>JAFJYI010000087.1:0-2904434 GCA_019022655.1 Acacia acuminata | reverse complement strand
GCCGCTACTTGTTGTGGGATTGCATTCACCAGTTTTTTCACGTTCTCTGAATTCACTAATGTTCATGTGTGAAATGGTTGCACTTCCTTTCTCGGAAAATCTGTCATTAAAATCTTTGATTGGAAGAGGATGCTGTAAATGACATACGTTCTTGATCATAATATTTTGAGGGTAAAATTCCGGACAAAATTGGCGACTTTGGCTTGGATTGCTCTGGTTTGTTGGAGAATATGTATGTAGGTTGAAATATCTTATCACCTCTGTTACTTCCTCTTGTTATTTCTTACTACCTTCCTAATCCTCGTAAAACAATGACCATTGTCGTACAACTTGCAAATGGAGAGTTGAATATATACCTTAGCATGGTATTAGGAGATTCTTTATCTTATTGATTTTCTTTATGGCTGCAATTTTATAATCAGAGCAAGAAGAGGTGTGTTCACTGTTTTGTTCTGATCTTTAAGTTACAATATCAGGGAAATATATCATAATATCTAGAGTAATGGGAAGGAACCGCAGAAGAGGTTCATAAGGCTCCCACTTTGAGTTTGTCTATGTTTTCTTTTCCTTCCCATTGAGAAGGAGGGGGGGGTGTTCATGAGGCTAACTTCATGGGTTTTCAATGAATGCAGAGACTGTGTTTTAAAAAAAGAAAACAGTTCATGCATCGGTTAAAGTGTCATTACTCATCTTTTTTTGGTTTAAAGATAAGATTGTTTGGCTTATATGGAACTGGTAAGTGTTGTTTTCGTGTTGATATTCTGAACTATGGACTGGAAATAATAATACCGTGTTATAGCTTGGACATTGAATACATAATTGAATTGTGAAGCTTCTTTTTCGTACCTTTTTCCCCCCTCCCCTTGAATTCCTGTTCTTTGCCGAATCAGTTATAAAGATGGTTATAATCTTGTGGTTGGTTGATAGATTTTATTTGATTATTGCTATGCTTTTCCAGGGCCATTGAGAAGTCCGCCAAGGAAATGGAATCAAAGGTTTCACCAAGGACATTCCCAAGAAGGACAAGGACTAATATTCGAGGATCATAGGAAAGGAATGTCTGTGGCTCACTCATCTGGTTTCTTTGGGCTTCTCTCTTTTCTTGCTACATTTGATATAAAGCGTGGTCTATTACTATGAAGTGTTCACAATGTCCGTTCATAGAAACTCTTCATAGCCCTATTTTTCCCTTACAATAACATATTTACAGAGATCACGAGATTTTTTTTTTGCTCAAAACAGAATCACGAGATGAAAATGGTTTCTACAGGATAGAGCTCCACTTCTTAGTTAGATGCTGCTAAATTCAGAAAATCTTTATGATCAGGATTCTGAAAATCATTGGATAGATTGTGAACTTTGGTAGCACCCAAATTCGTCCATAGTGAAGTTGAATTTGTGTTCAGGCCTGTATATGAATTGAAGTTGTATTTTTATCGCTCTGGAAATCCTGAAAATTGTACGACGCTTCAGTCTCTAGTGGGCGAAATATGCCTTGGGGATGAGTTTCGATTAGGAAATCAAGACTTCAGATGTAATTATATGATAATTTCCATTTTCATTTTCAACTCTACACTTAAATAATCAAAGGGAGCATCAAGTGACTAAATTCGTATCAAAGACTAAAAAATTTGGAAAATTTCCTTCGTAGATATAAAATGTCCAAATTGTAAAGTCTATGATGCATCTCCTTGAGTCAATGTTGTAAAGATTGAAGAAGCTGAAAATCCCACATTCGGAATTTGGGAAGTTTTTAACTGCAATTATTACCATTCCGTGGTGGGTTTCTTTAGTGCTTCTAATCATCGTTGCATTGAACTGAGTCGTGTTAAATTTGGATAACGACCATCCCAATCACGCTTGAGGGAGGAATTTCCTTTATATTTGTCCGTAAAAAAAAAAAACAACTAACTATATATATATACATATATTTTGGCCCAGGAAAATTTAAATGTTGAAGGTAAAATCAGTTTAGTTAACTTTTATAGTTTGTGTCAAAGTCTTCGTTTTGTAAAGTAAAGTTTGAGGCACGGTTAACTTACTAGTTAAGCGGAAACTTAGCAATCTTAGCTTCATTAATTTTTTAAGCGATATTGTCATGACTTAATCTTTGACAATGCTTCGTATTCTTTTTAATAAATTAATAATATTTTTAAATCACGTAAATTGAAACTTATTTAAGTAAAATTTGGTTATATGTTAACCGTGTCCCGAGGTATTTAAGTGTCACGTCAAATGCGTTTAAAATTTGATTTACGGGTTTAAAATATTAATTTATTAAAAAACTAACATGTAAAGGCTTGCAAACTTTAGTCGTTAAGTCTTGCGATCATCCGTTTAAAATTCTTTGAGTTAGTATTTTAGTTAGAATGCAACAGCCGATGTTAAGCAAAGCCGAGAATGGCGCTTTTTCTAAGGAAATTAAAATAGATCACGCGAAATGAATATAAAGAATCCAGAAGCCCCTTTGGCCAAATCCAAATCCCCCCCAAAAAAAAACCGTTTCACTTTCACCTCTTAGTTTTTACCACCGGCACACGAGTCACGTGATCTGAAATCTCAATTAACCAAACGGACATTACGTTAGGTCCAAAGGAAGTAGTTTATATGAAGCGGGGACCCCACAAATTCTCTTTTCCCCTCCCACAATTTGGAAAGGACAAATGACTTAATCCTCTCTAATTTTTGTTTGCTCTTTCCCATTTACGTCTCATTGCCTCAACATGGAAACGCTTTTAGTAAACGGAATTGAAGGACGACAAGTCGTCTCTTTCACACTATGCTTCCAAGCCGATAAGAAAACAAAGAAGACTGACAATTCACTTAGAATATTACGCTAAACAAAACAAAGAAATTACTCTACAGTTCATGATAGCACCCTTATATTACTATTTTTTTCCCTTGTCAATTCTGATAACTGCTTAACCATAATCTATCCCTCTGAAAGCTACAGATAATTGCGAATATAATCCTCTTGATAAAGTCTATTTGCCTGCTAGATTTCAGCCAAAATAAAAACCAAGCACAAGATTCCAGAAAACAATCAAAGATGCCAAACAGACTCGTAAAGCAATGTCTGGCAAATCAGAATCCATCAGTTCAGTTCAGGGGAAGTTATTTGACTCATTTCTGGTCAGTCCAAAAAACATAGCTGGGGCAATTAGATAAAGTATTCAAAATTCGAACTAGCATTATTGGGTGTACAGCAGCATTTCAAGGCCAATTTTTTTTTAGCCTTTCCATCTAATCAGAGGCATAAAAGGCTATTGTTATGGTCCAGCCTTGTCCTGTTTGCTTTCTAAAAGTTGAGATAATCTGTCCCCATTATTTATGCATTCACTCATAATAAGCCATTCAAGATTCCCTCGATAGCTAGCTATTTCCAGAAAAAGCAACAAAGAGGTGTTCATCCTATTCCTGGTCAGTGGTTTTGGCTTAAGGAATCGGTTTCCTTATCTATCAATCTTATCTTGGCCATTTAAATTTAATTTTTTTATCTGATGATTTTTAAATGAAAAAAATATTTTTTAGAAAAATATTAATTAAAATATTGTCTTATTTTAGATTTTCTACCCATTAAAATAATATTTTTTAAAAATAAAATATGAACAACCGGCCAAATACTCCCTCTGTCTATCTTGGATAGACAAGAAACTGGTTCTTTGAAGGTTACAAAATCAGTCAGAGATCTTTTTTGAGTGTGGCCAGCTAGAAATGCCATACCATGGCCCACTAGCTCCCATTCCCATTTTGATTGAGTACTCTTTACTCAAATTCACCCTCTGTGAAAAAGTATTAGACAAAATTACATCATATTCCCTAAAATTAAAGTACAACATAAGTTGCACTTGCACCCAACCCTTCTGCAATTTGGAATCACACATCAATAAAAACACAACTCCCTGAATTTTACAAAACATATACCAACACATCCATAAAATTTGTTCCATACAAATGAAATGACAATGCAAGGACATAAGGGACAAACTCTGAAGGCATCATGTTCAGTTTTCTTAGTCAGAATACAGAGATAATTAGTTCAAGATCATCAGTTCCAGAAATTTCCAACCAAGGAATATTAAGTTAGCAAACTACTCCCAGAAAAATGGTAAGGTAGCCAAGTCCCCATTTTCCACAATTTCGTCAGGCCTCATGTGAATCATACGGTCGCAATGGAGGTTAGTCCTGTCGGCATCCACAACCAATAATGGATTACTAGACCTTTCTTGTGGACTTTCTGAGCATGATGAGTACTTGTCCCCAGCATCAAAATGCAAATCTTCTAAGGGAGATGATTGCACCGGACAGTTCACGGTGGACTGCACCAAGCTTAACTCTTGACTTTGTGTCTGAAGTGTTGACAGAAGATAGAGAGCACAATTTGAATCAAAAGATCCAGGTTTGAAATCAGAAGCGAGCTTCCGACCACCATTTGCACTCGCTGATGGGCCAATGGAACCAGAAGTTACTTGTCTCATGGGAATTCCAGACACAGCCTCATTACAATGGCCTTCTTTAGAGCTGTTAAACCCAAAGAGAGGAAGTTGCTTGTCCTGCTGATGCTCTACATTAGCAAAGGAACTTAGCAGACTGTTTTGGTCATAACTGATCATCACTGGTTCAGCTCCAGCTTTGGCAGTGGCAGGCCACATACTTCTCACAAACGGGTTGTCGTACATCTGAGGACTACCAAAATGAAGGATTCTGGGTCCTTCATTGAAGAGCGAAGAGGCAAACCCAAAATTGAAAGAAATTAGACAATAGAGGATAAGACAAGAAATAAATAACTACACAGAAACATAGCTGTCACTAATTATCATTATCAAAGACAGAACCACCAATGGAATCAAATACCAGCAGAATTATGTGCGGCCAAATTTTCATGTTCCTCCATGAAACAATAACCTCCCCTGTCCCAGACTTCTAAGCTATCAATATTCTGAACAAAATTTTGAAATGAGTTTTATAATGTCAGCTTTATCTTCCTAATCAGCTGGAGACTAAAGGGGCCATTGTAGGTGACTATGTTTCACTTTCTAATAGCAGACAACCTCTTCTTGACTCTTAAACCAGGACACTCTTTCTTCTTGGTTCTTCTTAGTTGCTGCCTTCATCTAAATTTCTACTACCATAATCTATCATGGATTGGACCATCGAAGTTCTAGTTAATTATCTAGAAAAGGAAATATTGTAATCTTGTTTGCAATCAGCTAATAAGTGGATAACACCATTAACTCTCCAATTGGAGTCATAGTTAAAATCGATCAAAGTCATATTTAGTATCTCAGGCCGACGAACCTTTGTAGCCGCTCAGGAATTTCTCAGCAGCCATGAAAAGAGAAGGCGGCTGAGGCTTCCTTCTGCGCTTGTTATGTCCATCAAGCCGTTTTCTGCAACTCCTCTTAACTTCATCGAACTCACCCAGAGAATGAAATCTACCACAATTAGCGACCACCACTTATCACAAATCGGCATCAATATATCTAAAACAACGTAATTAAAGAAACCCCCATTTTACCTGCTGCATTGCTGGCAGAATCGCTGCTGCTTTCCCCCTATCAGCACAATGGGCGTCTTGGAGTGCTTCTCACACACTCTGTGTCGCCGATGATACTCTCTGCAATCACTCAGGTCGGAGTCGCACCCATCCACCGAGCACGACACACTTTGAGTCGATCCATTCAGTGTACGGCTCCTCTTTGACGAACCACTTGGCGATTGTGCCGATTTTGAGTCTCTCGGTAAGTCCTTAGGCGTATTTGAGGTTGATTTTTGTATGAAATCGGAAATCTCTCCAAGACTCAAATCCACCGAAGCCGCTCCATTTGATAGCTCCGACCCGGATGGATCCCACGCCAACTCTTTCCAGTCCCAGTCCATCTGTGCCTAATACCTAAGTTTTGGCGCTCTTGCTATTTCTGTGCTCTCCGATTTACGAAGCCTACAAAAGGCGAAGGGGAAGAAATAAAATTGAGCAGGAATAAGAATTTGTCCTCCTTAGGTTCTCACCAAAAGTTGAAGGATTTGACTTGAGAACCTGAACAGGGAAAAGGTGGGTTATCAAAGAATACAGGAGCGTTTTTTTCCGAATTGGGTTCTCGGAGGGAGCCAAGAGAATATAAACCCAGTTCCTCAAAAATTTTAAATTGAAACCACGACAGAAACATCGTCATGATAGAAACAGAAACACGAATGTCACTTCAAGCAACTTGGCCATTTGGATCCACAAATTAAATGTTAATCGGAGGGCCTTTGTTTTTTCTGTGATAGAAAATATCGGAAATTTTTTTGGCAGAAAGGGGCCACTCAAGACTTACATAATTTTACAAATCCCCTGAAATTTACGGTTCCAAGAAAACAGGTGGAGAAGCAGGTGAATCCATATATCCTCCTCTCAGGAATCGGTTTAGGAGAAAAGACTCGATGGAGATTAAACCGAGTAGCTCAACAAATCTAATTGAAACAGAGAAAAGAAGGCAAAAACTACATCAACAGGAAGAAACAAGCGTAGAGATTAAACGATATACTGAGGAACTAATACACAGTGAGATCTGTTCGTTTTTACGTTCCGTATGGGTCTATCAATTTTGATGTGGCCTTAAAAAATATGTTAGTGGGGCAGAAAATATTATAAAGATAGTGTTTGGGAAAATGGCGGGGAAAGTGACTGGAGCTTCGACTTTTTATCTGCTTTCTACTTATCTTCTGGTCAAGAAGATGACCACAAGGCCACCGACCATGCCAACATACCCCTCTGTTCAAAAATGGATGATAGCCTCAAGCTGGTCTACAATCTACAGTCTACAGTACAGCCATGGCAATTGCTCTTTTTTTTTTTTTTTTTTTTTTTTTTTTTTTTTTTCTGGGTCATATATCCATGAGAAAGGGGCAAAACGGCTTTAACAGGACAGGACAACTTACACCTGACAAAAGGTTTTTTACTTTAGGAATGTGATTGTGCATTATTTTTCTTTTTTGGTGGGTTGAGCAGAATGTAGATTCTCCACTTTCTTCTTCATATCTGACTTCTTTAAAGGTTCTGCGGAAGGCAAGCGCTTAAAATAATCATAGTGGGTTTGATCACACCGGAATTTTTAACGAGTTATGTGATTCAGAAACAAACCTGTATGAAGCATGATCTTAAAAGAGGAAAAGACTTTTTCATATTTCATGTGGAGGTATTGATGCATCCTCCTTTTCTTCTTTTCATTTCGGAAGCTAAGCCACCGGCATAGCAAAGGTTGTTGGGATAAACAAATGGTGTCTGCCCTCACAGGGCAGTGATATAGAATTATAGATGATAGTAATTAGTTGGTAGTTAGAAATGTTAAAGAATTGTTTAAGGGTCAATGAGCAAAACATAATCCTTTTTTTTATTAAGGTTTTGTGAGTAAAACATGATCTGTTGAATGGCGTAAATGGATTCGGATATACTTTCATACGTAATATAATTTGCGCAGGAAAAGACATTGAAAGCAACGCGTGATGATTCTTCGTTTTCAAATCCTGTGCAAGCAATATGAACACATTGGATCTTTCATTGCTTTACAAAAGTTGGGAAAGAATGTTACCAGTACTTTTGCCAAGAGGGTGCGTGGGTTAAGGTGAGAGCCTGAGAGGGACTTCACAATAGGACATTCATATTATCACAAATAAATAAACAATATAATATGTTTGAACTTCTATACTTTAAGGTTAAACAGGAGTTACTGTTGGGTGAAAAAAGATATCCCATGTTCTAAATATAGAATAAAATTTGTAATAAAAATGGTATGCATTTGGATTCCGGGAATAGGAGACATTTGAGAATTGAGATAAATTTAAACATGGACTAAATAAAAAATTACTTTAATTTAAGATAAATCTAACAAGTTGATCATTCTTTTTAATTATGATGAGGTAGTTGATAGTTACATGAACTACTTTTTTTTCTTCTTATATAAGACTAAACTCATAAATTTTCTCTGGGTACAACAATACCTAACACTATAATGTTATTTTTCAATTGTATGCATCATCATAATCTTATTTATGACGCATCCAATATTAAACAATAAACATGATTATAATGCTGGATGTAATTGTAAAATAATACTCTCTCCGGTTCTAATCTTTAGAGTATTTTTTTTTCTTTTTCTTCAAATCAATTATTTTAACCAATAAACTAATATATAATCTAAAGATATACAACATATAATATGATTAAGTAACTTATTTATCTTCCTTAATCTATCCAAAAAAGTCAACTGGTCTTATAATTAAGGCGGAGGTAGTATGAAGATACTTGGATGTATTATTCATAGAATTAGAGTAATAGATGCTATAAGGTTTAAAAAACAGAGAGAGCCGTGCTCATGTTGCAGTATCGACCATGTTAAGAGGAAATCATCACCTTCCATTTCCTCTAGGAGGCAAGCCGCTTGAAACTAATTAATGTCGTATTATTAGCAAAGTAGTTATAGATTAATCTCTTCAAGTGGATTAAAAGATATGATAACGATAAGACATGAATGTCTCCACTAACTCTTCTCTCCAGCCACTTTATTTATCAACCATTAATAAGGTTGAGTTGCTAGTTTTAGAAAAAGAGTAATTAAGACGACTAAACTAACATAGAACATTGATCTCAAATATTATAAACGTTCGAGTTTATAGCAAATTCCATTCAAACCTTAATTATGCAACACACACCCACGATGATGCACATAGTTGAGTAATCTTTGTTCCCATTCCAAGTCATTAAATAATCTATATTCAGTGGCTGATAAAAATGGACATGCAATAATGTAGTCTCCCAGCTCATCATCACCATGCTAATAAGTTTCAAAAACTAATATATATATAGACTGACAGACACACTTACGCTGATTAATTGAATTGCATTAGATCGGGATCATGATTAGTGACTGTGTATTTATATGGATATGCAGTGGATATGCCATTTATTTGGTGATGATACGAACAATTCCTTCAATTTTCAATTTTCAATTCATTCCATTTCAGTTTATGTTTTACTTGGAAAAGTCACCCGCTTTATCATCAGTGTCGTCGGCATCACCAAAGTCATTGGCCTCCCAAAAAAACAAAAAACCAAATGGTAGCTATCCAATAAATAATAATTAACCGATGCAGCCACACACACACACACACGCAAAAAAGGGGGTTGGGGGGGGGGGGGGGGTGTTATATAACGACGTGACATCGATTCCCATATCCATGATGTACACAGGTTTGACCTTATCGATTCAGGGTATATTGATTCGTATCTCGTAATAAGAATTAATTACAGGAACAAGTGGTGGAGAAATGAATTGAAGTAAATACATATATATATATATATATATATATATATATGTCCTTGTTCTTCGTTGACATAGAAACAATATATTATGTTATTAATTGATACCTTATCGGATCAAACTCTTGGGGTATGGGGGAAAAGTGAATCCGACACCAATATTTCTTTATGATCTCCTCAAGCTCTTTATTATAATACACACACACACTTTATAAGCAGTGCATATTAATGAAGGAGTGGCTTGTTCTATCAAATAGGTTGCAAAGTCGTGCGTAACAAGATGGAGCAGAATAACCAAGCTAGGGAATTATAAAAGTTGGGCATTCATGAGATATATTAAAAAGTTAATTATCTTTAAACATGTACAATTAATAGGGAAAAAAATATTAAAAAGTTGATATGATAAATATAAATGGTATAGAGGGATTTTTTTTTTTTTTTTTTTTTTTTTTGGGCCAAGGGCATTAAGCGAGTTAAAGTCTTATATAGACGTTAGATAGTTTTTAAATTTTTAATGTTAGAAGGGAGAAGAAATTAAATTAATTAAACAGTAGAGCAGTCATAAATTATGTAGTATTTGAAAGGTACACTTGGCGATTTATGAGGCAAGTTTCATGTGAAGGGAGTTTCGTGGAGGGAAGCTACATATGATATGATGAGTATGAAGGAGCAACAAACATCATTAATAATAAATACGATGAAGTGATAATGATTGGGGTAAGTGAGGGGGTAAAGAGAATAGTGAGGGTTGACGAAGAGGGCTAGTGGGAGAAGCGTCATACTCAATTATTGGATATTAATTATAAACTCCCCAATATATATTTATATATTATTATTATTAATTAGGAGTATAGTGCGCCCACCAAAGGCCTTGTTTTTCACGCGGTCCCCCTTCCTCCCTCATTCTCATTCATTCTCTTTTAAATCATCTTCATCTCATTTGTGTGTTTTTTTTAAAACCAATTATTATTATTGAAAAAAACCAATATATATTTTTTTTTTATTTATTTATTTATTTTACTTGGATTTCCAGCCTGGTCTGCTGACTTCTTATTTCCATTCTGCTGCTTGTTATTTTATTCGTTTATCAATCATGGCTTGTTAAATCTTACAGGCGGGGCTGAGGTTGATCTATGGCTAGATTATGTATAAGTGACAATAATGAATGATAAAGTGGTCCATTACTTGTGGTACCACTCCATATGTGCATAGGAACAAACTTGGAGGTATAATTTGATAATATAAAAAGGCACATCACACATCACGACACACACATATATACACGCTTTCAACTAAACCCCAACCCTACGTGGTCCTACTCAACTTCATATCCCGTGTTTCCCATTCCCATTACCCCTGACTTTGTCCAAACTATTACTACATTTCCTACTAAAAATGAGATATAATTGAATTTTTTTGAGAAATAAAGGAAACTAAATGAATTATTTAATCATATCATATGTTGTTTATTTTTAGATTATATATCACTTATTAAATTAAAAATAAATAGTTTAGAGAAAAAATGATAAATATAAATATTTTAAAGTAATTTAATTAGTTTTTTAAATTTTTCCAACAATTCATCTTTATGTTTAGAAGAAGAGGGAGTATCATCTATGTGGCTATATATATATATCCCTGCCGTGTTGGATACGTGTACATGAAGACTTTCATGGCCCAAAAAAAAAAAAGGTATGCATCCCTGAAAACTTGGGGACAGAGAATTTTATGAGTTTCCCTTATGCAGATATGCTAACAATGGACCCCATCTGTGGGATCCACAAGCCCGATCCCAAACCAAAATAGGCATACAGGTGGCGATGATCCTACCCTCGTCCGACCAGGAAGTGAGAGTCTGCCAGTAATCCTTCTCTTTACTTAAGGTTTTTAATTATTGGATTAGCTTTTAATGATTGACATTTATTCTATAAAAATATTATTATCATTTAATATTTAATATTACAATAATATTTTTAATAAGACATAAAATATCAACCATTAAAAGCCAATCAAATAGTGAATAAATTAAGTAGAAAAAAAGTAGAAATAGTAGTCAGCAGAAACACATTTTTCCTCGTCTAATTTTCAATCAATATCTCTCTCTCATATTCGGTACTCAGTGTTTCTCTTTTATCCCTTCGCTTCCATTGCCTAATTTTTAGAATAGTGATTGGGGCCTTTAAAAATAGTTTCTCAATCGTGATTTCTACGTTATACGAGATAAATAAATATATGCGATAAGTTTTCTCAATTCATGTACATAAGACTTCTGGACCCTCAAAGTGATCCAAACATGCATGATATCATATTCTTTTTGTTATAGCCGCAGCCCTGTTTGGTTCACTATCTATTATCGTTTGGTGTTCCGTACGTTACAGAGATTTTATGAACTTAATTATTAGCCCATGTTAACTTTGAATACATTATTCCAACAGGCTACCGTTGCTGCTCCGTAATGGCCTCTCCATTCCATGTGACTGGACAATACATACATATACACTGAGAAATTCCTCATAATCGATATAAAGTTGATCTAGTGATGTAATACCTCACTAAATTTCTTTTAATTTTGAATTTGTTTGGATACCAAATGATAATATTAAAAAGAAGTTCATCTTAAATTTTTATGATAAAAATATTGAATCTCATGATATTTGTATGTTGTTAAATAATCAAGGCAGGCCTAAAAAAAAAAAGCATTAATTTGGTTTCAAATTTGAGTCTCCATTTGAATCTGGGCCATCAGGGTAAGCCCAGAAGAAAAAAAAAGAAAAGAAGCAAACATAGTTAGACCAGGTTCAGTCCTGAATTCCAAAACAGAATCCAGCAGCATAACGAGTTTAAGCTCAAATTTGGGTTCTGAATGTTAACTATGCGAAAGCCACCGTTCCTAAACTTAGGAATCATCTATATAACTATGTTATTCGCAGATTATACACAATAAGTTCTTACCATTAAAAAATAAATAATACACAGCTTCTCTTGTTTATGAACAGTATAAAATATTTGAACTTTAATGATTTAATTTTTTACTGTTATACTAGTATAACCTTATTAGTGTCAGATTAAATTTTGTAAAAGAGAAACAAAAAAGACAATGAAATGAATAATATGCCCTTGTCGATATATCCTTGTATTTAAGATTAAGGGAAGGGAGTATATAACATTAACAAAAGGATGTATTTATTCACTCGTGCCTTTTCATGCGTAAATTTAAAGAGAGATTCGAGTGCCCACACGACACAAATTTTGATGTCGTCTCCTGTCATCGTACCAATTTTGGCCATTAAAGATGCCAATCACCTGTAACGTGATCGTTATCCCTCTGCTGTTAGGTCGCCTCGAGCAGCCATATCAGGCGTGGCGGCCACTTATTTCACGTGCACTAATAGCTATTTGTCATTTACTCATTTTAGTGTTGGTTTTCTCTTTCCATATTTGCTAAATCAAGCGCATTATCATGTTATCCATGATAATGCTAACCTGACCAGTACATGAACATACTTTTGACTGGAAAATCTCAAAAACAAAAGATGATAAACATCTAAAAGTAATCTATTTAACTTTATTTGTCTGTTGTTAAGCCAGAGAGTAAGAGAAAGAGATATACTCAAAAAGTTTATCTATTCATGTATATAGATAAGGTATTTATACACAAGAGAGAATAAGAGAGTTAATGAGGATTAATAACTCATTATGTAAATTGATTCCCTAATCTCTATAATCCCCGATTATTCTATAATATCTTTCCTAATATAATATATTTCCTAACCTATAATATATTTCCTAACACTTCCCCAAGTTGGAGATGATACTAATCAAGCTCCAACTTGTTACAACAAAAAACATAATATAAATAAATCCAAACAAAATAATTTTCTTCTTCACAGATCTTGAATCAACCAAGCAAGTTCGGGCCACATCCAAGAAACAATCCAACAACTTCACCAAGAGTTCAAATAACAGAGTACCAAACCAAAGTAGAAGTTGCGAAAGAAACGGCAAAAAGCCTCACCCAAAAAACCAAACGATACTCCAAACGTCCCACGAGAGATAATTACCTCATCGGAGGCAAAGCAACAAACGGGTCATACAAAGACCACCAAATTGTCTCACCTGAGACAAACACCTCACCGGAGGCAAAGCAACAAACGGGTCACACAAAGACCAACAAACTGTCTCACCCGAAAAAACACCTCACCGAAGGAAAAGCAACGAATAGGCCAACAAAATTACCCAACCACAACCACAACATTCAAAACAAAAGAAACACTTCACGCACATGCGGAAAACGAAAACAAAGGAAGAACCCAACCGCTAGAGACAAGTGAACGTGCACCTAAACAAAATGCCAACTCGTGTTAAAACAAAAGAAGCACTTCACGCATATGCTGGAAAACGAAACAAAGGAAGAACCAGCCGCTAGAGACAAGTGAATGTGCACGAAACAAAATGCCAACTTGCTTGAAAATAGTAGAAACCGATCTCACAACACAACCTTCAAAGCAAATATCAAAGAACCCAGCCGCTAGAGACAAGTGAACGTGCACGAAACAAAATGCCAACTGTGCCGAAATAGTAGAAACCCAGTCTCACAACACAACCTTCGAAGCAAATATCGGGCCTATACATACCGGGAATGAAGGCTCGACGTCGGAGAATGAAGCACGACCAAAAAATGGTCATAACAACCAAACAACGACAACCATACAATAAGGTATACACTTTTTCTTTCCCCCTGTGAACAGTGACAACATGGTTCACTGTTCACGAAACAACAGACGGAACGGAAAAGAAGGAGCACCACCAAAGGATAACCAAAAAATGGACGGAAACTGAAATGGCACGAACATACACGCCAAAGTCGGGAGGAGGGCCACTTTGTCATCATACGATGACAATGCCCATCGAAAAACTCAAATTGGCCAAGAACTAACTGTCATACACACCAAAGTCGGGAGGAGGGCCATTGTCACAAAAAATCTCAAAAACTCAAATTGGCCAAGAACTAACCAAGCCTCGATACCATGTTAAGCCAGAGAGTAAGAGAAAGAGATATAGTCTGAAAAGCTTGTCTATTCATGTACATAGTATAAGATATTTATACACAAGAGAGGGAATAAGAGAGTTAATGAGGATTAATGACTCATTATGTAGATTGATTCCTTAATCTCTATAATCCCTAATTGTCTCTATAATATCTTTCCTAATATAATATATTTCCTAACCTATAATATATTTCCTAACATCTGTCAATCAAATCTTGTGTTTCGGAAATTTAAAAGCAGTGAATCGATGGATATCTATCAGCCACCTTCGCGTTTTTTGGCGGTAAGTAGCTTTAATTAATGATACAATAAAGGTTAGTTAATCACGGGACAATCACTCCAAAAAAACACTGATGAGTGAATTTGATTGAGGCCGTAATATATAATTCAATGGCAAGAGATCGGTTTTAATTTTCCAACCACTCGTCCAAGTTATAGCAGTGCTGGCTAGCTAGTTTCTTCATTAAGCAAAACACTTGCCCAGCCACAAACACATAAATGTTGACATACAAAGAAAATAAAATTAACAGCAGTGTCTTTTGAAAAAAAAGATTGATATATATTTTCTTAAATTTCTGTTTGCTGATGGGTGACCAGGCAAATGCTATATATAGTTTGGCCCCTTTCCAACGCACAAAATATACCGATTGAGTCAATATCTGATAGCTATCAAGTTTGGTATTTCAACATATATAAAAGCAGGCCGTAATATATAGGTAAAGAAGAAATCAAGGGCATTATTAATTAATCTGTATATAATTCAAACAGTAAGAAACTTGAGTAGTGGGGCTCAATTTACACGGCCTAATTAAGCAAAATTACAAAGAAATTAAAGAAGTGATTATATCTAAAGGGTTTGCCCGCTTAAATATATAGCAGCAAGCAGATTCTGGCATATATATATATATATATACCTACGGACTAAGGATCCTCTGAAGTGGTGTGGATCCATACATTTCCCTGAAGTTCCCTTATTTTAATTAAAACCATGAAAGTCTTGGGCTTCTCTCCACAAAAATAGAAAACTTGAGGGAGATTTGTGAAATTGATGATCTCAGAGGATGATCCGCGAAATCAGATGTGCATGCGTGGATGTGGAGAATCTTCATGCATGCAAAAAGAAAAGTAATGGAGAGATGTAATTATTAAAAGGGAGTGTATATTTGCATCTGACTCAAAATGTGTTCAAAGTTGTCGTTGGTCTTCTCTATGGCATGGTTGTGAACTCCCTCGTATGTGGTCACCACCACTCCCTCGTCTTTGGTTAGCCGTTGCACTTGCTTCTTCACATTGCACCCTTGATGTGTACACCTATAGTAGCTCCTGCATTTTTCATCATTCAGTCAATTAATTACCAAACATCCCCTTCAAGCTAAGCACTTAATGATAACAAAATACCACTATTGAATTTTGGGCTTCTAATTAATTAATGTACACAGTTGTTACAATAAGCGCAGATTCTACTTTATTCAGTTTCACTATTGAAGCCAGCGCTTCATCATATATATGTAAGGTCGCATTACATGCACTGATGATCAATTCATTAGGGAATCAGAATTATGGTGGGGTACATGTATATTCCTAGTTAAAATTGATGCATATGGTGAAGTCAAAATTTGTGGGCGTCATAAATGGGAACACAGGAGAATATATATATAAAGGATAGAGACGAAGAAGATAGTAAAAGTAAGAACCTGGGGAATTTGTTGTTTTTGACAGCTTTCTGGCCATATTTTCTCCACCGATAGCCATCATCGAGTATATCAACCTGACTCCTTGTCTGAAAAGCATACCTAGGCTTTCGTGCCTTCTTCTCACCCTTCTTCTTCCCAGAACCACCTTGCTGCTCGTCCTTACTATTCCTCGATAAGCTTTCGCATCCTCTCATTCTCTGCGACTGATCGTCACTTTCAGCAGCATGCCTCAAACCCAGGAAGCCACTAGGGTTATTAATCTGCTGACTCACCTCCATGTTATTGCTAAGACCACGAAGCAGGTGAGAGTCTCCCATGGCACTAGTAGAAACTGAATAAGTTGAAGGATCGGGGCAAGGAAATAACACAGGGTAGGTCTCCATCGATATTGGTTGAAATATTATATAACGCGATCAGTCGCTGTGCAGAGAAGGAGAAGGATCGGAGAAGGAGGAGGAGGAGGAGAGAAAGAGAGTAAATGGTAAAAAGTGGAAGAGACGTGTATATAAATAATGGGGGTGGGGGGCGGCGTTTAGTGGCTTTGTGAGAATCAGGGACAGATACACTGAATAATATGAGTATGAGGAAGAAAAGGGGAAAAGAAGAGTCCAAAGGCGATTTTATACAAAAATAAATAATTTATTTTAAAAAAAATAAGAAACATTTGATATGATATAGTGTCGTAAACGGCACGTAATCGAGAGGGGGAGAGAGAGAATTGAGAAAAATGAATAGCAACGAGGGTGGAAAATTGGAAACGTGAGGCGGCTTCATGCATGATTAAGATAAAGACACAGAGTGTTGCCCCACATCAGATGTGTATATATAAATAGGGAAATTGATTGATTTGAAACGTGATTTTGAATTTGAATAATCACGGAGGAAATGACTATGTGTATAGATGTGATACATATCTAACCGCAACTTTGGTTTAACTTCTTGAATTTATATATCTTGTTCATTCAAGCGTTTAACTGACACAGGAAACTAATCAAGTGTTATTAAATATTACAACAAATTAGTTATTATTACACATTATAGAATTTTACGCGCCTGGTCAAAATTCCAATTTACATTGATCCACGTGTGGACATCTAGACCTTTATAAATCAACATTTATATTTATACTCTTCAGTTTTCTTTTTCTTGGTGTCCGTACGTAGAGTTAAAAAGATAAGTTCACATACATTTGTTTTATTTTTAAATGAAATATAAATTTTATCCCGTTATTACTACTGATCCTATTTATAAGTTCCTTTGATCAAATCATACATATCAAGAAGATGTAGGTAGAAATTAATGATTGTAAGAGTAAATTTTCAACTTTATCCTTATTTTATGAATAGGTGCATCTTTTAACTTTTTTATTCTCTCTCTATTTTCATGATAATATGGGTAAATTTATCATAATCTCATTTATTTACCAAAAAGAACTTATAAATAACTAAATTTTTTAGTCAGGAAGAGATTTGTAAATAGAATAAGGGTGGTATTTCTTAATAACGTACCAAACAACCAAAATGCTTGTAATCTTCATTATAAACCATACCATTGTTTAAAAAGGAGGCACTAATATTAAATGTGACATAAAGCGTCGATTAATGAGGAAATTCAGAATTGGAGCATCAGTGGTAGGTGGTCAGTGGTCATGGTTTAGTTTGTGAAAATCGTGGTGCAGTTGTGATATATATTGTGGGAAGAGAAGACTAGTAAACCCGAAGGCAGTTTCCTCGAACGACGTCGTCACGCTTTACACGTGGACACTTCATTCATGCATGTCCCTTGCCCAACACTTTGTCCGCAAACCTTGAATTTTTTTTTTGGTCAAAAGCAAACCTTGAATTCCATTCGGCCTTTTCTAGAATCCCAACACCAGTCTCCACAGCTTGAATATTTGTGTCATTTTGTGGTCATATAATACTCCACCCATCCTAAATATATGGGCCTATTAAAAAGTTTTTTATTTTACATAAATATAAAACACTAATCCACTTTATCTTAGTTTTCATCAATGGGGTAATGGATAAAAGGTTATATCAGAGAAATTAATGTATTTGTTATAAATAATAATGGTAAAGATATAAATTTGATCCTTTATGTTTCTTACGATATCATTTTAGTCACTTAAGTTTGTAAAAAGTCTGCATTTAAGCCCTTTAATGCTAACACCATTAATTACGACTTAATGGAAAATACCGACTCAACAATTTTAAACGATGATCATGTAGACTTAAATCTTTGATTAAGACGCTTATATGTTAGTATTTAATAAATTAATATTTTAAATCCTATTAATTGAAAATATTTAATTTTCTTCTCGACAAAAAAATATATATTTAATCTTCACAAATTGTGAAAAACCATAAAACAGTTTGTAAAGATTTTTTTTTCAATTAATAGGATTTAAAATATTAAATTATTAAAATAGTAACATATAAACATGTTTGGTCAACATTTAATTGTACAAATCGTCGCTTAAAAACTGGTTGAAATCGATTTTTTCCGTTAAGTCGGACTAACGGTGTTAACATTAAAGGACCAAACGTGCATTTTACAAACTTAAGAGATTAAAATGATAAATGGGAGGAAATATAAAAGCACCAAAATGTATACTTTAGCCTAAATAATAAACGTAACCAATTTAAAAAATTTGAATAAAATATCTTCCGAATTTGAAAATTCTGAATCAAGGGCTCCTACGAAAACATGCATGTTGCCATCATTTGCTTCTACTTTTTTTTTTTTAAAAGAAAATTATCAATAATTATCACTCCCTTTAGTCTTAAATACTCTCTTCGGTCTTAATTATGAGACCATATTGACTTTTTTAGAAAGATTAAGAAAATTAAGTAAGTTCTTAATCATATCATATATTATGTATCCTTATATTATATATTAGTTTACTAGTTAAATTAATTAGTTTGGAGAAAAAATTAAAAAAATACTCTAAAATAATTTAATTAGCTTTCTTAATCTTTAAAAAAAACAACAACAACAACAACTTGGTCTTTTAATTCGGACTGAAGGGAGTATAGGATATAATTGACTTTTTGGAGATATTAATGAAGTTAATTAAATTACTTTAAAATATTTATGTATATTGTATTTTCTACAAACTATGTTGTCTAATATATAAACTGATATATATATATATATATAATCTAATTTATATAACATGTGATATGATTAAGTAACTTATTTAGCTTCTTCAAGTCTTTAAAAACAAAAATCAACTATATCTTATACTCTTTTCTCGTTCTAAATATAAGACAAAGTTCACATTTTTGGAGAGATTAAGGAAGCTAAATAAATTACTTAATTATATCATATGTTGTATATCCTTAGATTATATATCAATTTATTAATCAAACTAATTAGTTTAGTGAAAAAAATATAAATACAAATACGTAAAAGTAATTTAATTAACTTCCTTAATCTCTTCAAAAAAACTATTTATGTTTTATATTTAGGACCCAGGAGGAAGTATATTATTATTATATTGGATATATTTTAAGCATGAATTGTCTTAAATTGAATGAGGGGGCCCGGGGGCATGGTAGGTGCAAGTGCAAATTAGTTCTTAATTAGCGCATTTAAGCACAGCCTCTGCTCTGCAGCTTCCATGAAATAGCTGGTGGCGGCGAAACTATTGCATGTGCCGCAAAGAAAATATTTTTTTTACAACTCTTGAAAAATAATTTTACTTCATCTTTCTTACATTAATCTCTCTGCTAAACCATTTTCCCCATCAAGATTTTCCAGAGGAAGACGAAGTTGCTGTCAATACATGCAACACGTAAATTCGTGTGGACATACACACACACGACGTAAAGAAAGTGTTTAAACCCTTTACTGCTTCATATATATAACCTCTGTTCGTTATGATGATATATATTGTTCCTCTTCTCGTCAATATTCGGGAATACTGGTTAAAAGCATATATTATAGAAGGCACATATATTCAACCGGTCAACTAAATTGCGAAAGGGAAAAAATAATCTTCAATATCTTAGTCGCACGAAAATTGAAAAAAATATTTAGTTTCCTCCTCGTAACCTGCACTAATTAAGCTACAGTACTCTACAGTTGCGTATTTATCTAAATTTGATAAATAAGGGAGACATATATATATATATATATATATATATATATATATATGGGGTTTCTTGGCCTTGTACGTTGATGCATCGTGCCAAACTCAAAAAATAGAAAAAGTCAAGTGTAGGGAGTTTGAAGTTCAAACGCAACCATCTGATAGGAATTGAATAAGGAGGGCTTTGAAAGAGAGATTATAAATAATACAATTATATGAGAGAGTTTGGTCTCAGCCTCTCTTTTCCTCGCTCGCTCTATAATGATTTTGAAAAGCAATTTACGAATTAATTAAGCGTTCAAAGGGAAGATTATTCAAACTCGTTTTGAAACGTCAAATGACCACGTGCCACATATCGCTGTTAATAGGCACACACACACATTTATTAGCATATAATATGGTTGCAGTTGGAATATCTATACACAAATATATATTGTTGTTGCTTGTAGTTTTGGGGGATTAAGGATTCAATATATGTTATTTCATATGTAACTATAATGAAGCCTTTTGAATTGCTAACTTGCCATCATGCTGGTTTTCAAACATCACAATCAGTTTAGGCCAATTTGTGACCAATCAATTGCTTCAGTGTACACATAATTCCTATATTTGCCTTGGACCACCTTCTAAGTTCTAAACCTTTCTTTGTGCCACCATTATGGGCGGAATATATGATACATATCCACGCTCTTCATAGTTCAATCTTGTTCATTTCCCACGAACACTTAGCAGTATTTTAAATTCAATTATTTTCCCCATGTCAAATCATAATCGACTGTATCTTAGAGTTTACCTCATGCTGATCCATTGCTCCTTTCAATCGTGAGGAGAAAAACAAGACGACAAATTAACTCACACCTCCATTTTGTGCATTCTGTTTAATTTCGTTAGTTCTACCTCGATCTGGTACGAAGAAGTCTAACATTAAAAATCTGAGCTAATATTTAATTTGTATCGTTGTAGTGTAGTAGCTAGGAATTTTCAATGGTAGATGAGCTTCTTAATTAGCTTGCAACATATATATATATATATATATATATATATGACGTAACTAAAATAGCTGGGTCTGGTGCATGCACTGAAGACGTCCTTATCCAACTGCACACGCGGGGTATATTTGACTAATGCTTATTCACACATCACAGTCTATCCATTTGTTCAAGAAACTTTCAAATCCATTTGATTTTCATTGATCGTCCTGAAAACTATTGTTTATGAATATATTTCTCATCTACTTTCATGTGTAAATATGTAATATACTCATAATCTCAACACTGCATCGTCGTATAAATTTTTTGGAAATCGATGTGGTCATAATTTTATTACTTGTATGAAGGGAAAGGGATACAGAGGTTGAATTAATTATTTTCTATTATATTTTTATATTATTAAAAATCATGTACAGTACTTATGATATGTAATATTTGCATTAGCAACAAAAACAATATATATATATATATATATATATATATGAGCAGATGGCGGATCTTAATTTATGGAAGGGGGACCATTAGCGGGAAAGATGCGGGGGTTACGGGGCGCTGCCGAATTTTTTTAGATAAAGCTTTAAATGTATTAAAAAATAATAGAATATAAAAGGAAAAGTAAGGTAAGTGTTGTTAAAAATAGTAAAATTTGACACCATATATTTTAATAACAAAAGTATATTACAATAAAAATAATTACAATGTCATCTTTCTAAGCCTTATTTTTTGGGATTCCATCATAATTGTCTCATTATCAATGTTATCAAATACATTTTTTTTAATATAAGACACTAAACAATCATTCAACTATTTATCGGAGGAAGAAGGAGTCTCCGACAGAGTCGGAATCTCCTTTGAGGCTTTGAGGGAGTAAGAGATGAGGGGGAAAATAGAGAGGTTCACCCCCCCCCCCCAAAAAAAAAAAGAAACTTAAGGGTGGGCACGTGCCCCCCAATGCTCTATGTGCATCCGCCTATGTATATGAGATTACCGTTTGTTATGTCACTTGACATAAAGTTATATTAAGTCACTTCAAAACTACGTCGTTTTAAGGTTAGGGGAATTAATGAAGGGTGTTTCGGTTTTTTTTTTTTTTTTTTTTTGTATTTATTATACAAATTTTACCAAAAATCCTTTATTAATTCATCTAACTTCAAAACTACGTCGTTTTGGGGGTTAAGAAAATTAATGAAGGGTGTTTTTTTGGTATTCTTATTTATATTTATTATATGAATTTAACCAAAACACCCTTAATTAATTCCCCTAATGCCTAAAATGACGTAGTTTTAAGGTGACTTGACGAAACCTTATGTTAAGTGATATGACAAACGATAAACCCTATATATATATTAGTCACAGTTTCTAGCTAGCATCTAGTTACCAGTTTTGATTGGGCTTTTAGTGACTCTTCAATTCACATCGTTTATAATCGGGTAAAGATGTAAAAATAACCCTAAGTTTTTACCCAAAATGCGTCAATTATTATATATCTTTTAGATGTGCAAAAGCCAAGATTGTTAGAGGAGGCTAACTTCTGTTAGTTGCAATTTGAAATTATCAAAATACGCCAACTTAAAAAAAAAAAAAAAACTCTTCCCCCCATCCACTAATTCATCTCTCCACCTCCAGATATTCATCATCAAAGAAAAGGCCCTCGAACAGGAACTAAGAATCTAAAGTAGAGACAAATTAAATCCCAGAACCCATAGTTACAAGCCTCACAAAACTTGGTCTCGTCTTCATGAATCCAACTCAAACGGATATGGAAAAGTGGATCTTCAACATAAAATTAACTGAATAATCAAACGTGTTAGATTAATCGATGAAATAATATTTGACACTGTCAAATGTCAACATTTAATCAGAGATTAGGCGAAGATCCACAAAAAGTCAGTATTAATAATACCCATGAATTATTCTGATCTGTGACGTAAGATCTGCCTAATTAGATTAATTAACACCAGTATTAGGGTCAATAATTATGACTTTTGCCGGCGGGTTTCAAACATCGAGAAACTGCACCCCCAAGCATCCCTTAATCTCTAGTGGCTGGTCGGTTTATCAGATAAGTAGATCTTGAAGGTGAATGGTCAGGGAATTATCATTGCTAGTACCATTTAATCTCGCATCAAATTTTGAAACCATGTTCAGATCTTGAAGTTATGTTTAGAAGCCGGTTAACAATAGGAACGAATTGCAGATTAGTGCAATAGAATGCTTTTGAAAAACGATCACTAATCCTGGAAATTTTACACACACAGGCGCACACATACTACTTCATAATTTCCATGTTATAAGGAGTCTTTTGCTCTAAAATATGAGAGGATGCAGGAAATTAATTATTTTTTTCACTTTTATCTCTTATAATAGGGAGAAAGAGGCATATTTGAAAATGTTAAAGGGAACATATGTTGAAGGCATATATGAAAATCGTATTCTTTTATACGGATAGAATATGTAAACTCTCTAACAATTAAGGCACATTAAATCACCTAAATAACATTTTTCAGTTTGTATGAATTAGTTAACAATATGTCTTATATATTAAAAAAAAAAAAAAAAACTTAAAACTTCACCAACTCTACTTTATAAGTCAATAATTTTTCAACCTTACTCATATTTAACTGCATGCGTGCTTTGCAAAAAATAATAATCTACACAGTAATAAATGAATAAATGAAGAGTATAATAAGTTGTTCACTCATGTAAAATATTTAATGATATATCACTTTGGTCTTATTTATGAGTCCAAATTAACTAACTCTCATATACCAAAGAAAAGTTAGTTAAATAATTAATTATGAGCTAAATTTTCAATTTTACTTTTATCTATGCTTAGTTCCAAAAGTCAATATGAATAAATTATTTTTTATTGCAATTAATATGGGCAAGAAAGTTTAAAACACATTTATTACTTTCCTAAACTGGCTTTATAATAAAGACTAAAATTCTTAGTTGGCAAACTAAACTTATAAATAGAATCAAAGTCTGTAACCCTATAAATAGAACCAAGAGAGCACTCCTCGCAAGAAGTTTGAATCCTTGAAATGGTTAATAATAATTTCAAAGTTTGTAGTGTTAGTTTTTGTTTTTCAAGAACGTAACGCATGATAATTAACTACTGATGTTTGAGATATTATTTTCCTTGAAGCGAGTCCTAGATGCTTTTATTCCCTCACACCACAGCAGCTTCTCCTTTTTCGCAAGTCGTGACCCGTTGCGGGCCCACCCGTCCTGCAATTAATCTGCCAACCGATCCTTTCCTTAATTAATCCGCCAGCTACTTTCTCAATATGCTCTATTCTTGGCCTTGGATTTTACGTTGGGATTCTATTTTGCTGTTTTTTCTTCATTCGATTTCATATGCTCTGTTCCCTAAGAATTTACGTTGCTTGTCTGGGAATTTAATATTTTCTTCATTCGTTGGGAATTTACATTGGTTTCTCACATTAAAGTTGTGGTTTTCTCACACTCACATTATCTAAGCACTTTATTTTTTTCAGTTGAAATTTTTTAATGGTAATTTTACTATTTTATTTAGCACATTTATATTTAATTTTAATTTTTTTATCCCAAATTATTATATTATATATATCTATGAATTTGATTCATGCCTTTTTTTTAGTTATTTTCTATCTCATCTATCTTTTCAAAAACTATGTCAAATAAGTGCCCATAAAAATAAAAAGCAACTTTTTTTTCACCGCATTATCACAAACACAAATTACATCGAGAAAAAAAGTTCATCAAGAAAAGCTCGTATCAAATGCAAAGTCACTTCTACCACCACTATCCCACACCTGCCCTTAGGACTTGTTTGTTAGAAAGAAGATTGGAGAAGGGAAGGGAAGATTCCAATCTTCCTCGGTTTTGGGTGTTTGTTACATAGAATTATCTTCTAGTAAGGCACCATCTTCCTTCACCCATGGGAAGATTTCTTTCTTAATCTTCCCTCACATATTGGATGGAAGATGAAATCTTCTCGGAAGATTGTGAGCAAATTCCCATTAAGTCCTTTCTTTTTCCTCTTTTCTCACCGTCTCGACTTCACCTTCTTCCTCTCACCTTCGGCTCTCTTCTTTCGCGCTATCGTGGGGACGTGGGATGAAGAAGGAGGGATTTTTTTTTCCGATGTAAAGGGTATTTTGGGAATTTTAAGTTTTATATTTCAACTTTTTAAAATTATTATCTTCCATCCCACTTTCCATAACTACCAAACAGTTCAACTTTTTAAAGTTCTCTCTTAATCTTCCTTTACCTCTTTAAATCTTCTCCGTAGCAAACGGGGCCTTAGTATTTTTAGCACCGGAAGGAGTATGTATGGAGAACGAGACGTGGTTGTGGTGACTTTGGGAACCAAACAGAGACACGCAATTCTCAATGACATTGACCAAGAGTTGGATTTCAAAGAAATACAATTGTAGGAGAATTATGCCGGAGATCTGATGGGTGGTGATGAGCATGCTCCTAATACTATATACTTATTTATGTTTAAGTAATATGCGTCTATTATCAGTCTTATGTCCTCCTCGTATTATTTATGTAAGCATCCATCCTTGATGCTTTCAAAGTTTTGAATGTTGGGAGCGACCACGTGCACTGGTTGGAGTTGAACACACATGGTGGGTCGTGTGCAGTGTTGTACATTGTCGTCATGCCTGTCGTCACGCTCCTCCCTCACCAAATTCTTCTTCCTCCGGTTGGGAGTCACTTTTTTCGTCACGGCTGTCGTCACGTACACTCCTCCCTCAACATCCTATCCGGTCACCCAGTCACGGGCTTTGTTTTTACACTGAATATAAAATATACTAGGGCGAGTGTGTCAAATTATCTATAATCTTTTAACCAAAGAACGTCCAGTGCTATATGTATTTTGGAGGGGACAAAATAGCATGAACGTAACTGTTAAATTTGACATAATATTGTTATTTTTTTAGTGGTACAAGTATTCTTTTGGAAAATTTTCAATTAACCCTTTGGTAGCAAATTAATTTTAATTACCACTCAAAACTTCCTGAAACTTTATTGCATCCCCCTAATTAAAATGAAATTAATTTTTGTGAATGAAAAGATAATTATGCCCTTCTTTTATTTTTTTTATGGAAGAGTATTTACAAGACAAATAAGAAAGCATTTATAACACAAATAAAGGGATACGAAAGAAAACAAGGAATTAGAAGCACTTTGGTGATTTACACGACAAATATGAAAATTCATTAAACAAATATGAGCATTCAAAGACAAATAAATAAATTGAAAAGAACCTTCGAATTAAAAATATTTTGGTCATTTATAAGACAAAGATGAGCATTTATAGATAGATTAGCGGAAGGGGTGATGTGATTAGGATAATTAGTATTTGAGCTATTTGTCGCCTCCAACAATCCTTGAGGACGAGGAGGGGTGGAGGAGGCGAGAGAAATTCCCCATGATTTTAACACAATGAAGGAGAAGAGAATGCCGATAAAGAAAAGTAGCAAGAACCACAAGGAATGTATAATTAAGTTTAAATAGAGGTCTAATAGATTGCGAATGGTTATGAATGATGACCTATCAATGTCTAGCGAGATTATAAAGGGTTATGATGAGTTATGACATTGAAGGTCCAAATGTTACGAAAGATTATGAAAGAGTTAGATGACGGTTGTTTTTTAATTGTTCTTTTTTGTATTCGTTGATATAAGTGTTTGAAAGATGAATTGTTTGTAAGTATTACATAGTGGTTGTAAGCTACAACCGTTATGTTTGTGTTTTCACGAATCCCGCCTCACTATACATGACGATATGTATAATTGATCATTACTTTTAAACGTTATATATCTTTGTGCGACTTCTAACATTTATTAACTATAACAATTTTGTACCTCCGATGGTTATTAGCTGTAACAATAATGTGTTAGGGGTTATAAATACCCAAAATGTAGTAGTGCAATATGATTAATGACTAAATGAGATAGTAGTGTTTTAGAAATATATTACACATGATTAATTTAACATTTTTAAAATAGGTAAAAATTAGCTATCCGTTATTCCCTCATCTTGTGCAACATTTGTTAAATCGGTCAGGGCTTTATATGAATTACCACTCTGGTCTTATTTATAAGTCCCTTTTTGACCAAATTACACATACCAAGGAGAGGTAGTTAGCTCAATGATTATGAGGTAAATTTTCAATTTTACCCTCATTTATGATTGGGTACCTTCAACTCTTTCTTCTCTCTCTATTTTCATTGGTACAATTAGTATGGGCAAAATGGTCACAATTTCATTTATTTGGTCAAAGGGGACTTATAAATAGGACCAATTTTTTTGATTAAAATGGACTTATAAATAGGGCCAGGAGTGGTATATGCACACACGAGCGAGTGAGAGAGAGAGCAATCATGTTAGAGTTTGAAGTCACGCACCAAGTGGGAAACCAGAGTCCGGTTTCTCTCCCCTCAAGATCCCCTCTGCCATCCCTCATTGTCACAATCACGGATCCGTCTAAATCTTGATCCAAGGGCCAGATTTATTTTGAAAAAACCGCATGCGTACACACACCGCATGAGGTTTTTTCAAAAATAAATCGGAAGCCCTGATCAAGATGTGGGCCGGTCCGATTGACAATGAGGATAAGCGGGCATCAAGCGAGTATCTCCTTCCTAGGAAACCAGACACGTGGTGCCCAATACCCAGTAACGCCTTTGATTCCCCCAACTGTAATGAACTGATTATCTTTTATTATCCTCTTAATATCTTCAACCACTTGTGGGAGCCCAGCAGCATCTCACCCACAATCACGTCCTTAGGTCCTAGAACTAGATTTATTCCTTTGAGTTTGACCTCGGGGTGACATATCTTCATGTCACCACCAATTACCATTTACCAACCACCTGCAAATTAATTCCTAGTACTCCAAACATTTTTTATATACTTTTTATTTTTCTTATTCTAAAGCATCAATTGTCAATATTTTTTTAAAAAAAAAAATTTAAGATACTCTTTCACCGATCGATTTATTGAGTTTTTCTCATTATGTCCTCATTTTTAATAGAACTTTGTTTTTGTCTTTTAAATAACTCTTCGAATCTTGTGAATTCTCATTTGCTACCACTCGATCATATTTATAAATCCCTTTTAACTAAATCACACATACTAAAAAGAGGTAGGTAGGCTGATGATTATGAGGTGAGTTTTCAACTTTACCCCGTTTATGAATGGTACCTTCAACTCCTTATTCTCTCTCTATTTTCATTGGTACAATAATATGGGCAAAATTGTCATAATTTCATTTATTGAGTCAAAAGGGACTTATAAATAGGATCATAGTGGATATACTCTATACATTTCATATATATTTTTTATTGGTTATTGTATTTCCAATCCTTTTAACATATTTCTCTCTCTACCCAATAAGTTTTCATTTCTAGAGCTATTCAACATATTTCTCTCTCTACCCCTATTAAGTTTTCATTTCTCAACTCTTTATCTTCCTCTTCATTTTTTCACTTCTCACTCATCTCTCTCTATCTATTTCAATGGTTGAGATGTGAGCCTCTCTCACTTAGAAATATTGCACTTGATCCATTTTACTCATTTCTCTGTCATCAAATATTGAAAGTTTTAACACACAAAAAATGGCGACAGTGTGGATCATTTGAGAGAAAGAGAGCTCCAAAAATATTTGCCACAAAAGGAATGGGGAGAGAGAGAATATCCAAATACATGGCAAATTTGAAAAATCATATTTTTAATATTCATAAATCTATATCATTAAAGTAGGGGTAAAAGTGAAAATATTTATCAATTAAACACTAATTTAATCACTTAACTACCATTTCTTAGTCTAAGAGAAAATACGGTTGGTGCGCTTATAATAAAAATAAATATACTCCTCTGATCCGATTAATCGACTACCATCATTTTTTTTTTTGTCTTTATTATAAGATACCAACCGCTTTAACTAACTTATTTATTACCATTTTCTCATTATAGTCTCATTTTGAACTAACTCTTTAAATTCACATCATTAAAGTGGGGATAAAATTGGAAGCATATATCAATTTTAGACCAATTTAATGGTTTAACTTCCATTCCTTAGCTCGCGATAAATGGTAGTTGATGTTTTAAAATATGGATCAAAGAAGAAAACATACATACATATATATGTATGTATATTGGAATGGAAAAAATAAACGATGAATGATCACATGAAGGAACGTAGCCTAGGCCTGGTTAAGGATTGTGCTCCGTCCACAAAAATAGTGGTTCCCGTCATATACCGAGAATCCGGCGAGATGAGATACATAACGGTGGAAGTTAGGTCTTTCTTAACGTCCAGCCACCTCTCCATGGGCGCCGCCATCTTCACTAACTTCTCTGCCCTTTCCCTTCCTACTGATCTCGGGTACTCATCCTCCACGTGCACTCCACGCGCTATAGCATTGACCCTCACCCCGTGCCTGCCCATCTCCATGGCCGACGCCTGCCCCCAACATCAGTAAACGGGTCAAACCTCAATATGATGGAGTTTATAACCCTCTCTATGGGCCTGAAACGAGATCGGGCCCAAATAGGAAAGCCCATTAAATTGGGCCGGATTAAGAAATGTTCGTTAGTGTTACTCACCCTGACCAGCTGTTGGACTGCAGCCATGGTGGAAGCAAATGTTACGGCTCCTGGATACAGACCCCTCTCTGCACCAATGATGGAAGTCATGAATATAACGGAGCCTCCTCCTCTGTTGAAGTCCCTCATCTTTTGCCCAACGGCCTTCAACAAATACCACGCAGCCATGTAATTGATCCTCACTACTTTCTTCATCTCTTGTTCTTCTACCTCTACTTGTTCTTGCATCTTCCCTGTTTCAAATCACATATCCCAACTCTCACTTACTTTACACACACACATATTCCCTCATTGACCGGAAAGTGGAACAGACAGAAAGTGTGTGCCATGCGAGAATGCATACCTTCGTATGTATAACAGTTAACAAAAGCCTCCAAATTTCCCAGAATCTTGCATGCTTTATCAACCGCCTCGCAGAATACAGCTTCCCTTTCTTCTTCCATGTCTAGCCCGATCACCTCCACCGCCGCAACGCCCTTCAGGCCACCCATTATGTAGTTTCTGACGCCCCTCAAGCAGCTCTCGTCTCCCATCAAAACCAGCCTGAACAGACACAGTCCGGCACTCAGACTTTAGTTTCTCGACAATGAAAGTGATGATGAAAAAGAAGCAGAGAACCAGGAGCCTGGCCGCTTAAGTACGGGTCTTGAATTAGAGTTTTTGTAAAGTCAAAAAACGTCATTGGGATAGCTAACTCCAATTGGGCCAAGCAATACTGTCATGGTCATGTTAAAAAAACAAAAAATAAAGTGATAGAGAGGTGATACCTGCAACCCTGTTTGGCTAATTGGAAAGCAATACTCTTGGAAATGTCGTCGCCATTGGAAGTGAGCAACACTGTCTTATCTGAATTGCCCATTCGTTTCAGTTCTTCTTCTGCTCTTCAACCAGCAATAATATATCTACCCTCACACTCTCCCTTCATTTTTATACACCCCACGCGACGAAAGATTCCAGGAAACACGACAAGTATTTTAAAAAAGAATCCACAAAAACTAAATGGAATGAGAAAAAACGTGTGTTGTTGCTGTTACAACAATAAATATTGACCCACTTCCACCGCTAAGACAGCAGCAAGTCGAGTCTCGAATTCAGACTCATGCATCTCTTTCAATTTAGGTACGGATGAAGCACGAATATGCGAATCTATCAAATATAAATTTGGTATATATATTCATAATTAAATAGTTTTGATTTTTTATTTTCTTGACATAAATTTAATAGAAGGAGATCGGAGTAACCTAATTACTTGCTCCTCTCCCTGCTTTCAGTCCTGAATATTGACATTTGACTTCCATATATATATTTTGATAAACCACCAAAGTGCAAAACCCACTTGTATATTTCTTAAGGGATTGTGAAACTTCGTTTGAGCAAGTGAACAAGTACGCAGAAATTATTTGCGTTCGTTCATATTACCACCACACAATTTGAAATTTAATAGTTTTTCTTTCCATATCGTGTTTTTGACCTTTTCTAAGTCATCATTACTTGTAATTTCTTGGTTGTTGAGGACCAAGTAATTGATTGGCATTTGCTTGTATTAATATCTTAGTCTTTTTTTTTTCCTCTGTTTCATAAGAGATTCTTCTTTTATTGGTGGTTGTGATATGTGTGAATACTCCGACAAGGACCCCAACCTTCATGACTCGACCACGATTAGAAAGTGGTGGGAAAATGCCAAAGTTTGACCGAGTTTCGTTATTAGTACAGAAAAATAGCTCACTTTGATTCATAATACACGAAGGGGGCATCTAAGGTATGTAAAATTATATTATCTTATAATTTTGCAATACTTGCCGCACTCTTCAAAATGATTATGATGTATGAAGGGTCGATAGAATATATTCATGTTCAATATCTACAATTGCTAAATAAACTTATGGACTTCTGGCTCGCTTTATAAAATTCAACTTGCAGATATCTATTATCGTCACACTTGCACTTGAACTATATGTTTAGACATTTGGTATATTTTAATTAAGAGATTAAAAGCACATTTAAATCTTTCCAAGTTAAAATTGCATTGTTTGCTTGGTCAACAAAGGTTGATCCCCTTAATATGAAGTTAACTAATAAGTTTATACTTGTTGGTGAGTCATAAGTAAGCACCTTTATAAAGAAAAAGGCAGGGCTGACAGTGAATAGGGTAGTTTGGGAATATTAAAAATATTCATAGGCAAAATGGTCAGGTGGCGGAATATTACCCTCTCATCTTCATACCAAACACAGCGTTAAAGCTTTCGCAGTTTCGCCAGGGAGAAACAAACAAGCAGGATTGATCATTTTTCATTTGAGATAACATAGAAGAGTCTGCAGAACGAAGTGCTGGATATGGCGAGCTCACCCACAGGACTGCGGACGCTGAAACCACCCCTTCCAGCTGCTCCTGCATCGCCCTTCAATTCCAGGCAAGTATTGTTATTCAACTTCTTGAACTACTGGCATTTCTCTTTGTTCTGGTTTACGAATTTTCGTTGTTTGATCCATTGTTGTTTACAGGTCAAACTTTCCAAAAACTCGATTTCTCAGAGTCGCCGGTGATTACTCATGCTTAGAAGTATGTTCTATTTTCAGCCTCTATATTCGCACATTTTGTTGATGATCATTCTTTGATTCTAATGTAAAATCAAAATTCCTGTTTTTAAGCAATAGTCCCTTCTGATGATATTTACTGTCTGGACTACGTGTCTGGCTCTAAATTTACTATAGAATGTTTCGCACTAGTTCATGCTTAATAATACAACTACAGAAATGCACATTCTTCATTGGGTAAGGCACAGGAACACTCGGGTTGTTTGGGGCTGGGTTTCGTCTTTTCACCTTACTAACGCTGTACGGATTGAGTAGTCTATATTGTTGTTTATTGCATCTAATTTGAATATAAGAACTAGGGAGTTATTTAAAATCATGTCATGTGTCGTAATTTATGGACGAGAATTTGCGCTTGCATTGATTTTAAGAGGTCGATCTGGCTTTCCATTACCAGCATTTAGCTTGCAGAAGTTTATTTTTCATGTACGAACTTTACTGCTTTCGCAACCACACCTAGCTGAAAATCTGCACGATTAAGGCCTTTATTGTGAAAAAGTGCAGAGACTTACACTATAACAATGTGATATTTTGCTTAAGGTCAGAGATGTCAGCTATCAGCCCCCGGGGACTCAGTTGAGCCTTTTGAAGTCAATTAATTTTTCACTTCGCGAGAGAAGGTATTTATTGCCTTGTAATTTCAATTGAGGGTGAGATTCATGACAGGGGAGGGTTGGGTGAGTTTTAGATGACCAGTTGGAGCTAACATGATATAAGCTACTGGCTACCTTATCTCTGAAAATAACTTCACGAGGAACTATTCATACAATAGAATCTGACAGCTGGCATCTACATTCTGGACATTTTGCATTTTCTGGAGCTAGAATAAAGATTTTGTATACTGGCCCAAGAGGTTCTAACATGTTTATGTCAATTGCCCCAGTTTTGGCCTAATTTTTGGACAGAGTGGAAGTGGAAAAACAACTCTCCTGCAGGTCGGATTATCCTTTGGTTTTATTGTTTTAATGCATCTGGTTTCTTAGCTGTTCGCATGACTTGTCTTTCTGGTTATCTGTTAACACTTCCCCATGCCCCCTTTTCCTTCATTTAGCTTCTGGCAGGAATAACCAAACCAACCTCTGGTTCCATTTACATCCAAAAATACGACAGTGATGGCAAGCCAAATCAATCTTCCCTGCCATTGGTACCAGAAAGGGTTGGCATCGTCTTCCAGTTTCCTGAGCGGTACAAATATGAAGTTCTTGAATATGGCATAAGATTTTTTACTCTGTATTTTAAGTTGTTCATTCTCGAGTTGTGAATCTTGAACAGCATATTTGAATTTACCAGCATGACATACAATATAGACATGGTTGTTCGTTTCTCTGTCTCTAGCATATTGTGGAAGATTTCTTATCCTCTATATTTATTCTCTTCCTTTATGTTTGTTAGAGATTGTTTTAAAAGCTATTGCGTTGGTGGACCTTTGTTGATGATGTGCTTGACCTGATAATGTTCTTAAGCTTAACCTTCGTTCACATGACTTCCAACCCAGGTACTTTGTGGCTGATAACGTGCTTGACGAAGTCACTTTTGGGTGGCCAAGACAAAAGGGTGACTATCAATTGAAGGAGCATCTTGCTTTAAGACTTCAGAGGGCAATTAACTGGGTACTCATGCCTCTCTAATTTAGTGTCTTCTTGTACTCTAATACAATTTCATTTCGTTTTCACAAGCATTTGTATCATTATTTGTGACCATTATTTATCTATGACTTTATATTGCGTTTTAATGCATTTGCACTTTCATAAATTATGCTCTTGTATTCATAGGTTGGATTAAGCGGAATCTCGTTGGATAAAGATCCTCACTCCCTTAGTGGTGGTTACAAACGTCGCCTAGCCTTAGCAATACAATTGGTAAGAATCGACTTTCAATTTTAGTAATCCAGATAAAGGCATGAAACTGGTAAAGAAATTATTTATACCTTTCTCATGAATGGCGCCTCCCCATTATGCAGTCACATTTATGGAGTTGTTGCAGGTAAGGTCCACCGATTGCTTATTGATTTTACGTTTTCCTTCACTTATGTAATTTTCAGGTTCATATTCCTGACCTGTTGATATTAGATGAGCCTCTTGCTGGTCTTGGTACGAAAATTAATTTTTCCCTTTTTGTTTATATTATGTTGTTGGTTGTCTTTGAATTTGCATGGATTTTCCAATATTTCTATTTTTACCCAATAAAAGTCTATGATTATCTTAGATTTTAAGAGTACACATTTTAGCTCTTCGGTCATGTTTATCCTTTCCTTTAAGCCGTGTCCATTACTGCTTTACTGGTCAGATTGGAAAGCACGTGCAGATGTTGTGAAGCTTTTGAAGCATCTTAAAAAGAATTGTCCGTGCTAGTTGTGAGCCATGATTTAAGGTTTCTTTTGAGATATTCTCTATTTATTTTCTTATTACGTATTTTGTTTATCTGTAATTATTGCTCAATTTTTTTGCATGTTTTTGCATGAGTTTGTCAGTTTTTAGTTTGTAGTTTGTCAACGTCACTTAGACATCTACAAATTCAAACTTAGTTGTTCTTGACTGCATGGTGCATTCTCCGCTGTTGTTCATAAGAATCAACTGCTCATGATGTCACCATCTCTTCATGACCTCAGTTGCTGAGAAGATTTTGTTTTTATTTGCTTTATAGTGAGGCAGGTCGCACCCATTTTTAACAAAAGTATTCTCTATGTAATCTCTTGATATATTATGTACACCTAATTTTTCTCATGTGGCTTCCTTGTGTGCGTTTCAGAGAGTTAGCAAGTCTAGTTGATCGTTCATGGAGGATGGAAATAGGTGGCAAACTTAGGGAGGAGTCACTACCATTGTGAAAATGGGAACATTCTTTGCCTTTCTGATTAGCAAATATGCTGCAAGGTTTGACTCTTTCAACTGCGGAGAACGAGGGCTATTAGGGCAATTCAATACCAAAGGCGATGTCCCTAAAAGGATTATTCATATGACGTCGTCCGGACTCTGGAGGAGTTAGATAGAGGAGTAGGAACTAGGAAGTAATGACTAACCATCCCTACTGAGACATCATTACACAATGGATATCATACACGGGGATTGAAATATTGGTGTGAATTTTTTGTATAGGGAAGCTGACTGTGTTGCTGATGTTTTAGTTACAAAAGGTCATGGCTTGTCTAATTATTTTGGAATCCTTGATCATCCTTCGCATTTTGTAAATGAGTTGGAGAATGATGAAAGATAGTCGGTCCTTATTGTTGTGTTGTAATGTTTTTATTCATTGGTACTACCACTACAAAAGTGTTCCTATAATTAGAACCGGGGGGAGTATATGATAGTATTCGATTTCCATTAAAAGAATCAAGGAAGCAAGGACAAGGAAGGCAGAGGGAATTCAAGAGTCAGACGAAAAGGACCAAGCATGTGGGTGTTATGGGTCATTTTTGGGGTCAGTGGGGGCAAGTTGATGATAGCGTATGCAGCCGTGTAAATCATGCATGGCCTACGAAGAAAACATGACTTGGTTTGCCTTGTCCCACTCATTCAGTCATTCTCCATTAAGAGTGATTTTCCCCTTCAATCTATCCTCAGTCCTCAATTAACTATGTAATTATTTTCTTATACCTTAATATAAGACATATTTATTTAATTTTTTTAGATTAAGGGAATTAATTAAATTATTTTTCAAAATACCTTAGTCACATTTCTTAAGCCCATTGTTTTCTCTCCTTATTGATTATTGTTGAGAGAGTATTAATAAGAGTAAATTATGAAAATTTTGTCTTATATTTAGGACCAAGAGTAACTCCCCAAATATTTTTATATTAAGGAGAAGGGTGAGTAGAAAAAAGCATTTAGATGAGTTGGAATGGAGAGTTAATTAGGATCAAAGTATTAAAAATGTTTACAAGATGTCAATAACGACATAACATTGCAATAAGATTTGAATATATGACCCTATGAGTTATAGGTCAAATCAGTACTAAGTTACTATACAAAACAGCTTTCACCTTCAATTATATAATTATTTATGAAAATAAATAATGTATTTTTTTTAAATCATATAAAAATGTTATCTCTGTCATCCCATGTCTCAGATTGTCCACCAACATTAACCATTGCACAGTGTATACCCTTTCATATTTTAGAGAGTTTTTTGGCTAACACTCAACATCATAATAGACTTCTCAAATATTTCATTTTCGTGATGTTAATAATGTAATATGTGATAGAATACGAAACTTAATTATATAAATAAATGTTCATTAATTTTTTCCAGTATAAATAATTGTTCTTAATACACTTAGATTTTTATATAAAGAAATAGATTGAGAGTGATTAGTATATGGCTTGATTTGATTAAAAATAATTTGCGTAGTATCAAAATCTCTGGTGAGTGCCCAAACACTCCCGAGCCACATTTCCCGCGATTATTCCCACTGATCTCTCTCTGCATTTTGCTCGCTTCCATTCCTTCTATTTCCACCGGTGAGTGACATATTAAGTTGACTTTTTTTAAGAAAGATTAAGGAAATTACTTAAATTATTTTAACGTATTTTTATTTTCAAACTAATTACTTTAACTAATAAACTAATATGTAATTTTAGGATACACAACATATGATATAATTAAGTAACTAATTTAGTTTTCTTAGTCTCTTTTAAAAAAAAAAAAAAAAAAAAAAAACCAACCCGCCTTATAACTAATTTTATTCGTTTATTGTTTACTCGTTGTTTTGTGGTAGATCGGTGTTCCTTATTATATCGTGCGGTAAGTTTCCTCCCGTTACTATACTTAATACACCAGGTTTTAATTATTACTGGGGAAAAGAATTCTTACTGGGAGAGGGTATAATCTTTGCTGAATAGATTGCTGAACTATGGAACTATTTTGTAATGGCTGGGATAGGTGTTTTTAAACGATTGAACCGAACAGAGATAAATTCAAAACACCAATGGTGAATCCAGTTTTCCACAGTGAACCCAAAAGAGATAAATTTAAACATCAACAGTAAAATTGATGAAAATTTATTATTACTAGTGTTCATCCTCTTTAGCATGAATTATGTGAACATGTGAATCTGCTGTAAAGCTGATTGTGTTATCTGCTTTTTGATGTATGCTTTAGGAAATATACGCAAAAATACCATTTTCTGGACATCCAGAATCACGTCATGCCGTCATGGTAGTAAAATCACGATCTACTCCTCTTAGTTACAATGCCTAAGAAGAAGCAACCCTGCTCAATTTGTTGCATGACAATTGTTCTTTACTGGGGGCTGAGGAGTTATCCTTCTTCTTCATTCCCCTTCCCTCTTGAAATGCATTCTTGAAAAGCATTTGATCCTTCAGTTTTATGGTCTGTCGTTTTAACTTTTTTTATTTCCGGATTCTGGACATATGACTCTATCACTGGTCTTAACAAGTTAGATTGCACTACATAAAAGGTTCATTACTTTGCAGCTCCTGTTTTCTAAGTTCTGTCTGTTGATATTTTGAGATTAAATTTTCAAAGAACATAAAATCCTGGCAATTAAAATTGCAGGCTCTCAGGAGTTTTGTAATACTTATTTGCTTTATATCTGTTATTTAGTAACTATGGATGAAAATTCAAAGCAATTTTTGTTTCTTACATTGACTAGCCATAATCCTACGTCCATGAATCTCCCAGGCTCCTAGCACCTGTCATGGGTGTCTACTGTTTGTGAATAATTTTGCAGTGCAAACTGAGACTGAGATGGCTGGAGGCGTTACTGTTGTTCAACTCAATCTACTGTAAGCTTTGCTGCTTTCTCTCATGCTATTTTTGTGCTTTGGGGACAGCTTTTTTAGGTTCCTTTAGCCTTTGCAGACCTCAAAGGGACGCTTTTAGTTTCAGATAAACCGGGGGGGGGGGGGGGGGGTTTAAAAAGCGAAAAGACGGTGCTCTGTTGATATGCACAATTGTGAAGACATAAAGCTTTTTAGACTCTTTGGAATCTATAGAACAACTGACTCACTATTAAAAAGCTTGCAATTTTAAATCATTAGATTATTATTTCTGCTTCATCTTCTAATTATCTATATGGAAAGGAGGAGGTTTAGGATATATAAGATATAATTGTCCACGTTCCAGTTTCTATTATTTCCCTGTTGACAAGGCTGTGAGCTTTATTCCAGTTATCTCGAAATAAATGCATGCAGTCATTGTATTTTACATACTCATGCAGACTGGTATAGTGGGAAGATCTCAGTAAGCTTTTGGTGATTTTTTTCAAATATTTTGTTACGACAAAACAAGATTTACGCTGCCATGTGCTCATGGTTGGTTTCTATTTTGTGCAGTCCTCTTCTTTTCTATCATCCATCATCGTGAGAAAAGATGATGCTGGCTCTACTGGCAGCAGGTCCTTGAGAGTACTTGCATTAATTGGAGCCAGCGTCTCAGGGTTTTTGAGTTTTGCTAAAACAGCTTCAGATGATGAGGGTGAGCATGGCCTGGATTGTCCAAGCTATCCATGACCTCATAAGGGCATCCTCAGTTCATATGATCATGCTTCGTGAGTTCTACTTTGCTTTCTCCTAGATTTTTTCCTTTCCTTACTATTAATGGCAGTTAGGTTGGAAACTATATATAGACCTTCAATATAAGTTCATATTCTCTGCGAAAAAAATTGCATCCCTTTTAACTTATTCCCAGCTGCCTTTTTGGGTATATTACTGTAGTTGGTTGTGGTAGCTGCTTGGCAAATTCTGTTCTCCCCCCCCCTCCTTTTGGGTTTAGTGAGCATTGTTCTCGTCTTGCCCAGCCTTTGGTCAACCCGCTTGGTTTGATATCCCTATATCTTTGATGCTTTCTTGCATGGTTCACTGTTGGGGTTAAGTATCACTTGTCATTAGCTCACCTGCTGGAAAAAAAAAAAAAGAAGCTCCTATCATGTGCTACTGTTCTTAGTTCCTCAAACTAATTTCTCATGGGCAGGATTCGTCGTGGTCATCAAGTTTATACACAAGTCTGCGCTTCCTGCCATTCTATGTCTTTGGTATCATGCCGTGATTTGGTTAGTGTTGCTTATACAGAAGAGGTAAAGGCTTTGGCAGATTCAAGTGGTTGATGGCCCTAATGATGAGGGTGAGATGTTTACACGCCCAGGTAAACTCAGTGATCGCTTTCCTCAGCCATACGCAAATGAAGCAGCTGCTAGGTTTGCTAATGGCGGGGCTTGTCCTCCCGATCTTAGTCTCACAACCAAAGTAATGTATTTTCCTACCAGTAATGTCATTAAGAATTTCCAATTTTCTATTTGTATTCAAAATATCTTATTATCTGCCCTTTCAGGCTCGGCACAATGGTCAAAATTATGTATTTTACTGGTTATCGTGACCCTCCTGCTGGTGTTTCGGTAAATTCTTAACTAAGATCTCTTTTGAAATTCTACTTTATTTGCTGAAGTGACTTTGTACTTTGTGCATTCAACAAAAGGGTGTAAAAATAATGCCAAGGCTACCTGTACGAAAGAAAAGAAAAAGAAACCCTTACATTTGTTTCTGCAGTATCTTTAGCCCCCTCCTTTTCCTTTTTTCTTTGTGATTAATAACGAGTCTGTTTCTGCATACATGGAGATTTTGTTGTGTGAGTTTTTTCCCCTTCCCGTTTGTTTTTTGGGGGTGGTGGGTTTAAAGTGCCAGAAATGTAGAGTAGAAGAAATAATTCAGACTGAACTCTTCAATTGAATTAATCTTGTGAACGTATTACAGTACTTATAGAACTGATATGAGCTTAACTGAATACAGCTAGCATAACAAACTGACTAACTCAAATGCAACTTCATTACAGCTGGCACTCACGTGTAACTAACTGAGTGCATTACTAAACACGTGTAGCTGACTAAGTGTATTACCAAACTAAGTGAAATACTCATTTCCTAATATTCCCTCTACTTAAATTTGTTTGTTTAGTTTGACTCTCCATTAGTCACTTCGTCTTGAGCCAAGACATTGAGTTTATCTCGACAGTATGCAAACATGCCATACACCTATGGCTTAGTCAGAATGTCCGGAACTTGATAATCTGATGGTACATGACCCACGGTAACAATACCAGCAGCAACTTTTTCTCTGATAAAATGTACATCAAGCTCAACATGCTTGGTTTTCGAGTGCATTACAGGATTTGATGCCAAAGCTACAGTTCCTGTATTATCACACCAAATGACTGCTGTATTTACTATCTCAATGTGCATCTCTTTGACAAGTGACAAAACCCACATGATATCCCGAATAGAATCAGCAACACTTCGTATTCAGCCTCGGTAGCTGAACGAGACACCACTTGTTGCTTCCTGGAAATCCATAGTACAGGATTTGGGCCAAGAAAAACGCAGTAGCCGCTGGTGGAGCGTTTGTTTTCTGGAAGAATAAGAATTTCTTCATTAGGGTCATTTTTATTTTTCTTGGCAGATACACCACCCCAATCAGAATCTGAGTAGGTTTGGATACTGAATTGAAGAACTGGTTTGAGTAGGAGCCCATGGCTACTAGTACCATTGAGATATCTAAGAAGTCTCTTAACACATTCCCACTGCTTTACAGTAGGCTCCTGGAGAAACTGACTTAACTTGTTTACAGTGAAGGCAATGTCTGGTCTTGTGTAACATAGGTATTGAAGAGAACCAACAACACTTCTATATAACTTTGGTTCAGGAAATGGCTTACTGTCAGTAGGGAACAGCTGAGTGTTGACAGCCATTGGAGAGGCATAAGCGTGGGCTTCAACCATCTTTGTTTTGGATAGAAGATTGTGGATGTACTTTTTTTGAGTGAGGTGAATACCATCTGCTGATCTGTGAAACTCAATGCCTAAAAAGAAGGACAATTCGCCTAGATCCTTCAATGAGAAAGCAGCACTCATTTTGTGGATGAACTCTTGAACAAGTTGCTCATTGGACCCAGTAAGCACTAAATCATCAACATACACTAGCAAATACGTTGTGTGAACCCCAGTTGTGTTAATAAACAGACATGGGTCAGCCTTGGACGCAAGAAAGCCAAGTGTGGTCAAGTAGTCACTGAGTTTAGTGAACCATGCTCTAGGGGCCTGTTTTAACCCATACAGAGCTTTGTTAAGCTTGCACACAAGTGTATTTCCATTTTCATCATATTTAGTGAAGCCAGGAGGTTGTTCCATGAAGACTTCTTCAGTTAAGTCTCCATTAAGAAAGGCGTTATTAAAGTCAATCTGATGCAGCTGCCATTTTTTTGTAACAGCAAGAGTGAGAAGAATTCTGATGGTAGTGGCTTTAACTACTGGGCTAAAGGTCTCATAGTAGTCTGCACCAGCTTCTTGAGAGTAGCCCTTTGCAACCAAACGTCCTTTGTACCTAGCTACTGATCCATCAGCATTTGTCTTGAGTTTGCAAAGCCACCTGCAACCAATGACTTTTCTGTCTTTAGGCCATGCAACCAGATCCCATGTTTTGAATTTAAGAAGAGCATGATACTCCTCATGAACAGCTTGCTTCCATTGAGGATTTGCTAAGGCCTCCTCAATATTTTTTGGAATAGGAGTGTCTTCTGCAACAGTGAATATTTTAGGTTTGAATATGCCTGCTCTCCCTCGGGTTACCATGGAATGTGTGTTGGTGGGAGGAGAAGTGGTGTCACGGATGAGTAAAGGAGAGGGGGAGGGGTTTGTAGAGTGTGGTGATGATGGTTGGATATTATGAGATGGTGAAGGAGAACTAGCTAACGGTGACTGGGACTGGGAATGTAAGGGAGTATTAGGGAATGCAGAAGGCAAAACTGATGGTGATGGTGGATGAAAACTAGGCACAATAAAAGTAGATTGAGAAGTGGCATATCGAATGTTGAATTGAGACCCAGCTGGAAAAGAAGACTCATGGAATTGAACGTGTCTTGTAATATAAACAAGACCAGTTAATCTATTGAGACACTTGTATCCTCTGTGAGCAGTGGAATAACCCAGAAAAAGGCATGATGCAGAGCGAAAATCAAGTTTGTGACGATTGTAAGGGCGCAACAAGGGAAAGCACTCACAACCAAAAACTTTTAGTAATGAGTAGTCGGGGGTAACATCAAAGAGCTTCTGATAAGGTGTGGATCCTTGAAGTACAGAGGTAGGCAGACGGTTTATCAAAAAAGTAGCTGACAAAAAAGCATCCCCCCAATAGAACAATGGCAATGATGCTGTGGCCAGTAAGGTTAACCCAGTCTCAACGATTGATCTGTGTCTTCTCTCTACCAGTCCATTTTGCTCAGAGGTATGTGGACAGGAGAACCTATGTTGAATACCACAACTGATCAAGAAGGGAGTGAAAGACAGAAATTCCCCACCATTATCACTTTGCACTTGTTGAATTTTTTTGCCAAAACGATTTTCCACCATAGCTTTAAATTCCTTAAACTTAGTGATAGCCTCAGATTTTTTATGCAGTAAGTATGTCCAAGTGAACCTACTATATGCATCCACAAAGGCAACATAGTATACAAAGCCATTAGAAGAAAGAGGAGCTGGACCCCATATATCCATGATTATTAGCTGCAATGGCATAGTGTGTACAGTGGAAGAGGGTGCAAATGGTAATCTATGACTTTTTCCCATTTTACATGCAGAACACAAAAAATCTGAGTAAGACTTCCCAATAGGAACATTAATTGACAACAATACAGATTTAACAGTGTCTTTGTGAGGGTGCCCGAGACGTTTATGCCACAAAGTAAAGGAGTCAATAGTGGTTGAATAGCAGCTGGATTTTGAGTCCTGTTGAGTAACATTGCTTGCAGGTTTGTGAGATGCACCAGTAGTGAGTTTGTACATGCCAGAGGACTCAGTTCCACTCATGAGAATTTTCCTGGTCTTCAGATCCTTAACCACACAGTAGTGAGGAAAGAATTCAATTGAAACACAATTATCTTTAGTTGCTTGAGCAATGGAAACCAGATTCTTTTGCATAGCAGGGACACACAATACTTTATTCAAGGCTAAAGTAGGTGATGCAGAAGAAGTTAAATGAGTGTTACCAATGTATGAGACAGGAAGTCTAGATCCACCACCAACAATGACTGTTTTCTTACCTTTGGATGGTACAGCAGACTGAAGTGAACTGACTGAGTTGGATATATGATGAGTAGCACCTGAATCAAGGTACCAAGCTTCATCTGTGATGATTTCAGGTGATGCAACAAACGCTTGTGGCATATTAGATTCAGTTGAGGTAATCATATTATTGGAACCAGAAGCAGCAGAATGAGGCAAGACAGTAGAAGCACATGGAGGAATTGAGTTAGAATTATTCTTCCCTGTAGAACTTACTGTTGGCTTGTACACTGGAGGTGCATACTTCGTGTCAGATAAGGGTACCTCTGTGTATTGTGGTGGCCAGTTATAGTATTGTGTAGCATCATAGTAGAGTGCATTATCAGGCTGTTGAAAGGTAGGTTGAGCACCTACATCAGTGTAGTGAGCCTGCGCTGGAGGCTTAGCTGAGTATGATGTATCATGCCTGAAGTAGCACACATCAGCTAGATGGCCTATTTTATGGCAGATCTGACAGGAAGGCTTCGATTGAGAATACTGAAAAGATCCACGACCACGACCTCGTCCTCTAAAGCCAGTGAACTGAGGTCGAGATGATTGAGCATAGTATTGACCACGTCCAATAGGATAGCCTGGTGATTGTGCAGTGAAAGCCATTGAATTGTCTTGAGGATAATCAGTCAGAGTGTAATGAGCCTGTGTCACTGAATTATTTATGAAAGTCTTTTGCCTAGCCTCAGAATCAAGCAGCATGGTAGTGATTGTATCAAGATCGAAGGTCTGTTTGGCAGCAATTAATAATCGCTATTACAGACTCAAATTCCATAGTGAGTCCATTCAATATATGAGAGATCTTGGTTGCATCAGTCACAGGTTCACCAAGGAGTGCTAGATGATCACATATTGATTTTAAATTTGCTAGGTAGTCACGCATGCTGAGTTCACCTTTCCTTTGATTTGTTAGCAAATTTTTGTAGTGCAGAATTTTTGAGTCTGATTTGTCAGAGTAGAGTCGATTTAACTTGTGCCATATTTGTGCAGAGGTTTCAAGTCCAACTAAGTCAGGAAGGACAGAAGGTGTTACCGACGCAAGTAACCAAGACGCAAGAGCTGAGTCGAGTTGCTCGTATGCTTCAAAGGCTGGATTATCGATCTCTCGATTAGCTTCAGGATCACGCGCCTTTCTAGCAGGAATAACAACGGATCCATCAAGATATGAAAATAGGCGATGTTGCTTCGCCATGAAATATACCTGCTGCTTCCAGATCAGGTAATTGGAGTCATCTAATTTCACGGTGATCTTCTTATTGGTAAAACCACGACCATTGTTCCCTGGATCGTTGGACACCGGAAGAGCTACGGCGCTGGACATTGTTTCGTAAACTATCAATCCTGATTGAAGGAGACAGTTCACAGCCAATGCCTCTATACTATTTTTCTTAGCCGGAGATCAAGAGCTTCGCCGATGTGACGAGTGGCTTTGATACCATGCCAGAAATGTAGAGTAGAAGAAATAATTCAGATTGAACTCTTCAATTGAATTAATCTTGTGAACGTATTACAGTACTTATAGAACTGATATGAGCTTAACTGAATACAGCTAGCATAACAAACTGACTAACTCAAATGCAACTTCATTACAGCTGGCACTCACGTGTAACTAACTGAGTGCATTACTAAACACGTGTAGCTGACTAAGTGTATTACCAAACTAAGTGAAATACTCATTTCCTAATATAAAGAGCTCACGTCTTCCAGATCACTTTAGAAAACTTAATGAAGACCTCATATTTTTCCTTATAGAATTATGGATCATTTCCATGGCATGTCCTTTTGCTGAAATTGTTCATGTCATGCTAGGCTCAGATGCAATAGTATTGCTCTACTTTGAGGCGTATAAATCAGCAATATGTAGACATGGAGGAAAGAAGTGTCTCAACATATTCATTGTAGCACTCAATATCTGGGATTATTTGTACTCGTCTCCAATTATCAGTCATAACTCATGCACATCATAAACCAGGGAGGGATGGGCTACTTCTAATATTTAGTTCTCTGTAAATATAAATATCCGTAAAACTTTTTGAATGTCCCCTACATCCATACCTATATCTTGAGGAACTGTTTTAGTAGTTTTTACGAGTGCTATTTATGGATATGGAGAAATCAGAAGCTCATTCTTTTCCTTGATGTTTTTGCTGCAGATGGGAAAAGATGTCGTGGCATTCCTTGCTTGGGCTGCAGAACCTGAAATGGAAGAGAAAACTGGTTTTGTTACCTTCTATATACCTTTTTTCCTCCTGATGAATGAAATGAGCGCTACATTTTCTTACAAGAACGTTACCAAATGCAGATGGGGTTCAAATGGATTTTTGTCCTGTCGCTGGCAGCCTGGCACTTCTTCAAGCTGCATATTTCCGTCGATTGAGGTGGTCAGTTTTGAAGTCTCGCAGGCTGATCCTCGACGTTGTCAACTAGCCGGCCTCAACATTCATTTTCATTTCAGAAGGTATTTCTGTTGGCAATAATTTTGTCAGATCATTTATTGTCACATCATGTCTTATTCGTTCGACACAATTAGTGGGTACTGGAGCATCCAGAACCGGAAGAATGTTAGACTTTTGCTTACCTATTGTGCTACACTGCTGGTGCACCAACTCGTAGTTTGATTCATTCTTGTCGATATTTATGAAAATGGCATGACATGGTGGCAAGTGACGTCTATCTTAGGGTAAAAGAATGATATATTATAGGCAGGGGCGGATCCAAAATTATTGAAGGGGGCACCATTGGGTGAGGGGGAATCGGGGTTCGGGGCGCCCAATTTTTTTTTTCCAAAGGAAATTTTTAAATATATTAAATAAGAAAAGAAAAAATATCAAAAAAATATTCATGAAATCAAGTGAACACCGATGATGTAATAAAAGGGGCAATTATTTTACAAACCTGTCATTTAGAAAAGTAAGGCTAAGTCTTTGTTAAAATGCAGTTATATAAATTACAATGAAAGGTGGGACTAAATAAATTCAAGTATATATATTTTAATAACAAAAGTAGATTACAATAAAAATAATTATAATGCAAACATTTTAGGCCTTATTTTTTACAATTTCATCATAATTGTCTTATTATTAATGCTATTAAATACATCTTTTTCAATATAAGACACTAAACAATCATTCAACCATTCATTCCCTATCTGATTACGAAGTATAGTCTTGATATATTAAAGATGTACATTTAATTTAAGGGTGGACAATCATTTAAATATGTATTAATACACACACACATATATACACCTTTTTTTCTTTTTTCTTCTTCTTTTTTTTTTTCTTTTTTTTTTTTAAAAGAAAAACTCAAATTCAAGGGGGGCACTTGCCCCCCCTTGTACATAACCTAGATCCGCCCTTGACTATAGGGTCGATGAGAAACAATGGTTCTTGACTTCTTTTTCTCCCTCAATATCATCTGAATCTCACCCTCACATTTTTCCTTGCCCATTAATCTACTCTTGACTGATGTGGATTACAATTTAGAGGGTAAAACTAGTTGGTATCTAGGTTAATAAATGAGGTTGGAGTGTTGCGAAAGAAAGTCGAGGTTGGTATCCTTTAGATAAGATTGGGAGTTCGAATTGTCTGGAATAAAAAATTATATTGAAAGAACTAATGAATTAACTTGATAATGCTCCAGCTTCCAGGTTAAATGCCGATCTTTTTAATTTTATGCTAATACCAGTAACTTATGTGATATTGAAAAGAGCTTTTCCATATATCTATAACTAATGTGCAATTCGAATATTAAAGGAAGTTGTTTCAAAATAAAATTGAACATGGATTAAAAAAAAGTACTCCCAGGTTCATTTTGGTCCTAATTATAAGACAATATTATAAGTTTTATCAATTTTTTTCTAAAATATCCATATTTTATTCTCTCAAGTGTATTTGATTTTTAGTGCATATATGTATATGAGTACATAAAATTTTCTAGTCAATAAAACTTTTATTGGATTTTAATTTGTTTATCAATCAGTTGACATTAATTTGCCAATATATATAGACACATACACACATATATATGTGTGTCTCTATACACACAGACATATATACAGACGCATACACACATATATGTATGTATGTATGTATGTATGCGCGCGCGCCCACACACACACATATATATATATTTGTATGTGTGTGTGTTTATATATATATTTGTACGTGTGTGTACCTGTATCTATATATTTTGTGCGTGTGTGTGTGTTTATATATATATTTGTATGTGTGTGTATACCTGTGTGTGCATATGTGTGTCTATATATTTTGTGTGTGTGTGTGTGTGTGTTTATATAAATATATATATATAATTGTGTGTGTGTGTCTACCTGTGTCTGTATATGTGTGTCTATATATTTTGTGTGTGTGTGTGTGTATATATATATAATTAAGCAAGACCATTATTTCAATTAGAAAGCATGTGAAAATATAGCACAGAGGTATGTGGTAGGGGTTGTTGATTTACTTTTACTTTTGTCATTTAAAATTTATATAAGGGCATTTTGAAAAAAAGAGTAAAATTAACTAATTTAACTCCTCTCATTAATCTTTCCAAAAGTGATTAAATATGCCTTATAATTAGGATCGGATGGAATATTATTTTTATATAGAAAAATAGAGGAGGAGGAGAAAGGACAAATCGTCAGAATTGAGGCACATGCTTCTCAATGACCATCCGATTTGTTTTTGGTATTTCAACTCTTCCATTTTGCCACAAAACGGTAGCCCACCGCTGTGCCTTACTTTATTTATTAGGTGACATCACACTACTATCAAATTTCTCTAATTTTATGTTATAAGTAAATAACCTCCATAATCCTCGAAACTTTACCCAAAACACACTTTATTTCTGAGTTAAGGGGCTGCCTTGCAGTTGAATCTGAAGTCAGAACCGAAAGGAGATACTTCTCATCATCTCCCTCATTATCTCCATCTGGACCGTCCAATGTTTGATACAACGATCTAGAGGGCTTTTTCAAAAAACGCATGCGGTTTTTTGAAAAAGCCCTCCTGATCTTTGATAAAAAATTAGACGGTCCAGATGGACGATGAGGAGGGATAATGATGGAGATGCTTATGAGAGGAACCAGACTCAGTCGGATCCATGATTGGCTCACATTCCAAGTTTCTTTCTGATTACTATTTTGGCTCTTTGCTATTTCCACACTCTATAGGCTAACCAATCTTAACCATAAATCGTATATCATAAATACCTTTAATAAAGCAATATACTCCTATCTCATTAATTAAATACTATTATTAATGCTTCAAAACTTCTTTTTTACCTTTGCCATACAAAATTCGAAGGGCTTCCAAACTTCTAAACAAGTATCATTTTTTTAACAACGAAACTCTTAAACACGGAAAACCTTAAAAATTACAAACAAGGTTGTCCTTCATGTAAATGGTACCAACAAATAATAGTCATTCCTGGCATGATATTCTTAAGGGTTAAGGTCGTCGTCCCAACACAACAAACTATCGGCTGGAGGAGCGTTAAAGACAATTAACTACTAAGTGAACCAAAAATACCAACAAACTTTTAAAATGGAGCATCCAGCACAATACCGTCACCAAACCGTTAACGTCCGTCATAAGCACTCGTAATTGTTCGAAAGTGAATAACTGAGAAGAATTTCGCCTTTATTGAATTATCGTCGTGAGTGAACTTGAAGCAAAGGCGTCCAAATACAAAATTTACAACACCCAATTGAATATTCAAAACGAGGAAAGAATTACCAAACCCCGAGTTAAGAAAAATGAGCTATTGACTTTGGAATTACCTATCAATAGTAGATTGATCGATGCGCCAAGCATCAGATTCAGGGAGGGCTTGCGAGTACTAGGGAATCGGTTACGGCTGCGCAAGTAGGGGATTTAGAAGATCCATTTAGGGGTTAGGGTAAACAGAATTTCATTATCGATAATCGAGACCGGGAAAATCGAAGAAAGAAATTTGACCAGCGAAGCATCAGAAATCGAAGAAAGAAATCAGAAAGACAATGAAAATCAAACATCAAAGTTCAAAAATAGCGAGGGAAAGGAGCTTCTATTATCGTTTACTCCACCATTTCTCCAGCTCGCTCACCGTCAGACCTCATCTTTCCAGAGTTTTGAACCCTAGCTCGCTCGATTTCTCCAGCTCCTGTGTTCTGCAATTTTGGAAGTGTAGGTGGATCCGAAGGGAGGACTGAGGATTCAGGAGGCGGCGATGAAACCGAAGATGGAGGCGATGAAACCAAAGATGGAGGCGATGAAACCGAAGATGGAGGCGGCGATGAAACCGAAGATGGAGGCTCGATGAAACTGAAGAAGAAGGAAAGGTTCGGTTCAGGGAAAAGATTACAGAAAATTTGGCATTTTTGTTTTTTAAAATGAAGTGGGACCCACCTAAAATTAACTAACGTCAGTTAGGGGATTTAACGGTTTGTTAAAGATATTGTGCTGGATGCTCCATTTTAAAAGTTTGTTGGTATTTTTGGTCCACTTAATAGTTAATTATGCTGGACACTCCTGAGCCAATAGTTTATTGTGTTGAACACACCTTAACCCTATTCTTAAATTTATGGTTACTTATATGCATTGATCTATGACCAGCAGGTTTATTTAAGGAAACTTTATTTTTATTATGCGTACATTTCCTTATATGCTACTATCTAACATATATCATTTGTTCCTAAAGGAATTTCTTATCGATGTTTTATTTTTTAAGAAATGGGATGAGTTTGTTAACACTGTTGTTAAGTGAAAGTGTCCAAGTTTTATCCTATATAATTACCATTTTCATTTACTTGAATATTTTATTAAGCTCATTTTACTTTATATTACACTGAAAAGAGGTAATAGACCTTTTTTTTTTTTTTTGTGCTTAACAATAATAAAACCAACACATATGCATACTAATTAATATTAAAAATAATAATAATTGTGAAGACTGATTTTTTCGCAAACGAAATGCGTACAAGTTAACGCCTTTCGTGGAAAGACGGAAACGTTACCAACCATTCAACGTTGTTGGGATTCATCCGAGTCAAAATCAATCACCACCAACGCGGAAGGAGTTTCCCCACTTGGTAGAGAAAGTTTTTCCAAATCTGAATTGTCTAGATTTAATTTGACGATCAGATTTGATTTTTTTTTAACCGCCAATTTTTAAATGAAAAAAATTGTTTTTTAAAAAAATGTTAGTTGAAAAATATCTCTATTTTAGATTCTCTACCTATTAAAATAATTATTTTAAAAAAATAAAAAATAAAAAAATTAAATCCGGACCATCTAAATCCTATCTAAACTAACGTCCAGATAGGAAAAAACTCTCCCTACTCATCTTAAAGATGGGTAGGAAACTGATCCCACCAACGCCCATCGCATTACGCAATTATTCCTATAATAGATTCTCGACTGGCACGGATCTTATCCCACTCTGATTGAATCCAGAATCCAGAATCCCGAATTCAAGGAAAAAGTGACCATCCTTTGTCGACTTCATGGGGACTGAGAGCTCTTCCGTAGATATTTCGGAGCATCTGCTTCGGGACGATCGGAAGGCTCCGTCCTCGGAATTCGAGCACGTCCCGGAATGGAAGGAACAGATCACCGTCAGAGGGCTGTTGGTGAGTGCGGTTCTGGGGAGCCTTTTCTGCATCATCACCCACAAGCTCAATCTTACTGTTGGGATCATTCCTTCTCTGAATGTTGCTGCTGGGTTGCTTGGCTTCTTCTTCGTCAAGACCTGGACTACCTTCATGTCCAGGGTGGGATTCTTCACCAAGCCCTTTACCAGACAGGAGAACACCGTCATTCAGACTTGTGTTGTCGCTTGCTATGGCCTCGCTTTCAGCGGTAACTCAATCCTCCTTTGTTTAGCTTAAAATTGCGAGCTAATTTGAAACTTATTGATTATAAGATACTCTTTATAAAGAGGGCGTGCTAATTTTGTTTATCTCTGATGTGATGATTATAACGTCTTTGGCAGGGGGTTTGGATCATCCTTGATTGCCATGGATGAGAGAACGTACCAGCTTATTGGCCCAGATTACCCGGGCAATAGGGCTGAAGATGTTATAAATCCAGGCTTGCTTTGGATGATAGGTTTCACTTTTGTTGTCAGTTTCCTTGGGCTTTTCAGTCTTGTCCCACTTCGGAAGGTAAATTTATGTGATCACTAGTCATTAGTATTAGTACTAAAAATAAAAAGGAAAATTGTGTTCTCATTTTAATAGAAAAATTGTACTTAAAAGGTGAGAGAATGGTAAATACTAGTGTCAGAGTGACTGAAAAAATAAGAATATTTATACTTTGAACTCAGGATAAATTTTATTTTTGGCACAAAGTATGAGTTTTTAAGCTAGTTATTTGTTGGACTTTTGGAGATTTTTTTTTTTTCCAACCATTGATATGAAGACCGCACTTTTGTTCATTATATCAACTTTAATATATGCAGTTTTGCTGCCAAATATTGCTCTTCTGCAAGAATGCTTATTTGATGATAAATAATTATTTTTCTTGTGCTTGTATGCTTCCTCCATTTCATATAGTGTCTGCAATTGATTGCTTTTAACTTTTGAAAAGCTGTTACATTATTATCAGTTAATATTTAATAATTTAAAACGAGAATGTGAATGAAGAGTGGGGTTTGAGAAAGTAATAACTTTGGTTATAACATGTTACTCTTTATATAGGTAGGTGTGTAACTTGCTAATCGTGGGAATCTGCTATAGACTTAATTTCCTCTTAGCATTGCTATTGACAGCCCTGATTGGCAATTTAGTGCCTGATCTCTATTCATGAAATCTCAGGTTATGGTCATGGACTATAAGCTTACATATCCCAGTGGGACAGCAACAGCAATGTTAATTAACAGTTTCCACACAATAAGTGGAGCAGAACTTGCAGGGTACGCAGCAGATATCATGTTAATTTCTGTCCACTGAGAAGCACCGCTTATGTTACAATTATGATTTTAATACTGCTTTGATGATTACATGCCAGAGATGCACTTGTCACCGAGCCTGTCTGGTCATCATTTCTTGGTGTAACCATGGAATGTGGAAACACCTTTTATAATGATTTAATGTCATGCAAATGTTATGTTTGCTGCTATTTTCTTTTGTTTTTGTAGTTCTAAGTGATATTATTATCTTTGACTATAGGAAACAAGTCCAACAATTGGGCAAGTACCTGAGCATAAGTTTCTGCTGGAGCTGTTTTAAGTGGTTCTTCAGTGGTATAGGAAATTCATGTGGATTTGACAACTTTCCAAGTTTTGGACTGACACTATTTGAGAACACGTAAGGCTCTTACAATTTTGGCTTTGACTGGCTTTCTATGTGTTGAATTTAGAGGGATAAAATTCACTCTATTAAACTCAGTAAAATAAAAGAGAGTACATAGGAGCCTTTATATAGGCAAATAGAAGAGAAACTTAGGGACTAAGATAAATTATAATAAAGGCTAATAAAGCTGATATAATTAGGATCCTATAATCAAGGAGGACAATAATCAAGGAATCCTAATAATAAAGTTGATTTATTTCCTAATATTCTAACACTCCCCCTCAAGCTGGAGAGTATATGTTGTCGATCATACCCAGCTTGCCTCAAAATCCTTCAAACTTTGTTCTGCCTGCTTCAATCTTCAAAAATCTTTAGGCTTGTACTTCTTGAGTCTCAGCGGCCCATTTATTTTTGTTTGGGCTTGTATTCTTCTTGAGTCTCGGCGCCCACTTATTTTGTTTGGGCTTGTACTCATTTTTGGAGTCTCAGAGGTCCCATATTGAGTAGCAGAACTTACCCGAAAGAATCTCAAGTCCCTCAATTTGATAAATGACAGATTGGACCTTTTAGATCAGACCCATGACTTCTTCCAGCCTGACTGCCGCGGACTTTGCCATCTTTCTCTTCGCTCCTTCTCCTTCTCCGATTTGCGACAAAGAAGACAGAGGACGCATGACGACTTCGATCGCCGGTGTTCATGACTGAGATTACGGACTAAGTTCGTGACCTGTTGGCAAGCCGAGCGACGGTGGTGACTGGGTCTCTCTGGTTCTTCGGCGCATCTGGTCTTCTGCTTTCCTCTTGCCCTTGAAGCTTAAGGGAACGAAGATAATGGGTCTCGCCTCAGCGTTGGAGAACCTGAAAAACTGTTTCTGACCTCTCTAAATCTCCTTCATGGCAGCGGTTAAGGTTTTGTTCATTGGAGGTGCTCTGGTGTTTTTCAGTCCATCACACGGAGTCTGATTTTGATTTGCAGCTTAGCTTCCGTCGAATTTGGACTTCTTTCCTTTTTCGCGGTGATATCGAGGCTGTCCGATGGTGAAGGTGGCAATCTATGTTGCTCTGGCAATCGGTGTTGCCCTGAGTTCTCCTTCCGCAATGCTCTCTTCTCTTTTCCTCTTTCCGGAACACTCGCCTGAATCTGGGAATATCGCCGGAATTTGCAACTCTGTTTTGGTGATTTGTGGATCTGACTATGGTGGTCCTGTTTGTGTTCTCTGGTTTAACCAGAGTTGTGTGTCTCCTAGTAAATTGTAACTCATCGCCTCTCAAACTCTAAACAGAGTAGCGAGTTACCGGCGCCGGAAAACCAGAACAGAACTGTTAATTTTCTTCTGGAATTAATCCTGCTATGATGCCATGTTGAATTTAGAGGGATAAAATTCACTCTATTAAACTCAGTAAAATAAAAGAGAGTACATAGGAGCCTTTATATAGGCAAATAGAAGAGAAACTTAGGGACTAAGATAAATTACAATAAAGGCTAATAAAGCTGATATAATTAGGATTCTATAATCAAGGAGGACAATAATCAAAGGATCCTAATAATAAAGTTGATTTATTTCCTAATATTCTAACACTATGTCTTAATGCACTCACCGTACTACCTACCTATTTTTGAAAATGCAGCGGCTTTTCTTAGGATTGCCCTTGATATACACTGTTAAATGAGTTGATAACTAGTTTTAGAACAGTTGGACGCTGGCCGAGTGAATTGTGTTGCTACTGATGGAAAAAAGTGAGAGAGAATACAATTTGAGTGAAGGCGTATTTGACAAGACGCCTGCATCAATATTTATATTCATATTTTGACCGGTTATACCATTTACTTGGATGTACTTCATGCAAAAGCCTGCTATAAATCACATGCTTTCAGATTGTTATGATTAAGGGGAATTCAGCAAACAATAAATTGTAACTTAATAAACTCAACACAATCTTAAATTGCAACTCAATGGAAAAATATTTCCTGAAGTTGTCAGGGAAGATGTTTAGGAGGTGTAACTTGCTTTGACTTGAAATGCTCCTGTATTCCAAATACAAAAACAATTTGGTGGATGAATAATAACAGCTCTTGAAGAATCTAAGGAGAGACTCACCAAGTTATATGTGACTTCTGATAGAACTGACCCTTGAACCAACATATGTCACTTTAATGCCTGAAAATTATCACAGGGGGTTCTGGCGGACTAGGGAGGCACAAGTTTGATCTCAAATCTTGAGGAATGGCTATATTTATTTAATTATTTAATAGTCTCAAGGCTTGTTCTCATGCAGGTTCTACTTTGACTTTAGTCCAACTTATGTTGGATGTGGTCTTATCTGTCCTCACATAGTTAATTGTTCAGTTCTTCTTGGAGCTATCATATCATGGGGTTTTCTGTGGCCCTTCATCTCCAAACATGCTGGGGACTGGTATCCAGCGAACCTCGGTAGCAATGATTTTAAAGGTCTTTATGGATACAAGGTATGCTCATGGCAAAGCAAACAGGGAACTTAAATGCCTTTATGGAAATTGTATTTGTGAACCTGTGATTCATGTCCAATGATTATGCGAAGGCAAACAGTAAAAAAGTTTATTTCTGATCATGTTTTGCGCAGGTGTTCATATCCATTTCTCTTATTCTAGGGGATGGCATTTACAATTTGATCAAAATCGTATTGATAACTGTCAGGGAGATGTGTAGGGCAAGTTCCAAGCCGAACAACCTTCCTGTTGTGTCACAGGAACCCGGTGAGTTCCATGTCCCCCTTAAGCATTACTTTCTTTAACCAGTGAGGTTCGTTCTTCATTGTAGTCCCATCCTAATTTGCATCAGCCTTGTCATTTCTTCTTCCAGTCGATAAATATTGTCATGCAATAATAAGTTAATAACCCCAAGGCTTTCTCCAACATATGGCAGCTTGGCTATGTGGATGAGTTGCATTCTATTTTTTACCATATGCTTCAAGAGTTGTAGTTAGCAAATTGGTGGTATAGATTGATTATGACTTTTAACTCTAATATATTTTTATCTCCGTGGGTAAAAATAAGTGCATACTATGATCTGTTATCTGAAAGAATAATTTGACATGTGTAGTATTCTGGTATGATATCCTCATTGGATATGAATTCATCAATGGATGACAGCAGTGAATTATATTTCCACTGCTTGTCTTGCTGCACCTTGCCTGCATTTTTTGTGTGTGATATTTTTAGAATTTAATTTTCTTCTTATGCATGTTGTCAGATGGTGAATGTTCTGAATTGCAAGCAGAACAAAGAAGGGATGAGATATTTTTGAAGGATGGAATACCCTTCTGGTTTGCAGCATCCGGATATGTGTGCCTTGCTGCTATATCTGTTGCAACAATACCAATGATCTTTCCTCCTCTTAAATGGTACTTGGTTCTGTGCTCTTACATCCTGGCCCCTGCTCTAGCCTTTTGCAACTCTTACGGCACCGGCCTCACAGACTGGAGTTTGGCATCCACTTATGGGAAGATTGGTCTTTTTGTCATGGCCTCATTGGTGGGCCCAAAGGGTGGAGTGATAGCAGGGGTAGCATCTTGTGCTGTGATGATGTCCATTGTCTCAACAGCAGCTGATCTCATGCAAGATTTCAAGACAGGTTACCTTACCCTCTCATCTGCAAAGTCTATGTTTGTGAGCCAGATAGTTGGGACGGCCATGGGTTGCATTATTGCCCCCCTCACATTCTGGTTGTACTGGAGCGCTTTTGATATTGGGTCACCTGATGGTCCCTACAAAGCACCCTATGCTGTTATTTATAGGGAAATGGCCATATTAGGTGTTGAGGGATTTTCTGAGCTTCCAAAGCACTGTTTGGCCTTGTGTTTTGGCTTCTTCGTCGCAGCTCTAGTTATTAACCTTGCAAGGGATCTGATTCCCAAAAAGATCTCACAATACATACCTATCCCAATGGCCATGGCAGTACCCTTCTATATTGGTGCCTACTTTGCTGTCGACATGTTCGTCGGCACGGTGATATTATTCATATGGGAGCGTTTGAATAGGAAGGATGCAGAGGACTATGCAGGAGCGGTTGCTTCTGGTCTAATATGTGGTGATGGGATTTGGACAATTCCATCAGCCATACTCTCCATTTTGAGGATAAATCCACCCATCTGCATGTACTTTGGGCCCTCTACAAGCGGCTGATTCCGGCAAGGTGACTGACCTTGTGTTAGTTTCTTGCCCTTACAACTGCCATGTTTATTCATTGGGACTGGGTTTTGTACATATATCTTTTGTGTGCCAAGAACAAGGCAATCATCTCTATGCATTTCGTTGCTGGCTTTGAGATTGACTTCGTTTTGGCCAGAAAGGGAGGAGGGAAGAAAGAGGAGGGGCGAATTGAACTCTATTTCTATATGGCGTGCCCACTGGTAACCTCAATGTGAATATTAAATGCGATCACTTTCCTTCCCCGTTCTGACCTTCACCGTCATTATTTTGTTTAGGTGCTTGGTCTTTTATGTTTGCCTCTGGTATCAATTTAGTCTCTTAATGTTAACACTGTTAGTCTGACTTAATGGAAAATACTAACTCAACAATTTTAAGTGATACTGTGCAATTAAATGTTGATCAAATATCTTATATGTTAGTATTTTAATAAATTAATATTTTAAATCCTATTAATTGAAAAAAAAAATTAATCTTCTTCGACCAAAAAATATATATATTTATTCTTCACAAACAGTGAAAAACTCTAAAACAAAGTATATGAAAATTAAATATTTTTTAATTAATAAGATTTAAAATATTAATTTATTAAAATACTAACATATAAACATGTTTGGCGATATGTAATTGTATCCGGTCATCGTTTAGAATTGTTGAGTCAGTATTTTTCGTTAAGTCAGACTAACGGTGTTAACATTAAAGGACCAAACGTGTACTTTACAAACTTAAGGGACTAAAATGATACCTAAGACAAATATAAAGAAGCAAATGTATACTTTAGCCTTTTATTTATCTTGTGCTTTTCTTTACTCTGTATGAAATAGAATCAAATCTACCTAACTTAACTGTGGCATGTCGAATTAGAGTCCGTCAAAGCGGTAGCCCATCGCGGGCCGCTTTAAACCAGTTCGACTTTTAAGGACTAAAAATGGACGAGATATTTGAAATTAGCTTGGAGAGGGGCCTACCGACGGGCCTCGGGCTTAACCGCCCCTGCGGTGCCTTTTCACTTTAGCTTTTTCTTTTTTTCCTTTTTAAATTTATTAATTTTTATATATATATATATTGTATTTGTTATAGAGTTATTTATCCATTTAATTACAAATACATAATAACTATATTCTAATTTTATGATTTGATTTATTATTTGTTGCAAATAAAGATTATGGATGTGTTCATGATGCGGAGAAGAATTTCATGATATTCTTACTCATGAGCCGGAGCTATTACTCAAAGTGAAGAACAATCAAATGTCGTTAAAATTGATGATAATGACGAAGATGGCGACAATAATAGTCATCGTACTAATGTCGCTAAGTGATATGCTTTTTATGTTTTATATGAGTTATTTGTGAACATGGTTTGCTTTTGATTATAAATTAGTGATTGTGCTTATTTATTGGATGATTCGTGTTGTAATTTACTAATTATATTTTTTTAAAAAAAAGTGGAGGAAAAATAGTTAAAATTTGGAATAGTAATTTTAGGCACTTGGCCGGGCCCGCCCTGGTGCTCTGACGGGCTTTGAAAAACAAGTGTTTTTCTTACTCACTGAAGCCCGGAGGGCCTACTTATTAGCCCTGGCCCGATTGACAGCTCTATGTCGAATTGGTCATTTTGATTTTCAGGTTTTTCTTATATTAAAAAAATCAATTTCAATTTCAATTCCTGTCCATTGTGGAGGACATACCTTCTAGCTTTGACGATAGTAAATATGATTTACTCCTACTTATTTAAGTGAAGTTTTAATATATTTTTTTGCTCATCTGTTTTTTTTTTTTTTTTTTTTTTTTTTTTTTTTTTTTGTATAGAAAAACGCAATCACTTGATCAAATAGTGTTGTCAATGTCTCAGTTATGTTATTCAATTATTGCCCGGACTCTGCAGTGTCCTTTGGTATTTCTTTTAGTTCTTATTATAAAGCACCAACTTACAAGTTTATTTAGTTTTTTTTATAAGGCACTTGTTTATTCTCAATGAGCATTAATTTTTTTTTTTCATGTATGCCCCTAATAAATAAGGGTAGTCGGTAAAAGTAATAATTAATACTACTTTAGTCCTATTTATAAGTCCAATTTCATGTAATAAAGGAAATTGTGACAATTTTATCCATATTAATTGTACCCATGAAGATAGAGAGAAAAAACAGGTTGAAAAATATCCAATCATAAATAAGAGTAAAGTTGAAAATTTACCATCATAATCATTAAGTTAACTATCTCTCCTTGGTATGTGAGATTTAGTCCAAATGGACTTGTAAATAGGACCAGAGTGGTATGATATTAGAGTTTAGTGCAATTTATAGGGGTAATATTGAAAGTTACTTAAATTGTTGGCTAACTTTATTGACTTTAAAATTTTTATTGGTCTATGAAAATTGCTAGTTGGTACCTTATAATAAAGACTAGAGGAAGTAATTGAAACACCTATCATTAATACACAAAAGATTTATATATATATATATATATATAAATTTTAGGAAAGGGTTGGGCTCACCCACAATCAAAAGTAAGGCATTTAGAGCCCGGTCCCGCAAAAATATACTGGGTTAGAGAGTATACATACCTCCACCTCTTCCCAGCATTTTCACTGCTTCCTAGACCCCTAGGATGCTTCGTCCAGCACTTTGACCAACTCCACGCTCGAACCCTTATAATACACAAAAGAATTGTGGCCCCTAATTTAAAAGTTGTCACTGTTCCTGGGATGCCCTTATCCACACGTACCAAAGGGCCACGTTATTCACATGGGTGAAGGAGCAAAAATACACCTAACCTTTTCCCCTGTGAGCGCTAAAGACCACGACCTTTAACTGGAAAAAAATACACACGACGTTACGTTTTGGGAGCACCCAAAGACTATGGCCATTAGTCAACCGTTAGTTGACCGTCGATTGATGGAGCGACGACGTGGCGCTTTGTTATGTGGCGCCGACGCAGACGACACGACATGACGTTGACGCTAATATGGACGTTGACGTGGAATAAAAAATTCAAAAAATTAGGAAAAAAATAAAATACGTAAAAAAAAATTCAAAAAAATTGAAATAATTCGAAAAAAAAAAAAAAAAAATTATATAAAAAAATTAGACAAAAAATTCAAAAAATGAGGAAATAATTAAAATAATTAGAAAAAAATTAGAAAAAAATTCAAATAATTAGCAAAAAAATAAAATAATTAGAAAAAATTCAAATAATTAGCAAAATAATTAAAATAATTAGAAATAAATTAAAATACCCCCGCCATGATGAGCCCCACCACCGGCTACCCTACCGACTACGCAAGAATCTATTGTTATTATATACTAATAAAATTAAAATGACAATGACCAAAATAAGAAACTAACAAAATTAAGACACTTTTGAATACCTTTACAATTTATTTATTATATACTCCTCCTATCTAATTATAAGACAACATTTGAAAGTTTGTTTTAGTCCTAATTATAATACAACATTCTAATTTTTGTCAATTTCTTCCTAAAAGATGCCTATTGATATAAATGAAGGATTATGTGAAATCATTAAGGTAGTTGAGGTACAAAATTTATATAAGGGCATTTTAGAAAAATAAGTAAAATCAACTAATTCGACCATTGCCGCGCGAGTGGCGCACCTAAGAACCGACAACCGTGATAGGGTGGCCGGTGGTGGGGCCCACCTATGGGGGTATTTTAATTTCTTTTTAATTATTTTAATTTTTTCAATTTTTTTGCTAATTATTTGAATTTTTTCCTCATTTTTTGAATTTTTTTCTAATTATTTTAATTTTTTTGCTAATTATTTTAATTATTTCCTCATTTTTTGAATTTTTTTTTCTAATTTTTTAAATTTTTTTCCTAATTTTTAACATTTTTTATTCCATGTCGGCGTCCACGTCAAGATGTCGGTCTAACGTCGGCGCCACGTCGCCGTTCCATCCAATCCGATCGGCCAACTAACAATTGATTGACTAACAAATGCGGGTCTTTGGGCGCTCCCAAAACGTAACGTCGTGTGTATTTTTGCTCCGGTTGAAAGGTCGTGGTGCTTGGTGCTCCCTGGGAAAAAGGTTATGTGTATTTTGCTCCTTTACCCTATTCACATTAACACTAAGCCTAGGTCGGAGGGTTGAAAGGCTATGGTCCTCCGTGGCATAAGGCGGTCTGCAAGGGCAGAGCATTATTGACTAAAAATACTTGTTTGAAATTATTTCATCACGACGACTCTCTATTTCATCTTGGGTAAAGTGCGTCGCCAAGACCACGAAGTTTGCCTCTAGGAGCGCCGCCAAGACCACGAAGTTTTTTTTTTTGGAGCGTCCAAAGACCACGAAGTTACGTTTTTGGAGCGTCCAAAGGTGTCATAGTCGTTAGTTGACCAGATTAACGCCGACATGGACTAACACACTGACATGGTGCCGACGTGGCGCCGACACGTGGACTGACATGCTGACGTGGCGTTGACGTGGAATAAAAAAAATCAAAAAATTAGGGAAAAATAAAATAATTATGAAATTTTTTTAAAAAAATTAAAATAATTAGAAAAAAATTTAAAAATTACAAAAAAAAAATCAAAAAATGACGAAAAAAATTAAAATAATAAGGAAAAAATTAAAATAATTAGAAAAAAATTGAAAAAGTTAGAAAATTCAAAAAATTAGGAAAAAAATACAATTTTTTTAAAAAAAAATTAGAAAAAAATTCAAAAAATTAGGAAAATGCCCTTATATAAATTTTGTACCTCAACTACCTTATTGATTTCACATAATCCCTCATTTATATCAATAGGCATCTTTTAGCAAAAAAGTGACAAAAATTAGAATGTTGTATTATAATTAGGATCAAAACAAACTCTCAAATGTTGTCTTATAATTAGGACCTTAGGGAGTATATAATAAATTGTCATTGTCATTTCCTTAAATGAGAGAGATAGTCCATGCTTTGCAAGAACATAATTTTTTTTTGCCGCTTTTTTCCGAAAGATGCCTATTGATATAAATGAGGGATTATGTGAAATCAATAAGGTAGTTGAGGTACAAAATTTATATAAGGGCATTTTCCTAATTTTTTGAATTTTTTTTTCTATTTTTAACATTTTTTGGAATTTTTTTCTAGTTATTTTATTTTTTTTCTAATTATTTTAATTATTTCTAAGTTTTTGAATTTTTTTCCTAACTTTTTGAATTTTTTTTCTAATTATTTTAATTTTTTCTTAATTATTTTAATTTTTCAGATTTTTTTTTGTAATTTTTTAAAAAAATTCTAATTTTTTTTTAAAAAATTCATAATTATTTTATTTTTCCCTAGTTTTTTGAATTTTTTTATTCCACGCCAAGATGTCGATCACGTGCCGCCACGTCGACGTCGATTCCACGTCAATTAATGGTCAACTGACGAATTAATCGGCCACAAGACTTTGGACGCTCCAAAAACGTAACTTCGTGGTCTTGCCGCTCCAAAAAAAATTTCGTGAGACTGGCTCACCTGAAAGAACTTCGTGGTCTTGAGCGCACCTTTACCCTTTCATCTTCCTTAAGCGCAATCATGAATCACCCAACTGGCCTTCACTTCATTCTCTATCACTCCCATTAATCAATGAATTAGCCTCTAAATCATTATAATCAGTCAAATGTCTTCTCATTTGGAGTTTGAACAAATCCCAATATGATTCTTTCTTCAACCATACTTCATAACTTCATTCCCAGCTTATATACTAACGCCACTCGTTACATAGTAACCAGAATGTTCTGTTATGATCTCCATGTTCTTTCTTTCCAATATTGTTTGTGTTCATACGGGAGATTTGTAATTACTATTTAGTATCTTCGTTCTGAAGAAATAGTAGTGGGAATTCTTCGTGTTGGTGATGGTGAAAGGGGCTTTTGAGTTTTCTTCAGAAACAAAAACAGAGATGCAGGGAAAAGAGAACAAACAGAGCAAGTGGGTCGAAGATATGGGCCAAAGCTGTCATTCAGCAAAAACAGTGACATTTTTGTCTTTATGATTTATTAGCGAATCTAGATATTCAATCTTGTTGCATTGTTTAGATTCTCCTTATCACTGGAAATTCCAACACGCCCCCTCAAAGTAACAGCTCAGAAAATATGCCAATCAGCCACATGGCTCAGACTATGATGTCTCGGATTGAAAGCCCACTAGCCTCCATTGCAATCTTTTTCAACTATAATTTGACAGATTGATCAACCTAAACCAATTATTTTTAGTGGGTTATCTCAAATTATGGCGATCAATTTGTAAAATGATATGATGTATACCTGCTTTCTTGAAGGTGTTATTTTGGGTTCTATCTAGCTACATGGATGATTAATAATAATTCTTCTCTTTCTCTTTTCCCTTAAGTTCAACCCTCTTGTTTTAAGCCTCTCACAAATGATTTGACAGCTAAGGATCTCGCGAATAAAAATACTTAAACCCGCTATATGAACAAAAGCAAGCTCACAATCTGGAGGCGAAAAAATAGGGGATCAAAGATGGACATGGATTGAGACATAACGGTGAGAACCATGTTATAAATAAGGAGCCATTCAATTAAAAGATTCTGGTTTTAATGTGACGGAATGGCTTGTTTCCTAAGTAACATTCAGTTCATTCAATTCTGCATTATGCAAACAAAAGAAAAAAAAAGCCCACTTATTGAGCTGCACAGGCAATAATTTTTGCCACAAGAGAAAAGGGTCCCAATCTTTAAATATAATTGGTAATTAAATAATACCATAGGCTTGGATTTATATCTACCCTCACAGACATGGTGTCCCGCATGATTAATTAGTTTCCACTTGTGTGACTGAACCACCATTACCCTCATTTCAAGCTCAAGTCAGAAAATTCTCAATTTTTTAACCCTGCTAACATGAAAATAGAAGCGTACGATCAATATATTGCAAGTGGAAAACGATAGCTTTAACAAGATGATTTACCAAAAATATGTAAATGGTGTGTGTGTTTTTCAGGGTAGAGTCATTCGGGTGTGAATTCCGCAGTCTGTACACAAAACTAACTATTTACATTATTCATAAGTGAATACTGTGCCTGACAAATCTGACCAAACATTAAGCATGTGAACGTGTATGTCCATTTCATTGAAGTGTACGTTCCTTAAATCATATTTTCACCCATGCCTTTATTGACATTGGATAAATGATACTAGAATAGTGATTAAGACAGAGAGATTAATAATAATTATCCGTTCAAGCCTATTTACAGCAGCAACCCAAAACTCATAAATTATTCTCCATCCTCATTTGGTTACTTTCATAATATTTGTCAACAAAATTATGTTAATGCTTCTTTCCATGATTTTGATAGCTTTTTAAATCGAAGTGTTCTTTTTCTTTTTTCATGTTAGAGTATCTGGGAAACAAAAAGCATTGGATGCCCCAAAAGAATAAATTTCTTACCTTCCGGTGCCTGAGGCGAAGGAAAAATTCAGCAGAATCGCAGATAAACAAACTATTGCCATTTCTTTTCTTTTTTTTCTTTTTTTTGTTTTTTAAAAAACAGTTTAAACACTTGAAAAAGACGGGAGATAGGAGGCATAACTAAAGTGATTAAGACAAACTTAGCAATTAAGAAGCTTATCTCTTATGGAAGCGAGTCTTTTACAAATCAAAGGTAAAGGGAAAAGGAAAAAAGAAAAGGAAAGGAAACCGAATGAGAAAAAAAGAAGATCTTTTGCCACTACTGAAGCTTTGAATTCATGGGAGAAATGAGGTGTGATATTTCAACAGCTAGCTTTGATGGAGGGACCTACATTTGTCTGCATGGTGGGAGGCACATGTGCCTCTCAATGCAGTCACCCACACACACACAGTCTCACCTTCCATTATTATCATCCTCCTCCCAAACACATGAATTGAATTGTGAATTGGCCTTCTCTTCTCTGTATTGAATCACATAACGTCCTAAAAAACAGAGAGCTAGAGAGTGTACTTTTATAATATTAAATTGGTTGGTCTAGTTCGTGAAAAGTTGGCTTATAACTCATAAGATTGTGAGTTTAAATTTCATTGTCCATGACCATATTGATGAGTGATATATAAATATATACCTCAAAAAATGCGTTTTGAGTCTGCAGACATGTCCTACTCCTATAAGACCCCAGTACTCAAATCACTGAACTTTTTATACCCGAGAGAGTTTATAATATGTTTTAAATTTTATTATTATGGTACTTTAACACTCCCTAGAAACGAAGCTTCTCACAAAATAAATTTTGAACTTCAAGGCATGCTCTGATACTAACGAGACTACAATACCCAGATCAATGAACTTTTTTATGCAACACAGAGAGGGAGATCATAGTATTAGTTTTATTATTCTGGTCTTTTAACAACTCCCAGAAACGAAGCTTCGCCATATTTCTAACTATGATTACGGGACTCACACACAATAATGAGAAAAGAGGTGTAAAATGGAAGAAAAATGGATGTGTCAACTGTAGTGAGATTCCCACATCATGAGTGATCATTTGACTGGGTTGGTGTTCTCTTCCTTACAAGTCTCTCACTTGTCGAGTGCCCTAGATTTTTCTTTCTTTTCTTTACCGAATAGTGAAAAGGGGGAAGATAATCATTCCGACCTGTAAACTTTTGAAATTTGGTGATTAAAGCAACTTTGGACCAATTAGCCAACTAACCCGTGTCCTTCTGATCAATGCTTTCATGTTATAATTTTGTAAGTGATAATCAAGTTCTTGAAAGCCTCCAAAAACTTGTACGTTAAGATTTGATCAACAAGCTCATGAATATTGTGCTTCCTCTCTTATCTCTGATTTCTTGTATTCGTTGTTTTTTCCAGTATATATAATTCATTGTTGGAACTATAAAAAGAATAAACAAATGATAAGATGAAAAATCAGCATAATCTGGGCAAAGGTGACTTTGAGTCTGCCATATGTTGGACATGATCTTCATTTCTTTTTATGCTTATATATAGCTGGTGTTTTACCTTAAGGATATGAAGAGGATTCCCAAATGAACTTCTACAAGGGTTTTCTTTCCCCTATGTATATTAGAGTCGGGAAATCGGTAGGGTCGTCGGATCGGCCGTTTAACGACACCCTGTAGGGTTCGGGTTTGAAAAAAATAAAATAAATTTAAAATTGGCCTTTTTGGGCCTCGCCTACTATTGGCCCATTAGGCCTGTTATTTCGGTAGCATTTTCATTTTTTTTAAAAAAAAATAGTCAAAGAGTGAAGCACTGCCTCCTGCTAAAAGTGAAGTACAATAAAATATCTATGAAATTGATTATAGTGATAAAGAATGTGACAATTGACAATGATAGTAGTATGCTTTTATATTTTATGAGTTATTTAATGTTCTTAGTTTAATCTTTTACGTTTTATGTGAAGAATTGTAGACAATGGTTTGTTTTTTATTACGAATTAATAAATGTGTTTATTTGTTGGATGATTTGTATTGTTTAGATATTAATGTTGATAATATTTATTTGATAGATTAGAACTTTAATGGTTGCAATTTACTAATTATATTTCTTTGGAAAAAAACCCGAAAAAAATAGTTAAAATTTGAAATAATAATTTTCAAGCCTGTAGGGCCTGCCCCGCCCCGGTACTATCGGTAGCTTTAAAAAACAGATGTTTTCCTTATCTCAAGCCCTGTAGGGTCGGGCCTGCCCTGATTCACAGCTCTAACGTATATAATGCGTGCTTCTTTTATAATATATACTCCCTCTGGTCTTTATTATAAGGTACCAATTAACAATTCTCACAAATCAATAAAAACAGTTAAAGTCAATAAACTTGTCATACAATTTAGGACCCGTTTGTTACAAAGAAAGTATGGGGAGGGAAATGAAAGATCTCAATCTTCCCATGGATTTGGGGTGTTTGGTACAGAGAAAGTCCAACAAGATCTTCCAAATGAGGTCAATCTTCCCTTATTTGAGGGAAGATGCTTTCCATCCGAAAATGGAAGGAAAGCTATAATCTTCCCGGGAAAGTGTCTTTTTGATTTACCCCCGAAATTCAAATTTGGTGAGAAGTTCGAACTTGGAAAGTTCAAATATTGGCGGAAATTTGAATTTGGCGATTTTTTTTTTTCACAAGTTCAAACTTAACAAGAATATATTTTAGCAAAAAAAAATATTTTTCTTTTTTATTTTGAATTAATTTCTTTTGAGGGTAAAATAGACATTTCCTAATTCCTTACCAACTACCACCTCTTCATTTTCTTCCTACCAAACAACTCAAACCATCTTCCCTCATCTTTCAAATCTTCCTTTCCTTTCCTTTCCTTTCCTCCTCCAAACTTTCTTTGTAACAAACGAGGCCTTAAGTAACTTTCAATAGTACCTCTACTAATTACACTAAACTCTAATATTATATTAATTGTTACCCCCACCCACTACCCTTATAATTATGTATATAAAATAATAATAATTAATGCACTTTAGAAATAAGTAAATGCCTTATAAAAAGGATCAAATATAATTACAAGTTAATGCCTTATAATAAAGACTAGATGGAATATACTTTAACCAATGGTAAGTTTTCATTTGTCTCCAAATTCAATATATTTAGGGTGTATCTGGTTTGCGGGAGGGAATGAGAGGGGAAAATGAAAACTTATTGAATTTGGAGACTAAGTGAAAACCTAACTTTAGAATGTTGAATATAAGAAATAAAATAGACAAAATAAGTCAAATAACCCATTTTCAAAAGTGCAAAATTGGTGTGGGAAAATTTTCTGACAAATATATATTAAAAAAAATGGGGTCAGCTTTCAAGGAAGTTTCGTGAATGTTGTCGTTCTCTAAAACCAATGAGATGCGATGCAAGTGGAAAATAACTGACCGGCACTTTGGACCCTTATATGATACTATCTTACCTCCGGTAGTAATTAAGAGTTTGTTGATTTTCTTTGAAGAGATTAAGAAAATTAAATAAGTTATTTAATTATTTTATATGTTCTGCATCCTTAGATTATATATTAGTTTATTAGTTAAACTAATTAGTTTGAAGAAAAAATAAAAACACTCTAAAGTAATTTAATTAGCTTCTTTAATCTCTCTAAAAAGGTCAACTAGCTCTTATAATTAAGACCGGAGGGGTACTATTATCTTTTATTCTTATTATAAAGCACCAACTAACAATTCTCACAAACCAATAAAAATATTCAAAGTCAATAAAGTTGTTATACAATTTAAATAATTTTCAATATTGCTTATAGTAATTGTATTAAACTCTAATATCATATTAATTATTACTCTCACTCACTATCCTTATAAATTAAGGGCATATGTGGAAAAAAAAAATTAATGCCCATTGGGAACTAGCAAGTGCCTTATAAAAGGAATTAAATACATTTTTTAGTTAGTACGTTATAATAAGAACTAAGGAATAATCTGCATTGTTTCAATATGTTGCATGCATATACTATCTATCAAGTTTTCATCAAATCCCACTCTCAAGAAAACACTTTCTAGCATGGTTTGTGAAACCGGACCGGACCGGCCGGTTCAGACCGGAAACCAGCCAACCAGCCGAGAAACCGGTCCAGTTCAAGCTGAAACCGGACCGACCCGGTTCAATCCGAACGAGTTACAAGGGTCAACCCTGTTCTAGTATTTTTTTTTCAAAAAAAAAAAGGTTTGGTTTGGATTCTTGAATGTTTGGATTGCTTTTGGGTTTGTGAGGTTCTGTCGTGAATATCTGTGTTTTCCTGAATCTATGTTAATGGAGGGAAATGTAGTTTGAAAATACTCTAATCTGAATATTTTGTCTCAAATGTAGGTTGTAAAGAAAATTGTTAAGAATATCTGAATATGTCACAAGTATTGAAGTATATGGTTATTTTGCTACCTGGCCTAAAGTATTGAAATGATATATAGTATGTGAAATTTATGTTGGTGTGATGAGAAATTAATTATTTTCCAATTTTTTATACCTCACCAGTCTAGCCCGGGTTGACTCCGAGCTAATTCCAGTCTGACCCACTAACCCTTAACCCAAGCACTCGACCGGTTTAGTCATCGGTCCGGGTTTCAAAACCTTGCTTTTTAGACCAATAAGATTGGTTAAGGTGGTAAAATTTCTCACTCTGTATGGAAAAAAACACAAGTTCAAAATCCATAATGCACATTTATTAAAAGATGTGAGAATCCTTTACTTTATAAATCTTAAAACGGAAACCCATAATCTAATAAAAATAAAATAAAACGCATTTTAGCAATTTACCCCCATATATATATATATATATATATAAATGAGATAAGATATTGTTACTACTATTTTTTATTATTATCAATGTTATTATCACTTTTTCACCGTTAGATCGAATCTTAATAGGAGATAAACTTACAATTAAAAAATACTAGTAGTAGTTGATATCATCTTGCATTTTATTAAAGTTACAACAGGAGCACGTAATTTAAAATAAAACGAGGGACACGTACATGACCGATATTCAGGGCAAGGCATTATTATTCAACCCTATCCTGCTAATAAATCGTATAATATATGGTTTATTCTTTAAGGACACGTTTGGTTGTTTTGCCAGAAAAAAAAAAGGACACGTTTAGTCGCATAGATAAAATTTTTTTAAAAAAAAAAAATGTAAAGGCGATGAAACAAAAGAAAAGGGGATCAAAATAGGGGGCCGCACCACCTATAAAATGGGAATACGTGTCTTTGAGAATCTCTTTTATAATTTACGACTATATTAAAAGTGTTTTGTTTCAATTTATGAAAAAAATTCTAAAATCACGATTTTGTAATTTGTCAAATATTTTTTCTGGTCTTTATTATAAAGTAATAATTAATAAATTTATTTGATTTTCTTATAAGGCACTTGCTTATTTTCAATGAGTATTAATTATTTGTTTCCATTGTTTGCCGTAATTAATGAGAGTAGTGAGTAAGAGTAATAATTAATATAATATTAAATTTTTACACAATTAGTAAGAGTAATATTGGAAGTTAATTACTTAAATTGTAGGGCAGCTTTATTGACTCTAGCTGCTTTTTATTGGTTTGTGAGATTTGTTAGTTGGTACCTTATAATGAAAATCAGACGAAATACACGTTAAGGCCGGTTGTTTTAGTATTTTAGAGGTATTTTTACGATTTACAAGATAAATGTGAAAATAATTTTATCTTGACTTATCAAAAAGACATTTTAAAACCATGGTTTTCAAATATAATAATTCTTACCCATGGTACAAATCACGGATCCACTATAAAGTGACAATTGATTTAGTTTTAATAGTGAGGAGAACACGGGTTTTAGACAAAATTAATCCCTCATTATCAACCAATCATCAATTACTCATATAGAAAAATATATACTCTCTCTAATCTTTAATATAAGATATATTTAAAAAGTTGATTTTGATCTTAAACATAAGAGATACACTAAATTAACTTATAATCTACTCAAATTATATAAATATGTCTTAAAAATGGGATGAAGTAGAGAGTATATACAATTGTATTAGGGAAGATCCTAAATAAATATTATTTGAACTTAGAAAACTCCTAAAAATTTGTTAACATGTGTAAATGATAAATAGGTCTCAAGTGACTAATATGATCTAGGATTTTGAAATGTTTTGATTTTATCAAAATGCCCCTCAAATTTTTTTTTTTAAAAAAAAAAGAAAAACCCTTGTTGGTATAGAGCTCATTCACTACTGTAATGCTCCTTCTTATTCTCAATACAAGATATGTTTATCTAATTTAATTAAAATAAGGAAGTTAGTTAAATTAGTTAGTATGACATATAGTTTCTAAAATATTTTAATAATCTTCCTTATTTCTTTCCTCCTTATCATTTTTTATTATTGTTGGAGGAACATCAATAGCGATAAATTAGAAAAATATTAATCAATATTATAAATAAATCTTATATTTAGGATAAAGATCAACTCTTTAAATAAGTCTTATATTAAAAATTGAAGGGAGTATTATCAACATCTGTATATTGGCCACACACAAAAAACATCGATATAATTTCTATAGCAAAAAAAAGGCTCAATAAATTTTCACACATTTACATATAGGGGAAATTCTAAAAAATACCATTAAAAAAGGCAAAAGATAAATAAGTTATGCCAATATAAAAATCTCATGTCATAAATAATGGAGGAATTTGGGATTTTCAAATCTCACCAAATGACCAAATAGCCCTAAGTTAATGTGACAGATGAAAACAAAATAGAAACAAGATACTGAAATCATTAATTTAAATTCTAACATTGTTAATCTATATATAGATGTTGTTATTGACCCCTGAAACTTGTGCCTTGAAAATTATACCTAGATATAAGTATTGGTTTTTGGGGATATAAAGTTGTGAAATAAGATACTAAAGTTGCTAATTTAAATTTGTTAGGAAATACATTATTAGGAAATATATATTGTATTGATTATGTATTGATTAGGTATTATTCTGTAATTATGTTTAAGGATTCACGCGTCTAAGTATTGATTAGGTATTATTCTGTAATTATGTTTAGGGATTCACGCGTCTAATTGTGCATCATTAATTTGACGCGTCTCGTCTTTCTTGTATAAATACAACTTTCTGATTCTTTTCATTACATGGTATCGAGCTTGGTTAGTTCTTGGCCAATTTGAGTTTTCCGGTGGCCGCTGTCACCGTAGCGTGAACCGTATTGTCACGTGAACAGTGACAGTGGCCAAACAGAGTGTGTGTGTGTGTCGGTGAGGTTGCTTTTCTATGAGGTTTTCACTTCCTGCAAGATTTTTAGTTTCCAGTTTTCAAGACACTTGTGAATTTCCGGTGTGTGTTTGTGTCATCTCTATTTCGGTTTGGCTCCTTAGCCGATGTCGATCTTCTTTTCCTAAGACTAGGCCTTTCGTGTTTAGAAGACCGCATTTGGCGATTGAGTTTCATTGTTTCTTTGGTTTCGGTGTTTTGCACTTTCTCGCTTTATGTCAATTTGCTTTTTTTTGGTTCTATCCGTGTTCTTTGGTTCGTGAACAATGACGTTACTCGTCACCGTTCACGGGGAGAGAGAAAGTGTTTGTTGATTCCTCTGTTGTTTGGTTCTTTGCATGGTTGCTGCATTTTCTCGGTGTTTTAAGACGTCGAGCCTTCATTCTCGGGGTGTGTAGGCGGTTCTTTGCTTCGAAGGTTGCGTTGTGAGACTCGGTTCGATTGTTTTAGCACGAGATGGCATTTTGTTTCATGCACGTTCACTTGTTTCGGTGGCCGGATTCTTTGTTTGTTATGTTTTCCAAGACGTTCGTGGAGTGCTCTTTTGTCTTGAATGCCATCTTTGTGTTGGGTAATTTCGTCGGCATCTTCTATGCTTTGTGTCCTCTGGTGAGGAGTTTGGTGGTCCTTATGTGACCCGTTTGTTTCTTTGCCTTTAGTGAGGTGTTTGTCTCAAGTGAGACAGTTTGGTGGTCCTTGTGTGACCCGTATGTTCTTTGCCTATGGTGAGGTGTTTCTTTGGTGTTTGTCTCTCTGTTAAGATGTTTGGAGTATTGTTTGGTCCCGATGAGACCGTTTGGTGTTCGTCTCTCGATGAGACGTTCATTGTTGCTTTGTCTCGGTGGGACATTTTGGAGTATTATTTGGTCCTTGATGAGACCGTTTGCTATTTGCTTCAAGATCTCCTGAAGAAGCAAGTTATTGGTGATTAGTTTCTGCTCACATTCAAGCTACTTTCAACTCAAGCGGGAGTATGTGAAAATTGGGTGAAGAGGTTCTTAGGAAGAAAATTATTTTGTTTAGATTTATTTATATTATGTTTTCTTGTAACAAGTTGGGCATGATAAACATATATGCTCCAACTTGAGGGGGAGTGTTAGGAAATACATTATTAGGAAATATATATTGTATTGATTATGTATTGATTAGGTATTATTCTGTAATTATGTTTAGGGATTCACGCGTCTAATTGTCTGTCATTAATTTGACGCGTCTCGTCTTTCTTGTATAAATACAACTTTCTGATTATTTTCATTACAAAATTCTAATGTTGTTAGTCTTTATACGGTGTTGTTGTTGACCCCCTAGAACTTGTGAATTATACCTGGCTCTACGTGTTGGTTTTTAGGGGATATGAAGTTAAATACTGAAGTTGTTAATTTAAATTCTAATGTTGTTAATTTCTACCAATGTCAATCTCAATACTTAGCTTCCTCTTCACTGAAAAGAGAGAAGAATCGAAAATCAAGAATTGTAAATACCAAAATTTCATAAGGAAAATTTTCATTTTCTCAAGCAACCCATCAACCAAAATTTGCATTCCTTCCAACAATAGTAGCAAGCGTTTGTATATAACAATCAATCATTTGTTGTTTGGTAGCACCCTCTCCATCGCTTTGTCCATGATAGTGAGCTAGAGCTTATAGTCGCAACCGAAACAGTGGAGCCACCTTTGTGGATGGTTGGTCATTGAAGTTGGAGCCTGAGTTGAGAGGTGAGTAGGTCGAGTTCCGGACCAGTAGACGTGGCATCAAATAGGCAATGACCCTTATCCCTTTTTCCACTTTTCTCTTCCACCTTAGTCTTCTATGGCAGGTGGCAACGCTCAACACTGCTTCAAATCTCACCATTGACAGCTCCCAATTCCCAATTTCTCTCTTAGCCCCTTAAGAGTGGCTTGGAAAGGACAAGGTTTGGCCAAATTGAAAGAACTCGACGGTTGTCATCGACGACAAAGAAACACACAACTTTCTAGACCCGATTCATAAACTCATCCTCCGCCTCCTCCATTTCAGTCACTGCTTGTGGTCGAAGAAGTATTTTCTGAAAGTGTAGATCTCGTTTAAAGACCCAAACCTAGCTTGTCGTTCCTTTGGCATCTGTCATGGAAATCGCAAATTTCATCTAATCTCAAGGATTTAGATTGATATAGTCATTAGCGGTGCCAGGACCATATCCATAGCCACCTCGATGACCACGAAACCACCCTCAAGTTTTGCACCACTAGAAAGACTGATTTGGCCTTCAACTCGATGGTTGGGGGGATGAGAAGGGAATGGAGGAAGAAAATGGAAGAGAAGAACCATAAAAGGAAGAGGAAAACTCAAAAGCAGTTTGGTCATTTTGAAATATTTATTATTTTCATATTCATTTCATGTGTCACATCAGAAATTTATCAAATTGGAAGCTCTGATTTTTCTTTTCTCTATTTTAAACACATTTTTTTTTTAATCATTTTCCCTTACATATATTCCTTTCAATTTTAGATATATGGACGACTTGGTTGATTGATTTATTTTAATTCTAAACATAGAATAACTCGCTTTTTTTTTTTTGCCAAATAAACTAATTTATGCGAATACCGTAGATGCTCTTAAGAGGGCGTACTTGTGTGTCACTGTGCGTAGTTACGGATGTGGGTAAGTGTGTCTGTACAATTTACCTGAAGGCACGTGAACTGGAATTTTAAGGTAAATGGCCCATGAACTGTCCTGTCATGACGGAGGAGGACTATTACTGAAGACGCTGGGACCCACCATGGATTTAGCATTTAACAACAAACACAAAAGCTACGTTCCCCCTCTTTGCTCCATGACTAGTGCTTGCTGATCTCATCCCTAAATCTCCGCTTCTTTCCCTTTTTATTTTAATCTAATACGCGCCATGGACCTAGAGAAATAGAGTGGCCCCCAGTCATAGGACGCCACGTGTTGCTCCTGGAAATTCCACGTGGAGTGGAGTCCCTTGCAAGAGATCCCTGGTTGGCAATTTGGCATCATCCGTTGCCGTTGTTGCAATTATGGGCTATGGGTTATGGCATCGCATGCATGATATGAGAAGGAAGACGCTGGAGAGAGGCGAGGGAACGTAGGATGAATGGATAATATAAAATGGATTTTTTATATATGTCTGATCAACAATAGTGGTGGTCACTGGTCAGGGTGGTGAAACTTGGAGTTAAAGTTGACGGCATGTCAGGGAGGTCAAATCCCGCTACAGTTGGAGAGAGAAGGAAGCAGAGGGAGGGCGGAGGGAAAACTAAAAACTTAGCGTGGGGCACATTGGGATTTCATTATTTTTTGTGGTTTTGTCGCTTCATCCTTGCCAAAAACAGTGAATAAAACTCATCAAAGTTGAGGACTTTTCAGGCCATCCTCCTTCGATCAAAGCGGTCCCATTCCCATCCTTTTATTATTTTTTTTTCTAAAAAAAAAAAAATTATAATTTTTGTGCCCTGTTCATGGATCCCAAGGGCTCAAAGCAATCGCAGGAGGTGCCCAACTTCTTGAGTCTCCCACAGCCACAAGCCAACGTCATGGGAGAGAACAAGCCCGCAGAAATCAAGGATTTCCAGATTGCGATAGCCGATAAAGAAGACAATAACAAGAAGCAGTTAGCCCCCAAGAGGAGCTCCAACAAAGACAGACACACCAAAGTTGAAGGGAGAGGAAGGAGGATAAGGATGCCCGCTCTCTGTGCCGCCAGAATCTTCCAGTTGACCAGAGAGTTGGGTCACAAATCTGACGGCGAAACCATTCAGTGGCTTCTCCAGCAGGCGGAGCCGTCGATCATCGCCGCCACAGGAAGCGGCACGATTCCGGCGTCGGCTTTAGCTGCAGCGGGTGGCTCTGTTTCACAACAGGGGACTTCTCTGTCTGCAGGGTTGCATCAGAAAATGGATGAGTATGGGGGGTCCAATATTGGGTCGGGCAGTAGGACCGGGTGGGCTATGGTGGGCGGAAATCTGGGGAGACCCCATATGGCTACGGGTCTATGGCCCCCAGTTAGTGGGTTCGGGTTTCAGTCATCATCGGGTCCATCCACACCAAGTATTGGAAGCGAGAGTTCAAATTACCTGCAAAAGATTGGCTTCCCTGGCTTTGACTTGCCTGCTGCAGCCACCAACATGGGTGGCATGAGTTTTACCTCAATTTTGGGTGGCACTAACCAGCAAATGCCTGGCTTGGAGCTTGGTTTGTCTCAAGATGGTCACATCGGTGTTATTAACCCACAAGCCTTGTCCCAGATTTATCAGCAGATGGGTCAGGCTAGAGTACACCAGCAGCAGCAGAATCAGCATCAGCATCAGCAGCCTCCTTCCAAGGAAGATTCTCAAGGTTCTGGACAGTGAAACAGGTTAGTATGGTCCCTAGGCTGAAGCTTCTGCAAATGGCTTTTCTATTGTATGATTGGGAGATGTGTGCAAATAGATACCTGAAGGAATTCAATAGGACCTGGATTTGGCTTCCACCCCCCAAAAAACAAACTTCTTATATTCATTTGCTGCACTACTCAAGTCTCCTGAAACAGGTTCTTCGAATTTTGTGTTAGTTTTAATTTCTTTCTCTTGGTCTATATATCCTCACTCATGAATTGTTATTGATATGTTGTTTGTGCTGTTAACTTGCAGGTGAAGTTGCACTGCCACATAGCTTGGGTTTGGACTTAATCTCTTGTTTAATTCAGAGGTGTGTTGAATATTACTTTGTAAGGAATCGCCTTTTTTCCCCCTTTTTTCTTCTATATAGGTCAGGATGGAGTGATGATCTGTTTGTTTGTGAAAGTAATGGTATAGTTTCGTAATCATATTTTGCTAAATCGTATCGCATTTTGTACTACTTCATCTTTGTCATCTGAAAGATTCTGACCCAATTGCTGCCTAGCACACTAAAACCTGCAACTATGTTTCCACATACAATTTGCCCCCTTGTTACCACTTCGCATTTCGGGTTTGGTTCAATGGTACTTTCTTTTAAGAATCTGATATGGTCGACCTGAGTATTGACATATGTAGCTCCGTGTCATTGTAAAGGATTGCAATTTTCGCCTTTTCTTTCACTGGGTTTTCACTCATGAAATTGTGTACCTGAAACGGGTTGCTTAGCTGGAGGAGTCTTATGCTGTTCTTGATACAAAGTCCTCCTTTTTAGTATCAGTTGAAGTCTGAAGCCAGTGTACTATAGTAGAGCTTGAGTATCCATAGTTGATGTCGGCAAATTATGCTTTAAATTTGGGAGAATGGGTGAAGACCTTCATCTTGTTTAAGAAGTGAAACTAATAGTCGGTTTGTGATGGCCTATTATGTACTTTTACTTCTATGTAATATCAGAAAATTGAACCAATCTGCCATTATTCTAATAACTAGCTGAAATCCGAAATAACTTAAGTTGTTTCTGAAGCTAACATTATAATAAGATGTCAGGTTGTGGTGTTAAGCCTGAAAAACTAACGCATCTTAAAGAACACAGTGATGTCATTATTGATTTCGGAACGTGAAACTTAGCATTAAGTCATGAATAATGAGACTTGGAATTGCTGCTCAAGTAACTAATGGAAAATCTGCCAGAATCTGAAACTTCTATGACCTCCTCGTCATGCAACTTGCTGGAATTTCTGTGAAATCACCTTGTCAAATTTGAATGCAAGTGGATATGTGGTAATCTCCATGGCGCCTGGTGATTCTCTGCTTTCCTGTGGTTTCTGGCCAAAAGTGCTTGTCCATTGATTTCTCCATATAAGCTCATGTCAGCTCATCCTGTCAATTATGCAAGCTTGTGGATTTTGTACTTGATAGCTTCAATTGGTATCGCCCAGTAAATGACAATACTTTAAATTATATGTATATAATCTGCATCATTTTTAGTACAAAAACAACACGAGTGAACATGTAAATATGGTGTTAATATTCATATGCTTCATTGTAAAAACATTGATCTAGGTTAATTTCATGATGATTAATTGTTGGCATTGTACAATATATGAGATTTTTAAGACTGTCACATCACTTGAAAATCTAGAGGAGTGGTGATAATTTGTGAAGTCTTGGTATACTAGATCATTTATGGAAGTTGCAACTTTCGTGGACTTCTGAACCTATCAGAATAATATCAGTCCCCTGATTTATCACCTGCTCATTCTCAGTATGAACTTTTACTCTTAGCGATTAGAGGAGTCACCAACGTAACCAAGACGTAATTTTGTGTCGAATATATTAGAATTAGATATCTCTTGCCATTAATACCATCAGTCTCTTCGTTCACTTATGCATCCACCAACTCTTATCATTATTACCCAACAGCCTCTTTCCTTGAAAGACACAGCACGCACATCAACTTTTTCGAAATAGGAAAGTGTTTCTGAAGTTTAATTTGATTTTATTGAGAATAGCCATGAAATCTAGCTAGCGAAAAAAGGTTCAAGAAGTAAAAAAAAAAAAAAATGCATCAGACACTATCATTGCATGCCAGCCTAGAAAGGGTTCTTGAGAGAGAGGTTCTTTGCAAAAAATTGACCACCATGTGTATATCAATCTTCAACTTTAAGCTTTGAACTGTGTTTTCTTTATTTGGGCGTGCCGTCTTTTTCAGTAGCCTCTGTACGCCATTGAAATGCATCACCCATATCTCATTCGTGATGATATGGCTACAGCGACCAGACTTGCTTCCTCACTTCCTCTGCAAAATTTGTATGTACTGTGATGGTGAAAGAGCAAGAAGAAGTAGTGAATGAGCAACAGCAAGAGCTTCGTAGTGTTTAGGCTCGCATGAGTTGGTACATCACGTATGCGTCTGAAAGTGACCCAACCAGAACACTATATATTCAAAATGGAATTGGATTTCCATGTTTCTGGTCCATAGGTCTTTAATTTTTTTCATATTTCGAGCGAAACAAGAGAAAAACCTTGCAAGATTCTCTTATCCCTTTAACTTGATTGGGTATCCAATGCTATCTTTCTGCTCTTAAGCCACTTTCATACGTGTGAAACTGTTGTATCTAACATTGTATCACATGCATGTATAAGCCTTCTTTGTCGTGCCATCCTCTCCTAGTTTATTAGCTAGGTTAAAAGTCAGAAAAGAGAAAGATATCTTTAGGGTCAAGAAAACCAAGGCAACAACACCACCCATTGAAAGCCGAACAAAGCCAAAGTGAGAGGAAGAAAAAAAGAAATAGTTGTCGTCAGTATTATAATAAAAAAATGTAGTTGGTTCAACGCACAATGATCATGTCACACGCTGAAAAAGCGAAAAGGAAGTATCAATATGAATGAAAAAAAAAGTATCATTGACCCTTTAAGCAGAGTAAACAATTAAATACTGTTCTTTGCTGCTCATTTTTTAGTCTGAACACATTCATTCTAACCAACTTCCTTGAAAGACATGGGCATGCATTCACAATTACGGTGAGGCTAATACAGATGCGCAAGCACAAAAAGTGGATGACAAAAAGACATATCTGGAGCCTTCTGGAATTATGAGTAATGGTTCTTACCTGTTATACGATCCAACACGTTGGAGAAAGTTTTTGTTTTTCCCGTATGTTATGCTAAACCAAGTACATGTCTTCTTTCTTTACTGGCATCATGTTAATATAATGGATTAAAGTTGGTCTAAAAGAACAGCCTAAAAACCAAAAGGTTTTGGTCATGATAGAAGAAACTTTGGCTGTCTAAGCACGAAGCCTCAAGTTCAAGCCTATATGAATGTAGAAAATTTCCTTGTCTAAGCATGAAACCTCAAGTTCAAGCCTGTATCAATGTAGAAAATTTCCTTGAAAGAACTATCTTTAATTAGGGTCGATAATGCTGGGATCTGACCCAGACATATAGCCATGTGAAAAAAAAAAAAAACAGCCTAAAAAACGAGTTTTTTTTTTATACATCCTAAAAAACAAGTTGATTATTCGGACTAAAATGTCATGCAAAGATGGGCCGAGGCTGACGTCTGGATCCAATAGGCTTTACAGAGATCCCTCGGTAAAGCAAAAGTTTGAGACAGAGCCCGTTAAACAAAGAGTTAATAGTAAGTAGTAATAATACCATTGAATGGCAGATAAATGATATAAAACCGAGATTGAAAGGTGAGTTTGTGTTGTGGAGGCAGTTTCAATGGACAACAATTTGATGAGTAGATTCTGTGTCACTTGACTTGTCTGCTGTTGGCGGAGTGTACTTACTTGCAAGGATTTGAGATAAGAAAGCACATATTCTTTTATCCAAACCAAATCTGAGTCGACCAAATCTCTTCAGGCCAAATTATATACCATTCGCATGTTATGTTATGCCTACAGATAATGAGAATGGAGACGTATGATGATGAATCTTACTCAAGCACGTCGTGGATCGCATATTGCATTTGTGCTTGATAGCTTAAGGTTTGGTTCATATGTTGATAAAGATTAAAGACAAGTATAATTTGCCAAGACCGTTAAAAAGAAGCAAAATTGTGTACTAGCTAGTAGCCACTAGCCAGATTTCTTTTTCAGTGATTCAGCATGCGTGTCAAGTAAGATTTTTTTGTTTTTTTTTTTACTTTTTGCATGTCGTCTGGCAAAGAAATAATAATTTGTAGTTGATTAGCGGCAAAAAATAGAACAGATACCCAAACCAAACTTTATTTTTTGCAGGAAGGAAGAGAATCTTTCCCTTCCGGGCTAATTAAACAGTGCTTAAAATATTAATATATGGTAGGTGAGTTATAATACATAAAAGAAGAATAAAGGCTCCCAAACGTTGAACCTTTTAAAGTAGGAATCTAGGCAGTCCAGATGGAAAGCAGGCCTTTGATAATCATGAAGCGACCAGCTGTCAGTGAATAGATAGATTAGGAATCCTGGCTTGCACTAAATCTTGGACCTCCTAGTATTTCAAACCCTCCAAATATGCTCAAGTTGATTTGGAGGTTAATTATATACTCCCCCATTCCCAAATATATTATATTTGCTAGAGAACTAATTTATATCAATGGTTAAGGGGTAATTCTCTCCTTATTATTATCCTAATTAATTTTAACTGTTAATTGACCAAATATACTGAGCTAACAGTTCACATATTATCCACACTTTTTTTATTAATATGTAAATTTGTGTTGGAAGTCCATATGTCAGTTATTTTATCTTTTTTTTTTTTTGAACATTTATATTTAAGGCTTCGAGGGCAAATTTTCACCTTAAATAAAATAATGTGGATGATAGTGAATTGTCATCTCCACATATTTAGTCAACTAACGATCAAGAACTGAGATAATAGTAAGAAAAAAATTGCTCCTGTTTTTACACTTTAAAGATAAAATTGTATTTCAATGAAAACTTTCGGAGTAAAAATGTCCCTTAATCCTTGAATAAATCAAGAAAATTAGTTATTTATAAAATACAAAATACATGCTAGTTTTTTTTTAAAATATCCTTTTTGATAATTTACATTTGAACGGCCTATTATTTGATGAAAATCATTTGATATACAAAATCAATAAGATATTTTTGGAAAAAATATATAAATTTTGAAGACAAAATAGATAGGTTGAAGTATGATAGTAAATCACGTAACTGGTTTATAAAAGAATATATTGGTACTCTCAAAAAGATAAATGAGGTGAAGAGGGAAATATGGAATGGGCATGATATGGGGGTCAGGGTTGGTATGATATCTAGTGGAACGAAGGCGGGGCAGTCGGATAACGCAAGTGTGATGAGCAAATGGTGGGAGGAATAACGAATAAGGGAAGTGGGAGAGGAAATGTGAAGGGAATGAAATTAAAAGTGAGTGATATTCTTTTTGGTACATGTGACACATATTCCAAAGTAGAAGCAGCAAGCAAGTAGGAGGAAGCATAGCATGGGGTTCATTATGGATAATGCACATTTGACAAACTACAAAAGTGTGTGTTTATAAATTATTTTTTATGAGTCGAGATAAAATTTCTTTCACATACTCCCTCTGATTCTTATTATAAGGCACCAACTAACAAATTTATTTTGTCCTTTTTATAAGGCACTTGCATATTCCCAAGAAGTATTAATTATTTTTTTCTATGTGTGTCCATAATCAATAGAGGTAGTGGGTAAAAATAATAATTAATATAATATTAAAGTTTAATGCAATTAGTAAGGCTAATATTAGAAGATACTTAAGTTGTAGGTTTACTTTTTGACTTTAACTGTTTTTATTAGTTTGTAAGAATAGTTAGTTTGTATCTTATAATAAAAATCGGAGAGTATTTAACTTATAAAAGCTCCTCTTGCAATGAGTCGGCCAACATTTTTCAAAACCAACTGACTTCTTTTTCTATCCCCCTACTGACACCTCATCTCCTCCCCATGTGCCTCTTCCTTCTTTTCTTTTCTCCCCTTTTATTTTTAACGATAAATCAAATACTCCCCAGCGGAATCAAGAATGTAATTAAGCTACAATTACACAATGGAACTTAGGTTTTTATAAAAATACATTTCAGCTTTATAAAAATTTCATTTTCATTTTAGTCCCTTTATGAAATTTTTAGTGGAACTAAAGTAAAAATATTAAAATTTTATGAGGTTTAATATAATTTTTAAAAACTCTGAGTTCTATTATGTAATTTTAGGGGGCCACTTCTAACCCCTAGGTCCACCCCTATATACTTTCTCAGGACATATTTCTCTAACTGGATTATATTAAAGAAGATAGTCAAGTTAAGTTATTAATAGAACATCTTCTTCAATTCTCTTATTTGTTCTATTATTGATTATTGTTGACGAAAATATTGACAAAAACAAAACAAAAATCTTACACCTAGCCATCTAGGACCAAAATCCACTTTCAATCTCCCAAAGCTCTCTCGCCCTAGTCCCTACGCACACTTCATTGCATTATTAAATGTTAGCCAGTTTAATTAACTCGTATAATAAAATAAATAACTAGAAATTAGTTAAGATATTAAAATTGTAAAATAATTTCTAATATTATTCGCATGAATTATATTAGAATTTTATCTCACGTCGTTTCTATCTGTGTCACGTTTTTTTTAAAATAAACCCTTAATATAAAAAGTCCGTTTAATACTCCCACATGCTCTAATTTTGAAAAATACAGCTCGTCCTCCCACCTTGCAGAAAGCATCCAGATATGGACAGCATCTATTATCTATTAATTAATTAATATTATAATGTTTTACCGGTATTAGTATATTGGTGGTGAGGATGATGATGTGGCAGAGACACATAGGTGAGGCGACGTGTCACTTTCGGGGAAGATGCGGGGGCCTCCCTTATGAAATCGCGATCTTTTTTAATTGTGAACGCACGTTGAATTATGAGAACCATGTCCCTCCATCACTCCAATACTATTCATTTCTCTTAATTATCACTCTGATCCTATTTATAAATCTCTTTTGACCCAAAAAATTTGGTTTATTTATAAGTCTCTTTTGACCAAATAAATGAGATTGTGACAATCTTACCCATATTATTATACCAATAAAAATAGAGAGAGAATAAAGAGTTGAAAGGCAACCATTCATAAATGAGGGTAAAATTGGAAATGTACCCCATAATTATTGAGCCACCTATCTCTCCATGGTATGTGTGATTTGGTCGAAATGAAACATATAAATAGGGCCAGAGTGGTAGTTTTATAAGAAATACTCCCCCTTTTTGTTCTAATATAAAAATACTCCTTTAAATCTCTTATAAGAAAATTTTAACAAACGTTTACCGGCTAATTAATTACTATTTTTCACTTTTAATAGAGAAAGGCATTCTTTAATTCATGTGAATTACTCATTTGGTCCTATATATATATAAGGCAGATAAAAAAACTTTTTATATGGATGTTCAGTTTTATCCTTCATATTTATCCTTGTGTTGATTTTGTTTTCATAAAGTGTAATATCTATTAAATATGGGTAAATTTAAAAATTTGTTGAATTTTATTATAAAGTTAATGAAGTTTAAAGTTTTTTTTTTTTTTTTTGTCTATATGAAAAATGTTGGAACTGTCTTATATAGGATCAGATGAATAGTTAATATTCCTTCCTGGTCCTAAATATAGACATAATTTTTAGTGTAATTTATATTATAAATTACGAGATCCTATATTTATGGTGAAGGTAATATCTTATATTTTAAATAAGAGGGAGTATATCATAGGGGAATAGGGAATTTGCAAAGAGCATCACCTTAAAATATCTGACCATTGGGGAATGCGGCCTGGGAGTAATAAAAAGCTTTTTTGATACTACTTTCGGTTAATTATATAATACTTTTATAGTATAATTTATACTACAAAAATATTCTTATAATTAGAATTGGAGAAATAATGATGATTCATTTTGGAAGGACAAAATAACCAAACGCCCTCCGCGAGCAGCGGAGGGGGAGGAGGGAAGCCACCTGTATGATTAGATAAAATTATTTTATATGGGTGGGAATTGGAGGTGAGGGTCTCTTCATTTAATTTATTAATTGTTAGATCAATTTTTAATAGTTGAGATTTAATACTATATAAAAAAATATTATTACAATATTAAATATAATAAAAATATCCAATTATATAAATCCTAATTACTGAAATTTAATTTAATTGTAGATATATTAAACAGAAAGAAAAATCAATGGAAACCCTCTCTCCCCCCAATAATCCAACTGGACTGATGTTGGGTCGGGGAATATGGGGCCACCCACCGATGGATGCGGTAGTGGGGGCCCACGATTGCAAGACCCCGTCTTTAACTTATTCCCGTCTCTAGTTTCCACGCGGCATCACAACAGAACAAACAAGCACAGCCCTCCCACTACCCCTAACTAAATTAAAATAAGAAAGAAAATAAAATAGTATCATTTGAATTTTAAAATTCTAAATCAATCTTTTTATTTATAAAAATATTGATATTGAGTACAAGAGTATGATAATTACTCACTCATTTTAACACAAAAATTACTGATTTGAGATTTTAAAATTTAAATGATATTCTTTTATTTTTAAAAAAAGAAAAAGAAAAAAGGCAAATCTTTTTCCCCTTTGAGCAGATATTTGTTGAGATTCTTCCCCGAGAATATCCCATTCACATTGCGGCGGCCCTCTCAAAAAGTCAACACTGAACCCACCTAAATATCGTTGAGGGACCTTAATTTCTAAACTTCTCTTGATTCTTTTTTACGTCTTATTCATGGATTAGGCTCCCATCCACTTCCTTTTCCATCCTCTTCCTATATATTTCTTCATCTCAACCGTTAGATTAAAAGATTAACGGTTCGATTTAATCTTTTATAAAAATATTAATAAAAAATTAAATTATTAATAAAATATTAATAAAATATTTAAAATAATAGTTTTATAAAAGATTAAATCAACGATTAGAATTTGATCTAACTTGTTGAGATGAAGAAGAGGATGAAGAAGAGAACGAAGGAAAGGAAGAACTGTAATATGCCAACTCCCTTATTCATAAGTCATATTATTAAAGTTGTTATAAATATACAAATTTTACATTATTTATTATTGTATCTGTTTTGTTTTTATAAAGTACTTTCCTTTGATCCTTATTATAAAGACCAACTAACAAGTTTATTTGGTCCTTTTATAAAGCGCATTTGTTGTTCCTAATGAGCCTTAATTATTTTTTCCATGTCTGTCTATAATTAATAAGGGTAGTGGGTGAGAGTAATAATTAATATAATATTAGAGTTTAATGCAATTAGTAGGGGTAGTATTGGAAATTACTTAGATTTTAAGATAATTTTATTGACTTTAACTACTTTTATTGGTTTGTGAGAAAAGTTAATTGACGCCTTATAATAAAAATTAGAGAGAGTATAATGTATATTAAATATGGATAAAATCAAGAAGTTACTAATTTTAAGATGAAGATAATGAGTCTTAACGTTTTGCTTTTTTGGGTTTGTCCAAGAATGAATAAGTAGGAAGGGGGATGTAATATATATATATATATATATATAATTTAACAAAGAAAAAGAAAGAAAGAGGTGGGTATATAGTTAGGGTGGGCCCCGCCCCTTTAAAATAAAATAAAAAAGGTTAAAATAAAATGGCATTTTGGCAATTAGGCTCTCGGTTTTAATTAGGTCCTCTAGAGTCCAGATCCATCCTCCAACCCTTGCCTTCTCAGTTCTCGACTATATTTGAATCATGTCAAGGGCTAACATATTTAATTAATTTATTAACTACATCTTAATCATGTCAAGAATTAGCAAGAAGTGAAAAGTCCATTATTTACCCTTTTATTAATTGAGTGATTAAACGTGTACTCACTCTTCCAGTTGCTATAGATCTTGCTAAAAGATCTTTCACTACTATGAAGATAATCAAGAATAGGCTTAAATATAATAAGACAAATTTCTTAATGATTCTTTGATGACATAAATTGAAAAAGAAATTATTTTGAGTTTTAGACGGATTCATCATAGGTGACTTTAACAATATGAAAACACACATAGAATAAGAGTTAAGTATAGTGATCTTAATTTCTCGTAATAAATATTTTTTAACTTTTTATAAATTACGTATGTATTGTATTTTAAATATTTTTATTTAAGATATAATATTTTTTATTTTCACTCCTCATCATTAAATTCTTGGGTCCGTGACTATTGTACAGGTTTCCTTCTTAGAGGGATTTTAAATTGATAAAAATAAAATAATGTTTGGTGTGTGGTGTGTCTCCCGCATTTAAGTGAATGAGCTCACGTGCAATGGGGGGTAGGGATATCCACAATCTGTAAATCGGGGAACACCACGTTGATGCATTCCCTATCGCTCTTTTATTTGTATCTCTATTCATACTTCCTTATCTTACTCCTATTTACTTGCTATCCAACTTCTTCTTTTCCTAACACACTCCATCAATCGCTTTCCACCATAACACTAGTCAATGTATAAAGCGTATTTTCAATTTTTAATTATCTGCAATGCATCAATTTTAATTAAGAAAACATTTAAATATGACAATATCTCTTGGGTTCATAACATAAACAAAGTGTGACTCAAAACTAAACTAGGTGGTCGGGGAATACTTCAAGGTACTCACCTGTATTGAAAAATTATTTTATGATCTTGAAAAATTATTTTATGGTATTTAATGATATTAAAAATATACTCAAAATAATGAATGGTACTAAAAAATACTTCATGGCCTTAAAAATTATTATGAAATCTTTAAAAATTATTTTAAAATACTTACTGGTACCAAAAAAATACTTTAGGATATTGAATAATATTAAAGAAATAGTTCATACTCTTGAATTTTTTTTAAAAAAAATTTTGAAAAAAATTTTAAGAGGCCACGTATTTCTTTTAAAGAAAAATCTAACTTTCCCTTAATTGCCAAACAAGCTGCATCGGTGGGATCGCGTAGGTGGGCCAAAAATCAGTCGCTGAAGCACTGAAGCGAAGATGCCGGCAATAATAACGGCAGATCTCCGATCTAGTGTAGAGGCAACACGTGTAGAGACACGTCATCAACCGCCATTCCTTTCACTGAGAAACTCGTATCCGTACGAGTTGATACAAGAAAAGACATGCGCGAATAATCCACCCCCAATCACCAGATGACACGTCACACAGAACCGTCCACATTCTTCCGCGGATTCTCCAAATGGGGTTCGCTTGGCTCGCCTATCAAGCTTTTCTTCTTATATGCCACCTTTTGGCTCCTCCCTGCTTTCCCCTGTTCCCTCTATTTATCTATCTCTGGCATTTCCGTGCTTCTTGGAGGAGCTGGAGGAGGTTTCCTATACCTTCAGTATTTTCGGATTCGAGGCGAGTTTCTCTTTTTCTTATTTTCCCCTGAACAAGTATATTATTTCTGGCGACGTACTAAAACTGCCCGGCCTGCTCGGAGATTTCCCAACAGCTTTTGGTGTATGTATTTCTTAGAATTTTCAGAAATGGAAGATGAATATGCAAAGCTTATTTGGCGGATGAATCCTCCAAGGTATTTTTGCTGAATGTGTAAAGTTTTTACTTCGCTGTTGGGACAAGTTTATGAGTCGTTCCATATGTTCTCAGGGGACTTTGGGGGTCGTCAGTAACAAATTTGGGACTGTCTTAGTGACTAAGGAGTCAATCTTTTTCTTTTTGTTTTTACCTTATGGTTTCCAACCCTGGTTGGTTTTAATTTCCCATTGGAGTTTCACTCGGGTTCTTATTCAATCTTCAGTTCGAGTGAGAAGGAAACACCCCCACCCCTAAAAAAAATCTGTTCCAGACTTGCTTAATACTTCTTTCCACTTCTCCTGGATTTTGTTGGTTCAATTTCAAAGCGATTTCTATATGTCTGGTCAATTTGTATTCAACTTCCATAAAATTTGGGATTCTAATAACTGTTTCGGGTTTATTACTTGCAAGTGGCCATATAGTTATATTTATGATGTTTATGATTTGAGGATTGACATGCTAATATTCGAGAGTACGTATGTGTATTGATGATTGAGGAACTGGCCGCTATATCTTAATTCTCCTTGTGCCTGGTTCATGCAGGGTTGTAATCGACAACGACGCGAGTCAGGACGCCACCGTTATCCAGGTAAAGCCTGTTTTCTTGTGTTTAGGTTTCACAAATTCGATTGGCATCGAGTTGCAGAATCCTTTACCACATTTTACTCTTCCCTTCTTCCGTTTTCCCCATATGCCCGAAGACGAAATTCAAAATTCTGAGTGGACTAGATTAATCTTTTAGTATTATCTTCGTCATAATTGGAATAATTTTTGCAGGTTGATAGTGTTAACAAACATGGGATTCTCCTGGATGTTGTCCAAGTTCTGTCGGATCTCAACCTTATAATAAGGAAAGCCTACATCTCATCTGATGGGGTGTGGTTCATGGATGGTAATCTTCTCTTAACTAGAGGGGCTAAATAAAGAGGCTTGAATTATTTGTGTTGTCATCATTATCATATTACTAATTAACTGCTCTGCTTTGTCATCTTAACCCCAATTTTAATATCCTTTTTTCAGTGTTTAAAGTGATTGATCACAATGGGAACAAAATCAGAGACAAGGAAGTCATCGATTACATCCAAAGGGTAGGGACTTATAGACTTGTCTGTCTTTAAATTTTTTTATTTTATGTAAGTTGTTATCATTTGCTTGGTATCTGAGAATGGATCTCTGCTGTTTCTGTATGAAGAAAGAAGGAAAATAATATCCAATTAAGCAGCACTCAATCTAAGAATTGGCTGATTGCATGAGCTATCTATGAACTGGTTAGCTGAAGCATAAAGAAGGAGAAAACTGTTCCTTTATTGTTTTCCACAGTTAAATTTGATTCCCTCCAGTAAACTGCTTTAATTTTCTAGATTTTTATTGGAGACACTAGTTTCTGCACTCTGAAGTCTGAAGCATGTATTATGCGCTTGCTTTATTATTGTTGTGCTAATTCATTATGGTCGACATAGAAAGTAACATAAAATTATTTGAGGAACTCAGTTTTTGGAATTTGTGATGATTTGAACTTATCAACACCATTGTGGCCCAAAAAGAAAAGAAAAAGAACTTGCCAACACCATACTGCGGTGCAGACTAGGCACCCCCCCCCCCCGAAAAAATAATAATAATAATAATAATAATAATAAGATATGGATTCTTCCCTTTGATCAGATAATAAATACTCTCATACTTTTGTCAATAATATATTCATTCCTTGATGTTTGACTGTATAAAGTGCTTGTGGTTTTTGATTTTTTCCTTTCCAAATCTGCAGAAACTTGAAAACAATCCCGGATTTGGATTTGTGCCTTCACTGAGAGGGTCTGTTGGGGTCGTTCCTTCTGAAGAGCACACCTCAATTGAACTCACGGGCACAGACAGACCTGGTTTATTGTCTGAAGTCTGTGCAGTTCTTGCAGACCTTCACTGTAATGTTGTAAATGCTGAGATATGGACACATAATACCAGGGCTGCAGCCGTAGTTCATGTAACTGATGATTGCAGTGGGCGTGCTATCAAGGATTCTTCCCGTCTCTCTACAATAAGGGACTTGCTTTGCAATGTCCTCAGGGGGGACTGCGATCCAAAGACAGCACGAACAACACTTTCACCGCCTGGAATTACAAATAGGGACAGAAGGTTGCATCAGATTATGTTTGCTGACAGGGACTATGAAAGGGTTGAAAAGGCAGGAAAAGGGGAAATCAGAGATAAGAGCTCATTTCCCCATGTAACTGTGTTAGATTGCATTGAGAAAGACTACACTGTAGTTACCATGAGGGCAAAAGATAGGCCGAAACTGTTGTTTGATATTGTTTGCACCTTAACAGACATGCAGTATGTAGTTTTTCATGGTGTAGTCTGCACAGATGGGACAGAAGCCTATCAGGTGAGTCCCACTTGGGATTTATTTTCTACTTCCCTGTTTATCCCCATTTTTTGAATTTTGATGAAACTTCTTCCCTTATCTAGGAGTTTTATATTCGACATGTTGATGGTCTTCCCATAAGCTCAGAAGCTGAGCGAGAACGTCTTGTACAGTGTCTTGAAGCAGCCATTGAAAGGCGAGTATCTGAGGTGTGTAGCAACCACCTGTACCTCTAACAGTTCCTTTTCGGTTATATTATATTGGTAAGTAATATGTTTGTGTTCAGGGGATGGAGCTGGAGTTATGCACTGAAGATCGTCTAGGACTCCTTTCAGAGATAACAAGGATATTCCGAGAGAACAGTTTATGCATCAAGAGAGCAGAAATATCAACAGAAGGAGGAAAGGCCAAAGACACTTTCTATGTTACAGATGTCACTGGCAACCCAGTTGACCCCAAGATCATCGATTCAATTCGCAGACAGATCGGCCAGACAGTACTTCGGGTGAAACACGACTCCAGTCTTCCACCGAAGGCCCCTCATCAGACAACGTTCGGGTTTCTCTTCGGGAATTTCTTTAAATCTCGATCTTTTCAGAATTTTAAGTTGATCAGATCTTACTCTTAAATCATACCTTCCTATGTTCTCAGCATTAATCATCATCAGCCCAGACAAAGCAAATGTAGAGGTCAGTGACATGGTAAATATGCATCTTCCTCCCATGAAGTGAGGCGGGGCGGCGGGTAAATTCATCATGCACATAGTCTTATGTATATACATGTACACATTCGCTTCCCTAGTCAGTGTCGGCCCAACAAAGTGCTTTTGCTGTTGGTATTCTTTCCTATCTCCACGTTCCACTATGTTACATGGGTCTTACGTTGGGTAATCTTAGATATGGAAGGGGAAAAAAAAAAAAAAAACTTTGGGTTGTACATATGGAGTAAATAGTGGTAGACTTTAGATGGATTTGGCAAGAAAGATGTGATTATGTGTATATAATGGGTGGAAAGATGTAAGTATATTTGATCAAAAAAAGAAAGGTGTAAATATCTGTGTGTAATTATATGCTGTATTTCCTACATAGAAATCGAGCTTAATTGTGATCTGCCCCCAGAAAGTTGTGATTGTAAGTGCGCACAGTACACAAACCAAATGATCGGATATCATTTTGGCACGTTGTTGTCATTCTAGCCTTCTCGGTGGGTGTTCAGACGCTTCTGTGCCTGTAATCATGTTTAACTCCATGAAATGAAAAATTAAAGAAAGAGGGTTTCAAAATTGATTAGGATCGATTAGTAGGAATGACAAGTACTGAAAATTATATTGGAGACAATGGAATTGATGTGCATTTGTTACAAAGCCTTATACAATCAATTTTAAATTAAATTTTAAAACTTAGATTTTATCATAAATATTGTGTAGTAAAAAAATAAAGTGTAAGGTTAAGATTTGATTGAATGATTGTTTATAATAAATACAAGTAAATAAACTCAAGTCTTTTTTTAAGATATTTAGTCAGATAGTTGGCTATATTTTTTCCGAATAAATATTCAGAAACATTCGCATTAAAGTGTTTTGTTTCTACAATGACAGCAACTATCCTCTCTAGGTTTATTGTTGTAGTTATTTATTGCAGTAATTTTTTTTTATTTTTTTTTGCCAACGGTTATTTATTAATGTTCTATTGAAGTTGCTTTGATAAAAAAAAAAAAAAAAAAAAAAAATCATGCTTAAGCAAAATGTTGGAAGACCATCGAGATTGAAATGGAAATAAAACAGAAGGGAAATGACCGGGATTCTCAAGGAGGGAGTATTTGACGTCATCATCTTTGAAATTTGGAGAGGGTCGGCTGGTGCGCTATCTGTTTGATGAAACCCCAAGGAGCAGCAGATTTGGCGGTTCGAATAAGCAGAGCTCTGATCTCCGCCTCAAACCACACCAAGCCTACGCGTTCATGGAGTCCTTCTCTCGAGAACACGCTCCACAAACTCGGTTGCCGCAGTCTTCTCTCTCCCTCACTCGTCGCCACTGTCATCGATCCCTTCCTTCTTAATCACCACTCGCTCGCTTTGGGCTTCTTCAACTGGGCATCCCAGCAACCTGGCTTCACCCACACTCCCAGCACCTACCAATCCATTCTCAAATCCCTCTCTCTTTCCCGTCAATTCAGTGCCATTGATTCTCTCTTGAAACAGATTAAAGGCCTGAAATTTTCTCTTGACCCTTCTGTTTACCGCTCCATAATTGCTTCCCTGATCGTTGGGAAGAAAACCCACAATGCTTTTTTAGTTTTTGGCCAAGTATCATATCTTATTCTGGAAATAGGAAGCGAGACGTGTAACTCGCTTTTGGCTGCTCTGGCATCTGATGGGTACTTGGATTGTGCAGAGAAAGTGTTTGGGGAAATGACTCAGAGAAGCGTCCCTTTAAGTACACTTGGTTTTGGGGTGTTTATATGGAGGCTCTGTAAAGCGGGTGAGTTGAAGAAAGTATTGAGCATATTAGATGAAGTTAAAGAATGCAGTTCAGGTATTAATGGTTCTGTGGTAGCTGTTCTGATCATCCACGGGCTCTGTCATGCATCAAGGGTGTCTGAGGCTTTCTGGATATTGGATGAACTGAGGAACAGGGGATGGAAACCTGATTTTATGGCGTATAGAATTATTGCGGTAGCATTTCAATCGACGGGAAATGTGGTTGATAAGGAAAAGGTTCTGAAAAAGAAGAGGAAGTTAGGGGTGGCTCCAAGGGCTAATGATTACAAGGACATAATTTTTGCCCTGATCTGTGAGAGGCTGATCTCTGAAGCAAAAGAGTTGGGGGAAATAGTAGTTAGCGGTAATTTTCCTATTGAGGATGACGTTCTCAATGTATTGATAGGATCCGTTTCAACCATTGATCCTGATTCGGCAATTGTTTTTTTCAACTTTATGGTTGGAAAAGAGAAATTCCCATCTCTCTTGACCCTGAGTAATCTGGGTAGGAACCTGTGTAAGCATGGCAAGATTGATGAACTGTTGGAAGTATTCCAGGTTTTGAAATCTCACGACTGTTTTAAAGATTTAGAGGATTACAATGCGGTGTTGTCACTTTTATGCAAGGCTGGGAGAGTTAAAGAAGGCTATGGAGTTTTACAGCACATGAAGAAGAAAGGAATAGTCCCCGATGTCTCTTCTTATAATTATTTGATAGAAGCATGTTGTAAGCAGGATCTACTGCGCCCTGCTAAAAAGCTTTGGGATGAGATGTTTGCTAGTCACTGTTGTGGGAATTTGAAGACATACAATATTCTCATACGAAAATTTTGTGAGGTAGGACAAATTGAAGAGGCTCAGAGGCTCTTTGACCACATGTTGGAAAAAGAATTGGAACCTGATGCTTCAACTTATACTTTTCTTCTTGAAGGACTTTGCAAAGAAGCCAAGCTTGAAGCAGCTTTTGAGCTCTATAACAAGTCTATGAAACAAGATATTGTGCTTGCCAGATACATATTGAATACGTTTATATTATCCCTCTGCAGTAAAGGTATTCTCAACTTGAACAATTGATATTGTCTTTAAATATTGCAAGCTAACGTGATAAGCAGCTGAATGTTAATTTTGAGGATTTTGAATGCAGGACATCTTATGATTGCTTCGAAGTTTATTTGCAGTCTTAGTCCCGAAATAGGAGGCGCTGAATCGCATTTAATTTTGTTGAAATATTTAGCAGATGCAAGAGAGATTCCGATTGCCTTGGAGCATTTGAAATGGGTTAAGGAAAGGTCACCTTGGACGTTAAATGATATTCGGGCTGGACTTATAGCATCTCTTTCTTCCGTTTCATGTTCACTGTCAATAGTACAGTTTCTTCAGATGATACCAGATACATAAGTATGGGGAATGATTCATCCCACAGAATCTTTTTTTCTTCCAAGCTTAGGCTTGCCACTGTAACCCAAAAATAAAAAAAGCTTTCATACTATAATCATGATTGGTTCTCATATTAAATTTATAAAATCCCAAGTGCTATATAAAGCAGCATTGGTTTTCATATCTCATTTCTATTGGATATGAATGGTTGCCATTATTACTGAAGAGATTGAGTTGAAAATATATCGGCAATCAGTTTAACTGGCGAAGCAACGAAGGCGAAAAAAGACACCCACAAGTAAAAGAACAAGAGGAATTATAGAAAGTTATTCATCAGATCCTTTAAGGGGTCCTGCCGTTCGTTGGACCGGGCTAATTCCCCAACCCTGAGACAATAAAGCTCGATGAATATCCCGAATTATTGACGTTTAAAGTATCCGGTTTGAGAATAATTGTAGTATGAAAAATGAGTTTTGCCTATAAGCTGGGGCTTCGTTCCAAGAGCTATGCAATGAGAGCATTGTTAAAGACTGGAAGGATAGAGTTTTGAGCCTCTCTGCCTGTGACATCGAATCATTGCTGGAGAGAATGCATCGCGGACTAGTGTGTTTTTGACAACACGTTTAAAATCATCTTTTGACCCAAACCATGATTTTAAAAGTAAAGTTACCAAACACCCATTAAAAACTCAAAATGTAGCTTTTAGTCCTCAAAATCATGGTTTGGGTTAAAGTATCCAAACACTCTATTGACTACCATGGTTTGACAAGAAAACACTCTATTCACTACCATGGTTTGACAAGAGAATTACGATTTTGGGGTTTAAAACCCATATTTTTCCAAACAGTTATATTTTTTTCCACCTTTTCAAAAAACTATTCTCCCAAATCTATTATTTAAAATAACTTTTATTTTTTTCTTTAAAAACTGCTCTTTAAAAGCTAATTTAAACAAGTGAGACTTCTCAATTGCATCAAGTTTGCAACATGCGAGCACGGTGACAATAGTTTTATCTAATATGCGTATTTCTGATCAAATGTTAAGCCATCTGCCCTTAATCTTGACACAAAGCATTGCTCATGCGACCATAACAATAGGACATTGCCCCGACGTATATACACTCATGAATGACTGTACAGTGTACACACTAGTCAACGCCAAATGGGTTTTCAATAACGGATCCTATTTTGTAACAGTAAAAACCAAATCTGACAAAAAATGATGGCTATGCTCTAGCGGACTGTACATCTAACCCCGCTGCTTTATCAAATATAGGGGGAGGCTTCCAAGAAAAAAAGAATTTAAAAAAAAAAAAAATTTACAACTAATCTACAGGCACCTGTCAATCTTCTGGGCGTTGAATCTCACCCATCATGATCCGGTTGCTAGAGACCTTGAAACCAAGAAGAGAAGGATCTATCTGTTTTCCTTTTTCCCCTTCCTTTTGCTGATGCGAGCTGCTTGAGATCCACCATCAGATGAATCTACAGCAGCAGCTCCAGTGACTGCGTCCATCTCATGAAGAACTGGCCTTTTAAGCATGTCTATGAAGGAGGTCTCTGAGACTGCACCATCGCTGCTGGAGGAAGTCCTCCTAAATCGCACCTCCTTTCTCCCAGAGGTCTGAGCATCAGCCATGGTACTGATTGACAAGTTTCCTGAAGGCTCTCGTCTCCCTGATGTAGAACTCATTTAACCTCACAGGTATATGAATCAGAAAAGAAATGGAGAAAATAGTATTACAATAGCACATACCATCGCTGACATGAGGTACAGATGATTGGTCTGACTGAACGTCTGGGGAAGATAAAACACGAGATACGGGAGGGCGCTTTTGGAAATGACTATCAAGTACTTTTGTTGAAGGAGACATCCTGTAATATAGACACAATCAAACTTTCGTCACTAGCAGGCCAACACAAGATTCTCACACAATCGTAAAGCCATTTATTACATTATTAACTTGCTTCTCAAACAATTCAATGCTTTTACAGTTTACACATGTAGCACAATGATCTCTTTATGAACAGCAGAAAACTCAGAACTCAATAATCGAGAACAATTTTGAATAAGAATGGAGAAAATGACAAGATAATGGTTTATAGAGCCCCTATTTACCTTTTTTTTTTGGGAGGGGACAGTATGAGAATGAAGTTGACAGTCTAAGCAACTATCAGCTTTCAAAATTCGGATAATATACCAGATAGTATATAAAAAGGTTAAGGAGCAATTTTACCAATGAACTATTGGTCCAGGAGCAACCAACACAACAAACTCTTATGTGGACCTTAAATACAAATAAACTTTTGAAAACATTAAATTGGCACAAACACGTTAAAACACTGTGCATCGTCCGTTTGTTGGAGTTATATTGAAGGAAATGAATTGATTTCAAATAGAACACGTGAGACTTGAGTCAGCAAAACGTGGAAGCAAAAACACATCACACCTGGATTTAATTGGAAGAAGCAATTAGGGCTCATTCTATTTGGGGAAAAAAGGAGAGTTGAAGGAGAAATCGCCGTCACTGCAACCCATCATCGTCGACGGGAAAGGAGAAAAAGAGAGGAAAAGAAGGAGAAAAAGAACCGAACCCATTGTATTCATCTCCTTCTCCGCGTTGATCTGTGATTCAGTCTTCTTGCCATGGCAGAGCATGATTCTTACGGGCTGGGTCCTCGATTAGGTCAATTTTTCTTTTTAATAAAAAATTCATTTTTAATAATCTTTACCTGGTTTTCGCATGGATTCCCCATTTTTGTTTTTGGGATTGCGTAACTCTCCATTATTTCACTTCTCGATCCTAGAATTATGTTTACTTGACGGGTTGCAGTGACAACGATTTCTCCTTCGACGTTTTGCTGACTCAAGTCTCACGTGTTCTATTTGAAATCAATTCATTTCCTTCAATATAACCCCAACAAACGGACGATGCACAGTAATTTAACGTGTTTGTGCCAATTTAATGTTTTCAAAAGTTTATTTGTATTTAAGGTCCACATAAGAGTTTGTTGTGTTGGTTGCTTTTGGACCAATAGTTCATTGGTAAACTTGCTCCTTAACCCTATATAAAATCCTCCACAATTGCATTCCTAACTTTACTAATGGCTAAACTGCAGCAATTAAGAATAACAAAAAAGTAGGTGGCTGTAAAACAGGAAGTCACACGGAAAAAGAGGGGGTTTCCAACTAGACCAGACCACACTCAGCCACATACCCCCATAGGATTGGCACACTTGGAAAAAAGACAATAATAAAGATTTGCATCATATAAAATTAATTCTTGGTGGTCAGCCAATACAGTCAAAACAAATACTGAATCAGATTTAATTGGAATATAAAACATTTTTGCAGGAAGTCATAGAATATCACCTGTCATTAGGAATCTCGTCCGGCGTGAATTACTCAAACCCATATCACGATTGTATGGGGCCCCATCGCTGCCTGCAGTGTTCGTGCTTAACAATGATCAGTGATATCATTTACAAAATTTTGCAGTATATGGTGGGGGAATTACCTGCACTGCATAGTGAATTATGTCTGCTATGGGCAGTAGCTGGCAATGCCATGGAATTCATGGTGCTTTCTAATTGCTCTGACAAGTCGGAGAGACCAGAAAATGATGTTTTCATTGTTCCTACAAACTCATGCCTCTGACCCTTGTTTGCCTCCAACATGAGCAAGTCTTTTTCCATAGTTGATTTACCAATCAGGGTTGGAATTCTGTAACTGGGGTGTAAAGTATCTTTATTAGCAGATAAGAATGTTTGCTCTTCCGCCATTGATCCAGACCTAGACTGAATAGGCAATTTTTCATTGTTCATCAAATTGTCAGTGATTTTCCTGATAAGATGATCTTGCATTTGGCCTGTTGGATTGGCCCTTTCAGCCCTCTCTTCAAATGGATCATTCAAATGGATTTGCTGATCTTCTGAAATCTCAAAAGGATAATTTACTGAGCTAGAGTCACGACCATGCCGAGAGTTGTCCTGATTTCTTGATGAAAGAGGATGCCACTGATCAACATTAGAAAATTGTGTAGATTGATGACCCAGTTTTTCATGAAGTAGATCTATTACACTTTGCATAGAACTCTCATCACGTGCTCCAGCAGATGTAGACACGCTTAGATCAGCTGATGAAATGGTACCCCCTAACTCCATTCTCTGTCTCCCCGCTTCAAGATGTTGTAGTTGAACCCGTGGGTCGGTCCACCTATTTTCCAGATGACGATTGTTACCAGAAAAGGAACTCTTGAATGCAGCATCCGGATGACGAGCAAAGAGTTCATCAGATGCTTGTAGATGCTGAGAAGATAAAGAACTAAATTGATCAGTGGGATGCATATAGCGAAGTTGTTCTTGTAGGTCTGTTCCTTGGACAGAAGCACTTGCACCATCAAAATTCATTGCAGGAACACCAGCAGAAACTGTTGGAGATCTCTCAAACATCAAAGAATTAGGCTCATAGAACCCTCTATGGTTCTGCTCAGCAAGATTCCTGCTCAGATAGTTTAATTGTTCTTCTTGTGCCAAAAGTCCATACTGCGTTTTGTGAATGTCAGAATTGAAGCCTGCCGAGGGAGTAAGTTGATGGGTTGAAGAATTTCTTAGTAAATGTCCAGTTTCATTGATTGGCCATGACCTTCTGAATTGTTGTTCCCCCTCCAATCCTAACTGTTGTCTCAGTGCCATAGATAGCTGTTGTGCTTGCAACTGTTCTTGCTGAAAATGAAGCTGTTGTTCAGAGGGCAGGATATTCCCCTGTCTTGCTTGCAACAAGAGATCCGACAAGTCAGATTGCCTTCCTTGGACAGCATTGAGACCTATATTTGCTTGAACAATCTGCTCCACCGATGGATCAAGGTGCCTTAAGGAATGAGGATTCTGCTGCAAGTCATGTAATACCTGCCTCCTCAATTGAACCTGATCAAACAGATCATCCCTCCTAAGATCAAGTTTTGACTGCCTGAAATTAGGATCAGGTATTTGCTGATGCATAAATTGTTCAAGAAGCAGTTGCTGAACTTGTGATTGCTGCTGCAATTTCATTTGTTGGAGAAGCTGTTGTTGGTGCATCTCATGCTGTTGTTGAAGCTCAAGCTGGCGTTGCTGTTCAATCTGAAGTCCCATAAGATGTTCATAATCTGATCCTGGATTCTGGATCATCTGCTGAACATTAGTGTTCCTGCTCTGAGGAAGTGAAAGGCTTGGAAATCTCTCTAAGTCTGTCACAGTATGATGGGAAGCAAAATGAGAAGGTAGACTATTCTGCTGTTGAAGTCGTTCCTTCTGCAGCTTTTCTGACATGAGATGCTCAAGCCTATCGAAATTATTAAGTTTTGACCCCATGTGGGACAAGTATTGATCTTCTAAAGAACCTACATGAGGATTGGGATTAAATTTCCTATTTACCCCATATTCATCAGACCATGTGTCCCTGTACGAAGGACGGCCAGCCCCACCAAGAGTGCCTTGATCAAGAAAAGCAGTATCTCTATCAAGCAATGGATCCAGGAGATGACCCTCATCACCTAATCTCGAAGATACATTGGAAGATTGTGCACGCCTTAGATGAGAACCATCTATGAGCTCAGACATCAGTAGACCAAAGGGATGCAACTTATCGGCCTCATTATGTGTATCACTCCCTGAAACTTCAGTTGCAACCATTTTGCCGGAAGGATGGGTATATGAAGTGTGAATATCAGCAGGCCTTGTCAGAGAGTTGCCATTAATACTTCCAGCCATTTTGGATAAGATGTCTACATGGAGAAATAAGTATGCATGGAGATTAAAAATACATGCATAACGAAAAATATATAAATCCAAATATTGATCTTAGTAAAGGCAAAATGAGAAAACAATCACTTACTGTCATCTTGCTCAATAAAATTTGTGAAGGACTGATCTTCTGAATATTTGGTCTCAGAACGGAAATTTTGATGAGGCATTTGGGAATGAGCACCATCACTTGAGGTAATATCAGATTGAGGCGAAACCCAAGATTGATCATCAATAATGGTAGACAAATCATAGTCAGGAGGATGCGCATTTACTTTTTGGTTCCTTCCACTGGTGTCCGAAGGTTCTGATTGACAAATGAGGTTACTTCCAGAAGCATGTCCAGATTTTAGTTTAAGATGAGGCATAACATCACCAAGTTCTTGAAAGGGTGATCCTTCAGGAGCATTTGACAATCGAACTGGTAAGTCTGTCCCAAAAAAGCCTTGTTCAAACCATAAAATGATGTCAATCCCAAGAAAGGGTCCTTGAATTACTCCTTGAGGATCAAGATAGCATAAACTTAACTCCTCCAAAGGGGTACCAATCTCAAATGGATGTGTTCTCTCATTAGTTTTTTTGTCTTGTTCATTAATTCCTGGTGTTTGCTGTAGACATGAAAATTCCAAAAGAGAGCGAGAATCATTAGGAAGGCTGCTACTCATATTTATAGCAGCAGTTGACTCAATAAGATCCTGATTGGCATGCTTCTGAAGGGCAGAAGCTTGTCCATGCTGGCTTTCACAAGTTCCTGGTTCAGAAACATTGTTACCAGGGGCACTAGCCTCTCCAATTCTGCTGCCAGAGTTCTCATCTCTTCCATGTACATTAATTGTTGGCATATGCTTCTGGTTTCCTTCTTTAAAAGTTGCGATTTCTGAAAGGGCACAGTGATCTTATAAACAATGTTTATTTGAAGCTAAATGGAACTTCATCTGATTAAAACAATGGCAAGTATAAGATTATTTCCTCACCAATATTTCTTAATGAAGCACCAGCATCTGAAGGTCTGCCAATAAAATCACCAGCACCATTCATGACATCAGATCCCGATGTAATCCCTCCTCCCAAGCCAATTGAGGTAGTGAGTTTTCCTTCTTTTGCAGTTTCATCAATAACTGAAGAAAACCAGAGAATCTCAATCAAAAAGGTTTATGTCCTGTGCCCAGAGGCACTCAAAGATTTTAGTTAACTGATCAGCACTAACAGAAATAATTAATCACCTGATGTATCATCATTTGACCCTTTATCCTTGCCTCTAAAGGAGTAGCTTGACACTTCACTGCTAGTGATTTTCCCCTTCAATATATCTTTAAGGACAGCCTGCGATCATTATACAGAACTTAAGAATGACAAAGGTACAAGGGCTATTGATGCTTTAAGCAGCTGTTCAAGTACGCACATATGAAAGTTAAATATGGGTTGAATCAAAAGACACAGCAAAAACTTCCTCATTTCTTCAATGGTCAAAACTCATTGAATTAATAGCAATAAGTCATTCCACATACCTCTTCCTCAGAAGCTGGAGCAACAAAAGCCAGTGGTTCTACACAGCCAAGCTGAGTTACTGTTGGTGTATGATCCATGCCAGCAGGCATGGTGTCAACCGTAAGATCAACCTTTTGTTTACGATACATGTCCAGAAGCTTACCCCTAGGGTAGGAATATGAATCAGAGTTAAGGCTAGGCTTTCCCAATATGACTTTATTCTTATCCATAAGTGCAGACCCAGAAGAAGAGCCCAAGATAGGTCTTCCAATTTGTAGATTTCCATTGATATTTGCCCTTCCTCGCCCAGGAGCAAATCGCACATTGGAAGCCTCTGTACGTCCTTTTTCAAGGCCAAATCCAGGAGCAGCACGGTATGGGGCCACGGCACCCACTTGAGCTTCCATTCGATGGCGTGGTCTCCATTTATCACGAGATTCAGAGTCACGTTCAGAACCTGCCCGGTTAATAAGACCAGAGGATTGTTTTTCCACATAAGCATCTTCCTTCTCAACATCATTCCTTTTGTCACTTCGTGAATCCTTCTCTTTATCTTCAGGTCCCCATCTTGATGACCACTTGTTCTCTCTTCGAGACTCATGGCCAGAACCACGGCTATCATGCCAACGGTCAGAAGACAAGGCTCTATTATCAGGTATTGAGGTGATTTCTGAGCGACGATCTTCTTTTCTGCGATCCCTTCTCCCGAGCAAGCTTGTTTCCCTCTCCTCTTCACGCCAACGGCGACTAATGTCAACATCTGGGACAGTCCTCCTCCAATCTTTCTTGTCTTGAGACCCATCCAAACGCCAACTATCTTTCAGTATGGGATCAGTAGCATTCACCTGGAACAAAGAACCAAGCAAGTTTCACACTTCAATTTTCATGGTGTAGCAAGACATTATGAAAAGTAAAAAGATACAAAAGACGCGTGGTATAAACGAAAGTAGTGTTGACATTCATTGCAGTGTGAAAAAAAAAAAATCTACAAATTAAAAAAATAAAAAATAATAAAAAAAAAAATCAATCTAAAATAAACTCTTCAGTAAGAAATGAAATAAGTAAAAAGAAAGAAATAAAATTAACCTCCTGCACAATCATAAGAATGTAAGAGAAAATGACCAAATAACTCTTGAATAGTATTTGTTCCTCCCTGAAACAGAATGAGCCCTCTTTGTTGCCTAGATCCCCCCTTTTCTGTTTAGAGAAGGGCGGATTCTTCACTCTTAAAAAAAAAGAGGAAATAATAAAAAATATAGTAGCTACAACAATGATGATGAAGATCATCTAAATCAATACTACTTGCCCTAACCACAAATTCATAAATATTTCAGGAAACTGTCAAGTTGTGAAATGCCACTGTCCTCTGGAAGAATCTATGAATTTGAAAAATCAAAGTGCAGATACAATATAAGTGAGTGAAGTTTTACAACGCACTAGAACCCTAGAAATTTGCAATCAGTAATCACTGAACCCATAATTTATACACCAAGGCCATGACCAATTCCATTTCGCAAATTTTTTTTGCTCCTTGACTTACCCACTAAGAAAAGAAGGGGGTAAACCAAATAGTATGTTCATGATTAAATTAATTTGTCAACTACAGGTCTGCTACTATAATGGAATTCAGCTTCATAATACCGTCAACTACCACCAATAAATCTAGATTTGAGCCAAGACGTGAAATACATTCCAAAAACTGCCACAATATCTAGTCAGAGCAAAGTAAAAGTTAATAATTCCATACAATCTTGACTATTTACAAGCACCGAGATCACATCCTTGGTCTCCAGAACAATAATTAATTGCAATATAGAGCCTTGACAGGCAAATAAATTAAGTGAAAAGGCAATTAAACTTCAGACAATTTCAGCCACTTTAAAAGAGTAAGAGTTGCATACCGCCACAGTGTTGGTAGATGATACCCTAGCGTCAATGGGCTTGGAATAGAGCCATTGTGGAGATAGGGGTATGCTGTTGTCAGATGACACTTGATCTGAAAGCAAAATCAATCATCAACCAGTCATCCTCACCTAACATGCATAATGAGAGAAATGCAACTAAATGTTTGATTTATAGTTAAGTTACGCTTTAAAAAGATAAACAAGTACCTTTCAAATCATCAAGTACGCCAACAGTACCTTTCTCCCCACCATGCCCTCCCAATGCTTCATCTGACCATACAAAAAGGCAAATGTTGAGCAAGTAAAGCATAAAGATAGGATTCACAAACTCAATAAACTTAGCCTAATGAACTCAAATGTCAAGAGAAACACCATCATTTGCGTTTCATACTGCTAGTAAAACTAATTAATCAACTAAATCCATGAAAGCGTGTAAATCCATCTATCATTCTGACTTCCCTGATGCTGAAAATAGAGCCCCCCTCCCGCCAACACACAACACAACTGAAATAGATAAACCACGACCATTGATAAATCATCACATCGATAAAATAATAAATGCGTCAAATCCAATTTGCGACATTAAACACACTGAGGCAGCTAAAACGAGGCTAACAGAGATCGAGAGACACTTCAATCCACAATCTAAGGTAAAAGTCAACCGGAAGTACACATATGGGAGAGCCATACAAAAATTCAAGCTAGCAGGAATAAACAAGTCCTCCATATGATTTATACATATAATAAATTATTGATTTAGATTCAGCGGATCCAGACAAGTGACAATTTCAAACAAGCAAATATTACAATGAAGATTACAACAGATATGATTTGATAAGGAAAAACAGCTTTACGAAGAAAATTACCTTTAACAGAAAAGTGTCCATCGTTAGTTTTGGAGGAGAGAAGATCATCGGGAAGATTGACCTTTCCGTCAGCCATCGCCGCAGAGTGCAAGATTGCTGAAATTCTGAGACAAAGATCCGAAAGAAAATAAAGATTGAGCTTGAATGCGACGAGAGGAGTGAAATGGAGCTCGGATTGGCGCCTGGAGAGTAGCTTCAAGTCTGAAAGGAATCAGAGGGACGGAGCTGTAGGGTTTGGGAATTGCTGGATATGAGTCAGAATAATGAGCGACTTGGAAGAACAGAGAGATAGAGAGAGGAGGTCAGGATGCAACGGCAAGAGGGCTAAGGGTTTGGGTCAGAAGTCAGAACAACCACAGCGAGAGTGTTTTTTTTTTTTTTCAGGGGGGCGAACTTACATAAATACCGTCTCTCTCTTTTTCCTCTCTTGTTTGGCATTAGATATTATCACTACATGCATTCGACGGAACAGAGTAAACAGGCCGTGCTCGTAATTCATGAAATTTATTTTTTGTGGAAGGAAAAAATTATTTCTGGGGATGGAATCAATGCGGATATGATGTCTTTCAAGGCCAAAAAACTTCTGTGATTTAAAAAACTATTCTTGATTTAATAATTTTAGTTATTAAATGATAATATTAATAAGTAATAATCATTTATGATTAAATTATACCATTAATGAGACAGTGTTATCCCTATTTGACTAGAACTTAATAATTACAATATACTGGAAAAATCCTAAGAAGTATCAATATTCAATACTCCTCATAGGTCCAATTATAAAAATAGTTGACTTTTTTGAAGAGATTAAATAAGCTAATTAAAATACTTTAGAATATTTTTATTTTTATTTTTTCTTCAAACTATTTAGTTTAACTAATAAACTAATATATAATCTAAAGAACACAACATATAAAATGATTAAGTATCTTATTTAGCTTCTTTAATCTCTCCAAACAAAGTCAATTAGCTCTTATAATTAGGACCGGGGGTAGTATTATGTTATTTTCCCAGCTAGTATTAGGGAGCTTGTTTGGGATTATGGTAGGAGCCTAAAAGTGGTTTTTAAACCGTGAAAGTTTATTTTAACTCTCAACATCTTTTGGATTAGCCAGACGTGCTTATAGTTGAAAAGATACAATGGAAGAAAAGTTGAAATTTGTAGTTTTTACATCTTCCAATGTGAAAAAATGTAACACGTTGGGGAGGAGAGGGGAAAGTGACGCATAAGAAGAATGGAAAAGAAGATAACCTTATGCAACATCGTGAGTTAGGGACGGCCAAGGAATTTTTCTTATGGGGGCGAAAATAAAAAATCTTCATCATAAATAAAAGTATGTAAAATACGATAAAGACTTAATATACAAAAAAATTGAAAAAAATATATTATAGAAATTAAATTTATTTTACTTGACTCTTACTTTACGTGTTTAAACGTTAGGCTCCACCTCTTTACTTTTTCTCAAATTATACCACTATGGTCTTATTTATAAATTCATTTTGACCAAATCTCACATACCAAAGAAATGTAGTTAATTCAATAATTATGGGGTAAATTTTTAATTTTATCCTCAATTATAATTGGGTATTTTTAAACTATTTCTTCGCTCTCTATCTTCATGAATATAATTAATATGGATAAAATTATCACAATCTCATTTATTACATAAAACTAGGCTTATAAATAGGATCAAATTTGTTAATCAAAATAAACTTATAAATAAAATCGAGTATTATGATAGCAAATGAGCAATGGATATGAGCAATGGATGTGAACTAATGTTTTAACTCGTGTGGACCCCCACCTCTGTACTTCCTTTTATAAAAAAAATTAGGGGGGCTGTGTCCCTCTATGTGGTGAGTCATATCTTCATTTGATATAAAAAGGATAAAATTATTTTTTAAAAACCAATAACCTTCTATAAAAAAAGATAAAATTATTCAAGTGAGTCCAATAATTTAATATCTATAAATGTGTCTAAAAGGGAAAAAATCAAGTCACAAAATTGAGGAAATATTACCATATTAAAACTTTAATTGGTAAGAATAATTTGATAATTTTTTAAACGCAGAGAATTAAACATATTTAATTAAGTATTTGAGTGTTTTCAAGTTTTTTCAATAATTAATTAACTATTTTTTACTTTATATAATTATAATTTAAAATTTTATTTTAAATTATCAAAATATCTACCTAATATGTGTGAGTGCATGTGGGCTCTTGTGTAAGTTTATTTAATAAAATTCATGTTATTTTCAGTTATTTTTTTTTATCTAAACTTGCTTTTGAAGTTATCGTCCAAACAAGTTTTAGTTGAAAAAAAAAAATCACTTATGTAATTGTCAATCCAAACTAAATCATACTTACAATTTAATTTTTCTCCTATCTTAAGTTTGCAAAAGTTAAATTGGAAAAACGTAAATTTCATCACTTTTAATCTAAATAAGCTCGTAGAATGGGAGTTTGCTTTACATATATAATATATTTAATATATAACACTTTAGATTTTTTATTTATTTTACCTTCCTATAGTCAACTTTATTTTTACTCCATCCGGTCCTTCATTATAAACAACTATTTTGTTGATTGCTCAAAACAAACTTGCGCTTAAAATTAGTTAAAAACAATAAATGTAGAATGTGAGTCCGCTTTACATATATTCAAGACAATTAATATATAAGACTTTAGAATTTTTTATTTTACCTTTCTATATAATTAATGAGTCAACTTTATTTTTACTTCAGCGGGTCCTTCATTATAAACAACTATTTTGTTGATTGCTCAAAACAAGCTTGCGGTTAAAATTAAAAAACAATAAATGTGTCAAAAATATCATGTTCCTTTTAGCATAGGAGAGATAATGGGTAAAAATATGCAAGGGAATAAGTAAAAAATATGAGAGAATGTATAATAAATGATTAAATGAAATAGATTAAAAGTAATCAATAAAAGATATGTATTTAATAAAAGTAGAAAAGGGAAAAATAGTTTAAATTTAGGACACGAGGAAAAAAACTATTTATATTAAGACCAAATTCAAGAGAGAAAATTGCTTATAAAAAAGACGGGAAAGAGGGAGAATAATATAATCTTTAACCTTTAATAAAAATATATATAGAAAAGTTAACATAATGTTTGGCCCTTATAGTTTGTCCTAATTTTAATTTTAATTCCTATAATTTCAAATCATAGATTTTGATCCTCAAAATTTTATTATTTTTACAATGTTAGTCCCCGTAGTTTAACAAGGAACTTGAGTTAAAGTTAAGGATGTTAAATTTGCTTTGACTGTGACTAACATTGTTAAGATAATCTTAGGCGCAGACCCACACTAGTGCCCATGGTAATGAAAATGTAGATTTTACCTAAAAACGGAAGGAGAATGAAAAATCGTAAAACGTAAAATCGTAATACAAAACGTAGATTTTACCTACATATATGTATATAAAAAATTTCAAGAAAAGTAAGGCACCTGCCATCATCCATACATATATTGATCAATGCAATATTTATAACTTCTCATTTTTAATAGATTTGAGATATTTTTGGAAGTCATCAATGCTAAATTAAAGAGATTTTATTGAGATTTTAAAAGATATTAATTTGGATACATTATTTGGGGGATTTCAATTTAAAATATAAATTTCAATAAAATAATAGTATTAATAATAAATAATAACGAGATTTTGAAGAAGAAAAATATCTAAATGGAGTAAGATAAGGAAAAGACTCTTCGATATTATTATTATTATTATTGTTATTATTAGTATTATTATCTATTATTTTAATGATGCTGCATACGCCATTTCCTCTTATGGAAAATATTGTTATCTTTTCAAAATTAATGTTTTTTCCGCTTTTTCAAAAAAAAAAACGTCGTTTTTACGTTTTTACCATCTGCACGTTTTTTGCTAAACGAAAATCGTTTTGTTAAAAAATAAACGTAAAAACGCTTTTTTCCGATTTAAAACGCGTTTTTGACTACCATGCTAGTGCTTTATGTGGGCAAGTGCAAACATACAAAATTTTAAAAATATATATTATGAAGGACTTTTGTTACAATTTGGGTGGTTGGAGTAGTTGGTTATTACTTTCCCTACCTATCTACAAGTCCCGGGTTCGAACTAAACATCCTCATTTATCCTCTCTGTTTTTTTTTTCAATTTCACTATTCTCACTCCTCACCGATCCGGCGATCCGTCCTCTAAATCGTGCAGCCGAGACTCCAAATCGTTCCGCATCCCCACACTTGATCAGGCTCACCGTTGGACGCCTTCCTTCGTTATCAGCTCTGAGTGGTTGTTCTCTCGGTCGCGGAGTATTGAAGAAGGTTCGAACCCTGGGCCGAAAGTGGAGCTATATACCCAAGAGGGGGGTGAATTGGGTATTTTAAAAACTTTTGAAATCTGCTCTGTTTTTAGATAACAAAAACACAGAGATGACAGTAGAGAGAAGAATAGCCGAACACGTAGAATTTATACTTGGTTCGGTCTTAACAACTTGACCTACATCAAGTCCCCGGACTCTCCTGCGGTTTTTCACTATCACAAAGATTACACACTATGTACTCAAAGAGTAGTTCTCTCTCTAGAACTCACTCCCCCTTACAAGTTGTAATCAATGAACTCCCAAATCACCAAGTCCCCTTGACTTGTGATTCTTTTCAATAAATGATTTACTGAGATAAAAACTCTCTCTAAGAGTAGATGATAATAAACACCGAAGCTTATAATGTCAAAAGACAAAATACAAGTGAAAACTTAAAGGTAGTTAAGAAACTTGAATGCTTGTGCGTTTTCGTTGTTGTGGTTGTTGAGAAGAATTGAATGCGGCTCTATTTATAGCTAGACAAATTAATTGACCGTTGCATTGATAATCGATCGTTGGAGATGATCCACGAAGTTGTGAGCTACTTAGGTCTTCTTCTTTTCGAAACTCACTTAGTCCAAATGGTTGGATGGTCAGAGTTGACTCTCTGCAAATTAATCCGTTGGAGAGGATGTTGCTTAATGTAGAAATCATTCTTTAATGCTTTGCAACCGTGTACAGATGGATTAACCAAAAGGATGCAAGTTTCTGGGTTGAGCATTTAATGTTCTGACATCACTTTTGCTTTTGCTTTAAACCTTCTGTAAAACTTCATTGATTTGTCTGAAACTCACTAGAAAGATGATTAAACATATCTAGTACCAATAAGGAATAATCATGGAAAGCATTGAGATCAAACACGAAGGTATAGCAAAATCGTTAAGCTTGAATTTCAAACAGCGTCCAGAAACCTAGAGGTTTGTTCACAAACCTCGAGGTTTGCTCATTTAAGCTTGAACACGTTTTTTACATCAAAACCTCAAACCTGGAGGTTTATCATTAAACCTGGAGGTTTATAATGTTGCAATCACGAAGGTTCCTTGGGTTTACTCCAAACCTCGAGGTTTGTCCGAAACCTCGAGGTTTCACATCATGTGTGAAACCCAAAGAAAGATGCGATGAAACCAAACCTGGAGGTTTCTCAAGGAACCTCGAGGTTTTAGAATGAGTGCAAGTTCATTTGCTCTCGGGTTGCCACAATACTCGAGGTTTTCGAAATACTCGAGGTTTTGCCCAAATGACAAGGTTGTTTGTTTTGACCCAAAACACAAACCCGGAGGTTTCTATGGAAACCTCGAGGTTTTCAATTCGCCGAAAACCATTAGCTCTTCGGGAAGCCGAAACCCGGAGGTTTCGATAATACTCGAGGTTTCACATATAATTTTAAAATCCTTAGTTTGGCGCCAAGGCATAACCTCGAGGTTTGAAGTAAACCTCGAGGTTTCACAACTTGGCGTGAAACTAGTTTTCTCGGAAGATCAAAACCTCGAGGTTTCTTAATAAACCTCGAGGTTTCACATATATTTGTGAAACCAAGTTTTCTTAAGTTAGAATACAAAACCTCGATACTTCCCTCGAGGTTTTCCAAACCTCGAGGTTTGCTCTCACTCGGGTTTTCCAACATCGAGAGCAAATCCTCATTCTTCGTTTACAATTGTTGGCAATCATCAAAATCTCTTCGAGAACCAACATTCTCCCCCTTTTTGATGATGACAACACTTGTAAGCAAACATCTTTGAAAGTTCAAGAAAATTTTCATGTTGTAATTAAAAACTTTGAAATTATCGAAGTTTCAGAACTTAGTTATGTGCGAGAATGTAAGTGCAAGGGAACAATCGCTTATGAGCGAAGCATGAACATATAAGTTGTATTTCAATTAAGGAGCAATACAAGATACTGTAATACAACTCAAAATACAAAATGCACAAAATGCCATGATTCTCAAAAACCTCTAAACCTAAACTTCAAAGGCTACTGCTACTGCTACTCCTTGCTTGTCTCTCCCCCTTTGTCATCTTCAAAAGGAGGGTTGACCAAGGGAGTAGAGGGAGGAGAAGGATTAAAAATGACAGTATCAGGGGTGGCAATAGATGGAGAGGGTAATATCTCGGTGGTAGGGATAGATGGTGAAGGAAGGATTATGGTGGTGGGAGTGGTAGCCTCAGCGACAGGAGAGGGGAAAATGGGAGTTGAGGGAGTTTGAGAGAAGGAAGGGATAGGAGGGGAAGTGAAAGTGAAGGATGGTGAGGGAGAACTAGGAGAAGGGCCGGAAGGGCTGGGATCGGATTGGAGCCGGGAGTAGAGGAGGAGCCAATGTGGAGATGATGCATGATCTTGTCCACCTTATCGGTGAGGACCGAATGAGAAATGAGCCGAGTGGACATCTTGAGCTCAATTTCTTCAGCCTTTTCCTTAACCTCGGTGATTGCCCAAGAATCGCTTCAAGGTGCTCCTTGATGGCATCCTGAATTTCAATGAGACCAGTATGTCCACGAGTCATCTCAGCCCGTAATTTGCCTAGTTCAAACTCCATGCGCATAGTCATGGAGGCAAGAGCAAAGATCCACAATTTGCTTAATCTGAGAAGCCGGCTCGGATGACGACAGGTGATGGCGAGGAGGTGGAGGTGCGACCGGGCCTCTTGAGCTTGTGAGGCGGATGTGATCTTGAAGGAGCCCGAGATTGAGCGTAACCTTCCCCTCAAACTTGATCTTCATCGATTCATCCGAGTTTTCCCGAAGAAGGGGATACTCAAGTGTGTCAAAGATACCCACATACCAAATCTTGTAGTAGAAAAGGATGACCGATACCAATGAGGGATACGGAATATGAGATAATTGTCTCTTGGCAAAGCGGAACTCGATCATCCCTTTGAGAAGCCGGTCCACCAAGGTTGAAGGGAACCTTCCTCACAAAAGCAGTAAATGGTCTGTAGTCATTCTGAGTGAAGTGAGTCCAGTTGCCGCCTTTAGGAATAAAGTTCCTAGAGTAGACATACCATAAGACACGATTCACAGCCGGCATGGAGCTTGGTTTGAATGTGAGTTGGAGTTGCTTGATCCGGAGGAAAAGGCTCACCAGCCTAAGTGTTTCAAGACTTCCCGGTTACTAAGAAAAAAGTCGAACAGTGGGATTGTCAATTCTCAGAATTTTGTTCGAATGGCAAACGACGGGGTAAATGAGACATTCCTAACGGTGGTGGTGACCCTCTCCTCAATCACTTCTCCATAATCGCCCAATTCATTGTTATACTCCATCTTATAATAAAACAATCGAACCAAGTTTGGGGTAAAAGGGGCAGATATGGAAATGAAGGATTCGTATGGTTTCACCAAGGTAATAAATCAAAATGACATTCTTTCAAATGTCTTTAAGTCAATAACCACCACAGATACGAAAAAGGCGATGAAGGTATGCTTCCCCGAATTTTTCATTGTCGATTTTGGGAAGAGGCGGTCAATGACAAAACCATTTGGTGGAGAGATGTGCTTGTATATGTCTGATATTGCATTGGCCATGACAGGAGGCACATCTTCTTCTTCTTCTTGTTGAGGATTAGAGGATGACTGACCCTTTGATGATTGATGGGACCTGGCAAATGAGGCCCTCTTGATTCTTGCCTTAGTTGGACCAGTGGATTTTGAAATTCCTGTCGCCTTTGATGGATCCTTTCTAGTAGGTTCGAGCCGGCGAAGCTTTCCCTTTCCCTTTGCCTTTGGGTTCAGGCTCTTTCCTTTTCTTTGAAGGACCCTTAGCGTGGTTCTTTGTCGTTCCTTGAAGGAGACCTCTTTCCTAGGGCCCTTGGTTTCCTTTCTCGCTCTTCGATGGAGACTCTTCATCGGGAGTTCTCCTTGAACGCCTCTGATCGATTTGTCAATGCCATAACGAAGACGAGTAGACCGAGTCTTTTTCCTGATAGGACGATCAGAAAGACGAGGAGATGAGGTTTCAACCGGTTGCCGAGGAGGAGGTGGAGGTGGAGACCATGATTTCGTTTTATCCCCACTGGAATCAGAACCAGAAGTAGCTTGGGATTTGGATTTCGATGCCATTTGAGGGTTTAGAAGAGAGGATTAGATCGAAAAATGGGAGATTTAGAGAGTGGGTGACGAGAGAGGAAGCAAAACCTAGAGGTTTAGGTCGAGGTTTGAAGAACATGAACAGTGACGCATATATATAGGCGATAGCAAACCTCGAGGTTTCATGCCAAACCTCGAGGTTTTGATGAGAGGGTACTAACCTGGACGTCAGAGGTGTTCTGTGAACCTGTGACCCATCAGCACGAAAACCTCGAGGTTTGTTCAAAAACCTCGAGGTTTTACTGTCCTTCAGAGTGGTAAGCTTTCTGTCTCATCAAATACTCGAGGTTTCCTCGCATACTCGAGGTTTCTATTCTCTTAAATTTTCTGACTTTGGTTATGTATCACCAAACCTCGAGGTTTTTAGCAAAACCTCGAGGTTTTGCTCTTTGACAGCAAAACCATGATTGACCATGTTCCACCAAACCTCGAGGTTTGCTTCTAAACCTCGAGGTTTTGCTCCTCGACAGCAAAACCACGTTTCACAGTATCCTGCATAAAACATGTCTAGACACTCCGATGCTTAAGTTAGTGACTTTTAATCATCAAGATTACAATGTATTACTAATTTGAGCAAGAATTACTTACAACTCGTTGGGATTTACCATTCCCAATTCTCTTCTAATAAAGTTGAATGACTCCTTGGGCAAAGGTTTGGTGAAGATATCAGCAAGTTGAAGATGAGTTGGGATGAACATGACTTTGACATCTTTCTTCTGAACGTGATCCCTTATGAAATGATGCCTCACATCAATATGCTTAGTCCGAGTATGTTGCACTGGATTCTTGGCTAAGCTTATTGTGCTTGTGTTGTCACATAAGATAGGGATCTCCTTCAAGTTGATTCCTAGATCAGACAGTTGGTGTTTGAGCCATAAGACTTGAGCACAACAACTTGATGCTGCCACATACTCGCCTTCGCTTGATGATACAGCCACACTCGTCACGCTTCTTCTTCTGAACCAAGACATAAGTGAACCTCCAAGAAACTCACATTGGCCACTTGTGCTTTTTCTATCGGTCTTGTAGCCGCATGGTCGAATCGAATATGCTATCAAATGTTCAGGTTGTCCTTTGGGAAACCACAATCCTAGTGTCTTTGTGTCGGCAAGGTATCTCGAAGATTCTCTTCACATGCTCGCATGGGACTCCTTGGGAGCGGATTGGAACCTTGCACACATCCCTACACCGAATTGGATGTCGGGACGACTGGTACGATAGAGCAATGATCCAATCATTCCTCTATATTTTGTGATGTTGAAGTCCTGCTCCTTCTTCATCAAGATCTAATGAAGCGATTGAGCTCATAGGAGTATCACTCCATTGCAATGATCCATCCCAAACTTCTTCACAGATCATTGAGATATTTGGTTTGAGATATGAAGATCTCATCCTTCTTTTGCTTAATTTGCAGGCCAAGAAAGTAATTGAGCTCTCCCATCATAGACATCTCAAATTCTCCCCGCATATTCTTAGCAAACTCTTCACACAATGTATCATTAGAAGCACCAAATATAATATCATCAACATATATTTGTACAATTAAGATTTCATTAAGCTTATTATTCTTTATGAAGAGAGTTGTATCTGCTTTTCCTCTAATAAAACCTTGATCAAGAAGGAATTTGCTTAATTGCTCATACCAAGCTCTAGGAGCTTGTTTAAGACCATATAGGGCCTTCTTGAGACGATATACATGATCTGGATGATGGACGCTTTCAAAACCCGGAGGTTGTTCTACATAAACTTCCTCTTGAATAAAACCATTCAAAAAGCACTTTTCACATCCATTTGATAGAGTTTAAAGTTTTTCACACAGTAAAAAGGCAAGAAGAACTCTTATGGCTTCCAATCTTGCCACTGGAGCATAAGTTTCTTCATAATCAATTCCTTCTTCTTGATTATAGCCTTTGGCAACAAGTCTTGCCTTGTTGCGGACAATGATAGCAGACTCATCTCGTTTGTTTTTGAATACCCATTTAGTGCCAATGACCGGATGGTCCTTGGGCCTAGGTACCAAGTCCCAAACTTGATTTCTATCAAATTGATGTAACTCCTCTTGCATTGCTATTACCCAATCATTGTCTGAAAGGGCTTCATCAATTTTTGAGGGTTCAATATGTGATATAAATGCTGTAAAAGTTACTTCATTTAAAGTGCTATTTCTGGTTCTTACTCCTTGATTAACATCACCTATAACTTGGTCCAAAGGATGATTTCTAATAAATTTCCAAGCTCTAGGTTGAGTCTATCAGAATTTTTGACATTGTTTTGAGGATCAGTCTCAAAACATTTTCAGATTTTCAATAGAAGCGAGGAGTAGTTTTTGAAAAGAATTGATTTTTGAAGATACTTCCTTCATCATCATCCATAGTTTTATCGACTTGGATTCACAAAAACAACATGCATAGATTCTTCAACAATGCGAGTACGAGTATTAAAGATTCTATAAGCTTTACTTCTATTTGAATATCCTAGAAATATACCTTCATCTCGCTTTGGGATCAAATTTTCCCAAGTTATCCTTACCATTGTTATGGATGAAACATTTACATCCAAATACATGCAAATGAGCTAGGTTGGGTTTTCTTCCCTTGTACAGCTCATAGGGAGTCTTGTCCAACTTCTTCTGGAGGTATGCCCGATTTGAGATGTAGCATGCAGTGCTCATTGCATCAGCCCAGAACACTTGAGAAGTGTTGTTCTCATTCAGCATGGCCCTTGCCATCTCAGTGAGAACTCGATTCTTTCTTTCCACAACACCGTTTTGTTGGGGAGTTCTTGGGGCGAGAAGTTGTGGTCTATTCCCATGCTTTGTCACAAAACTCAAAAATGCATTGTTTTCGAATTCTCCTCCATGATCGCTTCGATTCTGAAATAGAGAATCCTTTCTCGTTTTGGACCTTCTTGGCAAAAACAACAAACTGATCAAATGTTTCATCTTTAGAGATAAAAATATAGTCCATGCAAATCTTGAGAAATCATCAACTATGACTAAAGTATAAAGATTGCCTCCAAGGCTTTTCACTCTAGCGTCCAACTAGATCCATATGAAGCAATTGAAGAGGTCTATTAGTTGAAATTTCGTTTTAGATTTGAATGATGATTTGGTTTGTTTCCCTTTTTGACAAGCATCACAAAGCATGTTATTTTTAAAATGAAGTTTAGGAACACCAATCACCAGATCCTTTTTAAGTAATCATCAAGTTGAATCATATTGACATGAGCTAATCGCTTGTGCCAAAGCCAACTCTCATCCAGGTTACTGACAAAACATTTTTAGAGACAGAACCATTGCTAGAGAGACTAAGTGTATAACAGTTGCCATCTCTAGGGGCTCTAAACAAGGCTTTTGATTTAATGTTTTCTAAGGGAAGTATATCCTTACTTACAATCAAGCATTCCTCATAATCGAAGATAACTAAGTTACCTTTATCAGTGCTTTGGCTTACACTGAGGAGATTGTGGCAAAGTCCTTCGACTAGGTAGACATCTTTGATTAGTGGTCCTTCATTGTTGCCAATTTCACCAACTCCAAAGAATCTTTCCAGATTGATTTCCACCAAAGGTCACCTTGCCACCATCCTTAGGCTTGATTGAGGCAAATTTGGATTGATCCCCAGTCATGTGCCTAGAGCATCCACCGTCAATGTACCATTTGTTGGATTTTGATGCTCTTAGGCAAACCTCTTTTGAAGTTGATACGATGTTCTTCTTCTTCAAAAACTAAGCATACGTTTGCTTTTTCTTCCTCATCCTCATCATCTTCATCGATGAACTATCTCCCCAAATACCGAGAGACATATGCCTTCTTTTTGAATTTGTTGAACCTCTTCTTTTCTTTGTCTTTGTTTTTCGATTGGGACATTCGATTTGATGTGGCCGGCTTCTCACATTCGTAGCAAATGATTGGCTTCTTTGCCTCATAGTTGAAGCTACCCTTGTGAAACTTCTTGAAACCTTGGTCCTTCTTGTAGAATTTCTTGAATCTCCATACCATCATACCAATCTCCTCATCTTCGTCTGGATCTTCATCATCATCTCGATTCCTTAGTTTCTTTGATAGCTTTAAGAGAATTCCCTTATTTTTGCCATGGACTTCATCAAGTCCCTTTTTGAACTTGAGCTTGGCTTCATATTTAGAAAGGCTCCCAAAAAGGGTCCATGCAGATGCCATAGAATCTCCACGAGCTTCTTCAATGGCGTGACTTTGGCTTCCCATTCCTTATTGAGGATGTTGAGGATTTTCCTTACTTGGACAGTTGCTCATACTCTTTGCCCAATGCAGCAAGTTGATTGATCGATGAGTGAATCTCACTAGAAATCACCAATAGATTCTCCGACTTCATACGAAGGAGATCATATTCTGTCATTAGAGTGTTGACTCTATTTTGCTTAACTCCAACGGTTCCTTCATGAGCAATCTCCGGAGCGTCCCACATGGCTTTAGCAGAGGTTAAGTTGCCAACGGAAATATTCTTGTTGACTAAGAGCACTCTGCGAAGGAGAACCGCCTTGTCAGCTTTGTTGAGTGTGACATTTCTTCCGTCATTTTCATCATAATCTTCTTCTTCCTTTGGAACCCCGAGACCATTTTCCAGCAGTTGGAGCGTAGTCTCCTTGTTCAAAGACTCTCCGAGACCATATTCTCGTAGCCATTACAAACACCTTGAATTTGGCTTTCCGAATGAGTAATGTTCTCCACTGAAACCTGGAGGTCTGTTGGTTGAAGCTCCATTAGGTAGAATGCCTTCCATTGGATCCTTCTCGAGATGTTAAGCTCTTTAGAGAAGACCTCGCTCTGATACCAAATGAAAGTGGAGCTATATACCCAAGAGGGGGTGAATAGGGTATTTTAAAATATTTTTAAATCTGCTCTGTTTTTAGTTAACAAAAACAGAGATGAACAGTAGAGAGAAGAATAGCTGAACACGAGAATTTATACTTGGTTCGGTCTTAACAACTTGACCTACATCCAAATCCCGGACTCTCCGGGTTTTTCACTATCACAAAGATTACACACTATGTACTCAAAGAGTAGTTCTCTCTCTAGAACTCACTCCCCTTACAAGTTGTAATCAATGAACTCCCAAATCACCAAGTCCCCTTGACTTGTGATTCTTTTCAATAAATGATTTACGATAAAAACTCTCTCTAAGAGTAGATGATAATAAACACTGAAGCTTATAATGTCAAAAGACAGAATACAAGTGAAAACTGAAAGGTAGTTAAGAAACTTGAATGCTTGTGCGTTTTCAGTTGTTGTGGTTGTTGAGAAGAATTGAATGCAGCTCTATTTATAGCTAGACAGCATTAATTGACCGTTGCATTGATAATCAGACCGTTGGAGATGATCCATAGAAGTTGTGAGCTACTTAGGTCTTCTTCTTCTCGAAACTCACTTAGTCCAAATGGTTGGATGGTCGAGTTGACTCTCTCGCAAATTAATCCGTTGGAGAGGATGTTGCTTAATGTAGAAATCATTCTTTAATGCTTTGCAACCGTGTACAGATGGATTAACCAAAAGGATGCAAGTTTCGGGTTGAGCATTTAATGTTCGACATCACTTTTGCTTTTGCTTTAAACCTTCGTAAAACTTCATTGATTTGTGCAAACTCACTAAAAAGATGATTAAACATATCTAGTACCAATAAGGAATAATCATGGAAAGCATTGAGATCAAACACGAAGGTATAGCAAAATCGTTAAGTTGAATTTCAAACAACGTCCGTAAAACCTGGAGGTTTGTTCACAAACCTCGAGGTTTGCTCATTTAAGCTTGAACACGTTTTTACATCAAAACCTCAAACCCGGAGGTTTATCATTAAACCCGAGGTTTATAATGTTGCAATCACGAAGGTTTCTTGGGTTTACTCCAAACCTCGAGGTTTGTCCGAAACCTCGAGGTTTCACATCATGTGTGAAACCCAAAGAAAGATGCGATGAAACCAAACCTGGAGGTTTCTCAAGGAACCTCGAGGTTTTAGAATGAGTGCAAGTTCATTTGCTCTCGGGTTGCCACAATACTCGAGGTTTTTAGAAATACTCGAGGTTTTGCCCAAATGACAAGGTTGTTTGTTTTGACCCAAAACACAAACCCGGAGGTTTCTATGGAAACCTCGAGGTTTTCAAGTTCGAAAACCATTAGCTCTTCGGAAGCCGAAAACCCGGAGGTTTCGATAATACTCGAGGTTTCACATATAATTTTAAAATCATTAGTTTGGCGCCAAGGCATAACCTCGAGGTTTTGATGTAAACCTCGAGGTTTCACAACTTGGTGTGAAACCAGGTTTTCTCGGAAGATCAAAACCTCGAGGTTTCTTAATAAACCTCGAGGTTTCACATATTTTTGTGAAACCAAGTTTTCTTAAGTTAGAATACAAAACCTCGATACTTCCTCATAAGGCCAAACCTCGAGGTTTTCCCAGAAACCTCGAGGTTTGCTCTCACTCAGGGTTTTCCAACATTTGAGAGCAAATCCTCATTCTTCGTTTACAATTGTTGGCAATCATCAAAATCTCTTCGAGAACCAACAAGGGCTTCGTCTTCTCCCAATCCAGAAGATTGACTTGTTCAATCGGGCTTTGGATCTAGGTTTGAATTTGTTCCCGCGTTATCTATTCTCTCGTGGTTGTCAACCCATTGTCGGATCTTTGTTGCACCATTTTCTTGCTCTGTTTTATATTTTTTTCATTTTAATTTGGCTTTGGACCTGGTAAAATGATCTTTTTGGCCCGAGTGAAGCTTGAGTTTAATTCATTTCCTGCTACTTACTGGTCCGTGAATCTAGAAGCTATCGACAGAAACAATCAATTGCAGACCTTAAAGTTTGTGACTGGATCTCTTGTACTAAAAAGTTTGTACAGGCAACAAAGACAGGAAAGATCCCTTTTTTAAAAGGGAAAAAATAATGGATTAGGTAGTAGCATTTATGATCCATTGTTAAAATTTGTTCAGAGTTGATTTTGATGCAACTGGTTCTTAATCTCCCTATATTTTTTGTCACCTCTAAAGCATGATCTAGTCTTTGTCATCTCTCCGAATGCTTGATAATTTTCCTCTCTCGTGTTCAACATATTTTTCTTACACAGTAGCGTGAGATGATAGAGTGATTAATTTTGTTTAATAATGTAACAAAGTAATTTGATTTAGGAATCAGGGTTTGTAATTGGGCAATTAGGGTAATCTAAGATTTAATTAGGCATTTAAATCTTTTTGGTCCTTGGATTATATCGCTCATTTTCCCCAAATGTGGGTCTCTTGAGTTATAGTCGCACTCTTCGATTATTGATCTTTGAATCTCGAATTCTTGGTAATTTTGTTTTGTTTTATTTCAACCCATACTGTTAGGGGTGAGCAAATCAAAACCGAACCGAATAATTCGGTGTTTGGTTTTTTCGGTTCGGTTTTTGAAACTAGTTTTTTTCGGTTTGGTTTTTGCACTTTTATTTCAGTTAAAACCGAAATTTTTCATTGCATTGGAGGCAACTATTGACATATAGTAGATGCAATGTAGATATCTTTGTAAGTAATTTTTCATTATCTTTGTATTTTGTTAATATTTATTAGATTATTTATTTTCTTTTTATTTGATTTTTCTTGTTTTAATTTACAGGTTGCTCTCAATATCTTTCTTCTTATGGATCATTTTATGCGGCTCGTGATGGATGAGTTCTTTGCAATTGTTTGAGTTGATGATGTAGTTAGAAACTTAGAATTTGTGATATTGGCTTGGTTCGGCTTCCGCCATGTTTATTGTTTTGTATAATTTTGTATACTTTGTTCTCGCCATTGAATTTCTAGGACAAAATCGAGGCGGAATTTTGTCACCTTTGCACGTTGCTTGACTACGTGATGGATTTATTCCATATTTTGATTTTAAAATCTGCAACCTTTTGTCATATAAGTGAAAATCGATATATACCAGGTGCTCCATGTAAAGTATACTATAACCAGGTTGCACTCATTAGTCAATATTGTAAATTGATTTAGAAAAAAAAAGAAAGTAAATTGGCTATTTTACGAATGAACCCAAATAAGAAGGCCCATAATGAGGCCAAACTTAAGCCAAAAAACCAAATTAATTGCAAAAACGAACCGAAATTTTTCGATTTCAGTTTGGTTTTGAAAATGTATCTAATTCGGTTTTTCGGTTTTAACCGAAAACTGAATGCTCACCCCTACATACTTGTCGTGCATATATAATTATATATATGTATTTTAATTCTTTTTTCTCTTAAGGTTGCAAGCCAAGAGACCTATGGAACCTTGGGAGCTATTGTGAAAAGCCGAACAGGAAATCAACAAGTTGGCTTCCTTACAAATATTCATCTTGATTACTAGCGACTTATATGCTTTGGATTGTGTTGTTGTGCAATGTTGTGTATCAACTTTGCGTATTTCGAAATTTCGATGTAATATAGGTCGCCTTTGGTTCTCATTTTTGGCACACAAATAATGGAACATTTATGTTTATCATGCGCTTATAAGTTATAGTTGCTTACTAAATTTACATAAAGTGTGAATTGTTTAGTTGCTTTGGAATTAGAAATCATAGCTTCAGTTGTTTAGTGTCCCTATGTGAAAAAAAGATACAATCTTATAGGTTTTGATAGAGGAAGCATTGAGATGAGCTAGCTTATAGGTTGCAACATGTTCCCTAATCTCGTCAAACTTTTTTTCTTCCAGAAAATGTCAATGATACAATCTTATTTCAAACGTCTAAAACCCACAAATACAGAACCCGAATCTCAAAGTGAGCAACTTTCAAACAATATTTCAATTCCAGCTGTCCAAGAATCCTCCCAACCACTACAAGCATCTCAATTTCAAAGTTTTCAATCACCACCTCAAGCAAAAGTTAATATAGAAAATTTTGAAGCGGATCCGCGAAAAAGACCTTCAATTTATTCAATGATGTCAAATCCTATAGAAAGAGAGGATATTCGGAGAGCTTATTTGCTCAAGGGGCCAACTCAACCAATTCTTAAACCGTTCCCTCAAAAGGAACTGTATGGAAAAATGTGTAGATTCAATCCTAAGTAGTATGAAGAATTTGGTTCCTGGTTGGAGTATAGTGTATCAAAAGACGCATGTTTTTGCTTGTATCGTTATCTACTTGATATGGAGGTTAGAGGTAGTGGTTCGACGCAGAAGCATTTGTCGGTGTGGGGTTCAAAATTGGCATAAGAAGGATAGAATCAAAGTTCATGTTGGAGATCATAAGAGTGCTCACAATAGATGTTATCAAGCTTGTCAAGCTTTGATGAAGCAAAATCAACATATTGATATTGCTTTTTCAAATATTTCTGAACAACAAAGAATTGATTATCGTCTCCCATTTGAAAACTTCTTTAGATTGTGCTAAATTCTTACTACACAATGGTCAGCCTTTTTTGGGACATGATGAATCTACAAGTTCAAATCAACAAGGTTTATTCCTTGAAATTCTAAAGTTTTATTCTAAGCCAAATAAAGAGATGAGTGATATGGTCTTGCAAAATGCCCTCGATAATCACAAATTGACTTCACCAAAGATTCGAAAGATCTTTCTCAAGCTTGTACTGATTTGATTGTTAAAGCAATAATTAGTGATCTCGGTGATGATTACTTTTCCTTGCTAAGTGGATGAAGCTCATGATGTTGCAATTAAAGAACAAATGGCGGTTGTACTTCGGTATGTAAACAAAAAAGGGTCCATTGTTGAACGTTTTATTGGCATAATTCATGCTTCGATACTCACGCACACGTCACTAAAATCATCGATTATATTGATGGGCTATTTTCTAAACTTGGTTTAAGTTTGTCTAAATGTCGTGATCAAGGTTATGATGGTGCTAGTAATATGCGGGGTGAATTTAAAGGGCTTAAGGGTTTGATTTTGGCAAACAACACATCTGCATTCTACATTCATTGTTTTGCTCATCGATTACAATTGGCACTTGTGAAGGTTGCAAAACATCACAAGAAGATTCAAGAATTTTTTGACATGCTTCAAAAGATGGCTACTTGTTGTGGGGGTTCATGCAAGCGGAAGGAAATTTTTCAAATGAATCGATGAGTTAATAGGTGAAAGAATTGTTGGTGATGAAATACCAAGCTGGAAAAGGTTTAAATCAAGAGACAACCTTAAAGCGACTTGGAGACACTCGTTGGGGTTCCCATTTTGGTACGGTTACGGTTATCTCATTATTTTCTCCAATAATTTCCTTGATGAAAATTATTGAAGACGAGCCGAAAAATGATGCTGTAAGGACCGATGCAAGTTGCATTTTGTATGCCATGGAGGATTTTGAATTTGCATTCTTGTTGCATCTTATGAAATTGATCTTGGGGATTTCTTATGAGTTGTCACAAGCACTACAAAGAAAAGATCAAGACCTTTTAAATGCAATTGGTTTAGTGAATGTAGTCAAGTCTCGTTTACAAGAAGTGAGAGATAATGGTTTTGAAGAATTGCTTAAGAAACGAACATTTTTGCCAATAAATATGATATTGACATTCCAAATATGAATGATTTTTATTGTCCTAAAGGGAGATCGAGACGGAGATTGGAATCATTCACATTCTTCCACTACTTTAAGGTGGAGTTATTTAATACATTGATAGATACTCAGGTTCAAGAGTTGAATGATCAATTTGATAATGTCAATACCAAGTTGCTTGAGTGTTTGAGTTGTCTTGATCCTCGTGATTCATTTGCTAATTTTAACAAAGAAAAATTGATTGAGTTTGCTAGATTCTATCCTTTGGAGTTTGATAAGCTTGCGATATTCCTTTTAAATCTTCAAGTCTCGGTAATTTTATTGTTGATGTGAGGGCGATTCTGATTTTGTCAAATTGCAAACAATTTTTGACCTTGCTTTGAAGATGGTTGAGAAGAGAAAGGATATTGTTTATCCACTTGGTCTATTTGTTGATAAAGTTGGCACTGCTTCTCCGGTAAGAACTGCTAGTGTTGAGCGGGTTTTTTCTACAATGACTTTTGCTAAAGATAAGTTGCGCAATCGGATAAGTGATGATTGGTTTAACTCATGCATGCTAACTTATGTTGAACGTGATATATTTGATATGATTGATGATGAAGATATAAAGCAATATTTTCAAGGAATGAAGAATCAAAGAATGCTTTTGTAATTATTCGATGTAAAGGTTAGTTGACTCTTGATTATTATTTTTCTATGTTAAATTGAAGTTTTTTTTTGTTCTTTTATTGTTTATATTTTTTTTTTTTTTTTTTTTTTTTTTAATGCGTTTAAAACTTTCCTTAAAAAAATTTTCGAGGCGCTACCCTCAACCCCCGTATCCCACCACTAATTATATACCCATAAACTTAAAATCCTGGGTCCGCTACTATTAAGATTGGACATAAATTTTTTTTTTTAAAAAAAAAAAGGTCACCTTCTCCGTTATTAATTAAATAAGCATATAATCATATATGTAATTATGTATTACAAATTCTAATATAATAAAGAATAAGAATTAAGAATAAAGAAGGGGATTTTAAATGTGAGATCTAAAAACATATCTCTCTGTAGCACCGGTGATAAGTAATCTATGGTTTGACGGCCGTTCTCCATATGCATCATCATCATCTTTCTTGCATTCATATAATTTCCTTCGCTAGCTCTAATAGCGTCTCGCCCCATCGTCTAATGCCTCAACGTCCATCCCCCAGATCCGACCATTTTCAGGCAGCCAAGAGTGACTGATACTGAGCGTGCATGTACAACAGCCATTTTCATGCCTCATTGATCCAACCCCAAAGCCCTCTTCTTCCAATGGCTAAATATTTCACAAGGTAAATGCAAGTTGTGGTTTTTGGATGGCAGCTGCTATTGAAAGCACCAGATGACAGCACTGGTTTTATGATCTGCCTACAAAACACGATAACTACCCTCAAAACATGGTTTTATGATCTAGCTTTAATTTACTAATGTTCCAACTATAGTTCCAGATTGCACCATCACATGCCTCTTCAAGCGTTAATCTGATTCTCTCTATCCCAAATTAAAGCCGGTCCGGCAATAAATTCATCAAAATCTTCTCACTTCCACAGGCCCTCATCACTTTTCAATGCATTGTCTTAGAATGTAGCAACCTCGTACTTGGCCACCACATCTTAGGTGATAAAATCAGAGGGCACCCTTGGGGGATCATGATCATCTTTCCACTTGGTCAAATACTCCATGCCAGTGCCGCCTTCAAGGGCTCGATCTACTTTCGTTAATACCTTTCACTTCACCGTATGATTCATACTCGTTGATGGGAGCATCTATGTCATGGAAAATTTGCTTTTCTTGATGTTGAATGGCACAGGAGGTGAATAAGGCGGAGTTTGTGGGTTGGAGGCGAAGAGATTGTAAGAAAAGTGCATCGGAGTGAAGAACATTTATGTTTGGAAGAAAACTGGCGGCGAGGTCTCTCACCTTCACTGGAAGATCGGTAGCAACACCGTTGACTGGACTCAATCTTCTGCTTCGCTGGAGGGTCGTCTGACAACGTGATCCGTGGAGGATGCTTCTCATGGTTTTTTTTTTAAAAAAAAAATCACAGTAAGAGCGCCTCCTAATTCAATGAAGAAGATGACCTTTTTCATTAATTAACACCACATGCCATGTCAGCAGAATCCACGTCTGGAACAAATCAGCAAATTTAACGACCTTAACTTTAAGTCGATGTCCTTATTACACTATATAGACTAAAACAATAATAACCAAAACTTATGATTTGAAATTACAGAAACTAAAACTAAAATGAGACCGAGTTATAAGAACCAATATTATATTAACCCAAAATATATTTAAAAAGTCCCGGGTATATTCAAATTTGGGCCTATATTGTAAATCAAAGTGGTTGGTGAACATGTATACAGGATACCAAAATGTTAACTAAATTTGTAAAAAAAAAAAAAAAAAAAAAGTTAATTAAACCGTGAAATAAATGTCGTGAATGATGAATAACTCGTGTAAAAATAATATAGTTATCAATATAAGCAAGATATGGTACATACATCACTTGAACTATTTTTCCATAGGCATCAAGTATTTTAAATTTTTTTGTAGTAAGTCTATCACCCTAGAGTAATTTTTTGGGCTCGTCCCGAATCTTAAATTATCTTTTAGAACATTCAACACTTAAAGTATTTTTTAGATGTATCCAACACTTTAAATTGTCTAAATTATTAAGTATAAAATTATACAAAAAATACTTTGAGATGTTAGATTTATTTAAATGAACGTGCCTAAAAAATGTTTTGGGAGATAGACACACTTGAAAAAATATTTCAAAGTATTAGATGTAGCACAAAATGCTTTAGGGTATTGATACATCTTGAAAAATACTTCATATAGTATCAAATGCAACTTAACCCTACAAACTATAAAAAAATTATTAGAACATTGTAATTATCTTGTTTTTATAACCGATAAAATATCAACTCGATTGGTGTCGGGTGATGGGTTGAGTTTCTCTCCTAATCATTTTCTCATTATCCCTCATCATCTTTAAATCATATCTGTTCAATCAATCACAGTACTACTTTAATCTCTCGCTCCTCTTCCCAATCAACGGCCCAAATGCACTAATGAGAGAAAAGGAGAAAAAAAATATAATGAGAAGATCCTCTTCCGTCGGGTGATGCAAGAATTTAACATGGAACGTGCAAAAATCGTTGTGTTTTTTTTTTAAAAAAAAAAAAAAAAGAAGAAAAAAAGTTTGTTGATTAGATTGATTAAAATCAAAAAATAAATTATGTTCAAATTTACTAACAAGTTGTTAATTGAGGTAATAAATAGTCTCACCTTTTAAAAAAAAACACACAAGTTAAACCCTCTATGTAAGGACGGAATTAGGGGGGCCAGGGGTGGCCCCCACCCCCTTAAAATTATAGAGAATGACCCAAATTTTTAGGAAATCATAGTTTAGCCTTATAAAGTTTCATTATTTTCACTTTAGTCTTTCCTTAATAGTATCATAAAGGGTGTAAAGTGAAAAGATTAAAAATTTTATGAGTTAAAATGTGATTTCTTGAAATTATGGGTTGTTTCTGTAATTTTTGCCCCTCCTAATTATCATTGCTGGTCCGTCCCTGCCTCTATGCTTTAAGTTTCAAAAAGAATACGAAAATGCTTGATAAAAAAACTGACTAGCTTAATATTTACATGCAGCATAGAATCATATAAAAAATTATGGGGTGCAATAAATACTGTTCCATCTTCATCAAGAGTATGGGTCAAGATGCCCGCTGCCGATGCTATATATTTTGTGTGTGGAAAAATTTATAAAAATCATACGAATTTTAAGCAATTCGATTCAACTCAACTTCTATATAAAGTCATGAGTTATGTGTTTTATAAATATAATCCTTTCTGTAATAAATATAAGATATAGTTAATTTTTTTTGTGAGATTAAAAACTAATTAAATTATTTAACAGTTTCTATATTTATCGTTTTTTTACTTATAAATTGATCCATAATTTAATTATACATAATATATGATATAATTAAGTAACTTATAAAAAAATTAAAGCTAAAGTATACATTTGGTCTTTTATGTTTGCCTCAGTATCATTTTAGTCCCTTAAATACGTAAAGTCGCGTTTGGTCGTTTAACGCCAATGCTAACACCGTTAGTCGACTTAACGGAAAATCTTGACTCAACAATTTTAAGCGATGATCACAGTAATTAAATCTTTGACTAAGCATGCTTATATGTTAGTATCTTAATGAATTAATATTTTAAATCCTATTAATTGAAAAATATTTAATTTTCTTCGACAAAAAATATATATTTAATCTTCACAAATTGTGAAAAACCACAAAACAATCTGTAAAGATTAATTTTTTTCAATTAATAGGATTTAAAATATTAATTTGTTAAAATACTAACATATAAACATGTTTGGTCAATTTAATCGCATCATCGCTAAAACTGTTGAATCGATTTTTTTATTATGTCAGATAACGGTGTTAACATTAAGGGACCAAATGTGCACTTTACAAACTTAAATGACTAAAATGATACCAGAGGCAAATATAAAGGACCAAATGTATACTTTAGCATTAATTACATCTGATATTTAAGACGGAATTTAGAGTTTAAAATTTTAAATCCATTTTATTTGCAAGTTGGCACTAGGTCTCGAAAATATAGGAGGGTTTGTGTTCAGAACTTCAAATACAATAGTGTGTTATCAACTATTTTAAACATTTTATCTAGTACGCATGTTCGTATTTTTATTTGATACTTGTGCATTGTGAGGGATTTTGATTTTGGTTTTAAATATAAGATATATTTTTTATATTTATGAATCTTATCTTGATTTACTCCCATTAATACTTTCTAAACAATAATAAAGGAGAAGATGAAATGAGGGAATTAAGGAAGATGGGTATAATATTTTAGACAATAAATGTCATGTTAAATAATTTAATAAATTTTTAAATTTAATCAAATAAAGTAAATAGATTTTATATTATGGACTAAAAAGGGTAGTTTGTTTATATGGCAACAATAATTATAAATTAATAAATTTATACACGTCAATGACCTTGTCTCATAAACACTTATTTAAATGTCCCTTGAGCGTTATCTAATAAGTTGTCATTTATATTTTTTTGGGAAAATTCACATCAAGGCCCTTTTTATAGAAAAAAAAAACCTAAAAAAGGCCCTAAAGTCTTTTATGAGATTTTCAGAAACTACGTGAGTTGTTAACTGTTCGATATAGTTGTTAACAAGTAGGTCATTAACAACTAGATCAGTACCATTAACAACAATTCGCTAACAACTAAATTAGTCATGTTAACAACTATATCAGTACCCCGTTAACAACTATATTAGCACCCCGTTAATAACTGTTACACCTCCACCGGCCTCGCCCTTTCGGGTGGCGGGTTAGAGGGAATTCCTTTTAAAGATTACCTTTCCCTTATTATTAGTCCATTTAAAGTTAAATCGAAAGCGCGTAGCGAAAGCGAGGATCGGTTTGGACAAACTACGTACTGGTAAAAAGTAAAAGTCAACAAAAGTAAAGTCCCCGGAGGGTTATGTTACAGTCATCCGATAGTCAGTATCCAGATAATAAGTACAGACATCCAAAATATAAAATACAAAACATGATAGGGCATCCCCTATCCTTCATCTGCCCAGTCATCACTACCTTTGCAAAAAGGCCTTTATCGATCCAAAAAGACGATCCCCCGTGTCACCACAAGCTCACGAGGTCCAATAGTGGCCCCGGAGTAACCGTCAATACTCATGCACTATATGTGATGTGTGTATGCATGCAACCACATGAATATGTAAACATGGATAAACGTGCCAAACATGCCACAATATGCAAACAGACATACACACAACAACACGTCTTGCACCGCGGTTGCCGCCTTACCAAGGCGGACCCGGAATTACGAATCATCGGCCGTCTCCGTTGAGTCACCACGTAGGTCGACCCCGGCAGGCACCCTCGCGCTAGGGACACATCACAAACATGATCTCAGTATGCATATTTGGCAAACAATACAAAAACACACATATGGCAAGCAAGTACATACATCAAACACATAAGAGTCTTACGGGAGTAAAGAGGTTCTACCTACGGTGTGGTGGATACCGTTTCACTACCTTTTTGCTCTGTGGCCCCTCTAAAAGTACCTTTTTGACCTAAAACATTAAAACACACCTTTTCAGTATTACAAAAATGCCCTTACATCATATTTTTGCTAAATCCGAAACCCTCCTAGAATTTCCAGAAATTCACTGTTTCTGTCCCAACTTCCTGGATTTTTAATAAATTCCAAAAAATAATATTGACATGAGACCAGCGCCATATGATCCGTTAATAAGTCTATTTTCCAGTAAAAATATAACTATGTCATAAAAGTACAAATATTGTGGCGTGTTTCTTGTTTTATCTCCTCTGATCCAGATTCACGTCACTGTCTTAACTTCTTCTTCAACTATTTATTTCACATAGTAAATCTTATCCAAATCCATCATATTATATGTTTAAACTCATGCCCCAGATGTCTAGTTTCTCCATAAAAAATTTCAGATCAAAAAGACTTCATTTACCCCTTCAAAAACGCTTTAGAAGGGTCGTTGTCCAGATTCACTGAAGCTGGCAACAAGCCTCTTATGGGGTTTTCGGTGTTTTCGGCTTCGGTAACTTTAACCATAGCTAGTCCCTATACAAAAACTCATTCCAGAGACTTTGAAGACCTTAAAAATGTAAAAATCCAGCCCCAAAACCAAGCCTCTACTATTTGCACGAATTTTCCTTTCAAAAGAACGCAAAAGAAGAAGTTGTCGATTATTCTTGAGATCGGAAGACCGGGGAATTGGACTTGGAAACTTGAGCTTAGATCTCTAACAATGGTGGCTGATGGATTTCTCTTGGATGCTCTGGAAATTTCGTGGCTAAGGGTGAAAAATGAGGTCAAAACACCTTTTTAATAAAGGTGAATTTGATCCGGTTGATCTGGAATTAACTGGCGTAAATAACTGTCTGGAATTCATCTGGCTTTTGGCTTATTTTCCAAGTAAATCCAGATTTTTCCAGAGGCTCCCAGGTGCTTGCCACGTGCTCAGCCTCCTCCAGAAAAATATCTAGATTTTTACCTGCTTTTGGGGCAAATTACGCGTTTGGCCCGAAACTTCAGAAAATTACGGTTTTTGGCCCAAAACTTCTTAATAATTACCAATCTTGGCCCCACGTTTTTCCTGCCTAAAGAGGACACATGTGGCCCCATTTTGGGCCCACATGCCAGCCCAAACCAATTTTTACCTATTTATTCCCATTTTGCCCCTGTACTCCAAACGTGGGTCCCGCTGTTTGACTTTTACACTTGAATTTTCTTTCTTTTCCTTCGGGTAAATATTTTCATGACTAAAGGGAGTGTGTGATGCCTAAGAGGCTCCACACATTGGGTCTCTGACATTTAATTCCTTTTTCCCTCACTTTTCCGGTCCAATTCCCGCTCTATCAGTCCGTGTGGGTCCCGCCGACCATCAAAGTGGTTCCCTTTGTACTTTTCTTTATCTTTTCCAAACTTCTTCTTCTTGAATAGACACTCCTATGTAACGCTTCCCAAACTTCGTGGAGTGGCCCCACACTTCGACATTCGATCCTAAAGGAACCCCTAATCGTCGCCCGGTCCCCTTTTGTCGCTTATTCACCTGTGGTACCCGCATAACGCGTTTTGGCCAAAGTATGACTTATATTACCTGGTTTTCCTCTTCTTCCCATGGTAATCAAAACTTAAAATCATAAGGTCCAAGAATTGACCGTTTCGCCCTTCTTTTTTACTCCTTTTTATCATTACACCAATTGATCGATTGAAACGAGAATATAATAATACTAATAATGCCATTAATCGAAAATAAAACTTTTATTAATTCCATAATATTTACAAGTACAAGGATTACAACTGTAGGGGTGTTACAATAACTATATCGGGCTTTTCCGAGATTGTCGAATCTTAGGACCTTTTTTGTTTTTTGTTTTTTGTTTCCTGTAAAAGGGGCCCTGAGGTGAATTTTCTCTATTTTTTTTAGTCAGTTTCAAACTAAAACAGCATCATAATTCATAGGAAGTTTTTAAAATAAATAATATTTATGATTGGCGAATACACGACTTGTTAAACCTGTACACTCTCATATGGCCTTAAAATAGCTGGAGAAAAATAAAATAACTACTTTTTCATCGATTGACAACTTGACATTCTATTCAAAATTTAACTGCCTTTTTGTAATCTGGTTTGATAAATATAATAAAAGCAACAGATGATTTTTTTTTTAAAAAGGTGAGTTTTGAATGAGACGCGTCTTTATATTATGATATTTTTTTTTTAAAAAAAAAAAGAGGATATGCTCCATGCGCGATATCCCCCTCTGAAGTTTAAATTTAGCAAAGAACAAGAAATTTTGTATATGTTTTTTGAATTTGTTGTTTATAAAAAATCATTAAAAAAAATACAAGGATTATTAGCACTAAACTTACTTGTATGTCATTAACTTGAAGAATCCCCAACTTTAAAGGACCTCATTCGGGCAATTCAACCCATTAAATAAGTATTGGTAACCAACAAGGGTGTTGCTTGATTGATTGACAAGGGATTAAGCTAACTTATTCAACCACGTATTCGGGTTACATGCTTTTTGTGCGTGTGTGTGTGTTAATTCCATGTTAAATACCCGTTAAAAGAGTTTTGCCTTATTTGTGATCCAACATAACTTATGGATACCTGGTGATTTGATTTGATTTTTTTTTTTTTATAAAAAAAACAGTGTCGCACAAAAAAAACACACACACACACAATTGAGCACTGACATGTAACATCTCATCTACCAAGGCTACTATGTTTTATCATCCAAAGTTATTTTTTAGTAGAAATGATTGATATACCCATGACCATGCATTATAACTTCATTTTTTGACCTTATGCATTATAACTTCATCAGAATCACTTTCAAACACCCATTGGTAAGATTTTTCTCTCACTCTCATAGTTTCCTTGTTATTTCAGAACAACAATTTAATTCACGCCTTCCTCATTTTATTTCACTTTTTTTTGCCAGACTCTTTATTTTTATTTCACACTTTCATATTGATACGTGATGGGTATAACAAAGAAGGAAAATAAACTGTAAAAATAAAAAGGGATAAATAAGAGTCCACCACAATTGAGATTAAAGGCAAAGCCACCCTCCCAACTGATAAAGAACCCACTTGCCTCACCACTAACCTAAGGTTAGATAAAGAAAACAAGATTTAAGTCAACTGGCAACACTCAATTTTCATTTCATCAAATCTTTTTTTGCATTACAAAATATCCCCTCTTTATAGGGTAATTAAAAGCATGAAAATACAAAGAGAAATATAACTCTAAGAGTTGTGTTGCCTAGAAAATAGAAATAACAATAACTAAACCCAACTACCAAGAGAAAACTTAAAATAGAAATAACAATAACTAAATACAACTTTCAAGAGAAATGACAATTACCATAGTTGACCCATTAAGGCATAGTTTGACCCAAAATAACTTCTGTATCACATATCATACGGCTCACACAGTTACACACACATATTCATTTTTAAGATTTTTAATGGCTCCACGCCAAATTGGCGCATCAAGGAAGAAAAGAAATTTCAACTTCAATGAGCCAAAAGCACCAATATGGCTGAAACGACTTCGTTTTACGAAGCTCGAGTTGAAGTGACACTTCACCAGAGTACACCCGCCTTTGCGGCATTTGTACGACATCTCCGGTTGAAAGCAAGCGACGGAGGAAAGCAGTGCATGACAACAGCAGTTGCACGGTGGCGGATGAAGTAGAAGAAGCAGAACATGGAGAATAAAAACGTCGTCGTCTGTGACAATGGCACCGGGGTACCTCTCTTACGCTTTCCTATTGTGCGTTCGATTATGAATGGATCGCGTTGCTTGATCTGCCAAGAACCATTTACTGTTTTCTCGATCAACACTGATTGTTTGCTGCATAGCATCGAATGTGATTCACCATGTGTCCCTCTCGGTTTAATTTTTTCTCGATCCGTTGATGTTTTATTCAGAATTGACATTTTTTGATCTGTGTCCCTTATAATCTTTCTAGACGTTGCCAATTTTGTGCAACCACTGGTGAGTGTTGGAATTTCACGGTCGTTTAACATAACTCTCAGTATGGCTCATCCTCTCGTGGCATTGAATTTCTATGTTTGAGATTGTTGCTATTTAACTGATGTGGGTGATTCTAAGCTTTTTGTTGTCATGTGTGAAGTCTTTCTTCCCATTTTGATGTTGGATTTGCTTCTGAATTCAGTACGTCAAGTGCGGTTTTTCCGGGGAGAATTTCCCGACCTCTGTATTTCCTTGTGTGGTGGGGAGGCCGATGCTTCGGTACGAAGAATCACTAACTGAACAAGAGCTAAAGGTATGGCACTCTTGAACTGACAAACCTTCTACGTGGAAAGAAAAATGCCTTAAGACACAATTATCTTGGCCAAGAAACTTAACTGATGGCACGTAATTTGAATAATGCTTGATTTGTCAAGCAGTATGGGCCTGATGCTGCAAGTCATCTCAGGGAAATCTAATCTGAGTGAAATTGTTGACTGGATAGTTTTAAAATTTATGAGCAGTATATATTTTTCTGGAAGGAAGCAAGGCCATTTGTTTTTGGGCATCAAAGGAAGCGAGGTTATGTTGATCTAAAAGAAGTGCTTGTTTTTATGATTTGTCCCCACTCAAGTTTCTCGCATTAATATATCACTAAATTATATCACATCTTCTGTTTCGGAATGCACTGTTTCATGTAGGACATTGTTGTTGGAGAAGCTTGTGCGGATTTGCGGCATCAGCTTGACATATCTTATCCTGTTAATAACGGAATTGTGCAAAACTGGGATGATATGTGTCATGTGTGGGACCATGCGTTTTACAATGAATTAAAAGTAAGTTTTAGCACTTCTGACTTGTCGGCTAACTGCTACTGTTCATACTGTTGTAATGTTTATTTATTTTTGGATAGATCAACCCACCAGACTGTAAGATTCTGCTCACAGACCCTCCCCTTAATCCCTCAAAGAACCGTGAAAAAATGGTTAGTGAATGGATTCCAAGTTTTTCCTTCTTTAGAAGAAATTAATTTCTGTTAATATCTAAATATACCTGGAATATCACTGCTTTATATAATTTGATTTGACAGGTTGAGACCATGTTTGAGAAGTACAATTTTGCTGGGGTATTCATCCAAATACAAGCTGTTCTAACATTATATGCTCAAGGTGCTTATAGAGATGAGTTAAGGTTGAACTTTTGTTTTTCAGTATCTTTATTGTAGTCTACCTCCAAAATTAGACCTTGTATTGTGAAATCTAATAGTATAATTTTCAAGGATTTGTTACTGCAACATATACTAGGTACCATCTTTTACCTGGAATTTAACATTTTCTTCTCGTCCCAGGGCTTCTGACTGGATTAGTTATTGACTCTGGTGATGGTGTCACACATGTGGTAATACCCAAGTCTTTGATGAAGTGAATATAACAAGTGAATTGCAAAACTATAGAAATACTTGGCATATTTTGTAAATGTTGTACATTAATCTTAAGAAAGAGGATAATGTTAAATTATTTAGTATTTATTGTTTTTGCAACATGCATTATGATTTGTATGTTTGTTTGAAAAAATGATAGTTATGCAAATTTTAATCTAGGTTCCTGTTGTTGAGGGCTATGCATTCCCACATCTTACAAAAACGAATGAACGTAGCTGGCCGGCATATAACATCATATCTTGTTGACTTGCTTTCAAGGAGGGGGTGAAGGCTAATTCCCTTCATTTCAGTTATAATATTATGGTAATTGAATTTTTACTTCACATACTTCATGACTAAATGGAGCAAAATTTTATTTCCTTAAGGTATTCAATGAATAGGAATGCTGATTTTGAGACTGTAAGGGAGATCAAGGAGAAGCTGTGCTACATAAGGTTAACAAGCAATCTCATTATACTCGTAAGTTTCCTGGGGTTGTGTTGTCCTTCCTTGTCATGGCTATCTATTTTTTCTGCAGTTATGACTACAAGAGGGAATATCAGTTGGGGCTTGAGACCACGATACTGGTTAAGAATTATACTGTAAGTTCAATTTCTAAAAAATGTTACAGGGCTATTTCTATGTAAAGGGTGAATGATTCAGTAGGCAGTTCTGCTTTATATTGTGTGCTTGAGGCGGGGAATTAGGGGTGGGGATCCACTCTAGGTTATCCTTTAATCTGTTCTTTTATATGTATCTTCTCATGTATTATTCATGCTTGTCTGTAAATTCATTTACATTTTTTTTGTTTCAATGTATTTATTGTGTTATATTGTGGTATATTTTATTGTCTCCTACAGTTAAATATAGTATACATTCATGCGTGAAGTAGGTGTCATGAATTTATTGTTTTCTTCAATGGTGCTTATTGATATACACTCATAATCAGCTTCCAGATGGAAGGGTGATTAAAGTAGGCACCGAAAGGTTCCAGGCTCCTGAGGCTCTTTTCACACCAGTAGGTTCTCTTTGTCCATTTAATTTCAAGTTTTCCATTTCTAGTATGTAGATTCAATGTTGTAATGGTGATCATAGTTTGCCTCTCATATGGGTTGAAGAGCCTTTTTTCAATGAAATTTGATGTTTGTAATTTCCCAGAGGTTTATCCTTCTTTCAGGAACTTATAGATGTTGAAGGGGATGGAATGGCTGATATGGTTTTTCGCTGCATTCAGGAAATGGATATTGACAACCGGATGATGGTGCATATTATATTTGATATTTACAGTGTTTAATATTGGTATCATGTTATGTTTGGATGTCAATGCGTGTTCATAGATTGAAATTTATTAACTTATAGAGCGTAGTGAAAGAAATTGTGCTTAGCTACACTTTTTTTAGGCAAAACTTGTGAAGGTATCTGAGGCGCTACTATTTGATTTCACTTTTCTCTTCTAATGATTATCTAAGTCATCAGCCATTCCTTTCATTGTGGTTTTCTCGTATTCACATTGAGTGGTAAATCTTATTTGGCAAAATCCTTCAATGATTCCATTTGTTTTTCTTACTCTTAAGGACATCAGATCATATTTTAAGGTTACTTATGCTTTATGATTGATTTTAGAGGGACAGTTGTGAGATTAGCACTGGATTTCTTCACTTCTATAAAAATAAATAAATACTGAATTATTTCACTCTTAATTTGCTGAAGCTTTTAATGTAATTTATTTAGAGTGTGCTTGTTTTAGTGTAAAGTGATTTCTAGAAGCTTGTCTCTTCCTGATCAAGCTTCACAATCATCTCAAGGCATCCCTTTCTTTAGAAGAAGATCATTTCTCAGAACAAATCCGATGCTAGAATATTTAAAGGATGCATATTACATTGTAATTTACTTATAAATTTGCTTTTCATTTTACAGCTATACCAGCATATAGTTCTGAGTGGAGGAAGCACAATGTATCCTGGATTACCAAGCCGGTAGTTTCTTTTTCCTTTACATTAGCTTAGATTGTTGTTGACTCTTTGTAGTTACTGATACTCTGGGTTAACATCTGATATGTTAACATAACGGGCATTGCATGATTCTTCCCTCATTTCTATTGGTTCTTTCTCCTTCTTAACTTTTTTTCGGGCCAGTACCTTCTTAACTTACTGGTAGGGATTTTTCAATATTATATGTAAATGTTGATTAGATCCTACATGTTGGCTCCGTTTATGTAGCGGAATGGTAGCTCATTGACCACAGTTGAAAAATGTTATTCTAGCTACAGGTGATTCTGTTAGGAACCAACCAAAGAGTATCTAAAAACACTAATTTAATTAGGCAAACAGCATAAACACACTGAAAAATACAATAATCCGTCAAGAGTATAAACTCTTGCAGCCAAGAACGAAGGCCACTCAGTGAAACCGAATAGCTTCCCTCTCCTACAATCTGTCGAAAGTATTTCTACTCCCACAGCCAAGATGGTTGCTGTTCTATATCAGAACCAGCTCCCTTCTCCTACAATCTGATACAAAATCCAACTTACCCCGATCCCATCCTTCCTACGGTTAATATAAGCTAAAAAAAGCATCTGCACAGTGCCCTAAAAGTGTGCAGACAGCTACAAGGCTAACTAACCCAAGCCACTCTATGTAATGGCTAGGTGTCCTAAGAATACATCAAAATAGCAAGGTCAACCACTGCAACCTTAAAAGCATGTTGGTCCCTTGCTGATGATACTTTGTCTTCCTAGATTACCTAGCATAGGTTTGGGTCCTTTCAGATTCCATTTTTATGTCGGTTAATTGATAAATTTTTCTGCGGTTCCAAGCTTGTCAAATAAATAATAAATGCCTGTTAAGGTAGTTATAGGAGTAGGGTTGTTAGTAACTGTTGTGCCTTGTGAATGGAGGAGTCCTTGCATGTGAGGCTGAGGCCTTTGGCATAATGAGAAATTTAGTTCTGCTTCTTTACTCTCTCGACCCTCTCAGTTTCTACCCAACTATCTATTCCTTTCTTCTATCCCCTCCTCTTCTCTTCGTATTCTATTCTATCTTCTCTTTTCATCTTCTTCCTACATAACACTTTGCTGGATTTGCTGTGAGTAAGGTGATTGCCAACTTTAATACCATATTTAAGTTGAGAGTTGTTTAATTCATGCCAACTGTTGCGCTATGTCTTGTATTGGCTGATATATTTACCGATGGTTCGAATATTGAGTTTGGACTTTGTATGACAATATTTTATGGCCTTTTTCTATGCTTTTAAATTATTATCTCTTGGAGCCATTGTCTTTTTCTTTTCAGATGGTTTTAATCTTCCTTTTCCTAAAAAATATTGTGCTTCCAAATCAAGGTTGATAAAGCTTTTTTCTCTTTCTGTGTCTTTGCTCAGATTGGAAAAAGAAATACTGGATCGTTATCTAGACGTTGTTCTGAAGGGCAACCGGGATGGATTGAAGGTAAACTTGGGTTTTGTAAATTTTTTTTTTTTGTGCTTGTGGATTTACATATTTCCTAGCAGTGCCAAAGGCAAAATGAGTACCTAGTCTAATTTAGCAAGATGTCTCATACTGAACAATGAATGCACTATTATATCAATTGATGTGAATTTTGGCAAAAAATAATTGTTCCAAGAGAGAATTATGCTAGTGGATAAAAGGGAATGAGGTTGGCCCCCTAGAATTAACTTTACTTCAGCCTCGGGGCCTAAAGGACGTGCACCATTGGTTTAAGGCAATAAGGTGTAAGCTCGATCCCTGATTGTGGCCAAATTCTCCCTTACCCTATACGATATAACAAGAGACCAAAATAGGAAATTACATCTGAAGCTCCTTCAGCCTCACTACGCCATGCTTTTTGTGAAATCTTTCTGCATAATTTATTTTTTTAATAAAATATATGCTTTGCCCTCCCCATGAGAGACTGAGCGCAGATCTAGAATCATAAGTTTATTTGGCCCAGTACCATCATGAGTTAAGCTAACATTTCATGGACTCCTTTCTTTTCCCATTGTTTGGTGTTTAGAAACTGCGATTACGAATTGAGGATCCACCGAGAAGGAAACACATGGTATACCTTGGAGGAGCTGTCCTTGCAGGAATCATGAAGGTTTGTGTTTTAACTGTACCTTTCTCATCCATCTCTATGATCGCTTTGAAAATTGTTTGTGCGTTCTACCTATCTGCACTGTGATGATCTAAACTAGTCAAATTCTGGTGGTTAAAACGTCCAGGATACGCCTGATTGTTGGATTAACAGGGAAGACTATCTAGAAGAAGGAATTGCTTGTCTGAAGAGGTGTGGCCAAGCATGACCTTATGAAGTCAGTTACCTTCTGGAGGTGGAGGAGCATTTCAAAGTTGTTAAAACCACCTCCAATTAATGTCAGAAATCAATCGGTGATCTGCATAGCTGTCTCGAGAGCTCTTAGAGGCTATAATTTTGACTTGTGGTAGTCTACGCATTCATGTTTCTTCATCACGGGTGCAAAAGAATCATGTATGAAAGAGCTGCTGTAAAGTTGTTATCCAATAAATTACGGTAAAGAAGGATTTCAACATTTCCGAGTTGCGAATGGTTCCATTTGGACTATTGAACATTTCTGAGTTGTGCAAAAGAATCAGTGCATTGATTATATTTAAAGAGGATATTTGGTCAAATACCATTATAGTTATATCATTTGGACTATTTAATAGTTTTTTGAAAAAAATTATACAGAAGTGATAATTATTTTGATATAAATGAAGTAGGTATATGTAATTGGGTATTTTTGTGACAAACCAAGCCAAGAGCATGTGTGTATCTTTTATCAGAAGATGAAGTATGTTTTTAGCAAGGGAAAGACGAACCAGGGTTTAAGGGAACGTGACCTTAGTACTTAGAGTAGAACACCTCATCTTATATCAGAAGATGAGATTGCAGATAGGGCCTGCGTTTCTATTTTACGTCATATTTTTCCACTATGTATAAGGGTACGAATTTTCTTATCATGGGGTATCAATTTGAAGTTGAAATTGGGACGCATGGTAAGAAAAACGAAGTTATGTATGGTATTAAAGAGAAGCGGTGAGCATTCAGTTTTTCAATTCAGTTTTTTTGTAAAAACCAAAATATCTGAAATCTAAATAGAGCTAATTTTAAGCACCAAACCGAAATTGATTAGTCAAATTAACATAATCGAATTAACTGAAATATTATGGTTTGATTAATTATTTGAATTTTTTATTTATTATCTACAAAATAAAATATATATGAATAAAAAATTACTTTTCATCTTCAATATTAGATTTAGGGGAAAAATATATAAAATAAATTAAATAGATTTAAAATATCTATAAATTTTATCAAATATAATTCAAAATAAACACCTATTTAACAAACGAAATATGCATTTCAAATAGTATGTATTAAACATAAATATATTACAATTTTTCAGTTTTAATCAAGTTGATTTTTAAATAATCGAACTGAAAAACCGAATTTAGTTTGATTGGGTTTTTAGTTTCGGTTTCAATTTGTTCACCCTTATTTATGCGTGTCTTAAATCCTAGAAAATGACGCAAGCCTTCTTTTCAACTCTTAGAATGAAGGAGATATACCTAACAAAACAAAAGGTTGATTTTTTTAAAAGATCACATTTATATACAGGTTCTTTTAAAAGATACTACCACATTCAATTCTAATTATAAGAGCTAGTTAATTTTTTTTGGAGAGATTAAGGAAGCTAAATAAGATACTTAATCATTTTATATGTTGTATATCCTTAGATTATATATTAGTTTATTAGTCAAACTAAATAGTAAATAGTTTGAAGAAAACATAAAAATAAAAATACTCTAAAGTAATTTAATTAGCTTCCTTAATCTCTCCAAAAAAGTCAACTAAAAGCTTCTTATAATCGAAAAGGAAGGTACTTTATTTATTTTTTCTGATGAAAGATTGACAAACGTAATAGGATTCCATAAAAGTTGACTGGGGCTAGCCCCCAATATTAAAAGCGATGGCTAAATTGTTGCAAATATTGCCCTTGTTGCCTCAAAAATGATAAAACTCCTATCACATACTTACCTCGTATCTTGTAAATCCAATTGAAAAACTACTTTTGAAAGCTTTAATCACTATTCCAAACGAGCACATTCTTGGTGCTCCACTTGTGATGGGCATGAGGCCAATGTGCTAAAATGAGCTATCAGCAGGACCTAGGGTAGGAATACGCCAGACCCTTATCAGGTGGCCTGTAACTTGTCCTATTTAGGACTTGATCCGGTCTGGTGGTTAAAAAGATTAGGTCAATGCCTATTTAAAGGCCTAAAGGTGTAAATAGACCTTGCCTATTTTGGTCTGTTTATACATTAAATAAATATACTTATATTTATAACATATAAATAACACAATATTTATTTTTTTTATTCTTGTATTCTAATTTCAAGTTATAATTAGTTAATTACATCACTATCCCTACTATGCTTGGAAATATTTGGAACATTTTCTTAACTATTCATGGTTGCATCCTTACTATTCTCTTCAATAACACTAATGTTTTAGTTTTTATGATTAAATTAATAACTTTTAAGTTGGTGAAATCACTTTTTAATAATAATTTATCTTAATTATATTTAGGCTCAAAGCTTATTTAAAGGGTACAATTTATAAATATTATGCTTTGAAGCATATCAAAAGCCTAAATTTATAGAGGTTTTGACCGAGCCCAATGAAAAGACAATTTCTCACTAACAATAATTAACCATGATGATTTTACAAAACCTGATTAATAAGTGATAATGGAAAAACTCTTTTCTTTCAAGGACACACCCACCGAGGTCCCAACATATATTCCGCCCCCGAAACCCATTACGGAAATTTGTCACCGTAGGCACAATTAACAAATAGAAAAAAAAAAAAAAAAAAAAAAAAACACACAGTCCATTATAACACTATACCTCACAATAAAGGTTTACACAAAACAAGTTCTACATCAGATATGATTATAGATTCACCAACACATAGACCTCAGCCCAACAATGTTTAAACAATTATCTAAAACAATAAATATAATAATTTAAAAAACATGAGGGCCTTAGAATGATAATATAGAAATCAACAAAATACCATTGCCAAAAGAGGCCTAAAAAACTCACTACTCCTATGCCTCTTGTTGCTTCCCTTGATCTATAGCAAACTTAGAGGCCTTATTTGGAAAATATTAACAACGATAGGGTGAGATGTAAAGTCCCAAGTAATCAAAATCAATTTACAAAGCATGTAGGAAAGGATTGTAAGTCGGAAAGTAGGTTTAACTAACATAATAATAATAATAATAATAATCTCAACAATTAAATATGCTTAACTAGCATATATAATAAATTAACCCTAGATACCTCAATTTCAAGCTCAACCTTAACTTGAGGGGCAAAGCATGAATAATCACCGTTCACAAGAAAACTTTACATTTTTAATGTAGATACTAATTAACCACAAGCAATAATAAAATAAATAAGTTATACGATTCAACTCCCAAAAATCCAATTTCTTCTACAACCATTATCCTTAACATTATAATTTCCTCAACAATATAAGGTCACGGATCAATTCTCATGGGCACAAATTGCTCATTAAAATATGTAGATAATCTCTATACCATATTCTCACATCAATCACTCAATTTTTATAAATTAAAAGTTAACCTCCAATACATCAATAGTCATAAAATCATCGATATCAAAATCACAGACCAATTAAATCTCTTTTATAACCTATACGAGCATAACTCAATTATTAAACAATTTTTAAATCTCCACATAATCAAAATCATAACTTATAATTTCATATAACACAAAATCTACAAGACTAGACTCGATTAAAATTTCAATAATACCTCTATAAACCCAAATAAATTATTTAGACCACATTTAATCGGTAGAAACATCCCACATGACATAAATCCTAAAATTTTTAAATAGAAAATTAATTTTAAATTCCTACAACAATCAACGAAAAAATCTAAACCGATTAAAATTAACTAATAATCATCACCTATGTTATATAGTCATCTATTGTTAAAACTCAAAACTCTTTCAAAATTCTAACTCCAAAATTTTCATTAATCAACATAATTCACCCTCACTAAAAAAATAAAAATCCGTGGAATAATTTTTCTTAAGGAAATTTATTAAAAAAAAAAAGTTTAATTTACCTAATAATATTATAACCTTGCCTTCAAAGTTCAAACCATGAGAAACAATTGCGGAATGCGTCTACTAGGTCTGAACAACGAAACCCATTCCCCCCGGCTCTCTCAAATGAGGACTGCCTGAAAGTGGGGCATGGACAATAAGGGCCACGTGCCCTTATTGACCAAAGGACATTGCGCCCATGATCGAGGAGTGGGGTATTAAATACCCCACCTGCCCCTTTTTGACAAAAGGGGCAGCCTTTTAATTTATTTATTTATTGTTTTCTTTATTATTATTATTTTTTTTTTCAATTCTCCCTTTATTAATTATAATTTAATTTTAAAAGTAAAAATTAGGATGTTTAGTATATAAAGTCTATTTATGACGTTTATGGCTTGTAATATGATGTTTTTTTAGTATGCTTTTAAAAAGATTTTAAACTCGACTAAACCTTATGAAGGCTCAAACTTGCTTAAAAAAAAAAACTTACATTCGGGTTCATGTCTTTTACCCCATTATAAATTCAAACATTTAGACAAAAAAAGTTCTAGCTTATTTTCATACCTAGCAAACATCTAGTCTATTTTCATACTAGGGTGCGTAAGGAATTGATAATTCCATGCTATATAGAGGCGGAGTTAAAAATTGTAATCAGGGGGTGAAACTTATAGAATAGAATCCAGATGTTCATAAAATTATATTTCAACCGGATAAAAATTTCAATCCCTTCACAAAACTTTAAGTGAGGACTGAAATGAAAATATTGAAATTTTTATGAGGTGAAAATGTAATTTCATAAACTGTTGGGTTCTATCCCGTAATTTTAGGGGGCTACCCTAGCCCCCAATTCCGCCGCTAATGCTACACGTACACACACGTACCTAATTACATGCTACATACATGAGAGGAATGTCTATCTTACTCCATTAATAGGGTGGGTAAGGAATTGATAATTCCATGCTACATAGAGGCAGAGTTAGAAATTGTAATTAGGGAGTGAAAATTATAGAATAGAATCCAGATGTTTATAAAAATATATTCCAAACCCCTAAAAATTTCAATATCTTCATTTTAGTCCCTCCACAAAACTTTAAATGAGGACTGAAGTGAAAATATTGAAATTTTTATGAGGTGAAAATGTAATTTCCTGAATTGTTGGGTTCTATTCCATAATTGTAGGGGGCCACCTCTAACCCCCTAGTTCCGCCGCTAATGCTACACATACACACCTATTTATAAACAACATTTTTTATATAGGTTGGCCGTATAAACAATAATTTAATTGTTGAGAAAAAAAAAAAAGACGAGGAGTTGCGAAACCTAGGTCCATCTCGTAATTTACTCACAATAAACATAAAATTTGAATACACCCTAGCACTTGTTTAACATGCACGACAATTCTCATAAGTAAGTTCAACCAAAAAATATCAATCAATAAATAGAGCTGGAAAATTGGGTCAAGCATGTTGGGTCAGTCCTTTTAAGCCTGATTAAGTCCAGGGTCGAGCTTATAATTTAGGGTTTGAAAATGGAGTCAGATCTAAAAGAGCTAGAAGTATAGAAAATGAATGATATTTATGTTTTAAATTAGGTATTTTAGTGTCCAAATGTATAAGAAGTAAAAATATGATAAATAAGTTTGAAGCCCACGGGCCAACCTGTGACCCTTAATTAAATGGACCAGGCCTTGAAAATGTGTGTCTTTTTTAGATACGAGATACGGGTGGGTTTTTCAGCTCTATCCATAAATAATAATAGTATTATAAAAGAAAACGAAAGATTTTGCGTTGGTTTCTTTTTCCCCTCGTTTGGTAACCGTATCATCAACTAAATGGAAAGTTATAAAGTCGTACAGAAGAATATAGCTTGGGATAATTCTTTAAAACGGCGAGTGCTAAAAAAACAAGGTGCATGGGGTAACGTCTTGCTGTATACAAACGCGAGTCAGCATTATAACTGAATCTGTTAGTTAAGCGGCTTGATCTCCAAAATTCAAGAACGGGTTCAATTTGTTTATGTTAATTAAAGATGACTTAACTAATTAGACAATACTAATGATTGAAAACTAAGCCGGCCGCTGGCCACTTCAAAAGCCAACAAGAAAAGTTAATGAGGAAAAGGATAAACAAGATTTGAGTTAGCAATAGTGGGACACCAACCACACCAAACCTGCCTATAATTTAACCAGCGTGGTTTCCTTCTTATTGTATTTGGTCTCTTAACCAGTGGCCTACCTTCACCCATATTGTGTCCATTTTGCACTCATCAGCTCTTAGGCCTTCTATATTTTACATCATCTTCTGTTTCCTATAAACAACTACTTCCAACTTTCACCTCACATCCCTTTATTTAATAACACTTGAACTCCACGTACCTGATCCATACACTCATCCCCAGAAAAGAGGCATTTTTCTCTGCCCCAGACTCGAGCCCTATCAAAATTTTTGAGACTCTCTCAGGTACGAGAAATACATACATTCCCCACGTGTTTCCTATCATGTTTAAATGGTTCACATGTAAAATATGTTTCTTTTTTCTCCAACACAGGCTATATACATCTTATTGAAGTGTTTGGCTTAGCTGAAATGGAGAAGGCTAACGTTGGCAATGGCTTCCAACTTAGCGTAAAGCTAAGCGAACCAGCTCTGGTGACTCCTGCAGAGGAAACACCAAAAGGCATGTATTTTCTATCTAACCTTGATCAGAACATTGCAGTGACTGTTCGAACTATTTACTGCTTCAAATCGCCTGAGAAGGGAATGAAAAGGCAGGGGAAGTGATCAAGAATGCTTTGAAGAAGGTTCTTGTGCACTATTATCCCCTTGCTGGGAGGTTGAACATAAGCGCAGAGGGTAAACTGATAGTTGACTGCACTGAGGAGGGAGCCTTATTTGTGGAGGCTGAAGCAAACTTGTCAATGGAAGAGATTGGTGACATAACAAAGTCAGAGCCCGGGACTCTTGGCAAGCTTGTTTATGACGTTCCTGGTGCAAAACACATCCTTCAGATGCCTCCTTTGGTTGCCCAGGTATGTTCTTCTCTGTGTGAACCCTGAAGAAATTACAAGCAAAGTCCTGAATTCACTGTTTGCTACTATAGAGACATGTCTTAGGTAGGAAGACTAAAAACTATTGTTTTCAAGTTCTTTTAACATTTACTGCGGCCACATCCACTTTTGTCTCAAGTCACGTAGAGTTTCATTTTCACTTGATGGGAGTAACTCATGCAGTTTAACAATATATGTTATCATTTTCTTTTTAAGAAAATGATAAACTACCAATATCTATCATTAAGTAGTCAGAAGACTAACCTTGAGTTCATAGATCCATGAAGTTTGCATAGCTTATTTCTTGCAAAGGTGAGGTTTCAACTGTATATATTCCAGGTGACCAAGTTCAAGTGTGGAGGATTTGTTCTTGGACTGTGCATGAATCACTGTATGTTTGATGGAATTGGTGCAATGGAGTTTGTGAACTCTTGGGGTGAAGTAGCCAGGGGCGAGCCAATGTCAATCCCTCCATTTCTGGACAGAAGCATACTCAGGGCAAGGAACCCACCAAAGATAGAGTACCTGCACCAAGAATTTGCTGACATTGAAGACAAGTCAGGCACCAAGGACCTATATGAAGAAGAGATGGTGTACAAGTCCTTCTGTTTTGATCCTGAGAAGCTGAAGCAACTCAAGATGAAAGCCATGGAAGATGGGGTTCTTGATTCTTGCACAACTTTTGAAGTCCTCTCAGCATACGTCTGGGTGGCTCGAACCAAAGCCCTAAAATTGTTGCCAGACCAACAAGCAAAACTACTTTTTGCCGTTGATGGAAGGGCTAAGTTTAACCCTCCTCTACCAAAAGGGTACTGTGGTAATGGAATAGTACTAACCAATTCTGTTTGTCAAGCAGGTCAGCTATCAGAAAAGCCTCTCTCATTTGCTGTGCAGCAAATTAAAGATGCTATAAAGATGGTCACAGACAGCTACATGAGATCAGCTGTAGATTATTTTGAGGTGACAAGAGCTAGGCCTTCTCTGGCTTGTACACTTCTGATCACAACCTGGTCTAGGCTTTCCTTCCACACCACTGATTTTGGTTGGGGAGAGCCTGTTCTTTCTGGGCCGGTATCATTGCCAGAGAAGGAAGTGATTTTGTTTCTTTCTCATGGGATAGAGAGGAAAAACATCAATGTGCTTCTTGGTTTGCCAGCTCCTGCCATGAAAATCTTCCAAGAGTTGGTGCAGATATAGAGTCACATATATTATCTTATTATATCTCGTTATTTGTTCTGTGATTCTGCTCTTTCCTATATTCTGTTCTTGTCAGTTTATAAGAGAGTATTTATTCTGTTCATGCTGATCAATAATCTTTATATGTAATGGTGCAATTTACATGTGAAGCCACAATTTGGGGCTTCATGGGCGTTCTAAATTTCTACATAGGATTGTATCTGCTTTAAGAAATTTGTTTAGGGGCGAGTTATTGTTGTGGCCCCTTGGTTTTTACATTTCTTGTCTCAGAAGAAAAAATTTAATTATCTTTGATCATTCATAAAGCAGACTTGAGAACGTACCCTAGACTTTAGTTACTGTCCCACAGTAGAAAGAAATGGCCACTTGGAAAACAAAAGCAAAAGACTAGTCACTTTTTTTTTTTTTTTTTTTTTTTTTTTTTTTGGCTCAGAAAAGACTAGTCACTTGTATGTTTAGTCTGTTGAGTTATAGTATAATATTTACCCGTTGACCTAATTAAATCCACAAAGTGAATTCCCCAATTTGATAAGGTTCGTTAAACGAACGCAACGACTTGAAATAAACGTTACTGAACTTGAAGTTTTCATTCTAGAGAATCTTTTAAAATGACTATAAGATAACTAGATAAATGCTCTATAATTTCAAATTTCAACATAGCCATGATATGTGATCTATTTCATTATATGGATGTTGATTTCAAAGAAGTTCGAGAAAAGGTTATGATTTTATCAAGTTTTATCTTATTTCTAAAGTGACTTTACCAAACACGAAAAATTGTACACTCGTGAAACAAAAGACAAAGACAGACTGCCAGTAAGAAAAAGGTTACGTGAAAGGGTGACGGATTCGCTTTGAGAGGTCTGAGATCTGATTGCTGAAGCCGATCCGCATAAGAACGACAACAGGAGTAATAGTTGCATGAATGGTAAGCTGCTAAAGAACCCTAACTTGCTGAAGCTTCGCCTCATTTTCGTGGTTATTCACTTGTTTGAAGAAACAATTTGGTTGCTGCTAATGGTAAAACGGACTTGATAAAAAAAAAGGGTCATACAGACTTAATTCTTTGTAAATTGGGGTTGTTGCTAAGCATGTTCCGTGCTTCGTCGAGAGTCGAGACGGGGAAATCACTCGGACAGCAGTACAATTTTATGATTTTTTTTTTTTTTTTGCGGATTCTCAGAGCACGTGGATTTCTTGTGCTTCTCTACTTTTGGTTTCAATAAAGGTGTGGCTTGATGATGAGTCGTTAAAAAACATGTGCGGAAGATTTGGCGAGTTAACTTTGATTTCAGATTTGTTATTCAAAATGGTTTGATTTCTATCTCTTCTTTCATTTTGCTTCATTTTCGCAATCGGCGGGGCGGTATAATTATCGGTTTTTATTTTGAGATTTGCATAGTATCCAAAGCACTAGGGCGCGCCCTTTCGTTAACCTTCATCGTCTTCAATCTTAGGCTATCAATGTTTTGATTCCTCCAGCGTGCATATTCTGCATATTTATTTCTGTCTTGAATTGGTTCATTAAGAATTGGGTCACAGAGATCACAGCTCTTGTCGTCTGTCTTCACTTGAAGATTAAAAAATTCTTTCCTTACAAACACCATCAATCTTCGACAAAGCCCTACAATGAATTTCTTATTACTATTTGATGACAGTTTTCATCATTATCACTCTCAGAAGACGAAATTACATATAAATCTAGTACACCTTCAGTATAGAAGCATGTGCTGCGATGGCGGCATGTTCCGATCCTGTGGCAGTTCCAATTATGCAAGTATCTGAGCTTTTCGACATTACTCCTGGTTTATTGAATCGTGCGAAAGGGAGAAGGGCCAGGTCACTATCATTCTAATTTTAATCAATTCGATTCAGGATTTATGTAATGAGTACTGAATGTAAGCCACTAGGATCTTGACTCTGTTTTCCAGCTGCCATTTCAGCTGTCATAATTGCTTTCTTATTTCATTATTATTGATGTGGTGATACCAACAAAACACAAGTCTGGACCACGCTGGTGTAGTTATTATCCTGGATGCATCGAAGGCCAACTTTCACCTGCTGCGATCTGTGATGTGAAGTCAATAAAGGTGATGAAAACCTGCCTGATTCTTTGTACGGCGTTCTTTTTTGTTATGAAAAAGTAATGTAGCAGTAGCAAGTTGTGCATCATGCTGAAGGGTCCTTGTAGATCACGTCACGATATAGGATGGACAAAGAAAAGCAAATAAATCTTCAAATCATAGTGTGATATGCTGAGACAATCGCTGGAATCCACAATTGGATATGGATGTTTATGAATGACCATTACAGTTTTCGTGCGGTCTATCTCATCTGATAGCATTATAGAACTTCCTTTCCCTTACCAATTCTTACTTTGCATTTGGCACATTATAGGTTTGAGCTAATCTGATGGCTAATGATAACTTGAGGTCTTAAATTTGTCAGTTTCCAGTCAATTTCCAATATATCTCATAACTGGACCTCTGTTCTGTCATCCATATCATTGAACACAGTTTATCCCCTGTTTTTGTTGAGGAAATTACTTGTTACTTTGCAATGTCACAGAAAATTAAGTCCTACAAATGTAGTCCATTTTAACAAGGACCAAATCAACTGCTGAAATCAAGTTCTCTTCTGCAACCAAAGTCTACATGCATGTTATTCTTTTTAACATAGTTGATATATTGCTTCATAATCAAACAAATAATTCAGGTAAACAGTCAAAGAGGGAGAAAGAAAAGATCTATGCCCTTGATAGGCTAAATGTGATAGCGCATATCAGAGTTCTTGGAATTCGTCTAACACAAGTAGCCAAGTAATTCAACAGACTACTAGTGTAAGCTACTTCTTTTAATTACCACACAAGGCGATATCCTTCTTGGATGGCTTGTAACTCAAAGGAGTTAGACTGTAAATGCAGAGATTCTCTCTTCTTGCTTTGACCGCCATTTCATTAGATGTGCTTCTGAAACTAGGAACATCGCATGAAGAGGATGAACTCCACATTAAGTTGACCTGGCAGGAAGATGCAACATCAGGATCTTCAGCACATTTCACTCCATCGACTGCTGGTATTTCCAGCTTGTACATTCCATAATTATCTGTGGTTCTGTTCACCGAAACTGTTATCTGTTCCTTTGTTTTAGCTGAGAGTGCTTTGAACATGCAATCTATTTTGACTTCTGCACCTGGAGATATTCAAGGAACAAAATGGGGTGATTTTTTTTTTTTTTTTTTTTAAATAATAATAATTTCATTCAGTACCAGAACATATATGCTCCTTGAAGTTTCATCACAAGTAACAAAAGTCAAATCTAACAAGAGTGTTGAGACTTATCACCTGACAGGAAGTAGCTGTGTCTGGAAAACTTGTTGTTGGAGCAGGTGTCACAGTAAACGAAGCCCATCACAGTGATATGGGAGCTGGGTAACCGGGGTTTCCCTGGCAACCTGGGTTTTGCAGGCTCAACTTCCAAACTGGTTGTAAACAGAGATAAAAGAAGCAAGAAAACTATCGGGTTCATGGTCAACATTGCAAAAATGGAGGGAAGCTCCCTTGTAGTGTTTGTGTTCTGTGATGTTGTTCTGCAATAGCTTTGCTTTCAAAGGCCTTGACACATAGTAAATGAGTTTGCTGTGGATACAATGAGGGGCAGATGTTAGTGGTGAACCAAATTTCAAGCGAAAAGTTGGAAATAATTTATTGTTTCCATATGAAACAAAGACATGTGAATGTTATTTGGCAACATATGGAGCTTATGAGTAGGAGAGAGAATACATGATTCTTTGGAATTTTCTGGAGCCATGGAGGCATATTGCTTAAGCTTGTTAGCTTAAGGGTAGGGGCTTATAAAAGCACAAAAGAAGGCTTCGGATTAATAAAGGATCATAGGGTATCAGTTTTCTCTCTACTGGGCTTTCTGCAATATTAACCAAGTGGGTTGGGAAACCACTGATGGGATGCTAATTGCAGCAATACTCTAACCAAGGCCAGGAGAGAGGTCAGTATCTGCGGGAAATTGGAAGGCCCAAGTCAAGTGATTAGAGATGATTGGATGGTCTTTTTTCCAAGTACATAAGCACAAAGCAAGTTGTAGTGGAACCAATCATTTATTGGAACTGTTGCGGCAACAAAAGGGTCAAGCACCGAAGAAAAGCTTGAGGAAGGTTAGGAGCATTCCTGTAGTTACATTTTCACCTGGCAAAGGTATGTACCTCCCTATCTGAATTCAAAAGGGAACTAATTAAACGAACACTTTTTACACAATTTTGTGAATATTAAGCAAACTAAAAGGGCTTTTTTCCTGGTATTGAAAGGTGTCTCACTTATCATAGTTAGGTACTTTGGTCACCATCTTGCTTATCACCATCAAACCTCGCTGTTATTCATTTTCAACGACATCAAACGACTGTCGTTTTGCTATTCTTAGAAAGTAATGCAAGCAGTGCAGTCATTATCATATTTTTGTATTCAGCCTTCATGCTTGGATTCTGTTTGTATATCTCCACTCCAAATGTGCGTTATAACTTAGAATCTTCCTGTTTTCATCCATAATCTCAAATAAATTTTGCATTCCATCTTAAATGAGGCCGAGAGAAGGTCTGGATTCCTAGCTCAGAAAAGCAACATTATCAAATAAACCAGTTTTGAATGAGGAAAAAACCTAAAAATGCAGGAAAAAGGTGTGTAATTCTTACATTTAAATATTGCATGAGTGTAAATTTACAAAAATAAGCGTAACGGTCCGGCCCCCAAAAGTCTGATAAATTAATATAAAAACTGTTGATGATTACTGGTAAGGTGTAGTGCAAAATTTAAGAAAATTGATAAATAATTAACTTACTAGTGCCTCTTTTTTCCAAAATGTAGAACTTTAGGAACGGAGCTGATTCCAAAATGTAATTTTTTTGGCCTGTTACTGCAATTTGCAACACGTACTCAAATCGGACTGTGGCACCCCGTTCAATCCTCATTTTAAGGCGCGAATCTCTCTCACTTTGGCCAAATTCAGGCATTTTTATAAATATTTGCACATTAAGTATTATTTTTGTGCTTCACAAATGTCACGTGTGCCCATTGCGTTAGCGGTGTGGGCTTTGAGTAATTTTGTGAGAAGCAGCAATTATTGCCCGGCCATCACCGTATCTAGATGTTCATCAGTCAACAAAACTTCACGTGAACCACAGTTAAAGCCTCAGCCTCAGACCCCACGGCAATTCATGAAAGTGACCTTACCCAGTTTACTCGCAATGGTGTGGGCTCATATCAAGGCATGTCATATCCATAGTTTCGAGGTGGATAGGCAATTTCTTATTCTGATTTTCAATTGGGTTAAGGTTACGTCCGTTAATTGGTTGGTTTGCTTGTTCCAAGCTTGCGTCCTACATGGAATTTATTGCTGACTTGATAATGAGGGACATGAAATCTGGAGCTCCTTCGATTTCAAGATACTCGTCGTACATGAGTGTCTTCAACAGAGTCCCAGTGGGGATAGAAGTGAGTTCTCTGTATGTCAATCTTTTTGGCAGTATATGCAGCCTCACAGCTTTATCAAGGAAAGACGATGGACTTCCTAAGTAATGCCAAATCTGGAGGAGCCAATATTTTGACGGAATCATAACTCGTTGAATCTGCTCGTATCCTGTCAAGAACAGAATGCAATCAATCGAAAACGAAGCATACCCGTTTGAACTGAACAATCCGGTTCCAGTCAACCTTGTTCTTGGATTCATAAGAAGCAGCATATTGCCCAGAGATCGAATGACATGGAGCCGAGTGAACAAAATCCCAGCCCTTATGCAGATCTTGAAAATCAACGGAAGAAAATGGTGCAAGAACGCCATGAATTGCAAATTGTTTCCCAAGTATATGTCAGGGCTTGATATTAACACGTGATTGATCTCAACCAATCTTTCCTTGGGGTTTATCCTAGTGATGGCTAGGTTCTTGTTGTTAGCTCTCATATTATTGTATTTTGATGATAACAAATCTTAATATAGAAGTATGATTTGAAATATAAAAAATATAATAGAAAGTTAACTTGATGATTCAAGTCACTCGAATAAGTTTCCAAGCACTTAAACGATAGAATTGCATTTGAAGAAAACTTGAATCAAAAAGTCATTCAAATGAATATTTTTCACTTCAAGTGATTAAAGAGGATCACTCAGGTGGTAGTGACTGCACTCAAGTGATGTATTTTCACTTTTAGAATTTCTACAAGTTACTCAATAAAAATATGAAGCTATGTAAGATCACTCGAGTAATACGGTAAGCACTCGAGTAACTCAACATCACTTCAAACTCTTGCAAATGACTCGCAAAAGTTTTTAAAGTTGGAACAGATCACTCAAGTGATGCTTTGGTGCACTCAAGTGATATTTTCAAGATCATTCAAGTGATGGCCTTCACTTGTGAGTCCAGACGAGATGCTCGCAGGTGAAACAAAAGTGATGTGATCTTATCAGAAGATTACTTGAGCGATTCGAGATCACTTGCAAACTCCTTCAAGCGATCCATAAAAACACTCTAGTCATCTCCGTAGTGTTGAACCTTTTTGAAACAACGAGAATATCACTCGAGTGATAGTTTAAGCACTCGAGTAATAATCATTTTCACAACACTTCACCGCCTATGCATTAACTTGAGTGTCGGCGCATTAACTCGAGTGACAAAGTATCACTCGAGTGCATGTTCGTTGTCTGTAAAAATCAGCGTCTCGATAATTTTGATACTTATGATGAACCTCCTGATTAACGCTATAATCACTTATACTACTTCTAAATGCTATTAATCTTATTTATGTATAAGTCTCAAGTGATTAGACTTCGGATTGAATTCAAAATTAAGAAAAGCTAAATTCAGTCAGAAGCAATAAATGCCTACCAAAGAAAGCATTCAATTTCATCAACGGCTATAATTACTTTGTAGCGAACAGATTTGAATACGAAACAAGAAGCTAATGACAAAAAATCAATTATGTTCATTAAGTTCCCTGCTATTCTTTTTTATATTTACTGATATCCATTTCCACATCATCACTATTAAACCACTCACTAGTGTTTATCAACATAAGATCATTTGAACACTTGAGTGACAGAGTGAGCACTCGAATGATAAGAGAATACTCGAGTGATCTCATGTCACACTCAAGTGAGTGTTAATCATAAACTTAGAATCACTGTCTCAAATTTCTCAATATTTTTAAAACTCATTTAAAACATGATTATCTTATTCCTAACTATTCCTAATAATCACTAATCAAGTTTACATGAGGATTATAGGTGATAAAGTTAAATTACGGCTCAAACAGCCAAAAAGTAACTTTATGTTAGAAGCTTCGACGGCTACTTCCAATAGTTATATTTTAAGATACTCAATGGGAAAAGAAAGTGCTCAACGGTCAAATGCTCTTCATCAACTATAAAAGAAAGACACTTGAGATGAAGAAGTATGAGCTAATAATGCCTACAAATTCGATATGCTAATACTCTGAATCTTACCCGACCGAAGCTCTGTAATCATACTCCCACCATGTACTTCAGTATTAATCGTCATTTACTTCATACAAAGAGAAATATGTTTTCACTGTAATCATTCTATTTTTGTAAGAGTTATTCAAGATTGAGAGATCTTGAGTGAAAAACAGAATGTATCTCTATAGTGTGTAAGGAGGAGCTCTTATTTAGTATGAGAAGTTGAGAACTGAAAAATCTTCACAAGTGCCCAGATCAAACTTATGGGATTTTAGTGGTTTTCAAGTACCCGGTTAAATTTGAAGGAGATAGTGGATTGAAATTTCAGAATGAGTATGAAGACTGGATGTAGATCATTGTGGATTGGACTGAACCAGGATAAATCAAAGTTTGCATCTTCTCTTCCTAAGCTCTCATATTTCTAACATATATTATACTAATAAATGATTGTTGATTTATGATTCATTAAATTCACATTTATTGTTTTTACTAAAATACGAAAAGATTTTCAAAGTTCTTAAGATTATATCTTACACCCAATTTACCTCCCTTTTCGGTGTCAGCCAGTTTTAATACTTGTGATGAAACAGGGTTGTGATGCAACTTCTTCCTTGTGTCTTCTTTAACAGGGCTTCCATGGAAGCCAAGGAGGTAGATGTATGGAACTGAAAAATCTTTTTTAATAGCCATGGAGTGAGAGAGGTGTTTCTGAGAGCAGGGTCTTTGAAGGCAAATAGGGTTGAGTTTTGCGAAGGAAGGAAGAATGCCAGCCATATTTCGTGCTTCAATTCCTCTTTGTCCTCTTCGTCGATTTAGGGTTTCAAAAACTGAGGGTGTTGATTTTTCAATCAGAGTTCATTTTTTTAAAATAATACGTACCTAGATTCCTTTTTTAATATAACACATTCCTTGTTTCCCCTTTTTGTATTTCCAGGTCATTTGTCATTAGTGAGTGGTGCCACTAGGCTACACTACACAGGTCAGCATCCATGTAATCGTTTGTATCACTAGATTTTGTCAAACCTTGCCTCACAAATTAAATGGTCAGCGTTCATTGGTTTAATGGTGTTAACGATTTTGCACTCTTTTCTGGTGTTTATGGTTACTATTACTCCAAAAATAGTTCAGGATTACTATTTCACATTTGAGAAAAATAAGGGTTATTTAAACCTATTAACCCTTTTTTTATTTATTCTTCGTTATTCATTAATTGGTGGTCGGGCCATCATTTCGCTCGAAACTTTTCAGTTTTCAGTTTTTCACAATTGGAGTAAGTCTCCTTTTTCTTTCTTTCTTTCTTTTTCTTCCTTGTTTTCCTTAAAGAAAAATGTTTATATTGATTGGGGTAGTAGCGGTGTAATCCTGTAAAGAAAATAATATAAGTTCAAATCTCAAAAAATATACTTTTGTTTGAAGAAACAAAAACCCTTAGCATCCTCCAAGCCTTAAAAGAGATTAGTCTCAAGTTTAAAATGATTTGTTATCTTTGGTAACCAAAAAAAAAAAAAAAAAAAAAAACAGTTTATAACAAAACTTCTTGTTAGAATTGATGGAGAACTTGATTAGTGCCTCATTCATGAAAACTTAATGTTTTCTCGCCATCGCTTACTCAATAGAATCAACTTACGATATATCATACGCATGGATCAAATTCACAACCTCACACTTGAAATGACTTAAGCCGCCTTTAACCTTATTTAAATTGATTATAGGAGGAACAAACTTTATTGGGAAATGGAAGCTAGACAAAGACGCAAGATATTATTTAGCATCCGAAAATGTTTCTAGGGGGCATCGGAGTTGATATCCACACCCGCTACTCTAAAGCTTCATTCTTTTAAATTAAAATAATAAATACTAACGTTATGCATGAGGTTACAAGCACAATTAAACTTGTAACCTTTCTCTTAGAGGAAAGTTGATATGTGACTAATGGCCTTGTGCTTGATACGGCTTGCTCAAGAAAAAGCTCTCAAAAAACACGTCTCTTACTATTAGTTATCCTTTTTTTGTTTATATGTCACGGTATGGTGTTTTATTTGACACTGAAGTAATCACTTTAATAGTGTCCTATTATAAACTTGAGATTGAAGGGAACTTAAAGTCTATATAATGATGAGAATTAAGGAATTGCATTATTTATTTCGCCCCAGTCACATTCAGCAGAGTGTGTTGCCTGGGACCTAGGTTCTCTCTGGTAGCTTTCCCTGCCTCATCCGCCTGTCAGCCGTTTTTCAGAAAAATAATTAATAACAAAAAGAAATAGTGTATTTTTTCCAAAAAAAATAAAAATAGCTAGATCAAAGCCTGTGTGTACACACGTGTATGAAAAAATAGAACCACATCACTGCATAAACACTTTTAGTTTTGTTCTCATGTATGATGTTATAAAAAAAGAGACGCCGAAGAAAAGACACAGGAGGGAACCGCGCTTGTGATGCGGAGGAAGAAGCAAGACCACCTCATTGGTTACATACTTACATACCTTAAAAAAATATACTCTCATTCCCGTCCTAAATAAAAGACTTGATTTTTTTTTGAAGATGTTAAAAAAATTAATTAAATTATTTTTAAATATTTATATTTTTTTTTCCCTCCAAACTATGTTATCTAACTGATATATAATTTAAGGATACACAATATATAATATAATTAGAATGATTTATTTAGTTTTATTAATTTCTCTAAAAAAAAAAAAGTCAACTATATTTAACATCAGAGTATAAATAAATAAATAATTTGAGAAAGTTAGAAATTTGAAAAGAGATGCCGCGGACGAGGGAGAAAAGGTTGGGGACAAGCGCTTCATGCCTTTGGCAAATCCAAAGGGGAAGGCCGCCCCACCGACGTTGTAAGCGACGTCGTTTCCTATGTCTCCTTTGTCTTGTCCTCTTCCCTTTCCCTTTCTCTGCTGAAACCCCCGATGCCTTCCTTCCTTCATGACATTGTCAACTTCTTTCATTCATTCACTCCATTGCTCATTGAAAGTTATACACTAAATCTCTAAACATCAGAATTCATTGCTTTTCTTCCTTGTAATATCATTAAAACAAAAACTATTACTTCACCAGCGGTACACATGTTGAATAATAATAGTTTTTATTTTTTTTTAAAAAAAAAAACTTGATCAGTCTTTTTTGCATTCCATCTCACATTGTTTTCAGTTTTCACGTCACTGTCACTCCTCTCTTGGCAATGCCCAATTGCTGATTAACAACTAACTACAGGTGATTATTATATTGGTTGTTAATTAACCTAGATACCCAAAAGTCAGATGGGCCGGCCCAAGGTAGGTGGCCCCCACCCATCAGCTTCTTCGTCGCGAGGCATGAGTCGCCCGAAGTCTAGTAAGTTGATATAGTAAGCAGTTAATACAGGTAACCAAAAGTGACAAACAACGAGGTCTCTATAATCCAGCTAGAATCCCGAGAGGACTTAGGATGGAGATTATCACAGACAAACCTCCAATCACATACGATTGTAATTAGGTTTTGTCCCCACCGTCCCTCCCTTTCAAAAACATCTACATAAGAAGCCACAGAACACTGTCTGTTCTTTCCAATAATACTTGATTCAACTCCACTACAACTCACTGTAACCAACACAGCTAGCTCATTTCGGACTTTAATACACCTTCTCTTGTTTCTTCTCTTCCTGAAATCGCAGAAAAAACTAAGAAGCTTTTTTTTTTTTTTTTTTTTTTATCCAGGACCTCTTAGGTACTGAGGTTTTGTCCTTGCTGTACCGATCAGAGAGGAAATATGATCAATTCACTTTGTGGAAGTTCATTGTCCCTCAAGAGTGGGAGTTCATGCAACAAAATGCAACAACCCACCAATTCTTCAAACGAGTCCAAGAAAAATGCGAGCAGCCAGTCTTGTGATCATATAGAGCAGACTACTACTAGTCTAACCCCTCCAAGCTTAAAACTTCCCGCATTCAAGTTTGACTTGGACGGAGATGTGGAGGTCCAGTCACCAGATAGTTCCATGTGGGAGTCTTTCTTCTCCGATCAGTTAGACGGCGACTTCATGATCTCTTCTCCGGTGAGGAACATGCCTTCCCCACAAGCTTCTACCTATAACTGCAACTACAACTATGCTCAGGCAATGCAAGGACAGAGTCTCTCAGGCTGTTCACCTCCTCGCTTCTCATCTCAAATCGGAGCATTTACCGGCACCCACCACAAAGGTAAAGGACTCAGTCCCCTCCATAGGGTATATAACTCTCCCAACAACCAGTACATGCAGCCTGTGGAGAATCTTTCACTTCCAACCATAGAAGAATTCTTGGGAGACTATCAAGGAGATCATCATCATGGACTCGCAGCTGGAGGATATTCATCCACTAATAAACTGTCTGATATTGGAAGTTCATCATCAGACTGCTTTGACATTTCAACTTCAATCCCATCCATTTTGGATAGCTTGACCATGGCAAGTTCTTCAAGATACTGTGGTTCATCATCAGTATTAAACGAAGAATCTTCAGTAGTGACAAAAGGCTCTCAACTTGCCCAAGAGAGCGACGTGTATAATCAGATGACTGCTTCTCTTTCACAAGTCCTCCAGCAAGAACACCAGCAAGAGAAACAGCAAAAGCAGCAATCCGAACAGCTTCATAGTTTAATGGTGCCTCTTCCCATTGGCACCGAGCAGGTAAATTCAGTTATTAATATAAGAGTTAAATCTAAATAAGTTACTTAATTATATCATACCTTGTGTCTATAAATCTCATAAATTAGTTTAGAGGAAAAAAACAATAAATATAAATACTTTAAATTAATTTAATTAATTCCATTAATCTTTTCAAAAAAATAACCCAGTCTTAAATTTAGGAGGTAGTTATGAAGTCAAACAATAGTCATGTGTCTTGTTGACTTATTCTACACGTTTTTGTGCAAGTAGGAGCAAGACAGTGGACTACAACTGGTGCACCTGCTATTAGCTTGTGCAGAAGCAGTGGCCAAAGAAGAATTCATGTTGGCGAGAAGGTATCTGCACCACCTGAATCGTGTAGTGACGCCTCTTGGCGACTCCATGCAACGAGTAGCGTCCTGCTTTACCGAAGCCTTAAGCGCAAGGCTCGCAGCCACTTTGACCACCAAACCTAACTCCTCCAACCCTAACCCTTCCTTCGGTAGTTTCCCGCCAAACTCCATAGAAATACTCAAAATATACCAAATCGTCTACCAAGCTTGCCCTTACATCAAATTTGCCCACTTCACCGCAAACCAAGCAATATTCGAAGCATTCGAAGCTGAAGAACGAGTTCATGTCATCGACCTAGACATTCTCCAAGGTTACCAATGGCCAGCGTTCATGCAAGCCCTAGCGGCCCGACCCAGCGGGGCTCCGTTTCTGCGAATAACGGGTGTCGGGCCGAGCACAGAGTCCGTGAGGGAAACGGGTCGGTGCTTGACGGAGCTGGCCCACTCTCTGAACATCCCCTTCGAATTCCACCCCGTGGGCGAGCAACTAGAAGATCTCAAGCCACACATGTTCAACCGTCGGGTCGGGGAGGCATTGGCGGTTAATTCCGTTAACCGGCTCCACCGGGTCCCCGGTAACTACCTCGGAAATTTACTAGCAATGATAAGGGACCAAGCCCCCAACATCGTGACCCTGGTGGAGCAAGAAGCGAGCCATAACGGACCGTACTTTCTGGGGAGATTTCTGGAGGCATTGCACTATTACTCGGCGATATTTGATTCGTTGGACGCGACGTTTCCGCCGGAGTCAGCGCAGAGGGCGAAGGTGGAGCAGTATATATTTGCGCCGGAGATAAGGAACATAGTGGCGTGTGAGGGGCCGGAGAGGATAGAGAGGCACGAGAGGTTGGAGAAATGGAGGAAGACAATGGAAGGGAAAGGGTTCAAGGGGGTGGCACTGAGTCCGAACGCGGTGACTCAGTCGAAGATATTGCTGGGATTGTATTCCTGCGATGGGTATAGGTTGACGGAGGACAAAGGTTGCTTGCTCTTGGGATGGCAAGACCGAGCCCTAATTGCTGCTTCTGCATGGCGATGCTGAGATCATATACTTCTACGACATACAATGGAACTACTCTACTACAGAATACTCCCTCGGATCCTAAATATATAACATAGTTTTGTATAATTATGTCTTATATTTATGACCAGAGGTGATATTGATTAATTGCATGTGTTCCTAAAATCACAAAAGTTGATTTGTTTATTATTATTAATTACTGTGTTTAAGTATAATTAATTAATTGAAGGCCAAGCAAAAAGGGTAACAAAAGATACTCCGGTAACGTAGTTACAGTAGTTGAATTTAATTAATAAATACGTTCCTAAATGTACAATTCTTTTTTGATGATGGCATTTGGGTTTAAGGTTTAGAGTCTAGTTTGTTAATTCATATAATTAAGTTTCTCTGTTGCCAGTGCTATGTTATGTGGTTTGCGAATGAATTAATCTAATTACATGTTACTAGATTTATTTATTTATTTTCTTTATTTGGCCATCGCTATCAAATTAGATTTCGTTCCTTGAACAGAGAAGTAAAAAATAAAATAAAATTATGCATCATGCACAGCCCCAGGCAAATCTAGTTGGGAGAAGTTCATCTTTTTCTGCCAATTGTTATCCAAAACTATTAAGTTGATTTTTTTCCTGCCTGGTTTATTAAGTTGAATTTAAACATTGTCAAGTTTAATTAAGGCTGTCTTTATTTTTTCGAGAGACTTCGAATTTAGAAGCAGAAGAAACAAATGATGTTCTGAACATAGAAATGTGATTACTCAAGCTTAACAACTTCCCTCTATCTTTTCTACCACCTTGCCTCTCCTTCCCCTTAAATTTGTACACATCTATTTTTTAACACCCTATCAGCCTGCCACTAAATTGCCACTGTTTTCCTTCAAGTTTTGCTAAACACAGTAATATTGAGAGAACACTTGATTATTTTTCCCAGGCATTATTCTATTTTCCTTATATCATTATAAAGCACATATTTTTTTTTTTGTTAAAGTAACAAAAAAAGAAATCGCAATCACCCGTCTCGGAATTATATATAGGCCATATTTGTATTTATCTAAAAGCATATCATCATTTCACTTTAAAACACAGAATAAAGAAGTAATTATCAACCGGGTTGAGTGTAACAGAAAAAACTAATTTCTTATCATGTGGCGAATCATGATTTAAATCCCTATTAGTAGAGATACCTACATTTAGTAGTCGAAAATAATTTGGCGGGGGGAGAGGGAGAGAGAGAGAGAGAGAGAGATCAGGCTTAGTTTGGAATGTTTCAGCCTATAGCTATAGAATTATCTTGTGTGGTGGCCAGATAAGCAATGTGGGATTTTTGTCCCACATGCAAAGGTATCAAAGCGCGAAAGTTTCCAGGTCGACGTTGTGACAAAATGCCTTCCTCATAGTGCAGCCACTCGCGATGACTGAGGGCAATGAGATCTCACACTTGTTAATACCTTCCAAATGCTTAGTTTTGATCTTCAGTGATGATGTGAAACGATAATAATGTCAACAATACAATGGACATCAAGATTTTAGGACCCTAAACATCAGCTAATATTGTCCCTATGTGGGAAATCAAATTTACTTAAATTGTCACGTAACTCCAATTCAATGCTTAAGAAAGGGTTATGTATATAATATAATATTGATGATTTCATTGCCATTGCAGAACACTGTTCAATGTACTCAGAACAGAGATCATCGAAGTTTTTGTATGTTACATATTGTACAAGACTTTTACAACACACCCATTTTTATACAGCAAACAAAACTATCAGAGACAAGTCGGGAATATTCTCCGACAAACATTGTCTTTCCAGCTACTAAGCATTTCCGCGATCTCAGAGAGATCCTAGCATCCAAAAGGCAAACCTCAGCAGCTTCACTCTGGATGATGATGGATTCTCACAATATTGAACATCCACATACGTGTTTTCTTGGGACCTCATCAACATCTTTCTCTGCTCAAACCAGCGAAAGAAAATTTCAACATTCAAACAAGAACAGAGACTTATGCATCGACACATTTTAGAAGAAAGTGTGTTAGGATACCACGGCCCCTCTTGGCCTATTCCAGGAGAAAGCACATGGTTAAAGAATAATTTGGTTCAGGAAGCAGTTATTATCGTGTTATAGTTATCTATGTTCAGTTATTTCTTATGTATGTAGCATTGCCATGTGTCTCAGGAAGTTATTGTAGGTTGAGAGTCAGTTATGTTATGCTGTCATTATATATAGGTGTAAGACATGTTATGGAGGGGGTATCTCATATTCAGTGAATTATGTTGTGCTCTTTCCTCTGAAATTACAGATACCGATCCTAGAGTTTTCCCCCTTGTTTTATTCTCTTTTACATAGAATCCTACTATTTGAAAGCAAGAACATAATAAAGTGGTTCCTGATACTTCGTTTCATTATATTCCTAAACTTAATAGACACTCATCTTTCATAGCTGACGCTTGATAGCATCTGAAGTAAATTGTCATTCATGAGAAATAAACAGACAATATTCAAACAAAATATTTCAGAATGAAGCGTACCTGCTTTTGCTTTAGCAAAAGACGGCTGGACGACAACATGCATAGTGATAACCCCAATAGGAAGCTCACCAAAAGGCGCTCTACATTGACCAACTGTCCTGTTGTTTTCCAAAATTTTTCCAGCGCTTATAAGTTTTACATCATTAGCTGCCTTTGGTATAATCTTCTTATCTAAGAACAATCAGAACAACAGATTCCAATTCAGGTATGGTAAAAGATGAAACACACACACAAGGGAGATGAAAACAAAACAAGAAGAAAATAAAATAAATTTTAACATCGGAACTATGCAATGTCCAGAATAATACAGATACAGAATTTAATCACATACTATATAGGGTTGCAATCCAACTCCAACATGCTTTATCTACTTAAATTGGTCATCAGTAATTTAGTTCAAGGTCATTGCTGGAAACAGAACACCATGACTCCAAACAGAGTGATGCTGACAAAATACATTACAGGGGAAGAAGTAAAATTCAAACAATCGCAAAGACCTGGTCATCAGAAGACTTTAGGTGTGTGTTATCAGATTTTTCATTAAACGATGACAGGGAGGGGAACTTTTCTAAGAGACCCAATCATCTAGTGCTGAGTTATGAAAAAAATTTCACTTGTCATGTTCTTGATGAAACTAGACATATTTTCTCCCGCATTGCAGAGTCTAAGGAATGAGCCACATTATTCAAAATTTGATAATATTGCAGCTTACTATAAATTTTATTATACATATATATTGATACTTGAAAGCAAACAACTTCAAACTATATTGATCTTGAAGATCTTTTTCATACCTTATACAGCTTAGAGTATGGTAGCAATTAAACAGCCATATAATTAATAATTTCTGACATTTAAAATACAGCACAGATGTCATGGCCAATCTTCAAGAACCAATCAGTCCAAACCAGTTGATCCTTTCAACCAAGCACTCTATTTGTGAGGAAAATGACTTGTATTAAGATCTCACACTACCACAGCACCTTCCACCATTTCATGCTGATTCCACAATAGTTTAAATACCCCACCTTTTCTTTGTTCCTTTCTTTCTTTTCTCTCTGTCAATAATTAAATACCTCTTCTACATTATAGGGTGAAGAAAACCCCCCCCCCGGGGGGGGGGGGGGATTAATTGATCTCTGCATACCTCCATAATTAAACAAGCTGGAATAATTATGGTATTTTTATTAATTTTTTTTTCTTCTTTCCTTCTCTCAATCACTTTTATCCAATGAAGAAACTCCAATTAAACTATCCAACAAAATTACAAGCAACTGGTAATCCCAAAGAAACATGCCAATGTGAAGGCCAGAAAAAAAGGGAAAATATACAGCAATATTATCCTTTAAATCCCTTTAATGCAGATTTGGTCTAAAGACTTCTCTGATGTGATTTCATCACAAGTTTTCATTAAATTGAAGTTAAAAGCATTTGGTAAACATAATCAATCTAGTCTGCCTTCTTTAAAGTATTCATAAGAAACTTAAACATCATAGCCTTTGTCATTCAATGCAACTACATAAGGTAAGAGGTAATTTGTTTCCTTCCTATTGCGCCAAATACAATGACATAAAATGCTTTGTATATTACAGGATAACATTATTCAATGAACAAGAAATTAATCTCGCAATAAATGTCACAGTGAAGTCAATCTTGATGAATTCATTAAAGAAAATTAGAGTCTTCAGCTAAATCAGAACTGATGCAGGTGATTATTCTCAATATTTCCATATATTTCAGTACGTAAACTTGGTATCTTGTCACTCATTATTAGCTTAATTGGGTGTAAATATGCTTTAGCTCTTCAGCAGGTCTTTCTTCGATAAAAGGAAACAATAGTTCTGCAGACTAATTGAATTCCATCCTCAAAAAACAAATCAAATCGTGACAAATGTCGCCTTGCCTTGTTGGCATAGCTCTAGCTTTACAACTCTTTCTCCCAGCTAGCACGCTCAAAATTTTTACTAAGGCATCCTAGAATCTCAATTTGCAGGTAGAGGGATAAGAATACGTCAATATTGCAAGTATCCATAAGAGTTTCAGTACCAACTGCATTCTGTTGACAAAGAAAATGTTTTATGCAAGAAACCGTCATTTATGGAAAGAAGTAACATGTATGTTAACCCGGCTTTTTAATTGGCATGCACAATAAACACAATCTATTCACCAACACATCAACCAATTTAAGAGTACATGATGTGTAGTTTTAACAAAATGCATCCTAATAACACCTGCATATTTTCTTAAGAAGTCTTCAGAATGAGATTTTTTTCAATTGGCTGACAGGAAATGTGATTAGACGATCCTTTGTTCATCAGAAACTGCTATATTGTCATAAATGTAAATAGCCTTGCAATAAAATCCTCTAAAAGTAGGACCATTCACTTTTTTACGCCAGACAACTTGAAGCATTTCCTATCTTGTTTAATTATCATTCTGAAACACCGTTCATGAACATCCAACAATTTATAAATAAAAGCAAGTGTAGCTGATAACCTTTTGGCCATTCTGAAACAATTCTTTCCTTTAGCATGGCTACAGTAGAAGCTGGCGAGTAGCGGAAGGGCCCAATATCTGACCCATCGTAGATACGGAACTGAAGCTCCACCAAGTCTTCCTCCGGCATCTGTTTTTTTTAATCGATTCAATTGGTGTACAAGACGGTACCACCACCCTTGAACCAAAACTATTCCCTCAAAATCTGCATACCCCTGCAACCAAACAGACCGATCGATGAAATACTCTTTTAATTTTTCTCCTGCAACAATTGGAAACGGGTAGAATTACCGGGCACCAGGCAATTCCGAATCTATTCGACAAAACGTAATTGAACCAAAACATAATCATTGAGAAAAGGGGAGAGAAAATGCCTGATTAAAAAGAATTTCAAATGAGATAATACCTTGAACGAGAGTCATAGCGGGGAACGGAGACTGGAGCTGATGGGTTACGATAGATGTTTGAAGAAGGAAAAATTTATTGGAATCAGAGAGAGAACCCTAGAGCCCTATATTGACGCGTTCCTTTATTTTTGATTTTCTTTTTCTTTTTCGCTTTGAGATTTGAATCGATGATGGGGCTTTTGTCAAACAAAGCAATCTTCTTGGTCTTCCATTTTTTAAATTTACGGAAGAATTCAGCTTTTTATTGCACCGAAGCTTCAACGAAAAGACGAAGAAGAAAAATAAGTGAGATTTGGGATTTGGAATCTTGGAGGTGTCAGTGAATAGAGTGGGAAGGTAAGAAGTTAGGAGTGACGGAGGAGATTCCTGTTGCCGCGTAAAGGGGAATATCTAAACCAATCAAAGCAAGCTCGAATTTAACGAACGGGAAGAAATGCTCAGGTCAGTTACTATGTTTGTGTTAATTCGTTGGATGACCCGTTTTTTGCCAGCGGCCTTGTAATTTTTGTTTTTCTTCGGTTTCCGTATGGATTTCATTTTCAGATCTGTTTTAATTTTTTTTATTAATATAAAAAAGTTTAGATGGGGTAGACACCCGTAACCAACTAAGGTTAGAATACGCCTCCAGGTTCAAAAAGTTCTTACACTTACAGATTGTCCACCAACGAGGTCCTCACATCTACCAGCGAGAATCGAACCTCCTCATATTTAAGGTGAAGGTTGACGCTTTAGCCAACTATACCAATCCTACTTCAGATCTGTTTTATCCCGCAAGGGCTCAACCTCTCGGCTAGTGGCGGATCTTGATGAATATTTGGAGGAGCCAAATGTATACTCATTAACTAATTAAAATTTTTTATGATTTTATAACATGTTTAAAATATTCGAGTTATAACAAAAGTATTTTAACAATTCTAAAGTATTAGATAACATACATTTCTCTAGTATGGATGTCATATCAATTACAAAATGAGAAGATATCATGGAATTCTAAGATTACTGTTATATAATATATCAAAATATTAAAAGTTAACAATGTAATTTATAATACAAAATTAATAAAACACTATACTAAATGAAACAATTAAAAATTACCTTCACTTAAAATAATACTCTTCGCTCTTTTAATGACTTGAAATTTTCAATAATTGAATTAGTAGTGAAAGTATCGATTATTTCTCTTTCAATATGAATTACCATACTATCTCAATAAAATCATCTTCCATCTTGTTACGCAATCTTCTCTTAATTCTTTTCATTCTTGAAAAACGAGCGTTCTATAGCAAGTAAGAGCCGAAAAAAATCATGGAATAATAGGCGCGTTACCATACTAAATATAAATAGAAAAACAAAATCATGGAATTAAGACCAAACAAAGTAAATATGGAGTTGAATCATAACAAAGAAATAAGATGGGAGAATTTACACATGCAAGCAAGAGCCAAAAAATCACAAATGAGTTGTCAAGGAAGGGAGATTGGGAGAATTTACCTAACAAGCAAGAAGAAATAAAAAATCACAAATGAGTTGTCGAGGAAGGGAGATTGGGAGAATAATAAGCGTTTACCAAACGAGTTATCTTTGACATAATTGGAATAATCAATCAATCACATTTAATTTCTCATCGTCTATTAAATTTAATTAATTGGTTGAACAATTCCCATATTATGTTGCTTAAATTAAAAGATCCCACATTCCCATATTTAACTTGTATAATTAATTTTTTTGAACAATTTTTTTTTTTCAAAATTAAGAAAAGAGTGCATGGAAAAAGAAAATAACAGAAATTTGTTGCCAACGGAAATTACAGTAAAATAAACAATTTAAGGGCAGTAATTCAGATTTTAGTTTAGAATTTGATGACAAGAATACAAGCAAAATATATTTTAATTATTATTATTTATATAAGGGACATATTTTTGGGTTATTGTTTTTTTTTTTTTTTATAAGAATGAAGGCAAAACGCCTTAAAGTTAAAACATGACTACAAGGGAAGGGGATTAACTCCCAAACTCTCATAATCTACCCATTCCCTTAAGTAAGAAGGGCAAACCTCAATAATAGCAGACTTAGTGATTCCCATCTTCGCTAATTCATCAGCAACTCTATTGGATTCTTTAGGAATAGCCCTAAGCAAATTTCGCCAATCCCATTGAAGCATTTCTTTGATCCTTAGCATAATTAAATTCCCAAGGCAATACTCACCGTCCAGAATCAAACGAACAACTTCTTCAGCGTCTGACTCAACCACAACGTTCTTCATACCCAGCTCCCACAGAATCTGCAAACCTTATTGTTTTTTTTTGCTTTTAGCAAACCTTATTGTTCGTTTCGTGGAAATATATAAGAGGACTATCAGTGTACCCAAAAAAAAAAAAAAAAAAAAGGGACCACCGTTGTCAAGTATGCAGCCCATGTTCGTTGCGACTATTAAGCATTGTTCGTAAGTTAAAGACAAGAAAAATAGGCCCAACCAGTAAACATGTGATTCATATTTTAACGTTGACGAAAAATTACATTCAGATTACAGTCAATTCGAATTTTCTTACTATTAAAAAAGCTAGTGATGATTTATAAATATTTATTTTATTTTGATATGGTCTATAAATGTTTTTATGAGCATATTTTAAGTCATGAGACTTGTCATGTTTTAAAAGCAATATTTGAGAGTTGAGATTCAGAAAAATTATGCTCTTTTTTTTTTTTTTTAACCTGAGAAAAATTTATGCTTAAACTCAGCGTATCTGATACTCCGTATTAATTTTAAAATACGATCACTTGGGAAGACAGGATAGGTATAAATTCTTTGGAGTATTTTATGCGAGAATCTTTCGTAGACGCTTGATATATTTTTTAATTTAAAATTGATTTCAATATTTTTTTCTGGTAAAAAATCTTTGATTGGTTAGTTTCATTTTGAATATGGTGACAGCAACATAAAAGACAATGCAGGATCGAATTTGCGACCTTGCTAGCTACCTATGCAGTAAAAAAACTGAAACTACAAATGTTAACAGAGGTCGACAAAATACCAAACATTTTCCTGTTGACAAAAAAAAAACAGAGGTCGACAAAGAATAAGACACTTCTACCGCTTAAACCCGTATTTACCGCTTGCTCCCTTACAAAATTGTTATTATTATATTTAAATATTCAATAATTAATATAATAATATATTATTATAAATTTCAAAATTCGTGGAAAAAGACACACCATTCTCATCCCAAACAAAGACGATAGCCCACATCCAACGCCGTTTCTTGGTGGTCCCATATGAATATATAGTTACCCCCAAATAACAGAACAACAAAAATTTGGATGTTGTTTGTCTTTTAGGGGTATTTGCTAACCAAAGCATCAGTCTCTTGCTTTCACTGTTAACTTCATCGGCTACTATTTGTTACTAGGAACTATCCAAAGCAACAATATGCAAGATGTACCATAAAATAAAACAAGAATGGGACGAAAAAAACATATATATTTTTTCATTTTACTTTGATATGATCTTCTTTACAGAGGAAGGAGGTAAATCATAGCATCACAAAACCAAATATTACCCTCAACGAGCAAAAAAGGAAAACTTGGAAATGAAGTAACAGAAGGACCGATGGAAGAGGTCAGTAGAAAACAGAGGAGAATCGGAAAAAGACGAAGAGTCGTGGTGGTGCTGAGAGATAGCAAAAGTGTGTGTGTGTGTTAGGAAGAAGGAGAAGGCGGCAAAAGTGGGATAGGTGATCTCTAAAGCCAGAGAGCGCCGGCTTCTTTGAGGAGAGGGACGAGGGTGCCATTGATGTGGCAGGCCATGACTCTGTCCATGGTGCCGATGAGCTTGCCGCCGATGAAGACGACGGGGAGGACGGAAGAGCAGCCGAGAAGCCTCATGAGGGCCCTCTCGAGCTCCTTCCCTCTGGGGTCCTCGTCAAGTTCGTACACTGTGGGGTTCACTCCCATGCCGCAGAAGAGCCTCTTGATGGCGTGGCACATGCAGCACGTGCTTATGCTGAAGATCACCACCGCGTTCTCCGACGCCATCCTCTCTATCCTCTCCAGCGGGTCTCCCACCACCACCGCCGTCACATACCCACCCCACGATGCCGCTGTCTGATAATGCATTTTCACGTCTGTATATGTATTATGTATGTAAATGAAGATGCTCTGCTCTTGAGAATGAGATACAAGTGAAGCTAGCTGGTGAGTGAAGAGAAGTGAAGTGAGGGTTGGTATTTATAGAGGCTGAAGCGCATTGTGATGATAATGTCGTTAAGTTTTTTTTAAAAAAAAAAAATAAAAATAAAAATAAAAAGTTTGTTACACTCTTTCTTTACTCTTTCGTAGTCGTCACCTTATGCAAGCAAGAGAGAGAAAGAGGGTGGTGACGACTTTATGTCCGATTTTGCCTCTCTTTTTTTCCTTTAATTTCTGCTAAGTAATTAAGAAGGTTTGGAGTATTAGATTAGGCTTGGGACAGGCAATTTTTGGGGTAATGATTGTGTTGGGGGGGCAAGGGAAATGTGAATAATTCTATAAGAATACGACTAACAAGTAATGGAAGGAAATTAATTAAAGGCGTTAATAATATTGTTAGGGGAAAAGAGAGAGTAGTTAAGGTGAAGGAATTAAAAAAGGAAGAGGGACAGGGACAGGCTTTTGCAGGAGGGAGAGAGGTACTTACGTTGTTCTTGGGTAAGAAACTGCAATTCCTTCTTGGTCGTCGTCCTTACTGTTTGTCCTACCCACTGTACTCATCATCATCATCATACTTCCCTTCCATTGCCTCTCTTCTTTTTTTTCTTTTCTCTCTATGCATGCTAGTTCTTTGGACCTTACTACCTTCTTCCATAAAAAGACTTCATTCTCAGAATTTAAACTGGTCTATCATGGATTAATTAGGGCCGCTTCTGTTGTGTCATCTTTTATTGAGGATGATCTTTATAGACCATATGTATCCACATCAATCAGTCTTGTTTAACTAGGTATCACCAGATATAGGAGTATAACAATGAAGAAAGAACGCTTGAGACCTTTTTCCATTGAAAAGGGGAAAAAACACGTACGCTAGAGATATGTATCTCCCATTATTGATTCATACATACACTATACTTCAATATTCACTGATACTCCATTAATTAACCATCCACCCTCGCAAATAGCTAGGCGCGTAAATACTGAGCATCATATCATATAGTCACGGCCGGCCAACAAATAACTAGGCACAAGAAATATAAATAAATTTATATATTCAATACCACAATCACATGGTCTTACGTGGTTTGTTTGGGAAGAAATAAGAAGTGTCTTTTTAAATAATTTTTTATAAGTCGAAACAAAACTTTTATCACACACTTATATTCGTAAAAACACTTTTAACAAGCTAAAAGAAACCAGCACTACATATGTAAGGAATTAATTTCAGTCACAAAGTGTTGTTCAGAAGAAGCGATAGTGTATGAATTTGATAAGGTAGTTAATTGGCCATGCCTATAATTAATTAGTGAATAGTGAACGGCCAGAGGAGGCACATGCTGGGCTGCCATCGCTCTCACAACACGCATGCCTCATATATGCCTAGATATGTACGCAGCATGTTCGCTCTCGTACAGCCTTCTTTGCACTAATATGGCACCAACACACTCAAACTCAGTGTGACCATTGTTTTAGAGTTTTTCAATAACAAGCCAATCGGCTTTAGAAGAAGCACACAAACCTCATAAGTAATAATGTTGATAGTAATAATATATTGCCTCTGTGGTCATAGCTAGAGATTGTTATTCACGGACTGATGATAAATGTAAATAGAAATATCCGTACGTATACAGTGAAAGAAGGTTACTCTTTTTGGTATTTGGGGTCGTAGCTAGCTAGGCCCTTTTGTTACAGCTTGGAAGGGAAGAAACAAAGAAAGAAAGAAGAGACAGACATACAGAGAGAGAGAGGGGGGCATGTTATGTTATGGGGCTGAGACAGAGAAAGAGAGATTCATGGGCGAAGAAAAAGATAATGATATTATTCGATTGTGCTTGTCGGCTTCCCTTTCCTTTCCCTTTGCTTTTTCACAGACCTTGATATTATGTGTCTGTGACGTGTATGAGTATAATACAAAGGTGACACACACACATATATATGGTTGGATAGATTGACCAAAATGCCATTGTTTATTTCCATTTTTCTTTCTACTGAAACCCTCCATGGCTGTGTTCAATAAAGCCTGCGTCTAAAACACACTGGATCCGGCTCTCTCCTTTCCAGTGTACCCGAAATGCTTTTAAAAAACTTGAAATGCCATAACAATGACTCTGATGAAGTGCGTACGGTATACCAAATGGAACTATTCTTTATTTCTTTTTCATTTCTTCACATATTCTTTGACCATTTTTTTTTTTGTTGGGCAAAATCTAGTGATGGGAGATAAACTTTATGGTCAAAAGTAAAACAGACACACAGTTCTAAAAGAACCAGTAATTAGTAAAGTAAATCTTCGTTTCCGAATGGGTCTGATGCTGAAATGGGGTCCTGAAGCAAGTACATGATGGATAATTGATGCTTTCAATTTATGTGCTTAACCCAGAGAGATTGGTTTTGCCATCAATGAGGAAACAAGGCAAAAAGATGTGGGGAGTGTGATGAGACTTAGTGACTGAGAACTTTAAGTGAACCGTCTCATCAAGGTAGGGCCAATCGAACTCACTTTCTTGAGTTCTTCTTTGCATTAAGATGCTGCAGGGCTTATTTTTATGACTGGATCCCAATAAAATAAAAGGCAAGGTTGGAAATGTACAGAAGAATATCAGTTTCTATTCCATGCTAATAAAGCATTTGAAACTTTGAGTTCAATATGTTCATTTGACTGACCCAACCATATGGAGAGACTTTCTTACGGGGATATGACATCATCCAAACATATATTAGTGTTATCCACTCGCTCACTTTTATGGATCCATTTTGACTAAGGTTGCTTCAACTTCTACTCATAATGATTATAAAACCCAAGCTCAGGCACTAATTAATGTTGTTTCCTGCTTTTTGTTTCCTTTCATTAGTTCTATATGACAAAGTCACCATTAGAGTTTGTCTAGTATATTAAATATCTTCTCCAAACAATAAAGGCACGTTCCTCTTTAATTACACTGATTTAAAGTTGATACAGATGCAAATACTTATAATAAGGAATGACGGTTAAATTATCTCATTCATCTCACACAAAGGCAAAATTTTAGAAGACTGCCACTCTGTACCTTATTTAAATTTTTTACATTTACTATTTATGAAAGGATGCATATTTTCTCTCATATCTTATTATCTATCTGCATTTACACTTCTATGCCTCCCTCTTTCCCTTTCCCACATGTCCAACCAATAGCGAACAAGGGTAAAATTAATAAAACATCATTTATTACCCTATAAGTGATTTATATTTTGAACACAACTTTTTAGATACAAGTCACTTATAATAAGACACTGAGTGGTAATTCATAACCAAGTAGATTATAGTTATTAATCTCTATCTAACCATAATACTCCTTCGATCCTTAATATAAAATATATTTGTAGAGTTAATTTTGGCCTTAAATCTAAGACAATGTTTTTATATTTGTCAAGTATTTTTTTAATTTATACTTATTGATACTCTCTCAATAATAACAAACGAAGGTGACAAGGTGTCTTAAAAAATAAATGTTGCCATATTAATTAACTTAACCGAAATCTTAATCTGGTCAAATTAAGTAAATATATCTTCTATTAAGAACGGACGGAAAGAGTATAATATAAAGCTGTGGTCTTGATCGTTATCACAAAATCCAAGCAAATTGGAGGGGACGTGTAAGATTTGATTTGGAAAATCAGGTGATGAAGTCACATACAGTGATGGGGAATGGAAGAGTAAGGTGAAGTGATATAATGGTGAATGTTGGGGAAGGTAAAGGCAACAGAAACATGTCGCCGCACAAAGGCAGCGGCACTGCCCAATTTCTCTGCTCACGAGAACTGTCCAAAATGATAGGCCAACGCATTGCGTGTCGGCCATTTCCTTCCTCCTTTTTTGTTCCTCATTTGCGTAATGAAGCAACCACATTATTATCCATTTGGGTTTGGGAAAAAAAAAAAAAAAAAACAACGGAGAAAAGTCAGATTTTTGTGTAGAAAAATCAAAATCCTCAATATGACATATGCAGATATACTATAATGATGCTACACTTCACGCAGGGCACTGCATTAATTACTATGTTTCAGTAGGGTATGGCTATCAATAATTTCAGTAGTTATGGTGTTGTTGTGTGTATATTTATATATTTAGGTAATTCCATTTACGTCTAAAATGATGGACTCAGATACGGTGCTCCATGATGATAAGCTAGTATAAGTTGTAAGACATGAAGCATGATCAAGATTTATGGTCCTAGGTTGCCTATAAAATAGTGAGCAATCATGTGTGGGAGTATAAGGATGTCTCATGAGAGGCAAGAAACATAGAGACATGAGTCTGTGTAGAGGGCATAATACTGATTAGGATGTGGGATTCACGGTCTCTGGGTCTCATGAATGCACTTAAAATTTGAATTCTTTTCTTTTGGATTTAAGGCAGACCAGGAAGCACGCTCTCGAATACTTTCTGTGTCTGTGAGAGATAGAGATACGTAGAAAAATCAAATGGAATGTGTCATTGAGATGATTCATGGGTCTGACGCAAAACTCCTTTTTTGCTGGTTAAACATTATAAAATAAGAGGACAAAAGGAAACCTTCCTTTACAAACACCAAAACTGTAGTTGATGCAGCCGTTAAAGTAAAAGACATGGATGACGGCTTTTCTCAGCTTTTGTTCCCCGAGCTGACGTTTCACCAACGTTGACTGCTTTTAACCTCTCTCTAATGTAATTTTTAATATTTGTGTCCTTCTGTTTGTCGTTTTCACTTTGAACAGCAATACCATACTATACTCACCTCCCAAGAACTCAGCAATTAAGTTCCATTGTTATATATAATCCTCATCAATCACCACACAATGGGGGTTTTTTTTTTTTTTTTTTGGGGGGGGGGGGGGGGGGCGCTTCAACACCCAATGCTTCTTGTTCCTCTTATTTTTAGGATTAGTCCATTATGTATACTTGTAGTGATCGAGCAATACTCAACTTTCCAGGATTAAACAAATAAATAAAGAAGAAACGCCATTTTTAATTTTGTAGCTTTTGAAGAGAGACAAGAAGGTGTATCGGTATTGGGATCAGACGGTGCTTTTGTCTCGCATTGTGTCTCCCCACAGTCATTCAAGTTAAGGGCATGTCTGTCTGTTCCCTCTGCCCTTGTTTGCCTACCAACATTTACATATCCTCTTTGAACACTTCATCCTCTCGCTTTAATTTCATTCCTTCACTCTGCAGTGCAGATTAAAATGGTGCTTTAATGAATTTATTGCAGAGTGAAATTACAGGAGGCTAGCTAGCTTCTGTGTCGTAGATACCAGTAGTATTAAATACGTTCAGGAACGTATGCATGTGCATGCTATAGCATGCTCGTAAATCCTTGGACAGTGGGAGCTTCTTCTTTTGAACTTTGCAGTTCAATGGAATCTAAAAGGAACCTTTTCATCTCTTGTGAAGCTTAACTAAAGGCTCTGGCCACGGTTCTGTTTGACCGGTGCACTGGAAGAAAGTATGAGAGAGAAACTCGTTATATAAATGTACATATCTTGGTGACTTGACTTGAGAGGAAAAGATGGATCACGCTCGATTATATTATATCCCCAACAATAGGAAAAACTTGAAGCTTTAGTTGCGTTGCCGTATCAGCTTTTTGTCTCCCAAGCGTTCTTTTTAGTAATGCGGATATATAGACGGGCTTAAAATTTGGTACTACTCACTTGTAAATATTTAACTAATTAAATCCTTCCATCAAACCAAGTTATAATCCCCAAATTCATGGGAACTCTCATCTTAATCGTATGGTTGACTAGAGATAGGAAAAGATGAAGGGATGTCATCTTAACGGGCTAAAGCTACGCTCCACCGGGGACTACTAGCGGTAAAAACATCAGTGCTAATAAACAAATGAATTTTTTTTTTTTTTTTTTTATAGTAAAAAGTTTTGGAGGGTTCGACATCGGGCCCCACTGCCAAAAGAAGACGGCCCCGAGCTCTCTATGAAGACTTACTAGACTTACGAGATCGCTTTTCAAAGGAGTCCCAACCGACGACAGAGGGATCGAACCCACGACCATTTAGGCCTAGTCCTGGATCCCTTACCATCTATGCCAACTCTCATTGGCATAAACAAATGAAAATTGATTGATAAATTTAGGACATGATTGTCTTTCACAGGCCCCAGGCAAGCCCAAAATATGGACTCTTCCCACCCTCCGGCCCACCACTTTTTTCTGGAGTCGCTCTTAAACTAAGAATGTCCTTGAATTATGCCCCTCAATTCTACATCTCTGGGTGTACACGTACCCAAAAACCAAATTATCTGAGTCAGTTTTTTAAAAAACAAAAACACGTCTTGTGAATACAGAAAAATCCGGTTGATAAACTCTCTCACCATAACCAGGTATGCGACGCGAGTTATATCTGGATTAGTCAGGGCAAAGCTCTGGATATCAGATGGGAAACAAAAAAAACAAAAACAAACACACACCTAGCTTTCCTACCAGTTTAAAACTGGAAGCCCTTCCGGTCAGAAATAATTCTACACAAGGTATTCTAATTAACGTGAAACAAAAATATAATTATATGCACATAAACGTTATAAATCCTCAAAAAATGTTATGCTCATTAAATGGCACATCCAATACTTTTAGCTGCACCATAACATGCAAGTTCATGAGATAGTAATACAAATGCTTGAGGGACGCCAGTACCTATGAGGGGGGCTGGACTGTATATTAGGGGGAAAAGCCTGAAGGCAATAAAATCAATTAACTTACAAAGGGAAAAGGATTAACAAACCCACTCAACAAATGGTTAGCCTTGATTTAACTCCTATGACGAAATCCTTCTTCTAACTAGATAAACTATCAGGTAACTCAGACGAAAATCACAATGCATTCTCTATGTGCATACAGTGTGGTTCACATCCCCAACAGCAAGGTTACGGGCAAAATTCCTGAGCAGCCTTTTCTTAACCAGTCTAGAAACATGAATTTTCATTGCCGAGAGATAGGGGCCATAGGCATTGATGAGGGCTGGTTATAGTAGTTACCATCTGAACCCTGAAAACCATGGTAGGCACCCACTGGAGCTGGGGTATAAGGTGAAATACTATTTAGGGAAGCACCAACAGTGGAATAGGATGCCATTGATGGCTGTTGTGTCATGCTATAACTATAAGCTGCATTGTTAATTGATCCAGCAGTATGCATGAACTGTGGCCCTTGGTACAGTGGCATTGATGGTAATGGGGGCACTGGGGGAGGAGATGATGAAGGTGGAGGTGGGAGTTCACTGAGAGTAGTTTGTTGATTGGTCGTAGATGCATTTGGCAGAGATTCAGGAAGAGAAAAGGGAGGAAGCGGTTGTTGAGGATTATGAGATGGTATATAAGATGGCTGGTCATTATCCAGCTTAGTCCTCTTCTCGGAATGATAATCACCGCCAGAAGACTCTTTAATTGAATTACCTATCACCCCTTCAGATGCTAAGGAGGATAGAACATAAGATAGCATCTGGGCAGATGATGTTGATGCGGTTAACTTGGCCGCCACTGCAGCAGCAGCAGACTTGCGTGTATCTTCCTCAATGTGTCCAGATTTTTGCGGATAAGACACTTGCTGTGCATACATCAATGGAGCAGACTGCTCCCTATCTCCAGGAATAAAGCTAGGAGGAGCTAAGGAGGTCTGAATTTCCTTTGAGTTTTGTACAGCTAATGACTGCTGAATGCTGTTGTCATTTAGTGATCGCTGGCAGGTATTACCAACTCGTTCGGATTGAACACGTGCGGCCTGATGCATCAACACAAAAACTCAGATACCTGACAAAAGTGACACATCAAATAGAAAATTTCTAACATATACAACAGACAGTCAAGAAATTAGTTTGTGTCCCTTATCCCCAACTGACAGCGCTGAAAAAGAAACCTAATTGGCCCTATCTATCTCTTAGACAGAAATTAAGTCCCAGAAAAACATAAAATAGCTACGATATGTTAAAAGACGGAATGGCTTCGGACTTTTGACTTTTATCTACATTAGAGCAACATGCACTTTTCATATTACATAGTGTGACTGTGAACTATGAAACAACCATTATGAAATGGAAACATGCTTACACCAGTGGTGAAACACAGGATTAACAAATAGTTCTGCATCTGCAGATCTCTCCCCGGCCTAAAAAATGAGCTTCACCCACTTGTACATTTCTTCAACCTCATCAATGTATTTCATCTTTTAGTTATATGGGGATTTTATAGACTGATATTTTATTTTCCATGCTGCTGAAGACACTAACATCCTCTTTTGAAATTTGCTCATCCATAGGATAATTTCTACTTGCAGAGGAACAGAGAATGATACCAAAAAACTTTTACAGACTTCCAAAGCCAAGCACTTTGTCATGGTTGCAATAAATTTCATTGACTACAACACGGCAGTATGTATTGTGCATGCCTAAGCCCACTAATCCATGACAAATTTGAAATTTCATTTGACCTTGTTGGACAACAATTTTCAATACACATAACAGTAGGACTGGCATCTCAAACTTATCAAAATAAAACAAATGAAAGAATATACTTGAGTTAGGATAAATTCCAAACCTGGATCTGATTACGGACTTGATCCAGCTTGAATTCCTGGGTGTTGAACATTGTAAGAATCGCACAGCTTAAGTAAGGTTTTATTTATTTTGTAAAGATAAGCAGTATTAAAAGAACCTGATCCTGGAGAGCCTCTCTCAGATGAGACACAAGGCTTGCTCTTGATGATTCCATAGCTGTTAATTGCTCAATGCAGTCCCTCAATACAGTATCATGTCCCCGGAGTTCATCTTCTAGAGTTGATCCATGGATCTTCCCTACTCAAATTGATAATTGAATAGAAAGATGGATCAGGAGGTATTACAGCTTGGGAACTTTCAAGTTCATTTGTATAATATACTAATCCTTCTAACTTAAGCAGGAAACTCATTGAGAAGAAAATAAGATAAATTGCCCATTCAATGAAAAGTTAAAATCAAATATCAAGCTAACATGGTCAGTCAAATTAACAAGAACCAGAGAAGAATTCCGGCTTAATTTTCCTAAGCAAGCATCTGTTTCATAAAATTTAAAGTTACATTAAAGTTGATCATCATATATTACCTTTTGTCTATAATGGCAGTTTAAAAATTAATAAAAGTACTTTAGCAAAGACCATGTTACTCAAATTCATAATAAACGTGGGATCATTTATAGAAAAATGTGCACTTTTAAATTCGTGAACAATAACCCTTGCAATCATTTATAGAGAATGACATAGCTAAGAAGTAGACAAGCCAGATAAACTCATGGCCAAAATTCAAAACCACACTATGTTAAAATCAAGAATCCAGGACATCAATGACAACCAATAGGTTCACTCAAGTCCAATCTTTCAATCAACAAAACTCTTTATTTCTTTTAATACCCTCATACTTTTTCTCACAAGTTTCTGGCTTAGCATTTTTCGGCTACCAATGATTATAGAATCTCCCAAAACTTCAACAAGAAGATGCTAGGTGAAAGAAGTGATGCTATCAAGATGGTCGCCTAGCTTGACGGGATATACAACAATGCTCATTTTACAATTTTATCCCCTTAATTTAATTAATCAAAATCAACTGAGGCAGGCATCAAAGTTGATCCAGAAAAACCAGCTAAGCTTTTGGCATTAACATAGAATAAACAGGATTAGGACTTACACCCAGAAAAGGAAAAATGACAAAGAATAGAAACAAACAATATGTGATCAAGACAAACCAGTTAGACACGTGAATCAGAATTACTACAAACACACCAAGCGAGTATAAACAATTGATCAATACCAGAAGTACTTCCTTGACCATTTGCCTGGTCTACTTTCTCAAGACAGCTAATGGCATTCCTGCATTTATTCAATATAGCATCTTCATCTGTAAGCCCTCCTCCATAAACAGCTTGATAACCTGAAACTAGTTTCTCCAATGTATTCCCAGCAGATGGTCTCTGATAAAGAGGAGAGGGCATCTGTAAGAACCACATTTGCTGGTCAAACATATGCACGAAGACCTAGGAAGACTCATTTAGCCCAAACAAGGGAGCAAGGTGCTTTTTAAGGTTGCAGGGTTGACTTTCTATTTTTAAGTAAATTTAGGATCCTAGTTGTCATGTAGGGTGGTTTTTGGGTGCTATGACAGTTGTTTTGTTTGGCATATATTAGCCGTTAGGAGGATGGGATAGGTAGCGAATATTTTGTGAGTTGTTTAGGAGAGGGAACGGGCTCTGCGTAAGCCTGGTTTTCTTTTGGCTGGAGGGTATCTTCATACTTTTCCAGAGGCTATTGTAGTTCATTTCTGCCATTTATATCAGTAGTTTTACTGGTTTGGAGTTCAATAGATTTGGTTCCTAACATTTTGGTATCAGAGCGGTGAGATCCTAAGGCTTTAGAAGCAGTGTCGAATGGAGGAAAGAGACTTGAGTGTGCTTAGCCTCAAAAAACTGAGGCAAATGTTAGAGGCGATTACATTTAACCAAAATAGAAATGGAGATGCTTTAAGGGACAATGAAGGAGTAGAGAAGAAATTTGAGGCAGAAGCTAAGGAAAAAAAAGTTGCAGAGTTGAGAAAAGCGAACGAAGAGGAGATGCCCGTTGAAGCAACAAAGAAATCAGAGACGAGAATGAAAGACGAATATGAGGAAGCATATGATCAAGAAGATCCCGCTGCTGAACATTCGTTGAAGTTACAACCTTTTTCAAGGGAAGGTGGCTTTCGGGCAGATTACGGTGACAATCCAAAAGAAAAGGTGAGCCAAACTTGCAAGCTGTTAGATTGGCGCCAAGCAAACCCAAAACAGGGGTACTACAAATAAAGGTGTTAAGAGCAGAAGCAAGGGTGAAGAGGGACATAAACTGCGATGCTGAAAAGACATGGGCAAAAGGCTGGAGATATGACAAACGACAAAGAGATAGGTGGAAGACAAAGTTGAAACCGTCGCATGCCGTGACTCAGCAAGGCATTATGGAAGCAAGCTTATGCTTCAACGGGAGAGGCTGGTCATCGCAGTTAAGTGAGGAAGAAAAGGGTTTTTGGTTTTACATAACCCAACGCTCCACTATTGGGCTTAGGTTATTTTCAGCCCAACCCTGTTACTTATGGATAAGGCACATGAAGGAAATAACCAGAGGAACGCTCTCAGGTATTTCGAACTCGGAGAACACGAAGGGAACAAAGGTAAAGGCAACTGAGCGGAATGGATGGGTTTTGATCTTGCGTCTCACACTGGGAAATTCGAAGAACCCTCCTTCTTTACTCGATGCCGACACTACCATAAGAAAGGAAGAGGATTTCAGCCAAGATGAGGCAATTGGAACAGCAAAAACGAAGGAGAATGGGACTGCTATGGTTTCGTTCCACCTGGCGTTAACATTTTCTCATGTATTCGACATCAATACAACAAGAGGAGGGACCTACGCTCATTTAACTTCTGAATTTAAGTGCTTTGGTGTAATAGAAGCGGTATTTTGGGACGAATCCAGCAAGGAAAGAGTTTTTTTCTTTCTTTTCTAATGTTGACGCAGCAAGAGATGGGGGTTATAATTTTGCTCTTTGCCTCAATCAGGCATCAGGCTCAGCAATCTCTATACGTTCCATTTCTCCTTTCACGGGACCATCAACCTAAGCGAAATTCATTTGGAGCAATTGTTGCAGTGGCCAAACCAGTTAAGAGGTTCCGGGTAAATGCTTATCTCAATATGGCATCTGTTAATTTTGTTCTGGTTGAAGTAATCTTCTGGGTTTTAATTTTGTTCTGGTTGAAGTAATCTTCTGGGTGGACAAGAAAAATGAGGTTGCATTTAACAAAGTCTGTGAAGACATTGATGTGGGGGTTAGTGCTGGAAGTGTTTTGGGGGCTATTGCCTATCGATTGGACCTGCCTCCTTCAGCCCGTGTTCATCTGGTGTTTCACGTATCAGTCCTTAAAAAATCTGTCCAGACTGGTTTTGTGACTCCCACCATACCGCCAACTCTGACAGAACAATTGGAACTGCAAGTCCAGCCAGAAGCACTCATTCGCACTAGGACATTGACAACTGGACAGCTAGAAGTGCTCATTCAATGGAAGGATATGCCTCTTTATAAGAATTCCTGGGAAGATGCAGAGATGCTTGCAACCCAATTTCCAGATTTTCACCTTGAGGACAAGGTGATGCTTTTAGGGGATGGTAATGTAAGAACCCCATTTGCTGGTCAAACATATGCACGAAGACCTAGGAAGACTCATTTAGCACCAACAAGGGAGCAGGGTGCTTTTTAAGATTGCAGGGTTGACTTTCTATTTTTAAGTAAACTTAGGATCCTAGCTGTCACGTAGGGTGGTTCTGGGGTACTGTGAAAGTTGTTTTGTTGGCATATATATTAGCCATTAGGAACAGGGGACAGATAGCGAATATTTGGTGAGTTGTTTAGGAGAGGGATCAGGTTGTGCCTAAGCCTGGTTTTCTTTTGGCTGGAGGGTATCTTCATACTTTTCCAGAGGCTATTGTAATTCATTTCTGCCATTTATATCAGTAGTTTTACTGGTTTGGAGTTCAATAGATTTGGTTCCTAACAGCATCCAAGATGTGATCAACTCACAGAACAAATATTAAAGAAAAGTGCACATATTCTTACACAAAAATACAGATATTACCAGCTTCACGGACATGGATTTCCCATTACGGCTGCTATTGTCCATATGCCTCCCAATAAACTCTTCTTTAAGAATTTGACCGCGAGAACCAAAAACTTTTCGCTCTTCCCAAATACCAATCTGCTTACACAGCAAAGCATAATGCCACCAAAAAAAATAAATAAATAAATTATCCCAACGTTTTCTAAAACAAGAGAAAATGAAATGAAAACAAAACTGAGTATTTTACCCATGCTCGAGAATACCATAATTCAAGTATTCTTTCAAGTAAAGGAATTTCAATGTAAGAGCAACTCTAAAATAGTCAATGGTTAATGCACACATAATGACTAGAAGTTCCTTTCCTCTTGCAAAATAGCCAACTTAATTTCATTAACAAGAAAGACTAATAGCAACTTTTGGAGCATTCTTATGCAAAAAGATAAAAAAGGTGAAAAGCCATGCATCCCATTCACTAAGTATGGGTTGGAAAACATGGGAACATAAGCTGAAAGTACCAGTCTAAGTGCAGCATTCCTTCCATCCTCATCTCCATTCTTAATCACATCTCGAAGAGCATCTGGAAGAACCCTCCAAAATTCACCAACAAATTCTGAACCCTTTCGCCTGCTGTTCTGCAATATGTCATTGGCAAGATATAGAAATGCCAATCTTTGTTCACGAGGAGAACAATGGAATTGTCTGTCCCATGTCTCAACAACTTGATTGGCTTTATTCATATGAAAAATGCACCAATGAGACAAAGCTGAATCAAATTAAGGTCTGCAACCCAATATATACATCAAGTGTAATTCTATTCGTGTTTGGTCTCACAGAATCTCCAATAAAAACAGTTTGTCCTTGAAAGAAGGAAAGATATACTTAGTGGTACTTAAAAAAAGAAGGAAAGATATACTTAGTGAGTTTCAATATTATTTTATTTTATCTCTAACTTCTAAAATAGGAAAATTGGCAATTGTGTAAACATGGAACTTGATATAAAAATAGAAAGGAGGGGACAACTAGAACTCAGGTAATAGTTCAAATATTATATCAATTTCTAGTCAACGATTTCAATATCATCTCATGGTAAGAAAAAAAAGTTGGTAATGGAGTATGACAAGATGATTGAAAAACACAATTTTATTTTATAACTCAACTGGACTTGCAAAGATAGTACTTTGACCCATCATAGTAGTGAGCCATTGGACTCTGGGTAATTTGATCTAAGATGAACCTTTTAGGTTGTGAAAGAGATCTTAAAAAGGAGAAGGAAAACGGCCAGAGGTAAGGTCAAATCCATTGACTCTTAGCCTTAGATTTCAGAGGTAGAATAGTTATGTGCTTATGTAAATTTATACGTTAATTTAATATAAATTAATTTACACATAATTATAGAATGATAAAGGGAAATTACACAATAAAGTCCTTAAATTACATAATAATAAAGTCCTTACATACTTGAAATTTACATACTTGAAATATGAATCGATCTTATTTATCCTAAACAAAAGGAGTCTAGCTCTTGTACTACTGTCAATTGATAACCAAAAAAGGGGGAATGAGGGTGCTTATCAACTGAAGGAAATTCTCTTTACAAGGCGAATGTTCTAACACAATTAAATAATGATTAGATAGCATAAACTCCGAGACCAAGCTAACTCAATAAAGTGACAGCAGAAAACCACCTGAAAATGCAAATATTGCACACAAACAACCTGAACTTTGATCATAAAAATTCTTGAAGGATACTCTCAATGCTCGCTTGTGAACTGTTCAGCTTGGCTAACTTCTCCACCAATATCTGTGGATTAAATGTGCTACCCATTTCTCCTTTCTGAACAGACCAAGCACGACTAATCAAACAAAACGCCAACTTTTACAATAACCGTAGAGAAGAAAACCTGAAAACATAAAATTCAGGAGAGAATTAAGCTTTAACAGATAAGTTAGAATGCATTACATAAGACATGCATCATATTATATGAATGATATACAAGTATTTAAATTTCTCTTATTACTTTTTTAAAATTTAAACTTTTTGGGCTGGGCTTATAAGCTAAGTATTCCCTCTCTTGCTTCCAATTAATCAGACAGATGCGCTTAAAGAGATCCCTATAATGCAGAAAAATGTCCAAAGATGCTCGACTGGCAATGGCTGGTTGAAATTGAAAGCAGCCCGATTCTGGTGTGAGGGGCACTAGTCCTAAATAGCAGTTTGCCTGATCATCTTAGACTCCTAGCCACCTAGGCATGGGCATCATACTGCCATCTATATACACAGCATGCTTAACAATCCAAATGACGTCAGAACAAAGCGACAACCAAACCAATTTCCAATGGATGATCAGCACAACAACTAGAAAGGATATTTCAGATTTCCTCCAGTATGGTAGTTTCCTGGTAAGATCGTCAAAATCAGTATTATTAACAATTTACAAGATCCTATCAAGGTAAGACAGTTATATAGACTCCATTGCCCTCAAAATCAAGGAACCCTAAGATTAATAGGCGAATCCCAAGAATTCAAAAAGAGTACACAAACCACCCAGTTTAGGGGAGTGCATTCTAGCAGGTCAGCCTACTGTGTCAGAACTTTCCAATTCACTCTTATTTTTCCATTCTTCCTCGTCCTGTTGATAAGATTCCATTGAGAGAGACAGGGCAAGGGACAATAATCACTTAAGTAATTAAGGATACATCAAAAAAAAAAAAAAACACTCATTAACCACTAGTGAAACAATAAAAAGTCACATTAATGCCAGCCCAACCAGTCTGAATGGTAATCGACGTAAACGACAATCAATTCCCCAACCCTATGAAAATTGATTAAATATGAGCATTGCTTTTAGACCAGATAAACAGAAATAGCACCACTGTATTAAACAGTAAACATCAACCAGAATCTCCCAAATGAACACAAACGAGAGAAGACTGGAAAAGAACGGGCAATTAAACAAACGAGGGAAAAAACCGTCACAAGAGAATAAATAAATAAATACGAAAAAGAAAACAATAAAGGTATTTATGGGATTACATAGAGGGTTTATGATTAAGAAACATGGCAGGTACATACCGGTAACCAGGAATGCAGTTGAAGATACGCGAAGAATTAATGGCCGATGATCGAAGCGTGGTCGAGCTTTCACCTCATGGCGGCGCGGAAGGGTTTGGGGATTTCAAGATGAGTTTGACGCCCTTGGGAGTGAAGCAGAGAAAGAGAGAGTAGTGTGTATGTCAAACAGTGCTCTCAGAATAGAGGTTATTGGAAGGAAAAGGCTCTGCAACTATAGCAGGAGGTGGCAGGGTGACTACGAAGTATTGTCGGACGCCCCGTTGCTCTACCAGATGCTTGGTGTTTCTTCAGCCGTTCAGCGGGTGTTTTTGGATTCCACCACAACGGCGTCGTTTCCATCTGTCAGCCCAAAACAAATGTGAATGTGGGTCACGGCATCGAGGTCCAAAAAATAAAAAAATACCAGATGTGAATATTATTTCAGTCAGTCTTATTATCTTATATTTACAATTGATATTTCAGTCAGTCTTACTATCTTATATTTACTGTCTTAAGTCTTATCGGTGAAAAATTAATTTATTTGGTAGTAATATAAATTATTTAAAAAATTAGGCTATAACTAATAAAATCGGATACTGTATATATAGTAGTGATTATCCGAATATATCTACTTGCTTTATACTACCTCCGGTCTCAATTAGTGCAAAAGTATTCCTATAATTAAAATTAGAAGTAATACGAGTACTTGTTTGTTGTTTAGGATATAATTCAGCTATGCTTGTAAATAAGGGGTTTTAAAATTCAGAGAGTGGAAGATGAAACGGAGAAGTGGACATCGTGTAAGGTATGCTTAATATGTTTAAATGAAAAATTCACCAGAAACAGGGAAAATTAACCAAGCCCGTTGATTAATCCCAGACGAAACAAATAGTAGGGGTTTAAAATGCCTAATTTGGAAGACAATATCCATCGGTATTCAAGGTGATGGTTTTGGCATTAACGGGTTTTCAATCTGTTGCAAAATCTGAAATGCACGTGTCGTGGACTTAGAAATATGACTAATTTTGTGCAGGATTTGAGCTGTATAGCTAATGTAGTATTAGCCTCTAGATTGAAACGAGTTCAGAGTCTGATCAATACGAAGATCTTTACGTTAGGCACTTCTTGATATAACACATATTTAAGAAGTTGATATTGATCCTAAATATAAATATAACACCCCGAATTTTTAACAATTTATAATAAAATAGATTTTATAAAATCATAAATAACTTTAAAATTTAAATTAATAAAATTTGGGAAATGTTACCGCTACTTGTACTAAAGACAAGCATAAGACTAAATTCACTACATTAAGATAAAACCAGAGGCTAAAGTTCAACTAAAGAAAATATATCTTATGCATTTTATTAAAGGGGTTTACACTTCCGTATTGCGTGATAAAGAAGAAGATTCCTACATACACATGAAATGGTGGAACCACATCTTTTTCATTTTTTATTTTAAAAAAAACTCAAGCACAAAAATCGAAGTATCTATAATATGAGGATACACTTCTCCTGTAACATGAGAAGTGTATTTCCCTTTATTAAATTCATAAAACTTCAGTAAACTCTAGAACTAGCTAGAAATCGAGTCGTTATCCTCACTGCCCACTGCTAACCCCATCCTTTGCAACCCGTTTCACCGAAAATCTGCTCCCCCAAATTATCATTGCAACCACGCAAACACAAAAGTTAGCAAAGCTGGTAATCCTAATCAAAACACAATTTATATAGCTCAAATATAATAATCAAAGTATATAACCACATAGTAATTGCATCCAATATCAATTCCAATATTCATCGTATATATAAATTCACATCGAATCAAATATTATTCATTATCTTTATTAAATTCATTTAGTGTGTTTAGTAGGAAAGAGAACCATGGTAGACCCGATAAACCCCGCTAGTCACAAATTATCAATTTGGCCATTATCAAAACATCTATTCCCAGTGTACACACATCTTCCTAAAGTTGCTACTAGTATCCTGGAAACCCTATTAGACACCACTTTGAGAAGAACGGATAATATCTTTTCGCATTATATAAATATCGGAGGCATAAAGGTCAAAGGTTGTGTTTATTACTTTAGTAGGTACCATCCCAAAGCTGTTATCCCACCATTATTTCATTACAATCACACACAATCAAAAAAAAAATCTTGTCACAATTATCTTATTTAAAAATTTCTTCATTGAATATATCTGTTGCTTAAGGGCATCAAAACTTTCCAAACTATTAAAGAGTATAATAGTTCAAATATTCGATATAAGATTCAACTCATATTCATTATTATAATTCAAAAAATATATCTAAGTAAAGTTCAAATCTAACTATCATTTCAATCATCATAGAATATCAATATCATAATTTCCACAATTATTCAATAAGAGTCACAAGTTGTATTGCACACGTATGATCAATTTTCCATCATTTCCTTAAAAGTAAAATTTATACTATAATCTGTTATTTAACACCGTCAAAGTATTAATATTATTTTCAAAATAATTAATACGATTTTTTATAGGAATTTAAACCCAATAAAATTCCCAAATAATACCCATATATAATTAATGCTATTATTTTATAAAGTTAAAATCCAATAAAGTTCCCAAATAATATAATTATTTTATGAATAATCCCATTGTTTTCTAGGGGTAAAAATAGTTTAATATAATACCCGAGGGTTACATCTAATATATAAAAACATCTTAAAATTCCCTAAGGATTAAGATTACATCCAACAAATATAAAGATATCCTACAAATACCTAGGGATTAGGATTACATATACCAAATTTTATCTAAAACTAATTTAAGTTGCTCTAAGGATCGGGATTATATCAAACAAAAATTCATATTAAGCCAACCTTTTACGCTCTAGAGATTAGGATTATAGATAATATATTTTATATAAAACAACCCTATGATATATTTAGGATCATAATTACCCTATCAATATTCATATAGAATTAACCTAAGACTTATAGGGATTAGGATTACCTAGTCTCCATGTTTAATGGCTTCTAGGAAGAAAATCGATTAGAGAAGAGAAACGCAGTTGGTAGCCAAAAAAAAAAAAAAAATTGAAATAAGAAGAAAGAAAAGAAGAGGAGAAGGTAAATGGAAAAATATTGAGCATTGGAAGTGATCTCTGGTTTGGTCGGGTTAAGCCTCTATTTATAGTGAAGTTTTGTAACTAAAGTATTAATTACTTTGTAATATCAAAAGTCATAATTAATTACCACAAGTAATATCAATGGTCATCATTAATTTTATTTCATTTTATTTTTCTTGAGTTATCACAATAAGATAAGTTTCCGTATTTGTCATTTTTTCACTTAATTTAATTATCCATGTTGATGTTCTCCCAACAACAATCAAGAAGTGAAGAAATGAGATAATTAAATATGATTAAAGTGTTTTAGAAAAAAATATGTGTGTGTGTGTGTGTCATAATAACTAAATAACTCAACCAATTTCATTAATCAAATTAAATTAGGTAAATATATCTTGTATTAGTTAATAACTGGAGGAGTATTTGATTAAGCATGAGGGCTCAAATAAGAATTGTTCAAGCTAAAATAACCGTTTGGCCAAACAAAAATCTGACATAAGTGATTATGAAATCCATTAATCATGTTTGGCTATCTTGTCAAAATCCTAATAAATCGTCATTACAGTTCATGCATGCCACATGTTTCACATATCTGATGAGCATAAGTAATGGGGAGCTGCTTCTAAGTTTAGGAATTTTTGTTAGAGCTTCAACTTCTCCCACCTACCTTTTAGGCTTCTCCTTCAAAATTCTCTCCTCCCATATATTTTCAGTGAAGTTATTAAACTTGGAGTTGTCACTAAATAGGACAAGGTATCAGGCCAAGGATCAGATCAGAGTTAAATAAGAGCTAATCTGGAGACTAGATCGGTAAGGAAGTGAAGATTTCAGTGTTAGTCATGTGAATTTTTAAATAAAATTTAAAAAATGAGTTAAATTATTTTTAAAAAGATTGCACTGGTTTGACTTGCCAAACCAATCCGATTAGACCATTGGTTCGCCTATTTCCAGTTCAAGCCGTTCCGGTTTTAATAACATTCATTTTTGGCATATATTTTGATTTTTTTTTAAATTATACATCTAAAAGTGGTTTTAATAAATGAAATCTAAATATAATTAATTTCTCAATACTGCGGATAAAAAAGTTAGCTAAAAAAAATAACGATTTACTAATATCACTTCTAATTAATTTTTACTTATAAAAAGTAGGTTAATATATACTTTTAGCCCTTTAAATTCATATGAGGTATACTTTAGGCCTCTTAATTATAACTCTATAAAGTAAAATTCCAATCTATAATTTTAATACACAGTTAAAATCTAACGGAAAATGCTAATGTAACAAACTCAAGTAATTGTGAAAATATAAGTTATGTCTTATTAATTAAATGCTATTGATTTTAAATTCAATGTACGTGTAAATTGAAAAATGTCTAAAAATCTAATTAAGACTATCAATATTAAAATCTTGATCGTATTAAAAAAATCAGTTTAATAATTTAAATATCAAAACCTCGATTTAGTTTACAACAATTTGTCAGTTTATTTGAGTTTAATAATATAAATATAGTATATTAAAAAATTAAAATTTGAATATGTTTTGTCCACTACACAGTCATTATTTAAATTTGTTACGTCAATATTGTTTGTTAGCGACATTAACGACGTTAAAACATGAGATCAAAAAATACTTTATAAAATTAATGAACTAAAAGTATACATTAATTAAAACTTAAACGATTAAAAGTATACTTTAGCTTAAAAACTATTACTTTTTCAGTCCTAAATATAAGATATAATTGACTTTTTTTAAGAGATTAAAGAAGTTAAATAAGTTATTTAATCACTATAATATGTTGTGTATCGTTATATTATATATCAGGTTTATATGTTCGGCAAAATAATTTTGAAAAAAATGATAAATATAAATTATATCTTAAAATAATTTAATGAGTTTTATTAATATATTTAAAAAAAGTCAACTTCATCTTAAGGGGAGATGATAATATTTAAAATCAAATTGTCTACTCTAATTTAGATGGGCATATCGATCTATTCAGGGTACATGAGAGATTTCTGTATGACATGAATAATAATGACAATAATAATTATTATAACTGTCAGTTAATAATAAAAACTTATATAATACTCGTAGTAAATTTGCGCCCTTCGCAGTGTGCATGGAATGTGGATCAATTTCACACGAACAGACTACTCTGACTGAATATTGAAGAAGTCGAAACAGCAGTGGCAGAAGCAGGGATGGTTCTTTTTGACTGTTTTAACATGCATGGTTTACAACTTTTAATACGATTGATTACAAAATAAATCGGACACATACTTGGGACCCTGTCCGTAAATTCAAACCAAGTCTACGGAAACAAAACAAAACTTGGGCGACGAAAATAATTTGAAGTTGCTTCCCAAACAACACAGATTAATGCCTGAGACCTAGGACCTTAGAACCTTTCTATGGACACATAAATACACATACCTATAGTCTCCTTCTTCATCCCTGTCTCATTTTAGTCAATTATAGTTATGGATGCATAATTTATATTATACTAGCTTCCTTTTAGACATGAACTGGGGGTTCCCAGAGAATAGGTTCTCGATGTAATTTTCTATATCCTCAGGCTGGTACTTTATATATTTCTCTGTTTGTCTCCCGGGCGTCAAGTTCTGAGAAAACCTCCCCATGAATGCTCTGTACGCCGGAATGACCAGCCCCGCCACCGAAACCCTAAGCTCTGACTGAAGCTGCTCGTCGTACACAATCCACGAGCTCTGAGTCTTAAGTAGCTCGTCAAACATGGCATTAAAACTTTTGAACCTCTCTTTCAAATATGGCTTATGCAATTTTCCGTTGACAGTTAATCCTTCAGGGTTCAGACAGCGCAATATCTTACCCCATGATTCCCTCTGGTAGTTCTTATGTTGCGCCCTTAGATCCGACGACTTCTTCCGACACCACGTGTTCCCCAACAGTTGGTATATAACCGATGACCCTTTGATCTTTTGCAGTATGTACCTACCGTTGTTCATCATAAAGATGCAACCCAATGACACGTCCTTGTACAGCTTCGCCTTGCCTTCTAGACTCGCGTCCAGTAATTCCATCACCCTCATCATTTGCTCTGCGAAAGGCGACTCCTCCTTGCCGTCGTACCCATGATCATTTTCCTGATGATGCTGGTGAGATCCTCCAGTTGAGTCTCCTTGAAGCTTCGTGTGCTCCTTGAAAACCAGATCTAATGTGTCCTTGTACTCGCAAGCCAACGGGAGATAGTTCATGAGGTAGCGGGTCAACGGGTGAACCGCTCCGCCGGGAACCGCTTTCCCCGCTTCCGCTTTGATCGAATTCTCAAGATCACTTAATATGCTTATCGCGGCCTCTCCAAGTCTGTTTCTCGCCGACGCCGTTTCCGCCATGAGCTCACCCCCACGCTCTTCTGTGAGTACAAGGTTCAAGCCGGAAATCACCACCCCCAAGGTCTCACACATGTCAAGAAGTTTGAATAGCTTCTCAACGGAGCGCTTTGTCATGGCCACTCCTTCGGCGAAATTGAGAAGCTGAATGACGACGCCACGAGTTAAGTTGCAGTAGAGGCCATCCCCTATGGACGGGTGCTCTTTGAACACAGATTCCACGAGCTTCAATTCGCCGGGGAAGTAATTACGGGCACATTCCTTGAAGGTTTTAATCCACGTCGGGATCTCGTCCTCTAAAGATTCCCATGTCAGTTTCTGAATCTCATCAATGCTGATTTTCTCGAACCCTAACTTATTCAGTCTCTCTTCGAATGCATTTCTCCTTGAAATAATAAAAACCTGGCAACATTCGGATTCATATCCAGACAATATCATCTCCTTGGCTATCTTGTTTAGACTGGTTATGGTTACTTCAGAAAAACCCGGGAAATCCGAATGCTCAGAATCCGACAGTGCAGAATTGTCCTGCTCCACTTTCAGATCATGATGACCACCCGACTCGATTTCGCCTTTATTTTGATTTCGATATTTTTCCAGGAGCATCCGGAACACCTCCTCCAAATACGACATGGCCCCCTGTCGCATGACCCCAATGCGGTTGACCAACGAATCTTTTCGTTCGTTGATATGCTGCGAGGAACATTGAGATTGATTCAGCAACTGGGACAGCTGTCTAATCCGACTCGCCGATTCCAGGAACGAAGAATCTTGCTCCGGAACCTCGCCCCATTTCGGTCTGCCTTCTACAGCATCGTACGAGACAATATTTTCTTCGAAGAGATCCAAGAACTTGTCAACGCAATCCGGGATCTCTGTGATATCTGCATTCCTCTGGTGCAGCATAGTATCAATCCATGAATCGACGTCAGCAGCGAGCTTGGCGGGGGTAGGAGCAACGGTGGGGACCACATCTGTGGTCTCTCCCTCTGTAACGGAATCTGCCTGGGCATGATCGTCGTGTTCGGCAATGGCCTCATCATCGGGATTTCCTGGTTCCGATGATGCATGATGATGAGAAGTCTCGCCGGCGTTGTTCTCCTCGTCTTTGTCAGAATTTTCAGAAGGCTTTTTCTCCATTATGGCTCTGATAAATATGATTCGCCTCTCTGAAGTTAAACGAAAAGAGAGAGCGTTTCAAAATGACAAGCGCGAAGACGGAGGAGAATTATCCGTTCATTTTTGTTCAATTCTCCCTGGTTTTTTATTTTTCATTCTTTTCAGGGGTCTCTGGATTGAAATGGTCGTTGATCATTGGTACGGTGCATTTGTGTGACATAAGAGAGAGCGCGAAACAGGGGCCGATGAAAACGAACGGACAGAACCTTCTGGCGAGAGAGACTATGTTCTTCTTATTTCAGAATGCGTTGACTTTCCTTACCAACTCATATTATTTGAAGCCCACTTACTCATTTAAATGGGAAACGATCTAAGCTACCGCTTTTTTATTTTCCTTTTTTAAAAAAATTTAAATTACATAATTGCCCTTATTATCAGAGGCGGTGCGTAATGCGCGCCAGTGAGTCACGTATGGGTCCGGGTTATAACGATATAGTGTCGGTTCAAACTCCAAACCCGACAGTTCTTCCTCAATTCGACTCATCATCGTTGCCTTCAGATCCAGTTGAACAGGGAGGGAGCTGACCTCGGAGCGCCTTTAGCTGGTAAGGGTTGGTGATAGGAGGTTGAAGGAGAAAGACAGAGAGAAAATGCGGTATGGAGGTAGAAGGAGAAGATCGTTCCTGCAACCAGTTCTTTTCTTATTTGCAATACTTGCTGTCTTCGGTCTCTTCATGCTTGCTCTTAGGCCGTTAGATCCTCCGATTCGCGTGGATTTCCCTGGAGACTCCGTACTCGAAGATTCAAATAGCTCGAGTTTGGATGGTGGTGGTAGAAAGCTGGGGAACAGTGGAGTAACACAATGTGCAACGGTGGAAGAGATGGGCGAGGATTTCAGAAGAGGTTTTTGGAGCGAAAGCCTGAGAGTGAGAAGAATGATTGAAAACCATTTCGTTATAAATGGTATTCTCGCTTCCTTGTTAGCCTCTCTTTATGTTTTACCATTGGATTTACCTCTTTCCTCGTCGGTTATCTGCACAATGATTTTGGGTTGGATGAGAGTATGAGACAATTGTCTGACGAATAACAGTTAATTTTCAAGTTTCTTCTGGGAGATGTTGAATTGAATGTGAATAAGCTTCACCTAATCAATCAAATCCATTGCTTGTCGGTGGTGATGACAGATTTTCTTCTCCTTAAAAGAGTAACGACGAAAGCTTGCGACATAACTACACGCATTAACTAGGCTCATAGGTTTTTTTTTTTTTTTTTTATTTTTATTTTTATTTTTTATTACTGCGGATCATCTACATTTTTTCCTAGATAATGTGCGTGATGCATTCGCAAATTCTCCTGATGTTTACAATATCATGAGTAAATGTTGTTCTTTTAGCAGCAATAACATCTCCAGAATGAGTTCTATTCGTAATATGAGACAAATACTGGATAACTCTGTTATGTCCTGATTCCTTCCTTGTGATTTTTTAGTCGTTATTTTCAACTTACCTACCTATGTTTCACGGAAAGACTATTGTACTTGTGGCACGGTGATCAAGACCAAATTCGACTATTTTATATTACCTCCGGTCCTAATTATAGGAACACTTTTGTATTATAATTTGCACTATAAAAATGTTCTTATAATTTAGATAGTAGCTATTCTCATATTTTTAATTGTTTTTGAAAAAAGCTGTAAATATCAAGGTCATATTAGTGACATGAACATTAAACAGGAATGCTTGCGAAGAGCAATTCTTATTTGGATAGTGATATAGATTATTTATGTTTCAGGTGCTTCAAGAGTTAGGGATCTCCCCTCAGAGAAGTTCTGTATTCATGGCTTTGTTCTGGGGAAAACTGCTGAGGCAGGTTTTGGGAATGAAATGTACAAGGTCTTAACAGCGGCAGCACTGAGTGTGATGTTAAATCGGTCCTTGATCATTGGCCAAACCAGGCATATTGGTTCTTTCTCAAGCCTTCCTTTTCATTTAAGAAATAGCTTTTACTCTTGACATCTGAATTTTGAAGTCCTAAGTCCTAACAAACAGTTCCTTTTAGGGTATGCACAATCCACTTAGTAGCTTTTAACAGTATCTGGTCCCAGGAACATTGAGCAATTGTAAATACCAATTTATGTTCATGCAGTTTTGTGACTTTTGTCAGTTTAAACAGATATTTTATGCCACTAGATATGAAAACTGTCAGTCTGCCATTAATGGATTTGTGAAACTACTCTGGCCATTTAAAATATAACATGTTGGAATCAACCATCGATATGGATGATTGACTTAGCTTTTTTATCTTTCCATTATCTCATCACTATTTTTCTTCTTCATTTCAGAGGTAAATATCCTTTTGGGGATTATATTTCTTATTCCAACTTCACCTTTACCATGAATGAAATCAAGCATTTGTGGAGAAGCCATGGATGTGAAAGCAAATATGGGAGGCCACTGGTTATGAGGATTGATGATTTTGAAAAACCTCGGGAAACTAATGTTCTGTGTAGCAATTGGAATGAATGGGAGCAACCTATCATATGGTAAATTAAGATTGTTTTTACGTGTCAATTTTACAATTTTCAAGCATCATTGAATGACTGATGGCCTTATTTTGTTTAGGTTTCAAGGAACTACAGATGCTGTAGCGGCTCAGTTTTTCTTGAAGAACATACACTCTCAGATGAGAATTGCTGCTTTTGATTTATTTGGTGATCCAAAAGTGCTAGAAAGTCGCCCTAATGTATTTGGGGAGCTCATGAGAGTTCTCATATCCCCTACAAAAGAAGTGCAGGAGGCTGTCAGTTGGGTTATCAATGGTAGAGAGGACCCTGACATCTCATTACATATGCGGATGCGTATGAATAGGTAATTTTAGTACTTACCAATATCATTGAGTGGGCTATCGTGCTTGATTGATGTATGAGGTTTGTGTTGCCTCTTTGTTGACTTGGTCGTAGTTGTGTTTCTTTATACATTCTTGACTGTTTCAACTTTCAATAAATAGCAGGAGTGAGACGTCAGCTTTAAAAAGAACAAATTTTAAAAATTTATTTGAAAGTTGAACCAGACAATGGAATAACAACATGATGTCCATGCGGAAAATATGTGTAAACCTCCAACATGGGCTTGTGTGTCATATTCTTTCTTCAATAGTATTCTAGTATCCAGATGGAAACGAATCTGCATGTGTACGTGTGAATTATAAAATTTTGATATGCATACAAAAATTCCGACCTTTGATGTGTATAATATAGCATTTGTGAATAAGGGAAGCTGCTGATTTCATATTCTTGAGACAACTTTTTTTCTTATTCCCTTAATCTTGACCCCTTCTTTGCTATAAATTTTCCCTTTCAGATGTATTTGTAGCTCCCTTCCTCTGTATGATGCTTGATTCCTTTTAACATTAATTCAGAAAATATTCTTGGATTAAATGACTGTGGAATACTTTCTCCGGTCCTTAATATAAGATACATTTGAGTAGTTGATCTTAGTCATAAATATAAGACAAAATTTTCATATTTATTATTCTTTTCCTAAATTACCTCTACTGAACTCTCTCAACAATAATCAAAGAGGAGAAGGAATGGGGAAATTAAGGAAGATGACTAGGGCATTTTAGAAAATACATATGATATTAACTAACACAACTAACTTCATTAATCTAATTAGATTAGGTAAATATGTTTTATATTAAGGACCGAAGGGAGTATGGCTTAGTTTGATAGTACTTCCTCAAAATAGAGCTCCACGATAGGGGAGATTGACCAAAATAATAATAAAAAATAAAAAAATTACCAGATTAATGCAGATTGGAAACATTTTACCAAAGAAATGCAGTTGGTGGCGCATGTCAGACTCACGCAACTGATCACGTAAAAGAGGCTCACGCCACTAACAAATTTCGTGTCAGTGGCGTGACACATCATCACGCCACCTAATGGCGTGACTGTTATCCACGCCACTAGGTGGCGTGGGATTTTAAAAAAAATCAGACCCACTCAATTGAGTGGGTCTCGATTCCTATAATTAAAAAAATTAATATTAAATATTATAATAATATATATAATAATAATAAATGATAAAAAAAAGTTGAATAATTTAAAACTCTACTTCATTTAATTTGAAGTCAAAAGAAAGAAAGTATGGAACTGAAATAACTCATTAAGAACGCATTTTAAAAAAGTACGCGGTACAATTTGGTTATAACAATATATCCCAATACGGGGGATACATATATTTGTTATACACCAAATATTTGTATAACAACGATGTATTGATTTTGGGATCGGTATAAAAAAGTTTACCGCGTAAAAGTGTTCCTCCTCGGGTGAAGGCCCAGGCTCATCACCTGGCCTGTTTAGATCGAAGGATCGGGCAGGCTCCTCCTCTTCTGGCGGCATGTTGAGGTCAAAAGGCGGTCGTGTCGAAGAGCTCGGACCACTTCCATCCCCTCCGACAGAAAGAGAAAGGTCACCCATGGCGAAACACTTTTACGCGGTACACTTTTTTATACTGATCCCAAAATCAATACTGTTGTTATACAAATATTTGGTGTATAACAAATATATGTATCCCCTGTATTGGGATGTATTGTTATAACCAAATTGTACCGCGTAATTTTTTAAAATGCGTTCTTAATGAGTTATTTCCAGGTTCCATACTTTCTTTTTTTGACTTCAAATTAAATGAAGTAGAGTTTTAAATCATTCCACTTTTTTTTTATCATTTATTATTATTATATATTATTATTATATTTAATATTATTATATTTTTTTTTTTTAAATTATAGGGAATCAGACCCACTCAATGAGTGGGTCTGATTTTTTTTAAAATCCCACGTCACTTGGCGTGGATAACAGTCACGCCACTACATCACGCCACTGACACGAAATTTGTCAGTATGTGTCAGTGGCGTGAGCCTCTTTTATGTGATCAGTCGCGTGAGTCTGACATGCGCCACCAAATATATTACTTTGGTAAAATGTTTCCAATCTGCATTAATCTGGTAATTTTTTTATTTTTTTTTATTATTTTGGTCAATCTCCCTCGATAGATTCAAGCCACTTGTTGGGTTGATCAACATAGTGCCTGGCCAAATATCATATCTTAAGCAATCTTTTTTTGGTCCCACTTTATCACCCTTTCTTTATCTTTGTGGCGCTATATGGTTCTATTTTCTCCAATCGGTTTGCATAAAAGGTTAAATAAATAATCATAAGATTGAAAAACAGCAACCTTTACTTGGTTGCTGTATTCATCTCTATCACATCAACCCTTTTGTGGCAAAGTATTGAAGCAGTCAGCTGATAAATATTTCTCAATATAGACATTATAAATGGTTTTAAGGAGTCAAGGGATGCTAGTTTTAGTACTTCTAGTGTTTGCTCATCTTCTGTGCTTTAGAGGAAGATATTTTTAATTCCTCAGAGTAATGCACATATATACTGGCAAAGTTGGCATAATTGAACACTCAACCTTAGGAGATTGCTTAAATTTGGTTGGTGGTTTTTGTGTTATCTTTCACAGGTCCATAAGAGCTGTACAGGCAGCACTGCGTTGCATTAAAAAAGCCATAGAGAGTCATAGCCTTACTTCAAGACCAAAGGTGGTTCTGGTGTCAGATACACCTTCTATTGTTAAAAGTATAATGCCCAACATAAGCGAATTTGCAGAGGTAAGTTTTCATTATTTTCTTTGGCGTTATGTCATATGCAAATACCAGTGTATGATGAAATTACTTCCCTTGAATTTCAAATGGGAACATACCATCTCCTCTTGCGTTTTCATTATTTTTCTAGCAGTCTACTTCCCGAACATGATAAGGGAGGCTACCATCTATGAGTGTAATACTTGTGTGAACTAAACACTCGTTCATGTGCTTTTCTCAGGTTCTACAATTTGATTATGAAAATTACAGGGGAAATATATTTAAAGGAATGTCCGATCTTGGTTTTAGAGTGAAGGATTGGGGCTCTGCACCCAGATGGGTTGCTTTTGTGGACTTTTTCCTTGCATCTCGTGCAAGACATGCTGTTGTTTCTGGAGCTCACAAGCGTGTTGGAACTACCTATGCTCAGTTAATTGCTGCACTGGCTGCAGCATACAATCTGGGTATACCTCCACTGCGTGATTCTTCCCTATTTATTTGTAATTGCCAATACAGTTCCATAATATATTGTTCTATTATTTTCAAACATAATGCTGAAATATTTGGAAATGGTTTACTCCAGGAAATGACTCTACTAGTTCAAGCTTTTCATTTCTGAGCAGTTTTCAGAGTAACTTGTTGAGCGAGGGTCTAAAGAACCAGAGTGGCTGGGGCCATGTATGGAACAGATACGCTGGACCGTTAAGCTGTCATAACCAAACCCATCAATGTGCCTTCACCCCAAGTATCCCTCCAGCTTGGTGGGATAGCCTTTGGCAATCTCCCCTCCCGAAAGATATTAATCGTCTGGCTTCCTATGGCGTGCAGGTCTCTGCTTTGGGCACAGTCTACAATGATGCTCTTCAGACTTACTGTAATTCAAGGAACCCTGTTGTGAAAACCATCCCTTTCAAACTCTAGTCTTTGGGGACCAAAATTCATTTGTATTCGTTTTTTGGATGATCGTAATAATTAGTGCGACAGCATTAGATATCTCTTCATTTTCTGCGTTGAAGTTTTTAGTTCACTTCCTACCAATTTTATTAAATATCAAGGGCATGGAAAAAATATGATTTTTTTAACAAAAAATTTAAAGCACCGTTTTCATAGGTGTAGTCGGCTAGAAGGGAAGGAGGCAGCTGCATAGTACATTAGTATGTACTATGTAATTATGTATACAGTGCAGATGTTAGGTCTTTTTTGTTCTTTTTGTACCTTTTAGATTTATGGAATTCACAGAAACTTCTAAATTTGTTGCCGGTATTAAACTTTTTGTCTTTGTGTTGGTTTTTTTAAATTTATACGTGTAGTCTTTCTTCATTCAGTTTAATTATATTGGAAAAAAAAATATTGATATTTTTCTTAAATATCATGCGTTACTCTTTTTTGATACAAATCAGGCGTTACTCTTTAGTCTTTACTTGTTATATTTTTTTCTTCATCGACTTTTAATTTGGCATACTTGAAATTATTGATTTGCACATCAGGGAATTGTTCTTAATCAGTGTGTGCACACGTGTATGCATACTTAAACTCAAGTTTATTTACCGGTTTCCAGAGTAAGCTCAAGATATTATTAAGGAAAAATGATAAATAAATACCATTTAAATTCACAAAATCTTTAAAGTCTATTAATCAACGGAAGATAAGGAAAAGAGGATTTGCAATAGGTCGACTTACGCATGCTGCACTTTCATCAGGAGAATTCTACTACCTCAAGATTTTGTTGACTAAAGTTAAAGGGCCTTCATCCTACGAGGCCATTAGAATTGTTGGTGTAGTACATCCTATATATTGTTCTGTATGTATTGCATTGGGATTGTTAGACGATGATGAGAATTTGTAGCGGCTTTAAAGGAAGCTTCTATATGGGCGGCCGTAGGTCCTTTGCGAACTATGTTTGTGAGTATGTTATTGTGTTGTTGCCTTACCCGACTAAGGTTGTTTGGAAGGAGACTTCTCAAATTTTATCAGATGACTTATTATATATTCCACATCGTGACCCTATATCATCAAGTATGTTCATAGTCCTTTAACTATTACCTTTGTAGTCTTTTTTTCTAAAAACTTTTGTTAATGCTTTATGTTCACTCATGTAGCAATGCTTATATCAGCATCAGACAAAGAGCAAGACACTCTTACTGAGATCGAAACTCTCCTCCAGAAAAATGGGAAGAGTATCTTTGACTTTCCTTCACTGCCATTGCCTTCATCAAGTACTCACGCCAATATTGATAATCATTTAATTCGCCAGGAATTAACTTATGACAAGGTTCAGCTACAGAAGTAGTCAGAAGAGGTAGTGAAATCTTTGAATGTAGATCAATAAGTTATCTACAATACAGTGATGTCAAAAATTAATTCTGGTGTTGGTGGATTTTTCTTTGTTTATGGATATGGAGGAACTGAGAATACTTTTTTGTGGAACGTGTTTACCTCATTAATTCATTCCAGAGGTGAAATTGCGCTTAATGTTGTGTCTAGCGGTATCGCAGCCACATTGCTATAGTTTGGCAGGACGGCACATTTAAGGTTTGCAATACCAATTGCAGTTAATGAAGACTCGATGTGCAATATCAAACAAAATTTTTTGTTGGCTGATTTAATTAAGGTGACCAAACTGATTATATGGGATGAAGCACCCATGGTCTAACGTTTTTGCATTGAGGAGTTTGACCGTACATTGAAGGACATTATGCATTGCAACAAGCCCTTCGGAGGCAAGGCTGTCTTGATGGGAGGTGACTTTCGTCAATTTTTACCAGTTATTCCAAAGGCATCTAGAGCTACTATAGTCAATGCCTGCATCACTTCTTCATCTTTGTAGGATTCATGTACAATTTTCAATCTCATAAAAAACATGAGGCTGTCGTGTTCTTCAAATCAAGAATATGAAGAATTACAAGCCTTCTCAAAATGGCTTCTAGATGTAGATGATGGTAATTTAGGGTTACTGCACGACAAAATTGCGCAGTTTGAGATACCGGATAAATACCTCATTCGTTACCTTGACAATCCTATGCAAGCTATTGTGTCAACCACTTACTCAGGTTTGCTTGAAAATTTAACTAACTCCGATTACTTCAATTGTAACATCCCAAATTTTGGGATTTTACAATTTGAATAATATATGGAAATTAATTATGAAATTTTGGCTTAAAATAATTATGAGAATAATTATTAGAAATTTAGTCTTATTTTTCCTTTGATTTATTTCGGGGAGAAGAATAAATTCAAATAAGGAATAATTGATGCCTAAAATTATAGAAATAATGTATGAGAATTAAATGGTGGAATTTTGGCCAAATGATTAATTTTTTTTTTTTAAGATTAGAAATTTATTTCCTTGTAAAAAAAATTAAAAAAAATTGCAAGAGGTGAAATTTTGGAATGGGGCCATTTGATCATGTAACTCATAAGCCCAATATATTCATTTAACCAAACCATTAATATTTTTTTTTTTTATTGTAAAAAGTTTTGGAGGGTTCGACATCGGTCCCCACCAAGCGCTGCACGGCCATTCTATGAGCACTTACTGCGGGGACTTACGATATCGCTACCAAAAGAGTCCCGGTGACGGTAGGGGATCGAACCCACGACCCACTGGCTGCCTATCACCGATCACTTCTGTCCCATCTACGCCAACTCTCATTGGCACCAAACCATTAATATTCATTAAACCCAATCCATTGAGATTTGCTTCAGCCATACTCCTTTACCAATCAGATAATACGTCTCAGCCCATCTGATGCAACACAACCCAAATAGTCATTTAACCCAACTCATTACCTATTATATAAACTAGCCCATTTCGATTCCTATTCCCTGACCAACTATATTCATTAAATGTTATAAAAAAAACAAAAAAAACCTATATTCATTAAACCAAACTTTTATCCTCTCGAAGACACAGGGAGAGAAACTGATTAAACAAGCAAAGATTATATTAGCACCATAACTCTCTCATCATAATAGATTGCTTTCGGCCAGCGACTGTTCACGCAAGACAAGAAAACCTGCAGCGCCATATCAGCAAACACAGATCTCTTCCCATACCTCTCGAGCACCAGACTTATATCCACTGTGTATCTTTCCTTGGACCATCGTTCTCTCCCCTACTGGACCTTTGGGTCCCTATATATATGTATCCATGCTCCACCATTTCTCTTGATCTCTGAAGCGCGCCATACACTCCTCCATTTCCATTTGCTTTCCTTCGGTCAGAAATGGAAAACGCAGAGAGAGAGAGACTTGAGCGAGAAAGAGAGAAACTGAGAGTAAGGCGTGAAAGTGAGAGAGAGAAAAAAGAGGGAGATAATCGACGTGATCGTCTTGCCCTGTTTTGCAACCAGAAAAACAGAGGTAATTCTTTATCTTTTGCTTCCATGAATCCCCAACGTGTGTTTAGAGTACAAAACTTTATCATTGTTGTATATATATAAATGCAAACCGTGGGAAAGCTTACTATACATCTTATAATATATATAAGACGCTATACATACCAATGCTTTGGGTTTAATATATATATATATATATATATATATATATTCATGCATCAGAGATAATAGGAAAGCATGAGCTGTCAAAAGAAACTTGTTGTGTTGAGAAATACCTATATATATATATGCGTTGCTGCTCATGTAAAGAAAAAGAGGGAGTGATGCTTTCATATGTATATATATTAGTATATGATATATATATATATATATATATATATATATATTAGTATCATATATATATAAGAGAGTGTAAGTTGCTACATGAGAGAAGAGTGAGAAAAAGAAAGCTTGCTGTCAAGGATATATATGTATGTCGCTGATTTAGAAAAATAAGAGGCATGATATATATAGATATAAATATATATATATATATACACATATATCTCAATCATATTATGCATGGTAAGTGATTGAAATAGAATTTTATACACCACCGATCACATTAATTAAAAGGAGGCAAAAACGCTACACTAATATAAAGAATTTAAAACATATGTGTATTTTTTTTGGGATAGGATATTGTCACTTTCTGCCAATTTTATGTCACTACCACTTTTTCATTTTGTTAGATCAGAATCTCATTTACCTTTATCAATTCTCTCTCTTATTGAGATTTTGATCTAAAGGTGAAAAATTGGTAGTAACATAAAATTAGTAGTGACAATATCCTATCGCTATTTTTTTTACATTATACCCAAATTGAACAAAGATTACTTTGAGAAATATATTAATTATCAATATTAATTATGCACTAATAAATGAGTCATAATTTACTTGGTGTAGTATTTTATTAAACTCAAGATTTTTATTTATATAAATATATATACATAGAGAGAATAAATTATATCTAAATATCATGAAATCAAAAAGGCAGAATCTCTAATCCAACCTACTCCTACATAATAGGATCTAATATAACTCATTCCTATATTATTTCATTTATAATAAAATGTATTTTTTTTATTGTTAATATTTATTTAAACTCCTACTCTAAAGTGTTGATGACGTATTTAATCTTGGAATAACCACTAAGAGTTTAAACTAATTGTAGAATAATAATGAAATAAATAATAGAAATACCAATAAATAATAAAATAATAAAAATTATTAGTAGTAGTAGTAAAAATGGAATAAATAATTTAGGAAATCACTAATAAATAATAATAGAAAATGAGGTTATTAATTAATAGTAAATCGGAAAGAGAACTAATATTTTCAATGGTCTCCCGATTTTTTTTTTTAGTACCGTCATAGTTTGCCCAAGCATTCCAAATATATTATTATAATTTGTATATTTTTAATTTTATGAAATTATAAGTTATAATTTTATGTAGAGTTTTAGAAGAGTTATTAATGGTTAGTAAATTGGGTGTGGTAGATTGATTTTTGGCGTGTGTTTGAGCTCTTAGATTAGGAGTAGCTTCGACGAGAGGTAACAACTTTCCACTTGTTATGTGTACTAGTATGATGTTTGTGAGTATTTTGTGAAATGATTATGAATATCTTAATAGAAATTGCCTTGCGGAACCTTATGATTTGAATTATGAATATATACATATTTATTTATTTATTTATAAGAATTGAGAATTTTGATATTATGATATTTATTATGATAATTATGGAAAGGGTTGAATTGGGAGGAAATGGAGTAGTTTATTCCACCACGTGGTGAGGCTTCCATTGATGCATGATTGTTGGCTTTATATTGTCCCACCTATTCAATGAGGGACAAGCCCACTAGTTCATGAAGGCTTACGACACCCCACTAGTTCAATGAGGGGGAAAGACCCATGGTCTAAGACATGTGCTTTACGAGGATTTTGGCGGTCCTCATCACATGACCGTGAGCTTTTGAGTAACCGGTAATATGGATGTAACTTAGCCCATGGGTCTAATCGGAGGAAATAAGGCATTTCGGTTGGATTGGTGCGAGCTATCTTGGGAATTGTGTTAATGAAAACTGTGATACATAATTTCGATATGAAATTGTGATGTGGATATTAGCAAATTATATATATTATTATTTTTAAATACTTTGTTATATAAATTGTTCTACATGGCACCTCACTAGCACATATTAGTATTCGTAATAAGGTGGATTGATGGTTACCACATTTTTCCAAGTGATAGTTTTCGTCCGGGTCCATCAGGGAAAACTTTGGAAGCTTAGGCTACTTCTTCTGGCAGTAGTGCTTTCATCTTTTGGTATACATTGAATGATTGTATATTGCCACGTTAGGGCTCATTCTGCATACTCTGATTTAATTTGTATATTTTGGTAAATGGTGAAGCATTATTAAGTCCTTGATCAAACCCTTAATTAGTCATTATGTTAAGTAAAATTTTTGAGGCGTTTCATCAATAGTAGAGCTATTTTGTGCCCAACAATTGAAAGTGTGAACCAGATAAATGAATACATGTGCTCTTTATTACCTGGTCCGTTGATGGAGTACTATAGTTGTGATACTATTTGCAAGTCCTCTCAAGAGGTTGATGGATATGAAGATCTGTACACTACAGAGTTTTTGAATACAATTTTGCATATTCTTATACTCAAGGTTGGCGTACATTTAATGTTGTTAAGGAATATAGATCAATCTGCTGGCTTATGAAATGGAACGAGACTACGTGTCATACATCTTGGGAAGAATGTCATTAAAGGATTAACACTAAATGGGTCGAATCCAAATCAGAAGGTTTTGATCCACAGGATGGACATGAATCCTTTAGATAGTAGCCTATCTTTTAGGATGAAGAGACGACAGTTTCCTATTACGTTGTCTTTTGCAATGACAATTAACAAGAGTCAGGGTCATTCATTACAAAATGTTGGGTTATATTTGACGAAGCCAGTGTTCACACATGGACAATTATACATTGCTTTATCAAGAGTCACCAATATTGCTGGTCTGAAGATTCTTATACAAGACGCTGTAGACGGTGGAAAATGTACAACCACCAATGTCGTATACAAGGAAATATTTATAAATGTATTAGTGACATAATTGAACTATATTTGCTTTGTTCATTCTACATATTCAAAAGGTGATGTAGTTTGATGTCTGCCATGTTCATGTCCTTTTGATGATGTTTTTGAGATGCAACATATATTGCTAAGCTTAAACTAGTTCAACTCCCACATTCAATCGATTTCAAATGCAATTCTTTTCTTAAGTCAATTACTTGTGTATTGTAAAGAATTTACGTTCAAGATTCCCTGTAAATTTTCCACAATCTTGCATTGCGCAACGCGCGGGGGAATATCCTGCTTGTATATGTAAATGATACATAGGTCTCAAGGAACTCATAAATTAAAGGTGTTTGAAGTTTGGGTATTTTTGCCAAAACACCCCTCCTCCAACTAACTAACAAAACTGGGTTCTAAAAGAGTCATGTTTTTTACCCCAAAAACCATGTCCTCATTCAATGCTTACTAGTATCATGAATTTGGGGATATCAATGCAAACGAAATTGATATTAGGAGTTTGAATTCCACTAAATCTGTTCTTGCGGGATATTATGCAAATGGGTTTCATTTTCAAATTTTGAGCCTTAATAGTGGCTTGCCGATGCATGTGTGGGCGGACTATGATGGATGCAATAAGTAAATTAGTGTCACCCCTTGCTTCAAGCAAATTGGTCATACTAAACCTTGTACGCCTCCTCCTCCATTCTCTTGTCACCTTCACGAGTACCAACATACTTTTCCTTCTCCACCAGTGTTGCAAGAGTGGAGGAGGAGGCAATGGAGAGTGGGGTATAGAAGTGAGAGAGAGAGTGTGAAGAGGAAGAAGACGGATAGGAAATTAGAAGTGAGGGGTGCTTTGGTAATAATATTTAAACTTTAAAAACTCAAATTAGTCTTTTTAGACTTAAATGTCATTTTTCTGTGTTAACAAATTTTTTAAAAATTTAGAAATTTAAATTGATTTATTTATCTATTTCTCTATTATTAATGGTTTTATCTCATATGGTAACCTATTGAACCCAGTTTGAGAAAATAAATGGGAAAATTCAGTTCAGGGCCCATATTACAAAGTTAATACGAAAAAAGGCCCAAACACTCTGAAAATACACAAAAAGGCCCAAGAATTCTGACAATACATAAAAAGGCCCTGAACTTTTTCCGAAGTTGTTAATGGGGGTGCCGATCAGTTGTTAGCGGTGGCGATTTAGTTGTTAGATGGGGCGATTTAGTTGTTAAAATTTTTTATTTTTAACAACTAAATCATTTAACAACTAAATCATTTCGCTAACAACTGGATCGGCGAATAACTACTTGGGCCTTTTCGCGAATTGTCAGAGTTTCAGGGCCTTTTTGTGTATTGTCAGAGTTTCAGGGCCTTTTTTCGTATTAACTTGGTAATATGGGCCCTGAACTGAATTTTCCCAAAATAAATAAGTGAATGTTGAGTTTAATTTTTAAGAGATTGTGTTTTTTTTTTTTTTCCTTGCTTTTGGTTTGGGGGGTGAGGTCCAGTTTCTGCGCTTGCCATATCGAGTGGATGTGTCCATTTTGACAAATCCACGTCCTTTTCTGTGTTGTTCTCTGTCTGTCTAAAGTGGAACATCCCACGCTCCAATGAAGCAGGCTATATCTCCATAGGCAGGTCAATGGCCAACAAATTATGGGACTTGGGACTTAGGAGTTGAAGGAAGGACCACTTCTTAAATCGTCAAGTACTAACTAATTTTTCTTATAAATTACTAAAAATAGTTAAAATTAATAAAGTTGTCATAAAATCTAAGTAATTTTTAATATTATCTCTATTAATTGTCCTAAACTCTAATATCATATTAATTATTATTCTCACTACTACTCTTATTAATTATGAGCAGACATGAAAAAAATAATTAATGCTCATTGGGAATAAATAAGTGCCTTATAAAAAGGATCAAATAAACTTGCTAGTTTGTGCCTTATAATAAGGATCAGAGGGGTATATATTATAAGGGTTGAAAACTAAACTTGTGTTAATTTTATTCTAAACATCTAATAATGTTCAAATTTTAGAGAATGTAAAGTTGATTATGTATTTTATTTGTGCACTGACTTCTAATTGAATGTCTCACTTCAAATAAATGTTCAAATCTTAATAAGTGCAACTTTATGTTGAAATTTTTTTAGACCAGTCGAACTTGGTTATGCTTCGCCCGTTCTAATGTTGTACATAAGTTTTTTGACGAATTGTCGTTTGACTTTTATTCCCAGACTCAATTGGTTCCGTGTTGTTGTTTTAAGAGTGGCACTAGCGTGGTCACGAAGCCAGGAAGCCTAGTGCGGACAAGAAAAATCGTCATGCTCGACCCATAAAAAAGCAGCTTGGAAAAAATTTGGTAGAATCAGGTTGGACATTTTTGCAAGTATAACCAGGCATACCCTACCCTGTAAGTAAATATATTATTATATTTTATATAAATATTTCTTATAAATCCAGTTATATATTTCTTCGGTCCTTCCCTTTCTTATAAACCACTTGGACTTCGCAGCTTTAATTACAATCATTTTGTTGCCTTATTTATAATAGATCATAGATGATGTTTAATTCTTGAAGTATAGATATTTGTTAAGACATATAGTAGTTTTTAAATTTCAAGACTCAAGTTGTAGATTTATTCTAAAATATCCCAAGACGTGGAATCATCAAATGTATTTGAAGTTTATATTACTTCGGAAGAAGTTAAGACATTTGGTAACTATATGAATATTTATGAAATTATTTTTTTATACGTGGATAGGACAAACATTACCACTTGGACAAGGAAGACCGCGCTTCTCCCAGTCCAAAATGGTTATAACTTTTATCGTGCGGGGGCGGACATCGGGTTGCAAAATGAAGCCTATTCATCCTTTGGGCTAGACATCAAGCGGGGGTCTCACCGCTCGGCCCGCCATGCTCACCCTTAGTGGCCAAGTATATAAAAGAAAAAAAAAGAAGAAGAAAAAGACATGTACCATGATATTTTCAGTTGCCAATATATTAAGGACTAGTACCTACTCCCTCAGTCACTAATTATAGGCTTTAAATTTGTGAATAAGTGTAATCCTAGATATAAACTTCCTTTTATGTATTTAAACATTTATCACCTTTTATTTTTACAACTATACCTTTTGTTGTCTAAATTTATTGCATTTATTCTTTCTCACTAATATTTTTCACACGTATGGGTATAGTTAGAAAAATAATACATATTTAATGCTGTTAACTAATTTTAATTGTCTTATAAATTAACATGATTCAATTGTTTGAAGTAGGGATGTCTAAAGACTAGGCTAAATTGGGTTCAAGGTTTGACCTGATAGAACCTTGGGCTGGAAAAGTCGACACAGGTCAGTCCGCTTGGTACCGAACGATCGGATCTTTGTCGGACCCGATCTAGGTGGTCCAGTTTTTTTCCCCCAATTTTTTCCTTTTTTCCTTTTTTTGTTTATTGCCTTCTTGGAAGGCAATATTTTAGCTTTGATTTCACTTGGCTTCCAAAAGTAATAAAAATTGACTGAGTGAAAAGTGATTCCTATAAGTTAAAAAGCACATTAGGATATTCAGACTCTTTAAGTGGCTGAGTGCAGTTGTGATTTACAAAAAAAAAAAAAAAAAAAAAAAAAAAAAAAAAAAAAAAAAAAAAAAAAAAAAATGGTCAAGCCGGACCAGTCCAAAGGGTCTAAGCCCTTGGACTGAAGTCCGATCCAACTTGAGCAGTTTGGTTCAGTCTAGTGAAATTGTCTTAAACCAACAAAATTTTCTCAGGTTGGGTCGGGTTGAATCGGGTCAAACTGAACCAACCAGTGCAGGAGTACCTCTCATTTATGCACCGAAACATTTTATTCCGTCTTAGATATGCTTAGCCCGTTGTAATGTTGTGTATTATTTGCCTCCAATCCTCGACATATAATCCACTTCAATAAAGAGATTGAACTACAACATTAATCCTATATTGAGAATAAGAAGGAGTATATATGTAGTTTTGAAATTCTGTTGATGGGACAGAAAGCAGGGCTGTAGCAGAGACTGGGAAGTTTGGTACTCTTTCTAGTAAGACCCAATTAACTATTTTTTTTTTTTTTAGAGATTAAATAAGTTAGTTAATCATAATATATGTTGTACATTATTTTATTATAGATTAATTTATAAGTCGACAAATTAGTCCGGTATAAACAAGTTAAATATAAATACTATAATTTAATTTATTTAATTTTAAAAAAAAAATAACTAATTTTTTTTATCAAAGACGAGATGTAGTTACATTTATTTAAAGAATTTAAAGTCATTATACCTTGTGTGTGTATGATTTTCCAGTGCCATTCAAGAGTTGTAACTGCATAGGTGAGTTATACAAATCAAATACAAGGAAGCAGCACTATTTGGGAATTGGATCTTTTCATTATCCTATATTCTTATTATCCCTCCTCATTCAATCTCAATATTTGATTTCTCTCCTCAACCAATTTAGACCTTTGATTTCAATTAATCTTGACTATCTCATCCTCAAGTATTTTTTAATATCGTCGGTGATACGAAATATTTTTTCAAGATCCTAAAATTTAGGATCTTGAAAAATATTTCATTGTACTAACTTGGTACTAAAAAATACTCCATCCTGTCCTAATTATAAGAGCTAGTTGACTTTTTTGGAGAGATTAAGGAAGCTAATTAAATTAGCTTAAAATACTTTTATTTTTATTTTTTTCTTCAAACTAATTAGTTTGACTAATAAACTAATATATGATCTAAGAAAACACAACATATGAAAAGATTAACTAATTTATTTAGCTTCCTTAATCTCTCAAAAGAAAATCAACTAGCTCTTATAATTAGGACCGAGGTAGTACTTCTTGATCTTCGTCTACTAAAAAAATACTTCAATATATTAATCGGTACTAAGAAAATATTTCATAATCTTAAGAAATTATTTTATGATGTTGAAAAAATATTTTAGGATATTAATTAGTACTTAAAATATATTTTAGGATACTTGATTAGTACTAAAAACATATTTTAGGATATTAATTAGTACAAAAAAATGAGAGATAAGGAAGGATGAGGAGAAATAGCGCCAAGCGGAGAAACCGAACCCCCACTATTTGTAATGTATATGAAAATGTGTGTTTGATCTTAATTAGACTCTTTGCTGTGCTCAAACCCCAATCTAGTTTTCTAATATTTAAAAGAAAAAAAAAAACAGAGATGTTGATTAATCTCTTGACAGGTCGCAGGGCCAAAAAGTTGTTGGCTGCATGCATTGAAAAGGCAAGGCGGCGATAGAAGGAGAGCACAAACCAGGCTCAAGGTTAAATTAATTCAGTTAATCGTGTGAGCCAGGTAAAGAAAAGGCATAATGCTTAGCACCACATTACGTGAATATGTCATGTGGCTTCTCATAAATCCAAAGGATCACTTCTCACGTGGTGATCAATGAATTATTATTACACCAACATGCCTTAACCAACCCCCAACCCCTTTTTATTTACTGTGTCTGACTTCACAGCTACGAAAAGAAAAGTATTGTCCTCTGCCCCAACCCTCCCTATAACAATATTCTTATCATTTAACTCATGTAATGTATAAGGTATATATTAAATAGGGATAAAAATGAAAATGTGATGAATTTTACAGCATGCTAATGAAATTTAAGGTTTCCTTAATCTATGTGAAACATATTGGAAGTGTCTTATAAATATAATTAAATGGGTATGAATACATATTAAATAGATTATAGATATGTATATGAATAATACTACTCTAATTTTATTTAAGTCAAAATCACCTAACTCTTACATTTACATCACATGCAAAAAAAAAAAGTTAGCTAACTCATTAATTATGGACTAAAATTTTAATTTTATCTCTATTTATAAATGTAATTCCAAGAATTAAGGTGAATAAATTATTATTTTTTTGATTGCAATGGTAAGATTATGACAATCTCATTTATTACCGTAAAAATAAATAATATAAACTAAACTTTGTTGTCAAATTGAATTTGCAAAATAGGATACAAAAGATGGTGAAGGGAGGGCCATTTTGAGGGTTACAATCCCAAGGAAAGGAAGCTTGTAAGTGAGAAGGGGCGTCCATCATGGGCACTGACAGGGGGCGTTAGGCTGTCATCATCAGTGCTCCTTAATCTTCCCCTTATCATTCTGTTAATACCAATACATGACACTAATAACTAGTACTAATTACATTATCTAATTTTTAATTGAACCACCATTATTAATCCCCAGACAAAATCATCTCTTTCCCCAACCCCCGACTTATTTTTATTTCACCACATCAATGGATCATTTGCTCAAAAGCAAAACTCAAAAATGTCAAAAGAAAAAAAAAAAAAAAAAGCTGTTATACGAGGTCCCTCATCCCTCGAAAAAGCTCATAAACAAATCCACTTGGCTTTGCAGACTTTCTGCCAAACTTTTCTTTTCTTTATTTATTACGAGTATTATATTCTGCCTTTTTTTTTTTTTTTTTTGCCCTTTTCCTTTTTGCCCACCAAATAACAAAGCAAAACTCCATGAAATTTCGTTGTCATACTACTCCGAGAACAGTGAACGAAGCAGCTAACCGATGAGCCATCTAAGTTGAAACCACACATTAGAGAGACACACTCACTGGGGGTGGGGCCATTTCTCTTGCGCCGTTTCCATCACACCATCACTTTCATACAGAGAGAGAGAGAGGCCCTACACGGATACATTATCCAATATCCACATCACATTCAGAGAGAGAGAGAGAGAGCTAGGAGGGAGGGGGAAGGGTTGTGTTAATTAATTGTTAATCAAAGAGGGAGTCTCGCTTAACAGTTGATTCCAATAAGGACGGGCCACGTCACGTGCTCGCTGCTGTAAAGCAGGGACAGACGCACAGTGACAGTAGGTAATACTGCAAAGAGAAAATAAAGAGAATCCCCACAAATTAACCAAAAGCAAGCTTCCTTCCACCTGTCGTCCACCACACCACATGACCAGCGACAAAAGAAACCCTTTCCAACCCCTCACGCCTTGTCGGGGAACCTCTTAAGCTCGCCTGAACTTCAGAATTTGTCAGGTTCTGGTTTTTCTCCGTCCCCTTGGATTTTGAACCTTGAAGAGCATTCAAAACTCAAACCTTTTTCATTTTTAGCATTTTGGTTTCTTCTGGCAGTTGGGTTCTGGCCCTGCAGGTTTTATAAGCTGTTTGTGGGGTTTGGAAGTGGGAGAAGCGATCGGCTGAATTTTATACCTTTACGATAGATATGTATGTGGTTCCTCCGCCCCAGCGGACCGATCCGGTTTCAGGATCCAGTGATTTGCGGGTATACCAAGTGTGGAAAGGGAGTAATGTGAGTCCTGGTTCTGGATTTTATTTCTTCCGCATTTTTTACATGCTTCTTTTCTTCTTTGGTCTTGAATATTTGAATTGGTTGTTAAGTTTGTCATTATTTTGTTATAGGCTTGCGGATTTATTTCTTTCTTTACTATTCAAGCTCAACTAGTGCCTTTAAGACTTAGGCTACTTCTCCATTCCTTATCATATTTGTGTCTATATTTGTACCTGAATTTTATTCTATATAAAGGATGTCACCCAGGAAAAGGATGGTGAAATAGACTTTGCAGAGTGTTAACGAAAGTTGAAGTAGGAAAGAAAATCTCTGTCATCGAATTCTGGGGCTCCTCTTACTCTTAGGTTATTGATGAGGATATCATAGGGCGCTATTGAAAGTTAGTCTGCTCTAAAACCTACACTATTTGTTAGATTTGTGCTGTTAATTAGATTTTTGTACGATTAGGAAACCGGATCATCACACGTTTCTGTTGTAAGTTTAACTATCATGTTAAAGAACTTTCGATGATCTTCTTTTACTGCGTTTGACACGTTTTCTCTTTGATGAAATTTCTTTAAATTAACGTTCCTAAGATACTTCAACAGCGATAGAGTTAATATGGCCCCTGGTTCAGCTCCAGTTTCTGAATCTTGAAATTGCTCATTCAAAACTGGACTGAATTTCGTTAAAGATGAATATGTTTAAGAGATTTTGATAATCAAAGTAGATTTACCGGCCACAGGTTTCAATTGAGAACCAGAAAATAATTGCTAGTGATATTCTCTTGCCAGACTTTTGTGGATTGCGGTGACCCTTGACGTTGAAGTCATTAAAGCAACTTCTTTACTTTGGAACGTTAATTCTATTTGATTTGCCGCAATTGATCATTTGAATGTCATGCAAATTTATTATAGGGAAAAAAAGACATTTGATCATCTTCAGTGCATTGATGTTTGACTCTTATTGCTGTGGTCTAACCACTTTGTAACTGTGGGAATTTCTTGCAGAAATTCTTTCTTCAAGGAAGGTTCATATTTGGACCAGATGTGAGATCAGTGGGACTGACAATTTTCCTTATAGTTGCTCCTATCGCATTTTTCTGTGTCTTTGTTGCAAGAAAACTGATGGATGACTTTTCTGATCACTGGGGGATATCCATAATGGCTGTTGCTGTTGCATTCACAGTTTATGTGGGTCTCCATCCCTATCTCTCTCTCTCTCTCTCTCTCTCAAGTATATATAAGCGCAACTTATGGCTCTATATCATCATATTTTATTGCAAGAAGCATTTCTCTAGGACTTGAGTGCATGTTCAAGTTTATATAAGAAAGTGAGTGTTATTGGAGTCTGCTGCTGTTGAATTCGTTGCAATGACTGAATGGCTTTCACTCTACAATGGTTGATCTTGAATCTCCTCTCTGTGGATCTTCTTCGAGTCAAATGACACTTCAGGCATTGGATGTGTGGTAGATACTTGAATTTGACTCATTTGATGTGCCTGAAACAAAAATATGATAATGTAATGGTCAACTGGTGAATATTTCATGCGTAAGCTTAACTCATTCATTATGAAATTGGAAAATGTTAGGATTTACGACTTAAGTGAATCTAATTGCATGCTTTATGTAACAGGCGAAGATATTCCTCTCATGATCATGATTATCTTAACTGTTTCTGCCTTAGATAGTGATAGACCTAACTTTAACGTGACTTAATTCTGAACTAGAAGGATTAAATTGGCAAATATAGTTGAAGAATCGAATGGTGAAATTTGATGCGCTTAATGTAAGTTCTCTCTTGGTGCTGGACTCTCAAGTAGGCTACTGATGTCATGATGGAAAAGTTTTATTCGCAACCATTGAATTTTAGTTGCTTCCTCATTGATGGCCTTGGGCAGTGCTATGAACGCGAATATATAATTCCCAATTCTGTGCTGATGCTATGATCTTTTCAGGTTTTGGTTCTCCTCTTGTTAATATCTGGTAGAGATCCTGGTATAATCCCACGAAATGCACATCCTCCAGAGTCAGAAGGTTTTGATGGTAATGGAGATGTTAGTTCTGGTCACACTCCTCAATTACGGTTGCCTCGCATGAAGGAAATTGAGGTCAATGGTATGGTTGTCAAAATCAAGTATTGTGATACTTGCATGCTCTACAGGCCTCCTCGGTGTTCACACTGCTCAATCTGCAATAACTGTGTAGAAAGATTTGATCACCACTGCCCCTGGGTTGGGCAGTGTATTGGGCTGGTAAGTTGACACGGTTGTTCTCCAGTTTTCTTTTATTTAGGTGTTCAATGAGGCTTTCCTCATTCATATGGAAAATGGCCTCCATTATATGAATCTTGCTTTTCATAATCCAACCTCATAGGTTGATCAATGCTATGGAGAATTCAAAAAACTTTCTGAGAATCTATTGTATTTTAGACACTGTCTTTCATCTGGAGCTATTTACATTCATGGAACTTCGTCCAAATTGATATTTTCTTTTGGTGAACTAAACATGGACTAAATAAGCAACAAGCACCGTTGTTCTTTGATTCTCCACGTTTATCCCTTGCCCATTTGTTAATGGATTATAATTTGCAATTGCCATGCAGCGTAACTACCGGTTCTTCTTCGTGTTTGTCTTCTCATCCACGCTGCTTTGTATATATGTTTTTGCATTTTGCTGGGTCTATATTAGAAGAATTATGGAGTCAGAGGAGACAACAATTTGGAAGGCAATGATCAAAACCCCGGCCTCCATAGTGTTAATAGTGTACACTTTCATATCTATGTGGTTTGTCGGTGGCCTTACCGCGTTCCATTTGTATCTGATAGGCACAAATCAGGTAGTTACTGACCCTTTAGATATAATACCTGTCCCTCTAAAGTAAGCTAGCTTCCCAGATAAGTTCTTCACAAGTGTTTCCATATCCTTTGCAGACTACTTACGAGAACTTCAGATACAGATGTGATCGACGAGCCAGCCCTTACAACAAGGGAGTGTTGAGCAATTTCGCAGAGATATTCTGCAGCACCATACCCCCATCAAAGAACAATTTCAGGGCAAAGGTGATTAGTGAGCCGGTATTGCGAAGCCGGTCGGTAGGCAGAGGGTTTATGAGTCCAAGTATGGGAAAAGCTGTGGATGACATGGAAATGGGGAGGAAGACTGTGTGGGGGGACATGGGAGCTGGAATGGTAGATCGTAATGAAGGTCAGTTAAACAACGAACGCATGACTATCAAAGATGGTGACTTGAGTGACTTGCCTCCTGAATTAAGAACGACGGTTGATGAAGCGAGTGTTCCTGGTGCAATACGTCCACGGCGATCAAGCTGGGGAAGAAAAAGTGGAAACTGGGATATGTCACCGGAAGTTCTTTCCATGGCAGCCAGAGTGGGGGAGCCCAATCGGGTGGGCGGAAGTAGCAGCAGTGCTAGCTTACCTAACGAGAACCAAAACCGCCATACGTAGCAGTGATTAATGGATATGAAAGAGTATTCGATTTGACAGTGATGAACAAGAAAACAATGTATGGATATTGTTGTAGTACTTGTATGTGCAATATGGGGGGTTGTTGTGGGGATTTGATGGTGGATTGTAATTGTTGTGTTACACATTGTGTTAGAAGTTGTGTGGTGTTTACAGAGTGAGCTTTTATTTTGCCTGGTGTTGCATGACACACCTATCAATTAATTATAATCTGCATCCCTGAACTTACCTCCTCCCCTGTTCTAGCATCCCTGAAAATTGGGGACGTGGCCATTTCAGTGAATGCATCTACGAATTGAATCTAACTTCAAAACATCCTCTTTTTTTGATTGTTGGTTTGAATGGGTTGCAGGAGAAAATATCCTTTAAATTCATGCGTGTTGGTGCAATTAAATTGTAATTATAAGAAGGCCTTCTAATTATTTAATTTCCTTGAAATATTTGCGGTTCGCTTGGTCATTCTTATGACTATTTCTATTAATTTCGGAAACTTAAGAAGGACAACAATGATACTTTTGGTGATTTGCCGTCGAGCTCGCATTAGTGATGAGCTCTGAGAGGTATTTTCTTAAAAAAATTAATAAAAAATATTTTGAAAAATAAAGTCGGTGCGTTTCTTTCTGCATTCGTCTCCGCTTTGCAGCAATTGCCTCCGAAGATGAGGAATCGGCGGTGATGATTGCATTTCCCGAGGAGCTTAAGCGCCCGTTAATTAATAATTAATAAAATTGAAATTTTAAGATTTGTGACAAGACATAAGAAGACGCTTCAGTCTGAGAGTAATTATAGCGACTCAGACCCTCCTTCCTACGACACCTAAGCGAGCATGCCCTTGCCAGGCTTTGTTAATTTCACAAAATAAATGAATTAATAAATTTTCAATTTTATCCTCCTCATATTCTCAGTCCCTCCATCTTTGACGATCTACATCTTCTTCCTGGCTAACCGTTTCAATGCTTCTCTATTATCTCTGTGAAGTTGGGTGGTGTGCGAGACTTTCGAGGCGGAGTATGGCTTCACTACAAGTCCCACATCGGGTAAGTTTAAACCCCCTCAAACCTATATATAGAAGAAGCGCAGGTCCTAGGTCGTCCCTTCGGGGACATCCGATAAAATTGGAACGATACAGAGAAGATTAGCATGGCCCCTGCGCAAGGATGACACGCACAAATCGAGAAATGGTCCAAATTTTTTTCTCAGATTCATTCATCCCTAAATTGGTTCCAGCTTCATTTATGTTTGCAGACTGAATCTGTTATAAATCTGAGGTTAGATGCTGTTGATGTGAAGAAGAATCCTCTCCTTCGTGGTCCCCCTTCGCTGAATCTTGAGATTGCAGAGTTATGTGATTTGGGTTGTTTTGGTAGTCACGGTCCTGTCTGAAGGTCCCCTCACGTTCCTCCTCCATTTCATTGCAACACCACATAATCGGACATACTAGTAAGCAAGTACTACGGTTGTAAGGATGGGATGGAAATAGGTCAGGTTTTAGCTAAACACATCTAAGTCTATATTGGGGTGGAATCTTTTGGCCTTTGAATGTAACGTCTTTTTTTAAAACTTTCAGGCTGCAAGGGACTAAGTCTTTTTAAAGCTATTTACTGAGTGTAGGTCTTTAAAAAAGATGCCATATTATGTAAGGCTTTAGAGGCAATAAAAAGGCTTTGTGTACTTTGAACCTATAAAAAAAAAAATATAAATGTAAGCTTTTAGTAGAATATAAGAATAAAAACAATAAATATTATATTATTTATATTATATAAATATAAATATAAATATATTTATTTGATGTGTAAACATCTTAGGCTGCGAAGGTTTATAGGTCAGGCTTTAACTAAATAGGTTTGGTCTATTTACACATTTAGGCCTTTAAATGGGCATTGGCTTGGCCTTTCTAACAAACAACTAAATGGGTCTGGTCTATTTACACATTTAGGCCTTTAAATGGCATTAGGCTTGGCCTTTCTAACAAACAAAGCCAGCTGCATCAGGGCCCTAAACAAAGGCGTAGGAAAATACTGATGGGGCTAACCTATTTCCACCCCTAACCGGTTCCAATTATAAGACTTAGTTCAATTATAAGGCTTAGTTGACTTTTTTTAAGAGAAGTTTCCAAGAAAATTTGAATAAGTTCTTAATTATTTCATATGTTATATATTTTTAGATTATATATTAGTTTATTAATTAAACTAATTAATTTAAAGAAAAATAAAAGTATAAATATTCTAAAGTAATTTAGTTAGCTTCTTTAATTTTTCTAAAAAAATAATAATTAGATCTTATAATTAATTCAGAACAAATTAGGCGAGGCAAACGCATTGAGACCCTTAACCAATCAGAACAAATAAGGCTGAAAATCTGGTTTGTGATTTAATTCCCATGGAGGAAGGAGATGAGCCTGGGAACGTGGCAAACTTGAAAAGAAAAATCCAGATGGTGCCAGTAAAACGCACCCCATTTGGCCTTAATTGGCAGCAGTATCAAATCAACTGCTCCGTCGTGCCTGCTGTAAAGGGGACACGTGGCGTTTTGTGCTTCACGCGATACCTTAAATGGCTTAGAAGTGGTCCAAATAAACCCCCAGCTCGTCCTCGCATTTATTTTGGTCATGGTTTGTTTCGACCCGAGCACTTGAAGATGAATAATATAATTTTTTAAAACAAAAGAGGTAAAATGATTACAGAAATTCTGCTGAAAATCCTTTACAAACAACTTTTAAAATGTCAAAACAGTCAAAAAAAAAATTCTGAATATTCATAATATCGGGTTATGACTTGATTCGTCTTCTCTAAAATTAGGAAATTACAAAGCTGTCCTTCAAAATTTAATTTCCCTTTGATAAATTAATTAAGAAAGTCTTATCCGAACTTGTAAAATATTTATCATAACCCGTAAAACCTTAATTAAATATTGTGAATTTTGATTGGTAATTTGATTTACAACTTGTGAACTTTTTTGAAAATTTGTCGAAAACTTTGTCCAAACTTTTGAATCAAAATTTGTAATTTGTGAAAATTTTTAAAGAAATTGTGATATTCTTTTGAGAATTTATGAAAATTTTATCATAACTTATGAAACCTTTATCGGATATTAGGAATCAAAATTTACAACCTGTAAAATTCTTTAAGAAATTTATAATTCATTATTTTGAGAACTTGGAATAAATTTATCTCAACTTGTGAAACCCTATAAGATCTTGTGAATTTAAATTTGTAACTTGTGGAATTATTTAAGGAAGTTGGAAATTCTCTTAACGACTTCTAAAAACTTTATCCGAACTTGTGAAAATCTTATCAATTTTGTTAATTTTGATCTATAACTTGTGAAATTCTAATGAGAAATATTAAAAACTTAGTTTAAACTTGTGAAAAAACTTTACTCAAATTTGTGAAATCATGACTTTCTTTCTGTTCTCCTTTTTAAAAGAGACAATTCTATCATTTTTTTTTTTTTTTTAAATGACGAATCATGCTAATATCTTATCCAAAACCTTTTTATCTTTTGACATTTTAAAGTTATTTTTAAGGAATTTTCTCAATTCCATTTCCCTGTAATCAATGTTGTTAGGATTGCAAATTCATTTATTTTTTTTATTGTGTGGTATTAGGTATATGATTGGTTGGAGGGTTAGTGAGCGTTTCATGAATACCATTAATTCTATATACAATATAACCTTTATAAAAACAATCACGAAAGAAATAGGATATTGTTACTACTATTTTTTATGATTACTAATGTTACTATTACTTTTCCATCGTTAGATCAGAATCTTAATAGGAGAGAGAAATTATAAAGATAGATGAAATTCTGATCTAACGGTGGAAAAGTGGTAGTAACATTGATATTAACAAAAAAAAGTAGTAATAATATCCTATCTCATTTAAAATATTAATTTGTTCTGGATTATATGTGTGAAGGGGAAAGAAGGAAAGAGCAAAAGCATGAACTGAGGCATTGATTTTAAAAAAACAAAGCATGAACTCAGGAAAAGATATCATATACCTACTTCATTATTTAATGACATAAAAACTTACCGTACAGAATATTGAGCTGGTTGTGTATCTGAAGTAGCTCCTGCCTCCTCTAATAAGCAGAAATTATGAATAAAAAAATTTAGGGAAAATTTCATTTAAATACCAAATGAATTTGTAAAACCCCCAGAAGTTTGTCGAATTTGCAAAAAGACTTAGAGGTGACAAGGACCTTTAAGGGTTTTTTGGTCCGCCAAAATGACTATTTTGCCCTTAGTTCTAAATAATTAAAAAAAAAAGGAAATACCCCGGTGGGCCCCACCGCCGGCAGAGTCGACACCGGCCACTGTGGGAGGGTTTTTTTTTTTTTTTTTTTTTTTGGGCAGTGGGGTGTTTTGACAAAAATCAAAACAATGGATTTAGAAAAGTAGCTCACTGGTTGGGCTACTTGGTTTTGAGTGGGGGTGGGGGGTTCGAACCTCACCCCCCACATTTGCAATCCATTGTTTTGATTTTTGTCAAAACACCCCACCCACCAAAAAAAAAAAAAAAAAAAAAAACCCACCATGACGGCAGCCCGGCAGTCGGCCGGTCGCGCCAGCGATGGTGGCGCGCCGTGATGGGGTCCACCGGGGGTATTTCCTTTTTTTTTTTTTAATTATTTAGAACTAAGGGTAAATGATCATTTGGCGCAAATTCACAAAACCCTTAAAGGTCCTTGTCACCTCTAAGTTTTTTTGCAAATTCGACGAACTTCTAAGGGTTTTACAAATTCATTTGGTATTTAAATGGAATGTTCCCAAAAATTTATGACAACACCATATAGAAAGGTTCAAGAATCACAGTACCCCTAGTCCACCTAGAGTGTGCTATATAGACTTTTTTTTTTTATCATATTTAGAAAAATGAATTGTCTCCGTGAAGTTGGCCACCTTGCGAGACTCTTTCAAGCATAGTGTGGCTACTTTACGAGCCCCAAACTGGACAAGCCTGAACCACGTTGAATGTATTTATAGAAGAAGTGCAGCGCGTAGGTACTTTGTGAACTTCATCTTCTTCCTGGCTAACCGTTTCAATGCTTCTTTATCTCTGTGAAGTTGGGTAGTGTGCGAGACTCCTCCAGGCGAAGTATGGCTTCACTACGAGTCCCACATCGGGTAAGTTTAAACCATCTCGAACATATATATAGAAGAAGTGCAGCCGATAGGTCGTCCCTTCGGGGACATCTGATAAAATTGGAACGATACAGAGAAGATTAGCATGGCCCCTGCGCAAGGATGACACGCACAAATCGAGAAATGGTCCAAATTTTTTTCTCAGATTCATCCATCCCTGATCCCTAAATTGGTTCCAGCTTCATTTATGTTTGCAGACTGAATCCATTATAAATCTGAGGTTAGATGCTGTTGATGTGAAGAAGAATCCTCTCCTTCGTGGTCCCCCTTTGCTGAATCTTGTGATTGCAGAGTTATGTGATTTGGGTTGTTTTGGTAGTCATGGTCCTATCTTAAGGCCCCCTCACGTTCCTCCTTCTCACACCCCTCTGTTTCTGGCTACTTTCCTCTCCAAATTTGTTTTTTTCCCTCAAATTCATCCCCGACCTTGTTTTACTCTCTGATATTTCATACACAAAAAGCTTTGCGAGAACGGTGATAAGTTTTATTTAAACTGTGAACCCAGCAAATTGTTTGAAATTTATGTCGGTCTCTCGAACAACCCGATGCATTTTGCCCTTAGTCATTGTAAGTATGTTGAACCTAAGGACTTATTTTCAGCTTGAGTTAAATTTTTACCATTGTGCCTACCAGGTTGTTTAAAGGACCGTTGGGTTGCCTCAGCAAATTGTTCCTCTAAATTATCCTTTTGGAATGCGAAGCCATTGTTCAAGTCCTTTTGACTGAAAGTCTTGTTCAGGTGATTGCCATTAGGGTTGAAAGAGTTTTCTGGCGCTGCAAGGGAAATTTTCTTTTCCTGGGATTATATGAGGCCGAGCCTTGAATATTAACTGTTAATGTTTTTTTAGTCGCATTTCTGAGTTTTGGTCATTTCCTTTTGCCTATCTAATTAATTCATACACCGTTCCTGCGTATTTCCTGTGATACCATCCCCACGTCGAAGAATTGAGCAAATCCGTTGTTCGTCCCTTGGCATTTCTGTGTTTCATGTTTACCTTTTGAAATGAAGTACTGCAAATCTTCAATCCCTCTATTCAAACATTAGGGTGGGGATTAATGAATCTGCCAAATGGCTTGTGTTATTTATCATATTGCAGAGAGGACGATTTAGTGGAGGTAAGCCCTTGATTTTTTTTGAAAAAAAGTTTTGAACTTTGAAGCCTGTTTCTTTTTAAGGAATAGACAAAGAAAAGAACAGAACTCTGAAGCATGCAGATGGTGAGTGAACTCCTTCTGCCTTCTTAAGTTCTTATTGGAATCTAATTGGTCTCTATGTATTAGCTACTTAATTGCGAATATCTATAAAAAATCACCGTCATCACAGCCAGAACATCACCGCCAGAATGCAGATTCGATTTACAAAAGGTATCAAGGCAAAATAAAGCATTCGTGCTCACTATAAAAGTCAAATGATTCGTTTTTTCCCCCGTTATGAATGGAGAATGAGTCACTAACTTAAGAAAGTTGTCAAGAAAGTAACAAGGCGATGATTTTACCAGACTTGGCTTTTCTTCTTTTCTTTTCTGATCCGTTCCCATGTAATGATGTACATTTAATGCTATTAATATTTTTGTTCCTCTTATAAAAGGAAGAGAGAGAAAAAAGGGAAGGAAATGGAGAGAATGATGGGAATGGAATATTAAATGTAGATCATTATATTTTGATCCAATGGTCATAAAGGGGTAAAGGATGGGAGCGCACTTAAAAAAAGAAGAGAAGCCAAGTCTGATTTTACTACTTCGATTTTATTTATAAGTCCTTTTGACTAAATCACACATACTGAGGAGAGATAGGTAGCTAACGATTATGGGAAATTTACCTTATTTATGAATGGGTGCCTTTCAATTCTTTATTCTCTCCCTATTTTCATTGGTACAATAATATGAGTAAAATTGTCACAATTTTATATATTTGATCAAAAGGGACTTGTAAATAACCAAATTTTTTGTCAAAAGATATTTATACATAGGACCATAGTGATATTTTTAAATAAAAGAAAACAATCCCATATTTTTCATGATGATGAAGGCTTTGGCGTTGGAATCGGTTTCCCAGCTCGTCCAAAGGATCGAGCTTAAAACGTCGCTGTCATTTAACTGGACGGCCCGGATCTTATTATTTTTTATTTTTAATAAAAAAATTTAATGGGTAGAGAATCTAAAATAAAGCCTAATCTCAACTAACATTTTTTCAAAAATTGATTTGTTTTCACCTAAAAAAAATTAAAAACGAAAAAAAAAAGATGGGACCGTCCCGATCTAGATCTAGACGGCCAGGAGCTCGTCCATACGGACGAGCTGGGAATCCAGTTCCTTTGGCGTTACTGGGGTTTGGTTTGGTTCATGAAGCAGTCCAGCATCACACACATCCGATAGTGACACGTGGCACACAATTGGCAAACATCGTTAGAGTACATTTCTGTTAGCGGAAGGAGATTCTCTCCTTATCTTATTTATCATTTTCTCTTGTTGGTCTCATTTGGGCTTTTGATTTGGGAAAGTGAGAAAAAAGTAAAAGTAGTATTGTATTGATTGGACGGATGTGATTTAGAGATTATGAGAAAAGATAATGAGAAAAACTCAACTCGTCTGCTTAGCTGCATTTGAATGTGATTTATGATATATGAGATAAATTTATAAGATGAGTTTTGTCCCAACATACTTAAAAAATTTCAACACCAACTACAAGTTACATCTTTTACAAGGAATCTCAAGAGTTGCGCCATATTTGTTTGCCTAATTGGATTGCCTAGTGGCCACCAAAAATCCAGAATGGATAACTCGGGAATCTCTATTTTTTTTTTTGTTTCTTTTAGATAATGCGCAAAACGCACACGTGGTAAAAGTAGAACATTGTTCCTTTATCCTCAGGAGCACTTTTTTAAAAATAAAAATGCTATGTGTATGGTTCGGCAACATAACAAAGGTGTAACTGGGAGATTGGTGTGAGAATGAGGACAAAAAGGGTTACGAAAGGTTGAAATTTGGAGAAGTGTTAGCCACATTGGGATGGGTGGGTGGTTGGTGGATCCACTCATGCTTACCAACAAGAGTAAATGGTAATGGTGTTGTTCTTCCACTACCATGTCCTCAATTCGAGCTGTAAGAATGATGAAAATAGTGTTGGGAGTTCTTTCCCCATGATCATGGGCCCGATTTGAAATCTAGATTTGTCAGAACCGAAGATTCAGATGAATCGGATACGATACTAAAAAAATTTTAACCGAAGATCCACTCATGCTTACCAACAAGAGTAAATGATTTGTTAAAGAATCCCGATGGTTACCACATTTTTCCTTGATGCTAAGACGACACTAGAGACATAAATTGGACGAGTCAAACATAGGCCTTACAAAAGTAAGCGAAACCGAAAGTAATTAATTTTAAACTTGTATTTAAAAAAAAACGTTCACATAAACTGAGACGAAACTATTTTATATACTTTGTATTTAGTAAATCGCTCTGGAAAAGTAATTTTTCCTACTAATTCAAACAGAGACATTGAAACTTTGACAAGAAGAACAGTCATGCGCTATCAAGATTTTTAAATGATAGTCGTATATTTATCTTGATTCTAATGCCTCTTATTCATAGGCATAACTAGAGGCTCATCACTAGAGTTGTGAATTAGGCCCCGATTTTGAAGGGCTAGGGCCTAAGAGGCCGCCCAAATAAAAAAAATATCGGTTTTTTAAAGTCGATCCGAGAGCATCAAGACCAGGGTTAGCCCTACATAGCCCGTAAGTTACTATTCTAAATTTTAATTATTCTTCCTTTGTTTTTTTTAAAAAGAAATATAATTAGTAAATTACAACAATTAAAGTTCTAATTTATTAAATAAATGTTGCCAACATTAATATCCAAACAACACGAATCATCCAACAGATAAACACATTCACTAATTCATAATCAAAAGCAAACTATTGTCTACAAATAATTCACATAAAACATAATTAAGAAGCATACCTAGGTTTTAAATTTAAATTATTATATAATATTTCTATGACAAGATTGACCCTATGACTTATGATGAGAAGGTTGCCAATATAAGAAGTAAATTGGCTTTCATTTTTAATGAATATTCGAATGTGGGGACATCTCTTCCAACTCCTTGTTAAGTTAAAAAAAATATTAACAGGGCCTAATGGGCTAATCCTTTTAAGCCTAAGGCCCTACAGGGCCAATTTCATTTAACTTCTTTAATTTTCAAGTCCGACCTTTGAAGGATCAGGTCTTAAAAGGGTCGACCCCAATTTCTAACTCTACTCATCACATTGCATGTCTCTTGGAGCCTGTTTGGATCTAGCGTTTGAGGCCTAAAAACTCAGTGGGATTGAAAGCTCTGCGATATGGTGTTTGGGTTGAGTTTATGGAAAAAAAAAAGGGGGAAATTCTAAATAAATACCATTTGAATTTGTAAAACTCCCAGAAGTCTGTTGAATTTGTAAAAAGACTGAGAGGTACAAATGACCTATGAGGGATATACAAATTCGGGTCAAATTACCTTTTTACCCTTTATGTTAAATAAATAAATAAATAATAAAATACTCCTACCCCCACCACCAACCACCACCGCCGGCCGGCCGGTGGTGGGATTGAAAGCTCTTCGATATGGTGTTTGGGTTGAGCTTGTGGAGAAAAAAAAAAGACTCATTCTCATATAAGCTCAAAAATCCAGCTTTTACAGCGTCCGATGTTTCATCATTTCCTGTTTAAGCCTCTCTCTCTCTCTATCTCTCTGTGTGTTTCGTTCTACACACACCGTCCCCCCTTTTAGGTCTTACTTGATTTTCCATTGGTGGGGCACATTTCCAAATTTAGGGCAAATAATATTTTTTGAATAATAATTTAACCTTTTTTTAAGTTAAATTTTAATCGTCAATTATAATAATATATACAACTAATATTAATATATATAATATTTAATAAGATTTACGTCTTTTTTAGTAATTTCCATCTCAATTGATTCGTCAAACGCTAACCCAAATATGTTTCTGTTTCGAAAAAAAATCATTTCTGCCACCATCAATCTGATCGAAAGCAAATCATATTTATAATCTGAGTTTTTTTTTAGCTTCGTAAAAGTCGGATAGAAAATAAATCGGCGGGGATTACATACAAATTGTATTTTGATTTATAGGAATCCCCGATTTGTAGGATTATGAATAATCTTCATTATTAGTCATTATGAAAATAATCTTCATTAATAGTTATCATTAGTCATTATGACTAATAATGAAGATTATTTCTAATCCTTACAAATCAGGGATTCCTATAAATCAAATACAATTTATTATGTAATCCCTGTCAAAATCACCCCTCCTAACATTAATCCAAACATACCCTGAATCTTTGGCACCAGCCGGCTCGCCACATTCACACGTTCATCCCATTGAAAGCAACAAAATTATTAATTAAGAATGATTTAAATACATTGTCATTCTATTCAATTCTCTGAGTGATCCTTGTTGACCTGTCCAACTCTAATAAGGATTTAAATTTTTTTTGAAATCCACCACTAACAAATTATCTTTACCCTTCGTTTTATTTTTTAAATAAGGCATCTAAATTATAGAGGGGAAAACGAAGGATTACCCGAGCTTAAAAATAAAAAATAAAATAAAGAATCCGCTTTGTCCACCCTCTCTGTTCCTTCCTCACCACTTTATAGCTAATACGAACCCACCAGGAACTGCTTGATTCACTTTGTTCCTTGCATAATCCATATTCTCCCACCTTCTAGAATTACAAACGCTGTTTGAAAATGGTCATAATTACGAATAATTGATCACGCTGATGGTGGCCCCAAAAATTGATCATAATTACAGACTCTGGTAATTGAATATTTTTCAATTTTCAATCAGTTGACAAATTGACGGATTAAATTGACGACAAACGGCTCAGGCAAGAACGTTATGACTTATGAGGGGTTGGCCCCAAAAAGGGAAAAAAAAAAAAAAAAAATCAGGACCGTCGAGAGGGAAGGATTAGGAATATCCGAAGCATATAACACGGAAGAGAATATTCGGCGGGAAGATCCCATGGCGACGCCCTTTCGCCCCTTAAATACCCACAGGCAGCTCGCCCGCTCCCAACAACTCTCAAAATTCCTCCTCTGTCCTTTTCTCCTGCCTAATTCCCTTCTCTCACTATGGCTCTCAAGGCTGTTCATGTCTCCGACGTCCCTTCCCTTGATCACGTCCCGGACAATAACTCATATTCTCTTTATTCCACTGGTTTTTCAACCGGTTCGTTCTTCTCCTCCCTATCCATATCCTTCTATTTTAATTAATTTCTTTTTGGTTTGCTTAATATTTGCGTTTTCGATTGCAGGCGTGGATTTGAGTCGGGCCGGTTCAAAGAGCGATAAGTTCGTTGTTATTGGGCACAGGGGGAATGGCATGAACGTCTTGCAGTCCTCGGATCGGAGAATAAGAGCCGTCAAGGAGAACTCCATCATGTCTTTCAACGCCGCCGCCAAGTTCCCCCTCGATTTCGTTGAATTTGACGTTCAGGTCAATTTTTTTGTCGCTTCTTCTTTATTTTCTGTACGGTGTCCCGTACCGCCGATTTTATTTCTCCGTTTTGTCATGGTTGTAGCGTTTATCGTTCGCCTTTTTTTTTTTTTTTTTTTTTTTTTTTTTTTTTTAATTGTTTTAAACCTCGAAATCTTATTCTCAAGAGACATAGTCGGAATGAATGTTGGCTAATTGGTGATTTTAGCGGTGCACCGTCGCCGCGTCTCTCCCCGCCAGTATGATCCGGATACATCTCGCAGGAGACAGACCCCACATGGACCTCTTATTTAGTTGAGTTTTGGTCCTTTACAACGAAAAAAAAAAAAAAAAAGGCGATCTCCATTATAAGATTATTTTAGTCCTTATAAAAGAAATAGTCGTGTAGTCCCGCACAAATTCAAAATACACTCACATTTTGATCTCTGATAAATTTTCACAAATTTCCAAAATGTCCCTTTTTAAATTCATAAAAAAGAAGGATTCATTTTTTTTTTTCTAAGGGACTAAAATAAGAATCGCCTTTTTTGTAAAGGACAAAAAAAGATATTTACTCTTTTTAGTTATTTCCTCTATTCCTTCTTTGGGACAGAATCTCATCTTATGAGAGGGATGAGCATATTTTTTTTATATAATATATTTATTTAGATTTAAATTATATGTGGTTTTTCTGGAATTTTTTTACACCTATGGAAATTAATTAATTAAAGATATGGGTCCAAAAAAATCTAAAATATCATATAATTTAAATCTAAACAAATATAATATAAAAAAAAAAAAAAAATAAGAAAAAAAATGTCTTCATCCCTCTAAGAAGCACATAAAGTGACAAGCACCTTATCTGCTCCCAAATCTCATCTCGTCTCCTCCTCGAGAAATATTAAGAAATTCTTTTGACTCTTTTGAGAAGGAGCGGAGTTTTTGCTCTCTACTAGTGGGCCGGCCTGGTCAATTTTTTTTCTTGGTAAATGGTCAATTTCTATATGGGTGAAAACGTATTGTTCAGTCCAAAATGTAGCCTGTGTGGATTTTTCGGAATGAAGTCTAGTCATTTCCTGTGGTGGCCCATAAAAAGGCCCACTAAATGTTGGGCTTTAAGTGAAGTCATTCATTTATTTTATCACAAAAGCCTACTCCTTTTCTCAAAAAAAAAAAAAAAGCCTCCTCCTTCTTTGTTGTAGTATTTATTCATTTCAGGATCGTACTGATTGGCCACTTGGCTGGGCTATTGCCCATCTTGTTTTGGTGTTCCTTTGTTCATACCTGACACGAGTGCAAATGTGATTTGCAGGTGACAAAGGATGGCTGCCCAGTTATTTTCCACGATGATTTCATCCTCTCTGCAGAAAATGTAACCTCGTCGTCTCAACACCAATTGTTTGTTGTTCTTATCCGTTTCCAGTATTTTCGTCTTAATGATCAGGTCTGGGCTGTTTTGATTTATCAGGGAACTGTATTTGAGAAGAGAGTCACAGACCTCAGTTTGTCGGAGTTTCTGTCCTATGGTCCTCAGAAGGACACCGGTGAGCAAGGAAAGCCTTTGCTCCGAAAAATCAAGGATGGAAAGATCCTCAAGTGGGATGTTGAACAGGATGACCCATTTTGTACCCTCCAAGATGTTTTCCAGAAGGTAGAACCTGCTCTGGGTTTTAACATCGAGCTTAAATTTGATGACCACATTGTCTATGAGGAAGATTATCTCGTTCGTGCCCTCCAAGCTGTCTTGAAGGTATAACACTTGTTTTTAAATATATTTTGATCCTTCAAGTTTTACGAGAATTTGGCTTTTCTAGTGTCTTTGTGGATGGATCTCTTAGTTCATTGAATTTTTGTGACAGGTCGTATTTGAATATGCCAAGGACAGACCCATTATCTTCTCAAGTTTTCATCCAGATGCAGCAAAACTCGTTCGTAAATTACAGAGCACTTACCCGGTATGCTCCTTTGCCACTTTATGTTAGAGAACATATTCAACTATCGGCTGCAAACCTCTTAGTCTTTAACGGTACTATTTGTGTCATATCAGGTGTACTTCTTGACGAACGGAGGAAATGAACTTTATTATGATGTAAGAAGAAATTCCTTGGAGGAGGCATTAAAGCTCTCTCTGGAAAACGGTCTGCATGGAATCGTGTCCGAGGTTAGAGCGATCTTTAGAAATCCTGGAGCAGTAACCAAGATAAAAGAATCTAATCTTTCCTTGATTACCTACGGCAGATTAAAGTATGTCCTCTCACCTGTATTCATGCTTGTTCGTCAATCCTGGCACAATATGAATTGAACATGAACTAATGTTGTTTTCTTTTCTGGTTGTGTTACAGTAATGTTCCTGAAGCAGTTTATATGCAACATTTAATGGGGATTGAAGGGGTGATAGTTGATTTGGTGGAAGAAATAACACAGGCGGTTTCGGATATGATAAAGCCATCAAAGGTGGCTGAAGATGAGGGTATCACGACGGAAGAGAAGAGGAAAAGGGACTCAAAGCCTAAATTCTCGCAGCTGGAGCTGACTTTTCTTTTGAAGCTAATCCCAGAGTTGATACAGATTTAGGCCAAAACCCTTTTTAGTTTACTTTGGTCTTCTCACATACTCGTAGTCACATACTAGGTCTTCCTGCTTTAGTAAATGGGAGGAGGTGATCATTATACCCTGACCTGTGTAAATATGTTTTCTTTTTTATTTCTAAGAGAGTGAATGAGTAACTAGTAAAATTTTGGTTGTCCTCCAATTAAATGGTCTTTGATTGTGATTTGTGATTTTTTTTTTTTAATACACATAGTAGGGGGCAGGGTTCGAATCCTGGACATGGGGGAGGGGAGTTAAGTTTTTATCCATTTCGCACTACTTAAAAGCCAGTGTGATTTGTGGTTCTAATTACGAAGAAAAATAAGTGTAACTTAAGATTGGGATATATGAATATGATGCATGCTCGCCAACTTAAAGATTGTTGAAACCACCATATTCTAGCCGGCAAGCTAGAAGTTTAATTACTCATTCCGGTCCTAATTATAGGAACACTTTTGTAGTACAAGCTAGAAGTTTAATTACTCATTCCGGTCCTAATTATAGGAACACTTTTGTACTACAAAAGTGTTCCTATAATTAGGACCGAGGTAACGGGTCCATATCCAATGGGCTTATTTTAAATCTAATGTGGCCTTTTTTGCTGAATACCTTACTACTTAGATCAAACCATGGAATCATAACCCCTTGTCCTTGGGTTCAACTGATGTAGGGGTTGGACTTCCTCACCTTAAGGGAGGGGATTCGATCCCTGCGTTGATCAAGGCGCTGAGAGAGGTATCCTCTATACCACGTGACGGATTTGGATTAAGTCTGCTTGCTTGGATCGTTGTGGGTGGCCCTTTCATAAAATATTTGTATAAAAAAAAAAAAAAAAAAAAAACCATGGAATCATGGAAAAGTGGGTTACGAATAACATCAGCAACATGGGTGGTGGGATCTATTGAAACGGGCTTGTCATTTTTAGTTATTTACAACATAGTGAATTAAGATTTGAATTCCGGGAAAGATGTGATCAAATTTAACACAAAAGTGTCTCAAACAATAATGTAGAATATGCAATCTATAATTCTTTAAATTTAATATTTAAAGGATTATGACAGCATAATAAATCTATATGTGTAGGTACGTAATTCATGTACTAGATAAATGAATATCAGTTAAACCACCTCACAACCATTCACATGTTTTCTATTAGTTCTGTTTAACATTAAAAAAAAAAAAAAATAAAATTAGAGAACCAATTTAAGAAAACAGGGTAGAGGTTCATAACGGCGTCTTCACGGTAATAAAATGACTTCCTTATTATCACAAGGAAAATAGCAAATACATAGTACATTTATCATCAGTTTTAATCCAAATTACAGAACCCCCCTTATATACTGTCCTATACGCCTATTACTCACACAAGCCCAGCGAAGCCCAATACAGTTTGGGCCCAAGACTACAACATAATCTTTTTTTTTTTTTTTTGAAAATCAAAAGATACATGAAAGCATAGCAATTACAATTGAAATAAAAAGAACCACACAATTACAACTGGAATAGATAAACCAGAACAAGAACAACAGGAACACAAACACATAAACCAGTACAAACCAAATGAAAGAGAAACTAAAAACCAAAATCACTGAAGAGGTAGGAATAAAAGTAGTTTCAAAGACTGCACCGGGTGGACATCCAAGGTTAAAGTGACAAGGAATAAGGTGTTGGTTATAAAACCCACCCTATAGGGCACACCTTCTTATAAGGATAAGCTGCAATTAAATCAGCTACACAATTACCCCGGTATGGGGCAAGAATCAGAAAAAACTCAACCTCAGAAAGGAAACAAATGAAGTCCCTAAGAATACTCCTTCTCCTCCAATCAAATAAACCTGGCAAACACCTATCGAACAAACTAAGGCTAACACTAGTGATTTGGATTCGCCCCCATCTAACAATCCTAACAATGTCCCACTGAGAAATAGAACATCTAGCAACAAAGACCATCAACACAACCCTATCCCCAAAATCGCGAATTTGAATCACAACAAAAAGCACCACCACTAAAAACCAAAAACACAAATAAAAAGGACCTTCCCCTTTGCCGTCGGAAATCGCCTGGACACCGGAAAAACGCCGAGGAAGAAATCCAAACAATAGATCCCACCCCATCAAGACAGATCGGAGAGGGAGGGAAGAGGACCACCGCCACCGCACAAGGAAAACAAAAGGACGCCGCTACGCCTAGAGTGGTGGTGAGGACGAGACTGAGGAGAGCCTAGCGCCCGGTGAAGATACGAGGTCGCCGCTCTATGTCCTTGTTCCAAACTAAAACCCACATGTTCCAAGCTCTTCAAGCCCCGATATGCTTCCATACTATGGTTATGGTGTAGGCAGGGGCGGATCCAGGAATTTATGGAAGGGGGGCACCATTGGTAGGGGATGCGGGGGTGCCCCCGAAATTTTTTTTTACAATAAAGCTTTAAATGCATTAAAAAATAAAAGAATATAAAGGGAAAAGTAAGACTAAAGATCGTTAAAAAGTAGCAAGGTTGGATACCATATATTTTAATAACAAAAGTATATTACAATAAAAACAATTACAACGTCATCCTTCTAGGCTTTATTTTTTGGAATTCCATCATAATTGCCTCATTATCAATACTATCAAACACATCTTTTTCAAAATAAGACACTAAGTAATCATTCAACCATTCATCCCCCATCCGATTGCGAAGTGCAGTCTTGATGTATTTCATAAATGAAAATGCTCTTTCCATGATGCGATTCTTCTGAGGCAAAGTCAATGCTAACTTTACAAGTAAATAAACCAAATGATACACAATATGTTTTTTTTTCAACCATCCTCTTGGCAAGATCAGCTATTCCTTGCAAATTCAAAAAATCATATCACATTGCGCATCAACAATATACGTGTCGAAATGATATTCAAGCATGATAAAATCATTCACATCAAAATCGAAGGATAATAGCCAAGAAAATTCACATAACTTATTCTTGTCAAATGCTTTGAGAAAGAGTTGCACCTGAGAGAAGAGTGAGCTGTGATGACGGAGCGGAAGGGCGAATGAAGGCATAGAAGGGAAAAATAAATTTTTTAAAAAAATAAATAAAAAATAAATTTTTTTTATAATTTTTTTTTTTTTTTTTTTTTTAAAAAAAGGAAGAATCAAGGGGGCACGTGCCCCCTAGTGCAGTACGTGGGTCCTCCCTTAGGTGTAGGAGGAGGCTTGCCGGTGGCATCGAGAAACCCTAATATTAAAGAGGTGCAGGGAGAGTGTCGAGCGAGAGAGAGAGACGCGTGCAGAGAAAGCTCTTGAAATTTTTATTGCCTTCTATGACTACAACATAATCAAACACTACTATATTTCCTCCATTCCCCGCACAAATTGTCATGAAAGTTTAGTCTAAGGTGCACTGGTTACCCGAAAGTTAATAAAATAGAGTAAATATGCCCCGAAAGTTTTTTTTACGAGCAAATTTACCCCCAAATTTTTTTAGGAGCAATTTTGTTCCTGAAAGTTTATAAAGAAGAGCAACAATTCAACGGTCAAGATCAACAGATGAGTAAAATTGCTATGTTTTTAAACTTCTGGAGCAAAAATGAGACAAAAAAAACTTCCAAGTGACCAATACTCCTTAGGCTAAACTTCCATGGTGAAAATATATTTGACCTTTCGCTTATTAAAAATTTTCAGAGAACTATTTTTAGAAGCATTTAGCAGCAAATTAGGTAGCTGTAAGCCTGTAAGACACTATTTATTAATTATATCTGTTAATTTTTTATTGACATTAGCTTTTTTTGGGGGATATATGATGATTTATGAGGGTTAATTGAAGGCCTTTCACACCATCATTGCTAATTGAGCTGGTCTGGCCCGCACCATCTTGATCAGTCTTTTGTATATGTGGTCCAACGTTTGTTATCTGATTCATTTTTGTTGGCTTAGGTTAATCCTCCTTTTTCCTTGTTGACAAGGGAGATGGATCAATTTTGTGGGGGCTAATGGATTTTGCTCAGATTCCAATTCTTCCCTTTTGTTTCTTTCGTTTTTCTGGGACAGATCTTTTTTTTTTTCCTCATTATTTACATGATCGACCCATCTTTTCTCTCTTTTTTCTTGCTGACCCTTCTTCCTATCTTAGAAGATAGATTTGCTTCTACTTTCTAAGACGTTACAAAGGGTTGCAAAAAAATGGCAGTGAGGAAGAAGAGAAGCGACTGAAAAGTACACGGGTGTCAGCAAAATTGGCCAATTCTACTGTTGTCGTCACTTAGAAATATGAGAAAATTTGTGCAGTTAGTATTTTTGACTTTAACAGCAAGCTAAGAGAGTTGCAAAACTAATTGTAAGAGCAAGACTCTTTGAGGCTCATGAGGAACAGTGAGACGAATCATCCGACAAATCATAAGCAATGGTTGATGAAAGTTCCTTAAATCGCAAGGAAGCCTCAACTGTCTTATAGTTGCATTGCAAAAACAATAAGAATCCGAGTCAGGAAGGCAATTAACAAGCAAACAAGCATATCTCCATCTCTCTCTCTCTCACACACACACACACACACAATCGGTATCAGATTCTTGCAATCCACAACTACAATTATAAACTCCTCCAGGCATATATAACGTATTGAGGCCACTTAAAGTAAAACAGTATTAGGTTCTTTGAGATATTATTACTTCTTCACTTTTGCTTCATCTTGGCTTGGTATATTTTCTTGAATATGCTATAGACAGTTTCTTGCCAAAATTTCAACCCTCAACAGTCTTTTTCCCTTATTCTTTCCCCTGAGCCGCAGCAACTTGTTGACTTCACCAAGATGTTCATATTCATATGCATCGTTTTAAACAAGAGTGACAGTTATATAAGATTTACTAGTAATACGTGCAAAGCACGTCACAGTGTAAGATTAAACACTTAACTCCTTGTTGGGCTTGAATCGTCGTAAGCATTAATATATCAGCAACTTATCACTTGGAATATGAAGCAAGAACAACATAAAAGTCATGTCATTTCCAGAATCTTTTGAGGGACAAAAGCCCATATCACAGAAGTCCACTAACACGCCAGACAAGTTTTTTTTTCCTCCAAGATTCTTTTCTTGAAATCGAAGCAAACCCCAATAAATTAAGTCTACGCAGTCACGCGGGGATGCCTAGCTAGTTTAGTTTATATGGCAGTTATTAGCCGCAGTCATTAAAATCTCATCCCGCCTCCTGCAAATATATGCGGCCATACCTCCTTTTTCAGATTCCTCACTCCTCTAGCTATGTGAAACCGGAGATTCATACTCAAAGTCTCCAAGATGAAAAAGTCCCAGTAATGGCATATTAGTACATATTAATAACATAAAAGATTTGTATAATTAATAATATTAGTGGGGTTCTTTAGTTCGGGGCTTAAACTTGAGAAGTGCCTGGACGAAAAGGCACTTGGCATCTTACCCTTCCCTCTTGCATTTGGGATCAGATTCAATTCTTTCACTTTCACTATCTAGCTTTGTTCGGTCTCGCGCCACCCATCAATTTACAGATTTGATTTTTACCCATATATTCCTTGTTCTCTTTGAGCTATAGCTACTAGTAACTAATTAATGACCCTTTTCTAGATATCATAGTGTCTGCTGCTTAATTAATGATATGTCGGGTGAAACTCTCCAAGACATTTATTACTGATAAATTACGAACTATTCGTATAGATTAATGAAGCAAACTTGTCTAGAGAGATCCTGTTTGATGATGTGGGGAGGGAAATTAATAGATAACGAGGATCAATGGGAAGGAATCTGAATTATTGATAATTTTGCATTGGCAATATCAAGAACAGAAGAGAACAATGTTGTGTATCGATCGTGGCCACGACACATACTTGGGAGTTCATAATTAATTATATTATGCAGAGGTTACAAATAAGACAGACATCGAAGGTGAGAAACTGAGATGAGGAAGACGTTCAAATTTCAAACACTCGGATTCATAAGAGGCGTGGTGTCCTACGTAGTGTCCTTCATCGTTTCGAGATTGTATGAGAAACAACTAGTACAGTATTAGTATGTATTGAACACGGCCGGCCCTTGTTGTCGTTTTGCTTTATTCTTAATCCATCATCAGTCCCGTTGACTTATTGCGCTTTTATTTACCAGGACGCAGAAAAGCCTCACACCTATTAGCCGCTCGTGACTCATGCATGTTCTAGCAAATTTGATTTTGTATATTTGTAAAATAGTAAACGGTGTGTTTGGAAATTAATTTATTATGGGCAGTTGATAGTGTCTTATTTTATATTAACTATATTATACTATATTTTAATTAAGAAACAGGTAACGTGAAGATATTTTGTTTACTTGCAAGCTAAGTGCCGTAAAACAGTAGGTCGAATATAAGAATTTCGGAGATTTTAAGCTTTCTAGTATCGTCACATTGTTGGATATTTTCTGTGTGATACAACTCAATGGGGTTCCTTCTTAGATTTAATTACTTACGCTTGTGAGTTACATTGGTTTAGTTGGAGGAAATCGATAATATTAATTATGCTACGCATATTCCTAAATAATATATAGTAAGTTAATTAATTTCTGGCAAAAAATAAGTTAATTAATTCGATGGAGTACAAGAAAGAATATTTAATTTTATTATGGCAAAAAAAATATTTTTAGTTAAATTCGAAACATAATTAATTACTTATTAAATCAATGATAATAATGTAATTAATATTTGAATCGATGTAAAGAAAGAAATAGAAAACACCGAAGTTGTTGGTAGAAATTGAAAGAGCCTGGTGTTTCTTTTCCTGTCTGTTTATTCTTCAAGTTTGTTGGAGTATATCAAAATTATTATTAGTAGATGAAAAATATTTAAAGATTGATATCTTAAATTAAAAACATTTATTTTTTATTTTAAAAATAACTATCAATAGAAAATAATGAAGAGCCCTGTTATACAAATCACTTTCTTTAAATCTTAACTTAAGCAATGGGTTACAAATTTGCATGTAGACATGATTGATGCTCAAATTTCGTTATAAATTTCGTTACACGAAGGATGAAAAAACTAATGAACAAAAGAATATACTCTATTCGATTCTTTCTTTAAGACTGATTTACTTAATTTAATCAGAATAAGAAAGTCAATTAATATAATATATTTCTATAAAAATCAATAATCTTCTTCAATTTCCTCGATCTTTTTTACTTAATTATTATAGAAGGAGCATTAATAATATGAGTAAATCATGACAAGATTAACAAACATAAAACATGGATGTTATATTAAGAATTAAGATTAACCATACAATATAATTAGGTTAAGAAATAAACATGTAATAATAATTATTAGGGGTTATTTTGGTGTGTCTCAAATGCACAATCACATGGTGATGACTGTGGAGGAGGCAATGCAAAAGATATTTGGGAATACATTTAATGGTTGGTTGGGTGTAAGTCCCGTACACGTTTGTGAAGCCCTCTCGTTCTCAGTCTTTTTCACCATCACTTCAATTTCCATTTTTCTTCTCTGCCCCAAGAGTCTTTTCCTTTTTTTATTTATTTATTTTATTTTAATCCCAAATTAATTTAACTAACAAAATTCTAAAGTAAGTAAATAACCCATTATTTATTTATTATTTAAACTTTGAGCCAAAAAAGAGAGAGTAAATAACCCATACGGAGGCATTGGCATCTATAAATTGAAGAAGCCGATCCACCTCTCTCCTCGCAGTCACAGCTCAACGTCGTCCTTTATTGTAACTTGTTGCTCTCCTCTTCCTCCATTTATGGGTCTCCCCTGATTGAACCTAACCCTCACGCGACTCTCGCCTTCCTAATAAATAATAAATCCTCCCTGCAGGTTTTGTGGGTGGCATTCTTAGAGATGCAGAAGCTCCCCAGCTTTGTTGTCAATGGAGGCATCAAGCTTCCCATTGGCTACCGTTTCTGTCCCACCGATGAAGAGCTTGTCATTCACTACCTCAACAGGAAGGCCTTCTCTCACCCCTTGCCCGCCTCCGTCATCCCCGACGTTGACGTCTTCGCGGCCCACCCCCGCCGCCTCCCAGGTCCCTCTCTTCCCCACTAATCTGTTTTCGCGGTTTTATTTTTTGGGTCAGAAGTCAGAATGTTTGAGAATTAACAATGTCTTTTCAAGACCTAATGATTTACTCTTTCTCTTGTTCGGGGATTTGCCTAAATTGAATCCTAATGGTCTGTTGAATTTGCTGACTGTAGGTGTCGTTGATTCCAAAGAGAAGAGGTATTTCTTTAGCCATAGGAAGGACCGTATGGATAACAAGAGGCCTGCTGGTTCTGGGTACTGGAAAACTATAGGCAATGACAAGCAAATTGTTGCTTCTGACAGTAACCAAGTGGTTGGGATGAAGAAAATTCTGGTTTTCTGTGAGGCCAAACGTTCCCGTGAGGCTCGAACTCGGTGGGTCATGCACGAATTGCGTCTTCTTCCTTCTCAAACACCTTCCTACCCATCACACCAGGTAACAATATACAAGTATAGATCATTTACCATTCCATTTAAGCATAAAAATTTACAGACTTAAGAGTAATGCCCTTTATATATGGTTCGTTTTCTCTGGTTTATATATATTATCAGTCTACTTGATTCAGATTTTGAATTCCAAATTCAGATGGCAGGGGCAGAGTGGGCTGTGTACCGCGTCTTTCAGAAGAGGAAGCTTAAGAGAAAAGGATGCAACAGTCAAGTCTCTAACATGAGGGAAGTTCAGAGATTAGAAGAGGAGGAGGAGGAGATTAAACCCAGTTTAATAGATTTCACAGTGGAATATGGGAGTGACACTGCACCTCCCCCACCTAGTTCTCCATGTTTCAGTGAAGGCAGTGAAATCTCTTCTAACAAGCTAGATTAGGAGAAGATAAGGAGCTTGCATTAATTGGATTTTCTTTATCATTATCGTCATCATATAGAGTCACTGAGAAGTCTTTAGGACTAGAGAACTCTTCATGGGCATTTATTTTAATGTAAGAGCATCAGCACAAACAACTGAGTTTATTAGTACTAGCATTATTCACTAACTTGGCTTTATCAATTTGACATGATTACAGTGGGAATATAGTTTAGAAAATACTTATGGTTGCTCTGAACATGAAAGCTTTTTTATTATCAAAAGGGGAATGATTTCTTGGGGGAAAAGACGATCCAAATGCAAAGTAAAATAATAATAAAATGCAGAGAATGGATGCGAAAGGTAGGCATCCAAAGCTCAGAAAGGAGAAAGAGGGGCTCTGTATTAATCTAATGGTAATCATGATGATCTTTGTGAAAATAAAGAGATGCTTTGTGTTATGCGTGCGTGTGTGAGCTCATGGAGCTTGACCAGGCACACACATGGTGCTGCTTACTGCTGAAGTCGCTTCTTAGCATCACTCACACGCACTGTGATTCCAAATTCCACTTCTTTTTCACACGACAACTCGTTGCTCCATTCATAAAAATGCCTTCTTTCATATTTTTAAAGGACAAAAGCAAATCTATAAAAGCCAAATCTTTTTTTTTTTTTCCTTTTTATATTTGGAATTGAGAAGAATAAAGGAGGAACGTAAAGGGGGCAAATTATACTCCCACTCGTCAAAATAAGAAGATGTTTAAATTACACTGCCTGATATTTTGAAAAATTTATAGTTGCTCTATTTTATAACAAAACATAAATAGTGATTATTACACCTACTCTGTTTTGATCAAATAATAAAATAATACTGCAACCATCTAAATTTATATTGATAACTAATCTTCTAGCCAAAATTTTTATATTTGACTGTTATTAATTGTTCTTTTGGTGTCCAAATGTCGTTCTCTCAAAATAATTGGCTCCAGATTTTTTTTTTCATGCTGATGTATATTAAATTATTAATATGTCAGCCTCAAGAATAAAGATCAAAATGAAGCATACCGGTTGCTTATGTATTACTCCTTTGGCCTTAAATATAAGACAAAGTTGACTTTTTTGGAGAGATTAAGGAAGCTAATTAAATTACTTTAGAATATTTTTATTTTTTTCCTCCAAACTAATTAGTTTGTCTAATAAACTAATATATAATTTAATGATACAATGCATGATATGATTAAGTAACTCATATAGCTTCTTTAATCTCTTTCTAAAAAAAGTTAACCCTGTCTTATATTTAGGACAATATGGAGTGCCTCAGATACATCTAAGTGAAACAACATATATTCCAATGAGCTGTATTTTCATATATTAAGGAGACGAACGTGGGAACCAACTATAATTATTTGTCTTATTTTAGCGTGATCTAAATTTCCCTCCCATTGGAAACAATGGATGTTAATGATAGAACAGAATGTTGAAGGGGGAGAGAACGGAACAAGGCACAAAAAGAAAAGCGTGGTTATGGTTGAGTTTGGGAAGGAAACAAAGGAACAAATTATATGAGTGAGTGAGGAAAGATTCTATCAAGCTTGGATAATGCAACATATTGTGACAGTTGAGAATAGGATTCTCTTTATCAATAATGCATATAATCTGCCCATACCTTAGCAAAATCTATCTTGATGCTTAAATATTTATACATTACTCTACTCACCAACAAAAAGATATCACCCATCTTTGTGTGCACGCGCAAAGGATGAAATATATACACCAGAATTCAACCAATATTCACAGGGAGGGAGAGAGAGATATAAGTATTTAAATGAGGCATACACGTGAGCAGAAATTTGATACATGATAAATAATTAGATGGTTTGAACATGGGAAGAGGAATTGAGGTGCCGACCATAATACTTTGTTGAAGCTATGAAGCCTACGATTTTTGCTTTTGTCATGACAGCTTCTCCATCACTGCTTAAATTCTCCCAAACCTTACTTTGCTGTCAAGTGAATCTGTTGAAGGCCTAGCTCGCTAGCCTCACATTTCTGACTTTTATTTACGCCCAAATTTGTCATTCATCCTTCTCCATTTGTTTCACCCTTGACTTTTCACTCATTCATTGTCTCACTCATGCCTTACACCCACTCCACTCTCATAAATAATCCCGCACGCAGCAGCCTAAGTTTTTCGTATTCTTCTATATTATCATGTTCTGGTTTTGAATTATTAATGCCGTCCCTCTAGCTCGTTTGTTTGTGCCGACTTAAGCAGCTCCATCAATAGTACGTGCGTGCCTAACATTAGTTCTGGACGGTTTGACTATGGTTTATATGAAAATATATAGGCATACATCTAAAATGAGGCAAGGAAGACCAAAGCTCCATATCAGCTTGGTACACTGGAACTTCACTTCAAATGCGGTTCCTGTAAATCGCTATATAAATGAACTTGGTAATTTTCAATAACAATATTAGTAATTTAGTATTATGTTGTTGTTACCTGTTAGATTGGAGGCGACAATTGAATATAAGGAGGGAACAGTTAATTATAAATACTTGACAGATATACTCGATGGCGACCAAGTCACCAAACAGAGGACAGCCTTATTGGATGGCTTCTGTTACAACCTTAATCGTAACCGTCAACCTTTGTGGTATCTCTCGCGTTGTCTCTCTGTACCAACGAATCCGGTTTTATCCTTTATACAGTAACTTGGTCATTTCCTTCCCAATTTTCTCCATCTTCCTCTGCTCCATCGTCATGGGTTGCGGCTTGTCCACTAGGCTGAACCCAGAAGATTCCGCATCCGTCAGCCATGGACGTATGAGTGATGTTCACGTTACAGACGTTAATTCACCGGCCACCGGAAAGAATCTCGACCGTGACGGGGGCGGGGACAGTGTCCAACGGAGCCAGAAAGATGGAGGAGAGAAGGAGGAGGGAGAAAAAGAGGACGAGGATGATCATAGTGAAGAACTTATTTTCCCAAGGTCGCCTAGTTTCAGAGAGTACTGCATTGCCTCCTCTAGGTCAAGGGATCAGAGCTTTCGCAACAATGGCTCTGCCTTCAGCATCAAGAATAATGGTATTACTACTTTTACTTCTTCTCTCTGAACATATTTTTTTTTCCAAATAAACTTGCATTGCATTTTCATGGGGTTTATTTCTTTATAATGCAGGCGATGAGGATTCCATAAATAAGCCAGAGGACGTCAACAAGGTATGATATCCATCATGTGTGCGTGCTTTTTTAGAAAGCTGAGATTAGGTTATGTCTGTTGTTTAAATGTGTTTGTTTTGTACATCTTTTTGCAGGAACGAAAGAAGAAAGAAAGAAGAATAGTAGGACTTAGGAATGTTATGCCCGTAAAGGGAATGTTCATAAGGACGAGGAATGTTGTAAATTTTAGTCGCCACACTAGCCACATCTCATGATGAAAAAACTGTACAATAATAGACTAAATCTCCTTGCCGTAATGAACAAGCTTGATTGTTCTTCCCTCCATGTCTCTTTTTGGTTAGGTGTAAAAACAACGTGAGCATTACTGAAAAGAACAAATATAATGCAAAATCGGTGGGTTCACATGCCTTACATGAAAGTAGAAAGAGACATCTTTTTAGTAATTTTACCCTACAAAAGCAGAAAGATCTGTCTTTTGAAATCGTGTTAGCTCGACTCTTCTGATATTCTTACCATCGAAACCTAATCCATAGCTTCTCATTTTCCTGTATGTTCATAAATGAGACAGTAGAGAGATCCGATTCTTTATAGAGTTCGATTTCATTTTTTTAAAAAAAGACCTTTAAAACTGCATGGCCGTCTGATTTTGCGAGGTCTATGCATTTTCTCATATGCATCAAAGGCCAAGGACTCGTGTTCACAGCTCACTACATAAAACGTTAAGAATATGTTTCAGTTTTGTTGGCGAAACTACCTAATACAAATGACTAACTGATTCCATTGCAAGAATTGCCAATTTTTTGTTTTGGCGTCAAATGTCGATGTTAATGTTAAAATTATAAACACACTGTCTAACATTCTAGGCTCAGCAGAATAACAGAAAAGAGCACATATCTGATTTCTTGAAAACTTGTAGGGTTAAGCAAAAATGTAGTCTTGTTATTCGGCGGAAAGAAGAAAGAAGAGAATGTTTTTACACTGGTTAAAGATTGGATCCTGAAGGGAAAAAACAAAAAACATGGTCAAGATTGTATTTTTGTTTAAAAGAAGTTTTGATGACGAGGAAAACAGAACATATGACCATTTTAGTTGAAGGGGGAATAGTACAAGAGAAGACTTTGTTAGTTTTCCCAACTAGATAAAAAAAGAGAGAGAGAGAACAGAGTTGCGTGGCCGGCATCTATGATCTGTACAAGTATTGACCTGACCTCATTGTGTTCGAGACATTGGTAACTATTAATATTAAAACATTTGAATTGAATGTTCACTCTTGCTTCAACATCAAGCAACGCTGACTTTTTCCCTCGTTCAAATAAATAATAACATAACCCATCATGACCAACATTTCATGCCTCCAAACATTCAAGTACAGCGCAGTCCAAACTTTTTTAAGAAAAACAAAAAGTAAAATCCAAAACAGTATTGTTTCCTTCTCAAGTTTCCCTGTTTCCCAAAGATTGATATGTCCCCAAAGATAAAGCTAGTTTTTTCGATAAAAACCTTGCACGCCTTGTTCTTCTTTGGACTTTTAGGAGCCTGGGAATACCTGGCAACGCAGACCAATTATTAATATTACTATTATATATCGTGATTTGCAGCAGACAGAATCCATAATTCCATTTATATATATCCGCTTCCTACATTAATATTACTATCGTTTGTTTGTTGATTCAAATGATTCTTGTCAAACATACATGTTTGACGTCTTCCTTTTTGGTGTATATGTGAAATTCATGTCCCACTTTCTCTAAAAATGATCTCTCAATGAAAGTGATGAAAGATAAAGAAAGTGAAAAAACTGTGAAAATATGAGGAAAAAATAATTAATGTAAGTACATTAAGAATGTTAGACAAATTAATTAATATTAAATATTTTTTCTAAAACACCTCAATTATCTTCCATCCCTTACTTGATTGCTAGGTAGGAACATAGGGTTAATGTAAGAAAAATTGATAAACATTTAGAAACAACATCATTTTTCCTATTAGGTCCCATGTTAAAGAATGAAGGAGTATTTTATACTAGTAATTAAGAGCAAAGTATGTTTATCAACCAGCTAGGTCCTATATTTGCCAATAGGCTCGTAGCTTAATGATATCAAAGCTTTTTACAATTGGGATGTCACCACTTGAAACATCATGCTGTTATTCATTTTTTGATATAGAGGAATGTGAGGGGCAAATATGGGGAATCATACGATAATGTGAAAAAATTCATAAAATAATTAAAAAAAATTACTATTTTTAAAAGGTTCTCCTGATTTTCTTTCCATCTAAAAATAAGTCTAGACGTAGTATACGGCTATACGCTGTTCTCGTTTTGGAAAAAAAAAAAAAAAAAAAAAAAAAATAGGATGCTGAATTTAGAACACGAGGAAATTGTTGCTTGATCCCTCTGAATTATTTCTCAAGCAGTCAATCTAATCGAAATTAAATGAAATGTGGAGTCAGACATTTTACACAATGGGCCAACTCTGTTGTGGTTGCCATTTGCCAGCCGCAGTTTTCCTTTGACATCTTCTTCCTGTTCTTCCTCGCCGTCAACATAATATATAACAATTCAATGTTAATTATCTATCAGCTGATTATTTTCCCCTCCTCTAAACATCTCTTGCTGACTTCAAATTTATATCCTATTCCAGTTTTTATTTATAAGTCTAAATTAACTAACTCTCATATACTAAATAAAGTTAGTTAACTCATTAATTATGCGATAAATTTCCAATTTAAAACTTATAACTATGATTGTTTCTCAAAGCTAACATGAATAAATTTTTGGTTTATTGTGATTAATAGAGGCAAAAAAGTAAAAAATGCAGTTATTATTTTAAAACTGGACTTATAATAAGAATAATTTTTTTAATTAAAATAGATTTATAAATAAGATCGAGTAGTATCCATGTATGATAGACTCGTTTAAAATTCAAGTCCAAACCCCTGTTTTGAAAGGAAAGGCCGGCCCCACGAAAATAAAATAAAACGAAAAAGGAAGGAGGGGATAAAATACATTCTCCATTTATTATTAGATTAAGTATGATGACATTTGAACAGATAATTCCAATGACACACCCAAACTATGATGTTGATGACTTGACGTTGATCCATTCATGATTTTATTTTTCTAGGCCTCTTTGAAAGTTCAAATAAAATTGCTCCTCCTTCCTTGACTTTTACAAAATTTAGCAGCCCGCATCAATCCCCACTCCGGTAGATTCTTTTTCATCATTCATTTAAGAATTTTGTAATTTCAAAATTATTAATTATATTTCTTCTCATTTTTTAGTTGTTCTATTGTACTACTTATTATTGCGTTTAATCCTTAATATGAAAGTTAACTGATTATTTTGAGAAGATTAAACAAAATAAATAATTACTTTAAAGTATAATATATAATCCAATACTATATATAAGTATTTGGGTCAATGTTTAAAAATATATACATGATTTTTCTAAAAATACACCTAATACCGAGTGTATTTTAGGGTATAAAAGTGACTATGTGATTAAAAAAATAGAGCAAAAATAACATATTTCATTAATGGGAAGATGTTGACCATGAAGTTGAATTGTTTGACTAAAAATGATGACATGTATGATGGTGGAGCCCGCAATGATGTCCAGGTCAGCAAAGTTTGATCTCTACAATGACATTACCTCCACTTCCCAGAAACTCTCCAATCTCCATCTTCTTCATCACTCACCCTCCCCAGCAGCCAATATCAATCCATGAACCATCATCAACCATGAACAAATAATAAATCCACAAAAATCAAAGGCAGCTGGAGAAGGTATGGAGATGGAGACAGAGTTGGAGAAGGCGACTTCCGCCAACCCACGTTGGCGTTGAGGGATGGAGTCAACCTCGACAAATTCTTCCCCTCCATGGATTTGACGAACAGAGCAAGACCCTATCAGCGAGAAGTCGAAAACGAGAAGACAAAGTTGGAAAAGTTGTAGATTTGGCAATGGCAGCAAGGACTCTATCGACGGCTTCTCGACAGCCTTACCACAATGGGGCGCATATTGACGGTGAAATCCTTCTAGCGAATTACAATTATAATCTCCATTTGTCACCCTGAATCGTTTTTTCTGAACCCCCAAATGTTTTTCCTTATTTTCCTCTAGCGCGACTGGGCTATCTTAAGTCTTAACAACACCACCCTCCTTCTCGGTTTCTCTCTATTGTTGACGCTGAAGACTACTCAATAGAGCTCTCTCTTGATTTATTGTTCCTCATAGCTCGTATTTGTGTTGGACCAATTGCTCCCTCTTGGTTGAATGTGGTTTGGAGACGACAACTGTTGGGGCGTCAGGTGGTTGAGGGTTTAAATGACAAGTCTCCTCGAGTGACACGTATTAATGACACTTGGACAACAACTGGCACAATAAACTTTAATTGAACGGACGTCTTCTAAATTAACAAAATATGTGATTTTTGCTATACTTTTGTAACTACATAGTCATTTTTTTACATAAAAAAAAACACTTGATGTTAGACGTACTTTTGGAAAAACTACATATTATATATATTATAATTGAAAAATTTTATTTAACTTCGGTACAAATGAGTCTGCAGAATTTTATATCAATGAACTCCAATGGAATGAAAAAGAAAAGAAGGGCAAAAGTGTAAAAGGAAAGGGGCAGTCAAAGAAGGGCGCAGGTTTGGGTTCTGGAATCCCATCGTCTTTGTTTGTGTAATCATATATCACGCCTTTGACCCTCTCATTGGTTCCGTCAAAACCCCACCGCTTTTGACACTGACGTGATATACTTCCCTTCCCCATTCCCTTCCTCCCTCTCTGCATGATGCCACCCACTTCCCTCAATTCCTCTTCTCTTCTCGCTTTCACTGAATCACCTCACCTTCACCATCCCTCCTCCCATTCCCTCGTTCTCTCTGCTTTCGCATTTCCCATCTCTCTGATCTGTTTCTCCCGCCTTTAGCTCGCTTCACTCCCCTTCTGCATCCTCATTGTTGTTCGACACAGTTGATTTTCCCGCCAGAAATCGAGGCTGAGGTCCTCTCTGATTTTACTGGGCTTTAGACTGCCAAGCAAACCAAGAGGCGTCGATTTTCTTCCTTCTCTTCATCGCTGCGTCTTTACATCTTGTAGACTCCTAGTGTTCGGGTGTCCGGAAAATGAAGTCCTCGCTGAGCATGTTGAGGAGGATTTCACTTCACAAAGGTTTTGGCAGAGAGAAGACGGATTTTCAGCCCTTCACGGTCTCCGATGAGCTTGCTCAGGTTGCCAAGGTACCTGTGCGACTTTTTCCTCCTTTTTCTGTTTCAATTTTCGTTTGAGTTGCCGAGTGTCTTCTCGCTGGCCAACGACTTCTGAGGCAAAATAATTATCGTGAGAGTGCGATCAAATAAAGAAAGAAAAGACACTGGCACGAGAGTGCTGGCATTTTGGATTCTGAGAAGATTTGAAAGATTATAAATTTCTCATGGTCGATGCAAATTTCAAAAGTTTACGTGGTCGCTGACAAATTCCCCTCTTCGGGTGATTAACTCGAAGGTTATTGTTTGTGAAGATTTACTGATGCGCCCGTTCGTTTGCAAGTTTGATTTGCCTGCCTCGAACATGATTGATGACAAATAACATATTGAAGTTCTTTTTTTCTAGCTTTTTTGGTCCCCCTCCTAACTAAAACGAGATATTCACGACGCGTTTACCTTTCATTAATTCTTGATTGGTAAGGTAAAATCAATGTTTTCTTGTGGACTTCTAACTCACCGTTAGTAACAAATCTCCATGAAAGATCATCTATAGTTGTGAACCTTTTAGCCTGCAAGGAGAGTAGATCAATACAATGTAGATTGGTAATTCCTCCCTCCTGATAGATCCTCTAGAATTGATGAAGAGTTTTCCCCTCAACAAATTTCATTTCAATGGGGCCTTTCTGCCCTCAGGCCTGACTAACGGTTTTATGATTACATTGTAAAATACTGTGTTCATGCTGGTGTTTGCATGGAGTTTACTCTCTTCTTTCCTCTTCTATGGTTTCATTATTTTTAACATTGTTTGCCTTCTTCTCCACTTGGCAGGACATGCAAGAGATGAGAAACTGCTATGACTGCTTGCTTTCTGCTGCTGCTGCAACAGCCAACAGTGCCTATGGTAAAAATTCATTTGATAGGTCAATTGTATATTTCCCCTTTTTACATCCTTTTAGATATTTTTCTCCATGGTTTAACTTTAACCTTGCCTTTTCACGCCCAATTTGGAAAAACAGCTCATAACGATATACCAGATTGCGCGCGCATTGTTACTGAATTTTTGTGTGCTGCGACTATTTTTTCACATTAATAACAGTAGAAATCATGAAGATAACCGGAAACGACAGTGTTGTAAAAAATTAACAAATCAATGAACATTTTTAATATATATCGCAGAAGAATGTTTATAAGATATAAGCATTTAATGACATGAAATTAGTTAAAGTATTTTGCACATGACAACTAATTCATGTGAAATAAGTTGAGGGGAGACCATTTGAACTTTATGAAGCTCAACCATAAAATAACAAAACTCTTATCCTGACAGAACATTGGAAAACCCAGTACAGTACCAATAAATTTGTTACCTTTCTAGGCTGCCTTTAGAATTCTGAAGTTATTTTGTCAGATGTTTGTTTTTTGATGAATCACAATTTGTTGAGATTATTTTATTGTTGCGGATCCTCATGCCACTTCTGTGTCCAGAATTCTCAGAGTCACTGCAGGAAATGGGTGCTTGTCTATTGGAGAAAACTCCAGTTATTGATGATGAAGAAAATGGTGAGCAAACGTTTCATGTCTCTTCTAGTTGATGCTTTTTGCCTGATGCTAGTTATTTCAAGCTATGGATTGTTTCAGCTGAATATGGAAGTGGTTTGCAGGTAAAACTTTGGAAATGCTTGGAACATTGCAGCTTGAGCTTCAAAAGCATATTGATAGCTATGTGAGTCTTCTGTTTCGGTCCAAGCTTCTGCATACTTTGCTCTTGTTTGGCCATGATACATTTACATGAGCTCCGTCTTGATTCTATGCTTTATGTTTCTCAGCGTTCTCACATAATAGCCACAATTACAAACCCATCGGAATCTCTTCTTAATGAACTGCGGACTGTTGAGGTTTGTTTATGTACTTCTCTATTTCGTTTTTCTCCTCTCTTTAAACAGTGTGGTGTGGGAGTAACTGCTCTATAAGTTTGGTGTCACTGTATGTGTCCCCTTACTGTTTCCCTTTGAGCTAATTTATTGCACCTCTAATGATTTTACGAGGGATGTAGTATGCTAAAACATATAGTACGAGGGCTTAAATTGATTCATGCCATGTATTATGACTTGGGGTAGATGCTCTTGATATCTCATCATATCCAGCCATTAACATAAATAAGGCCGATAACGTTTCATTTGGTTATCGATTATTTCTGCTTCTAATTGGATGGATATACATTTCCATCCACATACAACATCAAGATGAGCTGCCGTGGTTTCTCAGCAATTTTCCTTCATAAACATCCAGTTCTTTCTACGTGAAATTTGTTAGCCTCTAAAAGTGATTGCCCCTCACATTGGGAAGCTCATGTGATATTGTACGTTCAAAATAATTAGTCAGTATGAATTAATTGTGATTCTTGCTCCACATTCCCATAAATATTGGGCACTCATAAGATAGCTTCTTTTTAGGTTAGGTCATGAGCAGACTTGGTTAGGCTTCACCTGGTTCAAAAGGTTGTTATGGAAGAAGAGTAGCAAACTTCCTTCTCAAATATGTCTAAAAGCTTTTGTTAATAATAGGTTTGTGTATTATGCATTGGGCAAATGTTGTAGAATTCTTATCAATGATGAGACAGAATACAATTTAACTCCATATAATAAAAATAACTTATAGTCTATTGTTTATTCATGAAGAGTAAATATTATACTTGGCCATTCCTTAGGCACAAAAAATCCATCCTTGCTGATGTCGGTTTGAGCCATATTGGTGATTGCCTTGTAAAAAGTTCTGATCATCACTCTTTTATACATTGAGCTTGTTGGCATGTAATTTTAGCGTAGAAATGTCTTCTTCCTGCTTCTGAATGTCCTTTTGTTCCTGACACAGGATATGAAGAGGCAATGTGATGAAAAACGGTCGGTGCTTTTCTTTGCTAAGTGCTAATGTTTTTTTACATATTATAGGAACATTCCTGAATCTCGTTCATTTTTTTCAGAGATGTTTATGAATACATGATTTCCCAACTTAAAGATAAAGGTCGGTCAAAAGGTGGTAAAGGTGAACATATCACCTCACAGAAGTTGCAATCTGCTTATGATGAATATAGAGAAGAGGCAACACTATGTGCTTTTCGGTTAAAATCTCTAAAGCAAGGCCAGTCCCGAAGCTTACTAACACAAGCAACTCGACACCATGCAGCTCAGGTTCTCTTTAGGTTTACTGTCAAACATTTAATTTTTAGTGTTGGTTCTTGGCTGAATGTTGATTTATCCCTTTTCCATTATGTTGCTTCAAATAGTTGAATTTCTTTCGGAAGGGACTTCAATCTCTAGAGGCTGTTGAGCCATATATTAGGCTGATTACCAAACAGCAACATATTGATTACCAATTCAGCGGACTTGAAGAAGATAATTATGGTGATTGTGAGAATGACAATGATGCAGATCAAGGTGATGAATTGAGTTTTGATTATACGTTAAATAAGCAGGGGCCTGATGTTTTTTCCGCATCGCAGAACTCAACAGGGGTGAGAAAATTTCTGCAACTAAAACTTGTTTGGTTGTTATGCCTAGTTGTATATTGAAATTTTTCATGTTGGATTCAATGTTCAAAGGGCATTGTCATGTAATTGTTTGAAATCTCAGATTTACTATGTTGCTGAAGAGGGTTCTGCCATTTGACCCAAGTCATCTTCTAAAAACTTGTGTTTCCTATTTTGGTGACAGATGAGTTTAGACAAGAAACAGGTAGATCTTAAAGTCTCGAATAAAGAACCTAGGAGAGTCAGCAGCTATTCAGATTCAATTATTGCTGGAAGGAGGTTTGACCCAGCTGAAAAAGTGAGGCAGCTTTTAAGTTCGACTTCATCAAAGTCTAATACCTATGTACTTCCTACACCTGTTGACATAAAAGAAAATACTGTGAAAACAAGCAGCTCAGCCTCTCGCACAAGTGCAAGTGGACGTTCACACAATTTGTGGCATTCTTCCCCACTGGATAACGAAAAGATTGAGAAAAACTTTAGTGATGGTAAATTGAGTGAACCAACTACCTCTAGAGCTCAGTCTGGTCTCAAAGAATTCAACACCCGCAACACATACACTCAGCTACCACGCCCTTCCGCTTCTAAGGAGGGATCGTCTCCTCCACGAATTGATGCTTTTAATTTTTCTGACACTAAGAAAATCAAAAGACAGGCTTTTTCAGGTCCATTGCCTACTAAACCACTGTCAATAAAACCTGCTTTATGTGTCAGCTCTTTAGTATCGACTGATACAGCATCTGGAGTTCTTTCTCAGTTACCAATGCCACAGCTTTCGTCTCCAAAAGCTTCTCCTAGTGCTTCTCCTCCCCTTGTTTCTTCACCTGGGGTTAGTGAGGTCCATGAGCTTCCTAGACCCCCAGATAATCAACCCAACAGACCAATGAAATCATATCAGATGGGTCACTCTGCTCCATTGGCTTTGAGAAATCAAGGGCACTCTGCAACAAACAAATTTCCTTCACTTGCTTCAAGTGCAGCATCCCCACTTCCAACTCCACCTTTAGTCGTCCCTCGAAGTTTTTCTATACCCTCTAGCAGCCAGCGAGGAATGACAATACATGCTGCAGAACTTTTGGATGCTCCCGAAGCTCCACACAGGGCTGAAGTAATTGCATCACCTCCATTAACACCCTTATCCCTCTCAGATATCAAAAGATGACCAAGTATAACTGGCCTGGCTACCCATTCCAGTGAAATTAAAGGTTAGCTACTGCTGTTAATTGTTGTCAAAGATGGTTATTGTTTTAGAATAACTATCTTAAGCAATGCATAATGCTTATATAGTTTGTTTTCGCGATGGTTATTGTTTTAGGACAACTATCTTAAGCAATGCTAATGCTTTTATAGTTTGTTTCCCATGAATAATGCTTATATAGTTTGTTTCCGTTATTCTTGGATAAACATAAATAAGGACCTGGCGATATTAGACCACTGAAGGCTATGATTGACTCCTGCCACTCTAGTTTTTTTTTTTTTGGGCCATCGACTCCTGCCACTCAAACCTTACATATTTGACCGCAAAATACTCCCTTGGTATAAATGTTAAATGATAAACTACATTCACAAGATCTCGTGTCATACATATAGGTTATTACCACCAATTGAGGCAAAATTTGTGTTTCTTGTATTTTTGGTTAAATTTTTCTGAATAGGTATCCCAAAATGATAAGTCAGCTGGAGACAAAATATGAAGTAACTCTTTTGTTCATAAAAATGAGTGACGTTCATCAGTTGGTATGATGATAATAGAGGCAAGCAATTTGGACGGACTGATTATCAGCACTCGCTGGTGCCATCTGCCAGCTGAATTTTTTCATGCAGAAAGCTTTTATTTGACATGAAGAACCGACTAATGTTAAATTCTTCCTTTGAAAGTTGTTGGGACTTTTGAAGCTTTTTGCTATAAACTCTACACAAACAAAGCATAAGCCTTAACACTTGCTGTTTTGTCTTAGAATGCATACTCTTGACTAGAGTACAAGCAAAATTATCCCATTCATTGTTTTGATCGGAACCAAAATTTTCCTGATTATGAGGGATTTCAGTGGATGCAGGTGGGAGCTAATCGTGGCACTCATGTTGTATATAGTGACCGAAGTTCTGGGGTTGGATTGAGTGCCCGGGTTTACTTGATGCAGTGGAATGAATCTCAACTGCATCTACGGAGGCCTTGAAAATATGGAGTTTTACCCAGGAGGATCTCATCCTGTCATCCAAAATACGAGCAAGGATGTGTACATATGTATTTTTTAAAGAAAATATAATGTCGATATTTATTTTTTTAGTGTTGATGAGAACTAAATTCTACACGATTGCGTCATTATAATGTTTCATGCCTTTGTATGAAGAATTTTGTCTGCTTCCACTAGCTTAGGTCCGAAAGGATTTTGGTTTTTTCAAACGGCTGTAGTTGATGCCAATCATTAGACAGGGTGTTTGGCGCGGAAAGAACTTTTGAAGGAATTGAAATGAGAACGAGACTGAAAATAGAGAAAAGATTGTAAAAATTTTCCGGAAAAAATGCTCTTTTAATATGAGATATATATTGCACTTTTTTTTTTTTTTTTGCTCGGGAGATATATATTGAACTATACTATTTAAAAATAGTTTGACTCGTGGAGGAGAGCTTATGCAGTTTCTGAAATGAAGGATTAATGGATTATAAGGATGCTGTGCCAAGCTATAAGGATGTAGAGGATGGATCTGGAGTGAAATGATGTTATAAAGTTTTTTTTTACGTATTTATCTCATAGATCTGTGAGACCTGACATGTTTGGTGCGGATGCCAGCAGAATTTTTTACATTTAAATAATATAGTGGTAAGAAAAGAACGCATCAGTTGTTTTCTCGATGAGTGAAGAAAACGGTGATTTTCCTTTTTAATGGATTTAGCCTCAGTCCCAGTTTAAGCCCCCTACAGTGAACTTTGCAAATATCCGAACTTGAACAGCCACCGATTAAAATAAAAACAACAAAAGTTGGAACCAAAAAATATAATATAGGGAAGTTGATTTTAAAGCAGCAGAGAAGGGATAAGTCTTGAGCCAAGTTGGAGCCCTTTCCAATGGAGAAGGCAATCCCGCGCTGCATAGCTACTTCACTGCCATCTCCTCAATTTCATCTGCCTCCTTCCTCAACTCTTCGAAATCACACTTCCTTTCGAATCTCCCCTCCGTCTCACTCTCCGTTACGTAGGCGTCTCTCCGTTAACTGCTCCGTCCCCGATAGCAATCCTTCCAGTAAGTCTTTCATTTTCCATTTCACAGTTAGTTGTGTCCTGCGTTTTTACTCTCCTCTACGTTGTTTACCACTTTCGGTTTCCCTGGTTTCTGAATTGAAAATTTCCCCCCTTTTTGTAATGGAAATTCTTGCGGGTTATGAGCACGCCGAGAGTCTGATAGTGATGATCTTCAACCCTGCTGGTGGAGCTTATTGCTTGCCTTCCTGTTTCTTAGTCGCATGCTTAAGCATTCCAGGGCTTTATTAAGCGTATTCAATGTCACTCGTGAACAGCATAACTACATAAAATGAATACAAGATAATTGGGTTCGATTTGCGCTGAGACACTTGGCAATCTGACAAAACCCGAATTTTAAGCGTTTAATGTGCCTACTGATCTTATTTATTTATATGCCCCCTGTAGATACAACGACCAATATTGCTGTTAAGGATACATCTCTACCGGTGAAGGTGAGATCCCATTCCCTACTTGTTGAATCTATATGATTATATTAGTTACTAGTACTAGTTAGCTAACTTTGACAGGAGTCAAAGAAAAGAAAAGTAGACTATTTCATCACCTTCATCTATTCCATGTGATGGATATGACATGAAAAACTAGAAACTAATTTTGTTAGAGCTGTTCTATTCCTCATGGCTTAAAACATGAATGTACTTATTTTAACTGTTCAGTCTTAATTCAGAAGAAAGCCGCAGATGTATCTCCTGAGTTGAAAGGGACCTCCATATTTCTCCTTGGTAAGAATCGGTTGGTTTTATTGGTACCATCAAATTCAGATGTTCGGATCTAACTTATTCTGTCCTTTGCCACTTTAAATGAAGGTATGAAAAGTTCTATAAAGATCAGTATGGGAAGGCTGCTGGCGGATACATTACGATATTATTATTTTGACAGGTACCTGTTCTCTGTAAACATGTTTAAGAGAAAATAGGTTGCATGCTAATAACGGTAGTTGAGCTTGAGATTTGTGCTCTTTATCCAGTGATAACTTGGTTGAAGAAGCTTGTGGTGGTGCATCTGCAGTTCAATCCCTCCGATTGAGCGATGAAAATGGTTTCCGTGAATCTGAGGTAATTGCACCAGACCTTAATTTGTGTTACCTGGTGTTTCATTTGATGCATTCTCAACTGTTATCAACTGGTGTTGGTTGATTGCCGTTGGCTCAGAGACACAGCCATACCAATCAGAGGGTATGGCCTGGACATGTTGGCTTCTTCTAACTTTTGAGGTTGACATGGCTTCAATGCTGACATACATGTCATGTTCATTTCCTCTTGATTAGTGGTCAGAGTATAAAGGACTTATGTCTGACATGACATATGCTGCAGACTGAAGTATTGAAGCAGCTATCATCTATGGGTCGACTAGTAGTTTGTGCTGGAAATGGTGCAGTTCAAAGTTCAACAAATCTGTATGGATCTATTTTAGCTATTTGAGTGACTTATCCTTACCTCCATGTATAGGATGATGCCGGTTCCATTTTGGCTTCCATGTGGTTCTAACTTGCTCTCAAATCATTATAGGGCATTTCTGAGACATGGGATTACATTGTGGATAGATGTACCCCTGGACATGGTGAGGAGGGATTTATTCAACAACCAGAATGAATTTTCTTCGTTTGAAATATCTCCATCTGGTTCTCCGGAAGAGGTAGGTTCCTGCCTTTCAAATTTTAATGATGTGATTTGAAAATTTGGATTTATTCATGGGACTTAAGAATCTTATCAATGATGCTCGGATAATTGCTGTCAGGTAATGAGTCAACTAGCTGCCCTGTATGATAAGTACAAAGATGGTTATGCTACAGCCGATGGGATTATTTCGCTTCAAAGTATAGTACGCTTGATATAGTCATTGTTTTGTGTGTTCCTCTTTATCCTCATCAGATGGGGCGGGTGGGGTTTTGAAGGGTTTTTGGTCCATCTACTTGTTTGCCCTCCTGAGTCACAGGGCCTCTCTGTTTGCAGAAGTAGCCTCAGGGTTAGGTTACGAGGACTTGGGTGAAGTCACAGGAGAAGACATGACTCTGGAGGTTGATTTCTGATTCGAGCATGTTTTAGATGTAATAGACTAATAGCAGAGAGCTTGTAACTGAGGTTGCTCATCTTTGCACTGATTTCAGGTTCTGAAGGAGCTAGAGAAGCTGACCAGAACCAAGAAGATGTTGGAAGAGGCTGCCAGACCTTTTTGACTTGCCATAATTTCCCCCCCTTTTTCCGTTTGATTAACCACTACAGGTCATCTGTTTCGGCCTCTTCGGAGCTTGGATTTTCGGTTGGTCACATACAAGTAGCTCGGCGTTCCACTTAATGTGACACCAATGAAAAGTCATTGCATCTTAAAATAGAGAAATATTATTCATTATTCCGCCTGAAAATTTTTAATTTGTATTATGTTTTTTATATTACTCAGTAATTAATTTTTTTTTACTGTATATGTATATTTTTCATTGCCTTTTTGTACCCAAGATTCTTGTATACCTAACGTGGCAGTGTGGTGTATATAGATTATAAGACAACCAAGCATTTGCATGGAATATGAAAAAGCTAAAATGAATTTATTTTCCCATCAGTTTCATCTGGTATTAGTTAATTGTTTGGCAATTAAAACGTTTTCGTAAGCGCTTTCGTTTTGTTTTTTTTTAAGGACAAAAAAGTGGGCGCAATCAATTTCATTTTCATTTTGAAGACCCAAATGGGCCGTTAGACACGGAGAAGGATGTGGGCCTATATACCTTCATTGATCCAAATGCTTTTCAGCTGGAGATACCGCCCTCGCAGTCTCGTACTTGTGTCGTGTGGGTAGTCATAAATACTCCGGTTATTTGAGATAAGTTATCTCTAGTAATCCTAAAATTATGTTGTTTTGGATTAATGAATGGTATTTTTATAATTTTGTACCCTTCATTAATTCACATAAAATTACAAACACACCCTTCATTAATTTAAAACGACGTAGTTTTAGAGTTCTTAGAGATAACTAATCTCTAATGACTTGGAAAATACTTTTTCCTAAATATAAATAACATTTTATAATAATAACGATAATAATGTAATAATAAATGATAGGATATTGTCACCACAGATTTTAAGACTATCAATGTTACTATCCTTTTTTTTCTCTGTTAGATCAGAAGATCTAATGGTAAAAAAAAGGTAGTGACTAAAATTGATAATAACAAGATGTTATCTTTATATCAATGTTTGAAGGAATCCAGATCATGAAGTTATGAGCAGGGGATCACGTGAGTCTTGGAATTTGTTTTGCTTTTGCTTTTTTCTAAATATACGCTATTTACTGAAACAGAGCAAAGATATTTTCTTAATAATAAATTGATAAGGTTGAATAACTGTCCTTTTTTCTTTTTAAAAAAACAATATTAATTGGTTCGGTATCCCAAAGAAGGATTGATGAATTTGAGGTGCCAGAGATTAATGAATGATTGACGGCTACGCTTGTTTGATGAGAGAGGATACATTGAAGTTGGGGGTTGGGAGGGTGAAGCCGTGAAGGTGAAGGTGAAGAAGTCGGAAGGCAATTGGGGTTTTGTGAAAGGAATGGAGTAAAGACTAAAGAGACGCGCAGGTTGAGGAATTCAAATTCCAAAGAAACCAAACTCTCTCTTTTCAAATTCATAGAATTTTGGTGCCGCTTTTTAGTGCTCTTACCATTACGCAACCTACCTCTCCTTCCTTCTTCAACCGATCACCATGCCTACTACGCCATCTTTTTTTAAGTTCCCATATCGTATTTCCTACTCACTCCAACCGTACAAGATACATTGGTTAAGAAAATGCATTGGTTCTTAAGTTACATTACTCTCCATTTCTATATAGTATAAATGTTTCTTTTAGGAAGAAGGAATGCATTTTAGTCTAACGGAAATAGTTAGTCTCTCCCAATATAAAGAATTAATGTTAGAATTGAACATAGAGATGTTGAGGAGGGTCTGTAATTGACCATAGAGAAGTTGAGGAGGATCTATAGCTAGAGCCTCGAAATAGGGCCAAGTCTATTAGGTTGGTCCCTTTAAACCCTAACCCTTTAAAGGCGGAACTTATAAAATAGAGTATTTAAATGAAGTAAAGACTAAAAAGGCCAGCCCTATAAGGTCGATAGTTTAAAAGGGTCGGCCCGGCTAGACCCATTAATTTTTTTTAACTTACCCAGTTGATAGTTGTCCACTTGCCTTGCTTATCGAGTTTGACCTTGAAGGAAGTTAATTGCCTGCCATGTTGCCCAGTACTAATTCACTCAGTCACTCTCACAACCTTAGTCACTTTTGTTATTCATTTCATACCTCTTGCCTCAGAATCGCTATCTCGCCCCACGCACATATGGGCGTGCATGGTAACGCTCCCAGAATGAGTTTTTTTCTTAATTTCTGTTCCTAGGAACAAAATTGGATGGGAATTGTGTTTGGTAAATCCGGTTTTTTTTTCCTTGTTCTCGGGATGAACCCGTTTATTTTTTGTCTTTGAGGAATAAAAAAAGAAGTAGAAATTTTCTGTTTCTCTTTCCAAGCCACAAAATGAGAATCATTTTTCTCAAAAAAAAAAAAAAAAAAAAAAAAAAGACTCATTCCTCTTCGGCGGAAATTTACCCTCGTTCACCACCACCATCGCCCCACCACCACCACCGTCGTCGCCCCCACACCGCCCCCACCACCACGCCATCGCGCGCCACATAAATAATTTTTTTAGGAAATTTAAATTTAAGTTTATTTGTAAAGTATAATAATTATATTAATTATTAAAGAAAAGGACAAAATGGTAAAAATAACTCATTAATCTTCCATCTTCCTCCCTTACTAATTTTTTAACTCCCAAACAAGGGGAGGAAAAAAATGTTACCAAACGTAATTATGATTCTCGAAGTAAAAATAAAATGGGTTAACAAACGTAATTATGATTCCCAGAACTCTTCCAAAGCACAGAATCGAAAAAAGCTTGTTTATCTCGAAACATCTTTGGACAACAAATGGTTGCCATGCACACTCATAGTCACGCATTAGTGCATACAAGTTAATGGCCCCGAGACCATTTGTGCTTCACGATAACTAATTAGTGACTATGTTTCTTTGTTGCATGATGCGTATTGTTTAAACCTTAATACTAACAACATTTATTTGATAAATTAAAAATTTAATTGTTGTAATTTGCTAATTATATTTCTTTGAAGAAACGGTTGAAATTTAGAAAAATAACTTTCAATCCTGTAGGGTCGGTCCTAACCCGCATACTCTCAAGTAGGGGTGTTCATGGGCAGGGTTAGGCAGGGCGAGACCCTTGCCCGATGCCCTTCCCGAAAGATTACTCGGCAGCAAAATGCAGCCCAATGCCTGGCCCTGCCCGATAGACGCCCTAACATTTTTGGGCAGGGCAATAATGGGCTGGGTTGGGCGGCCCTTCCATGCCCAAGTGGGATATCCTGTCACACCTTATGTGAAAAAAACAGCTCAAGTAACTGAAAAATTAAATAACATCAATAATTTTACACTTTTGAATATTTCAATATAAGTATACAGATTAAGTCTTAAAATTAAAAAGACAACCATATGTCTTAATAAGGCATCAACAAATAGTCCATAATCCATTAAATACAAAGCATCAAAAAATAGGAATGAAAGCCTTGTAGACATCTAAAACTCCTAGAGGTTGCATCAAGGCCCCAAAATGTCAAAAGGATGAAGCATATAGAATCACATACAAGGAAGCAAAAAAGAAAGCATATTATTATATCATTTACATGTGAAAGTAACAATTAATTGTAGGCTCTTAGCCTTAGTTTAAACTTTAAAGGTTGCAAATTGCCTACTTCATCCACCACTAGCCAACCAGCAAACGTAACCATTAAATTCCCCCTTCTCCATGTGCAGCATCTAGGAAGAAAATAAAACAATTACATTACAAAGTAAGAAGTAATATATGTGTTCAGGTGTGTATATATCAAATATATGTGTTCAAGCATCTAAGAATATATAACATGTTCAAGAATTTTATAGAGTTAGAATTGAGGCTTACTTCCAGGCTGAATGACTTTTTGGGGAAGAGGTGAAGAAATGAAGGTTTTTTTTTTTTTTTTTTTTTTTTTTTTTTTTTTTTATAAATATTATTATTATAAGTTATATATAATTTTTATTTGTAAAAATTATATAATACCATCCTATAAATATATATATATATATATATATCTTTGGGCGGGGCCAAATGGGCAGGGCGGCATACCATGCCCGATGCCCTGCCCAGTCTGGGCTACTTTTCCTTGGGCTGGGGAGGGCGATTTTTCAATGGGCGTGGGCGGACGGACAGGGCGTTGGACATTATGAACACCCCTACTCTCAAGTCTGGCCTTGAATTTTTATCCTAATCTAAAAGAACCGGTTCTGATTCCTAACTCTATCAGTAATCTAACTCAACATGTGAGTGGCTGCCACTTGTCGTTTACACACACATTCAACCTCACAGTCCCAGAACCATCCAGTTCTTCTCTCTCTACCACGTCCTAATAACGTGTTGCCCTCCCGGGCTTTCCCTAACCTATCCAATGAAATCACCTCTTTATTCAAACAATCGTGGCTCTAATTTATCGACATCCTTCCGGGGCCTAAATTCTGCGTATCTCGCATCTTGTCATTATCAAATTAAATGTTTTCTTTATACTTGTTCCGCCAAATGTGACTTCTTCACCGTAAACACTTGCTCCTATTCTTTACCTCTGTTAACCACACATTTTCTCCTCTACTGTTTTCTTTTGATATTACTTTGAAAAGTCGGTCTCATATGTTACTGCGTGAAATTGCAGCCACCTACCTGGTTAGCGGCGGGTTTTTGTTTAAAAGCCGAATAGTTTGTGTCTTTGGGATCATCACTTTTTTAAGCCAGAGAAGACGCATACGCCTCAGAAAAGTCCAACTCTATATTCAAATCCAATCCCCCCAATTCCTAAAGTCGGAAAGTTCTTTAGTACTTAACATGACAAGTGGGGTTTGCACCTTTTTTATCATTTTTAAATTGCAAGCCGCTTGTAATTATTTTTCAGCCCATGTATTCTCTCAATTACCAACAGTTAAACAGTACTGGTATATAATATTATATTGCAGAATAATCCTAGAGGCAGTACCTCTTAAAGGAAAAGTAACAAAAAAAGAAAAAGGAGCAAGGGCGATCATTTTGATTATTTATTTAACTATTTAGCAACAAATAAAAGCTCATTTCCAGAGCAATATTTAGATTGGGTCAAGAATATATGATTTAATCATGAAACGCACCAAACTCTGTGGATCCCAATAAAGACTGGCCCAAACAATGCGCACAATAATTCAGAATAAGTTAAGGAGGAAGAGTGCAGGAGAGAAAGGAAAAAAATGGAAAAGCCGGAGAAACAAATTGTTGTTGATGTTTAAATCGAAACCCTTTTTTAAATTATTAATTTTTTTCTTGGTTTAATGATAAATACGAGCGAGAAATCGCGATGGCAAAGCAGGATGGGATGGGGATGATGACGCTACGCTGGTATTTTGGCATTATAAACATGGGACAGAGGGTGAGGGCTCGCATTTCCACGCAGGCATGGGTCTTCTTCCTCACGCAGAGCCTAACTTCTAGACCTAACACCCCCGTACGGCCTTACCTGTTATTATCATCTTCACCCTCTGCAACTCGCAGAGTTAAGGAAAAAGACATCGTTTTAAGAAACACCCTTTTATTATTATTTTCACTATTCTCTTCGATTTTTAGTCAAGTGATTGTTTGATCTGAAGTTAGAACTGCAGAGGGTCTATTGATATGATTTTTCAGTCGGATTCTATTGCTACCAGTTTCATTGGTGCGTTTCCTACTGGTTACTTTTGGATTGGCCTCTACTCTGTGTTACTTGATAATTTTGATCACGAAGTTTGAGTTTTGTTGGACTTAGTTTGATTATGCTTCAATCTGGTCGGTTTTTGGTATGTGCGATTGTTGTGAAACTTCTTTTTTTTTTTTTCCCCAGCAGATGTCAGTTTGTGTCTGCTCTAGACTCGCGGAAAAGACTAATATAAAATAAGTTGTTGCTTGTGGTGGGTTAAGAATGACTCAAAAAGCTTGAACGGCTTGCGTTAAATGTGTACCGTGCAAGTCAGCTCTTCGGTTTTCTTCATCCTTGTGTTGATCGTTTCATGAGAAATATTCCGGGCATTTATTTATTATTCTTACTTCAGCTTCAAAGTTTCCTCTCAGATCGATGTTTGCCTCAACTTTGTTCTTTCTATGAGGTTGCTACTTTCGTAGCCCCTCCCTTTCTCTTCGACCTGCCTTAATTTCAGTTATGGTCTTCCTCTTTCACCAGTCTTGTGCACTTAAATTTGGCCAAAACTCCTGTATTTCTCTCTACCTCCCTCCTCGTCCTCCATATATTTGCGGTCTAGTTACATGAATCTTTGTTTTATTGAATTGAGGATTCCAAGCGTGACTGTCAAGGGTCTGATTTAACTTAATCAAGGGGTGATTGACTCCAAATTAGTGTAATGCTGGGATTTATTATCTTGGAAAAGTTTGGGATACTGCTATCTATGTCTTTTGTTGTGATTCTTTGGACTGTTTGTGAACTCTTCGGAATAATGTACCCTTTCATTTCTTGTTTCAGGCACATGCGCTGATCTTGCTTCCCGACATGAACTGTTTGTACTTCATCTGTTGCCAGTTTGGAGATCGCATGATCTGTGCCCATTGTAGCTCTCAGATATTCATCATGTCCTTGTTTTTCTCTGTACCTAAAGCAGAGGAAATGGTGGTTTTAATGTCTCATATATGGATGCCCCTGTTAGATACATAGCCTTAGATTCTTGTCAGTTTAGAATTACTTGAGTAGGATTACTACATTCTAGGTTTAGTTGCAAATAGGTAGCACAAAATCTTGAATAGCAAAACGGATCAGGGTGGAGGCTGAGATTCCCCTTATTGGTTGAAGATTGTAGGTATTATAAAGGACCACACCGTGGAATGAAATTGATATTATAAGCAAGCCACTTATTTCTTTAGGATAATCAGGATTTATATTACATTAGTGATGGGCTTGCCACAGATACCCTTAAGTGCAACTGCTGAAGAAGTTGTACCAGCCACAGCTGTTTTGCACAGCTCTCCACAGTTTTCTGATGCAAGCACCTCTGTTATTGACAATGTGCATAGTGGAAGTACTAGTGGATTAGCTGCATATCCTCGGGGTCCCCCATTCAATGATTTCCCAAAGAAAGCTTCATTGGAAATTTCCACTACATCTGATAACATGTGTTATTATAGAGGAGCCATTGAGGTCACTTCTAATGTCCACAGCCTGAAGATTGGTTCTTCAGATAGCAGCTGTTTTTATGCTTCAAGAAAGGGGCGAAGTATTCACACCCCGGCTTCAAGAATTGTGGGCTTTGAATCTGGCCTGGCAAGTTCTTCAACTGATGAGTCGACTGGAGCTTCAGCTGCTAATGTTCATTCTTCTGCTGTTGTTAACGTCACAGCCAATGATATTGAACCTGCCAGCTCAACGGTCAGGAAGCGACTACTATCTCCATTGAGTAGTATGCTTTCTCCGAGCCATTTCAAAGGTGGTCATCTTGACATTGGCTGCAGAAGTATGGAGAGTGGCTCCCTTGTTAAGAGTGATAATTTCATAAATACTGCTGCACAAGACAATAAGAAGGCAAATATTGGAAGTAATAACTGCAGTAGCATGCCTTTCTGGTCCTTGTCAAGTTGCTTGGAGCAAAAAAACATGCCCCTCAAGACTGATTCCTTTTTTATCACTGATGGTCCTCTGCTGGAAAATAGACAACTATTATGCCATAATAGTTGTCCTTTGAAACCTGCAGTTGACCACTTTAGGGAATCAATGCAAATGAAATTCCCAGGTGACATGATGCCCACATCCCCTATAGTGAACTCACCTCCACTTTCCTTCTCGCCTCTTGGTCCAAAATTTTCTGGGAGGTCAAATGCAGTGGGAGCATGTAGGAATACTATTACAGAGAATTGCAGTACTGCCCTAAAAAGTATAGACAACTCACTGGACAAATCTAACTTATGCCTTTACAAAGATAATTTACGTATTGCAAGCAAATCATTTGAAGATGTTGATATTTTGTGCAAAGATTTCTGTCCATCTTCTTTAGATGATAGTGCTGATACAAGTTGGCAAATAGCTCACGAATTAGTGCCCACTTCTCACTCCATGAGGTTCAGCAGAAGTTTGAGTGGGCTGCCAATAAGAAGGTCCTTGGTTGGTTCATTTGAGGAGTCTCTTTTATCTGGCCGCTTCTTATCTGGAAACCTAAGTAAGGTTTGTATGTATGCTACTTTTGGGAAGTCATGTAAATATTTCTGAGTACAGGATTAGATAATTTAGGACACTGGCATATTGCTTATTGTTTCTCCTTTTGTTTCTGTAGAGAATTGATGGTTTTCTTGCTGTGCTAAGCATTACTGGGGGAACTTTTCTCCAAAATCACAAAAGCTTCCATTTTCAGTGACTAGTGTTGATGAAGATTGCTACCTACTGTATTATGCATCAATAAACCTTGCTGGAAATTCGTCACCGAAAAAGGCTCAAGGCCAACAGCTGAAACGAGCAATTAGCAATGATGATTCACAAATTGTCAAAAGTCGCTTGCGTATTCCCATGAAAGGGCGGATACAATTGGTATTGACATAGTTACAAGTTTCACAATTATAACCCTTTATCCAAGGGCCTACAGAGTAGTTATTTCGTCTTATGTTTTTCAAAGATGCCCCTTTTCTTTCTATTATGTAGTGTTGTTTTGATGTTCAATTCGTGAGTTTCAGGGCATTTGTGAACGTAGCTAATCGTTGTATTCAATGCTTCATTCTTACATTTATTTTCTCTCTGTAGGTTTTAAGCAATCCAGAAAAGACTCCCCTTCACACTTTCTTCTGCAATTATGATTTGAGCGACATGCCAGCTGGTACCAAAGTAAGATATTTCTCAGTTTCAGTTCTACCTTTCTTTATTTTCTAATGGCATAATGGTTTGGGCCTGGCAGATTTTTGCTGTGATTTCTTCAAATTATGATTGCTAGAATTTTTTTGTTTGAGATCTGAAAAAGAAAAATAAAGAAATCTCAATAGTCTCCACTTTGCATGTATTTCCTGATGTGATTGAAGTGCATGTACGTCTGTGGTCTAGAAAGATGCTATTCTGCATTAACATAGACGAAAAAGTTGAAATCTAGCCATAGAGTGTTACCTCTCTCTCTCTCTCTCTCACACACACACACACACACACAATGTTAAGAGTTGTTGTTGATTGGATTCATTTACCTGAGAAAAATCAATTAATACCGTTTAGACTTGGAAAAAATCCTATTCTGAATCTGAAGTGAAAACTGTCACATTTGCTTCTTGTCAACTACTTAATTGGACTTCAAGTTTGTGCTTGATCTACAAATGTTGATTTAATGAATGGTTTTTTGTTGAATTACTGTAATCCCGAGGATCTGACGTTAGACATGAAGCAATGCCTTTAAGTTGGGACTTGTCCTTTTGCCATGACGGCAAATTGGTGTTGACAGCTGCTATAGTTTGATGATAATATTTTATAAATGGTACATAATTATAGTCCCTTCATTAATTAACTAGTGGATATGGCAAAGATTTGATCAAGAAGGTTTTAGGTTGATGCTCAATGAAAATTGATGACCTCTGCTATCAGTCATGACTAAAGCTATTTCATCAACCCCTCTACCCTGACACTAGTTATAAAGTTAAGTAGTTAATTACATTCTTTGTCGGCTAAGAACAACGGCTGACGACTTATGCTATATGTAATTATAGGATCTATGAAGTGCTTGCACGTTATAATTATAGGTTCAGATTTGCTCATTTCAAATCATTTAAAATTTCTGTCATTTAAGCAGCATAAATGCTTAATGCTGCATTCATTAATCCTTTGTTTCCTATATGAGGTTATATCTAATGACATTTACCTGTATTGAACAACAATGAACGCATTGCTGTCGATTATATGAATCATAAATTGGTCTGCTTTATTTTTTCTATGCTTTAGTTTGAATAGTGCTTTCATTTCCTTTCAAACCTATGGGATTAATTTGTTTTTCAACCTCTGATTTCATTTTCTGTTCATACTTGAGTAGACATTCTTGCGACAGAAAGTTACCCTTGAATCTTCCAGTTCAACTTCCTCTCTGCCAAAGCATGGTCCAACAACTTCAAACTGTGGAATCATGGGTAAGGAGATCCCAGAAAAACAAAAGTATCATGACCCACAACGTGGAGAATTAATGCACACAGATGCAGTTGACATAGTAAATGAAACAAGATTGATGAATCAGAAAATTGGAAAGGGATCTAGTTTGGTGGATTTCATTAACGAAGGGGAATTGAAACAATCCCCCAACATGAAACTTATGGGAATTCCTTCCTTAGGAAAGCTTGATAATGGATGTATTTCTGATACACGCAAGAAGGATGATAGAAAAGAATCATTCTGGGATAAAACATGTGAAGAATCCAGGAAACCACTGCACTCCTGTTCAAAAGCTAATGAGAATAGTAATAGTGCTGGTCCACTTCGTTATGCTCTTCAGCTTCGGTTCATATGTCCTTTCCCTAAAAAGACTACAAGAACATCACTCCAGAAATCCCGGCCTAATTCACTTCCAGAAAAAACTGGATTGAATGTGGAAGGGGATCGGAGATTTTACCTATATAATGATTTGAGGGTTGTGTTCCCTCAGCGGCATTCAGATGCAGATGAGGGCAAGGTATGTGCGATTGATTATATTGTGACGCTGCTGTATCTCTGTATTTATCTGTACCATCCTGAAACAATCACAATCCAAAAGCAATATGGCTTCTGCCCACAAATGTGGAAAGGAACTAATCTACTTGTTTTTGGTTAATTATTATTATTGTCGGTTTTTTTGTTGTCTTTTAAGTTTACTTAACTGATATTAGAGCTATAGGTTATATTCTTCTTGATGAATTATTTGATGAACAGAGCTAGTTTGTTTTGTTATGGGTTGTGGCTGAGAGACATGAATTGGGGCGATCATGCATAGCCGATTCTTAGTGAAAAAGGAAATAGGGAGAAAAGATGGAAGGAGGGTTGATTCAGTCGACATCTATGGCTATCCTGGATGGCCTATATTTTCGAAGGATGCTTATAAATGTGCAATCCCTGATGGTAGTATATATTTCCCCAAGTTTAAACCTTTGTAGCAGGAACCAAGTTCTGGCTGGATGGTAAATATCCTGCTGCATCAGTTAAAGTTTCTTATAAAGTTTGAACACTATGTCAACAGGCTGTGTGGGGAACCCTAATCAGTTTTGCATGCAAAATACTAAATAAGATAGTTGATGCTTTTGGTGTGTCTTTGTGTGGATCCGAGCATGTGTCTTTAAATGTGTGTTTCTTGATTTGCATTCCAAGGTTCTGACGAGGGTTGTTGGGGTGTGTTTGGCAGTTGAATGTGGAATACCATTTTCCTGAGAATCCAAGATACTTCGACATCAACTGAAAAAAATAGGGGTTTCCCTCCTCCAAAGCTTGCTGCTTTTGCTGCTGACCTCCTTCTGTACAGTATAACATGTTGGTCGTCGGTCATGTCTGTTGGAAATGACACTAACCCCGTTTACTCCTGTAAATACTGTGCTTTTGAATAATTTGATGGGTTATTTGATACTAACCCCTTATAATCAAGTATCTGGACTTGGGTCGCCCTTAAACCGTTGTGGAGACCCATATTGAACCTTTCAAAGAGGCTTGCTTCTGTAATTACTGATCCCAGAAGGCCGAAGTGATTAAAATCAAACTGCAATTGAGTTGCTGCAAGACGTGTTCACCTGAGTCGGTAATTAAGCCGTTGTGTGTGTGATTGATTGTTGGATTGACCTTCATATAATGATTACATTGGAGGGTCAGTGCTTTAGTTTAACTGTTAATGATAATAAGCATTCGGTCTTCTGTGGAAATTTGAATCAAAGCTAGTCTCTTTAGTAATTTTATCTTCATAAATTAAGACTCTTTACCCTTCATACATGGTTACTGCCTCGAAAGGTGAAAGTATTTGACCAAAATAGAAGCACGACTCAATTTATTATTGATACAAAAGGCAGTATGGTTCTAATTCTCCGAAAAGAATAAAGAAACTTAAAGTAATTGTGTGAGAATGAAATAAAATTTGGTTTTTTTCTTTAGTTTATATGAAAATGAGACTTGAATGCTTCGAATTTGTTAAGAAATCATAGTACCATAATAATGTGATTTTTTTCAACCAAAAAAAAAAGACCCGTAACCATAATAATGTTGATAATACTAGCTTATCTAAATTTTCTACGTAATATCGTATGACACTTTTTAACGATTGTTTAACGGTGCTTATAAAATGCTTTTTGATGACTTCTTATTAATAAGACACAAAAAAGTGGAGGCTAGTGAAGAAGGATTTGGGATATTCGGATGGTCATTGACACTTGCAGATTGCAGTTAGCCGCCAATTTACGAAATACAGCCTTCACGAATAAAGTAGCGTATACGTTCCCCACCAAACAGAATATTCGATTGCTTGGAATTTTATTTGATTTTGATGAGTATTTAATTTTGGTAATTAACGTCCCAGACTACCTTTAACCATTTCCTTTTGTATTAATGTTCGACTTCTGCGGGTTTTTTTTTTATTATTAAAAAAAGGATAATATCAATTTTTAAATCATATGTTTAATAATTTTATCGTTTTATTTTAATTTCAATTTGAATTAAATTTTGGAAATGTAATATGCTGAAGGGAGAATCAAAGTGATTATCATTAGGCTTTATTCATTTTTACATTCAATTAAAAATACTACTTTTTTATTTTAATTACAAGACTGACTGAGTACTAATAGCGCAGATTACAAACGGCGGGATTGAACCCGCAACCTCCTCCTGTTGGGAAGTACCCATACCACTAGGCTATAAAGCCTTTGGTATTAAAAATACTACTTTGATCCTAAATGGAAGACATATTTTACTACAGCACAAGTATACTATTGCACTACAGATTAAGTCATATTGATTAGAATAGGAGGAGGAATAGGTAGTGTGTTATAAATGAAGGTTTATTTGAGATTAATGCCTATATAAAACACAGAGGCAGAAGGCATAATGTGAGGCAACCAAAAAAAAAAAAAAAAAAAAAAAAAAAAAAAAAAGGAAAGAGTGCATAGAGGAGGCCATTGCCAATGATGGGAAGTAAGCTGGTTTGGTAGGTTAGAATGGAGGAAAAGTGTTGATGAGTACGTACAATACAATGGACTACTTGTTACTTGAGGCTACTCCATCAGCTAAAACATTTATTGAACATTCTAAATAAAAATGATGCAATCGTTCTCAATATACCGACACCAAGCTTGTTTGTGAGACATACTAAACTGTAAATCCCTCCCTCTCCCTTCCCTTCCCTTCGTATCAGGCAGAGTGTGAGACGCACTTGGTTCCGTTACTGGAGCCCCTTTTTAATATTCCCTTATTTAAATTTGTAAAAAAAAAAAAAACAAGGGTTGCCGTTATCCAGGCAGTGGCCACGTGGCTCTCTTATACTGGCTGCTTCCCCCACAGGCCACATCGAACTGAATTGCTCGCTCTCTTCCCACTAACTGATCTTACGCTCTGTCATACGGTCACCTCCCGAACCAACACTCACTCTCTCTCTCCCGGTAATTTATCCACTCCACGCGTCCCCTCCCTCAATACGTTCATCGCGAAAGCTCCTATTATTTGAATCACATTTTTAATATTCATATATGTACGAATCCATTGCTGATGGTCGATGGATGTAGGGTTGAGGGTTGAGGGAGGAAGGAAGGGTAAAAGCGTCATCTTAGGGGGACCCAGTCGATCACAACGAAAGCTCACTATAAAAAGTCACAGACCCTGCTTCGCCTAGTGAGTGAGTGAGTGCAAGAGATCAAGAAAGATATGGGAGAGTCGGGAGGCATGTACCAGTACGAGCTGCTCAACCAGTCCTCGGCTTCCCCCAGGAGCCTCCGGAGGTCTTCCTCACAGTCACAGCCTTCTTCCCCTCGCATTTTTCAGTGCCGTTACTGCCCCCGCAAGTTCTTCACCTCCCAGGCCCTCGGCGGTCACCAGAACGCCCACAAGCGCGAGAGAGCCGCCGACCGCAACCTCACCCCCACCGCTCTCCCCTCTCCCCAGCCTCACCCCCTCCCCTCCCGCTTCTTCGACCCCTACTGGCTCCATGTTGACCCCATTCACCACTTCGCCCACCACCCTCCTCCCCCTCCCTCCAAGCCTTCTGATCCTCTCGTCGACCACGTCAATCACCTCGACCTCACCCTTCGCCTTTGAATCCCTACTCCCTAACTTCTTCATCTCTGGAGTCCCCCTCTTTTGTTTCTACCTCGAAGCCTCTCTCTTTTCCTCATCACGATCACCTACGGACGTCGCCTCTGCTTTCAACTTTATGTTTATTCACTTCTTGCTATTTATCTACATATATAATGTATAAACTGGCTTCAGTTTAAGTTTCAAGCTTTTATGTTTTCTCCAGTTTCATCTCCACACTCTACGTCCTTTATTTATATAATCACTTTATGCTCTTTATTACAAATCCCTGCTACTGGATCATGTGTTTTTTTTTTTGTTTTTTTTGGGTTACCTTCCCATATTATCCTCTGATCTCTAGCTCCAATCTCTGTTATTTGCTTCGTTTTTATTTTTGTCGTGCGGTGGCCTCACTATATCATTATTATTATTGCGTGTATTATTGCTTCATCGTTGTTGAAGTCGTAAAACGAAACTGAACTTGTTCTCTTGGGAATATGAACATTTATGACCGAGCAGTTTTATGATCACGTTATAATATAATGGAAAACCCTATCAGACTTTTTGTTCAACAAAAGGTTCTGCCGCCTCCAACTTTTAACAAACTTTTCTTTTCAAGTGAGATACGCCCTTAACATGAAACCATTCGCATTTATGTGTTTTAATTATTGATAATACATATTCGCGCGCACTCATAGATATATACATATTGATTCGATTATACTTCAAGTTCTGGCGGAATTTGAAGAAGAAAAAGAAAAGGGAAGAAGTAATTTCGAGTGTGAAAATGATTTAATTATATATATGCGAAATTTCTGACAGATAATGAAAGGGTGACACACACACACACACATATATATATATTGTATATAATTAATAATGAAGTTGGGGAAGTGAAATGGCAAAGCACGTCCAACATCATTTCTGATTGATTCGGTGAAGGGATGTTTCATACGGACACTATAGATGGAGCGACGGAGGAGGCGTCCTCTGTTGCACTGCACTTCTTCTTTTTGTTTGTCCTTTCAACTTTTTCTTTTCTTTCATTTCTTTTCGTTTTTCCGTTTTTATGAAATATGTGTCAGCCCTGTTTTTATGGTCTTTGATCCCCTCAAAAAGGAAATAAACATGATCGATATGATCGAGTTCAACACCAACCAAAGATCAGAGCTCCACTATATGGTGCTTTCTTAGCTTCATTAAACAAAGAAAGGCCTTTGCCACCAGCCAATTTATGATCCTAACTACGTAACTCTCTCTTTTCATGGTTTTCAGTTTTGTGGATAAACTCTAAGTTAAGTTTCTCTGTTTATAGCCGCCCATCAACTCATGAGGAAAAAATATCAACAAAATCTTATCATATTTATATTTATATTAGTTTCGTATGCCTTACCCTCTTAAAATCATTTTACTGAGGAAGATAAAAGATGCCAATATCTCTATTCTAACAGAAGGTTACCCGTTATGGCCTTGTTCAAAGGTGAATGGAATATACTATATATAATTATAATCCAAAAAAAAAAATTTTATCCGTTATACCCATCTTGAAGAAAAGCTAAAAAAAATTCCAAATCAAATGTCTTGTGAAAGGAATTTAAAGAGTTATTTACTGATACAAATATAAGGATTTTTTTTGGAGGGGAATGCAACTTAAAGCAGTGTGTCCAAACAATGTGCTCTTTCTCACTACACCAACGGAAGCTTTTTTAGCAGGAAGAGTGCTTGAGGGCAAAATGGGAAAGATGAATGTTGGATCACCTTATGATTGCGTCTCCCACTGAAGGAGTACGTGCCGTTTTTTGACATCGCAACTGTGCTGCTGAGTCTGGCATTTTGTGCAGTGTTCTTTTTGGCACGATATGTGGAGCATTCACTTATCTCCATTCTGGGCCCACACAGTCTCACTCACCTCCACTTTTGATTTCATACACTAAATTTTAACTGTTGATAAGGCTAATATGTTAAAATTTGATTCGCCGGAAAAAAAAAATCAAAATTTATAGAGACAAAGTAAATAAAAAATCTACTCCATTAAATTATTTTAGTCATATATAGTCTTTGCTTGCAATACAATTAGAAAACTATTCAAATTTATTTTAGTACATCTTTAATATTTTAAAAATGATAAATATAAATAATGTCACTTTAATTTAAAATAAGAAGTTGAGGGGGAAAAAATGGAGAAGGAAAGCGGAGAAAATCCCCTCTCCATAATTTTGTATAGCAACTTTTTTCCGATTTCAAAAGCACAACATAGTACGTGATGCTAACCATAGCGTTGGAACCAGTATATTTTATTATCCATTAAGATCGGATTTGGACTATCCAATTTTTTTATTGCTCAAACAAAAATTATTTTAATCGATAGAGAATCTAAAATAAAAATAATCTCTCAATTAATATATTTTTAAAAATAATTTTTCATTTAAAATTTAACAGCTTAAAATAATTTAAATTTGAACATCCACGTCCCATCTAGGCGGTACAGATGGGAAAAGCTCACATTGCTCATGCAAAGGATGATTAGGTACTTATAGTGCTATACCCACATGGAAGAGGATTCTCTTCTCATATTTTTTTTCTCCATATCCCTTATTAAGCTCATCTGGGCCGTTCATTGGGAATAAAAGAGAAAGGTTAAAATAAGAATTTGATTTTTTAGATTGATTGGATGAATATAATTTATAGATTATGAGGGATGATGAGGAAATAATGATAAGAAAAACCTAGCCCAGAATGAACAATCCTACGTATGATAAATGGTTCTCTTAAGTCAAGAAAACATATCTCCCAGCCATTGTATGAATCATCAATCAATTCCATAATAAATTCATTAAGAGATAAATGAATTTAAAGAGTAATTGCACATTCACCCTACTAATCTTTTGATCTTGATGACATCTTATTAGGCAAAAGAAAAAATCCCACATGTGGGACTTAATTATAGCGAATAATTTACCAATCAATTGATCAGGAGAGCATCAAATTTCAAAGGAGGGAACATCAGATGTAAAACCATGCGTCGCTTGGTACAACAAACGAGGCGCTATGTTTCTGTGAGGATCGGTTTCTCTTTTCTCCTTCAAAAAAGCAATGCAGCTCTCAACCTCAGATTTCACCTGCATATATTATACAGTTCCTGACACTTGCCCCTATCTCTTAATTCATGCCTCCTCCCTTTCCAACAACAATCACAAGCCTTTAAGCCAATCCACCACCATTATATTATTCTTCTTTCAATCCTAATTATAAGACAACATTTAGGAGTTTATTTTGATCCTAATTATAGGACAACATTCTAATTTTTTTATCAATTTCTTTATAAAATGCCCCTATTAATATGAATGAAAGATTATGTGAAACCAATAAAGTAATTAAAGTGCAAAATTTATATAAGGATATTTTAGAAAAATGAGTAAAATTAACTAATTTAACCGCTATCTTTTATCCCTTCAAAATTGATTAAATATATCCAATAATTAGAATCGAAGGAATATATAAACAAGTTTATGAGTGCGGAATTATTTAAATTCATACTATGCATATATTTCAAGCAGTGAAATCAGTGGCATCCATCGAGCTCACCTTCCGCTTCAAATGTTTTTCCAAAATAATACTCCATTCGATCCTAATTATAGGAACACTTTTATAATGTAAATTACACTACAAAAATGTACCTATAATTAGAACTAGAGGTAATAGTAGAACCGGCCAGGGATTTTGGGCATAATTCCTGGCACATGCAATTGTTGATTAGCCACCTCGCCACTAGCATCCATCCTTGGTTTCACCGGGAAAAACAGTGTCAACATTATACATGTTACATATAAAAAAAGCATATGGACGGAAATACAGTGTTCGTCGTATCAAGAATATATGGAGATACCTCAACCTCACACCTTGGTCCGTTACAGTTTCTATGACAGACCTCAAATAAGGAATCTTCACGAAATCCTCATAATCGAAAATTACCTGAAAGAACGAAGGTATCTATTGTTATGCTATTACCCGATAACATATAAACACAAAGCAGACCCAGACCAGGGCAAAATGTTAGTGTGCTGGACTTGCACATGGTGTCGGGATGAACATGGAAGGCCTGAACACAGATCAAATATGATCAAAACGTACCTGAGCGAAATCGTCTTCCCCAACAACACCAAAAGGCACAATTTTCGCTCCAACTCTAGCTGCCATCCTTACAAATTCAGGTTGCTCCGGCCAGAATAACTTGTATTCTTCACCCTGGAGTTGTTAAATTCACAACCCGGAGATTACAAGCATACACGTATGTTTCATTTGTGAGAATAGGACCCGGAGCCAAAATTATTTTAAAATGAGCACGCGAGCACGATTCCTTATTTAGTTTAAAGTGTTGATTAAAGTTTTCAAATGGAACAAGTTCACCCATTGGAAATTACCTTACGATGAAGAGCCTCGCGTACCCCTCCAGGGTACATTAGGATATGAGATTTGGACGCAAAAAGATTGAACAAGTTAGTTGCTGCGACTGGAACTGCACCCAACACTCTCAGCTTATCAGACCAAGATATTTCAGAAAAAATATTGATTTCTGGACTAACAAATAACACGGGATGTGCCAGCCCTCGTAACAGGATATTTTTTTCCTCCAAAAATCGACAAAACAGAGGAACCACTTCCAATCCCAGCAGCATGTAGTACCCCACAAACAGACAGGACAGGTCCCTCTGAAGGAAGGCCTTTGACAATCGTTCCGTTCTCCAGAGTTGAGAGTATCACAGGACTTGAGACAGCGTTGAACAATCTGTAACCATTAGGCTTTATTAGTACATTCGGCAACCCAAAATATTTAAAATGGTTAACTTACAGATTGGCTAACAATTTTTTTTAAGTGGACCAAAAATATATTAAAAAAAACTTTTAAAAATGTAAAGCCCGCACAATGTTGTTAGAACATCCTTTAAAATGTAAACTTTTAAGGGTTAAGGTGCAAATTAAGCCAACGAACTTTTATTTTAGGAGTGCCCAGCACAAAATTTTTTTACTCCAGGAGCGCCCTGCACAAAAAAGTCCATGTGCTATCCACCCAAAATCCGACTATTGTAAATCCTTACTTGGACCCCCATCATGTGCATTGGGCTAGGAAGAATGAATGCAACAAAAAGATCACAAATGTAACTAGTGGATTTCATTTTGAGTAAGGATGGTCAGGTTTTCGAACTTACCCGAGCAAATCCATATGCAATCCACCCAAAAATGATTGTTCCAAATCCTTACCCGTACCCCCAAGGCCCCAACCATGTGGCTTTTGATTAGAAAGAGTTTAAATCTTCAAAGTTAAAAAAAAAAAAAAAAAAAAAAAAAAAAAAAAGGTATCACCAGAAGTCTTCAAAGTAAAATTAAGACTATTGAGTTACAACATTAATTAAAAAAAAAAACTTGTCTTTATTGAAAATATATATCATATCATCCAAAATTATTAGAAAAGTGTATCCCCGTAACGTTTATATTTTTATATCAGAAAACAAGTGTGGGGTCTATGAAATACACGTGAACATAGAATTTGAGAATTGTGATTAGTGTGAAAAAACAATATTAGAAATTTTATATTATATATAAAAAAAAAAAAAAAAAAAGATTTTGTGTACTCTTTTGTACCTTAAAATTATTATATGAAATTTGAACAAGAATTATTATAGAAACCATGTTAAGCTTAATTATCTCATAAAATTAGTCGTAAGATTAAATAAGTTTATATTTTTACTTGTATTTGATATTAGGATCAACTGAAAAATTAAAGGGAAAATATCCCTCAGGTTCTAAAGAAGAGAAAAAAATATCAAAAAGGCCTCAACCCCAAATGCCCTATAAAAAAAAAGTCCCTATGGACTTTTTTTTATATTAATTAAGGAGAAAAATATATATCAAAAAAGTCCCTTATCAAAATAGTTTTTCTTATTATTAAAATAGCTTTTCCTGTTGTTAAAATTTTCCTATGAAAAAATTGTTATCAAAATGGCTTTTCATATTGTCAAAATAGTTTTTCTTGTTATTAAAATAGTTTTTTCTCGCCGCTAAGATTTTCCTATAAAGAAATTATTGTCAAAATAACTTTTCATATTGTCAAAATAGCTTTTCTTATTGTAAATTTTTTTTCGAAGTTCTAAAATATTTTTAACAATAGAAAAACTATTTTGACAATATGAAAAATCATTTTGACAACAATTTTTTCATAAAAGAATTTTAACAACAGGAAAAGTTATTTTGAAAACTTTTTTGATATTGAAATTTTGTAATTAATATCAAAAAAGTGCATAGAGAATTTTTCGATAAAGGATTTAAGGTTGGAAATTTTGAATTTTTTTCCTCTCTTAAGACCTGAGTGATATTTTCTCAAAATTAAATGCTGGTTTTAAAGCCGGGCATAACCAAAAAGCTCACATAAAATGATCAATGGCCTACATTTTTTTGGTTGCCCACCCGGTTCACCGGAGCTTCGCCCCGACTAATCCGGATCCGACCCGAGTCGCACACCTAGCTGTAGTGGGTGAGTCTCCCAGCGGGAATTTTTTGCATTCACAATGCTCGAATCCGAGACCTTACTTAAGCGACACAAGCCGCTTACCACTTATACCAACCCCTGTTTATTTAATATTAGTACTATTTAGTTTTGAATAAAAAAGATAAAAAAATTCTTTGTACAAGGTGATGTGGCATAACGAGGAAGGAGACTGCCCTCAGCACTCGATCTTTTTTTCAAGCCATAAGCGTCTGACCAATCACTCCTCCTTTATTTTTATATATACGGTATGATCACTATACCATTTTTTTGAATGACACTACTGGGCACCTACATAACTAAGAACAAGCTAACACAAAAATAAAAAGCTGAAGAGTTTAGCATCCTTCATCAACTACCACCTTATAAAAAGATGGAGGTGATTGATAAGGATGCAAAAACTCTAGACTGGGGTGAAAGACAATTTGGCAATAAGAAATGCCATTACAAGGGAATAATATTTTTTTATTTGAATCCATAGCATCGCTAGTAGGGGTGTTCATGATGCCCAATGCTCATTCGTCGCCGTCGCGTCGCGCCATTGAAAAATTGCTCAAATTTTTGCTACCCAAAAAAGGAAAAGCCCCAAACCGGGATCGACACAACCGGGGACATTTTTGCGAGCCGGGTGGCACAAGGCATGGTATGCCGCCCGCCCAATAGTTATCACATTTTTTTTTTTTTTTAATAGAATAAAAAAAGTATTATATATTTTTATTTTTTTATAGGATGATATTATATATTTTTTACAAAATTATATATAACTTAAGAAACATGATTGTCTTTTTAATTTCAAGACTTAAGTTGTAGACTTGTATTTGAATATTCTGAAGTGTAGAATTATGTATTTCATTTAAATTTTGCAATATTATTTATTAGATATGACTGAAGCTGTTTTTTTCCACATAAGGTGTGGCAGTGTATCGTCACTTAGGCAGCTAAGGGCCGCCCTGCCTAAAAATTTTAGGGTTTTTATCGGGTAGGGCCGGGCATTGGGCTTCATTTTACACCAATGACCTTTTGGGCAGGCATCGAGCAAGGGTCTCGTCCTGCCCAACCTTACCATGAACACCCCTAATCGCCTAATCGCCAGCATACTTTTTATTTGAGTTTAATTGTTAGTCCCTATCCCTATCAAATCAATAACGTTAAGGGTAAAGTTCGCTCAATAAGTACTAACAAGTACGCTTTATTAAATTTAAACTTGTATCCTCTATATATGATAAGACTACTTATCATATCAACCAAACATCTTATTGGTACAATGGTAGTCAGATTTTATCAATTTGTTAGGCAGAAAAAATGTACTATCTTATGAATGAAATAAATATGTGATTATGAGTTCCATTAAATTCCTTACAACACCGTTAAAAAAGAATCTCATGAGATAACAAAAGCAAACAAGCATAATTTTCTTATATTTAAAAATTATAATAAAATATTTACAAAATAACTGAAAGCAAGAGAGTAACTAAAATTAAAATTTAAAGCTAAATTAGATGACAACATCTATTTATTTAATTTAAAGGTTAGGTGCAATTTTATCCCCTAACTTATCACTTTGGAGTGTTTGTATTCAAAAGCTTTGTGAGAAATAATTTTGTTGAGGAAGGAACCAAAATGTAGCAATGAAACCCGTTTAAAAATGTTAATTGTCAATGTCAGTTCAGTTTTTCAACCATTTCTAGCAAATTTACTTATTTTTAATACTTTTAGAGTTAAATTACTCCTCCAAAAACTTGATGACCATAATTTTTGATTGGTTACTTTCTGCAAAAAATAACCCTATGTTTAGTATAAAGGACTTGGAGAGGAGGGCATGAGAGAAATCTTGAATTTTTTTAAAAAAATTGGAGAAGTATAGTTATAAAATTTTAATAGATACTCCTTGCAAGGCCTTAATTATAGGATATATTTAATCGATTTTAGGGAGATTAAGGAGAGGAGTTAAATTAGTTAATTTTACTTATTTTCCTAAAATGCCCTAATATAAATTTTAAATGACACAAGTAAAAGTGAATCAACAAAATTTCCTACCACATATCTCTCCAACTTAAAATTTTCCTTTCCACATGCTTTCTTATTAAAATAGTAGTCTTATTATACATACGTATATGTTTGTGTATATATATATATGTATGTATGTATAAATATAGATACACACACATATATTAACAAATTAACCTCAGTTGATCGGTAAACAAATTAAAATCTAAAAGTTTAAAAGTTTCATTAATGGGAAGAGTCTACTCACCTATATACATATACTCACAAAAAATCAAACACATTAAATAAAATAGGGATATTTTAAGGAAATTTTTTTTGACAAAAATTAAAATTTTGTCTTATAATTAGGACAAAAAATAACTCATAAATGCTGTAGAACAGGAGTATAAGATATAAGATAAAAGAGTAAGAAAGTTAAGTTAAAAAATTTCGACCCATTTCTCTATTTTTTTAAAATTCAACTAAAGGATATTCCCTCCCCTCCCCTCCTATACTAACCAGAAGGAAGAGCAGCAGGGGAGAATCGTTGAACCGGAAAGCATGGTCCAATGGCGAAAACCAGCGAGGCGTTCCACCGGCTGGCCTGATCATCTTCTCCGCTTCCTCTAAGTACGCCTTCCATCTTTTCCTTTCCTCCTCCACTGCCCTTTCCACCATCATTCCCTCCGCCTCCCTCGCCGCCGACCAACTGGCCTCTTCCACCGACACCGACAATCGCCAATTCGTATTCGGCATTCGATTAGATCTAAATCTCCCAGCTGATGACGTCGCCTCGCACCGGAGCAATGCAAAAGCTGGAGGGAGCGCCATGCTCTGTTCTTTCCAGATTCGGGAGAAAAACATATGAAGCAGGAATGGGAGTACAGCTGATTAATGATATGATAACGATTCTAGAGTTTGTTAAAGTGAGCTACAGGGAGCTTTATCAACAAAGTCGGCGAGACTACTTCAAAAATAAATATAGTGTGTGAAGGCGGAAGATCGGAAGCGAGCCGAGGACCAGCTGCTTCTACTTCTCTAGTATCCTCAATTTACATTCCCTTGGCGTTTTGACCTTATATTTCTTTGTTAACAGCCCCACGCTCATATTGGTAAGACACACATTTTTAGCTTTTCGCCAAAATTAAAGCTCCAACCCTTTTAATTACTTATCACTGTCAATAAGATCTCCACCTTTAATCCAAATTTGATGTTTTTATTTTTTAATTTTTAAAAATGATAAATTTATTTTTATGGGAAGTTTTAATTGTAAAATTATTTTTATTTTTAATTATTATTATATATATTAAAATAAACATTTATTTAAAACATAAAAAGTGCATTAAATTTAGACCATCCAGAATCAATCTAATGATGCAGATCGATGATGAGTATAAAATGTGCCCCTTACTATCTCACAGTCACATATACGTGCAATCTTTAACAATTTATTTTTATTCTAAATAAATCTCACATTTATTTATTTTTTATTTTTTAAAAAACTATCCTTAATAATCACATCTATTAAAGAAACTTCTATTGGAAAGTATTTTCAACGTAAATAATTGAAAAGAGTATTTTAGGATTTTTTTTTAGAATTTTACAAATAATTAATTTAATTAATTTTTTCTTTCCCTAAAGTAATTATATAATTTCTACATATAGGAATTAGGATTAGAGTCTTAATCCCTTGTATACGATGTGAACTTATGCTAGTATTGTATATATATAAAAAAAAAAAAAACTTATGCTAGTAATGGACCTTGAATTTTTTTTTTCTTCCCAATGAAAATGGACCTTAAATTTTGAACATATCGCACTAGAGTAAAATTTTTGTGTGATCTGAATTCTGAACAAGGAATTTTGGGGTCAAGGACATGATAACAAAAATATTAAGAGAAGAGAATTTAAAATTCTCCAGCCAAAAACACAAATTACAAAAAGAGCAATACAAAAACTAAAATTTGAAAAATAAAATACATATTTTTTATTGATTATTTCGTACCACACCAAAATTTCCTTTTTATGTTTCACATTTTACATTTTAATCTTGTATTTTGATTTTTTTTTTTTGGTGACGTTCTAAATTTTCAAATAAATTTTTGAATGTATCCTCACTCCTTATCCCCATTTTTCCAAACAAATATTGGTTAAAATTTCAATTTTTAAGAATCAAAATATGTTATGAATACTAAAAATTTAGTCATTTACAATTAAACTGTCAGTACCCAATACTCATAACTGTTGTCTTAGGCCAGAGCTGGCATTCAGAAGTGAAATTTGATCCATAAAAATATGTTTTATATTAAACAATAGTCTTCTTGCTTTATTTTCAAAATTAAATCATAAGTGATTTTGAGGAATTTGGCCCCCTGTTTGGTAGATCATATTATTTACCGATATGTGGCTAAACTTTCTCATAGAATTATAAGAAATTTTTGTGTGTTTGGTCATCCTCCACCTCTCCAACAAGAGGTGGAAGATGATGAATGAACCTAGTTTGAACTAGCTTCTCTGTACTGTTGCCTCTTGAGCAATGAATTTCAGTTTTCAGTCAAAAGAAATTAAAATTACCAAGAAAAATTAAAGGGAAAATTATAATAAAGGACTTAAGAAAAATAATATTTATTAAGAAGGACCATAAAAATAGTAATTATTTTGAAAGACTAGAAATTTAAATATTAAAATAGAAAGACTAAATTATTCTTAACCAGCTTTCCTATATTTCTCTCTAATTAAATCAGAATTTGAAGAGATTGATGGATAATCACAAATAGATACCAAATCAGAATCTGCTAAGTTAGCTTCTCTACTGTACCGAAATTGCGCCTCCCAGTCACGATCAAGATGACTACCTTTTCCGTCTCTGTTTTTCTCTTGTGATATCAATCCGTGACTGAGGAAGGAAAGAATTTTCATGAAGAAGATTTAGCTGCTGATGACGTGATGACGCCATTATTCTCATATCGGTCTTCATGGTGCAATTGGAGGTAGCGGTGACCATCTTTGGGTCTGAAGTAATGAAGGAGGAGTCGAGGAGGAAGAGATGATCGTTGGAAGGTCATACTTTTTCTGATTAGATTTAAGTGATTCCTATCGTTTCACCGATAAGTCTCGAAAGTGGAAGATGAATGCAAAAGTGTGAATTTGGAAATTTTGTTTAATCAGATAGATTCGTAGCAACCTCACATTCATTCATTGTTCCCTCTCCTTCTTGCCTATCCACTCACCATATTGAAGTTTTTTCCTCAAACTAAGATTTATATCACAAGAAAAAAAAAACAAATTTGGTGAAATATAGATGATTTTGGTGAAATTTCTTGATCGTAATTGGGAGGCAATTTCGATGTAGTAGGAACGCTAACTAAGCAGATTTTAATTTGGTCTCTATTTGTGATTATTCATCAATCACTCCAGAATCTGATTTAATTAGAGAAATATAGCAAAAATGTCTAATGATAATTTAGACTTTGTATTTTAATATTTTAATTTATGGTCATTCAAAATAATTACCATTTTTATGGTCTTTCTTAATAATATTTTTTTTTTTAGGTCCTTTATTATAATTTTTCCAAAATTAAAATCCTTGATGTCATCGCGTGACTTTCCATCGCCCTACGTGTTTCTCCCCCAAAATATAGCTCGACGTTGATATCTGACAAGCATTATGTATGGATGGTTTGGGGGAACAAAATAAATACACTTAATTAATCTTTGAGTTAAATAAATTGATTCCCCCAACAACGCCAACTAAATGGGGAAGCTAACTGATAAATTATTCTTAATCAATACTATGAATCATGGTTTTTTTGTTATTGCCTATCCGGTATTTAGAAATGCGCTTTAACTAATCCGGATTCGACCGCGCGTTCACAAGACTTGGCTATGTTGGAAAATTCTCCCAACAAGATTTTTTTTGCATTTATAAGACTTAACTCGGACATTACTTAAACGACATAAACCGCTTACCACTTATATTAACTTTCGTTGTTTACTATGAATCATGGTTAACAACTCACAAATGAAGACATTGGCAAGCCTTCATGCCTTCTTGGCATGATATGAAGCGCCTCACTTATCCACAGTCTCACACTCCTTCTCCCCTTTCCATCTCAGACATTAAATTTAAATGGTTATAGTCGATATTTTATAAAGTTATAATTAAAATATTAAATAATAAGCTTAATTTGTTCAAATTTGATTACAACAAATCACAATAATAGAAATAAAGTAAATACAGTATTCACTTTATGAAAATATTTTAATCATATATAGTCTTTGGCTCTTTGCAATACAATCATAAAACTATTCAAATTTAATTTTCGATCATGATCATTTAAAATCTTAATAATGATTTTTTAAAATATTAAATTTGCATCATTTAAAGTTACCCTGATCTAATATTTAAAATAAGAAACTATTAAATTCAGCAAAGCAATCCAATCTTACACTCCTCATAGTAACTTTTATTCGACTTAAAAGACACTCAAGATATATGTATGAATGCATGCACGCGCCCTTCATATGTTGGGGTTGGTACTTCTTATCCAGGATGCGTGTCCTAAATTCAAGTCAAGAAAAGATATTTCCCGGCCATTGTACAAATCATTATCACTAATCAATTCCATGATAAATGATAAATTTAATAATACATGATTTACAGAGTAATTGGCCATTCCCCACCAATCTCTGGAACCTGATATTTTATTAGGCTTGAAGGCCACCGTTTTTAAAAGATATCACATCTCCCTAATTCCTTTAGATGTGGGAGTAACTAATGTCCAATAATTTACCAATCAATTGATCAGAAGAGCATCAAATTTCGAAGGTAGGAACATCAGATGTAAAACCATGCGTGGCTTGGTACAGCAAGCGAGGCACTATGTTTCTGTAAGGATCGGTTTCTCTTTTCTCCTTCAAATAAGCCATGCATCTCTCAACCTCATATTTCACCTGCATATACAGTTCCTGACACTTGTCTCTATCTCTTAATTCATGCCTCCTCCCTTTCCAACAACAATCACAAGTTAACCCACCAGCATTATATTATATATATCCTTCGTAAACAAGTTTATGACCGCGTAATTATTTGTACTTTCAAGCTGTGAAATCAACGTTCATCGAGCTTACCTTCTGTTTCAAATGTTTTTCCAAAATAAAAGTAGAACCGGCCAGGGATTTTGGGCATAATTCCTGGCATATACATTTGTTGATTAGCCACCTCGCCGCTAGCGTCCGTCCTTGGTTTCACCGCGGAAAAACAGTGTCAAAATTATACATTTTACATTAAAAAAGGCATAGGGACGGAAATACAGTATTCATATCAAGAATATATGGACATACCTCAACCTCACAACCTGTTCCATCCCAGCTTCTATAACTGACCTCAAATAAGGAATCTTCATCCAGTCCTCATAATCGAAAACTACCTGAAATAACCATGGCACCCCCAGATTAGAGCAAAATGCTGGTGTACTGGATTTGCACCAGTGATGCCATGTTGAAGATGGAAGGCCTTTGCACAGATCAAATTAAATATGACCAAAACGTACCTGACCAAAATCATCTTCCCCAACAACACCAAAAGGCACAATTTTCGCTCCAAATCTGGCTGCCATCCTCACAAATTCAGGTTGCTCCGGCCAGAATAACTTGTATTCTTCACCCTGGAGTTGTTAAATTCAGAACACCGAGATTACAAGCATACACGTATGCTTCATTTATGAAAATGAGACACGGAGCCAAAATTAATGTAATATGAGCAAGCATGATTCATTATTCAGTGTTAAGTGTTGGAAGTTGAAACTTTACAATGGAACAAGTTTACCCATTGGAAATTACCTTACGATGAAGAGCCTCGCGTACCCCTCCAGGGTACAGTAGGATATGAGACTTGGACGCGAAAAGCTTGAAGAAGTTAGTTGGTGCAACTGGAACTGCACCCATCAGTCTGAGCGTATCAAACGAAGATATATCAGGAAAACCTTGCATTTCTGTCTTCATAAATAACATGGGATGTGCCATCCCTCGTAAAAGAATATTTTTTTCCTCAAGAAATCGAGAAACCAGAGGAACTGTTTCAAATCCCAGCAGCATGTGGTACCCCACAAACAGGACAGGTCCCTCTGAAGGAACTCCGGCAAGGCCTTTGACAATCGTTCCGTCCTCCAGAGTTGAGAGCATTACAGAACTTGAGACAGCATTTAACAATCTGTAACCATTAGGCATTAGTTCATTTGGTAGCAAACAAAAATTAAAATTATGTCGCCTAAATTTTCTCTAGTCTCTAGTATCTCTCTTTGGCTTCCAAGATCATTTCGGCTACACCTATTAGTACTTATTTATTTTCTTGGGCAAAATGAAAATTTTGCTAGTGTTACTATTAATCAAGATGCTAGGCCGTGGATAAGTTTCCAAGAATGTGGTATGTGGGCGTGTCTATATATACCTGTTTTCTTCTAGGACTTTTTCTACTTCTTTGCGTGTTGGCGGTACAAAATCTGAGGCATAGTCGTGATGCTTGCCGCGGCGATAGCGGGAAGTTTTCTTGATGATGGTTACCAAGTCAATGTTGTCATCCTGAAACCAATGGAGGAAGAGCACAACCTTAACTATGGTCAAACGAAAGTCAGAGAATATTTGAAATGGGGATTGGAGAGAATCATACCATGAAAAGGAAATGACCACTGTCATCAAACCTACGAATATCACAATTTGGTAGCAATCGACTAAGTCTTTCACCTTCCTGTTGACTAGGTAGCAACTGATCCCTTCCGCTAAAATAATTTTTTTTTAAAAAAAAAAGATATTTAAGGATATGAGAAAAAAAATGGAATAAGCTCTGGAACAAATTATTAGAGAGAATTCTAGATTTTTCAGTAAACTGATTTCCTTCGTTGCAGCATGACTTGTAGCAGCTGCTTTCACAAAAAATATAATGATCAAGAAGGGAAAGGAGGAAAAATCAACCAATTCCTTGATCTAAGAGTGCTTAAAATTTCATTTACTTTATTTTAGAGCAAGTTCGTCCAGCTGACGCGAAGCTAAAAGTTAACAGACAAACAAAATATATACAATTCTGCACTACGACCAATATGAATGGACAGTGGCTAAGTGTACGGACCTGCAAAGTATCAAAGTCTGAGCTTTGACACTATGAAGGCGTGAATTGACATATGAAGAAGCTGACTTAAGCATCTCTAGTTTCCACTGAAATGTTTCTTTTGGTAGTATATCCGCAAGAACCTGAGAACTCAATCAACAACAGAGTTTCAATATAGGAACAAGCTGAAGGGAAAAGATAAATGAGCTGTCCAATTTTGGCTTTATGTTTCCTGCGGCAATTGGTTTTAGGCTACATCATATGCTAATAGAAAAGCCATCAAATATTCAAATCCAGGAAAAAGGTGTCACCCTGGTTGGTGTTAGGAACCTTACAGGGAGAAATGATGACAAAGTAGTGAGATCCTCTGTTAGCTCTCTGATCGTGTTTTGTAAGGGAAGTCCTTTCAGTGTGTTATCCAAAACCATCCTCAGAGGATCACCTAAAGTACAATTGCGGAAGGCATAAATGGAGAAAGACAAAAAAAAAAAAATTCTTAATTTTGGTCAAAGAGAAAACCACTATGCTAGTGTTTCATCTTTAGTAAATGCATTTGCCTCGAAAACATTTTAGTGCTAGGGGATCAAAAACTAATTTTCATATTCAGATTTTCTTCTATAACTTGAGAAACAAGAAAATCAAACCTGCCATCAAAGCGAGAAAATAAGGCAGGCCAGGAGACAGTTGGCTGGGCATAGCTTCCAACAATGGGGTTAGAAGTTGTAACTGTGACCTGCGGCCGAATGAAGTAGCTGCCAAAATGAGCATTTTGGGTGAGGATCATTTAGGTATTTGTGGATATCAATTCGCTGAGATATACTGTGCAGCAGAGATATTCCCTTGATATTGTACTTCCAAACTTAAGCTTAACGCTACCATTTACAATAAATGTCATCATTTCATTTCCTCACGCACTCCTACAACTAAATTTAACTGATTAGTATACATATACCAAAATAGAACTGCAATTCACCATGCAACTACTCATTGCCCATGATTAATGAGTCAAACCAAGAAGACTAAAACTTCGCCAACATCTTAGGAAGTTGGAAGTTAAAAGTTACCTGGGTTGGCCAAAATTAATACCAAGTCAATATCAGGGTTACGCGCAGCAACAGCCAGGGCAAGGCATGCTCCTATAGAATCTCCAACAAGATATATGGGTCGTTTTGGTGACCGTAGATTCTCTGACCTAACAGTTCTCTCAACTATCTTCACAAGCCCTGCCATAACCAACCGGGAAAATAGACGGGACAATATATATTAAGGCAGAATGCACAGCAAATAATCATACTAATGTTCGCTTTATATCAATTAATGAGAGGGAAACAAATATTCAGTGCAATTAATATTCTCGGCCATTTTCTATTAAGTTGATTACGATGTTGATTTCTAAGTGTGCTTAAACATCAGGTAATCTTTGTTTCAACGTTCACTGTGGGCTCATACAATGTTATAAAAGAGAGGGCAAAAGAGAAGGACCTGTAAATGGTGTTCGATCCATAACCGGAATATGCAAGCACCATATATCAAAAAGCCTTCATTCAAGGAAAAAGAAAGAATACTTTATCTCTCCTTTTTATTATAAGCAGTTAACATAAACAACATTATTAGTGACACATCAAGGGAGCAGAAAACAAACTGGCTTCCAAGTATTTGTCTGGTCAGTTATAAAGTGCATTCTTATCATAACATGAAAGTTTTGAGAGCAGAGCGTGAACACCAAGCGAAGAGGCGTACCTTCCTAGCTTCTTATGACTTGAAATCAGTCCAAGTCCAACCCCATCAATCCCTAAAAGAAAGATATGTTCTAAGTTTACTTTCATGAATATCATTTTATCATAGTTCATAAATTAGACCATAAAAATGAAGAATAGATACCCTCCACATTTTGATTTTCATTAAAGTAGGTCAATAATACTAAACCCTTGTAAAATGAATGTAACAGAAATATATATCATGACTGTATATATAAGTACAGGTAAACCGGACACAATATTGAAAATATACACATAAAAGAAGTAGTATATCCGATAGTTCAATATTGAAAATATACACATAAATAAATTTTTACAGATGCCTTCACACACAAACACACGGTATCTTGATCTCCACAGATAATTCACTAGGTTATTAATTTTGTATTGAGAGAAATTATTGAAATATTTGCAAGTGTCTAAAAAAATAAACATGTGTATATATAAATATATATCTGATGATGATGCTTAAATGGAATATTCATAAAATGGAACTAAAAATATTTTTTTATTTATTTAACATCTATCTTAAACAAATCAAAATAGACATTTATACAGCCTAGCTTCATCTAGGCCATGACTTCGACGTATCCTTAAAAGCCACATATGGCCAACGTTACCCGACACTTGGTCCCAAAAAAATAAGAATCAACAAACGTTCCACCAGACCACCACACAGCTTAAAAAGTTAAATTAAGTCTTCAACAGTAAAATTGTTTCTATTGAGTTAAAATATTAATTTAAATTCATTGATAAAAAAACCTTGTTTTCTACTGAGTATATATCACAAGAAAAGTTTACACCCCCCCCCCCCCCCCAACCTTATTTTTATATAAGAAAATTAGTATTGGTCGGTCTATGAAATAGATGAACATAGATTTTGAGAATATGAATAGTGTGATAAAACAATATTAGAATTCTTGTAAACTAATAATAATTATTATGGAGCTCTATATAACCACGACCAGTAAAATTTGTATTTATTATTTAATATTATTTTATTTTGAATTAAAAAATATATATATCTTCGTAGAAGGTGATCTAGCATATCGAGGAAGGAAACGGCCAAGCCCGTCCTTGGCCTTACCCACATGGACTGGCCGAGACCATTACTTTCATTTGTTAAAAAATGTCTGACCCATTACTCCTCTTTTATTATTCTACTCTACTATCATTATACCTTTCCCAATCACGTGTATTCCAAAAATGTAACCATCATTTGTGGACCATGTGTCTATTACTATATATCAACCAGAGATTATTATTTCGAATATACTTCTACATCTAAATTCCATACAACGAGTTGGCAAAAAAAAATTCCATACAACACAGTTGAAAAAACATATCTATTTTTTAAAAAGATCCCATGAGATAACAAATAATTTTCTTATATTTAGAAATTACTGTTAAAAATTTCTAAAATAATTAAAAACCAGAGACTAATTAAAATGAAATATTTAAAACTAAATTAAATCACAACATCACTCTAAATTTAATTTAATACTGCTAGTAGAAACGAAAAATCAAGAAGCAAGCAGAATTCTGAAGTTAGAAGAATGAAACAGAGAGGCGATCCCAATGAATTCAGTATACTAACCAGGAAGGAAGAGCAGTAGGGGAGAATCGTTGAATCGGAGAGCATCGTCCGATGGCGAAAACCAGCGAGGCGGTCCACCGGCCGGCCTGATAATCTTCTCCGCCTCCTCTAAGTACGCCTTCCATCCCTTCCTTTCGTCCTCCGCCTCCTCCGGCCACTCCCTCCCTCCCTCCACCACCGTTCTTTCCACCCTCATTCCCTGCTCCTCTTCTCGCTTCTCCACTATCCCCCTCGCCGTCGACCAACTGGCCTCTTCCACGGACACCGCCAATCTCCAAGTCGTATTCGGCATCAGATTAGATCTCAGTCTCCCATTTGATGACGTCGCCTCGCACCGGAGCCACGGCGGACAACCGCTCGGTGATACAAAAGCTGCAGGGAGCGACATGGCTCTGTTTCTCCCGATTCGGAATAAGCGTAAAAAGCACGAACCGGAGTACAGCTAATTAATAATATGATAATGATTCTAGAGAGATACAGGAAGCTTTATCAGTGGGTAGGATTGCCAAGAGGAAGAGATTAAAAATAAATATAGATAATAATAATATAGTGGGAAGGCGGGGGTGACCCGAGGGCCAGTTGCTTCTAGTTCCGTCCTAGCATTCTCAATTCTTCTCAAGCTCTTTCGCGGCTCATTTCCATTTGCGTTTTCGCGTTTCTTTATTTTTCTTGGTATTCCATTCTATTATAAATACAAGATAAAATTTATAATACAAATTATATTATAAATTATATTTGATATTTAAGACCGGAGCTCCTATCAAATTTCTTTTGGACAGCACTCCTGTGGTACTGGCAAGACATTTTAGAAAGAAAAAAAAGTCCAGCCCTTTTTAGTTACTGATCACATCTGGGTCAAAATGTCAATATTCTAAGAATTAAGTGTGCCTTTAGATTAGTTTTTTCATGATAGCTTTTATGATTTATGGATTGCTCGGAAAATCAATTATGGGATTCACGGTAGGAAAAAGGCCACCAAAATCAAAGTGTGTGGGCGTGCGCATGCGCGTGTACCGTGTATATGACGGAAATAATGCAAATATAAACGCGAGCTATGAGATTTTTTAAATATATGATTATAAAAAAGGGAAAATTAATTTATGATTTGTTAATCCTTCGACTGGGTGAGATTTTTGTCAGCTGACGTGGCGGGGATTTTTTAAAAGAAATGGTTCGTTATGTTGTGAAATAGAGGAGCTCCATAGATAATCAATGGGCAGGTTTCAGTTTCACCCAGATCATCCTCATATATTCTGTTTGGGATTCAGGATACAATGCCCGGAAATCCCAATTATTTGAAATTGATGCGCAAGCAAGCACGAAGAAGGATGATGCATGTTAAGGACATTAAATGGGCACGTGATTATGAACAAGTACTGTTGAGGGGAGGCCTTGATGCCAAAACGCTTTGAATGTGAGTGTTGGGGCACTCTGTTTTGAAATTAAATCACCTGCGGGCTGCCACACCCTCCTTCCTAAGTCCTACCCTATATCTGCCCTTACCCCTCCATTTCTAGCACTTGTTTACTTTTCTCACTTATCTTCTTCTCCTCCTTCTTTTTAGAAAAGCATCTACAATGACAACATTGATCTCATTTACTCACACAGCATAGATACATGCATCGTCTACCCAATCCTTTACTTCAGGAGTCAAGCCTGTCACCTCGTCAAAATTCTACTTTTTTCTGTTGGAAATTATGCCCTAGGGTAATTCATCAGTACTTTGGATATTTGAGTTATTTAAAGTATTTTCTTTAGTTATCATTTTCGTCGCATATTCATATCGATAATCGCATCCCTGGATACATCTTATAGATTATCCTAAATGTCCCTGATCCCGATTGGCCATCTACGGAGCGAAGATGAATTAAGACAATATGACTTTGATGAGGTATGGAGATACAATCAAAGTCATGGGCACTTGTAAGAGTACAAGGTCTTTGGGCCGACCCACTATGAGAAAGCCGCATGGATTAAGTCATGCTTATCTCATGTATAACCGCGTCACAACGCCCTATGACTGAGATCATCATGGATTCCTACATGATGAATCACTGTCTTTGACCTAGTCAAAAGTCACCTTTGACCGGGTGATGATAAAGGCAGGATCGTGGATCGGTGGTTTTTATGCGGAGGGACGTGAATGGTCAAGATGGAATTTGTCCCTCACATTCGTAGAGAGATATCGCCCTCGATGAGTGAGTCTAAGAAATGTATGGCCATAACGTGATGGAAAGGAGTTTCCATTTCACTTATTAGACTACTCGAGAATCGAAAAGTAATGGTCAAGAAAAAGGAAGTTGACATTATCCACGCCTCATCTTTGACCAAATTATCGCGTGACAAAAGGGACGTGGCATATTGTGCGATAGGTGTATCGTGTCATCGATCCCCATGTGAATTGGGTAGTCGCAATGTCTTGCTAGAGGCGCTTGTGATTTGTGGGCGACACGTGTTGGCCCACCGCCAATCTCACATGGGCCTGCAGGTCGCACACAAGAATAATCCAACACGGTAAAAGTGTCCAGGGTTATCAATCTCGGATTAATCGAGATTAATGAATACCGAGTTTAATCTCAGTAAATATATATATATATATATATATATTTAAATTCGAAAATAATATAATGATATTATTTAATTGAGATTAAAATATTATTAAAATATTATTTGTTTTATGTTTAATTTATTTGATAAATTAAATATCTAAAACAAACAGAGATATTGTATCTCATTTAATTTTCGAATAAAGATATTATTGTCTATTTAATTTAAATTGAGATATTGGTATCTCGATTTAAATAAATAGATAGATATCATTTCTCCGATTTAATTTATTGAGATAAATTAAATCGGAAGGCTTTTAAATTTGGATTAAATAAATAGGTTGGATTAAATCTATCGATAGATTTAATCAATTATTTTTTTAATCTAGATTCGAATTCAAAATTTCAGATCGGCTTTTAATTCGATTAAATAAATATTATTATATTAGATCTATCGGATAGATTTAATTAATATATATTTAATCCGATCTAAAGTTTGAATTCAAAATTAATACGATTAATTTTGCATTAAATACGCCGAACAAGTTTTAGAAAACCTACGGGACTTTCAAATCGAGCGTATTCTAAAAAGCCGCGAGAAACCCTAGAGTGAAAAACAGAGAGACGCAAAAAAGAGGCGCTAGCACGCGCCATAGCCGTGAACGAGGATTGTTCGTGTGGATACCAAGGGGAGGAAGAGGATTCTAAGAGTCGTCTTCTGATCGAGGAGGTAGCCCACCGTTGCTCAAGGAAGAACGAGACACGGATCGAATTCTAAAAGGTAATATCCGGATTCACTAGCCTTGATTTAAACGCACCCGAGTGATCCTCAGGACGGATTCGTAGAAATTTTAATTCGCTGCGTTGTACGGATCCCAACATTTTCTTACTGCTATAGTAATTAAGATTTCATCATCATCATCATCATCAGCTTTGGAATATGCCAGATACGAGAATGTGTAACATCCTCCAATTTTAAAAACAAATATTATTTTAATAAGTTGATTAAACAATTCATCAATATGTTTTGTGTAAATAGTTGAGCTTTGAATTTTATCAGGCTCATACTTTTTTAAAAGAATCTTACTCTAAGATTTATCAAAATAACCTAAATATACTAAAATACGCTAAATAAGCCATAATGTGGCAATATACAATAATTCAACATGTACCAAAAAGATCAAAACATTGTCATTAACAAAAGTAATTTAAGCTTCCAAAGCCTTCCCTGATAGATCAACACAAGAACTATCACTTGAAAAATGTTTGTAACCATCAATCCAGTTCACTATAAATGCGATATGTGCTTATGAGATGCCAAATGGAATATTTTGTATAACAAAGTATTAGATATATAATTTACAAATTTCCAAATTAACAATTATGTAATAAAATTTCTATATCAAATTTCATATCATAAATCACATATATAACATGTCAAGCAATAGATTGATACCACGGCAATCCTTACCATCCCCAACCTTATTCTCGCCGATGAACCTATGGGTCAGAACGAAATAGGTTTAGTCTCTATGACAAAATTGCACCAAGCTCTCTAATAATACGAGATATAGCCCGATCAAGGCTATAGAACTCATCTCGGACCATGGGTTCTGTTTCCTTCGAATAGAGAAAGGTGTTATCATCACAAGGGCTAATCCTTAACCAGGCTATAGGAAAATGGTGATACCAAGGACCCTAAAAATATTAAACCATCCACTATGCACCGAGTGGTGGCGTACAACGTGATATTATATACACAATAATTCTCATCATCACTCCACATCCATCACTGTTTCACATCATGATAAACAATCATAATCTTGACACGTATATACGAGTTTCAAAAAAGATTTGTAAAAATAATACATCGTGTCAATAATTATTGAGATAATAATACTATGTCAACTCACAAATCATAACAAAAGTGTATCATCCAAAACATATAGTATCATAATTTTCTATCTCAATAATCATTTTCAAAAATATACACAACCAACATATCAACACATATAACAAATGGAAAGTTATTACCTTAAATTCTTGATATAAAAACTAAACTTAAGAGATATCAAGTTCACTCTAAAAATATCCTCCAGATTCTTCTTTTCTATTTCCCTTTCTTCCTTTCCTCACTCTCACATTCTCTCCATCTCAATCTCACATTCTCTCCTTCTCTCCAATAGGTTCTCACTCTCGCCACACACACATCACTTTACACAAACACAGGCCATGTCTGCCCCTATTTATATATATAGGAGGGAAGGCGGTGGGAATTATTGAATGGCAGCACGCTGCCACCTTTCAAAAAACGTGGCAGCATGTTTGCCCCTTTTTAAAAAAAAAAAAAAAAAAAATTGTTGTTATTATTTTTTTAAAAAAAATTACCATAAAAGACCTAATATTTTTTTCTTCTCTTCTTTATTATCTTAACTAATTTCTTTCTAATAAATCATATCTTAAATATAAAAAAATTATTTTAATAATTATATGATAAATTCTATCATAATTAATTCTTTCTTACATGTAATTAAATCTTAATATAAAAATTAGGATGTTATGGAATGTTTAGATGCCTTTTCATATATAGAAACAAGAGAAACAATAAAGCAGAATTTCACTTATCACAGTTTGAACCTAACAAGTTTATGTGCTCCAGTAGATTAGGATTAAAACAAAGAAAAAAGGAGGTCAATAAAAAAAAAAATGTTAATTAACCATAAGTCCAACTGATCACCACGTCCGTTTGTAAATATGCAAAAGGTTAGAAATTTAATGCGCCTCACAGAACCTGCCCTGCATTTTTTTTTATTTTCCCCCTCTCAGTGCAAGAGCTTGCTGTTGCTGCTTTAGCAGCAAAATGGAAAATAAAGTTTGGATTATATGTGGAATATTAAAACAAGCAAAAATGAACGTGCTGAAGACAAATATCCAAAGTTAGCCATCAATTAAAGTATTGAGAGGTTGATTGGTTGCTGCTAATTTATGTTGTGTACAAATCCTTAAACCCCGGCAAATACAAGCTTTTGCTTTACCCTGATCTGCTGGGAACTGGCTGGTCCATAAAATTACTTCCTCTTATTTTAAATATAAAACTAAATTGCTTTTTTCTTTAAGAAATTAAAGAAACTAAATAAGTTACTTTGTCATATCATATATTGTATATCCTTTGATTATATATCAGTTTATTAGTCAAAACTTATTAGCTTCTAAAAAAAATATAAATATAAATATTCTAAAATAATTTAACTAGTTTTCTTAATCTCTTTTAAAAAAATTATTTTTTAAGTATTATTTTATAGTTTAGGATCAAATAAGAATCTATTTCCTTTCTCTGCAAACTTTAAAATCATTAGTGTCATCGGGTGTCTTTCCATCGACCCACGTGTCTTTTTCCCAAAAATATGGCTTGACGTTAGTATCTAACAAACACTTCCAAATCCTCGCCTGCGCATCTGGCCCTTATTCATACATGGGGAAAGTGAGGCTTTCACTTTTCTTTTCATTCCTTTTGAAACCAAAAAGAAAAAAAAAAAAAAAAAAACGTTATTGAAAGTGAACTTGGTTAGATGATTTTTTAAAAAGAAAATTTAGATAATAAATTACTTAAAAAGGAAAAAAAAATTATTATATAGAACTTCTAGTGCTTAATACAAGGCTAAGTTGATTAGGTTGGGAAGATTGAAGAGGCTAAATAAATTATTTAATTATAACATATATTATATGATATTTCCAAAATATTTATGTGCATAATCACTAGATTATATATCAATTTATATAAGTCAAACAATGATAAATATAAAATTTTTAAATAATTTATTTAACTTTCTCAATTTGGCTAAATTAGTAATACATATATACTCCCTCAAATTCTAAATATAAAACGGTGGTAACTTTTTTGAGAGATTAAAGAAACTAAATAATTTATTTAATTATATCATATGTGGTGTACCATTGGATTGGTTTGAAGAAAAAATAGTTTAAAGAAAAAATGATAAATATAAATATATTAAAGTAATTTAATTAATATTTTTAATATTTCTAAAAAAGGTCAAATTTTTCTTGTATTTAGCTAGGATTGGAGGGTTTATAAATTAGTACTACCTGCTGTCCTAATTATAGGAATATTTTTATAGTATAATTTATACTATAAAAATATTGCTATAATTAAGACCAAGACAATAATATATAATAAATTGTTTGTATAAATATTTCCCCTCTCTCACACATGTCTCCTTCCCTTTTTCTCCCCTCTCCCTCTCCCCCAATTATCACATGACTCCTTTTTCCATATCTTTCTTTCTCTCTCTGTAGTAAAAGCTGGACACTAACAGTAATAAGTTGTCCCAACTATACTATTCTCGTTCTATTTATAAGTTAACTAAAACTAAAAAATTTGATACTATTTATAAGTCTAGTTTCATATAATAAATGAGATTGTGATAATTTTACTCATTAATTTTTGAAAAATAGTTAAAAAATATTCAATCATAAATGAAGGCAAAGTTAAAAATTTACCTTATAATCATTAAGTTAACTATCTCTCATTCGTAAGTGAGATTTGGTCAAAATAGACTTATAAATGATTCAGAATAGTAAAAGCCAAAACTCCCCAAATGCTCAATTGCCCCATCAAAAACCATCTCAAACATACTCAATTGACTCAAAAGTCTTTATAGGTTTAGTGCCGACTCGAAAATTTTAAAATATAATAATGTTACCCTAACTTGTTAAAAAATTAATGTAAAATGTTAATTTTATTTTTTTTACTTACCTGGGATAGTGGGATACATTTAATTTAATGTTTTTAGGGTAACTTTAAATAAATAAATAAAGAAAAAGAAATTCCAATACTCTTAAATGAAAACTTTCAATATCAATTTACACTTTAAAAGTTGGTGTCACATTGTCAAACGAGCACCCCTACTGAATGAGGAATCTAATCAATCAAATATTCCTTCTTCTTTTTATCTGAATCATGCATAACAATTGGAGATAAAGGCAGGTTTGTTTAAATTTAAATTTTGAAAAAATCAATTCCTAGGTTTTTATTAGTTTGCCTCAATTTTAGATTAGATTCCTATAACTTGTTTTTATTTAACCTACATTTTTTATTTTTTAATTATAATTTTTTAAATTTTATTTATAGTAATATAAAACATTGTTTCTTTTTTCGTGTTCGAACTTTTTTGTGTTTTTTTACGATCACATTTTTGCAAAGCTGGGTGACCCAGAACAAGCGAAAGCCAAGACGTCTACGTAGATTCTTTTTTAACCTGACAGTTTCCACGTTCTTTTCATATCTATTGCTGAAATTATTGATAAATTATAATAAAGTGAGCATTGAACACATAATGGATCCTCGTGGACTTTATAATCCGAGAGATAAAATCCAAAAGTGAACTCATTAAAATGTTTTGTCAGCATCAGTCGTGAATTTTCTTTTTGGCTTTTGCAAGTTCCACAATTATTGTTAGAAGCGTTAACAAGAAAGAGCCTATTCGAGCCTGTTTGGCATGGTGACATAAATTCATAAAAGTTTAGTGGAAGTGAGTAAAATCTCAATGGGAGAAAATTAAGTGATTTTTAGTGTTTGAGGTAGTTTTTGTGGCCTGTGGGTGATGGGCTTTTCTTTAAAAAGTGACTTCTGAGAAAAGCCAGTAATTGTAGTGTTTGGCGTAAAACCATGTCTGGCATTTGTGAAGCCAAAAGTCGACGGTTTGCAGTTCTGATTGGAGAGGGACGACTGTAAAGCTTAACACAGAGAAGTTTAGAATCACACCGCGAGGAAGGATGAAATATCATACCACCATCACCTCCCCATTCACCGCCTCACCTCTGTCGGCAAGCAAGAAAGCTCGGGAGACATTGAAAAAGCAGAGGGAGCTTCGTGGGTGACCGAGAGTGACAGAGTCGCCATGGAGGTGGAGTTTAAAACCACCATCACCTCTCTCCTTCACCGCCATCACACCTTGCCATACCCCCACCACTACCTCCGTCCTCTCCTGTGTCCACCTCCACCACGTCGATCTTCCCCTATTCTACACAAATCCTTACCGACAAGATTCACTGGTCTTGTCGTCGGAATTTGAGTTGTGGTTCCTTCATCGTCCTCTCTTCACCATTAGATCAAGCCGTCTTCTTTAGTCCTCCATTGTTTTAGACATGGTTCACTCTTATTTGATTTCACTTTCACTGGATCACCAGTCTTCATTTATTCATTGTTAAGTTTGCTTCTTGGTAGTGTTTTTCAATGTCTGGAATTTTCAAAGTGTTCGGTGAAGTTGTGATGACAAATTGTAGTTGCAATTTTTTGTGTATTGACTTGATTAAACTTATACTTGGAGTTTCTGTGAATATATTATGTTTGCAATCCAAAGGTCTTTGGTTATTGTGTCTTGCTTATTATTAATTTTATTAGCTAGAGTTTTGAATTAGGGTTCGGTTAGAAGAATCAAGTGTTGCAATTTTCAAAACCAATTTTCATTCCATTTCACTGAGATTTTCATCGGACAATGCATTGAGCAAATATATAATATTCAATAAGATTCATGTCATTTTCCATTTCAACTAGCTTTTTAAATAAAAATCTAAATAAAATCTCATTGGGAGAAAAATCACTTCTACAACTATCATTTAAAATATAAATAACATTTACAATCTGACTTTTATCCTATCTCATATTTACAAAAGTCATATTGAAAATAAATAACTTTTACCACCATTGTAGTGGACTAGATCACAAGAAAATATGTAGCGAGAATGAGTTCTATGAATGAACCTCTTTTTTTTTTTCGTTTAGCCAGAAGTATGAATTAACCTCATAACAATGTTTGACACCCTTCATCGTCCCCGAAATCTTCAACCCCTAAGTCACACAGGCTGGGCTTTTTGCTTATGGGCCTAACTTTCTTATAACCAAGTATTAATACTAACCCCTTTAATTGCACAACCAAATAGCAGGTCCAACGTCGTACATGGGTTTTGTTAAGGTTAGCTCCTTTGTTTCCTAGTATTGTACTCCTACTTCAGAAGTTAATTGCTATATTACCTCCACAACCTGAAGCTGTTGATGATGTAATTTCATGGAAAGCAACAAATGATGGTTCTTTTTCTATGGACAGTGCTAATCATATGTGGTTATACTGAGATGTGTATGGACTACGGAGTACAGTCTCAGATTGGTAGTATGAAGCTTTTAAGGAATCCATTTATTACGATGCTACTGCTCATGATCAAAGTCGCCTTTAGGGTTGATTTTTTTTGACTAGAAATTGAATGCAGCGTTGAAATAATTATTTTGTTAGTTGGAAAGCACAACGTCAATTTATACTTTACTAATATAGGAAGGCAGCATAAATCATAATACTGTGTACTTGTCGGATTTTCAAATTTCTTGTACCTTTTATGTCGGTTAATTATAAATTGTTCTGAATTAATACCATTATCACTCCTTACAATTTGATCAAATTTGGTTTTCATCCCTAAGTCATTTGTAAACTACAAAACCCATACTTTGAATCTATATCAGATTCTAAGTCCTTTCACTTTCATTACCCCCCCCCCTTTTTATTATTTTTTGGATAAAAAATTAATGCATGCTTGACTTATTTGATACTTAATAATCAAGTGACCCTTCACGTAAGTTTCTCTTGAATTTCTTACTATAATTCCCAAATTCAAATCCTTCTCTGTGTTCGTGTACTCGTGCGTAATTGCAATTTACATATTCAGATGTCCGTAGCTATATACTCAAAACACAGATATTAGTTGTGAGGACCCAGAAAATTATAGAAGGAGACATAATTTATTGGGGTGGGGACTCGGGGGTTACCCCCGAAATTTTTTTTTTTTAAAGAAAATTTTAAATGCATTAAAAAATAAAAAAATATAAACAAGAAAAAAAATATATCAAAAAATATATTTAGGAAATCAAGTGAATACTGATGATATAATAAGAGAGACAATTATTTTACAAACCTTTTATTTAGAAAAGTAAGGCTAAGATCTTTGTTAGAAATGCATACATAAATTATAATGAAGGGTGAATGACACTCAATAAGTTCAAGACATATATTTTGATAAAAATAATTATATTACAATAAAAATAATTATAATATTATCATTCGAAGCCTTTTTTTTTTGGAATTCCATCATAATCACCTTATTATCAATGTTATCAAATACATTTTTTTCAATATAATAAAGCACTAAACAATCATTCAACCATTCATCCTCCATCCCATTACGAAGTGTAGTCTTAATATATTAAGGGTAGACACTTAATTTGAGGGTGGACAATCATTCAAACACATGTTAAAAAAATCTCAAATTCAAGTGGCCCCCTCTCTAACAAGTGGGTCCGCCTCGATAATTGTCTTATCATCAATGTTATTAAATACATCTTTTTTAGTATAAGCGCACCAAACAATCATTCAACTATTCATCCCCATCCGATTACAAAATGCAATGCTTGATATATTAAGGCTGGACACTTAATTTAAGGGTGGATAATCATTCAAACATATATTATTTATTTTTGTTTTTTAAAAAAAATCCAAATTCAAGTGCCCCCTCTCTTATACATGGGTCCGCCCATGGTTGTAATCAAAATTTGAGATTTTAATTTATTTAACTTCCTTAATTTTTTTAAATTAATTAACTGAGTGTTATATTAGTGACAGGAGAAAGGTAGTACTCTAAAAATTTTGTTGAGAGGCTTGGAGGCTACAGTTAACTGGTAATAATTTATTGCTCATATAATTATTTAATGTATAATTCTGAGAAAAATATATACTAATTAAGTGCCTCTTCCTCCTTTTTAGAGGCCATTCTCAATAGAAGGATTTTCAAATTTTAAATTTTCACTCATTTCAAATACTCCCTTCGGTCCTAATTATAAGATCAAATTTATTTTTTAGAGAAATTAAGGAAACTAAATAAATTACTTTATAGTATTTTTATTTTTATTTTTTCTCTAAACTAATTAGTTTGACTAATAAACTAATACATAATTTAAAGATACAAAACATATGATATAATTAAACAACTTATTTAACTTATTTAATTTCTTTTAAAAAGATCAATATGGTTTTATAATTCGGATCAGAGATACTATCTTAGTATCTTATATAGAGTTACATGTTTTTTTTTTTTTTTTTTTTAACCACTGGCAGCCGTGTAAAAAATACTGAGAAGTCTGATTGACAAAAAACCATGAGAACGTCTAAAATGGTTCATTTTCACTCGCAATTGTTGGACAATTATTTTCATTTGCGTCCATTTTACGGTGATGACCCGTCTCTTTCATTTTTCTCACTTATTTTAAAAAAACACTTAAATTCTGTGTTTTCAAAAATCTATATGGCGACGAAAACGAAGGATGCTAAATAGAAATTTGCCAACTCAAAGATTTAAAACAATGGACTTGACCGGAAGACTTTATTTATTCACATTTTCAACCACACTAACAGTCTCTGCTCACAACTGCTGCAAGAGAAAATCCAATATTTTTTAGGAAAAAAAAATTTGCTTCCAGAAGGGCGAGGATTACTGACTAAACAAGTAAAGAGGGAAGGACCAATAAATGTATACTTCTTCTAATTTTTATTATAAGGTACTAACTAACAATTTTCATAAAATAATAAAAACAATTAAAGTTAATAAAGTTGTCCTAAAATTTAAGTAATTTTCAATATTATCCCTACTAATTGCACTAAAATCTAATATCGATTAATTATTATGCTCACCCACTGCCATTATTAATTAGGGGCATACATGGAAAAAAATAATTAATACTTTTTGAGAACAAGCAAGTGCATTATATTAATGACCAAATACATTTATTAGTTGGTACCTTATACTCCCTCCGCTCCTAATTATAAGAGCAAATTATCGAATTTGGAGGGATTAAGGAGAGAAGTTAAATTAGTTAATTATATGTATTTTCCTAGAATACCCTTAGCTAAAATTTAAAATGACATTAAACTGTAGCATTTGGGTAAATATTTTTATTGTGTGCTTACCAATAAAAAAGCCAAAGTTTGAATGATATCGTTCACCGGAAGATGGCCATGTTTTTACTTTGTAATTGACAATATTTTACATTTTCTGTGTGCTCTTATCAATAATTCATTTAACCCGTTCACGTAGATATTGGTAAAAAAAAAAAAATCAGGTGTATATGATATTAATGAGTATCAAACATTATTTATTATATAAAATATATAAGTATATTATTATATTATTATTGAGAAAGTATAGATAGGGGTATTATAGAAAAAAATTAACAAAAGTTAAAACTTGCTCTTATAATTAAGACCAAAACCAACTTTAAAATTTGCTCCTATAATTAAGACCAGAGGGAGTAATAAGGATCAAAAAGAGTATTAGAGCAGTGAAGTACTCCCTTGGGTCCTTGGGAGGGACCAATTAATGTGTATAGAGCAGCGAAGTACTCCCTTTGGTCCTTAACTCCTTATGCACCTGACGATCAATTCCCACAAACAAATAAAAGCACTTAAAATCATTGAAGTTGTCCAAAGATTCATGTGATTTTCAATATTGCCCTTACTAACTATATTAAACTCAAATATCATATTAATTATAACTCTCTCCAACTACCCTTATTAAATATAAGCAGATATGAAAAGATAAATTAAATGTACCTTGAAAACTTATCTTATAAAAAGGGCAAATAATATTTGTTAGTTTGTATCTTATAATAAAGGCTTGAGAGAGTAATTCGTATGTGGTACACAAGTGCTCGTAAGAAGTAGTATTATGAATGGTAGGATCATCAAAGTGGGCTTAGTTAATTAACTAGCTTGCTTGACTAGAAAAGAGGGAGTTGAAGGCTCTCAAATCCTATATTAAGGCGAGAGGATATGCTTTGTTGGTGGCAAGTGTACATCAAATCAATATCGCTGACTATAATTTAATGATAATTAAAACACTCCCACCTTTTTCACCTTTCATTTTGGTCGACCATCCCATTAATATCGCCACGACAAGCTAGACAAGTAAACTCTGTGATTGGAAATGCTTCATAGAGGTATTGGCTCTGCGTGCGTCAGTTATCCTATGTTTTGAGAGTTTCAAATGTCAATTGCACTTTATTATATAAGCTACACATACCTTACTGGTTAAAAGTATACTGTATCTATCTGGTTCTAAATATAAGAACCAATTTAAAGAGTAGAGGTATACAAGGAACAATCATGTGTACAGAGTCTGGATTTTCTCATAATCACATTTCTGCCCATCTCTCATCGTCAGTTCATCCTGACCGTTCAAATCTTGATTCAAGGGTCCACAATGGTTCCTTAGATCAATATTTGGACGGCGATTGATTACAATGAGAGATGGATGGAATAATACTTAGCAGAGTATCTGCTTCCCATGTGTACATCGTGATGACTAATTCCAAGTTTTCTCAAGTCCCACCTCACCATTATTCCTGGATTTGCTGCTTGTAATAAAATAATATTGGCAACGTATAGGTCCAGGCCATGGCTCAAACTATCATCTCTTTATGTTTTCTGCCTTGAAATTAAAAAGATTATATTCATAAATCAAGTCCTGATATATATGTTATGTGAAATATAAAAAGCACTACCTCTGGTCCACAATATAGGTGCTTTTAGAAGAGTAGTTTAGTTCAAAATATAAATTACTTATAAGATAATTCATACTTATTTTTTTAGTTTTGTCCCTATAATTAATACTTATTTCCAATTTTGTCCACTCTTTAAATTTTAAACATATTTTTCAATAAAGGTAAAAGTAAAAAAAAAAGTTTGAACTTGTTGGTTTTTTTTTTTTTTTTTTTTTTTTAAAAAAACTAACCATCAACTATTATTTCTGGTCAATTAGTTAAAGTGTCTTAGAAGTATATATTTTGAACAATGTCTGTCTTACAAGAAAGACTATTCAACAGTTAAAAACGGAGAAGGGGCAGAGGCACTTGAACTATTTTCACTATTAGCTAGTTACCAAATTGTGAAGCAATAAACAATTAATAAAATTATACATAAAGTATTTGGAAGAAGTCGCCTTAATATGTTCACGTATTTGGGATGATCAGTCACTCTATGTGAGTATGGGTTGCTTGTCATGCTGATCCTTTTGGAGGCTCGTAGGGCCAAAGCCTACGTATTTGGGCGTGGGAGTCAGTTGAGGCTTACAAGCAATACATCCATATTGATAAGCTTCTCCCATCCTTCAAGCATAATTCCAAATCTGGAGCTTGCATTTTTTTCATGATCCAAAATTTGCTTTCTTTGTCATCTTGTTTACTTGTTCAATTAACTGGTCCCACAATCATTCATGAATAATGACAAATTACCAATCACGCTTTGCTCACAGACTGGCTAGCTCCTTCTCTTTTCTTGCTTATAAAACCAAGAGCTCGTGTTCTTCACTTTCATGCCCCGCATATATCGTTCTCTTCCTTCTTCGCTAGTTAGTTGTGATATGGCTGATCAGTGGAAGGCTGATTCATTCATGGCGGTGGATGCCGCATCAAGCCAAACCCCGCCGCTACAAAACCTCACGTTACTCTTTAAGGTTCAGCACATCCTCAGAGGCCTGGCCGTTGTGTTCACCGCAGTTTCACTTGCACTCTTGGTCACTAACACGCAGACCGTCACAGTCTTCACCATCGAGCTCCAAGCTCACTTTTATTACTCTTCTGCCTTCAAGTATACATACACATCACTTTAAATTAATTCCAATCTCAAAGCTCCCATGGAAAAAACTCATTCCTCTTGTTTGTTTTGTGATCTGCTGCAGATTCTTGGTGGCTGCAGATGCAATAGTGTGTGCGTCATCGGCGGCCTCTCTGATTGTGGTTGTCCGTATGATGAAACGAGGGGCAATACCACAACGCAGACACTACTGTTTCTTGCTGTTTCTGCATGATGCTGTAAGTTGTGCGTGCGTGTGTTTTAGTGATTGATGAAGGTGAAAGATGAATAATTGGAGGGGTTACGTTACGTTACGGTGCAGGTGATGATGGTGATGATGATGGGAGGGTGTGCGGCGGGAACGGCGATAGGATATGTGGCGCAGTACGGAGAGTCACATATGGATTGGGATCCTATATGTGACAAGGTGGCCAAGTTCTGCAGAATCAACGTTGTCTCCCTCTTGCTCTCTTTTTCGGCCTTCTTTGCCTATTTGGGTCTCACTCTCTTGTCTCCTTATAACTTCCTCTCTTCCTCTCCTCCTCACAACTAGCTTACCTCTATGTCTATCATTAATCTCATGTATGTGTGTGTATCTGTTGCTCTTGTTTGTACGCTACAACCTCCTGTTAAGTTAATCACTACCTGTATATTTAACTTGTATCATCTCAATTATATCGATGACAAGTCCAAGCTTGAAATGAGAAAAACCCTCGTAACTTTACCTCTAGTCACATTTCACTTAAGCTTTGGTTATGTGACTTATGTGTCAATTTTATGTCACGAATAGAAATATTAATGATTGTCAATAAGATAATGAAAATAGACATCACAATTACTTTTTAAAATATAGAAAGTTAAGTGTACCTTATTATTACATAAAATATAAAATATCCCTTAATACAAAAAAAATAAAAAATAAAAAAATAAATATCCCTTTATCTATTTATTACTCTATACTATGCCAAAATATCTATGGGAGAAAAAGCTTGAGAATAACGACGGGTATACTTAAATAAGAACGGGTCGCATTATTTAAAGCTCTGATTGCCTCGTTCAACGCATTATCATGTGTTTTATTAAACCTTTCAACATGACAAGAGTAAGACTGAATAATAATTTTGGCAGCCGAGACTATATATTTGTCCATGATTAATTGGTGAACACGACCAAATTTATTTGACAAATAGTTTGAAAGAATGCATGCTTGATGATGTATATCATGCTTATCTCTAATGAGGCGTTCCACAGTTTTCTGGCAAGCGTCGGAACCAACCATCAAGTTCATGTTTTCCATGACTACAGTTCACAATTTTTGTCATTAATTTCGGCTTCTACCTCCTCCTCATCTTCTTCGCTATCTCTAAGATGTTCTTTCAATGGCTGTCCTAGACTTTCCCAGCTTTCACTATCCCACACTGCATCCATTTCTGGCAGCTCATAGTCATCTGGACGCAATGACAGTTGAAAATCAGGTAGCTCAGGCAATGCTTGGAAACCCCTGAATCATTTTTTACACGCATTGCTTTCATCTTCCATTGAAATTTAAAGGAACTTATTAGGCTAAATTCTAACAAATGAAGATGCTTGCTTACTTTTCTTGTTCCAAGAGGTAGCCATACATCTGAGACTTCCTTGATGCAACTTCAGGAATTTTCTGATGTAAATGTCTCATAGCACCCCAGAGTGGAGCAGCCCTTCTCACAGAGAAATAATCATCTCATTTTAAGGGAAAAAAGAGTCTTCTGGACAACAGATTCAGACAAAATCTTAAAGATCTTACACAAACCTCATCACTGGAGCTGCAACACAAAAGCTTAAGCAGGCCCTCCTGCTCTCAGCTAGAAGTTCTTCTGCAGCAAGAAAACAAGACACAGCAACAATGTGATTGCTCGGTTCGTTATCCTTGTCAAGAATCAGGCCATGGTAGTAGTAGGCTGCAGCCTGACACCACGTTATAAAAAATGTTGGAATTTTTGGATAAAATCCCATGGGTTATGAATAAGAAGAAGGATGGAAAAGAAGAGGAAAAAGGAAGAAGGAATGTATGTGAGAGAATAGTCCACATTCTTAGTTGGAGAGAAGTTGGAGGGTATATAAGCCCCAACTTGGCTCCTACTAATGGGCCCTTGGGCCAACCCACTTTTGTGGAGGGTGAGGACTTAGGTGACCCTTGGTCCACCACACGCGCGCTGCCGCCGCCGTCCGTCCGGCTTTCAGTCGGTCTCGCGCCCGCCCGCCGATCGCGCGTGTGAAATAAAATATTAATTTTTTATTAAATTATTTTTCGGATTAAAAAATAATTTTTTATTAAATTATTTTTTGAATTTCCGAACGTTTAGATCCTCCCGTTATGCCTCTCCGACTTTTCCAAATGGCGGCTGCGTTTTGCGATCCGTTCGCTTCATTCTGTGCGTACGTTCGTGAAGACACACCAGCTCGCCGTGAACAGATGCGGGTCGCCTCCGTTCGCTTCGTTCGTGTGATGTTCGTCAAGACGCACCAATTCGCGTGAATGACGCGGGTCACCTCTCGTTCCGTTACGGGTGCGTCCGTTTGCACAACGCACCCGGTTCGCGGCCCGAGACTTGTCCATCGATCATGTTCTTTCGAGTCTATAAATAGGGCGCCCTAGTCGAGTTTAGATATACAATTTTCTCTGCATACTCTCTCTCTGCATTCTGCATAAACATTCTGTGCGTTCCGAAAGCAGACTCATTGGCTTCGCTTGGGCTTCAGACAGACAGAGCCCTCTTTCTGGAGACGAAAAAATCCGCTCTATCCTGGGAGGCAATTGCTCAGAAAACCTTCGGCATCCGTATTGAGGGAGCAAAATTGTCTTAAGGACACAACGAAAGTTGGGCCCGGATTTACGCATTTTCCATTCCATATCGCGAGTCTTGTGAGTTCGTTTCTGACTTTTTATTTTATACGAGACTAAGTGAATGTTCCCTGTATGCTTTATTTAATAATACGGATACTTGTTTTGATAGTCTGTGTACTTTATATTCAATTTCTACCAACTCATTATATTAGAAACAACATTCTTAAGACAATTTTGGTTTATTGAAATCAGTTTATGTTAATTGATTTGATTGCTGATTTCATACGTTGGTAGTAGTATTGAATTGAATCGTGATTAGTTTTTGTTAATATTATTATTATACTGTTAGTGAATTAATGCGTGATTAATTAGAATTTGTTTTAACAACGAAATGGCAAGTGCAAGTACCAATCGATTAACCCAAGTGGTCCTTTGTTCCAATGCATGGTGAAAAACCGAAAAGTTCAATGGCAATGATTTTAAAAGATGGCAACGAGAAAATGTTTTTCTATTTAACCACATTGAACTTGGCACGGTTTCTCACGAGGATGCTCCAAAATTGGAAGAAGGACAACAGGTGACAAGGAAAAGGTTCTTTGCGATAGATGCTTGGAAGCATTCGATTTCCTTTGTAGAAACTACATTCTCAATGGTCTGGACAACACACTTTTATCTTGTATATAGTGCTTTGGATACAACTAAAGCATTATGGGAGAGTCGGACAAGAAGTACAAAACCGAAGATCTTGGTTTGAAGAAATTCATTGTTGGCATTTTTGGACTTCAAGATGCTTGATTCTAAATCTGTGGTGAGTCAAGTTGAAGAACTTCAATTGGTTGTGCATGAGATTCATGCCGAAGGGATGTCTCTTAGCGAGTCTTTCCAAGTCGCTGCATTTATTGAAAAATTGCCACCGTCTTGGAAAGACTTCAAGAATTACCTCAAGCACAAGCGTAAGGAGATGTCACTTGAAGATTTGATCGTAAGATTGAGAATAGAAGAAGACAACAAGGTTTACGAAAAGAAACTTGGCAAAGCAACCCTATAGTTTCAAGGCTAACATTGTGGAAGATGGTCCGAAGCCCAAGAAACGCAAACGCTCTAATGAGGGATCATTTAAACAAGGCCATAACAAAGGCCCTAGCAAAGGCCGAAATTCAAAGGCAAGTGTTATAATTGCGGGAAGACGGTCACCGTGCTAAGGAGTGCAAGAAGCCAAAGAATTTCAAGAAGAAGAACACACTGAAGCCAATATGGTTGACAATACCACGATATGATGGATAGTATGAGTCTTTCGGTGGTTGTAATGCAATGTGACTTGGTTGGAAATACCAAGGAGTGGTGGGTGGACACTGGTGCCACCAGGCATGTATGTGCAAACAAATGGATGTTTTCTTCTTACACCCTGCTGAAGCAAGATGAACAACTTTATATGGGAAATTCTTACGCTTCAAAGGTTGAAGGTTCTGGGAAAGTCGTCTTGAAGATGACTTGGAAAAGTCGTGACACTTAAGGATGTGCTTCATGTGCGATATTCGCAAGAATCGATATCTGGATCCCTCTTAAGCAAGAATGGTTTTAAGCTTGTATTTGTTTCGATAAGTTTATACTCTCTAGGAATGATATGTATGTTGGAAAAGGTTACCTTAGTGAGGGCCTTTTCAAAGTTAATGTAATGATTTGTCACCAATAACGGTATGCTATTAATAATAATATTGGTTCTATCTATATGCTTGAGTCCTCTAATTTATGGCATCAAAGATTAGGACATGTTAATTATAAATCAATTAAAAATTTAATTCATTTAGAATTATTGCCTAAAGTTGATTGTTCAAATAAAGATAAATGTCAAGTATGCATTGAATCAAAATTTTCTAAGTTACCTTTTTCTTGTTGAAAGATCAACCGAGTTGTTAGATTTAATACATACTTGATATATGTGATATGAAATCATGTACCATCTAGGGGTAATAAGAAATATTTTATTACATTTATTGATGATTGCGGTAGATATTGTTATGTGTATTTGCTTAATAGTAAAGATGAGGCTATTATAGCTTTTAAACAATATAAAATTGAAGTTGAAAATCAACTTAACAAGAAAATTAAAATAGTAAGGAGTGATCGTGGGGGAGAATTTGATGGCCCTTCGAAGAATTCTGTATAGAATCTGGTATTATACACCGGACTTCTGACTCCTTATGCTCCTCAATCAAATGGGATTGCGAGAGAGGAAAAATCGGACATTGAAAGAAATGATGAATGCATTATTAATTGAGTCCAGGTTTACCACAAAACATGTGGGGAGAAGCCATTCGACGGCTAACTTTCTAATCAACGAGTGCCTCATAAAACAATAAAAAACATACCATATGAGATATGGAAAGGAAAGAAACCTTCCTTGAAATATTTAAAAGTGTGGGGGTGTTTGGCAAAGGTTGAGATTCCTAAACCTAAAAGGTTAAGAATTGGACCCAAGACAAAGAGATTGTGTGTTTATTGGTTATGCACATAATAGTAGTGCATATCGTTTTCTAGTTTATAAGTCGATGTATCGGATATCCATGTGAATACGGTTATTGAGTCAAGGAATGCTACGTTCTTTGAAAACGTATATCCGTATAATAAAAATAATGATAATAACAACAACACCGTGATATCTCCGGATACAATAACTAACGATAACCTTGAACAAGAGGAACCTAGACGTAGCACTAGGCAAAGGACTTCAACATCCTTTGGTCCTGATTTTATGACTTATCTACTAGAAAATGAGCCTCGAACATTTGGAGAAGCTATGGGTTCCCCTGAAGCGCCATTCTGGGAAGAGGCTATCAATAGTGAAGTTGAATCCATTATGTCAAACCACACTTGGGAGCCGGTTGACCTTCCTCCCGGCAATAAGCCTCACAGGAACTAAGTGGATCTTCAAAAAGAAGATGAAAGCGAGATGGCACTATTGATAAGTACAAAGCTAGGCTAGTAGTAAAAGGCTACGACAACGTGAAGGCCTAGACTACTTTGATACTTATTCACCGTTACAAGAATTACATCCATTCGAATGTTGATCGCATTAGCGACCGAATGGGTTGGAGTTACATCAAATGGATGTAAAGACAAACCTTCTTGAATGGGGAATTAGAGGAAGAAATCTACCTAGAACACTGAGGGTTTTGTTGTCTCAGGACAAGAACGAAAAGTTTGCCGCTTAATAAAGTCCCTTTATGGACTTAAACAAGCCCCAAAACAATGGCATGCGAAATTTGATGAAGTTATGTTATCAAATGGCTTTAGTATTAATGAATGTGACAAGTGTGTATACATTCGAAATACGAAAACGGGTTTGCCATAGTTTGTCTTTATGTAGATGACATGTTGATAACGGGTAGTAATAATCAAATGATTAAAGCTACTAAGCGATTGCTTACCCGATAAGTTCGACATGAAAGATATGGGTCTAGCGAGATGTTATTTTAGGAATTAAAATTCATAGAACATCTCGGAGGGTTAGCTTTATCCCAAACACACTATGTTTCTAAAATTCTTGAGAAATTCAAGAGTTTAAATATAACTCCTATGTCGACCCCTATAGAAACTAGTCTTCGACTGTTAAAACATACTGGTGAAGCTATTAAACAAAAGGAGTATGCTCAAGTGCTAGGCAGTCTTATGTATGTTATGAACTGCACTAGACCTGATATTGCTTATGCTGTAAGCATGTTGAGTCGCTTTACAAGTAATCCAAATGAGCTTCATTGGAGAGCTATGACAAGAGTTTTGGGTTACTTAAAGCAAACTCAAAACTTTGCTTTGCATTATGAAAAGTACCCTGCAGTATTAGAAGGGTATTGTGATGCAAATTGGATAACCAGCTCTAATGACACAAGATCCACAAGTGGATATGTGTTCACCCTCAAGGGGTCTTGTGTCTTGGAAGTCATCTAAGCGGACTTGCATTGCAAGATCAACTATGGAAGCGAGAATTCATTGCATTAGATAAAGGCTGGTGAGGAAGCCGAGTGGCTTCGTAACTTTCTTGAAGACATTCCTAGTTGGCCAAAGCGGTACCCGGCGGTGTGTATACACCGTGATAGTCAACGACTATTGGTAGAGCCAAGAATGTCATGTACAACGGTAAGTCTAGACATATACGTCGTAGACATGATATTGTTAGACAACTACTTTCGAATGGAATCATCTCAATTGATTATGTAAAATCAAAAGAGAATATAGCGGATCCATTGACTAAAGGGATTCCTAGAAAGATAGTTAGGAAATTGTCCAAAGGAATGGGTCTAAGGCCGATCCATTGTTGATTATTGCGGTAACTCTACCTAGGAGAGTGGAGATCCCACGAACTAGGTTCAAAGAGACAACTAAGTGATGATCGACATTGACACCGTGGAGTTTTAAACTCATACTCATTCCTAGACAAACGGTGCATATATATAAAGGGTAAGCTTAAGCTTTTAATGGTTTCGAGTCGATGTGTTCGGATGATGTATGATGACATACATCACAAGGAATCACCTATGTGAGTGTGAAGTGCGGGCCGCTTCTATGAGAATTTAAAACGGCCGATTCTCTAGAACACTCACGGAACCGTGCGGTGTCCATGGCCAAAATGGACACGGCATGAGAACCAATGATGCTAGAGGAGCAACCGTGTAACTCCTATTGTCTTGGTATACACTAAAAGGTCAACGGTTCAAGACAAGCGTCACCGTTTGACCGGTATATCCGATAGGTTTTTACTAGAGAAGGTTCAAAGGTAACCCTACCTTTCTCGATGCGGTTGTTTCTCGTAGAGGAACCGCACTTTGCATACATGATCATTTGCATTTGGTCATGATGGACTAACTTCTTATCCATGTGGGGGATTGTTGGAATTTTTGGATAAAATCCCATGGGTTATGAATAAGAAGAAGGATGGAAAAGAAGAGGAAAAAGGAAGAAGGAATGTATGTGAGAGAATAGTCCCACATTCTTAGTTGGAGAGAAGTTGGAGGGTATATAAGCCCCAACTTGGCTCCTACTAATGGGCCCTTGGGCCAACCCACTTTGTGGAGGGTGAGGACTTAGGTGACCTTGGTCCACCACACACACGCCTCTGTATGCCGCCTGCCGTCCGGGCTCGGTTGGCTTCATCGGTCGGTCGCCTTGTATGGCCTCGGTCCGGCGCGTGTGAAATAAAATATTAATTTTTTATTAAATTATTTTTTCGGATTAAAAAATAATTTTTTATTAAATTATTTTTTGAATTTCCGAACGTTTAGATCCTCCCGTTATGCCTCTCCGACTTTTCCAAATGGCGAGGCGCGTTTTTGCGATCCGTTCGCTTCATTCGGTGCGTACGTTCGTGAAGACACACCCATTTCGCCGTGAAACATGCGGGTCGCCTCCGTTCGCTTCGTTACGTGTGACTGTTCGTCAAGACGCACCCAATTCGTGAACACGCGGGTCACCTCATTCGTTCCATTACGTGCGTCTGTTTGCACAACGCACCCGGTTCGCGGCACCAGACTTGTCCATCTCGATCATGTTCTTTCGAGTCTATAAATAGGCGCGCCTAGTCGAGTTTAGATATACAATTTTCTCTCGCATACTCTCTCTCCGTTCTCGCATAAACATTCTCGTGCGTTAAATGACTCATTGGCTTCGCTTGGGCTTCGCACACAGCCCTCTTTTCGGGAGAAAAAATCCGCTCTATCCCGGGAGGCAATTGCTCGAAAACCTTCATCCGTATTGAGGAGCAAAATTGTCTTAAGGACACAACGAAAGTTGGGCCGGATTTACGCATTTTTCCATTCCATATCGCGGTCTTGTGAGTTCGTTTTACGACTTTTTATTTTATACGAGACTAAGTGAATGTTCCTGTATGCTTTATTTAATAATACGATACTTGTTTTGATAGTCGTATACTTTATATTCAATTTCTACCAACTCATTATATTAGAAACAACAAAAAATGGGTCACCACTGTTTTGAATTTGAACCATCCAGATTATTGGATCTCATTGAATGTTGATGAGTGGAATTAATTACTGACCTTGGCTTCAAGGAATTTCCATTTGATGAACCGGAGATGCTTCTTTCCATACTCTTGGTTGAAACCACATCCTAACAAGCACTGATAAGCCTGCTCATCAATGTTAAAAAGATACATCAGAAGACATGAATGTATTGAAAAAAAAAAAAGGAAAAAAAAAGAACGAGTTAAGGAGTCTAATAACAAATAAGTATTGGGAGGATTGAGGTGAAGACCTGGCTAAAATATATCAGTTGTTCACATGCCAACCTTCTCTTCACTGACAAAGTTGCATTCTGACATTCCACTGCAAGGCCAAGCTGAATTTCTGTTCCCTGAATATAAGGATTCATTCGTTATAACAAAACTATATGGTAGACTGTTATATAGCGCAAGCGCATAGAGAAAAAGAACCATATTATGGCCATTTTGGTATGCTATTTGGTTTGCATGCAGATGGTTACTTTGTACCTGGCCCAGTGCTTGAATGGATATAGCCTCTAATACACCATCCTGCAAGCCGTGGGGTACCATTTTCCTGCAAGTTGTGTTCAGAAATAAGCTTAATAGTGTGTCAAAAAGATTTCAAATTCTGCCTATAAACTTGTAATCTAGAGGCAATCAGAGAGAAACGAACTTAATGTCAAGTGGTATCCGCGTGAGAAGATCCCTCACACAGAACTGCAGGTATCCTGATGCCCTCAGTAACAAATCCACTGCTTCCCTCTTGTTATCTGGCAGCATAACGTGATCACTCACTGTTCAGCTTATGGATCATTAAACAGGTCTGGTTGGAACAATTACAGTTCTGTGTTAAAATATAACCTGAAGATACAACTCTTATTCCAGATCCTGAATGGTCCTTCGGGATCAATAACGAGTCAGCTTCTGACAATGTAAGCATAGCCATAAGATGAACTGCAGAAAGCACCTCAAACCAGGCATTTGCTACACAGCTATCCTGCAAGTTAGAGTTTGATCGGATCAAACAGGCTAAAATGATCAATAGTGACAAAAGTTCAATCATTGGTTTGATGACAGCCATACTTGTCGCCCATCCTGGAAATTTTTCCACTTGAATTTTATCAATCCCTCAAGACCATACTCTGCAACATGAGGAAATTAAAACAAGTTTTAGAATGAGCAAGGGGGCAAAAACAAAAACAAAAACAAAAAAAGAGCAGCAAGGGATGTGCATAAGTTTCCGAAACCTTTCTTTGTAAGCCCAAGAAGAACAGATAAGTATTCATTCAGAGCTCTCCCCAGTTCTGCAATGGCGGATCCCCCTGCAAGAATCAATTAAACTTCATAACATCTCAACATTCTTCTCAGACTTTTTGATTTTATAGAAAACAGAAGGCCATTGAAATATTAAAAGAACAGAAAAATAGAGGTGATGACACACTCACCAGAATCCTCAGCCACTAGCACTATCTGATTCCGAAGAGAAGATAATTTGTCAGCAAGATCCGTTGGAACTAACCCTTTGAGCGCCCTATGAAGATCAGATTGTATTGGAAATCGAATGGAGGGAACAAAAACCACCACTTCTGGGATACCTCTTCTTCTTCTTGCCAAGTGCGTGTACAGAGTTAGTACAACCCATTATTTTGGCTGAGGATTTTTCTCAAGCATAACATCCTACATTAATCAACCAACCATGTTCATTCAAAACTCATGTCTATTACAAGGACTGTTCTGAAGCACTGATCATTGGTGAAGATGAGAGCATGAGCAAATGGGAAATGATGGAGCTTAAAAACAAGCATGGCTGGCACATTTAACAGCAAAAAAGGGCGAGGAATGGAAGTTAACCCGGTACAGTTTTTCCAGATTAAAAAAATGAAAATAGAAATAAATGAATAACACACAATCTAAATGCATGAGTGGTTCGGGGACAAAAGGGACAATCAAAACTGGTAGATTCAAATTAGCCTCTGATAAAACATTAAAAACCCAGATCAGATTAAAGGCAGGGCAAGTTGAGAAAAACAGAGCAGAAGAGAATAAAAGGGATATTTAAAGAAGTTGTTTCAGAGACAAAGTTATATAATTTTTTGATGAATTATTAAGAGCAAGGAAGTTGGAACCAGTGACTTACTGGTTACAGAGAGGAGAGAAGCAGAGTGACAGAGAAGCGAAGCTTCGAGGAGGAAGAAAACATGGAAATGTGGTGGCCATCTCAGTTGTATAGGAAGCTCAGGAACCGAGACAGAACTCACATGGTGGAGGCGTAGAATTCTCTGCATCGTTGAATTTGAGTTTTGAGTAAAGAGTGGTAATATGATTTGTAACTTTTGTGAAGAATAAAATAAGTTGATACCGTTATCTGATTGGATGGTGAGGGTCTTATGATTGCAATATGTGGATCGGATCGGATGATAGGTCATGCACGGAAGCGGCTTACATCCACTGCGCTTCCCCACCACTCCCATCCACTTCTTTGATGCGGCGTCGTTTTGACGAAAAATGGGAGCTGGTTCCTCTTTTTTTTTTTTTTTTTTTTTTAATAAAAATTTTGAGTCTTAAAAAAAGATCTTTAGGATCTTGGCCAAGTCTGAGAAAAATATTGGCACTTCATGATCTTAAGAATTTATTTTATGATGTTAAAAAAATATTTAATTTCTTGCTTGACCTAATGCTTAAAAAGATATTTTAGGATCTTATTTGGGGATCTTAGATGTACTTAAAAAAATCTTCACGATCTTGAAAAATTATTTTATCATATATATTTATCCTAAAATAATTTTTTAAGATCATGAAGATATTTTTAAGACGTCATATCCTTAGTTAATTCATCAAGATCTTTTTAGTGTCAATCACTATCCTTAAAATATTTTTTCAACATCCTAAAATAATTTTTTAAGATCACGAAGTATTTTTTACGTATCGATTATCCTAAAATCTTTTTTTAGATCCAAATTTTTGTTTTTAGAAAAAAAAAAAAAAAAAAAAAAAGAGGAATCAGCTCCCATTTTGCGTCAAAACGACGCCGCATCAAAGAAGTGGATGGGAGTGGTGGGGAAGCGCAGTGGATGTAAGCCGCTTCCGTCATGCACATGGCTCTGGGACGAAGCAAGCAAGAGGCAGTTTCAGATTCTAATTTTGTTTTCTTTTTAAAAAAAAAAAAACGTTAAAATGCTTCAAAACGAAAAAGCCCCAAACAAAAAGGAAAAAGAAAGTGAATAGTATAAATCAAGGTTATGAAACCGAACGGCTACTAAATTAGTTGAAATATTGGGTCAATAATCAGTGTGTCATACTAAAACTAACTCAAACCAAACAATATTTCATGTATTGATTAAGACTTGAAAAAATACTTTATAATCTTAAAAAAGTCATTTTTAAATCTTCAAACAATTCAACTACTAGCCAGTACCAAGAAATTTTTTGAGACGCTAAATGCTATTTTTTTTTTTAAAAAAAAAAAGAAACAGTGTGATTTGAACCAAAAGGTGCCGTTTTAGGAAAAAAGAATAGTAGCAGAGGGATTGAGAAAATGAGGAAAGCCTGGTCCAAGAGCACCTAAAACTTGCAAAGAGGGAGAAAAGTGAGAGATCGTGGTCCATCGAAGAGGAAGCCTGGGATTTTTCGTTTTGGGAATTTGCGTTTTGCGTTTTGCGTTTTGACTTCTGAATTCAATCAAGGTTTCTTTTAATATTCAAATTAAAGAAAAAACAGAAAACGACGGTGTTCATTATTCAGACTTAAAATTATTTTTTATTTTTTGAAAAAAATGGGGGCAAACTGATTGAGTGACCGATTTGATGCCTTACCCGGACCGGTTGATTGACCAATCCAGTCCAGGTTTAATATACTCCAATGTGAAATTATAGCTTTGATTGATTATGAATTGCAATGATGGATCTATATAATTCCTTAAAAGATATGAAAATACTAAAGATGACATTGACTTCCAAACATGTTACTATTATGTTCAAAGTTATAAATCTTAAATAGATGTATTTAAAGTTATCTCGATTAAAGTAGTCGAACTTACCATTTCATCAATATAAAATAAAATATGATTTAAAGTCAATGGTTACATCATACATGCTCATGCTTAATATTTATAAAAATATTGCTACTTTACAAGGCAATAGTCGGAAAAATATATTAAATAAAGACATGGATGCTTCCAAATCTGATACTTCTTTATCTAATTTGAAGAGATGCAACATTATTTAACTAAAATATATTTACGTATAACTTTAGATTGCACACATCCCAAGATTTAAAGAAGTTATATATTACATAAATTGGATGTATATAGTAGGAGATCTGAATTCTCCCCGTTGGGCAATAGAAAATCCCATTTGACCAGATGAACGATATATATTTGTACGTTTTTGGAATTAAGGAGCAAGGAATGAAATCAACTTATATATTTTTCCGTTGCATAGCACGTTGAAACTTTTACTATTGAATTGAACCACTCCAATTTTTTTAGAATTAATTAGTAATGAATTTCTAAGGTTGGACAAAAAAATTGTACATACCAAATGATTATTGATTAGTAACTCATCAATGATAGAAATGCAAGTTTCAATTTATACGAATGCAATAGAGAGAGAGAGAGTATATCCTAAAAAGCAACAAGGTTTCTTTTGTAAAACTACCTCCAATGATATTTGAGAAATATAAATGGACATGTCAAAATAAATGTAATTACGCTTTAATATAATATGGTTCAGCACAAAATCGCTTAAGATAAACTAATTTCAAACAAGACTTAAGCTATCAAAGATGTGGTACGAACCAGATGGAAGTGACACGGTAGCCGAATCTGGTCTTTCAGATTAATAATAACTTGTAGTTCCATCACTTTTACAATGCCTCCCAATTCTCATTCCATCCCATATTGGTCTCTCAGATGGAAAATATAAGCAAAATAGATACAGTTCTCTTCTTTTAACTCCGAAGGGCCATGAACATCACAACATTTTTGACACCACCCAACTCATTGTGTCATCGACGTACTGTAACGACCCCCCACCGGGTAAGGACCTGGTTCGTCCCCCTTACGGCGCACCGCTTACACACTAGTGTAATGGATATCAAGGTGCTCTTAGGTTTTGGACTTATCCTCAGGTCCAAGGTTCGAACCCTTGGAGAGGCGCCCTTGATATTTACCAAGGGACAAATCTCTCCTAGAGGAGGAGGACAATTCCCGCCCTATGAGGGGCCGATCAACCCTGTGTAGCGGTGCGCCGTGAGGGGGACGAATCAGGTCCTTACCCGGTGGGGGGTCGTTACACATACAATGTATGATTTTCTAGTTTTCTAACCTCAATCCACTTAGGCTTACTACTTACGATGCTGTCCAACTTGAACACTCTGATTCTTGTAATATTGGGAGGACAAACATGAAAATGAACGACTTGAACACTTTGAGTTGAAAGACAAATAAACAAGCAATAACTCTTCTGATGAGGCATCAATGGCTAGAGATTTATCAACCTTGGGACCATTTAAATTTGGGAGACGATAATCAACTTCACGAGTAATTGATACTATTCTTGTGGCAGGAAGCTTGGCTAATACTTGAGGCTTTACTGGTTTTGTTCTCAGATCACGAACGAGTATACAATCAAACTTTCGATCAGTTAGAGCATACAATTTTCCACCAAGAATCTCTGCTTCCACAAAGTTGATTCCTTCAGCTCTTTCATCTACTTCAATCTTAGTCCATGACTTATCAGACATAAAACTGAATGCAAACGAGCCTGGACTTTTAAAAAGACACACCAAAACACAGTTTCGGTCTGTGGGTTTTGTAGATACTTAAATCTTTTTAATATCAGATCCAGTTCTTAACGTTGATCGCATGTATACCTTAGTTTTTGTTATTGGGTTGAAGAAGAAGAACGACACTCCTAAGAGAAAATTTAGAAACTTCAACCATAATCATCAAACCTTGTATTGTGCCATAGCAAGTGATATGGTCCTGATCAATGTTGTTGATGATGATGAATCTGCAATAAAGTTGAAGACATTTTTTGTGGAAAAGTTGAAGAATGAATAGTGATTTGTTTGACGCGTGTTATAGAGAACAAGTGGGAGTTCAGGTGAAGGAAGACCATGCCTAGTTGGTGATGAGTCTAGAAATAATGGATTGCCACCTCAAGCACACAGTCTGGGCTCGAAGATAATCAATGGGACTTCAGCGTTGTAGAATATCGAGCACAAGACATCATCTCTAATTTCTGACCATCATTTGCTTATGATGTTGTTGTTGTTTCCTTCTTCTCCAACATTCATAGAAGAGGCTCTATATTCATGACATGACAAAATCAAGTTTTATTAGTGCATTCAAATTAACAAGTGAGTTTTTCTAGTCGAGCTAGAGAACTACTGTTGAGTTTAACTTTACTTCATCATCACTCTTGTGACTTATATTCCTGTAGTTTCAACTTTGGTTGTAAGTAAATTTTTAAACTTCTACTTGGTGTAGCTCACTAAGTTTTAAATGATTAGAACTTGCACCAAGTCTAAATTTTTTGACTTTTACACGGTGTAACTCAATAAGTTTTAAATGATTAACTTTTAAGGTTTAATGAGCTTTAAATAAAGAATAGCCAGAGGGACTTAAAAATTAATATTAATATGCTATTAGAGCTTAATCTATTTAATAAGAATAATAAATTAATTTTTTTGAATTCTATGATAATTTTAGACTTTTAATTATTTTTATTAACACGTGTGAATTAGTTATAATTAAGTTACATATTTGAATCAGAGTGATATATATTTAAGAAAATTGTATGAAAAAAGAAGAAGAAAACACACTTCAATTGTTATTTCTCATGATCTTTTAATTAACACCTTAAAAAGTGATTTGCAAAATCATCTGTGATTTGAATTTTGAAAAGGAAAATTTCATAATTCCTGCAAATAACAAGATTTTCTAAAATCTTTTATATAAACTATGATTGCGCTATTTTGATGGCCCAACAAAATCTTACTTTGATTTCTCATTCCTACGAATTTTTCCCGTACGCAGGTAAAAATTTTACTTTTTTCTACTAAAAGTGAATCCTAAAAGCAGGAACAAATTCAAATTTCAAATCTAGATGGATTTTGGGAGAAGGCAATACCTTAGGTTTAATGTTAAATTGATCCGGAAAAAAATAAACCAGGTTTAGTATTTAAAGTTCAATTGATCCGTATATCGTCATCAAAACAAAATAAATTGATCCGTTTACCAGTACACAGTGTTATTCTACATATTTTGTTTTTCACTGGTTTTTTTTCTTACCAGCTTTTTTCTGTGGTTATAATTATCCAAAATATATATTGATTATATCAAAATATATTGACATGTTGATACGTGAAAATTGTGCTGAACAATCAGAATTTAAATTATGTTATATGAAATTTTCAGAGTAAAATAAAGATACGTGAAAACAGGGACCAAGCTAGCCTGTTCTTTTTTTTTTTTTTTTTTTTTTCCTTTGATTTGAATTATAAATTTGAAATTAATACAATACTTAATCAGGTAAGATGGTGTGTGCAAAATAATTTCAAAAAAATTAAGATTATTATCTATAACTTATTATTTTAATATCTGATATAATTCTCCTTTCACGTGTAATAATCATGGTTTGTGAAATCGGACCAGACCCCGGCCGGTTCGAAAATCGGCTAACCGGCCGTGAAACCAGTCCGGTTTAGGGTAAAAACCTGGACCGACCGTGAAACCGGGTAACCCGGACGGGTTACAAAGGGTCACCTCCTCACACCGTTTAAAAAATATATATATATATATATTTCTCCCTCAATTTTTTTTTTTTTTTTTTTTTAAGAATGCAATCTGATTCATATTAGATTTGAAACAACGTATGTGTGATTTCTGACTCTTCCCACTGTCAAACTCAACTTCCTCAAACTTCTCGGTGCTCTCTGCTCCTCGACCGCCATTTTGTGGTTTCTCTATTTTCGGTTGGCTCTGCTTAGTGGATGTCAAATGTAGGCTATAAAGAAAATTGTTAAGAATATCTGAATATGTCACAAGTATTGGAGTATATGATTATTTTGTCACTGATCCAAAGTATTGAAATGATATATATTATGTCAAATTTAGATTGGTGTGATGAGAAATTAATTATTTTCCAATTTTTTATACCTTACAAGTCTAGGCCCACCCACTAACCCTTAACCCAAGACTACCTGGACTCGGTTCGGTGACTAGTCCGGGTTTGAGAACCTTGTTAATAATACCACACCAGAACCAGTAGACTTTTTGATTAAAAAAGGTATTTCTTTTTTCTTTTTCAATGTTAAAAAAAAAAATCCTATAAGCTTCATAGGTTTTTTTTATAGCTAATATAATCTTTAGTCTCTTCACTTTACCCTCACTTTGTTTTTTGTCCCTCAAGTCTCATTTCATTTGAAATATTATTATTATTATTATTATTTTTTTTTTTTTTTTGCTACGTATGAGGGGGAGGGGGAATCGAACCATCGACCGGGGGAGATATCAACATCTCAAATACCACTGCCAGTGCCACTGCACTGCGAGGAACGGTGGTCATTTGAAATATTATTGTTCCTTATAATTCATGGAAACCTTGACTATTCTGCCTTTAGGAGAATCAAAACTAATAGTTTAACCTTCATGGACTAAAAATGGTATTAGCCATTTTATGGGCCAGCTATATACCTACATAAAACACATACAAATGCATATGCATGTCCAGTTCAAAATATAACTCGCTTTCAATTATCTCATCCGTGTTAAAAGAGGATTGATTCTCTCATTAATGATGTTTAAAATTTACCTATGTTGAATGGCGTTTTAATTGAAAGGGAAGGATATACAACTCGTCACATTTAAACAAAAATTATATAGGTAAAATTAATATATATATAAAAAAAAAAAAAGTACCCCATCCGGTCAATATATAAGTCATTGTCAACTAATTCACGCAAATTAAAGAATATTAGTTATCAATGGGGGTTGGTTTAGTAAAAATGGTTAGTCTCTCACAACGTAACTAAACAAAGTTTAATCCCCACTCATAAAGATTCTCATATTCAGTACTCGACAATACTTTGAATACTTTGATATATAAATGTAATAAAGACTTAAAAGTTGGTTAATATCAATTTGTTAGACTTAGCCTTCATAATTAGTTAAAAGGGTTAATTGGTTCGTTTAGCCTTAGCTTGGTCATTGAGTCCGTCTAGCCTATAAAGAACCGCGTAATCCTTATTGTAATGTAGATTGTGATCGATATGAAATATAGTGTTTCCTAAATTTTCTTGCTTTGTTTCTTCCTCTCGGTTTCCTCTATTTCTTTACCTTCCGCTTTCTCTAAACCTTCAACTTGCTAATGGGAGTTGACATAGATGGTAAGGGATCCGTGGGATTAGGCCTAAATGGTCGTAGGTTCGATCCCTACCGTCAGCCGGGACTCCTTTGGTAGGCGATCTCGTAAGTCCCGCAAGTGCTCATGTGGGCCGTCTTACTGACACTTGGTGAAGGACTGATATCGAACCCCTCCAAAACTTTTTTATAACAAAAAAATAAAAATAAACCTTCAACTTCTTCTCTACTCTCTTTCACACATGTGAAAAGGGTTACTATTCAATAAGAAGATACATGTGGACAAATTAATACTCACTCAATCCAAAATATAAGAAATCATCTTGAAAGAAATTTTAATTCAAAATATAAGAGGTTGAAATAATCATTAACAATTGTTTTCCATTTTTACATGCGAAAGGACATAAATATAACAAATAATAAATGCATATTTGAAAATTAATTCTTTAACAATAGTAAATAGATAAATTTTATTAATATAAGATGCATTAAATGATTTAACTGATATCCCTCAAATTGACTTTAACTCAAACCACAGAATTCCTGAGCCCAAAAAACCATATAATTCTCCTATAAGTGCCTTACATTTTAGATCAAAGGTGTCCAGCCCTAAGTACTTGCGCTTCTTCCAATCCATAATATACTTTTCTTTTTCTATTTATAAAGCACTTCTAACATTTTTTTCACATAGTTATAGACTAAAAAAATCATCAAACTTCATTAACTCTATTATAAAATTCAATAACTTTCCAAGTTTCCCTATATATTATCACTCGGTCTTACTTATAAGTAATTTTTAATTAAATCACATATACCAAGAAGAGGTAGTTACCTCAATGATTATGAGGTAAATTTTTAACTTTTGTCCTTATTTATGAATGAGTGTTTTTCAACTCTTTATTTTCTTTCTATTTTCACTTGTACAATTTATGTGTGCAAAATTGTCATAATTTTATTTACTATCCTGAAACTAGGCTTATAAATAAGACCAAATTTTTTGGTTAAATAGGATCAGAATGATATGCCTCATGAAAAAGTCAATACAGTAATAAATGAGGGTTAAAATTGTACATTCATTTGAAATGTTTATCTATTTGCCTCATAAATAAGATCAAAAATTTTCTTCTCTCTTTGCTTTCTATATAGGACTAGATGATCACTCCTTCCAGTTCTTTTTATAAGAGTCCGATAACAATTATCTCGATATTTAATGACCTTTTTTTAATCTTTGCCTCTCTTAAATCATTTATATGTCATTAATTAAAAGGCATACTTTTTTCATTCTCCTCTTTTACTTTTATAATCTTACTATTATACATTCTTTTTCTTACTTTCCCTCATTTATTATCTATTTTCTCTCTCTTACTTGTCTCTTCATAAATAAGGATATATATGAAAAACAATGTTTATTTCAGATATACTTATTGTTTTTAACTAATTTTAATTGTTTTCTTAAACCGCGTAATATAATTATTGAACTCTTATAAAAAGAAAGACATTTGGGAGTATGTCACTTCAACTAATTACAGTATTTGAAACAAAAACGTTGGTCGACTCCTTAAATTAATCTTAAATTGAAAGTTTTATTCTAATTTTACCCTTATTAAATCACATTTTGAAAGAAAAAATAATAATGGCCGCATTTAAATATTAATTATAAAGATCAAATTGATGTACACATTAATTACTCTGAAGTAAATTTATATTGTGTACCAGATAATTTAATTTTTAAAAAGTGATTTATATATGTACTAAAAGAGAAATACTTACATATTTCGTCAAAAAGTGCCACATCATCATGCACTACGACTAATCAAAATACAACAACTCCTGTTATTTTAATCTTACATTGCAGATGAGTCATTGGAGAAATTCAAATTTTATAATTTTAAATAGCATAAACTTCATGATTTAGAAAAACAAAAGACACAATTTCTTCTCATGAGTTGTTTTTTTTAAAAAAAATCATAAAATTTGAATTTCTCTATATGACTCATCTTCTATATAGGATTAAAATAAGATGAGTTGTTATATTTTAATTTGTTAGAACACAGATGAGGTAGTGTTTCCAAAATATATAAGTATTTCTTGTGCTAAAGGTACTCTATTTATCTGTATTAATGGCAAAAGTAGTTAAATTTACTTGCATTAATTACAAAATGAAAGAGAATCGCCTTCTAAATGCGAAAACAAACTGGAATTGGTTTAGTTGCGATGTTGCCTATCTAAAAGGAGGCCGAGAGAGCTTGCTGGCTCCTCTAGATCTAAACGATACAGATTTTTTTAAAAAAACTATTTTAATTGGTAGAGAATCTAAAATAAAAATAATCTATTAACTAACTTTTTTTAAAAAAAAAATCTTTTAATTTAAATTTACCAAAAGCAGGAAACGGTTGCATAGTTAATACCGTGAATGGTCAAAGCCTCACAGGCTAGTAGGCTTTTCCATTTTTTATTGGAAAAAAAACTGAGGAATTTTTCGGTCGCATATTGAGTTTGAGACTTGAGAGTGTTTGATTAATAGATGGACTGACGGAAAGATTTGAACAAATTTGTGTTTAAAGAGTAGGAGTACCAAAAAGGCGACATAAAGGACATATATTACAAATTTGCAAGATGAACATTTCTTATCAAAAAATTATATAGATTCACCAAAAAAAACATTGTAAACCAACCTGCACACACAAAATTTTAATGATCGCAATTATGATTCTTTAATGAGGGGCCCCATATGTTAGAAGAATCCAACTTACTCTCCTCAATGTAAGACTAAGACATATTTGATGAGTTTACCCTACTTTTAAATATAAAGTATAGTTTTCAACTTTTCATATTTACTAATCTTTTTCTAATTTATTTCTGTCAACAATAATAAATAATAAGGAAAGAGAATGAAAGAATTAAGAAAGATCACTTGAATGTTTTAAAAAATAATATAAGTTGTGCTTTACCCACAAAAAGAATACATGTGGTATCAATTTACCTAATCAACTTCTTCAATTTAATCAAATTACGTAAATTTGTTATATACTCCTTCCGGCCAGTCCTAATTATAGAATAAAGTTTGTTGTGTAATTTGATAGTATTAAGTATTGAAGGAGTATTTTTTTTAATAACAGGATTGGAAGGAGTATTTTTTTTAATAACAGGATTGGAAGGAGTAGTTATTACCAGAACTTTATAATTCATAATGATTAATGCACTGAAGAATCATAATGTTGTAATAAATGAAAATTTCACACTCATTTGATCATACTTCTGCTGTACTTTGAAAATGTCAAAATAGGTCCGCGTGGTCAACTGGTAACATGATTGTGGCTTCCTTATATGAAAATGAGTTGATATTACTTTTGATTTTTATAGTATGATCAAATTTTAATTTTAATCTATTTAGTTTTTAAATCGGTTGTTTTGATCCATGTAGTTTCATAAGAAATTTATTTAAATTTAACTATTAAAACGAACACTCTTTAGAGTATGGAGACCAATAGTTAAACTAAGACCAAATTTATATGAAACTACTATGAACTATAACCAACGATTTAAAAAGGGTGAAATAAAATACACACGAACTTTTCCCTGTGAGCGCCCGCCAACATACACGACCTTTTTTTTTTTAGCAAAATACACATGAGCTTTCAAAACTGGAGAAAAAAAAAACCCATGCCGTTAAATATACTTAACTGCCGTTACTTTTTGGTAGGCCCCACAGATTTTTTTTTTTTTTTTTTAAAAAATGCCTAACTTTTTCTAATTTCCTCTTTTGCCCTTCCCTCTTTCTTTCCAAATCCTTCCGTCTTCTTTTTTGTTCGATGAGATCCTTCCCTCTTCTAAACGCAGGACGACCAAGCTTCGTAATTCCCCTCAATATTGCCCTAATTTTCCGTCTGTCTCTTCGAATCAGAAGAAGAGAGAAGCTACTGAGTCTCCCCTTCCCTTCACCTGGCACGATTTCCTTCTCAACGGCGGCAACCTCTACCAGAGGCGTCGGTGGTGCTCTGAACTATGGCTGAGCAGATCCCCCATGCTGCTCCTCATTCGATTTCCTTTCCTCTTCGGATTTTTATCTCTGCATGGTAGATCTTCACCCCGAGACCATGGAAAAGCTCCAACTTTTTCGCGGCGACACGATTCTGATCGAGGGTTTCTGTTTGTTTTCAGCCATGTATGGAATCTAATCACTTTCTTGTTATTGATCTATGTGGTTTCTGGGTTTCGATCTGAGTTTTGGGAAAAAATTTCTCGTCTTTGTTCTCAGGAATCAAGATATATGTTAATTGATTCTTTAATTTTCTGGGTTTCGATCTGGGTTTCTGGTTTTCGTTTTGAATCTAAGGTCCTAATTTGTTTGGGTTTCGATTTGTGTTTCTGGTTTCGTTTTGTTTGAGAGTTGTATCTGGAGTTTGTTCATACATCACGTTTTTTCAGTTTTCGATTCAATCAAGAAGATTCAATTTGTTTGGTTTCAGTTTTCGATTTCAATTTCTTTGGTTATCCCTATCGCACCAAATGTTTTTCGATTACAAACCGAGATTATGAGGCCGAGTGGGAGATGGCGTTTTTTTTTTTTTTTTTTTTTTTTTCGATTCGACCGATGATTCTCCGGACAATCCTTCTCATTCGTATCTTTCAATCACTCTCGTCATTTTCGCAATTTCATCCAGGCGAGCAACATCTCGCCTAATCTTTGGTGGATTCTCGGTTCATCGTGCAAGAAAAGGATCGACGTAACCCTTTGGTAATTCATTCGACCCAAATTTCATTTGTTTTGTTGAGTTCGTAAAGTTCACGAGAAAGATCTGCTTCTTGTTGATTTTCTTGGTCGACTGCGCTTTTCTTGGTCTGATAATAGAGAGTTCTTCCGGTTCAAAGACAGAGAGGGGTATTTTGGTATTTTTAAGTGCTAGTTAACAGGCGTTAGTCTTCTTTAACTGCAATGGTATATTTGCTCTGATTTTGATAGTTTATGTGTATTTTTGCTCCAAAAAAAAGGTCGTGGTGCTGGGCGCTCTTTGGGAAAAAGGTCGTGTGTATTTTCGCCCCTTCACCCATTTAAAAATATACAAATCAAAATTAAGTCAATGAATCTGTAAAGAATGGCTATTGTATTAATCCTATAAAAAAATCTCTCACAACATCATATCCATTGAAAAAAACTCTCGGACATCGTACAAAATGCGACTAATCATTATTTCTACATATATAATTAGTATTTTATATTATTTCAATAGTTAATTACTACTAGTAATTTATTACTTATATAGACCACCTAGTCTTTATCCAGATTACCAAAAAAAAAAAAAAAAAAAAACTATCTACAAGCACCTTTCCCCTTTAGCCTTTCGCAACACTTCAACTTCGCCTATAAATAGCCCATAACCCAGTCTCATTTACGCCACTCCACTTCAATTCTAAGCTCCGAGGTCATATCTTGTAGGCTGCGGATCAGTTTCCATGGATCTTGAAACACTGGTCAACTTTCTGGATAACCCAGAAAACCCTCTCCGTCCTCCATGGGAACGAGCTTACGATGTCTCAGTAACTATATATACATCTCCCTCACTCTCTGTGTCGTCTTTTTTCAAAGCTCTAACACATGAAACTTGAAAAATTACTGTGCGATGTGTGTGTCTGGTTACTAACAGTAGTGTTTAATTTTGCAGGGTGAGCTCGTTTACTACAGGAACAGGACAACTAGATCAACGGTATTCGATTTCAGACCCGCGATCGACCTGGGAAGTGGCATCATTTTGGACAATCACAAGTGGTCGTTGATGGGAAACAGGCAAGGTTCGTTCCAGAATATTGTGGTTCAGCCTCTCTCATTCACAATGAGATTCCACAATCTCAGAAACTTTGCCAGATTTCATCTTTTTCGAGCTTCCTGTGGCATTGTTCCCATGTATCTCATTGTGGCTCGCCCTCTCTTTCATTGCCCTTTCTGCAATTGCTTCGTCCCTGTTATGTAATCTAATCCATTATAAGCCTTAATCCTTGTTTAACTACCCATTAATCTTGTAGTAATGAGTTAGTTAATTGTGAGGATGTGATGGCTATTTGGATCGATGATGTCTGTGCTGTTGTTCTTCGGATATATGTATATAGATAATTTTATATGCTAGCTTTCACCCTTGTTATGCAGCAAAACTGTATGCAAATTAATCTTAAGTAATTTAATATGCTTTCGCCCCCTTATTATGTGCGTGTATGTGCATTAAATTCTGAAATGTGTTCGTAGAATTGGTGGGTTGTTGAAGTATTGCTATATAATATTGTTCTAGTATAGAACGTAACTGTCCAGTCGGGGACTGGTACTTTGATGTTGGGATCAAAGGTCTCTCTCCAGATATCTAATGTGGAGATATCCAGAGGAGGTTGGGATCACTTGTACACAATATTTGGGGTGAGGTGTGTGCACGGTGTAACCGAAGGTAATAGGTCCGAGTTAGAACGTGTACACCTTAATGGTAGACCTCTGTTTTTTTATAGGCGGTGGTGGCGGATATCCCGCTGCTCCCGATATCCGGGGGCGAGCATCTCGGGATTATATCACGTGGGCTGGGTCCGGATCTTCCTATAATCTTGGTAGATACGGATATATCGGATTAGTTACGCTATCGACCCTTCCGGATTGCTCGGCACGTGTCAGTCCCGGCTATGCCCCTACTTGGGCCATCACTCGGACTTGGGCTTTGGGCCGGTCTTATTAGCGGTCCGTAACAGTTGCCCCCCAGCTCGGTAGGTCGGTAATTCCGGGCTGCCGAGATGTCCCATATCCGTGCTGGCTTCACTGGCCGAGCTACGCCAAGCTTTCGTCCTTCCGAGGTGAAACTTTAGGGGCCGAGGTTGACTATTTGGGTGATTTATCCGAGGCTTTGCTCGATGAATATTTCCGAACCGGGGACGTATGAGTCTTACTGAGTTGCTCTCGGCTATGCCGGTTGGTAACAACGAATTCATGCTATTCTGATGGGGGGGGCTTTCCATATTCGCCATCATTGCCCCCTGACACCTGGCGATTCAGCGTTGGCGGGCGTCTGCAACCGCCACGCACTCCGTGCGTTGATCTTCGTGCGCATTTAATGTTTTCTTCGCACACGCGACACGCCATCTCCTTTCTCGGGGTGAAAAGACGCTTCGCCCCGTCACTAACTTCCCCGAGCCTATACGAATCATCTTTCCCTCCATTTTCTCCACTTCACTATTTTCGTCGTCTTTGCCAGTTTCCTCCGCTCTCTACCATTTTCTCGCGATTGCCTCGCTCCCACGATCTTTCACTTTTACTCGCGACTCGCTTCTTCTCCATTACTTCAGGTATATTGCTTCTCCTGCTTTTTGACTGGTATTACTTGTTAATCCCTCTGGCCGTCGAGCTTGGGTCGGTAAAAGAAAAACTTGCCGCCGAGCGCCAAGCCAATGTGGAATCTCTGGAGACTCTCCATGAGGCAGCAAGAGAATGCTTTAAAATGGCCTTGGATCAAATCCAGATCTTGAATCCGAAGCTGACCTTGAACGTCGACGGTTATCATTACCAAGCCTATGTTAGGGACGGCATGTTTTATCCGGCTCCTCCTTCTCCGAATCCCTTCCTGGAAGATGAATCAATATCTCTCGGAGATGAGGACGATGCGAGCGGGTAGCCGAGGAACGAGTGAAGGCGCGTCATTTGGATCCCGAGGCCGACTCGACATGCCGAGGCGACTACATCCGCCGGCCGGGCCCTCGAACAATGCTGCGCTCCTAGCTTCTTTCACTCCGCCGTAAAAGCTTATTTCGTCTCCCAATTGTAAATATGAATTTCTCCTATGCCTCTGTGCTTCGGTTTATAAATACTTTTATGATAAAGTAAGTTTTATACATTTGGTATTGAATGAATTCTACACATAGTTAGAGATTCGTCTAGCAAGGGGTGCCGAGCTATGCATTCTACCGTACGTGAAGTCCGGGAATGAATGGTAGGGTTGTCGATTTTAACCGTATGTGGTATTAACCTAACCGCGCTACAGTGTTCCGGAGCCGTTGGCGGGATAATAACCGAGGTAAGGACGAATTGTCACTTGTTTAAACGCGGTGTCCGTAACGCACAACTTAAACATTTTGACTCGATCGTGGTCGAATGACAACTCGAATGCTTAAATCGGGGCGAGCGTTGACATGTCAATTTCGCGAAGGCCAATAAAAGGCAATTTCGCCGAGCTCTTGACCTGGGCTAGTGTGCCCCTGTTAAATCATCTAGATGTGTCGTATTTGTGACCGGGTTTATATACCTCGGTGTAATGCTTAAGCGATCAATTGTGCACGTTGGCGAAAATCCACCGAGGAATCCTTCATTAAAATGCAAATGCTCCAAAGAGCTAACACATAAGTCATTGAACTTTTAAAACAAAGATAAAATACGCAAACAAATAATAACCGATCGAAAGCTAGATGTGCTCGGTGTCTCCATCATCCGAGGCCGGGTTCAACCGTGGTAGATCTTCAACTTGTCTCCGTTCCAAGTTCTTTTGATGGGTTTCCCGGCCAAGGTTTCAAGTATATAGGCTCCATTGCCCAATTTCTCCTTAACCCTAGGGACCTTCCCAATTTGCCGCCAACTTGCCATCTCGGGCGTTCTTGTTCCCTATGTCGGCTCGTCAAGTACAAGGTTGCCTCGGTTGAAGGACCGTGGTCGAACCTTCCGATTATACTTGGCGGCTAGAAGTTGCTTAGCAAGCCGAGCTCCCGCAGTGCGCCACCACTCGACCTCGTCGATCGCTCCAAGTCCGTCATCGCGTCGTCATTTGACGCCTCTCCTTCCTTACGGGCTATCATCCTCCTCCACGATGGTTGTCCTATCTCGACAGGGATCATGGCTTCACATCCGTAGGTCAACCGAAAAGGGGTCTCTTGGGTAGAGGACTGTACACTTGTCCTGTATCCCCATAAGACGCTGTATAGCTGCTCCACCCAATTAGATTCCGCATCTTGCATCCGCTTTCTGAGTCCCTCAAGGATTATTTTGTTGGCGGACTCGGCCGTCCGTTAGGGATCGTGATGCTCTACCGAGGCAAAGTGCAATCCGACGTCGAGATCCGACATCGCCGTCTTGAATCCCCGGTCGGTAAACCGGGTGCCGTTGTTAATGCAGTGATCACTTCGGCCGGCACACCAAAGCGTGAGACGATGTTGTGTCTGAAGAATTTCGTATGCGTGCCGAGGTGATTGTCGTCAATGGCTCGGCCTCGACCCACTTGGTAAAATAATCAACCGCCACGATGAGCCACCCGAACCGTCCCGGCCGCTTTGAACGGTCCGAGGATGTCCATGCCCCATTTAAAGAAAGGCCAAGGGCGGGGAGATACTTTTAAGTTCTCAGGGGTGGCCGGATGAGTTTGGCGTGCTTCGACAACTATCGCATCTTCTAACGGCCTCTTTTGCATCTTCTCGTCATGGTCGGCCGGTAATACCTGCGCGAAGTGCCTTCCCCGGCAAGTGCCTTGCCTCCCATGTGGTGGCCGTTGATGCCTTCATGTATTTCTCGCTAACACATATTTCGATTCCGCTCGGTCCTAGGCATCTCAACATCGGAGAATGTAAGCCTTTGCGATATAGTTGGTCGTCGACCATTGTATATATGGCGGCCTCCCGCATTAGCTTCTTCGCGTCTGGCCGAGTCGGTTGGAATAATACCTCTCTCTAGGTAATCTTCTGGGGTTTCCTCCAATCGGTGGCTGCCGATATGGTCATAATCTGACTCGGCTCGGTCAAGTTTTGTCTTTGTATCACGGTTCTATGATTACCGGCTTCTTTCGTGCTTGCCGGTTTCGACGGATATCCGCCCGGTTTTCTTCCCGTGGGATATGGGTGACGATCACTTCTTGAAATTCCGAGATCATCTCTTTGGCTTTATTGAGGTACTTGGCCAAGAGTGGACCTTTCGTCCGGTAGGTTCCTTCGATTTGCGCGCTACGAGCCGTGAGCTCGGTGAAAACCTTGGCCCTCTCGCGCTCCATTTTCTTTTTGGCCTCGAAGCAATCCGGCAAGGAGAGCCTCATACTCGGCTTGGTTGTTTGAGGTCGGGAATTTTAATTGGAGGGACCGCTCCACAAAGAACGCCCTTCCGGGCTCTCGACTATGATACCTCCTCCGCTCCCCTTTGCGTTGGATGATCCGTCAACGTACACCTTCCATATCCCCGCGTGATCTCCCTCGGCCGTCTCGCCGGGTGAGTTCCATGATGAAGTCCGCCAATTGCGACTTAATCGCGCGCCGAGCTTCGTACGAGATGTCAAACTCGGACAACTCGATCGCCCACCCAGTCATTCTTCCGGCGAGGTTCGGTTTGTGTAATACTTGGCGGATCGGTTGACTAGTTCGGACCACTATCTGATGTCCTTGAAAATACGGCCTCAATCTTCTTGCCGTTGTTAATAAGGCGAAAGCCATTTTCTCCAGCTTCTGATATCGGAGTTCCGAGCTCTGCAGGGCTTTACTCACAAAGTAGATCGGTGCCTGTCCGGACTCGGCTTCCTTTACTAAAGCGGCGCTTCGCCTCTTCTCCAACCGATGTAGAGGAATAAGGTCTCCCCCGCTCGGGTTTTGTCGGGACCGGAGGCGTTGCCGAGCATTGCTTGATTTTCTCGAACGCTATTTCGCACTCCGTGCTCCAACCCCCCGGGTTTTCTTTTTTAAGAGCCTCGAAGAAAGGAAGGGCTTTCTCTGCGATCTCGGTAGGAATCGGGTCGGGGCGGCAAGCCGCGGCCACGGTCAGTGCTGAACTTCCTTCTTCGTCTTCGGGGCTTGCATGTCCAACACAAACCTTGCATTTGTCGGGATTCGCCTCTATTCCACGGTTGGTTAGCATAAATCCTAAAAATTTCCCCGGGACCCCCGAACGCACACTTGGCCGGATTCAACCTAATCCGATGCCTTCTTAACTTCTCGAATGTTTGTTCCAGTCTCGGATGTGATCGTCTGGCGCTTCGACTTTACGATCATGTCGTCAATGTATACCTCTATGTTTTGCCCGATCGATCTTCAAGACTCGCTCATCATTCTCTCGGTAAGTAGCTCCGGCGTTCTTCAATCCGAAGGGCATGACCTTATAGCGAATTGGCCCTATCGGTCATGAAGGCCGTCCTCTCCTGGTCGTCGGATGCATGGCTATCCGATTGTACCCGAGTAGGCGTCCATAAATGATAGTAGCCGAAAACCCGCCGAGCCGTCAACCAATTTATCAATGTCGGCATGGGGTAGAGTCCTTCGGCAAGCCTTATTCAAGTTGGTGTAATCCGTACACACCCTCCACTTGCCATTTGGCTTTAACACCATCACTACATTGGAAAGCCAAGTGGTGTCTTGTATCTCTCGATGAATCCACCTCCCGTAATTCGGTCCACGTGCCCTGTCCCGGGCCTTCTCGTCTTTCCGCCCGATGTTTCTTTTCTTCTTCGGGCTACGGGGTAGACCCCCGCACGGCTAGTCTGTGGCAACAGAACCTTGGGTCGATCCCGGGTACCTCAGACGAGGTCCAAGCGAACACGTCTTGGTTGTCTCTTAGGAATTGAATCAGCCGGGCTCTTAGGTCGTCGTCCAGCGCCCCTCCAATCTTGGTAGTTTTTGACGGATCCGCCCCAAGCACCAGCTCCTCCAACTCTCCTTCCGGTTCGGGCCGTGGTATCTCGGGCTTGTCCCCGAGGTCAAGCTCGACCATGTTCACCGAGCGTCGGGCCCGTTGACGTCTTTCGGGTTCGGGTGAGTTTTCCCTTTTCCCGAGCCGGGGTGAGACGAGGGCCCTCCTTCCCCGATTCGGAGTGTTTCAAGTAGCATTGCCGGATTCCTTCGATCTCCCGTGACTACGACCACTGTTCTTTCTTGTTAAGCATCTTAAGTTTTTTATGCTTAGTGGATATCATCATATCCTGCCGTGAATGGTCGGCCCGCCTAATATGATATTGTAGGATGACGGGAAGTCGGCCACTATAAACCCGACACGCTCCGACTTGAATGCCTCCCTTGTTCCAAGCGTCAGCCTGAGGTCTATGTAACCCTTGGGAAGCGAGCGCTCTCCGTTGAACCCTATAAGGGTCGTCTTGCACGGCTTTAAGTCTTCAACGTCCATCCGCATCCTTTTATATGCATCCCAGCTGATAATATCGGCTGAGCTACCTGCATCCACGAATATCCTTTTGACCCGGCGCTTAGCCGGGTTCCGTGATTACTAGTCCGTCTTGATGCCCCGGTACAACATCCTTCAATTCGTCAATGGTAAAGGTTAAAGGCGGCGGTCTGCGCGCCTTTCTTCGTTCGTCATTGACCTTTGGGAGGTCTCTCGACTGTCCGGACTTCTCTCAAGTATTTCCCCGCGCCGGCTCATTGTGTCTCCGCCACCTCCGAATCCTCCGCTTATCCCATTACAACGGAAATCGGCTTCGGGTAGGCGTCACGGGAGTTCGACCTTCTTCGTTTTCCTCCTTCTTCGGCCTCCGCCGGCTCCTACTCCGGCCCTCCTGATTGCGTGTGCCGCTTCTCTTGCCCTGAGTTTTAATCACGTATTGGCGCAATTTGCCTTCCCTGATAAACTTCTCAATTGCATCTCGGAGCTCATAGCATTGCTCCGTCGTGTGTCCCGTCCCGTCGTGAAACGAACAATACCTTGACCGGTCCGTAGTGGGCCGTTTCTTAGCGGCTTCGGCTTCCCGACTCTTCTCATCTCGTTACGAGCCACCTCCTTCCGAGCTGCGCCCGAGGGACGTTCGCCGGGGTGTAATTGTCGTATTTTGATTTTCCTTCCGCCTTTCCCCTAGTCCGACCGTCTCGGTTGCGTTTTACGGACTCCTCTCTTCGTTTACTTCCGGTCGGGAGATGTCTTTCTTATCCTTTCTGGCTCCACGGTGTTGGCCAGCTCCATTTGCTCGACGTCCGAGATATTGCTGCGCCGGGTATAAAACTCGGTGAGAGTGTACACCGGTTCTTGCATATGTTCTTGGCGAGTCGCGATGTTGGATCCGTGCCATCCACGAGGCAATGGACGTGTACTTCGTCCGGAAGCGAGCGCACTTGCAAAGCCACCTCCTTGAAACGGTTAAGGTATTTTTGCAATGTCTCTCCCTTCTTTTGCTTTATTCGGCTCGCTGTGTCTTGACTTCTACGCTTTTTGGTTGCGAAATTCAGCTCGAATTTCCGCGCCAGTCTTCGAAGTCGCGTACGGAATTGTTTGGCAAAGAATGGAGCCACTTCGTGTTAGGACGGTTAAAGTCGCCGCGAACAAGCGTAGGATGACTTCCCCTTTGATCAAACGGACCCACATGAGTAACTCGAATGTTTCGAGGTGACTTCGCGGATCCCGTGTTCCGTCATATTTCGTGAGATGGGTAAGATCGAAGTGCTTTGGATAGGGTGCCGTAGCGGCCTCTCGAGAGAATGGGCTCGCGGCTTGTTAGGTACTTCATCCTATATACTCGGGAGATCGTCGAGACCGTGGTATCCCGGCTAGTTCTTTGTCTCCTTCTTCCGACGTCCGAGACCGGATCTTCTCTCCCCGCCTCGGCTTTCGTCTTCCTTTTTTTGTTCCGGGCGCACCCTCGTCTTCGCTTCGGCCCGGCTTCTTATTGCCGACACCGAGTCCGAGCCGCCGGATGAGCCGCTATCATCCCGTCGCGGTCTCTTTTTTTCCCGGATCGTCCTCGGCCTCCTTGGTGCATCCATCCCGGAATCTTTCGAGCCGATTGTCCATCATCTCGTTGGATTACTTTAAAATCCTCTTCGCGTTGGAGCTCGTCCCGCCTTTCCTTAGTCTCAAATTTTCTAAGGATGGATTCCCGAGCTTTTTGTAGCATTCGGACATCCGGGTTTGGAACCGAGGAGTCCGTGGCCGTCTCGTCTGCGCTTTGTTGGCCTCGGGGGAGAGAGGAGGCCGTATCGACATGTGATCCTCGGGAGCTCCCCGGGTGGGAGATACTTCGGTCATTTGGGTTGCTTGCCTCAGCCTGTTGTTGATTAGGCTGAATGTTCCGACTGTTGCTTCTGGTGTGAACCATCGGTAGTCACGGAATCGTAATTTATGGATCCCCACGGTCGGCGCCAATGTTCTAGTATAGAACGTAATCGTCTCCCGTCGGGGGACCGGTACTTTGATGTTGGGATCAAAGGTCTCTCTCCGAGATATCTAATGTGGAGATATCCGGAGGAGGTTGGGATCACCGTACACAATATTTGGGGTGAGGTGTGTGCACGTGTAACCGAAGGTAATAGGTCCGAGTTAGAACGTGTACACCTTAATGGTAGACCTCTGTTTTTATAGAGGCGGTGGTGGCGGATATCCCTTTGCTCGATATCCGGGGCGAGCATCTCGGGATTATATCACGTGGCCGGGTCCGGATCTTCCTATAATCTTGGTAGATACGGATATATCGGATTAGTTACGCTATCGACCCTTCCGATTGCTCGACGTGTCGATCCGGCTATGCCCCTACTTGGGCCATCACTCGGACTTGGGCTTTGGGCCGGTCTTATTAGCGGTCCGTAACAAATATCATTCTCATGAAAGAGCAAAAAAAAACATATTATCATTAAATATCATCGTATTTATTATAAAATCATATGGGCATGCACTCTTTATTTTGCTTGGAGTGTAGAAATATATTTGAAAACTTGGCGAATGTATCGAGGATGCATGTTAAAGTATAGCTCTATGATAAAATACAAGGAGAAGCGGAAGTAAAATTGAGTTCTTGTTAATGAACATACTATGTACTACATCCGATCTTAAATGTAGAATATATTTTATAGTGTAATTTGAACTACAAACTATGTTCTATATTTAAAATCGAGGAGTATTAATTATGAAATTAGATGCGTGCCCCGTGGTTTGCTTGAAATGTGAAACAAGACATGTTTCACATCCATGTTTATTTTGCCAATGGGTTGAAATGTATTTGAAAACTTTGGGGAATGTATTAATTTATATGTTTTAATTATTAAATAAAAATGGATTCTCATTAATTAATGTATTAATCATGAGACTAGATGCACACCCCTTGTTTTGCTTGAAACAGAAAGTAAGACATACATTTTGCGTTAGTATATTACTTTGTGGATAAGCTTAAATATAAGTCATAACTTGGTGAATGTACTGAGGTGGTTGTGAAAATACAATTATATGATATACAAGATGGATAAATTATTGTATTTTTATGAAACTAGATGCACACCCTTTTGCTTGAACGTAAAGCGAGATGCATTTCATATATATATATATATATATATATAACTCTTCATATGAGCTTAAATGTATTTAAAAACTGTGAATGTGTTGAGGCTATAAAAGTACAGCTGTATAATGTATAAGATACATAAATCATTGTATTTGTTATGAAACCAAATACACGCCTTTTATTTTGCTTTGAAACGTAAAGCGGGACACGGTTCACATTTATATATTACTTTGTGGATAAGTTTAATGTATTTAAAAACTCAATGATAAAGGTATTGAGGTTGTAACCAACGGGGTTGAGATGCAGTGATAAAAATGGCACATGTTCTTAAGCAAGGTCTCGGGTTGAGCCTTGTGAATGCAAAAAACCCGCCGGGAGACTCACCCACCATAGCTAGGTGCGCGACTCGGATCGGATCCGGATTAGTCGAGGCGGCGAAGCTTCCGGTGAACCGGGTGGGCAACCAAAAAAAAAAAAAAGTATTGAGGTTGTAAGAATACAGTTGTCCGATATACAAGAGAGAAAAATTATTATATTTATTATGAAACTAGATGCTTGCCATTTATACACCTTTTTTTTTGCCGGAAATGTAAAGTGAGACATATTCCACATACCACTCTGGTCCTATTTATAAGTCCCATTTGACTAAAAAAATTTGGTCCTATTTATAAGTCCCATTTGACCAAATAAATGAGATTGTGACACTTTTACCCATATTAATTGTACTAATGAAAATAGAGAGAGAAGAAAAAGTTGAAGGTAACCAATCACAAATGAGGGTAAAGTTGAAAATTCACCTCATAATCATTGAGCTAACTACCTCCTTGGTATGTGTGATTTGGCCAAAAGGGGACTTATAAATAGGACCAGAGTGGTACGTATATTACACCGTGGATAAGTTTAAATGTATTTGAAAAATAGGTAAATATATTGAGATTGTAAAAGTACAGCTATATAATATACAAGATCAAGAAAACTCTTATTGGACCTCTTTTATGTCAGAAGCGCTGCAAAATTCAAATCCTTATTCAATAAAATCCAAACCATCTAAAATTTGATTCAGACAATTTAAGTTTATAAGTTTTTATTTACAGATTTTTCAAAAATAAATTTAGTCTTTTAAGAAGTGTTAGTTATAAAATCTAAAGATCTGGATAATACAAAATCTAATGAGACAAATTGCACCGTATCAAAGAATTAAACCATCTCAAATTTGATTCAGACAATTTAAGTTTATAAGATTTTATTTACAGATTTTTCAAAAATAAATTTAGTCTTTTAATAAGTGTTAGTTATAAAATCTAAAGATCTGGATAATACAAAATATAATGAGACAAATTGCACCGTATCAAAGAATCACGATTTTAGTTAAAAGTGAAATAAAAATAATCAGACAATTTTTAGCAAACTAAAATTATTCATGAAAATTTGATTATTTTATAAATAGTAATTTAAACTTTTAAAAGTGATGAAAATTTAGTTTGTTAATTAATTAGCAATTGTACGAACAGTTTTGTAAAAAAGAAAATAAATAAATAATGAAAGAAAGAAAGCAAACCAGCATCAACCATTCGTTTTGTTCGTTGGGCAACCTCAAAAAGGCGATGATCCCAGCCAGATCCGGATCTTCTCCTTATCAATTTTCTCCTTATCATTCCTTTCTATCAAGACATCCTACCGTCTAAATTCAGATCTAAGGGCCCAAATTTTTTTAAAAAAACATACTCTACTAATCAGCTCTCTGGACCCTTGGATCGTGGATTTCATGGTCAAATATGATAATGGAGAGGGATGGGGAGAAAGCTGATTAGCGAGTATGTTTTTTTAAAAAAATTCTACCTGGATCTGGATTTGAGCGGGGATGTCTTGATGGGGAGGGATGGAGAGAAAAGTGATAAGGAAAGGATCCAGATCCGATCCCATTAGCGTTTTAGGCAAAAGATGACATAGCCGCATAGGACAGAAAAGTCAAACGAGAGAGGCCGGGCGCCTAGAACTTCTATGATCATCCCAATTAACAGTCCCTGAAGCAGATATCACAGGACACGGGCAGCTTTCACAATCACCGGATTTGGCAAATATCTTCTCCAAGAGCAAGCAACCCATCTATGGCGAGGCAGCACAACGTCACCGACTTTTTAGTTTTTACTGGGATTAGGACTCGTTTGGATGGACTTTTTTGATAAAATAAGACTTTTTAATGTAAAAAAAAAAAGTCTTTTTTATTAATTTATGCTTCTAGATGATTTTTTTTAAAAAAGTAAAAGTCACAAAAAAAAAACTTTTTTAGAAGCTCATCCAAACGGACCCTTAAAAAATCTTTATTATATATATATTCTCATGTTAATGTACTCCATCCTAGTCTTTTATACAAAATATATGTGAGGAGGGATCTTAACCATAAATAGAAGACATAATTTTTATCTTTATCAACATTATTTTAATTTATTTCTATTTATGCTTTATCGACATTAATGAAGGAGGAGAAGAAGAAGGAATAATGGACTTAAAAAGATATCTAAAGTGTTTTAGAAAATATATATCATATTAAGTAACTTAACCAACTTTCTTAATCTAATCTAATTTAGTAATATTAAGTGTATTGCTTCCTTTTTTTAGAATTTGCTCATCCAAAAAGGGATAATATTAGTATACTACTCCCTCTAGTCCTTATTATAAAGTACCAACTAACAATTCTCACAAACTAATAAAAACAGTTAAAGTCAATAAAGTCATCCTATAATTTAAATAACTTCTAATATTACCCCTACTAATTACACTAAACTCTAATGTTATTTTAATTATTACTCTCACCTACTACCCTTATTAATTATAGGTATAAATAAAAAAAGAAAATTAATGCACTCTATAAACAAGTAAGTGCCTCATAAAAGGACTAAATATAATTGTTAGTTTCAGCCTTTTTTAAACTAAGAAATCCAGTTATTTGAATATTAAAAAAAAAAAACAGAGAGGATATGATAGAGTACCATTTATGCAACTAACAGTTTATCTATTTGACTACATGATAGTTGGCCAAAAAAACTGATCACATGCTAAGGTCGTCACTAACTCACCATAACAGGAAAGTAGGCTTAGATGCCAATCAGCCTCAACAATTGTTAGTTGGTGCTCAGTATTAACCATAAAGCTTATGAAACTAACCATAAAGCTTATAAAACGGAGTCCATTAGTTTATCAATGGACAATTAATAAATATTCTCAAATACCCTTGGATCAAGGGAAATGCACTTTGAGGCAACAGTTTGCGGTTCGATCCCGCAGTTTCCTTGCCCTTGCAAGTAGATTATGAAAACAAAACTTCGTATAACGCAAGAATTCTTCCAAAGAAGGAGAACAAACTGCTCCTTCATTTATGTACAAACAGGCAACACTAGATATGCAGAAAAATATAAATATGGCGAGATTACACATGAAAAATACAAAAATGCCAAAGCATTTTATCTGAAGACCACCCTCCCTCAATGGAGGGAAAGAAGTCACAGGCTCAAGAGGCAGCCGATGACGGTACTGCAATTCCAGGCACTACAAAATTAGAGATGCTTTCGGAGAGGTGCTTGACAGCTTTATCAAAATTCACAAAACCCATGAACCAAAAATCATATCCGTCCACTGTGACAATCTGGATATACTTTTCCGAAGACTTCTCCTTCATAATCACTGGGTTCACTGACGCAATCTTACCCAAAGGCACCATTACCTGGTCACCAGTCACAAGATTTTAAATTCCCCAGTCATTTCTTAACCCCAATTTAAATGCCACGTTCGTTCTATTTCTAATTTTCACCAAACCTGACAATTATTTGGGTAAGATTATAGAATTCGGAAGCGGGATTAGGGATTTGAATTTACCTTGTAGTGGCTCCAAGCCTGTTGCCCAGAGGTTTCGGTGTAAGAGACGAGGCTATCGCTGCAAAATGCGATGTGAAGATTAGAGAGGTACAGGGTTCCTGAAACTGGACCTGTCGATGAGGAGATGTGACAGGCGAAGGTCTTCTTGAGCTTCTCGTTGGGATAGGTAGCGAAATTTTGTTTGTAGAGAGCCTCGAATCCGCCTCCGCCGACGGCTTTGGCGGTCAGATTCATCTTCCCCCAGGCCGCCGAAGGCACCGATGGACTTGTTCTAACTGCAATCAATTACCAGTAGAGTCAAACATTGAGTTTCAGATCGGCAAAAACTCGATAAAAACAAGAAAAGGAAGAGGGATAGAGACAGACGATTGTGCCAGACGTTGTTGGCGGTTAGTTCAGCCTTTTTACCCCATGAATCGAGGGTTTGGAGGATGGATTCCATGGGACTACCGGGAGGCTTCACAGCCGGAGCGTGTTGGACGTAAGGATGGTGGAAGTAGGGAGCGGAAGCAGAGGAAGAAGAAGGCGCAGATGGAGGTGTGTGTGATACTCCTCCATGGAGGTTAGGAGCTGAGGATGGTTGAGGTGACTGGTCGGTTTTCATTGCGATCTTGCAGAGGAGGAGAGAATCAGAACGAAAGGTGCGAAACGCGCTACTTGTAGGATCAAAAGTTGAAGAAGCTCATTTTTTTAAGTAGCTTCAGGTGGGTTGCTTAACCGCGTTAATTGCAACTCCCAATGTCCATGGCTCGCTTTCTCTCTCCTCCTGCTTCCTCCTCTCGGGTACAATTCCCATCGTACACGGTTCCCTAAAGTTTCATCAAATATGATTTTTAATCCAAACCCAAAATCTCAGTCAATGACTTGTCCAAAAAAATGACTTATAGTCAGTTCAATTTATGAAAAATCAGATTCAATAAAATTCATACCGTAATACATGATTTATATTTGGATTAGCCATAGCGTAAATAGTTTTAGTGATTTAAACATATAATCAATCTAAATTATTTTTAAGCAGATCTTACCTGTGATAAAAAATATACTTTAGATATTGAATGGTAAAAAAAGGGTTAAGGTGCATTTTTTTAAAAAGTATCTTATTTCGGAGAAAATTTTGCCCCCGAAGTTTTTTCTGGCGTAGCGATGTTGCTTTTGAAGTTTGAAACGGAAGCAATGTTGCCGCTTTCCGTTAAGAACTCCAACGGTCAACTAACGTTGACCGTTAGGGTTCTTAACGGAGGGGCAACATATCGTTTCCGCTTTCAAACTTCGCGGCAAAATTGCTACTCTTTTTTGGGAGAGGTGTTGCCCTTAAGTTTCAAAACGGAGCGATGTTGCCCCCGTTAAAAACCCTAACGTTGACCGTTAGTTGGCCGTTAGAGTTTTTAACGAAGGGGTAACATCGTGCTGTTTTGAAACTTCGAGGCAACATTCTACGCCGCGAAAACTTCAAGGGTAAAATTGCTCCTGGGCGCATACTTTAAGGGAAAAAATACACCTTAACCCCTAAAAAAAATACCTCATGATTTGAAAAAAATTATTTTAAGATCTTGAAAAAATTATTTTTAGTACTAGTCAGTAGCCTAAGATACTAAATGGTACTAAGAATATACTTCAGGATACTACACGATACTAAAAATATACCTATGAGGTACATAAGTAATTTTCCAAAAACTCTTTAAAGTAACTTTTCAAATAAGTAACTTTTGGTCCATAAGTTCAATTGGAACAACTTTTCAACTAAACATTTTTTTAAAAAAAAAATCCCATAAATCCAATCATAACTCCCATAAGTTGATCCAATTGACCTACTAAACATGCACAATGCCATACCCGTCTTTACATCTCACTTGGTGTTTGTAAGATTGCGCAACTAAACACGTCAAATTACTTTTAGGACAAAATTAGTAGAGTAGGTAGTAAATGAGTGAATGGGTTGTTATAGATTGCTTGCCGGTGCATATAAAGTATTCAGTTGAAGATAAAGATGTTCCTTGTTTCAAAATTCAAGGGAGGGATCTTCGTCCTCCATTTACTCTCCAGAGTTTTGTCATAATTAAATTGTGTACAAATAAATGTTTAATTTATGATCAATCTAATTGATGTCAAAACTCTACAATTTATTGAACCGTAATGCTTTTAACTACAGCTCTCTGTTTTTCTTTTTCTTTTTTTTTCTTTTTTTCCTTTTTTAAAAAAACAGTTTACTAAATCAGGTGGATCAAAGTGTTAGTAACATTATGGTTGAGAGGGGGAATAATCGGGAGAATTAGAAAATTATTAAAGTAATAAAAGAGGATTATTGCCGAATAGAGAATAAGAAATTACTCAATATAATAAAGAGGATTTAGGAAGAAAAATGATGTGTAGTGTCACTTAGGGTATGTTTGGTTGGGGGGAGGGGAGGGGAAGGAAGGGGAGAGAAAATGGAGAGAGAAAAAGTTATTTGTGGTGGGGCCCACAAAAATTTTCTCCCCTTTTAATATTTTCCCTCCATTTTCCTCCCCTCCCCTCCCCCCCCCCCCCCCCCCAACCAAACATACCCTTAGAAAAAGAAAAAAAAAAGAAACAGATATTTGTGGTGGAGAGAGATGCCTTTGATATTAAATGTAGTAATATTAAAATAAATAATTAAATGGTGGCATAACAAGAAATTAATAATAATAAAAAATTAGACATTTAAGTATTTTTTAAATGTTTTTTTATAAATAAAGAAAGAATGGTGGTTGTTTTTGTTTTTGTTTGGTAAAAAGGAATAGAGGGAGTAACATTTTAAACCATAATATTTGCCTCTAATCTATAGTATTAAAAAATTAAACCCCAATTAGAGTTAGTCTGTCAAACTAAACCAATCTCTTGATGGGCTAATTCGAACTATTGAACCGATTGAATATTTTTTTAGTGAACCTAAAACAATTTAGAAAAAGCAGTTGATCATATTTGTTCCTTAATACTATCCTTGTTATGTAAAAAAAAAATTGTGTTTTGTACATGAATAATCTAAATACTTATGGATCAAAATTTTTATTTAGATAACCACTTAATCTTTGACCCCTACCTACCGATTTGTTAATCGTTCTAGTTTCCATTACCTTCTTCTAATCTTAATATCTTGTACTGTACTTCTAATACTCAATCATGATTCATGCATACGTATTATATTAGTACGTCTGTTCTCCTGGGCCCTATAGCATCTGGTAACACACGCAGAAGTAGAGATCAAGAGACCAGACCAGGGTGACACAAGTGGGGCGAAACTTCCCCACGCCAAACACGCTATTGTACGTCTTTTTTATTATTATTATTATATCTCTACCTCATATTATATAAATGAGGTCAAACATTTATTTTATCAATTCTACCCACATATTTTTTAAAAGGATACGATATTGCTTCTATTATAATTTTGATTACTACTAATGTTATTACCCTTTTTTCATCGCCGATTAGAATCTCGTATACTTTTACATTAAAGATACTTTTAGTCCTTTAAGTTTTACATAAGATATCTTTTAGTTCTTTAATTTAAATTTATAAAGTATATTTTTTGTCCTAAAATTCTAACACCTTTAATGTTTAATGGAAAATACTAACACGAAAAAACTCAGTGATTTAATTACTAACATTTAATTACACAAATTTTATATATTCTTCAATTTACCCATATTTTAAATATGAGATAATAAAATTTAATTACAAAGTTATCACTTAAATTTACACCATTATCACTTGAGTTTGATTTTAGTTAACAAAATTAACAAATGTTAGAATTATAAGACTAAAAGTATACTTTATAAAGTTAAGATCAAAAGTATACCTCATGTAAATTTAAATGACTAAAAGTATATTTTAGCCTATACTTTTATCATTTCTCTCTCCTATGAAGATTATAATCTAACGGTAAAAAAAAATGATAGTGATCAGAATTGGTAGTGACAATATCCTATCTCATTTTAAAATACCATAAAAAATTTAAAAAATGAGTCATATTATCCTTTGCCTAATTTAATATTACGTAACTCCAAAGTTAATTATGAACTATGAACAACACTAGTGGGATAAATTTGGGCCGGAAAAATAAAAATAATAAAGACCTTTCTACGTCAAGGCAAAGCTGGTTCCCGGGGAAAGCATACGTGGCGATAGGATATTAAACTGAGAAGTGGCGATGCAAAGGAGTTCATTTTATAATTCGTTTTTGTCTAAAACTCTCCTCGTCGATATCACATTTCTCCACGCGCACCGATGACTAGTTACCACATTGCTCACCAGCAAGACTACCCTCCTCCAGGTTCTTCCTCAACCCTCTACTCTCTCTCTCTCTGCTTCTCTTTCCTTTACTTCTCATTCTCCTTTTCATTGATTTCCCGATTTCAATTCTATTTTTTCATTTATTCGTCGCTGAATCTTCACTCAGGGCAAGGATCTGTGTATCCTCCTCCTCCTCCTCCTCCGGCCGACTCATCCGCACCGGCGCCTCCTTACGGAGGTTTTCCGCCGCCGGCGTATTCCGGATACCCTCCGCCCCGGCCTCCTCAGCGTCCCCAGTACGAAGGGTACCAGGATTATTTCAATGACCAATATCAACAACCGCCTCCTCCGGCTAATTACGAACACCACCACCACCATGAGACCGACTGTGGTTCCGTCTTGCGAGGCTGGTACACTTTCCTTCTTATAATTTTTCTGCTCTTCTTTAATATCATATTTTAATTTTCATGTATGGGTTTTAGACTCTATTATCTGCTTGAATTAGTATATTGGCCCCTAACTTCAAATTTGAAACTGACCTAGTTAGCTTGAATTCGATCTTATCCTACAGTTCGTCCCAATAAGAACCCTTCTTTATGAATTCATTGCATCTAATAAGTTTTTAAATAAACTCGGGTTTCCTCTCTGCAATTTCTACCATTTCTGCACGCCCAAGCTCTCATGTTAGTTCCTCTCCGGCCACTTCATTCTTATCCCACCTATCTTATACAATTTGCTTACAGTTCGGATTCTGTTGAAAAATTACAGAGAAAGGGAAAATTCGAACTGCAGCAAAGGTTGCCTCTGAAACAGAGTTCCAGCCACAATAGGATAAAGACCCTCCATACTCAATTTTTTGCAACAAGACACGACAAACTCTATTATTCCACAATTTTGCTTTAACCATGAGTTGGTTTCATGAGCTGCAGATAAGAATCTGACGGCACTTTTCGCATACCCTGCAATATATACTTCATTCTTCCATCTGCTTCCTTGAACCAGAGAGAAATCTCCCTACGTTGTGTGCCAAAATCAGTCTCTTGGTTCGTATTCCAACCCCTTTAAGTAATGAAGTTCATAGGCATATGAGAGTTGTCTATTGTTTGTATCAATGAATGGTATTGCAGGCCCAACAGAGTAGTTTGGAAAAGATTATCTGGTCTTTAGAAAATCTATGACCTGGAATTCAAGCTGAGATGGAATGAAGAAAGAGATATTGCACTTGTTTCAAACTTTTTAAACATTGATTATGAATTTTTGGATAAGAGTTAGTTACATTGTCAATACTTGTTTTGCCTGTATGGAGTTGTCTGAATTTTACACTTTCATCTTATAACTGTGACAAATCAATGTATTTTCAATTACATATTATGCTGCCTCTTGTAGAAACAATCCCCATGACATTGTATCAGGACTGGAGGTCCAATTCGTGAAAAGCTTAACTTCCATAACCAATTTAAGAGCAAAGTACCATAGAAACAGCGCCATAGAACTTTATGGATAGTGCTTGGGCACTGCAGTAAGCAGAAATTCTGACCTGATTTGATGACGTTAACTTAAGTGTTGCCTTAGTTATCATTAGGCTAAAACATTGGTTGCATGCTTGCTTGCTTCTTCCCAATGAATCTGATACTGATATTTTAAACAAGCTATGGTAGCTATGCAAGAGAAGCCAATACATTAGGCATACTTTGTCATAAAGTACAATGCAATGATCAAGATACAGCTAAATATGATGGTAAATACTGATTTGGAAAACACGTGCTTGTTATGAAATTGGACAGTTCAATCGAAGATTTGACTTTGAATTTGACTTCGGTTTCTTTAGACATAGACAGAGACCCGGATCTTAACATGACAGGTTTTATTTGACTCGGCCATATCACTTAGGCTTAAGTTGTCAATTCTTGATGGGGGATTCATATCATCATATTAAATTGTTTTGAAGTATCACTTAGGCTTAAGTTTTGTATGCCTGTCCTGTTTATTTCTTATGATGTTAATTAATGTGGATCTTCATTTTGCCTTTTCAGCTTGGCAGCACTCTGTTGCTGCTGTGTGCTAGAGGAGTGTTGTTTTTAATCGTCACATTTATAAAATAATGAGTCGTCTCTGCAGTTTGGCATGCTTGGTTCTCGCAGTCCTCTGAGGAGTGTGGGATACTGAGATCTGTCGTCTTTAATCGTTTTGTACGCTCAATGCTGTTATGTCTATATTATTTGGTTTGTCCATGGGTCTATAAACCAAGAACATATTATACTTTCAAACCTATACGCTTTTATATCCATCGAAAGACATTTGTAATGTAATATCCCATTTTTCTTGATGTTGTTTCCAGTCTGGGCCACTAGGCTTCGATTAGCCTCCGGGCTTTTCAGCTTTTATAAAATGTTCTGAGATGATTTGACGGCTCATGTTCTTGAAATAATTTGCAAGATTGCTAATTGGTGACCACGGCTAACCATGGCCAAAGGAAAAGAAAAAAAAAAAAAAAAAAAAAGGACAATTGCCAAAAGCCAACTCTTCAAGTTACTATCTACAGAATGTTCACGGTTAAAGTGAAAAAATAGATGGTTTTTATAAGGGAAAATTCATATCAGGCTCCTTTTAACAGAAAAAAAATCTAAAAAAGGCTCAAAGATTTTGAAAATCTCAGAAAATGCTCTAGGGTTTTTTTTGATATAATTTCATTAAAACGTTAGTTGTTAACGGACCGATATAGTTGTTAATTATCTATCCATTAACAACTATATCATTTTTTGTTAACAACTAAAATTTTAATGAAATTATATTAAAAAAGGCTCTAAGGTCTTTTCTGGGATTTTCAGAATCTTGGTTTTTTTGGGATTTTTTCTATTAAAAGAGTCTCCATATGGATTTTCCCGTTTTATAATGGGCGATTTTAGTGTTCTTTACATGATATTATAATATATAATATAATATACTTAATTGTTTTTCATTAATTATAGAAAGTTAAGAATCAATGAATATCCACATAATTTAATGTATTTATAACAAAAACGTCTCTTTTTAGGTCTCCTCCGGGGAGTTTTAGTGGGAGAAAGCTAGTGAGAGAAGAAGTGTGCGCCCGACAGGGACATGTTTGCGGAGGGAGCTGAATCAACGGAAAGTCGAGCTAAGTCACAAGAAGAAGATGACATTTTGGGTCGTAGCATTCAAAAGAGGAACCTAATAACTAGGCCTAAGGTGCTGTATCCTTTAATGAAGAGGAAGCAAGCCGAACGGACCTATCAAGTAGTGTTTGAATCTATAATTAAAAGTTGGGTCCAAAATATTGAGACAAATCCCCAGGACTCATCAAACTTGGGAGAAACAAAGCAAGAAGGCCGAAAACAGTGACAATGAAGACGAAATCCCAATAATCAGAAATCCTCCATTAATACACCACGAGAATCACCAGATCCTTTCAACTGGCATTAGCATTAGGGTCGGATACTCTCACAAAAAGGAAGGGTGTGATTCTAGAGTTGGTGGCGTTGAAGGAGGTATCCTACAGACGATGTGAACTTGTAGAACGCGAGTTGAGATGGAGGCGTGTGTTTCTGGCTCAGTATGTCCCTGGAGCAAAGCTATAACGCTCGCCCTCGTTATTTCGCACTTGACTGTGAGTGAGTCCAACCCCTCTCATAAAATTTTTATATATATATAAAAAAAAAAGAATCACCACGTCCTTCTCACCCATTAGATACCAAGAACAACGATGGATTGGAGAAGGACGACTTGGAAGGTGGAGATATGTGGTTTGATCCGAATGATGAAAAGCTGAGGCTGAGATGTTGATGGAGGAGTCTCTTCTTATCCGGACATTATTAAATATGTCTCAATAAGTTTTCCCTCCTTATCTCAATTTTTATGTTTATGAATATTATTGCTTGGAATTGTAGGGGGCTGGCTCCAACACATTCCCAAGTCGTGTTAGAGAGATTTGTTGTAAGGCAGAAATGTAAATATCCTGATTCTGGTTGAGCCTTGTATCAGTGGCGCAAGGGCTGAAGGTATAATTAGTAAGTTGGACTTTGATACTTGGATAAGAGTTGAAGCTACTGGTTATGCAGGAGGTATATGGGTTCTCTGGAATGAAGGGGAGGTGTTGATTAATTATATATCCTCTACTACTCAATTCCTGCACATTAAAACAATTAGGAAAAAAGGATAACTACTCTTTCTTAATCTCTTGTGAGTTTGTGGAACCTTCTTATATTAAAGGAAGGGAGCATGGTAGTTAAGATCGCGTCTAAACTCGCAAAACTCGCAAGATCACGATTTTCTCCAGAGAAAACGAGCTGATTCGCATGTAGGATCGTATGTGTGCAAGATCAAGCAAGATCGTCAGGAAAACTCGTGCAATCGTGAGATCGAACAGGATTGGACGAGATCGACGATCTTGCTCTATTTTTTGACCCAGTTCAGACAACCCATCTACCCCATTTTTGACCCAGTTAAAAACCCTAAACCGCGTGCGTCGCCGCTCCCATCCTATTATTCTGTACCCAGCGGTTCCAGCTCTCTCCAGTCTCCACGGTTGGCGTCGGCAATTTGGCATCTTTAGTTAAAAAGCTTCACCATCCGTCTTCTTCTATTCTTTGTCGGCATCTTCTATTCGTTTATTCACCGTCCAGCTCTCTGTAGTTGCAGACTTGCAGGTCATCCCTCTCCCTCACCTCTCTTCTCTTGATCTCACCTCTGTTTCTTGTTTTGCACTTTTTTTTATTAATCAAATAAATCTTTAGCAAAAATTATTCGTAGGACATTTTTGTTGGACAAATAAATCTTCCTCCATACAAAGAAGTTGAAATTTTTGAAATATTTTGGAACAATTGCATTAAGATTATTCGTAGGACATCTTTAAGAATTATTAGAATGCTGCTCATATAAATATTAGATTGTGGCGTCCATATTAGAATTCTGCTCTTTATAATTGCTGTTGATGCTGGTGCCAATATTAGATTGTTCAGGTTCTTTATTTTGCTCTTATTTCTATTCTATCCATATTAGATTGTGGTGCTTTAGCATTTGGAAAATGACTTCTAGTGCTACTGGAAGTAGGATTGACATAGGATGGAAGCATGGTGTTGAAGTTGATGGAAGTGGGAGAAAAATTCAATGCAAATATTGCAAGAAGACGATAACCGGAGGTGTTTACCGACTCAAACACCATTTGGCGGAACACAAAGGGATGTGGGGGCTTGTAGCTCTGTTCCTGAGGAAGTGAGAAAAGAAATGTTTGGAATTGTATCGACTTTACAAGAGAGACTAATGAAGAAATCAATCACATTCACAGAAGTTGATGATGGTGATGAACTTGGTGGAAAAAGAAAACACATGATAAAAATATTTTTTTTTTAAAAGGGGAGTGAGTACTCAAGCTACAATAAATAGCATTTTAAAGAAGAATTTGAGAGAGGAAGCATGTGAAGACATTGCCTCTTTTTTCTACAATAATGCTATTCTATTCAATGTGGCAAGGACGGAGGAATTCGTAAAATGTTTGAATCGCTTGCAAAACATGGTCGGGATTCAAGCCACCATCCTACCATGAGATCGAGTTAAATATTTGAAGAAAAATATGACCGAACAATGCGGGATATTGAAGAACATAAAGCTTATTGGAAGAAATTTGGATGCTCAATAATGACAGATGGGTGGACCGACAAAAGGAGGAGGACAATCATAAATTTCTTAGTGAACAGCCCTAAGGGAACTGTTTTCCTCAAGTCTAATGATGCATCTGGCATATCTAAGACTGCTGATAAAAATTTTAAGATGATTGATGATGTTGTTGAAGAGGTTGGTGAAGAACATGTTATTCAAGTAGTGACGAATAATGCAGCAAATTACAAAGTTGCAGGAGTGATGTTAATGGAGAAAAGAAAGAAATTGTATTGGACACCTTGTGCAGTACATTGCATTGATTGTTAGAGGATTTGGAAAAGAGGATACCAAAGTTCACCATGATACTATTCCAAGGAGGAAAAAAATCACAACCTACATTTATTCAAAAACTTCTTTGATTTCTTTATTGCACCAGTTCACTAAAGGAAAAGATTTGGTGAGACTAGCCCTCACTCGCTTTGCCACATCTTACCTAACTTTGCGGTGCCTCCATGATAATAAAGGAACATTGATTCGGATGTTCACCTCCAAAGAGTGGAAATCTAGCCGGTTTGCAAAGACAAAGGATGGGAAGCTTATAGAAGATGTGATTTTGGACAAGGCTTTTTGGAAAGATATTGTTAGTTGCTTGAAAAGTGCTTATCCTTTGGTTAGGGTGCTCCGTATGGTTGATTCGATGTGAAGCCGCCATGGGCTTCATATATGAGGAGATTGATCAAGCTAAAGAGAGAATTGTTCATGCCTTCAACAACGTAGAGAGAGGGTAAATTATCAAGTTTGATTTAAATTTTAAATTTGTAGTTTTGTTCTTTATACTAATTCAATTTTTTTTATTCTTCAGTTATTTGCCTTTGTGGGAAGTCATTGATCATAGATGGGACAAGCAGCTTCATCGTCCTTTGCATGCTACAGGCTATTACCTTAACCCGCAATTACATAATAATTCTTCATTTAATGCTGATTTTGAAGTGAAACATGGATTACATGAATGCTTAGAAAGGATGGTGGGGGATATAGAAGAAATGTCTAAGATTGATACTCAACTTGAAGATTTCAAGTATCAAAGGAAGTTTTTTGGTAGAGCAATAGCCAAGATTGCAATTAACAAAAAAACTCCAAACAGAATAATGGGAGTCGTATGGGGATGAACATCCGGAGCTCCAAAAATTTGCTATTCGTGTTTTGAGCTTGACATGCGGTACATCGGTTGTGAGCGTAACTAGAGTGCCTTTGAGATGGTAAATTTTCATGAATATGAAATATGTATTATATTTCATTTAAAGAATGAATTTTGTATTAATTGTTTTTATATTTTCTTAGGTCCGACAAAGAGAAGAAATCGCTTCAAACAAAAAACTGCGAATGATGTTGTTTTTGTGATAGCTAATTCAAGATTGGCCAAGAAGAAGGTGGCTAGAAAAGCGAATGAGTATAATGTTGATGATATTTCTTCTGATGATGATTGGATTATGGAAAATGATGAAAGTCCATCTAACATTGAAGACTTAAATGTAGACAAGTTGGTGCCAACTCAAAATGAAGCCTTGGTTGAGCCTAGCAATAATTTGGAGTTAGAGTTACCAAATTTTGATGAAGAAGCCTTTGAAGATGGAGAGGAAGATGCCATGCTGGATGATGATTGTGATTTGAATGCATTGATAGATTAGATTTCAAGCATTTTGTTTTGGTTTTGGTGATTTTGTGTTTTGTATTTGTAGCTCAAGTTGATGCTTTAAATTGTCTTTTAGGACTCATTAAATTTTATTTTGAATGCTATATATTTTTATTCAAGATTGAATTGTCTTTTAGGATTAAGTTGTGAGTTAAATGTTATTTTATATGTATATATATTTTTTATTATTACTAAAATTAAAAAAGTAAGATTTTTACGATCCGTGCCGATCCCACGATTTACGATCTTGCTATCCCCTTCCGATCTTAAATAAAATTACGATCTTGACTAAGGGAGCTTTGGACAGATTTAATTCGCCTTAACTCAAACATTTTTGAACCTTGTTGTTGGTTGATGACTTTAATGCTTATCCCACAGCTGAAGAAAAATGTGGTAGCTCCCATTTGAGTTATGCATCAATGATAAATTTTTTTGAGTGTATCAATCCCTCGAGATTGCTAGAAAATGATCCTGTAGGTGAGAAGTATCATTGGAAGAGAAATTTCCTTAAAGAGTAAATTGATTGGACCTTTTGCATTGTTGTGTGGTCTCGGCTTGTCCCATTAGCTAAGGTTCTCTACTTGTGTAAGTTTGGATTTGACCATAGACCCTTCTTGGTCAATTATGACCCGTCTATCATATCAGAATAGGCAAGCCCCCATTTTGATGTCAAGCAGCTCAGTTCTCGGAGGAAGGGCTCATAGATAATGTCAAGAATAACTGGAATCAGAAAAACTGGGATGAGAATATCAAAGGGCCTGTTTAGGATAGGTGTAGAAGAAATAACTTTTGTTCCCGATGGACTTTTTTTAATGGACTTTTTTCTGATAGACTTTTTTCTGATGTGATTTGTGTTTGGGATAGCAATAGTAGAAGTGGCTTTTGCTTGTGATGGGAACTTGTTTGGCATAACTTTTAAAAAGATAGATGAGATGGAAAATGACTGAAAATGGTATAAATCAAATTCACAACACACACACATATGTGTTGTATAAAATGTGATAATTTTGGAGAAAAATTAAAAATAAATATAAATTTGCCAAATAAAATAGTAAAATTTCATTAAATAAATTACAACACAATAAAGTACTTAAATAAACCTAGTCCCTACAAGTTCATCTCGATTTCATCACGATCATTCATTTGTGTTGATGAAGAAGCTTGCTTCATCAAGTGGATCATCATTATCAAGTGGATCATCATTATATAAAAGCGTGAGCTTAAAAATAAATTATATGTAAACTTATATAAAAAACACTATCCAAGTATCAATTAGATAATTTTTAAAATTCAAAAACCATTTTCTTATGGATAAATAATGCATTTTAAAATTTCACGTTGATTTTACTTAAAAATATTTATAATATTAAATCTCTATTTAACATAACATTTTTAAACATATATTCCTATATATATATGTGTGTGTGTGAGCTGAGCTTTCGAATTAATGGCTGGAAGAAGAGAGAGCAGGTTAATAAGAGAACTAGATAAAAGAGAGAGTCACGAATTGGGGAGGGTGAAATGGTAATTTAACAAATGGGCCCACATAAAAATTGATGGAGAAGCCGGTAAATGGGATCATAAGCCAAGGGGTTGGAGCTTTAAAAAAAAATGCTTATTGCCAATTAAAGTCCATAAAAAAAAAAGTGTTTCCAAACACTCTTAATTTTTTGATGGACTTATTATCCTATCTAATGAGATAATAAGTCCATTACATGAGTTCCCAAACAGGCCCAAATGTTTTACCAAACAAGCGGGAGAGTGGAATAGAAATACAATTGGGTACATTCCCGCAAAAAAAAAAAAGCCTTATTGATAAAGATGAAGGCGTCGAGAGGTAAGAGCTAGAAGGGACAATCACTACCTTTGCGTATTTAAAATGAATTATGGAAGGAATACAACAAAGTTTTACCGCATGAAGAGCTCACGTGATTTCAAAAATCCAGATGTAATTGGCTAAAATGGGGTGACAAGAATAGTGAGTACTTTCATAATGCAAATTTTTTTTTTTTTATGAAGAAATTTTAGGAAAGGGGTTGGGCTCAGCTACAGTCCAAGGGCAAGGCGCTTGGAGCCCAGTCCACAAGGCATACTGGACTGGAGAGTACACATGCCTCCACCTCCACCCAGCGTTTCCACTGCTTCATAAACCCCTAGGATGTCTCTCCCAGCGCCTTGACCAACTCCTGAAAAAGAAGGAACATAATATATGGGCTGAGAGATCCATAGGGTGAGTGGGTGTTTGATCAAGGGGAGCTAAAAGATATGGCCCACAACTGCTACCGAGATGTTATTCTAGAGAGAACGATCGGTTGGGTTTCTCTTATCATCTTTTTCTTATTATCCCTCATAATATTTAAATCATATCCATCCAATTAACAAAGTACTACTTTCACTTTTCTCTCATTTTCTCAAATCATTGGTCAAGATGTGACCAATGAGAGACAATGAGAAGAAGGATAAAGAGAGTATCTTCTTCCCCCCTTCCAGCCCTCTACATGCCGCTACTAGATTTCCACCATTGAGTGAAGTCGATAAGGCATTACTCTCAGCGCAAATTATAAATGGAGAAATAAAAGCGCAACATTTGATCTTGGGGGCTTCAAAGCTCCGAGACCTTATGACATTCAAGCTTTTGAGCTTGTTTGGGAAAGCATCATAAACCAAAAGAAGCCCATCGAAGTGAAAACTTATTTTTTTGGTATTTGGGAAAGTTTCACCATGTGATAGGCTTCAAGGATTGAAGCAACTGATCCAAGCTTTTGATCTCATCACGAGCTTGGGCCTTTTATTTTTAATTTTTTATCCCAAATAATCACATTATATATAATTTCTGTCTTTTTTAGTCATTTTTCATCTCAACTATCTTTTTAAAAGCTATGCCAAACAGGTGTCCATCAAGAAAAAAGCCACTTCTGTCACCGCTATTCCAAACACAAATCACATAAGGAAAAGTCCAGCAGGAAAAAAGCCCATCAAGTAAAGTCTATCAGAAAAAAAGCCACTTCTACCACCGCTATTATAAACGGGCTCTTTATCTATCAAAAGTACGGTCTATTGTTCGTGATTTGATTTGTAGGGTCAGGTGAAGGACATCTTCGAAGGCCCTGACGGAGAGGATTTTCTCATAATCACCTTTCTCATTTTCTTCTTCTTAGCCCATCTTGATCATTGATTGGGAAGAGGAGAGAGATGTTAAAATAGTATTGTGATTGATTGGATGGATATGATTTAAAGATGATGAGAGATAATGAGAAAAATAAAAGGAGAGAAACCCAACCCGGCCCTAGACATATAAGAAACCTAAATAGTACAAATTTGGTCTTGATTCCTAAACAAGTGTATCCTGAGACCACGAAAGACTTTAAGGCCTATTTCTCTTTGCAACACCAGCTATAAGATTGTCGCAAGAAGGCAAAGCAGTGATAATATTATGGGTGAAAATCAATGCAGCTTCGTCGCCAAGAAGGCAAAGCAATGATAATATTATTATTTCCCAAAAAGTAGTACACTTAATGAGAAGCGAACGAGGTAGATATTGGTGGCTAGCGATAAAAGTTAAACTGGAAAAAGCATATGACCTTCTGGAATGGTCCTTCATCCATGAAACCCTAAGGGAGGTTGGCATTGATGAGAAGATTTGTTCGGTGATCATGGTATGCATTATGTGTTGGGTTAATGTGCTCTTTGGTCACTTAAGCCCAATAAGGCTTAATTGAGACTACAACCCAATAACTCTAAGGCCCATGTGGATTAGGGTTAGGCCTTGGGTGTAGTAGCATATAAACTAACTTTCGATCGCCGCTTGAAAAGATACGGCCGCAAAATAGTTAGGAGGCTCTCATCGTAAACAAAAACCTAGAGGCGCGTACGTTCATCATCCGAACGGTTGCCCACACAACCATCTCATCCCCCTCGAGAGATAGTCCGGAAGATCAATCATAGATCGCACGAGGACCGCTCGTATACGAGGACCGTTCGTAGACAAGGTTTGCTCGTGGAGAATCTTTCGATAGCTCTTCAATATCCGGGTAAGCAAAACGATGAAAGGTTTCATCTTTTCCTACATCGCGTGGTACGATACGCTTCCGCGTTTCTGATAAGTTTCCTACAATTGGCATCAGAGCCAATAGCGATGAGGAAAAGAACCTAGTTTTGAAATTTCATGTGATTATCTTCGAAAATAATTTTTGAAAGGATGGCATCTGTTTCTATATTTGTTATTTGAATCATAGTGGTTATCGTTTATAAATCATATGAATACTTTAATCCATGGTTAGACTCTCTCGTGTAATTCTTGATTTGTAACAAGGAGGCTAATCCCATATGATTAGGTTTCCTCCTTGCTGTTTTTAAGATTTCCTTTCGAATTTCTATGTATTTTACGAATTCCTCGTAAAAATTGGAGATCAAGAAACGCAAGAATATGAGCAAACAACACCGTACGACACTTTTCGTGGACTTCGGATCTCGGATTTGGGCAAACCACATATCGATGGAAAGAGGACGGAAAGAAGAAGAATTTGGCGGTCGGAACACCGCCAAAGGGGAGAGCCACGCGCCTCCACAAGTGGATGCGCATGGCCTTTCACGCGCCGGCGGAAACAGCCGGCGCGCGTGGCGCGTGGGACACCCTTTTGGGGTGTTTCCGGAGGCCGTTTGATCGTCTCTCCGTGCCGGTGCTTCCCCTGGAGTTTCGTGCTGAGATGACTTCGGCTGCTTGCGTGGCAGAGGCGAAGGCTAGGGTTCCTCTTTTGTGTCCTAGGGTTTCTAGCCAAGGATTGGGTTTTTGGACTTTTGGGCTCATGGATACCCCGAAGGGCTTCGATAAATCCATGGGCGGCACAAAAGAGAAATTCCAAAGTTGTAAATTTTTTTAAATTTTTAAATTTTTTTTTAAGGAAAACCATGGATTAAAGTTATTTGCTTTCTTAATTTAATGCTTTTATTAAATTGTATGAATTATATGTACGGTTAACGTGATGTTTGAAATAACATGCCATATAGAATAGGAAGATGCCATATTGTTGCATAATCACATGTCATAAATGCATGATAACTATTATGTTTTTTCAATCGACTAGTGTGATAGTTATTATGAGAGATTATTTGGGTTATCCGAGATAAATAATCTAACAAATTTCCCAAGAAATTGTATTTTTGAGAATATCTTGTGGGTTATTTAAAATGATCATGTGAAGCTCATTCTAAATCATGACTGGATTTTAAAGTACCCGATGATTTCAATTAAGATGTTGATCTCACGAATACTCTAAAATGAACAAATTCTTGGAAATTAAAAATTCTAAACTTAAAATATTGAATGGGTGAAGGTTTTAAATTAAGCTTTTAATTTTAAAACCTACGGGCCCCATTGTGGGTTTATTAGTGAAATGGTTGTCGCCGAAGCCCCATCGGATAAGGATGATCGGATTTCGCTAGATTAAACCCTAATATTTTCAAAATTTTAGTAAAGTTTTGTACGGCCCATCGTCGGCAACACTTGGATACTCAAGATAATTTTGAAAGTAAACAATGGTTAATTACATTCAACTTTGGTAAAATTGTTAACCCTCCCATCGAGGCTCGGCAATGGAACCGAAGGCCCAAATTAAAAATATTAGTTTTACAAGAATCTTGCCCATCGTAAGCCTTGTAAAGATAACTAATGGATTGTTAAACAATAAACGAATAGTAGTTATTAGAATCTACTAGCGCTATATCTCTGTTTGTTGTTAATTATAGTTTGTAATTAGTGTGCTTTTTCCTTAATTTCAGAAAAATGTCTTCATTCAATCCTTTAGCTACAATCTTGAGCCAAAAACCTATGGATGGTACAAACTACGACAATGGAGAACCAATTTAGATATTGTTCTTCAATATGAAAAGCTCAACTTTGTTCTCACTACCCCTATGCCGGCGCGGCTGCTGCGATGCGTCGATGCGATTCGGACTCGTTTTCAGCGGGAGAAGGAAAAATGGGAGAAGGCGAATGTGTCGGTTATTGCTACATTTTGGCCGCTCGCCGCGCCACCTTCGGGAGCAAATGAACATAATTCGAGTGGAGCAACAATGCTCCGGACTCTTGATGCCATGTTTGCTACACCTAGCGCTTTGCTAGGCAAAATGCGCTGAATTCGGTCCACCAAGACAAATGTATCCGGAGGAAGTGTCTTGGGATCATTGTCTAACAATGATAGCAAACTTCAAGAAGGCTGATGACCATGGTATCAAGTTTGAACAAGAAGTAAAAGTTGACCTTCTCTTACAATCACTACCCGAATACTTCAACCAATTCAAGATGAATTATAATATGAACAAAATGAATCTTGACCTCACTCAACTAATGCACGAGCTTGAGAGTCTTGAGCGCACTCTAGTCAAGCAAGGAAGTGCATTGTTTGTTAGTGAAAGTTCTGTGAAACCTAAGGGGAAACCCAAGGGAAAGAACAAGAACAAGAAAAAGAAGAAATCAGTACTCCAGTTGCCAAAAAAATAAATGAAGCGACCCAAAAGGCAAGTGCTTCAAGTGCGGACAAAAGGGGCATTGGAAGAAAGATTGCCCACAAATGAAAAAACCAGGTATGGGTGATTTAAATGTGATTGAGGCTTGTTTAGTGGAGAATCACGATGACAAATGGATCGTTGATTCAGGAGCCACTAACCATGTTTGCTACTCTTTGCGATGGTTCAAACAAAGCTTGCCAAATGAGTAAAGGACAACGAGATTTGAAGCTTGGAATAGGGCAGCTTGGTCTGTCCGCACTAGCAAATGGGACAAGTTGTTTTATCTTTTAATAATTATAGAACTTTGGTTTTAGAAGACTGTTTATTTATTCCGCATTTTAAGAGGAATTTAATTTTTGTTAGTTGTTTAGATAAACATGGTTTGACGTGATTCAGTTTGATTCCTCGGTTTCAATAAGAAGTTCGTCTTCTTTTATTTGTTCTCGTGTAAAGTTCAATGGCCTTTATTTCCTTAGTCCTATACCCCGTGAAGTTAATCATGTTGAATTAAAAAATGTTGAGCATATCAATTGTCAAAGAAAAGAAAAGTTTCCAATGAAACTTATCTTTGGCATTTGAGATTGGGTCATATTAACTCTAACAGATCCAAGGTTTGGTCGAAAGTGGGATTTTAAAATCCCGAACTTTGAGCCGATACCAGTGTGTGAATCTGTTTAGAGGGTAAAATGACCAAGAGATCTTTCAAGACCAAAGGAAAACGTGCCACACTTCACTGGAATTGGTACATACGATGTATGTGGACCAATAAATGTCCATGCCGAGGCGGGTATCGCATTTCATCACATTTATCGATGATTACTCTAGATTTGGACATGTGTACTGATGCGTCACAAGTCCGAAGCTTTTGGAAAATTCCAAGAGTTCAAGGTCGAGGCGAGAAAAGCATCTAGGTGTTCAAATCAAGACTCTTCGATCGATCGAGGGGTGAATACCTATCTGGAGAGTTCAGTCTCACCGACCAAGGAGGGGATAGTTTCGCAATTATCTTCTCCGGGGACACCCCGAAAGAATGGAGTTGCCGAAAGGAGAAATAGAACCCTTTTAGAAATGACAAGATCTATGCTCGATTATTCATCACTTTCGATTCATTCGGGGATATGCCTTAGAAACAAACTATGTATCTATTGAACTTAGCTTCGTCCAAGTCGGTTTCAAAGACACCAATAGAATTGTGGAAAGGGTGTAAGCCCACCATGAATCATATTCGAATTTGGGGTGCTCCGGACATGTCTTGAAACAAAACCGGACAAGATGGACTCGCGTCTTGAAGTATGCATGTTTGTAGGCTATCCTAAAGGAACCGAGAGGTTGGTTGTTTTATAGTCCAAAAGAAAAGAAGGTCATAGTGAGCACTCACGCGACTTTCTTAGAGGAGGACTATATGACAAACTATAAACCAAGAAGTAAGGTTATTCTTGATGAGCTAGTCTCGGATCAAGTTTCACCACAACCTCGAGGGGTTCCAAACTTTTGTTCCCTGTGGTTGTTCAAAGAGGGAAAATGTATCCGAACATACACGGGAACCAGAGATAGAACCAGAAGTTCAACATGATGTTCAACTAAATGAAGAACAAAATCATGAATTAGTTGATCCACTTAATGAGGGTCCTCATCTAGAAGTTGTCAACCCACAAAATGTGGACCCCTTGTAGATGCACGACATCAAGTGCGACAAAGTCGTAGTGGGAGATTGATTCGTAAACCCGCAAGATATCTCTTGTTGGGTGAGTCAAATCGAGGATGACATCATCGCGAGAAGATGGTGATCCCACGAGTTATGACGAAGCACTAGGAGATGTTGATGCTCGGAATGGCTCGAGGCTATGAATCGTGAAATGGATTCTATGTATTCCAACTTAGTTTGGTCTCTTGTAGATGCACCTAAAGGGGTAAGACCCATTGGGTGTAAGTGGATTTACAAGAGAAAGAGAAGATCGGACGGGAAGGTTGAAACCTTCAAAGCTAGATTGGTGGCGAAAGGGTACTCCCAAAGAGAAGGAGTGGATTATGATGAAACCTTTTCGCGGTTGCCATGCTCAAGTCTATTCGGATTCTCTTAGGCATTTGCGACCAATCTTGATTATGAGATTTGGCGCATGGATATCAAAACTGCTTTTCTAAATGGAAATTTGGAAGAGGAAATCTATATGCGGAACCAAAAGGGTTTACAGCCAAAGGGCAAGAAGAAATGGTATGCAAGTTGCAGAGGTCCATTTATGGACTTAAGCAAGCATCCGAGATCATGGAACATCGATTTGATCAAGCCATTGAATCTTATGGCTTTGAGAAAAGTCCCGATGAGCCGTGTGTGTATAAAAGGATCCAAGGTAATGCGGTATCTTTTCTCGGTACTTTATGTGGATGACATACTCCTTATCGGAAATGATACGGAGGTATTGTTGGGCATAAAAACCTGGCCGAGCAAACATTTTGATATGAAGGACCTGGGGAAGCCAATTATGTTCTTGGTATTAAACTCTTGCGAGACCGGAAGAACGGGGTTTTGGCATTATCCCAGGCTCAATACATTGACAAAATACTTGCCAGGTTTAGCATGGAGAATTCAAAGAGGGGAATTATACCCTTCGAGGCATGGGATTCATCTCTCGAGAAGCAATCTCCTCAAACTCCCGAGCGAGAGAACGGATGAGTAGGATACCTTATGCTTCAAAGCAGTAGGTAGTCTCATGTATGCTATGCTATATACCGGACCCGGATATCTGCTATGCAGTGGGAGTAGTAAGCCGGTACCAATCGGACCACGGAGAGCAACACTGGTAGCGGTTAAACATATACTCAAGTACCTACGGAGAACGAGAGATTATATGTTGGTCTACTCAAGTGGGAGTCTTGAAACCATTGGTTATACGGACTCAGATTTCCAAGGAGATATTGACTCAAGAAAATCCACCTCGGGATATGTGTACACCCTTAATGGCGGTGCCATTTGTTGGAGAAGTGTAAAACAAACATGTGTGGCCGACTCGCCACGAGGCCGAGTAAGTAGTAGCTTTCCGAGGCCGCAAAGGAAGTCGCATGGTTAAAGAAGTTCCTAACGGACCTTCAGGGTGATACCAGTGTAAATTGTCCTATCACACTCTACCGTGACAACAAATGGGGGCGGTAGCGCGATCCAAGGAACCAAGGTGTCATAAGAGACGGAAGCACATAGAGAGGAAATACCACTTGATCCGAGAAATAATTAAAAGAGGAGATACAAAAATGTGGTAGCAAAGATAGCATCGACGAGAATCTCACGACCCTTTTACTAAGAGTTTGCCCGAGCATGTGTTCGAGAGGCATGTTTCATCTATGGGTCTTAGGAGGATTCCGTTTGCTATAGCTTTAGGCAGTTGTTATTTTACTTTGTTATTTTGTGCTTTTGAGCATGACATTATGACATTACATTTCTTTTCTGAATGTTAATAAATGGAGTATTCTTTTTCATTTATTTTGCACACTATTTACAAACTCTAAGGTCCGATCAATTGTGGAGTATATGATCATATGAATACTTTCATAGAGGACATGGTCATAGGTTCTCACAATTGATGAAATGATTCACAACTATTAAATTAAGTTGGGCACTTTATTTAGGCTGCAATGTTTTATGAAATGGTTTTGTCCGAATCATTATAAAACATTGGTGTGAGTTAATGCTCACATTGAATGGATCAAGGAGAGATTTGATTAAGGTTGTTCTTTCTGTCATAAGGAATCAAATCTCCGGATAACTATAGTTATGTAGTTGCTCTTAATCCCGAGTTTATTTTAAAAAGTAGTCGAATAGTTTTCATTCTTTGATTTACCAACGGGTGAGGTTTGATCTATATGACGCCAACAACTCGGTATTTTGGGATTGAGACTATTTGGTTATCGGTGTCTATGAGATAAACAACAAGGAATTTATAGGAAATGTCCCCTTGATATGTTTCGATTCTGGATATTGAAGACACCGGCCGCTGCATGTAATCCATTAGAGAAACTATCAAAGTCAAGGGAATAAATAATTGATTGGGTTACGTAAAACTAGTCAATCAAATTATAGACATTATATAAAGGGCAGTGCATATTCTTGTTATAAGTGTCATTGTTCTTGGAGATCACGTTCGGGCTTTTAGTGGAGTAGCACCGAACTAGATAATCTTCTCGTAGATTATCATGAGCCTTGATGAATGACAAATGGTGGGTCCCCGCGTGCTAGCTTGAGACAAGGGATGGGGTATGTTATCGATGATGATGGCTTATGGGCTATATGGTCTTGGGTTTACGAACTCAAGTTAGTATCTTAAAGAGCAAGTGGGAGATTGTTGGGTTAATGTGCTCTTTGGTCACTTAAGCCCAATAAGGCTTAATTGAGACTACAACTCAATAACTCTAAGGCCCATGTGGATTAGGGTTAGGCCTTGGGTGTAGTAGCATATAAACTAACTTTCGGCGCTTGAAAAGATACGGCCGCACAAATAGTTAGGAGGCTCTCATCGAAACAAAAACCTAGAGGCGACGTTCATCATCCGAACGGTTGCCCACACAACCATCTCATCCCCCTCGAGAGATAGTCCGGAAGATCAATCATAGATCGCACGAGGACTGTTCGTATACGAGGACCGTTCGTAGACAAGGTTTGCTCGTGGAGAATCTTTCGATAGCTCTTCAATATCCAGGTAAGCAAAACGATGAAAGGTTTCATCTTTTCCTACATCGCGTGGTACGATACGCTTCCGCGTTTCTGATAAGTTTCCTACATTATGACCCCATCATTCCATGTTCAATAGAATGGGGAACCTACAGGGAAGTTCTATGCATTTAGAGTCATTAGATAAGGGGATTTGATCTCTCCATATATCTTCACTTTATGCATGGAGAGACTAAACCACTTAATTCAGGATGCAGATTTCTCTTGTAAGTTTAAGAATATCATCTACTATACTCTATCAAGTTCCAACTATATGGTACCTCCTAGAAGAATTTCATGGTTCATAATAAGTCATTTGATAGGTCATTAATATTAACTTCTTCCAAATATTATCCTTATAATCCACTTGGAAAAGACGTCAAAACTAATATAAAATTTCTATGTGTACACTTAAATAGTTAAATATGAGTAAAGTTGAAATATTTTTTTTAACCTTGAAGATAAATTAAACTTGATGAGTCAACAATTTATCTTTAATTCTAGTAAGCTGAGATAGCCAGTGTGACATAATATAAATTGAAAGAAGCATCTATATTTAAAAATGAAGTTAATTAACTTTACTCTAGTACTATGTTGATGATGAAAAAAAGTAGAAATATAAAAGTGTATGTAAAAGTAGACTCCTCTTTTGATCTTCTCCAATGAATTCAATCATTCCTTAAAATTGTATCCACTAATGGAGACTGTAATAAAAGTGGACCCTTCCCTTCCCTCGAGGATCTCCGCTTCCCCATGTGACGGTGTGTCACCCTCCGCTTTGGAGACTCCTTCCTTTTCCAACTTCCAATCATATATTAGTATCATTCCTTATATTAGCAAAATGTGAAATTATTTCCGCTGTAGTGGTTGGGAGTTGTGACCACATGGGGGTGATAGATATGCACTGGTTAGTACTACCTCCGGTCCTAATTATAGGAACATTTTCGTCACTATAAAAGTGTTCCTATAATTAGAACCGGAGGGAGTAGTAAAGTTGTTTTGATTGCACATAATCATGAGCCAGTCACATACGCATGTAGCTAAAGTTATTCATTCATTTACATAAATCCACACACAACTGGTGGGTATCTTATGGGTAAGATTAAATTATTACTATGTTATATTATGAAGAAACAGGGTGAACAGAGTGTTCTCTTCCACAATTTGACCATGACGTGCCTATCACCTACTTTTGGTAAAATTCACTTCCTCACAACTCAATTTTAGTTGTTTAACCAGTTGCCCGTGATGAGTACATTATGGTTAGTAGCAATTTCAAATTTTATCTCTCAACCCTGACATAACCATCATTTGCATCTGGTCAAATCCACTTACTCTGAAGACAATGTCACATGTTTAACCACATACACCTAATGTGTCCATTGTAGTTAAGAGAAATTGTGAAATTATTTCGCCTAATGATCATGTACTCACAACTTATATATTGTGAAACTCACCGTCAATAGCTCCTTCCTCTGTCATCTCCCCGATGCCTGTCGGACAACTTCAGATCACAAAAGGCGCCTTGTTAATTTTATTGTTTCCCTTTGACAGGCAACAATGCTTTGTGTTTCTCATGAGTCTTTAAATAATATTTTTTAAACCAGGCAAAAATATCATTAAGCTCATTTCATTTTACTAAACATAATTTTTCTATCGACATATTTTCTTTTTCAATGTATATCAAACAATTTTATAGCAATTTTTTTTTTTTTTTATTCCGTTTCCTTCTCTTCCTTTCCATTTCTTTTTTCGCAACCGATTATTTGATTCTAACAGGCTCGAAGAGATGGTAAGGTCAAAGGAGTATTGATGATTTTTATTATTATTATTAAAAGTAAACAATCAATAATTGCTCATGAATTGACAAGATATCATAAATAAAACTCCCTGATAACGTCATTAAATGCCACTGGTTCGTAACGTGGTTTCACAACTCATGAAAGCTGTTTGCGCGCGCAGCTTCCGACTTGTGAGACTCGTGCCCCTTTGCAATTGGTAAATTTTACCTTTTAGAAAACTAGGCCAACCTCTTTGTTTAACAATTCCCCACATGATTGATTTATTAACCTCCTCTCTTTCGTTGCCTTCTACTTAACCCTATCCCTCTAAGAAAAGCCTCCAATGCCTGACTCCCAGAAAGTTCCCTTCCACTTGATTTTGATACCTCATACATCAAGGGTTATTGCACCCTCACTTTGATATTTAGTTTATTAATTGAAAAAAGGGCTCACCCAGTGATTCTGATGCCCAGGTTTCAGCCAAAAAATCCAAATTGTTTGGGGAGACGTGGGGCTGAAAAAGTACAATAGAGAGGGAAAAAGAGAGTAAAATGAGGTGTTTAAGTTAACATTTTTTCAAATGGGTTTTTAACCCAAAAGCTATTTTTAGGAAGGAACCACTAAGTCTGGAAAGACCTGCTTTTCACAACGTAGATATACTTCTATCATTATCAATCCAAATATAAATCACATCTACAATATGATTTTTATCGTATCTTAAGTTTGTAAAAGGTATATGGAAAAAAAACCATTTCTACCATCGCTAATCTAAACGGGTGGGTGCTATAAACTAGGTAGAGTGTTTTGTATTCAAATGATCCCCTTGCGTATAGGTTTGAACAAGAACCAGGATGACCATATACTCTTTTTTTTTTTTTTTTTTTTTTTTTTTTTTTTTTTTTTTGGGGGGGGGGGGGGGGGAGGATAGAGGCTATCAATTGCGATTATCTTCATTTCCATATTGCCTCTTCAATGATTAAGCGGAATTGCAGCCATGTGAGAGCACATGACGGCTTGAACCATTACAATGTTGGCAACCGCAAGAGTGAGTAGAGTCTACAAACAAAACTTTGGGTCCCGAACTTGGAAAATGATTCCCAATTAGTCAACTATATATAAAACATCAATACGGAGAGATAAGTGAAAGAAAGAAGGCCGTTTTATATTACATCCTGACAGGTGTGTAAACACTAAACAGATTAAAAGGTAAGTATTTATATATGATTAGTGTGAATTAACCTAGAATCCTATTTTTAACATGGAGAGACCCACATATGAGGTATGCGGTATCATAACGCGTGAAATTGCAGGGGGGTCCTGCATTTATGAGACGGATGATTAATCTGTGGAATAGAATAAGAACTCAGAAGAGTGTTCCGAGGTGGGGCAATGGAACAGGAACATGAGATGTCCCATTTGTTGCCTGAAAATCTGTCCCACACTGAATCTAAGCAGCCAAACCTCAAGACCAACATAATGCCAAGTGGGTTTAAGGTCTCAAATCAAAAGGGAAAGAATGAATAGGGATGACTGATGAGGATAGAGGTGGACCACATAAATGATTGTGATGACGTCATCCACTCAAGTGTCCATGATAAAGGCCTAAGCTGCCTGTGTTTCGACTTGGAACAGGATATTGTAATGGTCAATAACGAGTTTTATTCCAAATACTTAGAAAAATTATAACAACTGTATTCCAAGAACATGGCATAGGCGTGAAAGTTATAACATCATTATTCTAAGTAAACGTGTGATATTACAAGTGATTCAGAATAGGCAATCTAATGAAATGTGTAGATCCGACATAGTTGAGTGATTCATTTCGGCGATCATTGGGATGATGGAAAGGTTCCGGTCAAGGGGCCATTTCAGGCATCGGGACCTTTCCTTCCCATAAGGGAAACAGTAGTAACAGTCATATGGAAGTGGGCCAGACAAATTCCAGTTCAAACCAAAAATCAAATTTCCCTCCACAATTGTCTAACGTTATTCCCACTCCTCCCCACTCCGGGCCCACAAAGGCCAAGAAAAGGAACTTCCCTAATCAAGCATGCAATTGCTTATACGAATAACAAATTTTTAACATTTCCAGAAACGTATATTTCTACGCCCAAAGAAAAGAAAATGGATCACAGAAAAAACTACTCTCCATTCCTCAGCACCCCTGATTTAAAACTAAGACGAGCCTGAGTCTGATTGATCCAACACAACTAGCGTCATACGTATCCAACACAATGTAGCCTAGTTTGCACGTTTGCTCCAAACCGTTACACATCCATTCCTAATGTAAACGCCTGTAACAAAACTCAACTAATGTAAAATAAAACTCACTTCACCACAAAAGTATTTGGCGTAAGCCGGGTGGCCCATGTGGCGTCCACCTCAGATGTTATATTGAGGGTATCGTGCACGAGTTATTCACTCTACCATGTCAAGTGTCTTCTTCATACGTCATTAATTATTAATGCACTAAATGAGCCTGTTCCCCTCTCTCAAATTTCAACCTTTTTGGAGGGAGAACGCTCACTGAGTTGCGATACCACACTAATCAAGAACTTTGTTATATATATGGCCAACAAGTATTGTGGACTTCCACATGCAAGTTAATGCATCTGTTAAAGTGCATCACTTCCTTATTTTTAATCAGCTTGAGGTTATAGGCGGATTAAGCCTATGACCTTTCACTTACAAAGGAGCTCTTTCGCCACCAAGCTACAAGAACATTGGCAACGTACATCACTTCTGCCCACACTCGTTGGACTGACCGATCCAGTCGTTTCCTTTGCAAATTCAGAGTTCATATTTCGAAACCCCCATACCTGGAACAAAATGTTTCCTCATTGCAACAGCAACCAATTATTAACAATTTTGGGTTTAACATAAGATTCATAGAGTATGTAGAACCACAGTTGATTACTCCACCCATATCAGCAGAAGAACTGTAACAAGGCTGAAAGCAGTGACATTGGTATCAGTTTAAAAGAAGCCGTTTGAATCCTGACAAAATGATGGGCAGTAGTAGTCCAATACAGATTTCAGGCCAGTGAGTATTGCGGAAGATAATCAGACACAAATTAGTTCATCCAGCAACGAATGTAGGTAACAATGTCAACAGTTTTCTGAGAAACATTTTTTCCCACATTGCTCAACATTTTCTATAAAGAGAAAACCATTTTGCAGAAAATTTAGCCACGAGAAGTGTAACTTGTGCCAAGTAGAGAAAAAGGTTAAGGTGCATTTTTACCCTTAAAGTATGTGCCCAGGAGCAATTTTGCCCCTAAAGTTTTCTACGTAGCAATGTTGCCCCTGAAGTTTCAAAACGGAGCAATGTTGTCCCTCCATTAAAAACCCTAACGGTCAACTAACGTTGACCGTTAGTTGACCGTTAGGGTTTTTAACAGAGAGACAACATTGCTCCGTTTTGAAACTTCAAGGGCAAAATTGCTACTTTTTTTGAGCAATGTGTTGGAAATTATGCCCTAGGGGCAAGTCATTGTTCTCCATTAAGTTATCACTTCATACGCATGTTTATGGTGATAACTATATCCCGGATATATCTTATAGATTATCCTAAATGTCCCAGGGCCGGTCATCTACGCGGGAGCGGGGATGAGTTAAGACCCGCATGACTTTGATAAGGTATGGAGATACGAATCAAAGTCATGGGCACTTGTAAGAGTACAGTCTTTGGACCACCCACTATGAGAAAGCCGCATGGATCTAGTCATAAGCTTATCCCATGTATAACCGCGTCACGACGCCACATGACTGAGATCATCATGGATTCCTACATGATGAGTCACGACCTTTGACCTAGTCAAAAGTCACCTTTGACCTAGTGATGATAAAGGCTAGGATCGGGATCGGTGGTTTTCATGCGGAGGGATGTGAATGGTCAAGATGGAATTTGTCCCTCACATTTGTAGAGAGATAATCTTTGGGCCCCTCGATGAGTGAGTCTAAGAAATGTACGGCCGTACTGTGATGGAAAGGAGTTTCCATTTCACTTATTAGACTAACTCGAGAATCAAGAAAGTAATGGTCAAGAAAAGGAAGTTGACATTCTCCATGCCTCATCCTTGACCAAATTATCGCGTGACAAAAGGACGTGACATGGTTGTACGATAGGTGTATCGTGTCATCGATCCCCATGTGAGTTGGGTAGTCGCAATGTCTTGCTAAAGGCCGCTTGCGATTTGTGGGTCGACACGTGTTGGCCCACCGCTAATCTCATATGGGCTGCGGGTCGCACACAGAATAATCCAACACGGGTAAAAGTGTCCAGGTTCATTGAATCTCGATTAATGCGAGATTAATGAATACGAGTTTAATCAGGGTAAATATATATATATATATATATATTTAAATTCGAAAATAATATAATGATATTATTTAATTGAGATTAAAATATTATTATTATATTATTTGTTTTATGTTTAATTTATTTGATAAATTAAATATCTAAAACAAACCGAGATATTGTATCTCATTTAATTTTCGAATAAAGATATTATTGTCTATTTAATTTAAATTGAGATATTAGTATCTCGATTTAAATAAATAGATAGATATCATTTCTCGGATTTAATTTATTGAGATAAATTAAATCGAAGGCTTTAAATTTGGATTAAATAAATAGGTTGGATTAAATCTATCGATAGATTTAATTAACTATTTTTTAATCTAGATTTGAATCGAAATTTCAGATCTGGTTTTTAATTCGATTAAATAAATATTATTATATTAGATCTATCGAGATAGATTTAATTAATATATATTTAATCCAGATCTAAAGTTTGAATTCAAAAAGTTAATACGATTAATTTTGTATTAAATACGCCGAACAGTTTTAGAAACTTACGGGACTTTCAATGAGCGTATTCTAAAAGCCGCGAGAAACCCTAGAGTGAAAAATAGAGAGAGAGACGCAAAAGAGGCGCTAGCACGCGCTTGCCATAGCCATGAACGAGGATTGTTCGTGTGGATACCGATAGAGGAAGAGGATTCTAAGAGTCGTCTTCGATCGAAAAGGTAGCCCACCTTTGTTCAACGAAGTAGAAATCGCGAACGAGTTTTCAAAGGTAATATCCGGATTCCCTAGCCTTGATTTAAACGCACTGAGTGATCCTCGGGACGGATTCGTAGAAATTTTAATCCGCCGCGTTGTACGAATCCCTACACAATGTTGCCCCTAAAGTTTCAAAACGGAGCAATGTTGCCCCCGTTAAAAACCCTAACGTTGACCGTTAGTTGACCGTTAGGGTTTTTAACGGAGGGGCAACATTGCTCCGTTTTGAAACTTCAGAGACAACATTGCTACGCTTGAAACTTCATGGGCAAAATTGCTCCTGGGCGCATACTTTAAGGGCAAAAATGCACCTTAACCCTAGAGAAAATAACTGAATGCAAAAGTATCATCATAAAGCATTAAAAACTAACGTTGACAGTCCACGTAGGATCTTGCACTAGTGATAGATACATGTGAGCCTTATTAAAGCTAAAAATATCAGATTACTGATTTGATTCCCTGATTATAAAATATCAGATGACTGATTTGTGCGACGAAAACATTCTATGGTATGTTGGAAAGTAATCACAAACTTCATAGCATACAACCACGCCTCAAATGACACATCACATTTATTCACAGTAGAACTATGCTTTCAGTTTCAGGGAAAACATATTTGTCACATGCAATCCCAAATGACCAAGAATTAATTACCTTGCACAACCTAACTTCATTTTATGCAACAAAAGAAGTTTTCCAGCGCCTTCAATCCAAATCATGTTTTGACCAATTAAACATATGCTATCAAGAGTTCATAATGGGCTGAAGGAGGTCAATAGGAATTGTTCAGTTACACTAGAAAATTCGAACACAGCCTAATATCAGTGCTCAATGACTCCACAAAGGTACAAACTAGAGATAGTTATCAATGGATTTTAATGAGTGAAAATGGAAAACTATGAACATACAAACGGAGAGAGCCATGGTGAAGGAACGACGTCAAACAATTCTGTTAGGCTCACAGAAACATGCAAGAAAATTGTGAAGGGGGAAAACAATTCTGTAAGCTCAAATAGACATACAAGAACAAAAGAATGGAGTTAGAATAACTAATGATGGATTTTTCTTCAGAGAAAAGACATGAATGGCAATATTCACAGTCTACAACAATCTCTATAACACCAGGAATTACTAACCTCAATCCTTCGCCTGAAAAGGTTATCGTTTCATCTCAATTCTCAAGTATTTAGTCACTCGGGAATAATGTTGGTTAATAGCTCAGTCCTTGTTATATGTTATATATATAATGACAGCAATATTTGGTGAATAGTCCAATATACTTCAGCCTACACTGAAAGATTCACCAAGAACTCAATTGCTATGTCCGATAGCAATTTCTTGACAATTGGGAAACATTCAAGTAAAAAAGTCAATAACCTCAAACCACCATATCAGTAAAGTTATCCAGTAAGAAAGCAACTGTCGATGACTATCAACCACGTATAAACCGATCTAATGGAGCGAACTGTCATGATGCGGAAAAGAAAGTGTATGAGTTCATTGATTGGAGTAGAAATGTCAAGATGAAAATTACATCACCGCATTGTTTCCAAAACAGAGTTCTCACGATCTACAGCATAGCTATGCCAATACCTAATTCTATGAATTCCTACTGACCTTCCAGGCTTATGTATTGCTATCGTCGCTGTCATCATCGTCATCATTCCCCGGATCATTAGCAATGTACTCTCCGGGATGAATTGTCCGCCTCCGAGTCCTTGAAGGAAGAATGTTATTCAAGTCCACCTCTGCAAGTGGGTCATCCGACAGATCACTGTCACCATCCGAAACAAGCCCATCGTCACTGGAATCGTCGTCGCTGTCCTCCTCGTCCTCGTCATCTTCTTCTATCAATTTCCCTTTGCCCTTGTCAGCAGTCATGATCCCTTTTCCCTTTCGGTCCACCACAACTTCTCCATTGGATTCCTCACCGTCGTCGTCTTCATCTGCATCCCCATCATCCTCAGCGCCGCCGTGATCAAAATTACTGCCCTCATCGCCCCCGTCCTCTGTGATCACATCGGACTCAACTTTTTCTACTTTATCGTCGGTGACAGAAGAACAATTACCACTAAGAACATCAACATTGTCATTCGAGATTAAAGAAGCCTCACGGTGTTTCGCTCCATCTGATGGGGCCAATGACTTATCGTCCACAGTTTCGAGCTTTTGAGCCTTGTCCTGATGACCGAGAGAATTTTCTCCGTTTGCATCAGGCTTACGCTTCGTGGGGAATGTTGGTTCGTCCGGGCGCTTGATTTCGGCCATTAATTTGGGTAGCGAAGGCAAGACGGTAGCGGTGAGGATTTTAGATGGGGCAAATTAGGGTTTAGCGGGAGAGAAGTGCTGTATCAGCACCTACCGCAAAGAAGAGACTCCAGTCATGACTTGTCTTCGAGTTAGGGATGCAAGCGTGGACCCTTCGTATTGACGTAATCTTTTTTTTTTTTTTTTTTTTTTTTTTAATTACAAGACAGTAGGCCCTAATAAGCCAATTACGAGGGGGAAAATCAACCCGCGACCTCCCACTAATTGAGGAGTACCAATACCACTAGGCTACAAGACCTTCCGGTATTAACGTAATTTTTTCTAGTGCCTGATTAGTGAAAATTATATTCATTGACTGGCCATACACAAAACCTTGCTTACAGTTGACCAAAAAACACAGGTAGAAAAGATTTGGCCAGAAAAAACAAGCTTATTTAAGGTATAATAAGTACTCTTCTGATCCTAATTATAAGACCTAATTGATTTTTTTAGAAAGATTAACGAAGCTAATTAAATTATTTCTTCAAACTAATTAGTTTAACTAATAAACTAATATATAATCCAAGGATACACAATATATATGAAATAATTAAATAACTTATTTAGCTTTCTTAATTTCTCAAAAAAAAAAAAATCAACTAGATCTTGTAATTAGGACCGGAGGTAATATCAGTGATCATTAAATTTTATTGGTAATAATGACATAATAAATTTTATACATAAAAGGCATTAATACTCCGAAAATTTTATAAAAGAGTCCAGAGTACGGGTCCTGCCGTCCTGGTGCCACTGTGCAAGAGAAGATATGTTTTATGGGGGGATTACAATGATGTGCATCGAAATATACTTTTTTTTTTTTTTTTTTGCCCACCCGGTTTATTGGGGCTTCACTCGACTAATCCGGATCTGATTGGTCAGCACTAGTTGTGGTGGGTGAGTCTCTCGATGGGGATTTTTTGCATTCACAATCTCAAACCCGAGACCTTACTTAAGCGATACTGGCCGCTTATCACTTATACTAACCCCGTTGGTGCATCAAAGTAGACTTTATTATCAAGAAATATTAATAATATGTGTGGGGTTATTATGGGGAACTTCTTATGGGATGAAAATTGCTAAGGATCTAGGGATTTCTGAACTCTGTGGATAGGGACTCTAGTATCGCAATTCAAAGTATGGGAAGGGGGTAGAATCATAGACATAATCCTTCAGACATGGCTATGTGAAGCTATTAGGAATATGCAGGCATGTTTCTCTCACATCTGAGAGGGTAAACTTTGGGACAGACTGACTTACTAATTTGAATCTTAATTGTCCGCAGAATTTGTGTAAATTTGAGGATTTGTCTGTTTTTCATTTAAAATACTTTATCCACGATATTGTTTTTTTTTTTTTTTTTTACATGAGAGGGGGAGGGGGGCGGGATTGAGCCCACGACATGGGGACGGCCGGCTCCTAAGGCGGCCCTAGGTGCCAATGGCGCAATGAAGCGCGGGGCCACGATATTGTTTATTTGATGAATAGATGAGTTTGGGCTTGTTGCCCCGTTCGACAAAAAAAAAAAAAAAAAAAAAAAAAAAAAAAAATGGTGTTATTATTTTTGAGATAGGATATTGTCATTATCAATTTTATATCACTACCACTTTTTCACCGTTAGATCAGAATCTCATGTACTTTTATCATTTATTTCTCCGACGGTGAAAAAGTGATAGTGAACTTAGTAGTGACATAAAATTGGTAGTAAAAATATCCTATCTCATTATTTCTTACCTTAAAACTTATCATGAATAGTCATTAGCTATGGGTACATTAGTAATCCTAAAATTTGAATTCTCTCTTCTCTGCCTCACGACCCTCCTTTATCTCTTTCTCGTCGGCGGCTTGTGGCACTATCACAAGCCGCCGACGAGTATCATTCTATGTCACAACTGCATTAGAGTGGTGGATCAGTCTCAGATCTTTGGTCTGTAGCCTTTTCCCTCTGATTTTTTAGGGTTGTTGACTTCTCTCTCCTTGTGGCGAATTTTTTTCTCTTCTTCTTTAGATCTGTTCTATGGCAGTGAGAGCTATTTGTCTTTTGTTTCTTTTTTTGTAGTACTGGGTTTTGTGGTGGTATTTTTGTTTTCTCAAGAAATAAACAGATCTGTGAGATCTGAGTATAAATCCTTTTGGTTGGATGGTTGTTCGAACGTTATTGGATTCGACTATCACTTGGTGGCTTGGATCTGCATTCTTGGGGAAAGATTTCAAGACGTATTGTTCGGTGTGTGGTCGAAGTCATCATATTTGCTTGAACGGAGGAGCAGAAATGTTCTTCAGGATATTATAAGTTTTCTTCCTTCTGAGATTGAGTTTTCTTTGATTTTTACTCCAAGTGGGGTGGGGTGTCCGCATACCGCTTTAATTGCGGTAATGCTTATAAGGAGGTGTCGTTAGGGTGGGTTTTACAACCAACACTTTTTTCACGTCACTTCTAACCTTGGATATCGAGGAGGCCGGTTTTGTCCATGCTTCTACTTTTAATCTTAAATCTTTAATGTATGGTGATTGGGTACTTGTATTTGGCTTTGTTTGTATTTCATCTTCGCTTTGTTTTCATGTATTGCATCGATTTGCGTAATAATATAAATAGCTTTTGACAAAAAAAAAAAAAAAATCATCAGTTGTCACTAATGTTTTTGTGGTAATTAAATTCTTTTCTGGGCACCCATAGTAATTTTTTTTTGCTTTCTTCACTGAGGATGGTTATATACTATTTTATTCATGCTTTTTCTTTTTGGTGATAACTATTTTATTCATTTAGTAGCTTTTCTTATAGTCGCCTGGCCAGCTCGTTACGTCATTTACAAAAAACAAAAACAAAACAAATTATTCAGGTCTTTTCTACCTCCGGTTTCCTTGATCCCTCGGAACCATCCATCCCAGCGAAGAGCAAGCTGGTATTAACGAGATATTCAAACATGGTGGGGATTTTTTTTTTTTTTTTTTTTTATAAATTTTAGGAAAGGAGTTGAGTTTACCTACGATCGAAGGGCAAAACATCTGAACCTGCTCTACAAGAGATTTAAGACTGAGAGTATGTATGCTTCCACCTCAACCTGGTTACCCTTGCTTTCCAAGCTATAGGGTGCCTTCCTAACGCCTTGAAAATTTCTGGATTTAAACCCTCTCCATTTGTAAGAGTTTCTAAATCTCTAACTGCTACTGAACCCACGATGGGTCTGGTGGGGAATTTGGGCAGGAAGCAAGCATCACAAAGCTCAATTGGATCTTAAAAGGTTTGGCCCATTTCATTGCACTATCCAGCGGTTTATGGCCATGCACGGAAACATAAGGGGAATCTTTAGCCAATAAAGAGTGATACAGTTGGCTAAGGTATCAGTCTTTACTTTAAAAAGGAAGAGGTTCGATACCTGTGGATCGATATAAAGGCCTCACTAGTGGCTAATCTGTAAATACCTCTATAAGCACTTTTTGAGCTGGAGTTATGCTTTGACTCTAGTGGGTTACCGATATCTACCCTCACCTAAACTTTTTTCTATATAAAAGAAAATGGGGAATCTTTATACTGTTTGGTATGTAGGAAACCATTTAAATTTATATAGATCCCAATTCCTTTTTATTTGTAGTAAGTTTTTTTAGTATCCTTAATATAAAACATCTAATTTGATTATATTAAAGAAGTTAGTTGAGTAAATTAATATAACATATATTTTCTAAAAGGGTTAAGTACTAAGTTTGCCTTGAAAATTTTTTTTTTTTAGAGCAATGTTGCCCTTGAGGTTACAGAGGTTAAGTTTGACCGAAACTCCCACATGGCACTCGAAATGACCCATCTCATTGCCACATCAGCTTATCCCCCCCTCCCAAAAAAAAAAAAAAAAAAAAAAAAAAAAAAAAAAATCTTTTCCACTCCATCTCATCGTTATTGTCTTTTTCAAGCTGGAAACAAAAATCCAGAAAAAAACCAAAAGAAAGACAAATAAATCCAGACTTGGTACTCCAATCAACTGCGTCCACTATGATATAATGCCTCTAATGTTTCTTCTATTCGAAATGCCAAAGAAACAAAATGGAAACAAAGTCTTTCAATATATAGGAAGCTAGACATAAAACTGGGTAAAGGTTACACATACAACCTGAACGAGAGAACAAGAAGCAGTTTTGTACAATGCTTAATTGTGCAAAGTAAAATTCAAAACCAAAACCAGATGTATTTCTCACTCTATATTCCAGATCTATTGCGCATTCCGGCGTACTTTAGAGGAAGGCCAGAAGAGGAAAAATTGAGAGATCACACCTTATCTTTCTTTCTTAGAAGAGGCTGGGTTAGGAAAGGAGGCAGACACGCTGGGTCCTAGAGCTCATGTTGGAGCTGGTGCCGGAACCTCCACTGTCGACGACGGAGCATAAGAAATCACAGATGGAGTTATCGACCTTGGAGTAGAAGGCTCACTGGAATAGGAACAAGGGAGGAATCACTGGAACCTATTCTGGCTTATTTCAACGATTCACAAAGGCAAGCCCCGCCAAAGCCATCGCCAAGCTTAATGTGATGAGAATCATGAACGAGCCCACCACTGCAGCCTTCACCTATTGTTTGGGAAAAAAATTTGGGATTCAGCGGCATAGATCTTCATGGAAGGAGGGGGCGTGTAGTTGGGGTAAGCGGCGCAACGGCATTCTTACCCCAACCGAGATTCAACGTTTTCGCCTATAGTTTGATCACGATGAGGCAGAAGGAGGCTCGAGCATGAGAGGGCAGGGAGTGGGTGAAGGAGCGCTGGAAGGTTCAGAAGACAATGGTGCAGGGAGAGGGAATTTTTTCTCGGGTTTGATTCTTGATTTTTGTTTCCTGCTTGAGGAAGATGATGGGATAGAAAAGATGAGAAGGGGATAAGGCGATTGGATCATTGAGTGCCACGTGAGAGTGCCATGTGGGAGTTTCAAATCAAATAAAACAGTCAAACTTAACTACCGTTACTTCAAGGAAAACATTGTTAAGTTTTTATACTTCCTGGGCAACATTGTTCCAAAAAACTTCCAGAGTAAAATTGGTCTTGGGCGTGTACTTCCGGAGCAAAATTGGTACTTAACCTTTTCTAAAACACTTAAATCATCTTCTTTAATTCCTTTTCCTCCTTGATTATTATTGTGGGAGTAGGAAAATATTAACAAATATGAAGATTATATATTATATTTATGATCAAGATCAACACCTAAAATATGTCCTATATTAAATACTAGAGGAGTATTATATAAATATAAATATACATAATAGATTAAAAAATATTGAAGGATCCATGTCATACGAACACCAAACATGTTTTAAAATTCAATTCCATGCACCCCGTTGTTTTGCGTCTAAAATTCAAAGCGTAAGTTGTATTCCATTTCCTCCGGTCAAGAAAGGCACACGTTGTACAGTGAGGAAAATTCAAAATCCAAAATATATGTTAAGTAAGTAATAACTAAAAATGACCAAACCTATTAGTAGCATTTTTTTTTATTTGCCAGAAATGTTCAAACCTATTATTAAATTATCTTAAAATTGATTTATTTTTCAATGACAGGGGAATGCAGAACCACGGATGTAAGCATTGTCAAACTAGGATCACATTCCGCCAACTTCTCAGGCGAGGGTGAACTGGTCATTTGGGGTTGGTTTGGGATTCAGAAGAGTCCGTACGCGGCCGCCCCACCCTGGGACCATTCCTAATTGTTCATTTCCATCCTTGCCTGTGTCGTTGCTCCTCTTTTTCTTTGCACCTTCCTCTCCTTCAATGGCCTCCTGAGTCTCGGATTCCGCTTTATCGTCGCCGGTCAGCAACCGGCTCCTCCCATGCAAGCTTAAACACTCTTTTCCTACCGTTTCCAAATTTCTGAAATCAGATCCGCGTTTTTCTTGTTCTTCCAACTTTTCGTGTCTGTCTGTTGTCGAGGCTCAAGATGATTGCAATTCCGTATTTGACCGCATTAACTACTTACTTTAGTTATGGCTTGCTCTTTGCCTTCGGCCAATTGAGAGATTTCGGTCGAAAACTTATGGATTGGTTCAGCTCTAACAACTTCCAGGTTTGTCGCCTTCTTCATATTTTCCCATGATCTTTGCAAGTATGCTTTTACCGATGCGTTATTTGTGCAAAGCAGGGTTACGCCCCGATCTGCCTTGGACTCGAAGATTTCTATATTCGTCGGCTATATCTTCGTATTCAGGTATTTCATTTTCTTTTCTTTTAATTTCTCTTTTTCAAGTTTTCATTGATTAATTTTTAATTCAGCCATTTCATCTTAATACTAAAAAATGCGCAGTGTCAATGTTATATTGGACATAAACTGACGCTATTATGGCCTCCTCTTCTATTCTTTCAATGGTTGAATTCATGTTTGAGGAGATACATTGCAGCTTGAAGTTGCTTGACCGCTGTTTAGGGAGTAATCTTACAAATAAATTCGTTAGTAGGTGAACCAATGTTTGAAACGCTCAGTAATAGCTATATAACCAGTAAATTTATTTAAACTGCAAGTTTGTGATCGTCTTTATTTAACGATCTGTCTAATAATTTTTTTTTCCTCTTTTGACAGGACTGCTTTGGGAGACCAATAGCAAGTGCTCCTGATGCTTGGTTTGATGTTGTCGAACGCTATTCAAATGATAATAATAAGACACTGAAGTATAATTTCAGGCCTATTGTTATTTCTTGAATATCTTAATTTTTTGTTCCTTAAATTTGTTTCTCAGAGCTACAACATCAGAATTCACTTGTTAATAATCTCTTCATTTGTCCAAGTGCAGAAGAACAGGAAAAGTAAGCAGATGCCTCAATTTGGGATCATATAATTATCTTGGTTTTGCTGCAGCAGATGAATACTGCACACCCCGGGTGGTTGAGTCATTGGAAAGGTATTCTCCAAGTACTTGCAGCAGTCGTGTTGATGGAGGTAAGTATATTAGTTCATGATTGTCTTCCAAACAAAGTTCTTTTCTGCTCATCCATGCATATATTAAATCAGGTTTCCTCAATTGTGGTTTCTCTAATAGGCACAACTGCACTGCATGAAGAACTGGAGGAATGTGTTGCAAATTACGTTCGAAAGCCAGCAGCTCTGGTTTTTGGTATGGGATATGCGACAAATTCAGCCATTCTTCCGGTCCTGGTGGGGAAGGTCTGTAACTGTCTTGTGAAAGTATCTTGTTGGCACATTAAGGATATCCACATGATTATATTGATTAATATATCTACATTTTACAGGGAGGTTTAATCATCAGTGACTCATTGAACCACAATTCCATTGTCAATGGTGCACGAGGATCTCGCGCTACTATTCGTGTATTTCAACACAACAGTGAGTAGCTTTGCTTCTTAACAAAATAAGCAATTTGGATTGGGGAATGAATGGTGGTCAGATTTTTGACTTCTGGATACAAAGTTTGTTGGCTATTAGCATCTCTCTCCATTTGATAGGGAAGCATTAAGGGTTCACGTCCATGGACTTATTATTGTGGCAGCTGTTCTGTTCTGCATCATCTTCTCTGAATCATAATAAATCTGTGTTATTTGGATTTTACATAGTGACATGTTGTAGAAAGAATTTAAGACTCAAGTTTCTTTAGGTTGATCCACCTTCCCACCATTTCTCAAATAGAAAAAAAGACTAAAGTTAGCCTATATGAAATAAAAGGTTTTCTTTGGAAATGCTTGGTGTGGGTTTGGTTTCTGCATTGCATTTTTTTCATATTCATCCTCATGTTGTTTGGTTAATTTTTTGGCGCTCTTGGAATTTTTAATATTATCTGATTGATTCCCACTCTCCTTGACTTTCTTTCCTGTAGTACCATCTCATCTGGAAGAGGTTTTAAGAGAACAGATTGCAGAGGGACAACCAAGAACACATAGGCCTTGGAAAAAGATAATTGTCATTGTGGAAGGGATTTACAGCATGGAAGGGGAGCTTTGTAAACTTCCAGAGATCATAGCAATATGCAGAAAGTACAAGGTTGGTTGATGCAGCAGCTCCGATTTTTTGTGCAATTTTGTCCTCCTTCTGTATTTGTTTTCCACATGCCTTTTCACTTCAGATGAGGGAGGTGGCTGGTGTTGTGCAATTTCGCTTTTAAAAATGCTTAGTCTGTTATAACTGTATATGAGTACAAGGCTTGCAGTAAATGCTAGAATAGAATCTATCATAATTGCTTTGTTCCATGCAAAATGTTGGAGTTGTAAAATGTTTAATGCATTCAAACTTTAAAAGTTTGAGCTGATATTATCTAAAATGAGTGAATCATGGACGAGGGATAAGAATCTGGATTCAGGGATAATCTTTTTATCTGTGTGATTTTTTATATGAACAATTGCTTTTGCCAGTTTCCTTTCCTGGCAAGAAATCCAGTTGTTATATTTGTCTTTTCTTACTTTATAGGCATACACATATTTGGATGAGGCTCACAGCATAGGAGCAGTGGGCAAGACAGGAAGAGGTGTTTGTGAGCTCTTAGGTGTGGATACTGCTGCTATTGACATCATGATGGGCACATTCACAAAATCTTTTGGATCGTGCGGGGTTACATTGCAGGATCTAAGGTTTGTGCCCCTAAAATATTATCTCGTGAACTCTTTTTTTTAAATAAACCGGCATTATCATTTTGTTTGGTTGCATAATGCTTTGATTGTATCTGAAGAGAAATATGAAATAGCAAATAGAAGACAAGGCTTTTGGAATGGGAGGGAACTTTAGAAACTGTTTAGTATGAGGGATTTGGAGGGGAGAGAAATTTTTTGAGTTGTATTTGAAAAAATTAGAGAAATATGGTTAAAAGTTTTTAATTAATTTTTCTTGCTCTTTTATCTTATACCTCTCTATTAAAATTTTATGACCCCACCTCTCCAATTTTTTAAAATCCAACTCAATTTTTTCCCTCCCCTCCTCTCCCAATCCCTCATACCAAACAGCTCATTGGTGTGAGAGATTCATGCAATTGAAGCCTTTTGGTATTGATGATGAAGTTTCTAATAGAACACTTCATCTTTACATGGGGAGGTTCGAGTGATGTTGGGGTTTACTTGTAGAAGACCATTTGGTTTACACTGCTAATGTTTCAGCTTGCTTTCTGGCAATCTTCATCACAGTATATTGAATGAGATTTTGGAACTCTGGTCAGGAACTTATCCAATACTTGAAGTACACTTGCCCTGCTCATCTATATGCAACCTCAATTTCACCACCAGCTGCACAACAAATAATATCTGCCATAAAAGTCATTCTTGGAGAGGATGGCTCCAACAGAGGTTTGATGTGTGCGTGTGCTGTTATTCTTCGCCTGTCTGCTTTGTTATTTTATCTGAATCTTCTTGTTTTTATATAGGTGCCAGGAAACTTGCACAAATTCGTGAGAACAGCAATTTCTTCAGGTCAGAACTGCAAAAGATGGGATTCGAGGTTCTTGGTGATAATGATTCTCCAGTAATGCCAATCATGCTTTACAACCCAGCCAAAATCCCTGCCTTCTCTAGGGAGTGCCTCAAGCAGAATGTGAGGATATTGAACCATTTATTCCCCTCACTCATGTTTAATCTATTTGATAGGCAGCAATATACATTCCGTTATTATTATTAAATGCCTGCTATTGCTGAATGTTTTCGCCGTTTCAGGTTGCCGTTGTGACAGTGGCATTTCCAGCAACCCCCCTACTATTAGCAAGAGCGCGCATATGCATATCTGCTTCTCATTCAAGGGAAGACCTTATTAAAGCTTTGGAGGTATATGCTTAGTTTCTAATTCTAGTGGTAACTTTTCACTCCGCATGCATCATTTAATTGTTTGTGGAGGTAAATGTGGGAGAAGGTACTATTAAGTTCATTGCATGATGAGCAGTGTCTTTGCTATAGATGAGAATATGAAGATACCTTGTTCTACCAAGAATGTTCCGATGCGTTCTTTTTATCACTTTAGTTGGTGCGCCATGCATCATATAAAAGTTTGTTTCTTCCGCTACATGTTTATTCTTCTAACTTTCTGATTTTGTTCCTTGTCTTGACAGGTTATCAGCAGAGTTGGTGATCTAGTGGGTATAAAATACTTTCCTGCTGAACCAACTAAGCAGCGGGGGCAGAGCAAAGATAAGAAGGCTGATTAAGTGACGTTCTTACGAGTTAGTATGGGAGTGAGAACTGTAGTAAGTCAGGAGCTATTGTAGGCGCTTTTGTCTCCATTTGTCATGGGTAGTTTTAAATCTATTGATCGCTATGCTCTGCGCTTGTATTTAATTTTACTGCAATTGCGGAAGGATTGAACTTGGATGGAGCAGCAGAACACGAGTTTTATTCTCAGCCGCAAGGGAATCTGTCCTGTTGTTGGGAAATCTTGTATGTTTGGATTAGTTTTTGGAGAATAGTTTTTACGATTTATAAGACAAGTATGTGAGAAGTTGTATAGTTGCAGCCATAATTGTCCCCATTTCTTGTGCTTATTCATTGGAAACTGGAAGTTGCTTGTATATGAGGAATCGCTTGAGAATGGAATTTTACATATTGGTGGGCAAATCATGTCACATTTTGTGTTCCCTTTTCTTTATTATTTTTTTTTTTAAAGGGTTAAGGTGCATTTTTGCCCTTAAAATATGCGCCCAAGAGCAATTTTACCCCTAAAATTTTCGGCGTAGCAATGTTGCCTCTGAAGTTTAATAACGGAGTAATGTTGCCCCTCCGTTAAAAACCCTAACAGTCAACTAGCGGTCAACGTTAATTGATCGTTAGGGTTTTTAATGGAGGGGCAATATTGCGCCGTTTTTAAACTTCAGGGGCAAAATTGCTACTTTTTTTTGGAACAATGTTGCCCCTGAAGTTTAAAAACGGAAAAATGTTGCCCCTCCGTTAAAAATCCTAACATTGACCGTCAGTTGACCATTAGGGTTTTTAACGGAGGGGCAACATTGCTCCATTTTTAAACTTCGAAGTAAGATTGTTACGCCGAAAAAACTTCAAAGGGCAAAATTGCTCCGAAACGCATACTTTAAGGGCAAAAATGCATCTTAACCCTTTTTTAAATATGCAATCCCCTGAGGATGCGTGTGTGTAACAGTGACTTTCAGTTTTAAAATAGTGAGGGAAAAAATAATCCTCTTATTCAAGAGTTTATCTTACATTATTGGAAAAAAGGTTTTCATTTTATGGCATGTTCAATTATTTCAAGGGACATATTAGAATAGAGGACTTAAAAAAATGGTAATATTTATTGGAGAGACCATAAAGAATGAACACTAGATCCATGCATATACCAATGGAAGCCATTGGTGACGGTAGAACAAGTTTCATCTTGAGGGATCTTTCTTCTTCATCGTCGGTTTACTTTTGCTATGTTTGTAATTTGTTTAGTTATTTCTAAACTGTTATTTTTGCTAATCCATATTTGGAATAGCTTAAACTGATAATGAGATCGTGGGGAAGTAAAAAACTGATAGTGAGACCATATCAATTTTTTATTAGGTTACTATCACTTTTCGTCTTTATAATTTACATTCATTTTGTTTTTGGTTTCTGAAATTTGAAATTGTTGGATTCCACATTAGCCTCTAAATAAGCAAACTTAACGATGTCAATGCCACATAAGCAAACTTAACATCATTAACTCTAAGTTCAAATCGTTTTCAAATTACATGGATTAATGGTTTTAAACAGAGAAAATTTCACAATGGTTTTAAATTTCAGTGACCAAGAGAAAAATGAAGATAAACTATAAGGGTTAAAAATAGTGTTAACCTTTTTTATTATTATATTATAATGTTTCAATTTTGATACCATTTACATAATATTTTATTTGTATCGCTTGGTCTTACTGAAATATTTTGATAAGATGTGGAATGATTTTAAATTTTTGTTCGTTGAAAAGAGTTTATTGGTACTCCTTTGGTCTTAAATATTAGACATAATTTGTAGTGCAAATTATTCTATATTTAGGACCAAAGGTAATATGATGTTAATATTTTAATATTTTGTCCTTCTAAATAAATATAGTTTTAAAATGGTCCTTTTAAATAGATATTATTTTTTAATCCTTTATTTTAATTTTCCTATTGTTTAGATCAATCCAACTTGTAGGGTCCTGACTCAACTTATGATGTGATCCGTCCTCCATTTTTTATATTACCACGTATAGAACATGGTTATATATAGGGAAAATCACATTAAAAACCTTTTAAAATACTTAAATCCTAAATGAGACTTGTAAATTAAACAAGTTTTAGATAAAGTCAGTCATCCCAATCTAAGATATCAAAATTGAGTGATTTTACCTGTACAGCCCACTTCTACTCCATATGCCAAGTATGCCCACCAAGAAAGAATACATGGAATACTCAGATCTCTTTGCATGATTCGGTTTCGGTCCCACAATACAAAGAGTGACCTTGGTTAATTATCAAAGGTTTTGATCTGCAGGAGCTCTTTTGCCATTAAAAAGGTACTACTTCCGATCCTAATTATAAGAACAATTTTATAGTGTAATTTACACTATAAAAATGTTTCTATAATTAGGACCAGAAAGAGTACATATCAGCAACACAATCTGTCTATCATGCTTCTATATTTAAAGTTTTAAACCCATAGAATGAGATGGAAGAGGATGAAAGTTATACATTTTTTATATTGATGTAGGACACACTCTTAAGGGGGGGGGGGGGGAAGAGTACGCCTTTTTTCCATGGGAAGAACATCAATCGAATAAAAAAACATAGAAAGTGGTGGAGCGGGAGTATGCTATTTTTTTCCTGCATCATCTCTTTCAGATCAAAACCTTTGATAATAAACCATGTTAGTCTTTATTTTTTCAGAATTGATAGATACATGGGTAATTCATATATATTCTTTCGGTGTTATACTTGAACTCGAAAGCAACAATTGCTATGTTTTTTTATTTCAGAATAGCAATTATTGCTGAAGAATTTGATCTCCTCTATGAATTTGAATGGGAGACCAGAGAGATCTCAATGGAAGTTGAAGAATAGGAGAGCGGATAAAGGAGAAGGAGAGCAAAAGGAGAAAAGGGTGAAATTATTCAATCCTAAAATCCTGAATTAGGATGATTAATCTAATATAGAATTTGTTAAATTTACCAGTCTAATTTAGGATTTGAGTATTTTAAAAGGCTTTTAATTAGATTTTCCCTTATTTATAAGCAACAAAATTTAAAATGAATTTAAGACATCTTTTCAAAATTGATTCTAATTAATCATCATTCTTTATTAAATAAGCCTAAAAAAATTAAGCATTAATCAAAAGTGTATTATAATTCAAAATATTCAATTTGAGACAAAATTATTAGAATAAACTAATTTTTTAAAATTAGGTATGTTGGTTAAAATTTACTGAACATTCGAAATGCTGTAACGAAACATTTAACCGATTGTTTGGTAACTATTACCAAGGGACTATGGGGCACGAGAACAAAACGAGCATAATTTCCAACTCTTGGCCTAGTATAGACCAACGGCCTGTTTTTATCTCTCATTCTCTTTTCCCCTTTCCTCTGCGATCAGGGGTCCAACCCAGAGCTACAATGGCGACCAGATACTGGGTAGTCTCTCTCCCCGTTCAAAATTCGGCATCTGCTCTCTGGGCTCAATTGCAGGAACAAATCTCCAAGCACTCCTTCGATACTCCTCTTTACAGAGTACTCTCTTCTTCTCTTTCTCAAGATCTTCCCTCACAGTGCCTATTTTTCTTTTAACTCTGCTTAATTTTCCATTTGCAGTTCAATATACCTAATCTCCGGGTTGGAACCCTAGATTCTCTTCTTTCTCTCAGCGATGATCTTGTGAAGGTGAATTTCCTACAATTTTGAGCTTAATGTTGTTTACAAATCAATCATACTACTTCTGTAGATCTATGGTTGATCGGGTTTATGATTTCGAAAGCTAGATTTTTGTCTTTACCTGTTTCGGTGCTTCTATATGGATTGTATAATTTCCTTGATTCGTTTTTCTGGTGCCGATATTTGTGGTTGTGTGGATGTTAAATTGCACGGCTAAAATTGTTTGCAGGCAAACAGTTTCATGGAAGGAGTGTCACACAAGATCAGGCGACAAATTGAGGAATTGGAGAAAGTTGCTGGCGTTGTGAGCAGCGGGCTGACGGTTGATGGGGTGCCAGTCGATTCATACTTGACCAGGTCTATTGATTGATTAGCTTGATCATTAAATATTTAACCTGTTCTAGTTTCGGGTATATTTTTTTAGTGCTGAAGCTGTCATTTTGATGGAAGGTTTGTTTGGGATGAAGCGAAGTACCCGACTATGTCACCTTTGAAGGAGATTGTGGATGGTATTCACAGTCAAGTGGCAAAGATTGAGGATGATCTGAAGGTTTTTATATTCTTCCCGATCTTTAGTTACAGCTATCTTTTAGTTCATGACAATTCACTGTTGTAGCTCATAATTTGTTTGTGCTGTTTTTAGTCTCTGTAGTTCTAAATCACTCACTTATGATGGTTTGAAGCCGCCTTGCTTTTCTTATGGGCTAACTGCTAGCTGAGGGATGCCAAGAGCCTCTTTGTATGCGTTTTTTCTGGGTTCATTTAGTTATCAATTACTGCTTGCAAGGCAGAGTCGGTACTTCGGAATGCAGCAGTCTTTTTTTTTTTTTTTTTTTTTTTTTTTTTTTTGTGTGCTTGTGTGGTATAAGGGGTACCAACATTTTATAGGGACAATAAAATTTCTGCTTATGCATCCTTCTCTGCTTTGACATCAATTTCTCAGGTCTATCTTTGTCTTGGGCATTTGTCTTTTTCCTTTTCCTACAACATATATACTCGGTTAGGAAGAAGTGACCTAAAGGGCATCACACAACTACAATTGGATAGCGACTTAAAACAACTCTCAGATGGTAAACTATAATAAAGGCTATTAAGTCACCAATTAATTTGTTCAACTGTAAGACCAACAATTGAACTGGAAGCAATCGTAAAACATTTTGTATCTTTTCTTATCTCGTGCGGATAAATTACAATGCACATTGAACGGATTGTTTGGGCCTTACAACTGTCATCTGCCAGGTTCGTGTTGCTGAGTATAACAACATCCGCAGTCAACTAAATGCTATCAACCGAAAGCAAAGTGGAAGGTGTAGATGTTATTCAATACTGATCATAGCTTTCAAGTATGTGATTTTATTTTTATCTCAGCTGACAAACTTCTGTCTATTTCAGCTTATCTGTCCGTGATCTTTCCAACCTGGTAAAACCTGAGGATATTATAACTTCAGAACATTTAACTACCCTACTTGCAATTATTCCCAAGTATTCTCAAAAGGACTGGCTCTCAAGCTATGAAACATTGACAAGCTATGTGGTAAGTTACCAGTTTACTAACAATGCCAAATTTCTTCTGCTACTTTATTGACGTAGTTGTGTCTAGTGATTTTGAATTGTCTTCTTCAATAGTTGGATGGGCCTGTGTCTTATCAGAAATGTCCAATAATAGTCTGAAACTTGATTATTTCTGTACTTTTTTCATTTCTTTGTCATGGTGTTCTAGTTATTCTGATTATGTTATTCTTTTTAGGTACCCAGGTCTTCCAAGCTGTTGTATGAGGATAATGAGTATGCTCTTTATACTGTAACCCTCTTCACACGTGTTGCAGACAATTTTAGAACTAGTGCACGTGAAAAAGGGTTCCAAGTAAGTACTGCCAATAAATTGATTTTCTTTTTTCCATCTGTTAATCTTGGGAAAATTTGGATTCTTTTAAGATTTTTGCTGAGGAACTCTGCATCAAGGAATGCCCTGGGAACCTAATGCAAAGTTTTACTTTATTGAATCTTGAGTTAACTGGAGGTGTTAGGTGACTTACTTTTTTTCATGTCATTTAGATTCGTGATTTTGAGTACAGTCAAGAAACACGTGAAAGTCGGAAGCAGGAGCTAGAGAAGTTGGTGCAAGATCAGGAAAGCTCAAGAGGAATTCTTTTGCAGTGGTGTTATACCAGTTACGGGGAGGTATTATCCATTGTTCATTGTTTCATTAAATATTTGAAAATACGCCTCAATTATTAAAGCAAAGATTACAAGGAGTTTTGAGAAACCAATGAGATCATAGAAACAAGTTTTAGTCAATTGCAAAACTACCTATGTAATGGAATACCTTGAATTTTTTGGCTGTCTGCCGTCATAAATAATAAAATGTATTAACAAGTTTTCCAAACATTGGTGTCTTTACTGTTACTATAGGTGCTTTAATTCTTCACTTGCTATAATTCCTTTTCTGTCTGAAGGTTTTCAGCTCCTGGATGCACACCTTGAATTTTTTGGCTGTCTGCCATCATAAATAATAAAATGTATTAAAAGTTTTTCCAAACATTGGTGTCTTTACTGTTACTATAGGTGCTTTAATTCTTCACTTGCTATAATTCCTTTTCTGTCTGAAGGTTTTCAGCTCCTGGATGCACTTTTGTGCTATACGTGTATTTACTGAGAGCATTCTGAGATATGGTTTGCCACCATCTTTCCTGGTACATATGCTGCTATAAACCAAACAAGTATGCTGCCTATCACTTTTATTTCTTAAAATCTTTATTTCTGACCATTGGGTCTTGTTCGACTGCAGGCAGCTGTGTTAGCTCCGTCTGCAAAAGGTGAGAAGAAAGTACGTTCAATACTTGAAAGCTTGTGTGACAGTGCAAACAGGCAAGTATCTAATTTATGTATACCTCGTAATGGTAAAGTTGATGAACCTTAGCATTTTATACAAGTCCGCCGGCCCCTTTCTGTAAAGTTCTTTTGCCCAAATTGTTTGATAATTTTTTTTACCGGGAAGAAAAAGAAAAAAACCCAAAACAATACAATCCTTTCCCTTTCCCCTCTTACATGTGCGATGCTCAACAAACACGCTAGGGTTGGGAAGTACGACTCATGATATGAACGCACTTCAAAGCCAGCTGAAAGAACAGTAAATGTTGTTTTCTTAAACATGTCTGCTCAGAAATTCAACTCTGCTGTTTTTACAACTTGCTTTTATAGCGATTTGATGCAAAATGTCTAGGAGTTTTATGCCTCATATCTGCTATCTATATGTGTGTAATAACTGATCAGTTTGCCCATCTGATATTGCCTGCAGTGCATACTGGAAGACTGAGGATGAAGCAGGGGGTGGTATGGCCGGTCTAGCAGGGGATTCTGATGCACATCCATATGTCTCCTTCACTATCAATCTCGTATGATTGCTCAAAAGATAAGCCCTATCTCATGTTTCATAGTCCGTGAAATATTTTTCTTTGGACAACAATAATGCCAGATAGGGATCAAAGATATAGTACATTTGGTTCAAATTCCATTCATTGTTTGGACGCAGTATTCAGACTTAAAGGGACTGGTGAATTTTAGTGGAGAGTTTGGGCACCGGGACGATCATTTGCACTCTGTACTTTTAAGTTATTTCATGAAACTTTTCTCGTCTGGGATATGAAATTTGGGTAAATTTACACGTTTGGTGTGTCCATTTATGAAGTGCTTTTTATTAAGTCAGTAGGAAAATATTTTTGGATTGTATTTGACGTAATTTGTATCGACATAACGGTGAGGTTAGATATTTGCCCTAGATTATATTTTAATTTAAAATTAATCTTCAACGATTCATTATAGAACGTTACAAATAAAACAGGTTTAATTTTTGGGGAAAAAAACTTAGATGCATAATAAAGGTGTTGATGCTTTCAATTATTTGGATTTGTTGTAAGTATAAACTTTTAAATTGATAATGATAATTAAGAAAGTGAAAAAGACAAAAAGAACTTTGGGTTTGCAAAATTTCAAATCAATACTTTTCAAAAAGTGAGTTGTCAATTGCTTATGAAGCTTCACATTCCCTTATTAACCCTTGGTAGTAAAACCTGATTTGGGACTATATTAAAAAAAAAAAAAAAAAAAAAAAAAATCCTATCCTTATCTCGTTTAGAAATTATAATTCATTCCATAGACTTCATCCGCTTCGCCAAAATTGTAATATATATATATATATATATATAAACTTATAGTTAAGGTTGTAACCGCTTATATTTTTTATATTCTATCTTGAAATTAGTTTTTTTCATCTTCCATTTGTTAGAAAACTAATGAGAAATAAAAATTGTATGTAAGTTTCATCCTGATTACTAAAACATTTTTCAACAAAGCCTAAAAAAAGGTACCAAATCATTATATATAAGAACATCTATATTAATATAAATGCACAAAAATTAAGAATATCTATATATTATCCGCTCCTTAATATAAAAGCCATTTGACTTTCATTGGAGAGAATAAGGAAATTAAATAAGTTAGATTAAAATACTTATATTTATCTTTTTTTTCTAAATTAATTTGTCTAACTTATAAGCTAATATATAATTTAATAATACAAAATATATGTATAATTAAGTAATTTATTTTGTTTACTTAATCTCTAAAAACAAAAAAGAGTCAACTAACTCTTATATTAATTACCAAAAGTAGTAGGTATCTATTAAGTCAAATTTATAAGTGTACATATCCCAAACCATAGCAAAATAACAACAACAAATTCTAATTTTTATTAGAAACAATAGCAAAAGAACAAGTGCTCATATAAAAATTTACAAATTCTAATTTTATCAATTGACAAAGACAAAATAACAAGCGTCCATATGAAAATTTACTAGCTCTAATTAAAAATTTACAAGTGTTCATAGGTAAATTTACAAATGCAAATACGTATTTTAGCAACTAAAAATAGCATAATAACAAGTACTCCTCGGATCTTAATATAAAGCATATTTAAAGAGTTAATTTTAATTTTAAATATAAGACATAAACTTTTATATTTGTTGAACTTTTCCTAACTTACCCTTATTGATATTCCTTCAATAATAATCCAAAAAGGAAAGGGAATCAAGGAAGATGACAAAAGTGTTTTAAAAAATGTCATATTAATCAACTTAACTAATTTTCTTAATTAATATAATCAAATTAAGTAAATATATCTCCTATTGAAGACCAGCGGAATATGATTATAGAATTACTTATGTACAACTTAACTTCTATCCTATATAATTTTTCATGCCTCCAATATTCATGCATAATTTTACCCCCACACAATTTTAGCAAATTTCATTTTCCTTTTAACGGATTAAAAGAAGGAGAAGTCATACAAGTCATACATGCACAAAAAGGAAAATTTAGAAAGAATGATACTCCATCATGTCCTAATTATAAGACTGGGTTGACTTTTTTTGGAAAAATTAAGGAAGCTAAATAATTTACTTAATTACATCATATATTGTATATCCTTATATTATATATTAGTTTATTAGTCAAACTAATTAGTTTGGAGAGAAAAATAAAAATAAAAATACTCTAAAGTAATTTAATTAGCTTCCTTAATTTCTCCAAAAAAGTCAACTTGCTCTTATAATTAAGACTCTTATAATTAAGACCTGATAGTACAAATTTGAATATATAAAATAAGAAAGTATCGTAGTTTTATGTTTTGCAGAAACTATAAAAATGGAACTTTCTATTCAACAAGTTTAATTGGGATATATTTTTCATATGCTGAAATGTCCAAGTGAACATGGAACTTTCTATTTAGTAACCCAGTCTTCACATAAGTTTGTGAGGGCAAATCATTCATCAAGCCACCAACATAAGATGGTAACATAAACCAACTCAACAAAATAAACATTCCAGAAGAGCAATGTAAAAAATAGTATGAGAAAAAAAAATTCACAATTTATGCGTTGCTCATGTCCATATTTTTGGAGATTAGATTGAAAATGTGTATTCCCATCTTCCATGGGATGAATGATCCTAACACGCAAAATTATATTATACCTAACTAGAAAATGTTCACCTCCAAGGATGAGAGCAAAACCATCCCAAAAAATTAATTGCTCAAAGCATGAAAATTGATGACAAAAGGTCTGAACTCAAAAGATATTACCCAACACAGAGCTTGAGCTTAACTCAAGCAATTTCAGCAATCTTTTTCTTTTATTTATGGTGTGTGTCGGTTTTGCTACGTCTTCTAAAGGGAAAAAATGAAACCGTATCCCGCTTCAGTAGAGATTCTAAGCCTTGGCTAGCTGAGCGGCAGGAGCGGCCGCAGGAGCAGCACCACCAGTAGTTGGCCTGACGAAACAAAGAACTTCATTAACATTTCCAGGTAAAGTTGAAATAAATAAAACAGTAACAATTTTTCAGAACTTACAGCCCCACAAAAACTTTGAAAGCATCATATATTCCCCATTGGGCTCCAGTGAGAGTTCCAATCATAACAATACGAAGAGGAAGTCCACGGGTGAAAAGACCAACCACACCCATTTGCTTCACAGCCTGCATTAGACAGTAGAGACCACATTCAAGGTACCAGTCAAAACAGCTGAAACACCTAACACTTCGCACAATATAATCTAACTAGTCCTTTTATTGTTAAAAATATATATTAGTCCAGCACTCACGTCACCGACTGTAGCTCCCTTGGCATTGTTCAAGAAGGAGACGAGGTTGTCAGCAGGATGGGATACAATAGCACAAAATACACCAGCAACGTATCCGCCCGCAAAACTAATACCAAGTTGCAGAGGTTTGCTGCATTCATTCTTTGGTGTGGGAATGGCATGCTTGTAGATCATCTCAACAATCGTCTCAAAAGAAGCAAACTTCATCATCGTATCTGCAGGAAAGACCATTATTAAAATTACAAGTAAGAATCCATGCATCAGAGTCAGATTCATAGACTTCCACCAACAATGGTTACAATTTCAAACTAGTAACTATAACAATAGGGTGAAAAAGGGTTCCGTTTCAAAAGCAAAAAGCTTTAACCATTCAACAGAATGTCCATGAACTAGGTACAAAAAAATTATGTAGGTGGTGGGATTGAACTCGAAAGCAAGAATTCACTCAATAAGTCCAACATTATTATGGGCATAAATATGGGAGCAAAATAAGAACTAAATTTTTTTATCAATTTAAAAACAATTATTCCAGTGTTTTGAAAACCCAAGGTACTCACTCCAACCATCAATTAAATAAAAAAGAAAAGGAAAAACAAAAGAAAACAATAATCTGATTTAAAGTATACGTATCATCCACACACAGCCTACATTACCTTGGATCATTCATGAACAATCAAAGTCATAGATAAAAATGATAAATTACAATGGTATATGCCCTCTGATTTTTATTCCTCAAACTAACATGCAATATGAAGGCACCTCATCAAGGCATCGAGCTAGTAAAATTACAAATGAATACACAACACCACTAATGATGAGTATTTTCAGTCATTCACTGGCCACCAACAAAAACAGAAAGAAAAAGAAAAAACGAGACCATAGAATTATCCAAAAACTTATTAACTTAAACTTGACCAACTAATTAGTCTTGTAGACTTACTCCTTAAACAGAACCAGTATTACAGCTAAAAAGAAAGCATTGAATTGTTTGAATAACAAATAAGAAAACAAATTTGATACATGCTAAACATAAAGAGTTTAAATCATTAAACACATATCTCCCTATTTATAATACTAGGAATACTCCCCACAGCTACTATTGACAGGTAAGAATACTCCCCCCTCTTTGATCTTTATCCTCAAGGATCATTATAAAAGCAGAAATTGAAGTTTTCATCAACGAAAAAATACTTAGGAGTTTATATAGCTTCTAAAAACTTCACCCCTTAACTACTACTATTCCCGTGTAACAAAATTATTATCCGATCTTCATCAAAAACATGAACTGAGGACCTTCCAGTCATCAAAATGAGGCAGCAAAGCTCCAACTAACTCTGCTACAATGAGCAGAAAATAAGAATATAAGTGGAGCACTGGCGCTAATGGGATAATGAAGACTCTGAAGTAAAAAATTATTGCCTTAAAACCCAATATGAAGTACGCGGAGCAAAACATAAAGCAGCCAAAACAGCATGAAGGCGCAAACTTCAAGTCGTAGCCTATAAAATTCATAGTACAAAATACTTACATGGGATCTGGCGTCCCCACAGAGGAACAAGTCCCTTGTACAGCCTGAATTTTTTTAAAAAAACAATAGAAATCATTAGAGATGCATCCTCACATGCAGAAATCTTAGCGATTAAATTATACATCATCCACTAACAAAAACAGTTGAACAGTTTAAATTGTTCAAAAGCATACCCCATGGTTCCTTCAGATCTAACAAATTTCGGGAACCCATCCGCCAAACCTCTAGCAAAACCAGGCTGAGTTTGAACTCGAACCTTAACAGCCTCAAAGGGGCAGAGCGCAACATCAGCAATAACCTCAGCAGATGCTGAACCAGCAAGGTAGATCAAGGTCTTGTACTTGGCCGCATACTCTGGACCAGCAATGTCAGAATAATACTTCTTAAAGAACTCATAAAATCCAAATTTGCAAGCACCCTGGGCACTGTAACCAAGCAAGGTAGGCACCCAGCCTCTGAAGAAACCCTTTATTCCCTGCTCCTTAAACAATATTCCAAATCCAGACGAGATGCTTTTGTACTTTGCCGGGTCAATCTGAAATTAATAATTGAAGAGGTCAGCAAAATATAGAAAGTTAAAGATGACTATAAGATAGCAAGTAGTATTCCATTCAGGTAAGAACTAAAGGCCAACTAACATCATAGCTTGCGAATTTAAAAATCACAACATATACAATGAAATATTGAAATCATATGGGCAATCTCATAACCAAAACATCGTTTACGTCTCTTCTTTTACTACTTCGGCTCAATAAAAAAAAAACATGCGTACAGTAATTTAATTTAATACGCAACCGGTTATTTCCTCATAATCTGTAGAATCGCCGATCACGATCATTGAAGTTTTAAGAAAACAATATATTCGGTCAGAAAAGCTTGGGAAAACTTTACACCATTAGAGAAGCGGACGAGAAGGTCAAAATATGTACAGAAATGTAAAATAATTTCCAAGCAAACCTCAAATTGCCCCTATAGAAAACTCAAACACAATCAATCCAGCATCTCACTGGCGGAGAATGGAGGTGTAAATACGGCCAACGGTCAAGACCAGCTGGTCCCAAAATTTAAGGAGGAAATAAAAGCAAATCAAGGAACAAATCTGACAAAGAAAGGGATCATTCAATCCAACGCAACGATCACGATTCCTAGACCGGTCCAACAAGCACAAAACATTTTATAATCTCATCAAAGAAATCAATCACAGTGAAGATAAATACAAATGGCAGATCTATTTTGTCGCGAGACATACTGCTAATAGAGCAAAGAATAACCAAGGAAAAGTACTGCCAGGAGTTAATTTCATTAAAAATGCCAGATCGAGAGAGAAAAGGACCTGCATATTGCACTTGACAAGGTCAAGAGGTGTAACCGACATGTGAGTGAGACCACAGCTGAGAATTCCACCGAAAGTACAGGCAGCATAGAATGCAGGAGAGTACATCTGGATCTTGCCAGGCTCACTTGGAGCCGGAATCATGAAGTTGGGCCTGGGGGATCCAAGTTCCAGATTGGAAGCCGAAGAAGCAGCTGCGGCAGGAGTAGAGTTGAGCATCTTCTGGAGAGGCAAGGTTTTGGAGGAGGAGGGAGAGGAGTAGAGGAAGGTAGGGATCAAAGAGTTGCGGCGTGAAGAGTCAGAGAGAGCCATGGAGGAAGAGCGTTGAATGAGGAAGGGAGGGTGCGTCGGAGACTTCAAATGAATGCCAGAGAGAGAGGCACACTCCCAAATCCCAATCTCTAGCTGCCAAACCCTTTCTGGTCCTTGCTTCCTCTTCCAGTCCACGCACCAATGGCCAAACCTGGCATGTTATATGCAAAGTTTGCTCCGCATCAAATGGCCACCTTCTTTGCTTTTAATTACGGCGTTGACACTACCCGTAATCAAGATTTAGAGGAAAGGGAAAATGTTAATCCTCAAGTCTCAAAACTGGGTTGACTTTTTTTTTTTTTTTTTTTTTTCAAGAGATTAAGAAATTTAAATAAGTTTTTTTAATCATATCATATGTTGTGTATTTTTAGATTATATATTAGTTTATAAGTTTAATGTTTCTCTTTTTTCTTTGCAAAATATTTTTTCTCACACACTCACATAAAAGTGAATGGATCTCATTGTAAAGAGAGATGGGAGAAAATATTATTGGGGCCCACAAAAACATTAAACCCTTAGTTTATTAGTTAAAATAATTAGTTTGGAGAAATAAATAAAAATATTCTAAAGCAATTCAATCAGTTTCCTTAATTTCTCTATAAAAAAAAAAATCAACTTAGTTTTATAATTAAGGACCGGAGGAGTATAAGACAAAGTTAGTTTTTTTTAGAGATTAAATAAACTAATTAAATTACTTTAAAGTATTTATATTTATATATATTTCTCCAAATTAATTAATCTGACTAATAAATTGATATATAATCTAATAATATAAATATATTATATAATTAAGTAACTTATTTAACTTTATCAACCTAAAAAAAAAAAAAAAAAAAAAAAAAATCAACTATGAATACTAGCTTAACAATTGAATGTATCTGGTAGTAGAGGGAGAATTTTGTGAAATCGTAAGGAAAGAAGTTGGGGCACACGGTGAGAATGAAGTTGTGAAGGGTAAAGAGGGTGAAAGCGTAATTAAGAGGGAAAATAAGGGGTATGGTGGAGAGTGGAGAATAGTTAATAAAAGCAGGGTTGCTTAGAAAGACCCAGCAAAGCAGGCGCACCGGCGGGGGTATATTCCATCTCCACATCTTGGGAACATCAACGATCAACCCCGCCCCCCTCACCTCCAACTTGCGTCTCCCTCCCATATCTTCGCTTCACCACTTTGACCTTGACCTTCCTATTGCCCTTCATACTTTTTGCACCCGACTTAGCTCGTTTGAGTTGGTGATTGAAGAAGTGATTTATTTTTTATTTAATTTTTTTATAAGTAAGATAGAATAAAAATTAAATTATAAATGTGATTTAGGTTTAAAATGAAGTGGAAGAAGTAGCTTTTTTTCAAACAAAAACGTATTTTGGTTATTATTTGAAAATCTAATGAAATGGAAAATAACTGAAAAAATATGAATTTTATTTTTACCTACATTAATATTAGTTGTATAAATTACGATAAATGAAGATAAAAATTTACATTTATATTTAAAATTGGAAAAATTTAAATAATTTTTAAAAATTTAATAAACAATAAAATTCTTCATTAAATATATTTAATGGAGAAAACGTATATAAATCAGAATGCATACAAATATTATTTTGATTAGATTAAGGAAGTTAATTAAATTTATTAATATTAGATGTTTTTAGAAAACACTGTAACCATTTTTCTTATTTTTTTCTATTTCCTTCTTATTTGATTATTGTTGAGGGCAAGGTTGTCAAACTCACGAGTTTAAGCAAACTCGTGAAAGTGATGTAAACTCATATCGTGAACTCGAATTGTAAACTCGTAAGAATTTACTTTTATTATTAAATAGGTATCACTTGGTGTATAATTAAATAATTAAGATATAAATTAAAAATGATAACAATTTCATTTAAATATATTTTAAATCGAAATAATTGAAATTAAATCCATCAACATTCATCATTTATTATATTTAATAAAGAAATTTTTATAAAATTTCTATACAAAACTGCTGAGCTTGATCAAATCAAAAAAGTTAATACGAGTTAAATTAATACGAGTTTAAGAGTAAATTAACACAATTTTGTAAACTAGAAACGTAAAAACAGTAAACTCAGTATATAAACTCGTGAATTTAACCGAGTTTACAACTAAGACGAAGTTTACCATCGACTCGACTTCGTTTTTGTAAGCTAGAAGCTTAAAAACGGTAATCTCGAAGAGTTAACTCGCGAATTTGACAACAATGGTTGAGGGAACATCAATCGAGGTAAATTAGAAAAAATGGACAGATATAAAAAATATATGTTTTATATTTATGACTAATTATTGTTTGAGCTTATTGGGATTATTTTAGGTAATTAAAACCTACTGTATAACTATTTCAGTATAAAGAATTTATAAGGAATGATTTAGATTTTGAAGGTATAATCCCAAATTATGTTCTAAGAATAAAGAGAAAGAATAAATATAAAAATTGTTTAAGGAAAGGAAAAGAAAAGTAAATAATTAAAGTAAATAAAAAAAAAAAGATGAAACCATTCAATTTTTGGCTAATCACGTGGGGTTCTGATGGCTTATTTGGCTGAACAAATTAATATATATACTCTTTTTAATTTTTATTATAAGGCACCAACCAATAAGTACATTTGGTCCTTTTCATAAGATATTTACTTGATTTTAAGGAGCATTAATTATTTTTTTTCATGTACGCCCATCATTAATATGAGTAGTTGGTAAGAATAATAATAATATAATATTATAGTTTAGTACAAATAGTAGAGATAATATTAAAAATAAGTACAATAAAAAGTAAAAGAATGGATGGTGGAGCCATGCTCGTTTTTAAAATCCGTGGATCACCCATCCCTTCATCATTTTCTCATCTTCCGATACCGCCTTCAAGCAGCTTTTCCACTAGCCTAACGCACCTTACATGAGTATCCAGCGAGATGGGGCTTTTTTTTTTTTTTTTTTTTTTTTTTTTTTTTTTGAGAAGCCACTTGTTTGGGTTGAGCGTTAGAAGAGCCTTAAGAGCGTTTGCGATAGAATTAATGAGCTTTGGAGAAAAATCTTAACGTGGTGTGTTTGGGTTCGGCGTTAAGTTCACTGGAGTTAAAGCTCCTAACGCTCAAAAAGCCCGTTAAGGAAAAGCTCAAAAATCCAGCTTTTTCCAAAATGCTCTCAGCTTTTTGACGTGGACCCCGCCACTTCTACCACCATCAATCCAAATACAAATCATGATTTATAACCTAACTTATTTCCTACCGAGCTTTTTTTAAAGTCAGATAGTTTTTAAACCACCACTCCTACCGTCAATGGCGGAGCCATTCAATGGCCAGCTGGTGCCTTGGCCCCAGCTGGTCCCGGTTGATCTTATAAAATTTGTGAGAATATATATTTATTTATTGTATGATATTTTATTTGGCCACAAATTTGGCCCCAGCTAAATTTTTATCTTCTCTATAAAGATAATGTTTGTTTTCCTTACTCATTGGTGAGAATAAAGTAAAATTCTTGTTTGAGATACTTGAAAAAGTTAGTATCATCTTACATATTGTTTTGATTTATAATTACTAGTTATTATTTATTTGTATTTTCAAGGTTATTTGATACTATTTAGTAAATACTCCTTCCTGGGTCTTTATTTAAAGAACCAACTAACAATTCTCACAAGTCAATAAAAACAGTTAAAGTCATTAGATTTGTCCTAAAATTTAAGTAATTTTTAATATTGTCCCTATTAATTATACTAAACTCTAATATTATATTAATTATTATTCTTTTTTTTGCTAAAAAAAGAGTAATAATTAATTTTTATTAATTATTACTCTCACTCACAACCTTTTTAATTATAGGTATACATAAAAATATTCAATGCTATTTAGAAACAAGCAAGTGCCTTATAAAAGAATCAAATATACTTGTTAGTTGGTGCGTTATAATAAAAATTAAAGAGAGTAGTTTAATACGTTTATTTTTTGGCCCGGATAAAAAATTTTCCTGGTTCCGCCACTGCCTACCATCAACGCAAACAGTCCAATGGGTGAAAAGCTACCCCAAACAAACAAACGCCTTCTATAGGGTTTTTTCTACACTACTGATATTTTCACTGTGATTTTTCCCACTCCAACGCATATAAATGCTAACCCAAACATACTTTGTTACCACTATGTTATATATTGTGCTAGGATTTTTTTTTTTTTTCAAATTTATTTCTTAGTACTATCAAGTTGATTTCTTCTAAAAGTTGAGACTCATGTTCATTATAGTAGTATAAATTTAATTTTGAATAAAGCAATATTTTACCCCCTTCCATAAATCTTCACGCCAATTGGTGATGTAATTTTGTGATATCGGTTTTACCTAATATTTACTCATCTATCAAAATACCACCAGTGCATGTTTGCTAAAAAAACTAATAAAACTATAGCAATTTCATGGTTTTAGAATACCGGATGGTAAGTACTTGTGTTTTTAATTACATACGCACTCCACTTCCCATAGGGATTTAAGTAAATGGAACGAGGTTCAGAATTCTTCTATTTGGGCAAGGTGTATATTGTAAAATGGAAAAATTATTTTGTTCATAATATAAGTCATTTTTAGAGTAATTAATGTTAGGTTATCAATTTTTCTTATATAGTCAGTGTTTAAACTTAACTCATCGCATTTTTATGTCTCTTTCAAAACTTATTTAATATAGGTAAAGTTGAAAATTTCTTTGAATTTAAGACAAATTTAATGAATTAACCATTAATTATTGGCTACGATGAATTAGTTGAAGTGACTTATATTCTGGATTAAATGGAGTATAGTTGGTTTTTTTTTTTTTTCAATTATATGATTTAGTGATTTTTTTTACAATTAAATTAAAGGTTTAATTTTTGCTGTAGAAACATTTTTTTTACCGCACTCACATAAAAGTGAGTGAGTCCTATTGTAAAGAGAATAGAGAGAAAAAATTATTAGGACCTACTCACTTTTATGTAAATGTGACAAAAAACAATATTTCTGCAGTAAAAGTAGAAACCCTTAAATTATAAACATGATTATATATGATTATATATATGTGTGTAAGTTGGCCCACACAAGAACACCACAACTAGTTACTGTATATAAGAATGTATTGAAAAATAGACACACAATTTTAATAAATTTATAGATATCACATCACGTATAAGTATAACACAACAATTCATTGAGCAATTGACTTTGAACACACAAAAACCCAAGACTCAAAATTCAATTAATCACGTATAAAGACAATCACGGCCAATTAAATAAATCACAAAGGGCACACATAGATTAGTTAAGTATGCATATTATTTGGACCAATCAGCGAGCCGTGCCATGGGATTTATAAATTATATTGATGATAATGATCATTTTTAATATGAAATACTACTTAATTTTTTTTTTCCACTGATCTCCATGAGTTCATAGCTATCCCCAAAATGAAAATAAATGGACCGCGTAATATCAGGCACAAATGGGCCAGCCTCGACCTGATATCTGCGTTTTTTTTTTTTTTTTTTTTCCTTTTTTGATCTGATGATATCTGCGTATTAAGATTTAAGAAATGGATTAAAATTTAATACAGAAAAAATTACGGGCTAACGGGAGATCAATCAGCGGATCACTAGTACTCAAATAGGGTAAATTAGAAGCCTAAAAGCATAGGGGAACAAAGACATCTACTTTAGAATGCGTTCGAATTTGACAAAGAATCAGGTTAACGTTGGTTAGCACACGACCATAACATTCGCTTTCCAAATTACTTAACTAGCATCTCTGCACATTGCCCAGCCCTCTCTTATTGTCTTAATTACTGGTACAGTGTTCTTCTGAGATAGCACAACTTTCATGGAGAATAAATCAAGTCCTGATCATTTCCATCAGTCTCCATGGCTTCAGACAACTATATCAGGTTTCTCTATCTCTCTCTAACACACGGGGTTTTGCTTTGAGATTATTATTTTAAATAAAGTTGTTAGGTTTTGTAATATATTCTGTTCCCACTGTCGGTACAATATATGCGTTGTTCTACTTTGACTTCGTTCTGGGCATTAAAAGTTAAAACCATGCGAGGGTGAGCGAGAGTGGTTGAGTTTGAACTTTGACGCATGCCAGTACCCGAGCCAAAATATTTGAAGTCAATCAATTCTTCTAGAAACGGTTTTGGTCCAGAAAATCACACAAAAAGCGGCCTGTCGCTAAATTTTCAAAATGTTAACTGTAAATTATGTCCTACCTCTGGTGTTAATTATAAGAATATTTTTGTAGTATAAAATTATGCTACAAAAGTGTTACTATAATTAATATTATTAAGCAACTCAATCAGCTCGTGTGTGTTTGGATGAAGGGGAAAAAAAAGTGCTTTTAAAAACAATGGTTTTGCAAAATAAAAATCAAACAATTATAATCTCGATTTTTTTTTTTTTTCAAAACTATGGTTTTGAGAAAGCTGAACATTTTTGTTTTTTCATGTTGGTGGGCCCACACGTTGAATTTGTTGTTTCCTTTTGCAATTCCCTCCCTCTCACGATTATAGCTCTCTTCTTTATCTCTTTTTTTCCAATTTTTTAAAATTGATAATTAAAAATTAATTTCAATTTAATTTTAATTAAAAGTGTTAATTTTATAGTTTCAAGAAATTTTAATGCTCCATTCTATCCTTAATATAACACATGTTTATCTAATTTTATTATATTAAGAAAATTAGTTGAGTTAATTAATATCACATGTAGATAAATTTATGTAATTTTTTGTATTTATTATGAAATTTAATGTTAAAATATTTAAAATACAACCTTATCCTATATGAAATTATAATAAAAACTAAGGGAAAATACCAAATAAATACTTTTTGAATTTACAAAACCCCCAAAAGTCTGTTGAATTTGTAAAAAGACTCAGAATTACTAAGGACCTATGAGGGATATTACCCTTTTTCCCTTAGTTTTAAATAAATAAATAACTCTCAAACATCCCACCGCCGACCGCCCACCCACGCTGCCGGGTGGCCGACAACCACCGCCGCCGGTGGGGAGCCGGCCAATAGCCACGGCGGGGGTGGACCTCCGGCGGCGGCGACCAACGGTGGGGTGTTTGAGGGTTTTATTTATTTATTTAAAACTAAGGGCAAAAGGATAATTTCACCCGAATTTACATATCCCTCATAGGTCTTTGGTACTTCTCATTATTTTTAGAAATTCAACGAAGTTCTGAGGGTTTTGCAAATTCAAAAAGTATTTATTTAGAATTTTCCCAAAAACTAATGTCTTTTTTAGTAAGTTTGAGCATGAAAAAACTATTCTGATAACAATATCCAAACACTATCATTTTATAAAAATCATTTTTTTCATAGAATTTATTATGCTCAGAATCTATTCTGAAAAAACACTTTTACCACTTTTTCTCCCGAACTATTATCCAAATGCTAATTCAAACACCTCCAAGATCAAAAGACAATTAACCCATCAATCATAATTTTGGCTTCCTAGAGCCCCTTTAGCATTCCCCATAAGGAGACTCCTTTCCCATCCCTATTTATAGGTTCAACTCTCAGACTCTGCTTGTTCTACTGCATTTTCCATTCAGAAATTTCTGTATATTTGACTGATGTGCAGATTTGGATGAGAAAATGAAGGCCATTACGACCAATTTAAAAGAGGAGTACTGTTCAGATCAAGGAGCTGGAATGCATGAAAAAGGGAGAAAAGATATCAAACAGGTGCTTGAAGAGTTAAGCAAATCTTATCGAACTTTAGCCATAGCATATGACCATTTGAGGTCTGAATCATCACATACCTCTCATTCAGGGTCCTCTTCATCTTCTAATACAACAAAAAACCCCTGTGCTATCTGCAATGAAAAAGCAGCAGGGAACTTACTAGGCCAAAAACTCGAGGATGCGTTTGATTGTGGTCTAAAATCTGTTGTCAGGGGTCCTGATATGAAATTTGAGGGTACAGACCTTAATGTTGGACAAATAAACAAGCTAGAAGATGAATATCATGAACTGACATCAGCTGTTAAGCCAAGTAGCGTGACTTTTAAAGATGGATTAGAATCCAAAGGCACTCAAGAAGAAGAAATAATGAACGATTTTTCCACCAATGAAAACTTTCTTGTGCAGATTGAGGGCTTTGAATCAAGTCAAAAAATGGAAGATCCATCAATAACTCATTGTGACTTTGGCAAAATGTGGTCCGGGCCAGATTTTCAAATTACACAACTTGTAGAGGATAATCTGCAACAGCTGGTAGAGTTGGTGAGAAGAAATGATGAGAAGAGGGAAACCATTAAAAAACTCAAATTAGAGATCGAGGCATTGAAACGTGAGAACAAGGCCCTTCAGATTTCTCCAAGATACTCAAATGCTGATTCAGAACGTGACCAACCACAGACTTCAGGACGTGGAAGAATATCTGTGAGCAGGCTCTTCAGGGGCTGTTCCACATGATAGCCTGTTCCATGCAACATAATGGTCATGATATATTCTAGAAGAACTTCACCAATTTTCAACGGAGATGCTTTGTCTTTTCCACAAGTAAATAAGCATTCGTATTATTGACGGCAATATAGTTTACTACAAATTTTCCGGTTGATGATGATCTCAATATAAATGAATGACGTGTTAGGAATAAAGTTCTCCCTTGGAAGGTCCTGTACTCAGTTATATATATATATACCGTGTCATTGGTGCCAAGACCTTTAGATATATATATATCTATGAACTGGAAACCAGCCTCCGGAAAAAGTAGCTTTAAAACCACGTCACTGTTCTTATTCAAAGTATCTTATTCTCCGACCAGTTCTTAACAAATTGATTAGTCTTTTCAATTTAGATAGGTGCTATTACGAAGTAAATATAAAGGCATGGACAACATGCTTCTTATCAGGACTAGATCATGGAGAGAAACAACAGCAAATATTCCTATTCCCTTCGTCATCACTGCAGTCACCAGTAGTCTCCACATGAACATAGCCCATCCTTAAAATGATGAAATCGCTTGGCATCTCTGACCACAATTTCCCGATTTACTATTTTGGAGATCAACTTAATTACAGTATGGCAGTCACTGCAAACCCGAAGATTTTTTATCACCTGGATTGTTGTACCAGGAGCTGAATTTATGATTCCGAAGGCAACAGCTAGTTTCTCACTGTGAACTCTTAGAATCATTCCTTTCTCTTCTTCATCCACATCATGAACCACTGACGTTACATTTGGCACATAGCCCAATTCTTGCAGCTTTATATTCAATTGGTCCAAATATTCATAAAGCTTCTTATGCTGAGGATGCTCTTTATCTCCAATTAAAAATACATGCACCCTACCTTTAAGTTCAACTAGACTGAACCCAGGGATTTTAAGCAATCCGTGTCTCTTCATAATTATTCTCATCCTCTCAACATCTTCCCACCTTCCAGCGTCAGCATAAATATTGGAGAGTAGCACAAAGTACCCACAATTACTTGAGTCTAACTCGAATAATTTTCTTGCAGAGATCTCCCCTAACTCCACGTTCTTGTGAATTCTACAAGCTCCAAGAAGGGAACCCCAGATTATAAAATCAGGCCTCACCTTCATTTCCTTTATCAAACCATAGGCCTCATTAAGATAACCAGCACGCCCGAGGAGATCAACCATGCATGAGTAATGCTCAATCCCAGGTTCAACATTAAAGTCATGGTACATTCTATTAAACCAATGCCAGCCTTCTTCCAAAAGACCACAATGGCTGCAAGCAGTTAACACTGACACAAAAGTAACATAATTTGGTTTGACTCCTGATCTTATCATCTTGTAGAATACTTCCATAGCATCTTTCCCATAGCCATGCATTCCATAACCAGCGATCATAGCAGTCCATGACTTAATATTCTTCCCTTTCATGCGATCAAATGCCTTCCTAGCCATATCGACCCTCCCGCATTTGCAATACATGTCAATAATAGAAGTACCTACAAACACATCGTCTTCCAAAGCCATCTTTATTACCTAAAATAGAAGACAACAGATAGTATGTTTGAAAAGAATGTAGAAACAATTATTTGGACAAAAACTTGATGAATGATTACAGCATATTTCATAAAGAACAAAATGGATTTATAGAAACGGTAATAAATGAATGGGCAAAAGGAAAAAGAAAATCTATGCACCTGATCATGTATGCACTTCCCCACTCGCAGAGTTCCTGAATGTGCACAGGCTAACAATACAGCGGACAATGTCACAGCGTTATAGATGACATTGCCGCATTTTACCATGTCACTAAAAATTTGGAATGCCTCGGCAGATAATCCATTTCGTGCATACTCAGCAATCATAGAGTTCCAAGAAACAGCATCCTTTTCACCCATCCCGTCAAACACCTGCCTTGATAAATCTAGCTCGCCACATTTGGCAAATGCATCCATCAAAGTATTGCAGATTACGGAATACCCCATAAAGCCCCTTTTTGTCACTAAACCGTGAACCACTTCGGTCATTCTCTTCGAGCCTACACGAGAACAAGCTGATAAAACCGAAGCCACAGCAACCGAATCAACCAAAACCTCTTCGCCCACCACATTCATTCTCTCCTCAACCAGTAATTCTTTAAACATACATATTGCTCCGTGGGCATTGTCATTTTGGACGTAACCAACAATCATGGACGTCCAAGAGACCACGTTCCTCGTAGGAATTTCATCAAACAGTGTTCTTGCATCCTTCAACTCGCCACACTTGGAGTACATGTCAATGAGAGAGGACGACACGAAAAGGTCCGATTCAAAGCCAAAGATTAAAGCTTGTTGATGGATTTGCTTGCCCGCATGAAGATCAAAAAGAGCAGAGCAGGATTTGACGGCACAAGGTAAAGTCGAACGATTCGGGTGCAGAGCAAGCTTTCGCATAGACGAGAAGGCTCGAAGAGCTTCAACGGAATCGCCGCTTCGAGCAAAATCGGCAATGACTGTGTTCCAAGACAAGACACTTGTTTGGTCAACATATTTGTTGAACCAGGTCGTAAGGTTGGCGTTGATCGAAGTCGAATATTGTTTCCTGTGAGCTGCGTAACGGAATCTGAGTAGAAATGAGTCGTATATTGATATCTTCATTCATTCGTGTAATTCACGGGTGTCTTGTTGATTTTGTCAACTTCAGGCTTCCAATCCGCAGTCCGAAAATGTTCAGGTTGCTGGGACTGGGGACTGCACATAGAAAGTTCGACGGCTGCTCGTGGTTTGATACCAACTTTTTTTTTTTTTTTTTTTTTTGATACTGGTTTGATACGAACTTACCATAAGTCCATAATGAAAGGAAATTCTTCCGCATGCTGAAAACAAATTTATAATTGTAATAAAAAAAAATATTTTGATGCTCTAATGTTATAGGAGTGGATAAGTTTGCTTAATTTCATAACTTTATAAATTATATTTCAGTCATCTATCATTATTTTTATTTTTTTAAAAAATATATAATTTATTATGTCGGTTTGTATTTATGAACATTTTTTAATAATTAAAATTTGGGTAAAATCAGAATTTTTTATTAGTAAAATTAATTATGCTAGTATTAAAGGATTACAAAGATACTACTTTATAGAATCAATAGAATAAAATAAAAAAATTTGTGAAGTTAAAAGACAAAAATTCCTTTTTGTAATTTTATCAAGAAAGCATACGTACATATATGGATACATCATAAATTAAATGCTTTGAATTCGGTGGTCAAACCTCATGAAAGAGTATTTACAAATACTCAATCGAATTGGCAAGATAAGCCCCATAAAACGGGCTTTATCATATTCATATTCATATTCATGTATCTTCAGCAGGGACGTTATTAAACATAGATGAGAATTGAAGGGGAACAACACTAGCTATCTGGAAGGTGAATAACTGAAAATTATCTTCAAGACAAAAACACCAGCTTCAAACAACCAAGCTTGTTAATATGAAATTAGAAATGAGCAGGATCCCAACAATGGCAGCTGAGTAATCCAACCTGGTTGAACTGGAAAACATCTTCCCAACAAACCCGCCAGCACTCGGCGCGGGTGCTTCAGACTCAGGAGAAGCAGCATAACTCGGACTTCCCTTATACTGATCGACACCGGTTGGACGAGGAAAGAATGAGGAGATGTTAGGCGCAGTGACGTAGGGTGAAACTGCTGGAGAAGCTGATCTTGATCTTGGACGATCAGTAGTCGAAATGAGTACTTGTGAATTGGCAAAGAAGGCAATCAAAAAGACAAGGACGACCAATGGAGAGATAGAAGCCATGAACTAATCAGAAGGATGCAAAGCAAGCAGAGCGGGGAAGTTAGAGGAGATGAGCAAGTGGTGTTTATGAGAGTAAATGTGTCAGTTGATCCAATTGGTGAGGATCACGGGGTAGATGGAGTTGTTGTATTTCTATTGTCTCATTGTCCATCCATATTTATTTAGTCTCCGGAGTCATCACTTATCAGCACAGAAGAGATTCCGTTAGGCTGAACCTACGGAGGGGACAAGCCAAGTGCCAGTTAATGCTGCCAAGATAAGGTTCTTTCACATGCCCAATGTTTTTACTTTTATAAAAAAGGGGTCCAATTCTGTCGGCTAGGAATTGCTGCCTCTTACGCCACCCCATGTGACATGGGCCACGTGGATAGGAAGAGTCCCCCCACATATGATGATTGTATTCAGATCTATTCTCATTGCCAAAACCAAATGGTGAAGGACACTACCCGAGAAGGGTGAAAATTCTCGAGAGGAGCATAGGATTTCATATGATAAAGAAAAGGAAATGATGACAAAATTAATTGAAAGATCACCAATCAAGCGAGACAATCACGACAAGATTCACTGTCCCTGATCCACAAGGTATGGTACATACTATTATAGGGTTGGTGACAAATACAAGATAAACAACAGAGTGTGGTGTAGACTCGGCCCTTTCTTGCTCAATGGGCTAGACGGGCATCCCTCACCTGTGGTCCCATTCACATCACATTGGAAGAATAAGATAGTGCATGGAAAATATCTGATCCTTGTGTCTAATTGATAGGGGAAAAGAAGGCCCATCAAGGTACTTCAATTTCAAAATTTCACCCTTTGTAGTAGATAGTACATGAAATATGTGGCATATAGATGTATATCTTCAACTTGAGAAGTGCTACAAATCAAAAGAATTGATACAACAATCCAACTCATGCATCATGTCGTTGGGAGTTGACCAGTGTAGAATTAAATAAAAAGGCTACAACAAGAGCTGCCAAATCATGTGAAAAGCAAAAACAACCACGCTAAATTTATAAATCCAAGCAGTATCGAAATTCAGGTTTCTGCGAGTGAAGCTTCCCTTAATTAAAGAAGCCTAAGGTGGGCTGTGTCATTGAGCCTTTTTATCTGCCAACCAGCTTTCAAGGAATGCTGCACCACAGTCACTGAAGAATCATCTATGCAGATCTTATGAAACATCAGAGGGCTGCATCCAAGAAGCCCTGTCAGGAGACACTTAATTGGCACTGAATGAGTGAAGACGCCAATATGTGAAACAGGAGTTGAAAAGCTGCTGAAACTTGAATTATGCAGGGAAGTTTGGTGGTTCACTTCAATAGGAGAAATTTCATCTTCAATCTCATCTCCAGTGGTAGTCACAAACTGTAGCCTGCTCTTGCCAGATTTTTTCCTTGATAGCCCTGGTCGATGATGCCTGTGGAGTAAATCCCAGTGGGTCGGATGAAGAGGAGATCCATCTTGCTCATTAACTGAGTTGTTCAAAGAATGGGAGCTGTGCTGTGCAAATGCCTGGCTCTCATTTTGATGTGAGGAGAGATCCAACCTCAGTTTTTCGGGCAGTCCCAGGATTCCATTTAAGAAGTGAATCATCCGGAATTCCACCTCCCTAAGTGATTCTCCAGACGGAGCAGTGAAATCTGGCTGGAACCTATCAATTATGCTCAAAATCTCAGATGTATAGGTGTCTGATCGAGAACATCCCTCCCAATTCCCTTGACTCATCTCTTCAAGAGCATCTGATGATTGAATCTGTTCCTCGGAAAAATTGATTTCCTGGCAATCGAAGCATTATACAATGAGTTTTCAAGCCCCAAGTTTCAATACAGAACAATTATACACACATCTTTCTCAATCAAAGCTGAATTTTATCCCATGCCCTTAACTGCTCATCATTGAACACCAAAGATGTTAACTTTTCAAGGTTAAGACAACTTCTGCATCAGTTAGCATGCTTTCTATGGGCAATGACTTCAAGCAATCAATAGAAACAGTAATGAACAGCTGTGACCTTTCACCATTATTATTCGTTTTCCTCTCCAATTTCATAAACACACTAGTTCCATCTCAAACTTACCTGCTGATTATTCAACGTTAGAATAAACGCACCCATCTACATTGCAATTGAAAATATTAAGCAGGGTGTTGATAAGGGACTGATTTTTCGTCAATGTTAGTAGCAAGAAATGAGAACATAAGCACCTCTTCAGTTTAAGTGCCTGTCCAGATGCCTAGTGTCAGTTTTAATTAACAAAATTTTCTTATTTTTATGCATTGCTTTCAACATATGGGACATAAGACATGTTCTCTTAAAATCCCTACAAAACTTTCATCTCAGATCTATTTTATCACATCATCTCCAACACAGTTTTAAAGTGATATATGAATCATCTCAATTCATCGTGAAAATGAGAGATGGAACAAAAAAATCAATTTGTACATTGGCACCAAACTTCAGAACTTCCCAATATCACTTCTTCATACCCTTTGTTTCTCCCTTCTCTGCTGAGTTGCTAGTAAGTAAAAGTTACAGCTTAGAAACCAGGACCCAAGAGCATATTTACTAGAGAATTTATCAGCATTTCATATTATGGAACAGTCTGTATGAAGAAAAATACAGTTTGACATATATTAGAGATTAAAAGCAACATGCTATGACTAAATGAGAATCTCGATAGCCCACTTCTGTGCAAATTCTTCATGGATAAAATTTTGAAGAGAAATTAGAAAAATATACTATCGTCACTGATGCAAACACCAGTCATCAAAACAGCAAGTTAAATATTTTTACTTTGGTATATAGTATAACCATCAATGAGACAGTTGTTATCCTGTTCATTTGAAACATGTCCTGAGCAAGTGGAAAATGCAAATGTGATAAATAACAGATATAATCGACACCAAGATGATCAACCCTGGATGGCCACCAGCAAAATGCGACATCATCGATAAACCAGTGATGATGATCGATTATTTCCCATTCCATATATACTCGTAATGGTAAAATCAATGTCGCTTCATCGCCTTCCACTACCATAGTTTATGTTTTTTAGACCATGAATTCCGTATGAGTTGGCCATCAGGCGTAATTTAACTAAAACTTTTTAGAGTTTGTCTCTGAGACTCCATCAAAGTATGTATGTACTTTATTGCTTTGCTTTTTCTTCCCCCTTAAAAATGCTTAAAAACATTTACTGAACTGAAACCAAGCATATGCAGATTGTTAAATGCGTACCTTGCAGATAGAGACTGCCGTTGACCGTGCCCGATCCAATGGGGAAGAAAACACAGCACTGAACCGAACACCCTGCGACTTCAAAAACACTGCCAAAGCCCTCGCTTGTCGCTTTCCATTCGGCGTTAATGCCGCTCCGGGGCACCTACCCCCCACCAAATCCGGCCTCAAATTCAATTCACACTCTCCATGGCTGATCAGATACACCTCCGTCACCGTCTGGTCATCATCAATTGCGTTCGCGGAGAAGCTCCTCGAGAACACTGGAGGCGGTGGTGGAGGCGGCGGCGGAGCCAAGACGTTGTAAGGATCCCAGACCTTGATGGAGGGACCAAGCCGGGGCGTTCCTAGGGAGGAAAGCTGCGGGGATAGTGGCGATGCTGATGCGCGGCAGGGTAGCATCTCGGGTTCTTGCTCCAACACTTTCTTCAACAAGTGATTATCCGATTCCAACCTATCCCTCTCGCCGTTGATGTTCCTCTCATCGTCGTCTTCTTCCTCTTCCTCGTCTGTCTCTTTGTTTACTTGTGCGGACTGGCTCGAACCCATTGTATCCGATTCAATACACCTGTTGAAAAGATCCCGCCGATCCCGTCCGGATGCAAACTATATTATTCAGATTTGAAGCGTAGCGCATTGTACACACGCGAAGAAAATACTTACTAGGCCGAAAACCTTAAGAAATCCAGAATGGACATATTTGAAACTGAAATTGAACAGAAAGAGGGAGAAAGGAAAGATCTATAGAAAGATGAAAAATCAGTAACGAAGATATTGACAGAGAGTTTTGAGGATTCGAGGAAAAAGAGAGATTTCGCCGCAAACTAGCATGGAGTGTGAATGGACTCAAGCAAAAGCAGATATCTGCGTCTTCTCCTGCGGTGTTTTGTTGTGAATTTTCATTCAGTTAGACTCCGGGATGAAAGCATCACTCAAGTAAAGTTAAATTTAAATCTAGTAATCTGAAGTTGAAGCCGAAGGCTAAGCTATAGCCATGCCTTGACGTTTTCGTCTTTGGATTTTATCCTTCTTCCAAAGAAGGATCTTTTGGTGAATGCAAGCCTTCAATGGAAAATGACGCTAATTCTTAAATAAAAAATAATAATATCATAAAAAGTCTCCTCTCTTTACCTAATAAATGGTGACGAAATTAATATTGAGATGGGTTCAAAATGTTACTTTGTTTTTCTATTTTGGTAGGCCGATGGCATTCATCGCGGATAGCCGTCTTAAGCATAAGTTTAAAGTGAGGTAAGTTTTGAGCCAGCGAAGGCTAAGTACGAGGCTTCAAAAAAACGCTTTAACGAAAAACTCTTATATTCTCCCAATAGTATGTTTTTTGTGCTGTTACCCAATTAACACTGTACACATGTATTTTTTCCTGCATCATCAATCCCCTAACTTTTTTTTTTTTTGTGTGTGTATTGGATCCCGTGTTTCAGAGTATGCCATCTTTCAGGCATATCAACGACTCCAAACTAATTTGGATCGAGACCGGGTTGGCCCTTTCGAGTAGAAGCCTCTACCACCTATACATATTGCATTCTCACGTCTTGAACTCAAGACCCATGGTTAAGCTAAGATAACCCCTTACCAGTTGACTTAAACGTTTGATGGTCCCTAAAATTATTTTTTAACACGGCTTACAAACGTTTTCTCCACTGTTTGTCCTTCTCTTTCTCCAACAAGAATCGAGGGTCTGCATTTGTGATAATTGAATATTATTACATTTAATTGTATCTCTTGGTGAATAAATTTAGGAAGGTTTGACTGATAAATCATGGATTTTGTTACTTAATTGGGCTTTGAGCTTTTAAATTTGATTTGATTCATTTTTATGATTAAATTCCAGATTTACAGTGATTTAGTATTTTTGTCATAACTTTTGATCTAGATATCCGATTAGCCTGATTCTTCTTTCCTTTTTTAGATGATTCAGAGATCTACAATTGTTATGAAGACTTGGAAGGCTGATTCGGACAAGAAGATGGACGAAATTGGAGCTAAAGACAGACCCATTTTTCTGGATTTTTATTCTGCTCGAATTTTGTAATAAAGACTATTTATTAGAGGTTTCCTATTTTTAGAGGTTTCCTATTTATTAGAGGTTTCCTATTTTTGGGCCAATATTGTAGCTCTAGTGTTTCCTATTTATTGGCTAAAAACATATTCTCAATTACGTTGAATAGGATTTCTCCAACAAGAATCGAGGGTCTCATCTGTGATAATTGAATATTATTACACTTAATTGTATCTCTTGATGAATAAATTTAGGAAGGTTTGACTGATAAATCATGGATTTTGTTACTTAATTGGGCTTTGAGCTTTTAAATTTGATTTGATTCATTTTTATGATTAAATTTCAGATTTATAGTGATTTAGTATTTTTGCCATAACTTTTGATCTAGATATCCGATTAGCCTGATTCTTCTTTCCTTTTTTAGATGATTCAGAGATCTACAATTGTTATGAAGACTTGGAAGGCTGATTCGGACAAGAAGATGGACGAAATTGGAGCTAAAGACAGACCCATTTTTCTGGATTTTTATTCTCGCTCGAATTTTGTAATAAAGACTATTTATTAGAGGTTTCCTATTTTTAGAGGTTTCATATTTATTAGAGGTTTCATATTTTTGGGCCAATATTGTAGCCCTAGTGTTTCCTATTTATTGGCTAAAAACATATTCTCAATTACGTTGAATAGGATTTCTTTTTGGTTTTATTCTTCATCTTTTCTTCTGTTTTGCTTAACCATGCTTGGCTAAACTTCGTGGTTAACCCAACATGAGGATTCCATGATTCATCCAGAGAACTTGTGCTTTATCGGTAATTTAACTCGTTTCTATTTTCATCTTATCGGATCCGATTTAAAATAGTTCGAATATTAGATTTAATATTCGGTTTGGTTTATCCAAATGAGGGGTTTTAAGTTTTGTTGTGCGATTGCACGTGTGGGTGTCCCACTGTTCGGACATATTCTAGGCGATCGTCTATTTATATTTTGTTCAAATGATGGAGATCTCGGTTCCGAAAATGTTGGTTATTTATATTTTGTTGATGGAAGATTTTAATCTACTTCTTCTCGTTTTCTTATATTCTATTTTATCTTGCTTCATTTAAATTACATTTCTATTTTAGTTTATTAATTTAAAAATCCAAAACCCAATCCCCCCTTGTTTTCATTGCATTTGCATGACATTTAGATTACTTAGGATTTAATAAAAGACTCCTCGAAAAAGAGAGAACGATCTCGGGATTGCTTATACGCAATCCTTGGTTAATTGTTGATTGTAGACCCCAAGACTAATGACAAAAGGTCTTCATCAATTTGCTTACTCAAGTAACCTCATATGGAGATATCCTACCTCCAATTCTAATATAAGATTGGTTTGACTTTTTTTAGAGAGATTAATGAAACTAAATAAGTTGCTTAATCTATCATATGTTATGTATTCTTATGTTATGTATTTGTTTATTAGTCAAAATAATTAGTTTAGAGAAAAAATAAAAATACTCTAAAATAATTTAATTTAATTAATTTCTCTAAAAAAATATATTTGATCTTATAATTATGTCTGAATAGAGTATTACAGAATACTGCCTTCAATTACTAATCTTTAATGTAGATTTCATTGGCAATGTAATTTGTACTGTAAACAGGACTTTATATTAAGTTTCCCTTGTGCCTTATAACCTTGTGTGGGTGTTTTCAACTTGAGAAGTTTTTTTGTTCTCCTCCCTTTAGTTTAGATCGATCTAATCTTGCGGTGCTAAGTCCCCTCACAGTCACCGTGATAGTTAATGAGGGAAGGATCAAAGTTTTATTTCCCTTTTGCAGTTAGAAACGCTTTCTATTCTGTATTTTTTGACAAAAAGCTCAGATTATACATTTTATTTATCCATGATGCTAAAAAAATGCAATGCTTTTCGCTTGTTTTTGAAATGTTTATTCTAATCCACCATTTTTTTTCATTACCTTTTTGCAATAGATATCCTCCAACTGTTAGCAATGTCTCTCAGCTTTCTAATGAATTTGAGAATTGACGGCAGCATTTTTTTTTTTTTTTTTTTTTTTACTTAACGATGTTAGAACTTAGAAGTCCATACCTAACGATGTTAGAACTTAGAAGTCGTCCATGAGATGGAAGGTGAGAGGTAAAGAAAACATGCACGTGTCTTGCAAAATTGGGGAACAGCATATAAAGCATATATGGAATACCGTATATAAAAGGGAAAATATCGTTGAGGTTTTAAAAAAGAGAAAAACTATAAAAAATGTCTTAACTTTAAATCCCCTCCAAAAAAGTCTCCCTCTAGACTTTTTTTAATATTATTAATTACGAATTCAAATATCAAAAAAGTCTTATTGTCAAAATAATTTTTCATGTTGTTAAAATATCTTTTCCTGTTGTTAAAATTTCCCTATAAAAATATTGTTGTCAAAATCGTTTTTCCTTTACAAAATTTTTTACAGGTTTATAAAATTCTACACATTAAAAAAAAAACTCAAAAAAATTTTAACAATAGGAAAAGTCATTTTGATAACATAAAAAATCATGTTAACAACACTATTTTTATAGGAAAATTTTAACAATAAGAAAAACTATTTTAACAAGACGAAAGGTCATTTTGACAATTGGAATTTTTTGATATTGGAATTATATAATTAATAGAGGATTCGGAATTAGTCTTTTTTGATATTTTTTCTTTTTGTTTGGACCTCGCTGATATTTTCCCCTATATATAAGTATGTGAGATGGCGTGATGGCAGTGCATTGTTTTGTTGCTCAAATCATGAGGGGTTCCTGAAATGGGAGGTTAAGAACTAGGAAGAAAGAACGGTAAGATCTTAAAGGAATGGTAGTTAAGTACTGAGTGGTAGTGAAACACTGAAACCTAAAAGAGAAGAAAATACGGTGCGTGAAAGATCGCGAGGCATGGGAAGGACCCCCATTTTAAATTCTCAATTAGAAGGTAATCTACTAAGGTAAGTTTCACTTTCATAATTATTTTTTAATTTAAAAAATTATACACACTCACGTACGCATTGAAACATGTAATTATAGTTTCTAGAAAAATTATAAATTTAACTAAACAAGACGTATTTTTAATGAAGTTAACTTATTAGGAAGTAATGCAAATGAACTAAGTGAGATGCGAATCTTTAGAGGTTTTAATACATGGAATAAAAATATAATTCATTCATATTCATAGAAGAAAAATTAGGATGGACTGCCTAGAGAAAAATATATTTATTGATAATGATCATAAAAATTTGTAATCATTTAAAATGACTGGATATAAAAAATATTAAATTAAAAGTAATAAATTGCTCTCAACGAAATCTTTTACGGTCCTTCTCACATTCTCTTTTATATCCAATCTTTAAAACTAATACAAAATTTTAAATTTCACAAAATTAAACAAGGGAGAAGCCTAGATAAAGAACTTTAAAAATAGTAAAATATAAAGAGATGCTTCCAATTTCAATATTCCTATAAGACGTGAGTTCCCAAAACGAGATATTCAAAATTCAAGCAAAAACACATAAATGACCTCATATTAAAAAAAAAAAAAAAAAAAAAAAAAAATCAAACAAAACTCTTCCACTCTTCTCCCGTGATTCCCGTCATTTCAAAGACCGACAATTCTTCTAATACTTTTCAAGGGGGTTGAGACCGATAACTCTTCCAATTCACCCAATCCACATGAATAAGAATTTAGGGGATATCAATTCAAAGTACTAAAACAGAGCAAGAATTGTGAGAATATTTATTATCTTGTTATTATATTAGATTATTATTATATCTTATGATATTTCCTATTATATTTGATTGATCATTTATGATTATTATCTTGTTATTATGATTAGATATAGGTATATTGTATCTTAGGATATTTCCTATTATATTTGATTGATTTTGATTTGATTAGATTTAATGAGATTCTAGGGTTAGGTCTAGATTTACCTATATAAAAGCCTTTGTGTATTCTTTCTAATTCAGAGATTAAATAAGAATTATATTTTTCTCTCAAAGTCCACATGGTATCAGAGCTAGGGTTTCCGGGTTTCCGCCACTGGTTCCCTGAGTTTGCGTCTGGGTTTGAGTTTGAGTTTGCGGTTTGATTTTCTGGCTGAGTGCTCGTCTGAAACAAAAACAGTGAGAGAGAGAGAGAGATATTTCATATTCTGCCACGTTCCGTTTCTTGATACACGCGCCAGCCCATCGTTCTCTCCGTCCTCCGATCTACATCCACCGTTAATTTGGTGGTCGTCCGACGCCTTTGGTGACGGCGTGTAGTGTACACGCGCTTCGCTAGCGGTGAACACAACTAATATTCAACCCTAGTAATGTTTGGGGCACAGTTCTTCATCAACATCATCGTTAGTGGTAGTTCCTCTGTCATCGTGCCTCTCATCTTGTCCGACGACTGGTCCCATCGTCATTTCCGGCACAGTTCTTCATCAACATCATCGTTGGTGGTAGTTCCTCTGTCATCGTGCCTCTCATCTTGTCCGACGACGGGTCCCGTCGTCATTTCAGACATAGTTCTTCATCAACATCATCGTTGGTGGTAGTTCCTCTGTCATCGTGCCTCTCATTTTGTCTGACGACTGGTCCCGTCGTCTTCAACTCGTGAGCACAGTTCTTCATCAACAACCCATCTCCTCTTCGACGCTGTCATCGTTGTCGAGCCTTTCATCGTTGTTGGTGGTAGTTCCTTTGTCATCGTGCTCCTCAACTTGTCAGACGACTGGTCCCGTCGTCTTCAACTCGTCCTGGTCGCTGCTCGTCAAACTTGTCGCAGTCGCTGCCCATATTTGCTGCTCTCTAAATAGGCCTCTGAGACTCAAGAAGTACAAGCTTAAGAGGGAGTGTCAATAGTATAAAGTTGTATAAGCAAGTTGGACATGATTAACATTTATGATCCAACTTGAGGGAGAGTGTGAGAATATTATGCATTTATGATTATTATCTTATTATTATGATTAGATATAGGTATATTATATCTTAGGATATTTCCTATTATATTTAATTAATTTTGATTTGATTAGATTTAATGAGATGCTAGGGTTAGATCTATGTTTACCTATATAAAGGCCTTTGCGTGTTCTTTCTAATTCAGAGATTAAATAAGAATTATATTTTTCTCTCAAAGTTCACACGAATAAACAAACCCACCTTCTAGACATCTTAAGGAACTCCATAACCGTTGCAATACATTGACCAACCAACACTTGCATGTTGATGTCACTTGCTTTGGCCTCCTTAAGACACAATCCTATGAATCAATGTTTTAAATATAATGAACTTTGAATGATCGAAACATATGACTTAAAACTTAAAGGGCCAATCGTTAAAAAAATTAAAGGGTCAAAATTAAAATTATGATAAACTTGAGAGACTAAAGATTATATTAACATTATATATTAATATCTTTTAGGACAAATACCAATTTTATCATGAAAGTTTTGGATTTGGAGTACCCAGCACCCGGAAGTTTTTTTGATATCATTTTTGCCCTTAAAGTTTGCAAACGTGGCAATCTTGCCCATCGGTTGATCTTGACCGTTGAATTGATCATTTTTAGTATCATTTTTCCTCGGAAGTTTACAAAAATTTGCTCATAAAAAAAACTTACGAGACAAATTTTCTAAAAAAAAAAAAACTTTCGGGCATATTTGCCCCATTCTCAAACTTCCGGGCAAAAAATGATACCAAAAAAACTTTCGGTCTTGAATCTTTCCTAGCCAATACTTTGGTGGGATTTAACCCATATCTTTCTATGAAACTTTGACCAGCGTGTGCAAGTAATACAATGAAAAATGAGTTTTTTTTTAAGGGAAATTTCCTGAAAACACGTTTAAAATATCAAAATCCCAAATGAATTTTTTTTCTTATAATAAGTTAAGTATTGACCACACTTATTAACAATTCACAACCATTTTATTAGGAAAACAACAATTTAGAATTTTTTTAATTTTTGAAGGTATTTTTATGAAAATTATCCTTTTCCTTATAAGAAGAAAATGAGATTTTGGGGGAGAAGGAAGAGGAAGAGACAGGAGTTAATGCAAAAGCAACAAAAAGAGAACTCTAATAAATGCATTAAAACATAGGAGGGCTGAGATCGGTTAAGGATGGGCCAGATGTAGATGACCTACGCCTCATGACAAGTGAAAGAGCCCAAATCTTGAAGGGTAGTTGGGTATTTGGAAACCATTCTTATTTCTTACCTACGAACCCACATGTCTGCCCCAACGTACGACCCATCGTCCCTTTGTTTGCTTTTAAATTATTCTGATGATCACAATACATCTTTTTAGAAGTCGTCCCATGAACTGTTCCTCCAATCCTCATCACAGCCACAGCCCACAGGGACATGTAAGTTAACAATGCCATGCAAATTAAGAATCTGGTTAGAATTAGTTAGTTAGGGTGCTTGTGAAAAAGATAAAGGATACTTTACATTGATCAACTCAACAATGATAATGAAAAAAATAATTAGCAAACCTTCTAGGGATGATTTATTGTATCTGTCAGGGGGTAACACACGAGTGAGGATCAAGTTGCTCTCCTATAAGTGGGGATAAAACACTCTTCACACTTCAACATGTTAACATTAGACCTTTTATATGGATTAAAATCACTATCTAATTATAATTAACTCATGCAAGATTTTAACTAACTAATTTATACGAGGTCTTAACTAACTGATGCGAGTTTAATATCTCCGGCAGAGTTTTCAATTAGTTAGAAAATATTAAGGCAAAAGGCACTTGAGAAAATAATTTCAAGACCATGTGGAAAACGGTTTTATACATAGAAGGAGAGGGGTTTGACCATACTGTAAACTTATCTCCTTGCAATAATCATGACACTGCCTATCTTCCATATACTCGACCAGATACTGACCGGAGTCAATATCTAAACATGCAGAGGTGTCCGATGATAATTATTAATAGGAGGTTTAAAAGCGAATGTAAAATAATAATAAGAAATGTATATGTGTATACATCGTGTTTGGAGAAAGAGGTAGGTTCCAGAAAACAGGTTGAATATGCCGTCTAACATAAAAACAAAAAGAAGAGGGAGTACAGGGAAAGAGAGATTATTCAACTTTACTTTGCCAGAAAGAGCAGTATGATTGAGGGCACTATACATATATATATATACGAATCCCCCCATTTCGTGCTTTATTATATTAATTCAAACACAGCTCTCGCATTGTTAGTTACTACGGAGGAATTAATTAATAAAGTTGGTATGAAAAGGTGGCGACAGAATTCCAGTGTTCTTGTTGGCCCTTCACTGACTTGTCTAACGGCTGTCCTCCCACATAACATGACAACTTTGTTATTCTACAACACATTATTTTTAATCTGTTCTTCCCATACGCTTCTGCCTAAGCTCCTTCTTCTCTCGTTTTGTCTTCTTCTTCTTTTTAAGCCACTACATGCCAAGTGAAACAGAACCTGCATGTTTTACAGCGTTGCACTAGATTATTAATATGACGTGTCTGTCAAACTTCTGTGTTGAGTTACAGTAATTAATTAAATACGAGTATTGATTAATAAAAGTGAGGTTATCGCATAGACCCAATTAGTTTTTTTTTGAGTGTTACGTTGTGGAAACAGGAAGCTATATAAACTGGACCCGTATATAATTAATTCCTAATTGGTCCATTCGTTTTTTCATTTAATGGACGTCGACGTAAAAAGGAGGATATATAGTCATAAAAACAAGAAAATATTGGAACCAAGCACAAGTCATTACAAGTGTCATACCCAAAACCAGTTATTAGAGTTGAATAGCCAAATATCTTATCTGACTCCTCTTTTACTGTAACATTACTGACGAGGAATTCATAACAATGCACCTTTAATTGCTTGCCTCCTACTAATCAACTCCTCCGGTTGACTAACATTTGATGAAAGCACAAGGTAAAAAACACAAGTTTTTATAAGAGACACTCCCTAAAAAACAGTTATTAAAATTGGATAGCTTAAGGCTCTCATAGTGTGAGACTCACTCCATGACAGTACCATGACTTGAAGTTAAACATGAAACTATATACTACTCCTAGTCTTAATTATAAAGATCAGGGTGATTTTTTTTGTTGAAAGATTAAGGAAAATAAATAAAGTACTTAATAATATCATATGTTGTGTATCCTTAAATTATATATTAGTTTATTAGTCAAACTAATTAGTTTAGAGAAAAAATGAAAATGAAAATATTCTAAAATAATTTAATTAACTTCCTTGTTATATAATGTTTGCAAGATTTACATGTAATTATTTAAAATGTTGAGGCTAGGTAAGAGGAAGCCGGCCGGCAAGGATGTATTTTTGGGAGAAGATGTCAATCAAGACAATTGCTGCAGATTAATACTCTTAATTATTTATCAATCTTTATTAGTACACTATACATATAGTGAGTTTAAATATATAATATGGTCAAAAACAACACTGGATCTCTACATGCAAAAAGATTGATATGAGAGATAATATAATTAAAATGATGGGATTGTATTGAAGATAAGAATAAGATAAAGGGGAGAGGGAAGAGGTACAAGAGTGCATAGCATAGTCTTTATAAAAAGGGTCTTTCTATGCTTTTTGTCTTGATGGGGCTGCCAGCATTTTCATATTATCGTGGTCGGTCCAGTACTCTCTGATCTCCATCACACTCCATATCTTCTTTGCGATATTCTCGTTGAAATGTATGCGCTTTTCATTATTCCCATTACATTGAACAATTTTTTTGTTCTTAATTTGGAGGATTGATTAATTTATATCATTATTAATTCTTGGCATGTTTTTCTCCGCTTGCCATCACAATATTCCAATATGCCCCCAGCTCAAGCAATTGTTGAGCAGACATTATTAATTTGTTAATATTGGACTTTCTATGCGAGAGTTGACAAAATAACAAGTGAAGGGAAATTCAATAATCACCGTGAAACTTAGTTGAAGCAAATAATTATATTATAGAGTCTAGAACAGTAATTTATTATTACTCCCTCCCATTCTTAATCTTATATATGTTCTTGAAGTTGATCTTGGTTTTAGATGTAAGACTTATTTGTCAATCTTTTTCTCATTTGTCTTTATTAATGTTCAATCAGCAGTAATCAAGAAGGAAAGATGAGGAGATAATTAAAGAAAATGACCAATATATTTTAAAAATATATGTTATATTAACCAATTTCACTAATCTAGTCAAATTAAATAAGTGGGTCTTATATAAGAACTAGATGAAGTATTAGAGTGCTGAGGAAGCATGAGGTGTGGCATCAGAAATGATAAGATAATTACTTCTTCATGTCCTTTTTATAAGACACAAACTAACAATTTTCACAAACCAATAAAAACAGTTAAAGTTAATAAGGTTGTCCTAAAAGTTAAGTAACTTCCAATATTACATCTATTAATTACACTAAACTCTAATATTATACTCCTTCCGGTCCTAATTATAAAAACATTTTAGTATTACAATTTGCTCTACAAAAGTGTTCCTATAATTAGGATCGGAGGTAGTATTAATTATTACTCTAATCTACTATCCTTATTAATTATGGGCATATACATGAAAAAAAAATTAATGGGTTTTATAAACAAATATGTGCCTTATAAAAATGACCAGATACAATTGTTAGTTAATACCTTTAAATAAAGATTAGAGAGAGTAGTTATTAGTCAGCCATCCTTCACGCACCACAGTCCTCCTCCATCTAATGAAAATAAATTTTCTGACGATTGTAACTTATTTGACTTTCAGGAATTTAGGATAAAAAAAAATCAATATAGAATAAAAGAATACATATAGGGTAAAACAAAGAAATTCGTATTTTATTCCTTTCAAGTTTCAACTAATACGATCTTTCATTAATTAGCAAACAATAAACACGACTCATCATCCCCTGCATACTGATCCTTTTTCTCAAACAAGGATGTAAAATGAGATTGCAACCCGCAAAAAAACAAATATATAAAAGGAATTTTTTTGGAGGGGTATGAGAGGATGAAATTAAAGTTTCAGTATTTATTCATATGTGTCTACCTTCTTACCTGTGATGGTACCAATGAACTGGCAACAATTGCAGGGTCGAATTCATTTTCAAATTCTTTTCCCCCCAGTGATCCCATTCATTCCCCCTTGCAACTATAAATTAATGATTATCTCATCTTTCCTTTTCTTATTTTCTCCCCATTATTGAGAATGGACTATGGATGCTAACACTCACACTTATTCTTATTATAAGACATCAACTAACAAGTGCTCTTAATTTTTTTTTACAATGTGTTTGTTAGTTTTAAAGAGCATTAAATATTTTTTACTATGTATACCCATGCATACTTAATAAGAATAGTGGGAAAGAGTGATTATTAATATATGATTCTACCTCCGGTTCTAATTATAAAACAAAGTTTATAGTGCAAAATTGCATTACAAACTTTATCCTATAATTAGGACTAGAGATAGTATTAGAGTTTAATGAACTTGGTAACTTGAATTTTAAGACAAAATTAATGTTTTTAATGCTATGTGGGAATTGTTAACAAGGACCATAAGCGTACCACTTTGGTCCTATTTATAAGTCCCATTTTGACTAAATCATACATACCAAGGAGAGGTAGTTAGCTCAATGATTATGAGGTGAATTTTCAACTTTACCCTTATTTATAATTGGGTACCTTCAACTTTTTCTTCACTCTCTATTTTCATTGGTACAATTAATATGGGTAAAATTGTCACAATCTCATTTATTTGGTCAAATGAGACTTATAAATAGGACCAAATTTTTTAATCAAAAGGGACTTATAAATAGGACCACAGTAGTATATAATTAAACCGTCATCTAGTAAGCTTATTTTTATTCTCCAACGTCAACTTCCTTATACGCATCATTAAATGGGACAGATCACAAAGAGCCAGCCGGCCATGTTCTACCTCAGTCCTCACCAAGTTCTGTTTCTATCTTCTTCTCTCTCTGCATGAAAATGCGGGCCCAACATTACAATAGTATTTATACAACACAAAACAATAAGGTTTCCTCGCTCCTTCCATAAATATACTGATACAGCCTTCTCTCTACTGTCTCTGCCCTCATAGTTCAGACCTCATCGCCCGAGAATCTGAGATCTATCTGTGTCTTCAACGCCGGCATGTTCAGAACACTATCAAGGTTCGTTCGAATAAATCCTTTAAGTCGTTTATATATAGACCTTTTTTAGAGCATTTACATATCAATGTGAAAATGATGTGAGGTCTGTTTGTGAAGTATTTTTTGTCTCTATTTGCCTGCAGGGAGTTCAAAATCACGAGCTTCTTCATCAGTGATGCGCTAAAAAAGCAAAGCAGATTCTACACAGCGGTTGGTGTAAGAAGGTGAGTCTCATGCTATCTTTTTAATTAACTAGTTACCCACAATTCACTGATGAATCATTGAATACGACGATCAGTATTCAGTATGTATATATAGTGTCGATGCTCTTTATTAATATACAGGTATGTTTCTCTTATATTTAGGTTTTCTCGCAAAAGCTATATGAGTACTATATATACATACCTCTCCAAAACTATTCATCTAATTAGTAATTAACCAGCTGTCTTTCCAGGCAGAGGGAGAGGGGACAGCCTGTGATGATTCATTTTTATTTTGTTTTTTATTTTTATTTTGCTTGTTTAGGTGCTGATGCTTTGATATATATCTGTGTGTGTGGCTCTCTCTCCATATCTATAACATTTTCCTGGAGGAAATTATATGCTCCCGCAAGATCCGGGAAAGAATTAATTAAGATCACTTCAATTTTCGAGTATTTTTCTGGAAATGGGATTGTGTTTTGTGGGAGTGGTTTCTCCCATTTTTCCTTCCTTTACTCTCATTTAATTTTCTCATCTCCAATATGGATGAAAATTCTAATGGTCTAGTGCATCAAAAAAAAAAATTTTAATGGTCTAGATTTTAAATTTTGTAAAAATATTATTAGTTTTACTTAAAAATACATAAACAAATTTAAATTGTTAAAAATTGATTTGAAAAGAAGTACTCTATTATTATAGAATAAATTTTCGTTCCATTTTTCTTACTACATACCTATGTAAACTATTCAGAAGACATTTTAGCAGTTAAAATTTATTTATATTTTTTTAACTAAATTATAATTATGAGTAATGTTTTTATAAAATGTAAAATCTGTACCATTGAAATTTTTATTTAATGGCCAAGATGAGAAAATGAGGGAAAAAGGAGAATAAGAGAAAAGGAGATAAATCACTCCACTGTTCTGTGAGGTTTTGAGAGGGTTTACGATAACTTGCGTTGCAAGTGGGCAAAGCCATTTCTCGATATATTTATATTTTTCTAGAAAAGAATTAAGGCTGTTCCATTGTTCTGTGCTTTTTCTGGGAGTGGATGGTGTTTTTGGTTCCAAGTCATTTCTCTCCATGGAAAGAAGATAACCTTTTCCACAGTAGTGCGATTCTTGCAGATCACTTTTAAAAGCTGACCCCGGTTGATCTTTTGATTTTACCTATTAAATCATAAATATGAAAGCATATTGCAAAACCTAAAACCATAGATTTATATTATATTATATACATAAACTTCGTTTGTCGTTTTCAAACGTGATAGAAACAGCAAGGGATCATTGAACTTGAAATTCTTAAACTTGTGTGCCCGTCTCTCTTTTCTACTTATGTGTTTGTTCGTCATAGAGAGGCTACATTGACATATGTAGTACATTTTATGTATTTTAGCATGTTTAATAAATAAGTACCAGCTAGTAGCAATATTGTTTGCTATAGATTTGATGTTTTATATTGATGTTGACGAGATTAATGTTGATATCGACAAGTACACCCACCGAAATAGTGAAATCTTGGTTTATGGGCGTTGTTGGCAAACGAAAACTTACTGTGGTGTAAAAAACAAGTCATTTTAAGATTATCATGTAGGAGATTTCAGTGAAGCACATGTACAGGCGCAAATCATGATACCTGCCCCTCAGTTTGCATGTTCTCTTGCCATAGATCTAGTAATAAACACCACCTTTTCCTATTTGTTTTATTTTTTAACTAAACGTGCCAATAACATATTTCATTTTCATGGATTTTCCAACTGACAATATAGAACCATATACATCGGAGGGAATCAATAAAGCTCCAATTTTCAGGCCACATGTGTATAAAAATTAGAAACCAACCCTTCCTGAGCTGTGCATGTGGTATTTTTTAGCATTTTCAACTTCCCCAATGATGATCAATCTTTGAATTAAAGTTAGAATATGTAGGTAAAGATCATCTCTCTTTGTCTATTCTTTTTTCTTTTGTGTTCTTTTTCAAAGTCACACAAGAGAGGCAATCTAAATCAATCTTGTTAGAGGAAACTAGGGTCCACGACTATCATCTTCCAACTTTGCCGAAAAGAAATGATGCTTTACTGATTTAGACAATTGAGATAAAGCTGATAGTGTCATTTTCACAGCAGTCATCATGAAGAGACCACCATTTTCTCTATTGCCCATTTCAAACTAGAGATTTGGTTTGACATTATATTCCCATCCTTTCTTCACTTTAATGATAACTAACGATGATCATCTGGGCTCCAAAATACAGGTTAGAGGGAAAGGTGGCTCTCATAACTGGATCCGCAAGTGGGCTAGGCAAGGCCTCGGCCCATGAATTTGTCCAACATGGGGCCCAAGTCATTATTGCAGACAGAGACACTCTTCTTGGTCCACAAGTTGCCAAAGAACTGGGCCCATCAGCCCACTTTGTTGAATGCGATGTTGCCGATGAGGCCCAAGTTGCAGAAGCTGTAAATGTTGCCATAGCTCGCCACGGAAAACTTGACATAATGTACAACAACGCCGGAATAACAGGCCCGACCTTCCCACATAGCATCGCTGAGCTGAAACTCGATGACTTTGACCATGTAATGCGGATCAACCTCCGGGGCACAATTGCGGGCATAAAGCATGCGGCTCGGGTCATGGTACCCACAGGCTCAGGTTCCATCCTGTGCACATCAAGCATAAGTGGGCTTTTGGGTGGGCTCGGACCTTATCCATACGCAATGTCTAAATTTTCCATACAAGGGATTGTAAAGTTTGCAGCCAGTGAGCTGTGCCGAAGTGGGATCAGAATTAATTGTATATCTCCTGCTCCAATCCCCACCCCAATGGCGCTGGAGCAGATAGGTAAGTTTTACCCGGGCTTGACCCAAGAACAAGTAGCTGAGATCGTGGGTGGGCTTGGAGAGCTACAAGGTGCAAAGTGTGAAGCAATAGATGTGGCCCGGGCCGCCTTGTACCTGGCTTCCGATGATGCCAAATATATCACAGGGCAAAACCTTGTGATCGATGGAGGATTTACCAGCTTTAAAAACCTAAAGTTCCCTTCGCCTGATGAACAACTTGCCTGACTTCTATGGCTTGATTGTGTTATGTAATGTCAAATACTGTTGATTTGTGAATCCACTGTAAGAAGTTTCTTGATTCTCTGTTTCACTAGTACCTATTTTGCTTATCACTACTGAAAGGCAGAGCATCAATGATATAAAGTCAAAAGGATATATATATAACGGGATCCAATACTGAATCTTATGTGGTATATGCGAGGCTGATAGAGATAGGGATAAGCCATAGACATTGTCCTGCAAAGATACACATCTCGACGTACTTGACCAAAGGCACTGATACTGATAGACAAAAACAATCTGGAGCCTACCGTTTTTTCCTGGGCATGCGTGTTTCTTTAATTCATACTGTAAATAAGGTTGACATGATAATTAAGGCGTATGTGTGGAAGCAAACTATTTGTGAACAGCCCACAACAAGCAGCTTAGGATGTAATGTTAAATGGCTAGCTTTGCATGTTGAGGCCAATTGCTTCATATATACATACATATATATATATATATATATATATATATGTTATGGAATAAAAGTATGGCTCAGATGTTAAGGCAAGACACTTGGGCTTGGAGGCACATAAGCCTAACAAATCAAACCCTAACCCTAACCCTAAGTAAATCACTAATCACCCCATGATCATGCCCATGATCCGAGATAATGCGGTAACGGGGAGAAAATGGGCGAGATCGTGGGATATACATGACAAGAGGAGAAACGCACGATCAACAAGGAGGAACCCAAAACGACCCTTATATATAAGCGTGTCCTCCAGGTGCATTCTATCGATTCTGAATTGACTCTTTACAATTCTGCCTACACAGAGCACACACCCCACCCCCTATATGTATATCGAACTACGTGGACTTTGATCCCTCTCAAGGGTACGTAGGCCCTAGGAATTTTTCCTAGGTCAAGTCCGATCTATCTATGTTCTTATGACAGAACATTGGCGCCGTCTGTGGGGATTCGATAAATTTTTGATTCCCGCGACCAAAGATGGTCAACAGGAGAAGCAATCGATTTTGAAGAAAGGTGGTGGAGTTTCAATCGATGTTGGTTGAAGGAGAGTCTTGGCTCTCTCGTAGAGGAAAACCCTAACATCTCAACTCGGAGCACCATCACCAAATTACCGTAATTGCAAAGCTTCCTCCCGCAATCTTTATCTCCTACTTGAGGAAACATCGTGAAGGCCTCGCCGCTCATTACCCGGAGGCGCTCTTTCGGCCGGGGATCATGATGGATGGGTCCTTCACGGGAAGTTATAAGTGCATTTCGAAGAAGCACGAAAGAAGAGGAAGAAGAGACAACGAGAAAGAAAAAAAACCGAATCTCGGCGTTGGGTCCAACTTTTCCGCCGGAAAATTGAGTAACGGCATGGGCCGACCTATCTAATTCAAAGCATCCTATATTTGCAACAGGAGCGCGGTTTGATTCTTATATTTTGGCTAAGGATGAATGTCGGGATCACTGCCCTGGGTTGCTAGGATGCCGAGATATAGATTTCACTGCAGGATTTTTTGCAACTTATGCAATACAATACCGAACACTGAAAGCTCGTGAATATGGATTCCATGTGTATCTTGATCATGCACTTTTTCATTACTGGATCTGCATAATCTGATGGCCAAACCGTGCTGCTGTCAAACCGTGTTACATCGTGAAAAGCATTGATGAAGTCAAAGAGGTTGGAGTCGGTGCGATGGTTGATTTTAAAGTGAAGCCGGGATACCATGCTGAGGTCCGATATAGGGAACACCGAGATGATCCACTCTATTCAAGGAGATCTATTTTAGTGAAAGCGGCAGCTCTATGCCGAGATACACAAAGTCGGTAAACACCGAGATGATTCACTTTATTCACTGCTCAAATCCTTCAGATGTGTGAACAGAGATTGGAATAACCGAGATGCCGAGACATTGGGTTGATGAGATGGGTATGTCGGAGTTGATAGCCGAGATCCACGTTCTGCAATGCGGAGTGCCACAGTCCGAGATGCACGATAAGCGGATACCCAGGATCCAGTGCCGAGATTCCTTGTGTGTGTGTGTCGAGATAAATGAAGGCTGCATGAAAAGAATCAATATTTCACCGACGTGGATCTCGCCATGCAGAAACCTCTCCAGAATTCCACTATCGAGATGAAGATTCGATATGGTCCCTAAATGGCTTGAGATGCCGAGGTATGCTCGGTGAAATTCAGTTTCGCACGCTTTTTGTGGTGCATGCTGAGATGAACGTCTAAGGTGGTCCTGAAGTGCCGAGATTACTGAATGGCCTTGGATGCCGAGATATGCATGCTGCCGAGATGATGATCTGCTGAGATAAAAAGTCATCCTATTCCAAGATGCCTACGGAGGTTTAATTCTTCTTGCTCGCCGAGGAAGTACTCTACAAATCGGGTGATTCCTCTGCTTTCAGATAAAACCAGAATCGACTGGAAATGTCCAAGTAGGTCGGTAGAGAAGATTTTTAACAAGGAAACTATCGTCGGCGTCCCAAGATCGGAACAATCCTGTGTCTTCCGGAGTTGAGATATGTTTCCCGCTAACGTTGAGCCTGTACTGTGTCTGAAGTGCAACGTTGCCGGAGATAATAAGCATGCCCAGCGAACCAATTTATTTTGATCCGTTTGGTTTTGGCAGATCTTTTGTCACTATAGAGGTGAAGTGATTGATTTGTTGTTCTAGAGATAAATGGGCACGCTTTGAACTTGGACTGCAGACTGAAGATTATCTTGAAAAGAACGTGATCAGTACAGAGAATTGTTTTATGGCAAATGCGTTAAAAGACGTTAAGCAATCTAAATATGGATGATATGTTTGGTCTATTCATACGACCTCTTGGTGGGACTGGGAAGGTTCCTTATTTTTTGTCATTGATTCTTTTTCACCAACATCTTCTGAGCAACTGGAGTTCAATATTTCACAGCAAAACTTTTGAAAAAGGAATTTTTGGATAAATGCATTAAGCCGAGCACCGAGATACTTCAAGGGCAATCACCACAGTGCCACAGCGCCGGCGTCATCATCATCAACATCGATGATCTTGGCCTTTCATTGTCACACTTGACTATTAATGAAACTCCCTAATGGCGTTGATTCATAGCATCCTGAGATGTATGCTGAGATGTACGTGGGTTTGCCGATTTCGAGGGTGCCGAGATTCTGAGGTTCATGCTGAGATGTAAGGTGCCGAGATGCAGATATTAAAGGGCGATGCTTACGTATCAGAACCTCGGGCTCACACCAGCATACCCAACAGCGGCCATCTTGGTCATAATTCCTACATGCCGGGATGCCGAGATAAAGATTTTGAGACTATTCCGAGATGTCTGAAATTCAGGATTCGGATGATCACAATTCTGAGGACGGGTGTATTGTCAATGTGGTGACACATATATGTTCCCATGGCCATATTCGTGATCCCAAGTGACGAGTCTGGATATTATGCCGAGATGCATGCAGAGTATGCCGAGATGCATGCCGAGAGGCAGAAATTTTAGAATATCGAGATTGAGGAGGAGCGAGTAGATGACCGCTCAGTTGATCATCTTCTTTCATTCTTTGATATGTATAGATGTTGATCTAAATTTGGATGCGGACGAGAATGACCCTATTAATGAACCTTCGCATGAGAATGTCACCACGGGTGTCGCCCAGGTACATTTCCTTCTTGCGTTAGAAGATGTGGCGAGGTGAAAATGAAAATACTAGTGGCCCGCCCCTTCTTAATTATCTATGCAGACCATGCACAAGATATTAAACTATTCAAAAAAGACAAAAAGGAGCATGCAAAAGGTATTTATTATTAAATGACATCTTTAAAAGTATATGCTTAATGGTGAGTGGCGAACATGCATGGTATTTTTATTTGCATTTGTGCTGGAGCAATTTTTGGGCTTTGTGGAAGCTTTAAAATTGTTAAATGATGCTGAGGCGTGAATTTGTTAATGTTGATGGGAATTTAAGCTAAGAACATCATCTTAGATTTAAGTTAATCAATGAAAGGAATTGCAAGCTAGCTGCTATGACGTGGAGGAATAATTTCACCTTGTGTGCTAGATGTTTGCAGAAGAAAAATTTATATTCCTTTATCACTCCTTAATCGAGGAGCATATTGCTTTTCCCAGCAATGAACTACCCAATTTGTCATTACCTCTTTTCTTCTTGCCTCCATTTAATGTGATGGTTCGAGAATGGAAATGCATAATCCTAGTCTTGTTACTGATTGAGAGATACCTATAGCATTCCAGCAGAATTCTCAAATAATGGAGTCTCTAAGGGCTTTATTACCAAAAGTTCCAATTTAGACTTCTGGTTTTCTGATCAAAATGAAGGCAATAGGGAAGCTGATGGAAAATACCAACGTGGCGTTAAATTCAATGGTGCTGAATTGATGGCTTGTTATCTTCAAGTTATATTCATGAATTTGATATAAACGAAGACATGCCTTGTAAACCGCCCTGGAGCATGGTAAAAAATTAGCTGCAGTAATTCAGCTGAGAGAATTGCAAAATCTGACTGCGACTCCTAGTCCTTCAAGAATTGCAAAAGTGCATTTCCTGTGTCAAGCAAGTCTCAGGCAAGGAACTAGAAGCTGCAGTATCACCGTAAGCCATTGCTAGTTGACAAATCTTGAAGGCTTGAGTGAAAAAATGACAGTGCCTTAGATCAATATTTTTTCTGCTGATATGGATTAAACAGGCGATCTGATTCATCTCATGAAGATGATATAGACATATAGTGATGCACAAGAAGACACGCTGTAGATCATCATTCTTTGTGTATGGAGCTTTCTCATAAATCTCATTTTCAGATAGTGCACCCACCATATCTTGAAGGAGCACATCTTGCAAGCACCTGATTATAAGTGGCAGATGCACTTTATTATAATGCTGCACTAACTTTCAGCATATTGCAAAAGTTTGTAAAGAAGAAATGATTCTACAACGGCTTCAAATCAAATCATTCTGAATTGCCAAAGCATGGCGGCAAGGACCATATCCATCGTGAGGTTAAGAAAAAAGGATTTCTCAACATCTCTTGTTAATATCATTCTCAAACAATGTCATCCAGAGACACAAGCAAAAGGTGATATCTCTTCCAGAGGAAGTGGACCTTGTGAAGCTTGAGATTTTATTACAAATTGTTGTTTGTGAAGCTTCATCTTTCGACTGTTTTGTCCCCTGAGGCATTTATGCAGTATGGGCAATTATTTTTATTCTCATAGGGTCCTAATTGATTCATTGGGAAAGAATCGTAAGACAGAAAAAAGGAGAAAATTGCATTAGATATTTGAACAACGTCAATGAAGGGCTAGCACATTGAGACGCTGGAAGAACAAACTCTTTATTTCAAGAGCTTGATGAGTTCCAAAAATCAGATGCAGCTCTTGGTGACAACGAGCATATTCTCTGGGAAGTTCACGTGGATCTAAAAGTTGTTTCTCCAACTCTCTGGTTATCATCATGTGTTGACATGGTGATAATTTGGCAACAAAACTTGAACAAGAGAAGCTCCAAGCCATGAAAGAGGGAAGCCAGGGAGTGGATCTTCCCTCATCATCAAACAGTATGCCCATCCTTTGCATCAATGATCAACTTGAATTGAAAGCAATGGTAGAGGCTCATGCGACAACAGTTATTTTTATCAAAAGGAGAATGATGAACTCAAGATGAAGCTTAGAGTTTTGATTGTGGTTAGCAACGAGCTAATTGAATTGTATGAACATAATGCTTTGCGAAAGGAATGACAATTGTTAATAAAGCCGAGGAGGCTCAAAAGCTATACAGTGAAAGGATGGCAAAATTGCATTTCCCACTTCCAGAGGATGGCAAGCTAATGTTTTAATACTTTCAACTTCTTTGAGAACGGTAGCACCTCATCTATATTACGACCATTACCATCAAGCATGGATCATTTTGCCCGTCGATACGTCATGTCTCGGAGAATCAATGGAAGGACCTCAAGGCAATTTTGTTGAGTTCCGTAAAGCAAGGAAATTGTGTGATGAGTAGAAGAGCCGGCATTTTTCTATGAGATCAAAGAATGTGGGTTGGTGTCTAGCAATGGGAATAATACCATGCCGCCAACTCTTTTTCATGTTCCTACCAATGGAATTTTGATATTGAAAGCCGAGGAAACGACCAAGGGGAAGGAATTCTTGAGGATATTATTCAAAGAGCCGAGGATCTTTATTTGTTAGTTTCGCAAAGGAATTGCTTCCTGGGAAATTTCTCAAAGCAAGATCAAATAAATTTCTCGAGTACCCGATGGGATAGACTCATCTAATGCTACAGAAAGGAAAAAGCGGACCCGGTTTAAACCGAATCTAGTTTAAATCCCGATCCGTGTTAAGTCTTAAAGGCGGACCTCGATTAAACCAAATATGGTTAAAATCCGGATCCGTGTGGAGTCCGTCCCTACGAAAGGAACGAAGATGGAACCCGGTTAAAACCGAATCTGTTAAAACCCGGCTCCATGTGTGTCGACAATGCCACCTAGGCTAAACGAGTAGGGATCCGAGGTACACAAACCCGTTTCCGAAAATCATGTCGAAGAAAAACATTTGATTAATGAAGACTATGGATCGTAGAACCCGTATTTCAACATATTGTAGCAAAGATAACGAGGTGCGACGAAACATGTATGGATGTTGAATTAATTCATAAATCATGTAGCGATAAAATCGCCAGGAACAATCCGCCTAATATGAATCTATAGTGAAAACACACTATAGATCATATAGCGGCAAAGCCGCCAAAAACGCGCGAACTAAAACTCGGGTTAGCAATTCGTGTTTGCCGTATCGCAATAATCGCCAAAAAGAACATGTACGAAAAATATTGCAAACGCATGTTTTCGTAAATCATGTAAATAGCAACATAGTTGCCACGTTAAAAAAAAAAAAAGTGTACTAGCCGACCTTGATCAAGTTGGCTCTTACATTCTCTTCTCGCGAAAGGCGAAGACAAAAGGGAGCAAGCATAAATCGGCACACTTTTGATTTCCTGAGCGGATGAATACCCCGTCGTCAACGTGTGAGGGCCATATTGGTGGGTTAAAAAACATTGATTTCTCACCACATGGTCTCGGTTCGACATTGAAAAGGGACGAGAAGAGCAAAAGGGATCGTGATCCATGTAAATTCTTGAAAGTGGATCCCGGCTTAACCGAATTTAGTTAAGATTCGGATCCGTAATAGTTTTAAAAGCCGGACCCGATTTAAACCGAATCGGTTAAAATCCGGGCTACGTGTAAATGTTTGCAGAAGATAAAAAATAGAAGGCGGATCCGTGTTAACTAAATCTGGTTTAAATCCGGCATCTGTGTTAAGTTTTGAAGGCGGACCCGAATAACTGAATCTAGTTGTAGTCCGGATCCGTGATAATTTTTCAAGGCATCCTTCGTTAACCGAATCTAGTTAACGTTTGTAATCCGCATAAAGTTTTGAAGTCGGACCGGTTAACCGAATCAAGTTAACGTTCGGATCCTTGCAAAGTTTTGAAGTCGGACCGTTAACCGAATCTAGTTAACGTTTGGGATCCGCGTAACGTCTTGAAGGTGGACCCGACTTAATGAATCTAGTTAAGATCCTAATCCATGTAAATCTACGAGCCGGACCCAACTAAACTAAATCTAGTTTAAATTCGGGCTTCGTGTGCGAGATCTAGGTTAAATCTTAAATGCATCCCTAGGTCCGAGATTCGAACTACGGCCGGGGCAACAGAGTGGACAACGAGTTGTTCCTGGAAAGATATGTTATTAATAACCGAGATTAATGGAAGCTCGGGCCAGTATTCAAAATGAGTAAGTTAAACGATTTGCACAAGCAGTAAGTATTCTCCATTTATTATGATTTGCTTGCATATTATTAAATGCAGGAATATAGACCGAGAAAAATTGCTACGAAAGCAAGCAAGGGATCTTATTTCTTCTCACACAACCCGGATAAGCTGGATACGTCTCGGCCAAATCCGTGTTTCACAATCAAACAATTAATGCATCCCTAAGCAGACTCAAAGACCCGAACTACGGGGCCGGGGCAACTGTTATGGAATAAAAGTATGGCTCAGATGTTAAGGCAAGACACTTGGGCTTGGAGGCATATAAGGCCCAACAGTCTAAACCCTAACCCTAAGGTAAATCACTAATCACCCCATGATCATGCCCATGATCTGAGATAATGCAGGTAACTGGGAGAAAATGGCTGAGATCGTGGGATATACATGACAAGAGGAGAAACGCACGATCAACAAGGAGGAACCCAAAACGACCCTTATATATAAGCGTGTCCTCCAGGTGCATTCTATCCATTCTGAATTGACTCTTTACAATTCTTCCTACACAGAGCACACACCCCACCCCTATATGTATATCGAACTACGCGACTTTGATCCCTCTCAAGGGTACATAGGCCTGGAATTGTTCCTGCGTCAAGTCCGATCTATCTATGTTCTTATGACAGAACAATATATTTTATATATATATAGGTCCACCGAAAACGATCAAGTGAGACTTCAAGCCTCTCTCTATCAATGCCACTTACACCGAAACTGTAGGGAGCTTCTATATTTCACCATCGTCTCCTTTGTAGCACTATTTGCTTCTCTTGTTTTTTTGTTTTTTTTTTTTTAAAAAAATAGCAATCTGTGGAGTCCAGATCAAGTGTTAAGGGCTTTCATACATACGAATCTCCAAAATTGGAGTGACAGGGCCGTGGCTTCAATGATACATTACAGGACCATGATACCATTAATGCCCTCTGGTCCCATTGTTTCGTCTGGATTTGGGTTCTCCCTTAGTGATGCGACGTGGAATGGTCACTCTTTTATTTCCAACTCAAAGTTAAAACTCTATATATACATGTAGTATGGACCATATCAATCAACGCGCGTCCTCAGTTTAAAATGGGCATCTCCATCGATTAATTCACATCACGCCTTCGTTTCTTTAAATGAAGTGAAGGCGGGTAAAAAAAAAAAGAAGAAAGATGTCTATTTTTAGTTTTACTTCTGTTAGGCTCTTGTATTCTGATGATCTCAGAGAATATGAATTGGTGTTGATCTGGATTTTGCCCTCTTCCATCTAGTGTAGTAGTGTTTATGAAATTACACTTCAATCCTACAAATATTTTAATATTTTTATTTTAGTCTCTCCACAAAACTTCTAGTAGAGCTTAAAATAAAGATATATTAAAATTTTTATTAGGCTAAACTATAATTTCCTAAACCTCTCAATTCAATTTTGTAATTTTAGGGGTCAAGCTACCCTTAACCTCTAATTTTGCCCCCGTCTGTGAGGCTAGTCCAGAGAAGCAATTATTTAGGGTAAGTTTGGTTTGAGGGGAGGGAAGGTAAGAGAAAAAAAATGAGGGGAGAAGAAATTGGGATCAAAATTCAGTATAGTGGAGCCCACAATATTTTTCTCTCCCTCCCATTTTTTATCTCCCTTCCCTCAAACCAAACTTACCCTTAGTCGGTCATTTCATCTCCATTAGCTGCATGTGTGGCACTTGTAACGTCCAACATACCTACCTTACTGTGCTGTCACGTTACAAGGCCATTAAACTACGTTAATCGTAGGTTATTAATTTTGGGGGTTGCAGAACAGGATGAGACCAGAAATTGATGTTGGCTTAATTTTGCTCAATGGACTGAGATCTTATTTTTAACTGAAACCCCATCAGCAAATTTGATGCTCAGAAGGCGACAGTTACCAATTCGAGGTCAGTGAAAAAGTTCGATTTTTTTTGTTTCATGCATGAGCCCACTCTATAGTGTCGTTATCTTGGGTTGGATGAACATGAAAGTCATCGTAGCCAAGCACCACAGAAGCGACATCGAATATAACATGGCCTTTTCTCTAAAACATTCTTCGTGACTTTCATTTGTCATAGCACGATCTTTGAGTCTAAAGAAGATGCTGGGTCAGTGACGGAGCTACTCTGTAGATGCACACCTTAGACTATAAAAGATACAATATTGATAGATAACAACCATTTTTTTCAGAAAATGATAGATAATGCCACTGATCAAATCACACTTCTTGATATGTCAGTGAATCCTGTTTCCATTGGCCCAACCATGACTAGTTTGGATCTTTGGTAAATTTATAAGATGTGGGATGATTCCAAGGTTATTGCCAATTAATTTGGTTATATTCGTTAATACCATGAAACAACGGGTTAGAACCGTTCATGGAACTGCACTCACACCCCTTCAAATCCAATCGAATCTTATGTCAGGGTTACTCGCAGTTAAGTAAGATCTCCCTCCTTGTTTCATGTACGTAATTTGAAACTTTTAGTGCTGTTTGGATGGACTTTGAAAAAAAGTGTTTTTTTTTTTTTTTATTGCTTTTTAAAAAGTTCTTTAATTAGAAATTAAGCTATTTTACATTTGGATACACAATTTAAAAAGCACTTTTAAATAAAGAAGCTGTTTGGATGTTAAAATAGAGAAGACTTTTTTATTAGAAAAATTACCGAAATGGACATATAAAAGCACTTTTTTTTTACATTCGTTTGGATAAGAAAGCACTTATGTTAAAATTTTAGAAATATTATATTTAATAATTGAATTTAAAATTATAATATAATTGAATTTTAATAATATTGAAATTAAATTGTTGATATAATTTTTCATACATCCATATAGATCGAGTTGTTATAACATAACAATGCAAGACAACATAAGAATATAGACTTGAATTAATCGATTTGAGCATCATCATCTCTAAATGAAGACTGTAGAATATTCACACAAATGTAAAAGAAACAGGGAACCTTAATCTCCAAACCATAGTTATATACTCCAGACCATAGTTATATACATATTCAGGAGGTAGATTGAGAACTCTATTCAAAATTTAGCGAAACAACACCTCAACAAGCACCAAACAAGTCTAAAAACAACAATGTCATCCAAGCCGACAAACAAACGAAAAATAATCACCCATAATCAAAAAACACAACACCAATTTGAAAAGAAGCGAGAACCAACGAACAAGTCTACAAACAAAGAACAACAACATGAAAAGGGGGAAAACCATTTAAAACATACAAACCGGACAAAAAAAAAAAAAAAAAAAAAAAAAAAACCACTCGTACTAAACAAGCACAAAAACATCTTGAGAAGGGAAAGAGCAAGCGACAAACAACAAGTCTAGAAACAACAACGGAAAAATGGAAAAATACACCTTGAAAGCATAAAAAAATCACTTACAATAAACAAGCACAGAACCATCACAAATGCATACAAAACACAAAATCGAGAGGAAGGCAACCACAAAAGCAACCAATTGACACTTATGAAATTAAAATGGGGCTTTTGACAGAATTAGTAAAGTAGATAACAAATTCATAACATCTATGATTCAATTCTTTAACTCCCCCATCTTCATCCTTTAAATTCGATGATAAAGGAATATATACAAGGTAGACTCATCAAGTTGCATCAACTGTAATCAATTTTTTTTTTTTAACAAGGATGCATTTTAGAGACATGGGATAAAAAAAATCACATGAAGGATAATAGCTCTTTGCATGTTCACAGCAACACAGGTGGACCTTTCAATCCTACTCTCTTTGAATTGTTTTGAAAGTTAGCTCATAGTTGAGTGGTTGTATTCTTTCTATTCAATATTGATTTGCCCCTCGAGAACCCATAAGATACAAAAATGTTTGCTTCGTGAAAATTAATACAACTCAAGTAGTAATATATAAAAATTTCTTCCTAAAATAATAATCAAATGAAACATATCACCAAACATTAACAAAAATGCACCATTAATGTTGTTATTAATTATGAAAACGTTTTCACAGGGGAAATGGAAGCTATGGGCATAGTTCACTAAGCACCAAGGTCTCCGTAAAAATATTACTTGTTGCAATTAATTGTTGGCTCGGATAGAACAGAAAACTCGTAGCAAAACTTTTCGGGCAATGAGTTCCGAGTCGACGACATATTAAAGAAGACAACTCGAAAAAAGAAATTAAGAATGGAAGGAAAATTGGCGTTCTCACTTCTCAACAACCCAATGAAAACACAACAAAAGACATGGTTGGCGTGATTTTAAGTCACTCAAAACGTAAAATATTGATTCTAAACCAATCCCTATAAATTCGACATGATTTTCGTTGTTGAACGTAAAATGGATTCAAACGTTAGTTTGTCCCATTCGACCCAACCCCAAGATCGAAAAATGTAATTACGAAGTCAAAAGCCTCGAGGCTCACCTTATGGCGATGAGGCGAGGTCGACGATTTGACGGCGCGAAGGAGAGTACAGACGGCGCAAACGATGGCAAAGGAGAGGGAGTATTCGCACGCGAAGGCTGGGAAAAGAGATCCAGGGGTATCGGGTGTCTCAATTGCACAAAACTTAAATACCGTGCGCCTATTTCACATTCTCTCTCATCTACCGCTTTTAACTTTTTTTTAAAGCTTCAAATTGTAGCTTCCAAAAAAAGGAGAATTTTGGGCTTTTTTTCTTATTTTTGCTTTTTTTTTTTTAAATTTCCATCCAAACACATAGAATGACAAAAAAGCACCTTTTTGTTGGGAAAAAAAGACTTTTTTTTAAGAAAAAAGGCCATCCAAACAACCTCTTAGTCAACATGATCAACAATTTGTATTGAAATCTTAACCTGAGATAACAATTCAAATTTTAGATTCTCCAATTTTTTTAGTCATCTAACAAAATTTTGAAATGAAACCTTATATTAATCGTCCTAAAATTGAAGTCCCAGTATAATGACCATATTTATGTATCATTAGTTATAGATAAAAAAATATTTTAGGGTAAAGTCCAAGTTTAATATATAAAATTTTAAACAATTCTGCTAAACTCCATTAATTTTCTAACTAATGGGATCACAAGTCAGTAAAATAGCTGTACGTCCTCTGCTTCAGCTCTGGACGATCATTCCGAAAGCCTTGGTATTGTGGAGGCTGATGGTTCAGCTGTCGGCAAATCTCCAAACATAAGAACGCTCATATAAATCATGTGAAAAGTCTACCTGCAATACACCCAGTTTAGCCTCTGCCGAAAAAGTTGGATGAAAGTTTGCAAAATACCGGTCCTTTGCGTTTGATATTTCAGAAAAATTAGTTCAACAAGCCTCAGAGGCCATAAGTTATAGCTTCTCTCCCATAGTTACCACGCCTTATCTTTCACAAAAATTGGGGTGGCAGTGGACTAAAACGCCCCTGGTCTTTTTCTGTTATTCCGAAAATAGCCCCTGGTAACTCGATGCAGCGCTGGGAACCCTTATTCGGCAGCTCAGCTGGTTCGGTGAGGCGAGAGAGGGCGAAGGCCGACGACGATCGTAGGCGGAGACGATATTGACGGAAAGCACGATCGAAGATAAGCTTCGTCCGTTAATACCTTCCGGTGAGTATCTCTCGTCCTGACCCTTTTAAAAAGTGTTCATCTTGTTCCGGCTCATCCCTGTTCTGGTTGTCTCGCCCGTGCTCTGTTTCTCTCGTCGCTGGTCTGTTTCTCGTCCGTGCTCTGTTTGGTCACGAAAGTCGCTGACTCCGTGTTTCGATTTCAATATACTTATCATATTTTTTGTGCTCTGTTTGTTCACGAAAGTCGCTAGCTCCGTGTTCTTGATTTTCTGTGTCACAGAAATTTTAAAAGAAAAATTATAATCCTGTAATATTTTCAGCCGGAATCGAATCATAACCCTGTAATACCAACAACAACAAAAAAAGCACGGACATGAAATAAAGCATTGGTAATAAGCTGGACCTTATTGTTTTATTACTGATATTGTCATGTAAATTTTGTTCTTTTAGACAACTCTGTTAGTAGATTACTACTCCTTCTTGTAAGTTGTAACTCTTCCATCAACGGAACTTCGTAAGGCCAAGCATTACTGAATCTAGTATTTGCTCGCTGCATATTCTCTGAATCACTGGACTTTGAATAGCGAGGTTTTGGTGGTAAAGTTCTCTGAAAGTTTGCTCAAAAGATGCAGCATGACGAAGTTATATGGCAAGTTATCAGGCACAACCACTGCAGTTTCATGGCCAAGTATCCGTCTCATTTCTTCATCTCTGTTGCTATTCTGTTCTCTCTCTGCATTTTTGACAATAACAAGTAGTTTCATTTTCTTCTACTTGATTTTATTGTGGGTTTTGTAGGATCGCGACGGGAAATTTCTGTAGAAACCCGTATAATGTGACTGGGGTTTGCAACCGAAGCTCGTGCCCTTTGGCCAATAGTCGCTATTCCACCATTCGAGATGAGAATGGTATCATGTTTATTTTCTCTATTCCTTACTCTATGTGTTTCATCTGCACTTAGGTCTTTAGATTTCATCGATACTGTTAGTTTTGGGGAGAAATTGGTGGCCATGGAGTAAAGGTTTGTGTGCTATGATTATTGAATGTTTTACCCATATGGACTTATGCAATAAAACTGATGAAGAATTAGAGATCCAAGAATTATCTGACTGAGCTTAATCTTTTATGATGTTTATTTCTGCTAATTTTATGGTGTGTATATATTGAGCAATTTACCCAACACATCAACTATATGATGGTATACTTAAGAATGATGCAAGTCTTGCTGCTTTTGCAACATGCAAATAATGATACAGTTGTATTGGGTGTTGCAGGAGTATTCTACCTTTACATGAAAACTATAGAAAGAGCTCATATGCCGAAAAATCTGTGGGAAAGGGTTAAGCTTCCTAGGAATTATGAAAAGGCACTTGAAATCATTGACAAAAATCTGGTATCAAAGATCTAAATAGTCTATACAACTGCTGAATATTACATATTTCACGATTTTTTTTTTCCTATATAATCTTATTATTGATTAATCTGCCTGAACCTTTGGACAGATGTATTGGCCCAAGTTTCTTGTACACAAAACAAAGCAGCGATTAACCAAAATGACCCAAATGCGGATACGCATGAGGAAACTTAGTTTGAAGACAAGGTTGAAATTAGAATATCATATTCTCCGTCTCTTTCTGTGTAAAGTAATTTTACCTGTGGGAAATTTAGATGCTGAAATCTCATGTTTAGTAGAATCAGACAACTGTAATTTTGTGTGTGATTGTTAGCATAGGGAAAGATGCATGAGATTATTATGATCGGAACTAAAACATCAGTATAGCTTGTGTGATGTGTGTTTTTTATCGTTGTGGATGACCTGCTTCAAGCATTCTGGTTTTATTTGCAAATTGAGTCAAGTATCAACATGGTGATTCAGAGAGAGTGACAACTGAATTGGCAAACTGAGAGGAAACCTTTTTGATAGAAGTGGTTATATATGAAGGAAGTGTCCTCTTCATAGGCTGAAGTTTTAGGGGTTTACAATTTTGGCCCTAGATTAGAATGAATCACTTTTTGTAAAAGCATTATGAGTTGCAAAATTCTCTACTACTCTAACAAGTATATAGGATACCTTCGTCGACTTCAGGGATCTAAAACAGACTTGAGGTTTATGGGACTTAAGTATCCCTATGCATTGCCTTTGTCAGTTATACAATTTTGGCTCTAGATTAGAATGAATCACTTTTTTCTAAAAGCATTATGAGTTGCAAAATTCTTTACTACTCTAACAAGTATATAGGATACCCTATTCGGAGACTTCAGGGATCTAAAACGGACTTGAGGTTTATGTGATTTAAGCATCCCTATGCATTGCCTTTGTCAATCATAAAGTTTATTAAAGCTTTTACTGGACTATTTGGTCACTATCTTAAAATGCTCTAGCAATGCTATTTTTCGAAGTAGAATGGGTTAATTCATGAAACTCTTTAGAATGAGAATAATCAATGCTTGAAACATGAAAAAAATATAGATTTTCAGATTTCCCTATCTTGTGGTGGTAACCTATATTCAATGTATAGTCTATAAGGTCTTCTCGAATATTTGGTTGATTGTTGTCTGATTGCATTGTGTTTTTTTCCATTATTAATTATAAATTATGGATATTTTATAGCAGTTCCCGTGTAGGTTGAAAATTCTGAGAATGTATTTGAGATTCCCATCATTCAAGATTTTTTGTTATGTCTTCTATATTACATTAATATTTGCTTGGTTAAATTCATGCTGCATCCCCTTATTGGCTTATTTTCTACCCTGTAATAAACAATACTTCTGGATAACAAGCTGGAAGCCTACTTATCCTTGATCTATATTTGGGATGTTATGCATAATGCATTACTGATTTTTTATTTTTCAGCATAATAACCTGATTCATCATGTTGGTGACATTATGATGTTCTTTGGGACAGGGAAAAAATAATGACAACCCCAAGGAAAGAAATAAAGAGAGAAGCTAGAAGAGAAGAGAAGGCCGAAAGGGCAGCATTGTTAGACAAGGTTATACTTAATCCCACTTTGACTTCACCTATACATATTACATCCACTGTTCCCTCTCTAATGCTAATCTATTTTATATAGGCTATTGAAAATGAGCTTTTGGAACGCCTTCATAAAGGAGTTTATGGACCTGGTGACATAATTAATTATCCTCTAAAAGAGTACAACAATGTTCTTGATATGGAGAAGCTTCAACCAGCTGAAGACGAAGACAAAGAAGTATGCTTCTGGAGATCCTTTCTGTTTTCTCAACTATCATGCTTATTGAACATACAAGGTTTCAGTTTGACTTAATAAAACGCCTCACTGTTTTAATGTTTGAATTTTGTTTTCTAAATGTATAGGAACCTGAGGTTGAATATGTAGAAGGTTATGATGAGTTGGAAGAAGAAGATGATATAGAGGATTTTGCTGGCTTTGGGACTCATGAGGCTCCAGATGATTATGATGATGATGAAAATGGTATAGTTTGATCCAGAAGCTTTACAATTTACATGTGATGTGTATCAGCAGAACATTTTATTGGTGTGTGCTTGGCCTTTCTAATGGATTTAACCTAAAAGTTATCGAGTTCTGCATAATATTCTGATCCCTTTGTAATGTTACGAGAAGTAGCATAGGGAACACAGGACTGGTATGATTGGGAATCACAACTAGATACACTAAGTACAATTTAACATACTGATATCACAGAGAATACAGATGGAGACATGGATTTTGAAATGGCAAAGGAAACTCTGAAAATTAAACTGGAGAATTGGTTATTTTAGCTGAATAACTAGCTTCTTGAATTGGTCAAAAAAACATCTCGTACAGTATTACTTGTGTATAATGCTTGCTTCTAAATATTTAGTCATTTCGATATAATGTTGCATGATGCATCAGTTTGTTTATCTTATACTCAATTTGTTGGAAATAGCAAGAGGAAACTCTTTTTTCATTTTAGACAATATAAGTGTGAAATGCACACGTACCATGAAAAGCATAATGTAATTGGTATTTGGTGATGCAGCTGGAACTGACGAAGAAGAAGGTTATGTAGCTGTTCACAGGAAGTTGACAAAGAATAGACGACCTGAGAATGTATTTGACAAAAAATCAAAGAAACCAAGGGTCCTTGTTGAGGTAATGACTTGCTGCGGTCCAATTATTTTTAGTGGTGCTGGATTTTTAACTGCCCTGAATTGATTGATTTTTATGGTTGACGTTTTAAGTCTGTTTTCTGGTGCCTCTGCTAGCTTTGCCTATCAGTCTACCTTTGTTCCTGAAATATTAGGGAGAATGGCTATTATTGATTTTAAATAGTTGATGCCTCGCACTAGAATGGACAAATGCCTTTTGTTACAACTTGAGAATAACAATACACACCTGGACATGTGGCAGCTACTCATTGATTGCGTGGGTTATGTGAATGTCAATAAAATGAATCAACTAAGTATCAGGGCTCTTGAAAGCAAACTAATGGCAGTATGCATAACTCTTATAACTCTGCTAACTTTGTTGGTCTATTCAATAATATACTTCTATGGCCATGCATGTGTTATCCATATACTTTTTGTAGATCTGCAAATCCCCACCTGCCCTTTTCTTTTCCTATTCCATGGATATTATCTGGTTTAACCAATTTTAGCACTGCTCCAGTTTTTGGCATTAACTATACGATTTACAATATGCAAATATATCAATTATATTAATAGAAGTATTGTCTTTGAGAATAAAAGGAATAGGTAATTTCTAAACGCATACAAGGTTATGCTAATAGATGATGTTTTTCAGTTTTTCACACACAACGAAATGTTATTTTGTTGCAATTTAATCATTTTACTTATTAAACTGTGGCGGCATGGGTCAAATCATTCTTTGAGACCAAGTTCATATATGCATGAAACAATTTATTCACCTGTGGCATCTCAAATTACATTAGAATTGGAAATATGATTTCAGGTTGAGGGTGAAGATGCTGGTGAAAGACAGAGGGCTGTTCAATAGTTGTTGCTATTCCAACTCATTGACCTTTCTCAATTTGCTTAGTGTGTTGAGAGAAAGCTGCTATAGTAGAATAGGAACTTTGATGGTTGAGTCTGACCCACAAGAAAATTTTGATTCAGGAAATTTTGTATTTGATACCAATATGTTCTAGTAGAATAGGAAGTGATGATTGAGAAAACTGCTACAGTTTTGTTTGTAATGTTTTTGGCGAATGTCATTATTCTTTTTTTAAGAACGGATCAAATAATATTGAGATGAATAGATTAATGCATGAGAAATAAAAATTGAATCCCTGCGTAAGAGAAAATATGGAAAATCCAATTGTCTTTAATAACACATCAAGAGTGGTTTAAATTGCTCAGTTCGTTCTCACAATTAAGCCTGTAATAATCTGTGGTTTGTTTTTGACTTGATAAGCATCCTCCTCACGAACGCGAGCAATCCAAGTGTGAACCCCCTCAATTGCTCATCTTTGTACAAAATGGTCTCCTAGGCAGCCTTGTGCTGAAAGGTGGATACCTTTTTTTTTTTTTTTTTTTTTTTTTTTTTTTTTTTTTTTTTGAGTGGAAAGGAAAATATGTCAAACAAATATCTACGGAATTATCATGTCAGTAGCTAGGCATCCGATTCTAGAGAGCTAAGGTTGGAGCCTGCTTTCGTAATGGGAGTAGATTTTCTCCTCTTCACTCTCCCTCAGAATCCCTCATCAAACAAATATCTACGGAAAAAGTAAAAAAAAAAAAAAAAAATTATCATGTCAGTAGCTAGGCATCCGATTCTAGAGAGCTAAGGTTGGAGCCTGCTTTGGTAATATGGTTTACAAGAGTACATACGCATAGTTTTAGACAGACAGATCTGTTTTTGCTATCCCATAGTTTCCTTATCAGCGTCCCGAAGAAAAGTCTCGAATGCGTTCCCATGCATCGCGGGTTTAGATTCTAAAACAACCACTCCTTAAATGGTTTGCCGAAGAATTTTCGGGCGTTATTTTGTGGAACGTCCCCGTGCCAGCGTCTGAAAATGTGAGCTAGATCCTCAATATCTGCATGGCAACACAGACAGAGACCTTCAGTAGTCATGTCTCGCCTGAGGCGTTTTGCATCCGTGAGCAACTTGTTATGGGGGTGAGCCAAAGGAAGTATCTCACCCTCAATATCTGCATGGCAACACAGACAGAGACCTTCTGTATTTTACTCTGACTCTAACATTATGGTTCGAATGGCGTCCCCGTTTTTTTTAACAAAAATATTTATATATTGGACGGTCGGTCCGTACTTGCATTGTGTTTTTGTTTTTGTTTTTTTAATGCTTATGTTGTGTTTTAAATTTTATGATTCCTCGTTTATACTCGTTGCAGCGAAAATGGAAGGTATTCTTACCTGGTTTAGCGCATGAGAGGGTGTTGGGCATAACTTCAAATGGACTTTGATTGTTTGGCATAACTTTAAATGGACTTTGATTGTTTGGCATAACTTCAAATGCTTTCTATCTACAAAGACTGAAGTTATGTCAAACAATAAAAAATCTAGCTTCTACTTTTACTGAATTACTGATGGACTTATTTGAACTTTTGAAACTATCCCAAACAGGCTCTTAGTCAGTCTTTTCAACTCCATTAGCTGCATGTGTGCCACTTGTAACGTCCAACATACCTACGTTACTGTGCTGTCACGTCAGAAAGCCGTTAAACTACGTTAATCATAGGTTTTTAAATTAGACCAGAAATTGATGTCGGCTTAATTTTGCTCAATAGATTGAGTTTTTTTTTTTTTTTTTTTTTTTTTTTTAACTGAAACCCCATCAGCAAATTCAATGCTCAGAAGGCGACAGTTGCCAGTTCGAGGTCAGTGAAAAATTTCGGTTTTTTTGTTTCATGCGTGAGCCCACTCCACTCTATAGTGTTGTTATCTTGGGTTGGATGAACATGAAAGTCATCGTAGCCAGGCACCACAAAAGCGACATCGCCTCATCTCTAAAACATTCTTCGTGACTTTTAATTTTCGTAGCATGATCTTGGAATATAATATAATGAAGATGCTGGGTCAGTGACGGAGCTACTTTGTAGATGCACACCTTAGACTATAAAAAAATATATATATATATTTGATTTTAACTCAAACTAACCATGCTCCTAAATATAATAATTAGATAGTTAATTTAAGCGGCAACCTGATATACTAATACAAGGCTCCCACTAAGTGAACTTGTGACCTTTAAATCACATGACATCAATCTTACCACTACGTCAAGACTCCCTTATATAGTTAATTTAAGGGTATTAACAAAATTATTTAAATTAGTTATTTTGTAAATAAATGAGTGGCGAATTTTGTAAAATATCATTTTTAATCATATGTATCTGCACTATCCCTTAATGGAACTCCCTAATACCTCCAATCAATAAGAACATTTTATAGAAAAGATTATAATTTTAGAAGATATAAAGTATAAGATATTATATTTAGGACCATTGTGAGCCCCTTATCCAACTCTTATACATCAAGGACCGGATGTATTATTCGGTATGTCATATTCTTATTCAAGTATTATGAATTCAAGCCCAACATTTTAAACTCACTATAAACCCAGGCATTAATAAAAGGAATTTTATTCAAAATTAGTCTAGTTTATAATAAAACACGATCTCATCAACATCATGTGCATGATGCATTTTTTTGCCCTTGCAAATAAGAGCCCCGTTAACCATTTAGAATTTAGACGGTTGACTCTAACATTCAGTGGGATCAGAGAAAGATTACTGGAAAGGGACAAGAATTGGAGGGAACTGGAATAAGTGATTGAAATTTGATTGGGGAGTCGGTGAGGTGACAAGACAGCCAAGAGAACAATTTCAAAAAACAATAAACGAGGTCACGAGAATCTTGAAACTTCTCCATTCACATAGACAGATTTATTCCAAAGGCTTGGAATTTGAAGTCCATTGTTTGGTTTTGATTTTGATTTGTTGGGAATGTGAATACGTTCAAGGTAAAAACAAAAAAAAAGACCTATACTTTTGACAGAGAGAGCGAAGGAGAATATCAAATTGGCTTTTGTGGTGAAATAAATTTCAACCCAAGTCACTTTCTGGTCCCCAAGTGGTTTATTCTGCTTCTCTCTCATGAATAATTGAACTTGAAGAAACATGTCAGAGATGCTTCAAAAGGGTTTTTATTAAACAGAAATTACAAGGACAGGTATGGAACAAGTCTGTGATCTCATTGAAGGCTGGTGATGCCTTTTGGATTGTTCATCATATTTACCATAACCAATTAAAGTTGGCCCAACACAGGACACCCCCGGTGTCCAAATTTGTGTTGCTAAATTTGAAGAATAATTTTTTTAGTAAAATTAATTTTTTGATTTTTTACAGTTTATGAGATAAATATATGAAAATAGTTTAATTTGTGAGCTTGTAAAACAGGGCTTCCGAAACTATTTGTGATTTATCAAACATACACTTAGGGCCTGTTTGGTTTGAGGGGAGGGAGGGAGGGAGAGATAAATTTTTTCTCTCATTTTTACTAAATAGCCCATAAATTTTTTTCAATATTATAAAAATATACTCTCAACAAAAAAAAATATTCTTATCATTTATGACAATTTGATCAATATTCTCCTTAAGGACTCTTCCCCTCCTATCTCATCCACTCCCTTCAAACCAAACACACCCTTATTAAACATGCTTTTAAAGGACCAAACCAAATTCCTGTCATTTGGTTTTGGGTGGCCGGCCTTTATCAGTCCCTTTTTATGAACTCCTTTTTGGCATATCAAATGAGTAAATGATGCATACTTGCATGCCTTATGCAAAACCGTGCTTTCCATTTCCATTTTTTTTTTTTTTTTTTTTTTGGTTGACTCCATTTCCAATTTTGAGTATATTGACAATGGCAGTGGCCAGTGGACATGATAACCAAAAGTCGAAAAGTGTCCCAATCCAAATGCTTCGAATGGCCACAGAACTAGATATACTTAATGACTGCATTTTATTTATTTATTAGAACCTATATATATTTATCTCCTCACGGGGTAAAGTCACTCCTTCTATTAAAGGCATTATCAAGCATTAAATATAAACAATTCTTCCCTTGAGACTTTGAATCTTGATTCACTACTTTATAATGGATTAACTTTGGATCTAACCCACATTAGTAAAAATAGGTCATTTTAATTATGGTCCATGTTATCGTCTGAGATGAATTTTAGACTATGATAGAATTAAAGGGTGAGGGCATGAAGTCGGGACCTTGTAGTCTAATGACATCAAACTCATTCCTTATTTTTTTTTCAAACTTGAGTTTAGTATGGTTATTTAATTCTATAACAAATTTAACACTTTTAATTATTTTTAGGGAAAATTAGAATATAATGAAGGACTTAGAGGAAAAGATATTTATGGAAAAGGATCATAAAAATTGTAATTGTTGAGGATGACCAAATATAAAAATGTAAAATTAAGAGTACTAAAATGTCTTTAACAAAATCTTTTGTAATCCCTCCTATATTCTCTTCCCCATTCTATTTTTAAAAAAATATAAAATTTTAAGTTTCATTAAATTAAAAAATAGTTTTCTCAATTTTCATTTTTTACAACTTGAACATATATCTATGAGAAAAATTATGCATTCTTCAATTTGTAAAAATTATATATTTTTTAAATCAAATTTTTTTTAATTAAAATGGAATTATAAAATTTAAGGTCTCTTATAATTTATTATGTATGTTAAACCAAGAAAGTTTGTATGATTTTTTTTTTTTTAAGGTTATGTGGGTTAAAAAATTCATGTAATGTTAATAAAATTTAAAAAAAATATAATTAACCTATTGTATCCTAAAAAATGTGAAATAAGTTTAGTTTTTATTTTTATAAAAGATTCTAATTGATATCATCATTGATAATATAAATTGGGCAATTTGATGATATAAATTGGTGAAAAATAGAAATTAAGAAAAATATGAGTTTAACAGTTGTTAATTAAATAATAGATTAAAAAAAAGATTATATATCATGATGAGCCGTTTTAGTTTTAATTTTAGTTATTTTTTTTAATTATGAATATAAGAGATAATACATAAGATTTGATTAGGGGCAATTTAGTAATTTAAAATTTATATTATGATATTCGGTCATTCCAAGTAAATATAATTTTTATGGCCCTTTATAGTAAATGTTATTTTCTCTTGGTCCTTTATTTTAATTTTCTCTTATTTTTATTGGCATATATGAATTAGGTTAAAAAAATTTATGAGAAGAAATAAAATAGGCGTTAGGTGGAAAAAAAGAAGGGAGGCACGAACAAGTGCACTACTCCGTATATATTCACAGCAATAAAGGAAAGACATGTTATGTTTTTCACTAAATTCTTACGATTCATGAAATATGGCATTTCCCGATACCACAAAAAATAGTGCACGTGCTTTAATTTTGTAAATTTAATTCAGGGATATTTCGTCAAAGCAAATAATTAGATATTTAAAATTTAGATAAAATTATCTTTATATCCCTTAGTTATCAAGATAGTAAAATTGAAAACACAATCCTATTATCTGTTTTATTAATTAATTATCTGGAAAGTACTGTACGACTTTGTGCTATGACTTATTTCAAATATTAATTATGCCTAATATTCTTTTTATACAATATTTAGTACTAAAGGAAAGTAGGAGTATATATAATTAAAAGAGATAAATTATTGTGTACTACAGTGTTTCACGAATATTTTTCTATAGGATTTTTCCTTTTTATAAAAATAATAATCATGGATTATATATTAAGGATATATATACCAGAGTCAAAATTTAAACCGGAGTCATAGAATTCTGAATAAAAGTATAGATATCAAAAGAACGCAATAGATCTCCATGTAGATTAGATCTATCGTCACAATATATTTCAATTTATTCTAATACATTATTATATAAAACTGAATATTTTAGAAAAAATACTGTGCATAATTTTTTTTTATTGAGAAAACATCAACAAACCCATAACAAAACTTTCATAGTTTAATGGTATATATTTCATTAATCATCACCTACATAATTATTAATATTTAGAAAGAAGTAGGAGAACAGATAATGCTCGTTTGTACTTTGTACCATACTTTCCTCAAGAATTAATTGATAGAATAGATAATATGATTATATTTTCAATTTTGCTATTATAATATCTAATAGATATAGAGATAATTTAACCTAAATTTTAAATTCCTAATTACGACGCGGAACCTAACACGAGATTTTCTCAATTAAGGATGATTCAATTGATTTCTGTTGACCATGAAATGATTCAATTTGTTGAAAGCCTGCGTTTTATATATTTTGGCCATCAATAATTGATATAATTTTCGTATATATTATATAATGTGACACAGTTCGAGACTTCGAGGCAAATAACTCACATACAATGCACATATGTTATACTCGTACGTGCATATATTGGGTCAAGTAGTATTTTTATCTCGGAAGTATAAGGTCAGAAGCAATTTTACCTTTTTTTTTTTTTTAAATTTTTTGAAAGAATGTTACCCCTAAGTCTAAAATTGGAGCAATTTTACCCATCCGTTAACAACCCTAACGATCAACTAATCGTTGACCGTCAAGGTTGTTAACGAAAGGGCAAAATTGCTCAAAAAAACTTCTGAGTAAAATTGCTCCCAATAAAACTTTCGGGACAAAAATGTTACTTAATCCCAAAAAAAATTTAAACTCTGTTATTTATGATATCATATATTTTTAGTTCTTATTTATATAATATCTAGGGGGGAAACAGGCCACCTAGCCTAGGCTTCACCTTTAACAGGTCAGGCTTGTTCAACAATAAAGTGGCTTGAGCTTGGCTTCGTATGCGTTAGAGCCCATTTTTTCAGTCTGAGCTTGGCCTATGCTCTGTCAAGGAGGCCTATATTTTTTAAAATTTTATAATTAGGCTAACAGACCTACTTCAAATAGGCCAAAAATATGGCTACTTTAAACAGGCCGAATTACATAAATCAGTGAAGCTAGAGATAAAAAAGGGTTGCATTTTCATTAACGAATCATTATTGTAAAATTAAATATTAAATATAAAAAAGGATTAAGTAGCATTTTTGCACCGAAAGTATTGACCGTTAGGGTTGTTAATGGAGGGGCAATATTGCTATAAAAAAAAAAAAACTTTCAAGACAAAATTGCTTCTGACCCTATCTTTTCGGGACAAAATTACTACTTAACCGTATATATATATTGGGGCGAAAGCGTAAAAGTGTATATAATCTATCTTCAAAAAAGCATATGACACTATAAAACAAATTTTAAGTACAAAAATACCTATAAATTTTTCTAAACGGAATAAAATGTCATATCCATTAAATATCTTGAATACCGTTTTTTTTTTTTTTTTCTGGGTCTTATAATCTTCAGAGGTGTATTATATGCAAACTCACTTCACGGCAGAGACGGAGCTACGTTAGTGTCTATGGGGTCAAGTGCAGACATACACAATTTAAAATATATATATATTGTGAAGGACCTTACAAACAATATACCTGATTGGGAGGGATGGTTAAGATTTTGCACAATACCTATAAGGTCCCCAGTTCGAAACACTCTCGTCCCCCCCCTTTTTTTTTTGTTTCAATCTCCAAATCTTGTTTCGAAACATCCTCCTCCCGTTTTTTTTTTTTTTTGTTTCAATCCCCAAATCTGGGTTCAAAACATCCGCGTGTTTTTTTTTTTTTTTTTTCAATCCCCAAATCTCTTACCCACTCCTCCTCCTTTGAGAAGCTGTTAGAGACAAGTTCAAAAAACTTTCAAAGTTTTACCTATTCTCCTCTTTTTTAAGAAAAAACCTTTGTTTGAGTGAGAGGGTTATCTAGCATATTACTACTAAGTAAGGAGCTCTTTACTTCTTAAATTTTGTATTATACTGCAGATGTTGATCAAAGCAAATGACCGATTGACTTTTATTCAACATAAAAACATGTAATTATTGGTATCATAAAACAGTATATTATTGTATGCATTTAAAACTTTTTTATAAAAAAAAAAAAAAAAAAAAAAAAAATTCCCAAACCCCACAACTAATTGTGCACCTACAAACCTCAAAACCTGGCTCCGTCCCCGCTTCACGGCCAATGGAAAAACAAAACATACTCTTAACTTTTAATCGTTAGCTATCATCCATTATTTTTTTCTTCTTTCCTCTGATCTAGGCCACCCCCACACTCATTTTCTTGGGAAAATCCTTCTGAGGGACTATTTTGGTAAAAAAAAAACCCAAAAAAGGACTTAAGAATCGACATCCCGAAAAGGCCCCCCTGGTCCTTTTCTCGGGATAAATTTATTAAAAATTTACAATTAAATCAGTCTCATTTACAACAATTTTTTTACTCGTTTACAACTAAATCGGTTTCATTTACAACAATTTTTTTACAACTAAATCGTCTCATTTACAATAATATCAAATCCTGCTAATAACTATATCGGCCTCATTTACAACTCACCAAAATTACAAACCCAAAAAAGACCATGACCTAGCTATCATCCATTATTTTTTTCTTTTTTGGGTTTCCTCTGATCTAAATGGCCACCCCCACATTCATTTTCTTCTTCGCTACTTCAGTTGTACAGGTTTATCCAACTTACGCTTGACCAATGTCTATCAAGATCATCGCTGGCTACAATGAACTAACAAACCCCATGTCTGATTCTCAAACCCAGAAAAGTCAATCTCAAAGCAAATGAGTTTCGATTCGGTGAATTCCCCGTCCTCGTGGAGTCACGAATTTGTGTGGGTAGAATCCATGGATTGTTGGGTGCATATAATCCTCTATTATGGAGAAGAAGAAGGCTTTGAGATTTCAATCTGGGATTAAATGGAAGACCTAAAAGACAGAATTGGATGAAGACGAAGATGTTGTCTTTTTTTTTTTTTTTTTTTTTTTTTTTAATAAATTTTATGTAAAGTCTAGGTGGAGGTGGGTTGAAAGCCACACAAGCATTTTCAGTTAAATTTTGCTCTCTAAACGGTCAACGTTGGTCAAATAAACAGTTATAGTATTTTTGAGCCATTTTAAAATTTTGATGATTATTTTTGTACCCAAAAAATTATTTATGATATCGGATGTTTTTTTTGAAAAGATCATGGGCCATTTTGGACCTTCACCCTATATATTGATACCAAACAATTTTAAATATTTGGTTGTTATTGGTTTATTGCAGTCATATTCTCCATTTTCTCAAACTCGTTTTTTCTTTTGTTGTTGTTGAAGAAAATGGAGGCGGGCAGACGGCGATAAAATAAGCCGCGCAGTACATATTGATATTGGTAAAGTAAACAGGAGCCGTTCATTTTCATCACATAGCGTTCAAACTCGAACATCCTTCCCATTCAGCTATCTACAAATGCTCCTCATCTCTTCCCACCTTACTTGTCCAAACACACAGATATCTGCTCCCCTCTGTCCCGCGCTCTGACGCAATGGAGGGAGAGATACCACCGATGGCTAACGTCGTCTCTTGGATGGAAGGAAAAGTTGAAGATGAAGCCTCTTGGACTAGAACTAACAACGACGGCGAGCTCAAACACGACGACATTGTTTTGGGTGGCCCTCTAACTTCCTTCAAATCCATGCTCGAATGTGACTGGTACATGAATTCTGCTATCAATTTAGCTCACCAAGACCTCCTCAGTCTCCCGAATCCCCAAGAAACAACTGATATCGTCTTTTGTTCAAACCCAGCTGATAGTTTTCTAGTACAGCCAGTGGATTCGTCGTCTTCCTGTTCACCATCATTCACTCTTGACCCATCTCAGTCACAGAACTTTTTACAGCCCAAATCTTCTTTCCCTTCCCTCTTCAATGTCATCTACGACAACCCTTTTGGCAATGGCTTCGAGTTGAGCTCTGACGGTGGGTTCCTTGGTCCGTTCCGGGGCCTTCATTCTTTGAATTCCCCTGTTTTGACGGATTTCTCGGGCCTGAACACTCAATCCCAGATGGGCAGCCTCGAACTGAGTTCAAACTCTGAGTTACTAGCTACTCGGCTGCTGCCAGCAGCTGAGAATGCAGTCTCGTTTGGTAGCGGATTTTGTCCGGCGGGTTTAGAAGGGTTTGCTAAGCCGGGAGGCGCTCTGTTGTTGAACCGGTCTAAGGTTTTGCGACCTCTTGAAGTTTTCCCTCCAGTAGGTGCGGCACCTACTCTCTTTCAGAAGCGAGCAGCGCTCCGCAATAGTTCACTTGGAACTGATATATTGGGAACTTTGGAGATTTCGGCGTCGAGATTTGAAAATAGTTCTACAAGGCTGGAGAACATGGAGAGGAAGAGAAAGGGAATCGATGATGGCGAAATTGACGAAGCTTCCGTTGACGCATCGGCGCTGAACTATGATTCTGATGAGCTTAATGAGAATGGTAAGATGGAGGAGAATGCTTATAATGTGGGGAGCAATTCTAATGCCAATAGTTCAGTCTCTGGTGGAGACCAGAAGGGGAAGAAAAAAGCGCAGCCAGCCAAAAATCTAATGGCCGAGAGGCGGCGAAGAAAGAAACTAAATGATAGGTTGTACATGCTGAGGTCAGTTGTGCCGAAGATTAGCAAGGTATGCGTATTTGGTTTGAACCATTTTGTTTAGACCTATCAGTTATCACTACTAAAGGGTATACAAAAAATGCTTGGTTTAAACTTTGCCGTTTTATAAGTCTTGAATGATTTCAATATTTAAGGATTACTGAGAACTTTGCATTTAATTGCTTGACATTGAAGCGCAACTTTTGTGTCCTTTCTTTGGGAGAAAGTTTGACTTAAGGGAAGTTTGTGGTAGCTCCTGTAATGAGAAATGATATGTCATCTATCATGTTTGAGGAACTCGATATGTAATGCTCGTGACAAGTTTTAAGACTCTGAAATTTGATCTATGTTGTTGTGGCCTTCGTCATCAGCCAGGCTTTTAATATGAACAACTCACTCACTACACACTAATCTTCTTTTATTTGCTTACAGATGGATAGGGCTTCGATACTTGGGGATGCGATTGACTACTTGAAGGAGCTGCTGCAGCGGATTAATGATCTTCATAATGAACTGGAGTCAACTCCGCCTGGCTCATTGCCACCACCTTCTACAAGCTTTCACCCTTTGACACCCACTCCACCAACACTTCCCTGTCGGGTCAAGGAAGAGCTTTGCCCTAGCCTCTTGCCAAGCCCTAAAAACCAAGCTGCAAGGGTAATCTTTGCTCATTCTGAAGCAAAATTGTTCATCTTCAGTCACATTATACTAGTTTATTGCTTGCAGACGAGGTTCATCGCTATCCCATTTGAAATTGCCCTAATAAATGTCTATAGTTTATAGTGTTTGCAAAATTGACCAGTATCTAGGATACTGAATTTATACGTGTCACATGTGTTGCGTTTTGAGTTGCATTATATATTGTGCCTACCTGACAAGAGTATTGAATTGCATGGTCTGAATATTCTGTGAACGTGGACCATTGACCAATTTTATCTTAGGATTGGTATAAGGATTGCACAATTGACCCTTTGCAAATTTGTGCTACATGTTGCCTTTCAAAAAATGGAGCTAAAGGTTTTTCTTGTGGTCAAACAAGCTAAAGTTAATAATTGATAATTACTCACTAAACGTTGTGATGGCGTACCATGTTTTACCTGTTTCATAATTAAGACAGATGTCAATGGCTTAACTATACTATGTACTGCACATACCATCTTGGAAGTTTTTCTATCTGGAAATAAATAAGCTAGCTCACTAAATTGCCTGTGTCATTGAACTAAGATTTCTATTCATATTTTTTTAAGGAAAATCTTAAGGGAAGGATATCCTTTATGATATTTTAGGATCTGGATTTCTCATGTCAGGAGACTATAATCGTTGACTTTCATTAAAATTGCATCTACTGTGGAGAGAATTTCACATGCGGATTAATAAACACTACACACTATTTCTTGAACTACTACTTTCGTCATTCTGTCCCACCTCATCTTCCTTCTTTCTTGCTTCACTATAACCCTCCGTTGCCCCAAAATCTGTGACTAGTATAGTATACTTGAACAAATTGACCTCGATGAATTAAGAAATTACATTTGACACATAAACATGGACTCAATAATGTTAGTTACTTTTGACATCCATCTAAGGAGTACAACTTTAAGGATCTGACTATGTACCTTGGATGCTTGGGCTCCGGTATGTAAATTGTGCAGCGCAATTATATTAAATATACATGTCATCATGTCAAAGTGTGGGCACTGACATATAACATGCCGCGTTTGACTTATAATTGCTATGGATCCTTGATAATCAAGCTATGACATGCATTTGACACATGAATATGTGATAGACATAGTTGAGTTCGCTTTGGTGTCGTTCTTTTGTCATTTTGTTTTAGTTCTTTATCATTTTCAAGCTTTTAGAGTTATAAAATTTGATTCTGTTGTTTATCTGTGAATGAAAACTAAATCGCAACATAATAATTGCGGCCCTCAACAGTCAACATGTCTCCTTTTTTATCTCTGCTTGATATATCATGTTTGTGATTAAAATGAAGTTATGAGTAATTAGCATGGCTTGGTATCTGGTGATGGTTTAGGTCCCAAAGCTTTATTATTGCAAAGTGCAGATAACGTTTGACAACTATTTATGTGTGAAGTATAAGCAAATTTATTTGCAAGGTGATTGCAGATATTGTGTTGACCCTGACCAATGTGTTTCTGAAAATTGCAGGTGGAGGTTAGGGTAAGGGAAGGGAGAGCTGTCAACATCCATATGTTTTGTGCCCGCAGACCAGGTCTTTTGCTTTCCACCATGAGAGCTTTGGACAACCTTGGATTGGATGTTCAGCAGGCCGTTATCAGCTGTTTCAATGGCTTTGCTTTAGATGTGTTCAGAGCTGAGGTATGTTAGCGTAACAGTAACGTTTCTCTTGTTACTCCCTCCAGTACTATATTTAAGACAAAGTTAAATTTTTTTTTTGAGAGATTAAGGAAACTAAATAAGTTACTTAATCATATCATATGTTGTGTATCCTTAGATTATATATCAGTTTATTAATCAAACTAATTAGTTTGGGGAAAAAATATATATATAAATACTCTAAAGTAATTTAATTAGCTTCCTCAACCTCTCCAAAAAAGTCAACTTTTTCTTATATTTAAGACCAGAGTAATGACTTTTTATATATGATGCCTACTGCTAATTCCAATTTGTGCATACAACATTACATGTTCTGTTACTCCTATTTACGTGACAAATGTAAAAGCTAACTTTGAAAATTGGTTTCTTCCTGAAGTACACCAAAATCTTTATAGTAGTTAATTTTAGCCTACTTAAATTATCAAACAACCAGTTTTTGCTTGACTTTGTCCGTTGTATTTGACGTCTAGGCTTTATTCTGAAATACAGTGTCTGGAGAATTTTATAGTGAGAAATGTTAGATGAGCTGGGCTGGATGAAGGAGAAATTATTTGATACTGAGGAATTGGTTGACCTAGAAATGGACCTGGTACTTCAGTTTGAGAAGCAAATCCCATTTCTCAGAACTATTTTCACGATAATATTGACCATTGGCAATTTTCATATAGGTGTTAGGCTGTTACTATAGGTGTGTTGCAGAGCAGAGTGATCTTTTTTTTACCAAGAGGCCTAGCACAGTGGGCACTTAGCTGAGTTCTTTAAGTATCTAGTCAGGGGTTCGATTCCCAGCGATGTGTATGGAGAGGGTCTCATAGCCAGTATTAAAACCCTTTCGGGAAGTCTGTGGTGCGAGGGGATTAGTTTTGCTACCGATAGGGATACCCTAGGCCAATAAAAAACGGATATTTGTTTTTAGTACTGAAAAAATTTATTATGGTTTCCTGTGAAAAGAGTATTTCTTGTTGATGAGTTGATGTTTATTCTTTAAGCTCATCAAAACTTAGCTTGATGAAAAGATCTCGAGATTTTTCAGATTCACAGTGTTTTCTTGTTGCCAAACAGCAATGCGGAGAAGGGATAGACGTGGTCCCTGAGCAAATCAAAGCAATACTGATGGATTCAGCTGGTTTCCATGGTATGACATGAGTGAAGTACTTGACAAATGCTACTACTACCAACAACAGAAGCACTAACTGTAGTTAGTAGTCAGTAAATTAGGAGTTACCGTACCTAAAACATTTAGTTGTAAATGTGATTGCTTCACATTGCCATGGAAAGACATGTTCAGGTCAGGATCAACTAGGTTAGCCGATACCTTTAGGCTCAGGATTGGCCTCTGGTATTTTTCTCAACCAGCTTTACAACGAAGCAGACTAATGTTGCTTTCTTGAATTATGGAATAAAAAGTTCTTACTTATTTATAGTTAATTTGCTTTATATGTTTTCTCTTGCTTGCATATTTGATTTTGGGATTCATATTTTTGCGACCCAAATCAAAACAATGAAAGGGAGAAAAACTACATATGTATATGGCATGCCCCTTTCCAAAATGAGTCATACCGGCTTCCTCTCGAGTAAGAAACTTTCAAGCATCCTTGAAGTTGCAATTGGATGATTGTGGTCGTGAAGGTACTCCGTAGTTATTTATATTTATAATTAGCAATTCCAATATGGTAGATATATATTTATAATATATTGTGAGATTTTTTCATAACGTGCCAAATGAGGGTATGATATTGGGGTTTTCCTTTTCTTCTTCTTTTTTTGATATAAGGAAAGTTTAGGTGGCGGTAGACACCACTAAAGCCAGACACGCCTCCAGGTTTAAAGAGCGGTTACAGAAATACTTACAGATTGCTCACCAACGAGGTTCTCACATCGACCAGTGGGAATCAAATCTTCTCTCTTTTAGAGTGAAGGCCGACGCTTTAGCCAACTGTACCACTTCTCATTTATAGGGTTTTTCTTTTTTGTGGAGAGAAAGGTTGCTTAACCCACAAGTTGAATGGTCTGGGCCAAAATGGGCCGTTTTAGTTTAAAATGAGACGCTTTTCTTACAATATTGTCTTTAGTGGGCCAGCCCATAGATTGGTCCATATTTCAAATTATTTGGAATCAATTATAAATGCGAACATTGTATGTATATATATATATAAATGCGAACAATGTTTATAAAACTTACATTATACCGTCTTCTAATCGTAGTCAACGAATTGATTGAACATGACGCATCAATATCAATTTAAATTTAAATATAAAATATATAATAAGTTGTGTCGGCGAATTATTGATAATATAGTTAATGTTTAGATTTTCTATGCATGGGAGCCTTTTTAGTTAAGACTTAAGACAAAGATTGTATTGTGATTCCCGCAAGAGACTGTGCAAGATAGGCGAAAGGAATTGTATATCTCTGGTTTTAATTATAGGAACACTTGCTTTTATAATTAGAATCCGAGAAAGTATAACATATACTGTGTGTCAGTGCGTGTGTTGTCCTTTTAAGGTCCCAAGGCACCAAAAAAGGTTAAAGAAGCTTTAGAAAAAAAAATTGATGTCAAAATAATCTCAAGGAGTTGTTAAAAGTTAAAACCCACATATGGAGTTGTCAATAGGATCTTTTGACATAAGAATTTTTTCCAATACATTTTTGACATTTTTTTGGTTTCTTGAGATCTTAAAGAGATTTTTCCAAAAAAAAAAAAAAAAAAAAAAAAAAAAAGAGTGTGTATACTTAAAAAAAAAAAATCAGTATTAATAAAAATACTAAAAAACATACTGACTTAGATGTTTTGTATTAAGAATGAAAGAAAAACATAGGGCGAAAGAGAATATGGTTGTCTCATTGCAGAAGTGGGTTCAAATTAATTATTAATAGTTGGCTCATACTTCTCAAACTCACGAGTTGACTCTAAAAGTTTTATCGCTTTTATGTTCTACCTTATTAGATTAGGTTGAGTTGCTGGTAAACTCATGTCAATTATAAACTCAGTTAAATTCATGAGTTTACATATTGACTTTATTATTTTTACGTTTATAACTTACAAAAATCGTGTTAACTTACCTTTAAATTTGTGTTAAGTTTTTCCATTTGGTCATGATCAATGACTTTATATATAAATTTTATAGAATTTTATTTGTTAAATATGATAAATTACGAATGTTGATAGATTTAATTAAAACTATTTGGATTTAAAATAGATTTAAATCAAAATATTCTCACTTTTTATATTTTAATTATTTAATTATGCACTATTATACATATTCAATGATAAAAGTAAATTCTTATGAGATTATAATTCAGTTTATATAAGTTTACATCATGTCACAAATTTGTTTAAATTCACAAATTTGACAACCTTATACCATGGTTGCAAGTTGAGTGATTGATTTTTTTTTTTATTTATTTAATAATAGTTGAGTGATTGATATGGCCACATTAATTATGATCTACTTAGTGATTTGTGAGACCCACCACTGTTTAGCTACGTTGGCTCTTTATGGATCATAAGAATTATTTGTCCACTCATTTTTGTGGCGTTTGATCTTTGTAACTATTTGGCCCTCAAATTCCCTTTCTTTCTTTATTGGCCTTCATCACTTGAAATAAATGTATTTATCAAAATAAGTAATTAGAGTACTAGTTTGGATTACTAACAGGAAACACACATTGATTTAAATTGGACAATAAAACAATTACGGATCTAATGTAGAGTACAGACTATAAGTATATTACCGGGGTCCAGATTTTGAGCTGAAATGTGACCCTCAAAAATCAGGGCCCATTGCATTGTCGTTTTACAATTATAGTTATCGTTAGGCCCGCATCAGTTCTCACAGTTGCAATATTGGTCCACATTGCGACCGAAAAAACACGTCCATGCGAAATATGATCAATAATAGTAATCAATCTTGGGCTTAATTGGTAAAGGGTGACACTCTCATTAAAAGAAAGGAGTTCGATCCTGGAGTTGGTCAAGGCGTCGAGAGGTATCTTAACTCCTAAATGCCTAGGTTAATGCCTGAGGTAATAGACGACTCGCCCTGCTTAACATCGGTATTATCTAGGAGGAAGGGAGATTTCGCCTTACCCTTGGATTATGGGTGAACCCAACCCCTTTCCTAAAATTTATTTATAAAAATAATAATAATAATAGTAATCAATATCTCGGGAAAAGGTTTCAAAACTTAAAACTTAAAATTCAAATATTAGTTTCATGGGCAAAGCCCCAAAAATAAAGATTTATTTTTAAGAAAATATTATCCCAAAAAAAAAAAAAAGATTGCAAATAGCCAAATAGATAAAAGAATTGATAAAAAAAACGAAAAATAATGTTTCCAGTGCAGTGACCCTTCTTTCTATGAACCGACGGAACATGGTATTAAATTTAACTGATCAGGACCCACTTTCTGTCGTTTTTATTACGGTGGTGTTTATTGGGCTTTTAGACGTCGTTTTCGTGGTGCCATCGTTGTCCACATCATGAGTGAAAACTCGCCAATGCAGCGTGTGATTATTAATCAATCTTGATTTTGATTTTATTTTATGCCATTTCATTACTATTTTTATTCGACGCATCATTTTATAAAAAAAAAAAAAAAAAAAAATACGAGCAATGGTAGTAGCTAAAACCATAAAAGGCTATGGATGCATATGCTGTCTTTTATCTTAGATTTGGCTGCTCCCTTTTATTTTTGTACATTTTGAGAGATTATACAGTATTTACTAGAAAAATTTGAGGAAAAATAATCAATTAAAAAATTTGATTATTAAGAATAACCTGATAAATTTTTATACATAGAAAGTGTTAACATTCTGCTAACTGTGTACACACAAAATACCTGCATTCAGATTTAGGTCTCTCTCACAAAAAATAAATAAATAAATAAAATAAAATGGGGATTTTCCCACAATTTTCTGTATTTATTATCATTTTTTATATTCCAGATTTTATTAAAAAAGATATGAATGCATAAAATTTATTTAGAAAATCATAATTACAAATATTAATGAAAATGCATTTGCTACCCTTGTTAAAAATTAGGTTATGACGCAAAGAGATATGGTAATGAAAATAAATTAAAGATAATTATAATGGGTTAGATTTAATTGGAAGGTTACCTAAAAAAAAGTGGGAAAAATTCCATTTAAATACCATTTGAACTTGGAAAACCCAAAAAGTCGGTTAACATATGGAAATGACATATAGACTTAAGGAGGAATTTGAAAATTTGGAAAGTTGTACTTTCATTAATATGCCCTCATTTTTAAAAAAAGAAAAGGCAAATCCCCTCTTGCTCGCCGTCACTTGGCCCCACACCACGTCGGTGGTCGGAGTTTCGGTAACAACTTGCGTAATATGATTAATTACTTGAGTATAGAAATTGACAACTTTAGCTCTCTAAGCCTTATCAAGCATCATTGACAAATTGAATAAAGAGAATGACAATTTGAATAGAGATTAACAACTTGAACTTCTAAGTTGTCACTCTTCAAGTTGCCACTCTCTGTACCAAAGTTATGAATTGTTATTGCTATCATTCAACTTGTCAACGACATTTGATAAGATTTATCGATCCCTATGCTCAAGTTATTATCAAAGCTCCGGCCACCAATGTCGAAGCTTTGGCAACTGGCTTAACAACACAGTGGTGGTGGCGGCCGGCGAAACTTTGGCCTTCGAGGGGGCCTTGCCTTTTTTATAAATAAAAATTTAGAAGCATTTTGGTAAAAACTTAACATTTCAAAATTTCAGATTCCTTCCTAAGGTCTTATGTGTTATTTTCATATGTTAACATACCTTTTGAGGTTCTGTATATTGGAAGAAAAAAAGGTAAATTTTACAATTTTAATAATTCAAACTATTTTTAATTCGTGTGGAGTAATTACAAGTAATCTTTATCGTCATGGAAAAAAAGGCGAAAGTGACATTTCTCAGAAGATTATGATGCGTGGCGTTTCTTGGAAATAAGTGCTGTGTCATACCATGGGGCCATGGCACAAGGCTCTTGACTCTCCTCTCGCTGCTCCCGACATTTTTTTTTTTTTTTTTTTTCATTGCTCCTCTCCTCTTTTTTATTTTTGGTTTTCTGTATTAAATTTTGAACACTCAGCAATTTAAGGTAATTTCATTCATGTGTCCAACATTTTAAAATATTGTTGAATAGTATTTAATGTCTTAAAGTAATTTTTTTATACATTTAGTACTTTTAGGTATTTTTTTAACCTATCATAAGTTCATGGTGATCGTTGCTATAGAATAATATTTTAAAGACAAAATCGTTACTCAAAAATTATTTTAAAGACGAAATGGGATAAAAATATTACTTTAAATTATTGAGTGCTATTAATGCTAAATTTATCAAAATCTATTTTAAGATGCTAGGTACTACTATATTTGGTCCTTAATATAAAATTAAGTTGTTTTTTTAGATATTAAGGAAGCTAAATAAATAAATTATTAATAGTATATGTATCATTGTATTATATATCAGTTTATAAGTTAGACAAATTAGTTTAGAGAAAAACGATAAATATAAATAATTTAATATAATTTATTTACCTTTTTTAATCCCTTAAAAAAGACAATTAGCTTTTATATCAAGAATCAAAATGAGTATTAAAAAGAATTTTAGGATACCAAAAGTTCACGGTCTAACCTTTTCATTGCTTTAAGTTTAGGGGCAGTTGGTTATGAGCGATTTGAAGGGGAAAAAGTTTTTATAACTTGGATTTTAAAAAAATTGGAGAAGTGAGGATAAAAATTTTTAATTAATTTTTTTTACTTTTTTATTTTACTTTTATCTTTGTTAAAATTTTATAACCATACTTCTTCAATTTTTTAAAATTCAACTCATAATTTTTTTATCTCCCCTTCCATTTCCTCCTCACAAACAGAGCCTTAAGCTTATCATTGTTTTTTTCCAGGCATTCTACTACCTCGTCCAAGTTGTGACTCTCTATTGTGGTTACATGACTTGCATCTCACGCTCTTTCATTCTTCTTTGTCACCTCACTTCCCTTGCTTTTTATTTTATTTTTTTTTTTTTAAAAAAAAAAAAATTTAAAAAAGTTATCAACCAAATCAGTGAATCGGTAATTCCATCAGATTGGTAGGTTTTTCCTAAATTAATTAATCGCCACCGGTTTAATAGAAGCGGGACTAATCAAAACTTTGGACAAGCCATATAGCTGATTCACTGGGTTCTTTCGTCAATTGGTCCATCTGGTCTTATATTTTTAAGTCTTTAGAATCAAATTTCCTTATCTATAAATTTTTTGTTTGCCAAATGCTTTTAAATAAAAAAAGACCAAAAGAAAATTAAAATAAAAGTGAAAAGAATTTATTTTAATATAACAATATGATCCTCCCTCCTGGTTTAATTATAAGACCAAATTGATTTTTTTTTTTTTTTTTTTTAAATTAAGGAAGCTTATTAAATTATTTTAAATTATTTTTTTTTTTTCTCAAACTAATTAATTTGATTAATAAACTAATATATAATATAATATATAAAACATATGATAAATAATTATTTAATCTCCTTATTTAATCAATCCCGTTTAATCTATTTTATAAAAATTAGATATAAATATTATTGTGTAAAATTTAAATGGCACTCTTAGAAATTAGAATAATAATCTCCGACATCGTCAACCTTCTAACATTTGAATTCCTTACATTTCGGTTCCATTACCAGGTGTCAGGTACAAGTGTGCCCGATTTATGATACTTTGACTGGCTGCACTCAATGGTTTTTACTTTTTATTATTCATAAATATAATTTATAGTGTAATTTATACTAAAAAAAATATATTATATTTAGGATTAGAAGTAGTACTTCTTTAGATCTTAAAAAATATTTATTTATATAATCTAAATAAAATTTCTCATATATAGTCATTACATATATAGTAAATAAAGGATTGAAAAAGCGAGCCAAATCATGAACCCAACAAACAAAATTTTATTTTCCTTCTTTAAAAAAAAATCCGTTTTCGGAAAATACGTGAGTGCGCAATCAACTGAAGAGAGCCGCCAAAAAGAAAGAAAGCAGTAAAGGAAACAGAGCCGCCGAGCGAGCCAGGGCCACCTTCCTTGCTGCTCCCTCGGAGCTTGATAGCTCGCGGTCACAGTAGACACCACCGCGCAGCTTCTCTCTACCTGAACCCTCCAAATTGCGCCAAAACCCCCATCGTTTATTCCTTTGTCCATATTCATTTGGACTACCGATTCGTGCATTTCCATCCTCTAAGTACATGGTAAAGTGTCTCTGGTCCAAATGCAGGAAAATACTTTGAAATGATTTTTTTTTTTTGCCATGATGTTTAAACCATTGCAATGTCGTGACCGATCACCCTTGCTTGAATGATCGGCAGGTAGAAATTTGACTGAGAACTGATTCGGATCTCTGAGAATTATTTGTCGAGATAACTGATTGGAATAAGTCATTTTTTTCCATCGGCCCCTCTCAACGCGTTAACTCAATAAGCATGGCGAGTGCTCTGCAAATTTGTGGGCCGAACAACACCTTCTCTGTTACTTCGAGTAGTTTGCATTGCCAACCTCTGTTATCACGGGGAATTGGTTTTGCAGCATCTGTTTCTTCAGTTTATGGATTTTGTTGTATAAGAGAGGTCTCTAGGGAACGGGTGTCCTTCAGTGTCAGTTGCAAAGCTGCAAAAAGTGATTTACTCGTGAAGGATGAGACTAAACACCAGAAATTTTGTGGAACGGAGAAAAACTTTACGTGCGTCATGAAGTTTGGTGGCTCATCTGTTGCTTCTGCAGAGAGGATGAAAGAGGTTGCTAGCCTTATTCTCAGCTTTCCAGAGGAGAATCCTATTATTGTTCTCTCAGCGATGAGAAAGACGACTAACAAACTTTTATCGGTATTGTTTTCTGGTTTATTTTATGTCAATATTCTTTCTTGTTTCTTTTGGTAAACATAAGTATAAGGACATGAAAATCATTTGTTAGGCTGGGGAAAAAGCCGTCAGCTGTGGTGTTGCTCATGCGTCATGTATCGACGAGCTTAGCTTTGTAAAAGACCTGCATCTCAGGCAAGAGCAATGGGGTTTTTCATCTTGCTTTTCTATTTGATATGGAAATATGTGTGTGTGTGTTTTAGATCACATCCCAGTTGACTAATATCTTCTGATTGCGTGCATCTCTCTCATTCAGGACTGTGGATGAGCTTAAAGTGGACAGATCTGTCATTTCAAGTGAGTTTACCTTAATCCACATTAGATCTGTTGTTTAAATTGGATAAACAGAATATCTTTGTTGTACCATGGCCTTATGAGAAACTCACGTTGGCTGCCCTGCTATTTGGGTCTAAGGATTAGCACGCATGTGCTTAACTTGAATCCGTATTGTTGTACCATGGCCTTATGAGAAACTCACGTTGGCTGCCCTGCTATTTGGGTCTAAGGATTAGCACGCACGTGCTTAACTTGAATCCGTATTTAGGTTTCTTATGCATGCATAGTTTTGCATCATTAACTTAGTTTATGGAATTGGTCATTGTTTGATTGAGATTAATTTTTTTACCATAATTGTGATTGTTGTCACGTGTAAAAATGGAAACTTGGTTTGAGCTGGTTTAATCTTACATTCTCTTAATGAAAAAGTAGCCCATTATATGAAGTTATAAAATTCTATTTCCCTAGATGAGAACAGATCAAATTATTGCTTATGTTAAATTTTTTGGAGAACAATGGATCAATTATTGACTTATGAGGATTACAAAAATTTTCTTTTTAATACCCTACCTGCAGGAGTAATGATACAAGGTTTCTAGCCTCCAGAGGTTTTAGAAAATATTTATCATTGATGCAACTTTTCCATTGTCATTTGAACTCACTCATTGAACTAATTCTACCCTCTCAGTTCCCAGTACGCTGTTCAAGTAATTGTCATTTGTTTGTGATTCCATCGTTAGTGATCTTGGTTTTCCGGCTGCAAATATTTTTAGATCATCTAGAAGAACTGGAGCAACTTCTGAAGGGGATTGCTATGATGAAAGAGTTGACACCACGGACTAAAGACTATTTAGTTTCATTTGGAGAGTGCATGTCCACTAGGATCTTTGCTGCATATCTTAATAAAATGGGTGTTAAGGCTTGCCAGGTATGTAATCCTGGTCTGCTCATCTAAGTCATATTGAATTAAAAAGCTTCACTTTTTTTTATTATTGATAAAGTTTGTCTGGCTAAGAATAAATTATTCAGTTTTTCTATGTAGTAACTGTTCCTAATGATTTGTTGCTAATTTCATGTTCTGGCAGTATGATGCATTTGAGATTGGTTTTATTACCACTGATGACTTTACAAATGCGGATATTGTGGAAGCAACTTACCCAGCTATTGCAAAGAGATTATATGAAGATTGGGTTTCTGACCCTGCTATACCAATTGTTACAGGCTTCCTTGGAAAGGTCTAACTGACGCCTTACTCTTCAAACTCTTCTTTTCATTTTTTCACTCCCGATGTTTGCTTTGCTGAAAATGCAAACTCCTGAATTAGAAAACTGATATACTTCCTTTTTTTTTCTTCTTCCAGGGCCAGAAATCATGTGCTGTAACAACACTAGGCAGAGGGGGTAGTGATTTGACAGCCACAACAATTGGTAAAGCACTAGCGTTGCCTGAAATCCAGGTTAATACATAGAAACCTCGTTATGCATATCAAGACAAAGCATGTCAGTAGACTTTATTTGACGGTTGAATGAGAAGCTAGATTTCAGGATTGGCTCTGTCATTGGGTATTCATTCAATGGAATTCCGTATGTTTATAAAACATTAGCATCCAGTACTGCACAATTCATCGTCATAACTCCATTACTTGTTCCAAGATTAAATGTAAGATAAAATGAAAGGAATTGACTGTAATCTCTTAAATAGGTATGGAAAGATGTTGATGGTGTTTTAACCTGTGATCCAAATATATGCCCACAAGCAGAACCTGTCCCATTTTTGACATTTGACGAGGCTGCTGAGCTTGCTTACTTTGGTTCTCAGGTATTGCTGTATTTGCTTTCTAGTTCTGCTGATCATATTCTACGCAGCACCTCCCATGTATTTATAAGTATTTAAACATTCTAGTTTGCCTGCTGCGCTTTTAAGTTGCCCACTGTATCATTGCTTTAATGTTAGGAAGCATTCATGCCCCAAAAAAGGCAGTAGTATCCATACTGTGTGTCTCCAATACTGGTAGTCTCGGTACATATCCCAAGATTCACATATTTTCTTTTCAGGGAAACAGTGCTTGATTTGTTCATTCAAGTGATCATTCATATTGTCGTAGTTAGCAGCATGACTCTTAGGAGATCAATTGATAGGACTTTGGCCTTAGGTATTTTAATATATTGTCAAAGGTAATTATTAGTCATTTCTCTGATCTGTTCCTTTCGCAGGTCCTTCACCCACAGTCTATGAGACCTGCTAGAGAGGGTGATATTCCTGTTAGGGTGAAAAATTCTTACAATCCAAAGGCTCCAGGTACTGTCATCAACAAGACAAGAGATATGAGTAAGGTCTGCATCAATTCATTATTGGCATGGATAATAAATAATTAAATGAAACCATGTTTTGGAAAACTAGACAATGTTAAAATTTCCCGTTTCACTTGCAGGCAGTACTGACTAGCATTGTTTTGAAGCGTAATGTGACCATGTTGGATATTGTTAGCACTCGCATGCTTGGTCAGTATGGCTTCCTTGCTAAGGTGAGAAAGCTAGTGCCTGGTTCATCTGTAAGATGATTGATTCCCTTCAAGTCTAAATACCCTCTTTATTTATGCAGGTCTTTTCAATTTTTGAAGATTTAGGAATATCAGTGGATGTTGTAGCTACGAGTGAAGTCAGTATTTCCTTGACACTAGATCCATCAAAGCTATGGAGCAGAGAGCTAATTCAACAGGCAAGTGTAACACGATATGCTCTTATTTTAAATGTTTGTTTCTTACATTTGATTTACATGAGGGCACCTAATTTATATAACTACTGGATGTGGGTTCCATGGAGTCTAAGGCGAGCCCTATTATCCAATGATCGTGTTCATCATATCCTATTTTGTGTTAAATTTATGTAATCCAGCCATTGCATGAATCTGAGTGCCTGTCACCCTCATTCTTTTTGGGCAGGAGCTTGACCATGTTGTTGAGGAACTGAAGAAAATAGCTGTGGTAGATCTCCAACAAAATAAATCTATAATTTCTCTCATTGGAAATGTTCAGAAGTCATCATTGATATTAGAGAAGGTTCTGTATAGTGTTCTCTCTCTTTGAATGTTAATCCTTGATTTATGCTGAAGTTCTTGTTTTGCTGTATCTAGTTTTAATTGCTTCTTTCATGGTTAGGACCATACCATTCTCTGTGTCCCTTGCTCCTTCTCTTCTGTTTGCTATCTGTGACCTTGGGCCATTATCAATATCAGCATCTTGGAAAAAAGTCCCCAAATTCATATACTGCTTATTGTTTTTTTCTGGCTCTAGCTGATCTAAATCTGCTAGAAATCGTAAATCTTGTTTGGCTCTCTATTTTGACTAACAATGACTGATTGGCATGTTACTGCAGGCATTTCTTGTTCTCCGAACCCTTGGGGTCACTGTTCAGATGATCTCTCAGGGCGCATCCAAGGTATACTTCTTATTCACTTGATCGCTATTTATTTTCCACATCAGTGCTATTAGGCAGTTATTGACCTCTTCATTTCCCGACACAATAGGCTCCATAAAGTATCTTCGGTTAACTATGCTCATGAGTGCAAGCACGCTTACTTTCTCTTGTAACAACTGGCTAGCATGAGAGATTTTCTCGCCCACATTTTACTTCCACGTCTTCTAATTCTATCAGCTTTATAGACTAGGGCACTCACCGACAAGTCAATAAGTTAAAATTGTCATTTTTGATGTTACCCTTCTGATTATTCTGTTTCATTTCTTGACAGGTTAATATCTCGTTGGTTGTAAATGACAGCGAAGCAGAGCAGTGTGTCAAGGCTCTCCACGCGGCTTTCTTTGGGATTCAGGACTCTGACTCTGTGTTGGAGAAACAATACGAATCTGGAAATGGTTCTGTTCCTGCATCATTATAGTCTACGCTGGATAGCCTCCTTGTTGAAATATACATCATTCTCAGCTTATCAATAGTAACCTAGCAAGTTCTTACCTTCTGACGCAGTTGGGCTGGGAGGAAGTCATAAATTATATCATTTCTTGTATTGGTCGATTTGGGTAGTCGCCTCCAAGGGGCTGGCCTCTAGCCCTTCATCATTTATTGTATTTAAGGGGAATTTTAGGTTATGTTTACCTATAGCTCGCTCTAAACCAGTAGAAATATGTTTTTTGGAAGAAAAAAAGAAGAAGTTAATATCAGCTAGTTATAAATATGTGAGCCATGTCTGGAAGTTCTTGTAGCTACTTCTCAAGAGTTCCCTTTACCGCTTTACGTCAGAGATGATCATGGTCCTTGTGAAATGAGTACGAGGTTCTGAATCTCTGATGTATTTGGCAATAGGGACTCTACATATTTGATTTATAATCAAAATTTTGGATATCTATATCTATATTCAGGCTGTGATGGGTGTTTTTATTATTACTATATTTGGAAATATTATTTGTTGAAATCCCATTTCCTAATTAAAATTCCTACAGATTATGTAAGCTTGGTGTTAACTAACGAATAAGAAATTGTCTTAGGATGTTGATATGAATTTCTTAATGCTGGGTATTATTAATGCCACTGCATGGTGCATAAGATGATTTAGATTCTTCCATTTATTTTAGGGAAAAACAACTTACCGTGTTGTAGTGCCTAAGATGATTTAGATTCTTCCATTTATTTTAACTTGAGAATTTAATTGGATAAGTACACACGTGCAGAATGTAATAAAAATTACAAAGGAAGTAATTTTCGATATTTCTCCTTTAAATTGATGTTATGAAGAAATTATAATGATAAAATAGTTTGAAAACGCTTTCACTTATCATTTTTCTAACCTTCGTAAGTACGCAGTTTTTATGCAAAGAATTATGTATTTCCTTTAAATCACTTTTAAGTATTTCACTTATTATTAAAAACAGTGAAGGTTCAGAAAGTGGCCCGAGATGCAATAGCTAAATTGGGTTTTCGACTTGAAGAAGGCTGCCATATTTGGGAGGAATTGGTTCAGGAGGTCTGACACCTGTTTGACTGGGATATTGACGCATTGCTAAGTGAGGAGGTTGAGCTGTCAAGGTCTAAGTTAGAGGCTTTACGTATCCACCCACCTTGATTTCAATTGGTTTTGGAGGGGGAATTTACCAAAATAATAATATATTTTTTTAAATGTTTGAAAACTATTTTCCAAAGTAAGACAATCAAACCTCCTATTTGACTGACGGAATCAGTGACATCAAGGGTAGTGCGATGCTCTTGTGATGCGATGTCGGCCCTCGACGACGCCACCAGTAAATGACATCAACAGTGTTGCGTCATTTTTTATTTTATTTTTAAAAAATATAATTTTATAATTATGTTTAAAATTCTACTTAATTATAAATAATAAAAATTAATAAATAATAATTTTAATTAATAATTAAAGAAATTAAAATTATTATAAAATATGTAATTTAATAACCCTCTTGCTTTTAGTTAGCTAGCTACTCAGATTTTTTTTTTTAAAAAAAAAAATTAAAGACTATCCTTCAATTATATGCGAAATGTCAAAATAATTATAGCGTTCTTACGGATGCCAAATCGAACTATTTTACCCGATCGAATTATTATAGTATCCTACAGGCGACCGAGGATTAAAATAAAAAGTGGGTTTGATTATTTTACGTTTTTATTCTTCAACTAATGACAGATTAGGTGGCATGTAGCACAAGCCTAACACATTGAATCAAAAACATTAGGCTTGTGCTACATGCCACCTAATTTGTCATTAGTTGAAGAACAAAAAACATAAAACGATCAAACCCACCTTTTATTTTAATCCCCAAATCAATTCCAGAAGGATGCTATAATAATTCTAATATGGGTAAAATAGTTCCGATTTGGCATCCAAAAGGACGCTATAATTATTCTGACACTCTACACATAATTCAGAAGGACAATCTTTAAATTCTTTTTTTTTTTTAAAAAAAAAAATCTGAGTAGCTAGCTAAAAGCAAGGGGGTTATTAAATTACATATTTTATAATAAATTTTAATTTCCTTAATTATTAATTAAAATTATTATTTATAATTAGGTAGAATTTTAAATATAATTATAAAATTATATTTAAAAATAAAAAATGACGCCTAAAGGCGTCTATTAATTGACACCCAAATGGGCGTCAATTAATTAGGTGGATTGGCGCCCAAATGGGTGGCAATTAATTAGGTGGCCAGTGGACGCCACTGGTACTGGTGGTGTCAGAGGGCTGACGCCACATCACAGTGGCGTCAGTACCCCTGACGCCACCAGTTCCGTCAGTCAAATAGTAGGTTTGATTGCCTTACTTTAGAAAATAGTTTCCAAAGTTTTGTAATCTGGTACATTTTTTAAAAAATATTATTATTTTGGTAAATTTCCTTGTTTTGGAGTGAAAAGGAGATTTCATTCAGAGAAGTGAAGAAATACAATTGATATGGCAGCTAGTGTAGCTAAAAGCAAAAACCTCTACCTCAGGGATACTTGTGAGAGGGCCATCAAATTTACAAATTGAAAAGGGAAAGAATTATTTCTAGTCACTATAATCTAATCTATGGTTAATGTGAGGTCCATGGCTTTGATGGTGTGAGTGGTCACTGAGTTCACCGCCGCAATGATTTCGCCATGTCTGAAAGACTCTCCCGCGAAAATGCGCTTATTCTTGGCGTTCATAATTTCCAAGTCAGTATGCCAAATTTTTCTACCCACGTTTGGCTGGTACGACGAGGATTAAGATTGTGTAGCCACCAGTCACGAACATGCTTGCCCAAAAAAGTGTTCAAATGAGCTTTAGGAATGATACGCTCCCAGCAAGCTACGGCCAGCGGGCATTAACGAAAAACGTGGTCTATATCCTCCCGCGTTCATTCCATCACAGAGTTCGCATGCACCACTTGAGCCCAGATGTCGTATGAATCGTTCTGTGTTAGTCAAGAGTTTATCTTTAAAGGTGAGCGATAAGAAGGAGCGAATACGTTGGGCACCGGGCCATTTCCAAATGAGACGCTAGCAGGCGTCTTCCTCATTCCATGAGTCTTTTTCCCAGGATTTTTACGATGAGGAAACAATGAAGTTTCCATTGGCTTGAAAATCCCATGAGTAGACTGTTGTGCCGTCGGTAATGTGAGGTGGGGGGAGTGGCAGCAATTTGGAAGTTGATTGATGGTGGAAGGTACTTTTGGAAGAGATGCCATTTCCAGTTGCCATTTAAATCAAGGTAATCCTTGATCGGCTTCTTTAGTCATGAATCACTAATCTCTGCGAAAGTAAGATTCTTGAGGGACCCATATCATCGAGCTAATTATCTTTCCAGAATTTCACTTGCGTCCCATTACCCGTTTGCAATTTTGAGGTCTAACATCGTTTATGTCCAAGTTTTCTCTATGCTTCACCATGTGGGGGAGCATGCTTTAGTTTTTTTTTTTGTTAATAAAATTTTAGGAAAGGGGTTGGGCTCACCCATAGTCCAAGGGCAGGGCGCTTGGAGCCCAGTTCACAGGACATAATGGCCAGAGAGTACACATGCCCCCACCTCTACCAGCATTTCCATTGCTTCCTAGACTCCTAGGATACCTCCCCCGGCGCCTTGACCAACGTAGGGATCGAACCCCCTCCCTTAAGGTGAGGAAGTCCGACCCCCCCGCCAGTTGAACCCAAGGACGAGGGGTCACAACTTCAGAGTTATCATGGGGTCACAGCTATACTTGGCCCGAAGAATCTGGACCTAGAGTACCTCTGGCTTGGTAGTTAGTTGAAACCCCAGCTTGACAAAAAAGCCCCCTTTTGACTTTGTAGTTTTCGAAGCCCCTCAACCACAAGACTTTCATGGGCTGACATAATTCGTCCCAACTCACCAGGCTGGGACCTTTGTGCTCGTTATCAACCCCCCAAGTAAATGATCTTACACTTTGCTCAATCTTATGGCAACAAATGGCTCTGGTTATGTCCTCCAAGATGCTAAGTTAAACTGAATTCGATGGAGCTGTGATGACTAATTCTTCCAAAGCCAGCTATGGAGGCATCCTACGTGATCATCTCGGCCAATGGATCGCTGGATTCTCCAATCAAATCGGCATTTGTAGTGCGCATGCAGCAGAAGAATGGGCTATATTTCATGGCTTGAATCTGGTTTGGGACATGGGTTTCAAGAGGATCATTCTAGAATCTGATGCCTAAGAAGTTGTGGAAAAAATTCTGGATCCTAACTTCCAATATGGTAGTTTGCTGATGTTGGGGATTAAAGAAATGTTGACGAGGGATAGGGAAATTTCCATTGGTAATATACCAAGGAATTGCAACCGTATTGCTGATGCTATGGCAAAACTAGGTCTCACTAGATCAGTTATTCTAGGAGAATGCCCCTCTTATCTAAGGGCATGGGTGAAGCAAGAATGTCTGGGATTTTCTTCCCCTGTTGTCTAATCTTCTATTTTATGTAATTGGCTTTTAGCCATCCTTATTATCAAAAAAAAAAGTTGCTGGCAACATTGAGGTTTGCATGGCATAATATGGAATAGTTGAGAGCATTGAATATGGAATAATTGAGAGCACTGACTTAACTAGGTGATTCTGCCGGCCAAAGATAGAGTCTTCGCCTTCCAACTTGTTAGTTTCTGTTGAACTCGTTAATACAAAAGAGGCACTCCTAACTACTTCCCAAGTGTATTGTTTTGGAGTAGCCTAGTTGCACACATGTAGAGTTAGCATCATGGTTACCCACATTCTTAGAGAAGAAAATGCGATTTTTGTTTTGACCAAGAAAATGCGATTTTTGTTTTGACCAATGGTGTGCCCAGAAGAGTGGCAAAAATATGCTAGAACCTTCTTAATTAGCCTAACATGTCTTGTTTCGATGGAGCTGAAGAGGACAAAATCATCTGCAAAGAACAAAAAGGAGAGGTGTGGCCCTTCTCGTCCCATTCTACTGTCTCCCAATTCCCAGCTGACACTTATAGGTGTGAAAGACTCAGAGGAAGAGCCATTCTAGAGCACTTGCATGATGGGAGCTGTGATACAATGCATGATAAGCCTAACAAAGTGGGGTGGAAGCTTAGCATCAACTGGTGTATCTTCAATAAAGCTCCACTTTAGGTGATCAAAAGCTTTTTCCAAATCCACTTTAATGGCCAGCCATCCCTTCCTTCCATTTTCCCTCCTCATTGAGTGAATCACTTCCTGTGCAATGATGATATTATCTGTGATGTTTCTACCTTGAATGAAGCTCGTATAGTATGGAAGAATTAGCTCTAGCATCAATGCTTTAAGTCTATTAGCAAGAACTTTGGTTACTAGCTTATAGGTCACACAACAGAGGCTTATTGGCCTAAACTCCTTTAGAATTTGGGGTCTTCTAGCTTGGGGATTAACGTGATGACTGTTCGGTTGTGAGAAGTGTGGAAAGATTTCTCCTAGAAGAATTTTTTGACAAAGGCACAGAGAGATTGCCCCACGGTTTCTCATTCATGTTGGTGGAAGAAAGCATGGAGACCATCTTTGCTGACAGCCTTCTAATTGCTGGGTTATGGACCTCGTCTATCGATATTGCCACGTCACTTCCCTCGAGTGGGAACCTGCATCAATGCCCCTTATAGCTCATCTGGGCTCCTCATCGTGTGAGTGCCACGCGCTTTCGTGGATTGTTACTCTTTGGAATGAGTTGGTCGATTCTCATGCGAGGCAAGCACAAATTTGTTTAGGCATACGTTCTTAAGGTGCTCTTAACACCTACAACAATAACAAATCGTCAGCAATTCTTTGTATTCAACATGGAGAACCTGATGATCCACTTCAATCTTGATTGTAAGAGGTTGGGAAAGGTCTAACAACACCGCCATCCTTGCAAACTTTCCCCTTTCACCGAATCAATGTTGTAATCAATCATAAGAACTTTCTCGAGGACTTCCCCAATAGCTCGGATGGCACTCTTTTTGTAGTATTTTTTCCGTAAGTTCAGGAACTCTGACCTAAGCCATGACTTGAGAAGTGGTGTGCGTTAGTGGCGAGAACTCAAGAGTCCAAGGTTGGATTGTTTAGTAATGGCCAAAGATTACCCATGGACCTCCAAGTATAACTTCTTGGTAGTCTCTTTCATTTCCCAACTTTGCAATGAAGCAATTGCCCTCGAGGTCAGAGAGGTGCACCTTATCTGTGAGTTTCCAGAGGCTAACCACCTTATCTCAGAGGTCCTTGTGTCTGATATTGCATCCAAGCATCTAATGACGACATCATATTTCATAATCTCGTTAAGTAAACAGTGGACTCTGTCCGAGAAAGAAATGGAGGGAAATGGTCATTCTTTACTGATGGAGAAGTCTCCCTCCTATCATGACAGGTCCTCATCTTCATCTTTTTGCCAAGAGGTTCTATGCATTAGCATGTCCTTGAATGGGGGCACATTTTGCTTTGGCAAAGGGGGGAGGTCATTTCCAAGTCTGTCATTTAGGGCATGACCTCAGGCTCCTCGGCATTCATTTCTTTATTTGAGTTGGAGATGAAGTCGTAGGACAGCGAATCTGTCTCACTATGAGGGATTTCGCTTTGGACTTTAACCTTCTTGGTCAAACTATTTTCCTCAGCAGAGGAAGGGTTTCTTCCTTTGTCTGAAGCCTGGTGGCAGCAACAACAGAACATTCCCTCGCTTCAGTTGTAGCAAAGTCTCCATTGCTGGTCACTGGTTGTTTGCACTATGTTTTCCTCTCTCTACTCCTATATATATATATATATATACCACGATTAGTGGTAGAGTGGATCGCTCCTTTTCTCCCACTGCAGTGGGCAGCAAGAGTTGAGTCCCATAGCGTTTTCCGCCACAGTGGACGATCGGAAAAGCTAGGCACAATGTTCAAGAGAGAGTATCTCAGCCTAACCTTCTCTATCTCGATTTTTCACTACCCTTCCATGGTGTTGCTTCTTTTGCTTCTTCAGACCTCTTTAATTACCAAAAGAAAATTATAAAATTTATAAAAAATTTAAGTAGTTTTTTTTAGTGCCCCCTCTTTATATATATTTAACAAGACTTGTGATTTTCCCTATGAACCAGTAATGGGCACCTTTTTTGTTTGGAAAATCCTATAAAAAAATATTATTTAAATTTTAAAATTTTAAATAAGTGATTTCACAACAAAACGAGTTATCAATTGCTTTACTTGATCTTGTTAGTTTCATTAATGTTATTTTCAACCTAATTTTAAAGTTCAAGTAGTATTTTTCTGTTATTTTTTTTTCTTTTATAACAACCTTTTTAATTTCACATAAATGAAATATATAAAAGAAGGGATAGGTTACTCGCCTACTCTTATTTTACCTACCTTTGCATACCCCTCTTAATACCGTTAGATTATAATCTCATCCAACTGCAGAGATTTAAAAAATAAAATAAACACTTTTACCCCTCTTTCCTTCCGCTGCCTCCCACTCTCTCTCCCCTCCGCTGGCAATAACCAGAATTCCAAGAATGGAAAATTTGATTTGATGTCAGGATCTGCCGGCTCTCTACTGGGGAAGCCGTGAGGGAACTCTTGATCTAGACAGTTTGGTATTCCAGATCCACCAATCGTAGCAAGCAAAAGTTGTGATTATGAACACATTTGAGGAATAATCTTCAAAATAACCTAATAATTTGTTCATAAAATGCTTGCTCCCATTAAATCTAAAATCTCTCGATTTAGGTATTAAGAAGAATTCCGAATAATATTTGAGCCAGGCATCCTTTAATTCCGAGAGCAAAGCGTCTCATATAAAATTCTTAGACGCATCATCCAGGCCCATACTTTTAGATAAGATGATTTCCCTCATGTTGAATTTGCAAGACATCATAGGTATCAAAGCCCCATCTCTCCTCTATTTCTTTCACATCCTGTACATGTTCCACAGGCGCGTCATCATTATTTTTCAAATTGCCCTTAGGGAAGATATTTTTGTAAGAGATGTGTTTATCCATGTCCACGGAGATGAGAAAGAGAGAGAGGGTGGTAGGCGGTGGGGAAGAGGAAGAGGTAAAATGATTTATTTTACTCTCAAATCTCCGCTATTAGATGAGATTATAATCTAACGGTATTGAGAGGGGTAAGCAAAAATATGCAAAATAAGAGTAGGCGAGAATAACCTATTCCATAAATGAAATATAATTAATGCTCCACAAATATGTAAAGTGACTAATAGATGGAACGCCGAGTAGTATGCAAATGACTAATTTTTCTCTTCTCCGAATCATTCTATTTTCAATGATATTTGGGAAAATTTCAGTTAGCCTCTTGATAATAAATTAATTTCAATCAACCCCAAAATTTTCTAAAGCTTCATTATATCCCATGGTCAAAATAAAATTAATTTTTGTACGTGAAAAGACAATGATACTCTTACTTTATTTGTCTTGTTTATTTTGTAAATACTCATTTTTCTTGTGAAATTCCATATTTGTCTTGTTAATGGCTAAAATGTTTTCAATTCCATGGATTCTTTTGAATCCATTTATTTCTCCTGTAAATATCTTCCTTTGTTTTGCTAATGCTAATATTTGTCTTGTGAATTTCCATATCCCATACTTATCTTGTAAATGACCAAAATGGTTCTTTTGAATTCCTTTATTTGTCTTGTAAATACTCATATTTGTTATGTGAATGGCAAAATATTTTTAGCTCCCTAGGTTCTTTCAACTTTGTTTGTTTGTTTTGTAAATGCTCATATTTATCTAGTGAATTCTTATATTTGTCTTGTAAATGGTCAAAAAGTTTCTAATTTCATATATTCCTTTGGATCCCTTTATTTGTCTTGTAAATTTTTTAAAAATAAAATAAAATAAGGGCGTCATTGTCTTTTCACCCCTAAAAATTAATTTCATTTTGACTATGAGATTTACAATGAAGTTTCAGAAAATTTAAAAGTTGACTAAAAACAATTTGATACCAAGGGGCTATCACAAATTTTCCCATGCTATTATCTTCAATTTTAAGAAATATGGCTTTCAGTGTCGGCTCTAGTTAATTAATACTAGTATAACTAATGTTTTTCCCTGAAAAAAATAATGCATTTTGCTCTTACAAGAGAAATCGTCAGGGATTTTTTCGACAAAACGAAGACTACCAGTAATCCCCACAAGAGCAGAATCCATTTCTAAAATGATGGAACCTGTTTGAATCCCTGACTGTGATTTCCCTTTTAGCTATTTTGGAGATCACCTTGATGGCAGCATGGCAGTCAGTACAAGCTCGGAGGTTCTTCATTACCAGGATAGGTGTCCCTTCTGGTGTACTAATCAGTGCAAACGCAATGGCAAGACGTTCACTGTGATATTTAAGAGACTCTATCTTGAGTTCCTCATCAACGTCATGAAGGGTACAACTTGGGTCGGGTTTGTATCCTTCTTTCTCCATCTGCTCAGCCAGTTCATCAATCTTCTTCATAATCCCTTCCGTCTCTGGGTGAGTCTTGTCATTGGCTGAGAAAACATGAATTTTGTGTTTAACTTCTACCCAACTGTAAGCTGGAAGTTTTCTAACTCCTCGCTCTCTCATAGCCTTCTTCACCTTGCTTACGCTGTCCCATTCACCAGCTTCTGCATAAATATTGGACATGCCGATATATGGAGCAGCATTTCTAATAACTTTCATATTAAATAGCTTGTCTGCTGCTTTCTTTGCTAGCTCTTGATTCTTATGAATTCTACATGCGTTAAGAATTGATGACCACATTATTTCATCAGGTTCAAAAGGCATCTGAGCGATCAGTCTCTCAGCTTGGTTAAACCTTCCACTCCTAGACAGCATATCAACCATAGAAGCATAATGTTCTCTTTTTGGAACAAGTTTATAAGTTTGAGTCATGGAGTCAAAATGCTTTAATCCTTCTTCAACCAGACCACAGTGGCTGCAGGCACACAGAACACTAAGGAAGCTAACTGAATCTGGTTGCAAACCTGATTGGACCATCTGTTCAAATGATCTAAGAGTAAGGTCACCATCTCCATTTTGGGTATAAGCTGAAATCAGTGCATTCCAAGAGACGGAATTCCTTACAGGCATCTCTTGAAACATTTGAAGTGCATCTTTCATGGATCCACATTTTGCATACATGTCAAGGAGTGCACTTCCGGCGAACACATTTGAAATGTATCCGGATCTGAGTATGTATGAGTGTAACTGTCTTCCCAATGAAATTGAGGCTAAGCTTGCGCAGGCTCTTAAGATGCTAGCATAAGTGGCTGAATCAGCGCTTATTTTGGACTTCTGCATCTCAAAGAATAGGGTCAGGCCTTCTTCGTGGAGGCCCTTCTGAACATATGCTGAGATCAAGGCTGTCCAAGGAACTGAACTTTGGTGAGTCTGATTTGCAAAAATCCTATTTGCTTCGTCAAATTTGCCACACTTGGCATACATGTCAACCAAAGCATTTCCAACCTTAATTTCAGAATCAGCAGTTGTCGCAATAGCTTGGGAATGAATTTGCCTACCCAATTCCAGGTTTAGAGTATTTGCAGCTATGCTCAATATGGTTGAAAATGGGAATTGCCTCCGGTCAAATTTAGTATACTGCAATTCCCAGAAAAGATCAAGAGATTCTCTGAGTTGGCCATTCCAAGCATAACAAGTAATGAGCACGTTGTAAGAGACACCATCATGTTCTGGCATCTCATCGAAGAGCTTCGTTACTCCAGAAACACAGTCATGCTTCGAATAGAAATCAAGTAATGCATTAGCCACAAACACATTCCAGAAAAACTTGTCTTCACTGCAAAGCCATGAACTTGCTGCCCAAATACTATGTGATCCAATGCCACACCGGTGCATAAAATAGCGGCAAAAGTAAAATCCGTAGGCCTAAAACCCAATTTCTGCATTTCAAAAAAGAGACTTATTGCTTCTTGATTCATTCCATCTTTTGAGAGTCCTGTCAATAATGCATTGAAAGAGACAGAATCTTTATCAGGCATATGGTTGAACAGGTGACAAGCTACACTAAGACTACGGGTTTTACAGTAAGAATCGAGTAAGGAGTTGCAAACCATTAGGGTTGAATCGTACCCCAATTTGATAATATGGGCATGAACTTGGTTTACTTGGCACACAGAGTCAGACTCGCTGAATCCGGACAGGAGCGTGGCAAAGGTGATATAATCTGGGTGTGTGCCCCATCGACACATCTCAGTAAAAAGACTAAAAGCTTCGCGACCTTGATTGTTCTGAGAATATGCTCCGATCAGGATGGTCCAGGTAACCGCCGTACGTTCAGTCATTGAATCAAACAGCTGTCTGGCACTAGAAAGATTGCCCGCCTTTATATACCCCGTGATCATCATATTTTTGGAGATGGTATTCTGTTGAGGCATTTGATCAAACAACTTATGGGCTAATCCTAAATCCCCTCGTTGGATAGAGTTCTTGACCTGGAAATTCATACGGCACGTGTTGGGATTGAAGCCAGTCTTGACGGAAAAGGCATCCGTAACGACTTCAGGTTGAAGGAGCGGCGTTGGCGGTCGCGGAGCTCTCAGAGTAGCAATAGTCCTCATGTATGGCTTCCTCATAATTTACCAGCAAATGGAAAATGAACTCAAACTTTCTGTCCAAAAAAAAAAAAAAAAAAAAAAAAAAAAAAAAAAAGAACTCAAACTCAATGCTGCTGTTTGGCGCGAAAGTGCAGCATTCCTGAAGAGAACGAAAGCTTCACCGCGAAGACGAGTCACGACCCAACTACCCAAAAAGAGATAGAGCCCAAATGTACCTGCAGCGTTAATATATTTTCGATAATCAAATTCTCCCCCAATCCCTCCCTCCTCCTTCTCCTCATTTTTTTTTTTTTTTGGGAACAACTCTAGTCTGGTTTTAACTTTTAAAAAGTTTTTGACTTTTTTTTTTTTAATTTTTTTTTTGGGGGGGGAATTTACATATGTAGTTTATAACAATACTTGTATGCTTCAATAATTACACCGTCCGAACTCTATTTAATAAAAACATAACTTTTTAATCCTAGCTGCCTCATAACTTATATAAAATAATTTGCATTTTATTTTATTTGTAAGAAAAAAAAATTCGTTGATATTTTTTAAAAATTAAAATGTTTATTTTTCTTAAAAGCAAAATAAAAAGTGAATTGTTCAAAATGACTCATCAACCAACTAAAATTAAAATGATTTAAATTATATTTTTATTGAAAAAGGTTCAGATAACGTGACATTTCTATATTATGTAAATATTTGTCACTAGCATATTGATATTAAAATTTTACATGGATTAACCTTAAAAGAGGCGAATTTGTATGTCGTAATATTTTAATAGGGTTAAAAAGACATGTTCAGGTCGAAATTTTACTACAAAGGTTGAAGAGGTAAATAAAAAATAAAAAATGTTCACTTTCTTGTTTTGTCACGCTAAATCAATCTAGCACGCATGTGAGTTCAGAGCTCATTCCTCCTTAAAGAATAAAGGATTTTATCTCAAACAAAAAAGGTCCTCAAGCTGTGGAAGAGTCAGGAAAAAAAATGACGGAATTGAAGCTCAAACATATATTTATGAGTTATCAACATAAGCTGAGTTTGTCAATGTTGATGCTTATTTAGAAACAAACACTTCTTCCATAGGAAGACTTATCCTAGTTAAACATCAAAAGGTTTTATGTCATATTCAAAGTAAACGATAAAGGTGCGGATTTCCATTGGGCCAAGCTCCACAGATAGCTCTTCAGGATCAACAGGCCCTCCCCTAAGAACACGTTCGTCCCCAAAACCAGAAGAGCCTTCTACTTTCCACTTAAGTCTTTTTCTCTCCATATCTGTCCTTTCTTGATTCGCAGATAAACTCATCTCTTTCACCTCTTCGATCTAACAGGATGTAAGGCACAGAATTATAGATGACAAACAAAAAAGGGATTGAAGTCCATTAATTTTTTTAGAGGGCTATACCTTTTTCCTTGGGAACAGCTTTTTCAGCTCCACACTTGCCATTGCAGAGAGATCCTTGTCTTCGTCAATCTTTGCGCAGATTTGAAGGGCATAAGAGTGAGGGAGTAAAACGAGAAGCAGATACAGAATGTACAAATTTATATTAGTAGCAGCAGGCAGCAAGCAAGAACTTGTAGTCATTATAAGTAGAAGGTGTATTGAGTACGAAGCACATCATATGGGCATAGGCGTGCCTTAGTCTCCCACTTATATGCAGTTTTTAACTTTCTAGACTAACATGATTTCTCCAGAGGATCTCCAAATTCAAAAAGGGCAAACAATCAATCAAAAAATTAAGAAAGTTGCTTTATCAATAGGAGACATGGCAGGAATCTTACTGTAGGTGAGGCTGGGGAAAGCATGAGACTAAAAACTTTTAAATTCAACAGTCTTATATGAAAAGATAGTCCATTGTAAGAAAGTACGCACACAGCCAACAAACAAGTACTTGAAAGGGCAAGGTTACATTGAGACAATAAAATAAGAAGATCATTTCAAAGTTTTGTTGAAGCGAATTATATTATACACTTTTCGAGAATGCAATTCAAACCTCGTATAGATGTGCTAAACGAAGGAGAACTTTTCCACCATCTAGTTCCTGCATAAAACGAAAACACATTCTTTACAAATTAGCAACTTCTAGTTAACAATAGACATCCATACACACATATGTAGACACATAAATGCAGAGAAGGATTTGATGCCATAATTATTGAGTTTCCATGCCTTCCAGACAAATTAATAATCTCTTGTTTATGCGAGATTAGTTGCTCGACCAGTTAGTTACCTGTAAGGTTATAATTGCAACGTTGTCTGGTAATCTGTAATTAGAATCAATTCCTGAATATGTAAGTATATGGGAATTTATCCAGTCATCTCCATCCTGTCAAAAGGAACTGATCTTTTAGTGAATGATACATAGAACAATTTTTTCTTTTCCAGTTTTAAATTTCACCTGTTCAGAAAAGGCCAAGAGTAGTGGAGAATATATTTCCTGGCCAACTGTACGACGCCACTTAGCACCCTCACCCAGGGGATCTATTCTATAGTATAGTTTTCCTTGGATCTGAAAAATATAATGTAAGAAACAGATTCAAATGAAATTTCCCCAGTAAATTCTTAGTTCTTACTATTAGGCCTTTGATCGGGCATGTGTGTATTGGTTACCCAGGACGCAGACAATAAATGAATTCTTAGTTCTTACTATTAGGCCTTTGCAATCATCGAAAACACAGACTGTTTCATTTAAAGCCTCTGCAACACCTTTTGAATCATCAAGTAGCAGTCTCCTGTCAACAGGAAAGAGTGATTCAGTTTTTGCTTGACAAAAGAAAATTCATTACAAGAATAGGTGAGTGAAAAGGTACCGGTAACAAGAAAATAGAAAATGAAAATATTTAAGAAAAAAGTAACGAAAGCGTAAAAAGCCCCAATCTCATAGCTCATCCATAAGAACTACCCACCAAATATTTTAAATAATAATAATAATGAGAAGAGAATAAAAGTAAAAATAAGACACCATAAGCTATCACATTCCACCTCAATCAAGAAAGAAACCCTCCCTGAAGACCCTTGAATTAGGCTCTATATAAAATACCAAACCACTACCCAAGTTGCAGATCTCCAGATATCCTCTCTTCACTTCCAATTCCTAAAACCCTTTAATGAATTTTTTTAAAGAATTCCTGCCCTTATTCATGTTTACCTGTTGTTTATAAATAAATATCAGAAAGCCTGTACCATGTACTCCCTCCAGTTCTAAATATAGGAACAAATAACTAATTTACAAAGATCAAGGAAATTAGTAAAAGCATTTGTCCTTCCTAATTATGTAACAAAGTGTAATTTTATCCAATAACGCCCCAATGAATTTGTAATTTTTAGCAAATATATAATGACACCCATGAAGAGGTACGAAGGGATTTTTTGAACAAATGAGGCAGATTTGAGTGGTTAGTCTCTTATATTAGGACCAAAAGGAGACTCGGTAAAGTCTTTTTATATATGGGGCCGGAGGGAGTAGTGTTTAAATAAGAGTCGTTAAACTACAACTTAGGCCATGTGTGGTGCACAATCAGAATGTCCGCTGAGAGCTCTATTATCGCCAATTTGAAAACATCAAAGTTGTCCGATAGCACTTCAGCCACGGTAACATTAAACTTAGGCATTGCCAAGCATGCACTGTTAAGTAAAACATTGCAAAAATAGCAGCAATAAATATCCAAATTAGGCCCCATGAAAGTAACCAAAAGGGCATGACAGATAAATATTGACAGCCATATGTTTATAGCACCAATGGCGGACCCAGGTAATATAGAAGGGGGCACTTAAATTTGAGATTTTCTTAAGAAAAAAAAATTGATATATATTTGAATGATTGCCCACCCTTAATACATCAAGACTGTACTTCGTAATCAGATGGAGGATAAATAATTGAATGATTGTTTAGTGCCTTATATTTAAAAAGATGTATTTGATAGCATTGATAATAAAACAATTATGATGAAATTCCAAAAAATAAGGCCTAAAATGATGACATTGTAATTATTTTTATTGTAATATACTTTTGTTAGTAAAATATATGTACTTGAACTTATTGAGTGTCCACCCTTCATTGTAATTTATGTAATTGCATTTCTAACGGCAGTTAGCCTTACCTTTCTAAATGACCGGTTTCTAAAATAATTGCTTCTCTTATTGTAGATTTTTAGAATCAGATACACTTGAAGTCCGATGCTTCTGCCTTGCTTATTCATGAAAATATATAGATTACAAGGTAGTGCAATCTGTTGTAACAGATTTAGGAATTCTAGGAAATTCAAAATTCAAAAACATAGAATCTAATCTAACGTGATCCTAGATTATCTCACTGGTCTAACTTCCTCCTATACTTTCTAACTAATAATAAAATAATACTATTCACAAAATCATACAATTACCACACTCCCCCTCAAGTTGGATCATAGATACTCATCATGTCCAACTTGCATACAAAACCTTCAAATATGTCCTCGGGTTGCCCTTTTGTGAGTATATCGCAAGCTGTAATTTTGTAGGTATATAGGAGAGACAAATAATTCCATCCTCAACCTTTTCCCCGATAAAGTGGCGATCAACATCAACATGCTTAGTTCTACTTGTGTTGTCTTGGATTCAATGCCATGCTTAAGGCTGCCTTATTATCACGAAAAGTTTTAATGGAGATTCTATCTTGGTATAGGTCTCGTCAGCGACCCTTTTTATCCATATTCCTTCCTTGAGGCCTTCAGATAGTGATCTTAATTCTGATTCTGCACTACTTGTGGATACCACTCGTTGCTTGTGACTCTACCACGTTACTAGATTTCCCCATACAAACGTGCAATAGCTAGAAGTAGACCTGCTGTTCTCTTGGTCTCCTGCCCAATCTGCATCAGTGTATATCTCAATAGTCCTCGGATTAGTTTTTCGAAGGAGAGACCTCGGCTAGGGAGTTCCTTTGAGGTATTTCGGGATTTAATATGCTGCATTCAAGTGTTTCTGTTTTGGCGAGTGCATGTGTTGACTTGCAGTACTTACTGCAAAGGCGATGTCAGGTCGTGTGTGAGAAAGATAGATAAGCTTTCCAACCAATCTCTGGTAGCGCCCTATGTCTGCTGGTTTTTCTTCCTCTTCTTGTTTCTCTTTCTCTGCCACTTCTTGTTCAGTTGTCGGCTGTTCTACTTTTTTCTTCTTCTTTTTGACACTAATGGGAGTCTTGCTTGGCTTACACCCAAGCATGCCAGTTTCCTTTAGTAGATCAAGGACATATTTTCTTTGTGAAATGTGAATTCCTTCTTTTGACCTAGCCACTTCCATTCCTAGGAAGTATTTCAAGTTACCCAGGTCTTTGACTTCAAATTCCTTGTTTAGCGCCAGTTTGATTCTGATCATTTCTTGAGGATTGTTCCCTGTAAGTATTATGTCATCCACATATACTATTAAGATAGTAATCATACCTTCATGGTTCATAGTGAACATAGTGTGATCATAGAGGCATTGGTTATATCCTTCAGCCTTTAGAACTTGTGAGAACCTGTCAAATCAAGCTCTAGGAGACTGCTTCAACCCGTAAAGGGACTTGTTCAGCTTGCATACCTGTTTGTCGTGACCATTCTCAAAACCAGGTGGAAGTGTCATATAAACTTCTTCTTTTAGATCCCCATTTAGGAAGGCGTTTTTGATGTCTAGCTGTTGTAAAGGCCAGTCGAGATTAACAGCAACGGAAATAAGGATTCTGATTGTGTTGAGCTTTGCTACAGGGGCAAAGGTTTCATTGTAGTCCAAGCCATAAGTTTGTGTAAAACCCTTGGCAACTAGTCTGGCTTTGTACTTGTTCAAAGTACCATCAGCATTGTACTTGGGGGTAAATACCCACTTACACCCTACAGCCTTTTTACCTTGGGGTAAGTCAGTGACATTCCAAGTTTGATTTTTCTCAAGAGCATTCATCTCATCTAATACAAAGATCTTTCCATTCAGGAATTTCAAGTGCCTCATGTACATTTGTGGGAATCTGAACCTGATCAAGGTTAGTGACAAAATGACAATATTTCTGTGAGAGATTACCATATGACATGTAGTCTTAAATAGGATGTTGAGTACAGAAACGTGTCTTCTTTCTCAGTGCAATAGGCATGTTTAGGTCCTTGTTGGTATCAGGAGTCTCTCTCGGTTGGGAGAGTGGTTGAGCCTCAGGCATAATGGACTCTACTACCTTTTTGTTCCTCCTAGAGTAAACCTTGTCATAATATTTGTCCCCCCTGTTTGTGATGGCATGGTGAGTGAATCAGGTGTGGAGGATATGATCACAGGATAGGAAGGTGGTATAGGTTCAGGTATAGTAGGCTGAGAGTCACTCCAATTCCCCCCCTGACTCGAAAGGTGTGGATAGAAAGGTATGGCTTCAGCAAATGTGACATCACGGCTGACGAAGATTCGTTGGGATTTGGGGTCATAACAACGGTAACCTTTTTGACAATTGGAATAGCCAAGAAAGATGCAAGGAAGGGACCTAGGGTCAAATTTGGAAGGAGGATGATGAATATGGACATATACGGTACATCCAAAGACAAGGAGAGGAAGAGAGTGATCAAGGTGGGAAATCACATGAGTCTCACGGAGTTTATCAAGAGGGGACATATGGGAAAGGACACGAGTAGGTAGTCGATTGATAAGGTGAGTGGCGAAGGATTGCATCTCCCCAAAAATACTTGGGAACATTGCAGGTGTACATAAGAGCACGGGTAATGTCAAGAAGATGGCGATTTTTACGTTCGGCAACGCCATTTTGCTGAGGTGTGTTAGGACAACTACTCTTATGAATGATGCCGTGAGACTTTAGAAAGTGACTGAAGGTATGATTGAAATATTCGGTGCCATTGTCAGAGTGTAAGACTTGAATGGTAGAATTAAATTGTGTTTGAACATAGTGGAAGAATTCAACAAAGATATTGAACACATCAGATTTTTCTTTTAGGAGGTACACCCAACACATGCGAGAGTGATCGTCTATGAAAGTGACAAAGTATTTCGAACATGTCCGGTTAGGTACTCTAGAGGGACCCCATACATCACTATGGATGATGGAGAAGGGACGAGTAGAGTGATAGACAGTGGGAGGAAAGGTAGTGCGATGATGTTTTGCTAGTTCACACGTTTCACAATGGGAATTGACATCTTTATTGAATGAAAATTGAGGAAACAATTTTTGTAAATACGAAAACTAGGATGACCCATCCTTCTATGCCATAACATCAACTTATTGTCTCAAGTAGGGGAGACAGAGGTCTTTATTTGTGATGACAAGGCACTTGCGAGAGGAATCATCAAGGTAGTAAAGGCCGTCATGCTCCTTAGCCGTGCCAATCGTCTTCCCAGAGGAGAGATCCTGAAATATACGGTGAGTGGCAAAAAAGTGAGCGAAACGGTTTGTATGTTTTGTCAACTTGCTGATTGAAAGGAGATTGTATGCCAAATGAGGAACATGAAGAACAGAATCAAGTTTTAAGTCTCCCGTAAGAGGTACGATCTGGTACCAAAGCAATGGAAGCAGTAGAGTTATTCGCTGTATGAATTCGATTATTACCAGCCAACGGAGAATAGGAAGTAAAGTTTCTTGATTCTGAGGTCATATGATCAGAGGCGCCGGTGTCTACTATCCATTTCGGCAGAGAGGATGATGATATAAGAGTAAGATGATCATTACCTTGTTTGGCGATAGTGGCAACTGGTCCTTGAGAGGACTGTAAATTTTTCAGCAAGTTGAGAAGGTGACTCATCTGTTCTGTATTGAGAGAAGGAGGCACGGATCCTAAAGGAGTATCTGCCTCCATGACTATTTGATGAGCAGACGGTGATCGTGGTTTACGAGGTGTCCAATCAGATGGCTTACCGTGGAGTTTCCAGCATTTGTCTTTGGTATGACCAATTTTCTTGCAATGATCACACGTTGGACGAGATTTGTTAGAACTAAAACCAGAAGAGGGAATGTGCTTACTGATTAAGCTGGACGCTTCTGGTCCTGAAGAGATAGCCTTGAGAAGCATAGTTTGTCTTCAGGACTCTTCACGGCGGATCTCAGAATATACTTCCAAGAGAGGAGGAAGAGTCGAATTACTCAATATCCTTGCTCGAGCATCGTCAAATTCTGAATTTAAGCCGGCGAGAAAAAACAGAATGCGATCCGTGTCGACATTCCGAAGGTGGCGAGTGGCATCGGTGGAAGAATCCCATTCATTTTTGACCATTTGATCTTCTTCTTGCCAAAGAGCGACAAGTTCAAACCAGAATTCAGCAATGCACCGAGAGCCTTGAGATGACTTCCAGATGCGACGACGAAGATTAAATAGTTGGGATAAATCCTTGGCATCGACATAAGAATCACGAACAAGATCCCAAATATCCTTTGCGGTAGGAAGATACATGAAGCTTCGTTTAATCGAGGAGACATGGCATTGATAAGCCAAGAGCAGACAAGGGAGTTATCAGTATCCCATTGAACCCACGCTGGTGAGTTTTGATCGGACGGTGGTTTGATCTCTCCAGTTAAAAATTTCTGTTTTCCACGTCCACCGATAGACAGCAAAACAGCCCGTGCCCAATCATGATAATTGTGAAGATTCAGTTTTTCCGACACCAACTGGTTATCGGAAGAGTGGAGAAGATTATCACTGGGCTTGGGAGGTGGTGGTGTATCATTTGGTGATGCCATTTGTTGTTGGTATTAATCCAATGAATGCACAGTGCAAAAAAAATGTTGAAAGTACAGTACGCTCAAACCAGAACCAGCGACTAGGCCCAAAAGTGAAGCCCAACAACGTAGGATGGAGTCTGGCTGAATGAAGCCCGAGATATGAGACCCAGTGACTAGATGAATGGAAATGGAAGTGTTGTGCGAGTCGAAGGCGAGATTGGGTGAACCGTCGGTCGAACTTGGTGACTGGATGTTTGACCGACGAATGAAGGTCCAGTTGGAGTTTGGCGGACGAGGCGAGACCTGGCACTGGTTGACGGAGAAGCTTGAATCGTTGACAAATGGACTCTGAAGGATGAAGTCGGCGTTCGACGAGCTCTGGAGATACAGTGAGCACCTCGGGTGTTGGACGAGTCTGGGTGGCTGACAGAGAACCACGACAGGTCGACTCTGGAGGATGACGATGAAACGTTTCACAGTGGGAAGCCGGAGATGGTAGACGCCGGTCTGAACTGAGATCGTTGGATGACGGAGTTGCAGAGTCGACCGACCTGATGTTGTCGGACAACTGGAGGCGGGCGTTCGTTGCACAGAGACGACGCCGGAGAAGAGTAGCCCGAGACTGAGTGGGCGTTCGTGGCACAGAGACGACGCCAGAGAAAAGTGGCCCGAGACTGAGTTCTTCGGGTGAGTGAAGGAGTTTGAGAACGTCACAGTGGGTGACTTCTCGGATCGGACTTGATGCGGAAGCTGTGGAGGATGCTACAGTGTTGCTCTGATACCATGTAGATTTTTAGAATCAGATACACTTGAAGTCCGATGCTTCTGCCTTGCTTATTCATGAAAATATATAGATTACAAGGTAGTGCAATCTGTTGTAACAGATTTAGGAATTCTAGGAAATTCAAAATTCAAAAACATAGAATCTAATCTAACGTGATCCTAGATTATCTCACTGGTCTAACTTCCTCCTATACTTTCTAACTAATAATAAAATAATACTATTCACAAAATCATACAATTACCACACTTATTACATCATCGGTGTTCACTTGATTTCATGAATATTTTTTTAATATTCTTTTCTTTTCTTGTTTATATTCTTTTGTTTTTTAATGTATTTAAAACTTTTCCTAAAAAAAAAAATCAGGGGCAGCGAACCCCGAAATACCCCCGCCAATGGTGCCCCCCCCCCAAAAAAAAAAAAGTAAATTTCTGGGTCCACCCCGTATAGCACCGTCTGAAAGATAATGCACTTGCCTGTGAACCATTAGCTCTATTTCTCCATCAGCTAAGCTGGATCCTCCCACAGATCGATCCACCAAAACTGAAAATTCTGTCGAATTATCTTTTACATATATCCCAAGATTAATCTGAAAGGAAAAAATAAAAATATAGTGAATCAGAAAGAGGGATGGTTATTGCGTGCTGTACATTGGCAGAATCACCATAAACAAAGCAAGTTGAATTCTGAATTTTGCATGTGAGAGATACAGCATTAAATGGTAAGATGAATTGCTGAAAGAAAGAGTTAGGTGGACCACAAGACTTAGGTCAAAGTCTAGCAAGTACATACAAGATATAAGATTCCCTTATCTACCACTCAGCCCCTTAGTGTAAGATTATATCAAGGCAGGATACATGCTAAACGTGGAGCGTTAGAAAAGTTATTTATTATAATAAAGAAAAAGGTTAAGTATCAAATTTGTCCCTGAAGTACACGCCCAAAAGCAATGTTGCCCTGGAAGTTTTTTCAACCTCATTGTTGCCCCTGAAATATCAAAACGTAGCAATGTTGCCTTCCCCATTAACAGCGTTAATTTTGACCGTTAAATAGACACGTCACACGCGCCACCTCATCGCCACTTAATTCTTCCACCCACTCCCTCCTATCCACCTCATCATCCCCTGCTTCCTCTCCCTCCTGTGTTAATCGTCACACTCCCCCCTCTCTCATCTTTTCCATCTCATCATCTTCCTCAAGCAGGCAACATAAATCCAGAACCAAACCCAAAAAAAATTCCCTCTCTCGGCACCATTGGCTTCTGAACCTTCCGGCGCTCCTTCACCCACTCCCTCCCCTCTCATGCTCGAGCCTCCTTCTTCCTCATCGTGATCAAACCGTGGGCAAAAACGTTGAATCTCAATGGGGGTAAGAACGTTGCCGCAATCGCTTACCCCAACTACACTGCCCCCTCCTTCCACGAAGATCTCTGCCGCTGCATCCCAAATTTTTTTTCCAAACGATAGGCAAAGGCTGCAGCGGTGGGCTCGTTGATGATTCTCATCACATTAAGCCTGGCGATGGCTTCGGCGGGGCTTGCCTTTGCGAATCATTGAAATAAGCCGGAATAGGTTCCAGTGATTCCTCCCTTGTTCCTGTTCCAGTGAGCTCTCCTCATACTCCGACGCCAATAACTCCACCTGTGAGTTCACATCCTCCGTCGCCGGCAGTGGAGGTTTTGGCACCACATGAGCTCTAGGACCCAGCGTGTCTGCCTCCTTTCCTAACCCTGCCTCTTCTAAGAAAGATGAGGTATGATCTCTCAATTTGTCCTCATCTACGATTTTTTCCTCTTCTCGACTTCCTCTAAAGTACGCCGGAATGCACAATAGATCTAGAATATAGAGTGAGAAATACATTTGGTTTTGGTTCTGAATTTTACTTTGCATCATTAAGCATTGTACAAAATTGCTTCTTGTTCTCTCATTCAGGTTATATGCGTAACCTTTACCCAGTTTTATGTCTAGCTTCATAGATATTGAAAGACTTTATTTCTATTTTGTTTCTTTGGCATTTCGAATAGAAGGAACATTAGAGGCATTATATCATAGTGGATGTGGTTGATTGGAGTACCAAGTCTAGATTTATTTGTCTTTCTTTTGGTTTGTTTCTGGGTTTGTTTCTAGATTTTTGTTTCCAGCTTGAGAAAGACGATGACAATGAGATAGAATGGAAAAGATGAGAGAGGGGGGAGGGATAAGCTGATGTGGCAATGAGTTGGGTCATTGAGTGCCACATCAGAGTGCCATGTGGGAGTTTCGGTCAAACTTAACCTCGGTTACCTCAAGGGCAACATTGCTACGTTTTTAGACTTCAGGGGCAACATTGAGACTAAAAAAACTTCCAAGGCAACATTGCTCCCGAGCGTGTACTTCAGGAGCAAATTTGATACTTAACCCTAAAGAAAAAGAAGGGGAAAAAAAAAATCAAAGGAGCATTCTAGTCTATCTAACTCATGGAAATAAATTTGAGAAAACTAATGACTTGGTTCCTTTAGAATATCACAATTTTCAATTTGATTCTTATAGTATACCTTTTTCTCAAAAAAGTCTTCATATTTCTTACGGTCCCAACACTTAAAATTTAACAAACAATAAAACCCCACTCCCTACCATGTCCAAGAGGCTTAACATTGTTTATTTTTGGCTAAAGTGGTAAACAATCTGTACATATGGCTGCCACATCTGCAGCAAGATTTTATACTAAATGCACGGGGCAAAGATGTGTTGTCATATTGAGCATTACACACATGCTTCATATGTTAACACAGAAGTTCAGAGGCTTTATCGTGTGAATATGTTAATATACATAGTTCAATGGATTCTCCAGAGCTTAGCATATTGGAGGTGATATAAGATTTTTAATTAGACTCTCTGAACACAGACTCTAAATCTCAGAGCAAGGAAGGTAGACTGAACTATTCCTGCAACTGTGAGACAAAAGAGGTATGATTGAAAAGAATTTGTCAGATATTGAACCTAAGACAATGAAATGAAAGAACTGAAATCTGGACAAGAGATGTGTTTGAAAACAGAGTGAACTGCACCTTCTGACCCTCTTAAGTAGTCCCAAACCAATTAATAGTCATGAAAATGTGAACCAATGATGAGTGCCATGGGAATAGTTTGCAAAAGTACAACTAGATTAATTAGAAAGAACAACCCTCCAGGAAAGGATAATGCAAAACTAGAACATGAAACAATGTAGGTGATCTCAAAAGAAATTATGTGAGATAGTTCACATACAGGATAATAGTTTCCAGCAATAGGCTGGTTCACTTCAAGGTCCCAGTCTGATCTGTAATCACGTATCTGCAATAATTTAATCAAATTCACTTGTGATTGAACCAACAATAAAAGACATCCTATAATTATATTTCATTGTGAAAACAGGAAATAGTTGTACACAGTGCACACAAGCACACATAAGTATATTATATAGACAGGCATGTGCGCGTGCACATCTGACAAAAGCAATCATGGATTATCTAACCAACAGAACGCAAAATTGCAAGTAATTGAAGTTGAGTAGCACACCCTTTTGATAAAATCACGCCCATTAGAATCCGTATAGAATGATTTTTTGGTTTCCATTGAGGTTGAAATCCTAGTGACAACTTCTTTACCAATTCCATCATCAATAGGAATGGGGCCAACCTGAAATTCAAAATATAGTCAACGTATATATGGTCCCCTTTTGCGCATGAGAAACCCCAAATGAATTACCACAGTGAATACACAAAAAGAAATTCTGAAAATTTAAAAATGACAGATAATGTATGAAATGATCATGAGAAAAGTATATAGTAAAAGCAACAATTTTAAAGCTTACAGTAATCTCTACTTCAACATGCTCTTTTTCCTTCTGCAATCTGGTAATCTGCAAACAAATTCAAAGCACATTACTTCAAATAGAAACTTATACTTATTTATAGGAGAGCTATTATGAAGATAAAAGGGTGAATTACAAAAAGAAAAAAGGCAAGAAATACAGATCAAGAATGTAAATATCTCCAGGATGATCTCTCTGCTTGTCAGTGGCCCCTCTAAAGTAAGCATCGGCTAAGAGGCTATGCGATGCCTTGCTAACCTTTTATAATATGGAAAAAAAGGTGATCTGTTTAAGAGTTTATTCCATTAAGGTGCCTCAAGAGGAAGAGTTAGGAGGGCCAATTGCCTCCTTGATCCCATTAGTCATGCTCCTGACTTGTATATATCCAGGGCAAAACATTAATCCCAATCGCTATATGCATCTGGAGGGATCCCCCTACGTATTGGCCTTTAGCTGCTTTTTCCCACAACTACAATGAATATCATTTGACTAGTGGTGGTTTTGGAAAAAGCTCCCTACAGAGGGTTCTGACTAGTGGAGAGTTCTAACCCACAAGAAATCTGAGTGAAGTGTCACCAAGTATTGTTGATTGTAGCTGCTAAGACATCGGCTCTCCAAAGAGGATCAGTTGACAGAAAGTTCAGTAGTACAAAATGCTGCTCTATATGGTAGTGTGAGATGCTTTACAAGGTATTTAAGTGGGTGCCTCTTACATCTCAACAACTAACTTTTGGAAGAGGGTTACAAATCTCCCTTGACTACCAATCAACCCTCAGAATGAGATTTTTCATTTCCCATGTCAGCAAATTGGACAGCCAATTCAAGTGATCCAGCTGATCTAAATGTTTCCCTTACACAGTATTGCATAGTTTCATTCAACACGTCATGGCATGAAAATTTTCTGATGGCCAAAATTATTATTATTATTTTTTAAAAAAAGAAAAAGAAAAACCCCTTATGTATTAGACAGCAATTTGCTGTCAAATATTAAAATCAGTAACAAGCAAGATACCTGATATATCCATGGATTTATCTGTTGATGTACTTCATCTAGTAAGGGTCCACGCATAACAGTCAATGGAACCTGAAAGAATGGTATTTTTTAGCTGCAAGTTGCGATGGAAATTGAAATCAAAAAGAACATAGAGCAGAAAGCATCCCGTACCTGTCTTTCATGCTTTAAGAGATATGTGCTATTTGGACGGAATACGTAGGCACCAGAATTCTGTGAGAAATCATATTGCATAGTAAAAAGAAGTTGCCTTGAGAAGCAAAATGTTACTGACACATGGGTATTATACCAAAAAGGAATACCTGTGGCACTTCATCATCAGTTCCATTATATCCTGAGTAGTACAAATAACTCTGTTTAATCTGTTCCTCAACCTTCCATCTCAAAAATAGAAGTGTTAAATGGAGTTTAACTTGTCTATTTTAGTAGTTTGGTATCAGATACCAATAGTTATAACAAAAAATAACCAAGCAGTATTAATGCAGAAGACAAAATCTAATTAAATTAATGAAACTGAGGAAAAGTGAGAGCATCACTAATTGGCATGATGACACTCAAGACGGAAATTTTATTAATGACATTAAAGGTTAATGTGTGATCTGAATCGAAGGGAGAAGTACTTCACATACCAAGCTCCTGGTATTAACATAGTTGGTAAACTTTTCTTGATTTGGAGAAAATGTAAGCCTCAAATTCCCTTGACCAACTTCAATTTTGGATGTTTCACTAGTTTGATATGTATACACAGAAGATCTGGTGGGACCTGCAACTAAGCAGAGAGGTTTGTCATTACAATTTCACCTTGTATGCATGAAAAGCATATGATCACTTTTTCAACATAAATAAAGCAACCCCATCTAGGAACCTGTTCCTTTGGCAGCTGAGACTGTGTATGTGCTAAAACCAAGAGGTGGCACAGATACTGTAAATGCAAGCCAATACTTGGGTGCCTTGGCTGGAGTTTCTCCCAGATATGCCATGACATGGTAGCTTCTTAAGGAAGCATAGACCTCAGCCTGAGGTAGAAGTTGCGACACCATTTCTTTACCCTCAGAATCATAAACTATAACATCTTCATTACTGACCTGTAGAAGTTTGTAGATTGAAAGGTCTCATCTCTTCCCACATACTAGCATAACTAACTATAAAGTAAACATTTTCATAATTGAATAAATAATAAAACATCATTACCTATACATCATTTCTTTATTCCTAATATTTAATGCAACCAATAGTGACTGGCAGTAGCCACACTGAATTTTTCATTTTACAGTCTTAAATCAGATATTTAATTTTAGATGTTTACTGACCATTCCACCACTTTGGAAGTGGTGTTGCTTCTCATTTTGTAGTTTGGCATACCTTCTCTAAAAGCAAGGAATTTAATTGTCTGATGAATTTATCAACATTGTTTCTTTAGTATTAAAGATAGTGTCCCTTGTTCTTTTTACAAAAGAAACTTCCGAGACACACACACACACTTGCTAACGGACAAGCAATTCTCTTCTCAAATATTTAATGACCCTAACAACCTTTTACCAAGCTATTGCTTCTTAAAGCAGTAAAGAGTTGCCTAACTATCCCAAACACGGCCTATGACCTTTTAGCCAGCTATAACAACCAACATTCTTTTCACACCATATAGAAACCATGCTAACAAAGTAAATTACCAAATATATCTCATGATTAAATTCAGAGCAGGAAAGAATCAAAAGAAGTGAAGTCAAGAAAAATAATACTTATAATAGCATGCAATTACTCTCTGTTCTGCCATATTTAAATCTAAGACACAGTAAAGACGCTAAATTGACATCACTCACAGGAATTCGAACCACTTCATTCCTCCTCCAGCCAAGAGAGTTGTAAACCACAATAACCTAGATATGAAAAGATCTCGTCAGAAGGCATGCTTCAGAATATATAGGGAATTTTACTCGTTTTGAGATTAGAGAAGAAAAGGAAACAGGATAGTTTCTCACCAAATGTTTCCCTTGATTCAGATCAACTTCTGATGGAGGACAGTAACTTATATTCATAAGCGGACACTAAAAGAAATGAAGGAAAGAGATGTAAAACATAGAAATGTCAAAATAATATGCGGATGCAAGTATAAGAATGATCCTGTAGGGATTCATGAAGTGTGCTAATTGCTGAATAGCCAGCTTTATGAATAACGAAGAAAATCTCAAGAAAAGCAGGTTCTATACAAAGCAATATTAAGATCAGGAGAAAAGTTAAGATTTTAAAAGAGTTTAGATAAGACAGTTATCAAACCACAATCTTATAAGTAATAGAGATAGCCTCAGAAGCTGTAGCATAATACTCCTATATTATAAGAATAACAGTACCATAAGTTTTCCTTCAGGTTTTTTTCTTCCTTTTCTCTATAAAGATTAAATTAAGAAGGAAGAACAGTTTTTATAATAAAACACTGAACTAGAAACTGAGTGATCCATTTGCATATTAATACAGTCCAGCAACTAATAATAATATCCCACAAGCATGAAAGTCTAGAATTTTACCTGTTGAAACTTGGTAACTGGGTTCTGACATCCTGTAAATGACGCAGACTCAACCAAGCAAGCAAGTGATGATGCAACTAATTGCTCCGCCTGCACAAATTGCAGTATGCTGCTGGATGAAACCCCAACAAAGTGGGTGCATGGCATTAGAGGAAAATAAATAAATTGAATACACACCTCTTTGTACCCAATTGATAATCGTTTAGAATAATCATTGGCCACATGCTGCTTTTCAGTACCAGCGACTGCATCATGGTGCTGAGCAATCGCTAAAGCATCAGCCAATGAGTCGGTATTTGGTCCTGAATTCATCCTCCCCTTAAAAAGTTCTAGCTGTCTTGCCGCCTAATAATTCATTGGTAAATATAAACATCTGAACTCCATTCTATTACTTTATATAAACTATAAATCCATAACTCATACCAAATAATAGCCACTCATTAATCTGACATAGTATTTGAAGGCTGGCCTACTGGTAAAGTATCCTGTCCAGTAAGCATTTTCTCGATCTGCATAGCTGTTATGTTTTCATGCACACAATAAGGCAAAACATAAAGAACAGAACACTTCTGTTTACCAAATGGGCATATATATGATATATCTTGCTTAACTTCTAATGAGCCAGTCAACCAAAAAAAGGAGACTATAAACTCACGGGAAGAAATCGTCAGTCTTTAATGGCCATGTCTCTTTTGTAGCATATTTTGCATCAGTATATATAGATGGTGTAGAGTAGAGCGCATTGACACGTCCATCCTAAAGTTGCCATATAACCATTTATCAATCCTTGAGTTCACAAGAAGACTAAAATAATGACAGCAAGTGAAATCGTGGCCTGAAGCACTGATCAAGACCAGTGATACAGGTAAGGTTAGAGCATTAGCAGATAGAAGGGTTGTTAGCTGTATTCTCTATTATAATTATTGAGTTAGTGCATTCCTGTTTCGGACAGGTTAATTCCGAAAAAGGTTGTTAGGAGATGGGATACCCGCCTGACTAACTATCTACCACTTTTCACAAGTCTAAGTGAGAAAGATAGGGGATTGTACAATTGTAAAATGAAAGCAATTCCATAAGTGAGTACCAAATACACAAATTTTGTACGGACTGGTGTTCACATTTTGTCATTAAAAAATTGAACTAGAGAATGCGGTCCACCAAACACCTTAAAATTAGTAATGAGTTGGCATATTACGTTTTGTAATATCCCAAATTCCCACTGCACCATTTGCCCTATTTAGGGCCTGTTTGGTATAGGGAAAATTTGAGGAGGGAAAGGAATTTAGAGGAAGGGAAGATTTTGAAAAATGAGGGAAGTTGGTTTGAGGGAAGATGAGTTGTTTGATAGGAAGAAAATGAAGAGATAGTAGTTGGTAAAAGAATCAAGAAATGTCTATTTTACCCTCAAAAATAATTAATTCAAAATCAAAAAGAAAAATAATTTTTTTGCTAAGATATATTTTAAAAAAATATATATTTTGAACTTGTGTAAAAGAATTTCCCCGCCAAGTTCGAACTTAAATTCAAACATTCCCTTTTTTAAAAAATATATATCAAGTTTGAACTTGTGTAAAAAATTTCCCGCCAAGTTCGAACTTAAATTCAAACATTCCCGTTTTTTAAAAAATATATATCAAGTTTGAACTTGTGTAAAAAATTTCCCGCCAAGTTCGAACTTAAATTCAAACATTCCCGTTTTTAAAAAATATATATCAAGTTTGAACTTGTGTAAAAAAATTTCCCGCCAAGTTCGAACGTCCCGCCAAATTTAAATTTGAGATAAATTTGTCAAAAAAATGTAAACAGTGATGTGGAAACTTGAGATCCTACCAATTTTGGTGGGATTTGATCTTCCCACATAAAAGGGAAGATAGGTTCCCGGTAAGATTTGTCCAATTTGCGTACCAAACATAGGAACTTTCTAGTTTTCCTTCCCCTTCCCACCGATTCCGTGTACCAAACGGGCCCTTATGTTTTTGGGGTAAAATTGTGTTTAACCCTTTTCTCTGCTCATGATTGTTTTGAAGTGCTTGAGTCTAACGTGCAGAGGAATTGAGCAGCTTTGTGAAACTTTTCAACCTCTTCTCAGCTCTTCATCTTTTTTTTTTAACTTTTCTTTTTGGAAGATACTTTATCCCAAAACAAATAAAACAGAAGTTGTACTCTCTTTTCATTCTGTTCAAGTTTTTTCTTTTATATTTTTCTTAAGTGTTACCGTAGAACCATATTCCCCTGGGAGAAGAAATGATCATAAAAACTGAAATCTACCAAATTAATGGAGCCAGTACCTCACTTTCTTTCATTTTTTGGGCAAATTACCTTGTTGACATAGTGAATAAGCTTGTCCAACTGCCGGAACCATGAGTTTGCATATTGATACTTAAAATCAGTTCCCATAGTCCACATTATATGATTTGTCCGAGTAATGTTTGCCTGAGGGTGAAACACTATCGGTCAGCAATTAGACAATGCATGGAAGTCCTTATATTTCTAACTTCAACAACATATTTTATCTCGCATCACAAGCTTAAAGTGCAATTATTCATATATTTTATGATCAACATGTGTTTTCAGTGTAGTTGAGATGGACTTTTACCAAGAGTATAAGAAACGTCTTTCTGAAACTTTCACACACAAAAAAGAAAAAAAAAACAGATAGAGAAAAAACAAAGGATATTTACATGTTCATTAAAAGCAACATGGCATTCAACAATAAAATGGAAATAAATTTTTGCGAAGCATAATTTATATGAATGGACAAATGAACTGAGAGCGCCTTAGGCTTGAAGCAGGCAAAAATAAATGAACATTCACGATAATTCTTCTCACAAAAATGACAACCTGAAAAGAAATTGCTACGATCCTCCATCTTTCATGATTTAAAGTTTTTTATAAGAAAAACATAAAAAGAATAAAAGCCAAGCCATAGCTAAGAATAGTCCTGCTTTATTCATGCCACAAACGAGACAGGTTGGCTGCATTTGGGTTTAGTTAGAGAAATGAAAGCAAAGAGAAGGTTCTGGAATAAAGGCTCTCAGTCAAAAAGAGGAGTCTCTGAGACCATCTGTCTTGTATTTATAGATTAGAGTACACGTCATCTGTATCCACGTGTGCATAACAAACTCACACCTGATACGGTTTTGCATAACTGATTACAAGTTGTAAAAACTACTCAGTAACAACAATACAATGAACAACTGTACCAACCATTTGGACCTTGTGTTGGACCGGGCTACTTTATTAATCACACTAACAGGTTTGCACAAAGGATAAATAAGGTGCACGGAATATGGCAGAAATAGGTGAACATCTATAATGCTAAAGTTGGTTAAAAATGACTGTCTGTCAATTTCTTGTGGCAAAATACTGGAAGTTAATAGTTAATATATATACCCCTCTCCGGTGTGTGTGGAAAAAAGCCTCATCCATCTAAAATATTTTGGGACAAATTACATACAAAATCCCAGAACATATATGAAATGCTGATTGCTCAACAGTTGCAGAAGTATAGAAAATCACATTGTTGCCATGACGGCTTGGAGACAATGATATATAACAGTAGGGAAGAATCATTTCTAGGAAACAAAATATCTTTATGAAGGAGAGCTGGAGCATAACATTAAATCAAATTTCTCTAAAGAAAACTGAAAGAAACCAGAACATTGACTTAAAAAAAGATGGACCAGTGGCAATCATGTCATATTCTAGCTGTTTTCACTTTCTGTTACTTCTGTGCCATTTTAAGGATTATCCGTGTTCTTCTCTCTCATGTAACATTTTCAATTCTAACAAAATCTCTTCCACTTTATTCAATTATATCATGGAAGCTAACTTGTCCAGAAGGTCCCAGAAAACCATATAATCATTTACCTGTGATACAGCAGCAGCAACAAAATCATTTACTCGATCTTGGACATTGTAATCAAATAAATCAATGTTATCCTTCACGAAAAAAATATAATCAAGCTTTAGTAGTCAAAAAAAATATTTGGAATTAAAGTGACCAAAACTAACAAGTTCTTTTTAAAATATATACTTGAACAATTGGTGACTTATCATTAACTTCAAAGTAAAATCCAGCAGGTGGCTCATAATTCTCAGGGAATGCACCAGCAAAGATCTGGAACACAAAGGAATGAGAAGACAACAAAACATGAAGGTTAACAGGATACATCACCAACTTTAAATAAACAAATCCAACTATACAAGGACTATATGAAACAACTATAATTTTTTACAATCACCTGAGCAGACAAGCCAAGGCTCTTACTTCCCCGCCAGATAACCTCAAGACTCTTTTCATTTTTGCGCTTAGCTCTATCTTGATAATCTATTCGGCCAAAGAAAAGTGAGTCGAAGCCAACCTGCATCCACAATTAGAATTAGAAGGTACCTCACATAGAGTTTTAACAATATGCATGACAGTTCTTTTTCTTCGAAACAAAAATAACAAGATTCTGTGGTTGAAGGTCTAAGGCATACTTCAGATCCCAATAAGTATGCCTGCACAGCAGAATGTCCAAAGGGATCAATTTGCCAACCAATTCTAGGAGTCACACCAAATTCCTCTTTCAGGAATCGATGTCCCATCGTTGTCTGATCAATCATGTCTATGTAATGTGTTGCTGCCTCATCATGCATACACATGCCACCATTTCTGTGACAAGAGGGAAAGAATATGTCACAGAAAAATCATCAGGACTCAAATACCAGATGAGTGAAGAGAGTGAAAATATATTTTCTGGAACACTCCAAACTTGAAAAATAACTTTTTTTCCTCAAGTAAAGAGAAAATTAAAATTGTTCTAGACAGAAAAGTAAATTACATGAACTCTAATTGACCCGAACTGACAAGTTGCTTAACTACATGCTTGACAGCTTCACTCTGGTCCCTCCACCATCGCTGAAAAAAGGCCTGCATTGATGATGAAACAAGGAAAAAATTGATCCTGGTAACTCTAGGAAGCACTACAAAAAAAATCATGACTGATGTAAGTTAGTGCAAAAACTACACTATAAAATGATCGTCTGGTTGCCCATGCTTGACCACGTGTATACAAACAATGACATTGAAGGCATAAAAAAGAGGAAAGTCCATCATAAGTATAGTTTGAACAAACAAAATTCAGATATAATTTATCAAAGTTCAGTGTAGGCATTTGAAATTTGCATAGATGATGAATAAATTAGGCATTTGCGTCATTGCGTAGCATTTCAAGAGATTGCAATTCCATAATTTTGCAAGATTTCTCAATTCCCTCATTTATCAGTACCGCGAGTATTAGACTATTAGCAAATACCAGTGAAATTTGCAGGAAGCTGCGTGGATCAAGGGGGAACAAATTGCCTTATTTGATAGAAACAAAGTTTGAGGTGGTTTAGACATGCTTAACAGCATGAAATCATCTTAAAAGAGGTCGAGAGCAAACACTCATATTTATGAGGCGGGATCTTTTGGTTAATAATCTACTAAAGAGATCTCGTTTTCGACAGAACAGAGTGGCTCCGTACGATCCATGTAGCCGTAAGGCTTGGTTGTTGTTGATGATGATGATAGAAACAAAGTTCGGCTTTCCAAAATTAATTGAGGCGGTCTGGAAATTGCGCCAATTAAAAGTACGTTAGACAGGCAGTTGAGACCTTTGAAGTTTGAACTAAAATTCCGAAGGGCTGAGGTTTATAGGGATGATAATTCCAACTTTTGAAATACTTTCATCTGGGTTACTCAGTAATCGCCATTTGCAATTTATGGAAAGAAAAGATTAGCCAGAAGAAAAGACATAGGAGAAGCAACTCACTATCTCAACGTATATGAATTTCCGATTCTTGTCAGCCAACAGCGAAGGAACTAAGGAGTCTAATACATTTTGAACACAAGCACCCTGCAAAATTCAGCAGGACAAGCATATGAAATTTACAATCTTTATACAAAATAGTGCAAATCATAAAATTGATAGTGAGTGAAAGAAAGACCTGAATCGAATTATTAGAGCCAACATAGTACTGATCAACAGTCTTCAACCAACCAACGTCGTCGTGGGTGTGAGAAACTAGATGAACATTTAACTTACCAGGAACTATGCTCTGCGAGGTGTTATACATTATGAACTTGGATTGCCCACAAAAGATTGCCCCAAAAAGGAACAGCAAAAGAAGTAACAGATTCGCCATTGGAAGCTCACGCCAATCCCTCGAGTATAGCAACTCCAGACGCTCGACCAAAATAGTATCTTCTCTCAGTCTCCCGCTCGGTCTTCAGGCACAACGCTAACTGTTACCAATCATTGGAGTTCAGACTAATTTTCAAGGTGATTTTCTCAGCAATTTTCAATCATACGAAGCTCTTTTGACTTCCCCGTCTTCGTGCAAATGCCGCCAAAATCAGTCAAGTGATTCGTAGATCGACTCTCTTGACTTTTTCCGATTTATAGCCACTTGGCATTTCCAAAATTTAACACCTCCGAAATTCCGATAAGGAGCTGCTCAAAGATAAGGAGCTGACAGGGCTACAGTAGATAATTTATATTTCTGGTTAAGTCACAATCCCAAATGACAATTAAAGTTTTGCATTTAAATCCACTGCACGAAAAAGGTTCCATTTCAACGCAGATTTTATATATATATATATATATACACACACCAAATTTCAACGCAGGTCTTTAAAGAAATGTAAGGAAAGTGATTTGATTCTTAATTTTATTTGCAATCATTTTAATTTAGTGATTTGGATAAGAAGCTGACTGGGCTATGTTAGATATATAATGTATTTCTAGTTCAGTTGGACCAATCAAAGTTTTATTTATATCACTGCCAAAAAAAATATTTATTTCAATAATATTCCGGGAATTTAATGTTTTGGATGGGGACTAAGGAACTATAATTCGCTGATTATAGCTAATATCAGATTAAAACAAAAATCCCAGCAATGCTACTAGATACATTCCAAGTCAAAGCACGAGAGATGACTTTGGCCAAAACAAAAGAAGCACACGTGATGGCTAAAGGCTCCGTTTTTAAATAAAAGTGTTTTTTTTTTTTGCCCAAGTAAAATCAAGTGTTGAAATAATGATTTACTTTGAGAAAATCCCATTAAAAACTTTCTAAAATAACTAAATCCTTAATCAGATTATAAATTTAACAAATTCTAAATCATCACACCTAATTCATAATTTTAGAATTGAGTGATTTTACCTATATGGATTATCTTTACTGGCACCACGATAAGAAACTTTATCATCCAAATACTTCTTGCAATGATCTTTAGAAGGGTCTATGCTGCACTGAGTCAACTCATAAACTGTGGTAAGATTCCATTCTCCAAGCTTTAACTCTCCTACTACACACACCTTAAGGGCGCAAACTTCCTCAGCAAGTCAGTTCAACAAGTCCTTCGTCTTGTAGTTCTTTAGGATCATTCACATTTGCGTCATCGATGCGGCCAAATAAATCTTGGTCACCTTTCTTGTAGGAGCATTGTTTAAGGAGCTCGTTGGTTGCTAAAAGAGATAAAAGTTTTGCAATATGAGAGAGAGATTATGGAAATATGTGGTAAGAGGGTATTAAAGTAATATCACTCAATTCTAAAATTCTAAATTGGGCTACTCATTCTAATTTAAAATTTGTTAGATTTTGAGTCCCAATTCCGGTTTAGTTATTATAGAAGGTTTTTAATGAGATCCTCTCATTTACTTTTTCTAATACGGTTTATTATTTTAAATTAATTTTGTTAAAAGTTTTCAGTATTCATGTGTATCTCTGTTTTAGAACTTCACATGAAATTTGAGCAAATATTGACAAGAAGCCTAGCTATAAGCTACTAAGTAAAATACAAAATAACTACATTTTGAACTTCACTCTTCCATCATGTTGTGTGTGTTTAGATCCACGGTTGAATACGGTTAACCTACTGAAACGTGCTTTTAAATATTTTTAGAAAAAATTGAGATCTTTGAATTAGTTTTTTGCTCATTTTTAACTTACAGGTCAAAAGCTGCTTAAAATCTTAAGCAGGGTAAAATTACTTACAACTTATAACTGTTGAAGCATTAAATATTTTTTATTAACCTTTATTTACGCTTGATTCTCTTCTCATAAGTGTCATTGTCTCTTTCCTCATTGGCCAAATTGTATGGATCATATAATCCTATTAGTTATGCAATAATGCAATATGATTTTGTTAGAAAACTTCACTGATTTATAGTTTATTTGTAAATTTATCCATTAAATATATTTAATTAACTATTTTAGTATTTTTAATTTTTTCTAAATAATAAATTAACTATTTTTACAATATATGCATAATATATACACACTCATATTATATATGAGTTTGCCGTTTGTTATGTCACTTGACTTAAGGTTATGTCAAGTCATCCCAAAACTACGTCGTTTTGGGAGTTCATTAATTTCCCTAACCTCAAAACGACGTCGTTTTGGGATTAAGAAAATTAATGAAAGGTGTTTTGATAAAATTCATATAATAAATATAAAAAAAAATAAAAAAAAACCTTTCATTAATTCCCCAACTCTCAAAACGATGTCGTTTTGAAGTTAAGGAATTAATGAATTTACAAAAATACGTAATTTTGGTATTACTTGACATAACTCTATGTTAAGTGATATGATAAACAATAACCTCATTATATATACATTATTTTATAAAATTCATGTCATTTTTAAATCATTTTCTATCTAAACTTGCCTTTTAAAATAATCATCTAAACATTTTTTTCTAATATTAATTCAAACATAAATCATATTATACTATATGACTTTTACTCCATCTAACATTTGTAAAATTCATGAAAAAAAAAATCACTTTTACTCCCCCAAAAAAAAAAAAAAAAAGTCACCTTTACTGCCGTGTATCCAAACAAAGCATAATTGGGCTTTGCTGGCTCGTCTTCGTGCTTGGCTCGTTTCAATTAATGATGTAGATAAAATAACCAGCGTGATAACAAAACTTTTGGCATATTTGTCAATAGAGATATAGTTGGGGCCTTCGAGGGCCGAAGGATCTCCGCCTTTGACAGATATATGCATAGTATAGTATTTTAAGTTCTTCGTGCCTAATTTAATGGCTATATATTTTATAAAGTAAATAATGTTTAACTCATTTCAATTAATGATGTAGATAAAATAACCAGCGTGATAACAAAACATTTGGCATATTTGTCAATAGAGATATAGTTAGCATTTGGGCCTTAATTATACTTGAGGGCCTAAGGATCTCTGCCTTTGACAGATATATGCATTTTATATAGTATTTTAAGTTCAAGTGCATGATATATTTATGACATATATATAATAATAAAAAAAGTGCATGATATTATTTACTATTTACAATATTAACCTATATTTTGAGGTTAGATTTTCTCCCTCGTAAATTATTGCAAATTTCTCAATTAAAAGACTTAGTTGATTTTTTTTTTAAAGGATTAAGAAAACTAAATAAAATATTTAATCATTTCATATGTTATGTATCCTTAGATTATATATTAGTCAAACTAATTAGTTTGAAGGAAAAAAAAAAAAAATACTCTAAAGTAATTTAATTAGCTTCTTTAATTTTTTCAAAAAAATCAATTAAGTCTTATAATTAAGACCCAAGAGTAACATAAAAATGTTGTGACCGTGCATGGAGTATGTATATTGATCTTATTACTAGCATCATCTCTCTGTTTTTTTTTTTTTTTTTTTTTTTTTCCAGTGCTAGGTATTCAGTCTGCATGCCAGTAACTCGATCTTATTCAAGGGTGCAGGGCAGGGCAGTGAATCTGAACCTAGGCAAATATCAGGCCAAGTACTGGGCTCCTAGTGATACCCGACTCAGACTGAAAACATAGGACAAATTTAAATTTACAGGTGAAAAGAAACGGATTAATAATAGAGTTAAGTTCAAATCTGACAATAAAGTTAATAAAGTTTTAGTCAAGGGATAAAATTATATTTACTTAAATAAAAGATATACATAAAATTTCTCAAAAGGAGCGAAAACCGCAACTCTGTTGACTCTCCAAAAACCACCGCAAATTCATCCCTTAAACGCCTCACCTTCTTTGACCGAAAAAAAAATGCCTCACCTTCTCTCTCCAACACCATTTCCCTTCTTCCTCTCACTTATATTCTTTTTCATAGATTACATTAACATCTTGTTTGGTTTGAGGCTCTCATTTGTACTGAATAGCTTCATCCCTTAATTTTTTCTTTGAAATATTTTTAAAAACTTCTTCTTTTTCATATATTCTCAATAAAAAAAGAATATTCTTCTTTATTCAATATCTTTTTTTAAAAAATACCAAAGATTCATCCTCTTTCCTTAAAGCAAACACACCTAATTGACCTAAATGACATTGATGTTAATCACCGTTACCTCAGCCTCTAACTCATCAGAGACATAACAAGGTGGAGATCACCGCTTAATTCAATCAGACATATATATCACTACATTCCAGCCACTAAAAATTCAAGCTCACGGTGAATTTACCCCGATAGAGTATAGATTTTAGAATGTTACCGGAAATTAGCAATCTCTATCAAGTTGCTTTTAAAAAAACAAATCTTCCAATAAACAGTGGTAGAAGAACATTAGCGTTTGAGTTCTCTGAATAACCACAGCGCTATACCACTATTGCCAGACTCGCTAGAAACTAAGGGTGTTAAACTTCTCCAGCCATTCTCAACGGCAGACTTGGCCTCCACGGTGCCACGGACAATAATGAGTTTGCTGCAACCTTGGGAATTGCCGTCAAAGTCAGAACTGTACAAAAGTGACCAGAGGTCAGAAACGGAGCGCCACGTGATGGTTGTCGAGCACGGCGGAGTTAGCAGTAAGTTTGAGGACGGATCGGACAACGGCATAGGCCAAGGGGAGACCCAAAATGTCTATATTTTTACACCCAAGTGAATATAATTGTGTTAGGCGTCTTTTAACTAAAATTTCGTCCTTAACCTTTTTATAATAAATTTTTATTTGATTCATATAACTTCAAATAGTTGATGGTTTCATCCTAACAATTTCATAAGAATTCGATTTTGAGTTTAACGGCCCAATGATTTTTTGTTTTAATCTGTATGCTTAAATTCAGATCAAATTGTCATGTAAATATATGAACTAAAACCAGCGAAACTATAAGGATAAAATTAATATAAACCCCAGCCTAAAATCGTCAATCATTAAAAATTTCAGGCGTGCATGCGTTTATTTCAAATAGGGATTGGAATATTTAAAAGTATATTTTTAATCTGATCCTAATTTACACGATACGTATAAAATAAATATGTAAGAGAAATCTTATCTCAACTTCCATAAATAAACACCTGGATCACAAACTAATCCCAAACAAACACTACATCAATATGACTGTACGAAACTGAGATGGCAGATACCCAATGAGCTGTAAGTATGGTTGATTTAACGTGTTCAGGTGGTACAAAATAAATTATTGAACGGTCAAAAAAAAAAAATGTCCGTTCCATTTTGACCACCGTCAGTATTATGGAGGCATGCATGTTACTTAAGATACACTTTTGTTCATAATTCATGTTATTGTTGGGGTTGGCTAGTGGCCTTGCGCGAGGGAGCCCGACTCGTATAGGATCTTCACTTAGAAACATTATTATTACCTAATACTCGTAGTTTACCATTTTCTGAAATCTGATCCTAATTGACACGAACGTATATATATTACATGCAAATAAAACTTATAGGGTCGTCTTTTTCAGTACTATGAAAAGCTTATAAATATTTTCTATTTAATTCTAAACAATGAAAGCATAACGGGCAACGCATGGTTAGCTAGCTACGTACATTGCCAGAAATGCTAAAATTTAATTTATAAAAAATATGAAATATCGTATGAATAATCAACTAATATCTTTTATTTATTTTTTAGTTGGTTTTGATTTGCATGCATCATGCCGATCTTGACCTCAACAGGGGAACAAGGGATAAGATATTAACAGGGAAGACATTCTCCAATTATTTTAGTATGACGTAAGGGGGTGCGTCATTGACTTAGTCAGATGTTGACCAGCAAGCGGTGCCTAATCACGCGCCCCTTGGTCCCATGCTTGACAACGGGCGTGCCCTCTCCAGTCTCCATTATAAAACTCACACCTAAACTCTCCATGCATATATTTAAATATAAAACAAATAAAAATAACCGTTTAAAAATTTCATTGACTATGCAACAAAAAAAAAACTGAATTCAAGCTGGTGCAGCGCATGTTCAACTATAAAAGTTTGAATAATTTTAGGTTCAAAGACTTTCGTACGTAGTTAAAAATATTTTACCGACGACTGAAGAAAAGCCTAGCCAATTATGAGTCACACTTGCACCAATTTCCCTACCCAATAAAATTTTTCAAAAATGTAAACTGGGAATAGTTAACTCTAAATGTCAACTATAAACAGGACGGTTTTATATGAGATATATATCAACTATCGTTGACAAAACTTGCTATTCACGTCCAGCATTTGATGTTTCAATAATTGAAAGAGGTTTATACAATATCATTATTAACAATTGAATAAGTTATTTATGACTCTCTCTTTTTTACCTGAAAAGTTATTTATGAGTTTAAACAACGGAAATATATTTAATTTGTTGTACATGTTTAATTAATTGATTGATTTATTTATTTATTTTTTTGGTTGCCCATCCGGATCCGTTTTTCGCCCGACTAATCCGAATCCGACCGGGTCCAAGACTTTGCTATGTTGGGTGAGTCTCCCAACAAGGCTTTTCTCGTATTCACAAGCGCCAACTCGAGATTCGCTAAGTCACAAGCCGCTTACCACTTATGCCAACCCCGTTGGTAATTAATTGATTGATTTATTTATTGGCCCTTTGTTTCCATGACGATGGTGGTTTGATTACATGCCTAATTATTATTTAGAGCTGGCTTAATTTCCGAGGCGTTGCTTACGTGTGTGGCACTTCGTAATTCGGGTAAGATGAAATGAAATGGGAACAATGATTTTTTAGGTGAGTCAGGCCAACCAAAAATGGCAAGAGATCGACTAGCAGTTTTTATACGCCCGGGGATCTGTGACAATATATTAAGTTGTAATTATTGGATACAACCGTTACGTGCGTTGGCAAAGCAAAAAAAAAATTATTAGATACAACCACGCGAGATGATTAAAAGGAAACCCTTAATTAATTAAGAAATGGAAAGGGGAGATACTGCTTTAGCAAAATCTTAATTATGATAAAGATATCCCCAATAAACACAGCACGTACGTGTGTTGTTTAGATTATCAAAATTAAAATTCCTAATTATAAGACCTAGTTGACTTTTTTTGAGAGATTAAAGAAAATAATTAAATTACTTTAGAGTATTTGTATTTGTATTTTTTTCTTCAAATTATTTAGTTTGACCAATAAACTAATATAATTTAAAGATATACAACATATGAAATGATTAAGTAACTTATTTATATTTCTTAATTTTTTTCAAAAAAAGTCAACTGGTTCTTATAATTAAGACCGGAAGTAGTATTTGAGAGGTTTATTAGTAATTGATTTTTTTTAATCATTCACTCACCAAAAAAACCTCACACACCCATTATATCAAGGTCGAACTCACAACCTTTTACTTAAATCAACACTTAAAGAAGATAGAAACATTAATTACCCCCAATATATGGACTTAAATTATACTGTATATATATATATTTTTGTGTTAGAAAAAATTATACTATAATATCAAAGAAGTTATGTTGGAATTAATCATTTTTTAAATTAATAATCGTCGTCTTCCATATACCTCAAGCAAACTAGACTGGACAAACGAGGCGAAGGATGGAACAAATTAAAGAACAAATTAAACACGGTTATCAGTTCTGATAACATAAACGTCGAGGAATGGAATTAGAGAAAATGGCCCACCAAATGATGAACATATATAAAAGCTTTTTTGTTGGAGGAAAAAAAACGCTTTTAAAGATCGATGCTCAATGTACATGGAAGTTTCAAATAAACTCACACGATAACATGTAAACAACACAAGTGAATATGTGAATGAGATTTATTAATAATTAAATTTTTTATACGGGACTTATTTATGGAACATCAATTAAAAATTTTAATCATCAATAAGTTCAGCCAGAATGTCATGATATGACATAAATACCACGCATATTGGTACTGGTACACGGGGGCATAAAAGATATTTTGGTTATGAGCCGCTGATGGCTTTAATCTGCATAACATTTAAACACACATTAAACCATGCAAAATAAGTTGTAAACTTTTTTCTTACTTTGGATTTCAATTTTAATTTTTTTCCTCTCTGGCAGGAGCGTTTTGGTTATTTTACAATCTGTACTGACTTCTAATAATGATCTTGGACATTAATTCTTAGCAATTATAAAAATTTAAGGTGTTAATTAATGGAAAATATATAAAATAATTTGATCGCTACAAAAGAGCGAATTTCCCAAATTATTAGTCGCTGATTCAATGTATCGCCACGCACATGCACTTTATATATGGACGAAGCAATCTCCTCGGCAAGGGGCATGATCGCCATACACTGATGCCGACGGAGCCATGCCCCTGCACAGTTCGCAGCCACGTGTAATTAAGACCTAACATGCGCCAACCTACTTTTTCAAAGGAAAACATTTTTTTAAAAAATAATACTGTATTTTTCAATTTTGTTGGCACCTCCAAATCTCGAAGGGACAAAGAGCGTCTCTCACTTTAAACGTGCAGCAATCAAAACCCTACAAGCAAGCCCCATGTTATCTTGTTCTTTTCCTTCATCACCTTCTCTATCTTTTCTTTCTAGATGACAAGTGAACAGCGAATCCTTCTCTTACGATCTTTGCTTTGATTCTTTCATCTTTTCGATACAAAAATCTTAGATCTCTCATCACTACTCTCCCCTTCATCAGCTAGAAGAATCAAAGAGGGAGGAGGTTTATTATTATAACACAAGAAGCTGAACAAGGTGGATCGAAGGCATGGGAAGAGAGCTCTACCGTCTGATCACGATGCATCAGATGACAATAAAAGAGAAGGTTCATTCATGTCTCAGGCTCACACATCACCATCTGATCAGACCCAAAAGGAGGAAGAGACTTCACCTTCTTCTACTTTTTCGTACCTTATCAGCACCAGTACTGGTACTAAAATCTCACATGGTCAAGTAATAAGCACTTCCTCTGGGCTGATCCAGAACCAGGACCCATCTCAGCCTCCACATCAAAATCAAGGTAATTAAAGTCCCATGCCTCCCTTTTCTTTAACTTGATTTTCAAGAGTTTTACCAATATAATTCTTACCTCACAGGATCTCCTTTAGCAGATATTACATGATGATAAGTCTGGATATACATGTTAATTTTCTCATATAAAAAGATTTTCCCGTCAATTATTAACCCCGAGTGCAACAATAATAGCCACCTCTTAGCTAGCTATATATCGATCTGGGGCACTTCGGTTTCACCTGCAAAACATGTTTGATCTCGATCTGACAAGACGGGCCCTCCCAATAGTATTATTTGTTACGTTTCTCGACTTGTTTCTATCCGGTAATGATTTGATCGTACCGCGACAAGTGGTTCAGTATATTTTCAGTGTGCACTATTCATTGGTGCCCCATATATATTGTCTTCATATGTATAGTTTGAAAACTTCTACTCTCATTACCTAGCTAGCTAGCCCATCAGTAGTGCTATATATATTTTTCTAAAGAAATGTTGAACTTGGACATATTTTGAAAGGCAACAATAATAATGTGAGAAAAAGGAGCTATAGAGGAGTCAGGCAGAGACCATGGGGAAAATGGGCAGCCGAAATCCGAGACCCTCAAAAAGCAGCCAGAGTGTGGCTTGGCACCTTCGAGACCGCCGAGGATGCAGCCGCTGCTTATGATGCTGCTGCTTTAAGGTTCCGAGGAAGCAAAGCTAAGCTTAATTTCCCCGAACGTGTTTCTTTTGCTGCTTCTTCAGCTATCCCTCCGTCGCAAACCCAGCTTCCGGCTGCTCCTTCCACAGCGGCACAAACGGTGTCTCGGCCTCTAGCGCCGTCGACCGACGAAGGGTTCCCGAATCTATTGCAGTACGCGCAACTGCTTCGTGGTGGTGGTGGTGATGATGACCTGCAAAGAGCTTCTTCGGGACTTTATAGTTATCAGAATGAGCCATCATTTCTTTGTGATTCTTCTTCTCCGTTGTTCTCGTCATCATCAGGATTGTCTTCTTCATCTGCTTCTATATCTGGGTCTGATCAACAACAGGTTCAAGATCCCCAGACAGCACAAAAGGGAGATTATGGTTCTTCTTCTTCTGGTTCTTATTTTTTTGATGGAGGAAACACGAGGGGATGATAGATAGTTTTATGAAATTTTCATACAGTCCTGAGCCGGAGCATGCAGTGGTTGCTACTTGCTAGCCCCATTTTTTCAGTTTGATTGGCACCTCTGATTCGGAGACATTTATACGGATGGTACATTTATTTTTCCTCTGATATACGCATTTATGTTCTATTCTTTTGATTCAAAGATGCAATTGTCTTTACATAATCGATATCTTTGGCACCACTATTCATTTTCACTCTGCGAGTTATGCGGCCTAAAATTAAATTCTGGGAAGAGTATGTCCACGAGCTTGTGTCTCATCATTGTGTGTTTCTTATCCCCACCATCGCTAGTTTCCAAACAGATGAGCATTATTCAAATATAATTTGACTTCGTTAGTTTTCCCACATGCATAGGATCGGAGTATGAGATACTGATCATTTATGAGCGAAAGAAACAAGACGCGTGCTTATCCGATACTCTGAGAATTGAGATATGTTTTGGCGTTTTCGTTTTAATTTTTTAGAAATATTTTTATAATGTTTAAAATAAATCTGTGAGAGAAGTTTTGTCTTTTGACAATTTCTCAAAAATGCACTAATTAATGTATCATTGTCCGTGTCAAAGGAAAAATTGACTTTTATGACCAACTGGGTCAAAGGAAAAATTTATGACGTGCAACACTTTGGGATATAATAAAATCACATGAGATGAAGTCATATTATTATAATCCTGTTTATAAATCCATCTTGACAAAAAAAATTGATTTTATTTTAAGTCTTTTTTTAACTAATAAATGATATTGTAATTTTGCTCATACCGATAAAAATGAAAAAAGGAAAAAGAGTTGAAAGATACTCATTTATAAATAAAGATAAATTTGAATACTTACTCTGAACTATCTCTCAGATTAATGGAAGTTTCATCATTAGAGGTTCTGATCAATTAGCGAGCGGCAAAAAGTTTAATTTGTTTGAATGCGAGAAATCAGCTGATTCATACGTTAAGTCAGTGGTTGCATGACTAATAATAAGCGTTTACTCTTAGAGCGCATCCCGTGAAATGAATATAATTCAATAATAATAAAAGTAAAAAAATATTTTGCAACTGTCTCCCAGCCTATTCAAAAATCACATAAAGAAAGTATATATTTAAAGACAGAAATAAATTACATCTCCTAAAATTGAGATATATACTGTGAAGAAAATATAGTTACTTAATTAGTGAATTATGAAGAAATATAAATAAAATAAAATTATGAAATAATCAATAATAAACTGAAAGTACTCCCTCCTGGTCTTTCTTATAAGGTACCAACTAGTAAGTTTATTTGGTCTTTTTTATAAGGTACGTGCTTATTCTCAAGGAGCATTAATTATTTGTTTCCATATATGCCTCTAATTAATAAGGGTAGTGGGTGAGAGTAATAATTAATATAATATTAGAATTTAGTGCAATTAATAGGGATAATATTAGAAGTTACTTAAATTATAGGACAACCTTATTTAACTTCTTTTATTGGTTTGTGTGAATTATTAGTTGGTACCTTATAATAAAGATCAGAGGAAGTATTCATTAATGGGTCCGAATCGAACAATATAATTTTCTTACGAATAGGGTATTCCAAGTTTTTAATGATAAGTTGACAATTATACCCTTATGTGAGATCCCTTCGAGTTCTTATGCTGCAGAGGCTGCTTCGGCAAATAGATAGCACTGACAATTTCATATACCAAAAATTTAGTCTTTTTATAAGTTCATTTATAAATAAATGAGATTGTGACAATTTCGCCCAAGAAAAAATTTAGTCCACTTTTTATAAATCCCTTTTGATTTTGACCAAATAAATGAGATTGTGTCAATTATACTAATGAAAAAGAGAGAGTAATGATGATGAAAGAAGATTGAAAATTCTATTGAGCTAACTACCTCTCCTGGTATGTGTGAAGAGAAAAAAATGAGAGAGATTTGACAATAAAAAAAAGAGAGACCCATTCAAATTAAATGACCCATTCAAAATGTTGGAAAAGTTTGTTCCATAATCATCGAGATCTTACCTCTCCTTGGTATGTGGAATTTGGTGGCAAACCTGACTTATAAATAAGATCAGAGTGGCATAACATGATCTGCGTTCTTGGAATTGCCAAGTTGGCCTACTTATATTTTGGCACGTGGCGTCGTGGTCAGACAAACAAAAACATGAGTCACATTACAAGTGGGATGTGCGTGTGACTGTGATGCTTTGCTTCATTAAGAGGATAGTTCGTGTTTTAATAATTCGAAAACGATGAAGCGGTGTCCCTGTTACCACCGCCATAATTATTATTCGTTTTTTTTTCCCCCATCTCTCCTATCTTTTTGGTATAAAAACATTACAAATAGACATACGGTATACTATGACCATGGGAATTGAGCCCATGGATGAGAACAGTTGACTTTCTCCATTTCTCTCCATCATTATCAACATTTTGCCTCCCTCGATCCTATCTTATCTCGAGGAATATGTCAATGCGTCATCTAGAGTATCATTGGGCCTCCTGTTTTGAGAATATATCCCAGATCTGTCCAGTTATGTACCCGAGCGTGTCAAGGTTCATTTTTGACCAGATGTTAAACATTTTAATTCAATGATTATGGGGTAAATTTTTAATTTTGTTCTCATTTATGATTGAGTATTTTTTAACTGTTTCTTCTCTCTCTATCTTAATAAGTATAATTAATATGGGTAAAATTGTCAAAATCTTATTTATTATATGAAACTAGACTTATAAATATAAATTAAAAAAATTAGTTAGAATGAATTTATAAATAAGATAGAATGATATGCTCCCTCGTGTCGACAATATGGAATAAGTAGATCTGAAATATAAGTCACTTATAAGATAATTAGTATTTATTTTTTCATTTTGTTCCCGTAATTAATGCTTGTTTCTAATTTTGCCTACTTAATAAATATTCAGATAAATTTTTCAATAAAGGTAAAATTGGATTTTTTATTTATTTATGATATATTTAATAAGTTAACTTGAAATAGTTAAAATTTTCATCTTTTTCATATATTTTTAATGGTTTTTTTTCCTCCCCAATTTGAAGAATGCATTTTCCTTTCCGCGTGTAGAAGTTTGGACACCATCCCGTGTGCTGAAATCAGGACGATATGCGATCATCCTGAAGACGTAGAGAGCCAGAGTTCGAAAACTCCATTCATCGTGATTTACAATCTCTCCATTCATCGTGGTATATATACACATACCTGGTCACGCATTAAAAACCGGGAAAATCTATATGGGGCCCTTTTTGGAGAAAAAAATCCCAAAAAGGACCCCAAGATTCTAAAAATCTCAAAAAAGGCCCTAGAACCTTTTCTGAGATTTTTCATTAAAACGTTAACAATTAAATCAGCCACATTAACAACAAAATCAATACATATTAACAACAAAATCAGTCACATTAACAATAATATTTTAACAACTAAATCAGTCATATTAACAACAATATCAGCTCCATTAACAACTCACGTATATTCTGAAAATCCCAGGATCTTTTCTGAGATTTTCATAATCTTAGAGCCTTCTTTGGGATTTTTTTTCTTCAAAAAGGCCCTTAAATGCATTTTCCCTTATAAACCCATGCAATAATTATTCATAACTCAAAAGAGTAGGAGTAGGGGTGGAAAAGTCGGCCAGCCAGCCCTTAATAGGCCATTAACAAGTGGCCTGGAATATTTTAACAACTAAATTATACAAGAGGCCCGTATAAAAACAGTCGATAAACAAACAATATCTAACGTAAACTCCATTAACAACTCAAGCCAAAAACAGGAACTATGAGGGAAATTGATTTAAATTCTTGGTTTGAGGACGAACATTTTGAGTGAGGGAGGGTGGAAGAATATTAATTAATATATATATTTTTTTTTAAAAAAACTAATTTTTTTTTTAACAGGCCGATCTTCAGAGGCTATTTTAGGATTTTTTTCTTCAAGATAAGGCCCTTAAAACATTTTCCCTTGTAAACCCATGCAATAATTATTCATAACTCAAAAGAGTAGTAAGAGGGAGGGTTGGTAAAATGGGAAGGTACAGGCCCAACATGAAACGGGCTTAGAGGCTTTATTTGACCTATGGCCCATCAACATCAGGCACACACCAGATTCTAGAGGATCCGGATCTCGTGCCTTCCCCATAGACAAACAATATGAACCATTAAAAATGAACATTCTAAAATTTTCTATTTGAAGTTTCAAACTCATGTTTCTTTTTCTAAAAATTCTGAAGTTTTTGTTTTCAACCTAATGACATTTTAATTTCCGGGAAAAAAGTATATACACGATTTGTTTGTAAGGGGCCACGGTAATCATTTGTACGTTTTACTAAATAAATTTCATTTCACGTACGAAAAACTATTTTAAACTGCACCAAATCGATGCTAACTTAATAAGAAAGAGCATGATTTCCCCCCTCTCCCAAACGTGGTCAGGTGGTCTATATATCAGTACTACATTATTGCTGGTTTTTCTCGCTGAAATTATCCTTTGGATTAAAATATAAATAAAAAAATTAACCAATTGAAGGGGGAAAAAAGCTAACAAATTAAAATTAATAAGTTAATAATTAAAAGTATTCAATTTTTTTTACCAGAATGTAATATCACGAATTATTATTAATGATTTTCATAGATGGAATATCTAATTTTAAGGAATATTTTATTTATCGATAATTTTTTTTTATTAATATTACGAAAAAATTGACAAAATAAACATTCAGTTTCTAGAACATATAAATTTTATAATACCTTCATGAATATTTACATGTGTTACTTAAGTTAATATTCCATGCAGACATCTTTTGGAAAAGGAAATCCCATCTTTATTTATAATCTAATAAATAATTGTTGCTACATCATTTAAAAATTTTGTAAAGTTTTAATTTTGTTTTTCTATTTGTCGTCCCAACTATCCTTAAGAAGTCGAGAGACATTATAATTATAGATTATAAATAGTTAAATCCACGAAGGACGGAAACGGTGCCAATTTCTAATATCTCCTCAATTCCAACTTTTCCTGAGGCGCAGCAGCTAGGGATTTGACAGAGGAACAGAGGCCGAAGAAAGACAGAATAGGAAGATGTTGCGGGTTGCATCGAGGAAGCTTTCCTCCATCTCTTCATCTCCATGGAGAGCCGACCAGGCTATGTCGGCTTTCTTTTCTCGGAACCCTATTAAATCCGGTGGTCCTTCCTCATCCGATCACAACAGATCGTCTCCCGATGCTGGCCATTTTTGTCGCAGGCCCGACTTCCTTGTTTCCTTCAGAGGTTAGGGTTCCTTCCCCTTTCTTTGTTCTGCTCTTCTTTCACAATCATTGGGCACAAATTATTTGATTGAGTCGGCGAATCTCGAATCATCTGGCTCTTCAAATCCGCGCATGTATCTATTCATTTTACCATTGGCTGTTACGATCTTGTTTTCAATTGGCTTGTGCGGAGCGTGCTACATGATACATTTATAACATTTTGATGCCTGGTTCATTGGTTCCTGTTGGCGGTAATAGATGACATATAGATACTGGAACTGAAGCTCGAAACTAAATGATTACAAATTGGCATACGAGTGAATGGTTCATCGCAATCATGGACTCCTTCTGGATCCGTGTCTAGATATGAAGCTAATCGTCGTTCATAATTTGTAGCCTGCTTTGTTAGTTGGTCTGTCTTCTCTTTATTCCTCGAGTTCCCTTTTTGGATTCTCACCTTTTCTAGGGTTGTTTCCGTTGATTTGTGAAATACTTTCGTGTTGAAGTCGGTTGAGTTTTTTATATCATCCACCTCTTAGAAATCAGGCATATGTTTGAGAGAACCAAAGTTGTAGTTATTGCTTTACGCTGCCAAACTGGTGAATATTGCTGTTGTTGTTACCGTTTTGATTGATTTTGGTAGGAGTAACTCATGTTGCCAGTTTGAAAGTTTAGTTTTTTTTAGTACAGAAAGCTTAGTTTTTTAATGTCTATAAACTACTGTGTGTCAGATGTAAATACTCAGTGTCTGGCTATTCGTCTGTTGTAATATGAACCACTGCCCATTTGCTTTCTTTGAAGTTAATATTAGATAAAAACTTAATGTTTCATGCTTTTGATACTGGTTGCATGAAAAATAGCGGAGTTTTCCGGTGAATAATTAGAAAGCAATGGTCATATGGATGTTGATCTAATGAATGGGGCATCGAAAAAATCTTCCAGTTGTATCTGAGTTATCTTTGCTCTTCTGGCATCCTTAATCTGCTCAATACGTGACATGTTTAGAATAGGTTGTAATTTCTCTGTTTCTTTTGTCTTTCCTTTACCTTTTTTGTAGGATGAACATCTTTTGTCAGGGATCAGAAAACTGTTTTTGTCTGAGTTGAGACTGATATATTTGTATATTAACATTGTGTGCCAACTGCCTAGGCAGATGTTAGAATCTGCATCTCCTATGTACACCTGATTAGCCACTTTATATGAAGCCATTAGTTGATCAGTTCACTAACTGGTCAATGAGACCTATTTTTTCCATATTAATTGTTTCAAATTGGTTCTCTACAGGTTTTTCTACAGACACGCTAATCCATCCAAAAGAAAATAGCATTATTCCAGATATTCCACCTACTGTTGCAGCTATTAAGAACCCTACTTCTAAGATTGTTTATGATGAACACAACCATGAACGATTTCCTCCAGGGGACCCGAGCAAGAGGGCATTTGCCTACTTTGTCCTAACTGGTGGTAGGTTTGTGTATGCTTCTCTAATCCGTCTCCTGGTTCTCAAGTTTGTGCTCAGCATGTCAGCTAGTAAGGATGTTCTTGCTATGGCCTCCCTGGAGGTTGATCTCTCTAGCATTGAGCCTGGCTCTACAGTGACTGTTAAGTGGCGTGGAAAGCCAGTGTTCATCCGTCGCCGAACAGAGGATGATATTAAGCTGGCAAACAGTGTTGATGTTGGATCTCTTCGTGACCCCCAGCAGGATGCTGAAAGAGTGAAGAACCCAGAGTGGCTTATTGTGGTTGGTGTTTGCACACATTTGGGTTGTATTCCCCTGCCAAATGCTGGCGACTTTGGTGGATGGTTCTGCCCATGCCATGGTTCACATTATGATGTTTCTGGCAGAATTAGGAAGGGGCCAGCACCTTACAATCTGGAGGTACCAACTTATAGCTTCTTGGAGGAGAACAAATTGATGATTGGTTGAAACTCACGAGGCCATTCAGGCACAACTTTTTTTATTTATTCGTTATCATCAAAATTTGCCTTGGACATCTCTTATCGATTCCTTCATATTGGGGTATGCGTAGATGTGTTAATGTAACTGAAAAATTGTCAACTTTACTGTTTGGCGAGACCTGTTCGAATAATCGCCTGGCTTTTGCTAGCACATAAATGTGAAGACTCAGGAATACGGCATGTAGAAATGATGTATTCCGTTTTGGATTTTGCCGATCACATAATTTTTGTCGTATGAGCTACCTTTTTTTTAAAGGGGAAAAAAAAAAATCTTCTTATTGTGTCTTAGAACGGATGACTTACTACGACTGTTCGTATTCATGCATCCCATTTTCTGGGTACTTGTGCATCTGGCGATATTAGGCCGGTAAGAAGCCATCAGAGTTTAGGAACATGTTCATTTTTCAAATTGTTGCTATTGTTAAAAATGTCAATTAACTAAATTGGGGTACAAAGACAAGCGGCGTCTCAAAATTGTGAGCAAGCTGGTTAGACACTGGGAATCACAACCGTTGTGTCCGGTACACTGATTCAGCCGTGTGACAAAAGCACGTCATCTTTCAAATATGCCTTTGACATAAACCATGCCTTTTTCGTTCAACTGGAGCTCCTTTCTCATTTGCTCTACTTGTTGATCATCGCCTTGAACAATAATCTCTGATAAGGTTCCATCATCTGCAACTATCATTTTAACCTTAATCTGCTCTTTTCTGGATGCTCGGCTCCAGTAATATGCTCCCCTGTTTCAAATTTCGAAAGTGTCAGTATGGCCACATGTTAGCACACATTGCGAAACCTCCCTTGAAACGAAAAAGCACTGAGAAAACTAAAGTGTACTCCTTTACAATTTACATGATCGCAGCATTCACTTACGCTAGTGGACTTAAGATGGTAATCCAGAACCAATTGTTGCCAATATCTGGGAAGGTTATTGTAAGAACAAGGGCCACGCTTGCCAAGCTGATGCAGGTGCAGAAACTCAATAGCGCTGCTTGGCCCCTGCTAGGAACCATCATTCCTTCAAACCTTCATAGACGAAGCACAATATCGTGTCTAAGTCATGCATCTCCAAATTCAAAACGTGAAAATACAAAAGAAAGAAAGAAACTCTCGTGAAATGCAAGTCGCAAACCTTTGATAAACCAAAATAATCGTCAATTATTTTAATCGAATATTAAATTCCTAAGTTTTGCTGCCTCAATTTAGAAAATTAGAGTATGCAAGAAGAGAAGGAGGCGATGATGATTTACGTGATAGTTTCTCCTTTATCAGTCACTGCAAAATTATTACGCGTGAAGAATGATAAGATCTCCCCTGCAACCTGATTTGGCGCCTTCTTCTCGCCTTCGCCTATAAAGTTCTTCTTCACAACCTATCATCACAGTCACCCGAATCAGGTCAAAATTGCCGAATGAACATAGAAAATAGCAGCAACCAAGAAGGAAAATATTACAAAGCGTGGATTACTTTGGACTTGACAGAACGCTTGATGAGGGACCAAAGGCCCGGAACAGAGATGACAAAGAGACCCAGAGAAGTGTAGTAACTGGCCAATGAATAACCGACGCTGTCTGTAAGTAAAATAACAGAATAAGGGTTTTGCTGGTTTTGGTGGGCGATGAAGTCCAAAATAGCGGAAGAGGAAGAGACAGGGTCGTGAAGTGAGGCGTGAAGTTGAAGCTTTTTTGACCTCGGTAGGTGCTGCTCATATCCAAGCCGTGGGTGAACTTGGAGATGGCGGTGGCGGAGGGTGAAGCCTCCGGCATCGAATTTGGTGGCAAATGGGATGTGAGGTGATAACAGCATCTTAGCTGCCATTGATTCTTCACCGAAGGGATAGGGTCGTTTTTCGAGTCTGGGTTTCGCACTTATGGTTCGCAGTCCGCTACTGCTACATTTGACGGTCAGGATTCCGCGCTGCTTCAAGTTTTTTAAAATACTAGATGGACTGATTTTTCCCCAGAAAATAATGGATAATTAGTGAGTGTGATTTTTGTCAGGTTTGTAGTATTCACAGTTTGGATTAGTAATAGAAGCTATTTTTTAAAAGCAATTCACGATAGACATGGAACACAAATAACTTTTGAAGGAGTAAGACGATATTTTAAAATTGATGCAATTTTACATTAAATTAGTTTAAACATCCTTTATAAAGATGTAAAGACTAGCTAGTGACTAGAGAAAATAAGTAGGTTGCATGTTAAAAAAGAGAATGGTATTTTGGTCAATTTAATATAAATATTAAAATTGCTTGTTTTCAAAGATTGTAACTATTTTTACACTGTTCAAGACTTAATTATACCACATCCTCGTAACACATAAAATAAAATAAAATAAAATAACTCCTTTTGTAAAAATACGCTTTAATTCTGGTATACTTTTAATTTATTAAAATTTAATTATAAATTGTGGCTTATATGAATCTAACTTCATGCCAAAAGGCAGCATGTTGCCACGTTTGAGTTTTGAGAGATGATCGTAATTCCACGTTGCACTTCGTTTTACTGCAAACGAAATACATGGTATTTGAGAGTTTTTTTTTCCAAAAAGAAAGAATATACTACTCATGGTCCTTATTATAAAGTCTTAACTAACTATTATGAATATTTCAATATTGGTGTGAATGTCTACAACCTTTTCAAGAAGAGTCTTTTGGGTTTCTAAAGCCATGTAACCTATGACATGAATGGCATGAGAGTTTTCTATGACTAATGTAAATAACTTACAAAACCTCATAATATACCATTATGTAGATTTATTCTTTTGTAACTCTTGTAATGGATTCATTGCCTATATATAGTAGGCATATATCAAAGGTTGGTAGAGAACAATAGAAAGAAGAATCACTCTCCCCTTGCTCTTCATTTCTCTCTTGCATTTCTTCATCTCCCTCATCTTAATCTCTATTGTATTTTACTTAGTTTCAGAACACGTTATCAAGACGATTGCTATAACGAGGTATAATTTCTTTAACGATTTCATCACTTTCTCTAATGATTTTATTATATGTTTATTTGTATATCTGGGATAATCTAAACCACTATATGGAATTAAAAATACCTTTTTTACCGATTGTTTTTATACATCAGGTTCCATGGTTAAGATTGGAGATTATTTACTATTTTATATAGTAATTTTACTATTTATCATTTTTCATCCATCAATTTTATTCATGCACAAAGAATTGCATAGTAATTTACGATTGTTTTACTATTTATATTATTGTTACTAACATAACATTTAAATTAACCATTTTACTTTTATGTTACTAACATAACATTTATATTATTGTTACTAACATAACATTTAAATTAAGCATTTACTTTTATGTTATTAACATAACATTTATATTATTGTTACTAATATAACATTTAAATTAAGCATTTTACTTTTATTATTGCTAACATAACATTTTACCTTTATTGTTATGTTATTGTTGCTAACATAACATTTTATTTTTATTGTTGCTAACATAACATTTTACTTTTATTGTTATGTTATTGTTGCTAACTTTTAATATTATGTTATTTTATATTTAATGCAATCTCTTTTATTTTATTAATATTATTATGGCCAGAAGCCATACACCTTTGTTTTCCTATTCTCAAATTATATGACCAAGTCATATTGTTCGATTTCCTATTACATGGCCGAACCCATAGTCTTTTTATTCCTACTTTGATTTATGATTATTGTTTGTATATCTTACATTTTGATTTATTATTTTGATATTATATGACCAGGAAGTTATATTTCTTTTACTCTTATTTTGATATTATTATGGCCGTAAGCCATACACTTCTATTTTCTTATTCTCAAATTATATGACCAGTAAGTCATATTACTTTAATTTCTTATTTTGTGGCGGAACCCATATAAATTTAAATTCTCATTTTGAGAACTAAATGGCTAGAAGCCACAAAGTTTAAATTTTAATATCTTTAATTTTTATTGTTTTTATTTTCATATTCTTTGATTCATTATTATATGACCAAATGCCACATATATATATATATATATATATAACTTTTATTTATCCTAAAGATAAATGGTGGAAGCCATATTGATTTAATTTCTTATGAAACAAATTAGCCTGCACAAAGCCATGAGAAGACACAAATTGGCTTAGCCCTATGAGGAAACACAAATTCACCGAAGCAATGTGATAATTTTGCCTGAAGCCATAAGACAAATTGAAGTAAAGCCAGATAATTTGGCCTGAAGCAATGTGATAATATATTATATTGTAATATTATTACTATTTACATACTATTTTACTACGTACACCAACTTTTTAAGAATTTTCATTTGAACTGTATAAGATATTTGGTCTTTAGTCTTCTATACCTACGAAAGAGGAGCTTGTTCACATCTAGAGATGAATGGTGGACAAGAAAGTGATATTTGTTTGTTATTAATATCAAAGCCCCAAGATTTATGTTTCAAATATTGTATAAAAGGATTTTGATAGCCTTAGAAAATATTGTCGAGAAAACAATAACTTGCGAGAGATTTATGTCGTAATAAGTTTAAAAACTAATAGTCCTAGAGACTAATTAGCATATTTTGCCCAATGTTATAAGAGAAGCTAATGTTTAGACAATATATGATAGTATAAATTTGATTAAAAGCTCCGGAAGAGCTAATATTTTGTTACCCGAAGGAACAAAATTATGCATTAATTATTATACCGAGTATAAAAGAAACTTATTAAGTTTCAAAGATATCTACGAAATGGATATAATAGAAAACACGCTATTGTAAACCAAAAGTTTACTAATAATAATGCAAGAAATTGTAATTGTAAACTAGAAGTTTACAAATATAGGAAATGAAATGTTTGCTAATGCCGCCAATGCGATATCAAAGAGGCAAAAGAGCTGCAGAGAAATATCTCTAGATTTATTTTGAAGCCAAGACAAACAACAAATAAGCCCGAAAGGTAATACGATGTTTAGTTTCTGTTCTTATTAAAAAAATATATTATTATTATTTACATTTATTATGATCCCATCTTATAAAAAACTGTTGCCATGACAATTTTCTGCCGGAGAATTTTCATGTGTGATCCTAAATCATGAGGTTTTGAGTTATTTTGATCATGAATATCTTCATATGTGGTGGACGTGTATGTTTTGCATATATAAGTAAATTGAAGTATATTATTAAAGAGTAATGAGATTATCTAGTGATGTAATCTTATATGTTTGTTCCTAACAAATCAACATAGATTTTTATTTCGAGCTTTAAAGGGTTTTAAAGTGATTTTGAAATACATATATATAGAAAGTATGTTTATATAACTCACACTTGAAGGGGAGATTGTTAGAAAACAAGTGTGAGTTCAAATACAAGTATGAGCTAATTTTTGAAAAGTTATATACTTTTCACATAAAGCCTAATATATCTCCCAAAATGGATGTCAGATTATGATCAAAAGTTTATGATTGATTGAGACATATGTCACAATAAACCAGAAGTTTACTAATCCAAAGAAATTTATTGTTGGCATGACTTGTTTGATCATCCGAGTCATATAATGCAAATAAGATTACGTATTGACATCTATTGAAGAGCCAGAAGATTCTTCAAGAATAACCAACATACTATTTATGAATTATGTGCGGCTTGTTCTCAAAACAAATTGTCTATGAGAATATCATTGATCATGTAAAGCCTCCATAAATAGTTAGATCAATTCTTATGAGAACAAAATTTTTATGTTGGTATATTTGATCTTACATATTGCAAAGACTTATATAAGCCAACAAAATTCTCCCTAAAATTGGCTTTTGGTCGTAAGAGTCGATAAATTCCATCTGAAAATGTTTGAATGTGCAATACTTATAAATCCACCACAATGCACACAGATCGATATAGAAAGAAAGTTGAGATAAATGTTGTATAAGGACCTTCTTCTTCTTGTTTGTCTCTATATGAAACAAAATGATGTTTCTAAAGGAAACAAATGGATTAAGAAAACTTATACTTGTATGATTAGTCAATTGATATTTGACATTATTTTCTCAACATGAGGGGGAGAAATTGAATAGCAGGACAAGAGAATACATGAAATGCATTATAAAAAAGTATATATCCTCGAATAAAGAAGTATGAACCAGGAAGTTCATCAGGTTATGCATTCATGATATATTTGCCGGATAAATTATCGACCTAAATGAGATTTATTAAATCTCATATCCCAGCTAAAAATGCTCTAATAAGTAACATGCCTGAAACATGAGTAAGTATTCGGTTCCAAATATAAACGTTATGGATAAATTGGAGTAATAATTAAGATGATCATATTAAGGAGGCAAATACTCCAGAAGAGTATCGAGACATAACTTATTACAAAACCTCAAGAGGGGTTCAGGTACCTGAGTAATATTGATATTGTTATGTCAAATTGGAAAAATAGAACCGAAAAGATAAAGTTGTCAACAACAATTTTTGATGATAATATCACGTGATTAAATGAGGATATTATATAAAGATTATTGGCTAAGAGGATAAGTAAAATTGAGAGTGACGCAAATATAATCATATTATGATAGTTAAGGACCGAAGTCCAAATTGGGATAATGATTTTGTGGTGGATACGATAAATCTGCGTTTATAAATGATAAATTATGCGTCCTATTAGATATTGTTATATAGCATATGTATATGGCTTATTAAATTATGAAGATTGCATAAGAATCTTCAAAGGATCCAAGAGTGCTAGTAGCACATGTCCCTGAAGGACTCAAGATGCCAGAAGCATTTAATTCAAAGTTCTCGAGAACAATACTTAATAAATTTTGTATGATTTAAATCTATCAAAGCATGTATGATATAATCATTTTAATGAATATCTGTTGATATGCATCTAGATATATCTTATAAGAATGCCTAGAAATCATGTTAGTATTATTATGATTCTTTGGAAATATTTAGTTCTTGCGCAGTACACAATAGAATGTTTGATGACGAAAAGGATGATATGCTCAAAAGACATTGAACGTAATGTAGTCATCAGGGGGAGTAATACTGATGTTGTCAAAAAGGGGAGTCGATACACGCTGTACTCTTTTTCCCTTATCTAGGTTTTGTCCCACCGGGTTTTCCTAGAAAGGTTTTTAATGAGGCAAAGACGTTGGGCGGTGTATCAATGGATGTTGTACTCTTTTCTTTGGCTAGGTTTTTATCCCACCGGGGTTTTTCCTAGTTAAAGTTTTTAATGAGGCACATTCATAATGGACATTCAAGGGGGAGTATTATGAATATTTCAATATTGGTGTGAATGTCCACAACCTTTTCAAGAAGAGTCTTTTGGAGTTTCTAAAGCCATGTAACCTATGACATGAATGGCATGAGAGTTTTCTATGACTAATGTAAATAACTTACAAAACCTCATAATATACCATTATGTAGATTTATTCTTTTGTAACTCTTGTAATGGATTCATTGCCTATATATAGTAGGCATATATCAAAGGTTGGTAGAGAACAATAGAAAGAAGAATCACTCTCCCTTGCTCTTCATTTCTCTCTTGCATTTCTTCATCTCCCTCATCTTAATCTCTATTGTATTTTACTTAGTTTCAAACACTAACAAGTTTATTTGATTTTTTTTTATAAGGCACTTTTTCTTTTTTTTGGGTTGCCCACCCAGTTCACCAGGGCTTCGCCCCAACTAATTTAGATTGGACCCGCGTCATGCACTTGACTTTTGGGGGAGAGTCTCCCAGCGGGGGTTTTTTGCATTCACAAAACTCGAACCCGAGACCTTTGCTTAAACGACACAAGCTGTTTATCACTTGTGCCAACTCCCGTTTTATAAGGCACTTGCTTGTTCCCAATGAGTATTAATTGTTTTTTTCCACGTAAGTCCATAATTAATAGGGGTAGTGGGTGAAAGTAATAATTAATACTCCCTCCGGTCCTAATTATAGGAACATATTTTGAAGTTGATCTTGGTCCTAATTATAGGAGCAAGTTTAAATTTTTCTCAATTTCTTCCCAAAATACCCTTATTGATATTTTCTCAATAATGATTACATACAATAATAATTTGATGATACACCTATATATTCTATAAAGTAAGTAATGCTTATAAGTCATTAATGTTATATACACCTTAATTACCAATCCTTAAATTATTTTACTCCATATTAGCTAAAGTCTGCACTTTAAGATAATTAAAAACTATAACTGAATAATTTTTTTTAAAAAAATAATCGCATGATTCACTATTTTTAAATGCGTTGATTTTTTTATGCGATTTGCCAATAATATCTATGCCAGATTGGGCTCTTTTTGTGTTTTGGATCATATAAACAATTTCGGATTAATAATTATTGACTATCATGTAAACAATCTCGTAGACCCAATAGCGTTGTGGCTATTGATTCCATAAATATTTCCTTGATGTCATTTTAAATTTTAAGTAAGGTACGTGTTTTCAGAAAATAATTATAATTAACTAATTTAACTTTTCTCCTTAATCTCTCTAAATTCTGATAAATAGTTCATATAATTAGGACCGGAGGGAATATAATATTAAAGTTTAGTGCAATTAGTAGGGATAATATTGAAAATTACTTAAATTCTAGGACAATTTTATTAATTTTAACTGTTTTTATTGGTTTATGAGAAAAGTTAGTTGACGCCATATAATAAAGATCAGAGGAAATATATCAGACGCCCTTGTACTAGAATCAGATTATAATATCTTATTAATAGGTGTAACTTGAAAATATTTTTGGCCCTGGTGTTGCTTGAATTTTCCCAAATTCTCGACTTCTTTAAAATCATAGGAGTATTGTTAATTTGATTATTCGTTTCGAAATAGTCTGGTCACCTATATCTAAAAATTCCATAAATCATTCTATCACACGCTCTTACAACAACCAATGCAAATGTTATTATTGCAATCCACGTAAAACAAAAAACATTTAAACGGGTACGGGCGGGCACGGTGTCCCCGTGTCCTCAACCCGTGACCCGCCCGTATAATCAAAACGGGTACGGGGCAGCCCCGTACCCATGACGGGCCCAATATGGGCGGGTTCAATCCGGGGAAAATTTTACGGGGTGCGGGCGGTTGGGCGGGTTGCGGGTCACTTGCTCACCCCTACCGCAAACGCTCCTAACGCTCAATCCAAACAGGCCCATTATTGCACTGTTTTAGTTAAAACGCACCCAGTACCATATGCTTTCTGAAGGGGTAAAAATAGCCATGGACTTATCAAATCATAGCAAAAATGCCATATCCGTTGGATGAGGCTAATGTCTGTTAAATGAATTGTGAAATTACGAAAAAAAAAAACCCAACTCGGAGGGGGGGGGGAATCCTTCCTTCCTTCCCAACCTCTCACTCATCCCTCAACCTTTCTGAACAACTTCGGGGTGAGAGCTGAATCTAACCCAGAGGGCAAAGTAACAGGTTTGAGTGTAGCAGTTCACGTAAATGGCTTTTGTTTGACCTGCTTAGGGACTTACAAATGGAATTGTTGTAATAGAAATCTGGGCTTCTGTGAACCAAAGCGTGGTCGAGTCTTGTGCAAAGCAAGCATGGAATTCTCAATTCGATGAACTTGGCGAACTCATTGGTGGCAAATGAAATAAGCCCATCGATAAAAAGTATGATTATCAAAACCCATTCTAGAACAGAGAAGAGCATGAAGTGTGGAATCTTTCCCAATTCTTCCTCAACATAACGACTAAACAATCGAGTCACCATGTTTCCCCTACGACAACTTTTTTTTCCCACTTATGTGCCTTTAAAGACCTAATGAAGCGAATAAACAAAAAAATGAAGAATTTTCTGATCTAATGTTAAGATAAAGACCTTGCTGGAACAAAATGGAAATGGAAGGAAAGAAGGAGATACCACACCCTCGATCGCGCTGTATCAGGCATACCCTCAATCTGAATATGAGCTCTAATAACTTCCTCTACTCTCTCATTGTGCTCAACGACGACAACACTAGATGAGTGAAATGAGAAAGGAGCTGAGTTATTGTTGTGCTTGATTTAGATCTAGTGGAAAGAAAAAAAGCAAAATCGAGAGTGGGAATACGACGCCATCGTCGTTGTTGGAGGAGACCGCCACCGTCGGTGTTTGAGAAGAAAGTGGGAAGACGAAGAGGGAGAAAGGGAAAAGGGTCAGGGAGAGGGAGAGCGCATAAAAGGAAATGAAAATTGTGAAGATTTTTATTTTTTTAAGTAGAGTGGGTCCTGCCAACTGACGTTAGCCTCATCTAATAGATCTGACATTTTTGCTCTGGTTTGATAATTCATGGGTATTTTTGCTCTTCAGAAAGCATATGGTATTGGTGCACTTTGACTAAAACCTCATGAGTAATTTTGCACTTTTACCCAACTTTTTATACTGTATATAAATAATAAGGGTTAAGGTGCAAATTTATCTGGAAAAGTTTTGTTGAAGATTAATGTCGTCTTAGAAGTTTTTTTCAGATTTAATGACACCTTAAAAGTTTTAAAACATAGTAGCATGTTGCCCCCATATAGGCATACACTTAAAAAAGTACAAAACTAACATTAATCATTGAGAAATTGACGTTAACTTTTTAACTGAATAAGACAATATTATAAAACAAATTGCTTCACTTTAATACTTCCAAAAGATCATTAAACCTAAATACACTTTTAGGATAACATTATTTTTATGTAAAAACCTTTCGAATAAATTGGGAAAATCCTTTTCAAGGCCCATATCACCAAAAAAATTCCAGAAAAGGCCCAAAAATTCTGAAAATTTCAGAAAAGGCCCCAAGATTCTGAAAATACCCAAAAAGACCCAACGTGAGTCGTTAATGGGGCTGATATAGTTGTTAGTGAGGTACTGATATAGTTGTTAAAAAAAAAAATTTAACAACTAAATCAGCCAATTTAACAACTATATCAGTACCCCACTAACAACTATATCAGCCCCATTAACAACTCCGTAAATTCTAAAGGGCCTTTTCTGGAATTTTCAGAATCTTGAGGCATTTTCTGGAATTTTCAGAATTTTGGGGCCTTTTCTGAAATGTTTTTGATAATATGGGCCTTGAAAAGGATTTTCCCTTTAAATTTGAACCTTAACCCTAAATAATAATCCTCTTCCATAAAGATATACAGCAATTTCCCAAATGTGTGAATCAGGGTCCATATTTCTTTTTGCATCATTTACTCCACATTAGGACAAGCCATATTCACGTGCTTGATAAACAAAACGTCACAGCCTTCCCGGCCCGCCGCCAGTCACACAAGAATCCCGCCAGACGCGCGGACACATATACATATGTGTGGGGTATATATATAAATAATACATTGATACTATCTGCCAGCCTCATGTTTCACTCTAGCCTTATTCATAATTTTTTTTTTTACCGAAATATCTAATATTATTTATAAGTCTAGTTTCAAGGTAATAAAAAGATTGTGACAATTTTGTCCATATTAATTATACTAATAAAAATAAAAATTTGAAAATATCTATTCATAAATAAGTATAAAGTAAAAAATGTATCTCATAATCATTGAGTTAACTACAATTTTTATAAGTACAGTTAAAAAAGACTTAGATAAAATCAGAAAGGTACCAACTAGCTGCTCTATGTCAAGCGTCAATGATCGGAGGCGCCATAACAGAAAACGTGACTTGTAATTGTAAAGTTCAAAATTGAAAAAAAAAAAAAAAAAAAAAAAAAAAGAAGTAAAAAGCCAGGTTTGGCCGAAAAGAATATAGACCATACTTGATTTTGCCAGTGAGTTGACATGCCAAAAAATGTTTTAATATAAATTAATACATCATAATGAAAGCTATCTAATTATTCAAATATTATTTTAGCATTTCCTTGAATGATAGACTAATTTGGATATAGTCTCATTATTTCCTACGGAACTTGGGATGAAAATTATGATGGAGATTGACGCAGTTTTATATTTTAATATTTTTTATTGTTTCTGAATTCTTTTATTTATTGTTATTTTTATTGTTTAAGATATTGGTTAGGGTTAGCCTTATTTTATTATTATTATTATTATTATGTTATTTTGTTATCATTATTAATTTGCAATAGCTCTCCGTTTCATTTTAGACGGCGGGCCATCAGAATTATTGAATATTATAATGGGCCTGTTTGGGTTGGCAGTAGGAGGCTAGGAGCGGTTACTTGAAAACTATCTGACTTTAAAAAAAGCTCGGTTGGAAAAAAAATCAGGTTATAGATAATGATTTGTGTTTAGATTGATGGTGGTAGAAGTGGCGGGGCCCACATCAAAAAGCTGAGAGCTTTTTGGAAAAAGCTAAATTCGGGAGCTTTTTCCTGAACTGACTTTTTGAGCTTTTTTTTTTTTTTTTTTTTAACTTAAAGTTAAGCCAACGTAATGAGCAATCCAAATAGGTTCCATTTTCCCTTTAATCACTGTGTGAGCGTTGGCTTTTAAGCTATTGCATTTATTTGCATTTAATGCTCAAATTAAAGTGAATCCAAACAGACCCAATATAGTTATTTCTCCTTGGCCATTCTCTCTGCTCTAGTTTCTCTTCTTCCTTTATTTCTCTCTTTTTGCCCTCCCTATTTTTTCCCTCCTCTTCTCTTATTTCTTAGGTTCATAATCGAAGTCACATTCTATGCTTATTCAAAAAATAAGTATATAGTGTTCATCTCCAAATAAAATGTTTTTTTTTAAAAAAAAAAAACTCCATATACTAAAAATTAATTAACTTAAGATACTAAGAAAAAAAATATTTTAGATATTAGGTATTATAAGGAAAATATTCATGAATGCAAAATTATAAATTAATTAATTTGAGATCTTGGATACAAAAAATATTTCGAAGTACAACATATAATTTAATTCAAATAAATAAAAATACATAAAGAATTGGTTTCCACATGAAAATTAGGGGAATGAGCACTATATATTCGTGTTTTGGATATTCATGAAATGTGAACCCATTCAACATCATAGTCAAACCTACCTATGGATGCATGCGTCAGTCAAACTTGAAAAAGAGGAAAATGATGTTACGAAGGTGTCAAGTATAGTAGTCTGCTAAAAATAAATGAAACTAACAATAAATAGAAACACGTATGATTGGCGAGAGGATTCTCTCCTCATCGCTGTCTCTCCCTATCTCTCCCGATCGTAATCTGGATCGTATAAACCTTGATCCAACGGTCTAGATCTATAAAAAAAAAAAATTTGTCATTTTTTTTTGTCGTTTTATGGTAATTTTTTTTTTAGATCTGGACCGTTGGATCAAGATTTGGACGATCCAGATTACGATGGGGAGGGATGGAGAGGGAACTGCCAAGAAAAGAAATCGAATCCGTATGATTGTTGGATGAATAAAATAAACCACAGCCATTATGTTTGTTTTTTCTTTTTTTTGATGCAAGCAGTGACGTGACTGAGGTCAAACAAGCAACGCGAGATAAGTGGACCCACCTACTTAGAGAATCGTTGTTTTTTTAAACCCAATAATTCGATATTAATAAGGGCACCCTATTAATAATCATTGTTTTTTTTTTGCTCAATATTAATAATCATTGTTTTTTTTTGCTCAATATTAATAATCATTGTTCAGCCTTACTAGCACACTTTAGGGTTGTGCAATTAAATTGAGAGAAATACTTGTGAATTTATATTTTTTTTTTTTTAAAAAAACAAAAAATACTCAGGGTCTAATATTTTTTTTTTAAATGCCCCTCTTCCTCCTATCTCTCTCTTCCTTGCTTCGTCTCCTTTTTTTTTTTTTTTTTTTTTCCTCAGGTGGCGGTAATGGTGGTCGCATCCTCCCCGGCGATGGCTGTAATGATCCTCCACCAGCGACAGAGGCAATGTCTTTCCCAGTGTCTCTCATGAAGGGTTTTAATGGTCTAATCCAAATGCTGAATTTTGGCACTGGTGAACTCTGTTGAAAGGGTAGTTTTTGAATTCTTTCTTGACCACTTGCTGGGAGGTATGGGATATTAAAAGTATATATATAGAATAAAAAAGAGGCGGATGCGTTAGAGGAAAGAAGAGAACATTTACATTGTGCTGGTTCTGGGTTTCGAAAGCAACAATACTGAAGAGTCAAGAAAGTGGGGGAGACGAAGGGGACGAAGGAACAAAGATTGAAGTGGGAAGAAAAGGGATTGGAGGCAAGGGCAGTGAAGTAAATTAACATACCCCAAGTATTTTTATATTTTTAAAACAATAAACTAATGGAAATTAGTTGGGTCACGTGTAGAATAAAATTATTTGAAGTGGAGCATTTTTTATTGGATAGCTAGTAGTAGAGTACATAAATTCAACTATTATTTACAACAATTTTTTTACAACTAAATAATAACCATTATGTCCTAAATATAAAATAAAATTAATTTTTTTTTTTGGGTTTTTTTTTAGAGATTAATGAAATTAAATAAATTATTTAATATAAAATAAAATTAATTTTTTTAGAGATATTAAATATTTATTATATTTAATTTATTAGTTAAACTAATAAATTTAAAGAAAACATCTAATACAAATATTTTAAAATAATTTAATTAATTTTTTTAAAAAAAAAAAAACTTTATCTTAAAGATTATGTTCACTCAATGTGTGTGAATTTTTTTAAAAAAAACAATAAAAGCAGCATATTCGCACAAAAAAAATAGAAAAAGGGAGAAGTATGACTTGTGAGGGTGTGAATAAGAAAAGCATTACACGAAGAAACGTTTACTTGAGACCCGGGAGCCCCCCAAGTCCACGAGATCTAAAGGTGGTCCCTAACCCGTACTTGACGTTACCGTTAGAGAAGCCGCCACTCCGCGACCGTCACAAGCCGCAACTGACAAGTCCTGCAGGCAGCAGCCGAGCCACTCCCACTTATATACAATATTCACAGTGCAAAAAAATTATCAAAATTATAATTATATCAAAAAGTCAAAATACAAGATTTTTTCTACCATCATGTGGGGTGTAATTTTTAGCAACAATAATTTTGGATGCATTGTTGGGACACTGGATGGATACGAGTATCTATTCAGGTAGAGATTTTTTGAACTAGATACCATTTTTTTTTTTTTTTTTTTTGAGTTAGAAAGGAGACTAGACTGATTTTATATGAATCGAACCTACCATTACTCCTTCATAAAAAATACTTATTATTTTATTTTATTTTGCTCGAGATGACTTTATTATTTAGATAATGCAACATGGTCAAATCTTCTTCTACCAAAAGGACCAGCGGGTGGCGGCAGTATTTTCAAATTTATTAAAGCTAGGCAGTGAGTGAAAAAGATAAAGAATTTAGTAAAAAGAAAGAAAAAGAAAAGAAATTGAAAAAATGAAGAATGAAACTTGAATGCCACACGTTAGGATATGGTATATCCAAATCCAATCATAGGCTGGATCCTGATCACAAAAAATTGATTAAAGTTGTATTTAAAATATACTTGTATTTGAAAACCATATATAAATTTACACTATTGAGTTTTAAATAAAAACATTAGCGAAAATCACTGTCAGGTTCCAAAAACCATAAAAAATTATAAAAAAGTCTCATACTAAATTCCTTTATCAAAAAAGTCTCCAGGGATTTTTGTGCGATTAGTTGTTAATATGAAATGGCAAAGTTGCTCCCAAGGAATAAACAAGGAAAAGACACAGGAGAAGGAGGCTCAACTAGCCAGTGCGTTTGCGTCCATCGCTCTTCCAAACCGACAATCTCCGTCGATCCTTCAAACCCCCTTCCCTCGCTCGTTCAAAGCCCCACCTCCATCTCTCCTCCTAACGCCCAGCCTCCTCCGAACCCTTGGCCTCCGTCGCTTCGAACACCCCACCTTCATCTCTTTTAATTTTCATTTTTCTTTGATTATAAAAATTCATGCATTTTTTAATATGACTGATGAAGTTGTAAAACAAAGTTGAACAACTTGTTAAAATGCAAATCAGTTGTTGTAGAGACCTTCTGATTATAAAAACTCATACAATTGTTAATATCACTCATTAAGTTGTAAAATGAAATTGAAGAACTTGTTAAAACCAAGGTTATTAAACCCGAAACCGATCGGGATATTGGGTTAAAGGTCGATGGGTCGGTATAATTAAATTGGAGCTAAACCTGGGGCCAAACTAGTAAAAAAAATATAGATTTAATGTTATTAATATATTAATATAAATTTTAATAAGATGATAAAGTATTTGAAATTTTTAAGTATTTAGGAATAAGGAGCAATTTTACACATGTAATTTACCCCAGGAGCGCGCCCAAAGTATGCGTGATTTAAAGCTGGACCAAAAATACACATGTGATTACGTTTTGGGAGCGTCCGTATGCACGGCCGTTAGTCAACCGTTAGTCAACGGTTAACTTAGATGGAAATGAACAAGTACTCGGGTGAAATTACACTTTTACCCCTAGTTTTAGGTGAAATTACACTTTTGCCCTCGAGTTTTAAATATTAATTACACTTTGGACCCTAGTTTTAAATATTTAAAAAAATTAAAATATTTCCGCCGATGGGCCCCACCGCCACCGGCCACCACCACCGCCACCACCACGCGGTGGTGGCGGTGGGGCTAACCAAGGGGAAATATTTTATTTTTTTTAAATATTTAAAACTAGGGGCCAAAGTGTAATTAATATTTAAAACTAAGGGCAAAAGTGTAATTTCACCTAAAACTAGGGGGCAAAAGTGTAATTTCACCCGAGTTACGTTCATTTCCATCCAAGTTAACCGTTGACTAACGATAACGGCCGTGGGCTGACGCCTCCCAAAACGTAATCACATGTGTATTTTTGTCCAGTTTAAATCACGTGGTGCTGGGCGCTCCTGAGGGTAAATTACATGTGTAAAATTGCTCCTTATTCCTTTAACCTCAAGCACTCTCAACCTCACAAGTTGATCGTTGTTCTTCGTGCTGTGTGCCTTCATTGCAGTAAAAAAAAAAAAGTATTGTCATTGCCTTTCACTCTCCACTATTCTGTTATGTTTTGTCAAATCCATCATGGCTTTCTCCATTAATATGTGTCCGTCGTATATTATTGCTATTCTTCACACCAACGCTCATTTCTTTTGACTTTGGCATGTTTTTGAGTTTTTTTTCATCTCTTTCATCTTAGAGTTCCCCGATCACTCCCCTCTATTGCAAGTCTCACCCTTAGCTTCATTGAAAAATGACTCAATGAGTGAGAGAGGGCTTCAACGGCAAGAAGTCGAGAACTACGCGACTATGACCTTCTTGGCGATAATTTGATAGTGAGAACTTGGTGACTCTTTAGATTTGGGTGGTTCTTTAGATCTCTCTCTCTCTCTTCCTTCTCCTTGTCTCGTTCTTTTCTCAGGGGTTCGGTTCTATCTCCTTCTATGTGTAGCAAGTTTTAGATGACCCCCTTTTTTTAAAAAAAAAAAAAAAAAAAAAAAAAAAAAAAAAAAAAAAAAAAAAAAAAAAAAAAACCAACAAACCTGGATCATGAGCTTAACTCGGACCGACCTTCTGGCCGATTTCTGGTCCCAACCGGCCAGTCCGGTTTGAGTTTCATAACATTGGTTAAAACGCAAATAAGTTGTTGTGATAGACCTTTTGACTATAAAAACTCCTACATTTGTTAATATGATTCATGAAATTGTAAAATGAGGCTAAAGAACTTTTTAAAATGCAAATCAGTTGTTGTGACAGACCCCCTGAATATAAAAAATCATGCACTTGTTAATATGACTCATGAAATTGTAAAACGAGGCTGAAAAACTTGTTAAAATACAAATCAGTTATTGTGACAATTCCTTTGGTTATAAAAAATCAGGCACTTGTTAATATGACTAATGAAGTTGTAAAACGAGGCTGAATAACTTGTTAAGACACAAATAAGTTGTTTTAACAAGTTGTTAATATGTTTTAACAAATTCTTCAACCTCGTTTTATAATTTCAGGAGTCATATTAATATGTGCATGAGTTTTTATAATTAAAGGGTTTGTTAAAATAACTGATCTGCGTTTTAACAAGTTTTTAAGCCTTGTTTTACAACTCATGAGACATATTAACAAGTGTATAAGTTTTTATAATCAGAGGGTTTGTCATAACAATTGATTTGCGCTTTAATAAGTTTTTCAGCCTCATTTTACAATTTCGCGAGTCATATCAACAATTGCACAAGCTCTTATAATTAGAGAAAAATGTAGATTAAAAGCGACGAAGACGGGGTGTTCGAAGCGACGGAGGTCAAGGGTTCGGAGGAGCAATATAGGCCTGGGCTTCGAAGGAGCGTCGAAGGCTGGGGGTTCGGAGGATTGCGACGAAGGCTGGGGGTTTAGAGGAGCGACGGACGCAAAACTCATGGACGAGCTGAGCCTCCTTCTCTTGTGCCTTTTCATAGTTTATTCTTTGGGGCAACTTTATTATTCTACATCAACTAGTCACACAAAAGTCCCTGAGGACTTTTTAATAAGAGAATTTTGTATGAGACTTTTTCCTAATTCTTTATGGTTTTTGGGACTTGATGGTGATTTTTCCTAAATATATTCCAGGTTTATCTTTTGACTACAACATTTTTTCAAAAAATATAAAATTGTTCTCCGTCTTTAACGGTGTTTCCAGTATGATTGGAAAAAGGAGGCGCAGGCGCGAATTGCTCCAGCATTCTACCCGTTGACTGACTCGAGAAAAACTCGTAATATCGAGTTCATTCCTGTCTCGCCTTTCCTCGTTAAGCAACGGACAAGACACCTACCACGAGCAGAGAGAACCCTAGGGTAAAGCCTCAGAGCCGCAGCTCGAGCCAAGCCGCGCCTAAACGCGCGAAGGAACAATTCAATGCGAAAAATAACGGTTCCGAGAAACCACATTCGTCTGATCCTCTCTCCCAATTGCGGGCGTGTGTCTTTCTCTCATGCTATCGTCCAAGCCAATCCGATAATGCGAAAACTTCGATAACTCTCCCCCTCTCCACCCCGTCGCCTATTAGGTCATCGCAGTCTCTGGAGAAGGGTAAGTTTCAATTCGTTCGCGAAGTTTGTTGCTTCGATTTACTACAGATTATAAAAGCCTTCTTTCTCTGGGGCTGGCAACGAGGATTTCGCTGGTAATTTTTCTTCGGCTTCCCATTGTTATTTATTTTTTCCTTTTTTCCCCTGGCAAGTTTTTCTCGGAAAGTTTGGGTTTTAGGGTTTCGGTTCTTTCGAATCTGGAAAGAAGGCAACTTGAATGTGGTTTACTAGTTATTTTCTCTAAATTTTATTTTTTAAAATCCTGGTTTGCTTTTAGTGGGCTGCTGAGACTCCCATAGGTGCTGCGGAGTATATTTTTTATATCTTTCTGCTGCTTTCCTTCTTATGGTAATTATTCAGCTCGCGCGCTCTCTCTCTTTATTCACTCACTCATTTATTTTCCTCTCTCGTAATGGTATTGTCGGCTTTAGTATTTTGGGGAAATTAAGAAGGGGTGGAGGGGGTGCCATTGTGAGCAATTCTCTGGCTTTCCTGTTTCCAATTATTCAATGCTAGCGGGTAGATTTTTCTGAGTTGCTTTATTATTGCCCTTGCTCAGGAAGCTTATGGCTTGGGTTCAAATTTTTTTTTTTTTTATTTATTTTTTACCTCCAGCACTCCCTCCCGGGGGGTTGAGTAATTCAGTATTATCTTTCAGTAAAAAGAAAAAGCAATAGGTTGGTTGCGTGGTTTTTTTTGTGTGGTTAACTTTCTCTCCCGAATTCATAATTAATTTGGGCCTTGTGGAGAACTATGAAATTTCTTTGAAATTAATTGAAAAATATTTATATTTATAGTTACACTTACTGATTTACCCTAATGTTCCATTGAGAAACAAGATATGGGTACTTTGAATACGCTAAGTGGTGTGGTTGCGGATGTTAATTGTTTTCTTATGTGAATGAACTTGAAAATTATTATTATTATTTTGCCAAACAACTTTCCTTAACATGATGTTGAGGGAGGTTGATATCTTTGAAAAATATATAATAGTTCCTGTTTTCATTCGGTGACTTATATGTGGTGTTTTCAGTTTAACCTCAAAAAGCTAGTTCTTGTATCATCTTTGTTGAACTTTGAAAAGTTTTTGTACACATTTATTCTGGCATTTACTTTTCCTGTTGTCTGATAGATTTTTTTCCTTGATTTGGGAAATGCATGTCTATGAATTCTTATGATGTTTGTAACTGTGGCATCAAAGGAATGTAGATTTTATCTGGCTATGCATATGCGTTATTTTGTTGATATCCCATGACTAGTGGGCATAGTTGTATGAATTAACACAGGTAGTTGGGAAATTCACCTTTCTTTGTTCGCTGATGAGTTGTGATTCATCTACCTGCTTGATGAATGCTTTTAGCAAGAATTGACAGAGGCTTCTAGCTATTGTTGATTAATATGCTTCCTTTGGCATCACTTGTGAAAATCCTTTGCTCTGTGTTGTCTGAATTTTTAACTAGCTGAAGTGCTTTGTTAATGTGATTGCTAGAGGTCAGGAAAGGGTGTTGGTTCATATCTTCCAAGGGAAGAACTTTTTATTACATGAAGTTGCATTTTGTGTTGAGAGAAAATATTGTCTTAACAGTCTGTACATTGGAACCAGAGTGGAGAGTTATGATATAATTGAGAATTTTTTCCATTTTTCTTGTTAGGTTGTTTATTGATGAATGATGTTCATTAAAATTGAACAAGGCAGTATCTTGCTTCATACTGGTAGAGTGCTTGGCTGAAAAATATTTCATACCTTGTGCCAATGGCTGCTGATCAGAGGAGAAAACGATTAAGTGGTGCTAGCATTGTTGGTTATGGTTCTAGAGAGCAAGACAGGCATAAACGAAGAAATTTGGGAATGGTACAAAATGACTTAAACATGAAATCTCACATTTCTGTTGAATGGGATGCCAATCAGAAGAGGGTTGTTGCCAAGCGGGAGCAGATTGGCATCAGTTGGAGACAAACAAAACCGCTTGTCAATTCTATTCATAGTGGACAGAACATCTTGGCAGATGTATTTCCCTTACCTGAAGAAATTTTTGACTTGGATAATTTAAACAAGGTTCTTTCATATGAGGTAACTATGGTATTGTGGTCAGTTTAGTTATTTGCGGCTACAAGTACAACAACAACAATAATGATAATAATAATTACTACTATTATTTGTTGGGGTCTTTCCTAACTGGTCTGTAACTGGTCTGTTATAAAACTTATGACAGGTTTGGAATACCCATCTTTCAGATGATGAGAGAAGCCTTCTGATGAATTTTCTCCCTAGGGGGTTAGAGCCTCACCAGGTTGTTCAGGAACTACTTGCTGGGGATAACTTTCACTTTGGAAATCCCTTCCTGAAATGGCAAGATGTCCCTTCTTGATATCTTCAGAGTATTTAAGTTTTTGTTATCAATTTCTGAAAGCACGTTCTGCCATATGCATTCATGCACATATACATATAAGGCTAATCTAGTGTACCCAGTTGTTCATCTAAATATATGGTACACAAGTATGTGGCTATTTCTTATGATGAATCACTTGTGGGTTTATGAGAACAATATTATTATTATTCACTGGTATATATTGACTAGCTTTTGTCTATGAAAATATTTTGGGCACAGATTCTATTTAGAAGATCCTATGAAATATTTATAGATGCAATACGATCTTACAGCACATCAAAAGGTTTTGTTATTTGTAGATATTTTTGGTTGCGTGTAGAAAAATAAAATTTTGCAACTTATTAGTGATCAGGTTAGTTGAGTTACCTTTCTGCTCCTTTTTTAAGGTTTATATTGTTCTTTTTATGCAATGTACTATCATCTCTGTGTATTCCATCCCATGAGATTAGTACTTTGGTAGTTAGTTTGTGGGTAATCATTGTTAGTGTCGGTAATAACTTCCTGAAAAAACGTAATAACTATTGTAAATACCTATTTCTGTTTTGAGTAATACAAGGGTAAGTGAGGAAGGATGGGGTGTGGTAGAAACTTGTGTTGAGATGGCTCGAGGATATCAATTTTCTTCTCCTTTTATACAAAATTGTCATTAGGCATATGAAGAACATTCTCCTTGATAAGGCATCCAAACTTCTCCATATGCCATTGAGTTCCTAATGAGAAGTAAATGTAGCGAAAGTAAGATCAGTGGAGGACCAATGTCAAATTGATGCATTCAGTTTATTCAATGGGAGCCACGGCAATTCTTTGAAGTTGATACACTCGATTTGGACTAGAGAATCCAAGCTGATAAGCATACATTGGAAGGTAAGGCACTGTGTTGACATCAAACATTTGTGAGTAAGGGAAGAATAGGAGAAATAAGTTGGCTGGAGTATCTTGAATACCTGGACACTTAATTCAGATACTTATTATGGGTGTATCCAATAGCTGAATTAAAATACCTAAGGCAGAGGATCAGGGGCTGAATACTGAGAGGAGATCAAAGAATTGCTTTTAGAAATTTAGCTGCCAGAATTGTTGCCATCAGCTGCTTCTTGGGAGGATTAAAAGCTGAAATTGAGAATTCTGTATGTATGTTAATGTCCAATGCACTTGTGAACGCCATACACCTAGCAAAATAGAAAGAGGCACCCATCCATGCTCTCCACAACGAAATTACTACCTACCCCTGGCGGATCCATGCAACCTAGAGCAGTCTTCTTTGGACCCCATGAATGCAGATAACTGACTGAAACAGAAAAGTCACTCTACAGCTGACTAGAATCAAATATACAGCCTCAAGAATGGCAAAACTGACATGCTCAATGACACATCAATCAAAAGCAGCTTACCAAGGGAAGAGAAAGGAAGGAGCAAGGGATTGTGCTACTGCTTTTCTGAGATACATTCATTTGATCACAAATTGATGAATTCTCAAATTTTTATGATTCTGGTTCAAGAAGAGGAAGCGAAAGCTTCTAATGATACTCAAATGATCTCTGAAATTGCAGTAAGCTGTCCACAAGGGCAAATCCATCCTGGGTAGCTGGCCCCTCAGAAAGACTATATTCTTAAACCATCATGAACACACAAGAGGCAACCTTTATTGGCTTCCCTAATACAACCATTACTGCAATCCTTAAGGATAATGATTATTTTATGTGGGGAAGTGACTATTACATTGAGGTTCAAGTTATTTAGTTAGCAATCATTGTTAGTTGAATGGCTTGTTAGTGATGGCTGTTGTGACTTGCCACTCTACCCTTATGAGTAATTTGAATAACGGTTTCAAAGGATTGGTTGTGTGATGGTAAGATTTGTGTTTTAATGGCTTGGATCTGTATGCCCTTTAGACCAAGTAAGGCTATATACCCTTAAACCAATAGAAATACTCAAGATGCAACCTTGACTGGCTTCCCCTAATTCATCCATTACTACAATTGTTGAGGAGTATTGTTTTTCATGCGAGGCGTTATTGTTACTTGAGACTAGTAGTTACTAAGTAATCATTGTTAGTTGAATGAGTAGTAATGATAACTATTGTAATTACCTACTTACCGGTAAGTTGGGAAAGATTGAGCATGTGCTAATAAGATTCATGTCGAGATAGTTAGAGGCTCAGTTTTCGTCTCCTCTGTACTGATGTGTCTGTAATTATCTACCTACCTTCATGAACAATTTAGCTAAGGATGAGGAAAGATTGGGCATATGATGATAAGATCCATGTTGAGATAGCTTGAGTGTTAGTCTTTCTCCTCTATACTGATGTGTCTGTCTTGCTTGTGATTCTGTATAATACTGTTGTTATGGCTTTGTCTGGTCCATTCTCGGCCCTTCCTGAGTCTTAATTGGGTCTGAATTATGTACCTGCAGGGGCTCCTCACTTTGTTCAGGGGATCTTCATCCTGATATGATTGTTGCTAGGGAAAAGCATCTCAAGTCTGATAAGAAAGCATACTTTGCAGAGTTACATAATTATCACCATGAGTAAGTTATGCATTGTCATTCCACTGCACATTCGTTTTTTGCCACATTATAATACTTATTGCATTATTTTAATTTTTCTTGCAGTATGGTAGGATACTTAAAAAAGTTAAAAGAGAAGTGGGAACACAGCCAAGATCCAGAAAAGGAAATTGTGCCGAAGATATGGAGGTGTGTATTTATAGACTTCTCATGTATGTCAATTTGCACACCCTACACACGTGCACATATACAAGAATGTTAGGCTGGTTTTTCCATTTTGATTATGAGGAGGATGTATTATTCAACTCTTGGCTGCCAATACTTGCATATTAGTGGTTCTCCACTGTACCTGAATGGAAGATAGCAACTGGGATATACCCTATGCCATTCATATTATGAGTTATTATTTTGAAAATGCATGAATTTTATCATTGATTTGAGATGTCATGTCATTTAAGGGCTGAGATGGTTGATTCCTGGGTTTTCGTTTTCTCAGATGTGTTTAATGAGATAGTACTTTCCCCGTTAGTGCTTTTGGAACACCCACAAGTTGAGAACTGAATTAAGTTGAACCCTGCCCTCTTCTAAATTTGGCTTGTAATTTGAGTTCTCCCCCCACCAAAACAAAAAAGGTGGATTTCTATATCAAGTTTATATCACACTAAAATTGGCATGGATTTCTCTATCATGAATTCATTTGGTGTTTACAAGAAATTTTTATCCTGTTAATTATATTTAGTAGCAAAAAAAGAAAAGAAAAAAAAAAGAGAGAGAGCCTGATCTTCTAAATGCTTTTCAATTTTTCTTGGTGACCTTGTCTCCACCTTTGTGGCTGACTCTGTAATTTTTCAACCCTGAAATGACATATTAATAATTGCGGAGGGGGTTATTTGCACAAATTTGAATTCTTAAATGATTTTATTGTCATGTTTTATGGTTGGTGGGTTACCTACAAAGTACTCCAACTTTTGAGGGTTCTGTGCGATATAATTGTATATTTGTTCCAAATACAGGTTATAAATGTAAAAGAATTTCTGATTAAAGTACATAATATATGCTAAGTTTTGCTTGGAATCAAATTGGATTTCTTTTGATAGGTTCTCCATCTGAATCGGAAGCTTAGTTGATAATAATTGATGCCGTAATTTTATGCTATTATGCAGGTCAAAGAATGTGGAGAAAAGAATGCCCTTAAATGTGTATGAGTCCAGGGTTTACAATCATGATGAGAATGTGACAGCTTCATCTGAGTCAGGTTCTTGGGCTGCTGAGGAGAAAACATTTAGTAGTGACAACCAAATTTCCTTGGTGAGAAAAGGTGATAAGCTTCAGAAAAGGTAATTAATCAATCTTTAACTACTAGCAACAATGGTTTCAGCATAGATGGTCTCTAGTTTATGTCATCTTTCTTGAGGGGAACATCAAAGTTAACTGAAACCATTTGGTGATATTCACTTGCTCTTCGTTTGAATGCCTTTTTCGTAACTAGTCTAGTCTTTTTTTTCCCCCAGTAACATATTAATTTCTTGCTTGCTTGCGGGCTTGATGTTAATGATATCCTCTTGCTGCTACTTCTGTCATAGCTCATGATTAACGGTCATTGTGCTAGATGTTGGTATGCTTTATTTATTTATTTTTTTTGGGGGAGGGGTCGTGGCAGATATTTCTGCTTATTCAGTCACGTTGCTTTGACTTTTATATTGTTCTTTAGGTTGTTTTTGGGATTATGTAATTGAATGTCCTTGATGAATAGTTGTATCAAATCATAATAGAAAATAAGTAATTTAACTATATCAAATTTCTTAGATTATCATATGTGGAAAACAAGGAATAGTTGTGTGCAGTTTTGCATGGTAAGTTTCACTGTTGAAATATTGGTTTGCAGGGTGGCCGAAAAAGGCTCTGTTAAAGGTAAACCTAGGAATCTGAATGTTTCTTCAGATGATATGCTTAATGAGAGGGCAAGACCTATGAAGGGAGAGAAACAACTCAAGCGTAACACTTATTCTACTGAAAGCAACAAATATATGTCATGTATCAAGGTTAGGCACTCCCCCACTTTTTTCTCCACTTCTCGGATTTTATTTTAATAATTTTTATTTTCTTAATGTTTTTAAAATTATAGAACTGGCAGGGACGAAGATCTTAATAGTTCAGTCAATTATTTTGTTAATTTCAGTAATTAGAAGGACAGATATTGGTCTTTCAATTATGCTACTTGTCATTGTCCCAACTCTTATATGATGATTGAAACTCATCTATTTAAGGGTTTTCAAGTCTGTCTCTTCGTTGTCAGATTGCAGTGTTCATAAAATACTTCCATGTTTTTATTCAAACACTCTTTTGCTAGAAATGACTGAATTAAATGTGCTGTTGACATCCCTATGAATTGTTTCCCTCTTTCTTTTCTTTCAGGATGATCTGGTCTTTTTGTTCCCCAGGTTGAGGTGTTCTATTAAATATCTGTTGAATTTTCTGAAATCTTTTTCTGTCCATGTCAGATTAGCAAGAAGCAGCATGAACTTGTCAAAAGTATGAAACAGACTGGTAAAAGCATCCAGTCTAGATCTCTTAATCGTGTTTTGGGTAATCTTGACAACATTCATGTGCAATCATATGAAGTATTCGTCAAGGAAGAACAGAAGAAGTTGCATGAGCATTGGTTAGTTACAGTCCAAAGCATTTCTTTTGCTGCTGCCTTGTACTATTCAACACTCAAAATTACAGTTTTAAAATATTTCTTGTTCCTGCTAATTCAAAAGTATTAATTGTGTAGGTTGCAGTTAGTGAAAGAAGACCTCCCTGTGGCGTACGGGAACTGGACAGAGAGGAATAAACAAAGAAATGATGTGATAATTTCTTTGGTGGAGGAGATCAAGGATAAACCAAGGAAGCTGCTGTTAGAGGTTTGTAATTATGCTTTATTTTTTTAACATACTTTATAATTTCCTAGGTTAGAGTTTGTAGGTCTTGTATCAATTTTTGAAATATCCGGGATATTATTATTTAACCTGTTAGTACTTTTACAATTATATTTGGCCCTTTAGGATGAGCATGGTGTGAGTTCGGGGAGCAAGCTTCAGGTTCAGGAGGAGGATGGAAGTCATGATGATCAGTCCATCTCAAAAGACATTGAAGAATCTTTTCTAAATCCCCAAAAGACAGTGAAGAATCTATTTCTAGATCCCCAGAGAATCAGTCCCCAACACATAATTCATACTCAGGCAGTGATGGTGAGCTCAACTCCACACCGTCAGATTCAGAGAATAATCTTGTTTTATCAAAACCGGGCGATGATTTGCAGAAAGAAACTGAGTATTCAAGGGAGGATATGAATGCTCAAGACGATCCTGTTGCTGAAACTCCTTTCTCTTCTGGTGGTGGTGATGTCTGGCAAGCACCTGAAATGCCACATTCATACTATGATTCTGCACCACCCCAAGAATATACAGCCAGTGATTGTGCACCACCCCATGAATATACAGCCAGTGGAATGTCACTTGCAAACACGCAAGTAAATGAAGAGCAGCAAACCCATCTGATTGATCTAGAATCTGACTTGCGTCAGGAGGAAGAGACCAGTAAAAAATTGCACAGGCAGTCAGGTGATGGATCCTTCAGTTATCCGAACCAAGATCGCAGTGATTTGCTCCAATCTCTATTCAAGGGAGAGGGAGTGTTATCTTATCATCAAGAACAAAAAGGAGCTGGGTTAGATTTCCTTAGTTCTAACAATGTCATGATAGGGGATGGTCAATTTTCTGGTCACTTCAAGGAGCCCTCCCTGCCAACATCATTTACATTGAACCAGGTGCATCGGAGATCTAGCGAGGTTTACATGGCAGAAAACATCTCAGGCAATATTTATTCTGATGGAGGTAGCAGATACATGATTCCCAGGCAGGATCCATTATCTGCAGTAAATATGAGTGATTGGGCTGGTAATGCTCCCCGCTTGTCTGCACCTCCTCAATCTCACTTGAATACAGGAGAATTCATTGGTCAGCATTGGTTTCCTGCTGACCATCAAGTTCGTGGTGCCTGGAGTGGATCTGATGGCAGCAGTCTGTCAATTCAGAGTCTTGGCACCGGAGGCAATTCCGATCAGAGCTTATTCAGTGTTCTCTCTCAGTGTAACCAGTTACGAGCAGCAAATCCCTACGATCCAGTTAGACACACTGACCAATTCATTACTACCAGATCCTTCGGAGCAGTAGATGCAAGCACACCCAGGCTCAATGCGGCTGTACCTCAAACTTCTCATCCACTAGATTACTTAAGTGGACGTGAGGCTCATAGTTCTTTGATGCCTGATGATTCGGCATGGATGAACTTGCCTCATCAGAATCCTGCTTTACTTGATCAAATGGGAAAGCCATATTTGAGGTCATGGAATCGTTGATGAATATTTTGCCCTTTGCAAGTGTTTTCAGGGTTCAGAGCTTTGATTGCAAGGCAAAAAGAAGAAATGAGGGGTGCACATTCTGTGTATCTGATATTTTTGTGACTTAAGCAAGATTCACAGAAGCAGTGGATACAACCCTGTGATTAGTAGGTCTCTGTACATACCTATACCAAGGTCAACTCAAACACCTTGTATATACCTAGATGTTAGATGGGCAGCGCAGGGCAGGCAGGCAGGAGAGTGTAAGAGGGAGTTCTAGAATCTCATGTTAGGCAAGTTACAGTTTACATTCTTATTTTCGATTTTTTTCCCCTTTGTTTATCGAGAGACATTCTTTAATAATTCTGGAAGGTATGAAATTCTGGGGTAAGTGCTGTTTTTTGTTTCTTATTGGAAAAAACTTGTCTGGGTTACTCCTCGATTAAATTTGGGTCATGATGCTTAAAGTATACAATCTTTCTCGTGCGATCAACTAAAGAAAGTCGTGGAGTGGAGCAGGCCTTTGATTTTTTTTGACTCTTTATTCACGATGATTCCTACTTTTATCCCAGGTTTGTTGGCCTTTTGTTTAATCAAGATGGTTGTCAGGTTACCTGGATAATTTTTTGACATGATACGACTCTGCTAGTGCCTTTAAATCTTGCAATGAAACCTGGATCTGATTTAGTAAGTTTGTCTAAATGGTATGTAATTCAGTGTTCCACATGCAATAGTCGAGTTCCAGTGCACAAGGTTAAGTACCCTAAGTAGTGTCTGGGAAGGACAAAAAAATTACTCTAGTCCTTGATATGCAGTAAGAAATTGTTTCCATGTTAGTCAACATTTTCTTAATTTACTCATGCTGTTATTCACCCAACAATAATCAAGAATAAAGAAATTAAGAAAGATAAGTAGAGTATTTTAGAAAATACATATTATATTAACAAATTAAACTAATTTTCTCAAATTCATAATATGTTTTACAAATTCAATAAAAAAAATAGTTTTTTCTAAATATATATTTTATCTTGAATGGCACCAAGCTTGAATGTAATGTATGGGGGAAGACTGGGGGAATCCAGAAGATGCCAAATGATTGTTTTCACCTCCACGGCTTCGAAAACTGGAATGATGATGATGTCCATTGTACGCTGTCATCGCATTGTCGGCATTTCTTCAGCCACACATCGCCATCTCATAAACTACTTAATATGTCTAATCAGAGTTATTACTTATCCTGTATTTAGGATCGGAAAATAATAAATACTTAATACTTTCACCGGAAAATAAAATAAAAAACAAAGGATTTTTGTTCCTAACTTACCATAGACACACTGTTGTCTTCTCTTATTATCGTCACGTCTTGACCCCACAATTGAGAACGTACTAAACATATTACTATATCTTTTTCTGTGACAAAGAAACAATTTTTTTTACTGTAATTACAAATGGATAAACATTTTTTCTGTGACAAAATCTCTAAACGTGAGAATATCTGCATTTTTTGTGATTTTTTTTTTAAAGTATTGTCTACCCTGGAAACTTCCTAATTAACTTTCCAAAATGAATCCCCTCATAAATTATAATTATAACTTCAAGAATTTATTTCTTCTGAAGAAACCGACGAAACTCGCTGAAGGACCCAGAACCAAAAACAAGCAACGTTGAGGCGCATGAGTTTAACAGAAACTTGTATGGTTCAGCTTATGGGTGCGGTTCTTGTAGTTGTCCTTTGAAGTGCCTCTACCTTGTCTGCTAAGCATGAATTGATTCTATGATAGTTGATAAAGAAACCCTACTGTTTCCTCTTGCTTCTTGTTAACCATTGTCATAACGATTCCTCTGGGTCCTCACTGATTATAATTTCGAGGTCTCTCTTGGATGAGGGAGGGAGTTCCAGAGACAAGGACGCGACTTAATAGAGGAGGTTGCGAGTAAAAATGGCTCATCCACCTTCCAACGTAGCCGATCACAAAAGGAAAGATGTCATCCGCTTAGAGCGCGAATCGGTCATTCCAATTCTGAAACCTAGGCTTATCATGACGTTGGCCAACCTTATTGGTATGTTGAAACCTTGTTCTCTAGCGCCCACTTACTCCAGCTTCGCATATGAAATTGTTCAAATGTTGTTGCGGTCTTTCTCTTTGTCAAAGGCGCGCTTTTGGTTCTGTTTGCACGTTGTACTGTTGTCTTTTTGTAGTCCATGGCTTGAAGGTATATAAAATGTCGCGTTTAGATTTTTTGCGGGGAAACACTAGTGAATAATAATTTTAGTGCAAGTGAATTGCACTTTCATAAATGAACATCTTGGGTTGTCTGCTGCCTTTCAGTCAATCTTTGGAAAATTGTATTGACTTCACTTGAAAAGCAACATTCGGAAAAGTTCCCATCATAAACTCTTTCCCTTGTCGAATTTAAATATATCGTAGTATTATGGTTCAAACTTAGCGTTTTAGTTTAGCTGAAAACAATATAAGAGTAACTTCTCCCCTTTCTCCAAACTTGGTATCCTCTTCCTGGCTTTGAGTCTTTTGAGTTTTCTGCAGAACATAGTTCGGACCGAGCTGAGTTTTTAAAGCTCTGCAAGAGAGTAGAGTATACAATCCGAGCTTGGTACCTTCTACAATTCGAGGATTTGATGGTATTCTTCTTTCCTTGACCTTTTGGAGATACAGCTGTTGATCCATTGCGGATCCTGATTTTCTTTTTGTGCCTCAGCAACTCTACTCCCTCTTTGACCCTGTGCATGGGGCTCAGAAGCTGGATCAACAGAAGTTAGCCCCCGAAGAAATTGATGTACTGGAACAGAATTTTTTGACATACCTATTTCAGGTATTAAGGCTACTTCACGGATGTAATGTATAATGTTTACAAAATCTTCGTGGTTATCTCTAATATGATTCAGACTTGATGACCTCTCACAACGACACAATTAGTAGTACTTTAATCAGTGTGTTGCTAGTGTTTGCAAATAACTTCTGCATAACGGTCTCCGTCAACATGTTTGTATCCTCAAATGCTGTGTCATGTGATGACAGTTAGTTGCAAGATGATCCTCATTCCCCCTGAATGCCCATTAGGCTAATTGAGATTTTAATCTATGAGATTCTGTTGTGCAACAAAGACTTGGGAATGAATTTTGCTGTTTGTTATGGAGAAAACATTGCAGGGTCAGGGTGAGTCTAGGTGTTAAATGACGGCTTAAAATTAATTGCTATGTGTCTCTTTTTCGTAAACAACTTGTTCCAAAACCAGACAAGGCGTTTAGAAAATAACATGTTGATAACAAAAAATATGGGAGTTGAGTGACCCAAAGTAGTATTACGTCTATATCTTAAATATCCATCCTTTGTAGTTTATTGGATTCTTTATGCAGGTAATGGAAAAGAGCAACTTCAAGATAGCAACTGATGATGAGGTTGATATTGCACTTTCAGGGAAGTATCTTCTAAATCTTCCCATTACTGTTGATGAATCTAAGGTTTGTGCTAATTCCTGCGCTTTGTAATAATGCATTTATAATTTCTTTATGCTTCCATGCATATATATATATATATACACACATATACATGCATATATATATGAGGATGCTATTTGGATCTCTTAGCATGGGTTATTTGGGATGGTTGATTGTACATCTAACATTTGATGATCTTCGTGCATATGCTGTAAGTAGGTTGACAAGAGGCTTTTGAAGAAATATTTTGAAAATCATCACCATGAAGGCCTTCCAGATTTCTCCGATAAGGTAAGGTCTTAAATTTGGTAAAAGGCATAATGTTCATCATGAAATCATCTGTTTGACATTTTCAGTTCTTTTAATTTGTGGTTTTATGTTCACTTTTATTCTGGTCTGCTCTTCATTTCAACTTTTCCATGTTTGTCAATTTAGTATCAAGGACGTGATATTTGGTCTCAGGCTGTGAAATGTTGATAATTTTTCTTAACTATAGTCCTCTTGATGACACTAATCACCAAGCTAGAAGCTAGTAAAACATTTGATTGAAAATTCTATGTTGTTGATTTAGATCTGTTCAAGTCATTCGAAAATTTGAAGGTCTTTGATCTTTTTGACATTATATATTATTGTCATGTGATGAGGCTCATAGAGGATTCAAATTACTGGCTTTGTTGTATAAAGTGAATTATAGATGTCATGATCTCTGAACTTCCTATAGTAAAGAATTATTTGTGTTTGGAAACAACAATGAAGTCAGATATGCCTTTGTGCTATTGGTTCAATGCTGTAATTTCAGTCAATTTCTCGTGGCAAAAAAAAAAAAAAAAAAAAAAGTTGACTTGTCTTTATCACTCTCACTTGAGAGCTAATGCATGACTGTTATTCTGTTCCTTGTTATTGGCTTGTTTTGCAATTTAATACATCCTATTTTTGTAGTATGTTATTTTTCGCCGTGGCATTGGAATAGATGGAACAACTGATTACTTTTTTATGGAGAAAGTGGACATGATCATTGGACGTTTTTGGGCATATCTATTAAAACTGACTAGGTGAGCAAACTTTTGGACTGTTGATTGAATATGTTCATTCTATTGAGGAATATATTGAAGAGGTTATTAGATGTCTGATTATTTGAATTTTTGTCTCTTCCAAATCCTGCAAAAGCCTTTCAGTCCATTATATGCTGCATGGAACTGAAATCTTTTCTTGTTTGTATGCCTTCTAATTGTTAATGTAATCAGCTCTACCTGTGCACTGAAAGAATTTTTCTTTGGATATGTATAATTGATAATTGCTAGCATATATGAATACTTTGGAGTGAACATAGCATGCCTAGGCTTATTTACGACACATGATAGAAATTGTGGTTCTTGCAGGCTGGAAAAGCTATTCTCTCAAAGGTCAAAAAGACATCATAGAAAGATCCTAAGAAGGATGATGATATTACCTCTGAAGAAGAGCAAGATGACTTATTTGTCGAACGGATACGCTTAGAAAATATGGAACTAAGGTTTTTTTTGCATCTTGTGTGGGCTGTTGCTGTTTTTGTTATTACGTGTTTTCTTCATATCTTGTCGGGCTAGATTTCTTCTCTGTGCCTTTACTTCATAACTTTTATGTTGATCTATAATATCTTCTTGACTTAGATGGTGGCCATTGAGCTATTAAAATCAAGGTTCCTGCTGGTTTTGTTTTCTTTAGGACTTCTGTGAATCCTTAATTTTGGCAGTTTCCATTTAACTAATGATTTAACTTATATCACATAAAATTTTCAGTATTACATGTTTATTGCTTTGAAATCATGTTCATCAATCACTTCATATTGTTCCAACCATGGAGTCTAGATTTACTTGAAGATCAAGAAAATATGATCAAAAGCTTCAAATTAAATTGTATGCACTGTCAGTCTATTTCTCTGTGCAGCTCATAATGTTCTATTCTGATTAAAACCACCAAGCTTATGCATCTAAATTGTGTAATTTGATGATCTGGGCTTTGAAATTCATGAGATTGTTTGCTGCCCCTTCCAGTTTTCGCAGTTTGCTGAGCAAGACCACCATACAGGAACCTACCTTTGATAGGATAATCGTTGTTTACAGGTGATCCTTCCTCAAACCCTTAAATGCTACTGTGTTATTTTGTTAATGAAACTATGGTCCTGTCATATGAGGATATAAGAACTGTTTTGAACTGTCTTCTTCCTGATTTAGTGCATATTCCTTTTTCATTTCATAGCTCAAGTCACGGTTCCTCCAATATTGTGATTTGGTAATGTGTAAAGGGGATTGTAAATACATTCAGGGATTTGGTTCATGTTGAGCAATGCTTGGAGTTAATTTGCAATAACACTAATGTTAATTTATTGACCTATGAGGAAAATGATGATACAGGCGAGCTAGTACCAAATCTAATGCAGAACGAGGAATATATGTAAAGCACTTCAAAAATATTCCAATGGCTGATATGGAGATAGTTCTTGTGAGTTTCCTCTTCTACTGATGCATTATCCTTCCCTCATCACATCATTGTCGCCAATGAATCTATCAAACACCTTCCCTCATCATGAACATTTTTACTTGACAGCCAGAGAAGAAAAACCCCGGATTGACTCCAATGGATTGGGTCAAGTTTCTTGGATCTGCTATAGTTGGTCTGGTTAGGCCTTTTTTTCTACTACTACTACTTAATGCCTAAGCGTTTTTATTTTCTGTCCATTTTTCTCTCATGCACTTTCTTTTTTCCTCTTCTATTCGCAGGTTGCAGTTATTAGCTCACTTGAAATGCCCAAAGCTGATTTGTGGGTCATGATGGCTGTTCTTGTCTCAGTCGTTACTTATTGTGCTAAGACATACTTCACGTAAGTCTGCTAATGTTCTCCTTTCATTGGAAACATATATTTTGCATGATTTGATGGGAGGATTTCATGCCACTTCAGGATTTGCATTTGGATAAAGTCTTCTTTCTGCCAGTTGACTTACTTCATCGTTGCCTATTGTCAAATCCCTTCTTATTTTCAATGGATCTTTAAATTTTCATAGGTTCCAACAAAACATGGCGGCATACCAAAACTTGATTACACAGTCCATGTATGACAAACAACTGGATAGTGGAAAGGGTACACTTCTCCACTTGTGTGATGATGTCATTCAACAGGAAGTAAGTGCTAGCTTTATGTCAATACTAGCTAGCATATGTGACTTAATTGATGGAAGACCAACAGCTAACTTCTCAAAATTTTGTGCTTTTGCTGTTTTTGTTTATGTACTAGTCAAACATTTGAGGCTATTAATCTCAAGCTTTGATTTGCAGGTCAAAGAGGTGATTGTTTCATTCTTTATTTTGATGGAGCAGGGCAAAGCTACAAGACAGGTGTGGTTATTAATAATTATGGATAGTTTTCTATACATTTCACCATTTTCAATTTAGTAATTTTATTTTATTTTATATTTTTACCAATATGCATATAACTGGATTGATCGTCAAGCAACCGGATGTACTGTTGTCCAACTATGGGCAGTCAGATCAGTGCTGAGTTAATATAAAATATGTACATGAAAAATAACATCAAGGTTTATTTATTTTTCATACACGCACATATGCAAGGCTGAAATAGATGTGCCCATGAATTATATTTTAAGTTTAAGCCCATATCAAACACCAGCCAGAGTTCGATTCACTTTTTTTCTTCTGGCTGGTTCAGTCTGATATTTTAAACCCTTATTTATATTAGGGAAAAAAGTTCTATTTTCAATATAGTTTTGTAAAAGTGTTCTCTTAGAGGTATTGATACAAGATATCTGGTAATGTGAATCAGGATCTTGATCAATGGTGTGAGGAACTAATAAAAGAAGAATTCGGGGAGAGCTGTAATTTTGACGTTGATGACGCAGTTCATAAGTTAGAGAACTTGGGAATAGTTACTCGGGTGAGCTTCCTTATTTTTTTACTTCTTTGGTCAAACTGATATTTCCTTTAGTGAAGTATGCAATACTAGATTACTTATAAAGAGATCGAATCTGAATTTATTGGATTTATGGTCTAAGTTGTTATGGCTTACGGGTTTTAGTCTTTTTGATGCATCAAGTATGCCCATATCATGGATATCAGTTCAACTGCAATTAATGTATGTGAACTGAGGAAATTTACAAGTCGCAGGATCCTGGCAAGTTGTGCACACGGCACACCTTGGGTTTGGTGATGATGCCGTTGTCCAAAAGATATAACTCGTTGGAGATTTTTTTCTGTTCCTCTTTAAAATTTTAGTGACCCAGAAATTGTAGTTCTGAAGATTTTTCACCTGGAATTCAGGATTCTATTGGCCGGTTTCAATGCGTTGGGCTGAAACGGGCCAACGAGATCATTGGAACAACCACTGAAGAGATGGTCCTTAAGGCAAAACAGGGAAGCGCTTCTTCTCCTTGATGGCGTTTTTATAAGGTTCTTGTTTTATTTTATTTTTCCAAAATATCTTGTGCGTCTAGCACGAGTGTAAATTTTAAATATTGACGTTATGCCCTTCTGACCAGGCCCGAGGTTCACTCGTATCTCGGGATTGAAGTGGATCGATTGTCCTGTGTAACTGTGTTAAGTAGTTTATATGTAAGTTTGTGTTCCTTTGTTTTTGTTCTTTGTAATTTCTTATCTATCTAAAAAAAAAACATCACGCCCTCAACGCCATTATCTTTATCTTTTTGTGCAGACGACTTATATATTTGCAACTCCCAAGAATTATTTGTTCAGCTCACTGTTCATGAGGCGAAGACTAAATAAATTGCATAATATGGGAAATACCTACATAATGAATTCTGTAAAACCGTTGTCCTGAATCCTGATTACATTTAGTGGTTCTTATTAAGTTTGTTTCGTGGAGATTGGATTGCTGAGTGATTAAGCTAGATCAAGATCACCTGAAGTTAGCTCCAAGTGAGATTAGGAGAGAGAACATGAGAGGTAACCCTGCAAGTCGTCCTACACAAATGACAAGCGACTAATCTGGTGACATTCTTTTGAGGGGAAATGTTCACAAGAATTTGGACTTCCAACTGAAACTGATATCTACTAGGAAAATTTCAAGAGACGAGTTTCCAAATTTAATTCATCTTGTGGCCTGTGATTCTTCACTTTACCCAAAAAAAAAAAAAAAAAAAAAAAAACAGAAGAAAAGAAAAGACTTCCAAAAGGGCATCTAAAATCAACTACAGAGAAACTAGGACACCACCCATGAAAGTAGTGTAACCCAAGAAACGCAGATAAAAGCCGGGTATACTGCTGTTTACGAGAGGAGTAAGTCCCTACTTAATAAAGAGAACTATAAGATGATTACACTGCAGACCTGCATGAACACTTAGAAGGACCTTAAAGGACCTAAGAAAATCAGCATCCACAAAAAATTTTAGTCACAATAGCCTTAACTATGGTCAGCAGGAGAACTTGAGTGATAAAATGACTACACAATTGTGAGGAACTATACCCGCGCAAGTTTGACATCATATTCATACACATTCCTTTAAGTATGAGATTTCTCACTCACTAATCATCCAACATAAAATGAGAGAAACATGCTCAGATGAATTGAATGTACACTTGGGGTTATATTGGGTTTGATAGAAACAGATACTGAGAGAGGTAAAATGCTCGTATTTTCATTCCTGGTTAGAAAGCAATTTCAAATAGGTCGTACACATTATGAGTTAGCAGTGACTAAAACATCAACAAAAAAGTTAATTTGCGGGTTAGGAGTTACGCAATTTGATGAAGGCATATCTCGCGAAGGAGGTTCCACCTGGTCTTGTTAACAAAGTTTAAGCAAATGTATATACGTGTCTCAAGTTCTTCCATAAGGAGGAGAAAGTTCTGAGTGTCCCTGCGAAGATGCTTGATGACCTCTTGCATGGCAAATGTACTTTTACCCATCTCCAAGCCAAGGCGAACGGACCGCTTGTCAGCCTCAACCGCACCGTGTAGCCGAGCAACAAGGCGATCAATTGTATCAAGATCATTGTTTAGGGTATAAGTACCCTTCGAAGCGGCTTCAAGCTGCGCCAATCGAGCAAGTTCCTTCTTTTTTGGGTTCCACTGAGGAGAGATATGCGCAGGGCAAACAGAAGTAGTAGCAGCAATGGCTGCAAGTGCATGAGTCGTGACAACAACGGCAGATACAACGACCCCCACGGCGGTGGCAATGAAGCGAAGTGCAGAACCATTGGTAGCAGTAGCACCACGGAGAAAGCGTAATTTGGAGCGAGACTTTCGTAGAGAACGATGAAGTTGTCGGTCAAGTTCAGAAAAGGAGTTGCGCATGCTGCTGAAGTTATGCGAATCATGGAAGGGAAAAGGATTTTCATGGGTGTCGAGTCTGACGAAGATGTCGAACGCATTGTCACACTGGGATTGAGTGATGTGATTGAAATCGGAGGGAAGAACAGAGAGCAGGTCAAGAAGAGGAGTGTACATCTTACGAGCACAATGGAGACTTCGGTGAAGTAGGAGGCAGAGTTCAGAGGCGGTCTCGCTGTGGTCAAAGTAGGTAGAGACGAGGCGAGTCAGAGAATTGGGCTTGGGAAGTGAGAGAGCTTCTTGGACGGAATCTCGATCAGGTTGAAGCACCTGTTCCAGAATTTTCCTTTGGGAGTCTACCTCGGCATGCCCATCAACGAGCTCAGGATGGAACTGTACTATCGATCGAATCTCTTGATAGGAATCGCCCTCTATAGTGCGACTGAATTCGCGAGACACTAGATTTGGGGCGGGAGAGGACTGAGTGCTGGTAACGGGAGTGGGCTCGGTCGAATACCCTGGCAGTTCAAGATTTCAGTCAGAAATTGATACAAACACCTATCGGGCAAAAAGAATAAACCCTCTTTCGCGAAGAAGTTATTCAGAATATTTGTTTAGGAGAGTGAGAATGGGTAATACGAGTATGATCTTATAATCAAAGTGGATACCCCCAAATCTGAGAGCCCCAACAAAGGAAGAATTAATTGAGTTACCTTCGCAAGGAACAGGCGGATTACGGGCCGGAACAGAAGCTGAAGACGACGTCAGTGATCCGAAGGAGAGACATTCAAGCATTCTTTGTTTTCTCCGTCTTGCTATTCGGGGGCTCTTGTGAAAGCGTCTCGCAGGTAGATAACATCAAACTTACCAGGCGATTAACTTCCCTTGATCTTATGAAATGGAGGCTCTTTGACTCGGTCAGGGCGAAGAGAGAAGGCTCGAGTGAGGCGACTTTATTTGGTATAAATATGTAACTACTCTATATTTTTTATTCATTCTTTAGTTTCCTCTATTTTTCTTTAAATATCGGATCGTTAGTAAGATGGACAAGATTTCATTTTAAAGAAAAGATCGACTACCTTGTGAGTTGTGACAAAGAAAAGATCGACTACCTTGTCTTCATTAAAAATTAAATTTTCGGGGAAAATTAAATTTTCGTCGCAAATATTATCTTAATTTCTTTTTTCATTACCGTTTTTTATGTTAAAGAAAGGATGATCGACTACCTTTTGTGAGTTTGTTAGACTTTTAGTCTAATCCCTTTTTTACCTCATCAAAGCTTGCGGATATATATATATATATATATATATATATATATAAACACGAATAACACGCGCTAATAAACCGCGGGGATGAGAAAATGACGATTCCATTCTGTGAGCGACTTTCTTCTGTTAGGCCAAACATTTTGTGAACTCTGATACTCATAATCATGAATTGACATCGTATATACTACCATCATCAATTAATATCAATATAAAATCACATCAAGAAAAGGTCAATATATAATCAATAAATAAGACTCCCACGGACTCATTACCTAATTACCCTAGATTAAAAAATGAATACAGGAGAATGGTAGAGCCCATATTTTCATTCCCGGTTAGCAAATATGTTTAGTTAGGCTGGGGCGTCGTGCACATTATGAGTCGGAAGGCACGGCAAGTCTATAATCTTCAACTGAAATTTGATTGGTAGGTTAGGAACTAGGCATTTTGATGAAGGCAAATCTGGCGGAGAAGATTAGATCTGGCCCTGTTAACAAAGTTTAAGCTAATGTATACATTTGTCTCAAGTTCTTCCACAAGCAGGCGAAAACTCTCATACCTCTTGTGCAGCAACTTTACGATCTCTTGGATGGCATATCTATTTTTACCCATCTCCAAACCAAGACGAACAGAATGCTTGTCAGCTTTAACTGCTCCTTGCAGCTGATCAACAAGGCGATCAATTGAATCAAGATGTTGTTTCAGAGCAAAAGTAACCCTCGAAGCCGCTTCAAGCTGCGCCAATCGAGCAAGTTCCTTCTTTTTAGGGTTCTTAAAATGGGACAGTACAGGGCAAACCGGAGCAGCAGCAATGGCGACAAGTGCATGGGTCGTGATGACAACGGCAGTTGTAACCACTCCGACGGCGGTGGCAATGAAGCAAAGAGCACAACCAGTAGTGGCCCAACGGAGAAGGCGTAATTTGGAGCGAGACTCTCGAAGATATGGATGAAGTCGTTGGTCAAGTTCATAAAAGGACCTGCCCATGTTGCTGAAGTTAAGGGAATTGGGAGAAGAAAATGGGTTCTCTTGAGTATCAAACACGGAGAAGAAGTCGAAGGCACGGTCACACTGGGATTGAGTAAGATGACTGGAATCGAAGGGAAGATCGTCGAGAAGGTCACGAAGAGGAGCGTACATGATACGGGCATAGCGGAGACATGGGAGAAGACGAAGACAGAGTTCAAAGGCGGCCTCACTGTGGTCGAAGTATGTAGAGATGAGGCAAGTCAGAGAATCGGACTTGAGTTGTAGGAGAGCTTTTTGGACGGAAGCTCGGTCAGGTTGAAGCAGCTTTTCCAGGAACCTCCTTTGGGAGTCTCCGGCGGCGCCGCCATTGGCGAGCTGAGGTTGGTCTTGTAGAGGATCGTTTCCATCAGGAGGATCAAATACTCCTAACTCAATTATCGACCGGATCTCCTTGTAGGAATTTCCCAATATGATGCGATCGAATTCGCCAGACACATTTGGGGCGGGTGACGACTGGGTGCTGTTGACGGGAGTGTGCTCTGTCGAATACCCTGACAGTCCAAGATTCAGCCAAACGTTAATAGAAAGGCCTTTTTTCACGAAGAGTAAACAAATCGAAATGTTTGTTTAGAAGGATATGATCATGTTTAGATACCCCAAATCTGGGTCTGTGAGCTCCGGCAAAGAAAGGAAGAAATTGAGTTTACCTTGGGGAGGAGCAGGGGGGCTAGGGCCCGAAGCAGACGCTGAAGACGACGTCAATGACCCGAAGGAGAGACATTGCGGCATTCTTCGTGTTCCCAATCTTCCTCCTCGCTTTTGCTTCGGCGCCTGGAAGCAGAGAGACAAGGCGCGATGAACTTGATGAATTTAGAGCATCCTTCGTGAATATCAGCCCCTCTCAAATTTATTTTAACTATTCTTCCTACAAGCTTGTACGAAAAGCAAGCTAAAATATGATAGAATCTTTTTTAGTTTTTTATTTTTATATTATTAAGTCATAATTTATGTTTTAATTTTGAAACTTTAGTTGGAAGCATTGTTTTGGGGAAGTTGACCATGCTTTTGTAAGGTAAGCGCACTTTTCTTCTTACATTTTAGACGATGTGGGACTTCAAAAAGTTCTTTCTCTTACCGTGCTCCAGGTTGCAACTGCGTGACCACTGACACCCCCCCCCCCACAAAAAAAAAAAAAAAAAAAAACCCAAAAACTCCCTCAAAATAACATGCTTCCTCGCCGGCTTATAACAATTGTCAAGTCCCAAACTCGTAATCTGAGGAGAATGCTGATGTACATATTGCATCATGCTAAGATCTTCACTTGTTAGTATATATTTAATCTTGCAGCTAATTGCATTGATCATCGTCCACAACTTCTACCATCAATCCTTTAACTCAAACTGGACCAAATTTAAGATCTTCCATAATTGCTCCCAGAAGTAGAGCAAGCATTAACGGAATGCAAATTAGTAGAGCACACGAACATCAGAAACTCATACACAGACATAACCACACCAACCCAATCATTACTCTCATATTAACAACAAATAATGGATTACAAGATTCCTCGTACATCTTTATAGCAAAAAAATGAATAAAAATTGTTCACTGACTCAAGGAAAAAGGAAGAAATGACAGCTGCTCTTTGTACACTTCTCAAGCAGCTTTAAATATTAATATTCTCTGGTATCCATGGGCAGAAGAATGAGAAACCAAGATATAATCACAAATTTATACCAACAATTTGGACTTCGACAATGATTCTTTTTCTTTACCTTGTTGCTTTGAATAACTGACTTCCAAGGGTCACTGTTGTGGTGCCTTCGCCCATCATTGTTGTCAAGTTCATTTCCTTCTCAAGAATCCGTTCAAGTTCCATGACAACATAACTCATGGAAGGTCTTCTCTCACTTGAAGGGCTCAAACATCGAGCTACCAGCAAGATAAACTCTTCCATGCCTTCCGCTGTGAAACTGCTCCCCAATCTCTGGTCAATGATGTTAGACATAATGCGATGGTCTTCACTAACTTGCACCTTCATTAGATTAAAAGAGGTCAATGATGTTAGACATAATGCGATGATCTTCACTAACTTGCACCTTCATTAGATTAAAAGAGGTCAATGATGTTAGACATAATGCGATGGTCTTCACTAACTTGCACCTTCATTAGATTAAAACAATAATTAACACATGTAGGACACCTGACACTCGCTGGTTTTTCTGGTGAACTTTTCAACAAGACAAATCCTGAGAAATTTTTGGGTTAGACATGATCACATACCCATTCAACTAGATTCTGATTAGAGTCCGAAGTTGGAGGTTCTGTTGCTTCCTTCCCACTTAATAGTTCCAACAAAAATACCCCAAAACTGTATACATCACTCTTTTCAGAAAATCGTCTGAACTCTCTAACCCTGCATTAGATTATGTCATTGTCATACAAGTCAACAAAAATGTACATGTACAGGTACAACCACAATGGACACAGATCATTAATGTGCTTCAGTCTCAAATGTTATTACTCGGGAGCAAGGAATATCTCATCTGCTGCCACTTGAGAAGATGAGCCTGCAATATCAACTCTTCCCAGGAAATTACGCAGCCCAGCGTCTGCTACCTTAGCAATGAAATTTTCATCCACAAGAACATTTGCTGTTTTGAAATTTTTGTGCACCAAACGGGGGCTCAAGGAATGAATATGAGCCAAACCTGCTTAGGAAAAGATGAATGAGCTTTCTGTAAATCGCAGACCAGTGCCTCAGACCCTTTATATTGTATAAATAAGGGATTTCCAAGAAACCCAAATTAAGTCTTGAGGTGGCTTACGAAAAAACTTGTGGGATCCATTCAGATACTGGGATATTTTATCTAAAATGAAGAAAACTGATACCAGGAAAGCCACAAATGCTCACTGATTTTGCAGAGGATCACCTGTAGCTGCACCTAGAGCTATTGAAAGTCTAAGCTTGAATTCTAGCTTCTCTTTCGATTGTTGACCAGCACCTGCGAAGAGAAATTGAATTGGTGTGCATAAATTTAAGAAGGAATGGTGCATTAAGCTAAAAAGAGGGAAGAATCTTTTATGACATGCAACACAAACCAAGTCATAGCTTGGCATGCACGTCGCGTGAAACTCAGGCAAAGGCAAAACCAATTATCGAGCTATTGAGTGGAGATAAAATCCACAATTTGTATAGGGAAATGTATATATGGAGTGAGATTAAAAAGGAGTAAAGTGACTGCATAGAAATTTACCATACAAGTGACTAGAGACGCTCCCATTAGGCACATATTCGTATATAAGAAACTGCAGATTCTGTTCCTGGCAGTAGCCCAAGAGAGTCACAAGATTCCGATGATGAATGGATGAGAGGTAGCGAGCCTGAAGTCAAACTCAGTCCTATTAGACCAAAGCCAAAAGAATGAACGAGACGAGATGCCATAAATATGAACCCTGAAGCTAAATCCAAATAGCCATTCCGTTCCAAGTCAAAACAAGGAGGTGAGAGTGGCTGATCAGGAACAATAAATGATTAATCCCACTGTAGTTGGCAGGACTGTGAGGTGAGATAGAAATACTGATTTGCTCACATTTTATGCATGAGAAGGAAGAAAATTCTCTTAAACTGTTGCTTTACTATAAAAAGATATAATTAGAGTAAGTTGATGGGTAAAGGAAATTTTAGCATTCTGAACCAACTATTGTAAGCTCAGCGGAAACAAACTCAATCAAGAAACCATCCACCGATCATCCCTTTCCCCGGAGAATGTCATCAAGAAGAGCTCTAGTTTTTAGGAAATTTTCACTATAATCTTCCTTTCCCCAAAAATAGTAGCAGGGAACATTACTTCCCTCGAATTATATTATACCAGTGTCCTATAGAACCAAGTTTTGAGAATAACTACCTCATCAACAAATTCCTGGCTCTGAAGTCCCTGCCTCTTTTTGATGGCCACAAGCATACCATCATGAAGTAAGCCTTTGTAAACCTCTCCAAACTTCCCTTCTCCAATCAAATTTTTGTCACTGAAATTCTTCGTGGCTTGAGATAGTTCTTCCATCTCAAACCGCCTAGTATCTCGGAAAGTCAACTCAATCCCACCCTGTCTTCCCACTGTAAGAAATGGAAGAACACAAGAATAGGTTTGTTCTTCGTATCCCTAGAACCCCTCTAAGAAAACTGACATGCACGTTTCAGACAGAAGTTACCTTGGGAAGGATCAGAGGACCCTGTCTCTGAAGTCCTTGAGACACTCCTCCTGCGAGATAGGCGGAAGCATATGAGTGCTATAACTATCCCTACCAATGCCACGGCCCCTGCAGCTCCTCCTACTATCGCTGCAAGAGACCCTGACATCGGGTATGGGAATCACTTCACTTTGTGCTTTACAGTAAAGTATTATACATAGAACCTGAAATCCACAGAATAGCAGAAAGTCAAAAAGAGAGGACCTGCATTGAATGAGACCGATGCAAAAGATTTTAATGAAGTGCAGGACACATGCAGTGAGTAATCCACAACCAAACATGAAACAAGAAAATCAATAATGCTGGAAAAAGTTGGAGTGTACTAAGTCGGCTGCAAACCATGATAAAAAAAATGAAGACTGATCTCAAGCTATGAAATTAAAAATAGCACACTGGGAACAAGGCCAAGGGATCTCAGCCAAGGGCATGTTTGTTTCTAACCATCGGATCTTGCAAAATGGCATTATATCTGTATATAGTTGAAATTAGAAGGTGAGGCGAAGTGGAATTACGGATATAACAGAGGTGGAATTTCTGTCAAATCTGCAGAGCTGTATCTCCAGATAAATGAAAGCGTGGGGTCTCAGACAGCCTGAGCTTCATTTACCAATGACAATCTGAATGAACCTCCATCGTCATTATTGCCAAAATCGAGATTCACCCACATTCTCCCCAAATGAACCAATTATCTGTCCTTGACATAAAACTAACAATCAAATCAAGATGTTAAGTAATTCGACTCGGGAAATAAATACAGGAAGAGAAACTGGGGACATCAAAAGCAAGCAACCACAAACCCCTTTAGATGAAGACTGAGTTTTGACGTTCCAGTTGATGATTTAAGAGAATGCGCTGAATCGCCAGGTCCAAATCAATAGGCCTTCTCAATGTTGTTAAGACTATATAAGTAATGAAAACCCCGGAAGAAGGAGAAGAAACACCTCTCTACCTCCGTTGTTGTCCTTTTATTGAATTAACTAGAATACTCTCTGAGGGTATCATCGTTGGATACAAACAATGCCGACAGAAAGTGACCCCGCGCCGACAAAACACTTTCGAGTTTATTACTACTTCCCCTACCGAACCATACAATTATTCAAATGATCAGCACACACATGTAAACCCACAAATACAGAAGGGACCCTCTTGATTCTCCTTGATGCTCCCAGCCTAGCTAAAATCAATTGCAGCCGAGATGGTTGAAGCAGAAGAAGAAAGAATAGAAGACGAAGGTATGAAGCGGACCGGGGGAGACTGGGCGACAGAAAGGGAGAAAGAAAGAGAAATTGATTTATTTACATTTAGTTTGAATATATATTTGTGGGCTGTAAAGTGGCATGTTTGTTGTCTGATACGCAGGGTTGAATAGGTTTATTTTCTGTGTCGTGTACAGGGCATCTTGGCTGTAACAGATTCACAGCGGGGGGGCAGAGAGAGAGAGAGGAGGGGTGACCAGTGAGAAAGAAGACCCGTGCAGTGTAAATGTAAAATTCAAGAGATACAGCAGCGAAATTTACTTACAGAAGATGAAAAGGGAGCATAGAGAGCGAAAAGAAAGAGAGATTCATAGGTGAGTGAATGGCTTGTTGCCTTGTTGCTTGTGGGGTTGTTGTACCCCACCAGCCAGCTATGTTGACGTTGCTCCTACTGGGCATTTTAACAAGTAACTTCCATTAATTTAGGCAGACAATTGAATTAAATATATTAGAACAAAGCAAGGAATAATGTAACGGCAACTTCTACGTCTCCGTCTCTCTCTCTACAACTTTCTCTCTTTAATTTATTCCTATTTCTCGCACCAACACTCGAGATTCTTTGACATTTTTTTGAATGATATAATCTATTTGTGCGGTGATGATGATTATGATTACCCCGATGATTGCATCAAAGTCTAGAAAGTAGAAACTGCCCCCAATGGTAAACAGTTTAGAGCTGTTTCATAGTACATCACCACATGGACGATGGATCTCCCTTCATCTTCTTCATCACCACAGTGAAACAAATCATGGACAGTAAAATGGGCAATAAACCCTCAGAGACGAAGATGGATCACGTCACAATGTTTTTGCCCCCATGTTTTTGTGTCGTCTCTGACACCAATCAATTTGCTTCCTTTTTCTCTCTTCATCGATCACCTTTTGGCAGCTTCTACTTCATGTGTCCCATTACTCACTGGACACATATGCGTCTGCTTCTGCACTTGTCATAAAGGCGTACGTACAGAGAGAGATCGATTGTGCAGGATCATTGAAAGATCATAAGAATATGGCTGGGTAAGTGAGACGTGAGAAGGAGTTGCGTTGCCATGAAGGGTGATGATTGTTATTATTTTGAAGGTCGACTATGATTCAACAACGTGGCCAACTAACACACAGGTGAAGCCTCTTCTGATCTTTGTGCCAGTATTGCAGCATTATATATTATTTCATTTTTGTGTGAGACTGGTGAGGCATGAAGATGAGGAGGGTGGCATTTGAGAGCCAAATAATTTTGTGGCTGTGAGTGTAAATATCTCTTTCAAACAAGTAGGAGCTGTATCAGCGTCACTTTAAGATGAACTAATCCAACCAAATTTTTACCGGATTTCTTCGTGTCCCATCTAACTTCTAACACATTACTTGATTACTTCGTCTGCCTTCAAACTTCAACTTGCCTATACATTTTTCCTGTTTTGGTACTCGATTTCCTTAATCTCATTTCTTGGATATGGAGAAAGGTGACTCACGCTAGAATAGGGGTACTTAAGAGATGACACATCAACAAGGTTTTTACATTTCAACATGATTTAAACTCAACTTCATGATTATAACTCAACTGCTTATTCATTAGACTAACTTTTGTTCTTTTTTGTGGGTAATTTTGTTGGCTTTTCAGCTAATTGAATATGAATTTAGTCACCCAGAGTTCAACTAATTTATATTGGGCTTATTAATGGGCTTTAGTCTAGTGGAAGAAGCTAGTCCTTCACGACATGACAAATTAAAGTTCGAATTTTTATTGGGAGAGATGCTTATATTTAGTGTCCGATACAGACAATGCCTTGAACTGTTGAACATGACTGCTTTCAATTAGGGGTGTTCCGTGTTCATGATGTCTATGGCCCTGTATGCCCGCCTAAGCCCACGAAAAAATCCCCATGCCCAGCCCAAAAAAAGTAGCCGAGAAAAAATTGGGCATAATCAGGTTGAGCCTTTTTGCGGGCAGGGCTGGACATCGAGCGGTATGCCGCCCTGTCCATTTGGCCCTACCTTGTAGTATATATAGTATGATATATTTTTTAATTTTTTGATGCAATAATATTATATATTTTTTATTTTCACTTATGGGGTATTTGTCTATTTGTTAAGACATATAGTTGTCTTTCTAATTTCAAGACTTAAGTTGTAGACTTATTTTGGAATATTCTGAATTGTTAAATTGTGGATTTCATTTGAAGTTTACAATATTGTTTATTAGGTATGATTGAAGTTATTTTATTCACATCGGGTGTGATAGGGTATTACCACTTGGGCATAGAAGGCCCACCCAGCCGACCCATTATTGCCAAGCCCAAAAATGTTAGGATTTCTATCGGGCAGGACAAGGCATGGTGTTGCATTTGACTACCCAATGATTTTTCGGATAGGGTATAGGGCAAAGGTCTCGCTCTACCCAACTTTACCCACCAACACCCTTACTTCCACTTCCAGTTAGAATAGGAGGATACATGGGTTTCTAATATATATATATATATATATATATTGGGCCTAATTACTGAAAAAATGAACATTGGGGCTTAGAATTGTTCGGTGGAAAAAAAGCCGGGCCTCTTTAACCAGACATTCCAGGCATTCAAACGGCCCAGTTTTTAATAAATGTGTCATCTGCAGTCTATACGCCCATTCCAAACTTACGCGGACCTCAGCCTTAGCTTGAAAATAAAATTCAATTTTAATATAATTATTATTATTTTGATATCATTATCAGCCATCATGCTTGGGGTTACCTTTCTCAACATAGATGCCTCTTTTAAAAATCAAACTCAAGAGTCAAAAAGATTTAGCAGGATTTCACATCGCACATCGCTAGACCAAGTCTGTATTGGTATGTTCAATATAATTATTTATTTGTGGTTCTGTTTACTTCCTCTGTTTGTTTGTTTCTTTCTGATCCTGTTTTAGATTTTTATTTCTTAAACATATGGCATGTTTCAGATTTCAAGATATAATCATTACTTATTTGCTAAAGTATACATTTGGTCCTTTATGTTTGCCTTTGGTATTATTTTAGTCCCTTAAGTTTGTAAAGTATACGTTTGGTCCCTTAATATTAACACCGTTAGTGTGACTTAACGGAAAATTCTGACTCAACAATTTTAAGCAATGACTATGTAATTAAATGTTGATCAAATATGCTTATATGTTAGTATTTTAATAAATTAATATTTTAAATTCTATTAATTGAAAACAAAATTAATCTTCTTCAACAAAAAAATATATATTTAATCTTCACAAACAATGAAAAACTCTAAAACAGTCTACGAAGATTAAATATTTTTCAATTAATAGGATTTAAAATATTAATTTATTAAAATATTAACAATAAAGCGTGTTTAATTGCTCGATCATCGCTTAAAATTGTTGAGTCAAGTATTTTCCATTAAGTCGGACTAACGGTGTTAACATTAAAGGACCAAACGCTGCACTTTACAAACTTAAGGGACTAAAATGATATCTGAGGCAAACATAAAAGACCAAACATATACTTTAGCCTTAATTATTTTTAATAACGTTTCTCCTAGACGGAAGGCATTAAATGGATATAATTAAAATTTAAAATACTACGACTTTGGAAGAAAGAGAAACTGGGGAAAAAATTAAATGGTGTATAATAAGCTTGTTTGGGTGAAGTTACCGTGACTAGAAAGGCAGGTGAATCCCAACTCCCAACTAGGATCGAACTATTGGTAATAAATAGCGAGAATTTTTTCATCATATAAATAGTGAGAATTGATTTTTTCTATAAAAAAACCAGAGGAGGAGAAAAAAGTAAGTGTGTTGCGTGAAAAAGGGATTGACTTCAATAATCGATTATATATATATATATATGGTGGCAACAGACTTTCAAGGATCAGAACTTGCTAATGAAATTGAGAATTGACTTTATTCGGTGTAGTTCATATAAATATACTGTGTAATATGAGTAAGGTGTAAAAATGCTGTTTTTAAGAACCGTTATGCAATCATATACTGATAAAAAGCGTCACTCTCTAAGATAAAATATATATACTCTTCCTGCAAGTACAAGGGGAATGTAAAAGCAACTAACGGGCAAAGAGAATAGACGACAAAAAGAAAGGCTAGAAGTTTTAGAGGGAAAGAGAGTGCTCGAGATTTCTAACCGGGTATCTTGAATCTCTGTAAATTCTGCCTTTTATAGGCGGTGAACCAAGGCACCTGTTGGACAGCACTTGAAAACACATTAAACTTGTTAATGACACTTCAAACCTCGGTTCAAAATAAAATAAAATCTGATTTATGGCCCATGTAACCGAAACACTAAGGTATAAAAAACGGAAGCCTTAAATACGGGTTTATCCAATAAGCCATTTTTACAAGCAATTGCCTCTAGGTAGCACATTGTTGCACGTGCAAACTCACTTTTTTTTTAGTCATTTACTAGTTCAATTTTATAAGGTGTAATAAGTGTATTTGTACTTTCTATCAAGGTTTTGAAACCCGGACCGGTAACTCAACTGGTCGGAATACTGGGTTAAGGGTTAGTGGGTCAAACTGGAGTCAGCCTGGGTTAGACCGATGAGGTATAAAAAATTGAAAAATAATTAATTTCTCATCACACCAACATAAATTTCACATACTATATATCATTTCAATTCTTTAGATCAGCAGCAAAATAACCATATACTTCAATACTTGTGACATATTCAGATATTCTTAACAATTTGAGACAAAATATTCAGATTAGAGTAGAGGCATCGAGCAGTGTGAGACAGTTGAGTTTGCAGTGGAAATCCCGCATATCAGCATATGTCGTTTCAAATGATCAAATCAGATTGCTTTAAATAAAAATATTGGAACCCGGTTGACCCTTGTAACCTGTCCGGGTTGAACTGGGTTCATCGGGTCAATCCGGTTTCAGCCTGAACCGGACCGGTTTCTCAGCCAGTCCGGTCCGATTTCACAAACCATACTTTCTATCTCTCAAGTAATATGAGACTTTATTCTATCACAGACACTCACTTTTATCTCATAACGCCAACACTTCTTCATACCAGCAATTCAAAATTGTTGGCATGTGAGCTGGTTGATACGCACACGACTCCATGTTTCACCTCCCCCTTCTTCTCAAGGACACAACCTTATTTTTTTCAACGAACTTTAATTGATAAGTGACTTCATAGGATATCTTTTATTGATGCATGATTACAATAAACTAATTTTTATCCTCTTTTTAATTTCACTTAAAATTTTAAGTTGATTTGTTAACCTTAAATAATATATGATTATTGAGTATTTACAATTATTTTAAAGGGGAGGTCTCCTGAACTATGGTGGCTATATTTTTGCTAATAAATTCATAAATAATTTTGTAGTTTTTTTAACAGTTGATCATCCGAGATGCTTTTCCATCATACGAAATGGTCAAGACCAGCTTCTTTCAGATTTAGTCGACACTGATATAATGGGTAAACTTCAAGTTTCTCAACTTACTTTTTGCAATAAAAAAAAAGAGGAATACCACATTTTAACATCGTATTTTAAAATGTATTTTTTTGGTGAAGCAAGACGTTAAAATTTAGATTTATAAATTACTCGACTTTATTGTATGTTACTGATTCGGTCAAACTCTACTGAAACTCAAATCTACTCCCACTCAAACATCCTAATATTGCACATTTTTATTGATTCACTACTCGTCCACTCTATATTCCTAAATATATAATATAGTTTACAGTATAAATTACACTATAAAATATATTTTATATTTAAGATCGGAAGTAGTATCACTTATATCCACAGGTAAATCAAAAAACCTATATAACAAAAAATTAAAGATAAAATCACATACTTCATACTTTAAACATTAATTTAGGGAAAATTTCACTCCACTCCCACCACCTTTTGGCGTCCTTTTTCAAAATTTTGAAAAGGGAAGCCAAAAGCTGTTTGCCCTCAATCACTCTCCTTTTTCAAAATTCCATCCACACAGTAGTCCTCTGCTTCTTTTGTGTCTCCACTGCCACCCTCTCTTGCGCAATGGACGATGAAGAATCCTCAGACGCCATGGGAACCCCTTGTCCATCGTCGAAATTGAGCTCCAAGCCAGGTCCATCAAAGTCCTGATCGACATCGCCCACACCATCATCATAGGTTCGCAACAAACCCTCATAAGTGAGACCCTTTCCTCCATCGATAAACTTGTCCTAAGTGTGGAAGATGTCGTCAATAATGGCATTAATCTTTTTGTCGTCACTGAACTGGCCACAACAAGTGTGGCCATCTCTTCTCTGTTGAGACCACCATCATGGTTAGCATTAAACTATTGAAAAATTCGCCTAACCTTCTCTAATTTATTGCCTTTTGTTTTTGCAAAAGGAGCACCACCACCGACAACCACTTTCCTTGCCATGACAGAGGCAGATTTGAAGAAATTTGGCCACCTCTTCTCCGTTGAGACCACCATCATGATTGGCATCAAGAGTTTATCGGAGAGTATATCCGTCAATAACAAACTAAGGAGAGAATCTACATATTATTAGCCATGCCATGACGATGTTGACATTGTTGCTATTGCCATCTCTGTTCATCAACACTCTCTCATTCTAGTCCTCCTTCTTCTTGCTCTTCGCCACCACTGCTGACGATTTGGGCCGGCTCTTCTCGACTGACATCAGAAAGTAAATCTTGCCATGTTGGAGCTCGACGTCAGGAGGGACAAAGACGATCATGGGGATGACGTCACTTCCTAAGGACGCGGTTGGATACAACTTCATTTTATTAAAAAAAAAATTCTTTAGACGTATCTTTTTAAAGGATGTTATTCCCAGACTTTATTACGTGACTCACATAGAGGTCACCCTAAGAAAAAATGGAGAAAGAGCATAGAAACAGACGTTAAAAAGATTTTTTTTGTAGTAGTGTCCCTTACAAATTTCAATTTAATTTAGTCATAGGGATGCAGTGAAATTACAAAAAGTTTTGGGGCTCTTTGATATTAAATTATTACATAGAGCATACAGTGAAATTTTTTCTACAATTTACGTGCAAAGTTCTATTGTGATTTTAAACTTTATGAAGTGTTTTTTAGTTATCTAATCCTAATATAAAATATTCTTACTTTCATAATTAAAAAAAAGTCAACATAAAAAAATTATTACTAAATACTAATTTATTAAGATTGATATTTAAAATAATGATTACCACAAAAAAATCATTTAAAAATAACTGTATCAAAATCATTAGAGCAAAAGGAATAATATTATAAATCTCATATGAAAGTGGAAGATTGAAATTACAGTTCTATCAGAAAAGATCTCAACTTCGGTCTGCAAAGTTGGGTTCACAACATCACAGGACCGTACATACCAAGTGATTTTTAATCGAATTCCGACGATACTGTATCAGCAGACATTTAAAACAGTAAATGAAATAATTAATGGCCCTCTCCACCATTTCCTTATTTCAGCTTCTCCCTTCGGCCTAACGTAAATTTCTGGGCCCTTGTGATCAGCGTCCTCATCATCACACGGGAACACTGTGCAACACTACTGTCTCCACCGTCAGACCCGGCCCGAAACCGAACAAAACGCCCCAGTCCAACCCGTCTCCGGTGGTGGGCTTCCCTTCCTTCACCGACCTCTTCCTCAACTCGTCCAATATGAAGATAACACACGCGCTTGACATGTTCCCGTACTCGCTCAGAATGTGCCTGGTCGACGCGAGCTTCTCTTCTTTCAGCCCCAGCTTGGCCTCCACCTGATCCAGAATCGCCGGACCACCAGGGTGGGCGATCCAGAAGATGGAATTCCAGTCGTTGATTCCAATGGGGCTAAACGCCTCCACCAAGCTCTTCTCAATGTTCTTCGAGATGATTCCGGGAACGTCCTTCAGCAAGTGAAACGTGAGACCCACTTCCCGCAGATGCCCGTCGATGGCCCCGTCGGAGTCGGGCAAGATGGTCTGTGCCGCCGACACCATCTCAAAGATCGGGCGTTCGATGGAGGTGTCGGGATCGGCACCGATGATCATGGCGGCAGCGCCGTCGCCGAAGAGGGCCTGACCGACGAGGGAGTCGAGGTGGGTGTCGGAGGGCCCACGGAAAGTGACGGCGGTGATCTCAGAGCAGACGACGAGGACACGTGCGCCCTTGTTGTTCTCGGCGAGGTCCTTGGCGAGGCGGAGGACGGTGCCGCCGGCGAAGCAGCCCTGCTGGTACATCATGAGGCGCTTGACGGAGGGTCTGAGGCCGAGAAGCTTGGTGAGCTGGTAATCGGCTCCGGGCATGTCCACCCCAGAAGTGGTACAGAAGACAAGGTGGGTGATCTTGGACTTGGGTTGACCCCACTCCTTAATGGCCTTGACGGCTGCTTCTTTGCCCAGCTTAGGGACCTCAACCACCACCATGTCCTGACGAGCGTCCAAAGACGGAGCCATGTAGGCGCACATGTTCGGGTTCTCCTTCAGCAACTCCTCCGTCACGTGCATGTAACGCTTCCTTATCATAGATTTTTCACCTGAAAATCACATACAATTCAGCAAGACGTTTCATGCGAGAAAGAATGAAGCGATCAAAGAAAAATAGAGGCAAATGTGTGGGGTATATATACGTACACATGCGCTTGAACTTCTCTTTGAGATCGGTCATGTGCTCGCTGTGAGTGATGCGGAAGTAGTAGTCGGGGTAGTCAGCCTGGAGGACACAGTTAGAGGGGGTGGCGGTGCCGAAGGAGAGGATGGCGGCGGGGCCACTGGAACGCTGGGCGTTGCGGATCTCCTCGACGGTGACCATGTCGGAAGAAAAGGATGGAAGATGAAGTGGAAGTGTGTTGAGGAATGAAATAGAGGGTCCGGGGTTTGTGGAGTAGTGGTGATGGGAGACGGGGAAGGAGTGAGTAGGGCTTAAATACGAGGGTGGAGGAAGGGAGGGGTAGGTAGAGGGGACGGGCAGCTGAGTGTCCACGTGGTTTGATGAACGCTGGTGGTAGCTGCCAGTCTTCAAGTAGTAAGTGCCACACACTCCCTAGTTCTAAGTTCTAACATGTTTTCCTTTCTACCTAATTATTATTATTATTGGCTCTTTCACATTTAAGCCTTCCATAATTATCTATACTCCATTATTCTGCATCTGGAAATTATTAACACTGTTTAGCTTATACAGCTGTGATTTATACTATATTTTGAAGAATTAACTGCCTTTTTCCTAAGTAGAAAAGGCGGGAAATTAGAAGAGAAAATGACAGTCAAATCTCAAGGGTCATAAAAAATTATAAAAAATCCCAATAAAATTTATATATCAAAAAGTTCATAAAGATTTTTTCGATATTATTTCTATTAATAATGAAAGTCTTATATTTACAACAAGGGAAGTCTATATTTACAACAAAGTGTTATATTCATAACAAATTTTAAACATCCTGGATTTTGTTTTAAACTTAAATCTCTAAACGTACATAGGTCATTTACAACAAAAAAATGCTAGATTTACAATATGAAGTCTTATATTCACAACAAAATTTTAAACCTAACCATTCAAAACAGAAAAAACCATATTCACAATAGAAAGTGCTACTGGATTTTGTTTCAATACAAATAATATCAAAAAAGTTCTCTAAATTTTTCGATATATGAATTTCTTTAGAACTTTTTTATAATTTTTTATGATCATTAGGATTTGACTGTCATTTTCCCAAATTAAAAAACTTTCTTAAAGCATGCGTATCGGCGCCCTCTTCCCATCTAAATGGTCTAGATTTGATTTTTTTAATCTTTTATTTTTTTAAAAAAATATTTTAATTGGTAGAAAATTTTAAATAAAAAAATAATATTTTAACTGATATTTTTTTAAAAAAAATATTAAAAAATTATCAGTTTAAAAAAATTAAATTTACACTGTCAGATGGAACGAGAGAAGTGTGTGCATCTCGGGCTGACGCCCACACGCTGCGTAAGAAAGCCACGCGGCTAATTCCATTGATGGAATTTAATTAATTGTTGATGTAACTGGATGGGAATAAAAATTATTTAATACTGTGAATATATATATATATTGGGAAAAGGCAGGGAATTACAATAACTTCTGGAGTTGTCCGGTGGTTGGACTTGGACTGTTTGTGGCAAGGAAGGGGCCTAAAATCACCTCAGATTGCACTATGCAGTTTAGGCGGCTCATCGACTATGATCATCGCTCGCATATATTCTTCCTTTCCATCTGCTTCTTTTTTAAATATAATTTTAGTAATGCTGATACAATGTTTTGAATGATTCACTCCACGATCCATAATTGAGAAATATGCGATGTGATTTAAATGTCTGATGGTGTTCTTGACTGACTCGTTCTATATATGTTGATGATAAAGAGTTGGGTTTGTATTCATTGAGAAGATGGACAAATTAAATGCATTCTAAATTCAAAGAGGACAAACTGGGTTGACATATATTCAAAACATAATACAACTATAATATTTTAATGAAATCTTCCCTTATTTTTATGACTCTCACACACAAGTGTATCACGGGTACGTACAATAACTTTTAAAGTTTCATTTTCTATTCAAATTGGCGGTCCGCAAAGGCAATTGAAATAATCAGAACTGCCGACTCATATTTAATATATCAGCGGTTAGTTGATAAATTTATGCACGAGCTGAGCGAACATATATAACCTAATTAATGATGTAATATGGTGCATGCATGTTTCCTAGTTCAATTCCTACGAAATACGGAGTAAATAATATTTGTTCGTTCAACTTGTAAAATACTACTTATTCTAAGAAATATGGTCAGGTTGATGACAACATATGAGTTTGCAACCAATCAAACTCATGAACAATTTTTTTACGTCTCTAACGATCGGCACACGTACGATGCATCTTAAAAATGCTTCTGATATAAACGAAGCAACAATATTAGGAAAACAGCGCACATCATTTTATTGGCATAGCAAAACCATACCAAAGCCACGTTACGAACAAGTTTTGATCGTTTTAAAATTCCTAGATTGGCAAATATGGTGTTTTATGAGATCTCCATATGTTGTTTGAACATGTTAATAAATATAATTGAAGAAAAATCAAGATGGAGAAGATGAAGAAACATATTTTATTAACCTCAAAGAACAACATGTTTATTCAATGAGTAATCCAATTGGGTTATCTCTAAAACCTAGAAGAAAGAGACTAAGTTAACTTCCTTTTAGAAAGAGACTAAGTTAACTCTCTCTTGGAGGGATCTCAAGTTAACTCCCTCTCTAATTATGGTGAAGATTCCACATTCAACACACTAATCTCAATATAGTTAAGTCCTTCTGTATATAGTTTAGGCCTAACTTCCTAATTAATCAATTAATCACCCATATTTCTAACATGTCCCCTCAAGTTGAACACTATTTATCTCAAGTGTGTTCAACTTGAATAATACAAAAAAAAAAAAAAAAAAAGGGTAAGGTGAATTAATTTGAATAGTTTTCCAATTAACAAAAATAATATGAGGACTTCTTCAATTCACAAAATTCCTCTTCATATCTACACTTGCTGATTCTCCACAAGCTCACACTTGCATTCACAATGAACACAGAATGTGAATCAAGCAATCTGCAGTCTCTCTACTACCAGAAGTCATCTGACATGCTTCAAAATTCAAGGCATCTCGCTGTTTTTAACACTAGATTATATTTGCACAGTACTGCCATTGTCCCAACACTACTACAAAAAACATGTTTAACGTTTTAGACTCAATTTACGTCCCTTTTTTCAGGGACGTCTGGTGGGGGGTTGCAGTTAAATAACACTTTTGGCGTCCCAAAATAATTTTGGGACGCCGTAAGTATTATTTATGGCGTCTCAAATTATATTTTGGGACGTCTTTTAGGGTAGTAATATCCATATTTTGTAGTAGTGCGAGTTTTCATGCAAAGTTCATTGGCTCCAAACTAATTGCTTTATCCAAGTTGGTCAAATCCAATAAGCTTTTCTTGCTACTGTGAAGTATGTCAGCCAAGCTTCTATTTGGCATATATTCGTAGACTAGAAGCTTGCTAACCCCATGATAGTATGCCTAGCTAGTATACATAAAACCAGTGTTGTTAAAATGTAGAATCTACGTAGAAACGATAAGGGTGAGTAAAAACGTCGAAAAACGTAAACGAAACGTAAGAGTTTACTACGTACTACAAAAAAAAAAAAAAAAAAAAAAAAATCAACATATATAAAACCAAAACACACCAATACATTAAAATCATCACAAATTTAAGTTCAAACATTCAAGGAAATAATTAAGTTCATAATTTAATGTGATTTTTCATAATTAAATTAAGATTCTTAATGCATTTTTTTGGAAAGTGTAGTTATGCCACAAAAATATTTCAAACTATTTCAGTTTAGTCCCTCCTCAGAACTTTGAATTCTTGCATTTTAGTCCCTTGGTCAAAACCCGCGTTTTGACCAAGGGATTAATTAGGTAGTGAGTCGTCATCTTCATTCAAACTAGAGACAAACCCGATATTACAGAGCGCCGCCAGGTGAGAGGGGCGAGCTTCGACCTTCGATCCTTCCTTCCTCCAGATTCCTTTAAGTCGCTGTCGGCCTCTACCCTCACCACCATCATCGCCGGAGACCTAAAACAGAGGGGCGAGAACTGCAGCCACAACACAAGATACCCTTCACCAACACCCGCCACCGGACTGAACCAAGGGCGAACGTGAGAAACGAACGTTTCAACCGATTTTACCGAAGCCGTTTCAACGCCAAAACCATTCCAGCGTCCGAGTCGACACGTTTTCTGGCTGGAAACGTAGAAACATACATTTCTACATTTCAAAACGCCGTTTTTACAACACTGCATAAAACAAAGCAGAGCTGCCTTACAAACAACTAATTCTGTCTTTGGTGATCCCTCAGCAGGAGAACAATTACAAGTGTCTAATTGGTGATGGCCTAAATTCTCAGCGCTGCACAACCAAGGACAGTACCACGCCATCGCGACATTGGAGATGCCTTACGCCAAATTCTGAAACCCCCAAGTGTGAGAATATCAACATCAACATCAGCATCAACAAAAGGCCCAACGTTCCAGTTCCACCAGTCAGGGCCAAAAACGCCTCCAATTACATATAGGTCTTCGCCAAGACGCCAACCCCAACCACTCCGATCCCAATTCTCTTTTGCAATTCAAATGCTGAACACACTACCCCTCTGCTTGCTCCTTTGTCGTGTCTGAAAATAAATCCATGGCTCATCAAATAAAGGCCGCCTCCAACGACCGCCATGACATGTCTCAGGATGTTCATTGCCGCCAAAAACTGCCTGAGTAGAGATGGAATTGTCTTTGCTACGGAAACAATACTATAGAACCTTCCCATTATTAAAGGCTCACCCCTTGTGTATCGAAACCAAAGCAACGATGCCAATTCAAAAACACAATACATAAATATCATCTCCTAATTACAAGAAGTACAACTAGGCCTAACTTCCTAATTAATCACAATATTTCTAACAGAACAAACCGAACATCAGTTGGGCCAAACACACAACCTTGTGCGTCATGCTTCAATTAATGTAAACAGCTCAGCCTAGTGTATATTTGGATTAGTGGTAGAAAGTGTTTTTTCAACTTGATTTACGTTATACGGGTAAGTTGGTAACATGAATTCTATCTCAACTTGCGTGAACAGATTTTTCCAACGCTAACTCATACATGCCCAAAGTCTCATTAAGAATACACAGTTTATTTATTTGTTAATTTTTAGAAGAAAATAGTGCATGTTACCAAATTTAAGGCAGACCCTATTATGGGTCTTTTAGAAATAAAAGTGGACACCCCCACACGCTGTTGTTCTCCCATTTAAAGAGGCATTCAACTTGCGTTCATGTGATGGAATTCCATGTTCAACGGTTCAAGTCCCTCCACGTAACTTATGTGGTCGATCAGTTTCCACGACTCACTCTATTCAATTCTATGTTCATGGGATATTGGGAGCCATCTTACTTAAAAGCTAAGAAACATTACATACTACCGTACGACTATTTCTCATAGCTATAGCAAGATTAAATGAGAAATTTTCAAGATTAATAATGATGTCGTGTAAAAGGGTTTCTTTTAATATTTAAAAGAATTAAGTATATCCAGTAAGCTATTGATTGAAGTGATAAATGACCTTATCCATGTAAGAAGAAAAACATAAGTTCAAGTATCGAAATAGAAGTAAAAACCCTTTGTACTCAAAGCCGTAAAAATTAAAAGAGATGATCAAATGAAAAAAAGGAATTATTATAATTTAATATTTTTAACTACTCCCATAAGTTCCTTTTATAAGAGCTTAAAATTTGAACTGACTTGATGCCTTTTATTATATCATATATACTTAGAGTTGTCTAAACATTTAATATGTTTTTATCATTTTTGTCCTTAATTTAATTCTATAATCTTTTCTCATCATGTTTCCATACTTCCTCTGGTTCACAACGTAAGACAATTTAACAAGATTATAAAACCAATAAGTCATAGTTAACTCATTAAATTAGTTTTAAATTGAAAGAAATTTTCAAATTTATGATATAGAAAATACAAAAAGTTATATTTAAACATTAATTGCTGGGACAAATTTGATAAATATGCATTAATTACTCTTATTTATAAGTCCACTTTGACCACAAATTTTGATCCTTATTATATGTATAATTTTAGAGCAAGAAATGCATTTGTCACATTTTTGCCTCTATTAATTATAAAAAATAAAAGGAATTTATTCATGTTAATTTTTTAAACCAATTATAGAAAAGGGCAAAACTGAAAATTTAACTCATAACTGATAAGAATTGGATTGGGAACTGACCTTTTTGTGAAGATCTAATTATGAAATCACATAATTTGTGTTTAGCGTGGCATGTGTGTGCATGCGGAGATGTGGAGTACGTGCAGGAGCATCAAAGCAGAAACATGAAAACCGAATTTACGTTAAATAGGCAGTATATAAAGAGAGGCTCTGGGGATGTGGTTTTATAAATGCAAATAGTGAACAAGAGCAGAAAGAAATGAGCGGGAAGGTGATGATGAAGTAAGCGGTGGCGATGGTGGCTGTGGTTATATTGATGACAGCGCAAATAGCAGCAACAAGCAGCCACGGCGGCGGCGGCAATGACTACGAGGATGTGCCGTCGTGCCTTGAGGCGTGCGGCACCTCTTTTGCGTCGTGCTTCACAAATTGTTACATCGACGACATCACGAATTTCATGCCTTGCTCTTCTAAGTGTGGCCTGGATAACTACAAATGTATGGGTACCTGCATTGCTACCTCCATTCCCACCATCCCTTTGATATTTCCCCCTTCACCCCTTAATTTCACTTTATAATATTATTCCTTATAAATAAACACATTATTCGTTAATTATTGTACTGAAATGACGTTTCTGCCCCTCTAATTCGTATGCCCATCACAGAACTTGGTCTTCAGAGCTCTGTTCTGTACTCGGAAGCGTTTTATTCCTTATATATGATCTTCTCCATGGGATGTACGTACTGAACGTAATTAAAAAGAAGAAAATATCAATAAAAAAGCAACCTTACATTTTGCATCTTTTTCTCGCCCCTTAAATCAATTCATTACCATCACATTCTCTCTGTGTTTTTTTCTAACTATAATTATTTTTCGTTTAACCATTTCCTTACGAGGAGCAGTTTTTTTGAACCGTTGGATCGATTTTGCCGGCGTTCCTCTCCTTCCGCCCTCATCGGCCCCGGCTATTGTTTGAACTCTGATCACATTCGCTCATTTTTATGCGGACGCACGGTGGTGCAACCATCTCCGTGAAAAAATCTTGCTTCCTTCTTACGCGAAAGGTATATCTTCTATACTATTTCCCGCCTTTTCGCTGTTTTGCACCTTCTTTCCTTCCACGGTCCATCGTTCCTGCTGTCCTTGTTCTTTCGGCACCCCTTCTTTGAATCGCATGACCCCCTTGAGGGTTAATTCTGGCAAATTCTGCAACGTGATGCTATTTACTGGTGGCTATAAGGCTTTAAAATGCTCGAGGAAAAGCCAATTGTGTTTGTTCAATTATGCTTTCGACGAGGAATCTGATTGATGGCCTCTCCTGCTTTGGGATGATTATAATGTACTTATCATCGATCATCTCCTGAAAGCGTGGAAGTGGAATGAGAAGAGCTTCCTTTCGGTTACTTCTTGACTACATTTGCTTTAATTGTCAGTTTCAGCGTCATAACTTGAATTTGGGGAATACGATCGCCTTATAGTGGCAGGAAACTGAGCGTATCATACTAGCTTAGCCTTATTAGCGTTTCGATGAAGAACGATAAAGAATCCAGATCAAATCGCAACAACCCTGTAAAAAAAACACGAAGAGTGACGATAGATGATGTTTTGCAAGCATCCCAAGAGACGAGGGAACAGAGGGAACAAAGGATCCGTAGTTTATTCAGTTTCTTTGATAAGGAAAATTCTGGTATCGTAGATTATGCCCAGATTGAAGCTGCTCTATCTGAGCTTAATATACCTCCAGAATATAAACATGCCAAAGATTTCTTAAAAGCTTGTGATGCCAACAAAGACGGACGGGTTGATTATAAGGACTTCAAGAAGTATGTAGACAACAAGGAAATAGAGCTTTACCGCTTATTTCAAGCCATTGATGTCGAACACTATGGATGCATTGTGCCAGGAGAACTCTGTGAGGCTCTGGTAAAGGCAGGTATATATAAACCAGTCCATAGTCTCCTCTGACATCAGCTAAAATGCAAGTTCTTGTGAAGTACTCCCTCCGGGTCTTCAATGTAAGATCCACTTTAACAAAGAAATTGAACTTCAGAGTGGATCTTATATTAAGGGCCGGAGGAGGTAGTATTATATTGCTAATATGTGATCTGTTGTAGGGATTCAGATTGATGAAGAGGAAGTCGCCCTTTTTATGGAGCATGTGGACAAGGATAATAATGAGGTTATAACATTTGAAAAATGGAGGGATTTTCTTCTGCTTCACCCAAAAGAGGCCACTATTGAGAACATTTACCATTATTTAGAGCGTGTGTGCCTCATTGATATTGGGGATCACACTGTGAGTCCTACAGGCATCAGTGGAAACATCCATGCGGTTAAGTATTTGTTTGCTGGAGGATTGGCAGGGGCAGCATCACGCACAGCAACTGCACCACTTGATCGTTTAAAGATCATATTGCAAATCCAAACCACAAGAACTCATATAATGCCTGCACTTAAAAACATATGGAAGCAAGATGGTTTCTTGGGGTTTTTCGAGGCAATGGCTTAAATGTCCTGAAGGTGGCCCCTGAGAGTGCTATAAGATTTTACACTTATGAGACACTCAAGACTTGGATTGTACATTCTAAAGGGGGTGGTGGGGCAATAAACCCTGATATTGGGACTGTGGGGCACGTACTGGCTGGTGGGATGGCTGGTGGGAATAGCTCAAGCTACAATATATCCAATGGACCTTATAAAAACAAGAGTACAGACCTATGCTTATCGTGAAGGCGTAAGAATTCCTCGTCTTGGAGCACTCTCTAAAGATATATGGGTTCAGGAAGGACCTCGTGCATTCTATAGGGGTCTGGTTCCTTCTCTTCTTGGGATTATCCCTTATGCTGGTATAGATATAGCTGCATATGAGGCTCTGAAAGATATGTCCAGGAAGTATATTCTTCATGATGGAGGTATTAAACTCCTCTGTTAAGATATTCCTTTAGCTGGTATATGTATTCATAAATATATTGAAACTCTCGTATCTGCTGTAGAACCTGGTCCTCTTGTACAAGTGGGCTGTGGGACAGTGTCAGGAGCCCTTGGAGCAACATGTGTATACCCATTACAGGTCGTTAGAACAAGGTAAATTAATTTGGGCTTCTAAAGTGGCTATTTTGTTTCTTGAGGTTCTGTTTGATTTGCTTTGACCTGTGCCTGTTGCTTTCAGAATGCAAGCTCAACGGTCCAATGCTAGTACAGCTTATAAGGGAATGACTGAAGTGTTCAGGAGGACTTTTGAGCAGGAAGGGTTCAGAGGATTCTACAAAGGGATATTTCCCAACCTTCTCAAAGTAATTCCGTCGGCAAGCATCACTTATGTGCTCTACGAAACTATAACAAAGGGTTTGAAATTGGAGTGAATTTTTTGCTGCTTCATTTGGTCACCTTGGCTTGCACCTAAAAACCATATATCGATGATGATGGTTTAGCAATGAAGACGCTTTTGCTAAAAAAAAACAATGAAGAGACAATAATGACAACAGTGAAGTCAGCAGCAAAGAGCTGGACAAAATTGATTGGTCCTGCATAGAACCCGATTTAGTAATGTTTAGTGGTTCTACTGATCATATACTTATTAGTAAATTAGAATGAGCGCTCATAAAAAATATGAGCATCCAAACCCATCAGATCTTGACCACTTATAGATAATTCGGATGATTTATATTTTTAATTTTTAATTGGTCATTTTTAGATTATATACCTATAAGAGATTGACCATTTTAACATATGTCTATTAGTGATTTATTTTTCGTTTCCTTATCTTTTAATTATCTTCTTGCTCAGTTGATTTTTGACCGAGGACACAGTGTCGTTGTGTAAAATTAAAGAGATATACCCCCTCTTGGTAGAATTCTCACGCATTGTAATTCTTCAATTTTCCATTGAAGGATGAGTCCTCTTTATCGATTTTATATACCCCTACATCTTTATTTTGAACTTGTGTTATATTAGAAAAAATCGATTGATATATATGATTAACTTATAATTTCTTGTTGACACTAAAAAACCCACCAATTTTATACGTGAAATAATCGTTGTCAATGATAATAAAGAAAAGTCATGGAAAAAAATTAAAAATATGAACAAATTTTATGTTATGTAGACAATGATAATTATTATTATTTGAAAAAAAAAAATATTGTAACAAGTTATCGGCGGATCATGAAGCAGAAACAATAAAGATTTATTCATTAAAAAAATAAAGATTTATTCTATAAAAAAAATAAAGTTTATCTAAAAAAATTTGCATACATACATTTTTTTTAATCTCATTTTGATATAATTTTATGTAAAATTTTAAAAATATATAAAAGGAAAATAACATAAAAAAATTTTGAAATCTTAAATTAGATTTATTATCAGGAATTGATAAAGAAATAACGAAACTTGATAAGTAATTCATAACTAATTTTATGATAAATATATCCGGTTTTAAATATAGGACAAAGTTTTGCACTACAAAATTTGTCCTATATTTAAAACCTGGAGGTAGTATTTTGGGATTTTGCATAATTCTTTTTTTTGTCTTTCTCCCTATATAAAATGAAGAATTTGAGGTTTCTTTATTTCTTTTTGTTGTCATAAAAGGATTTTGTCTGAAAGACAATGAATTTATTTTAGAAAATTCCTTTCAAGTCTTAAAGAATCAAAAAATTGTTAAACAAATTCTAAGGGAAATTCAAATGTTAGAAAAGTCCTAAAGAGTTGTTAATCCCTCCAATAGAGTTCTTAATCCCACATATGAGAGTTATTGATCCCACAAAATGAATTGTTTATCAGACTTTTTTGACATCTAAATTTTTCTTAAGACTTTTTTAGTATTTTCTTAGTCCTTTGACCTAAAATGAATTTTCCTTTATTTTATTGCATTGACAGGAAAAAAAACAAAGAAGAATTTTCAGGCCCATTCGAGAGGCCCGCAAATGAAAGGCTCAGAACAAAATATATAACAATAAAAATATTAATTATATAAAAAAAAAAAAAATAAAAATATAAAATAAACAATTACAAGGGACCCTTCCCCCGAATTTTTTTTTTTTTTTTTTTTTGGTAAAACCCTTCCCCCGATTTGATTTGATGCAAATGGTGAACCGCCTTTGGGCCGTGGTCCATGATATCATTCTCTTATAAGCAAACTTCACTTCCTTCGTTTGTTCCCTCTCCCGCCGCTCAAGCAGTCGTCTCCTCTTCAAAACTAGGGTTTTGTTTGAGCTTTCCTGCTCTCCGACTTTTCACAAAATGGTGAGTACTCTCCCTGTCCTTATCATCATATCAGATCTATGGTTCTTTTTCCTCGATTTTCGGCGTTCTTATGTTTCTTCTGTTCGTTTTTCCGCTGATTCTCTTTTTTCATGCTATGAATATGATGTGAATGGGATCATAATGATATGAAAAATATTGCGAATCATAGTATCTTCTATCCTGGTATCTTTTTCTTGTGGATTCTCGAGTAGAAGAGAAAAACCGATGGTTAAATTAAGGGCTGTCTGTGGCAAGGTTTATCGTTCATATCATGTGATTTTATTTTTTAAATTTGTCCCTTTAAACGATGCGTAATATGTATTGCAGACTTGTTGTAATGATGTGATTTCAAAATTTCTGTAATGACAAATTTGCCTATTCAGTTTTATAATTAATTGGATCTTTGTCTGTTGGTTATGTGCAGGTTCTTCAAAATGATATTGATCTGTTAAATCCCCCAGCTGAGCTGGAGAAGAGAAAGCACAAGCTCAAGCGTCTTGTCCAGTCTCCAAACTCTTTCTTCATGGTATTGAACCCTTTTTTAACCCTAATTTCGTCTTCAATTCTGGCTTTTGCATCGTTTGAAAGAGAGATTTTCTCTGATGCATTTTATCTGTTAGTATTTTTTTCTTCTAGGTTGTTTTTGGTGTCCTGATCTGTTGTTTTCCTAGTTTGATCTCTGATGGCCTTGCTGGGTTTGTGTTGCAGGATGTGAAGTGCCAGGGTTGCTTTAACATGTAAGTTGGAATCTTTTCTTCGTTTCTGAATGTGATATTCAAATTCTATTGATCTCACTGAAGTGTTTTTATTTGAATGCAGAACCACTGTTTTCAGCCATTCTCAGACTGTTGTAGTTTGTGGCAATTGCCAAACTGTCCTATGCCAGCCCACAGGTGGACGGGCTAGGCTAACAGAGGGCTGCTCTTTTAGGAAGAAAGGGGACTAAATTGTGCTTCATCTTCTATTTAGTTATCATTGGAGAGGTTTTCACTCGTTAGTGTTAAGACGGAATCAACTTTTTGTCTCTTAGTAAGTTATAATAGTGATTTTGATTGAAGATCTTTTCTCACAACTCTTCCCAAGACTTTCAAGACCACCTAGTTTTGAATTTTTCTTCACATGAATTGTGTATGGTTTTGTTGGATAATTATTTGCCCTTGAGTGGTATAAATTATTAATTGCATTGCCTGTTCGCTAAACGATATCCTTGGGTTCAGTTGTAATGGTAATTCTGAAGTCTTCAAATTCCTAGTGTGATGTGGTACCACTTTAAGGCAGCTTCAGTTTACAATGCTGGCCTTGAGGCTAGAGTTTTTCAGAACGTAAAATATTTCATCAATCGTGCATGCAATTTGGAACTGCCTGGCGTTTTGCCTTTATTTTTTTGTAGGTCTTGTGTTTGTCAAGCTTATTTACTTAGCTTTATATCTTTGCTCAGTATCTTTTATCTCTGTTTTCAGCTAGTTCATTCATTTTTGTACCTCCTTTAATACAATTGATATGTAGTTATTCTCTTAGTCCTGGGTAACTCCGTGAGTTACCTCTTTAATCGTTGAAAAATGATTGGATAATTTTGATATTTTAGTATCAAGTTTGGTTGCCAATCATGTGCCATAGCAGACTTTTCTGGGATTTTAGTTGATTGTAGTTTAGATCTGTACAGAAGATGATAGGTTCTGCCAAAATGTACTGGTTCTCTCTTGTCAGAGATGTTCTCAGGATATCGATTTGTTTTCTACTCTTTTAACTTTGGTGCTTTTCTTTTGCGGGTGGTAAATGGGCAAAGATTTAACAGATTTTTGGTTACAGGTTGTAACAAAGCTGGTTAAGTTACCCTGTATCATGATCCTAGTCTGGTAAAGATCAGTATTCCAGATCTACTAGCGCCTGTAGTTGATGACTTCATCTGCAGACCCATTGTTTAGATGAATGCTAGTGTATTAAATTCACAAACTTATATTTAAATACTGTAGTTGGATTTTTATTTTGATAATGAATAATATTATGCATCTGTGCTTGATAATTTCTTGATTTCAAATTGTATTTGTATGTCAAAACTATTGACGTTGGGATAGGATCGCCTTCGCATTCTTCTTGCGCATGCTATTGTTTGCAGGCACATAATTCCTGTTGATAGTAAATGGTGAGTTCTCTTGTTGCGTATCGGAATTTTTAAAGTACGATAATGAAGTTCAAAATTTAAGGTTTATTTTCCCAATACGCCCCTGGGTTTACCGCTATTTTGTAATATAGGAGAGGAATACGAAGTTTTACCTGTTGGGTCATCGGGTTCTGTTAAAAATCTGAAGTTTGGATGTCGGTTGTGTGTTGCATAAGAATGGAGTTGGAAGTTTACAGAGTTCGAGGGTGTTGAGTGTATTGTAACGCAAATGTTGTTAAATCGTTCTGTGTTGAGGATGATGCATGATAGAAGGCCCAATAAGCAAAATAGTGCAAGTGTGTAAGATCATTCGTTAATGAACAACAGGGAAGTGAATAAGTTGGGACTACACATGTATCTATGAATTCCCAAGTTACAGGGGAGTGGATGACAACTTACTGAACTTGAATTAACGCCAAACAGTGCAAAGTGGAAATCCAGAAACCTAACCCGAACACTCGGTTGAAGAAACAACCATATTTCCTTGTGGCCGAAGGAAAATAGTTATCCCTCACTTCAACTCCTCTAAGGCTAGGAATTTTAGCGTCGCTACCTGCAATTTGGGTAACGTCTACAACCCTGAAAATGCTGTTCATTACATTCTGAAACAATTTCAAAACCCATGTGCATCTTTATTGAGCAATAGGACGACTGACAAAATATGAATTTCCGTTAGGCAACCAGAGCAAACTAAAAAGAAGTCATAGATAAGTCTCTCTAATTGTGACCGGTTGAAAGTCGGAAGAAGTCGGGGTTAAGGCGGAAGAGGATTCTCTCCTCATCCACTTTCTCATTTTCCCTCCTTAACCCATTTGGGCAATTGATTGGGAAGGTGAGAGAAAGGTTAAAGTGGTATTGTGATTGATTGGATGAATATGATTTAGAGATGATGAGGGATAATGAGAAAGAAATTATGAGAGAAACTCAACCCGGGTTAAGGCATGGCCAATTAGACTTTTAGAAACTGATTATCGGCACATCACACCAACAGAGATAAACACCCAAAAGGGTAAGAATCAAGTCGTCCAAGAAACCAAAACGAAAAAAAGAAATGCAGGGGCAAGTTAGATTAGGTGTGGGAATTGAATCAGCAAAATCACTCCCATCAGTATCTGAATTAGACATTGCCATGAGTAAGACAGAAGACTAATAGCCAAAGCAAGGCATGCTATGGTTGGCCACAATCTATGTAGTTCTTCGATATAGAAATGAGAATGTTTAAAAGCAGCTTTTCAATAATAATTTAAGGTATATTGCATATGAGAGAAGTTTCATGAACAAACACTTTTAAATACCTTAAACAAGTGATCAACAAACGTTCATTTTGATCCATATGGGGACGCGTGAGATGATTGAACAATGGAATAAGTAATTGTTTTGGCAGTGCCTCCACGGGATCTCTCTGTTATTGGACTCATCGTTCATGACATTTATGACAAGCACGCATCTATGTCAGTTCTGTCCATATCCTCCAAAATCACTTGACCCCAAGTAAACGCCTTTCACTATCTCCTCACTATTTTATTCGTACAACACCCATCTTCCACGCTTTAAATTATTAACCCCTCATAATATAAACAAAAACTATAAATAAGTTTGTTTTCATTCTAGATATAATACCATAATCTAATGTAAACTTAAAATATAAATAATTAACTGATTTTTTTAATTAATTAATAGTTTTTGCATCCGCACTGCGCTACAAGCTCTTTTTTTTTTTTTTTTTTTCTAATGCCGATAAGATTTCCATTGGTAAGCAACGTCAGCCGTGAGCTCAGCACAGTAATCCTCATCCATTAGAACCCATCCTAATGCGCCAAGTCACACCCTCGTGTTCGTTCTCTTTTTTGTCTTTCTTGTTTGTCATCTCATTTGTGTTCCCAATGTTGTGCAGTCTCTTTTAAGATGTGCCCTACAAAATTTCATTAGAGACAATCCCATGAAACTCCAATATATAATACTGAAATAAAGTTAGCTCTTCGCTCGAACTAACTGTAAATAGAGAAGCCTACAGTGAAAGCTTTGGAGGAACATACATATACACTGGTAGCCACAGATAACATATAGCAGTAGAAATAATCTAAAAGTAAGGAACTCAACTCATATTAAAAAGTAGCGGAAAGGTCCATCTTAGCTTCCACGTGCTTTGAGATTTGGACGCTAGGATTGCGTGAGACAGCAGTAAATTAGTTGCAACTTGCTGCCGCCCATTTTGGATTTTGCAGTATCTTTTGATACGTTTGTTTCATATAATAATATTGCTGCGTTATGATATAGTTACGTGTGTGATGCCCTAACTCTCTTAAATAAACTATTTACAGCATGAGTTTATTTAACTCTGTTCTGATTAAAAGGGATCATATTATAGCCTCTAACACACAAAAAACAAACCCCCCCCCCCCCCCCCCCCCCAAAAAAAAAAAAAAAAAAATTGCTGCTTCTAATCTTGAAAATAAGGTAGAATTAATTTTCTTTGGTGAGATTAAGAAAACTATATCTTATATTTAAAAGTGGTAGAAGTAATTCATTTACTTTTAGCTTGTTTGATATAGTGGTGAGAAAGGAAAAAACCCAACGCAAAGTGGTTTAAGCCCAATGGAGAAAAATCAAGGTTAAACCCGATCGGTGATCAACCGTCGACGGTATTAGGTTAAGGGTTAGTGGATCGACGAGAAGCCGAGTCAACCGGCTAGACCGGTGAAGTATAAAAAAATGGAAAATAATTAATTTCTCATCACACCAACATAAATTTCACGGATCATATATATCTTTCAAATGATCAATTGTAAAATAATGATTTTTTCAAATTAATTTTTTTTTAAAAATTAAAAAAAAAAAAAGAGAGAGAACCGGTTGACCCTTGTAACCCGTTCGGGTTGGCCGGATCGATCGGTTTTTGCCCTAAACCGGATCGATTTCACGGCCGGTTTCGACCTTCAACCGGCGGTCCGATCCGGTTTCACAAACCATGAGAAAAATTGACTGTTTGAGATAGTGATGGTTTAATATGAGTTTACTTTAAAAAGTGACTTTCGATAGAAATCACTTTTTTTAGCTTCTAATGTAACTTTTTTCATCTTCTAGAAAAAAATGTTAGAAATAGATGATCCAATAAGCAATGTATTCTATATATACATTTGTATGCATTCTAATTTATCCAGCCATTAGAATATATTTAATTAATTACTTTGGAGTTTTCAATTTTTTTATCAAATTTAAATTTTTTATTTTCAATTATCACAATATATACAACTAATATGTGTGTGTAGTATTCAATAAGATTCATGTCATTTTTTGTCATCTTTCATCTTAACTGACTTTTTAAATAATCATATAAATAATAGTCTATTTGGAAAAAAACCACTTCTCCTACCGTTATTCTAAACACAAATCAAATTTATAATTTAATTTTTATCCTATTTTACATTTACAAAAATCGGATTACCACTGGTACAAAAAAGCCTTTTAAGGCCGGACCAAAAATACCTCATAAGATCGGATCTAGAACCGGTCTCATTTCAGATGGTCTTAAAAATATGTTACTTTTAAGACCGGATGAACGATTGGTCTTAAAAAATCATTTTTAGACCGAACTTTTGAAATATCCAATCTTAAAAGTGTTTCAAAATAATAAGTATAAAAAAAACAAATGAAACAACCGGTCCCAAATAATCAGATCTAGTAGCATTTTGAATGTCCCATCGTCATCAGCGACGGAGAACCAAGAGAAGATTGGAAGCAACACCAACAAGAAAAACAAAAAAGATGATTACAAAGTCCAAAAATAAGAAAAAATAACAAGAAACAGAAATCATTCACCATGGAAATTGAATTTGAATCAATATAAAATCAGAGGTGAAATTGAAGTTTAGATCCACAAAAAAAATCACAAACTTAAAGCAACCAAATCTGAGCAGGATCCTCTTGTCGGTGCTGGCAAAACTTCAAGCAACCAAAATCGAAGTCCAGATTTGAGCAGGAGCGGTTAAGGTAGGAACAAACAGGCTTAAGCAAGAAGAGATCTAGGTTTGATTTTAAGCCAGATCTGTGCGAAGGCGGTGTGGGAGGAGCCATAGATCAAAGAGGAAGGAGCCGCCACGATCCAGAATCCTCGAAGCAGTACGCTTTTGCCATTGCCGAGGATTGGAGTCGACGCCATCGCAAAACCCTCGAAGCATCTCACCGCCAACGATGCTTAGGATTTGATTGTGTGGCTCTTGAGACGACTTAGAAGTAAGGATGGAAACAGGCCAGACCTCACCCTTAACAGTGTCGCACGTTATGTAAGGAAGTGGCGTGAGCTGCGCGCATGGCTGTTACGGCTACGCTAAAATTTTGGCCTGAGCTTGACCTGTTAAAGGCCTGGCTTGGCCTGTGGCCTGTTAAGAGGCCTATATTTTTTACAAGTCAAAAACAGGTAGACAACAAGCCTAATGTAAACAGGCCTACAGTATACAGGCCGACAACAGGCCTAACATAAACAGGTCGAAAACAGGTCTAACATAAACAGACCAAAAGCAGGCTTGAGTGACGGAAATTGATTTAGGGACTTAGGGTTCTTGGTTTGAAACAATATTAATTAATATTTTTTTTTTAAAAAAAAAACTAATTATTCTTAACAGTCGGCCTGTCAGGCCTAACATGCCTATTTGGAGGCCTAGGCCTGGCCTGTTAAGACAAACAAGCCTTAAAACTAGAGCTTTCAATCAGGGCCAGCCCGTGAAGGGCCAGGGCCTAACAAGGCCGGCCCTCCAGGGCCCGGAGTAAGAAAAACACCTATTTTTCAAAGCCCCCGAGAGCACCAGGGCCCGGGCAGCCACTGCGGCCCTAAATTATTATTCCAAATTTTAACTATTTTTCCTCCACTTTTTTTTTTAAAAAATATAATTAGTAAATTACAACACGAATCATCCAATAAATAAAGACAAATACTAATTCATAATTAAAAGCAAACCATGTTCACAAATAACTCATATAAAATATAAAAAGCATATCACTTAATGACATTTGTACAATGACTATTATTGTCGTCATCTTCGCCACTATCATCAATTTTAACGACATTTGATTGTTCTTCACTTTGAGTAATTGCTAGCACGGCTTATGAGTAAGAATATCATGAAATTCTTCTCCCGCATCATGAACACATCCATAATCTTTATTTGCAACAAATAATAAATCAAATCATAAAATTGGAATATAGTTATTATGTATTTGTAGTTAAATGGATAAATAACTCTAATAAATACAATATATATATATATATAAATTAATAAATTAAAAAAGGAAAAAAGAAAGCTACAAAGTGAAAAGGCCTGCGAGGGGTTGGCCCCGAGGCCTCCAGGGCTAATTTCAAAATCTCGTCCATTTTTCAAGCCCCTTTAAAGGCCAGCGGAACTTAAACAGCGGCCCGGCTGGCCTAGCCCGTTTTGACGGCTCTACTTAAAACAGGGCTTGGCCTGGCCTTTTAGCCTGACAGGCTAGGCTTGACCAGGCTTTTAACAGGCCAGGCCCCTGACCTATTTCCACCCCTACTTAGAAGATTGCGAGTAGGTTAGAGGAAGAGGATGATATTCTTGCTGAGGATTTGACCCGCGAGGCTCTTGGGACATTAGTTGAATCTATAACTAAGCAAATGTTATATCACCAGGAAGACAAATACACTCACGGACTTAATAGATTTAGCGAATTTAGCTTCTTCTTTCTTTTCTTTTCTTTTTTTCTTTTTAACTTTTAAGACCGGTACAAACAACCGGTCTTAAAAGTATACTTTTAAGATCCGATCCTTTATAATCCGGTCTTAAAAGTGTTATATATATTTACGAAATTGCCATTGGTTATACTTTTAAGACCGAACCCTTTATAGTCCGATCTTAAAAGTGTTCTTTATATTTACGAAATTGCCACCGGTCATACTTTTAAGACCGGATCCTTTATAATCCGGTCTTAAAAGTGTTGTATATATTTACGAAATTGCCACCAGTCATACTTTTAAGACCGCACCCTTTATAATCCGGTCTTAAAAGTGTTCTATATATTTACAAAATTGTCACCGATCATACTTTTAAGACCGGACCCTTTATAATCCGGTCTTAAAAGTGTTCTATATATTTACAAAATTACCACCGGTCATACTTTTTAGACCAATTCCTCTATAATCTGGTCCAAAAAATTCTTTATATTTACTCAAGCTAATTCGTCATATTTTTTTTTAGACCTGATTCTCTATAATCAGATCTAAATGAGATGATTTTAAAGATTTTTTTGTACTATTGTACAAATAAACTATTTCTATCACTATTATCTCCAACTACCTTTAAAGGCCTTGTCAAGTTCAGACCTACAATATGCAAATTAAAGCCAAAACTTCTCTTGTGGGTGTTGGGGGTATAGAAGAGAAAATGAGTGATTAAGAAGAAGTGAATGATTGATGAAAGAGGCAAAGTTGAAAGCGACGTGTGGGGTTTGGGTGTGTGGTGAGGAGTGCGACATCACTTCTCTCTCTCTCTCTCACACACACACACACATTTGGTTCTTGTCTCTCTTAATTACTGCGCCCACATGCTCTCCACATGTATTCTCATCTCGCCCTCTTTTTGCTATTGATTCGTCATTTTCCTTTTGGATTTTAACTCAAATAAAGTATTCTATTCATCTATCAGATTCATAATACCAGATACTTTAACTATATAATATAAAATAAATAATTATAGTTGAGTCATTTAATATCCTAAAATAGAAACTTTTTCAACTTTTGCTTTCTTGAGAGATTTGTTTAATTATACTGAGGGTGTAATTTGAGAGAGAGAAAGGTATGATGGTAAGTAAAGTTGGAAAGTGAGCAAAACAGGAAAAATAACATTAATTACTAAAAGTAACTTATATTCTAGACTATACATTCTTTTTAAAATTTCCCTCTTTCTAGAATTGCCCTAGCTATAAGTTGCTTACAGGAGAAAAGCGCCTCAGGATCCAACATGGCTCTTAATTGTAGGTTTTTATTATTTATTTCCTTGATTATGCATGCCTGTTGGTAGCAAAACCTGTAGAACATGGCTCTTACATTATTTATTTCCTTGATTATGCATGCCTGTTGGTAGCAAAACCTATAGAGTAACACACCAGTTAGAGCCTAGAACTGTATTGGGTTCTGCTAAGATTTAAACTTTTCACTATTGGTTTTTTGGTCAAAGAAACTTTTCACTATTAAACATCTTAATTGAATCAATATAGTATCGAATTGCATTTGTTCTACAATACTTGCTATCTGTCACTGTTTTGTTTATTTTTTATTTTTTCTGTTTGTGAGGACAAGTAAATAAAATGGAGAGAGTAATTCATAATTCGTGTGACGTGTGCTGTATCTACATGAAAGAAGAAATAAGATTATTCAAAAAGAAAACAAAAGGAAGAACTAAGAAGCATGTGCATATATAATGTTGACTGCATTACACATTATCATGAATCCACAGAGAGAGATCGCATGCACATGCGTGGTCCATCCAATATTGTTGATTCAGAATATCAGTTCAAAGCATAACAGCCATAGAGATATGGCTCTTTAAATACATATATATAATTAAGTCTGAACTTGAGAAGAAGAAGCTATATATATACATATATATAGCTTCATTATTATTTTAATTCCAAGTTTTATGTATGCTGATGCTGCACGATGCAAGTAGCAGTCTCATATTGACGTTGATGCATTTTAGGTCAAATAAACGCTACCCCTCTCTGCTAATCACACGCCATTCCCTCACTTTAATTTACTTATTCAACAAATCTGATGCTTCTTCTTACCCATTATATATTCCCAGCCATTTTTAATACAGACATCACACACACACATATGCAGGGCATCTTTGAAACTTACGGTGGGATAATATTCTCTTTTTTACATGTATATACATACATACTATCTAAATGCATTTAAAAATAATCCATCTGATCATTAATATAAGACATAGTTATCTAATTTGATTAGAATAATGAAATTAGTTAATATGACATGTTATTTTATAAAACAATATAATTATCTTCCTTAATTCTATCCTCTCTTTGATTATTGTTGAGGCAATATTAATAAATGTATATTAGAAAAAAGATTAAGAACTACTTATATGTTTTAAATTTAAGACTAGCATTAACTCTCTAAATATATATGTCCTATATTAAGAATCAGAGGTAGTACTTAACAATTGTCTTTCATCTTTATAGACTTATTAGAAGGCATTAATTAAAAGAAGTTTTGCATTGATATTAAATTAAAGGCCGGTATATAAAATATCGCGTATATCCCATCAATTAACTTAATTTTTTGTTTGGATTGAAAAACAACCTCGACCTATACCTTCATCTGAATTATGAATTATGAATGTGGGGGATGGAGCTTTGAATGGTGTGAATTATGATCTGAACAGAAGGAGGAAACAAAGAGAAAATATGTCGGCATGCATGTGGGTTTTCCATATTTCATTAATTTCACATTAAATGTCCTGCCTAGAGAAACTGTCGCCATAAATTTTTAATGCTTTCCATGTCGGTTTTTTTTTTAAAAAAAAAATAAAATATGACTCACTGAATTTCCCACCTCTTTCTTAAGCCTTAATATATTATCCTCGTTCCCATTCTTTCAATCCTGCGCAACTCCAGCCATCATCCAACAACCAGGTTCTTCATTGGGGTTGGTATATATTAGGTAAAGTTCTATTTAAAAAAAAAAAAAAATCGTTAATAAGTTGTCATATCTTTTTAAGTCTCCCCTGGGTCACAGTGTGTGAGACGAAGGCAACTTCATCGTAAAATCCTATATTTGTTGCCTGCTAAACCTTTATATTCTGAACAGTCCACGTAAAGACAGATTACTCTATATGATTGTCTTTTTTCTGTTGGAGAGTGTCATAATAAATAATTAATATATTTACCATGTGAACAAAATTAAATTTGTTATGATAATTACATTTCTACAAAACAAGGTGGAAACAAATATATGCTTTTTGGCTGAATGTAAAGCTGTGGTCGCCCCCAGAAATAGTTGTCCACAGAAAGAGGAAATAAAAGGCATGCAGATCAATAAAGCTGCATCTGTCTCATTCTTTATCAGCTTACGAAATCACACTGTGCGTATATTATAATAAGAACGAAAGATTTGTCTTCAGTGATTAAACATAGAAGTCTCATGCTGTAAACGAAAACGTATTGACCCGCAGTGAATAATGTATAGGCCAATATATATATATATACATAATATAATATATCCTCGATATCATCCCTTTCACTCTAATTATGCAGATAGTATGTAGTTTTTATTAAACTATGGACTGGTTTTATCTTATTAATTACTATGTGTGTGTGGCTGTAATTCTTTGTGTTCTGCATGTATTGACAAAATAAAGATATTGTTAAGATGTTGATTAATTACAAACTTGAACTGTTAATCAGTATAGTAAATAAATTAAATATTGAATTCATATGATTCAAATGAATTGATAATATTCGATCTCATGGACATTTATATTTAGCTTTTTTTTTCTGCCATCCATTTATTCACACACTTATTCATACAGTACCCTTTAATTTATAGTGAAAAATGAAAAAGATATATTTATATTTATATTTTGGTAGCACTTATTATGATACGGATATGGAACACAGGAGTGCAGGACCCATCATAATTTAAAAGGTAAGAAAGAAAAAACTTGCCAGTAAAAGCAGGATTGGATGAAAGAGAGGGGCCATAGTAGTATGTTGATATAATCAGAGAGATCTCCAACTACCACCGCACATTCATTTAAACGGTTGACTTTCTGTTACAAATCCCAAATATAAATAATCACATTCATAATGCAGCTGGAAGATAAAAAATAAAATAAAACCATAATAATGTAAGGGGGAGAATAAAATAAAGTCGATTCATATGAAGAATCCCCACTACGCTTCATTAGAGACTTCGGTTGCAATCTTAAAATATAATATTACTTAGTACAAAATATAAGATACAATTAACATTTTAAAAAATTAAGAACTAAGTTAGTTACTTAATTATGTAATATGTTATTTATTTTTAGAGTATAGATCAGTTTATTAGTTAAATTAATTAATTTAGAGAAAATATAAATATAAATACTCTAAAATAATTTAATTAGTTTCTTTAATATCTAAAAACAACAATTTTATCTTATATTTAGGCTCAGTTAGCATGTTTTAAAAAATATAAACTAACGCTTTCCAAGTTTGAATTTTGGTGATTGGGTTGCTATATAAGCTGATGCCGTTGATGCGGCCCCCGCAGAGGCAATTGCTCTGTTTTTCTGTGGAAACCACTGCTTCCTTTTCTTTCTTTTCTCCTTTCTCTCGTTCGTTTTCACTTTCTTCTTCGAAAGGATTATTGCTAGAACCAGAAAAAACTGTAACAACCATACGTAGAAACTTCACTCGGTCAATCTTTCAATCCTTAAACGACAAACTTGGCTCCCATAAAATCTTTGCTCTGTTCTTTCCCTTTCTTGGCCGCGCTTCAAAGTGCTGCGAAGGCATAAGCTGTGTGACACTCTCAATTCTGTTCTGATATTCCTCTGTTTTCCAATTCTCTCGTTTAAGAATTCTTGGTCTAGAAACTAGGAAATTGAACCTACCATGTCGTCTGTGCAAGTGTCAGCACGAACAGGACGACTTCGACAACGTTACGAAGACAATTTGCGTCTTGTCTCTGGGTAAGTCTTTCTTCAACTCAGAGCTTATTGACCTCTTTATTTTCGATCTACACATGCATTATAGTCGTTATGCAGTTGGTTAGTTTAAGTTCCAGTTTCTAAAACGCTTCTTATAGATGAAGAAGATAAAGATCCACCTTTAACGTATTACAACTAAGGGTTCTGATTTATATCTTCCTTCGTTTCATTCTTCCCATATTTCTCTTCACCTGTTTTGTGTCATACGTCTCACATGATATAAAAAAATTATGGGTTAAGTTGAAAAATATACACCAAAGATTTTGCTCAAAAAAACCAAATGTTTTTTTTTTTTTTTAGGGTTAAAAGTAATTATGAACTTTTAAAATATGTACAAAATACATATATTCACAGTTAGTTAACCGTTTGTTTGAATTTTTTAAAAAGTTAAGATATAAAAATACACAGTACAATTTTTTTTTAAAAAAAAAGGTAAAAATAACTATGAACTTCCAAAGTAGGTGTAAAAATATATATGGACCGTTAGTTGATGGTTTATCTGATTTTTAACTGAAAATGGTGAGATGATAGATGACGTAGATGATTAAGAAACAACTTAGAGAGGAATACTTACATACTTCAGAAGTACTACGTCATCTAAACTTTATACAATAAAAACATAGTTCATATCATTTGAATCTTAGTTGCTTGATGAATTTTCTGAAAAAATTTAAATTTTATTCTGTTTTTAGGGAAAAATATTAGTTGATTATTTTGTTGGTTTTTTAAAAGAATTAAGACGTTTTTTTCCAAGATAAAATTTGAATTTTTAAGATGAGTCATAACCCATATAGGATTAAAATGATATAAGTTGTTATATTTTTCATTAGATAAAGTTCAGATGATGTGATACTTTTGGAATATGTAAGTATTTTTCCAATTTGAAATAATAATTTAGTGATGTGTAAGGGGAAAATTAATTTCCACCCAACTCTTTATCTCAATCTCATCACTTCTTTCAGAAGAAAGAGGGATAGGAGATGAAGGGTTAGATGGAGATGAAGTGATGAGGTGGAGATAAAATATTAGGTGAAAATAAATTTCTCTTATCTAGTTGACAAATTATTATTTTAGGTTGTTTCTTAATCATCTGATCTATGTCATCCTCTATATCTCAATTTTCAGTCAATAAATTCAAACAAATGGTTAATTAACCGTTAACATGTATATTCTTACACATACATTAAGAGTTTATACTTACTTTTACCCTTCCAAAAAAAAAAAAAAAAAAAAAAAAAAAAAAAAAAATATCATACTTTTAAAAAATCTCATGTGTATTTTTGCTCCTTTAACCTTAAAAAAAATCAAACTAATAATCGATTTGTATCTTTACTCTTTTATAGAAGTCAATAGTTACATTTACCCCTAAAAACAATATTTAGTGTTCGACACACTTAAAAAAAACGTAAAACCCAAAAATTATTATATTCGTATGCAGGAGTGGTTACCTCACTTCTTTTGATAATTCAAGAAGGGCATCACCGTCAGTTTTGCATTTAATATGATTATCTTCATTGCTGAGGTTTAGCATATTTCGATGTATTTTCCATGCTCGTCACTTGCAATCATATCACAGCAGTGGGCCACATTATCATTGACTAAACACATTAAATTAAGTTATTTAAATTACGTGTTCTGTATTGGCCTGTTGTATCATCATTATTATTATAAAAATATAAAATCTTGATTATGAGTGACATAATTGTGGCAAGCACAGTACACAACTGGGGTAAGTAGGATTCATATCAATGACGTTAATGATTGCTTTCAGCCCGCTATGATTATCAGCTCTGAAAGTTTCTCTGTAAATCCGTTCCAAGCGGATCATGCCCATACACACACACACACAGAGATTTGTGCTAGGAAAGTCGTACGAAATTCCAACCTTGAGGTATACGAAAACAGGGAGGACGAAGTAAGAGTAAGAAGCATATATACATAGTCCAGAGTAAATGATGAATCGGGTAACAACTTTAGTTGCTAGGAACTACCAAAATGGTCTGTCTCTGTTTGAGATTTCTATAAGCAAGCACAGAAATTAACTAATGCTGGATATTCATAAGCAGCTCACATCAGTTCATTTTTCCTAAGCAAGCAAATCTTTCATGTGTGATACTAGCAATCAATGGTTCATAGAAATTACTTATATGTGTATTCCATGCAATCAGGTGTATTCCGTATAGATGGAAAAAGAATAACAACCACCAGAAGGGACATATGGAGGATATAATAGAAGTTCTTATGGTTTCTTCCCCAAAACGTGACGACCTCGTATTCCCAAAGGTAATTGATCTTGCCTGTGGCATTGTCTTCCGCTAGCATACGGTATTTGTCTTCATAAGCCAAGTTTTGACCAGGTTGTGGTTTCAGGGTGGGTGGGAGGACGATGAGACTGTCATGGAAGCTGCTTCCCGTGAAGTTTTTGAAGAAGCAGGAGTCAAAGGAATACTAAGAGTAGGTTCAATTCTCCACTACATCATGAATGTAAATGAAGAGATCAGTTCATTGTGGAGTGTTTAAGCTTTAAAATGACAGAAACACAGACTAGTTCATAACGAACATTGGAGGCAAAAAACATGCCACATTTTGTCCATATTAGTGCTATGAAATGATAACTATGATCGAATTCAAATATCTCGGATAAAGATGACAGAGATCTCCCCCTAAAAAAATGCACCGGTTTGCAAAAACTTCCAGTCTTATTTCTGGTAATCAAATCTTCCAAGGCAAATAATACAGTAGCTCTTGGGATGTAGGGCATGTTGATTCAAATCCCCTTAATTTTGCCTCTCTAGAACTCCACGAATTTAGCTATGGATTTTTTCTTAAACAAAAAAATTTAAAACCATCCCGCATAATCAACTCTATATCCCATACAAACCACCAACACAAAGAAGCGAATTCAAAGGATCCCAACATGTTCAGATGGCGTTGTGTTGAGTTTTTGAAATCATCATTAGGTAAAAGGCTGACTTACTCTTCCTTGCTCAGGAAACTCCCTTAGGAATGTGGGAATTTAGAAGCAAAAGCAACCAGGACTTGTGCTGCCTGGAAGGAGGCTGCAGAGGATACATGTTTGCCTTAGAGGTGACTGAAGAACTTGAGACCTGGCCAGAGCAGAAAAACCGTAACCGTAAGTGGGTAAGTCTGCTGAAATAAATCCACATAATGATATGCTTGCATATATAGCAGTTTTTGCTTTTTGACAGTGAATTTTTCAAGCATATATGATAGAGGATTGCTTCCATTAAAAAACCTCTATGACTAACTCAAGTGCATATCTGATTTCGCAGGTGAACATAAGGGATGCATTCAGACTCTGCCGATATGATTGGATGTGTAGGGCACTGGAGGAGTTTTTGAGAGTAATGGCAGAGGACCGAAGTCTTGAGAAGCAAGATACGCCAGTTGATCCTCCTTCAAATTCAACATCAGATGTCTCCGAAAGTCAAATTCTGTCATCTAACTGTTATAAAATACACCCTACTACCCAACACCATAGTATGTCTTCTAAATCTAATCTCATGGCACTTGCTTCTCAAGGGATATCCGTTCACTTTGGTTTTTGACATATTTTGTACCCTTGTAGGTTTCTGTAATGAATCAATTGTGTCCAGTAAGTCCTTTCAATTTAAGAGAGAACAAACTGTAAAGTAACGGTTTGGGCACACTATTATTTGGTCATGGACTTTTAATGTTGCTTCTTTTGCTTTCTTTCCTTGGTGATCATGTAAATTATTGTGGTAAGGTATCTCCAGCGGTCATTCTTGTTAGGCTTGTAAGTTTTTTGGCTTCTCCGCGCCATTCACTATATGAAGCCTGTAAAGTAGTATCATTTGTGAGATTCTGGCCTTGTAACAAATAGCACAGCTAAAATTCTATAGTCTTTTAAGGCGAAGCTCCAATCTCTTCATGCTCTACAGCAGTGAAGGAGTCATTCTACTCAGTTAATTGTTTCCAAGACAGTAATTACTATAAATCTTATCCATGTCTGTCTCTAAATCATCACAATTACAATTGACTTTCAATTATTCCATCAACACTTAACTAGGTATCGGCTGGAATATATTGATGATAAACGTCTAAACTAGTTGCAAAATACTGAACTCACGCGCTAGCAAACTGTCACAGGATTTCAATGAACAAATTTATCCTAGTGTCCCATGACTAGGCAAGTCAACAAGTCACGCAGATAAAATCTCCCTCTTAAGATAATGATATGAATTTGTGATCAATTATTATGATGTGATGTTTACTAACAATGATAAAGAAAACAAACAGATAAATATTGGAGATTTCTCTCTCGTAAACTAAACTATCATTTTACATCATTAGTTCATTTGATAAAGGACGGTTCAATCTTTTCCTTGAATTATGAAATACAAGTTGCACACGACAGTCCATGTCATCAGACATGGGATCATTATCTTTCAGCAAACAAAATGTAGGTCCGGCAAAATTATTAAAGGTTTAAAATTACCCTAAGAGTCACATTTTCCCATAACACCTGGACACAACGTCTAATGAGAGCCGTGCTCCTGCTTGTAGTTGTAGATGTAGGCGGGTCCCCCAAAATTCAAACAGTTCTTTCACACTTAATATTCATCAAAACAAGTTTTACTGTTGCTAATTAGATGGCAACATGCATATTTTTATTTTTTCAGATGGCTTCTTTTTTCCCCCTCAAATGCAATGGAACCAAAGAACGTTGCCTTGCCCAATAGTGCAGCACATGGGAAAGAAAAGCAAAACCTCTAGCTTAGGCTCGTGTTCTAAGAAAAGGATGTTCCCAGAAAATGAAAGATGCCCTCCTATCATATCTGTAAATGTAACCACAAGAAGACAAAAAGAATTAATAGGATTGGGATTGCCCACGGCGTTTTATTTTACGTAATTTCTAAGGAAGAATAAACTCCTCGATACTAGCATTTGAATTTCTGGTCCATGCTTACTTGGTATGTTAGGTGCTATGTATGACTTTGTTTACATTTTCTGTTTGTAAGCTTACCCAAGTCTGTATCCACTATTTTATCAGTGTTATCCGAATTGGTTTCTAGACCACATGGGGATGCTGTGTTTTTGTATTTCAAAATTCAGACCAACCAATAGGAATAAATAAAATGAGGATAAATTATGAATTTCCTCACCTGTACTCACTCACGTCTAATCGTAATAATTTTGGGGGGAAAAAATCAATATGAAACTTTAACAATTTCAAAATAATTTAAAACAAGTGGCAACATATAATTCATTAATGCTTATATATTAACACTAACCAAGTAAGAAAATTAAACACAAGACTTAATATAAAATTATGTACTCTAGGATCTTTAGTTTGAACTATGATCATATGCAACAGCTGAGTACAACTTAAATATTGTTTATGCAAATATCATAAAGCATCATTGACTATAACTTGCTCCTTTTGCGGATGTGGGGTTAAGATGCTTTTGGACATTCATGACTAAATGCCATTGAAGAAGACAGAGTCCATTATCACTCAGGAACCTGAAATAATGAACAGTATCAAAACCAAATATTCCAAATCCCAATGGAACTTTGCAAATTGGGTCGGCAAAAAAGAGCATGAAATTAACATATGCTTCTCCTTTTACAGATTTTTCAAGGTTTCTTGACCCATCGATATATTTCAAAATTTATTTAGCTATTTGGAAATCACCTTTGATTCCCTTTATGCAGTTTCAAACATAGCTTAACAAAGCAAAAGAAAATGAAAGAAACTGATAACCAGAACCCAAGTATTAGTCCAAGCGTCATCATTCCAGGCCGGAGCACTTAAGTATAATAGTTTCACTGTCCCACAGATATCTTAGATGTCATGAAACCTAAAAGCAGTAAGAATATTCACGATGTTTTTGTACTATTCGATATTTCGGACGGACAGAGTTCTCCCTAGATCTTAATAAATATAGTTCATCCACGTTATAATTAAGGGAAGGGACATTTGGTCAAAGTTCAACCACCAGGTTTTGCAACTAGTTGTGTCGCTAATTAAGAAATGCCTACTCATTGTTTTTCTCAAGAAAGTTATGCCTATGTGTCTTTCTCACATGCTCCCCAACATATGGCTTCACCTCATTTTGTTTCTATTGTATTCTCTAACGGAATGACATACAAAGAATACATTATGGTAGCTCCTAACTTGGAAAAATTATCAAAGAAAAACAAACTTGCAATAATATATATCTCCCCTTAAAAAGTGCACTTTGGTTTTTGACAAAAATAAGGGGAGGAGTGGAAGACTGTGGAACATATCATTGATTTGATAGCTCGAATTGGTTGCACATGGGTGAGTAATGATATTCCCCAGCAATCCATTATTAAAATGAAAAGTTTATTAAGTTAGAAAATAATTATTAAGTTAGAAAATAATCTAATAAATCCTTTCTTTATATATAAGGAGACCAAGTTTGCAATCTTTTCTTAAACTCCCACCGTCCCAGCTATTTAATAAACATTTCGTACAAGTTAATTCCTAAAATACCCACTTGAACTTCTTACCTATAAAATTCATAGACAGAAGCAGCTTTGAGTGAAACAGATGGATGTAGTGAATTGTAACTCATAACAACACAAAAACATGAAAATAAATAACCAATCGTTTGTGACTGCAATTCATACGTAACGAATGGAATTCAAGAGGTCGGATATATTTTTTTCAGATTGGTACAATCATGGCACCAAACTGACAATCGTTATTACGATAATAAGGTTCATTATTATGTTTCGGTTGAATGATCAGTTACTTCTTAAAAATTTTAGCCGCAGGTCTGTGCGTATAAATAACAGTAAAATTTAAGATATTTATAGGGATACTTAAATCTTATTTCAATAATATTGCAAATTAATGTCTGGCTAAAGAAAAAATTGTATATTTTATTTTGTCCTAAACTGATAAGAACGTGTAGAGCACGTAAAAAAAAATTAATTCAATTATTTATAAAGAAAAGTAGAGAATTTGTACCACTACCAGCAAAGAATATCTTGGCAGGAGGAGCATGTAACAAAACCATGAATAGCCTGGTCATAGCACCCTCATAATTACTAATGATAATTTCAAGTAGTTTATTCTGGAAGATCTTACCTTGAATGCGCAATGAATGGGCCCCTATAATCATCAAAATCGAGCATGAAGCCTCTCCCACCTGCAATGATCATTAGAATGTGCAACTGAGCTTCTTATGAACTTCAAACCCTTTTCTTTTTCCATCTGGCTAATCAAATAAATGAGAAAGGACTCCAGATATAATTAGTGATTCTAATAAATCTTGTTAGATTGAGTGTGGAGTGGACATAATTAGCTCCTCGTTCATGTATGATCCCATGATTTGATAGAAAGGTCACATGCAACAAACTTGGACTATATGGACTATTCCATGGCGGACAGAATATTTTAAATAAATATTTGGTAATTCGTAACAAATTCGATTATCTAATTATGCCACTGATTGGAAGAATAATCATGAAATGGGGTATCCAGGGGAACATGCTATATGGTCCATTTACAATTCTAATTATGCCACCCACCAATAATTTTCTTTTATTCTCATCTCCTAATTTAATGATATCCATTTATCGATCTATGTAAGTGTATATATTTAAGGTTGCTTCTACCTATCCCATCATTTGAAACTCATCTTATGAGAGTTTCCTTAAAAAGTGATGATGGATCCTGTTGTCCTGCCCTCCTTTTTTTCGAATCAACGACTTCCTTCATGATAGATTAGATTGTTCCATTATGATATAACTTGGAGGAGAAGCTTGTGTGTTTGTGTGTGTGTGTGACTAGATAAAGCTACAAAAAAGAGGCACGTGTTGGCACTAATTCATAGAACAAGGACAAAGATGGAAATAAAAAGAATGTCAGGATGTTATTGAGGAGGGTCTTGGAGATCAAGCTGACAAGCTCTCTCTTATTTAAACCCCTGACTCACATGCTGACTCCCACGACAAAACAGCTAACAACAAAAGAAGAGGAGTCATTGCATGCCATTAACCCAGTCTCCACTCTCTTCTTATTTTCTCTTCTTTACATATATCCTATCGTCTACTCACAGGCTTGTGTGTTCCCCCTGACCCTTCTTCCAATTTACAGTCTCTTAAGCATTTTATCGAGCACCTAATGAACACATCAAATTCCTCATCGCCTTCCAAGGCGAAAAGGAAGCAAACGGCAACAACAAGCGCCAAGACAGTACCAGAGCAACAACATGGAACGGCGTGGGGAGGAAGGTACCTGGGTGTTCGGAGAAGGCCGTGGGGAAGATACGCGGCGGAGATCAGAGACCCGTCGACCAAAGAGAGGCATTGGCTCGGCACCTTCGACACTGCTGAGGAAGCTGCCTTAGCCTACGACAGAGCAGCACGCTCCATGCGAGGCCCTCGCGCTCGAACCAACTTCGTATACTCAGATACTCCTCCCGGCTCCTCCGTAACTCCCATTATCTCCCCTGACGAGGAATCGCACCAGAACCACGACTTCTCGTCTCTCTTCGCTTCGAACTTGCTCGCTCAACAACCCAACCCTGCTGATCGGCCGACGGAATGCGCCCTCTCGTGCGGGTTCTTGGGCGTAAAGGATGCTGATGCTGGTGGCTGGGCAGTTTCATCGGGGATTTATTCCCAGCAATATCAATCCCCCACCACGATGGACGTGCATAACGTGCCCCATTTCCGCCAATTGTATGATGATAGCAACACTGAACTCCCGCCACTGCCACCGGATATTACGAGCTCCTTAAGTTACGAAATGGACCATGAGTTTTACAATAATGGCTTTGGATATTCGGAGCAAAGCACAGGAACGGGATTTGAGGCATTAACGAGCTGGCCTTCGTGCTCGTATACGGGCTTGGATTCGGGTGATTACATGCATAGCCCACTGTTGAGCACATTGCCTAAGGTGTCAGAAAAGATGCCGGAAGGTTTTGAATTGGGAGGTTCCTCCTATTTCTTCTGATCCTGAAAAATAAAAAATGATTCAGTCACTCTCCTAATTTCGTGGATTGTCTCTCTGTTTTTGTGCTTCGAGTAGTTTCAACTTTCGAGTCTGTAAATGAGTTGTGTGTAATTGGGCTTTCATTACCCATGTGTAATGGGCCTTCGGAACATCCTCTGCTACTTTGCTTTCTGTCCAATAATAATCATCCGCCCAAAAACCCCTTTTTGACAAGGGTAAGCAAAAGCCTAAGAAGTAATATAACATGTGCGGGGTTAGAATATAGAATAGATAGTAATTATTCGATAGAGTTAATTTCATGTGCGTCGTATGAGGAAGTTTTAAAGATGGCTTGATAGTGACAAATCTAAAAAGCTAATCGACAATTTGTAATATGAATGATCGGAACGTGGTTGGCGTGTTTCTGGGATTGGAGGACTTGTCTGATTCCTTTGGTTTTGAGGGTGGACAGAAACAAGCACGTACCGAGCAATTCAAGCTCGTATAAGGAAACTCATGTGGGGACACCTATCTAATTATTATCGGCAGAAAAACAGTTCGGGTCTATCCTTATTGACAAGGATTAGGGTCACGCGTGCCATTTTTATCAATTATTAAATTTTGAACAAAAGCGTCGCAGATACAGAGATACGTGTTTTAAATTAAAATCAACACGAATAGATTACATCATCCAATGCCTTTCAAAGAATTCGGCAGGAAATGTTAGGCCGTAGGTGCGACTTGTGGGGGTTTTGGGTGGAAAGCAAATAATCAAACAAATACTACTACCTCCGGTTGAGGGGGAGCCAAAATTGTGGGGGTAAAAATTACAGACTGATCAGCATTTAAAATTAGGGAGTGAAAATTATAGAATTGGATCCAAAACTTTTCTTAAATTGTGATTTAGCCTCATAAAAATTTCAATGCTTTCACTCCAATCCCTTTATGAGACTTTTTGATAGGGACTAAATTGAAAATATTCAAATTTGTATGAGGCTAAAGCACAATTTCTGAAAATTTTGGATCCGATTGTTTAATTTTAGGGGGCCACCCCTAGCCCCCCTGATTCTTCCCTTGCTCCGGTCTTAATTATAAGACCTAGTTGATTTTCTTTAGAGAAATTAAGGAAACTAAATAAGTTATTTAATCATTTCATATGTTATGTATCCTTAAATTATATATTAGTTTATTAGTTAAACTAATTAGTTTAAGGATAAAAATAAAAATAAAAATGCTATAAAGTAATTTAATTAGTTTCCTTAATTTCTCAAAAAAGTCAATTAAATCTTATAATTAGGACCGGAAGGAGTTCTTCGGATCTTAAATATAAAATAAAGTTTGTAGTATAATTTATCCTATAAATTTTGTCCTATATTTAGGAATGAAGAGATTATCTCATATCTTTAATATAAGATCCAGTTGACTTTTTTAAAGAGTTTAAAAATTTAAATAAGTTATTTAATTATATTATATGTTGTGTATCATTATATTATATATCAATCTATAAGTTTGATAAATTAGTTTGTAAAAAATGATAAATATAAATATTTTAATGTAACTTATTTATGTTTCTTAATCAATTTTATTATAAAACCTAATTTCTTAAACATAAATAATTTATGTTAATACAGGCACACGCAGGTACCATGTATTAATTCAAGTAAACAGTTAATAGTAACAACTGGACCGGGTTTTTGCTAACCTACTTTGGTTGGGGGCAATGAAGGTTTTTTTTACTACTTATGACGGTGACGTGGGTCATCTTAAATCGAACCGAACCTAAAAATTGACAATCTTATTTCATATTCATTGAATAATAATTTGAATGCCGCTCTAGCCCAAAAGAGAAATCTGAACAGCAAATAGTGCTGCCAATTTTATGAGGCGTATTTAAAATAAAATACCGGTAATTGATATACAATAAAATAAAACGTGACGCAACTATTTTCCACTGGCGAGAAGTCAAACGTAAGCTGCATTCAAGTAATTAATATGTCGAGATCCGATCCAACCACCACCTTGGATAGATAAACATGTAATTGTTCTGTTTTTTATGATTTTATTTTACTTCCTCCGTTTCTAATATAAAATAAATTTGACTATTTTAAATAGGGTAATTAGATTATTTTGCAGTATTTTGTTTTTATTTTTTTCTTCAAATTAGTTAGTTTGAGGAAGGTTGTCAAAATCACAAGTTTTAAATAAACTCGTCATAATGAAGTAAACTTATATTGTGAACTCTAATTGTAACCCGTAAGAGTTTACTTTTACTATTAAATAAATATTAGTAATGTATAATTAAATAATTAAAATATAAAAAATAACAAAAATTGTTTAAAATGAATTTAAATTTAAATAATTGAAATTAAATCAATCAACTTTCATAATTTTTATCACATTTAACAAAAAAAAAAAAAAAAAAGCTATAAATTTTTGTATTTAAAAAGTGAAGCATGATCAAATCAAAGAAATTAACACGGATTTAAGAATGAGTTAATACAATTTTGTAAAAATAAACGTAAAAATAGTAAAAACTTGGTATATAAACTCGTGAGTCTAACTAAAAATAATCAAGAATTTATCAATGACTCAACATAATTTTATACACTAAACGTAAAATTGTTAAACTCGGAGAGCCAACTTTTTGAATTTGACAATAATGTTTGATTAAGAAACTGATATATAATATATGATAATATTAAATAATTTACTTAATTTCATTAATTCTTAAAAAAAATTAATTCTGTTTTACATTAAACACGAGTACTGCTTTTCTTTTTTATTTGGAAGCCGTGCAGCCGCAATGAATGAATATGTGCAATTTGTATTCCCCCACGACGTTTTGTCAATTATATATGTGTCGGCTTGCTAATATATTTATATAATAATTTATTAAAAAAATTGGTACGTTGGAGCTTGGAGGCTGAAGGGGAGGGAGATGATACACACGCGCCAGGGGGTCGCTTAGCCTTATCCCGCGCGGGAAGCGCGGGGAATGCCATCAGCCCTCGCACACATTGACTTGGATTTGAATGACACATCTACTAAGCCCCCATTATGCCACGTGGCATATTTATTTATGGGACAATTACATATAGATCCCAAGGAAGAGAGATATTTACATTTAGGTCCCTTGAAATTACGAAATTACTCAAGTCCCAAGGACTTATGAGTAATTATTTTAGAATGTAAAATTACTTTCTTTGCTGCCCATAGTGCATATTTTACACGAGAAGCGATTAACAACACAAAATGCATAAATTAACAACACAAAATGCAAAATTAACCACAACTTCGAAAACCTTCAATTTGTCATGTCTCACTTCCGGAAGTTGTGGTTAATTTATACATTTTGTGTTGTTAATTTATGCATTTTGTGTTGTTAATAACCTCTGGAAGTGAGACATGACAGATTGAAGGTTTTGAAGTTGTGGTTAATTTATGCATTTTGTGTTGTTAATTTATGCATTTTGTGTTGTTAATTTATGCATTTTGTGTTGTTAATCGCCTCGGAAGTGAGACATGACACATTGAATGTTTTCGAAGTTGTGGTTAATTTATGCATTTTGTTGTTAATTGTTAATTTATGAATTGAATGTTTTGAAGTTGTGGTTAATTTATACATTTTGTGTTGTTAATTTATGCATTTTGTGTTGTTAATCGCTTACGTGTGAAATATGCACTATAGGCAAAGCAAAATAATTTTACATTAAAATAATTACTCGTAAGTCCCTCCTTGGGACTTCTGAGTAATTTCGTAATTTCAAGGGACCTAAATGTAAATATCTCTCTTCCTTAGGACCTATATGTAATTTTCCTTTATTTATTTATTTGAGTTGGAGATGATCAGATGATGCATTCACATCATTTGATAAAAAGAAGCTAGAGCATCGTGTTACATATTTAGTGTTCAGCTCGGCCATATAGTATAACTGATGGCAAAAAACGCATAAATGATTTATATTCTTACACACTATCTATATCTCATGCATTTTATCCTGTTATATGTTCCTTGCTTGTGAAGATAGAACGGAATATAAGACGTGCTACGAATTTTGATTCACTTTAACTAATTATCTTTCTGGTAATAATTATAGGTTAAAGGTCATTTTTGTCACGGAAGTATTGTTAATGGAGTGCCCAACACCCAAAAGTTTTTCGGGTACTAAATTTGCCCCGGAAGTATGAAAAAGGTACCAAATTTGCCTTAGAAGTATGAAAAAAGTAGCAAATTTACCCATCCATTAATTTTGACCGTTAAGTTTGACTAAATGTCCATGTGGCATGCCACCTCATCAACCAATAAGAGTTAAGTATCATTTTTGCCTCGGAAGTTTTCACTAAGAGTAAGTTTGCCCCGGAAGTTTACAAAATGTATCAATTTTGCCCTTCTAAATCAGTCAAATACCACACATGTCATGCCTTGAAAATGTCGAACTTGGAATCCTTGAGATGTTGAGCTCAAGGCAACCAGAATATTTGAAGCCGAACTGGTCACAGGAATCACCACTTATGATTTAAACAAATGATCAGTCTATACAAACGTAAGTGATGCTTCCTCTGAGTTTTGTGATAGACCTTTCGGTCTGTGACAGGTTCGGCTTCATTAAATTGTCATTGAGCTTAACATGTCAAGGATCTCCTTCTTCTCGACTCCAAGTTCGACTTTTTAAAGGCATGATATATGTGGTCTTTGACTAATTTAATAGTCAAATTTTATATTGGGAGAAAGAAGGGCAAAATTGCTACTTTTGTAAACTTCCGGGCAAAATTCCTCAATCCTAAAAAATTGCTGAAAAAAACTTCCGGCAAAAATGATACTTTTGATTGATGAGGTGTCATGCGTGTGATGAGGTGGCATGCCACCTCACATTTTAATGATCTACGTGGACTTCTGTCACTTTTGGGTAAATTTGATACCTTTTCAATACTTCCGGGGCAAATTTGGTACCCGAAAAACTTCCGGGTGTTGGGCGCTCCATTAGCAATACTTCCGTAGCAAAAATGACCTTTCTGGATAATAATTATTTTAAAATACTGGATGCACCTTAATCTTATATAAAATGAAAATTAATGTGATTATAAATTGTACTATTCCTCTAATCTTAATTATAAGATAAAGTTTATAGTACAAATTATATTATAAATTTTATCCTATAATTTAGAGTAAAGTGTCATTTATGGCCGGCCAAAATTGTACCACTCAATCAGTCATACTGATTATGAGTTTGAAGATCGTCCAGTTTTGAAGAAAAGGTGGGGAGCGGACCGCGGAGAGAAGCCGGATCCTCTTCCAATGGGCAACGTATGTCCTCCACTCTCAATGTTCCTCCAATATTTGGGGGTCCTACATGCCATATGATAAAACTCACGCACGCGCGCATCACCTGCGTGAGTTAGCACGTGCTCCTCCTGTGGGATATGCAGATGGGAAGTTTCTCTGTTTCAACATTTAGTGCCATTTCTCATTTAATTAGAATCTGAACGCACTGATATGCGAGCGAATATCGGACTTGGTGAGTGGCTTTCCTCAACACGCTCCCAAGAGTAGTGACTGACTCAGCTTCATTCATTCCAGTTTTGGCTGCTCACCCTCATGGAAATGGAATCTGGACTTCCTGCTAATCGGAGTCCTTCTCCGGTTAGCACCTTCATTTGCTTTTGCTCTGCCATTGTTCTGAAATTCGAATAAACACGAGTGTCCTAGTGTTTTTGTTTGATTCATTTGCTTCTGAATTTCGTTTTCTGTTGGCTGTTCTACGGTTTGATCTCACTTGCCTTTCTGTACTGTGCTAATGCAATGGTTTGAATTTGAATTTTGCGAGTTTTTTTATTGCATCTTGGCCCTTGTTTCTGCTTGCTTTTGATGGCTGTGGTTAATTCAGTGTGAGCTAAGTTTTTCTTTCTAGGGTGAGCTGAAGTTCTTTGACTTGGGTCAGTGGAAGTGTTGCCGAATTCTTTATTATTTGCTCTGCTTTTTATACTTCTCTTTTCATAAGCTTATTATATTTGATTCAGTCTCTAATTTTACTACAGAAGCCTATCATGCAAATATATTTGATGATTTCTCTTTTTCCTTAGCATAAAATTTTAATATATTCATTTGCGGTAGAAATTGAGTGATCCAATCACTCAATTTCTATAGAAACAAACTAGAGTGAACCAGTTATATTTCCTCAGTTTCGGTATCCTATCTTTCCTCGAGATGGCGGTCAATGAAATTTTGACAGGGGCACATGATTTTCTCAAGAGACGGTGAATATGTTGTTGTTCCCTTGAGCTTGATTAAAGCGATGGGGTTTCAACAATTCACCATCCTTTTAAGCCACTCTGTTTCGATCAAAACGTCAACCTTTTGATTTATAAAGTTCCATAATTTGTTGTATTTCGCGAAAGTAGATATTGTTTGAATTTTTTCTTTTGTTCAATATGTTAGCTATTAACAATTGATGTGATTTTTTAAGAAAGTTATTCTAATTAAAATTTCTACCTATTAAGATGTTTTCCAATATATGATTCTAACATATATTTTGATTCGTGGCCACTGTCACTGGTATGGCACTGTTTACTTTTTCAAGTATGTAATCATTTGAATCATAGAAGCCTAATGGTTTTCTTATTTTCTGGTGCTTTGCAGATGTCATGGGCAAACCTCTCTAAGAATTTAATATTGGCATATCAAAGCTTTGGTGTAGTATACGGAGATTTAAGTACATCACCTCTCTATGTTTTTACAAGCACAGTCGAAGGGAAGTTGCTGAAGCACTATGACGAAGAGACCATCTTTGGCGCATTTTCATTGATATTTTGGACCCTGACATTCATACCCTTGCTTAAATATGTTTTAATCTTGTTGGGTGCCGATGATAATGGTGAAGGTATTATGCAATTAAATTCTGCATATAGGTTACTGCATTCCCATATCATCTCTTTTTTTCTTCAATTCTTTTTGGGTAGTGAAAAGGCTATAAGGTTTATGCTCTGATTGTGATACAACATTTGTTAGGTGGGACATTTGCTCTCTACTCACTGCTTTGTAGGCATGCCAAGTTTAATTTACTTCCTAATCAACAAGCAGCTGATGAGGAGTTGTCATCTTACAAATATGGTCCCTCTTCACAGGCTGTAGCCTCTTCCCCACTAAAGAGGTTTCTGGAGAGGCATAAACGGTTAAGAACAGCACTCTTAGTTGTGGTACTGTTTGGTGCTTGCATGGTCATTGGTGACGGTGTTCTCACTCCTGCAATTTCAGGTAAGCTAATATGTTAATTTATAGAAATTTGGCTGCGCATCACTAGTCCTCAAATGATAAAAATGCAAAAGAAATGGAGAAGAATCTGTTAATTTTAACGTCTGAATTCTGAATAGCCCAAATGGCTTCCAACAGACATTATGGACTCTCCAATTTTATATTCTTATATTCTAAACTTTGAAGCTAAAATTAAATACTGTTACTTTAGACTAAAAGGCCTTTCATAGTCACCTAAGCTTTCTTGTCTACGAATTTTATCCTAATGTACTAATGCTCAAAGGTGCTTATAGTTTTAGTCTTAATAGATTGACACGAGATAACAACTTCAGTTTAATATTTATTATTGCTTTACTGAATAATTGATAGTTTGACTTTTTTTACGAGGATAATCTGGTGTATAATAAGAAATTAACCATCCACCCACTCTTACCTTGCAGTTCTATCATCAGTATCAGGAATACGAGCAACTGCGAAGAACATCACTGATGGTGAGTCTGTTCTTATTTGTTGTATTTTGTTAAAGATGTTACAATTCTCACCATTGCTTTACCCAAGAATATAAAAGCTGGCTTACCATGGAAATTCCATTTTATTTGCAGGTGTACTTGTATTGCTTGCTTGTGTCATCTTGGTTGGCCTGTTTGCTCTGCAGCATTTTGGCACCCATAAAGTAGCATTTATGTTTGCACCAGTTGTTATAGTATGGCTTATTTCAATTTTCTCTGTTGGGCTTTATAATACAATATATTGGAATCCAAAGATAGTTCGAGCTCTATCTCCTCACTATATCTTCAAGTTCTTCATCAAGACTGGCAAAGAAGGCTGGATTTCTCTTGGGGGGGTTCTTCTCTGCATAACTGGTTTGTTATACCTAGATCGGCATGGCATTCATTTTTCATGCATCATATTTATTGGGACATTATATTTCCATTTCTACTTCATGAATGCGCTGTGACTCACTAAAAGATGAGATATGATCACTAAGACCTTAAATTCATTACTAGCTTACCTTTTTCACAGGAACTGAAGCTATGTTTGCTGATCTTGGCCATTTCACTGCTTTGTCAATCAGGGTGAGCTTGTAACTTGACTTAATATTTAAAATGTGTGATATAGTCCTTGTCTTTGCATTAAAATGTGAAAAATTTATAGTATCCACACTATTACTGCAGTGGTAATTAGCATGCAATCCCTGGGTGAAGATGAGAAATTTATTAGTTTTTTTGGGTTCTTGTGCAGCTTGCATTTGCTTTTGTAATATACCCTTGTCTGGTAGTACAGTACATGGGCCAAGCTGCTTTTTTGTCTAAAAATCTCAACTCCATCCATAACAGTTTTTATGACTCAATACCTGGTTAGTGAATCTGAACCTCTGACTTACTGGTAACTCAATCAAAACTGAACTATCACAAATTTTTTGAATTATTTGATAATTTTGTATGCCCTGCAGGACCTGTGTACTGGCCTGTCTTTGTTATTGCAACCCTTGCTACTATTGTTGGTAGTCAGGCTGTTATCACTGCCACCTTCTCCATCATCAAGCAGTGTCATGCACTCGGTTGCTTCCCTCGAGTCAAAGTTGTACACACCTCAAAACATATATATGGACAGATCTACATCCCAGAAATAAACTGGATACTTATGATCCTCACTCTTGCTATAACCATTGGATTTCAAGACACAACCTTAATTGGAAATGCTTATGGTAATTAATTCGCTAAAAGCATCTCTCTCTGTTTTTCTCCTCAGAAGCACACATTTATATAGGGTTCTGCATTGATATGCCAGTTCCACAAAATTCCTAGTAAACATGCTCAAAATTTGTTTATTTTGCTTCTTTGCACCGGAATGAACCTGTGCTAAGTTTTCAAACAAAAAATTCCACGACACTGAATCTGCAGTATAATTTCCTTTGAACGCATGGTATATCAGCTAATCAATGAAGAGAGAAAAAAGGACCCAACACCCTCCCCCCCCAAAAAAAAAAAAAAAAGAGAGAGAGAGAGAGAGAGAGAGCTGAACTTGTTTTGTTTTTAAAAATCTTACCGATGTTCATTCTTATTGGGTATTTGGTTCACAGGACTTGCTTGTATGACAGTCATGTTTGTGACAACATTTCTGATGGCTCTTGTCATCATCTTCGTCTGGCAAAAAAGTGTTCTGCTCGCCACAATATTTCTTTTATTTTTTTGGGCAATAGAGGCTGTATATCTATCAGCAGCATTCATAAAGGTGCCTCAAGGAGGATGGGCTCCTCTTGTCCTGTCATTCATCTTCATGGCTGTCATGTATGTATGGCATTATGGTACTCGTAGAAAGTATAGCTTTGATCTCCACAGCAAAGTTCCATTAAAATGGTTATTAGGATTAGGTCCTAGCCTTGGCATTGTCCGTGTCCCAGGGATTGGTCTCATCTACTCAGAACTGGCAACAGGAGTACCTGCAATATTTTCTCACTTTGTAACAAATCTCCCTGCATTTCACAAAGTGCTGGTTTTTGTTTGTGTAAAATCAGTTCCTGTCCCATACGTCTCACCTGAAGAACGATTCCTTGTTGGGCGAGTCTGCCCCAGGTCTTATCGAATGTATAGGTGCATTATTAGATATGGGTATAAGGACATTCAAAGAGATGATAATGACTTCGAGAATCAGCTCATACAGAGTCTAGCTGAGTTTATCCAAATGGAAGCAGTTGAACCACAACTCTCAAGCCCTGAAAGTTTTTCACTTGATGGGAGGATGGCTGTAATAAGCACCAGAAGCTTGGAATCAAATTCAACATTAATAGTGTCTGAACATGAGGATGTTGGTGCAGACGACTCCATTGCTAGCAGCAAATCAATTACCCTGAGAAGTTTGCAATCCATTTATGAAGATGATAACACACAAACCAGGAGGCGCCAAGTAAGATTTCAGCTACCTAACAATCCGGGGATGGATCCTGCTGTGAGGGAAGAACTTCTGGATCTAATTCAAGCAAAGGAGGCTGGGGTTGCATATATTATGGGTCATTCATATGTAAAGGCAAGAAAGTCGTCTTCATTCTTGAAAAAGCTTGCGATTGATATTGGATACTCATTTCTACGTAAGAATTGCAGAGGTCCATCCGTGGCCCTTAACATTCCTCACATTAGTCTCATCGAAGTTGGGATGATATACCATGTCTAGTTGTTGACGGAATTTTGCAACTTGATTGGTGGAGGCAAGGGTAGCTCTTAGAAATGTTTAGAAGTGACTATTCCCCTCTCACGTGGGAATGTGCATTTTGACACAGGGTAGGGGTTATGGTCATGTCTATCTTTGCTTTCAGCTCCTCTCTTTCTGATGTGTAAATTATGTGATATATGTCAATAATTTATCTAGAGTTTTGGTTGTTGATAGAGCATAATAACATTGTCAATCTGTATAGCCAACCTCACTTAATGGAATAAGGCTTGTTATTGTTATAGTGGCAGGATGCATGTACTTTCTTTCTAGATATTTCATTTCAAATGTGATGAGTCCAAACCTGACCGTCTATCTGTTATTGCTTTGTGGTAATTGCTCTAGCTGGCCAAAAAAGTCATTAAGGGGAGACAGTGTTAGAGATGAATCAATCAAAGTGATATGGAGAGTATTCTGGCAAATGAAAATGTCTTCCTAATCCACCTTTTTTTCTTCCCGTTGAAGCTTCTCAAGAGTACTGCATCTTCTTTGTTGTCAGAGTTAAGTCATAAAAGCATCTAATATCTTTTGTCACTGTACTCCCTACAGTTCAATATATTTATTATAGTGGATCTTATATTATGGAGGAAGTATATTCTATGTAATAGCGGGATAAGAATCTAGTGATAATCTCTTTCTGCAATGCTCGTTTGCAAGGTCATGAACAAATGTATACGACACGATCCCATCACTTTCACGTTGGCCTTGAGTTCTTAAATGGGTAACAAAATAATGGAAGTGGAAAGCGAAATGAGTGATGGATCAACTAATGCAGCTCTCATTAACGGTGGAGCTGATACTATGCGGTGTGAATGGAAATACTGTTTTCTTTTCCCTTTTCAGTGGCATTATTTTCTTTTCTTTTTTTCTTCTTTTTTAAATAAAAAATGAGGTTTATTGATGGATGAAATTCAACGTGTTTTTGTCGTATGCCCTTCCATATGTTCAATCTAAGTCAGGGATCCATTATTACGTGGACCACTAAGGAAATCGACAGGTGTCCACTGCTGACAGCGATGAATGGTGGGGATCGGGAGCCCGCTTCACTGGGCTCCTGGGGGCGAGGCGAGATTGGGATAACTCGTCATAATGGAATCGATTCGGCGAATACCTTGTGATCGGAAGGCCCGCTTCAACGCACGCACAGCAATACACAAGGGCTCCAGGGGCGGATCCAAAAAATTACAAAAGGGGATATAATTGGGTTCTTTTTTTTTTAAGAAAAATTTTAAATGCATTAAAAAATAAAAGAATATAAACAAGAAAAAAATATATCAAAAAACTATTTATGAAATCAAGTGAATACTGATGATGTAATAAGAGAGGTAATTATTTTACAAACTTGTCATTTAGAAAAGTAGGCTAAGATCTTTTATAAATAAATCAACTATATAAATTACAATAAAAGGTGGACCAATATAAGTTCAAGTATTTTAATAACAAAAGTACTACCTCCTGTCCTAATTATAGGAATACTTTTGTAGTGCAATCTGTCTTAAAAGTGTTAGTATAATTAGGACACGAGGGAGTATATTACAATAAAAATAATTACAATGTCATCATTCTTGACCTTATTTTTTAAAATTCCATCATAATTGCCTTATTATCAATTCTACCAAATACATCTTTTTCAATATAAGGTACTAAACAATCATTCATCTCTCATCCGATTACGAAGTGCAGTCTTGATATATTAAGGATAAACACTTAAATTAAAGGTGGACAATCATTCAAACATATTAAATTTTTTATTAAATAATAATAATAATAATAATCTCCAGATTTAAAGGGGTGGGCACTTGCCCCCCTTGTGTTGTATGTGGGTCCGCCCATGAGGGCTCCAATACCCTTTCGGGTTTGCCGAGCCCTTGATGGAGTTGGATCTTCAAGTTCCGACTTCGCGGGCTCCCCCTCAGGTCAGGGTTTCCTTCCTCTCTGGTAATTTCAGCATTAAGCAATTCCTTTATTGTGTGGCTTGCGAACAAACCCGATTGACAATGGCAGATCGAGGTATAAGACTTAGGGGCAAGTGCCCCCTTAAAATAACGAATGATATATATATATATAAATATATGTGTATGTATATTATAAAAAAAATCTCAAAGCCAGTTGAATGATTGTTTAATACCTTTTATTCCTTGATGTATTTTCAACTATGAAATACATTAAGAATACACTTCGTAATCGGATGAATGATTGAATAATTGTTAGTGCCTTATATTAAAAAAGATGTATTTGATAGCATTGATAATAAAACAATTATGATGGAATTCCAAAAAATAAGGCTTAGAAGGATGACATTGTAATTATTTTTATTGTAATATAGTTTTGTTATTAAAATATATGTAATTGAACTTATTGAGTGTCCAGTCTTGCTATTTCTAAATGACAATTTTGTAAAATAACTGTCTCTCTTATTACATCATCAGTATTCACCTAATTTCATGAATATTTTTTTTCCTTTTTTTTTTTATATTCTTATGTTTTTTAATGTATTTAAAAATTTTCTTAAAAAAAACATTCGCCCTGAATTCCCGCACAAATTATGCCCCTCCATAAATTTCTAGATTCACCCCTATTGACGTATCACTTTCATCTCTTCCGATATGAATGTTATCAATCAACGTGTTGTTATATGGTTTGTGACATTCATGTTCACACGTTCATGTTCGATTCTTTCTTGTTTAAATTGCACTACATAAGGTAGACTATAATGCTATTATTTTTCCTTTATTCTGAAGATCGATTCTTCATTGCACCTGATTCACATTCTTGATTTGAAAGATCTCTTCATCTTTTCAAATTGAAAACTGTAATGAATTTTTTCAAGAGTATAAATGGGAATAAATTTCTGCATTTACTACAGAAAAACAATTCTACTGCAAACCCAAAACTATGCCATTTTTGCCTTTTTTCCCCCTCTTAATATATCTTCTTCAAAGCAAGCCACACACCCACTGCCTAAACCCTAAACCGCACAGCAAAAAAAAAAAAAAAAAATCAAAACAAACTCACAATGGTCACAGAACCACTGGGGAGGATATTTCGCTTCTCTTGGCGGGCTCGACGGCCTGCAAAAACTTTCCGGCTAAGACATTCCTTTGTGGGTTCAAAACTGAACACAAGCCCCTCACGTATTTTAAATGTGAGAGATCGGAAGGTATGGCGGCGTCCGATTTCAACAAAGGCACCCCTTCGATAGACTGATCGTTGCCATTGCCATAAGCCTCGTGCTCGAAGTGATCAAGCACAACGACGAGGCAAAGGAAGCAGGAGGGGAAATCTACGAGAACGGAGGACGAAGGTCTCTAGGAAAGGAACAGAATACCTTCGTCCTCTGTTCTCGTAGATTTCCCCTCCTGCTTCCTTTGCCTCGTCGTTGTGCTTGATCACTTCGAGCACGAGGCTTATGGCAATGGCAACGATCAGTCTATCGAAGGGGTGCCTTTGTTGAAATCGGACGCCTCCATATCTTCCGATCTCTCACATTTAAAATATGTGAGGGGCTTGTGTTCAGTTCTCCACAAAGGAATGTCTTAGCCGGAAAGTTTTTGCTCATTGAAGTACAGTATGCTGTTTGGTGCTTGCATGGTGGTAGGTGATGGTGTGGTCACGCCCGGGCCGTTGAGATGTCAATGAGGTTTTTAGAATGAGCTTCTGATAATGTCATTTTGATGTACAGAAAACATGGACGCAAGGTTAGTTATTGAATATTTCTCTTTATTTGATCTCCTTTGTTGGTCAATGGTGATGTCCTTTCTTGTCCCATTCTATCGGCTACGAAGTCAGTTTTGTTTTATAAGTTTTATGTTTTTTGCAGGAGAGAACTTGTATTGCTCGCCTGTATCATATTGGTCGGTCTTTTTTTTTGCTCTCCAACATTACGGCAATGTTTTCTCTTTTGCTAATAGTCTGGCTTGCATCTTCAAATTCTTGGAAGAGACTAGTTTGGATGGTTGGAAACTTGGAATTCTCTTGGAGGGATTTTTCTTTGTTGTGCTGGTGTGTTAGACCTGATCAGGCCTACGTAGCATTTTGTCTGTTATGTATGTCCCATAAATTATTGGTCACTTTTATGCGCATATGTTATGGCTTATGTTTTGGTTAACAAATAATCCAACTGAATTTTCATTTACAGTACTTTTTTGAACTCGTACCAAACTAGTTCACCACCCCTTGACTGAGTATTTTGTCTATCCCCATTCCCCAGGGTCTGAAGCTACGTTCGCAGATCTTGATTTTTCCAAAAAATGCACATTTTTTCAATTATCTCTGTTAATATGCACAATTAATGAGGTAACTTAAGAAGGAAAACAATAAGATTGAGACAAAAAGCAAATTTTTTTTTCTATCTTTGAGACAAAATAGAGATATTAATCACTTCTCCATTTTATGATCATACAATGCAAAATTAATTCTTTAAAGGGAAAATCCCAGAAAAATTTGTTAAAATAGGAAAATTAATAACTCAAGCATCTATATTAACAACTTTAATAAGAAAAATTCAAAAAAAGACATTGGTTTCCGGAGCTCTGGTGAAGGTTATTAAAAACTCAAATATCTATGTTAACAACTTTTATATCGCTATTATCAACTCAAGTATCTATATTAATAACTTTAGTCAAAGAAATTCAAAAAAATATGTTAGCCGCTAGAGCTATGGTGATGGTTATTAACAATTTAAGCATCTATATTAATAATTTTAATATCGCTATTAACAACTTCAAGATATGAAAAATTCACAAAATATATATATATATATATATATATATATTGGCCGCCAGAGCTCCGGTAAAAATTATTAGAAAATATTCAATAAATATCTCGTTTACAACTTTAGTATCGCTATTAAGAACTTAAGTATCTATATTAATAACTTTAGCCTGATAAATTCAAAGCAAATAAAGATTTGGAAACTTTTTTTAGTATATAATTATATAGTAAAAATGATTTCTCATTCGACACCATATTTATAGCAATTAAAAAATATTGTGTATAGCGTAGAATACACGTTTGAATTCCATAAGCACACTTTTTTTTTTTTTTTTTTTTTATCAGATAAAGTAGTAATTTCATTAAAGATGAATAGAGGAAAAATACAAAGCCCACCATAATACACTTGCATTGAAAGAAAAAAGAAAGCTGAGACACATAAAAATCCATAGAAACTATAGACAAAACCTAACCACAATAAAAGTTTTGAGGGAAGCCGTTGGTACTAAGGACTTCAACTACCGTCATCATTTCACCAAGAACTGTGGGAAAAGAAGCGTCATCACCAACATCAATGCCATGGAAAAAGGGGTAGGGGTGCAAAGAACCATTTACTCTTTTATTATAAGGGAAAACCATTTGCCCTAGTCGTTTGGGGATTTTTTTTTTTTTTTTTTTTTTTTTTTTTTATACAAAAAAGTTTAGGTGGGGTTAGACACTGGTACTTCATTAGAGTTAGGACATCTCTTTAGATTCAAAGAATGCTTACAGAGATATTTGTAGATCGTCCACCAATCAGATCCTCATATCGATGAGAATGTTAATAAAATATTAAAAAGCTTTATATGTGGGAGCGCGCATGCTATGATGCGAGTGAGGTAAACTTCTGGGCCGATATGCTTTCAGACGAGTAATGGGTTTAAGCCTCTATCGCAAAGCCCACACCTTCTGTTTTTGGGCCAGTTTAAAATAACCATGGAAACATGGGAGAATTTCAATAAACATTGACCATGGAAAAGGGGTCGACACTCATTAAAGGGAGGGTTTGATCCTGGAGTTGGTCAAAACGTTTGGGGAGACATCTTAACTCTTAGGTGTTTAAATTAACGCCTGAAAGTAATAGACGACTTGCTCTGCCTAACATCGGTATCATCCAATATAAGAGATTTATTATTATTATTATTATTTATATAGTAGAGATCATTTTAATTACATGGAATTAATTTAGCTTTCAAAAAATTATTTTAATATATTTTGAGGGGAGGAAATTTTGTTATGAGTTGAATTCAAAAGTTAGAAAAGTGACAATCTTTTTATATTGTAAGGAGCTGGCTTTATAATCTTTTGCACTCACCTCCACAAACGTTTGACACCCAAAAATTCAACAGTCACTCATCGGATTCTTCCAACTCTTTAACCTCTCCAACAACAGAACCACTTACTTAGATGGGCAAAATTTGTAGTTTCCTGTGGGCTAACACCAAGAAACTATTAGCAGTTAGATTCATAACCAGGAAAAAAACAAACAAATCCATACTATGAAGGTATAAATTCAACCAGATAAATTTATATTTATAGAAATGTTTCAAAAATCAGCAACGACCTTTGGGAATGATAGAGGAAAGTTCTCAAGAAAATGAAAAGTGATGGAAGAAATTCCACACATGCAATTATTGGGATTGAGAATAATGCTGAGAGCCATCAAGCTCATCCTATAGATGAGATCCGGCTTGACCATGGCAACGAACACAGAGAACTTCACAATGTTGTTGCTGTTTTTGTCGGCTTTTCTGGATCAGTGCCTCTAGCTAATCCTCACTAAGCTTCAAACCTTGTGGTCGTCTGTGAAGCTCACTTGACTATAATCAAATAATCTTAGCATCGAACCTTCCACCTCGTCGCTGCTTGTGAAGAAGAAGACGATGATTAGAGAGAGCGGCGAGAAAATGGCAGAGCACCGAGAGCCTCGGTAGAATGAGAGAAAGGAGGGGTAATGAGGTAATTTAAAAATATTTTTAATTTCAAATTCAGTACATAGACTCAGTCACTCAGAGAGTCTCTGGCCTAAATGTGAGCATAATTATTGATTTGTTGAAAATATTTATTTGTGATTGTTCCTACTTTAAAACTAATAAGTAATGTGCAATAAAATTCTTTAATTAGTTACTATGTTTATGATAAGGGAGGAGTACTTACTAAATTCTTATCAAGGAAGACTTTGTATATATTTTTTTTTAATCTTTATTATAAAGCATTAACTAAGGATTCTCATAAACTAATAAAAACAGTTTAAGTTATTAAATTTATCCTAAAATTTAAATAATTTCTAATATTACTCCTACTAATACATTAAATTCTAATATTATATTAATTATTATTCTAACCCAATACTCTTATTAATTATAATTATCCATAGAAACAATATTTAATGTTTTTTGAAAACAAGCAAATATATTAGTTAGTTGGTGCCCTTTGTAACAAGAACCAATCAGAGTACCGAGGAGTGATTTTTTTGGAATTTCACAATAAAGACGAATTGTGCATAATAATTAACATTTTTTCACAGACAATTATATACCGACATACTTAAGCAGCCCAGGCCCCAATGTCAGATAAAAGCTTCTGTTCATGTCCACGGGCCTTTCTCCATTTTGGGCCGTTTGGTTAGGAAGAAATTCATTATCTCGACAAGTCAAACGGTCCTGAATCATGATTCCACTTGCCAACTGTCGCTCTGTTGCCTATTCCGTAGCTAACACGATGTCATGAAAATGAAACACAGTACATTAAAGAATAAAAATCATCAATAAATAAATAGCGGAGAGACCTCACGCCGGACCCGCGGGAATTAAAATGCCATCATCCTTCTCGCTCCTTCTCTCCTCTCCTGTAATTTGCCAAACAGCGGCAGCGGGCTCTCCGGTTCCCGCGGAAGTAAACGTATGTTGCTGGTGTGGTCCTCCTAATAATGGCTGATCGCAAGCCACGATGAATGTCATTTATGGTTTCGTTGCCTTCTGATCCAAATAAAAGGGCCACGTACTGCCGTTACTCAATTGATTCATTGCCTATTGATCTGTATTGGAAGGCCCAAAAAGTTTGTTACTTTCTGAGTCAAACAGTGGCCACATCTTCTGTGCTCTGCACCGACTATTTTACCCACCCTTTCTTGTCTGGAGATATTTACTGAGAATCCAGTATGAGTTTTCAAGACCTCCAGGGCGGGGCCAGGCGACCCGCTTCCCGAACTCAATCGCCGTCGCAGACGGTGGCTGCTGGAATTTTCCAGATCAATACAGGCGTCGCCACTTTCCGACGACTCGTTGATGCCATCGGAACCGTCAAAGACACCGTCGGTCACCGCCACAAGCTGTACGTTTATGTCTACTTTCCGAAACTAACTGCCCTTTTTCTTTTATACGGTTTTTTCTGGCGCGTTTTTGTTTGTTACTTAACCGCTCTCTCTGGTTTTGTGTACTATTTGGTAGGCACGAAACGAGGCAGCGGATATTGCAGCTGGTGAAGGATACTTCTGCAAAGCTCAAAGCCTTGAGCGAATCCGATCTTGCTGCCGATGCCGATGCCGATGTATGATTTACTTTTATGTCTCACTCTGTCTTTCAGTTGTTTGTTGTTTTTCCTAGCCTAATTGCTGCATCTCGAGTGACTTTGTTACCCATAACAATTACCCCAATGCTGGACAACTAGAAAGGGAAGAAAAATCTTCCGTATTGTTTGTTGTTTCGATTTTCATACTGTCTCTGGTCCTGAACTTGATGCTCACATTTAGGCCCATTCATAGCATATGAGTTAGTTATATTTATGCTGTCAAATTTTCTGAATGAGGGAAAGAAAGTTTTTATTCCATTAAGTTTCTATCCTTTGTTGAACCAGTCTGGTAAGAAAATTGAAGATGCAAAGCTGGCGAGAGATTTTCAAACCACATTGCAAGAATTCCAGAGAGTGCAACAGCTTGCCTCTGAGCGCGAATCTACCTACCTTCCCGCTGCTCCAGCTTCTTCCTTACCTGCAAGGTCAAATGATTTTTTGCATAATAAATATGCTTGTATACCTTCAAATTTGTTATTCCCCCTTTCCTTTTCTGATTCCTGTATTTACGTTGTTTTTTAAAAAAACAGCTCTGGCTCTGTTGGGGAATCAACTGACATAGGTCAGGAAAGCCAACCTTTAATCAGGGAACAAAAAAGGTAAAAGTTTACGCTAGTCCCTTGTGCCCTGCATAATTTATTTGTCATATACTCAACCCCTGGCAGTAACAAGAGCTGTTATTGGTGGTCTGATTTTATTGAACAATGATAAAAATGAAGGCAGGAGATACTCTTATTAGATAGTGATATTGCATTCAACGAGGCCATGATTGAAGAACGAGAGCAGGGCATCAAGGAGGTAGAGGTGCAAATTGGACAAGTAAATGAAATTTTCAAGGATCTAGCCGTTCTGGTTCATGAACAGGGGGTGGTTATTGGTAAATGAAATTACCATTTTGCATAATGGGAATTTATATAGCTTGCCTTTTGTTGCTGCATTTATTTTTGGCAGGCTCATATAGTTTGATTCATTGTGGCAGATGATATTCAATCAAATATTGATGCTTCTGCGGGTTCAACAACCCAGGCTACTACACAGCTAGCCAAGGCTTCCAAAAATGTGAAATCTAAATCTTCATGGGTGAGTTGTAAAGACCTTGACATACTTATAAGCTCTAATAAACATCGAACAATTACTCCTAAATATAGGAGCTAATTGGGGATATGTTTTTATCCTAAATGTAAAGCCACAGTCGTTATTATTTTTTCCCCAAACTACTCCTATAGGTAGGATTCTGATATGCTTATCGAACAAGAATTGAGAAAATAAAGTAGAGGAGACACTAGAAAGGGGACTAAAAGAGATAGAGAGCTAACTAGGCTCTCACAAGTCTTTATTCATACTCATAGCAAAACTGATCTGCCTCTTACAGAATAGAGGAGCAGGCTATTTATACCTCTCACAAATCCTAACTAATGGGTTAATGACTAATTACCCTATTACTTATTTAGTTTACACTTAGGTCCCTAAATGCTGATTATTCTATTTATATATCAGATTCTCATATGATGTATAAGTTAAGTTGATAATACCCTAATGTAAATGACTAAAAGGAGGGCTATTTTATGAAAACCGGTGCACATCTTTTACAAATAACCAACAAGATTCTGTAACCCATGTGAATTAGTTAACTAGATCTTTCATTTGGAACTAGAGGGGATATATGGTTTTAGCGATTTCTAACGTGGAACCAAACACATTGCATCATAAGTAGGCAAGTCAACTATATTAAAATTTGAATGATAACTTCCAATTTAACATCTGCGGGGGACAATGTCTATTTTGAATTATGTATGATGGTTTTGTCGCTGCATCTAGTCTTACATAAACTTGATGATTTATAAATATTTGAATTTTTGTTTTTGTGCAGTGTTGGTGGGTGCTTATAATTCTTGTTATAGTGGTGGTCGTGGTTCTTATTTTTCTCATTATTTAGCATGCAAGTGCGTACATGCTGGCATGGGATGATTTGGCCGGACAGACTTTTGGCTTGTTCAGGATCACCTTTCTGATTTTGGTGTGAATTTTTCTAATTTTTCTCTTATTGCGTGAGTCCTTAACTGCGTTAAGGCTTCAAAGAGTGTATGGCGGCCCTTCACAGCCAGTAGTTTAGAGAAGGAATAGCGAATCCACAAAAAGCTGGCCGGATATCTAATGTAAAGATGCTAGAGTTTGTAGATACTGCTGAAGCTTGAGAGTTTGACTAATGCCAAATGTTCGTGTGTTTCTCTTATATGTTGCTATTATGGTGTTTGGGGCTATTTGTGTGGTGCACGCCAATTTATCCATTTCTTCAATTGTATCAAACCAAAGACAAGAGTGAAGGAAATGAGGCAGTTCTCTCATTGCCTTTGGAGTCTTGTTTGTGTAGCATTCTAGTGTGCTTGAGTGGAAGAAGATACAATATATTTCCATTTTTTTAGTGCATTACAAGAGTTTGATCCCTAAACTTTTTATTTATGTTTCACTTTATTTTTGCAACCTGAAATTGATTATCTTTAATCTGAAAAAAAGGGAACAAGACTTGCTTATTTGAATTTTAAATCTTAATGCACCCTTTTGAGCGGCCTCGTCCGTTTTACATGACTACTTTTTTATTTAAAAAAACTGAAAGAAAGCTTTGCAAATCCTCCAGAATTCACATGCTCCGTTATTGCTTATTATTATTATTATTTTGGATAAAACAGGCAAGCCGAGGCTTGATAAAATTGTTCAGGAGCCAGATTGTAACAATCTAGCCCCTTAATACATCAAAAAAGAAAACTAAAAAGAATATAATCATTGGTCTTTTAAAGCCATATCTAGACAACCTCTAGGGATAGTTGGGACCAAAACTACCTCAGCATCAACCGCAACGCCATGACCCTGTTTGGCCATATAATCAACACATGAAATGTTATCTCTTGAAGTGTGATGGAGTTCCACTTCCTAGTCTCGATACAAAAGATCTCTAATGTCCCCAATAATATCTCTCAGAGGGTGATCTATGAGATAGTCTCCCAAAAGGATATTAATAGCATCAAGGGAGTCGGAATAGATGAGGATTTTTTGTAAACCCATCTGCTGCCCAATTCTTAGCCCTAGCATAATAGCATAGATTTCAGCTTCAATAACTGTATGAAGGCCAAGGTATTTGGAAAAGCCCATCAACCATTCGCCCTGAGAGTTTCTTACCACTCCCCCACAAGCCACTTTGTGTTGGTGTTGAAAAGAACCATCCACATCAATGCGGATGACATTTGCAGGAGGTCCAAGCTTGTCGAGCCTGAAGATCTGGTGACTTAGAATCTGTTTTGCATCGCTTTCCATGAGAAGGTAGTTACATTGGTGAAGCATTTCCCTGGTGTCTGTGTTCTTTCCCTGAAATAAAAATTTGCAGCTGGTTGTCCAAAGGATCCAGCACCCCAGGCTAAAAATTCTTGTCCACGAGAAGTTCCGAAGCTTCCTTTTCCAGGTTTGTGGTTGGTGTTCCAGCTAAGCCAATCCTGCAAACTACCATTAAAAAACTGAGAGAAATAGTTAGGCATTAAAATTTATTTCCATAAGTTTTTCGCTCGCTCACAGTCTCTAATGATATGGATTATACTTTCCACATTGTTACGTTGGAAAGGACAGAGACTATCATTGGTAAGGCCCCTCCTAGTTCTAAGAAGGTTGGTGACAAGTCTCTCATAGCCAACTTGCCACATGAAAAATTTCACTTTCTTAGGTAATTGCCATTTCCAGATCTGTGTCCAGAGGCTGTTGTGGTTCACTGCTCCTCTGTCAGAAAGAAATTGGTAGGCAGATTTCACTGAAAAACATCCGTCTTTAGCTTTTCTCCAAGTGAAACGGTTAGGCAGGTTATTGGAGGGAGGGAGCATTTTGGAAATAGTATGGATAATAGCATAAGGTAACAATCCTTGCCATCGATTAGTGTCCCATCTTCCATTCCTCAAAACCTGGTCACTTACCGTCTTATCTTCATTAATTAAGGAGGGATCGTGGACATATGATATGATGGGGCGGTCAAGGGGAAGCCAAAGATCGTACCAGAATTTGGTTCCCATCCCATTATTAACTTTTTTCCCCACTCTACTAAGAAATTGGTCCCAAACTTCAGCAATCGCTCTACAAGCAGATGAGGAGTTTTGCTTTTTGGAAACAGTAGGCATAGGAGGTTGCCGTAGTTATATTTAGACCAATGACATTGAACCCAAAGAGTATCTTTCTTTGTTAGGAGGCTCCAGTAGAGTTTCAAAATGAAGGCTTTGTTTTGTCGTCGAAGATTTTTGAAGCCCAATCCCCTCGCTTCTTTGCTTGAGTAATCTTGTCCCACGCAACAAGATGCATTTTTTTCATATCTTCATCTTGTGACCATAGGAAATTCTTGGAAATCTTCTCAATTTCATTGATAGTGCAAATAGGGAGAAGAGTTGATTGCATACAGTAGCTGGGTAGAATAAGCACCGAGCGACCTGCAATAGTTAAGAATTTACTTTTCCACATCGAGCTTTTGCACAATGGGATGGTATGTAGCCTTAGTAACTCTTTTGTGGATGATCGGGACCCCAAGTATTTCCCAAGGTCTGCAGTGAGCCCAATCCCAAGTAGCTGACTCAATTCCAAAGCTATATTGAAATTGACATTTTTGGAGCAAGACATTCGGGATTTCTCTAAATTAATTCTGTGGCCCGAGACTTCACAAAAGCTTGCATCATCAGCCATTTGGTTACAAGAGGCTTCAATAAATAGAATGAGATCGTCAGCAAAGAACAAGTGGGATATATGGGGACTACCTCCCTTGAAGGTGAAAGGCTTCCATCGACTTGCTTTGCACTCAACTTTAATATATTGACCCAGGCGCGCTCCATACATAGAATAAAGATATACGGGCTGAGAGGATCTCCTTGTCTAACTCCTCTAGAAGGGACGAAGGCCGAGCTTTCGTCACCATTCTAGAGAACATACATAGAAGTAGTAGAAATACAGGCCATAATGAGGTTGTTTTCCATGTTTAAACAGCTAAAAGTGTTTTTAATAAAACCTCAATCCAACTTGTCAAAAGCTTTCTCCATATCTATTTTGATAGCAATATAACCTTTTATCTTTCCATTAGTTCTCATGGAATGGATGATTTCTTGGGCAATGAGGATATTATCACAATTAGATCTGTTTGCAATAAAGTTGCACTACCTCTTGAAGCCTATTTGCCAACAACTTCGTAATAATTTTGAAGCCACATTACATAATGATATAGGTCAAAATTTCTTTAGGGTTGAAGGGTTATCAACTTTAAGAATAAGAACAACCTTGGAATGGTTTATGTCGAAATTCCTCCGTTATTGCTTATTGGTGTATAGTTTTTGACACACTCGATAATTTTGATTTTTTTTATTTATACTTATGTATATTTTGCAGCAACTATGGCAACTCTGAAAACTGGATAGTGGATACGGTGATTTTTAGTTATTTAATTTACATATCAGAGTTGCTTATAATTATTTAATTTAGGAAGTCTCCAGATCCTGATAAACAAACACTAACCGGAAAGCTCAGGTTAGGACTTTCGATCTTTTGAATAAGGAAGAATAGATCGAGACCCGGTCGCGGCTTTCTGACTTTTCAGGAGAGAAAAGGGAAGGCAGTCTGATAACTCGCAGAACATGATCGGGATTCTGGTCTTAAGCAAGCCGCCGAAGATCTCACTGATAGCCAACTACCTCCGACATTAGGTGAAACTCAATTTCTCACACTCTGATCAGCCATGGCGGCCCTCTTATATCACATGTTCTCCTCCTCTGCATTGGTCTCGCTTGGCCTCTACAACCTCATTGCCTCCACTCGCTGCTATCTCAAATCGCCTCATTCCTACTCCGCCAAACCCTTCCACCCTTTCCCTCCTTCCTCCTCCAATACTCAGAACCACCGCCTCCGTCACCTCCCTCTCTATATCCTCTCCGTTTGCCTTCTCATCGCCTTCGTCCATCAGCTCATCGTTTCCTCCGATTCCGACCCTCTCCTCAAAGGCCACACCCCTGTTCACCGCTTCACCTCCCTCCAATCCGCCGCCGTCCTCTTCCTCTTCCTCATCCTCTCCCTTTCGCTCTTCCTTTCCGATTCCTCCACCCTTCTTCCCCTCCCCAATGATCTCATTTTTGCCCTCGCTTCTGCCCTTTTCTTCTTGCAATACTCCGTCTCCACCTCCTCCGCTTCCGTCCAGACCTCCGATCTCGAGGCCAAATGTGACTCCGTCTCTGCCCGCATTTCAGCTACCGCCGCCCTTTTGTGCTTAGTTGTTGCTTGTAAGCCTAGGCTCTTCGTCGCGGATGTTGGTTTGGGAGCTTCTATAATCTTGCAGGGTCTCTGGGTTTTGCAGACCGGATTGTCCCTGTACGTTGACGCACTTATTCCTGAAGGATGTCACCGTTTGCTTGATGTGGTAAATGGTGTTGAGGGATCGACTAAGTGTGATGCCGATGAATTCAAGTTCAGAGCTGTGGCTATTCTTGATCTCTTGTTTTTGGTTCATGTGATGTTTGTGGTGGTCATTGTCATGATCACTTATGCTGTCGTTGCAAAGAGCGTTGGAACTCGGAGATCTGGCTCCTACGAGGCCTTGCCTAACAGTTCTTCCACTTCAGAAAGTAATCATAGTCATATACAGATGAAATCATTGGTTGGCACGCAGGCTTGAATCATTCCTGTCCTTTTTCCTTTTCACTGTTCAGCACTTCTTTCTGATACGATTCTTCTTTTTCTTCGGCAGTATTAGTTTGATCGTTGTGCTAGGTAATGATCTCTGAGCAGAGCTACAATATATTTGGCCTAAGAATTTTGTAATCCGATCGAAAACATAGGGACTTCTTGTATAAAACCAATGCCTATTAATTGAGTTCAAGTAGTTATCAGCTTCCCTTGTCCTTTTTCCTCTTGAATGTTAATACTTTTAATTACATTTTGCTACTTAGTTTCATATCACTAATTTCAAAAGATACATACACCCTTGAACTTAACGACAATAATTTTATAATGAATGAATTAAGGAATTTCTTACACATTTCTTGGGGTAGATTTAGACCTCACCTCTGTGATACTCTTAGTAATATTCTTTAGGAATTTTTGTTTTTCATGGAGCCATTCAACTCACACGTTCTTATTGAAACTTTATTTTGCATTAATTATGATCTCACAACCCTGCTGGTGAAGTGCATAACTGCATACCCAATTTTGCAGTTAAGCTTTAAAGATCTGTGTGACCCGAATCTGCTTATGTTTTCTGGGACTTGATCCAGTTTTAACACTTCAGGATTTCCTTGTGATGGTCCATTACTTGCGCACAGCATATACAATCAACCATTAATTTGCAGGCAGTCTCATATGCCTGAAAACTAAAACTGAAAACACATCCTAGACCCTAGGGTGAGCCAACAATGCTAGCTGTGGTCTTAAGATTTCTTAAAAGGTTTATATGACTCCGCTAAGGGAAGAAAACCATGCACTGCAACATATTTGTTTCAGTGTAATTAGGAATTTCAGCAGATATGTGAAGAGTTCATATGTCACCATTATTGAAAGACAAATGTTAAACAAGTAACCGAGTATAATTAATCGAACATATTACCTAAGATATGGTATAACTTTGAGGTTGCGTGGGCTAGTTGAGCTGCTTGGTGACTCTTACATATGCTTGTGTTGTCTCTTATTCTTGGAAGTGTTTTCAAATTTTGGTAACAGCCTACAAGTTGATTTTTTTCCCCCTTAGTAAAAGTAAGTTGGTATTTTAGTGCTGGTGCTTCCATGGTTGCATGTTATTTTGTCTAATAATATGGAATTTTTATTGTGGCTGTCAAGTTCCTTTGTTTTATTTACGTCTTTTTGGTTTTTTGTTGTTGTTTTGGACTTTGGAGGCTGAGCCGCTTATAGCTCATTATCTGCCATAGTGGTGTTAATGATCCTCTAGTTCTCAAGTAATTTATGAACAATTTTTTTGACTCCATGTTTTCACTTCTGGCTGTTACTTATTATCCTTGGGACATACTAATCGAGCATGTGAGCAAGATTGGAAAAGATGTTTATCCCCAGTTCTGGTCCTAACTGCTAAGTAATCTTTTCTTTTGTTGAGAGAATGATAGCTTGCATGATCCTCTAAGTCATTTTCGTATTGTATTAGTGCTGAAGCCTGAAGGGTCTCTTACTCGATCATTAAATTAGTATTCTCTGCGGCAATTGGTTTACCCTTGTGTATATATCAGCAAATCAATGAAAAGCAATATATCCTGATGAAGAAATGCTCGGTGAACGTTCTTCCACAACGTGATGAGTTGTGGTGACTGGCATGGCTATGTGGCCGTGGTTTTTATTAATCATCTGTATTATTTAGGCACAATTACCATCTTTTATACTAAGTTACTAACCCTTTTGCTTAATGATGCCACTCCTCATGGAATGGACATAGAAAGAGCTTCGCTAAGATGGTGGCTATATTTCCTGGTTAATCCATGTCTACAGGCTGAAAATGGATCCTGTCACCCCATTCTCATTCAAAATCAAGACACAGAAGTTACTAATGCCAAAGCTGGGTGTGACCACGCATTTGTTACAGATTTTCTGTTTTAACACCAATTACATAAAACCGTCCTTTCCTTCAATATTTTTACATGATTGTTTTGATCTTTGCCATTTTTTCTTCAACTAAATATAGTCCCAGATCTTGTTCAAGCATGCAACGGGGTCCAGTTTGTAATTTTCAACCTGCAGAGTGTAGCTCACTCTGTTTCAGTGGAATTCTATTTTCACGAATTAGACAAGAAAAAAATCCCAACAGATGGCAGTTAAAATGATTATTAAAGTTATGTGAGAATCTTTCTATTCCTTCTAGCGGGTCATTGGATGAGAAAATGCCACCGACAATATGGGATCTCTATGGCATGTGTCCCGACTCCCGAGGGCTAAAAGGTCAATTTCACACAGGGGTTTGGGAGGTATTTGGTAACTGTAACTACCCATAATTTTGCCCCAGCGTTATTCGGTTCCGGCCACTTATCTTTCTGAAGCTGATGCACATTTGTGCCGCTGAAAAGGAAGTGACACTTTCCTTTCTTAATTTCGAATCAATAATAATTCATCTATAATACTCCCTTGGTTCTTTTAAATATAAAATAATTATCCTGATTTTTTTAAGATATTAAGAAATTAATTAAATTACTTTAAAATATTTATATTTATCATTTTTTTAAACTATACTTGACTAACTGATTAAATTGATTTATAATCTAACCATACATATATAATTAAGATAAGATATTGATTATCACTTATTTATTTTCTTTAATTTTTGAAAAAAGATCAATTCTATTTTATATTTAGGATAACAAAAGTACCTTGAAGAGTAAACTTGACTCTTAATTGATGTTGTTAAAATAAAAAACGTACGGATGCATAATTTACTGAATTAGCCTATGTCACCTTGTGTTAGTCTTTTTTCTTAAGACAATTTTACAAGATGGCATGCTTTTATTCCTACTTTGGAATTTCATCTAGATGCATTTGACGGCCACGTTTTTCTTATTCGCCGCAGGCGTAGTTCAACGTGTCCATTATTTGTTAATGATGAATTTTCCCTCCTTATTTCCTACTTCCTCGTATATTCTTCACGGTTCCTGTATATATTCCATTACAACTTGGCGAAAGGAAGTTATCATTTGTCGCCCCACTACTTTGAATTCAAAGTTGATCAGCTCCGATTAGATCACTAATGACCAATCTATGACTATTCTGAAAGGGCCACAAATGATAGTCTACCTTTTGTTAAATAAAGTATCTTAATGCATAATTAACCAACTCAACCTGATCTTTGATTCTAATATAACCATGATTGTTGATGTTGATATCTGCTCTCTAATTTTAACCATGCCTCCGAAATTCAACACAGAAAATTGTGAGCCCTACAGGGAGTCATGACGTCATGATTCATATGAAAGTCAACGGTGGAGACACTTCTTCACAAAAATGTGATTATTTGGAGTTGTACTGTACAGGATCATTATACGAGCAGTTGTAGGTCGCTCAAGTCCTACGCCTTTGCCTGCTGTGGTATTGACCCCACAGCTTAATTCTTTCGCTGTCTTTCAAGGTTTGGCCACATCTTCCTTGCATTTCGGACATTGCTTTAGGCGCCTCGTCCCGGAACACGGACCAAGAAAAGTCTCGCCCAGTCGCCCCTATTATTTTTTTTTTTTTTTTATGAAAAGTATAATGCTGTTTTTTGTTTTTATCACCTTCGTTTAAATTTTTTTTTCTACATTCATACGTCTCCCGTGGTGTTTCATTCTGTCAAAGCCAAGCATCGATCCTGCCAGTTCAAGTTCCTGGGTGTTCTGAGTTTTGGTTGAAGAGCGAAAAGTTCTTTTTCTCTTTTGAGAGGTAAATTAGCATCTTTTCAAGCTTTTTATGGCTCATAATCATTGGTAAGAGTCATCATCTTTGAATTTTTTTTTTTCCCCTTTATCTGTCTTCTTTTAAATGGTTAGGTTTCTTCTGCCGACGCATTGAGTTGGATCTTTTGGTTCAATAATCTTATTAATTTTCCAGATCTGAATTCTAGGGGAGCATGTTGGGGCTGGAGCTACCTCTATATCCCTATTGCTTTTAGGTTTTTTGTTTTAATTTTAATCTCGACGTCTCTAGATATTCTTAAGATCAAATAGTTGTTGTCCCGTCTTGTTTCTCACCCAAATTCCAGTGTTCCCTGAATTTAGTAAAGTGAGATTCACTGTGCAAATTAGCCTTTACTTTTCTTGGGATCCGACGCATTCTGCTGGTGCTACCACTTGTAACTAGTTAGCTCTTGCTACTTTTCATTTTCCTTTCCTTTTTTGTAACTTTGCAAGTCTATTAATTTTACTTATCATTTGATTTATGTCTGTAGGTGACACAAGGTGGGTTCCCTTCTGAATTATAACTCTGTGAACATCACATTATATTCGCATGCGATCCTACTTGGTGCATAGAAGAAAGGCTATTTCTCATCTGCTCGGCCAATGTCTGATTTTTGAGGACTACTATTTCGCACGCTAGCCTACTTGAGAACAACTGTTGATTGATTATTCACCATCTTCGCATGCAAATTCTCCTTCACGATCCATGGGGGAGTGGATCGTTGGAGCGTTCATCAACCTTATCGGAAGCATTGCTATAAATTTTGGAACAAATCTTCTTAAGTTAGGCCATAATGAGGTAGGGCAAATCTTTTCTTCTGGTTGGAACTTTTTGTGACGTGCCTTCTTAATCTCCGTTTTCATTTTGCAATGGAGTGCAAAAATTTTCTCTGGTGATGACTTTCGTTTCAGATTTTAGGTATCAAAATGTCGACAAACACAGTTAATATGGGTTTCTGACTATTTAATCCTGGTCACTGACTTTAAGATGTAGATTACAGTCAATTTGATTTTATGAAATAAGTAACCAAAAAATATTTTACAATTTTTTGGGCATCCCTCTACCACTGCCTTCAATAACATGAGTGAATGCCATAAACATTCAATTGGTAATCGTTTACTGAGAGCAAAAAGTGAGGAGGAAGTGGAAAAAGCAAAAGAATGGTAGGGAAGAAAATAAAAGTAAAATAAAATGAAGGAAAGGAAGAAAAAAACATATGTGAAGTTGGTGGGTCTAATTTGAAATGTCATATAATTAAAAGATACACGCATGAGCTAATGAAATTCTGTAGGTCCAGTAGGTTCAAAATTTCAAGAGATATTGAAGCTTATTGTCAAAATCCATACTATGAACATGCATTTAGCAAAATCTGAGGTAGTTGTGCAACCACCCTCCAACATGGGTCTGCCACTGATTGAAAGGGTTACCTTTGTATGTCAGTTCCATCTGATTCTATTTTTTTTTTTTAGAACTGATTAGTATCATGATATGAATATTTGAATTTTGTCTTTATGGTGTGGCCTGTGATATCAGTGGCAACCATCATAGTATTTTAAGACAAATTGAGATTATGGGCTATTTTTACTGCAGAGAGAAAGACATTCTGCAATTGGAAATGATGGAAAGCTGACCCCAAAGCCTATTATATACTTCCAGTCATGGAGAGTTGGTATAGTCTTAGTTGCATTTATTTATGGGTTTTGCACATTATGCCTCTGTTGGCTGATTCATGGCTTCTGATTTGCATGCATAATCTTGATATGCAGGACTTGTATTTTTCTTTCTTGGGAATTGCCTTAATTTCATTTCCTTTGGGTATGCTGCTCAGGTATGATTTGTCTTTTGTTGATGGGATTTCAAGCTCAACTTATGAAGTGGTTTTATTTTTCTCATAAAATATAATATATTTGTGGGTGAGTTGGTACATATTTTGTGAGATTACATGTTCATCTTTTCATTGGTTGGGCACATTCCATGTGCTTCTGATTACTTTTTTTGTTCTGCTTGTCACGCAGTCACTACTCGCAGCACTGGGATCTGTTCAATTTGTATCAAATATTGCATTCGCCTATTTTGTCTTGAACAAAATGGTGACGGTCAAGTAAGTTAAATCAAATTTAGAATCCTGTCTCACGTTTCATTTTTATCACTTTTCATTTTGGTTATGTGACATCCAGTGGCTTAATTTTTGTCATTTAAACAGGGTACTGGTAGCCACAGCCTTCATTGTTCTCGGAAACATCTTTCTAGTTGCTTTTGGCAATCATCAATCTCCTGGTATATTACTTGGACATGTTTCCCTCCTGTTCTTTAGTAGAAATCTTGAGTGGAATTTATATTTAAGAGATAGGAAGGAGCTTTCCTAGATCTTCTACTGTAATTTGCATTTGAATTTATAAGTTCTCAATGCTTATTGATTGATAAGATTTCATTCCTGCTAAACTCAGCGGTTATTTGATTAGTTAAATATTCATTTAAGAAGATATGTTAATGAATGTAAGCTGATGTATAATAAATTGCTTGCATTTCAGTTTATACACCAGAGCAATTGGCGGAGAAATACTCCAATATTCCATTGCTTCTTTACCTTCTAGTTTTGATTATAGTCGTTGCTGTGCACCACTACATCTACAGGTGATTACAGAAATCTGACCTGTTGTTACTTGAATAAAAAATAGCTTCCTGTGATATTAACATATGGAATATGTAGGAGAGGGGAACTTCTGCTTGCTGTATCAGGACAAGACCTCAGCCCCTATTGGCTCATGCTGCTGCCATTTTCCTATGCTGTAGTTTCTGGTGCTGTAGGTTCTTGCTCAGTGTTGTTTGCAAAATCCCTGTAAATCAGCTACTCCAACATGTCAATTTGTTTTGTGATCCTACAGCTGTACTGATGTCTAATGCAAAATTCTTTTTGACATTTGGCAGTTCAAACCTTCTACGACTGGCCATGTCTGGCGGTTATCAGTTGCATAGCTGGTTCACATATTCAATGCTTCTTTTATTTCTTAGTACAGCTGGATTCTGGGTAAAGCTCTAATGTGTGCTTATATGTTTTTTCACTATCTGCAGATATTATTATGAGATAAACTTTTGTATTTGATTTTTACTGACTTCTTGTGAATGCTAATCTGGTTTATTCTTATGTGCAGATGGCAAGGTTGAATGAAGGGCTGTCACTGTTTGATGCAATTCTTATTGTTCCCATGTTTCAGATTGTTTGGACTTTCTTCTCTATCTGTACAGGATTTATATATTTTCAAGAATATAAGGTACGCTCTAATTAATACGGTAATTTTTTTGGGCAACTGTATAGTTTGAAACCATTCATTTTCATGGCCTTTTCCTTTATTGTTGTTAGTTCCTTCTAAAAAAAATATATTGAAATATGGAAAAAAATTTAGAGTGGAATAAAGTTGGGTAGTTTCCTGCATCAAGTTCCTCCAGTATCCCGTCATTTGACACCTAACTCTGGAAGCATGCAGTTCTCAATTTGTAGGTTAGGTATCATTATTTGGATAGATGCTAAGTGCTTTTAGATCACGGATTTAGGTGTCATGCAAATCTTCCTGAATGCAGGTATTTGATGCGTTGAGGACGACAATGTTTGTTCTTGGAATGATTTGTGTGTTCATTGGCATTTCATTGCTGGCGCCTGATGAGCCAAAAGGTTTTGTAATTATTAGAGTTTATGCTTTTACTTATAAGCTGGTGGAAAATATGTAGCTTATTCTGAAATTTTTCAGGTCATGAGACTAAAGATAGTTCTTTGGATACCATGGCGTCTTCTGGTATTTCATCAGAGAAGAATAGGTACAATGCAAGCTCTAAGTAGAATTTTGAACCTATGGAACTTTGAATCACTAGTTCCCCACCTTTTCTTCCCCAGTCCTCATTTGTACGATAGAGATTTGTGGGAAGGCTATAAATGAATGAATCTCACATGGTTATGCTCTGAAGTTGTTCCTGTGGCATAAATGTTACTTCTGTCGAGGCACCATCAGGAGAAACTTTTTACTCATTACATTAGTCAATGTTTGGTATAATATAATTATTCATACCCTGTTGATCTGTTGCAGACTGGTTGTGTCATCTGAAGAAGCACAGAACAAAGACACAAGAACACACATAAGAGGATTGTTATTGAAGGCGACAGATGTGCTAGTAAAGGCAAAGGTATGTACTCATGATTTGGTCTAGTATTTTTGTGTAATGGACTTTTTGAATTAAGATGTGCAATTTGGCTGCAGAATGCTTGTGCATTGTCTCTGGGTTTTGGGGAGGATACCATTCATGCATCTTCAGTTCTTGTGATGCCGATGATGTCGTCCAAGTTGACTGGATTTAGAGGGAATGGGCTTGAGCGGTCTAAGATCTTGGCCATGAGGAATTCTGGTTGGGGTAAGATTCCTCTGGATGAAGATTCTAGCAAAATACTCGAAACTAGTCCGATTCTCCCAGAGAGCCCCTGACAGTGGTAGCTATATAAGCAGCCTGCAAGTTCTTTCACGCCATTCTTTTTTTCTTTTTTTGGTCTTATTCTTTTCCAAGTGATTGCTGGCCCTGAGATGCAGAACTATCAGGATTCAGTTATTAGATATGTTAGAGAAATCATGTAATCTCCCACAAAAGATGAAAGCAAAGAAGAATAGTGTACATTGTTGCTTGCATATTTGATAATGGAATTTAGAAAAAAATTAGTGATCAGAATTTGCCAATTTGGAGGGTGAAGTTTGATGGTTGACAATACTGCTTGCCCATAACAGTTTAAGTAGTTATTATTTGAACATTTTAAGGTCGAATTTATGGAATGTATTTGAAGGCTAATAGTGAATTTTCTGCACCACCTCTGCTTTTCATCTTCATTAAACGAGATCTTAAACTTCGCAGCCCACTCCAAGGAGAGAAAAACCTCCTTTGTTTTTTTTTTTTTTTTTTTTTTTTTTTTTTTTTTTTTTTTTTTTTTTTTTTTTTTTTTTTTTGTGGGGTCTTTGTTTCGTATTTCTACACGCTTCGACAGTTATATAGAACTTAAGAATTTAAAGCTAAGATGTGGAGTAAAATTTGTGTTATGTCGAAGAGTTATTACAAAGGAGTTCATGCAAGGTAAATCTAATACTTAAACTCCATCCAACTAAATTTGCTATGATGGAACAAGCCTCATTAAAATTCTTAGTTTTTAAAAAGAGAGAGAAATCATAATTAAAAACACATTGACACTCAATGCTGCAACCACATGGGAACTATCGTAATAACGAGTTAAAAGAAACAAACCCATCACCAATAACTCAATAAGAGGCGAGAGAATACGTCATTATCTAAATCTCACTCAAGTGAAGATGAAAGTCCAGGTTGCGAATTGTATGAGAGCCTAAATGACATAAAGCTTCTATAAAAACTTATCTGTAAGTGAAAAATTAAGGATTTACTCTCGTTTATAAGGCCAGGCTGCCAATGGCCTTATAACCTAATGCTATTAGTGAAAAATTGGAACTGTCTATGAATATTTGGGATTCATTGTAGCGCATTGCCGATTATTATAATAAGTATTATTATATTATTATTATTTACATTGTATTGTACCCATTAATTTAGATCTTAGATTTCAAAAGTAAGTTATTTGTTTATTTAAAAATAATATTATTCTAATTCTTAAAATATACAAGGTAATAATAAATATATTTAATTCTCAATAATAATTCTCAATAATTAAAAAGGACCTTGACATTTGATAACGCAGAGTTGAATTGGGAAGAGTCAATGGAATCAAGCGTGAAAGGGAATTAAAAAAGGGAAAATCTCCCTCAGAGTTCAAGTAAGCAACATATTGTAAAAAAAGACTTAAAGAAAAGTCACATGTAAAAAAGATCTAAGCTGTTAACGTGTACAGATTTAGTTGTTAACGCTATACTGATTTAGTTGTTAATATATGATTGTTAACGTGTTTAGATTTAGTTATTAATGTTATCTTGATATAGTTGTTAACGTTTTTGAAATAATACATAAAAAGATATTAGGGCATTTTCTGATATATAACTTTTTTTTAGGCCTTTTTTAATAATATGTTGTTTATTTGAACCCTTATGAGAATTTGCCCCATTAAAAATGAAGCAGCCAATGATGTTTGGAAAACAGCTCAAATAAGCGTACAACGTTCGTACAGCTCTGAGTAGTTGAAGAGAAGAGTGGATTCCATGTTTTAAGCGTACGAAATGATTGTTTACCAACAAAAAGAAAACAAGGGCACCATTAATATTTTATTTAATCACCGATTCAATCATTTTAACCCTCTTTTGTGAGCTAAAAGATATGAGAAACGGTCAAATGCATTCTGAATTCTTTCAATATAAAATCAAAATGACCAAATTACTAAATATAAATAAAAAAAAAAAGTGAAAAAAATATATTCTTCACTTTAATTTGATCGGATGAACGGACTTAAGCCTTCAATTCATGGAGGGGTTTGAATTTAACCCTAATTTCTTACAGCACTCGGTTCATCTAAACTTCAAAGTCAATTTATTTAAAGGGGTCTATATAAACGGTGGTTTTTCAAATTTCAAACTAAATATATTGTTCTCTCAAATTTCATTTTATTTAAAATATTTGTCTCTATAATTTAATAAAAACCCGGACCATTTTATCCCTGTAAGGACCAAAACATATGGCTTGAAATATAAGGAAACAAAACCAAAATTAGGGCAAATTTAAGAGATTAAAAATTGTATTAACCCTTGTTCAGATTTAAAACTTGAGTTGTTGAGAGAACAATCTGATTAATTTAGAATGGAGAAAGGTGAGACTAAGTCTTTCGTTAAGGATATATTAATGCTTTTGACAGCCAAACCATGGAGACTCTAATCCTGCTCATGTTCGCTGTAATATTGTTAATGTGTTTTTTTATTTTAGTGAACTTGTGTCATCTTAATTAATATTTCTCACGCACGTTCAACTTCAACATCTACCAGCACCAAAACTTTACATTCCAATACGAAAAATGCAAGCTTGCTTTCACACCCTTCATTATATTTCCAATTATTAAACTTTCCTCATACACCGTGTTTCAATTTTCTTTTTTGTGTGACCTCACTTGTATTTGAGACTAATCTGTATGGGCTTGAGCCACCTCCCAACAAACACTTCATGAAATTTGAACTTGTATTTTTCTCCTCTGCTAGTAGCTCAACCAAGTTTTTCATTCTTTACGTTATAATGGGATATGGCTCGGTTCTAATGTCTGTTGCATTATTCGGAGGCTTATACGAGATTTCAGAATGGTGCTTTCTTTCATTCATGGTCGCCTAGTTGTGCCTTCCTTGGATTTTTATAGTTTGGTTTGAATTGGATTTTTACACTAATTAATACAATCTATCTTCACTATTTATGTCTGAACTGGAATGAGAGTAAAAAATTGAGGCGATACGTATGATTGAATAGCCAAGATACCAATTCACTCATACTATTACAGATAGATCATACGGATCATTCAATGCCCATCTGAACTTCGAGGATGTGTGGGGTGGCTGTTGTGAAAAATAAATGAAATGGAAGACAAAGTTGTTAATAAAGCGATAATACATGGAAGTTCAAAATTTTGGCCATTATTACATCCTTGATCAGCCACCACCTCCTCATTGAAAGAGGCGGTACCTGATGAGGGATCCTAGGATCTTTTTTGCTTTTGTCATGTATTTTGTTAATAGCTTTTTAGATCTGTAACTCCTTTCATGAGTTAATGTTATACAGTACTCTATTTCATGCAAGAAAATAAAAATAAAAATTGGGTATTGCTTTGGTGGGCGTCACTCAAAAGCATTAACCAAAAGCAGAAGCAAATCATAATTCCAAAAGGAGTTGCCCAAAACCCAAAAAACAAAACAAAAGATTACCGCACAAGCTCAAATATCCATAACATGACAAGGCCAAACATGAAATATTTTTTATTTGAACAGTATGAAATATTGAATTAATGCTCCAGAGCCTATACAAGTATGAATCCACAAAGGAAAAGTCCATGAAGGTACAAGATTTCAGAGCATACATGTCTCAGAATCCAGAAATGCTATATATCCTGCGTATACATGTGTGGGTATTCTAGTAACTGGGTACGACGTTGCATCCTGAGCTGTTCATGGAACCTAGTAATGAAATCCTCGGCCTGGTCATCAACAAGACTATTCCCAGGCTCATCGGAGTCATCAACAGAGGAAAAATTGGATATCCTCACAGAAAATGGGGATAAAACAGAGCTCTTTCTGTCACCGACAGCAAAATCAGAAGGATCGAACCTAAGATCGAAGGTGAATTCTGGGGTTTTGGGCATCAAAACCGTGGCATTAAGGGTTTCTAGTTCAGGCTCTTGATCCATGACCTGAGGATGGTTGATGCAGGGGAAGTTGAAATGGTGTTTGCGTTTTTGAAGGTAGAGAAAAGCAGGGTTGGGGCTGTTGCTGCAAGAGAACTCATATTCCTGCATGCCAAATCCACCAGGTGTCACGCTCTTTGAATGATGAGATGACATGAGATTTCTCAGAGATTTCCTTACTAATCTTCCCTTCTTCATCATCAGATTCATGTCCATTATCAATTTCCTCTTCGATATCAGACCCTTCCGCATCATCAACAGGCTGATCCTCAACACATTCCACAACCTCTTCGCTGCGCTTGCAGAATGCAGCTCCATTTTCAAACTCTCGGGGGTTAAAAAACTGTATGATTTAGAAAAAAGTTTGCTTGGGTATAAATCTAAACTCTTGATTCAACAGAACTAGGAAACAGAGTAAAGGTTGGGTTGAAGAAGGTAGAGGTTTTTCTTGTTTCTGCGAGGAACCCCCACAGAAGAAAAGAAAACCCAACTTGAGAATATGGAATGGCAAGTGGGGGTGGGTTATATATATAGGAGCCAAATGACGAGCCTTTTTCTGATTTAATTTAATGATTCAATCAATGAAGTGTGTGAGAAGTCTTGTGAAGAATAGAGTATTGTAGGGATGAACCGGACCCAGGAAGGAGCCGCTCCACTCTGCATTTTGAAGGGAACGTGAAAATATAATGGGGACCGATATATTCTAAGGTTGAGTATAGTTGTTGTGATGTTGAATTCAAGTACAGCTAGACACAGAGTGTAATGTTTGAGACTACATAATTAATATATTAAGAAAAGGGTTAGGGGGAGAGGGTACTTAGTAGTGTTCTTGGTCGGATTGGGTGGTGAAAAAAGAAAAAGGGGAAATGGAAGGGGTTCAATTATGATGCGGCAGAAACAGAGACAATGAGGATAGGACTTGCGTGTCGTATTCATGTTTCTGAGAAAATGTTATTATTTTGATTTGTTGGGAAGCTTCTGCTTGCTCTGGCCTGGCCGTTGGAGTGTGTATGGGACAAATAGGCTATGGTATAATATAAGTATATAGGATGTTCAATGTTCCCTTACAACCCATACTTTTGGATTAGCAAATGGAAGCTTCATATACATAATTGGCTTTACATGTTGGAATCTCATAGCATACTTGATGCCCAATTCAAGGATTGCTTAGTTTCCTTTTCCTTTCCCATTAAAATAACTTGTTTCATATACATACAGGTAATGTTTTAGTAGGGGATATCCTCCATATGAGATTTCAGAAAACAAAAATGTAATCATTGAAAAATCTCAATTATATGTTAACAATATAGACTTATTTTTTTTATATTGGAATTTATTACTAAATGTTATTCACGCTTGATACATGATTTTTGGTGATCACATTCCTTTCTTAAACTTAAAAAGTGATTTTTCCTTTTCTTGTTGATTGCTTTTGCTGTCATTATTAGTACGTGTCTATGAAAATGGGATGCCAAATGGGTGGCGGGAAAAGGAGGGTATCCCCTTCAACTGGATTGAAGGCACATGCGCATTATTGTCATTAGGTCTCTCCTAAACTTGATTGTGGATAATATGGAGATATCATGCCACACCCAATTCAAGTGGAGTTCTTTTAGAGCAGAAACATATGAATCATGGTTTTGATTTTCTAAAATTGAAGAACGGATGAGTACATAATGAAAAGGCAAAAAGGGAAGTGAATGATTAGGGGGATAGGGAGGGTGGCAATAATTGGGGTTTGGTGAAAGGGAAGTTGGTTCGAGGACAGTATTGTTAGGCTTATTAGCACCAACACGTACACCTTTTCAACATAAATTAATAAAGGTTTGGGGCTGTTGAAAGCCAGCAGAATCAGTGTCTACTCCTATCTCAATATTTGGAGCCTCTCAGCAAGCCAAGTCATAAGAGCATGGAGTGTTACGTTTGATCACGTAGGAAAATTACAAGATGTACGTCTCATGATTTTCTTCTGTAAGGTCTGGAGATTTTTTTGTCACCAATCTATCCTAACAATTCCTTTCTTCTACGTTCTTACTATTGCCTTATAGTTTGTTTTTAAAAAGAAAAAGGAAAGGCGAAAGGCTCCTATATCTATATATGCCATCTCATACGAAAGTAGTATATGTAACATGCCGCATTTATTACTATGTATCTATGTGTGTGTGTATAGTCATCCACCATTAATACTTTTTTTTTTTTTTTTTTTTTGTGTTATTTTCATTTAATCAACTCATTTTTTATTTTTTTGTTTTGTTTTTGTTACTTTTTATTATTAACAATTTTAATTATATTTAATCAGTGGCAGCTTCAAGCCCACAAGGTAGAATATCTAAGACATGTTAGAGGAAAGTATACGAGCCTGTTTGGAAAGGTGGTGGAGTGTGGAAAAAACCTAACCTAAGGGAGAAAAGCTCAATCTAAATAGAGCATAGTTTCTGGAGTGGTTGGGTTGACTTTTTTTCAACTAGGCTTTTAGCTAAAAAGCAACTTTTAAAAAAAGCTCATTACACCTACTTTTTATAGTGAGAGATGAGGTGGAAAATTGTCACGGGATCCACATCATCACTTGTGTCACCCTATTATCTCCTACCCTTTATCTTATTTTGACTTGGTGAAAAATAGAGGAGATTTCTATTTTTTTTACCAAAATATATATGGTTAACCTTTAGGTTGCTAAAAAACATTTACTGGCCAAATAATGTTGGACAAAAATTAATTCTAATTTTAGTAATATATAATATTATTTAGTTAAAAACTTAATATTATCATTATTTGTAATTTTTATAAAATTTTATGTATAAAAAAAATTATCTAGTTAAGTGTTACTTTGTATTTACAATTTTTTCTCAATGATATATTAATTATCAAATTATATACATTTAATAAAAAATCGTGTCATTTTCAGACATTTTTCATGCAAACTTGCTTTTCAAATAATAATTCAAATAAATTTCATATACATTTAATAAAAAATCGGTTGGCAAGAAATAATAATTCAAATAAAGTTCAGGTTGGCAAAAAGTCGCACGCCCCCTAGCCCTACCCATGTATTTAAAAGTTAGTTGACACAATGATTATGAGGTAAATTTTTAACTTTAATCCAAATATAAATCACATTTACAATATGATTTTTTTCCTATCTTAACTTATAAAAGTCATATTTTTTTTATTAAAAAAAGCTATTTTTGTTAACACTAATCCAAACATGCCATACTATCAAAAAACTTCATAGAAACTTCATAAATGTAACCACGTAAGTGCTTGCATGCATAGATTGGGGGTCAAGTTGCCAGCACTTTTAATTTGTTTTAGGCCCAATTAATCCCACCAAAAGCTCACCAAATTTGTTTGCCTTTCATTCCATCGTTTTACAATCGTGTATTGCTTTCGGTTTGTATATATAAAATAAAAAAATAATCTTGTATACTTGTATTTTATCTTGTTTATTTCATAACTTCAATGTATTTAGAGATTTTAACAAATTAATTTCCCGTATTTTCGATTAATTATGACAAATTCAAAAACATGGATTTACTACTCATTTTCACTTTTTAGTCAAATAAAATTTTAACATCTCTAACATTCACAGTCGACATATGGCTAAGTACGTACGTCTTTGTTTTGAATAATTAAGGATTTTTACACCTTTTTTTTAAGATTGATGTCCAAAGTTGCAACATAAAATATTACTCCCTCCCCCAGGGTAAATCGGGGAGTAAATCTTAATTTTAATTATAAAACGTATTTTTTACATTTATCAATTTTTTTCATGCTTTAAAAATAATTAAATAAGAATTACTCCTATTCATGCTTTGTGGATAATCTATTTTAATTAAATTAAATAAAATAATAATTGAAACCCAAATAATCAAATATAATATAAAATGATATCAAAGTATGCATATTTATTTTTGTGGATAATCTATTTTGTTTTTCAGATGTTTAGGGGGTAAGGAAACTTGGGGGAGAGCCTAGAACATGGAATCTTGCAGGAAATAATTGCTGTAAATCTGCCCCACCGTCCAATATAATTAAAGTATAAAAGTTACATCCCTATCCTTTTTTTACTGTCCCCACAGGTGTGTTCTCCTCTATTTATTTACTGCCTTTTCCAAATACAAATTATTAAATCCGCATTTGTATCTCTATGAACTATATACACATAACTAACATAACTTCATTCTAGCTGGTCTTATCCAGTACATACAAAATACTAACATAAAGTAGTCTTATTTATATTAAGAATTAATGTTTCACTGTTTGAACATTATCATGGGACTCGATCGTCACCACCCAAATGATAAACTGAGCAGATAGAATCATCTCTTTTCTATTTTAACTAAAGTGAGATCCATTACTTAACTATTCCTGATTGAAGCGTCATGTGAACGTTTGAGGTGATGAGACAATTCATCCGACGTTGTTGTTCCTTCAATATAATACCCCAACTTTTCCATTTCCTCCCATTAATTAACAATTGCAAGTTGTTCAAAAGCCCTTGCTGTTATATTTATATGCATATTTGAAACTGCGCTCTTTGAATCTCCAAAAAAGTTATAATATTAATCAATTCATTTTAGTTAATAATATTGTTTTCTTAGCTTGTTGTGGCCAGTATATGTGCAGAATAAAGCATCTGGTATCATGTTAAAAAAACCAATATTATATTCCATCTTTATAACGATCACTTACTACTCTTGCGTGTTTACTTATTAAAGAGCCACGTAATAAAAATAAAGCAGAGGAAATCGTAAAGAAGATTACAAAACGCACTTAGAGCTAGTTCTGGGTAATCAATAATTCAACGTTCGTTTCATACTTCATATAGTGCCGAGGCTTTAATAATTTTCATGACATATACCAACGTATTTATTTATTATTAATTAATTACTTCAAAAACATCCAGAATCAAAGGCTAATTAAATTAATTAACCAAGTTGAGAGCTTTACAGACAAAATTGCACCATGCACCCAGACGCTTCCTGTGATCTCGACAAAGTTAAAAGGGACGGCCCTGGTGGTGCGTCTACTTTAATTAGGTCAAATGAGATTGTTGAGGAGGGAAGATCGATGCATGCGTTTTTCTAGTTTCTTTTGGAAAGCACCCACGTCTCTTCTCTCTCTCTGATTCTTCGTATTAAACCCTAGCTAGCTGCCATATTTGAAACTGCGTAAAGCTCTAAAAAGCTTATATGGATGGCAAAAGTTCCTTTATTTTACTACAAAACTACATATATACGGAAGTGAACAGCTAGCTAGCTTGATATTTTGTGGTTTGGATCAAGTGTGTGTAAAAATACAGATTAGGTTTTGGGGGACCAATATTCACATGTGGGTTGGAAATTAAACATGCATGCATTTATCCCTATATTATTATGCATGCTTTATAATATGGATTTGGCAGTTATTGTAAAGTAGCCTCTTGCTTTGTCTAAATAATTTCTTCCGAATTAAAACTCGTTTTATATGTGCAGAGATTTTGGGGAGAATTACGAAATAAAACATCATACAGAAGTTCATCATGCAACATCTTACTTGCACCAGAAGGTCCACTTCTTTTATACTTGTACACAAAGCTTGAGTAAAGCTAGCGTATAAAGTTATGCAGATGATATAATTTGTAATTAGTGCAATAATTTGTAAGTTTTACTGTATGTAGTGATATAAATATTAATTAATTAATAGTGGACAAGTAATGAAGCGTGCATTGCGATTCAATTCTTTGTGATATCCTATTATTGTTTGGTGTGAGACTCACGAAAAACGAGAAGTAGGTAGGATCCAAATGAAAAAAGAAAAAAATAATGTGAAGATATATTATGTAACCTTAGGGGTTAAGTTTTCAAAACAGAACCCTGAAATTTTGTTTGTTACAGTAAGCGTGGTCCAGAATTTGACCATTTCTAAACAGTCTACTTTTTTTTTTTTTTTTTTTTTTGGGGGGTCGTTTTGTTGAAGATCTCAGCAAAAATAAGATTCTTATTTCAAAGGAATGAGAATATACCTCTGGCTAGCAGACACATCGGACGAACACAATATCATTTGTACCATCTTAGCCTCAGGAGGCAAAGAGAAAAGAAGCTGTAATTGCCAAAAGCAGATGGTTATTTTAGTCATTAAGCCTAAAACAAGAGCAAACCTGGAAGGTCATGATTTGAATAGATGTTTGTACTGTTGAACATGCAATGGGGTTGGGTAGGTCCACCAATATTTCTTCTTTTCACTTCCTAAAAAGCTTCAAAGGTGTCACTCGCAAAACACGGCTCAAATTATTGAAAGAGCCACATAGAAATAGAAATGGAAATGGAAATGAGCTCTAATAAAATTCGTCACCTTTTAGGAAGAGGGGCCATCATCTCATTATTTACTTCTGCTTTTGTTGAATTCAAATTTTCAAATACGAAATATTTAATGGCAGAGGAGGCAAAATTCCAGTCTGAACCCCAAGCTTCGGGTACCACCCAGACCAACCATTACTCACAGGGCCAACCACATAAGGACACCTGTCCCACTTCACTTTATTTAGCTTTTTGAAGCACTCTCTTTTTCCTTTCCTTAGCCACCAATCTTCCTTCGCTTAGATTATTTCTGGCCCTCTTACTCGCAATTATAGCTCCTCCTAACCCTGCCTATATAAACCCAAGCACCCACCTTGTAGTGGTTCATGCCAAATCACTGCTTTTGCACTCTGCAAAGTACAAGATCAGTACAACCTTCCAGATCTCTTGATATTTCATAATCTCTCCTTCTTCTTCTTCTATCCATCTATCATTCATACACACAAAAGAGTTCCCACATAAAATTTTTGATAGCGATCTTTAGATCTAGCCGCAAAATCCCTTCTTGGCCTGTATCTTTCCATTTGGTTACTTAGGTGTACAGTTTTTACAGAGGAGTGAAGAGATGAAGAACAGAGCACCTGTGTTGTTGAAGCAGATCATGGCTACTCTGAAGTCAATGGTAAAGTCCAAAGCCTTGGCTCTGAAGACAAAGACAAACGCTATCAGGGCACGCCTCATCATATTCGCGTTGCTGAGGAATAAGAAGTTTCTGATGAGCTCACTTTCCCAGAAGTTTCACTCTGTTCTGGGCCATCATTCACGTCCCAAAGAAGACAGCTTTCTGAAGGATGGAAGTGACCAGAAGCAGAGCAAGGCGATCCATAACGAGAATGCCGACTGCTACGAGGCTCTTCGAGGTCCCATGGAGACAAACTTGGTGGAGGAAGGAGGTGACGATGGGTATGAAAGTTGCTACAGGTATGAGGAGGAAGATGAGGATGAAAAGTACCCGGATCTGACCCATACTCTGTTTGAGTCAGAGGATTTCGAAGGCTCTGTTATTGATATGGTGAAGAATTCGAGGGAGGAGGCAGGGGAAGAATTCAAATTGGAGGATGAAATAGACCATGTGGCGGATTTGTTCATCAAGAGAGTCCGCAAGCAGATGATTCTGCAGAAGCAACTGTCAATCAGGAGGCACCAGGAGGAGATGTTGAAGAATAATGGTGGATGAATTACAGAGTCGTCCTGATATTATTGGGTTAAAAAGTTAATACAGATTACAGAATAAGAAACACTCACAAGCAAGGTTTATTATGCGCAGAGTTCTGTTGCTGGTATAGTAGAAGACGAGAAGAATCGAGGATTCATGTGGGGATTTTTTTTTTTTTTTTTTTTTTTTGGGAATGAACAGTTGGGGAGTGATTACAGTGGTTTAGCTCTGTGAACCTATTACCATGTACATACAGAGTACTAAAACCATGAATCTTAGGTAAGCTGTATATGTCTTATATCATATGAGTTTTTGCAACTTGTAAGTAAGAACTGTATCCAAAAGAAGCATGAATCATGGCTGTGGATTGAGGAAGAAAAGGAAAATCTCCCTGCTGAATGAGCCAAAGGGGGGGAAAAAAGAAGTAAAAGGAAACACAATCCTTTGGAAGGAGTAACGGCTCCCTCTGCTGAAGTTCCCTTTTCTTTTCTTTTTTTAAAATAATGTTTTTAATATAACTATTTTTTTTTTTTAAATGAAGGCGATTAAAGTAGATTTATTCTGGACTGTGGGGGAGTATTTGTGAAGCAGTAGAGATCAGTAATCACCATCTTTTTCTCTCTACCTTGCTCGTCTCTCTTTCATGCCAATCACCATACTACATTTATATAATTTATGTTTTAGGTAAACTGTGGGGGAAAAGGAACGAAGATGGTAGAAAATGATACATCTGTATGTAGTGGTAGCATAAAGCGAATAAAATTGAAACCCGAAAGTGTGACTGCTAACTGCTTGAAGTGATTCAATGATTTGGCGTGTGTTAGGTTACCCCACGTATGTTGTTACCTAAACCACAATCACCGCAAAAAAGAAATCTAAGCCAACTGTTTTTCTTGCTTTTCGACTTCTCACTTCTCAACCAAAGAAATAAACTCGTGCCATTCGGATCCTCTGCGGCTCTTTGCAACGTCGTTTTCCTGAAGCTTGTCGTGCCATGTCAACCTCGAGGCTTACCCGCAGCTCAACTGTCCGTGTTTGAAGAGTCCTGATTAACTTGTCAAACTTATAAGTTGTTTAAGCGAATTTGTGACATAAGAGTTTCTGGAGGGAGATTCTCTCTATATTTCTTTTCTCATTTTTTTCATTGGGTCAATATGGACCGTTGATTGAGAAAAGTAAAAATAATATTGTGTTAATGGGATGGATGCGATTTAAAAATTATGAAGAATAATGACAAAATGATGATGAGAAAAACTCAAACCAAGAGTTTACTTTTCATGCATATTTACTATACACATGAATACATTTCTCTATATATATATATTTTAAATGTCCAATAAACATCTTTCTCTAGGCTGCTATGGGACTTTAAAAATATCAGCAACCTACAATCCATTTACAATGCTTAATATTTACAGACTCAAGCCTTTTACAATGCTTAACATTTACATATTCGAGCTCATTTATTTTTATCTCCAAAATGAATTATCGATGCTTGTAAAATAACGTACTTGACTTTTATCAATTTGATGGAGGATTTTCCCTCTCAATGCTTGCAGCGTAAAGGATTTTTGTCCTTCCCAACAAGTACGCTTCTTAGGATTCGAATTTGTGTTCTTCTTTTTATAGAGGTAAAACCGCTTACCATATAAACTAACAATTTTTTGGTTTCATTCCCCTTTCAAATGAAAGGGCCCTTCTAGTTGAGATTAATAGTGTATAATTAAATAATTAAAACTACGGTGCGAAGGAGAATTAGTTTGTAATGTCGGTGGAGGATACCCCTAATTTCTATAAAAATAATAATAATTAAAACTAAAAATTGACAACAATTTACTTTAAATATATTCAAAATCTAAACAATTGAAATGAAATCTATCAACATTAATAATTTATTATATTCAATAAAGAAATTTATATAAAATTCATATATACAGTCACTAAACATTATCAAATAAAAAAAAATTAACATGAGTTTAAAAATGAGTTGATACGATTTAATGAGTTAAAAATATAAAAACGTTAAACTTAGTATGTAGATTCATGAGTTTAACTGAATTTACCGTTAATATTTTAAGGTGACTCAAATAAGTAGCAATATTAAAACGATAAATTGATAAATTTGGAGAGATAACAAATCATCCCGACCATCCGTTTGCCCGTTGGCGGGAACGGCTCAAATAAACTTCATCGTTAAATCTATATCGGAAGACAAGAACATCGAATCGTGTAAAAGCTGCAAATAAACAAGAGAGAGGGACTCCAACCGTGATCTTTTTGCGAGAGGAGGGGAAAGAGACGACTAAACTATGACGCATTCATGGGTGGGGCCTACCGACCGGTGAGACGTTAAGCGTCCCGAGTCCTGTCTCACTCGGAAACCCGCGGATTTCAACAAGATCATTTCACCCGCCAACCAATGCTCGCCACGTCGCTCCAATTTTTAATTCCCTTCGATTAAGGTAGTTTCCATTTTGCTGTCTATTTTTATTTTTTTAATTTCTCATACATATTACCCGGAAGAAATCGACGGTGTATTCGTATGTGCCCGTGCTCTATCCCACCTAAAGCGCGAGTTTGAAAATATCTCTTCTTTCCGATTCTTTCCTCCTCTGTCTAATCCTCCCTACGCCTTCCTTCTTCATTCTTGCTTCTCAATCGCAGGTGGTCTTTTCTTTCCTCATTCTTTTGTCTCGTGCTTTTCCTATTTCCCACTGTTTTTGTCCGGTTCTTTTGATTCCTATATTCTTTATTTGATCCATATCTATGTCTGCTTTCTTGCTTTTGATCTTCATCCTCTACAATTGGATTGCTGTGAATCGTGATGTTGAAATCATGCCATTTCTCTTCATTTTCTTTTGGGCTCCTCCTTGTGTAGCAATCAATTACTTAGATCTGATTTTTTAATTTGTATGCTTCAAGTCAAGCAGCCATTATTGTAAACCCACCTCTGGTCAATCGAAAAGCGATTAGGTTTCGAGATGTGACTTTCTTTCCGTGAGCCTGAAATTTATTTGCTCCAAAACCGTGAAGTCAACCAATCATATAGACATGGAATTCCGTTTTGTTTTGTTTTTTTTTTTTCGTTGCAGCCTTATGGATGAAATGAGTCATCTAGTAAAATGTTACTGGCCCTGGCCTGTCATGGTGTTATTTACTTTGAATATCTGCTCAGGCGAAAAAACAAGATGATCATATGCAGTTATGATAGGTTTGGTAATTTTAGAAGGTCGAGTTCTCTTTGATTTCGCCATAAAGAATTACTATTGCTTTTCTATTGGGTGATGTCTGACCTGTATGATTTACTCTGTCACAATTGGTGCATCATCATTCATCATAATGCAAAACGTTTTTCTCAAAGTACTCTTCTGGGTAAATATTCTTAAAAATGTTAGTGAATGTTCTGTGTTGCTTTTTTTTTTTTTTTTGTGGTGTTGTTGTATTAGGAACATTGTAAAATTGGTTTTTTCTTGAAATTTCTTGGTTATTGCCATCCCAAGATATGATGAACGGAACTCAGTATATCGGTGAAAGTTCGAGTTCAACTTCTCTCAGTAGTCAACATGATATTGAGGATGACCGCATGATTGCTGCTGTGTTATCTGAAGAGTATGCCAAATTAGATGGCGCAGTTGGTAGGCGCCTATCCAACCTGGCACCTGTTCCTGTAAGAATTCTTACAACTCTGTTATTGCCCAAATTATCTAACAATGCCTTTTACTTTAATTTTCGCACCAATTCTGGCCATACTATGTTCACGCCAAATTTCTAACAATGCTTAATTTAGGTAAATTGTTATGCTACTCATGCATATCTTATCACTTGAATTTGGAGGCCAAAAAAATCACTAAAATTCCATGGAGGAGAAGGGATAGATTTAATTCTTTTAGATGATCATGATGAGTCATGCATTCTTGATATTTTCTTTTATTATCTTGCTTTTTTTTTTTCTCCCTTTGGACTCTGTTGGGATGTGGTTCTTAATGAATATGTTATGGTATTCTGCACCGTCATCTCTTAGGAAAGTGAACTTTCTTTATAGTTGTCAATTAATGACCATGGAGGGAAAGATTACTCACCTTTTTATTAAAAGCAGATGGAAGAGAAAGTTGTCTGAAATTTTGTGCCCTACTAATTTTTTTCTAAAAAAATTTGAAATTTCAGCATGTGCCCAGGATTAATTCCTTCATACCTGACACAAATGATGCTAGTATGGATCACCAGCGCCTTCTTCAGAGGTATGCCACCTTGCAGTTGTCTGATTCAGCTATTTTTTGACATGAATATTCTAAAGCTTCAAAGTTCTGATAAAAAAGATGACTGTAATAGTAATGAGGAAGTGTTCATCATGCATGATTAATAACATCACTGGTCAGGCAAGTATTCTTTTTTCTTGTTTATATCGAAAGAAGTTAGGCTATATGCATACAAATTGGGCATTCAAATGAGGATTACTTAGTCTCATGATGTATGTCTTTGTCACCAACAATGAGGGATCATCTGGTAAAAATGTTACAAGCTCATACTCTTGATTGGAGATGTTAAACCGGTCTCTCTTGACTTTTGTAGGTTGAACATGTATGGTCTATGTGAAGTCAAAGTTTCTGGAGATGGAAATTGTCAGGTACTATTGTGGCAACAATTTTCTAAAATTATCTGCTTAGTACATTTATTAACAGTTCTCCCTATCTTGCAGTTCCGGGCACTTTCAGAACAGCTGTATAGGTCACCTGAATACCACAAGAATGTTCGGAAAGAAATTGTGAAACAGGTATGTCCACTCAGAAAGCACTAGCCAAATACATATTGCTAGCTATGAGGACATCTGGTTTTCTTAGGTTATGGTTGTTTAACTAAGCTAAAGGTTGAAATTTGCTGATATGTAAATGAATGAGTTTTAAATTAGTGATTGCATTCTCCAAAGGTGGGCCTAATTTGAGTTTGATTCTTTTAATGTCCAAGATATATTTAATGTGTTTGTAAAGGATGCTTGCACTAACTGGACATACAAGGGAGGGAAATAGAGAAGATAACATACGTTGATATACCAAAATGCAAATTGTTTAAATGTCGTGATGATACAAACTGTCACTTGCTTAAGGTCGATAAGCGTGGAATTCAGTAGTTCTATGACAATATTATATAGACGATTTGAAATGCTTATTTGCCTAAAATTTCTCTCTGCCAGCTCAAAGACCATCGCTCATTGTATGAGTGTTATGTTCCAATGAAGTACAAACGATATTACAAGAAAATGGCAAAGTATGTGTCTTTCATTGATACCATTAAATATTCATTGAGCCATTACGTTTATGGGTTCTCAAAATATCTTTCCTTGTGTGTGCTGGTGTAAAAGTTACATCATTCTCAATCTATCTTCCTCATGACAGATCTGGAGAATGGGGGGATCATGTTACCTTACAGGCAGCTGCTGATAAGGTGTGTTGTGCTGTTTTCAAATAGTCTCGTTCTTCTACTGGATGCAGCAAATTGATTAGTACTTCTCTGGTCCTCGATATAAGACATGTTTGAGAAGTTGGTCTTGATCCTAAATATAGGACATAATTTTCATATTTGCCAACATTTTCCTAGTTTACATCTATTGATGCTTTTTCAACAATAATAAAGAAGGAGAGGGAATAAGGGAATTAAGGAAGATGTGTAGGTTGTTTTAGAAAATATATGTCATATTAACCAACTTCCCTAATCTAATCAAATGAGGTAAATATATCCTATATTTAGGACCAGAGGGGTATTTGTTTGTTTCTTCTTCAATTTATCTATACACTGCTGTTTTAACTAGGATGGAACTATGGAAGTTCAATTCTTCTATGTGATGCGGCAAAATGATCAATTAGTGCTTTGTTCGAAGTTGTTTATTGCTGATAGGTTAATGATTTTATAAAAATCATAACAATAATGATGACTATAACCAATCATCTGGGAAACGGTGATGACTCACATACGCGTTGTGAATGTAACTATTGTTTTTGCACATTTGAAAGGGTTCTTCTACCTTATCGTTTGCTGTCACTGATAGCGACCAAGTATAATTATAAATTTGCTGTTTATACTTTATATATGCTTGGACATTTGTTTGTATGCTTTTTGCAAAAATATACTTATGTACATTGGGTACGTTTACTTTATCATCCACTGCCCCTAATAGTAACTAAAGAGTATAATGGATTTGCATTTTATATCATTAAATTATGATATGCGTTATGTTCAAAATTCTTCTTTTTCCTTTTCCATTTTTGTGTTTATTATAATTTTATGGGATTTTAGAATATTGACGCTGTAGGTGAGTTATGGATAAATTATTATCTTCTCTTGGGGTGGAGTCGTATAGTAGAACTTGATATGTTCTATTACACTAGACTATTTGTGTTGTGATCCAAATGCCACATCTGGAAATTAGTGGGGAGTATATACATGTACGCGCTATAAAATTGAATTTCAGCCATATTTCTTTCTTCATTTGCTGTGTATAGCTGTTAGGATGAAGTATAACCTGGCTTGTTTGTAATTTAGTTTGCAGCGAAGATATGCCTTCTAACATCATTCAGAGACACTTGTTTCATCGAAATTACGCCGCAGTACCAAGCGCCAAAGCGTGGTAAGACTTATTACTCATCACCATTGTCAAAACACTTGTTCTGTTTATCATGAATCGATGCATATGGTGGAAATATTGCTTGTCTCTTAAAGTCAATAATCTTGGTAAAGTGTATTATGCTTGCTCTCAAGTAGTAATTCAGACCTTGCAGATCTTTAATTATGAAAAAAGTATGTTGATGCGAGCATTCTATTCATTTGTTAATGATGCAGAGTTGTGGTTGAGCTTCTGGTCTGAGGTTCATTACAATTCATTGTACGAAATCCGAGGTTGGTTCACCCGAAATTCCGACAAGTGGCTTTTTTGGTCGGAGCATTGAACACAACTATATAAATTGCTTATTTGTTTTATCATCTTCATTGTAGATGCACCGATCCAGCATAAACCAAGGAGGAAGCACTGGCTGTTCTAGGAGAGTTAGGTTCGTTACATTGATGAAAGCATTAAGGACATGTATAGGAGTGAGAAATTATTTTGGTCCTTGAAAGATAAAAGCTTTTTTCAGTTCAGCCCCTTAATTTTTGGATCCATCAATTGAATCCTTGACGGTCTTAATATTACTGCAATGTTATTATTCGATAGCTTCAGAGTATTCAATGATTCAATTGAGAAAACTGTAGGAGTGACAAATTTGAGAAATGGTATACCATCTTTCAAGGATCAGAAGATAATTTACTCAATTTAGAGTTCTGTGTATATTTTCTGTTCTATATATCAGATGAGAGAGGGACTAGAGGAGGAAGAGAAGTGGGGGAGAGATTATGGATCATCTCTTGCTCCTTTTTCTTGTCTTTTTCAATTTTCATTCATTCATTCATTTTTTTTAAAGTTTCTATAGTTTTTTACTTTTTATCTCCTGTTGTAGGAGGAAGTACAGTATGAGCATTGGAAATTGGTTAGTGAAAGTAAAATGGTCATAGTTATTATACCTTTTGGTTGAAAGCTTAAATGTTATTTTATGCACGGGTTTTTGTTGTTGTTGGTGAAGGATACTAATCTTTATAAAAATTGTTAACATAAATTATAGATATGATTGCCCCAGTTTCATTTATTGAAGATGTAAATAATGGTATGTTAAATTAAATAGAAATTATGAGCAAGTGAAATATCTCCACATCGTGACAAAAGATATCATCTTCGGCCGCGAGGCAATGCTAATTTTTCAAGGTGGAGAATTATACCGAAATATTAAATTTACGAATTGATTATTAAAAAAGTTGTCAAATCTATCATTTTCATTATGTAAATTTACAACTAAAAATATATTTAATATTATGTTTTACTCAAACCATGAGTTTATAAGTAAAATAATAGGTACTTCTCCGATTCTAAATATAAAATATAGTTAAATATAGTTTATAGTGTAAATTATAATACAAAAAGTGTCCTATAATTAGGGAGTATTTGCATTATGAATTCCGGTTTAAAAAATGTATATTTTCTTAAAGAAAAATCTTGGTAACCCTGGGTGAAATTGATGTACTGTTGAAAGTTTTGAACTATTAAAAAATCAGTAATACCCAACTCGAATCCTCATGTTCATATCCACATTTCTCCCTTTTGGACAAAATCGTTCCAAAATTAAACCCAGCGAACCTAGTAACCAAGATAATTAACGAAAACCGCGTGTTTGATATTAATGGAATTGAATTATGAAAAAATCTTTTGCCCAAAATACTTGAAATTTATTTAAGGTCTCACGTTTGAGTATAACTCTTCTTTAACAATGTGCAATATATTTTTATCTATGTGCACTCTGTATATGGGTGAAGTTGAAAATATGTTGCACACACAGTTCAGAGTTGAAGAAGAATTATATGCGCTGAAAATGAATTGCGCCTATTTAAAAACTTAGATTATTAAGTATTCATGAGGCATATAAATAAGAAATTTCATGAACAAGATCAAAATTTGTATTTCATATAAAGAAGCATAATGAGCTTGTAAATGTGGCCGGGGGGCCACTGGAACTGGAATACGAAGCTAAGTGGATGACATTAAATGTTGCATGGGACGTTTATCATACCAAACTCAATTATTGAAAATTGCACGTATCGTAGAGCCTATTACTTAAAAGCTTTGCATGCTTTAATTGTTCATCATGGCCAGCTAATCGCCAATTCATATTAAGTTTCCAACCAATTGTCAACTGTTCCAACCTTAATTATTGTCATATTAACTGTTTGTTCAATGCTTCCACGTAACATAAAGTTATCCCCGTCCTAAATTTATTATTACTTTTAGGGTGAAGGGGCAGAGATTTAACAACCAACTATTACGAGGCGTCTGGCATAAATAACAATTGAAGGGACCAAAATTGTCAATCAACAATTAAAAAGTGAAAAAAAAAACACCAAATAACTATTAAAAGTGAAAAAAAAAAATAACTATATATATATAAATAACTATAAAAAAACAACTATCACAATTAAGTTAAAATATGAGACAATTTGGCGTAGACGACGGTGGCGGAACGCTTGAAAAATAGCGATTAAGCCTTCTTGTTAGAAAAGGAAAACACCAACAAAGATGGGACCCATGGGAGTAGGCATTGTAGCGGAAGTTCTTGTTTGTGGCATCGGAGGGATGGAACCGGGGTGCAAAGTGCATGCCGGTCGACCCCGTGGACTACTTGGATGAGTTCAAGAGAGTGAGTGGAACACCCAACAACAATGAGCTTTGGAGATGCCGACGTTGCCGACACTATGACAATCAATGGAAAGACAGACACCAAGACAAATGACAGGATAATAGTTCGTTGGCGAATAGGGATGGAAAAAGGCCGGGCCTGTGGCCTGGCCTGCTAAAAGCGATCGGGCCCGCCAAAGTCGGCTAACGAGGCCAGCCAAGGCCTAATTTCGGCTGTTTTCCTTAACAGCCCAGGCTCAGCCTCCTAACAGTAGCCTACTGTTAAGATTTTTTTTTAATTTTTTATATATAGAATATTAGTTATGTCCTCCCCTCCCTCAGTCCTAACAAGTCTGTTGTATTTGATTTCATTTTTTATGATGTATTTTAGATCATTAGGAATAATTTATGTAAGGCCTATTTCATCTAAGGCCTGTTTTCGTTTCACCCGGCCATTTTACGTTTAAGGCACATAGGCTTTTTTTCTACTGTTAGCGATTACAAGATTTTAAAAAATATAGGCTTCTTAACAGCCACGAGCCAGGCCAGGCCTGTTATTCTGTGCCAGGCTCGAGGCCAAAATATAGGCCTGTAAAGCCACATGTCGTCGCTCGGCCGCTTACCTACATAACAGGTCTGGCCTATTTTCGCCCCTGTTGGCGAATCTGCTCCAAATTGTGTTTTTTTTTTCACTTTTTAATTGTTTATTGACAATTTTAGCCCCCTCAATTGTTATTTGTACTAGACGCTCATCAGGTAATAATTGGTTGACAAATCTACACTTTAACCTTAATTTTATCAAAACTTGCTCAATAAAGGGAACTTCTCTCCCTAGTGCCACTCCCTTTTCCTATTTTCTCTCGGCTTCATTTCTACGTGTATTATAGTGTGTGTCTGCGCTCAGCGTAACGCTGTTTGGCCTGCCACAAAATGGATCATGTTACTTTTGTTTTTTGTTTTTTGCTTTTATATCAACACTGTTTCTTTTCAATCGCAAAACCAACCGAAGGAGTGATATGCAAGATGCTACCGTTGGATTTTTTTGGTAATTAGAAAGTGGCCAGTAGCTTGAAATATGGGTCCGGGGTCCGTTTGGATAGCTGTGAAACATCTCAAAAGTCCATCAAACTGTGAAATAAGTTCAATAGAAGAAGAAAAAAGCTAATTTTTGGATCGTTTGGAATAACTTCAATGGTTGATGAGCTTTTGTAAAAGAAAGTCACTTCGGATAGAAGTCGTTTTTTTCAACTTCTTGTGTGACTTTTTTTAACTTATGGAGAAAAATATTAGGGTTAGGTGATCCAATAAACAATGTACAATTAAGCATACATTTGTATGCACTCTAATTTATGAATTATAATAAATTTAATTAAGTACTTTAGAGTTTTACAATTTTTTTATCAAATTTAATTTAAATATTCAATTATCACAATATATACAACTAATATATATGTACGTATGTATGTAATATTATTCAGGTCATTTCATTCATTTTCTATTTTAAACCCTATTCCAAACAAGAGCCCACATGAAAAAAAAAAGTCATTTTTGTCACCGTTATTCTAAACACAAACCAAATTTACAAGTTCGACTTTTATCCTATCTTCCGTTTGCAACAACCCATCTCGAAAAAAAAAAAAACTTCGCCACTACTATCTCAAACAAAAATAAACATTGACGGTTAAATTTAAACAATAAGTCTTTTTTTTATTCACACAGATTCGAACTCAATACCTCATGTTTAAGCAATCAAAACCTCTATTATTAGAATTAACACCTATTGGCAGGATACACATATATAATTGGGAGAAACAAAATAAACTTAAATTACAAATCTTAGTTTAAGACTATGAAATCATCTAATCACTACAAAGTCTCTATAAATTAGTTTAAAATTAAATTTTATAGTGAAATTACCTAAATACCCTTAATTTGAGAAAACAACTTGATTAGTAACAACTTTGATTAATCGAAGGACATAAATTACCAAGATAATGATGACTAATTGTATTATAAGGGTGATTAAGTTATTTAAGAAAAACTTAATGTCAAAGTATTCTGTAAGGATTTTGTATCAAGAGCTAATATTTTGAAGGAGTATTTTAAAAATATTTGGGGCTACTTGTACATTATTCTCTCCATATAATTTTGATAGGTTCAAGTTGAAGTCTCAAGTCTAATTCGTTCAATTATTGGAGTTGTAAGGTGGGAAAAAGGAAATCTTATATATATATGGTTGTCTGTTTCGTCAGAAATTAAGAGGAAAATATCCATACGATCTGACCCAAAGTGATCTGCAGTTGCAATGCAGCGCACGTTATCTTTGTCTCCATTCCCTCCATTTTGGTCATATCTCCCTTCTTCAAGGGTTCTTCAGAAAAACACACACCACAAATTATTAAAATATTTCCGTATTTTAATTAACACAAAATGTAAAAATGTACATAGACGTTAAAACCGAAATAGACTTGCAGAGAAAAACCAGTTGCGTAAGTTGCGTTAGTAAGATTTAAGACAAATGGTTTAGTAGCTATTTTTTTATCATACCCTTATTTATAATTTTAATGCAATATTTGCGAATACTTTAATAAATCAATAGAAATTGTAAAAATTATAATATGTTAATTTTATTTATTAAACCATTTTCCATAATCTTTAAAAGAAACTTGCAATCTGATGCGGATGAAGTGGCAATATAATATATTATAGTCTAGCTCTGAAACTTGAGGTTGTATCGATTAGTGATATATTGATTAGGTTATTTTACATGGATTATTTGAAAATTAAATTTGAGGTTTGTATAAGACGACAGCAAGAAAAGATTATGATTTTTGGTTGGTGCCAAGAAACGATATGTTGAAATGAATGAAAGTGGTTCTATTTGTATACCAACCAATAATAATGCTACAATTATGAGTCCCTCAATCTCACTCATTTAATTTTAAACGCTGCTTATCTTAAAAATCAAATCACACAACCTTCTCTTGTTCCTCTAACACACACTCGCCTCACATGCCATGTTCCTATTTCTTGATCTCCTTCCCTTCTTAATTCATACACCAAGTATCACCAATAGTCAGATTTGCTTGGATTAATTAATTAGATAATTATTTATATGGTGTTGTTGTAATGAGAATCTCGAAATATATATTCGAGAAATCAATAACATATTATTGTTATTATTAGGACATGCAAATTAAGGGTTAAAGACCTAATTTGCTATGGAAGTTTTGCTAAGAAAGCGTCCAACACCCGAAAGTTTTTTGGGTACCAAATTTGCCTTGGAAGTATGAAAAAGATAACAAATTTGCCCATCCGTTAATTTTGACCGTTAAGTTTAACTGAGTGTACACGTGGCATGCCACCTCATCAACCCCATAAGAGTTAAGTATCATTTTTTGCCCCAGAAGTTTTCACTGAGAGCAAGTTTGCCGGAAGTTTTTACTAAGGAGCAATTTTACCCCGGAAGTTTACAAAACGTATCAATTTTGCCCTTCTTTCCGCATATTAAATTTGATTATTAAATCGATCAAAGGCCACACATGTCATGCCTTGAAAAGGTCAAACTTGGAGTCGAGAGAAGAGATCCTTGAGATGTTGAGCTCAAGCGCGCCGAAATTTGTGGAAGCCGAACTAGTCACAGAAGCATCACTTATGATTTAAACAAATGATCGATCTATACAAACCGCAAGGCCGGGCCCGATTAAGCCCGAGGCCCTCCGGGTCGGCCCTAATTTTCAAATTTCGGCTTATTTTTCAAGCCCGAGCCCCGCAGGCCGGCTTAAACTTAAACGGCCGATTTCTCGACTTTAGTCCCTATGACTAGTTCGGCTTCACAAATTCTGGCCGCTTGAGCTCAATATGTCAAGGATCTCCTTCTCTGACTCCAAGTTCGACCTTTTCAAGGCATGACATATGTGGTCTTTGACTGATCTAATAGTCAAATTTAATATTGGGAGAAAGAAGGGCAAAATTGCTACTTTTGTAAACTTCTAAGGCAAAATTGCTCCTCCATGAAAACTTCCGGGGTAAAATTGCTCCTCCATGAAAACTTCCAGGGCAAAAATGATACTTTTAATTGATGAGGTGGCATGCCACGTGTGATGAGGTGGTATGCCACGTGTGTACTCAGTTAAATGTAACGGTCAAAATTAACGGAGGGGCGATTTGCTACCTTTTTCATACTTCCGGCAAATTCGCACTTAAAAACTTCCTAAAGGTCTTTGGGTGCTCCTTTAGCAAAACTTCCATGGCAAATTAGGTATTTAACCCTGCAAATTAAATTGTATGTTCAAACCCTAAAATCATACCATCTATGGTCCTAAATATAAGCTTCAATTGACTTATTTTGAAAGATTAAGGAAACTAATTATATTACTTTAAAGTATTTATATATATATATATATCGCTTTTTCTCTAAATTAATTTGTCTAACTTATAAACTAATATATAATTTAATTACACACAATATATGATATGGTTAAGTAACATATTTTATTTCCTTAATTTTTCTAGAAAAAAGTCAACTAAGTTTTATTTTTAAAACTGGATGTAGTATATTTTTATCTTAACTTGTGCACTTATTATATTCATATATGGCTTGTACTCACAGCATCAGGTTTAAGAAATACTTGACTAAGTGAAGATTTAAATGCCATTGAACTATAAGGCTTGTACAAAATCCCAAAATTAACAATATTGGGTGAGCTTGAGGTAATCGATGATAATGGATGAATAATTATGAATCAGAAATGATATGTATAGTGGATTAATTAGAGAGGGAGATTAATTAATGGATTTAGAAGATGCCAAGTTGGGAAATGGGTGGGTGGGTGGGTGGTTCGTGAGCCAAACGGATCACAATTCATAAACCGACCATGGGATGCTGCGCCAGTAACCATAGACAACCTTGGTCCCATCTTTATTATGATTATTAGATACATCTAATTTATCACTTTATTATCATACACCCACCCTCACTCAATCAAATACATCATCGTTCTCTAAACACTTGTTTTACTATTAATTATTATTACGTTGCGTTTTAATCGATGATGGACTCATTTTCTTTTCATACTTACCCGTCCGGTTCACTACTGCCATTCTGTTTCATTTTTTTTTTCTTTTAATTTGAATAGCATAGTTACTACTCGTTCGTATTTATTATGTCTTGACCTCGATCTTATTCATCTTTCTCACTAGTAAGTTTTTAGGGGGGAAAAAGCATCTTCCATTAATGGACTAGAGTTTATGAAAAATGTTTTATTGTGCCTGAAATTACTGTGCTTGGGGTCCTTTTTTATGATGCATCTCTCTAAAGGAAGGTGGGATGATAGAACACGTTTTCATTCAGAGCGAATAATAATCCATGACGACAAGACTTCTCAACTATAAATTATTAAGACTCTGGCATGAATCTGATTACACAATTATCGTAAAACAAATCACAAGACAGCTAAAGATGATTTAAACGTTTTGGAGAAACCTCAAAGTTCTGATGGTGTGTAGTAAATAGAAAGCCGTAGTTATAATTGTGTTCAAAAATTAAACCCCCCAAGCTTTTCCTTTTTCGTTTGTATGCTTCACAAGACACCATTCACAACTCACAATTCATTGAATAGTGTAGGACAAAACATTAGTGAATTATTACTATATTTAAGTGAAAAGTAAACATATGCTAAAGATTTGTTTAGTCTCCTTTTATCACAGATGTTTTACATGTCTGATCCTTCCTGAAACGTGGTAATAACGAACAAGAGGAAACCGCGTGGTGGCTTCTCAAATGCAGATTCCTAGTCGCTTCTATCAAACATTTTCAAAAGGATAGCTTTTGAACAAAAAGTGTGACATAATGAATTGAAGGACCCAATTGGCAATGGCATTGTTCTGCTTTCTCTGCCTCTATATATACCCTCTATCCTCTGCTCTTCTTCCCACAAATACACACCATTCATCCATTCTTCAATGGCTTCTGCTCTCTGGGCTCTCTCTCTCATTTTGGCCTCACTCTCCTCTGCTGCCCTCGCCGGTGTCCCTAGGAGGCCCGTTGATGTACCCTTTGGCCGGAACTACTACCCCACCTGGGCTTTTGATCACATCAAGTACCTCAATGGAGGTTCCGAGGTTCAACTTCATCTAGATAAATACACTGGTACTTCAATGCTCATCTTCATGATTCATTTCTTTCTTTCTCCGACGAACTTATTCATCACTGAGCTACCATTTTGAACAGGCACTGGCTTCCAGTCCAAAGGTTCCTACCTGTTTGGACACTTCAGCATGTACATCAAGATGGTTCCTGGGGATTCTGCCGGCACTGTCACTGCTTTCTATGTAATAAACTCTTCAAGTTTCAATTTTTTTACACTCTAATCTAGTTCGAGTGCTCTGTTTTTCTTCCTGGTTCGGGATATGTTTGTGTGACTCTTTGTTGTGAATGGAACTGTGCAGCTTTCTTCCCTGAACTCGGAGCACGATGAAATAGACTTTGAGTTCTTGGGGAACAGAACAGGGCAGCCGTACATTTTGCAAACCAACGTCTTCACCGGAGGCAAGGGTAACAGAGAACAGAGAATCTACCTCTGGTTTGATCCTTCCAAAGAATACCACAGATACTCTGTTCTCTGGAACATGTATCAGATAGTGTGAGTACTTCACTTATACACCCTTTTCCCCCAAAAAATATGGAATAACAGAGATGAAAATGGTGGTGCAGGTTCTACGTAGATGATGTTCCGATCAGGGTATTCAAGAACAGCAATGACTTGGGAGTGAAATACCCATTTAACCAGCCCATGAAGATATACAACAGCCTGTGGAACGCCGACGACTGGGCCACAAGGGGTGGGTTGGAGAAGACGGATTGGTCCAAAGCTCCATTCATAGCCACCTACAGGGGCTTCCACGTCGACGGTTGTGAGGCCTCCGTGGAGGCCAAGTTCTGTGCCACTCAGGGCAAGCGATGGTGGGACCAGGCCGAATTCCGCGACCTCGACGCCGCCCAATGGCAGCGCCTCCGGTGGGTTCGCAGCAAGTACACCATTTACAACTATTGCACCGATCGTAAGCGTTACCCTCAAGTCCCTCCTGAATGTGCCAGAGACCGCGACATTTAAATTCAAACACCATTATCATCTTCCATTATTATTATTATTACCACGTTACATTATTATTTACAACTACCACAAGGGGCATCGTTATGATTTACTGATGATACGAGTCTCATAAGGGAGGGGTTATTCCTTCCTTCCCGTGTTGGTCATGGATGTATGATTGAGGGATCGGAGGTTGAGAACATAGGGGCCTCTGGCTTCGGGAATCTCAACACTGTGAGCTCTGTGTGTAAGCGTGCAAGTGTAACACTGAAACTGGTGAATTATGCTTAATCAATAATAACATACTAAGTACTACGTTTTACTCGGATGTACGTGTACTGTATTTTTTTTTTTAATAATTGACTAGATGAGTGTTGTAACTGGCTGGTCCCACACATGACAATGTGACCGACAGGGGTTGTAAAGAGGGTCAAAGTAGAAACAAATAAAAAAACATACAGTGAATATGGGAAATGGGGCTCCACCCCGCACCGTATATGAAGTATGAACGTGAGCTGTATAGAAGTTGCAGAGCATGAAAATTTTGGGGGCCTAATTGTGAAAGGACGAGAATAGACGTGAGAGACAAGAGTGTTGGACCAGGTGACTAGGTCGTTGTTATCATCATTTCACGTGAGAGTAAACCAGAGCATGTTAAAAGTAAAAGAGGAAGCCGTCTCATTTACTGGTTTAGCTTTGTATAATTCAGTTGTAAATGGGAAGTTGTGGCCTCCACGAACTGCCATTATCCCTAGCGGCTAAGTAACACTTGTCCAAATCCGAGCCCTTTGTCCTAATGACTCGCCCGAATGGTCATCGCTACACACACCATAGTATAATAGTTGCTCTTCACCACCTACCTTATCTCCAACAATGTTCTTCATATATCAAGTGTTTGAAATGCAATGGTAAACTGATTCATTGTCCTTTTGCTTAGTTATGATGGCTGTCTTGTATTTTCATGAGTTCTGGTGTTTTTATGTTCTTGATTTGCTTTGAGCGAATTGAGCTTAGTTATAGTTTTGAGCTTGTCTTTTTATGTTTATAGGCCCAAATATTATATTGCCTTGTTTTAATGAATTGTGCCTTCTTATCAGAAAAAATACGGTTTATCCAGTCACCTGAACTTTGATTTATTATAAAAGCACATCCACCCCCCCCCCCCCACCCCCAACCAAAAAAATAAAAAATTAAAAGAGTTGAACCATAATTGTCATCTATTTTTCAACTCACCCATATTAGTTATATTAGATTCATGTAACCTTTTTTGAAAAAAAGAAAATAAAAAAAAGCAGATTTATTTTTGAGTGTGCGGAGGAAGTTGGAGCACGTTGTATATTGCCATGATCATTTCTTTTTGGGTAATTTGTGATGAGGGAAGTCAAGCATGGGGCATCAACACTTGACTCCATAATCTAGGTGGGTGCCCATATCTTTTTGACTTTATTTGGCCACGAACAAGAAAAAGGTAAGTATAAATGATACCCCCTATCATTCCTGACTCTGGTTTCTCTCATAATCACTCCTCATTATCCTCATCGCGCCATCGACCGTCCGTCCAATTCTTGATCCAACGGTCCAAAGGGGACTTCCAAAAAACCGCACGTGGTCTTCCTTACCGCACGCGGTTTTTTCAAAATCCCTCCGGATCGTTGGATCAAAAATTGGACGGTCAAATGGCGACAATGAGGGATAATGAGAGGGGGATGATGGGAGTATCTTCTTCCATCATTCCTTGGAAAACAACAGGTCGTTTTTTTTTAATAAAGAAACATTTAGATAATGTTTTTTTTTCTTATTTAATTAGTCCTTTTTAATATCAATATAATAAATTTTCATAACCCAAAGGCCTATTACTTTTACCATATTCTTTTTTGGTAAAATACTTTTGCCATATTTAATTTCTTATTATCTCTTTTCTACAATCCTCCTTATTATAATAATTTCCTTTTTATCTCTATTATTCCTTAAGTCATCATAAATAAGGGCATAACAGTAAGATGTACTTAAACGTTTCTTACAATAAAAAACGACCGATGGAGTAACATATACACACAAGGGGTCAATAAAAATATGTATAACTTCTAACGTTTTTCTAGGTTCAAGTGGTTGTTTTCATCTGATCATATGATTGACTATTGCAGTTGAGCTTGAAATACCATGTCTTGTTTTCAGACCCAAATTAAAGAAAAAAATACCGTGTCTGTGAAACCCTTGTTTCAATCGATTATGCGAAATTTCTTAAACCCAGTTTTATTCTATGCTGATATGGAGCCCGGAGGCTCTTTTTTCTGCTATCCATCACGACATGGCATGGGAATGCTGACACGTTCTTGAGATAAGTCGGCGTTAATGGCAGAGTTATGAAAGAATGAAAATGAAATGAAACAGAGAGAAGAAGGCAGGGTAGCGGCACGAAACGGAGAAAAACAAAGTAGAAGTGAGATCATAACATATATTATATATTCCTCTTGTCCTGGGTATAGGGTAGAGATGGAAATTTTTTATATGAACATCAATTTCACCTTTACTTATTTATGTATTAATTTTATTCTCATCTAACATAAAGTATACCACTTTGATTTTATTTATAAATAAATGAGAGTGTGACAATTTTACTTATATTAATTGTCTCAATAAAAATAGAGCGAGAAAAAAGAATTGAAAGATACTTTTTTATAAATGAGGAAAGTTGAAAATTTACCCAATAATCATCGAGTTAACTACCTCCCCTTGATATTTTTTATTTAATTAAAAAGAACTTATAAATTAGGAAAAATCTCATATAAAGCTGCTTGAAATAGGAAAATTCTAAATTAGGTTGGTAAATTCAATAAATCCCTAATTAAGTTATTGACTCAATTTAAAATTTTAAAATTTAGATTAAATGACGTTATTGTCCTCTCATACTCTCCTCTCTCATCTTAAAAGGTTTTCAATGCTTTTTAATTATTTTTACAATAAGTGTAAATATATATAAACATTAATATATAATATAATTAACTTAGATCAAAGAAATTTTGTGTTTTGTGGAAGAATGATTAGGAATAATCCAAATATCAGCTCCAATATTAATTAAATGATTTATTATTTTTTGCTTGATTTTTTGTCCATTGAGAAAAAATGTTAATATAAAAAATAACTTGCTTGATATAGCAAATTGCATATCAAAGATTTTCATTAACTTATTAAAATAAAAGATATTTATTAACATATAAAAAAAAACTATATATCACATAAGTTAAATTGTGTGATTAATGAAGATTGTTTTTTTTTTCATTCACAAAAAACTAATTTGAGTTCTTTCAAAAATAAAATTTTATTCAAAATATATAATAAAAACATTTAATTGATAACAATGTTATGTGTTTTTTTTTTTAACTCAAAACATTCTCAGTCATTCTTCCTAAACACAAAAAGTCCTTTTATTTAAATGAATCATATTTTATTATATATTAATATTATTATATATGCACACTTATTAAAAGAGCAGTTAAATTCTTTCAAGAGGAAAGATGATAGAGAAGATTAGGAGAGTGTAATAAAGTCAATTTATCTATATTTTAAAATCTCAAATTGAGTCTATAACTTAATTAGGGATTTGTTGGGTTTAAACACTTGATTTAGAATTTCTCCATTTTAAGCAACTTTATTTAGAATTTTCCCTATAAATTATCAGAGTGGTACTAGAAAAAGGTAAAATTGAAAGGTGGTTGCATTTTAAATCACAATCAATGTAATTTAAAATTTTTTGAAGTCGGTGTTAAACATGCTAGAAAAGTAGCTTTTCATAGATAGGACCAAAAGGGTAAATGTTATTGAATGAGAAGTTTACATAGGAAGTACTAAGTAGGGATGTCCAAAAAGTCCCAGTAGTCCAGTTGGCCTTGGTTAATCCGGTTCGACCCGACCCGGTCTCTGGAAAAAAAAATTTGGTCTGGGACCATATGAGGCGGATCGGACCGGATTGGTCTGCTCGGGTCAAACCGGACTTCGGTCCAGAGGCTAAGACCCCCTGGACTAGTCTGGTCCGGCCTGATATATATATTATATGTATATATATATTTTTTTTAAAAAAAACAACTTTTCCTAACCTTTTGTCTTTACTATCTTCTTTACGATTCTTCATCACTCATTAGTGAGTCTTCTTCTTCGACCAAAAAAATATCCGAGTCTTCTTCCATTTTCGCCTCTTCTTCTTCATCCGGCCCGATAGAATGTTGTTATTTTGTATTTTTGTTCAATGTTGTTGTAGATTCTTATATGTGTATGATTGGATTTAAGATATTTGCATGTTTGTATGTTTAATTATTAGTCCAAAGAAGTGGGGAAAAAACTAAAAAAAAATGAAATAGGTCTTGGACCAGTCAAGGCGATCCACGATCCCGGCCTTTGGGCCGGACCAGACCGGACTAGATCTCGAGTTGGCTTATCCAGCCCAAGGTCCCTCCTAGACCAGACTCGGGTTGACCCTCAACCCAATCCAATCTGGTCTGTAGACATCCCTAATAAGAACAAGTGATTTAGGCCACAAAAATTGAGGCTGCTTTTGGTGAAATATCAGGAAAAGGATTTGAAAGAGCAAAGGGAATGGGCTGGCCTTGTTTTAATATCAACTCATTCATCTTTGGATCTCTCTCCAGTTTCCAGGCTCCCCTCGACCGCTTCTTATTTATCTTTATCTCCTCTTCATATCCATCAATGTCTCTATATAAACTCCACTAATTCTGTACTTTGCTTTACATCAGTGGCGGTTCTTGAGATAAATGTTTGGAGGGGCCAAATGTATAGTAATTAAGAAAAAAAAATTGAGGGGGCCAAACGTATAAATTTTTAAAACAAATGTATAAATTTTTGGGCAAAATGTATAAATTTTATATTTAAAAAATTTATATTAAATATTTAGAACTTTTTTTTGGGGCATGGCCCCCTCTGGCCCTTGAGAAGATCCGCCGCTACTTTACATGTTAGTATATTTTATATATATCGGGAGGACCTCAACCATCAATTTATATTTTTTTCGATGTTCTACTGAATATGACAACTACTCGACTTCTCGAATTCTTTTATTCTCTGTGCTAATGCCTTGCCTTTTTTCTGGGGCGCCAGTTTCACTTCAATCTTTTCCCCCGACCTTTTTCTCCTAACAACTCACATTACGGTACGGAAACACAACATATTGATAATCTCAGAATAAACTTGCTTGAGCTGGATTATGTTGCAAGGTGGATGATATATTCAAGTCTCTTAATTCAAGCTTTTGGAGAAACATTGTTGAATGTCAGATTGCTGCATCAGGACAGGCTACTGAGAGAACTAGTAAATTGGCTCACTCATACTCATGAAATCAGGGGACCATAGTTGAGTGTACATTTTCCATGCCATAGTTTTTAGCCGAAGCTAAGAAAAGGCTCCTAGTCCTGCCATGGCATGACCATACAGAATTCAAGGCGAGAAGAATTTTATTACAGGATATGAAGGCGGGAGAGAAAATTGAGGGTTCTATTTGTGGGTACAGGTTTCAGTAAGAAAATTGAAAAAAAAGAAGCAAGAAATTTTAGAATCATACAAAAATAGAAACGGGACAGGGTCTCAGTAGATTATAGAGATGCTCACTTCCATTTGTTGGCAACAATGTGAGCCAAATCCACAACCCTTTGGGAGTAACCCCACTCATTGTCATACCAAGCAATCACCTTCACCATGTCATCTCCCATCACCATCGTCAACGACGAGTCCACGGTGGAGGACACGTCGGTGCACCTGAAGTCCACCGACACAAGCGGCTCATCGCATACTGTCAATATCCCTTTCAGCTCCTTGTCCGCACTCTCCCTGAAAGCACCGTTCACTTCCTCTGCAAATGTCTTCTTCTCAACCTGAACCACCAAATCCACAACGGACACATTTGGTGTAGGCACACGCAGGGCAATCCCGTTCAGCTTCCCCTTCAGACTCGGCAGCACAAGAGCCACCGCCTTCGCGGCTCCGGTTGAGGTCGGCACAATGTTCAATGCGGCTGCTCTGGCTCTCCTCAGATCACGGTGGCTGGCGTCGAGCAGCCTCTGGTCTCCCGTGTAGGAGTGAGTGGTAGTCATAGTACCCTTGATGATTCCTGCAAAACAACAGGACACAAGTGTTGGAAATCAAATACATAATGTAAATATTGTTAGATATTAATAAATAGTGTGTCTGAGTAACTGAGTCGAAGCGTAGACTGTTAAGTCTCAAGTGTTCATTCGTATTGAAATAAAACACAAGCTTTCTCTACAGTTTTCACAACAAGTAGGATGGGTATGATAATGAGAGTTAAATTTGAAGGAGAAGGCAGGAAAGATGATTACCGAATTTCTGGTCAAGGACCTTGACGAAAGGGGCGAGGCAGTTGGTGGTGCAAGAAGCGTTGCTGATGATGGCCTCGTCGGGGCTGTAATCGCCTTCATTGACACCGACGACGTAGGTGGGGATGTCACCTTTGCCTGGTGCAGTAATGAGCACCTTCTTGGCTCCGGCCTGAATGTGCTTCCCTGCTCCTTCTCTGTCCACGAACACCCCTGTTCCTTCTATCACCAAGTCAATCCCCATCTCCCTGCGATTCATATACACGAGTTTAATTTGTTGAACAAGTTATCAAGGAGGGAGATGTATGTTGGTGTGAATGTGAATGTGGTTATTACTTCCAGGGGAGGTTGACGGGGTTGCGGTCGGAGACGACCTCGATGATCTTGCCGTCCACGGAAATGGCTTTGTCGCCGGCGGGTTTGACGTCGGCGTCGAAGATGCCGAGGGTGGAGTCGTACTTGAGGAGGTGAGAGGCCTGCTTGACACCTCCGGTGTCGTTGATGGCGATGACGTCGAGGGGAGAGTCCTTGCGTCCGTGCCAGCATCTCAAGAAGTTTCTGCCGATCCTACCGAAGCCATTAATCGCCACCTTCAGTTTTGCTTCCACCACTCCTTTCCTGTACCCTCCGCTGCTCTTTACCTAAATTCACATCACATTTCATTTCTTCTTATTCACCAAACCATTCTTTCTTCTTTCCCTTCTATAACTCTCATTTATAGTCTCATGCATTCTTCTCTCTTTCATATATTTATATGAAGAAAGGCCTGGTTTGATGTGCAAAGATACACACACATATAATTATGTCCTATATAAAGGGCGAGTTCTTTGGGGAGATTCATGTATATACATTACCGTGATGGGAATCAATTTGATGACCCCTGATTGTTTAACTAGAGTTACATCAAGCATATATTCTAGTTCTTGTAAGGAAAAACACCACACACAGGCCTATGAAGCTGCAAAATATTCTATTACACTAGTTTGGACTTTGGAGTGATACATTATCCACAAGAGATTCCAGGATCCTCTCAGAGGTCAACAAGTGAAATACTAGTAAGGTGGGTATATCATTTATATCATCCACATAGGTAAGATAAGAATTTAATAAAGAGGCAATGGAGGAATTTGAATACTCACTGCAGAGGTTTGGAAGGCAATGACAGAGAGGAAGTCGTCGGGAGATTTCTTAGAGAGGGGAAGGTAGCTTGATGAGCTGCGGAGGCCGCAGAACTCCGAGAAGCCCTTTCCATTTCCCTACACACCAACAAATCAACACCGATCAGCAAATAACAGTGCCTGCGGCCTTCTTTTATAGTGTTTCAAAAATGTTGTTTATGCCTAAGAAACATGGAAGATTAGAGAAACCTGAAGAGTTGGTTTGGCAACAGAGAAAGTGGCCGAAGCCATGATCATCACCCAGCGAGTGCAGCTGGAAGCTCAGAAGCAGCTCAGGAGCAAGTGAGAAGAGAAATCAACACAAGAGTGAATATTTTCAGGTTCAATATAATAGATAAGTCATTAATTTTAATAAGCGTGGGAGAGGAGGAAGATGTGTGGCTGAGGCTCATGAAAGCAGAGTGAGGATGAGATTTTGGATAGCCTCTTGTTCGACGAATGGCTGTGGTTGGCGCCTGAGACTCCAATCATCTGTGGCTCTCCTCTTTTCCTCGTTGGGCTTGACCCTTCAATCCTAACTTGGCCCACTTTGTTTGCATCAAGTGGATAACATTATTCTGAATATTACAACTAGCACCTCATAAACCCCTCGTCCTGGGTTCGTAGGGTCGACTTTCTCACCGCCGAGGGAGGGGGTTCGATCCTGCGTTGGCACCTCATAAAAAATTTTTATATCAAAAAAAAAAAAAAAAAAAAAAAAAAAAAAAAAAAAAACTAGCACCTCATAAAAATCTCAACGCAAGGCTAATGGACAAGCGCCAACTCTTGGTTCATGTTGTTGCTCACAAATATACGGTTCCTCTTCATCCATCAATATTTGGAGATTTTGAAGCTATGACTTTGTGGTTATTTGAAATTGATGGAAATTGTGGTTATACCTCTCTTTGTCCTAGGAGCACACAGTCGCATAGGTTGGGTGGGTCTCGCATCTTTTTCTTAATGAGGGGGGACACTGTGGCTTGTGGTAATAAGTGAGATTAAACTCACAGTTCTTCACTCATAAGGAAGTTTTTATACCACTTTAGTATAAGTGCATATCACCAGTCTCACATACGTCCCTATGTATTTCCTTATAGTCTCATGTCGTTGCAACATAGAATCAAGGCGTTGAGCGTTGAAAGCCTAACCAAATTTGAATTTGAGGTGTTTGTAGGGTCTTAAATTTACATATGAAATAGTTAGTGGTCTCTTTTGTTTATTTCTAGTGGTTATTATACTTACATGTTTTGGTCTTCATAGTGAGTCTTTATAATTTTATAGTTTTAAGGTTCAATGTAGTATTAGAAAAGCGTGTTTGAAAACACTTAAAATGTTATTTGAAAATGTAATTTGAGTGACATTTTCAAACACATTCAATTTGAATGATGGTGATTACTAACCTCTCTTCCAGCACATTCCTTTAACTTGTTTCAACATGCCCAATCTAAGGCATTAATAGTGTTTCTACGCTCAATTCTTAATCATAATGAATCTATGTATCCCCATGTATCTTTAGTCTAAATAACATTGGTTTCCAGATATTTTTAGTTTAAATGTTAGATTTCCTCCAAGTCCATCTTTTATGAGCTGCACTATTTGATAAAAAATGGCAAACCTAATCAAATAAGTAATAAATCACATTTATTGTGGATTTGGAATTGAGAAATAAGTAACTTTATCTTAGAAACTTGATCTACACTAATTTCATGATTGTTACTTAGAAAACAAGTGAGGAGTGCTCACACTCCTTCCTAATGAGTAGTCACTATGACGACATGACCACCTACAAATAGAACGTGCCTCCCTTAGTTGTTCCCTGATCGCCCCTCCTATTGAATTTTCTAGCAATCTCTCTCCCCTATGGGAATGTGGGCCAAACGGTGTGGGCTGGCACAAAAGCTAGCCCTAACCCCTAGTGGCAGGTTGACAGGCCAGCCAACGGGCTTGTAATTTTTTTTTTAAAAAAAAAAAAAATCATATTTCTTTAAGATGGCTGAAAGTCCGAGATATATATGTGAGTCATCACATTTTCCTTCCTAACATTAATCATTCCACTTATAAAAAAATAAAAACATAATCTACAATCCAAGAGATAAAATTATCAAATTCGTTAATGTTTACCAACAAATCATCATCAAACAATCAAAACATAATAATTTGATTTAAAGAATGAGGAAAGAGGTTCTGAGGTTGGGATTTTTTCTATTTAAGATTGAGAGATACCAAGTTGGAAATGTTAGACTTATAGGTTTTATGATATCATTATTAAAAAAATTTTGTAGGACCAACCCACGGGCCCCACAGTGCGGGCATGTGCGGCCCACACTTTAATGAGTTGAGAAACTCCCAACCTTAACTCGGTTCAAACCCGCAGGTTAGTGGGTTAAACCTTGTTACTGGCGCTAGTTGGACGCTACCATGGTATAGGTCTCTCCATCGATATTTTCCTTCATTAAACTTTCGCACGACTTCAACAAATACTCTAGTTTTAACAAGAGAATGGAGTGGGATTGCATCTTTGCTTTTCTCTTTGGGTCACAAATCCACGTGTAAGGTCCTCCGTAACAGATGGATAGGTGTCATAATTAAACATGCAAAGCTATAAAAGTGAGCAATTATAGGTACCTGTGTTAAACAATTGAACCTGATGATTTATCACCTAGAAATCACAATAAGGTAGAGAAAAACTACTTCTTATTTATGAAAGAAAGAAGTTTACACCACTGTACAACCATGCCGTCTAACTATGACTTAGACTATTTATATACAAAATTAATCCCTATTACAAATAGTATTAATAACTAACTAATTAATAAGAAACTAATTAATCATTAATACACATATACTAATCGCTACACATGTGTTAACACTCCCCCTCAAGTTCGGGGCGCAAATATGTCAACAGTCCCTAACTTGCTCAACAATGTGCGTTGAACATCTCCGGAGACTGTCTTTATCAACAAATCAGCCTCTTGTTCATGAGATTGGACGTGCTCAAGATCTATCACTTTCTCTCGCCATTTATCACAAACAAAGTGACAATCCATCTCTATGTGTTTGGTGTGTTCATGGAAAACTGGATTTGCAGCTATGTGTATTGCCGCAACGCTATCATAGTGTATGGGTACTGGCTTGGTTTGGGGAATGCGCAAATCTCGAAGGAGGCTAAGTGCCCACACTATCTCTGAAGTTGTCATACTCAGTGCTCTATACTTTGCCTCCGCGGACGACTTAGAAACAGTAGTTTGTTTCTTCGTTTTCCACATGACGAGCGAACCTGCAAACTTCAATAGATAACCAAACACAGAACACCTTGTAATCCCACAAGATGCCCAATCTGAATCACAAAAACATTCCAAATCAAGATTTCCATCAGAACTCAATTTAATACCAAGACCTACAGTACCCTTCAAATATCTAAGAACATTGTGAGCCGCTGCCATGTGTGCCTTAGTTGGTTGTTGCATAAACTGGCTTAACGTCTGCACATAGAAACAAATGTCAGGTCTAGTCATGGTTAAGTAAATCAATTTACCAACCAACCGACGATATCTCTCAGGATGTGACACAAATGCTGAACATTATCCTTTCCACTCTGAAAAGGCATTAATTTCAAATTTTGTGTCATTGGAATAGTCAGTGGTTTACACCCACTCATTCTTGTTTCAGATAATAAATCCAACACAAACTTACATTGAGACAATACCACACCAATGTCAGACTTGGCTACTTCTATACCCAAGAAATATTTCATGTGTCCTAAATCCTTAATTTTGAAATTTTCATGCAGCAGGTTCTTAGCATAACTAATTCCATCCTCAGAACTCCCAATTATCAACAAATCATCGATGTAAACTAAGACAAACACCACACAGTCATGCCAATCCATAGTAAATAATGAGTAATCACTTTTACTTTGAACAAAACCACCTTGAACCAGGGCTTGAGACAACTTCTAGTTCCATTGGCGGGAAGCCTGTTTCAGCCCATAAAGAGACTTCTTTAGTCTACAAGCCATATGCTCCCCATTACCTTTGAAACCTTGAGGCAACCTCATGTATACCTCCTCTGAAAGGTCTCCCTGCAGAAAAGCGTTATAGACATCCATTTGATAAATGTTCCATGAATGCATTGCGGCCAATTTCAGCACTAATCTAACAGTAAACATTTTGACAACAGGTGAAAAGGTTTCAAGATAATCAATCCCTTCCTGTTGACTATACCCCTTGGCTACTAACCTAGCCTTATATTTATCTATACTACCATCAGATTTATATTTAACTTTACATTCCCACTTACAACCAACGGGCTTCTTATCTTTAGGTAATTTGACAATTTCTCATGTTTGGTTATCCTCCAATGCTTGCATTTCAGCTTTTATGGCCTTGACCCACTCAAGATTGGTAATTGCCTGCTTATAAGTAGTTGGCTCAGCCACTGCATCAATGGAAGACAAAAAAGCCAAATGATCAGCAGAAACAGATGCATAAGAAACAAACTGACTCATGAGATACGAGCATTTAGATTTCTGGGCTAAATCTGTTTCAGAGATTAAAAGAGAGCACACGTAGTCATTAGACCAAATTGGAGGTTTCCTATCTCTCAAGGGACGTGATTGTCCTGGTTGTGTTGGATGATCAGTTGCTTTATCAGAATCAGTCTGATAAGGCTGCTGATTATCCTCGACTTGTGAAATATCAGACTTATCCTTTATAGAACCAGTTTGTACCAAGGAGGGTTCAAGATCAAACCAGAACATCTCTTTTAAGATTGGATGCACTTCCTTTTGCTGTTGTGGGCATGTATCACTGAAAGGAAAGACAAGCTCTGCAAAACTAACATGACGACTAACAAACAACATGTCAGTTTTCAGATTCAATAACAAATATCTTTTCTGATTATCAGGATAACCTAGGAACACACAAGGAATAGCACGGGGTTGAAGCTTATCAACAATTTTGAGGTCCGTGGCATAAGTAAGGGACCCAAATACCTTTATGTGGTTGAGATCCGGCTGCTGCCCATATATCCTCTCAAACGGTGTTTGGAATTGAAGGATTTTAGAGGGCAATCTATTAACCAAATATGTGGTAGCTTTTACACACTCACCCTAATATTGAACCGAAATGCTTGATTGCAGCATCAAACTGCGTGTCACCTGCATAATAGTCCTATGTTTACGCTCTACAACTCCATTTTGTTGAGGAGTGTAGGGCCATGTCGTCTCATGAACTATACCCTTTTCTTGAACAAGCATTTTAAATGAATGGCTTAAAAACTTAGTCCCGTTATCACTCCTTATCCTCTTAACATTCATATTAAATTGAGTCACAGTATACACAATAAAATTACGAATGTAAGCAAGTGAATCAAATTTATGCCTCATCAAAAATATCCATGTTGCTCTCCAGTAGTCATCCACTATTGTGAGGAAATATCAGAATCCTTGATGAGTCGGTGTCCTATATGGTCCCCATATATCTATATGTATGAGTTCAAAACATTTATTTGTTTTAATACAAGAAGATGAGAACGGAATCTTGGTCTGTTTGGATTGAATACAAACATCACAAGTGTGATTTAGCAAATCAACATCATTAATTGCAAAGTTCAAACATTTCATTACAGAAAAAGGAGTATGACCTAATCTTCTATGCCACAAACATATATCAGCAGATTTCATAGCACCATCAGCACTATCACGTTTTTGTTTCGTGTGTGTGTGTGTAACATTTATTACATGTGGGGTCCTTCGAATCTTAACAACATACAGGCCATCTACAAGCCTACCAGTCAGCCTCGTCCTTCCATCCAGAAGGTCTTGTAGTATACAAAAATTAGGAAAAAAGAAAGCCATACATTCCAGTTCTTTTGTGACCTTAGATATGGCTATAAGATTGAACTTTAATCGTGGAGCATACAGGACACCATTCAATGTGATATGAGGTGTTATTCTAACTGAACCTATGTGTGTGACTAGTACTCTTTGTCCATCTGGTATTTTAATCGACTTAACAGGGCCATTATATGCAGAACAATTATCTAATAGCGAAATATCTCCGATCATGTGAGTAGTGGCTCCTGAGTCTAGAATCCAACATGAATAAGTTGAATTTATAAAGGGGGATATAGACAAACCTGTATCAGTCAATGCGTGCACTGCTGATTCAGCATCCTTTTGCAAAAGCAGAAGAAGACGCTCATACTGTTCTTGAGAGAAGGAGGGCGCCACTGTGCTTGTAGTGTTTATATGTAGGTCTGGGTCACCGGTGGACTCTATTCCCACTTGACCGGATTCCTTTTGCTGTTTGGATTTTGTGCCTTTGAACCTGGAAAATCCAGGTGGATATCCCACTAATTAGTAACATTGTTCTCGCCTGTGACCCTTCTTCAAACAGTAAGTGCATTCCACAGATGGATCTCCACGTCCCCTTCCCTGCACACGACCACGAGTCTTGGTGGCCATGGCGATGGCTTCTGTTGGAGGAATGCGAACAAAGATTAACTTTTGAGCCTCATCCTGGATGATCATAGAATAGGCCTCATTGACAGACGGAAGGGGATTCATGAGCAGAATTTGGCCTCTAGCTTGGTGATAGGACTCATTAAGCCCCATTAAGAATTGGATAAGCTTATGTTCTTGCATCAGGTCAGAATAGGCTTTAGATGTATGACATGTATAAGATGGTAAGGTAATCAAGGCAGATTGTTCTTCCCATAATTCCTTCAGCTTGGAGAAATAGATGGAAACAGAAGTAGGACCCTAATGATGTGAGGTGATTTCACGGTGCAGAGAGAAAATCCTGGCGCCATTCTTTTTATCAAATCGTTCCTGCAGGTCGGTCCAAACGTGGTGTGCATTTTGGTAGAAAATCACACCATTAGCCAACTCTTTGGAGATTGAATTGAGAAGCCAGGAGAGCACCACCGTGTTACATCTCTCCTACTGAGCATGGAGTGCAGGATCCTGATCCTCTTTCCGACAAGTACCATCAACCAAAGTCAGCTTGTGCTTGCCCAAAAGAGCAATTCGCATGGCACGACTCCAGACCGTGTAATTTTCCGTGCCAGTAAGAGTGTGTTGAATGATCGATAGACATTGAGTATCGGACGGATGCAAATACAATGGATGTGAAAAGGGAACAGAAGGTGTACCATTGGAGGAGCCGTTATGTTGCGTCCGAGAAGGGGATTTTCCAGAATCTTTATCAGCCATCCGAATAAGCAAAAAGTGACGAATAGGAGTTTTGGAGAAGCGACCGTTGGTAAGTAAGAAATCGACGGTGGAAAGTGATCTTGCAGTCGGAAGCTATGGTTATTGCGGAAGCAACGGTGGATTGACTGGATTCAGTGGAAGGAAGAATTGGCTGCCACGTCTGCTAGGGTTCACTGATTGAGAAAATCCCCGAAGCGACATGCAACAATTTCAATGGGAAAGGGACGCACGAGATTGCCACGAGAGCGAAGATTCAAGATCGAAATTAATCCCTTCTTGTACTCATATCGCCAGAAATCAAAGAAAGCCAGATTCCAGATCGCCGCGAGAGCGAAGGTGCAAGATCAATTGAATGTCTTCGATTTGCTCATATCGCCAGAAATTGCATCTCGGGTCGAATAAAGCGGTGCTCCACAGGGTATTGCCTGGATCTTGGAGTTTCACCGGATCGGGTTGTAGTGCTCATGGATCACGCCTTGGACGCCTAAAAAACAAGAATCGTTGGGCCCAATTCTTGGGAGTGGGCCGTCGATTATGAAGAAGCAGATGGATCCATGGAAAATTTGAGTGGCTCTAGTACCATGTTAAACAATTGAACCTGATGATTTATCACCTGGAAATCACAACAAGTTAGAGAAAAACTACTTCTCATTTATGAAAGAAAGAAGTTTACACCACTGTACAACCACGCCGTCTAACTATGACTTAGACTATTTATATACAAAATTAATCCCTATTACAAATAGTATTAATAACTAACTAATTAATAAGAAACTAATTAATCATTAATACACATATACTAATACGCTACATATATGCTAACAACCTGGGTGCCTGAATCTTTGAGTTAATCGAATATTGAGTCCTTGTTGGCATCAGGAAAGCGTTCAATCAAACTTAATAAACAAAAAGCAGAGAAAAGCAAAAGCGCCCTACAAAGATTGGCTTTGTTCTTAACATTTTTTCAGACTTGTTTCTTTTTCTGGGCCAACGACGCATATTCGGAGCTTAAGAAACAAGCTTTTCTCTAAATCAATCATAGTCATAATAATAGGTTATAAAAACCAAACCACCCAACTGTCGGGGTAAAAAACAGACCATCTTTTTCTTTACACTGATTTTTCCATCCACGCTTTGAAAATTTTTCGTTTAAAATCCTCACTTATAACCCACAGCCATGAAATCTCCAGTGGTTAAAGAAGTTGTTGAATGGAAATATCCATATAGACTAAAGTTTCACATTTGTACCTCAATATGTAGGTCCCGTCACCATCCTCATTTTTTCTAATGATAAATTAGTGGTCAGTAGTGAAGTTCATGGAAGAACAAATCTTGTGGTCGTTTGCAATACTAGCCACCCATTTTAAAGAATGATAAAGGTTAAATCTTGTCTATAATCCACACTAGATTACCTCAATAAACTCACCACCCCCAAAAAGAAAAGGCAGTGAGGAACCAGCAGAGCATTCCTATTAATATTCAAGGTCATGGCAATATCAACTTTCTGCAACAAGAAAGATATTGTGAAGGTTAAAGTAGCGCTGAAGTTACAACTTACAAAATATGCTTTGGTTACTTGAGAATATCCGAAGGCTCAGCTCTGGTTACAGAGCTGTCCAAAAACGCTTTTGCGTTGGACCTAAATAAGAGAAGGTGCATGCAAACAAAATAACTTATAATATTGAAAAGTAAAAGTACATATTATGTTTAACACTGTTCCTTCTGTTTTTTTGCTGCATATAAATAGGGTGGCCACTGCAACAGGTAGATTGCGCCAGAAAGCTCTCTAATTTTACGATTCTTAACTTCCTTTGGGGCCCCGGCCCCTTGGACCCTTCTACTTACAAGTTCTACTTTCAATAATAAACTGATCTGAGACATGTCAAGAGAAGTAGACTTAAAGGTATACTTACTTTAGTTTCTTTTCATATTCAATTGCTCCATTTTTAAATCTTCACCTAAACTGAACACCAGAATATATGACCTTAAACCTGTTTGCATTGACATTATTTCAGAAGATTGAATTGAAGGTGTCTGCTAACTGCTGTCAAGGATGCAAGAAAAAAGTAAAGAGGGCGTTAGGGAGGATTGAAGGTAATTAATATTGGATAACTACTTATTTATATGTTTTCTGGTTCTTCAGGTGCTGACTGTTGTGAATCACATTGTTAGGTGTTCTAAAGATGGATATAGACCCTTTGCAGCCCAAAGTAACAGTGTTAGGCAACGTGAATCCACAAATATTAATAAAAAAGCTTTCCAAAGTTGGAAAGCATGCCGAACTGTGCAGGCATGAGGAATTTGAAGCTGAAAAGAAAGAAGCAGGAAAAGAAGCCATAACGAAAGAGAGAGAAAAACAGAACAATGAGCATAGCGGAAAAACGCAGGTGGATTCAGGTGACCTCAAAATAGAGAAAACTAAGGAAATCAAAGGAGGAGGAAACGGAGGCAAGAACCAGCAAGACCCAATGAAGGAAAACAAGTATCCAAAATCCAACATGACTGAAAATAACTTCAGTCTCCCTCAAGATATGAAGGAAAATCCTCTTATGCCTCATCCTAAAGTAGATTTTAATGTTCAGCCACAAGTTGATTTCAGCGTTCATCCGAGTATGCATCCACACGGTAACATCAAATTTCATCCTCAGTACTGTTACATTGCTCATCCTTACGCAGTGGCAGTTCCCTATTATACAATCCCTTCTTATCCAGCTCCTCCTGTCGAAGAATATTATCATGTTCACAGTTCAAGCTTTCAGCCACCGTTCCAGAGACCAGCTGAACGAGTAGGAGACTATTTCAGTGATGAAAACGCAATGGGATGCCACGTTATGTGAGAGCTTCGGCCTACTTACTTGTAGCTTAAATTAGTTTGATCTTTTTTGTAACCCATGCGGTAAATTTTGGCCCTCCTCTGCCTTCACCCACCAAAAGATGTTTTTCTTCCATTCATTTACCACAATTTTGATCGTTGAGAAATGACAGTTATCCTCTGCTTAAGATGTTCTTCGAAAGTTTTGCATAATTTCTTGTGGAGAAGAATGTATTACCTTGCTTTTCGATTAGTACGGTTTCTAGTCAATTACATAATCTCGCTTGTCCAATCAAGGAGATATCGTCGTCTTCTTACTTGCGATTACGGGCGAGAATGAAATTCTCCTAATGTCACCATCTTGAAACACATGCACCTTTAATTAATAGTTTTATGCTCCATATCTCTATGTACTTTTCATGCTCTAATCAATTATTTTTTTAAAAAACACAAAAACAATTTCGTTTCATAGTAGGTCTATTTGCAAGTTTCATTTATCAGAGTACCATTTAAGACAATGTGTTATTTGGCATATGCGAGAGATTCTTGACTCACTGTTTCGTCACACTCAAGAATTGAATCAGGGTAGATCCAGGGATGTGATTGTGCATGAACTATTTCATTTCTAAAGCCATCATTTGCATTTGCATTTGCATTTGCATTACAGTAGTTCTTTCGACTTAGCCTTTTAAGGTTTAATCAGTAAAACAAACAAGGAGGGACCGGTAGCCTTTAAGGCACTCGCATTAAACTCATTGAACAGAAGACTCTTATCCTGCTTCGTGTTGCGTATCAGCTGAACCAAAAAGGACAAAAAATGATCGAAAATCCGAACAAAAGGGTTTTCTTTTGGACATGATTCATACTCCATACAGTTGCCTGAACAGGGGGAGACAAAACGTCATCAAATCATCCAAACAGGATTGGAGCATGCTTACAATAGAAAGTAAAACTATAAACCTGAAATCTGCCATGCATCTTCAGAGGCAGAAGCCAAAATACCATGCCCTCCACACTTCTACTGTGGGTAACAATTAGGTGAATCAAAAAGTGAGAATACCAATCTTTTATACCCTTAGAATCTGAAGCTTGGAGGAGAAAGCAATCGCAACCCAGTCAGGTTGAGATGCGGACCATTGAAGCTGCTCAATCTCTGCCCCAGCAGTGTATGCAAGAATAGGATCCAACCCGTCTTCCTGTGGTTGGCCCATTGAGGAAAGATCCCAAATCAGAGCCTGAGAATCATCCCCTGCAGTGCAGATATGGCAAGAACTGTGAGGAGCCCAAGCAATGGCATTCACACCGGCTTGATGCCTCTGCAACTCAACCACAGGAAGCGTCGGAAAACGAATGTCGAGCACGACGACCTTAGCACTGTCCATGATAATGGTGGCCATGTACCTTGGGTCCTGCTTATTCCAGCCGAGTCGAACCAACGGTGTATCAGGCTCCGAGCTCTCATAGATGATAGTCGAATGCTCTTTGTCCCGCAAGTCGAAAACCCTAACGGAGCCATCGGCGGAGACGGAGGCAAAGACGCCCACACCGCCCCACGCGATATCGTAAACCTCCTTGTTGTGAGCGATAAGCTGCGTATCCACCGTCTCCTTCTCAATATCCCAGATGGTGCAGGTGGTGTCAATGCTAGAGGTGCCGATTCGCCTTGGCTCCACCTCATTCCAATCGAAAGAGGTGAGAGGGCCACAGTACTCGCTGTTCTTGTTCCCATTGAGGAAGCTCTTGAGCTCCACCCGCTGGGTCGGGTTCTCTTCCGGGTCGGATATGCGCCAGAGTCGGAGAAAATCGCTAGAGGTAGCGAGGAGGTCCGGCTTCTGGCACTCCTTGTCGGGAATGAAGATGGCTTTGGTGGGAGGGTAAGGGTGCTCGAAGGAGAGGTTAGGCTCGGATCGAATCTCCCCGTTAGAGTCGTCGAGCTGAACGATTTCGACCCTGTTCGGGAACTGCTCCAACAAGCTGGCTATGGCCAAGCGGTACTTCTTGTCGCGACGGACGCTCCAGTTCATGGCGTAGATGTGCCATGGTGCTTCGTAGGTGTAGATCTCCGACCGCTTCTGCTGCTCGTCCAGTCCGCCTTGGGTCGGGTCATTACTGGCCCCCATATGTGTACGGTATAGTTCAAGCTCACTTTCTCCCACCCGACGAAATTGCGGATATTTTTGCAGAATTTTGCTGCGCCGGCAAGGAATTTTGCGAGTGGTGCAGCAGCCAAGTCAGCAGCTTGAATTGAATAGGTGAAGAACAAGGGAATTGGGGTGATGTGATTTATGAGAGAAGAAAATGAGAAAATGAAGGCTTTGAATCCAAGTGTTGCAGCGCAATCCTAAAAACCCCAAATAGGAAAAACTTTGGGATTAGGTCGAGAGTTTACAATTATTTGTTTATCTAAATTTACATAAAATTCTTTCTTACCTTATATTTATGTGTACAGTGTACACCATAAATCATTATTAAAAAATTATTTTTAAAGATTCTAATCACTAATCTAAATAAGCACAAGTCGACTTGGAGTGCCTAATTGTGAGCAATTTTATCAAGATGATGCGCACACTAAAAAAAAAAATGACCCAGGTTACCTAAGAGAAAAAGTATTTCTTGAGATATGGAAGAGGATACTCTGCCCATCAGTCTCTACCCATCCCTCCTCATTTTTGATCCGATCGTTAAAATTTTGATCCAAGGTTCAGAAAAAATTTTTAAAAAAAATCGCATGCGCTTTTTTAAAAATTTTCTATGGCCTTGGATCAAGATTTCAACGATTTGTGATTTCTTGATGATGAGAGATAGATGAGAGAAAGTTGATAAAGAGAGGATCCGGACGCCTTGAGATATACTATATTAGAAATTCTAAGTGCCCATTTGAGATAGCGATGATAAAAATGAATTTTCTTTAAATAGGCTTTTGCAATTGAAGATATGATAAAAGTCATATATTAGTAGATTTGATTTGTGTTTAAGATAACGATAGCAGAAGTGACTTTTTTTCCAAATGTGTTATTGTTTGGAATAGCGTTTGAAAAGTTATTTGAAATGAAAAATCACTGATAATGACATAAATCTTATTGAATACTATATATATATATATTAGTTGTATATATTGTGATGATTGAAGGTCCAAATTAAAATTTAGATTTGATAAAAAAATAAATAATTATTAAAAAAATTATTAAAAAAAAACTAAAGTACTTAATTAAATATATTCGAATGGAAAAATTAAAATGTATACAAATGTATATTTAATAGTACATGCTTTATTGGATCACAAGTTCGTAATATTTTTATCCAGAAGCTGAAGAAAGTCACTCCTCAAGCTGAAAAATGTGACTTCTACCATAAACCATTTTTTTACAATAATTTCATCAACCCTTGAAGCTATTTCAAATGATCCATATTAGCTTTTTTTTTTTTTTTCTTCCATTGGGCTTATTTTACTGTTCGATGGGCTTTTTACCTGAGTCACAATCATGCCAAATAGATCATAAATTGAGAACGACTTTAATTTTGTGAAGAACTTGTTCATGGCAATAATAAGTTTAATTCAACTTTAACCTCTCTCTTATATCACCTCGTCAGACTTGGCTTCTTTATTTTTCCTTTCTTGTCCGCTCTCATTCTATACTCCTTTCATGATTATTGCATTAAGATTAAATAGTCTGCATTTAATGTTTTATAAAAGTATTATTACAATGGAGAGAAAAATATTAAGGAAATGTAGAGAAGGATAAGAAATAAATAGAAAATGTGTGAACTATCAGATATCGATCTTATAGTTATAGTTATAAAGGGGATAAAGAATGAGAGTGGAAAAAGAATAGAAGACAAATCCCACGTGATCATGTCAATCCTAACTTTTACATTTTTTTTTTAGTGAAAAAGCCGAAGAGCTTAGGACTAGAGCGATTTCAACTAACCGTAAATTGTTTGGTTTTAAGGTTTTTTGAGGTGAGGGGACAGGACAGGAGGGTGTGGTGGAGTTAACATGTCTGATTGGGAAAAATGAGGAAATGCTCCCCTCCCAGCCTTCTGCACCCCTCCAAAATTTGAGGTTTTCTGAAGGGGGCGAAATATTATGTCCCAACTCCCAACCTGATAAAAATATATATGCTATTTTTTTCCGCTATCCCAAGTTTACCCACCCGATTATAATTTTTATAGTCTCCGTTGTCAAACTCGTGAGTTGACTCTCTAAGTTTACCGTTTTTATGTTTCTAGTTTACCAAACGAATCGAGTCACTGGTAAATTCGTGAGCGTTGTAAACTCGGTTAAACTTACGAGTTTATATACCCAATTTACTGTTTTTACGTTTCAAACTTACAAAACCATGTTAACTCACCCATAAACTCGTGTTAACTTTTTTTATTTGATCATACTCGCTTTATATATGAGTTTTATATAAATTTCTTTATTAAATATGATAAATTTTGAATATTGATGGATTTAATTTCAATTATTTGGATTTAAAATATGTTTAAATCAAATTATTGTCATTTTTTATATTTTAATTATTTATTATACACTATTGATACTTATTTAATAATAAAAGTAAACTTTAACGAGTTTACGATTCAATTTATGATCATTTATGTCATATAAGTTTACTTACACTCGTGAGTTTGACAACCTTACTTATAATCATATGTTTGTTACTAGGATCAGCCAATGAATTAGAAAATCTATTTTATATATGTGTGTATAAAATCTATCTAATCAAATCTTATCTCACTAAAACACTAAAAATTAAACATTTCTAATTAAATCCTATTTGACTTTGAACTCAATATCAAAACAAGAAAGAAAATTGTGACAGTGGCTCTTTTTATTTGTTCTAACGTCTAGTCGTCTCAATTTTCCTCCTATAATTATCATTATTATCTTAGGATTATAATTTGATTTAGGCTTTAGATTTAGATTTAATTTAAATTTAAATTTGACAAACATATTAAATTTAATGAGTTAATGTATTAAAATTAATAAAATCATCATTTCAAATATATACAAGGTTTCTATCATATATAAATGAGTTAACAAGTTTGTGGCGATTTATAACTTGGAAAATAGTAATAACTTTGATATTTGTTGGCAAACAAAAAATGTGATATCTAAATAATGTATTAAAGGCATATTTGTTAACATTTAATTAGCTCACCTCCCTTCTCCTCCTGAGCCAATTAATAAACTTATCTTCTCCTACCTCCTACCACCTTCCCTCATTTAACCTCCCCTCCATTAAACCAAACTAAGGCAATTGTTTCTCCCATTGAAGAAAAGGAGAATATAACAAAACAAGACGAAATAAAGTAAAATAATCTGAAACTCTTTTCTTCTTCTTTTTAAAAATATTTAAATTATTTTTAATACTTTTATTTCGTTTTAAAAAATAATATTTACATTAAAATTTCTTAAATGATGCACAAATATAAAATATCTTTGATTTTGTAAGGATGAATCCCCAATATTAAATAAATATAAGGCTCTTTTAATTCTTTTTTTTGTAAAGTTTAAATTATTTTTAATCTAAATTTAATCACTTTATTTTTGTTTAAAAATATAATATTTACATTAAAATTCTCAAATAAGCCACAAAATTCTTATTTTTATTATAAATTTACTTACAAACTTCTAACTTTGTATTGATGACTTTACAAATATGTCACAAGTATTTATTTGATCCAAGGGAATTATAACTATAAGATTAAATCCAAGTATTTTGATAAAATTGCCCCCAATTGTATGTCGTCGCTCTTTCAGACGATAGCGACCTGAAAATCAGACGTTTCAGGGAACAGATCTGGACCGTCCGTCTATCTTTGCTTGCTTGGGAAGAATTAATTTTTGGTTCATCTTTTTGAAGTACTCCGTATCTGTATTAACCATGGCCAAAAACTTAATAATTTAGAGCTGCGATTTTCCCTGCTTGTGAAGGCGTGTGAGAAAGAATGTTACACATAATTTCTAATTGATCATATCGATAATTATATACCAAATCCTGAAGGATTTGTTGGCAGAAATGTAGGAAAGAATCAGTTCTAAACTTCCCATTGTTACTCCTCCATAGGTAGCCAGCCGCATAGCAGAATCAGAATGGAAGGAAACATTATAACGATTTTTATACGTTTTGCAGCATAGATTCCATTTGGGAAGGGGCTCTGGTGGCAACTAAAGATATATAAACCATAGAAAATTTAAAGCTATCATATTGCCGCCATTTAGATGTTATATGGCAGTAGAAGCAATCGTATCTGTAATTTGAGCCCCGGCTCGACAGTTATTTTTTCTTGAGAAATCAAACGACATGAGAATTTAGTTGACATATTACATTGACTGAAAAACCCAAAAAAACAAAAAAAAAACGAAAACCAAAAACGTTTGAAGTAGCGGATATCCCAAGTGACCTGCACATTTTTATGGATGAAACACAGAATAACTACATGTTAGCCATACAGCCCAAGTGATGGAAGGGAATGTTCAGCCATAAGAGCAATGATGCCTCATCCAATTGTCCAGAACCAACTGAAGGAAGGCTCTACAGGAGAGATGCTTAATCAGAATCCTCATACACTTCTCCGTCATCAGAGAACTCATCAAATGATCTGATATCAAGCTGGTAGCGAAGGATTCCTCCAATGCCACCAAACCCTCTGCAAAACTGTGATCCTTCCTGAGATTTATTGGTCACAAACTCCAGCGCACAACCAAATCGTCGGTACTCATTGGCAAACCACTCCAGCAATGGCATCTTCTCCTGCAGCTCCAACTCCGCAGAGGTGGCTGAATCCCGGAACTGACTTTCATCAGCCGCTTGTTCCTTGTTCAAGTGCTTTATGACAGTCTCACCAGTAGAAGTATTTTTCAGTACATACCTATTGATATCCAAACTTTCCCATACTATAAGTGTCTCAATGGCACCCATCTCCAGAGTCTTCAATGTGTCATCAACCCCAAAGACGTATTTACCAGTATCCTGGCTGATCTCTTCAAAGTATTTCCCTATCAATTTTTTTTCCTGTATGAACTTCACATTTGACAAAATCTCGGCAGATAGCTCAATAGCTTGATTAAAACCATTCTCCCCACCATATGAAACATCAACCACATTCAATATTTTTGCCCCCAGACGAGGATCAAACATATCTGACTGGCTCAGCTCAGTCTTGAAGTCAGCAGAACCCGCAAGTATAAGTCCAGAAACATTTGGCTGACTAGTGGCAGGATTAATGAAAAACTGTGTGGCGAGTTCTGCAGTCTTTCTAACATAGTTGTGTCGTTTTTCCATGCGAAGACGAGCAAAACGCAAGGCAGACTGCCCTCCTCTACCATGTTTCTTTGGTAGATCAACAGTAAATTTATGAAGCACCTCACGAGTGTTTCCACTTAATGTCCCAAAAAGGGTACCATTTCCATCCATAACAATGAAACCAAATTTGTCATCAGATTCTAAAAGCTCATTTAAAGCTTCAGTGTGAAACTTGTTATCACAGAGGTAAAGTGACGCATTTATAGGCTTGAAAGGTTCAAAATCAAAGGTCACCTTTTTTTCTTTGCCATCTTCAGTGACAACAGTTCCAGTGTAAAGAACCAATCCATTTGGAGGAACCTTGTTATATAACTTCAACCTCTGTTGCGCTGAAGTAATGGCTCCCAATACGGACTGTCGATTCACCCTGCTTTTGATGTTTGAAGCAGTTCCAAATTCATCTCCCAACATCTTGGTGACTCTGGATATTTGATCACGTGGTGGCATTATTAAAGAAATCATGCTGGTACCATTACCTCTTGCAGCTTCCAATGCTTTAATCAATTTCTTGATCTTCCATATCTCAATGTTCTTGTCCGATTCATTACTGTCAGCCATTGTAGGTAAAGTGGGAGACTAAGCTACAACCATTACCACAAAAAAGCACAGCAGCAAATTTAGGAAACAAAAAGGAAAAAAAAAGAAGAAAAAAAAAGTAAAAGCAGGTCAAAATCACAAATATTTTAGTGCATTCACTAATCAGATAACACCGGTACAATTAAAGGACTTTTATGTACATCTGTCTTTGCTACAAATGCATGGTATACAATGAAGGCAGGGAAAATCAAATCTTAGTAAATTGGTTGCCTAAAATGACAAATGAAAAAATTGATACACATCTTTTAACGATGATAGACTCAGCTCAGCGGTAAGCCATGAGAAGTAAACAAGACTATAATTAGTTTGGTAGTTTCATACACCAAGATCCTAGTTAAAATTAACCTCCGGCTGAGACCAAAACCATGAATTTCCTATATCATGCACTTATGTTCCATCATTAAAGTATTTTCATTCTATTTTCTCAATGGGGAAATAAAAGCATAACTAGAAACTCCCAAACAGTAATACAACTTTGACTCTCAAAAGAAACTTTTAAACTTCAATAACTAAAATCCATACAGGTGCAGAAGATGAGATTAAATTGAAGATACTTCAATAGGATACAAGCATTGTCTAGGTCTTATCAATGCTGAAAAATATCAAGATATCCAATACAACCACGGATACACTCCAAAACTTCATTTTCATTCTATATATCAGATCCTCCAATCAACTTCTAGAGTTTAAAATATGTATGTAGCTTATAACCCCATTTCACATCCTTCCAAATTAGATAAGAGTAAGCTCCACATTCTTAGTAAGTACCAGCCCCAGACTCACAATCAAAGCCTCACTCAAAAGATATATGTGGCAGTAGAAGAATAGAGATAATACTAACTTTGAGAAATAACAATAACAAACCTTATCTCACTTGGTAAGGTTAGTTACATGGATCACACAATAAATTATCCTCTATCAACAACCAAATCTTTGGATGTGTTGTTTACTAAAAGGTCTCATTCAATAACTTCATTAAGTGTTCTTTTTTAAGAAATACCAAACACAGAAAAATTTCAGGAAATACAAGCTAAGACTTTCCTAGCAATATGAAAGCCTCTATCTTTTCCTTCCCCTTCATTTGTTATTAGAAGCATTTAACATTTATGCATCACAGCAGAAAAACCCTTGTAAAGAAGAAACTCCACATAAATCAGTTATTGAGCAACCTAATTTTCAGAGGAAAACAACAGGTGTTGGCTTAGGCTGCACAAGGATAAAACAACCTTATGAAATCGTGAAAAAATGCAAAGCTTTCCAATATTTGGAATCTGACCTGCGGTCTTTTGAAAATGAAACTTTAGGTCTAAGGTCTCTCATAGTTTTAGAGTAAGTTTATTGACATGGCCATAGAGCAATATAACATTTATAGATAAAACATACATACACAAGTTAGAATTACAGGTAGTTCCACCTGTAGTTGTTACATGATCAATACAAGCTATAGCCAACTAGCCAAGTTCATCAGAAAAATAAAATATACAACATAAAAGCCAATTCAAGTGTTAATACCATGACTTGGGCAGTTGGGAGTTTGTGTAAACAAATTGTTCATCGCTCTCTCTTTATATATATTTTAGAAAATGAACTTAATGGGGATATTTTAGAACTTGGTGATTTGGTTCTATAGTTAAGGAAAATCAGCCATATGTGACAGTGGATTATGAGTGAATATAATTGGTACAGTAGTACTGGAATGACTAAAATGTCATGCTTGTGACAAGAAATTTTATTCATGTATCAACGTGGGAGTTTCAAGGCTTGGGTTTTCCACACCAAATCAGGTTGCACACATGGCAGATTCAAAAGTAGAACTTTTAATTGAAATCAATTATAGCAAATCCAGTAGCATTTTGTGTAATCCTTCTCAGACTCATTTATTGTTTCTGTGTGTGTGTGTGTCTGTTTGCAATAATTGTTAATTATTCTCAGGCACGTCCTTTCCACTAAAGTTTGACGGTGGAAAGGTGCTTCGCTATTAAAAACCGGCAAAAACAGGCCTCCACGTTCTGGTCATCACAAGTTGACCAGGCTCTTGCACCGGTTCAGTCAAGACAGGATTAATCGAACCAGAAATCTTATATACATATAATCGGGAACTACAAACAGTGCTCAAACAAATCAAGAAAAGAAAATGAAACAAAATGACCAGAACAATTCCTAGATCGTAAGAATTAAAAGTATCGAAAGAAATCTACCAGAGAGGAATAGCCAAACAAATCAATTAGTCTTGGTTCAACATAGATCAGTGCAACGACTGAAAATCAATGACCACGAATGCAGCAAACGAACAATTGAATCTATCAGCATCCAGAGATGCAAGCCCAAAAAGTTTGATCCATATTGTTAGGAAATTTACCTGTTGGATGATGATTATTATGAGACTTTCCGCCCCCGATTTCTTCCCGCCTAGGGTTTCACTCAAGCTTACACAAGCTGCTCCTACCTTCAAGCTGCAAGGGCAAGATTTTCCCCTCTCTTGTCTTTTGTTCAAGTGCTTCCGGACCCACCAGCGTGCTCCTCAGCTTTTTCCTTCTTGCACCGTAGAAAATTCCTGTTTTTTTAATTATCTAAAAAAAGAAAATCTCAATAAAGCTAATAAAAATTAATGATTCAATTACCCAAAAAAAAAAAGAATTAATGATTCATCGGTCATTTCCATTGCCATTACGAACCCCACTTCTTTCGGGCTTTGTAAAACCGAAGACAGATTATTTTTTATTTTTATCAAAAGCAAGATGATATTAATATATTAAAAGATACTCCCTCCGGTCCTAATTATAAGACATATTTGATTTTTTTAGAGAAATTAAAGAAACTAATTAAATTACTTTAAAGTATTCTTCAAAGTAATTAGTTTGACTAATAAACTCATATATAATCTAAATATACATAACATATAAAAATGATTAAGAACTTATTTAGCTTTCCTTAATTTCTCCAAACAAAATCAACTATGACTTATAATTAGAACCGGAGGTAGTATTACATGTCAGAAGTATAACATGAAAAAATGAACCTAATAGCATATGAATTAAAACATGATATTGAAATTATTGGATAAGAAATAGCATAAAAAAGTCGAAGGAAGAATTGGATGTCCTTGTTGAATAGTTGAACATCTCCCAATTGTTAGTTGCATAGGTCGTTTAATCTTCTTCCCTAAACATGATACTGTCAAATTCTCTTGGTTCATTAGGAGGCCAAAGTTTATGATCCAACAAGTGATAGCTCTGAAACTCCTAATATGCTTCCATAGAATAGAGCACACCGACTGATTATAATGAAGGACCAAGCAATGGCAGAAGATATTTCTCTCTACCTTTTTTTCGATGAATAAAAATCTTCCATGAGTTATTGCCCATTTGCTGTCCAGATGATTGTATCAATGAAACCAGTTTGGGTGTTTGATCCTGGCATAAACTTAATCTGGAGAAAGATATGTTGGCATTGGGAGCGATCTGGAAGAATGAAAAAGAGGATGATCTGAGTCGTGTTCGAGAACACTGTCCTATAGAGTTATTCCGCAACCACCGGTAAAGAAGAAGCGGTACTCCCGATTAAACAGATCCTTCTTGATTAAATCAAGGTGATAGAACTGATCGGAAGATAAGATAACTCAAAGTGAGATTACCAATGTTTTCTAATTCTCTTTGTTAAATGGTGTCACAATTGGGGTATTTATAAATAATGAATCAATGCGCTTGAAGTGGTGACTCTTGAACATCACACCTCTTCGAAAGTCATAACTAGCTGTTTAATTCATGAACCATGTTGATTCATGAACCAACACAAATTCCTTAATTTGTAACAACATGACTTTTCAAAACGCATCTTTTCATTTGAAAACATTCCATAATATTGGAAAGACTCTTTCTTTGACACACCCATATACAATATTTACAACAAGATATGGTGCACCGATTTCTTGAATTACCAAAGACGGATCTCTGATTTTCCCCCGGTGAAGTGTAATATTTCTCTCATGTCAAATGGTGTTCAGATGAATAATTATAGCCTTAATTAATTCTATCTGATCATCCATTAATAACTGAATTAAAAGATTTTTCAACCAAGTCAAGAATGGTGGGCTAATGGATAAAAGACCAAGTCAAATAGTTTGAAATGTCGTCAAACTCACGAGTTTATCAAATCGAGTCGAGTTCATTGATAAACTCGGTTAAACTTACAAATTTATACACCGAGTTTACCATTTTTATTTTGCAAACTTACAAAATCGTGTTAACTTATCTTTAAACTCGTGTTAACTTTTTTTATTTGATCATACTTAACAGCGTTATATGTAAGTTTTATAGAAATTTCTTTGTTAAATATGGTAAATTTTGAATATTGATGAATTTAATTTGAATTATATACTACCTCCGGTCCTAATTATAGGAACACTTTTGTAATATAAAATTGTACTACAAAAAATGTTCTTATAATTAAGATCGAATGAAGTATTTAAATCAAATTGTTATCATTTTATTGTATTTAATTATTTATTATACATTATTAATACTTGTTCAATAGTAAAAGTAAACTCTCAAATTTATTACTCGATTTCACAATACAAATTTATTTACATTATAGTCACCATTTCATTTAAACTTGCGTTTCACAGCCTTAATAATTACATTGAAAAGATTTGTTAATCATACCACAAAAAAGACAATTGCCGCTCACATTAAAATGATGGTCTTTGAGTATGTCCATTGAAGGGAGCGCCCTATTAAAAAGTTCCCAGAGGAGCCACAATTATTTATTAGGCAATGAAACTGTCACGTAAACTTCCAAAATTGATCCACATGTACAGGCGAATCAATGAAAGGGTTGATAAAACCGAAAACGGTTAAAGTCAAGTGGTCAAATTCTGGATTGGGTCTGCTATGATCGGGGCAAAGATATTTTCTTTTTTCTTTTTCTAAAATTAAAATCTCTTCAGTATGATCCTTTCCTTTGTAATAAAGATAAAAAAATAATTTTTTGAAAGAAATAATTATCTAAAATAAAAATAATTGTAGAAATTTATTTTAGTTTTAAACCATTTTTAGTTACTTAATTATTCCTTCTTAATTTATTTGGATCCACCGGTCAAGTAGTTGTAACGTGCAAATGTTTCATATTTAAGACTAAAAGAATTATTTATTATTTTCGTGTAGATGAGCTTGTTTCATATGAAGGGAGGGGAGGAAAAGTGAGTGAAAGGAAAAAAATTTAGGGTTGGATTAAGAAAAAATAGAAAAGTTGAGTAAAAGGTTTTTAATTGATTTTTTTTTTAATTAAAATTTTGTTGCCGCACTTCTCTAATTTTTAAAAATTTAACTTATAAAAAAAATTATACCTCCCCTTTCCTCTACCCTCACGCCAAACAAGTTTTATAAGTACATCTGTGAAGATTCTTTGAATCTTGAGGTATATATGGTCATGATAAACCTTCAAAATCCAACTTACCTAAACTAAACGGTTTGTTAAGAAAAACTAATGATCGTCTATTACTGTTCTATATGGAAAAGGGTCATGTTGATAATACAATGCAGTTGATAATGCGTGTTTTGAATAACGATCATAACCGGCACAAGTGTTGGCTATTTGAGCTGCCTTGCTGGATCCACAAAGCTTAATTATGATCGGAGTCCCTTGCAGAAGATCAACGATCACATCATGAATGGTTTCAAATCTCAGAATTGTAGTTTGCTTCTAGTCAAACTTGTAAGCACAGGCTCCTTCGTTGAGATCTCCAACATCCACAGCTTAAAACGTGCCCTGTTCGAAACCAACTGCGATTCCACTCAATTTTATTGTGGAAAATGTGATAACAAAGTATGAACGTGTGTGAAAATTTGTATATCATGAACAGTTCAAAGCATTAATTATACAGCGATAAAGATTCGTGACAAAGACCCGGGTTTTATTTCAACATCAATTTGGATCTGTAGGCCCCACAAATTGGTTCTCAGCCCCACAGTTGAAGGACCAGCCTCTCTCCGCATGTGGGAACAAATCTAAGATGTTTGGAATAATAATTGAAGCTTTTAAAAATAGTTTTTTAATTGTAATTTACGGTATACAAAGTAAATATATATAAAAAAAGTTTTATTTTGATTTATGTGAATAAACACTTTTTAAGGATTACAAACGTGATATCAGACAAACACTTGAAAAGGGCGTTACATTTCAATTTCATGGTTATTTTATAAAATTTTACTACATTAATCCATTTTTACAAAAGGACTCACAATACTAACATGATAAAGTTATAGGGTTAACGATGTTAAAAAAAAAAAAAAAGTAAAATGAAATGATTAAATAAGAAGAAAAAACATATAAATGTTTAAGTACCAATTTTGCCCCTAAAATATGCGCTGTAACAATTTTGCTTCCCGAACAATTTTGCCCAAAGTTTCCCTAAGTTTAAAAATGTAGCAATATTGTCTCTCAAGTTTAAAAACGTTAACTAATGTTAGTTGACCGTTAGGGTTTTTAACAAAGGGGAACATTGCTACGTGTTTAAACTTCAGGGGCAAAATTGCTACTTTTTTATATAGCAATATTGCCACTGAAGTTTAAAAACGTAGTAATGTCGCTCTTTCGTTAAAAACCCTTACGTTGACCATTAGGGCGCTTAACGGAGGGGCAACATTGCTACAAAAAACTTCGGAAAACTTCGCAAAATTGCTCTCATATGGCGCAGATTTCAATGACAAAATTGGTACTAAACCCAATTAAATATTATAAAAACTACAAACACCTCAAAAATGTTTTCCCTAAAGTTAAATAAAAATGTGATATCTAAATATGTTATAAATGGAGAAAGTGCATGTATATGTAATTTGGTTCAGGGTGTGGAATTTATCTTCCCATGCAAGCCTAACAACTTCAGAGTTGGTTTTGGTCTGCTGCGGACAGTTCCATGAAACTGCACCATTTTGGCACAATTTCATGCCCCTGATCCCCTTTCTTTTATTATATAAAAAAAGTGTTGCACTGCTAGGCAGTAAAAACATAATTTGGGATATTGAAAAAATTATTTTAGGATCTTGAAAAATATTTTAGGGTACTAATGGTACTAGAAGGATATTGAAAAAAATAATTTATGATCTTAAAAAATTTATTTTTGGATCTTGAAAAAATAATCCAGTAATCGACCGCTATTAAAAATATGCTTTAGGTTATTTTTTTAAGATCTTAAAATAATTTTTTAAGATGGTGAATTATTTTTTCAAGATCGATCAATATCCTATAATATTTTTTTAAGATCCTACAATAATTTTTCAAAATCATGAATTATTTTTTTAGTATCAAGAAGTATCTCTTAATACCAGTGAGTACGCTCAAATATTTTTTCAAGACCATAAATAATTTTTTAATATCATTTAATATCTTAAATTATACTTTTACTACCATTGACAGTGCAATTTTTTTTTAAAAAAAAGAGGATCAAGGTGCATGAAACTGAGCCAAAACTATACAGTTTCATGCAGCGAACAAAGCAAACTCCAACAACTCCAACCCCTCTGTTTTTATTCTCAAATATAAGATAAAGACTTGTTAGAATATTTTGAAGGTCTAAAATGTAAATTACATTTTAGATCATTAAATAACTGTTATAAAATGTCTCTTATATTAATCATGTGAGGAGATTCAGAAATGACAATGAAAATGTCCCAAATTAATTAAGGATAAATCTAAAAAAATTATAGCTGGCAAAGGTTTAATTACTATACCCAACTTTACTTATTATAAGTGTGTGAGAGGTAGGTATTGATTTTTTTTTTTTTTTTTTTAACCGCCAATCAGGCAGGTATTGATATACTTCATATTTTAACTTTGTTAAACCTTTTTTTTTAAAAAAAAAAAAAATTATATTAACGGTTGTCTGAAGATTTTCTAGTTTACAATTCATTGTAAAATTTTAAAAATTATGAAAACCATTTATATATGATTTAAACTTTACGGCTTGTTTGGTTTGAGGGAGAGGAAGAAAGGAGAGAAATTTGTCTCCCATTTTTACTAAATAGCCTATGAAATTTTTTTAATATTCTAAAAATACACTCTCAATAAAAAAAATATTCTTTTTATTAATGACAATTTGGTCAATATCCTCCTTAAGACTCTTCCCTTCCTCTCAAACCAAACAAACCCTTCAAGTTTTTCATGGCACGTATAATTTAGTTTTTTTTTTTTTTAAAAAAAAAAAAAAAATCCACTTGTTGTAAATTTTTTGTGACAATGAAGGCAACTTGATTTTGGAAGAGAATGTTCTCTCTTACTTTATGCCCTCCGCAAAATCTTATCTTCATCTTTTAATTAAAGAAATAAATGGTGCATATTTAATGTTTTATAAAATTATTAATATAGTATTTAATAAATTTTATTTTTAACATTTTATGAGTTGTATAGATTAAATTCAACAATTTAAATTAATCCATTTATGTTTAAATAATTATTTTATAAAATATTGAATATGATCAATCCATTTTTTAAAGTTAAGATATACTTTTTGTTTTTTAAGTTTACATGAGGTATGCATTTAGTCTATCAACTTAATAAAATATATTTTAGTCTTATAATTTTAATATTATTAATGTTACTAACGGAAAATGCTAACATAGCAAAAACTCAAATAATGATTGTATAAATTTAAGTGATAATTATTTGATTAAATGTTATTAGTCTTAAATTTAAAATATGTGTAAATTAATATATATATAAAAATCCAATAAAACAATCAATATCAAAACCTCGATTGTATTAAAAATGTAGTTTGATAATCAAAATATTTTATTTTAATAATCTAAATATCAAAAGATCAATATCATTTATTGATTTGATTTATTTTAGTTTAATATTCTAAACAGATTATAGTAAAAAAATTTAAAATTAAATATACTTTATCAATTGCACAATCATAATTTGAGTTTGTTGCGTTAACATTTTTAATTAGTAACATCAAATGTTAAAAATATAGGATAAAAATATACTACCTCCGATCTTAATTATAGGAATATTTTTGCGATAATTTGCATTACAAAAAATTGTTCTTATAAGACCTAAAGAAGTACGTTATAAAATTAAAAGACAAAAAAATAGTTTATGTAAAGCTTAAAAGATTAGAAGTATACTTTATTATTATTATTTTTTGTTTAATCGAATGGGTGGTGGATATAACGCTAGTTTTTGAAGAAAAAGGGAAAACTAAGGCGTTTCTCGGGAGGTTCCGTTGGAAGGAAAAAGAAAAAATAAAAAAAAAAAAAAAAAAATAAATTTTCTCTCTCTCCATTTTCCTTCCCCTCCCCTCCCCCCAGTGGCTGTGATCTCATGACGTCTCGTTTGGTAAATTGCTTGCTGGCTTTTTAAACATCAACAAGCAATTAACAAAGAACATTCTGAAAAAACAAGAGAACAAACTTTAAAAAATTTCCAAAAGAAATAAATCCTTAGTCATTAGTATTAACCAGAACAAAATCCCATATTTTTTCGGATTCCCTCCTCAGGAGCAGGTAGGAAGATTCAAGGCTTGAAACAATCAACAAGAGCTCGCCAGCGATTCAATCAATCATTTTCTGTTACTCCGGCGTCTCGGTCATGGACGAGCTGGGTTCTCCATCCTCTGCACCACCCCCTACTGTTACTATCGATGGCGCCGACCAAGATTCGGTCTTGGCCAATTCGCAGTATCTGACGCGCGAGGAAGTACTCCGGCGCCGACTCCGTCGAATCAAGCAACTAGCCCGCTGCTACAGAGTCCATTACTGGGCGCTTATGGAGGAGCTCAAGGTTAAGTACAAAGAGTACTATTGGACTTACGGTATGAGCCCTTTTGTGGAGGATCACAAGAACAATCAGGCCAGACGCACTGAAGGTGTCGCGGTATCTGGGGAGAATGTAGGTTGCAACAATGGCAATGAAAAGGCAATGATTTGTTCCAATGGTGGGGTTGGTCAAGATGTCGTACGTTGTGCTTTCAGCGGCTGCAAGTCGAAGGCTATGGCGTTGACTAGGTATTGTCACAACCATATATTGTCGGATTCCAGGCAGAAACTCTATCGGGGATGCACCGCCGTGGCCAAGAAGTTAGCCCCTCTTCCCCTAATCTTTCTTTCTTCATTTCTTTCTATTAATAATAGTCTGCAATGGTAGTTGAACATTCTTGATTGCTCAGAAAAACCAATGGGAAAAAGGGATTTATATTTTTTTTGGTGGTTGGGAGGGAGTAATTTGGTTCACTGCATTTTTAATAACCATTGACCGGCTATTGAACAGGCTAAATAACGAAATTTGTTATTTATTTCAAACTCTACTATATTTGTTGCCCTTATATCACGCCTTTCTTAAATTATATGGGCGGTTGTGGAAAATATGAGGTGAGGCTGTGGAGGATATATGATTAGTGGCTTTTGTTCTTAAGGATGGTCTTGTGTTTGCTTGGAGACACTTAAGAGACATCATTAGAATTAGAAGCATAGATGGGTTGGCGTTCTAGTTCTAGGTGACACAAACAGGTTCAGACTTTACACGTGGTTTTCTTAAGGTGTATATGGATCTCATTCTGAAATTCGTTTCAAAGTCTTTAACTAATCTTGCAATGGGTCAAAGGGACGAATGATTGACTTTTTCTTTGTCATGTTTCTAATGTGTTAGTTATGACTTGTGGTCTCTAACTAATCTTGCAATGGGTCAAAGGGATGAATGATTGACTTTTTCTTTGTCATGTTTCTAATGTGTTAATTATGACTTTGGTTTCAATTTCATGAGGATTTGGTGTTCTGAGAGACCATTTAATATTTGGTTGATGAATTGTTAACTGTGGAACTACTGTGATATCTATGGTGGTTGTTGCTTTAAAAATTTTACAACTATCAATTTTGTAGTATAAGGATCCTAGAAATTAGGTTTTAATTAGATTTTTCGGCTTTTTGTTTGCTGTTTGGCATCCAGGACTTAGTTTCCTGGTTTTAATATTTCCTAATTTTATGTTGAAAGCTTGTTTGGTTGTTTTTTTAATTAAAATTTTTAGATTCATTTCTCTTGTAGAGAGCCAGCATCACCTCTGTGCTGTTGCCATGCTTTTCCCCCATTTCTCTAGAAAGTTTTGCTCATACCAATAACAAGCACACTCTTCAGCTCTAATGCAATATATTGATAAAACTTGGTGTTAGTGAAACTAATTTGTTTATGCTCACTACATGGCCCCAATTATTTCTTTAGTTCTCCGAACCAAATCAAGAAACTCAAACTGCAGCAGTGAATCCAATTTTATATACTGTAAGCCTTCATGTAAAATGAAGTCAAATAGTTTGTTTTGAAGTTGCATATGAAGTTGCCTTGCTAAATCCTCCTATTAGCATGCCTGAACCTTAAAACTAGCTTTTGCATTAAATTTCTTATCTTAGTTTCATCTTCTCATGTCTAATAACTATACAGACTAAGTAACATTTTATCTTCTCAGACTTTAAATCTTTTGGCAATTCTTTCAATTTACGAATGAATGGTCAAGTAAATTAGTTTAAAAAAAAAAACCATATTTCTTATCATGAGGCATAAGTTTAACTCTACTTTCTGGATAATGTCCATGTGCTGCTTTTTAAGGATCATGATTTTTCTAAGATTGGCATGTTAGCCCGTTTCAATTGATACCGCCAGAAAACCAATGTATCTGGACATTTCAGTTTCAGGCCTAATTGTGATTCATGGAAGTAAGAATGTAAATGTCATTTACGTGATCATTCTAATGTGAGGTTAAGAATTTGAGACTTTGCTTGTTCAATATAGTGGCTGTACTGAAATTTGTTTCCAGGATGGGGATCCCAATGTGCTTATTTGATTTCCTATTTGTGATAAAAAACCATTTCTAGAACAGACAACATTGCTGATAAGGATTGTTCTCTTTGCAGTTTGCCAACTGGACCTTCTATGTGTAATAAGCCTGTATTGAGATCCACAGTTCCTCCTGCATGCCCCAGTCATTACCAATTAGGCGAAAGGTGTTTGATTCGTGCAGTAAGAAGGGCAGGTTATGCCATCCCAACTCATCGTAAGCCTAGTCCAAAATTGCATGCAGTAATTGCTGAATTTGTCCACCAAATTCAAGAAAAGAGAAAAGCTGCATTGAAGGTGACTGTACCTAAAGCCGAGACTGAATAAGACACAAGATTACTATTAGCTTTCTTAATACTCTGCACAGTGTATAGAGTGGGCATATTCCATCACATGAGAAATAGGATCTTTATTTGGTGATGAAACATGAGATGTCATTAAGAAACAGTACGTTTCTTTTAGAGGCCTGTATATTGTCAGTTCATTAGGTACTTGATTTCATTTTTTCCCATGCGATATTATATTGAACTTCCCTGTCATCTTATGAGAAGCATCACAATATATTCAATTCTTATTTTCTTTCTTGCTGTAAGAATTCTCATCCTGCTTTAAATCTTTGTTTTTATTGTTAAGATTTCTTTTCTGTCTCTTTGATGACTTGGATCAAGAATACTTCTTCAGAGATGTCTAAGATATTTACTGTTGTGACTCTGCAAAATAATAGGAATCGGAAAACATGCGGAAAAAAATCCCATGGTGTTTAATTAACGGCATGATCACATGATATGTAAAAGGAATGGTTATGACAGATCCATCATTTCAATCTTAATGGGGCCCAACAGGATTTTGTACTTATAAGAGGCTACTAATTCCTTGGGTAGTTCTCTATAGTTCTCTTTCTATGTAATCAACCAATGGCTATTGTTTGTAACTACAGTCATCATTCATGTGCTCAGATGTTGTCAGGCTGTTCATTGGTGGCTTTTTATTTTGACTTGTTCCTTTCATTCTTTGACTAATTGATAAATGCCCTTGTTAGACACAGTTGATCTATTTTATTTCTGTTGTGGTTAGTTTTAAGGGTTAAATAACAAATCCGCCTCGGAAGTATAGGCCCAGGAACAATGTTGCCTTGGAAGTTTTTCTTGTTTCAATGTTGCCCCGGAAGTTTCAAAACATAACAATGTTACCCTATTCCGTTAAAAAACTAATATTGACTATCAAAAAATTGATGTTGACTGTTAACTTTTTAACGAAAATGGGCAACATTGCTACATTTTGAAACTTCCGGGGCGACATTGGGACAAGAAAAACTTTCATGCCAATATTGCTCCTCACAAAAACTTCTAGGGAAAATTTGCTACTTAACCCTTTTTTTTAACAAGTTCACTCTTTTAAGAGAACCACGAACCATTGTATTGATGAAAGGTTTTTACTTTCAATAATGATGTTTAGTGATAGTTAAATCCTATGAGTTGCATTTATATGCATGCATTTAGTGAGTGGTACTTGTTTATTACTTTCTGACATAGCCTGGTTGGATGAAACTTGAGAATCCATATGTTTCCTTATAATATGCTGATGCGTTCTTAAATTGAGATTTGAATTTAACTCGCTATGGCATTTTTTCTAGGGCTGGTAAATCCTCATGACCTATGAGTGGAAGGTTGGAATCTTTCACTACATTGTCTGATCTTGTATCTAAACAGTTATACTCTACACACTTTTGAACTAAGGTCAATTATTGACCAGTGGCCTTATTTTATAAAAGTAAAACCACAATCTTTCTGTCAATGGTTTGTACTAATTTTACTCTTTAGGTGCATTTATTCTCAAGAGAAGCCAAGTTCTTAATGAATCTATATTGAAAGAAGAGAATAAACAGTGTAATTTACTTGCATACTACTAGAAATTTGAACACCTTATATTGAATGAATTTATCTAAGGCAACTGGAAATTGATAACTCTGAAATAAGTATATGGTGATATGTCTGAGCCAAAAGGGCCTTTAAATGATTTTGCAAAAAGCAGCTGTGACATTAACTGAAATGTTTTAGAGGCGGATGCATTGGAGTTTATCAGTATTTCATAAGGACTTGTGGAGTTATGGTTATGGTCATAGAGGCATGTTGTTTTCAGAATCCTAGCATCTAGTTGTAATTTTTCAATGTCCTGCAATTTATATGAGAATATGAGTTGATTTTGATCGTATGCAGCTGACAAGTTTCCTCCAATTGAGTTCGATATAACTGAAAAATCTCCATCATTCTAGATTGAATTATTGATAATTGATCTTCCTTCCACCCCACTCATTTGCAAAGATCCTTAACATCCTGTTGATCTGTATGTTGCACATGTGAGCATCTAGTTCAAGTTTCATTAGAGTGATGGCATTTTTGCGGTCAAGTTTCATTAGAGTGATGGCATTTTTGCGGTCAAGTGTCCTACTATTCACGGTACTGGGGCTAATATTCCCCTGTAGGAAGTCCACTTTAACTTTTCACATTGAAATTAAACCAATCATCCTACATAAGTATTAGGTTTACTGGCATTAAAGAAATACTTTAGTACAGGTCTCATTGCATTGGGATTGCATGAAGGCGTCTTTTGTGGTATAACCAGATTGGTTCTCCATAACAGCATGAGATCTGAATTCAGCATGATTCAAAACTTTCTTCCATCAGATGGTGGAGCTCAAATGAATCTTTACCCCTTTGGAGTTGTGCTTTTATAAGTTTGGTCTGTTTCCACAGGTGTTTGAGGTTTTGCTGTCGACTTAATTGCAGTGGTTAGCATAGAGCTGGCTAATCCAATGGCACCATTTGCCCATTATTAAGTTCTTACTGTGTGCACTATACTCAGTATTGAGAGTCTTGATCCATAGATTGGTTTCTGTGACATGATGGCTCATCTGACATTCTGAAACTTGATTTTGTTGGAGTTGAACATTTTATACAACTGGTTTGCTGGGTGGCGTTCCTAGTGGATGTAATCTCCTAGTTCACATCCTTACTCATTGACTATGACAGAAAAGGTTAAATTCCACATGCCCAGGTCTCTTCCCATGACATAGTAGAGTTTGTAGGCAATCTGAAATAGTATTGAACTTGTATTATTCGGTCTCTAATGAAGGACAGAGTTGGACCAGCTATACAAACGACACAATTGTGTATGACATTTCAATGCAGAGCAGACATGGCTATCCAGGGCATCACCTTGCTGAGGTTTTCTAGTTTGATTTCTGGTTAGGGCTGTTTACTCATCTTTTTCTTCAAACAATGTTGCGTTCAAGAATTTGTACATGGAAAAATTTATGTTGGAAGATCCACCTTCCAGTTTAGAGCCCAACCTGGGTTGAATATGGTTTAATCAATATCGCCGGATAAACAAGGGAAAAAACAAATGCTGACGAGATGGTGACCACCCATTCTAGCTAACAAAATCAAGGCTTAGTTGAATGTCTGGTGGGGCAAGTGAGTGGCTTTGAGGGGCAAACTATTGACATTAAAGCTTGAAAATGTGGTTCGGTTCACAATTTAACCCAATATGTAGTTCAGTGACAGACTTGGCTTTTATGCCCGCTAATTAATATTGAGAGCTGTCTCTCCCCCTTTAGTCTTAGGTTCGATTCCCAACCCCCCCCCCCCGGGCCGCGGGCGCATCTGTATCAAAAAAAAAAAAAAAAAAAAAAAAAAAAAAAAAAATGACAACACCTCCTTACTGTTGACTCTGTGAGACTCATACATGTTTTCGTGTGAAATTACTTTTTTGGATCAAGATTTGTCTTCATTTTAATAATGAACTTGTATTATTTTTTTTTTGGTAACAATGAACTTGTATTATTAATAACTGAGATTTCAGGGTTTAAGAGCGGTTATGAATGTTTCTCTGTAATAAATTTTTTAAAGATTAGTACAAGACTTGATGCTTCATTATTATTTTCGAAATTCAAAATTAAAGGCCATGATTGTCATTTGAGATGTCTTATATATGTATTATTATATGGGAGCCTTGCAACTGTATAATTATAGATTCCAATAAGAACTAGCCAGTTAGAGAAGAATAATGTAGATACGTACAAAATCTATCAAGATAATCCTTTGAACCTACTCACCAAATCGTTTAAATAGCCCGGCGAGCGGTCGGCTAACTAAACTAGCAGCCTCATGAAGGGTAGTGGACACACTACTTCTGTCAATTATTGATATCTCTTACATAAAAATGAAGACAATTCAAATCATTTTGTTAAAAATCTACAGCGACATAATTAAAATCCTCATTGTAATATTCTAGTCTTCTCAAATTTATAAATAAATCTTCTTCAAATTAAATTACACGAAAGTTATTTTCTTCTCATTTCTAATCTGCTTGTTTCTTAACTACTTCCTGCCTAGCCAGGATGTTCAAAATCCCAATGCCACTACAATTAAACTTAATGATTTCCAGTGCTTCTGATGCTTTATCAGATCACATCATTATAACACTTATGGCCTACCCAGTACATTAATCTGATAACTAATTTTTTGGACACTAAACGTAGAAACTCACACAAACGCCTTAAAACACCCACTTAATGAAAATAAATAATTTTAAATGCACTAGGGTCGCATCATTAAAATCAAACATCAACACTTGTAAATCATAGAGTATATCTTATCCTTAATTAACTCCCAGCTACCTCTGGGGTTTGAATCTCGTGGCGCATTGTTAACCATTCACCGCTCTAATAAATGAAGCTTAATTATAAGACTATAAATAGTAAGGTCACGCAATGTTATGTGTCAAAGGTCAAGGCCAAATATAGCTCTAAAGTGTAGACAACTGTTTAAGCCATTTTCCAAAGCAAAGAAGAAAATAATGGGGTCACTTCATGATCACCAGGAAGCTCAGCCTCTGCTTCAAGACTTGAGCGTGAAGATCCAGCAAACATCTATGGTTTTTCCATCAAGACCGAGCGAGAGAAGATCCTTGTTCTTGTCAAACATAGACAGAGTATTAAACTTCGACGTAGAAACAGTCCACTTCTTCGCAGGTCAAAAGGATTTTCCGGCGGAGGTTGTGGCGGACAGGTTGAAGAAGGCACTAGCCGATGCTCTGGTGGCTTATGATTTCTTTGCGGGAAGATTGAAGATAAACAGTGAGACAAGTAGGTTGGAGATAGATTGCAATGGCGCAGGAGTGGGGTTCGTGGTGGCTTCTTGTGACTACAAATTGGATGATGTCGGAGACTTAGTGTATCCTAATCCAGCTTTTGCACAGTTGATTCATGAGAACAAGGATTTCCTCAAACCAGGCGACCACCCTCTCTGTGTTGTCCAGGTTCTTATCATTTTTGTCTAGATTAGTAGAATTATTTGTGCATTAACTCAAATCCATTCATTTAGATTTACGACATTTAAGTTGGTTTTAATTAGTGCAGTTAACATCATTCAAGTGTGGTGGCTTCGCGATCGGCTTCTCCACCAGCCACACCACATTTGACGGCTTAAGCTTCAAGACCTTCTTGGACAACCTCGCCGCTCTGGCTGCTAACAAGCCCCTGTCTGTCACCCCCTGCCACGACAGGCATCTCTTAGCCGCTCGATCCCCTCCACGTGTCACCTTCTCCCACCCTGAATTGCTCAAGCTTGGCGCTAGCCTCCCCGACACCGACCCTCACTCCGGCGTCTTCCATGCCTCCTCTGAGAACCTCGACTTCAAGATCTTCCGGCTATCCTCCGACGACATCTCCTCGCTCAAGGACAAGGCCAAATCCTGGGAGGGCGGTCCCTCCACCGCCTGCATCAGCGGCTTCAACGTCATCACTGCCCATGTATGGAGATGCAAGGCCTTATCTGCAGGTGGCGACGACCCTGATCGGTCGTCGAACATACTCTACGCGGTGGACATACGGCCGAGGGTGAACCCTCCGCTTCCAAAATCATACGCCGGGAATGCGGTGCTGACGGCGTACGGGACGGCGAAGGTGAAAGAGCTGGAAGAATGGCCGCTGGGGAGGTTAGTGGAGATAGTGAAGGAGGGAGCGATAAGGATAACAGACGAGTACTCGAGGTCGGCGGTGGACTGGGGAGAGATATACAGTGGGTTTCCGAACGGGGAGGTTTTGGTATCATCATGGTGGAAATTAGGATTTGCAGAGGTTGATTACCCTTGGGGAAAGCCCAAGTATAGTTGCCCTGTAGTGAATCACAGAAAAGATATCATACTCTTGTTCCCTCCCATTGAAGGCGAAGGCGTGAACGTGCTGGTGGCTTTACCTCCCAAGGAAATGGACAAGTTCCACACCCTCTTCTGGGAGGCTCTCAAGGCTTCTGGGGTTCCTTAATTAATTAATTGCTTTTTTATGCATCCTTGGTAATTAATACTGATAAATTATATATATATATATATATATATTGGCGCTTATTAATTACTTGTAATGACGCAATCAATTTCTAATATTATTATGTATGTGGTCGTATGATGAGGAGGAGTGCGAGGGGATTAACGATTTCACATGTACACATATTTACATAAAAATTCATTAAATAACAATATGTCATCAGATTATAAATATATACGCACAGTTGGACTGTCAACAGTTTGAGCACGCACATAATTATCCATATTCCAATATTTGTCAAATAGTAATTTTAATTTCATGGAATAAAATAATGGGCGGCTTTTAGTTCGTTGGATAACATAGGAGTTCGTTGGATAACATAGGTATCTGCAAATGAAATAGCTTTCGGTGCACATCTCGGAGTGTCTTTTCATCATATGTGTCGTGTCAGGTAGGAAACGCAACGTACGAGGAAGAGGAATTCTGTAATTGTTGGTAGTGTGATTAATAAAAGAGCAACACCAATATTCTAATTGTAGGATCGATGGACTTGAACAGGCCTGATCTGTGTGTGTAAAGTCAAGTCTGCTACGAACATAAGGGTATGTGAGGCAAATAGGCGAGGGGGGCCACATATATCAAGCGCGATTGATTATATTCTCGACCCATTGCGTCACTTTCAGATTTGCAAGAACTTCATTCAGATTCCGATAGAATATAATAACTGAGGATGTTATGCAAAGATGAGTTCTCAGCCAATTAATGATGGGAGCTGAGATCACTCATATCAGAACATGACCCAAATAATATATAAAAGGGTACAAATATATTAAAGATATATTCGTTCATTCGTTTGATTCTCCTCCTCCTCATCTCCTATACGAACGGACAGTGCATTATGATGGTCTGAATATATACATATTAGAGGCAATCAAAGAATGAGGTTCTACAGTACAGTATGCTGAACAAAGGCATCCTTAGGGGCAGACCCACCTTGGGCCTCAATGCAACATTTCAAGAATTGTATTGACGACACTGATCTCATTGAGGCCAGGATTCACGGGGACAAATACACTTGGGAAAGAAGGGGGTTGAAAGAGAAGCTTGACTGGGTTTTTACAAATATTAATTGGATCAACTCCTTTCCAAATTTCATAGTTCGCCATGAGCTCAAATTCAAGTCCGATCATAGGATTGTGGTGATGGATTCGAATTCGTCTCTCCAGAGGAAAAGTTTTCGTAAATCTTTTTCCTACCAAGCAGCGTGGTCTCTAGAAAACGAATTCAAAGATGTCACCAGAGAAGCTTGGCGTGAGAAAAATTGGCACCAAGGTCTTCATAGCTTTCAAATGTCTGCCATGGAATGGAATGATAATAGGGTTGGCAACTTCTCGAAAAAGAAAAGAGAGCTAATTCGTCGATTAGAAGGAATCGATAGGTGCAGAAGGATGAATTCGCAAACGGATCTGTACAGGTTAGAAAGGAAGCTTTGGGAAGAGTATCACAAAGTCGCTACCCAAGAGGAAATTACCTGGTTCCAGAGATCTAGAAGTAAGTGGCTGCAGGGGGGAGATAGAAATACTAGATTTTTTCATGCTTCTACCATAATCAAAAGGAAAAAACAGAGAATTGGGGCCATCCAGAATGATATGGGGGATTTGGTGGAGGATCACGACACGGCAAAGATGATGGCCCACGATTTCTTTCTCAATCTTTTCACTCGTGATACATCGGTTAAAGACCCTTGACAGTTGTGCTCTAATTTTCCTCTAATTGATAATCATGATTTGCAAATGTTGGCAAAAACAGTTACCAGAGTAGAAATAAAGAATGCTACTTTTGCTATGGGAGCGTTTAAAGCCCCGGTCCCGATGGCCTTAATGCCCATTTCTTTCAGACTCAATGGAATGTTGTGGGGGACAAAATTTGTGATCTCATTGAGGACTGTTTTAATAACCCCTCCAACATGTCCACCATTAATAAGTCCAAGATTGTCCTTATTCCGAAGGTGGATAATCTGTTGACGTTAAGGGATTTCCGGCCAATATCTTTGTGCAATGTCAGCTTCAAAATCATTACTAAAGTCTTGGCTAATAGATTCAGAAGTATAATGGATCACCTTATAAGTCATGAGCAATGTAGTTTTATTACGAATAGATCCACCTGCGACAACATCATAATTGCCCAAGAGATTATACATTTTATGAGAATGAAGAGCAGGAAGAAAGGTTTTGTTGCCATCAAAATTGACATGGAGAAAGCTTTCGATAGACTGGACTGGGGATTCATTAAAGATACTGTTGAAATTTGAACAACAACCTTATTGAAATCATTATGGCATGCATATCTACTGCCTCTATGTCCGTCCTCTGGAACGATGATGAGAGCCCAAGCTTTACCCCCTCTAAAGGTGTGAGGCAGGGAGATCCTTTAAGCCCGTACATCTTTGTCCTCTGTATGGAACGTCTTGGACATCTTATTAAAGCTGAATGTCAGGCCCGGAGGTGGAAACCATTCACATTCAAAAGGGGAAGCCCTCATATCTCCCACTTGTTCTTCGTTGATGACCTCATTCTTTTTACGGAAGCTTCAGTCAGTCAAATGATGGAAGTTCGCAAGGTTATGCAAATTTTCTGTGAGGTCTCCGGACATCGAATAAATTTGGAAAAATCAAAAATGTTTTGCTCTACTAATGTCGACTTTAATCGAGCTCTTGAGTTAAGCAGATTGCTTGGTATTGGGATTACTCCTGACCTGGGGAAATACCTTGGGGTGCCAATCATTCATAAACAAGTTACGAAACATACGTATCACCCCATTGTGCAGAAAGCTCGGAAGAGGTTGTCAACGTGGAAAAGTAAATTCTTGACTATCGCTGGGCGATCTGTTCTTATTAAATCTTTTTTATCTTCTTTACCCAGCTACTATATGCAGTCGACCCTTTTCCCCATTTGTACTATCAATGAAATTGACAAGATCTCCAGGACATTTCTTTGGTCCCAAGATGTTGATGTGAGGAAAATGCATCTTGTTGCTTGGAATAAAATAACGCAGGCTAAGAGGGATGGGGGTTTGGAGTTCAAAAATCTTCGAAATCAAAATAAAGCTTTCATTATGAAGCTCTGTTGGAATCTCCTAACTAGAAAACAAGCCCTTTGGGTCCAGTGCCTATGGTCTAAGTATAATTGTGGCAATACCTATGTGCCTAAAGTTTCAAGAAAGCGAAATTCATCCTCTGCATGGAAGGCGATTGTTGATGTTTGGGAGAAATTTATGAGCGGCATTGGAAGAAAGGTCAACGATGGAGCAGGAACCAAATTCTGGACTGACCTTTGGCTTCCATTTGATCATCCTCTGGTTAACTTTGTAGTGGATCCAACCTTGATTAATGACGACGAGACCGTGCGGGACCACCTTCTGATAAATGGACGATGGGATACTCACAGGTGGAGGGGAATTCTCTCTTCAAATGTTATTAGAACTATCTCCAGAGTGCGGCCGCCTTGTGGCACCTCCCCTGACAGTTTCACGTGGAGGAATGCGAAGGATGGCTGTTTCTCGATTAAATCTGCTTATCATTTTATGTCCGATCAGAGACAAGTAAATAGAAGTAGTTTCTGGTCCCTGATGTGGAAATGGAAGCTCCTTGAAAATGTCAAATATTTCATGTGGCAGGTTGGGCATGAAAGACTCTTAACCAATTCTCTCAGGGCAAAAAGAAGTCTTGCAAGTGATAACCTTTGCCCGTTTCAATGCAGCTGTGAAGAGAGCGTGCTCCATACCCTCAGGGACTGTGAGAGAGCAAGGAAGATGTGGAAAGAAATCTTAAAACCTAACTATTTCTCTCAATTTTTTGCAGGTAACATGCAGGCATGGCTCAATTGGAACACCAGACATGAACCTGGAAAAGAAAGATTTCAAAACTTTTTGTGGCTGCAAGTCTTTAGCCTTGGATGTTGGATCATTTGGACATCCAGATGCAGCTTCGTATTTCAAGGCAAAAATAAAGATACCAGGGAGTTGCTCCACTTATGTAACTATCTCCTTATGGAAAGTAATGTCAATCATGACTTATCTCACCGAATTTTTCACCTTGACAGGCATGATGAGAGATCTTGGACCCCCCTCCTCCTAACGTGGTTCGAATTGATGTGGACGGATCGGTACGCCACCAGTTCCAAGCAGCTTGTGGGGGAGTGATCAGGAATGCTGAAGGCTAATGGCTGATGGGGTTTAGCAAATCCCTCGGCCTCCATTCTGTTATTGAGGCAGAGCTTCATGCCATCTTATTGGGATTGAAGTTGGGACGCCAGATGGGATTCCAAAAAGTTCTTCTATACTCCGATTCCCTAGAGGCTGTTAATATCCTCACGAGAGATCGATGTCACGAAGACCATCCGCTTAGGGACATTATCATGGAGGCCTGAGACCTTCTCTTCCAAGATTGGGAAGTGACACTTCACTATACGCCTAGGGAAAACATCTCATGTGCGGACTATATGGCAAAGGAAGGCCATGATGCACCTGCTGATGCAGATGTGGTATTAGCTCCGACGATTCCTCCAGGCTGTCGGGATATAGTCTTGAATGACCAATTGATCTGCCATTCCTAGTTTGCTTTTTTGTTTGATGTATTTTTGTGCTAGGCCCCTTTAGTCTAGCATTGTTCTTCTCTCCTCAAGCGTTAGCTTGCCTGTATCCTTCAAAAAAAAAAAAGCTTACCGACAAAATGATGTATCCTTATCATTAATTAACTTATATTAGTTATCATTAGTGAAAATGTTGTTAAAGTGTAGCTTAAATTCACGCTCCATAATTAATTGATTGGGTAAAGGAGCGTCCAGTACCACGAAGTTTGCCCAGAGGAGCGCCCAACACCACGAAGTTTTTTTTGGAGCAAAAGTACACACGAAGTTACGTTTTGGGAGCGCCCAGCACCATGGCCGTTAGTTGACCGTCAACTTGGATGGAATGCTGACGTGGCGATGATGTGGCGCTGACAAGATGATTTGGACGCTGACGTGGAATAAAAATTCAAAAAATTAGGAAAAAATAAAAAAAAAAATAGAAAAAATTTAGGAAAAACAAATAAATAATTAACAAAGGTATTAGATCTCCCCGATTTTCCCTCACAAGTTTTCTTTATAATTAATCAAAACTTCCCCATTTTTTAAATAAATAAAACAAGAAAAAAATCTCAAAAAAAAAAACCTTCGTCCCTTCTTGTTCGAGATTATTCCAACAACTCTTATCCCGCAGATGAGCTTCAAACCTCCCGTCCATCGATGCCTACAGATCAAAACCGAAAATTCCTCAAAATTATTCTCACATGCAAATACAAATTCAAAATCCACTTCAATAAACACACAAGAAAAACGCAAAAATTCAAAACGTTTCGTCCAGTTCAAGAATAAGCGACAGCAATCTTTGCCTCTTTCTTCCACAATCAATGTCAATTTCAGTTCAGTCCAAGATCAGAAAATCTCGATTCAATCAAACCACACAGCAATTAATTCTCACTACGGTATATCAATAGAAGATTAGTCAGTTACTTACCTAGTGACTCCTCTGTAAGAGGAACTTCTTCATCCGCCATTAATGGCGGAAGAGCTCGAGCTCATAGCTTTCACCTTCTTGGACTTACTATCATCATTATTTCCACCGCCATTGCCATTACCGTTACCACTTCTTCTGGCTCGCTTATTACTCGCTACGCCTCGCGCTTCGTCGATCAAGATTCGAAACTCGAGAGAAGAAGACGAAGAAGAAGAAGAAGGCGACGAGATGGAGAAGAAGAATAGCAAGAGGAGGAAGAAGCACTGGAATACCTCTTCATCATAGCTTAGTGTGTGAAAGTTAGAGAGAGAAAAGCACAATTTTAATTTTTTCTAATTATTTTAAATTATTTTAATTTTTTTCCTTATTTTTTTGTAATTATTTTTGTTTTTTCCTAATTATTTTTATTTTTTCCTAATTATTTTAATTATTTGAAATTTTTTCTAATTTTTTGAATTTTTTATTCCACGTCGTCGTCCAAATCATCTTGTCGGCGCCACGTCGGCTTTCCATCCAAGTTGACGGTCAACTAACGGCCATGGTGCTGGGCGCTCCCAAGACGTAACTTCGTATGTACTTTTGCTCCAAAAAAAACTTTATGGTGCGGGGCGCTCCTCTGGGCAAACTTCATGGTGCTGGACGCTCCTTTACCCTAATTGATTTAATTGCATGATATAGGGCATCTTCATAGCATGTATACAATATGAAAGAAGGGATAAACCCGTGTATAGTTTACAATGGCAAGGGAACAAGAGAACGCGGTGGTGTCTACGAGGAGGCTAATGTCCTACGGTGTAGTAGGAAGCCGGCCAGTGATTCCAAGGGTGGAGGATTAGATATCTGATGATGAGGAAGTGGAGGTTCCGATGGAGGACTCCGCCTCTTCGAAGAAGTCTTATCAAGAAGCATGTGTAGAAATGATCTAGGGTTGGAGGCGAGTGAAGAGGAGAGTGATTGGTGGTGGTATGAGGGATGGACGTCTCGTGTGCAAGTGGAGAGGACCGAAAAGGGGACAAATGTGTTTGCTCTGCCAAAATATAAGAAGAAGTTTGCAAGGCGATGGTCTACGTCTCTATTTGTACATTTGCTGGGAAGGATGGTTCGTGAAGATCAATTGAGCATTAAGCTACAACAGTTATGGGGTCGTCGAGGTGAGGTAGAAACTGTAGAGATTGGTTTGAGGTTCTTTTTGGTTCGGGTAGTCAGGAGGATTATGAATATGCCCTCACTAGGGGGCCTTAGGTTTACTTGGATCACTATTTGGCGATGCAACCATGGACAGATGATTTTGATCCCGATGTGGTTGAGGTGTCCAATATCACTGCTTGGGTGCAAATACTGAGGATGTGTGTTGATTATTATGATAAAGGTTTTCTTTATGTTGTGAGAAGTCAAATTGACAAGGTGCTAAAGGTTGATACGCACACACTGAAACACATTAAAGGTCGTTTCACACGTCTTTGTGTGGAAATTGATAAAAAGGCCCTTTTGCTCCCATTTATATGGATCAATGGAGTCGAAAAAGAAGATTGTGTACAAAGGTCTGCACTTAATTTTCTTTTCTTATGGGAAATATGTACATGATTTTGAGAATTTTCCGACGAAAGCATCGGTTGGAAAGGACGATAATTCGATGATGGGATCTAATAGTAGTGCCAACCCAGTGGAGGAGTGAGAGACAAAACTGTACAAGCTAGATCTAAAACATCGTTGCGACCACATGAGTACTGGGAATGAATGGTGGCTCCGAGACGATGGCGGTCGCAGCGTCGCGTCTGACTCTGAGTGGCGGTGAAAGTTGCCAATGTGATTTGAGGCATGATAGTCAAACAAAGATTGAGGGTAAAATTAATGGTTCATGTTTTAATGCCTTGCATGAAATCTATCACGATGATTTAGAGGTTAATGCTGACTTTGTGTCAAATCATATCCAATCTCAGGATTTTAGCTTTGTCAGGAATAGCAATAATCATTCTTAAATGTTGAAGATAAGGGAGCCGATTGTGTCTTTTAATAATAAGAAGATCTCCACGAGACATGTTTAGAATTCAAGGGTGGTGAACTAGTGATGAAGAACATATACGTAAAGTTGTAGGTCCCATAGAGGCTTATCTAAACATTAAAAAAAAGGATGACGCAGCAAGGTGAGACTCCATCTACCAGTTCTAGTAAGGTATCACGTGTCAATATGATAGAGCTTAATCATGGTCAAGGAAAAACAAGGGTTGTAATAGTCGAGTGATGACTATGTATGAAGCAAGGACTAATTACCAAGTACAAGATTTGTGGGGCCCATTTGGGAATTTAGTTGGACCGTTAATTCCACTTATCGGGCTAGTTAGTTCTAATCCGTTGGATCCTGGAGCTGAGGGGTGTGGACCATCTCAGGTAAACCCATTGGGGGAGGGGGCCTTGGTTGATGTCGAGATGCAAGGTAGTGTTGCTATCCCAGGATGGGCTTGTGTCTATGTAGTAGTGTGATCTTGTTGGGTGTTTTTGTAATCTACTTAATAGTCTCTATGATTATTATGACGTGAAATAGTCGAGGTGCTGGAAAGGCCTCCTTTCATCGACTTATATGTGAAGTATAGTTTGGATATGATTGCTATTTTAGAACCACGACAGTCAGGTGTGAAAGCTATGGTGCTCAGTCAAAATCTTGGGTGTACATCGGTCCATATAGTTAAATCAGAGGTTTTAGTTAAGGGATTTGGCTATTTTGGAATGACGCAATCAATTACTCAGTGGTCACAGCTGAGGAGCAATTTGTTCACAGTGTAATAAGGGAAAGAGATAGTAGTTAATGGTTTTTAACTTTTGTTTATGGGAGCCAGCATTATGCTACTCGAAGGAATTTATGGATTAAGCTTTGTGAATTATATTCCATTGTTAATGGTCGATGGATTATATCCAGAGATTTTAATGTAGTTCCCATTATTGAGGATCGTATGAGTAGGCCTCCACGTGGGAATGGTGGCATAGAGAAAACCTTTTACTAGTGGGTAATTGACAGTGAAGTTATTGACATTGGCTCTAATGGGAGCCGAGTCGTATTCACAGAGTGTTTGTTAATTCTGAGTGGCATGAAAGCTTTCAAAATGCTTCAATTCTTCATTTATCAAAATTTAAATATGATCACTACCTACTTTTATTGAGAATTGACAATCAGGTTGTAGGAAGATTGAATAGACGACCTTATAGATTTTTCGAGCCTTGGGTTCTCCATAATGAATTCCTGGAGTTTGTAAATCTAGTTGGAAGGGGGATCATAATTAGAATCATTCAATAGATGAGGTTAGACAAAAGGTTATGGTGTGAAACAAGGATATTTTTGGTAATGTGCGGTGGAAAAAAGATAGACTATATCAAAAATTTGAAGGAGTTAATAATAAAATTCTTCATTTGGTTCCACGACAAGATTGGAGAGAATACGAGATGAAATATGGAACAAATTGGAGGAAATACCTATGCGGGAGGAATTAATGTGGATATAGTACTCAAGGGCCAAATGGTTGGCTAATGGGGATTATAACACGAGATGCTTTCACTCTATAGCTAATGGCAGACGCATGTGTAATAAAATTGAGGCTCTGAATTTAGAAATGGGACTAATGGTCGTATAATGAAAATGAGATTATGGAGATGGGTAGTAAGTTTTTTGAGGCGTTATACTCAGAGGAGGGATTAATGCCAAACACGTTGATTTTTGGGTGTACTTATCCGTTACTAGAGAAGGCTCAATTAGAGGTTTTGGGATGACCTGTAGTGGACGAGGAGATGAAAATGTGCTTTATTTGACATGGGACCTCTTAAGGAACTTGACTTGGATGGCTTGAAACCCCTGTTCTTTCAAAGTCAATGGGGCATAGTCAGACAATCAGTGATTAGCTTGGTGCGAGGAATTTTTGAAGATTCGAGCAAGGTGGGAGTTATTAATAGTATTCATATTGTTGTCATTCCAAAGGTGGATCACCCACAAACCATTCGTGATTTTTGGCCTATTGGCTTGTGTATGTTGTTTACAAGATTGTAATGAAGATTATTTTGAATTAGTTGAGACCTATTATGCCTTTGGTAGTAGCCCCAAACCAGTGTAGTTTTATGCAAGGACGTCAAAGTGCTGATAATATTATTCTTGCTCAAGAGATTATTCATTCAATGTGTAGTTTAAAGAAGAAGCGTGGGTTCATGGCAATTAAAATTGATCTAGATAAGGCTTATGATGGTATTTAGTAGGAGTTTATATTTGATTGCTTGAAAGTACTCAGGATTCCTAATTATATTCACAGTGTTATCAAAGCTTGTGTTTGGTCTATCCAGATGAAGCTTTTAATTTGTGGAATGGATCGGCTGCTTCTGAATTTTTTCCTAATAGAGGGATGAGACAAGGAGATCATATTTCTCTGTATATGTTCGCTTAGTAATTGAACATTTGGGTCATCTTTTATAGGATGCTATTAATAATGGTAATCGACTTCCCTTTAGACTTAGTAAGAGAGGTACCCCTATTTCTTATTTGTTCTTTGTTGATGATCTTATTTTGTTTGTTGAGGTTGATATGGATCAGGCTGCTATTATTAAAGTCACTCTGGATGATTTTTGTGAATCTTCGGAGCAAAAAATAAATTCTTCAAAGTCCAGGATTTATTTTTCTAAAAATGTGAACCACGTTCGAAGTAAGGAGATATGTGTGTGTGTGTGTTTTTTTTTTTAAATTTTACTCCCTATTTTGATCTTGGCAAATATCTGGGTATGCTTTTATTACATGAGAGGGTGACAAAGTCTACTTATAAAATGGACTCTCGACTCTTTAGTTAGAAGTCTAATACTCTATCCTTAGCTGGAAGACATACCTTGGTGTCATCCATGGTTTCGACTATGCCATCTTATGCCATGCAAACGGTGCCTCTTCCTGTACATACATGTAATGAAATTGATAAATGTTGTCGATGTTTCATGTGGGGTAGTAGCTCTTCCTCGCATAAAATAAATTTGGTGTCTTGGAATAATGTTTGCAAACGTAAACAAACCAGTGGTTTGGGTCTTCGTCAAGCTAGTATTCAAAACAATACTTTTATGGTTAAACTTGGTTGGTCATTGATTAACAGTAGAGAGTTGTTGTGGGTGAGATGTCTTCGAGAGAAATACAAGGGAGGTAGTAATGTGATTCCAGTAGTGGAGCAATGTAGGATCGAGTCTAGCACCTATAAGGGCATACATTCAAATTGGGAGGAAGTTCGATATGGATTGGCATAGAGGGTACAAAATGGTTTTGATACGAGGTTTTGGAAGGATGTTTGGGTTCTTCATTTGGATTCTCTTCACAGCTTAGCTACTGGTGACTTACCTGCAGATGTCTTAGATTAGCGAGTGGCAAATTGCTTGATGTGATAGGAACATGGAATTGGCAAAAATGTTATCAATATTTTCCAACATATGTTCTTGAGGCCATACAAAGATTACAAGTTGGTAGCCTGGAGGGGTGTGATGTTCCAGTTTTGGCGGTGGTCAACAGACGACTAGTTCTCTATCAAGTCTACTATGGTCAGCTTTCTGGTCAGAGCTTATCTCAAAATGATATTTTGTGGAGGTATGTTTAGAAGTTGCAAATTCCACAAAGATACCGTATGTTTTTGTGGCTTTGTTTTCATGATAGGCTACTTATGAGTATGATGCATTGTGCTCGAGGGCTTCATTCTACTAGCTTGTGATTGCCCCAATGCTCGAAGAGTTTGAGAGGTTATCTTGCCAAAGGGTGCTCAAGGTTGCTTTTTTTTTTTCTTTGCAAAGCATCGGCATTGGATTAGTTGGTGTGTCAAAAGTCGTATCTAGATACATGGTCATGAGTTTAGATTATGGTTTGCAGTTAATTATTAGCCATCACATATAGCTTGGGAGAAACGAATGTCTGTTTAATAACAACGTCTGGTGCAAGGAGGAGATCTTGGCTCGGTCTTAGGCATGCCTTTCTTGGAGTTTAACTGATCATCTTGGAAGGAAGTTGGAGGCTCCCTCTCAGCCTGTGTGGCAACCTCCTCCTAGAGGCGTATTTAATTATAATGTTGATGGGTCGTCTAATGCAAGTACAATAACCTGTACATGTGGAGGGCTTGTACTTAACCATTTGGGCATTCTTATGCATGTCTTTATGTTTCGAGTGGGATATGGTTCTAAGAGCCTGTTTGGGGGAAAACAAAACCCAGGTTTTGCCTCCAATTTGCCAAACACCCCCCATTTTGCCAGAAGCTATTTTGCACCCAAAATCTAGGTTTTGGAAAAAGCTATTTTGTTCTGATTTTTCTCTCTCATCCTGACAATTTTATATCTATTGTGTGCTCTCTTTCGTCTCATCTTTGTTCTCAAAGGTATTGTTGTAGATAAAGGATTTTTGTCTATACAATTTATTAATACATATATATTTGATCTAATTTTTATCATGTTACATAATTTAATAATGGTATAAATTTTGTTTTTATTATGAAATATAATGTTTATAATATTTAAAATACAACATTATCCTTTATATGCAATTATACCAAAAGCTAATTTCATTTTTGGTAAATTTGACCCTGAAAAAGTTATTCTAATAATAATATCTAAACGCTATTATTTTATCAGAATCACTTTTTTTTTTTTCAATAATCTATTCTGTAAAAAGCTATTCTCCAAAAGTTATTTTACCTCGTAAATCCCAAAAGCTATTTTCTAAAAGCTAAATCCAAACGGGCCCTAAGATTACGACGGAAGCATGGGGCATATTATGGCTCTCAAGCTTGCGTGGGATAAGAACTTTCCTTCGTCAATAGTGGAGACTGGAGAGTGATAGCAGAGAAGTCCTTACATTGTTACGGTCTAATGTGGATGATAGCTATCCAGATTTTTCATTGTTATCGAAGATTCATGGTATGCTTGACAGGAATGGGAAGGTAGAGCTAGTCCATTGTGATCATGGTGCTAACCGCGTTGCTGATGCTTTAGCAGTAGAAGCTTGGAGAATGGGTGTGAATATTCAGATGTTCATGGCTCCATTGGACCGAATACGCTATCTAAGGGCCTTTTTGGGAAAGCGGTGGGGGTTGCAAAAGCACGGTAGGAAGGAGAAAAACATGGTGGGAGTAAAATGAAGTGTTTAAGTTGGTATTTTTTCAATGAGCTTTTAGGCCAAAAGCTACTTTTAAAAAGAAGTCACTAAGACTTACTTTTCATAGTGTAGATAAGCTTCTACCACAGCCAATCCCAACATATATCACATTTACAATATAAATTTTATCCTATCTTAAGTTTGCAAAAATTAGATTAAAAAAAGTCAATTTTATCACCCCTACTTGAAACAAGTCCTAAAATTTAACCGGATGTGGATACTAGGGGTGTTTATGGGCAGGATTGGGCAGGGAGAGACCCTTGCCCAATGCCCCGCCTAAAAGATCATTGGGCGAAAAACTTAGCCCGATTAGATAAAAGCCCTAAAATTTTTTAGGCGAGGAATAATGGGTTAGGCGGGGCGGCCTTCTTTGCCCAAGTGACGATACCCTGCCACTCCTTATATGAAAAAAAAAAAAAAAAACAATCATACCTGATAAACAATATCGCAAACTTCAAATGAAATCCATAATTCTACACTTTAAATGAAATCCTATAATTATCAAGGGAAGAGCTACTAGACATCCAAAAATGGGAAAAGGGAAGAGCTGATGAAGAAATGAACATATATTTTATTATTATAAGTTATATAATTTATAAGAAATATATAATACTATTTTATAAGAAAATAAAAAATATATAATACTATATATACTATTGGCAGGGCCAAATGGGTAGGACGACATACCCTGCCCGATGTCCAACCTGCCCATAAAAATGTCCAGCCTAGTTGTGCCAAAAAAATTTTAGCCTGTTTTTTTTTGGGTTAGACACGACGATTTTTCAGTACACACAGACGAACGTACATGGTCATAGGTATCATGAACACCCCCTAATGAATACTAGGGTGTTAGAGCCTTAGCTGGCTGATTTGTCCTTTCTTCATAAAAAAGATGGAAAAAAGGGCTGAAAAATATGTCAGAGGTCACTTTGAAGAAAGGTCCCACGTTAGATAGCAATAAAGCATTGAAAACTCTACAAGCTAAGACAAAACGGACATCACATGCTTGCATGACAACGTATGATGGTTTTGTAGAGTAAGAGAGAGAGAGAGAAAGTCAGTGGGGTTTTAAATATTAAAAAAAAAAAAAAAAAAAAAAAAAAAAAAAAACTTCTCCTAAATATAAGATATATTATCTTAATTTAATTAGATTAAGAAAGTTGATTAAGTTAGTTAATATAACATATTTTTTAAAACATTTTAAATATCTTTCTTATTTCCTCATATCTCTCTTTCTTAATTATTATCGAGGGAGCATCAATATGAATAAATTAAAAAAATACTAACAAATATAAAAACTATGACTTATATTTAGACCAATACCTAACACGAGAGGAATAATATTTAGCTTGGTGCATGCATGATCACTAGTTGGAACAGATCTAAGGGCTGGTATTTAATTAATCTGGGCTTTAATATTATATTCTCAGAATAACCACGATAGGATTGAAATGACATCAATCTCAATCACCTATCTGGATATTTTCCCATAAACAAAATATCCCATTCAAAGACATCGATCTCAATAACCTATCTGGATATTTTTCCACAAAAATATCCCATTATATTCGCTCTCTGGGCCCATAAGGGTGGAGATGGCTAGTGTGTGTGAAGTAGTGAGTATAAATATGGGGTAGACAAGCAAACAAGTTGAGCATCGTCAGGTTCGGATATAGCGAGAAACAGATAAAGGAGAAGAGACAAAATGCCTAGAGCTGGAGGCGCAGGTGGAGACCCACTTGTTCTTGGACGAATCATAGGGGATGTGTTAGATCCCTTCGACAGTTCGTTAATCTGAGAGTGTCGTACGCTAATAGAGATATCTACAATGGCAGCGATCTCAGACCCTCCCATGTTGTCTCCCAACCTCGAGTCACTATTGGTGGAGACGACCTGAGAAACTTCTACACCCTTGTAATTAAGTTCTTCATCTCCCAATATTAACAATCTCATCAGCTTAATTTTATGTATGTATTGACTATTGATCATAATAATCATATTCATTTCAGGTCATGATAGACCCTGATGCCCCCAGCCCAAGTGATCCAAATTTGAGGGAATATCTTCATTGGTGATGATTCTCTCTGTTGATATATATATATGTATGATCTTCTTATATATAATATTAGTTTATATATGTTGGTGTGTATAAGTATATATAGCTAACGTAAGTATATACACACATATATAAATATATATCCGATCCGTCTGTGGAAATGGACATGTTTGTTCAGGTTAGTGACTGATATTCCGGCAACTACAGGCGTGAGTTTCGGTCAAGAGTTGGTGACATATGAAAGTCCACGGCCGGTGATGGGGATTCATAGGTTTGTGTTGGTGTTATATAGACAGCTGGGGAGAGACACAGTGTATGCTCCAGCATGGCGCCAAAACTTCAATAACAGACAATTTTCTCAACTGTACAATCTTGGGGCTCCCGTCGCAGCCCTCTATTTCAACTGTCAGAGGGAGACTGGAACTGGGGGCCGAAGATTAGCTTAAATTCAGTTATATATTACTCCTTTTATTATTATTATTATTACTACTTCGTCCCCAAGATCTGAACCTATACACACAGACACACGCGTACCTAGAATGCTTATGTATGCTGTAAGGTGGATGGAGGCCGCTTCATCGGTTGCTTTCAAGTTCACATCATATATATATATATAATCTGATATATATGTATGGACACGGACGCATATTGGAAAATGGATATCTGATATCTAGAATATATATATATATATATATATATATAATAAATTTGAGTTGACAAAAATGTTATTTGCCATTGTCTAGCTAGCGAGAGCGTGCGAAGATTTAATTTCTGGGCGGTTACAAACAATAATTCAATATTATTCGAGTGGTTATTTAATTAAGTTAATCCATAGTTCGTGCATTTACACAAGAACATACGAGATCCGTTTAACTATTCATATAACTGTGTGTGAAACTGGTCAAGCTAGTTGAAGATTGTAATAACCTGAAAATAATATAGAATAATTATTTCATTCATAATTAATATTTTAATTATTTGTAGCTGTAGGAGACTTTTACAAATGTAAGTTGATGGCTTAGTGGCACTAATGTTGTTGCATATTTTGGAGGAAATAAGTTCGAATCTTGGTTGTGTCGGCTGTGTAAAAGGAGAACATTTCTTTTGCTTTACCATATGAAATTACCATTTTAACGTCTGATTATGGATTTCTGAATTTATTGATTTTATTAATATGCCCTTCTGCTGTATTTTCTCTGGTCTCACTTCTTTTTAAATAAAATCTGTGCCTCAATCGCTCCACACATCTCCTCTCTGGCTCTCCCCCATCCCCGAGATCTCGTTGAGAGATTCACCATCAAAGAACTCCATTGAATCTGTAGCCCGATAGCGACTGGGAAGAAAAATGGCGATGCTGAAGAAACTAAGAACTAATTTACTATTCAGATTTTTCAGCCTTTCCCGTAGCTTCTTCCGGGCAATTTTTGGGGAGGAGGGTTCAGGGGGAAGAAAGGTGTGGAGGAAGAAAAAAATCGCTGGAGATATTGAAAAATCCGGAGCTTCTGTATAGTCTTCTCCATCGCCTCCACTCTCTGCCGTCGTCGGTGTGGGTGTATGAAAAACGCTCTCCTCGTCTTTTCCTCTGCTCAAGAGTGAAGGTGGCTGCTCTCTCTTTCTTTCCTTCCTCAGTCGACATCTCTCACAACAGAAACAGGGATGGAAGCAACTCGTTTTGTTTCTTCTCCTCCTTGCTTGTTGCATCTAAGGTTAACGATTGAGGCCTCTGTGCTAGCTGCGATTTTCTTCCTTCTTCGTTGTTTCTGCCAGTTGCTATGGGTGCGTTGGGTTGCGGTTTTTTCCATTTTGCTGCTGTGGATATGTGATTTCAAGTTCTTTTCTACGTTTCTGCTCCTCTATTCAACATATGTGGGTCGCTGTGGTGGTATGTATGCAGGCTTTTCCCTTTTCCTGAATTGTTGTGGTTACCATGGGGTGTGGGCGTGTCTGTGCTAAGTTTTGTTAATAATTTTTGGTGTATTGGGGCCTTGTGTGAATGCTTGGGAGTTTATGATTTCTAGCTTGTGAATTTGGATGCTTGCTTATAGAGTTATTTTAAACGTCTTTAAGGTGTTTGATGAATTGTGTGAAAGAAGAATGAGGTTAGAGAGTTTTAAATGTTTGAGGTGTTTGATGAATTGTGTGAAAGAAGAATGAGGTTAGAGAGTTTTGTTTCGCTAATGCCTGAGAAGAGGAATTGTGTTAAAAATTTATACCATTCAACGTTACTAAATTGATTCTTGGAATCCATATGAAGCATGTGTTTCAATATTTTCAAAGGAAGCTTTTGAATGAAAACTTCTAGGTAACTTTGCACCTAAAAGAAAAAATAACACAGATATTAGTCATCAACTAACAGTCAAACTTAATTTGAATAACAGTTGGAGTGAAATTGCAACGATTTAGAAACTTTTTGAGCAACTTTCTTCAAAAAAAAAAAAAAAAAAAAAAAAAAAAACTTTCAAGACGCAATTGAGATTTTTTGTTAACCTACAAAGTAAAAATGAACCTTAACCCTTTAATTTAGACAATAACATAACTAAGAAAGTTAACCTTCACTGACAACCAATCATAACCAATGAGTCGTCATCACCACGAGTGTTGATAGTTTTCAAAACTTAGGCAACAAACAACGATGCCATTCTTTTGGGAAAGAAAAGCAACAACTTGTTTTCATATTGCAGAATTATATTCCTTTTAAAGAAAAAGTAGCCGACTTCTAATTAATATACATGCATGCAATTAATTTATAGAAAAGGCTTCTTCACTTAGTTGATTTATTTTTAATAAAAATATAATTCGTGTGTGTATTGTTGCCATTCTTGTTACTCTTAGGTACTTCAGCATTTTTCTGCTCATCACCGACCTCTTGGTCCTTTTTTTTTTTTTTTTTTTAACAAAAAGTTTTGGAGGGTTCGACATCGGTCCCCCACATGACAGTAAGACGGCCCGGCTCTTTTCGAAGACTTAATGGGGAGATCGCTTACAAAAGCCTCTCCCAAAGAACCCGACCTCTTGGTCCTATTTCTATAGCATAAACAACAATAATAAGCCGTGATTGCTGGGGCTAGTTAAAAAACAAAAAACAACAACAATAACAAGCCTTATTGCATTAATCAGATCTGCTATACATGCATCGCTTGCATGACATTTTGTACTCTATCAATGAGTAAAGAAAATGGACTCACATCTTATAACAATGTAACATATATACAGAAGAAAATAGATAAGAAGAAAAGCTCTTTCAGAAAAGGAGCTTTTTAAAGAAAAAAGTATATTTTTTATAACAAAAAGAAAGAAAGCTTACAAAAAGGAGGGGAAAAGATAAACTTTTTTTTTTTTGGTCAAAAAAAAAAAAAAAAAAAAAAGATAAACCTTTGAAGAGAATAAAATATAGAGATAGTAGTAATTGATTGTGTAGAGCATAGTCACAGCTGTATTAGTACTTCTTCAAATGTGGTGGACCAATTGATGAAATGATGTATCTTTAGACAGAAGGAATCTCAAACCTCCGATACTGTAATCCCGATTCTCTGTAACTTAAGCATAACAGTCAAACAATAAAGATGAAATCCTCTCCCCTATTGGCCAAAAAAGATGAGAGAATCCTCTCTTATTGGCCGAAAGAAAACAGATGGAATCTTCTCCTTAATCAGTTAATCTGAAGATATATTATATACCCATATATATATGAGTTCTTGGTGCACATCTCAATCTAACTTTTTCACAAAACTCAAGCCATTGATTCTTGTTACATGAAATAAAGCAATGACGTATACTCATATTTGGAAGTTCAGTGTTTCTGGGTCTTACATGAAATAAAGCAAAAGCTGCGCTATTCTAATTGTCGCTTTCACATCCTTAATCTCTTTCCACAATTTCAGATTCCTCGTTTATTCTGCGTACATTGCTATTGGAGGAATCGAATAGCAGAAAGATTAAATAAGGATGCTACGCAACACAACTAATTAAAAAGGACTCCAAGAATCTGCAATTTCTAAGTCAGCCACCCAATATTGTCTTCCGATCCCCCAGTTAACTTGTATAAACCTTAGAGATTGTTAATTCGTTCTCGTCTATTATTTGAATCCATGAATATTATATTGAGAGCAGTAAATTGCATATAGTTTTTTCAGTAGTTGTGATGTTATATATATAATTTACTTTTACTCCATTAAAAAATATAATGAGTTACCCGAACTATAAATTTGAAGTATTTCTACTTTTTGACAAGTTTCAAGTCTCAAATTAGCCATTGAACCATATATTATTTTGCTGATATGCATTGATCTGATGCCTCATGGAAAGGGAACCCCAGAGAATCTTGTGATGGCGCATTACGTACTAGGCATATATCGAAATGATCATAAACTAACCGATTCCGTTAGTCTTCTCTTAGCTTGTCGAATATTGTCTCTTTCAAGCTTTTTCTTATCCTGTATGTAGCTCATAATTAAATGAGAGTGCAATAAACGACATAATGAAACATCTCTATTTTGTGGCACGCTAGTTTTGGTGCCCACTGTCGTAGTAGTACGTAGTGCGTCTTATCTTATCCTAAAATTCTGGCATCTGCATATCCTTTTGCATCTCTTCTATCTCCCTCTCCCTCTCTCTTTTGTTTTTTATAAGGTACTGTTTTATTTTAACCATCCTTAAAGCTACACATGGTTTAAAGGTTGATATAGAATCACCTCATCGATCACTTTCCCATAGTTCATGAATTAATGGATCGTCTAAAAAGGTTGATGGCCTGAATTTTTACATCTTCTCTCGCTCCAATTAAGGAATACAACATAAAATTATTTCTGGGGGTTGGAAATGGTGGCTTGTTGATTGATTGTGTGATTTCATTCGAACTCATCGACTACATCATATATACATTCCAGACATGATTCTGCGTTCAATAATTAATATCTGTTACTATTACTCTCTCTCTATATATATATTGGTTTCGAATTCAATTACTTTTTAATAAAATTTCACTTCTTTGTCATGAGCAATGAGTTGATTATTTTTATGACGACGTAGATTAGATCACCGTTTGACGTTGAGATGGTGTGTTTGATGTTAAGAAATTAATTATACGAGGAAACAAAAATATAACTCAAGAGATAGATGTTCTGATTAATTAGTGCTGATAATTTTAGTGTTCTTCTTTCATTCAATACTATTCTTTTGGTGCATGCATGCATGCATGTTGAGAGGAGGAGTTTAAACTTAAAGATCACTTGTTAATTACGTACTTCCTCCTGTCTTTACCCAGTTGATTTTTATTTTTATTTTTTTTTAGGTTAAGGAAGTTAAATAAATTATTTAAACATAGTATATGTTGTATATCATTAAATTATATATCAGAGATAAATTAGTTTGAAGGAAAATAATAAATATAAAGACTTTAAATAAATTTATTTAGCTTCATTAACTTCTAAAAAAAAGTAAATTGTCTTATATTAACGACTAGAGGAAGTAATCACTAATCCTTTACAGTTAAACCGCCATAATGTACGTAGTATAATTTAATAAATTAATGTGCCAACACAAGTTTTATTTCTCCCATCTTCAAATTAAAAATTGATTTCCGGTGATTTTTTATCTTTTTTCCAAAGGGAATTTAGCTCATGCAAGAGAAAAGATTCGTAAGTTTTGGACAAAGCTCAATGAATTCAATTGATGATGATCGCAAACCTGAAATAGAGGGGGGTGGTTGATTTCTCCGTTGAAGCACGTACTTTAATGGCATATATAGTTTTTCTTGTCGGAGCCTTTGTTTTCAGAGGGTAATTAATGACTATTATATATTACTGAGGGAGGAAGATATATTAGAAAAAGGATATATAGATTTTCCTAGATTTGTTCGTATTTCTGCTATAATGAAACTAGTCACCTAGTTTAGATCAGTTGGCTTTAGTTTAGTGATGAGCTGATTCAGTAGTTAGGTCAAAGCCATTTTGTGTAAAGCAAGAATTAAATGAAATCAGAGTTCAAGTGGCTCAATTTTCATTTGGACGTAGATAGATATAGTAGCCATTATGATGGGATCGTGCAGGGGGTCTGAAGCTGAGACCAGTGCCCTAGCCGAGAAGAAGAAGAATAGATACGAAACCTAACTTTAAACTGTGAATGATTTTCTATCTGAGCTTGGCATACACACACACACAAACTGTATCCTTAGCTTGGATTGACCCTGAGGAAGCCTGTTTTAATAAGTTAGTGGAAAACAATGATGAGCCAGAAATGACAGAGAATTAACGTGTATTATATATATATGGTACTTAATTGAATGGCATACAGAAAACATTGAACCCTAGGTAGGGTGTATTATTATATTATTGGTACATACAAGCCATACGTGCTTCCTCATAAGTACGTACCTCAGTTATTGGGCTTGCAGCTTCATTATTATATGTTCTACTGATAAAAAAGAAGCAAGCTAGCTAGCTCATTATTATTCATTAATTAGTTGAATTATGGTAATTAGGAGTTAGTTAATGATGATAGTCAGACCTCCTTCCGCCGCAACCACGTTCTCGCAGACAATTGAAGTAGAGAGCAGCAACAGGAGAGCCAAGATTATAGGTCTCAGCGAATTGCCTGGTGTTAAAGTTATGTCGCCACTCAGGTGCAAACACTGTTTCTCTCCCCAGTTGCCGGAACAACACCAGGGCAAATCGGTGAATTCCTGCCGTCGGCTGTGGGCTCTCGTAAAACACCACCTCCTTCCCTACAAAATACATCTATCAAATCACCATTCAATGTTTAATCATGGTATACGTATGGACATATCAAAAATTACATACCCAGCTACATATATATATCGCTTCTTGGGTGCATGTGTGAACTAGTCAAATCTACAAGAAGCCACTTTATTACACTCGTTAACTAACGTAGGGGCCTATTTTAGTTAAATTGAATCTTTGTGAACACACACGTTTATAACGATAATAAGGTGAAATTAAAGTGGAAAAAAGAATAATCACTATATTATATTTAATTTACCAAAGGTTGCATCCGTCGTGGCAGGAATATCTGTGACCATCCTGCAAAAGCGTCAATTTGAGTCAATATTCATTATTCTTTCAGATCAAACTATTAACAATTATATTTCAGATGACTAGATATATTGGAGATAAAATGATCGAAGAAGAGGGTAGAGAGAGAGATTGAATGACCAGTGCAAGTACTCCCTCAGGAAAGGGTTAACGGGGCTAGGCGCATCAGCATCGACCATAATCTGATAAGATCAATAATCATCAAATAATAAGCGATAGATCGACAAGAGAACGTAATAAATATATATTGAATAATTAAAATACCAGAGTGTAGAAAATCCTGAGATCATTTCCTCCGACAGAAACCCTAGGGCGATTAACAACATGGGAGTGCCTGAGTTCATAGCCATTACTAATATCTCTGTTACCAAACACAACCCTCATCGAAACACAAGGTGTGAAAGGATCTAGAACATCCCCAATCACCCTACCAACCGCAAGAGGTGTTTCTCCACTACCACCATCTCGTTGTTGAGACGATGCCATCTCAATGATTATAGTAATGATGAATGTCGTACTAGTATCCTATTTTTTGCTTGCCTTGTTTTGGTTCTTTCCTTATCTATTCGTGTGTATATATATTCGGCTCTTAGGCATCTGCTTTTAGCTTCTGTCTCATCATTGGATTCTTGGTCGTTCTATGTCGTTAGTTTACGATATGTCTCTTTTTATCGAAAGATATTACGCATTGACTTTCTTCGTCGTCTTTTAATGGACGCGCAAGAGAGCTAGCTGCATGTGATCAAGTGCGTGCTGAGACATGCTGTTTTTGTTATTTTTATTCGTTTTGTAGAATCTTTACAAAAATATTATCAAGATAATATTTTTAATTATTGTTTTGGGTCCTGTTTCTTTCATATGATGGATGTGAGTTTCTACTCACAACAAAAAACAAACTCTACGTTCTGCGTTTTATAGCGATTAAAATGAAATATTTATACCATTTTAATCATTAAAAATGACATTAGTGACAGTTTAACAAACCACTAGGAAACACACGATTATAAAGTGTTTTGTAGCGGTTTTAAAAAACCGCTACTCACATAATAAAACTGCTACTATATTCGTAGTGGTTCCGCGTCACCCCTACAAGATGTGATCGAGATGACACATTATTTTAGAAGCCTATAACAATTTTAAAATCACTACAAATGTCAACGCAAAATTTTTGCAAAATTTGGCATGACAAGAAAGGAAAATTGAAAATTTGGCGGTAAGATTGAAGCGGTTTTGAAACCACCACTAAGTATATCCATGAATTTAAAAAAATTAGAGCCAAAATATACAAATATTGGATAGAATTACAAAAATCGCCAAATATTTAATATGAATTTAAATATAAATTTGTAGCAGTATTAAAACCATTACAAATTATTTCAAATTAAAAAAATAGACCATAATTTGAGTCCATTGTCAAAATATCATGTTGAATATTTTATTATTCAAGTAACAATTTAAATGATAATAGTTAATTTTGAAAAAAAAATGATTAACTTAAGTTAGATAGGTATAAATATTATGTAGGTATAATATTAAGAACGTTAAGATAATAAGGACTTATTATGTTGTCCATTAAGTGATATTTAATTATAGAAGGAATGTTGAGGAAATATCCTTAAATTTCTAAATAAGAAAAAAATAATAGTGTCAGTATTATAAGAAGGAAAAGATTAAGGGAAAATTCCAAATAAATACCAAATGAATTTGCAAAACCCCGTGTCCGTCGAATTTGCAAAAAGACTTAGAGGTGATAAGGACTTTTGGGGGATATGTAAATTCGCGCCAAATGACCATTTTGCCCTTAGTTCTAAATAATTAAAAAAAAAATGCCCCCACGGTGGGCCCCATCGCGGCGACCGGTGGGAGAGTTTTTTTTTTTTTTTTTTTAAAGGGTGGGTTGTTTTGTCAAAAATCAAAAATATGCTTTGCAAATGTGGGGGTAGGGTTCGAACCCCCACACAGAACCAAGTAACCCAACTATGTAGTGTGATTGAACGTATACGTTAAAAATTTCAAATAATGTTGGGTTGATGGGAATATCATGTTTATTGTCACTTTTATTTGAATAAGAGAGTCCATTCAACTTTCCTATAAAATAAAATAAACAGTGAGACAAAGTCCATTCAACTTACAAACTTTGGTCTTCACTGGAAGGAGATACTCTCTTTGGCATTTTTCTACTCATCCCTCCCCATCTTTAGATTTGAATCGTCAAATCTTGATTCAAAGATTTAGAATTTTTTTTTCAAAAAACCACGCGTGGTTTTTTGGAAAATATTTCTAGATCCTTGGATCAAGATTTGACGGCAAATCTAAAGATGGGGAGGATCAAAGCAAAAAATGTCAAGCAAAGAAACCTAACGAGTCTTCACCTTAGTTTGATGACTTGGTTTTGAGTTAGGGAAATTGCACCTAAGTTCAAGTAATAAAAAATATGATTAAACAGTCTCTTAAAATTTCAAATTTACAAAGTGAAATCTCATGGAACATTTTTTTAAATATATTACAAATGTGAAAAGTCCCAAATACCCTTAATGAATACACAATTATTCCTTCCTTCTCTCTATATAATCAATAGGGTTATTTTGGACTTTTTATATTTAGAATATATTTTAAAAATGTCTCATGAGACTTAACTATAAATTTGAGATTTCAAATGATCTTTCTCGTATTTTCTCTTACTTAGAACTTAAATAGAATTTTCCCTTTAAGTTAGTATGAATATGTATAATACTTTTGTGAACGCGATCCTATTTAAAAATTAACTTGAGACTTTGTTAAAATTAATTTGTTTACTGATTTTGGATACCAGGTGATTTACTACATGTTGAGATTTAAGCTCAATAGAAATTAACGTATTAAATACTCTTTTTTTTTTGTTAGAACAGTTTTTAGAGGAGTCAGCTTTGATTGTAAATAGTAAATATAACACTTCAATTCACTATGTCTTCCAATTATTATTATTTTTCCTCAAAACCTCCCTATTAATCACACATTAAGGGGATTATCATTCATGAGTAATTTTCAATGCAAATGACAAAATGGATACTTTAGTGAAACTAACACACACACACATATAACAATTTTAACTATTTCTATTATTGTTTATAAATTAGTTATCTAGTTCCTATATTTAGAATAGAAGGAGTATTGATTAAGAGAAGTTTTTTCCCCTTAAATAAAGGTTGGGCACTACTATTCAATTTCAAAGAAAGATTACAATATTTTAACAAGTTGTTATTGCTTTCTACTCCGCCTGTCCTTGATATAACACATATTTTGAGAATTGGTCTTGATATTAGATATAATATATAATTTTTATATTTATTAATATTTTTTTAATTTACCCCTATTGACGCTCCCTTAACAATAATCAAGCGGAGAAAGAATGAGAGAATTAAGGAATATGAGTAGTATGTTTTAAAAATACATATCGGATAACTAACTCAACTAACTTAGTAATAAATAAGTTGTACTTGGCACAAAAACTTTGTACTACCTCCTCTAATTATAAACTGGGTTGACTTTTTTTAAATATTAAGAAAGCTAAATAAGTTAGTTAATCATATTATATATTTTGTATCTTCAGATTATATATTAGTTTATTAGTCAAACTAATTAGTTTGGAGAAATAAAAATAAAAATAGTCTAAAATAATTTAATTAGCTTCCTTAATTTTTTTTTTAAAAATCAACTTAACCTTATAACTAAGACGTGAGGGAGGAGCAAATATCGGACAGGACAAGGCATATGTTCTTATTGACCCAAATGCCACCACGTGATGTAGGCTGAGTGAGAGGGAAATTTGTGTGTTTAATCACACGACCGAATAATAATATTCATTTGAAAATTGTTTTCATAATATTCTGTCTTTGATTGTTATTCTGTACCCTAATCCAAACAAAACACATTATTGGTCCTAAATTATACTACCTTTGGTTCTAATTATAAGATATAAATTGACTTTGTTTTTAGAGAGATTAAAGAAGCTAAATAAGTTACTTAATCATTTTATATATTGTATATCTTTAGATTATATATCAGTTTATTAGTCAAACTAATTATTTTCAAGAAAAAATAAAAATAAAAATATTTTAAAGTAATTTAATTAGCTTCCTTAATTTTTCCAAAAAAATCAACTATGCCTTATAATTAGGGCTGGAGGGGAGGGAGTACCATCCCCCATCATCTTTCACATACTAAATAAATAATCTATTTTTTCCTATCACTATTTTCATTTTTAATGGGTTAAAAAAAAAAAAAGGAGAGATTTAAAATAACAAGCAGAATTTGTTCTGAAATTTTGGATCCTTATGTTAAAAGGTACTGCAAGAATTTATGTGATTCTTAATGAATGAGAGCCAATCAATCACCAAGGTGCCTCTTAGAGAATATACTTCTTGTTTGACCCGTTCAACAAATAGTTTCTACTTTATTCACTGCTCTTTGTTTTTTTTTTTTTTTTTTTTAAAAAAAAACTAAATTACACAAAATGCCCTAGCTTTGTGGGAAGGCTAGGTTCTCTTCTCATTTTCTATCCAATCTGTGCTTATTGGTTCCTTTATTATATATATACATTAATAAATATATATATTCTTCTTAACATTTTTTCAACGGTAAATTACCATTCCACAAGTGAAAATTATCATTCGTGAAGTGAGATTTACCATTTCGTGTGAGAATTACCATTGTTTCTCCGGGTTCACTTTGTTTACTTGAAGCATGTTTTGTAAAAACCAAAAAAAAAAATGAACTTTTATAAAACCCGAAGTGAGAATTACCATTCGTGAAGTGAGAATTACCATTTCGGAGAGTTACCATTGTTTCTCCGGGTTCACTTTGTTTACTTGAAGCATGTTTGTAAAAACCCAAAAAATGAACTTTTACAAAACCTGGCGAGAATTACCATTCGTGAAGTGAGAATTATCATTTCGGAAGTGAGAATTACCATTGTTTCTCCGGGGTTCACTTTGTTCACTTGAAGCATGTTTTGTAAAAACAAAAAAAAAATGAACTTTTACAAAACCGAAGTGAGAATTACCATTCGCGAAGTGAGAATTACCATTGTTTCTCCAAGGTTCCCTTTTTTACTTCTCCAACCATGTTTTGTAAAACCCAAAAATTGAACTTTCACAAATCCACAAAAGTGAAAATTATCATTCGTGAAGTGAGAATTACCATTCCTAAAAAAGGAACCCTAGAGAAACAATAGTAATTCTCACTTCGAATGGTAATTCTAACTTCACGAATGGTAATTCTCACTTCAGTTTTGTAAAAGTTCATTTTTTTTTTGGGTTTTTACAAAACATGCTTCAAGTAAACAAAGTGAACCCTGGAGAAACAATGGTAATTCTCACTTCGAAATGGTCATTCTCACTACACGAATGGTAATTCTCACTTCACGCTTTGTAAAAGTTCATTTTTTTTTTGTTTTTACAAAACATGCTTCAAGTAAACAAAGTGAACCCCGGAGAAACAATGGTAATTCTCACTTCACAAATGGTAATTCTCACTTTAGGTTTTGTAAAAGTTCTTTTTTTTTTTTTTTGGTTTTTTACAAAATATGCTTCAAGTAAACAAAGTGAACCCTGGAGAAACAATGGTAATTCTCACTTCTGAAATGGTAATTCTCACTTCACGAATGGTAATTTTCACTTGTAGAATGGTAATTACCGTTGAAAAAAATGTTAAGAAGAATATATATATTTATTAATATATATATATAATAAAGGAACCAAGTACTTGGTTTTGTGTGGGGGTGGGGGTTCAACCCCACCCCCCACATTTGCAAAGATATTTTTTATTTTTGACAAAACACCCCACCCGCCCAAAAAAAAAAACCCTCCCACCTAAGTGGGCTCTCCTCCACACGGGGTGGCAATGGCGGTGGGGCCCACCGTGGGGGGCTATTTTCTTTTTTTCTTTTTAAATTATTTAGAACTAAGGGCAAAATGGTCATTTGGCGTAAATTTGCATATCCTCCAAAAGTCCTTGTCACCTCTAAGTCTTTTTGCAAATTCGACGACTTTCGGGGTTTTGCAAATTCATTTGGATTTATTTGGAATTTTCCCAAAAATTAAACATTGAAATCAAAGATTTTAAAAAGAAAATTATCATATTTGATTGGCTTCCTCATCACTTCAGTTCTTCAGAAAACCTCTACATAGGAGAGAAAACGAGAGAGAATGAGTGGGAAGAAAAGGAGGAGTGTTTGGAATGAGGTGTAGTTGGGGTATTTATAGAGATTTGCCTAACTCTTGCAGCAGTTGATTGGATGGATTTTGTAGTGGTTTATGTGACAGTTTTTGTAGTGATTATAAAACCGATAAAAAAATTCTAAAAAAATATATAATTGAGGTTTACAAAATACTTCAAAATACTAGTTACACTGAGAAAAATACTTTGGTGCAAAAACGCCAACAAAAAAGAAAGCATTTTCAGATATTGTCGTTGGCCTTTTTCTCCTTTCATTTACAACTTCATTCTAATATTAATCATCCATTTTGTTTTCTTAACCACGCGGACAATAGTAATTATTGGGCAATTCAGCTAGTAAATGAATTCATATGAATTTTTTTTTTTTTTTTTTAAATGTAGCCCGTAGCAGGTATAAGAGCAAAATAACGAGTTACGAGTTTTCTAATAAACAGAAGTGTAGGGACTGTGACTATATATAACAGTGGGCTCTTTACCTTTGAAAATGGAAACACGAGTAGTTATTAGGTGTTTTTCTTGACCCAACTTCACTCCGATTTGACTCAACGAGCCTTATAAAATACAAAGACATCCGATCCAAGTATGAAGTATGCGAAGATACACTGAAATGGGTCAGAATTAATTAACATAAACCCAACTGAGCCTAAATATGAGTACTTTCAATCTGAAAAAATCGGACTTTAACCATAGGAGAGCGACAGAGCTTGTTCAGCTCAGTGCTTCAAGAATAAGTAAAGGAGTGTGTCTTTAAAAAAAAAAAGAAGGGCGGTTAGCAAATAAAAGAAAGGGTCGAGGATATCAGAACCTGTTACAGAAACATGACCGTATTATTGAACATAAAGGAAATTGTGAATCGTGTATTGGAGAACTTTCAATGGTAAACCATTGGGTCCAAAAATCTTCAACTAAGAATTTGATAGAATCACAACACATAATCAAGGCAATCCAACGACGATGAGTCGAAGTACAGCTCAACAATGAAGAAACAAACGAGAAAAATGAAACAGGGCACCTAAGAATTAGCCCCTTAAAGCATCATTTAAAGACTGCTGAGACTGGTGGCATCGGGAATGACAATACACATCCACTTTCTGCTTCTCTTCTGGTATTTCTTTGCAGTCTGCAAATACTTAGTCCCATCCTTAACATAATGAGAAGCATGAAGCACATGGTGTTCAATATCATCCATCTTCTCACCAGCACTGCCATATGAAGAAACACTTGGTGCAGCTCTAAAAGGCTCTTCTCTATCTCTCTAGCTGCGTCATGCCTGTCCTGTATCTCCACGACAGTCTCCAGAACCCTCCCCCTACCATGCTCTTGTATTGCCTTGCTGAAGAATTCTTCGCCTCCATTTGAGATTTTCTCTATGATTTCCTCATTCGTGTGTTCCCCTGTTACTGTGAAATATCGTCTTCCCACTGTATCTTTATACTCTGTTATCATCCTCTGCCTCAGTGCCTGAAATTCCTTCATGATCTCCTTCAGTTTTCTTCGGAGTCCGTTGGTGACGGCGATTCAGGTCCTCTAAATCGACGGGGTTCCTTCTTTGAGCCCGGAAAGCCTCCTGTTAGCAGCATTGGCTTGGTCCATTTCTTCCAGCTGAGACCGTATGGTTCTGGCTTTCTTGAGCACAGTGACAATGTCAGAATTGATCCTGTTTCTTAAGGATTTAAGGGCTTCAGGCTTGTGAATGTATTTGCTCTCTTCACTGTCCTGCTGAAGTCTGCTCAGTATTTCTTGGAGATCGCCTATCTTTGTTTTCACCCTCTCTGCCTCTTCTAGGAAGAGACCCATGTCGGTATCCATGTTGGTCGTTGAAGAGCCAAGTTCTACGTCGTTGGGAGGAAGACCAGCTTCCAGATCCACATCTTTCATGGCGGCTTTCTTCAAATCCACATAGCTGGTGAACGATTTGGTCATTAGATCGTTCATTTTTGCTTTCAGAATATTAGGAAACTCCTGCATAAATCGATGGTAAAAATTAAAATTTTATCTTACCACATGTATTGCAATCCTGATTGAACAGAGAATGAGTGATAAATTTCAAATCAGTTAAAAAAAATGGAATCAGAAGACCGTAATCGGACCTTTTGAAGTGGATAAAGGAGAGGGCTCACTGTGTGGGAGCGAAAAATCGAACTTTGGCAACAAAAGGAAGATCTGGGAACGAGTTTGGAAATCTAAGGTAGATGAATGTGACTTAAGCTGAGGATGGGATTGATCAAGAGCCCAACGCGTAGTTTTCAGGGCACAGAGGGCATGTGGGAATGTAGCCGATTTATTTTCTATCTAACTTTTAAAGAAATTTAATAGAAAAGAGTTAGGTTATAAATGTGATTTTTGTTAAAATTGATAGTGGGAGAAGTGGTTTTTTTTTTTTTTTTTTTTTCAAATGGAGACGTGCTTGGGGATTAATGTTTAAAAAGTGAGTTGTAATAAAAAATGATTAAAAAGAACATGAATCTTATTGAATACTAAAATACTTAATTATTATAAATATGAAATAATTAATATATTGTAAATGTAAGCATAAAAAATATGTATTATAAAGCATAAAAATATTAAATTTTTCACTTAATAATATTCCTATATAATTAAAAATCATTTTTAAAATTCTTGAAATCACATACTTTTTTATCGAGACAAGAAAATTTTAGTGATGTTTATGAGGCCCATGGAAAAAAAATTTCCCCTTGCTAAACACTTGGTACAGTGCCGCTAGATTTTGGCTCGACGCTTAGGCTCGTAGTTTTTGATAAAAAGTCACTTTTTGGTTAAAGTGATGAAAAAAAAATGATTGTAAGGCTTGCTCCAGATTTAAAGGAACGGGAAATGGGAAATGATAGACAGCAGACCAAACCATTAGAGTGTGTTTCAAAGTCTCATCCAAATAAGCAAAATCACTAGAAGTATTAAGATGATGAGCTCTTAGGATATCAAAAGCCGGTAATGCTTTTTGGAAATTTTTGCTGTGTATTGTCCAGAAAATCTGGAAAGACCCTCTCTCTTATAAACAACACTTATTCATAATAATAGTCTGATTAAATCTTATTAACAATTGATATTGGAAAACTCTTTTCTTTCCTGAACATGTATCAGGCCTGCCCACAAACCTGCTATTGAAAATCTATCACTCGGGCCACAAATAAGAAGCAGGAGAAAACATAGCTCATGAATTTTGCAACATTGAGTCTTACAACAAAAAGTATGCACAAAACAATTTTCAACATAGGATAGGATTTTTGAATCCATAAAATATTAGAATGTATAAAGCAAGGCCTTTATTAAAGGGTATAAAATAATACCTCAAGCCCAATAATGGTTAAACAGTTATCCAAAACATTAAATATGGTATCTCAAAAATATGAGGCGCTAATATGACAATATAAAAATCTATAAAACAATAATACCAAAAGAGACCTACAAAACTCATGACGCCTATGTATCTCTGCTTCTTCCTTTGCCTCTATCGAATTAGAGGCCTCGTCTAAAAAATATTAACAACGACGGGGTAAGACGTAAAGTTCCAATAACCCAAAACAATTTACAAGGTATGTAGGAAATGATTGCAAGTCAGAGAAACAGGTTTAAAGTACAAGTTTGGGCGAAAATTACATCTAAGTACCCAGATGAAATTACAACTAATGACCTAACTCCCATCTATTGTATAAAGTATAAACACACAATCAACACATCCGGAACGACAGCGTGAGCGGGGAGAGAAAGAAAAGAAATAAATAAAGGAGAGACTGGCGAAGAAGTAGTGAAAATTATTTGATGGTAGTAAATTGGAAGTATTTAAGTACTGATAAAAATAATTTTGGAATAGAGGTAATATTGATTATTCTTTTATATATTTGTCAATTATATGTATGTGTGTTTGTGTGTATATATTTGTATATATTGATCTGTTTTAGGATTTGTTGTGCCTATAGAGGGCTTAATTTAGAATTGCATATTTGACTAAAATTATATTGATGAGATGAGAAACTATTTAAACATGCTTGTGCATATTATTAGAACTCATAATTATGTATTTTGGGAACTATTTAAGCATACTTATGTGTTATAATGAAAATATCATTTATTATAAATGATTTTAAAATAATATTATATGTTTTAGATGATGTTATTTGTTATCTTAAAGATAATTGATGATGAATTATTTGATAAATCCTGTTTGGAACTATACTCATGATTTGGAACTTATATATACCTGCCAATATTGTTATTGTTTGTCATTGATGCATATTTATGGTTGTGGAGTTGCAATGAATTGGAGTAAGGAAGAATTTTTATGATGAGATCTTTTTATACCATCACTCGGTGTACTGTGTATGATATTTGTCAGGACCCCTTTATTCCATGTTTTCATTTGGCTAGGATTGAAGCTGGGGACATGTGACACCTCCGTAGTTGTGTTTAAGGAGGAGAGTTATAATTCAGACTTAAGCTTTATACATTTGGTCAAGTGTATCTTAAGAACTGGTGATCTTGAGACAATCCAGTTAAATGGATAAGTTTCTGTTATACTATGTGTTAGCCTACCTCTTCATCAGTGATTATAAGGCTGGTCAAGGGTAATAAGGAGGTCAATGCATCAATCGTTTGCTTGGCATGTAATAAATGTGATTTATGATTTGAACGATAAAGCTTTTGTATAATTATTTTTGTAACAAGGTTGAGACATGTTTTGTAAAATCTCTTATGAATGATATTTGAAAAATGAATTAATGTTCAATCATTTTAGAACCTTTTTGGAAGGAAGGTTTTAGTAATCAAATCGAGAACTAGTTTGTGAAAAGTTTTATGTTGATAATATTAATAAATTATTGTGAGTTGAACTTGATTTTGAAACCATCTGTTCTCGATCCTAGTTTGCATGTATACTTTTGAATAACCAATGGTTATAGAGATATTTACATCTTATGGTTATTATATTTATTTTTCTTAGAAGATTATTAGGGAACAAGGGAAGGCATATATGAAGTGAGTCTTAAGGCTCTTTTTTGTAAGGTTCTGAAACTCGGACCGGTCCACACGAACCGGTGGGGGTCTAAGTCGATTAGAGTCAAACCGGTATTAATTAAAAAATAATTTAATTAGAATAGATAAAAATATTTATATTTTAATAATAATAAATATTTTGTAATTAAAATATGAGAGGATGTGATGTGATATGTGTAATATATTTTTTTTTAAAAAAGAAATCTTTGAAGATCTCTCAATCACCTTTAATCTCTCTCTCTGGGTTTCGGTGCATTTCACTCTCTCATTCTCTCTCTCTTCTTTGTCGTCCCCTCCAGTCCTCCCTCAAACGGCGAAGTCATTGTTGCTGCCAGAGAAAGATGAGGATGGAAATGTGTTTATTGCTGAAAGGTTGTCGCTAGTCAAAGGTCGTAGATTAAAGCAAGGGCAGAGGTTAAAGAAGATGGAGGAACGTCGGCTGGTAGAGGTCTATCACCGCCATCGGTGAAGGAGGTCATTCGCTCGTCATGGTGGAGGATCTTCGCCACAGATGGAGGATTTGGTTACCGATCTTCGACCTTCAATGAACCTACTTCCGACATTCTCCTCTCCTTCTCATTCAGTTTTGATTTTTTTTTAAAAAAATATTTTTGGCTTTCACTCGGCCAACTCGGTCGGTTCAGGCCAAGTTGACTCCGGATCAACTCAGGACCCGGTTTTAACCCTAACTTAAACTAGTTTCCAGTCCGGGTTTTAGAAGCATGCTTTTTCGTACTCTTATAGCTCATGTTAAGTTATTGTTATTTTCCATTACCATAAGACATCCGCATTTTATCAACTCTAAAATATTTTAGAAATTTATTTTGACACTGTAAATAATTTGGAGATATTTCAAATATTTTTGTCAAGTATTTGGTTGTTGGATTTGAGGTGTTACACATTGCTTCACTTAACTAATTCATATTCAAACAAACACATAATTTTTTAAAACACATCTAAGTAGTATGATGAAAGTAAAATTTAGAAAAACACCTTATAGTCCAAAACATGCATATAAAATAAACTAATCTAGGTTATCTCAACCCCAAGCTCAACATTTACTTGAAGAGCTACACGAGCTATCACCGATCACAAGCAAACTCTATATTTAATAATGTAGATTCACCATTAAACACAATACAAAACAAGGAAATAAGCAATACATCTTAATTCTCAACTTTATACTTAAACCCCTAGCACCCAATTTCAATAACCATCCATAACTTTAACAACCAAGGTCATAAATCACATTCCTTAAGCTCAAGTCACTTTCGGGCACAAAAAGAAAAAAGCTCAAGTCACTTGTTAGAACCCTTAGATGATATCAACATCATTCTCTTACAACCACCACTCAATTCCAAAACTTAAAGTTTCACCTCGAATATACCTATGTTCACAAATAATTAATGTCACCATTCAAAATTGATTAAACATATTTTCTAAATCATATAAACATAACCCAATCAATAAACAACTCTTTAAACCTTTACATCATCAAAATCATAGTAAATCCTAGCCCAAATATCAAACCCTAGCTCAAAATCTCACTTAACTCAAAATCTAACAAAACTAAATTGATTAAACCTTTAATCTACTTCATATAACTCATTTAAACCAAAAAGATTTGGTGAAATCATCACCCATTTCGAAAACTCAAAGAAACCCTAAGTTCTCAAAATCCTCAAATATGAAAATCTAAGGAAGAAAGGTAGAAATGAAGTTCAAATATACTCCACGAGGCCGAAACAAGCAAACCCTACCAAAGCAAAATGGTTCCAGCCTCTCCCAACCTCTAATTTTTGAGTCTAAAAGTGATGTTATATAACAACATTTTCGCGCATTCGCTACAAAGAACTCATAGCGAATGACCCAAAAATATTACCCATTTTGTAATAGATTTCTTTGTGGGTTCGCTACGGCGAAAATGACACCCTAGAAGAGTAACCTCAAACACTCTCCTCCACACCTCTAGTCCACAAAAGATCAAGATCAACTACTTAATACCTCAATTTCATCAATAGTCAATTTTAATTAACTCTAAACCTCCAAATTAAAATTTGGGATGTTACAAAAATGATCTTCCCAAATTATTCTATCTGGCTGGTCAGATAATGATGATGGAGAAGAGATTAAGGCCTCAACTGTGGCAGGAGGGTAAATAGCTCTTAACATGGGGACATTACATTGAATAGGATTCTAAGAAATTGTAGCATGCAATAAAAGGTCACCAATTATTCTAAACTAGAATTAGTTGGAGGACCTACTTGTATAGGCCAACACAAAGGGTGGGAAAGAAGAATAAGAGAGTAATTTCCTACTTGCCATTTAAGTTTTGAAGTAATTAAATGAGCAACTTTCTATCATACCCTTCTAAATTCAAGATGAATTATAAAGTAGCTTTAAGAACATGGTTTAGGAACTCGGACCGGACTAGCTGGTTCAGACCAAAAACCGCCAAACTGGCCAAAAAACCGGACCAATTTAGGGGAAACACGGGATAACTTGGTGACTCTAGGTCAACTCGGCCAGTTAATGAGTCACCGAGTCAACCCAGTATTTTTTTGAAAAAATTGAGTCGAAGACGGAGATGGCGATCTGCGTTCTGTGTTAGGATTCAGGTTGACGTATTTGCACTGTGTCTCGTCGTGATCTAGTTTTTGTGCAATGATACACCGATCTGGGTTCTTGTCGCCTTGAATGGTGAAATGATGCATTGGATCTAATTTGGTGGAGGGATTGGAGGTCCTCGTCGATGGTCAGAGATGCGCTCGTCACTCTCGCTGATTCTCTTTCTCTTTTGTGTATTCTTAGTCTCTATCACTCTTCACTCACTCTCTTTCTCATTCTCTTTCTCTTTTGTGTATTCTTAGTCTCTATCACTCTTCACTCACTCTCTTTCTCTTTTGTGTATTCTTAGTCTCTATCACTCTTCACTCACTGTGTGTGTGTGTGTGTGTGTGTGTGTGTGTGTGTGTGTGTGTGTGTGTGTGTGTGTGTGTGTGTGTGTGTGTTGTGTGTGTGTGTGTGTGTGTGTGTGTGTGTGAGAGAGAGAGAGATATAGTGGTGTGGCCGAATGGAATAAGGGAAATGAGGGAGTGTGAGTGTGTATACATGTGGTGGGTGTTTGATGAGAATAGTGTGTGTGTGTGTGTGTGTGTGTGTGTGTGTGTGTGTGTGTGTGTGTGTGTGTGTGTGTGTGTGTGTGTGTGTGTGTGTGTGTGTGTGTGTGTGTGTGTGTGTGTGTGTGTGAGAGAGATATAGTGGTATGGCCGAATGGAATAAGGGAAATGAGGGAGTGTGAGTGTGTATACATGTGGTGGGTGTTTGATGAGAATAGTGAGTGTGTGTCTCCTAAGCACTACATGTGTGCTGCCCGCTAACCATGACTTGTGACTTGATAAAGTAGGAAGGGATGAGAGATGACTTGTGATATTAAAATCACATGAACTACATAGCTTATGACTTAAAAAAAAAGAATGATAGGTGACTTAAGTATTGCTGTCATGAATTGAGAGAGGGAAATGAAGAGTGTTGTGTGGCCCACTCACAAAATAAAGTAGGAAGATATGAGAGAGGTATTTATGATTGGGGTGAAGAAAGAGTTGGTTTAAGGCTACCTAGTGTAGCTCCAATTTGACTTCGGTCTAACCCACTGACCCTTGACCCAGTATCTTAACCGGTTTAGTGGCTGGTTCGAGTTTCAGAACCTTGTTTAAGAAGTCTTGTTGCCGCCAATCAACATATTTGTCTTCTATCAAACTTGTTTTAAAAAAGGGTTAATGTGTAAAAATACCCATAAATTTTTACTAAAAGTATGCTTAGCAACATAGGGCTGTTTGGAAAGAGCTTTAAATAGCTTAAAGCAAAAAAAAAGTAGCAATAGAAAAAAAAGTCGAAGTGGAGTGTTTGAGTTAAGTTTTAAGTTCACTAAGCTTTTTGAAAGAAAAAAAAAAGCTTCTAAAAGTCAGTTAAAGAAAAAGTTCAATAAGGTAGCTTTTTTCAAAAAGCTCTCAGCTTTTTGACGTGGGTCCCGCCACTTCTACCATCATCAATCCAAACACAAATCATATTTACAACCTAACTTTTCTTTCGGCTTCTAGAAAATTCAGATACAAAATAAACCACCGCTAACCCAAACAAGCCCATATACTTTTCAAAAGTACAAAAATATCCATAAGCTTTTAAAATATAAGCAAAAATACCAGTGTTGTTAACCCCTATTTTGTTGATGTTAGTTGACTGAAAATGCTGATACGGCAGCTTATGTGGCGTAACAATGTCTTATATGGCAGTGAAAGGGAAAAAATAAATACACTCTTACAAATATTAATATATTATTTTTAGAAGGCCAGCCCTTGAAGAGCCAGGGCCTAAAAAGGCCGACCCTTTTAGACCCGAAGTAAGAAAAACATTTGTTTTTAAGGCCCGGGCCAAGAGCATGCGGGCTAGGGTTGTAAGTTATTTCTCTAAATTTTAACTATTTTTGCTATGTTTTTTTCTTCAAAGAAATATAATTATTAAATTAGAATAATTAAAGTTCTAATTTATCAAATAAATGTTGTTAACATTAATGTCTAAACAATACACATCCTACAACAAACAATCAATAATCAATGAATAATCAAGACCGATGATGGTCTGATGTCGTGAATCCATGATGCCTTGATGCGTGATTGTGTAAGTGAGTCCAAGATAGCGAGACTAAGGCAAGAGGCTTGAAGTGAATGATAGAAATAAGTAAGACTATGAGATGATTGTGTGAGTGAGCAATGGGTAACAGAGTAGGCAAGTAGCTTCCTTTACGGTCAACGAGGCAAGTGGGCAACTGCCAATTAGGCAAGTTAAAAATGATTAACGAGCCTAACAAAGCCGGCCCTTTTAAGCCCCGAGCTTTACAGGACTAACCATTTTAGGTCTGACTTCATTTAGAGGCTATATTTTATAAGTCCGGACTTTTAAAGGGTTAAGATTTAAACGGGTCGGCCTGATTTCCCAACTCTATTCCTAACCTACCCCTATTTGCAACTCATACTGCACCCCTGGCCGCAACCTTTCCATCCTCCCTTCTGTCTTCGTTGTTGGCCCCTGTCTTGGCGGCACATCCTCGCCATACTTCGTCTCCTTTCTCTCTTCCTCCCTTGGCTTGTAAAGTTGTAAACATGGAGAATGGCAGATCCATTATGCGAGAGTTAAATTTGTTACTGTGATTTCAATATCAATTGGTTTATATGAAACCGACATTATAATTAATTTACTTTTTCTTGTCTGCAGCCTTGGGTCTATCATTTTGGAAGAATTCGTTTGTTTTAAATCTAAAAGTATTTGTCGAAGTATTTTATATTTCATTTACTGCAGTATGTGTTTTCATTGATGGATTGTTGATGAGCTGCCATATCAGGTTTTCAGTCAACTAACAGTCAATATAACATGGATTAACGGTACTATTAGTAGTATTTTTACTCTAATTTTAAAAGCTAATGAATAGTTCTGCACTTTTTTTTTTTTTTTTTTTTGGGCCAAGAATAGTTCTGCACATTGAATAGTATACAATGTTATAAAAGTCTATAGGTATTTTTGTAATTTCAAAAAATTGTACCAGCAGGCACAGGCAGCAGCGAAGAAATAAATTTATTAAAAAACTGCACAAAATCTGTAATTCAACGGATTTGCTCAGCTTTTTCCCCAGATAATGAATATAACATTGTTTTTTGCCCTTTTTTTCCCTCAGTTCTATTAAGTAATGATAAAATAAACCATTGCCACGACACAATATTTGACTTCCTGTTTTATAGTTTAATAATTTTGATAATGACAAATTAAAATAAATGAATACTATTACTCTATGATTTACTGATATATACCCTCGTGTTTTTTTAGCATATATATCTTGAATTTGACTCGGAATTGAAGCAAGTTATCAAGAAAATTTTATAAATTAGTAGGATATCGTTGGCCAAAGTAAAGTTAGTAGGATAAAAGTGTAACTGAGCTTATCTACTCAAACTAATTTTTTTAATTAATTTGGAAATGGGGGATTTTATATTCATCACTCGTTATGTGCTTAGATTTTTTAATTTAAAATAAAATTATTTTAAGAATAAAGAAAAAAACATTAAAACCTTTCCAATATATTTATCAAAGGTGACTCAAAAATCTGAATGTCTTTCCAACCGCTCGTATTTACCAGCTGAACTTCCCTGGAATGTTCAGAATATTTCTTTAGAAATTAAGGATGGAGGTGAATAAGGGCCTGTTTGTTTATTTTTTATTTTATTTTTCAGAACAGTTTTATAAAATTGTTTTTAGTAGTAAGTTTTTTTTTTTTTGGGGGGGGGGATTAAAAAAATCTATTTGAATAGTTGTTTTAAAAATTTTGTTTTTAAAGTGAAATGGCGGCAACCAACGCTGACGGTGATATGACGGTGGTCATCATCGGTAATATAGTGTTAAGAGTGGATAAATGGTGACCTCAAAAAAATAAAAATAAAAACAAAAAACAAAAAATCTTTTTTTTTTTTATTATTGAAAATAATTTTTCAAACCAGTTTTTTAGTTTTTTTCAAGAAATAAAAAAAAAAATCAAAAAAGTTGTAAGCCACTGATTTTTTTGGGGGCAAAAAATTACCGATTGAATGTAGGAATTCAATCAAACAACTTCACCCCAATTTTGACGATATCTTGATTAGAAGAAGTCACCACAAGGTATTTACCCAAGATGAGTTTCTATAAATGTGTGTTTAATGTCTTTAATTATTAACAATTTTGATTAGTTAACCAAGGGGATTTCTGTTTAATGAAAGGGATTAATCATTTACAACTTGAGAAATCAATGTTCGAATCATTTGTTAAGAGAAGTGTCTGCATCTAATATAAAAATATCTCGAATAAGATTATCTTCTTATTTTTTTTATTTGTTGAACAAGATTATGTTTGATGGAAGAATATATGTGCCTGAAAAAATCAATAACTGGGATCTAATTACTATGTCACTATACTTGACCAATAGCTAGTTGAGATATCTTAAGTAAACAAAAAAATAAAAATATATAATGAATTGATGATAACTAAATTTCATTAAAAACAGTCTGCAAAGTAAAATCTAGCCAGAATATTTCCCTTTTTATTTTAAAAAAAGAAACATCCCTCGAACAAGCGACCAGCCCAGCAATGGCAATATGCTAAACTATATAACTAAATTACAATTAAAAATTTTGGCCAAAAAAAAAATTACAATTAAAAATAGTTTACACTTATCCATACAGATTTCGTAAAATCTAGTAAGGATCTTTCCTTTTTAATTTGAAAGAAAAGGAAAAAAAAAACACCAAATAACGGACTAAAAACCACGGCGAGATGCTAAATGTATAACTAAATTTCAATTAAACATAGTTTGCAACTGAGCCGTACATATTAAGTAAAGTCTATTGAGTTTTGTTTGAAATTTTTTTTAAAAATGGCAAAATGCTAAACTATATAACTAAATTTCTATTAATAATAGTTTACAACAGATCCGTACAAATTCAGTAAAATATAGTGTGAATATTTCCTTTTTTGTTTAACAAAAGGAGGGGGAAAAAAAACCATCAAACAATAGACAATAAACGGTGTCAAAAAAATGCCAAACTACTACAACTAATCCGTACAATTTTTTAAGGTGTAAACTTTATGTTTGGTTTGACTTTTAAGGAGTACTTTTATGATTTTTTGAGGTTAGTATGTGAGAGGAATTTTATCTTAACTTTAAAAAAAAAAAACTTTAAAAAGTGCTTCTTTAGGTTTCTCAAACAGTACTAAAAACATTTTCTTTTCGTTTGAAAAAAAAGGTTAAGGTGTAAAAATACCTATAAGTTTTTACTAAAAATTATTACATTAAAAGTATGGGCCCAACTACAAAAAGTAACGTTGTTAAGTTAAAATTAAAGTGTTGATATTTTTACTCTCATTTTAAATATTTATGGGTATTTTTTCATTTCCAAAAAAAATATATGGTGTTAAAGGCATTTTCTGTAAAAGTTCATAGGTATTTTTTGCTCAATACCCTCAAATAAGGAGCAAGAAACAATGGCAAAATGTTACTCTATAATGTATTGGATTGAACAAAGCAATATATATAATCAAATCAAGAAATATAAATAAAAAGATAACTAACCTGCATAATCCGATTTAGGAGCTGGAGTATAATTATATAGTGCACATACAAAAATTTCCCACCGACAATTTGTAATAATGCAAATTTATTTTTTTTCTTTTTCCAATGACAAAGGCAAGTTTAACGCTTGAAATATAAAAGATATAAAGAACTTGACTAATTGTTTTCTTTGAACATAATGTATTTCATTATATACATATTTTGATATATATTATTAATTATTACTATCTCATCTCCTTAATGTAAGAGTTAATTGCGTATTGGATTTGATCCTAAATATATGACTCAATCCACTTTGTTTATCAAATTATATAGTACTTCCTCTAGTTTTAAATATAAGTAAGTTAATTTTTTTTTTGAATATTAAGGAAGCTAATTAAATTTTAAAGTATTTATATTTATCTTTTTTCTCTAAACTAAGTTGTTTGACTTATAAACCAATATACAATTTAATAATATACAATATATGATATGATTAAGTAACTTATTTAACTTCATTTTTCATTTAAAAAAAAAAAGTCAACTAGGTACAGTTGTTAGGACTGACGGTAGTGTTATTTGACTTATTTCTTTAGAGTATCTCTTTTGAATACACACTTCGAATAGTTTATATCAAAAATGGTATTTAAGGGGAATAATGCGTATTTATTACAAAATTTACATAAATTAGTCAATTAGCTCTTGTATTAATATTGAAGGTGGTATGTACTATATTTCATCCTTAACATAACACCTAATCGACTAATTTTAGAAGATTAAGAAAACTAAATAAATTATTTCAAAATATTTATATCTATAATTTTTTCAAATTAATTTACCTTACTAATAAATTGATATATAATCAATGATACATGTAGCATTTCAAAAATATTATGTACTATGTTATAATTAAGTTATTTATTTAGCTCTATCAATCCTGCCAAATAAGTGAATTAAATATTATATTAAGAATAAAAGGTAGTGTCCAATAAAACAAAAGAATAAAAGGTAGTATATTGGTTGGCAGAAGTTAAATGTAGAGGTGGGTAAAAATCTGGTGGTTCGGTCCAATTTGGTTTAACTCGAGTTGGTCTGATCTGGTCAAAATAAGCAATATAATGAAATTGGACCACATTGATAGGTTGGGTTGGATTGGGTTTTGCACTAGGGGATCAGACCACTTTGGATTGCTCTAGATCAAATTTTTAACATATTTTTTTTTATTGTTGTTGAATGTTGTTAGATATTCTTATAAATTTATATTGTTTTAATTTTATGAGACGTGATTTATGTTATTATAGGTATTTTTATGGTTATAATTATGTTTAATAGGTTTAAATTTTTCCATCCAAAGATGGAAAAAATATAGGTTATGGACTTGCAGGACTAGAGTCGGGAAATTAGAAGACTATTGAGCCGGCCCTTTTAAGTCAAGCGTTGTGCTTATGATTTAGAGCCTTCAATAGGATTAGGGCCAGCCTTGTAAGGCCGTAGGTTTAAAAGAGCCGGCCCCTCAAGGCCACGGGCGAAGCCGTTTAAGCCCACCAATTTTTTAAATTTTTATTAAATTATTATAACGTGAGTTTTGCTTTGAAGCTCGTGATTTTTTAAAATGAAAATGTTTTAAAATCATATAGTGTTGTTATTGAACATTTTAAAGCGAAAAATTGATTATATCTCTGTTAAAAGGCTTAAAAAAAGTTTGTTGATGATATTATAGTTCGTTAAAAATCTTTTAATTGATTTTTTTAAAAAAACAATCACTTGATTTTTAAAAATATTTCATTTGGTTTTTAATATTTCTACAAGTAATTTTTTTTTTTATGAAATATTGAAAGAATCATTTTTTAATTGATGGAAGGTAAACAAAAAGAATACTTTTTTAATTATATTTGGAGTGGTCTAAATATTATGCAAACTATATCAAAAAGAAAAACTAATAAAACACATTGAGAAATGAGAAAGTAGGGGATCTATCTCATGAAGAATTTTGTTTTCAGGCAAATGGTCATTTATTCTGTTTATAAAAAATAAATAAAACATTTAATACTTTAAAAATATTTGTCTTAAATTAAAAATTGTAGCGTTTTAATTTAATTTCTTTATGAAAAAAAAATGTTGAAGAGCTTAAGCCCGCGGTCGGGCTTCAAAATATAAACCTTTTATGTGATTTGTGCATAAACAGGCCACCCATTTAGACACAAACGAGAAGGGCTGACCCGTTTTCCCACCTCTGATCTGACCGAGATCAATTTAGATAGTCCACCATACCCGATCTAGTCCTATCTGACCTCGATGTGGTACTCAACCAGACTATACCACTAACAGCTTTGTATAGTCCGAGGTGCTTTTTAAACCAGACCTCATGTTGATGTTAAATTTGATCCTATTCAGTCCATGCTCATTAAATGTATTTCCTTTTCAATGAAAAAAATAGCAGGGAGATTTTCTACTTTTTTATTAAAGTTTTTCCATTAACAAAATTACAATTGCGTATTTAATCGTTCAGTTATACCTCATCCAAAAAAAATCGTTCTGTTATAACGGAGGTAGTAGTTTTTTTAACTCTTTATAGTCACCCTCAACATCTTCTTAACGTGTTAAACAGAGTGTCAGATTGAAATACATCCGCCGGTGAGCTTATCTCGGACCCGTCACCGCTCCCAAAAGATTAGGTAAGTCACTCGAATGGTGGCAATATTATTATATAATACGTCCATCGAAGCAGCAATTCATGCTTTTTTTGCTCACTCCAAGATTCTCTAGCTTCTCCCTTTGTTGCCAATTGACGCAGAGAGGGACCGGCGACCTTAAAAAGCGATATATTTTTTACCTCTTCGTTTTTCTGCAGAGATTCTTTTAGGGAATCGTGGGAATAGTCGAGAAAGCGAGCGGGAGAAAAGGTAAAAAGCAGCGATATAGAAACATGCTTGGTCCAATAAAGGCCGCAATTGGAGATGCAGTGCTCACCTTTATGTGGGTCTTCTGCGCATCCACGCTTGGATTAGCCACTAGCTTCATAACAGCATTGCTCGGTATTCAGCATCTGTCCTTCAATGGTCTTAATTACGCATCAATTCTCGTCACTACCATCCTTGTCTTTGCCCTTGTCTTTGTCTTCACCATCATCGGTAATGCCTTGGGTGGTGCTACTTTCAACCCCACCGGCACGGCTGCCTTTTATGCCGTTGGTCTCGGCTCTGACACCCTTTTCTCCATGGCTCTCCGTTTTCCTGCTCAGGTTATTCTTACTTTAATTTCTAGATTTGATTTTTTTTTTTTTTTTTTTTTTGGTTGTTGTTGAGGTGGTTGAATCTTACTTTGGTTATGAATTCCGTCAATTTTGTCCTCCCCCTTAGAGTAAATTTTAAGAGATCAATGTGAATTAATGAGTGTCCTGAATTGTTTGATATCTGATTTGGATCTTTGGATTCACAGGCGTTAGGTGCTGCGGGTGGTGCTTTGGCAATTATGGAGGTGATACCGCCGAAATTTAGACACATGATCGGCGGACCTTCGTTGAAGGTTGATTTGCATACTGGAGCTATTGCTGAAGGGGTTCTGACATTTGTGATCACTCTGGCTGTTCTTTTTATCATACTCAGGGGTCCTCGCAGTGAATTGTTGAAGACCTGGTTGCTGGCTATGTCTACTGTGGCTCTGGTCATGGCTGGCTCTGCTTACACCGGCCCCTCCATGAATCCTGCCAATGTGAGTGATCACATCATTGCGTTGGCTTTTGAATTTTATAGCACATTGTTTGATAACATCGGAAAAGGACTTGTTATTTTACCGTTGTGACTCCTTGTCCCATTGTTTTCAAAACATTTTATTCCGTCTAAATTTGTGTCTTGCATGTCCTAACCTTAAGTACTGGTTTGTATGACGTTACTTCCTTTTGAAAGTTTGTGTTATATGGAAATAATGAGTAGTTAGAAGATAGGTTGAAGCTTGTCAGTAGGTTAGGCAGGCACCCAAGTACACGGCTATGAGTATAAATTGGGAGATAAGATATCCAGATGTAATAGGGCGTGTGATATGAATATATAGTTCTATTGTAAAATACTGATCAGTATGTTTTCTCCGCAACAGTTAGTGTGAATAGGTCCTAACCTTCTGTTGTTCAATACACAAAACTAATCACTTGCAGTACAAAGGCCATTGGTTTGCGTCTTGCTATTTATGTGAATTTTTTTTGTATTGATCAACAATGACACTAGATCGTGATGATATTAAATAGCTTTTTAATGTATGCTGTCTTCATCATGTTCATTATTTCTTGGAATCTCACTCACTGCTGCACTACTGCTAAAGATGACTTTTGCGTGTTGATTTGTGAGCGCCGCACTTTTATCTCTGCCATAGGGTTGTTAGTTCCAAAGGTGTGAGTGTTATTAAACTGATAGAAAATCAGGGGTTTGCTTATGTACTCCCGTCATGCTACCCTAAATATGATCACAAAAAGTTCAGTCCAAGGTAACCCTTGGTGGTCTCCTCCCATTCCTCTTTGGCTCCTCTTGTCCTCTTTTATATGCGTTGATAATGTTTTTAGTTTAGCATGTATTCAGGTATATTTTAGGCCTGTCTTCTTGTATTATATGTAGTGTAACGCTAATAGGACTTGGTGTGGTGAGTTCTGGTGTTCAATCAGTTTTTTTTACTTTGAAATAAGGATAATAAAGTTCTCTTTCTGTGCATGTGGTGGGTCATGCGTGAGATTTTTTGTTGTTGTTGTTGTTGTTGTTTGGGGGGGGGGGGGGGGGGGGGTTGCTGTTACGGAATCAAAGATGGAGAATGACTAATGAGTATGAAAATCAGGAACTATAGCTATAGCTACTCTACCAAACAAAAATGACTACTGTGGAATTAAATAGTTTCTGCTCGTCATGTGACAGGTTAATATTTTTCATTGACGTTGCCTTCTACTTGGGTGAAGCAGTGAATTTTTGTAAAAATGCTTGATCAGTTTATAACCTTAATGAATTTGCTCCGTGTTATAGTAATAAGAGTTGTATTTCATGCTCTGTTTATTCAACTGAAGTTGCATTTCTTTCTTGAGGAAGTATGATTAAACTAGGATAGACAATTACCCGTGATATCTGTTTATGAACAGGATATCATATCCTCTCTCAACATAACCAAAATGTACTTGCCAAGCTTGTCCTGTCAGAAAAAGAAAAGTGGGGAAGGACGTCTTTGAGCTGTCTAAAATTTATTGGGTGACTAAGTTTGTTCAAAATTATTGACTGTAGTTCCCTTTGGTAAATGTGTCAGGACATTTTCCTCGCCCTGGCTCCAGTTTGCCCTAGTGGCACTTCTTCCTCTATTATATTTATAACCGTGATGGACAATTAGACCATGAATTTTAAACACACTAGCTATTTCACACATGATATAATGTCTCTGATAACATTGTCAGGATGTACTCAGTGATGTTGAGAAATTCTCTTTCCCAACTTCAAAGATAGCTCCTAAACATTGTTGTGATGCTTGAGTTGGTCCAACCTAAAATGAACTCCCCCCTCCCAGGAAAAAAAAAAAAAAGGACTTGGCTTCTCTCCTTTGCGGACTCCTGTCCGTTGCGGCTTATACGTCGACGTATAAGCGTGCACGCACACACAATGGTCCTTTTTTTTGGGAAAAAAAATCAGGCGGAAAAAGGACCATTGTCAGAGGAAAAAATGATCATTGTGTGTGTGTGGCGCTTATACGTCAATGTATAAGCCGCAGCGGACAAAGGACCTAAGCTAGTTCCAAAAAAAAACATGAATTTGTAAATATATGATAATGTTTCTCTAACCTGTGTGCTTGACTGTGATATAATGGGTAATGAATAACTGAGTTTGTTATGTTTGCAGGCATTTGGTTGGGCATACGTAGACAACTGGCACAATACATGGGACCAATTCTATGTGTACTGGATTTGCCCCTTCATTGGAGCAATAGTAGCTGCCTGGGTGTTCCGGATTTTGTGTCCCCCACCTGCACCAGTAAAGAAACAGAAGAAAGCCTGAAGAGGCCTGGCAGATGTGGTTATGTTCGCTTAATATATTGATAAACTCTAATCGTTGGACCCTTTTTCTTTCTTCTTTTGTGTTCCTTCCTTCTCGCCTTTCTTGTTGCTGTTGGGACTCTAGCTTTCAGCTGATCATCAATCAATAACATGTTGTGTCTAGCCATTTCCTACATCTGTGCTGTGGTTCCTTTTTAAAGCGTTTTTTTTTTGGGGACTCAGCTCTAACTTCAATAATCAATTTATTCGAGATGCAGATCTAGACGCCTAATTAATCATTAAACTTGGATCGTTTCTGCCAACCTGACCTTTTTGGAGATATTTTTCTATTTTATATCTTATTTTTGTATTTTTTTTAAAATTATTTTATCTTATTTATAAACTTTTATATAATATAATGTTATGCAACAATTCATTTGGGTTCCCTAAATTAAATAAATACTCCTCTAATCCTATTTATATGTACTTCCAGTATTTTTCACATAGACTAAAAAAAACCTTAAATTTTATTAACTCTTGTGTAAAATTTGATAACTCTTCAACTCAACTCTTATGGAATCCCTAAATAATACCCATAAAGACAAAATCAATACAATATACCTCAAAATTTAAAAGATCTCTTTTTGCCTTATAAACAAGTCCAGAGAGTAAGTTTTTCATTAGTGATGAGAGGACAACTTACTTTCCATCTGAGTAATGCCCGAAGAACTTCTATTTTGGTTAAGAAGAAGTTACTATGAGTGTTCATCGAGAATGAATATAATGCCGTAACGTATTTAAGTGGTTCTAAAGGTTGATACGATACTGGAAGTAGCTAGTTGCCGTTTCCTTCTGAACCAGGTCATAAAAATTGTGCCTGACCGCGACTGATACAGCGTTTCAATTTTCTCCCCAACGTTGAATTTTTTGTCTGGTTATTTATAATAATTTTTGGGTTAATTTAACCATCATTTAAATTTACTTTCATTTTGATTATGGATTCTCAAATTTTAAATGACAGGGTTTGATTCTATTTAAAATATTAATCCATATAAATTAATCAGAATCTAGACTATTTTGTGGATAAAAACCTATAATTTAAAATTTTAGCAACCAAAACTAAAGATAGATTTAAGGGTTAAGGATCTTAAATGCCATGGAAGTTTTCACTCTGGAGCGCTGGTAAGACGGAAGTTTTTTTTGGCTCTTATTTGCCCTGGAAGTATCAAAATCGTAGCAAAAATGCCCCTACCGTGACGGAGTTGCCACGTGGAGCGTTAAATGAACACTTGGCGTCTAATGGAAGGCCATGTAGGATTGGAATTGGACATTTGGTTGACACTTCATCTCCTGCTCTCACACGTATTAGAGCCACAGAAATTAGGGCACACCGATGGAGGCAATTAAATCGATGGTGAAAGGAATGTAAGAACACCAGAACGCGAAAGAGGAATCGGGAAGACCTGAAGGCGAAATCGGTGAACAATGGTGAAATAAAGCGAGGAAATCGGAACATAGTAGGGCACAAGTACTTGTGAGCTAGTGAGCAGTCCAATTGGGAGGAAGACAACAGTGAAAGTGTGATTGTGTGGCTCCTGTGCTGTCTCAGTCGGTATTTAGCAGAGATTCGTCCTCGATCTTCAGGTAAAGTTTAGAAAAGATGTAAAGTATATTTTTTTTGTTGAGCTTTCTTGCTTTATGCGTTCAATAGTGGAATACCGAAGTGGCCCTTTATCTTTTTCTGTTTTTCCTTTGGCACGTTGTATTTTGTCTGCTTGCGTGATGTTGGTTGGGATAAATTAATGTAGGGTAAAGTTTTAATAGCAATAGAGGGTAGTGGTGGTCCCGTCAGTGGTGTAAACGGTGGTCCAGAGGGTGGGACTGACGAGCATTTCCAAGATGTGGTTGAGGGGAATATATTTCTTAACGAAGCAAATGATTTCGAGAGAGGCGAAGGTGATGAAGTGTTTGCTGAAATAGGAGACGATAATGGAGACAACACAAGGGTAACTCCAAGCGAAGGTGAAGGTGAGGACTATGGTGAGGATGAAGACGACACTGACTCTGAGGGTGATACTGATGGTGAGGATGAAGAGTGTTTAGATGGGGCTGAAGGTCTGCCGAATTTCATCGTGGGTGACACATTTGCAAACAAGAAGGAGGTAGTTGCAGCCATTAATAACTATGCCATCCATGTCGGAGTGAAGTTGAGGATAGTTAAAAGTGACCCTTCAAGAATTCTAGTCCGATGTCAACAAGGGTGCCCATTTGTGTTGTATGTGTCAAAAGATGGGACACATCCAGGCTTTAAATTGAAGACTTTGTTGTTAGAACATAGTTGTAGTAGGGTTTTTAAGAATACTAGGGCATCTGTGAAGTGGTTAGCTGACTGGTTCAAGAAGAAGGTGCAAGAGAGGCCAAATTATAAAGTGGCGGACATGAAGAAGGATGCGGAACGAATTGTTGGTAAGTGTTAGCATATACAAGTGTAAAAGAGCGAAGCGGTTAATTGTGGAGGGTTTGGAAGGAAGTTACATTGATGAGTTCAACCACCTGGAAGCTTACTGTAATGAGTTGAGGAAGTCAAATCCGGGGTCAGATGTGTTTGTTGAACTAAGCAAAGAAGCGCTTCAAAATGGAAAAAGAGTCTTCAGCCGGTTGTTTCTATGTTTCAATGCTCAAAAGGTAAGTCTTGCCATAATATTTTGATTAATTTTCCTATGTTTCTCAGCTTTATGATGCTTGCATGATTTAATTGGTTTCTGTTTGTTGTTGGTTTTGGCAGACGGGTTGGAAGGCAGAATGCATGCCAATCATCGGTGTTGATGGTACTTTCCTCAAAGGGAACACACGTGGCATCATGTTAACAACTACTGGTCTTGATGCGAATGATGGTTTATATCCCATTGCTGTTGGGATTACACAAAAGGAGAACAAATTAAATTGGAAATGGTTTTTGCAATGGTTGAAGAAGTCTTTAGACTTGGGAGATGGAGAGAAAATAACAATTATGTCAGACATGCGGAAGGTAGGGTATACTCTATTTCATATGGTGTTTATGTAATGGTTCATAGCCGATATGTTGTTCGTACAATTCTTTGCGGTCTACTTGCATTGTTTTGGAGGTGTTGCCTTTATCAGAGCAACGATTATGTGCTAGACATATATATGCGAACTGGAGCAAGAGCTGGGGAGGTGGTGAGTTGAAGAAGAAGTTCTTCTCTTGTGCGTGGAGCACATTTGAAGAACAATTCCATGATAACCTTAAGCAGATGTCTGCACTAAGTGAAGGAGCAGCGAAGGTAGCCCTCTCCTATCCTGTACAATCATGGGTAAGGGCATATCTTAGTTGTAGGCCTCGTCCCGATTGTTGATAACAATCTCGTGAGAGCTTCAATGCTTGGGTAGATGACTTTAGGTATTTGCCCATAATTAGGATGATTGAGGGGATGAGAGTAAAGCGATGACCAAGTGGGCGGAGGCTGAAAAAAATGTTTCTAGATGGAAAGGAAATTTTAGTCCCAAGTGCATAGCTTTGTTTGAGGACAACAAGCAGTTGTCCATGAGATGTCAAGTTTTTTTCAACGGTGATGATGGATATGAGGTAACCGAGGGTGATGACAAACATATTGTCTTCATAACTGCAAAGAGGTGCTCATGTAGGGTATGGGACTTGACTGGTGTCCCTTGCCAACATGCAATTTATGCCCTATACCATGCCCAAGTAGACCCAGTAACACAGATATCTAGGTTTTTCCATAGGGATACATACATTGCCAGCTATAGAACTAAGTTCCAACTTGTTAGGGGGAGGACATTTTGGGGAAATCATCCATATGAACCTATGGAACCCCCACCTGTGACAAAAATGCCTGGGAGACCAACAAAGAGGAGAATTAGGACTGAAGAAGGTGAAAGGAGAAGAAGAATGGTGGCTGAACCACAAGAGACAGAACAAGCTCCCGAAACCACCCCGATGTGCCAACTCCACGGCCGAAAAGGCAACAAAAAGGGAGTGCTTCAAAGTGTACTTTGTGTCATCGGGCGGGACATAATCGAGCAACTTGTAAAGATGTGAGTCTCACATGAACGCTTCTTACACGGACTTTACAAATTAATTTCTTACTTTTTTTATTTTCTTATTGCAAATGACCGAGTACAAGTGCAAGTACAAAACGAAAGAGGACTCCTAACACGACTCTCAAGCCACTCCGGACACCCAACCGTCACAAATACGCGGCTCTTCTCGCTCGATCATCTGTCACATCAAGACCTCGTGGTGGACGAGCTTTCTACAAGAGCGAGTTGTGGACTGGATGGGAGTCCAAATTGATGAAGACTCGGGAGGACTCTATACAATGTACGTTTTATTATTTAGCTTCAATTGCATCTGCTGTTTTGCAGTTATCTTTACCGTTATCTCTTGCTCACTCTAGATGTCAGTTCTGTTTTTGCATCACTGTTGTTGCTGTTGTTGTTCATTTAGGACATAGTTTTTTTGTGCTATGAAATCATTGTAGTTCCTGTTTATCTTCAACTATTTGTGGTCTTAAGTTATGTTTCATCTGTTTGTGTAGCCTGGAATGCAATCCAAATTGTGTCATTCAAGAGGGTACCTCAGTTGATGCTATGCAACATGATGAACACGTGGAGACTACATTCCCCATCCCTAACCATCAAACTATGCGAATGACACGCAACATGTATAGGTCGAGCACTGAGCATAGTTATCGGACTGTCAAGATACATGGAGATGGTTCCACACAACCGACCCCATCAAATCTCCCTGTCACACCGTCGGGACTCATGTGGCGAGGAGCACCGGCGATGCCAACATCTCGGCTTCTAGCACATAGGGACCAAACCATAGCGTTGACAAGGAAGAAATGTCCACCTACAAGAGGCAAGGGAAGGGGTCGGCACTAACGGCTCTAGACAAGTGTTTTTTTTGTAATTGGTTGTAATGGTCACCAAGTGTTTTGGTTTTCTAGACAACCGTGGTCAGTAATGTCTGTTGTAATTGGCTACCAAGTCTATTTGTAGTAATGGTCTGCCACATTTTTGGTTTTGTACTGCTTATCTAGCTATATGGATGCATACTAGGATTTTTTTGGTTGTAATTGTCATCTGCTGATATGTTGTTCATGTAATGGTTCAGTCACTGTCATGTATTGACTCCCAACTATTCTGTATTTATTTAGGTGTTGGCCACTTTGTCCAGCCTATATGGCCGCCACTGTCCACTGTATTATGTTCAGGTGTTGGCTAATTTATCAGTATTTGGTTCATGTTTTGGCCACTTCCCAACTATTTTGTTCATGTATTGCCCACTGGTTCGTTGCATTTGTGAACAAATTATATTGGTTATCAATTTGCAGCTTGTTTTGGCCACTTTAGGTGTGGTTTATTCAAGTTTCCTTTCCTTTTAGAATTCAATCTATCTTTGGGATGCAACTGAATCATTTTTCCGCTGGTGTAATTAATTTGTTGGATGCAACTGAATCAATTCAGCAGATTAAGCACAAGCTGATGTAATCATTTTATCTGATGCAATTTGGCTGCTGTACTTTATTTTACCTACGTAAATTACAATCTTTAACATAAATTACTATTCTCACGCAATTTGGTCAGTACATTATGTATTTCGATGAGTGGCCATAAATGACCACAATTAACTTCATATAAACTAGTGTAATTACATATATTAGCCATCAAGCAAAGTTAGGTGTAATTACATATATCAACCATCAAAAAGTACATGAGTTGCCATAAAAGACCACCATTAACTTCATATATTTGGGATGCAACTTACAATCAGTTTAGGATTACAAGTAGCTGACTTACATTACACACATTTTAACACAAAATGTAAACAACAATCAACAACCAAGTGAATACCAAGCCACAAATTGCTACTCCCAGTCTACCTTCAACCTTCTTCAATCTACATCAACCTTCTCCATACACAAACGGATGTCGAGATTTCTTCTTCAACATTTACATCTACTTGATTATCAATTCCTCTTCTCTGCATCATATTGCCATCGTGATATCTATCCACATGGCCAACAAGCTCGTTATTCACCTCAGATCGCCTTGCACCCATTTCACCATCATGCCATCGGAAGAAGCCACACCCAATGCCCTAGAGCATCAGCAGCCATTATCACCATCATCGCCCATCGAGGTGAAATTTAACTAACATCCATGAACTAAATGAACACTAACATACCTTTTAATAGTTTCGACAGCCAAAGAATCTTCGCCCTGGGTTTTGCTCGGTCGACGATGTACACAGAGGAGCCACCATTCCACAGTGACAGATCCTCGCCCATCCCTCGTATTGCAGCTGTCGACCTCCTCGTCTTAACCGCGCCACCCTCCCCTGGCTCCCATTCATGGAACTGGCCGAAGAATCACCCATGGTTTCGCATATCGGTTCAATTTTTCACCTCAGCCTCTGATCCAAGCTTTCGTTTCCCACCTTCGTCTTATGACCGGCTTTTTAACGTGCAAATCGAGCGGGGAGAGCAGGAGATGAAGTGTCAACCAAATGTCCAATTCCAATCCTACATGGCCTTCCATCAGACGCCAAGTGTTCATTTAACGCTCCACATGGCAACTCCGTCACGGTAGGGGCATTTTTGCTACGATTTTGATACTTCCAGGGCAAATGAGAGCCAAAAAAACCTTTCGTCTTACCAACGTTTCAGAGTAAAAACTTCCATGGCATTTAAGACCCTTGACCCTAGATTTAAAGAAACATGATAGTATTAACCCATGATTTTTATCTAAGAAAGCGGTTGAAGATTTTTTTTTGGGCGAAGTTATGGAAAGGTTCAGAACAACTCGGGAGTGCGCGTTTCCGAGTCCAACTGGGAGACCTGACTCGGTGTCGTTGATTACAATTTACGGTTACATCACTACGTGAAACAAATTCCACTGACACACAAAGTACATTTCTTTCATTTCAGAGATAGAGAGTTGAATTCCTTCACTGGCCATCATTGCCTTCATCGCGTCATCATCGGCGCCATCACTACTGTAATCTTCTTTGCGCTCATAACCCACAAGCATTTTTCTTTTGGCGACTGCCCATCTCGATTGCCCTGAATTGGACGACGTTTTCACATGCTCGTCGTTTTCAGATTATTCAATTCACAGACCAATAGATCATTTTCCATCAATTTGTATAAATCCTCAAGACTTAGAGCTGGATCCGCTACCAGAGCCCAAGCAGTTGAAGGGTCCTCCTGCCACTGGAAACGGTCAGATCCGGTACCGATCGCCATCTGCGGCTGATCTTTTTGAAGGGCAGGGCAACAATTCTCCACCTTCCTATTCCACCGATCAACACCTGCCCGAATTCGAATCTAGCAAAATGCTCAAGCGCCCCAGTCGACAAGAGTCTTTCTCCGACAAGATCTATAGATTCCGAGGGATTTTGTTAGTGGTCTCCGTTCCACTACTTCTCATTACTTTTGTACTCTACTTAATGCCTGCAAGCTCTTCCGACGAACTCATTCAGGATTATGCTCTCGCTCATCGTAAAATTAACGCCAACCATAAATTCTCTGATTCCTTTGCTGTTATCTTCGATGCTGGTAGTTCTGGGAGCCGTGTACATGTCTTCCATTTTGATCACAATCTAGATCTTGTTCACATTGGCCAAGATCTTGAGCTTTTTGAGCAGGTGTCATCTTTATGTCTTTGCTGTGCCTTTGTAATTACTAATTTGCGCTTATTTGCGTCAACTATCATCTATCATCCTCTTTAGTGCTCACACTCTTAATTGTTATATTGTAGATAAAACCGGGTTTGAGTGCATACGCTCAGAATCCCCAGGAGGCCGCGGATTCCCTCATTTCCCTTTTAGACAAAGCGGAAAGTGTTGTTCCCAGGAGCTTACGCCCAAAGACGCCCGTTAAAGTTGGGGTGGGTATATCTCGTCCCATTGTCACTGACGTTAGAACTATTGATGTTTCAAAATATATTGGTATTACATCGGAGTTTCTGAAGGAAAATTGAATTTCTATGCTAATGCAGGCAACAGCAGGTTTGAGGGCTTTGGAAGGAGATGCTTCTGATAGGATCTTGCAAGCTGTGAGTATAGCTACATCTTATCATGTTGAATGCTTAGAAGGCTATGTCAACTCTATTAACTTAAAGTTTTTCAAATTATTTATTTAGGTTAGGGATTTTCTTAAGGATAGAAGCACTCTAAAATCTGAGGCTGATGCTGTTACAGTACTGGATGGAACCCAAGAAGGTGCTTATCAATGGGTATGATTTATAATCTTATCAGTTAGGATTGTCGAATCCTGGTTTTTTCCCCTAAGCAAGTTTGCTTAAAAAATATTGCACGCCTGTGTGTTGTGTACCTTGTTTTATTTGGATTTTGGTTTGATATATTATTGAATCACAATGAACACCCATTTCACCTATCTTTCTCAATTTGTTGCTTTTATATAGTTATCTAAGAAACATACCACCATTTCCATATCTGATGCCCTCAAAAGGAAGATAGAGAAAGTGATGGAGGGACTGTAATATTTGGGTGATACCATCATTGAGGAAGATGAAGGAGAGTAAAATGGGGAACTACAATGGGAAGAGTGATTTAGTAGTTTCATGAGTTACACTGTCAAAGATGTATGTAACTTACAATTTAGACTTTATGGGGTTTAATTGAAACAATTTAGACATTAGGAGTTTAACTGAAAGATCAGGGCAAAAGTAAGGGTGGATAAATGCAATTACCCCTTGAAAAACAGAAGGAATTAACATTTTACTTTCTCGGACTGGTTTTATTTTTAGTTCTATGGTTTGATTTTGGTCTTAATTTAGCACCTGAGCACTTATTGTGTCATTTTTTTAGGGGGTTGGGGGGTTGTCAAAAGTTGTGTCAATTTAATTCTTGTAATAGTTGTAATTTCTCATAAGGCGTAATGTGGTCCCTTTATCACCTTTATTTTTTTGCCCAGCTAGAAATAATTTGATGTAGAAGTTGTCAATTTTTTGGCACTAGAACGTCAAGAAATCATTAGTTCCATGGTCAGCCTTAACTCATTATCAATTTAGGTCTTTAAGGGTAAGAAAGAATGAACTGGACCAAATATTTAGATTTCATCGTTTTCTGGAGGGGAGTGGGATTTAGCTGCTGATGTGACGAAGTAAAGGCATAATAACCACGTATATGATGAATGATTACTATTTTAGTCTCAACTAGACATCTTTTCCCCTATGATGATGCATGGCAAAAAGAATAATTTAAAGTTTCTTGAGATTGTACTTATGTTTCTCACATTTAAATCCTACCAAAATATATGGAGATAGATTCAAAGAATAAAAACAAAACTGTATGGAACCCAATAAAATGTGTGAAGAAAGGTTGAAAAAACTGAAAAGGGTTGCACAAAAACTGAGAGAAGCCCCTTTGTTTATGATTTGTGAATCGCATGGCTCCCTATAAATATTATATTTTATATATTGATACTGATGATAAGTAGTAATACTACTTTAATGAAAAATAATGGGTAATAGACTAGCCACATCAGCTATCACTTGGTGGGTATTGCTGACCAATAGAGGGACGGCACTGCAGCTTTTGGAAGTGAGAAGTTCAGGTTTATTTGTATTGAACTGAGCTCTGTTATGACTTATTACTGAATTTGATAGATTAAAAGGGTCAAATGTGTGGGCGTGCGCATGTGAGAGAAAGAGAGAGATTTTCATTTTATCAACAATCCCTTACTTAGGTCTTTTGTAGAAGAATTTCTGTTTAGTTCTCTTTTTAATAAGAGATAAGTATCTTTTTTAGAAGTATTTGAATTCGTTCATTTTGAAGAATTTTTAATTGGCTCTACCAGTTGTACATTGTGAAAAGGGTTGAAAATAATTAATCGGTAATAATTTACCCATAAATTCTTTCAGGTTACCCTTACATTGTACATTAGATAATTTAGAGTACTTAAATGTGAATTCTTTTTATTGTTCTTCCAAGATAAATATTATTATTGTGGGGTATTTGTCATGTTGTCTTTAATTATAAACTTTGACTTCAAAATGGAAGGTACTGCTTTACAACTTGTGAGTAATCCAATGAAGTTTGAAGTCTCACAATAAATGAATCATGTCATATGGGAAACTATTCTTTGAGAGTTGATTGGGAAAATTAATCACATATTTATCTAACCTTGCTATTTGTTTGATTCAGGTGACTATTAACTATCTTCTGGGAAACCTGGGAAAAACATATTCAAAGACAGTTGGAGTAGTTGATCTTGGGGGTGGATCTGTTCAAATGGCATATGCCATCTCAGATGCTGATGCTGCGAAGGCTCCCAAAGTAACAGATGGAGAGGATCCATACATTAAAGAGATGTTCTTGAGGGGAAGGAAGTATTACCTCTATGTTCACAGGTTTCCTTCTTACTCTAGATTTAAGATATGCCAACGTGAGTTGCGATAACATGTACAGTTTTAGGCAGAATTAACACATGGGCGCGTTTCCACTGTCATTTGTTGTCCTTAGCAAGGCTACTTGACAGACAGATAGGCTCAACTGTTTTCCATGGCTAACGGCATTTAACATCTTTCTTTCAGTTACTTGAGATATGGATTACTGGCAGCTCGTGCAGAGATTTTAAAGGTTTCTGAAGATTCTGACAATCCTTGTATCTTATCTGGCTTTGACGGTAAATATAGTTTCTCCTTTCTCCAAAGCTTTGGTTTTTCAAGGCTGGAACCCCCCCCCCCCCCCCAAAAAAAAAAAAAAAAAAAAAAAAAAAAAAAAAAAAAAACAAAGAAAAAAGGAAACAAATTCAGTGTGTTCAGAACCGAATCCATGGAAGTTTGTACTTGGGTACTTTCTTCGCAATTAGAATATAGTGCAAATGACAGGCGTATTTTCTTTCCTACTTATTAGGGTCTTACAACTATGGAGGAAAGTCATACAAGGCCTCAGCCTTCCCCACGGGTACAAGCCTGAATGAATGTAAAAGCGTAGTTCTCAAGGCTCTCAAAATTAATGAGTCAGCTTGCACGCATATGAAGTGCACTTTTGGTGGGATATGGAATGGTGGAGGAGGAGATGGTCAGAAAAAACTTTTTGTGGCCTCATTTTTCTTTGATCGGGCTGCTGAGGTATTTTATCATTTTCTCCGAATGTGGAACTAGGAAGGGTCATCTGTTCTTTAATCCTGGTTGCATGGCCATGCTAAATTCTGCTAATAAGAAATTTCATTCATAGGCTGGTATTGCTGATCCAAACTCACCGGTTGCCAAAGTTCATCCTGTGGATTTTGAGGAAGCAGCGAAGCGAGCTTGTGAAACTAAACTTGAGGATGCTAAATCCACTTATCAAAGCGTTGGGGAGGGGAATCTTCCGTTTATATGCATGGATCTTGTATATCAGTATACATTGCTTGTCGATGGGTTTGGTAAGTTTTGAACCGATATTTGTATATTTATCATTTTTTAAACAAAAATTTTAGCATTGGCGTCATCTTCCTGCCCTGACTGGTTCCATTTGTCGGCAGGCCTAGATCCCTGGCAAGAGATTACATTGGTGAAGAAGGTGAAATATCAGGATTCTCTTGTTGAAGCAGCATGGCCATTAGGCAGCGCTATAGAAGCCGTATCATCACTTTAGAATATTACTCGTCCGGATTCTTGAAGCGCAGTTTCATATTTCCTGTAAAAGTTTGAGAGGTGAAATACTGCCCATTTTTGGATGACCAGAAATTGCAACCGCGCTGAACTGAGATTGGAACTGGGTGTACGTCTCAGTAATTATCGGAGAAGATATATAGCTTCATTAAATTTCATTTGTTCTTTACAGATCATCAGATTTGCGGCTCTCAGAAACTGATTCGATTCAATTATCTCAGATTTATGGGTCTTAGGAATGAGAAAATAGCAATACCATTTCATTTTTGTTTATTCATCAAGTAAACGGTTTTGATTCGTGATAGAAGTTCATTATTTGTTCTTTATTTTAATTTTATTTCAATTTGATTTAAATTTTAAAAATTATTCAGTATCTTTTCTCCTATTACCATTAAATTAAAATGATCCATAAAAACGTTAATGACTAATCAGTGATTCAAAAAGTTGTTAATCATTCGTTAGGTTGGAAAAGATTGAACAGAAATAAATTTAAGAATTAATAAATAAAGGTAAAATTTGTTTATGACAAAAAGAGATAATCGAATTAAAATTGAATAAATTAATACCTGAAAGTGATTTTCAGGACCAAATTAAATTAATTAAAAGGTTAAGGTGCAATTTTACCAATCAACTATTAGGCTAGGAGTACTTAACACAAAAAAAACAATTGAAAGGACCATAAATACCAAAAAACATTTTAAAAGAGGCAACTATCACAATTCATTCACCCCTGTTTTAAATAGTTATTTGGGGAGGACTTTGACTTTGACGTGGCTGGGGGAAGAAATGTGTGGCATACACATGTCAGCAGAGGGAAAAAAAGAAGAACTGAAGAAGCAAGCATTCCTTCAACTTCTCAGCATCGCCTAGGAGTGGAAACAGGCCAGGCCTATTATGCAAGGAAGTGGCCTGAGCTTGGCTTGGCCTGTGGCCTGTTACAGGCTAAAATTTTGGCCTGAGCCTGGCCTATTAAAGGCCTGTTAAGAGGTCTGTATTTTTTACAGGCCGAAAACAGGCCTGCATTTTTTACAGGCCGAATGCAAACAAGCTGGAAACAGGCTTAATGTAAACAGGCAAAAACAAGCTTGAGTGAGGGAAATTGATTTAAGGACTTAGGGTTCTTAGTTTGAAAGGGTGAACATGAGGCTTTGAGTGAGGGAGGGGCGGAGGGATATTAATTAATATTTTTTATAAAAAAAAAAACTAATTATTCTTAACAGCGGCTGTCAGGTCTATTTGGAGGCCTAGGCCTGGCATGTTAAGAGAAACAGGGCTTAAAACAGGCCTTGGCCTGGCATTTTAGCCTGACAGGCTAGGCCACAGGCCCCTGGCCTATTTTTACCCCTCGCCGGAGAGCTCCGCCATATCTCTCGCTTCGCCTCTCTCCTTCCTCGCCAGCACTCCTTCACTTTCATCACCACCAGTGAGATTCTCCCATCACCACACTACCACCACCTCCATTCCTTCACCTTCTCAGCGTCGCCGGAGAGCTTCGCTACAATACGCGATCGAGGAGGTAAAGGCGAAACCGATCTGAAAACATGAGGGTTTAGCTTCTATGGCGACATCTTCAATTGTTGTATTTGGTCGCGATCCCCCACTTTATTCCCAGTGAAGAGCATCACCGCTGCCTACATCACCGAACCCTAATCCGAACTTCGGGGTTAATCCAAGCGGTGGTTCGTCTGTTGTTTCATCTAGTTTGGGGTCTATGGCTGGGTATGCTCAACCGTCGATTCCTCCGAGGACCTATCCGCCTTCTCCTTATGGTAGTGGCACCGCCCCTGCGTGGGTTCAATCACATACTCATATGGAGGATCCAACAGAGGTTTATAAGCGGAATGCCATCAATAAGCTTGTGGAGATGGTACATAGTGATGTTTCTGGGTTGAGGAAGACGAGGGAGGCTGAAATGGAAGGGATGTTCAATTTGCAGGTGGTATTGAGGTAGAGAGAGGAACAAATTAATAAGGGCTTCAAGGATAGCTTCCTCTGGTAAAGCCCCTCTTTTCTCCATCTCTTCTTCCTCCACAAATCCCATCTCTTCTTCCTCCACAAATCCCAATCTATTAAAGTTGATTCTTTTGTCCATCTCTTCTTCCTCCACAAATCCCAATCTATTAAAGTGAATTGTAGTTGTTGTATTTACAGTTGCCAACAATGCTCTGCTTTTATGGGACGAAGCTTAAGTTCGAATTTGTGTTCTGTTTTGGGTGTTAGAAATTTTTGCCTTTCCTAACTGTCATTAAAATTCTGATCGGCCACTGGTTTTGGTTCGACGGAGGTGGTAGCTGAAACTGATGGTCGGTGGCTATGTTCTCTTCCTCTCATCTTTGAAGCTCACGACCACGCAGTCCGGGATTCTGGTTCTCAGTCTCCTTTGTCCGGGTTCAGTGATGAACGAGTATCTGTGAGAGCATCTCTGGTGATGTGAAGGGAAGCAAGGACTCACATTCTTATCTTTCAATCCTCTCACCAGCCAGCCACGTGGACATCTTCAATTGATACTAACGACGTTAGTTCAGGTGTGAGTGAATTGTGATAGTTGCCACTTTTTAAATGTTTTTTGGTATTTATGGTCCTTTCAATTGTTTTTTGTGTTGAGTGCTCCTGGCCTAATAGTTCATTGGTAAAATTGCACCTTAACCCTTAATTAAATTTTGGATTTTTCCTTTCCTGCTTAACACAAGGGCATGTGTTCAAGAGTAATACAAAAGGAAAGCAAAATCGAGTACTCCCTGGTCTTTATTATAAGGGCACCAATTAAATTTTCTTACAAACCAATAAAAGTAGTTAAATTCAATAAAGTTGTCTTAGGATCTAAGTAATTTTTAATATTACCCCTACTAATTGCCCTAAACTTTAAGATCATATTAATTATTATTCTCACCATCTATCTTATTAATTATGAGCAAATATGGAAAATAATAATAATTAATGCTCATTGAGAATCAACAAGTACCTTACAAAAATGACCAAATAAACTTATTAATGTGTCCCTTATAATAACGATCAGAAGAAGTATAATATCCGTATAACAACCTGTAACGAGCAGAATTCCGTATAACACCGCGCAGAGGAGTGAGAAATGAAAAAACGCGCTACCCCCAACCATATCAAAGGAGGGGACGAGAACCGTGGCCCAAGCCCAAATTTTAATTTGGTCCCTGAAGGGCTCCTGTCCTAACCTATGACCGATAACTGCAAGCGCCAAGCGAGTTGCCCCCTCCTGATCCTAATCCCTCGCCTGGGAAATTTGAGGTTCGTTTCTTCGAAGCATCCCACAACGCCATGGTTTCTTTTGGCCCGACAGTACACATGTCTGCACATATTATGTAACTGTATTTGACCAATCATTTGAAATTCGTTTCGTCCGGGCATTTTTACAAACAGCTTGTGCTCAGTGGTTTCTGAATCGACGAAAGTGATACAGTCGGTTCGTCCTGGAGCAATTAACGTATGGATACTTATTTTTCACTTAGAACTCTCTCTCCGGTTTCCATTTCAAGTGGATAGTTGTGAGCTCCGCCTTTTTTTTTTTTTTTTTTTTTTGATACATTGGAAAACATGTGAGCTCCGCCCTTTATCCATCATCAATTACTGTGGTTGTTGTATACGGATTTGGACACATGATCCGCATTAGATCCAATCTATCTGTTTTCTCTGTTGTGCTAGTCATCCGTCAGAATTTATACTCTGTTAATCACAGTCGTATATTTGAGCAGCTCCCGAACACTGCTTTCAATTTCTTGAAGCCTTCAGTGCCTGCCTCTTTTCCGGCTCCACCACAATTTGGTTTCTCAGCGCTGTTTTCCTCTTCATCCCCGACCACAAGAGTTAGAGTGACAACTGATGTCCCAACTCTAGGTTTTGATGAGACTTCGGGTGATGATGATAATGAGGAGTTGCTGGATGAACTTGACAGGAATAATCATACTAACCTTAGTCAGTTAGACTTAAGGGATGATGGTCTTGGCGAAGATGTTAAAACCATATTGGACATATTACGCGGAGCAGGTTGTAGACCATCTGAAGTTAAATTTAAGCTCGAGCATTGCAATATTACTGTATCATCAGAGTTGGTTGTAGAGGTTCTTTCAAGAATTCGGAATGATTGGGAAGCAGCTTTCACTTTTTTCCTTTGGGCGGCCAAGCAACCGAATTATGTTCATTCTGTTCGTGAGTACCACTCCATGATATATATCCTTGGTAAAATGAGGAAGTTTGATACTGCTTGGACCTTAATTGAGGAAATGAGACGAGGTAGTACCGGTCCATCTCTTGTCACCCCTCAAACTCTCTTGATTATGATTAGGAGATACTGTGCTGTTCATGATGTTGGAAAGGCTATAAGTACTTTCTATGCATATAAAAGATTCAACTTTCAAGTTGGAATGGAGGAATTTCAAGGCCTTCTTTCTGCCCTTTGTCGGTACAAGAATGTAGAAGATGCTGAGCATCTTCTTTTCTGCAACAAAAATGTATTCCCACTCAACACCAAAAGCTTTAACATTATTCTAAATGGATGGTCTAATCTGATTGTTAGCCCACGTCATGCGGAGAGAATTTGGCAGGAGATGGGCAAGAGAGGAATCCAATATGATGTTGTCTCCTATGCAAGCATCATGTCTTGCTATTCAAAGGCTTCTAAACTTTACAAGGTATTCAGGCTGTTTGACCAGATGAAGAAAACAAAGATCGCTCCAGATAGGAAAGTTTATAATTCGGTCATTCATGCTCTCGCAAAGGGTAGGTTTGTGAAAGAAGCTGTCAATCTCCTGAAAACAATGGAAGATGCCAACATTTCTCCAGATACTGTTACTTACAACTCACTAATCAATCCTCTATGTAAAGCCCACAAAATTGATGAAGCTAGAGAAATTTTGGATGAGATGGTGCAGCGGGGTCTGTCCCCTACAATTCGGACTTATCATGCTTTTTTCCGTATCCTAAGGACCAGGGAAGAAATATTTGAGCTTCTGGGCAAGATGAGGCAATCTGGCTGCTACCCAACTACTGAGACTTATCTAATGTTGATAAGAAAGTTTAGTAGATGGCAACAGCTTGATGTTGTCTTGAAGCTATGGAGTGAGATGAGAAAAAGTGGAGTCAATCCTGATCGTAGCTCTTATATTGTACTGATTCATGGTCTATTTTTGAATGGAAAGCTGGAGGAAGCTTACAAATATTATAATGAGATGCAGGAGAAAGGCTTCCTTCCAGAACCAAAAACGAGTGAAATGCTTCAAGCGTGGCTTTCTGCTAAACAGGTAGCAGAGGACCAGATGGCAGATTTAGAGCAACAAAAATTAGAGAGTGATTCTTCAAGAAAGAATATCAAGGATATACCTAATAAACCAGAAAAGGAGAAAGATTTTCTTCGCCAACCTGAGATTAGAAGCGTTAAAAGAGAGCGGGGTTTTTCCTTTTGGGATCAGTGAAGTCTCATGTTGCGGTTGGAACTGATGACTCAGTTTTTCCTAGATGACCTTTTCTATTGTTTAACAATCTTATCAAGTTCATAGTATGCTCCATAAGGTGTATAGCATCTTTTCTCTATGTATACCCAGACTTGACATGCAATCTATATTAATCTGTTCCTGACTTATGGTTAACCTTAGTGAATATTCTTAGATTAGTGCTGAACTCATCTGTCATGGATATTCATTAGTTTGGACATTAGAATATAAATTTCAGAGCTGTGCTGTATATTATGGAGAATAAACCCAATAGACCATTATAATTACCTGCAGGGACTTGCTGCCTAAAATTTGGAAGTAGAATTTGGACATATGAATGTAGATAACGAAGGAATTGTTGGAATATTGGATGTTAAATCTGCACATTCACCTGAATTTAGTTTGCAAGGGTAAGGCTGCGTATATCTGACCTTCTCCAGACCCCACCTGATAGGAATCTTGTGCATTGAATCACCCTTTTTTTTGTTTTCTTTGAGGACATGGTAGTTTTTTTAATAACTTCGGACTTCAGTCTTCCTTAGTTTGCATATTTGTCCTTGGACAGGTATGCACCTTCTGTAAATCAATAAATCTTATACAGGATTACTTTCATTTTTTTTTTGTTGAAAAAATCATCAGGTTGCAGTTGGAGTTGTAGCTGATTTTGCTGATCACTTGAACGGAGGCAAGGATCATTAATAGTATCGCTTTTATCCTCTATGGTCAGTATTAGTATTGGGTTTCTTGTTGTGGACTCTAATCATAGTGCTGATCAAATTTTCATTGCTTTCTAAAATTGCTTTTGTAGCTGTGTTAAAAGCAAATGATCAAATGTCAATTATGCTCTTTGTATGCAGCTTGTGACACGCTGGACGTGCTTTTAACATTCAAAAAGAGGTGCAGCTCACCTTCTGTTGGGACAACTGAGTTACGATGAAAAAACTCAAAAAGCATGAGATCAAGTCCCAGACATGTCTGACATCACCAAGGATGCTTCACATTTGATGAAGTTCTTTGACGTCAAATTGGGATATGAAAGAGGCTTCCACTTGTCAAGGTAGCCTTGAGTTTCTATGTGAATGTTTACTGGAAGGTAAACAACGTGATCTTAATTTCTCCAATTTCCCTATCGCATGAAAATCTATCTACAGAAAGTTTGAGTATATATAAACAGATATAATTTCATATTACGTGATTTATATTTTACCATAAAAGTCTTCACTTTTTATATATTTAATATATCCATATCATGCATGTGAGGGCTGCTCCATCAAAGGTAGGGAAATATAACCCAGGATTTCTAAGTCAAGTCAACATTTGGTGTCACTTCTAAAAAGCTTATTCCAATGGGCAATGATGCAGTAAAAGTCATGCACTGCGTGATTCATTTTACATTAAGTTCACTGGCGGAAATGCATTCTACTTCTCCACCCCGCACAGAGTGGCGTTGCCATTACTTGACTATGCACCTTATCTAGCTTGTGCTTAAACTCTTTTAAAATTCAAAATTCGAATTCTGATTTGTCTATTCCATGTGCAGCTTGAATATCTTATTTAGCCACTTTTTTTTTATTCTTTTTAAAATCAGTAGTTTATATGGCTAATCTATTGAATAAAATACTTGAACGAGATAATCTCGCCTAACATGCATTTGGCACTATATATGTCAACAAATCACATGAATTAATTGAAGAAAACCCCATTTCAAGGTGGGGATCTTAGTTATCAATATCCACTAAAATATTAGATGTGCATGAGTCTTGAGGGCTGATGAGCTTGTGATTGTGCTGAGTGAATAATTTGAGGTTAGGCAGAACGCATAATTTGTTCGAAAGCAGGGGAAGCGGCAGGATTGGCTATTTTGACAGTGGATAAAGAGCAATCCAACGGATTAGGTAAACTACACGTGGAAAACTACAGGAGTCACAATCAAGACTTTATGGTTGGTGGTGGTTAACTAATTATGTATTTTGCTGTGTTTGACTAGTCTTGGGGTTGGCTATGTGTAATTTTCAGCATATGCTTAACCAGCCAAATTTTCCAACCACATCACTGCTACAGCCATTGAAATATCTGTTATCGCTAGTCACGCCTATGATCCTTATCCAATATATAACATAGAATAATTGGAGATGGTTAGTATTATATTTTATGTAAGATGATATGGGTAGGACTAGAGACTAACAACAAACTCATCGCAGTCTTAAAATATGAAATTGAAATCGGATGTGCCCTCACAACATTGACACAGATAATTTATATTTGTTTGCTTTTTTCAGTCGCAGTGAATGTTGGATATTCAACTAAATATATTTTTATAAAATTATTACTCATGCCTGCGGTTAATTCAATTTGAACCGGCAATTTGGACCATTATGATCAAATAGTGTAGGTAGGTATGGGTGGGGACTCATCAAGCTCACCTCAATCTTAAAAAACATGAGGCTGAATTTATGTAAGCTATGAGTTTATTTGCGCAGATAATTATTTATTTGTTTTGTTGCTTGCCTGTACCATCCCCGATAAATGTTAAAATTCTGTCACTCATGCCTTAGGTTAATTGTACCCGAATAATCGTTTTCAAGGTTTCGCGACTGGATATTCGTTTTTGACCGTCATGATCAGGTACTGTCCCTGTATGAACACAATTTCTTTCTCAGCTTTGTGCACGTTGTATACACACACACAGAGCAGAAAGATTCCTCTTGGGTGCTGTGTAAGACACACACGCACACACGCAACGATATACTGCATTCGCGATTCAGCATGTGGGAATATGAATTTTAGGTGAACAAGTTACCAATGACGACCTCGTCTATGAGGGTATCTTTATAGAATAATGTGTTAGAATGCAAATCTTAGCAACCTGCTTTTTCTTGCCTCACAGCTGACTCAATAATACCCCATCAGTTTTAGTAAATCTAGAGACCGAGACGCCCCATCTGGGAGAGAAATCATAATCCAATAAAAAAGCATCTTTTCTTTTTAAGGATATTTACATATGAGAAGAAAAAGGTCTGAGAGTTGTGGATAACCATCACTTTTATCATTGGTCTATCTCATCCACTTTTATTCATTATGATTCATTCATTTTGAGACACCCATCTCTGTGTGTGGCCAATTAAGTTTGGCTGTTTATGCCTTTCGATCTAGAGAACCAAGACCTCCCCATCCCTTTGAATCAAAGTCTCCCTCCACTTTGGGACTCTCTTTTAAGCCATTTTTCCTATTTCGGCAAATTTCGCTCTATTCCATTTCAACTATACCTTGCTTTCCTTTCAATAATAAGATAAATTCATCATCATTATGTAGTTACCCAGACAAACAATGGTTAAATCATTTCTATGCATGTTACAAATCACCCACCTGTATGCTACTGGATAGAGGTTTTGCAAAGGTTATTATCACAGCAATTTGGCAACTTGGATTTTGACGCATAGATTAAGCATTTCAATTGGCAGAGGAGAAGTACTCTGTCTCTAGCGTTGTCATATGATATGTATGATTGTGTGGTTAAGGATGAAAAAGGATTAGCACAAAAACATTGTTGATTATGCCTAATTAATGAGTGACGTGGCAGGCTTTGTGGTTGATTAGTTTTTGGGAAAATGATTCCTTTGGGTAGATTGATATTGATTCCTCGTTTGCTTTTTCTTATTTCGTAACTTATCTTAGCTGACCAAATCAAATTTTGAGAAGCTGACCCACAACCATAAGGCCACGTGTTGTTTTTAGTAAAAATAGCATTGAAGGATCGTGCGCCAATCAATTATGATCCCCACTTTGCGCAACTAATTCCAGTATTGTAAATTTCTCCTATTCTACTGCACGTGCATGCCTGCTTCTCTCACATAAGATTCTCCATAACAACAAAAAATCTTCAATTTAATTTTAGTTGCTTTGGTTTGTAGTATATACTATATAGCCACCAGCTTTATTAGTCAAAATTATTGGAAGATTGAGTGCTCTTGATGCTTGTTTTGCCTTCGATAGTCATATATATTTTTTTTGGGTAAAAAGTATATAACATATGTTATTCAATTAAAGTTTATATATTCAAGTAGAATTTGGTCATTTAGTGTATTAATTTAATTTTTCCGATTCAAATAAAAAATAACACAGTCAGTGATATTCATACAAATGAGTCACATTAGATTGTACTGTGGTTATTTCTTTGTGCCCAAGGACTCTTTTGCAGAGGATACAAGGCTGAAGTAAACCTCGCATTTTGTATCTTTTTTCGGCCAACGAGCATGTTCTTGTATCTATTTATTTTTGAAAACTAACATAGAAATATTGAAAGAATTCAAGCTTCGTGGAATAAAAAGGTAATCACAATGGGCTCCTAGAAAATAGCAAAAGGAATGTCAAAACCTTAAACTACTCATTAATTCTCTTGTGCGGCATACATTGGAGGATAACCAGACTACTAAACTTTTTAGATTTACTTTTGGCTTATTTTAAATATTTTTGCAAATGTAATGTGAAATAAATTTTATTTCAAATTATGTAGATAAGTACTTCTGATGCGACTAATTTTAATTCCAAACAAACCCGAATGATTAGTTGTTTAACGGTTTACCGAATGTGTACCAGTAAGCAATAAGTGGACGTGTTTTGTGTATAAAATATATATATCGCCACACCAACTATCAAGAATCATGCTTACGTTGTTGCAGATGCTTTAAGTTCAAGGATACAAGCAAAACTAAAATAATTCATCCAAAAAAAAAAAAAAATAGAATGGATGATTTGCTAATTATTAAGTGGGAGACCTCCGTCTTTCTCGTATTTGGAAAAGAAATAAAAAATAATAATGAAGATAATTGAGGGAAGCAATAGCAGAAAAATCAATAATTGATGTATGAAAGCTTTGAGGAAAAGGAGAGGTTTCTTTTGGATGAAGCCAGCTTTGGAATGGTCAATGACCAAGTATTTGATTCGTGGACCGCATTATTGGTATGAGATATTTATGTGGGTATTAAGCAATAATTATCCACTTTCATAGTTTATCACGAGAGTGCCGCGTGGACGAATTACTGAGGCGCACTTGGAGAGCATAGCAAATCTTTGGTTTGAATTGCCAACAACAATGGGAAGGATGTGATTCGTTTGGACTTTGGATATAATTACCACGCATGTTCTTCCCTTTTTGCATTTATTACTTTCTAGTCTTAAATATAAGATTTAGTCTATAATTTAATATAAGTTTAAATGTAATATTACTTTAACTTTTCTCTCACTTTCCCAATCAATTTTAAAGTTAGAAATAATAAAACTAATAAATCTAAGATTTAGTTTATAGCTAATCATGAGTTTATAAATTCATTTTAATAAAAAACATAAAACTAATAAACTCATATCACTTTAATCCTATTTATAAGTTCATTTGAACCAAATCTCATTATAAGTTAACTTAATGATTATGGGGTTAATTTTAACCTTGCCCTTATTTATGATTAAGTATTTTTCAATTGTTTCTTCTCTCTTGTATCTTCGTTAGTATAATTAATGTGAGTAAAATTATCATAATCTCATTTATTATATAAAATTGGACTTTATAAAAGGACCAAATTTTTTTAAGTTAAAATAGACATATAAATAAGATCAAAGTGAAAGAGTTAAATCAAGGAGGATTTTTTTCCACTGTTTTCTCTCCCACCTTCCTCTTGTTTCCTAACCCTCTCTTTCAAACTCCTACCTAGATCCATTTAACACTTTAAAATGAGTATTTTGAGAGAAAAATACACATTTTTCACGCAATAGAATAATTCACAATCATTTTAACCAAATTTTTTATTTTATAAATTACTTTTTTGCCAAAAATATTTATAAATTATCTAAGTATGTCATGTATTTAGTTTTGGAGATAGTAGTAGTAAATACTCAAGTCTCAATGGGGTGAGGTTAGTGATGCTTGTTCCTTTGCATGTCTATTTTTTTTTAAAAAAAATATTTTATTAATTAGTTATGCGCACATAATTTTTGGAAAGTTGGTACCATTTAATTATTTATCAACTGTCGAAATGTGTAGTGGCCAAACACCCAATAAAAACAATGAAAGAAACTGTGGAAGGCGTCTCGAATTTCATAAAAATCAATATTTCATTATTGCATATAAATTTCAGAGCTTATAATCTTGTTTGGTTTGAGCTAGGAGAGGGAGGGGGAGGAGAAAGCTCTCCTCTTTATTAAATAGCCCATGGAAACTTCTCAATATCCTAAAAATATACTCTTAATAAAAATGAATATTTTTCTCATTAATGGCAATTTGGTCAAAATCTTTTTTTCCATTCCCTTCCCTCCCACGCCACTCTTTCCCCTCAAACCAAACAAGCCCTAAAACTTGACTCTTTCATACCCCTGACCAAAAAAATTAAGCCCTTCAATATCCCAATCTTTTATATATACCACTATTATGGTCTTATTTATGAGTTCATTTTGACCAAATCACACATATAAAGCAGAAGTGGGTAGCTCAAGAATTATGGGGTAAATTTTTAACTTTACTCTTATTTATAAATGGGTACCTTTCAACTCTTTATTTTCTCTATATTTTCATTGGTACAATAATATGGGCAAAAATGTCACAATCTCATTTATTTTGTCAAAAGAGACTTATAAATAAGACCAAATTTTTTGGTCAAATGGGACTTATAAATAAGATCAGAGTGGTATATATATATATATAATAATAAATACCAACAAGGCCATGATAAAAAAAAGGGGGGAAATTGGGAAGAATGATCAAGGAAATGAAATATTTATTAATATAAAGGATTATAAATCAAAATATAAACTTTCAATTATATAATTTACCTTGGCCATATTTCCTACATTTTCTCTAACTCCATCTAAACTATTTGACGGCTAGTTATAAATTGATGTTTTATAGTCTCTCACTTTACATCATTTTTTCCCCCAACTATATCATTTATTACTGGTTTTATTTTGGAACTTATTTTCAAGAATTAGTTTAGATTAATAAAATCCTGTACCCCTTGCCTCCATACGCATCTTAAGGTTTTCTTAATGGACAATCGTCGCCATTAATTGGTCGTCCTCCACCTAATTTTTTTTCTAATTTATACTCAATCTATATCCACGTGTGACTTTTTTAAAATAAAAAAACAATTTGATGTTTTCTTAAATTTATAAGCAGCATTATTATCTAGGATTTTTCACAAGTCTCCTCTTATGAATAAATAAATAATCTTGTTTGATACTGAATCGTCGAATATGGTTACGTCCTCTAATGAGAATTCAAACTTTTTTTTGTTTGTTAATTTGATGGATAATTACATCTTTGAATATAATCCAAGTTGAATTATCTTCATTTTTTATTAGTAGCCGAGGAGGCTAAAGAAAGCTTCAAGCAACTTTAATTATTATATCAGGAGATCGATGACTTGGCTTCCTAGTAGGATTAGACAATTAGTTATTGACCTCTAATTAGAGGCTACCTACTTGCTACTTAATCTTGGATTAGCAGCTTAATCATCACCGTGAATAAAATATATTTATATACAAATATAATACTCCCTTTAGTCCTTAATATAAGACATATTTAATTAATCTGATTGTACTAAAAAAGTTAATTAAATTAGTTAATATGATATATATTTTCTAAATTAATTAATCTGATTGTATTAAGTAACCAAGATATTGTTAAAAAATACCCAAAGAAAAGTCACATGTTAGAAAAAACCTTAAAGCCTTTTTGGATATTATTTCAGAAACGTTAATAACTAAATCAATACACGTTAATAATTAGGGCCTTTTATAACATGTGACTTTTCTTTATGCAATTTTTGACAATATTTTGATTACTTGAACCCTGAGGGGGATTTTTCCTTTTTTTCCTCCCCTCTCCTACCTATTCTTATAGAAATATTGATATGTATAAATTAGAAAAATGTTGATAAATAAAAAATATATATTATCTTTAAAATAAATATAAACTCTCTAAATACTGTAGTCCTGCAAAGGGGTATATTTAAGGGAAAATCACAGCCAAGTCCTAAGGACCACAAAAAATAGCAAAAAAGTCACAATAGAAATTCACATATCAGAGATTTTTTTTTAATATTATTTGTATGAAAACAAAATCTAGATTTTTAAATTTTTGTTGTAAATATGACATTTCCTGTTGTAAAAATGGCTTTTCCTGTTGTAAATGGTCAGATTTTAAATTTTTGTTGCAAATATAACATTTCTTGTTGTAAATTTAACCTTTTTCTGTTCTAATTGAGCTCGCATGCGTTTTGCGATTTGAGTTTGAAACAAAATCCGGATGTTTAAATGTTGTTGTAAATATATCACTTTCTATTGTAAATATAGCACTTTCTATTGTAAATATGACATTTCCTATTATTAATACAAATAATATTAAAAAAGTCCCTAACAACTTCTGTGTAATTTGATAATTTCAAGGGACCTCATTATATTTATTTTTTGTCCTTAGAACTGCACGTAATTTCCCTATATTTAGGAGGGGGGATTATGAATTATTAGTTTAGTGAATAAAAATACAAGAGAAAAGTCAAAGGCATAGGCATCCCATGAGCTCGGGAACTAGGATAATGGCCACTAACACTTAAAAACTCCATCTTCATAAATATAAAAACTATTGTAGTCGTTTGATTCCATTCAATCCATTTTAACTTTTAGATTTATCATTTTTTTTTTCAAAACTCTTTGTATCTATACATACTATATTATTAGGAGAGTTTTAAAAAGAGTAATTTTTGATATAAATGATCAAAAAGGTGCTATAGGGAAATCATCATGCAATTTTTATAATTAACTAAATTAAATTATTTTTATAACTTTTATAAATTAATTATCTAACTCTTATTTATAAATTCTGAAGGAATTAACAATATTTTTTTCATTAGCATACACTACTACCTTGTTAGCAATATTTCGATGAGTTGACATTAGAGATTTATTAACATATTAGGCAAATTATAAAATAACTTATACTATTTAGATCCTAAATATAAAATAAAATTTGTAGTATAAAATTATACTACAAACTTTGTTCAAAATTTCGGACCGAAGGTAATCTATGTATATGATATTATGATATACTCATTTTAATTTTGCCATTGGTTGAAAAATACTTGATCTGTCGTTTTTTATGTTTAAAAAATGATTAGTATGGCATTTCATAATATTAAAGAGATGATGTCGTCATTAATCCATTTATCTTGTGGGTTGGGTGACACGTGTCAGAAGTTAATCCAAAGGGAAAATTACATATAGGTCCCAAAGAAGAGAGATATTTACATTTAGATCCCTTGAAATTAAGAAATTACTCGTAAGTCCCAAGGGACTTGAGTAATTATTTCAAATGTAAAATTACTTTCTTGCCCATAGTGCATATTTCACACGTTATTAACAACACAAAATGCATAAATTAACAACACAAAATGCATAAATTAACCACAACTTCAAAACCTTCAATTTTTCATGTCTCACTTCCGTGTTGTGGTTAATTTATGCATTTTTTGTTGTTAATTTACGCATTTTGTGTTGTTAATCGCCTCTAGAAGTAAGACATGACAGTTGAAGGTTTTGAAGTTGTGGTTAATTTATGCATTTTGTGTTGTTAATTTATGCATTTTGTGTTGTTAATCGCCTTCCGGAAGTGAGACATGACAAATTGAATGTTTTCGAAGTTGTGGTTAATTGATGCATTTTGTGTTGTTAATCACTCCGAAAGTGAGACATGTCAAATTGAAGGTTTTGAAAGTTGTGGTTAATTTATGTTGTGGTTAATTTATGCATTTTGTGTTGTTAATTAATTGTGCTTTAATAAAAATATGCACTATGGGCAGCAAAGTAATTTTACATTATGAAATAATTACTCGGGGACTTCAGTAATTTCGTAATTTCAAGGGACCTAAATGTAAATATCTCTCTTCTTGGGACCTATATGAAATTTTCCCTAATCCAAATGAGTTGACGTCAGTGGGCACCGCCGCCATCTGCCCATTCGCAATCCCAGCTTTATTCTTACGCCCACGTCATTTGTCACAAACCACAAATGGGATATGCTACCCTCTCTCCTCTCCCCCTAATCTTTCATTATTATCATCATCCTAAATACAATTGAACACTAAACTAAATATATATATATATATATTAAAAAAATCGCAATAAAATTCATTTTAGCAAAAAAAAAATCCATATATAAATATAAAAATTTATAACTATATTAAAAAAAATCGTCTTATTTACAACAATTCTTTTACAACTAAATCAGTTTACAACAATATCATCCTTCCTGCTAACAACTATATCGCTACTTGTAATGTGTAGCCTGTCGTGTCTACTTTCCTACGTGCAGTTGGCAATATCATTTTGCTTTTATTTATAAATTTTTTTACTAAAAAGTTTAATCTTATTTATAAGTTTTTTTATTAATAAATTGTGATAATTTTATCCATATTAATTATATCTATAAAAATAAGAAAAGAAGAAAGAATTAAAAGACATTCATTTATAAATGAAGGTAAAATTAAAAATTTATTCTATAATTATTGAATTAACTATCTCTCCTTAATATATATAATTTAGTCAAAAATAAATTTATAAATAAGATTAGAGTAGTATCATTTCCACAATTTGAATATATTTTTATTTGATGATAATAATTTTAATATATGTAAAGGATATTAATTATAGGGTGGTAGAGGCCGGGTAGTACCTAACATTCAAAATATGGGAGGTGACGACAAAACAGCCACCTCCTTAAATGGTCATCTCTCCTCCCTTCTCCAAAATTTCAATCCTCCTCTCCTCTCCTCTCCTCTCCTCTCCTCTGTTATCTTCTTCCTCTCTCTGTTTCGCCATGAAACCTCCCCATTCCAATCTCCCTCCTGGTTTCAGGTTCCACCCCACCGACCATGAACTCATCCTTCACTATCTCAGCAAGAAGGTCGCTTCTTTGCCCCTCCCCGTCTCTGTCATTGCCGACGTCGACATCTACAAGTTCGATCCTTGGGACTTACCAGGTTTCCTCTCCACATATATCTCAATTCCTCTCTGTTTTCTTATTTATACCTGTCACCCTCGATCATGCTTGATGTTAATTTATTTGTATCAGGAGAGGCCGCGTTTGGAGAGAGAGAATGGTACTTCTTCAGTCCGAGGGACCGAAAGTACCCCAATGGAGCGAGGCCAAACAGGGCGGCTGTTTCTGGGTATTGGAAGGCCACTGGCACTGACAAGCACATCGTTCCCCCATCACTGCCTGCTTCAGCACGGCACGCCACTGGTGTAAAGAAAGCTCTCGTTTTCTACAAAGGAAAGCCCCCAAAAGGCGTCAAGACCAATTGGATCATGCACGAATATCGCCTCGCTCACTCCAACACCAAACCCATTAAGCTCAGAGACACCTCCATGAGGGTACTTTTACACAAACACCTTCCTCGCCACAAGTTCCCATGTTTCTGTAAACACTGACATCCTTTTCCCCTTGTAATCTGCAGCTGGATGATTGGGTTTTGTGCCGGATATACCACAGGTCTAAGCACGACACGTCATCGTCGTCTAACCCAGAGGCTCTGGTCACGGTGGCTGATCAAGCACAGGATCAGCAGCAGCTTCTCAAGCAAGCCCTTTTGCCGGCATCGACCAGCAGTGCCATGAATCCCCATGTTCCTCCACATACCACCTCGCTGGCGTCGAACAAGTCTCAGTCTTTCTCCAATCTGTTAGATGCCATGGACTACTCCATGCTGAGCAGCTTCTTGTCTGATCAGAGCCATTCCGTCCCCACTGCTCCGGCTTCTGTCACCGGTACCGCCGCCGGCAATATTATGGATCACCACTTGACGGTGCTTTCAGCCCCAAACATGGAAAACGGCAGGTCCAAACGACAGCTTCCTGACGTGGACGAGGAAACCTTGTACGCATCCAAGAAATTCCAGCTCAGTTCTTGCAGCTTCCCAGAAACCAGCCATGGTCAATACCTGAATAATAATCCACAATGGAATTTTCTCCATAAACAGCAGTTGATGAATCAGCAATTACTTCTGGGTCCTCATCTTCGATTTCAGGGATGATCATCCGAACTTGAATCCCACAAAACACACACACCCAAAAAAAAAAAAAAAAAAAAAGGTTGTAAAATAGGAAAAGTTTTAAAATTAGTGTGCATCATCCACAAACTGGGCACTTCACACCTATCAGCTGATCATCATTACGAGAGGATCAATTAGAACATTTTAAAAGAAATGGGTCCATTTTTTTATTGCTATGGAAGAATGATTAGGCATGTTAGAAGTTAGATTGGATTGGACGAAAGGGAACTGCTTCATATGGAATCAGTTAAAAAAAAAAGATTCTGCCATTAAAAGAGTTATTTAGAGAAAAGAAGATAGATTCCACAGGTTTGTAGAGAATCATGAAAGGTTCGTGTATACAAGATGTGAATTCAGGTTAGATAGTTTTATAAAATACTCTCTGTAGATAAGGTATTGATTTGATTTGAATTGTAGTGAATTCTCTTCCCTTTTTTTCCAGCTAAATCTGCTAATTTGCTTTTACTTTTGGACTTTCACCACTTTCCGTTTCGGGGCTTCCCAATCAAAACACTACACTCCTCTGGCTTTCCCTTTACTGTTTTAAAAAACGTGTGTAAAATGACTTTATCATTAAGGTGATATTTATCTCAACATTCTTGAACAAATCATAAAAAATGTGATTCATTGAATGTTTTCCAGTCGAAGCCAAGTCACACGTGATTTTTTCCAAAGCCAATAATTATTCAGAACGCTTATTAGTCGAGTCATTAGTAATTGACCGGGCGCGTGCAGTATTGGCGTCAGCAAATGTAGACATATATTATAATATAAACCATTAAAAAAAACAATTGAATGAATCTGACATATAAATAATTAGTACTCCTTTCGGTCCTAATTATAGGACATATTTAATCGATTTTGTGGAGATTAAAGAAAGAAGTTAAATGAGTTAATTTTACTCATTTTTCTAGAGTACTCTTATATAAATTTAAAATGACATAAGTAAAAATGAATTAATAACTTTTGCCACATATTTTTCCAACATAAAATTTTTCTTCTCACACACTACCTAATTGAAATAATGATCTTGCTATATGTGTATGTGAATACATACATAGATATATAATTATGCGTGTGTACATAAATCCACACACATATATAAAGTGTGTGTGTGTATGTGTGTGTGTTTATATATGTACATATATACACATATATTTATTGACAGACACACACACATATTTATAAATATATTTATACACACAGACATATGTGCGTCTGTGTATGTGTCTATATATATTTGTGTGTAGACACACACACACATACATATATACACAGAAACACACACACACACACACATACATACATACATATATGTATACACACACACATATATACATATATAGAAACACACACACACACAGACACACATTATATATATATCTCTAAACGTTTCATTGATTGGAAGAGTCTATGCATCTACATACATATATGCTCATTAAAAATCAAACACACTTGAAAGAATAAAATAGGGGTATTTTAAGAAGAAATTGATAAAAATTATAATGTTGTCTTATAATTAGGACCAAAACCAACCCCCAAATATTGTCTTATAATTAAGACCGAAGGGAGTATATATAAACAAAAGTTGGCTAGAGTGCCAAACAGAGTCTTGTAGTACCTGTACCATCAGAGGTTAAAAAAACAACGTTAGTCTCAGGTTCATCCCCTCGTTAATGCCTAATTGCTTTGAATTGGTTTGGACAATCAAAGATGCCAAGTCCAAGTTTGCTTGTTATATTTGCCATCCAGTTCATGAAGCACTTGGTCTGAATAATTTTGTTAAAAATTTCAGAGTTAACTCGTTTAATGGTAATTAATTAAAATAACTCCAAGCACGTTGCAGTTGCTTTATTTTAATATAAATGAACGATATTGAAGAAAGACGTGGGGGGCTTGTAAATAAATAATCCAAAATGATGAACAACCTGTTTGGCAAAGTGGCGAGAGAGGAAAAAAGCCCAGCGCATATTGATTTAAGCCAGCTGAAAAATGGACCGTTTGGGATAGCGGTAGTCTTAGATGGACTTATTTAAAGAAGCGATTCCTGATAGAAGTCACTTTTTTCAACTTCTGGAGAAAAATATTAGAGATAACTAATCCCTTATAATATATTTAATTAAGTACTTTAGAGTTTTTAAATTTTTTAATAATATTTTTTTTATCAAATTTGAATTTTTATCTTCAATTATCATAATATATACAACTAATATATGTGTGTGTAGTATTCAATAAGATCCATATCATTTTCAGTCATTTTTCATCTCAACTAACTTTTTAAATAATCATTCAAACAAGAGCTAATTTGGAAAAATGTCACTTTTCCACTGTCATTCCAAACATAGATCATATTTACAATCTGATTTTTATCATATCTCACTTCTATAAAAGTCAGATTACAAATAACTCACTTCTATTACCGTTATCCCAAACAGACTAGGCAGTAGTTGGTAAAATACTAATTCAAACACCGAGAATTAACGTACATAGTTAAGACTTAATAAGAGAATACAGATTAATTGTTTAGTTAAAGAGCACTATATTTGAGAGTTAGGCATCGGCACCATAAAAGGAATATACGAGTAGTTTAAAGTGAGTAGATATGGTTTGGGAAGAGTATATCGTCCTTTTCTTTGTTTTCTGATTGCTGCGCCACCCACGTGCTGTTCACTTAATTTTTTATTTTGAAATTTGTCTCAAAATGTCTTATATTATATATAAATTCAAGTAAAATTTGAATGAACGAATATAATATGCGAAACCATAAAAGCGTAAGTGATTTTTTTTTTTGTTCACTTCATTATTCTTTGATTAATTCTTATTATTTTCAATCATATGAAGTTTGAAAATTTATTGTCTTGTTATTTATAGTTTGTAAACATTGACATATTGAATTGCTGATGATAGAAGAATATAATTGGGAAAATCCCCCCAAACCCGAGTAACTAAGATGCTGTCAAAAAAACTATAAAGAAGAGTTACATATCGTCAGAAAATACTCTGATTGTTAACGCGATGTCTCGATTTAATTATTAAGGTTATACTAATATAATTGTTCACATATATTGATTTAGTTGTTAATGACGTATTGATATCGTTGTTAACGTTTCTGAAATAATGTATAAACAAGATTCCAGAGTTTTTTTGTGACTGTTTTTTAAGCCTTTTTTAACACTATCTTACTCCAAATATGATTCAGATGCAGTGTGTGATTGATTTGGTCAGTACCCACTACCCACCAAACCCCCCTTCCAGTTACTTGGGCAATCCTCCCATCTTATTTAATTTGTCTTACCAATCCTTTCTCTCTCTTTTTTTACAAAAAAATTTAAAAGTTCAAAACACAAGAAGTTCTTGATTTTATTGGGATTCTTTTTTTTTTTTTTTTTTTTTAAAAAAAGACGAATCTGATATACCTATCGCTCATCTCTTATATGGTTTTACCCCCTGTATGTTAAAAGTCTTCTCACCTAGCCCCAAAGAAAAAAAAAAAAAAAAAAAGGGCAACAAAAAGGCGAATTTATCTTCCATTGTAGCACATGCGAAAAAATTTTATGAAGTCGAAATATGTTACTTAAACATGTTTTTTAGTTTGTAAAAAGAAAAATATTTTTTAAGGTTTTATTTCAATACTTTGTTGAATAAACTTTGATCAATGTCGTATATGTTTAAAGTACTAGTAAATAGTATTCTTCAAGCCTTTAATATAAGACATATCTACGTAATTGGATTATATTAAAAAAGTTAGTTAATATAATATGTATTTTTTAAAACACCTCGGTCATCTTCTTTAATTCCTTTGTTATGTTCTCATCTTGATTATTGTTGAGGGAACATCAATAAAATTAAACTAGAAAAATATTGATAAATATAAAAAAAAAAAAATTATGTCTTATATTTAGATGTTAGGACTATGATAAAAAAATCTTCAAATATGTCTTATATTAAGAAGTGGAGGGAGTAAGAAATATTACACTTAAGCCACAAGTCACGTCTGCACATATCCAGAGGCGGAACCTCTTTATGGCCCCAGCTGGCTCAACTGATCTTATAAAATTTGCTAGAAAATATATGTATTTATTATATGATATTTTATTTGACCACAAATTTCGCCCTAGCTAATTTTTTATCTTCTCTATAAGGATAATGTTTGTTTTATTACTCATTAGGGTGAGAGGAAAGTAAAATTCTTGTTTGAGATACCGAAAAGATCAAGTATCATCTTATAATTGTTTTAATTTATAATTATTTGTTATTATTTGTTTGTATTTTCCAAGTTATTTGATACTTTTTAATAAATACTCCCTCCTGGTCTTTATTTAAGGAACCAACTAACAATTTTCACAAGTCAATAAAAAACAGTTAAAGTAATTAAATTTGTCCTAAAATTTAAGTAATTTTCAATATTATCTCTATTAATTACAATAAAATCCAATATCATAATAATTATTATTCTGTTTTTTTCCTCCAAAAAAAGAGTAATAATTAATTTTTATTAATTATTACTCTCACTCACTACCTTTTTAATTATGAGTATACATAGAAAAAAATTATTTAATGCTATTTGGAAACAAACAAATGTATTGTTTTATAAAAAGAATCAAATATACTTATTAGTTGATACCTTATAATAAGAATTAAAGAGAGTAATTCAATATGTTTAATTTTTGGCCCCGGCTAAAATTTTTTTTTTTTTTTGGTTCCGCCACTGCACATATCCTTCATGTTTTTTTTTTTTTTTTGAAAAATACAGGCAAGCCATAGATTAAAAAGGTGAGATAGGGACTAGATTATAAAAATTTAGCTTAATAATACAATAAACCAAAGTAAATGAATTAGCAACACAGCACTAATTAGTCTTTTAAAGCCATATCAAGGCATCCTCTAAAAATTATTGGAATTAGAATCACGTTTGATCAACAAGAGCATCATGACCTTCCTTGCAACATATCCTTCATGTTGCATGTAACGATTTGCACTGTAAGATGCGTGTAGCTATATCGATAGAAAATCACAATTAAAAATTTTAAAAAAATGACGATGTTCTATATTGTTAAGGATAATGTGAACAGAAGAGATGATAATATTTCGGTTAAAATAAATATAATTGCACGCCTGGGGGAGTGAGGGGAAATATATGTATTTATTACATAAGAGATGAGATTATTATCCAAAATTGTCATTTAGCAGACCTGTAACTAATGGGAGCCAGTCATGCTTGTAAAATCTAGTAAATAATTATTTATTAGAAATATTAAATAATGGAGGGAGCCCTTCATGTGCATGGAACATTAGGAGGAATGAGGATGGTGATCCAGGAGGATAAACTTGTGTATTTTATTACAGTGCTTCACTCCAATTTGCCCACTACTACTCTTACTCAAACTTGTTACAGTCAACATTCACGATGATACCCGCATCTTTGAAAGAATATCCTCTCTCTCTCTCTTCCAACGCCACTGTTAAAAACAAAGGAAAGGTTACGATTGAGAGAGATGGGTCCCACATTTGTGAGACTCATCTTAGCTTACAGACTTGAAACTCACATTCTGGCTTTCATGGCAAGGTGGTTGTGACCAGTATTAACGGTGTCACCCGCCACGTTTAAGTGTTTGTTTGCATTGGTGATAAAAGCTGTTTTTTTAATATAATTTATGATTTAATTGGTAAGTATGTGAGAGGAGTTTTGTCTTAAGTTACATACACGAGCTTCTCCAACCCCAACTCAAACTGAGCTTTAAGGAATGTTTCAAGTTTGAGGTTGTGGTTGACATGCTTGTGTGTATCTTCTGTGTTTAAATTGGATAAACCAAGAATGGTAAGTTGCCATTTCTCTCTCCCCCCTCTCATTGACTGAACATTTTTGGGGAATTGGATGTCCATTCTTGTTGGGCCTCTCACGTCCATGTTTAAGCCTTCCTTTTCTGGTCTCTGGGCCATCCATGCCGTCTTTTTATTTCTTATGAATAATTTGGTCCTTTTCACTCCACTCAACTATCATTAATATAATTTCCTTACTTCTGTAACTAAAGATGTTCGTTCTTGAGGCCAGAAAAAGATAAGCTTTTTGTTTGTGAACTCCTTGACTTTTTATTTTTTGTAATTTAGGTTCAAAATTTGACTGATATTGTTGAAACTAAATATGAGATAGAGTTAACTTTAAAAAAAAAATTTAAAGAAATTAAATAAGTTACTTAATCATATCATTTGTTGTATATCCTTAGATTATATACTCTCTCTTGTCCTTATTATAAAGGATTAACTAATAATTCTCATAAACCAATAAAAACAGTTAAAATCAATAAAGTTGTCATACAATTTAAGTAACGTTTAATATTACTCCTATTAATTGCACTAAACTTTAATATTATATTAATTATTACTCTCATTAATTATGGGCATACATGGAAAAAATAATTAATGCGTTTTAGAAACAAGCAAATGCTTTATAGAAAGGACCGAATACAATTATTAGTTACTGTCTTATAATAAGGACCAGAGGGAGTATTCGTTTTTAGTTAGACTAATTGGTTTGAAGAAAAAAATAAAACATTCTAAAATAATTTAACTTACTCCCTTGATCTCTTTAAAAAAAAGTCGGACTTTGTATAAATTAGGACCGTAGGATGGAGGGAATAGTTGAGAGGCGACTCAATATTAAAATGTGACGTGCTATCCGGTTTTACTGTCGGCAAAAGATACATGGCTTTGCATTTAAAATACGAGGGTCATAAAATATTGAATGAAGCAGTCAAAGGACCAAAAACATCCACGAGTATCGATAGTCTCTATAGATGAATTCAGAGATCGTTTGGTAAGTAGAATAAAATAATTACATAAATGAAAATATATTTCATCTTTATAAATAAAAGTAAATAAGTAAATTATTATCAAACAAAATAATGATATAATAAGACATTCAATACTTCATTTCCTCGGCCAAACTTGAGACACATCATCTTTTTGTTTTCTTGTGAAATAATCCTTTCTTCTATCCATAAGTCATAACAAGCCGCCCAACAATAATATTACCTGTTCTGTTTAGATAAAGTCCTAAACTCAAGCCCATTGTTTCACATATTTGTATGTGCATATTAAAATTAACTGTAATTAAAAAATTGACTCAACAAGAAGCATTATTGAAGTCGATCTAAAATCAATTTTATTCTTGTTATAAGGCCGAAGGTGAGGAAAGCACTCACAACCAAAGACTCTAAGTAAATGAATAATGCGGTCTTCGGTATAGAGTACCAAAAAGTTTATCATGAGGTGTAAGACCTTGTAAAAGCGATAGGTAGGAAGGCGATTTATGAGAAAAGATCTCGCAATGTGATGGGTGAAGGAGAGGTACAGATGGTAATGCATCTCCCCAATAGAACAAGGGAAGAGAAGCTCATCGACACGACCCGGTGGTTCTATTCAAGAATGATGAGACCGCCTCTAAAATCAATTTTATTCTTGACTGTGTTTCCTTTCAACAATGCCATTTTGCTCAGAAGTGTATGGGCATGTAAATCTGTGTTGGATGCCGCATTGAGTAAGAAACGGAGTGAATGATAGGAATTCGCCACCACTATCACTCTGTACTTGTTGAATTTTAGTATTAAACCTGTTTTCAGCAAATAATTTGAACTCTTTGAATTTTGCAAGTGCATCAGATTTTTTATTCAGTAGGTATACCCAAGTGAATCTGCTATATGCATCCACCAAGGCTAGATAGTATGTAAAACCATTAGAGGCAAAAGGCGCAGTCCCCATAGATCCATGTAGACACTAACTCAAGTGGTTTATTGTATATAGTGGATGAGGCTACAAAGGGAAGTCTATGACTTTTTCCCATCTTACAAGCAACACAGCCATCATCAGCATGAGACTTTGACACAGCAACATTCATAGATTTTAAAACACTACTGACAGTAACAGCATGAGGATGTCCAAGTCGTTTGTGCCATAGATCAAACTCTTCCACAAAGGCGCAAGATGACAAAGAACCATCGGACTTGTAATGTGCTTGAGCGGGGAGCATAAAGACTAGATGGAGCCTTGATCGCAAAGATTCAATTTGTACATACCAAATGACTCAATTCCGTTAAGAGAGGTTTCTTGGTCTGCAAGTCCTTAACAACACATGTATGAGGAAAAAATTCAATCGACACACCATTGTCCTTGGTAACTTGAGCAATAGACACTAGATTCTTTTGCATACTAGGAACACACAGCACCTTAGGCAACCGTAAGTTAGAAGCGAGAATATTGAGAATTATGCGGACATGTGCCACCAATGTATGATACGGTAGATTTGTTCCTCCACCAACAATTACCATGCTCTTACCCGTCGGTGGTGCTTTGCGACTGAGCATATGAGTTGAGTTTGTGATGTGTTGAGTTGCTCCCGAGTCAAGGTACCATGCATCATCGCTTATGACTTCGGAGAAGCTACAAAGGCTTGAGCATGACTATTAGCATCATGAGACGTAAGGTTGTTATGAACAACATTGGTGTTTGGTACAGCAGATACAGAAGTGCCAGCAGTGGATGGTTTGACATTTGTATCAGCATGAGCTACATTTGGAGTGACATGAGCTACAGAACTCACAGATTGGTTATAGCTGATAGGAATTTCAGTGTACTGAGAAGGCCAGAAAGTAGGATTAGCAGACTCATAAGGAACCAAGCTATGTGAGCTACCTGAATCAGTGTAATGAACTTGTGCAGAGTGGCGAGATGGCGTAGAGTTATCAAACCTGAAGAAGCACACATCTGCCAAGTGTCCAATCTTATGATTTGGCACGATGGCTTGTTATTCTGAAATGGAAAGCTGTGACCACGACCTCGGCCTCTGAAGTTAGTAAACTGAGGACGATATGGTGAACCAGATCCACGGCCAATGAACATAGGAGGTCCATGATTTGACTGAGCTGCAAAGGCTGAATGACTTTCTGGAGAGTAATCTGCATGTTGATTAGATCCATTTGCATAGTGCGCTTGAGCTACTGAGTTAGCAATGAAGGACTTCTGGCGAGCCTCAGAATCAAGAAGCATAGTGCTTACTGTATCTAGATCGAATTTTTGCTTGGCGGCATTGATGATTGCAATGACAGATTCGTACTCCATAAAGAGACCATTCGGTATATGTGAGATCCTGTTTTGATCAGTTACAGGTTCTCCAAGCAAGGCTAGATGATCACAGATAGATTTCACGTTAGCCAAGTAATCTCTCATACTGAGTTCGCCTTTGCGTTGATTAGTTAGAAGGTTTTTGTAGTGGAGAATCTTTGAATCTGATTTGTCAGAATAGAGACGATTGAGTTTTTGCCAAATCTGAGCCGAGGTTTCCAATCCAACAAGATCAGGAAGAACAGATGAAGTTACCGATGCCAGCAGCCATGATGCTAAGGTCAATCAAGTTGCTCATAGATCGCAAATTCTGGATTATCAATATCTAAACCAGTCTCTGTATGACGAGCACGTTGAGCTGGTACTTTCACAGATCCATCGAGGTAGGTGAATAGCCGATGTTGTTTGGCCATGAAATAAACTTGCTGCTTCCATATGAGATAGTTTGAATCATCAAGCTTCACAAAGGATTTTCTTATTGGTGAAGCCTTGACCGTGATGGCCCGAATCGACGGACACCGAAAAGCCGCGACATTGTTGTGATGATTAGTCAATCCAGAATCAACCGGAGACAGATCACCGCCAATGCCTATATCTTTCCGTTTAGTATTTGACCGGAAACAAAGCTTCGCCGGCGTGGCTTGGCTCTGATACCATGCCAAAACCTCTGAATATGAAATATATCTCAGAGTATTTTCAATCTCATTAATTCTGAACAAAGGGATTACATTATATAGACTGAAGTGCAGAAGGGATTGATAGGGAAATATGAAAAGTGAGTAACAGAACGCATAACAGAATGACATCTAGCGTGACACACGTCATAGCGTTTCCTACTGACACGTGGCGTCGATATAACTAATACGCTTTTATCTATATTTGGTTAACAATAATGATATAATAAGACATTCAATACTTCATTTCCTCGGCCAAACTTGAGAAACATCATCTTTTTGTTTTCTTGTGAAATAATCCTTTCTTCTATCCATAAGTCATAACAAGCTGCCCAACTATAATATTACCTGTTCTGTTTAGATGAAGTCCTAAACTCAAGCCCATTGTTTAACATATTTGTATATGTATATTAAAATTAACTGTAATTAAAAAGAAAAAGACTTGTCCAATATTCCATTGCTTGCATACTTGATTTGTAATCTTGTGCTATATATGCATATTTATATTATTATTATTGCTACTATTTATATTTTATTACTATTTATATTTGGTTAAGTACCATTTTTGTCCCTAAAGACGCTCAGCGTCAGAAAGAATTTTTCCCTTAAGTTTTCGGTAGAGCAATGTTGTCCTCCGTTAGAAACCCTAACTTATTTATATTTAATATTAATACTACTATTTCTAAGCACACACACACATATATAAAAGGATATAGTTGTAAGTTGCTTCCTAAAAATAAGTTAAGAGAGAGTGATGGTACTACCCGAGTTGTTAACTTAAAACCTACTTTTTAGTATTAGAGGAGGAGTATTATATTATTGCCGTTATTAATCATTAGCTAATTAGTGACAGTTTAATTAGTATATATCTCTTTCGGTAGATATATATATGTAAGGAAATATTGGGCGGCTTACTTTCTAATTTGAGCTTCTCGTACGATTATGCCCTTGCATCATCACCATCGTCGTCACACACACGTACTTTCCTAATTATAATTAGATGCTTTAATTTAGTTAATTAGCTGCATAATTTGTGCTGTGAACAAAACTATAACAAAACAGATTGTCAGTCATATCCGGTCAAATTACACCCAGATAACTTGCTGAGTGGATTACACCTAATAACACGTGGAGCACTGTGCTTGCTGAAGTGTCATTCTGGATCACAAAATAAGCAGTCGCCCAGCCTAGTTTGAACCGCTTCGATATTGTACGCGTTCAGTTTTTCTGAAGTCGGATATATTCATAACATCATTTTTCATATGCCCACACACACACACATATATCCATTCATTGTTTATTAATTTCACGTCTGTCTCGTGTGTACGTTTATCGTTTTATACAGAGTTTATGTTATACGTTGTTCATTGCTGTTTAATTTATTTTGTATGTTCTCAGACATAATATACATATCCTTGTGATGTACTATCTCCGGTCCTAATTATAAGACCTAATTGACTTTTTTTAGAAAGATTAAGGAAGCTAAGTAAGATACTTAATCATTTCATGTGTTGTGTATCCTTGGATTATATATTAGTTTATTAGTCAAACTAATTAGTTTGAAGAAATAAGAATAAAAATACTTTAGAATAATTTAATAAACTTCTTTAATCTCTTCAAAAAAATCAACTGGGTCTTATAATTATGAACGGAGGGAGTATTTTTGAACAATTTAATACGATAAACAAATTCTGTATGTATGTGTACTCGTGTCTCTTCAAAACATATTTTTAATGGTAATACATTACAATATATCAATCATGCATGAAGTACGTAGTATATGCTAGAATATAATAAAAATTATACACTACATCAAGTGTTCAAGCCTTCGATCTCTAGACACAACTAAATCGTATCGGTAGTTCCTCGTATGAACTAAGAATTAAAATGTTATGCCCTTTTTGTAAACTTGAACTACTTTCTTTTTTCGATAACATGGATCATTATTCAGTTTGAAACATTATCTAAGTGAATTATTTTCACAGCTAATTTATTTAAGGTTAGCAGGTTTATTTTCACTCTTACAACAAATTTAAATTATGGAACCGAATCATGAAACCATGGCGCCTTGTGATTTGGCTGGGGACAAGGGGCATTTTCTTTTTTTGACCAGCAAGAGGCATTTTCAATAGTCACGCATTATGATTCATAGCTGAATTTTTTTAAAAAAGGGAGAAAAGACTTGGCAATTGCGTTGGTCTTCTTTACATTGACAGTTATGCCCTCTCTGTTTGGAAGTATTTCCGAATCAAAACTCCTTTCGTTAATTGATTATTAATTGCTGTTTAATAGGCCATCACCCTCGCTTTCTGTAATCAATTAGCACTCTCCTATATATAATCCACACTTTCAAGAAAGAACATGTCAACAAGACGTTCCCTAATATAACTCTTTGGTCAAGTTTATTACAAGGCTGTTTTTATTAATTTTTGACCTTGAAGCTGTTTTTATTGGTTGATCCATTTAAAAGGGGAAATTGGTATTCTTAAGCATTAAGTCAGTAGACGGAAACATATGATGTATATTTACAGGCTTCAATTTAAGGTTCAAATTACATCCAACACAATAAATTATTTTTCCATTAGCAAATGCTAAATAAATTTTTAATACCTTCAACACCTTAAAATGTTTTTCCAATAGCACCGATTATAAATCTTAAAAATGATTTTTGTTATAGTTTTACCCTTGAAGTATTTTCTCATTAGTACCCTAAATTTAGGATATCCCTAAAAAAAAATACTTTAATGCTGGTTGTATTAAAAATTATTTTAAAATACTGGGTATTATAAGTAAAATACTTTAGAGTGTATTAGATATATGAAAAAATATTTTAAAATATTGAATACTGAAAAAATATTTTAGGGGTTGGATGCTACTTTAAGAAAATAATACGTTTTGAAATGAGGATATATTAATTATGTGAAAGTTGCACATATACTTTATTAGGTATATTTATACGATACAACATTGAACTATCGTTGTTTATAATGTACTGTGTCAAATAAGCCTACTTGTTCATATCTCGTCCACACTATTTGCTTCTTAACTTTAGGTTCCTTATGTTTCACAAAAGGAATATGTTTATCTGTATAACAATAACAATAATTAAGATGCGAACTGATAAGCACGGGCTTACACATGCAATTCCGTATGGGTTTACTAATATGCCTAATCTTTAATTAGCTACGTAAACCAACAACTGACTTTTTGAAGTTAATTTAATATATATAGTGCTTATCAGCTCCTTTGAATATGACTGATTTATACAAACTATATACTTACAGCAAAAATAAGCTAGATTTGTTCAGTTTTGCTGCGTTGTTCTCTGTATCTGTTTATTTAATATTTATATCTAATCAAACATATATATAGGATTTGGTCATATGTGTTAATCTGTGAGCCAAACTTGGTTCTGATCATGACCTGAATTACAAAAAAAAAATTACATCAAATATGGATTATGAATTCCCCTCGCGCATGCACGGATGGATGTGATCATGGCAGTGACAGATCAGTTTTTTTTTTTTTTTTTTTTTTAAACTCTAGTAAATTAGGATATGATCACTTCTAATCACGTTTTCATTAGTTAACTGACTGGTAATTCCTTATTTACATCAGATATGGATTTTGAATTCCACTCGCGCATGCACGGATATGATGGATGTGATCAGGGCAGTGACAGATCTGTTTTGTTTTTTAAACTCTAGTAATAAATTAGGATATGATCACTTCTAATCACGTTTTCATTAGTTAAATGACAGGTAATTCCTTAACCGATTTGTTTCTTTGAATTAGAGTGAGAACGATAGTAGATGTGATGCCTATATTTTTATTTTTATATTTAAAAATTTGTATAAAATTTGAGTAAGTAATGACGAATGGTCAAGATCAGCTGCCTTCTTGATTTGGCGTTAATTGATTTGTCATTTTGTTACAGGTTTGAAATTTTACTTTTTTTTATTTAAAAAAAAAAACTTTTTTGCTTTCATTCTTCTGAAAGAAGGAAGATCTAATGAGATAATTTAGAGAAATTAATGGATTGACCTGTGTGTTTGGAAACTTTAAAAGCAGTAACGTTGATGAAACTAGAGTCTGGAATGCAATTAATAATTAATTTCGATTTGAGTTTTAGAGCATGTAAACGTATTTGGATGGTAAATTGAGTTTTATATAACTCCATTAATTTGAACTTTTGAAGTTTGGACTGAAATTCAAAGATGCGAGTGGCATAGTTAGAGGATTTGTTGCCAGATTTTGTTTTATTGGCTGCTGACATACTCAACAACCATACAATATTGTATAGTTGGAGGAGTTTTAAGCCTTTAAACTAGCCAATAAATATGCGGCCATAAAAAACTTAGATTATTGTATGAGTGCAAGGCAAGAACATTACAAGTTGAATTAATTTTCAAAAAAAGGGGGAGAATAATATTAAAATAGAATAAGTTACAAGTTGAAGTATTTTTCACCAAAAAAAAAAAAAAAAAAAAAAACAGAGAGAGAATAATATCAAAATAAAATAATTTACAAGTTGAATTATTTTTCACGAAAAAAACAGAGAGAGAATAATGTCAAAATAAAATAAGTTACAAGTTGGATTAGTTTTCAGAAAAATAGGTAGTGAAGTATGCAATATTCAAACATTCCTGGATTGTGGGGTTTTATTTTCCTTTCGCTTTTGCTTGTGAACATTGCTGTTGACTTATCAGAAAATTACATAAATGCTTATGCATGTACGTGTTTTAAAAAAATTAATTTTCAAATAAAAAACGCATCAATTAGCTAGATATGGTTTGTACTTTTAAAAGTTGTAAAAGATTAGCTAAATATGGCGTTGATTTAAATTTATTTTTTGTCAAATCATTATACTTTTAAATTATTTTTAAATGTGAATCTATAATACTTTGGGAATTTTGAGCGTGTTAATAGTGCAGGGTTAAATAACTTATTTTGAGTCTCTGACTATATCGCCAGCCAAACAAACATTTAAACAGCCACTATATTTAAATTAACACAATCAAGAATAATTAATGCTTAAATTGTTTTAAGAATTTGGAGTATGAGATAGGTATTCCAACACGTACCACAGCCTCACGTATTGCTATGGTAGTTGGTCCTTGAAGAATGAGACAAAAGTGAAACATAAATAGTTACAAAACGCTGTATCTGAGGTTGGACTATGTTTAAATGTCCCATAAATGTTCAAATGTAGGGTATTGTAGGCTTATTGTGACCCGGCCAATGTTTGGTCAGCTGTCTCAACATATGAAACAGTGTTTGGTTTGAGGGTGAAGCCACCTTTTGGCCGCTAACCAATCATTTGTCCCTTTAATTAATTATTTCTCCTTCGATTATTATGGATCATTAGAGACTTGAGGTACCCCTGACGTCATCATCCCCTCCTTCAACGGTCTCGATTTGTTCGTTCAGCCTCCTCAATCATGAATCAGGCCTTTTTTAAGCCTTCTGTATTTTAGTATATTTATTTATTAAAAGGATATACTGTATATTATGCTTTGCGTTATAGTTCCTTTGGGCAAAAGTCAATCACTTCCCATAAGTTAACACACTCAGCCTTTCATTCCAATCCAATCCAATCCAATATATATTTATATTCCAAGACCCTCTACTTCTCTTTATTATATATTTAAATTAAATTAATCAGACTCAGGTGGGGTCCACACGTTTCCATTATTATAATTTTGGCCCTGCAATTTTTCCTTATTTTTTATTGGGTGAAATCCCAGCTACGTATGCACAAGCTACTAATTTAATTGGTCTTCAAAACTAAACTTCAAACATGATAACTTTATTAACTTCTAATTTTTTTAAATAATGTTTAGCGGAATATATTCCGTGAGAGCCGTGGAGGGTGGATTGAAATTTGTCTGTGAAAACATGAGAGCAAAAGCTAAGGACAGTGCCTCTGTGCGTAATTTAACAATTTAATCGTATTATTGCACTTAATTAATTAAAACCTTTTTTGACTTTGTTTTAATTAAATTAGGATTGCCTTAGCTCATTAACTTTATTCTCCAACAATGCCAACACACCTTGTCACGTGTAAGCCTTGAATTGCCATGCTTCTGTAGTCTGTACATTCATACATGATTCGCTGTTCGATCAAATCTAATCAATCAAGATATATATCATGGTTCATTACAACTGCTCTAGGTTCATCATATTATTTGAAACTTTTTTAATTTTTCAAATTACTGTAGAATCAATATCAAATCTACAGGCCTTCTCTGGCAAAAAAATTTCAATGCTATTAGAGGTATTAGTATGATTGTTATCATGTCAAAATGCTGAATTTTAAACACACTCACAATTATTGAATTGATGAATACAATATTGGACAGCAAACAACTAAGGCGCCATCATTAATATAATTAATTTGGGAGTTGGAACAATCAGAATCAGATCAGTATGCTTAGGTACAGATTGATGTTTATATTCACTTTCAGGATGTTTTGTATTTTTCATTTATACAATGTCGTTAAATGATTATGTCATGTGTAAATTTATCCAAAACGAAATATTCCATATGTTGGGCGGCATGGTATTGTAATTCTTTCAAAGGAAGTCACAGGTGCAAGTTCATTGATTCTGTGATGTACATGTACCTACAAAGTAAAACGTTCTAGATTAAGTCTCGTGTTTTTTTGGTTTAATCAAATGAAGAAATTTAGGAAATACTACTGTATATATGTATTTACAGTGGGCCACAGACACTTGAAAAAACTATCCCGTATGCGGAATGTTGTTTTCAATAATATATACAAATTACAATTAGAATTTACGGAAAAAGAGTGTTTACACTAATTTCTCTTCAATTAATTTCTCTACCATTGGATTGACTTTAAATGGTTAATTGGGATCTGTTAGGTAAAAATATTATTATCATTTATTATTTAATATTAGTATTACAATAATATTTTTAATATATTATAAAATCTCTCATTAAAACGAAATCCAATAGTGGAGAAATTAAGCGGAGAGAAGGGGAAGACATGCACCACCCCTTTCCCAGAATTTACTCACCTTGGTTTAGCCATGGACCAATAATATTACCTCCGGTCCTAAATATAGGAACACTTTTGTAGTGCAATTTTTACTACAAAAATGTACTTATAATTAGAATCAGAGAGAGTATTATATATGAGTGAACTGAGTTTGAATTCTAACTTATTAAAAAAGACTCATGATGAGGAGACATATCCTCACGAAACCTTGATTTAGATTAGTTTGTTGCTTTAATATATGATATTTAGATAATTAAAAAAAGCATCGAACACCTGGTGGCTCAAATGGTTTAAAAAAATAAAGTTAGATTTTTCTTTAAAGATGCTGAAGAGCTGTAAATTTAGAAAGTAACGTTATTAATACAATGGAAAAGTCATACATTTTCCAGAGGTGAGGAAAAATCAGACGTTCGTTTTAAAAGGAAGGTTCATGGAAATTTATTGGATTAATTAAAGTATTTTTGCAGCTTAGCTTCTTCCTAATTCGCTTGACTTGTGGTTGTGATTTGTGAATAAAGCACCTAGATTCGCTTCAACAGGCACACGTTCAATTACCACTCTTATTTTCGCCACGAACTGTTGCCGCCGATTCCGAAACATTTTCATCATCACCTATTAATTAAGCCACTCATATATGTATGTTCACACTGCTCTTCAAATGTTTCTGCACATTTCACTTTAGTTCCCCTTTATTTTTCAATATAATCTTTTTATCAATAGGTTATATATTCCGATGATGATGATGACATTCATACTACATATGCAATGAACTGGCGATTTAGCAAATTAAATAATTGGATTGGGAAGCATGCAAAAAAAAATTTTGTTGACACCTAATTAAATAGGAGGTTTTGAAGGGGGCACGAAACTGTCCAAAAATGTTAGGTTGAAGAAGGTAGGGGGTGTTTAAAGTTAAAGCAGTACTGTAGTTGTTAATGATTTTTAACGGGAAAGAAAATGAAGGGAGGGTCTGCTTAAGAATAAATTAGGAATAATTGTAATTGTCACTTTGATTTCCAAAGGGTAGATATATAGTGGGGGATACGACATACGTCATATAAATATAATACACGTATCCAAACAAAATACCCCCTTGCAGGCTTCCCCAGAAAGTTCCTTGCCCCCCACGGATCATTTCGATCATGAGCTGTAACCCTCCGCTATTTAACCCCCTCCATTTCCCTTTCTTTTCCTTCTCTTCATAATTAACTCCTCATCCTTCTTCTTCTTCTTCGATCTCTGCTATACTAGCTACACGACATAGATACAATACATACTTACATATATATCTGGGTTAATTTGATCCATGGAAGAAGCGGCGGCGGCGGCAGTACTGGTGGACAAAGGAGAGGCGGAGGCCCTGGATTTGCCTCCGGGTTTCAGGTTTCATCCGACGGACGAGGAGATCATCACTTGTTATCTGACGGAGAAGGTGCTGAACAGCAGTTTCCGTGCAACTGCAATCGGTGAAGCTGATTTCAACAAGTGTGAGCCTTGGGATTTCCCCAGTAAGTTCCTGTTTCTGCTTAATATATCTCATGATTGATTTGTCAATATGTGTGAAATAATGAACGGGTTGTTTGTTTGTGCAGAGAGGGCGAGGATGGGGGAGAAAGAGTGGTACTTCTTCTGTCAAAGGGACCGGAAATATCCGACGGGGACGAGAACGAATAGAGCGACGGAGTCCGGGTACTGGAAGGCGACCGGAAAAGATAGGGAGATATACAGAGGGAAAGACAATCTGGTGGGGATGAAGAAGACCCTCGTCTTCTACAGAGGGAGGGCTCCTAAAGGCGAGAAAACTGGCTGGGTTATGCATGAATTCCGATTAGAGGGCCAATTCGCTACTTACAACCTCCCCAGGGCAGCTAAGGTATATGCATACATCCAGTTTAATTTCATCATGAAATTAATCACTAATTGATAATAATATCTCCCTTCCTTTTACCTTTTCCGTGTCTGTTGGTTTGAAAGTTCCTTTCATATTCTGCTTTAATCATCATACATATTTGCTTTGGGCTTAATTGGCATGATGAGGGAGGAGAGAATCTTACAGATTGGGTGATGATGATGCAGGATGAATGGGCGGTGTGCAAGATTTTCCACAAGAACACAGACGTCAAAAAGATTCCTGAGCTTCTAAGGATCAACTCTCTCAGCGACCATCTTGTTGATTACTCTTCCTCGCTCCCGCCTCTCATGGAGCATCCTTCTTTCACTAACGCCGACCAGCCCGGCTACAGTGATTGTGGCCGTGAATTCAAGGATCAGCGGTCATCTGACGGTTATTATTACCCCGACTTCGCCGCCAACAATCAGACGAGGGTGATGAAGGTGGAACAACAAGACTACAGAAACTATGAGATGATGACGATGATCCCCACTTACTGCACCGGCGATGCCAGTCATAATCCTCTCTCGCGAGGAACAATCCAGAATAATCCGAGTTTGTGGGCTGAGCAGAATAATGTTGTGATGTCGGATTACAGGAACAGAGATGTGATGGGAGGTGGCGTGAAGAATGAAACGGTGTCGTGGGGAATGGATAAACAGTGCAATATGGAGCATTCTTCGATGGTGAGTGCGTCGCAGGATACCGGCGGCGTAAGCAATGACAGAAACGCCGAAACATCCTCGGCGGTGTCGTCTAGGAGAGACATCCTAGGAAGGAATAAGGCAGTGTACGAGGATGACTTCCCCCTCCACAAGCCTCCATCACTTGGCTCCTTTCCAGATTTGGGCTCCCTCTGGGATGACTACTGACATTCAACAACAATATTTATCAATCAGCTGAGATCAAGAGATCGAGAACGCCAGTTTAGTTTGCCTGATACTTTGTGGTTTTCTAGCTCAATTAGATTTTCAGACTATGCTTGTTTCTTTTTTCATTTCTGGTTTTTAATGTCTTGTATATTTATGCGGATTGATCATATTAGATCAAACAGAAGTTCTTGCATATATATATGCATATACTGTATAGATTGGATATCTATGATATCCAAGCCTTGTCTCCTCATAGATTTTCATTCATACAATCACATGCCAACAAGGGATTTGATCCATGGATACTCATGTTCATCTATCATTCTTTCGTTATGCTAATTAGTTGGTTTTGATTCATTCATTTCATCTTTCAGTTTCTCAATTACTACTAGTTTCTGGCTATTAAATTAAGTTCAACTTGTAATTTGTGGATGTATGAATTTATTTTTTCTTGAATTTCTCAGTATAAATTAATATATGTATCGTCCCCCCATATAAATTCTTGTTGAGATTCCAAGCAAAGAAGCCTGGGCATTCATTTAGGACCCTTGGCTTGAGGCCGTAATATTTTATGCCTGTCGAATATATCTATGTGACACCCCACCATCAAAGAGGGGAGCAGCATTAATTCCCAAGAAAATCGCACATTTTTCTTTTTAAAATTTCCTACTTTCGAATTTAAAGGTTCTGGCTGCCTAGTGCTTCCCACCAAGACCTGACTACTGTTTTTTCCTCAAAAAAATGATCGCACGCCTATTTTCCATTTGGCTTTCTCATACTTCTTATTACCTAGCTAGCAACACATAAATTAATTAAAAGCTAATACACTATAGTATTCAAGAGTGTAGACAATAGCTTATGATTATGGATATCGACAAGAATATAGTACACTGCTGGGATTATTTTAATAAATTGGGAATGCAGTTAAGAAACACAACAACTGGTTAATACAAAGGAGAGTGAATATGTGTGTGTGTGTGTATGCTTGGAATTTGAGGTAGGCGTGGGTGAAGTGGATGAAGCATGTGAAGAATTCCCTGAAAGTGTGCAGTGGATGCCTCCAGAAAGGGCTTTTAATTTATAGAATATTAGCATAGGGGTGGCAAATCAGGTACATAATTATAAAACTGTACTGAGACACAACAAATTAAAACTGAATCTTGTGTCTAAAGTAACCTCTTAGTCCTCACATGTGCCTATGCCTCCCACTGAGCTCCCATAAGTTGAGTCTCTGCTTTCTTTCCGAACCAGTTTTTGACATTTGCAATCCTATACAATATGTATCTATAGAACATGTTTTGTAGATTTGCATATCCATATATAAATATACTACCTTCCTCAAGCAACCTATATTCATTCGCTGTTGCTGGCCAGGCCAGCTAGCTTTGGCAAGAGGGCTTTGAATTAAGATTTCATTTCTCCACACACATATGAATACGTATGTACATGTACGTATTATTCGAATGCCAATAATAATGTATTTAAATGTATGAGACTGATCGTGTATAGTGCGGGAGTGTGAGAAGAAAGAAAGAGGAAGGCCTAATTATAAGCTAAGGGGTACGTAAGGGCAAAATACATAGGGCACGTGCCTACCACGAAGGGTTCATTGTGATTTCTCACCTCTCAAATGGGAAATAACTGCACATATATTTTGATTTCCATTCTAAGCAAAGCGTTGTTGTTTGGGGTTTTATGCTTGCGGGGAACTTAACCGCCTTAATTTGGTGGTCTTCTTCAGTTTCATTATATTTTATTCCACTCCTGGGGGCGAAAAAGAAGTAGTGTAGAATTGGAAAAGGATGAGAAAATGATTTATGAGAAGCAAAGAAATAGAGAGCTTAACGTCATATGTATTCATGGATGAGGGAATATAGATGAAGGGTGAGAGAGAGAGGAGAGAGAGGGAGGGAGGTGGATTGAAGAAGAAAGGAATTATGCTTGTATCTGAATCAGAAAACCCTGATTTGTTGCATGAAAACAAGGTGGGTGTGGGGGCTCAACGACCAATCAGGATTCTCCACCAATTCATCATCTATCACTGTCTCTTTGAAAACTATGTGGATTTCAGCAACACACACATATCCAATTTTATTTATTTACATATTGATGCCCAATCAACCTCAAAGCTTATGTCATCTTCTTCGCTTGATCCATTGACAGGCATTAATATAATTATTAACCTTTCCCACTTTTCCTCACCTATATGGCTTCTCTTTCTGTCAATTATTTTTAAAAGGGGACCTTCTGTATCTTTATCTTTGTCAATATGTGAAAATCTTGAGTCACTTGACCTTAACAATGAAATTTAGTTAAGAATAGTATCTCCTAGCAGAAGAGATCAAGGTGGGTGATCCTACCTAATTCTATGGTGCAATTTACAATTTTTGTTAACCGGTTTAATTATTTTCAAGTGAAGTATTAATGGAATTTATATATAAACCACATGCTCCACCTACAAAATTAAAATATATACGTCAGTACTCCTCTCCAATAATAATGCTTACCTGTACGTAGACTTGAAGGAGTCAGCAAAGTTCTCAAGTTCAACGGTTTACAATTATGAGATGCATTTGTAAACCCGTTTATACGATTTTGTGAGATATGATATGACAATTATTTGAATGAAATTAATAATAATTAAGGATCATCTTCAAACTTTGCAAAATCATAAAACAGTTGGTCTGAACATGCATGATTTTACCACACGGAGCTAGCCGGACCAAATTAACCTAGGAGAATCTTTCTCTCAAACATAATCATGTCACTAAACAATGCTTAATTTATGTGAGCAACGAATTAACATTATATGACATGTTCTGTGATGATCATGAATAATACTAATTAATGATGGCTGCCGGAGGGTGATTGCAACTTTGCCCCCTTTTTTTTCAATGGCTACTTATCATTATTAATCTTTGTTTCAATTATAAAGCCCGGTTCTATCATCTCCCAGAATTTGCATATCAATCATTATAAAGAATGGGACCAGTATTGATCATAACTTCAGAACTCTTATAATTATATTAGCTCAAATTATTGGGATTCTACATTTTTCCACTTCTATATTCACACTATATCACATACAATATAAACGCTTGAATAATGAATTAAGTACTCCACGTAATTATCCCAGGAGATGATTAAGATGCGTGCGTACGTGTGTCTGACACCGAGCCACACCTCAGTTGCATTCTTTATTGACTTGCCATCAATCTTAAACCTAAAATTAAGCAGTTTATTGACCAAAGTGTCAAACACGCACAGGGTTACTGATTATGAAATTGAGAGGAATTATAATCAAGCATCGCATATATATCAGTTATTGTTTCCTAATTAAATTCAACTTGAAGCGAAGTTAAATTTTCAAGGCTGCGTTTCCATGTATATTACCAAGTGGAGTCAGTGGTTGATATTAATTAATACTCTGATTCTATTTATAAGTTCACTTTGATAAAAAAATTTAGTTCTTTTTATAAGTTCATTTTGACTAAATAAATGAGATTATAACAATTTTACTCGTAGTAATGATAATGAGAGAGATTAGCTAGTCATGTTAGAAAGAGAAAATAATGAAAAAGATTTGACAATAAATTTTAAAAGGAGGATAAAGTTAAAAATTTGTTCCATAATCATTGAGATACTTACCTTTTTTTAGTATATGAGATTTGATCAAACTGAACTTATAAATAAAACCAAAGTGTGGCAGATATATGTACGCATTTTCAATAATTTCACGGTCCTATGAGACATCATATTATTAATCAGGCAGCATCAGCAATATCCCACGTCATATATAGTGTCCAGCTAACACAAGACTCGAGAGAGGAAACTGACAATCTAGAAACTTTTGTCTCTCTGTCCTTTTTTGCTTTTTTGTCTTGATCTCCTTGGAAATTGCATTATTTAACTTCCATTTCAAGCCTTCTTTTTCTTAGCAGCAAATTAAACTAATGAAGCTGAGTATGGCAAGGAAAAAGGGCAAAAAGAGAGACCCTAATAAAGCAGAGTCTTCATGTCAACATAGAAGAAAAGTAGAGTAGAATCTCTGAAATCTTTTCCATGTCATTTCCTCGCGCATCTATACTGAACTTTAATTTGTAGTGTGAATTCATTTGATGATCGACCAAAAAGTATTGAACACACTAATAGGATAGCACATCAATTTTTCTTTTTCTGTGTTATCGTGTGATTGATAAAAGTTGGACGCTGTCCGACTCTCTTTTTAGGCCCTGTTTGGCCAGTGAGAATGGGGTAGAGATTGAGATTGGATCAAAGTAAAATGTATTGTTTGGTAGGTGAGATTGAAGATAAGAAGGGATAGACAATTGGATCAAAACTACGTCTCCCCTGATATTGCTTTTTTAATCCTGAGATTACAAATTTACAAGAATTATAATAATTTTTGGACATGAGCACCCCTCTTAAATTTAACCTAAATTATGACTCATCTCTTTCCATTATTGCTTTCTATTAGGGCAGAGCAATGGGTGGGTTGGATAACCAATGCTCAAACCTATAACCCGCTCATTTAACTTTATACGGGTATGATTTAGCTCATACTCATAACTCAACTCATTTAAATCTGTGTAAATGGATTAGCACATACATGGGCGAGCTAACCAGGTTTTGAGAAACACATTTACATTTGACCATTTTTTTTTGAAAAAAAAAACATACATAAGTATTAAGCTTCCATGATTCCATCCAAATCCATAATTCTAAATTGTGAAATCTGAATCTTCAAAGTTCAATAATTATAATTCACAAACAAGAATTTAAATTTAGACAAGTACCATCATAACATAATTTTGATGTTCAAACTCTAAATTTTAAATTAAAATTAAGATTAGATTCACAGAGAAAAGACAAAATAAAAGAGAGTGAGAGATTGTGAGTCGGGCTATCAAGGAAAAATAAGTATTACACTATTACTTACAGTCCCCAGTGCCTATCCTTTGTCAATATATTTAATTTTTTAAAAAAAAAAATTAACTAAATGGGTGGGTAGGGGCAGCCGAAGGTGTCGCCATAGCCCTAAGTCTTAAATGAGTGGGTTCTAACCCAACCCATTATGGGTCTTTTTGAGCGGACTCAAGATGACCCAATTACATCAGGTCGCGGGGCGAGTTCACTAGGTTGCGGGTTTCTTGCTCAACCTGTTATGGGTCTTTTTGGGCGGCTCACCAGGCAGACGATGAATTATTGTTAACATTTGATGAGGTTTCTTCATTCTTTTTGTCCATGATTTTTGCTCCAGATACTATTTAATAGATGCCAATACAAAAGTCTAAAGTAATTCTTTTCTGATATGGAAGTTTAGACTATGTTGCAACCACAGAGCATACTTAGATAGAACATTGACATCATACCAATTGTTGTGGAAGCTGATAGCGACTTCGGCAAGTGCACCGGTCGTTATAAGTAATAAAGTAGTAAGAAAAAGATCGTCCCCACGAGGAATAGTACTCCAATCACTAATTTGCTATTTTCGCTTTAGTTGGATGAATCGAGTAATCAAAATGAGTTGTAACCAAACGGAATTTAAAGAATTAAATAAAGAACAAGAATCCAAAATCAAGAATTTCAAGAACAACTTTGAGAAAAGATGAGTAATTAAGAAAAACGCAGCTAGGGATGAGAATCCCCTATGTTCCTCCAAGTATTTGAATTGAATCCCTAATTGATTATTATTCCCATGATTGACGATCAATTCTCTAAAGTTAGACTAAGTCCCAATGTTTTGATGCTATCTTAGTCCGTCATCTTTGAAAACAACCTAATGTCTTAGTATTGTTTGGAAAGATCATATTTTTAAACCAGAATTATGAGATCGCATAAACTCGTTAGCCTATGTCCAGGTCATGCAACTCTACGATGAATTAACGGTTCTAGTTAAATGCACCAATATCTCTATTGTCATACACCAACCTATGAACAATCTAAAAGGTGGTCAATCTTTAAGAAAGCTTTAAGCAAAGATAATTCATTCAATCAAGAAAATAACGATCAATAAAGAATCCAACCAATTACTTTAAATTCGCATAGGGTTCATCCTCGCCCTAACTACAAAAGAAAACTAGCCAAGCATGGCTAGGTTAACAAAATGATAAAAGAGATGAAAATCAGACTCGTTCTTCAGAGATTGCACTACAAAAAAACTCGAAATTACCCACGGAATTACCCACGGAATTATTTCCGTGGGTAATTAGCCACGGATTACCGACGGAATTCCGTGGGAAATAATACAAGATGTTTTTCTAAAAAAAAAAATTACCCACGGATTTGCCCACGGAATTTCCGTGGGTAATTTCACGGTTTGAATTACCCACGGAATTCCGTGGCTAATCCGTGGGTAATGTTGGATGTTTTGAAAAAAATGGGTACAAGCGTATGGTTCGAACACGGGACGGGGAAGAAGATACAAAGTATCCTAACCAACTGAACTAGGAGATTTACTTATCTGTTTTGTGAAATTTATCTGTTTTATTTTAAGATTTTGCAATCCCTAAATCCCAAATAAAATTTGATTCCAGCGCCTCCCGAAACTCAGCCCTAAATCAGCCCTAAATCAATGAATTCCTCCCCCTCAGCGAATTTCTTCGTTTCTCTCCCGAATCTCAGCGAATTTCTTCGTTTCTCTCCTTCGTTTCTCTCTCGAATCTCAGAACTCAGCCCTAAATCATCGGCTCTTCCCTTCACCTCTCTCCGTGACCTTAACTGCTTCAACAAGCCCTAAATCTTGATTCGTCCCCATCGGTTACTTCCTCCAACTCCGGCGACCTTCATTCTCCACCATCTCACCGTTTGTTCGTGCTATAGTCGCCGACTCGTCCCAAACTCCCTTCCTCCTCCCGAGTCAAGGTCCCTCACCGCTTTTTTTTTCTTCTTCGTTTTGTGCCGTTTTGTGTGGGTGCGGGGATTAGCTAGGAACTAACAACATTTGATAACAAGTGCCTTCTAGTGCTTCCTCTTTTACAAGGTCTTTGTTTTTCCTTTACGCAGGGAAGGAGATCGAGATCCGTGTCACCTAGTCGGCGGCATCGATGATTAACCGAAGAATTAGCAAATTGAAGGTTCTCAGATGGATGATAAGCCCGTAGAAGGTTCCGCACAAGAATATTAAGAAGGACCAAAGGAGAGTTTCGCTCGAGGAGGAAGAAGGAAGTCGAATCCTATATATGCAAATTTAGATTCTACGTAAAAGGTGAGTTTCCCAAATCCCTTTCCATCTCCTATCTCTTTGATTTCTGTTGTTCGGGAATGGGGGAAAAGATTGAATCTTGACTCTAGAAAGGGAATCATCGATTAAATGAAAGAAAAGTGATGACTGAAAATTCTGTGAACTGAATCTAGTGTTTTTGTATATCAGGGGATACATTTGGTGCATTGGTTCTTTTGGTTTTTCCCTGTTCCAGAAATTCCTTATGTATCAATCGTAAATAATCAAAAAAAAAAAAAAAAAAAAAATCAATTAGGGTGCAATCGCTTTAACTCGGTAGGTTTATCTTTTGGTACCATTTCTTTTCACCGGGGATATAGAAGTAAAAAAAGGGTTGCACTCTTTGCATGCTTTTTTGGGTTTCTCCGGTTGTGCTAACCAAATAATACGACTTGTTGTTTTTGTATGAGTAGCTTTGAAATTCCTTGAAAACAAGGATAAATGCGAAGAGTAATTAACAAATTATGTAATTAGTATTGTTTGTTGTTAGTGCGAGAATGGGAGGTGATTTTCAAACTCAAACACCCTGTTATGGTGTGTATAGCGTCGGGTTCCACATCAAAATAAAAGGGGAAGTCTGTTTGGACTTTTGGTTTGTTGGTTGAATAAAACACTTGAATCTTGGAGTATATATATATAGGTCTATGTGTGTATGTCTCTCCTATGTATGCATGCATGGATGCATGTATGTATGCGTGTGTGTGTCATGTATAAGTGTGAATTTGTTGCTCTTGAAGGGCCGAGTTGGGAAGTTTCAGATTTATTATGGACCTCGTTTGGATTCTTAACTATGATTATACAAGAATGTTACATGTGCTAGCCAAGGTGTAATCGAATGAACAAAGTAGTAATTGTTTTAATGTGTGAATTAAAATCTGAAATTTCCCGAATATAGTATTAAAAGGCTTCACATGTACGCTAAAATAAGATGGTGATGAAGCTGCAAAGTGTTTTTACTAGAGAGGTATCAATATATATGGATTACTTGTGTTGATGTTAATGTTTATTTCAAGTGGGCATTCTTGTGAAAGAAAATTTCAGAATAGAGAAAGATGGTATACATGCTAGTTGCTAAGTTCAAGTCGGTTTCAAGATGCTGATTTATATTCATAAGTGCTTGAAATCGGTGATGTTTCATGCTAAATGAAAATCTTAGATGCCCCTGAATTAATGTTCTTGAGCAAAGATTTTTTATTCATGAAAATCTTAGATGCCCCTGAAATCTGTATTTGGCAGAGCTTTTCTCATAATTATAATGATTTCACTCCAACTCTATCTCTACTTCACCTAGCTGCAATATTTGCAACATCCTCAAGTCTGCTATGCGAGAGGTTAAGATTCAAAGGCATACTACTTGTATTATTGCTGCAAATTTTCTTGGTCATAGTGAAGTTCGATTCCTTAAATGGGTAAAACTACAAGTGACTTATCCCTGGTTTTTGTGCATACTATCTAAGATTAATGCTACACTAGATAATCTAGTTTGCCTTATCATGTAGTGAATCTTTGAATCACATCTTTGTCATCATCACATACAATTACTCTTTTTATAAAACACAACTTGCACATGTGGCTTGACTTTTTGCATGACATTTGCTTTTTCCTCTTCTAAGTCAAGCATCAAATCTTACTCTTGGTTTGCATGCCTTAATTCATAAACATTCCGACTTGCACATTTGCTTTTTCCTCTTCTAAAATAGAATGCTTGCCTTTTAGAATGGAAGAAGTCCCGAACATCGAAGATGGATGTATAATAGAATTAATCCGAGTACTAAATGGGTGACGGAAGAGTTTGAGCAAGGTGTTGATGAGTTTCTTGCATACGTATATCAATCACCTTATTCTCAAAAATGGGGAGAGCTTAGGTGTCCATGTGTGAAATGTAAAAGTAGGTATTATCTAAAGTTTGATGAGGTGAAGGTGCACCTTTATAAGAAGGGTTTCATGCCGGGATTATTATGTATGGACTAGTCATGGTGAAACACGAGGAGAAAATCATCGGTCCAAGTCTCCAATACCGGTGGCTCACATTCCCCACGGGGGGCATTTGAAAACCATCCTAGTCGGTATGAGATGATGGTGATGGATGCGGGCCAAGTTTTTGGGACAACTTTAATGAAGGTGCTTTGAAGAGATGCCAAATAGTAACGCAAGAGAATTTTATGACATGTTACATACCGCACAACAACGGTTATGGGAAGGTTGCGAAGAATCTCAACTTTCCACAACATTGCAATTATTAAGTATTAAGGCAACAACTAACATGTCTCAAAGATGCCTTTAATTTAGTTTCCCAACTCATGAGGAGGACACAACCTAAAGACACCCTTATGCTTCCAGACTTGTACCAAACAAAGAAGTTAGTGTCTAAGCTAGGTCTAGATTATAAGAAGATTGATTGTTGTGTGAATGGGTGTATGTTGTATTATAAAGATGACGCTGACGCCACCCAATGCAAGTTTTGTTGTGAGGATAGATATTCCGCTACTAAGTCTCGTGGAAGAAAAAAGAAAGTTGCAAGGAAGCAGTTGTTTTTCTTACCTCTCATTCCTAGATTGCAAAGATTATTTGCTTCTGAAAGAACGGCAAAGGAAATGAGATGGCACTATGAGAATCGTCGAGCTTCTAATGTTCTCTCTCACCCGTCGATGGTGAAGCATGGAAAGTTCTTGATAGAACATACCCGGACTTTGCATATGATCCAAGAAATGTGAGGCTTGGCTTGTGTTCGATGGCTTTACGCCGTTTGGGCAACTGGGAAGCAATATTCTTGTTGGCCTCGTGATAGTTACTCCTTATAATCTACCACCCGAGATATGCATGACACGAGAATATATGTTCTTAACGTTGGTCATCCCTGGTCCTAATAATCCAAAGGGAAAAATAGACGTGTACTTGCAACCATTGATAGATGAATTAAAGTTATTGTGGGATGTGGGGGTGTCAACATATGATGCCTCTTTGAGACAAAACTTTTCTATGCGTCTTCTTTGCACTATTGTGGACAATTAATGACTTTCCAGCTTATGGTATGTTGTCTGGTTGGATGACAATGGGAAGACTATCATGTCCTATATGTATGGAGAAGTCAAAATCGTTCCAATTGAAGCATGGGCGGAAAACATGTTTCTTTGACTGCCATCGGCAATTTCTTCCCCCATACCACCAATTTCGAAAGATAACTCGCCTTTTTAAGAACAGAATCGAGAGATCGCGCCTCTCCTCGGGTAAGTGGAGAGGAAGTTTGGGAAAGCGTTAAATATCCGCAAAGGTCTCGAGTATGGAAAAGCTATGCCAATTGAAGGGTATAACGACACGCATCATTGGACAAAACAAAGCATATTTTGGGAATTGGCTTATTGGAAAACCAATCTCATTCGACATAATCTTGATGTCATGCACATTGAGAAAAATGTGTTTGAAAATTTGTTTCACACTGTGATGGACACAAAGGGGAAAACAAAAGATAATGCACAAGCTCGAATGGACGTGAAAGAGTATTGCAGGCGGCCAAATGATGAACTTGTTGAAATAAGAGGGAGAATGGTGAAACCGATTGCAAAGTATACATTGAATTTAGAACAAAAACGACATATTTGTCAATGGGTGAAGAAGTTGAAGCTCCCTGATGGATATGCATCGAATCTATCTCGATGTGTGGACATGAAGGAAGTAAAGTTGTATGGAATGAAGAGTCATGATTGTCATGTATTCATGCAACGCTTGCTTCCTATTGCCTTTGCGACTTTGCCTGAAAATGTCTTGAATCCTATAGTTGAGTTAAGTCAATTCTTTTCAAAAGTTTGTTCGACAACCTTGTTGCGTGATCAACTAGAGTTGTTAGAGAAAAATATTGTTGTGACACTTTGTGCAAGTTGGAGAAAGTCTTTCCCCCGGGGTTCTTTGACTCAATGGAGCATTTGCCGATCCACCTTCCTTATGAAGCTAAGGTGGGAGGGCTCACATCCAATCTGGATGGATGTATCCATTTGAAAGGTATACTCGCCTTGTTTATGTAAGTGCACAATGACTTTAAGATAACAACATTAAATAATCTGTTGTTTGGAATTCTCTATATGTAGGTTCCTCTATACCTTAAAACAAAAGGCACGAAACAAAGCTCGAGTTGAAGCATCTATATGTGAAGCTTATATTGTTGAAGAGATGACCATATTTTGCTCGCATTACTTTGAGCGAGGTGTTCCACCAGGGATAACAAGACCTATTAGAAATGCCGATGGTGGAGAACCAGAATTCCCAACAATTTCACTTTTTAATCATCGAGGAAGACCTTCTAGGGCGTGTAATTTACGTTTCTTGGCGGATGAAGAAGTGAAAGCCGCGACCACATTCATTCTAATGAATTGTGATGAGGTGCAACCATATATGAAGTAAGGGATGTTAAATTTTCATAAATCCAATTCTGTTGAATATATGCATGGTTAACACATAACTTGATATGCGCTTCTTTCATCGAGACATTAAAGGAAGAGAACCCTCAAATAATAGACAATGAGATAGAAGCTCAAATCAATGATAGATTTGCATCATGGTTTAAAGATCATGTAAGTACTCAATGTTATGAATAAATTACCTAGAACAAACCTTATTTGACATGAGCCTTATTGATGTCACTTAGGTTGAAAATCCCGCCAACAACATTGAGGATTCATTTTTACATGACATTGCTTGGGGCCCAAAGAGAAGAGTGAGAACATGGGCTAAGTACTTCATCAATGGGTACAAGTTTCATACAAATGAAGTTGCCCTTCATAAATCAACCAACAATAGTGGTGTATGTATTAAGGGAACTGACTATACACAAGTAGAATACGACTTCTACGGCATTCTACAAGAGATTGTTGAACTTGAATATTTGGGTGTGACTATGAAGAGAGTGGTGTTGTTTAAATGTGATTGGTTTGATCCAACACCGAATCGTGGTACCAAGGTTCATCCACAATTTCTTTGTTGAAGTCCATGTATCGCGGAGGTACAATAAGTATGACCCATTTATTTTGGCCCAACAAGCAATGCGGGTATATTACATGCCTTATCCTTGTTGTCGTCACAAGGAAAATTGGTTATCTTCTTTAAGATCAAGGCTCGTAGCATCATTGACACTCCCGCATCTCAAACAATTGTGGGGCCATTTCAAGTGGATGAACTCGAAGTCGTATTACCAATAAGTGTGCATGAGGACACAAGAACTTTGCCAATACGACATTGTTGCTTCTGAAATTCAAGATGCGAATACGTGGATATGCCAAGAGATAACATGGAGTATGAAGAAGAAGAAGAAGAAGAAGAAGAAGAAGAAGAAGAAGAAGAAGAAGAAGAAGAAGAAGATACAGATATGATGACGTTGAACATGATGATGATGATGATGATGATGATGATGATGATGAAGATGAAGACGAAGATGAAGATGAAGACGAAGACGGAGACAAAGATGAAGATGAAGATGAAAATATATAAATTATTAGGTTTTATAAATTTTGTTGTTTTTTCGTTCTTGCGGTGACTTTTACGCATTGACTTGTAATTGATTCATTTTACTTTTCATTCAAGTTTGTCATGATTTATTACTTTCTTGTTACTAACTAAACTCTCACTATGAATTTTTCATTCTTGCGGTGACTCTTACTGCATTGACTTGTAATTGATTCATTTTACTTTTCATTCAAGTTTGTCATGATTTATTACTTTCTTGTTACTAACTAAACTCTCACTATGAATTTGTAGATGTCTAGCCCTGGCTCACGTCGTCTAGCGGCCAATCAAATTCTACACGGTCTTCAATTCCCAAACAACGTCCTAGGTGGCCTATTCCTCCTGTGACGACTACTTTATCTATACCTAAAGTAGTTAGACCATCAATAGCTTTTGTGAGACCCTCAGTATCTCCAGATGAAGTCCCTTCTCCTCACATGCCATCTCCTGGCACGAATCTTCACACCCTTCACACCCCCCTCTCCACAGGGGTTCGATAGTACATTACCCGGGGGTCGCGATCCCATAGATGGTCGAACATGGATATATCCGGAGAAAAAACGTAAGTCATCCGTTCCTTAAACTATTTCTTTGCATAAAGCAGTATATCATAAATCCTTTATCAAATTTACATTGGTATTGTTACAATTTTTACTAGGTTCAATCCTCCTGTTTGTTCTGTTCGGGATTTGCTTCCTGTTATTGAAGGGAAATTTGACTTCTATCCATGTCACTCATGGAAAGTTGTCCCTGCTAATTATAGGCAAATGTGGTTCGAAGAATGGGCGGTATACCTTATCCCTTATAATTTGTGTTATGTCTTTTTGTTACCTCATTATGTTTTTATACTCTATCTTTTTTCATTGTCAATTATGCGAGAGAAAATATAAGTGGCATCCTCAACATGAAAATGAAGTAAGGAGAATTTGGAACGCTAAATGTCAAGAAATCTTTAGAGGAACGATGTATAGAGTCGGGAGGGACTTCTTCCACCACAAGTGAGGCCACACTGGATTCCACGTGAAGTGATGAACCAATTAGAGAGGTACTTGGACATCCTCGACTATCAAAGCATTTGTGACATAGCAAGAACCAATCGAGCATCTTCCATAGGAGGTACTCAACATAAAGGGGGTAGTATTCCTAATAGTGAACATAAAAGGCGGATGGTAAGACTTTTTTCATCCGATTCACTCATCATTTATGTAATGCTTCATGTAATGCATCTTTATAAATACCGCAGGCTAATGATTTGGGAAGAGAGCCCTCGGTCTTTGAAGTGTTTAAAAAGACACATTATAGTGACAAAAGCTGGGCAATTTGCAGATCATCGTGCGGCTACAATGCATGTAAGTTCCTAACATCATTCACTTGGCGCTAGCTTGGAATATCTCTTAATTAATTAGCATAAGGAGCGAGATGATTTAGATATTTGTGTTTGCATGCCCTTCAATTAGGTGAACTTTTTTCAAACAAATTAATGATAATAAATAGTAGAAGGTTGTTTAATCTGCCGTTGTTGTTGCTGTCGTTGTCTGCATTTTCATCTACTATTAACATTATTAAAGGGTTCATGTTATGAATATGATACTCTAAAAGTATCATGCGGTATTTTGAATGATGAATATGATACTCTAAAAGTATCATGCATTATTAATTGTCTTCAAGCAATCTTCACACTCACTCGAGTTATATAGTTTCAAGACATTCAAGATATCATAAATAATTGTACGATTATTATTGTTATTATTATCGAGCAATTGTGCCTTTGTCGCCATGAAAAACCCTTGTGTTTTGGGTGTTGTTGTTTGGAGATTCACTAGCACTTGTTGCACAACTTAGGTAAATAATGTAGGCGATGTCTCGTACCTTATATATACACAAAAGTATATATCATATCATTTTTCCAAGTTCAAGTATGAGTTTTTGCTTATCGTACATACGAGATCAAAACATAGTCTGTCTCATTTATGTATGTTTTAAATCTAATTTACTCACATCGTATGATTTATTCATATGTTTTAAATCGGCCGTACTCTTTCTGCTCGATCTCTTGCCTTGTTATATATCGTTCTCTGCTTACATTTTGATTTGTTTTGTTCCTCGATGAAGAGAAATTCTTGTGTGTCTTGAGTCCGGGTCATTTATGCTCACGGCCAATTACATTATGACAGTCAAGGATCTTTCTCTCATCTGTCAGCCTACTTGTCACTTGCCCCCTCCTATAAATTATCTTGTAGCTTTTTAATGGAAAAAAATATTGAAGTTCAGTTTGGAAGTAGGCTGATAGATAAGAGAAAAATTCATGACTGTCATGATGTTATTGGCCGTGCATAAATGACTGTGGTGCTTATAACGTTCATACACACGTGTATGTATCGTATATGTATTATATAATATATAAAACTATAACTTAACCTTATCATTACCAACCGCATGTGAATGATAAATGCCCTAGCTATCACGGAAATCCATCTTACTCGATCGATCACTTCTTACGTGTTTTCTTTCAAAAAGTTGTAGAGATGAGACATTGGACGTGAACGTTAGGGTTGCTTTCTAACTAATAAGTCATAGATGAGTATGTTGTATACAAGTGAATCCTCCGTGTATTCGTTCGTTCAATTTAGAAAAGGGTTCTATGGAATAATAATAATAGAGCATGGTGAAGAAAATGTTTGAATCCAACACTTCGATCGAAATAATGCCCTTTTCCCTATTGATAATATTAGTTGAGTTAGGTTCCACTTTGGGCTCTTACAATTTTAGATTATTTGCATTTAAAAGAAGTGATGTATATTTTTATTCTTCATTAAGTATTTTGCAGCTTTACTATAGTTGCCATCTTTTTGAAGGCAATTGCAAGAAATTAATGGAATATAAAACCTTGGTACATTTGATTAATGATTGAAAGAAAGAAGATAATTTGTATTGTGGGATTTGGATAGTTTTTTGAATTAACTCGAAACATCTAAAGATTAATATTTTGTTTTCTTTATTTAGCTAAATATAGGTTAACATGTAACTTATGTATTTTGTTTGTAGGATGAATTTCGAGACGAAAGGAATCTATTAATTCTCGAGGAGGACATATCATGTCTAATCAAGATGAATATAATTTGTGGTTAGAGGTTATTGGTGGTAAGAACAAGAAGGGCGAATCTATGGGTTGGGATCTGAAGATGAAAATATTGGTTCTTCTTCCACCCCTTCTATCAACTCTACGGTGGATCCAGAAATACAAACGGAGATGACTCAAATGAAAGAAAAAGTTGCAAGCTTGGAATCAAAGAATGAAATGATTATGTCAAGCATTGCAAGCACTTGGAATTCACTTACCTAATCTCTCTAACCCTCCCACCAATGATGAGGCTTCCCATCAAGACAATGCAAATGATAGTTGAATATTTTTATTGCTTTTGTAAAAATTAACTTGGTAACTACTTGACGTTGTAGTGACTTTAAATTGTGACATTTATATGAATATGTGTTTTGAACTTGTTCACTTTTTCTATCTATATGATTTTTTTGTTTGTTTCAAATGCATTTTAATTATAATATAAAAAAAAGGCCTAAAAAAGCTCAGCAAAAAAAATAATTAAAAAAAAAAGTAGCATGACAAAATTTGCATAACTTACCCACGGAATTTTGTAATTAGCCACGGAATTCCGTCCCGATTACCCACGGAAATTAGCCACGGAATTCCGTCCTAATTACCGGAAATTAGCCACGGAATTCCGTCCCGATTAGCCACGGAAATTAGCCACGGAATTCCGTCCCGATTAGCCACGGAAATTAGCCACGGAATTCCGTCCCCGATTAGCCACGGAAATTGCCCACGAATTTCGTCCCTAATTAGCCACGGAATTCCGTCTCGGATTGCCCACGGAATTTTTCCGTGGGTAATCCGTGGGTAATTCTGATCGAAATTTTTGTCCGTCGGTAAATTAATTAGCCACGTATTTTTACCCACGGAAAAATTCCGTGGGTAATTCCGTCGGAAAAAATTTACCCACGGAATTCCGTGGGTAAATTCCGTGGCTAATATGAGTTTTTTGTAGTGTTGGGAAGGTTGACCTCCACAATGGTGCTTTGATCCTCTTTCTCCAATGTTGTCTGCGTGTGTCTCCGTGATTCCGATTCTCCTTTAATATATAATGCTCCTTCCTTCTCTGCGTCCAAATTGCGGCTCGTGCTTTCAGTCTTGCTCGCTTTTTCGTTCACAAGACACCCCCTTAATTTCTTGCGTCTAATGTATATTAATAACTTAGGGTTCGTGCTTTCTTTTCGCGTCTTGTGCGTTACGATTCTTTTTTTTTTTTTAATCTCCCATGGCATATTTGATAAATTATAACAATAAATTATATTATAAATAATATAATAATATATTATATTATATCATTTTCAATTTAATTTGTTGCCCTTATTGCTTTTCCTATATTTTCTCATCTCTTAGATCACATAATATCTCCTACACAAATAAATAGGATATCAATAGATTTTCTTATAATATCATTTTATCCTCTATTTAATTAAAAGATAGATAAGTACATAAAGATAACTAAATAAGTACAAAATATTAATAAATTCAATCTAATATATTCCGAATCTATACTTATTTAATTATAAAATATATACTTATCGAAGCCGAATACATAGAGTGTAGATGATTATACGAGAAAATTACAATACTAGAAAACAAAATTCCTAGATGACTATTTAACAGCACAAGTCAAGCTTTGATGAGTATTTAACCGCATAAGCCAAGCTTCAACATGACATATTATCTCTCTCATTAATATAAGACTCAATTAACCATTTTTATAAGAGATTAATGAAGCTAAATTAGTTAGTTATTAATAACACATGTTGCATATTATTTGATTATATATAAGTTCATAAATCAGACAAATTAGTTTGGTATAAAAAAGTGTAAATATAAATAGTCTAAAATAATTTATTTAGCTTCATTAATATCTCTAAAAAAATCAATCAAGTCTTATATTAAGGACTAGAAGTAGTATAATGGAAACTTTTACTTTGTATGAAAATTAAAAGAATGTTATAATTTATGACAAGCTTATATATTTCACACTATATAAAAATTCCCTTCATATTTTATGTCCTGCTTATATATGAGAGAGATGCCCCCGAAAATGTAGTCGAGCTTGTAAAATGTTATTTTCCCTTTCTTCCTTTTCTTAATCACAGGCTCCAGCTAGCACTCTAGAGGCTTTGGGTCAACAATTTTTTGGGGCAACTTTACAAAGTTGTGTTTTAAATCTTAATACCCAAGGGGAATGATGGGCTTTGGCACAACTTGTCAGAATGACTTGGGCCCAATAGGCCCGAACGAAATAAAAATGGCCACATGGCCCGAGTTATGGGGAAACGTGCAAGAGAAGGTGAGTGGAGTGATCATCGGAGCCACGTCGTTTTTATACCAAAACACATCCCTGGACCTGGTCAATGAATAAGACGAGACCTACCTTATACGCTACTCCATTTAATCCTTAATTTTATCCATTTCTTTATTATCTCCCGTTTTTCGCTTTCATACTCCTTCCGGTCTAAATCAAATAAATTAATTCTAAAAATAAAAATACTTAAAAATAATTTAATTAGTTTATAAAAAATTAACTCCATCTTATCTTATTGCCTTGTCGGTGATTGAATTATCAATAATGCATCTTTTGAGCATCCCACGTGTTCCGAGGGTGAACTTCAAGCTACACGTCTTCCCCACGGTCTCCTTTCCACCGTCCGATCTCATCCACCCCAGTTCACTTACGCGTCAATTGAGAAACTGTACATAACTTTTTCGATTTTCTGCGATATCCAGTACCACTACCAGTATAGGCAATTTGTTTATTTTTTCTTATTTGTTTCCCTCATCCGTTTTTCCTTTCTCAACTCTTGTGACCTTCTCTCAAACCGAAAGTTAGATTCCGTATCTCCATTCGATTCGATGGCGAAGGTTTCGAACCAGATTGGTTTGATTTCAACCTGGCATGACGATGTGAAACAACATCTTCACAAAATTTCTCTATGTCCAAAGATTCTTAGCTATGATTCTGGTGTTACATGCTCTGTGAAGAGATTTCCTTCTCTGAAACTAAAATCCCAGGTTCTCAGATCTCCATCCTTTTTGTCTTCCGAGCTCTATGCCAAAAACCTGGTGTCTCACGGGTACGCTCACAGGCGCGGCAGCGGGAAATTTCTTTCTCGATCTTCGTCATCAGCTCAGGTTGGTTATTCCCCCGTTTCTTATTTCCTTACGGTGCATCAAGATGGGATATTCTTTTTGGAGTTAAACTTATTCTATATACGATCTCGGCTTTAATCGTTCAAGCCACCATTTCTATCAAAATTATAAATTATAAATTAATGCTTCTATTCTAAATTCTTTTTATATTTCAAGTATGAATTCCCCCGGGGCTTTTGATCCCCATTTAGTTTCCTTCCGAGGATCCATTATGGGGAAATTTCTTTGATTTCCATCTTACGAGCCGGAAATTTGTGGAGCTTCACATTTATTGATTTTTTTAATTGAATTTCCGTTTTAATCTTGTTCCTGACATGGCATTCGCAGATGGCCCTTAGAATTGGTAAAGCTCAGAAATGGTGGGAAACAGGGCTTAAGCCAAATATGAGGGAGGTGACTTCGGCCCAAGACCTTGTGGACTCCCTATTAAACGCAGGGGACAAGCTGGTGGTTGTTGATTTCTTTTCTCCTGGTTGTGGTGGTTGCAGAGCTCTCCATCCTAAGGTATTCGCAGAGCTCTCTTGTATCATGGATTCACGTCTTTCTTGTTTATGACTTATAATTCTAATTTTTGGTTGGTGCTGCGATAGATATGCCAACTGGCAGAGATGAATCCAGATGTTCAATTCCTTCAAGTGAATTATGAGGAGCATAAATCTATGTGTTATAGCCTTAACGTCCACGTCCTTCCCTTCTTCCGCTTCTACAGGGGCGCTCATGGTCGTTTGTGCAGCTTTAGCTGTACCAATTCCACGGTTAGTTTACTCTTTTCTTAAGAATGTTTATTTTATTTTTCCTATTGCATGATCACATGTTTGATCTCTCATTCTCTCTGTATCAAAGCTTGGTTCTTATCCTGGTTTATCTCTTCCATAGTGGCTATGCGCTTCTGGTATGAACTGATTGTCTACTATGTTTATCTAGCCTTTGGGTATTAATTTTTGGGGTCCTTTTGTCTGTAAATTGTTCACCTTGTGGAAATGTTTCGCTCCTTGTGTTGTCTACAGGATTGTTCTAGTGCTGCATTATATTCAGAATTGCGATTCATATAATTTGTGCGTCGTCTTGATAAGAAAATGAAAATAACTGATAGAAACTGGTGGTTTAATTGCAGATTAAGAAATTCAAAGATGCATTGGCCAAACACACCCCAGATAGATGCAGCTTGGGCCCAACCAAAGGGTTAGAGGAGAAAGAGCTCTTAGCTCTGTCTGCCAACAAGGATCTGTCATTCACTTACACACCAAAACTAGATGAAGCCCCTGCACAGCCAGCTCCTAGTTCAGAGCCCCTTCCATTAGCTTCAGTCAGCCCCAAGTCTTGTGAAGGGGACAAGGAGAGAAGTCTGAGCACTGCTGGTCGTTGAGGCGGTGAATTTGTAAACATGCCTCATCTCTTGATTACAAGCCTTGTACAGTGTATTTTTGGCTTATAATATTCTAGAAGTATAGGTGAAGGTGTTATTCGTTCCCTTGGCTGCTTCAGGCTGATGGATTTGTTTTTTGGGATCCATGCCTGGGTGGTGATATGACTGTAATAGGAAATTAGGAATAGAAGTGCGTTGTACACTGTCAAATTGTATCATGTGCTGTAATGTTTGTGGTATTCCAGGATGCATATCATTCTATTTTCCAATAGAAGATCATACTTTTGTTAAGTTCAATCCGTGAGCCTCTTGTTTCCTGTTATGATTCAAATGCGAAGATGAAATGGTTGAAGATTTAGTTTTGAGGGTTGAATGTATGTATTTGATGAACAATCCGTTATTTGATTGAGTAGCTAGGCTAATGGCAACTAAGAAAAAGAGGAAACAGGAGTTTGGTGTTTGGACCCACTCCTCACCTGTTTCTGGGGGTACCGGAGGCCATGGAAGCTTCAAGAAAATGCACAAGTGTCTGGTACAGGTGGGAAGTTCCCACGTATCGGTGGTGACAGATGCTTGAAAGGACGCGTGGATCGTGTTTAGTTTGACATATCACATATGGCAGGAAAACAAGTTATGTGCGTGACGCCGCTCGGCAATATTTCAACCCCCCATTAGATAGATGGATCTCAATATTGCTTTTGGATCTGACACAGTCCATGTGTCCCAATATAAATCCACTCGAAAATCCATTTCTCCCAAATTATCTTCTTTCTCATACTTGAAAGCAACCTCCATTCATTTCTCAACTGTTGCGATTACGACCTACGCGCTCCGCTTTGATTTATCATTTAATTATTTGTTTCTTTTAATTTCAATCCTGTCATTTTCAATTCACACTATGCTCCCATCGTTCTCGACTGCTGTGGTGGAAAATGATTTTGGTTAAGGGGCTCGTTAGTTTTCAAAATCGCCTCTTAATTTATTTTCAAAATAATTTCTCAAATGCATATTGGACTTGTTATGATTTTGGTTAAGGGGCTCGTACGTATTAAATTGCGTTGCTTGAATTCTACAGAAAGAGGGAAGGTTAATCTTAACATTCTGGTTAAAATCAATAATATGGAAGACTAAGCGACAATAAATATGACTGCAAGAAAGAAAGATGGGAAATTCTTGTATGAAGCTGATTTGATTTGATACGTCATTTATAGTTTAATCAATTAAAATACAATAACATATAAACTGATTTAATACCTCCTAAATATTAATTAGTATATTAATAAAATTAAAAGATTTCATAAGATTGACTTTTTCAATACTTATGAAATCTTAAGAGGAATTTTTTTTTAAGAAAGATAAAAATGTAAATCACATAAGCAGCCAACTAAAAGTAATATTAGTTGGGTTGTTGTATTTTATTTTTGTTAGACTACGGTGTGCATGGTAACACTCCTCAGAACGACTTTTTCTTAATTTTTGTGCTCCGAACACAAATGGATGGGAATTGTGTTTGATAAATCCAGTTTTTTTTTTTTTTTTTTGGGCTTCCTGGATGAACCGGGTTTATTTTTTATCTTTGGGAGTAAAAAAAGAAACTAAAAATTTTGGCTTCTCTATTCCAAGGCAAAAAATCGAATTTATTTTTCCCTCAATCGAAGTAGAAATTTACCTTCACCACCGCCGCCGCCGTTGTCACCCCCAACACCACCGCCGCCCCCACCGCCATCGCCACCGCCACCGCCCCACCACTATCGCCATCGCCACCACCCCACCGCCACCGCCACTATCACCACCCTTGCCACCACCACCACCGCCTCACCGCCGCCACCGCCCCCACCGCCACCGCCACCACCCCACCGCCATCGCGCCCACATAAATAATTTTTTTAGGAAATTTAAATTTAGGTTTATTTGTAAAGTATAATAATTATATTAATTATTAAAGAAAAGGGGGTAAAAATAACTCATTAATCCTTCATCTTCCTCCTTTATTATTTTTTTAACTCTAAAACAAGGGGAGAAAAAATGTGTTACTAAACGTAATTCTGATTCTCGGAGTAAAAATAAAATGGGTTAACAAACGTAATTCGATTCTCGGAACTCTTCCAAAGCACAAAATCGAAAAAAAGCTTTTAATCTCGAAACAAGATCTTTGTCAAACGAAATGGTTGCCATGTACACCCTACAAAAGACATGGTGAACCAGGTTTACCTAAGAATTTCTAAAAAAAGATAACAAAATGATTGTTTGACTTTGAGTTTTTTTTTAAAAAAAACCACAACCTGTAAACATTATATTAATTCTTATATATAAAAAAAGGGGCTAACCATCAACAAGAATCACCCATGGATTCAGACATTCAAGATTCAGGAAACATCCTGTTTATACGCTAGTAATTATTGCATTTTTCTAGCTAGATACAAGTATCTTATTAGAAACAATCTTATTCGATGTATTATTATCATGTATTAAATATAAGTACATCTTTTAGAGAGATTTAAATATTTATTCATACGTCATCACGCTCTAAGAAAGTGAAGAAACTAACTCATTCCCTTAGATACATCCCTTGAAATTAATTGTGACAATTATTGGAGAGGTACATATGGCTGCTGTTCTAATAGATTAATTCCATTTAATCAGTAGGACCAAGTCTATTTTTCCTCATCATCAAAAATCCAAAAATAATATATATATATATGTGCATGGAGTAGTCATGAATGGAGCTACCCTTGCTTTTGAGGATATCTATAAGCCAGCGCGCGTTTCCTTTCACCTGACTATTTGAGAAAGTAGCGTGATAGTTTCATGTAACTAATGGTTTTAAGAAACATTTCCACTGTGGGAAATGAAGCAAGTTTATAATTAAAAGCATTTGCCAATTATCAGAACAACCGGAGAAACATAGCATTCCATTTAATAGACGTACAGACTAGAGTCAATTTCTCTCGATTTTACAATGGAGTTTCCCCCCAGTAATTTCAGTGGCTCGAAAGGACGTACGCCAAGCAAGTCAAGGCCTTTTTTTGGGAGAATGAAACTGAAAATCTAAGTCATAAATCATGAGCCACACGAGCTTTAATGTGATGGCCCTGCTCATCAATGGTACCTGTCAACTTCATTTGACCAGTAACCTTCGGCAACGGAAGTCGAATATAACCGTTACATGAAAACTGATGAGGGGGGAAAAAAACATTTTAATTGTGAAACTGATCTTTGAAAAAAAAAAAAAAAAAAAAAAAAAAAAATTGAAACTCATGGAAAACGGACCAAACCAAAAAGCTCTGGTTTCTAATGAAACAAGCTTATTATAATTATACACTACTACTTCAGCATTGTACAAGTGAAATTCACAGATTGAACAGTCTGAACCACAAGTCCACTTCAAAGAAAAAAGCATTCTTCATACTGCAATCATAGAAAGAACAATTAATTAGCTCCAACAGAAAATAACAGTGGGATATCGTACTAAACGCTCCCAGAATGTCATTAATATAATGTGTAGTCTAGGGAACCAGCTTTTGTGCCTATCCAAAAGACAGGCGGATAGGCACCAAGTGCTCATCGAAACTGGTTCTCTTCTTCTTATCTGCATATGACTAGTACAGAAGCAACAGTTGACAGAAAAAGAGAAGATTCACATAGTTTATACTTCCAAAGCTTCACGACTGTAAGAAAAACAAGTGCTTAATTATTATATAATCACCATGAGTTTGCTAGCTAGCACTGAAGATGAAAGAGGTTCAATCTCTGTGTGTGTGTGTGTGTGTGTGTGTAATCACCACCAAAGAAGGCCTGGCATGAGAAGCAGAAAGAAGCATGTAGCCAAAGACAACTTGCCCGATTTCATGAACACCAAGACAAAGTCATGAATATACAGAATCCGGCAAGTCATCCTTGGCTGCACTCCCCTTTCCGACCCTACATGCAAGGCTCTCGGTGGTTCTCTCTGATCAATATGAGGTGAATACTAACTCACAGGACTTGAGAATTTATAGATAAATCTGATGAGAGGAAAGAAGAGAGAGAAATCATAATATACAAAATAAATAATTGTATATATCACCGTTCACGTGACAGACGATTCTTATCTGGGCTAACATATATCGGTTTCTCTGAACACAAAATATAACCGCACTGGACACACACACACACACACATATATATGTATATGTATATGTATCCATGCATGTACCGAGGCACACTTGAGAGGCAGCCTATCCAAACTTGGCAACCAAGAAATGCACTGTCATAGAAATTGTTGAATCCTTTTTTTCTTTTTATTCTTTGAAACCACAAAGTGATGACCGTATCCTCAGATCTCACAGAGGTGGGTGGGTTATATGTTGGTGCTCACATGTATGCTGCAACTGCGGCCGATTTTATGTGGGCGTTTTTAACTTCTCGTACATCGAGGTCTCTGTTCAGCACTCAATTATAATGCACTAGTAACATATATTTAGATACACTACTGCTGTTTGTGTATATTGTATATATATGTAAATTTATTCTGAAAGTTTTTGCCTAGAACCAATATCACCTGAAAATTTTAAAACTTAATAATGTTGCCTATATGATTCAAATATTGATGTTTATAATTAACTTTTTATTAGTAAGGGTGTAACGTTACTCCATTTTAACATTTTTAAATAACATTGAACTTAAAAAAAATTCAGAGTAACATTATTGATCCTCAACAAAAATTTTCGGATAAATTTGTACATGAACCCTATATATATAGGGTTTGGTTCGGATTCCTTTTTTCTCTGCCACTACTCTAGGGTTCCACCTAAACAGGAATCTGCTTTTCATTCCCGGCTCACGTCAACTTTGTTCCCTCTTCATCATCTTCTGAACATATACGACATTTTTGCCACTCTCATATCTGAATCAGCCTAATTATGGTACCTTTCTTTCATCAGGATATGGGGTCCTCTCTAACATAGGTACTACATATATATGCACACAGCTATAATGAGTACAAGTTTGATACTTGTGACTAGAAAAAAGGAAATATTGGAGATTATTGCTGCATTATGACGAGGATATGGGGTCCTCTCTAACATATGCACAGTCATAATGAGTACAAGTTTAATACTTGTGACTGGAAAAAAGGAAATATTGGAGATTATTACTGCATTATGAGGGGTGTCAGATATATATACCCCATTTAGTATGTATATCAGATTATCAGTAAGAACTAATTATAACAAAAACGTATACTGTCCCTGCAAGCTAGCTAAGCTATAAGCTATATTTTATCAAAATGGGAAAAATCTAGGAACTCTCAATCATCATGCAAGAAAAATGTTTTTTTTTTAAAAAAAAAAAAAAAAAAATTCTATGTAGACAGACAATAACATGATGGCAAAGTTGACAATTGACATGCGTATTTTTAATTTCGATGGAGATGGACAACTAAAGATTAAAGATTCCTTACCATGTTTAAACACTACTCTATATATATCTATACATGCCTGATAACTCTAAGAGGTAAGTTAATTCCCATTCCTATCACTTATGTTTGGGAATATAGAAAAATTGGCATATATCCATTTTTTGTGGTGGGGTAAATGGTGAGAGCGACATGCTAAACATGAAGGATTCATTGTATTTCTAAGTGATTTTACTTTTAGTCTTTTCTTCTTTAATTGAACTTGGACGCTGAACCGACCATTATTATGTTCAGACTTTTTCCCCTAGCTAGTATTGTACGTATGATTCAGTTGGAAAGAGACTGAAAAAGCGGTGGGACTCATGCTTGTGAAATAGACCCCCCAACATCACTCTCTCTCCTCCCCTTACTAGAAGATACGGTTGTTACAAAGAATCCATATGTCCATCATATATATATATATATTTGAACATATTAAGCTAGTAAGTATGTAATTAAACAAGATATGATTCCCAAATCTACACAGCTCAGATTATGTTGTAATAATACTCCTCAAAACAAATGTCGCGACCAAAGAATGTTACTTTTTGGTTATAAATTTTCAAACTCTTATGGGAAGGCATGCATATCATCTAGATAAATTTTCTTCTTTGCGGGGGTTCTTTAATTCTAGATGGTATGGATTTTTAGCTCTATTTCAACTTCCTTCAAATAATCCCAAGAAGAAAAACAATTGGGAGAGTAATAGAGAATTTTATAGCTAGCTAGGATCAAAACCGTGTGATAGTGGTACTAAAAGACAGAGAAGCCGACATATATTTTTTGTATTACAATAATAAAGCGATTGATATTGAATTTTTCGTTGTTCTTCTTTTCATTAAATCTTTCCTGACATGTTATACGAGTATAATGGTTGTAGATTGTGAACGTGAAGGTCATTTCCAATGGCAGCAAAGAGTTGAAATAATATAGAAAAAATTTCCGCTGCTCTGATTTTCCACTAATTTGCACGGGTCGTCAATGAAGATATATCTGAAAATTAGCTCAACGATTTAATAATTCCCATTGAGAGTTTCATGAATCAGCAGTACCTATAGATCTCGCCTGTATTTCTAGCTTTGCTATATCTGTTTTATAGGCACCAGCAATGACAGAATCTCCTGCTTTTGTTGTAGCCTGTGTCAAAATAACTTGAATGCGGCTCCCCTTTTCTTTTGTTTGTATTTCTATATTTTTTCTTTAAACTCATGTACATTCACGACTTTGTAGTGATCTGTCTGTTTATAAAGACGCTTTGTCAGTCAAAGATTTTTTTTTTTTCTTTTTTATTTTAAGCACTTCATAACTATTGAATCGAGGCAGTTTCAAAATGGGTTTTGAACTGTGGAAAATATATTGGTTATTATAAGGGTCATACTATCTGTATAAATATACATGCAATCAATATATAATCCAAAATCTATAGAAAGTTACACTACTCATAAATAATACTCGTAACAACGTATAGCTCACCTTAAATCTCATGCAAAACATAGCTCACAGTCTAGTTTGTGATTGTTGGAGCAATTTATTTTGTTCGGCTCTTTTGGGCCATACTAGACATATACATAATACAGACTCAAGTAGTTGTCTCTAATGTGGAACTATTGCTGGAGGAACTCAAACCTGATGCATGGCTTCTAAATTATCAGCTAGCAATTCCAGCTAAATCCATTCAAGTCAAACTGCTCGCAGTTAGAAGAAGCATCATTTTTATCGTGAACATTTAGGTCCAGTGTGGTTTCATAGTTAGACATCCTATAGTCTTGAGAAATTTTCTCACAGTTCAGTTTACCTGTCACAACCCCATTTTCTGCTCTCTCCTTTCTCAACAACCAGCTTTCTTCCTCTTCCTTCAAAACATGCGGTTTCCCCAAGCTTTCTTCTTCTCCTTCAAGTTCAACATCCATGGATATGAGTTTTGAGTTTCTTTTATGTTCATCGTTTGGTGGGGAAAGAAACAGCATTTTCTCCTGCAGCTGGTCACATAATGTGAGATCAGACTTCAGAAGAACAGGCTCTTGTGTACCGTCTTTTGATCTTAAAAATGAAGTTCCATCACATAATCTCAAATTTAAACCCGTGTAATGTGTGTCTTGGCCTCTCTGAGATCCTTCACTACAATTGGTGGTTTTGGTCACCACTTGTGCTTGCTGGGGCCAAAGTGCCTGTAATTCTTTCAGCTCTGAAAATGCGGGCTCTATGCATTGAGTTGATACTTTGGATGCCAGTTCAGAGAGTTGAACCTTAGCAGCTTCAAGCCCTGATGTGCCAAGATTCTGTATCTCTAATGTCTCTTGGGCTTTCTCCAGCACTCCTTGGAGATACTTCCCTTGAGCCTCTATACGAAGCTGCAAGTGTCTCTGTACCTGATTAAAGATTTTGGAAACAGTTTTATACTCATCAAAAGTGAACTAATCACAGCTTAGAATACACAAATATTGAATGCAAACTTTTGGAAATCAAGTTGATGTTCTATAATGTCTTATACCTCGAGCTGTTCATGCAGCCTTCTTTGCACTTCAATTTGCATCTGTAGTGCCTCATTTATTTCTAGGTTCCTGGATTCAAGGCCCATCCTTGTTAGGAACTGAAAAATACAATAAAAGAACAATGGATACTTGATGACTGAAAATCTGAACATGGCAAGTTATTATGTGCTATTACTTGTTTGGCTGAAGTCTGATACTTAAATTTTCCATACGGACTCCACTTGTCTCAGACGTTTGGCTGGCTGCTTCTGCAATTTAAGTCAATGAGCTGAATTCTTTTCCAAATTCTATGATTCATATCAGATAATTTCTGCACATTTGTCTCAAGGAACTTGTGGAATACATGGAAAGGATATGATGAAATATTTCCCTCACCATTTCTATGGGTTCCACTATTGCCCTGTCCATGCAAATTTTGACTGAGTCTGTATTTCTGTTGTCCAGAATGGATTAGTAATAACTAAACATATAAAAGGGTTACAAAGTTTGACTTTCAGTGCAGAGTAAGTTCCATCGCATAACGGGTTTTAAGGCTCAGATTTTCATAAAACAAAAAATTGCTTTGGTTTTCCTGTGTAATAATTCGGAACAATCAGCCATCTACAAGTGGGAAATTTTATCTTGTTCTTCCTGTTCCTTTAACTAATTAAACTGATGATGTCACTTACATAACATTACTGTGTGTGTATTATCAATCTAATCTAACTGAATATGACCAAATTGGAGAGGACCTGGATCCTGGAAAATTTAAGGAACTTTCAAGGTAAAACAAGAAAAAAGGGTACCTGTAGATGACTCTTTAAGTGGTATAGAGTAAGTCCAGGAATCGCCATAAGTTTCAATACTGTTTTTGGTGTAGCTTCTGCAAGGAGAGTGTAGTTATTACTTATAAGGATTAGATTCAAAATAAAGATATTTCCTAATTCACAATAATTGAAGTATAGGCTCACTGTCTGGCCCTCCTAGATGGTTGACCGCTTCTACAAAGCGTTCATGGAGATCTGGTGTCCATTTCAGCCTTGGCTTAGCATCAGTTGAGAGGACAAGTCCTGAGTCTCCATTTCCACTTCCACCATGGACCATCATATGCCTCTCAGGAGGGTTGGACATCCTTAAAGAGTGAATGTTCTTTGCTTGTTGTTGATGATGATTGTACATTCTCTCTGTACTATGAAACAAAATCATCTTTTTAATCAACCCAGAAACACAAACAGTTATATTAAGACGATCAAAATCATCTCATTACCTGGAAAATGATACTTTTCTTGATTCAAAGACCCCGAGAGTTGAATTTGCTGTGCTATATTATTCAAATGCTATTCCCTTTGAGGTTTCAAATATGAGTAAATCTTTTTCTCTCCTTAAACAAGATTTTAACATGCCTTGGTTGTACCCAAGGATGTCCTTATAAAGCAAGTGACCAAAGAAGGGGCACCATGTGAAGCATAGAATCTTATACAGAAGCAACTCAATTTAAAACTGAACTTCATACGATATTCATAGTTACTTTAAAAAAAAAAAAAATTTATTGTTGCCTCTATCTCTCTCCACTTGCACTTTCCAATCCAGGGAAACTCTTCCCAATAAAACTATGTTCGTTGTACTTTCCGAAACACCTCAAACGTTGCATTTGGTTCCAAAATTGACCCATCAACTCGTATCTGCTTGAGCCTGCATAAGTTTTTGTCCTTCTGGCAAAGGTAGGAACCTCATTCCAAAAGTTCAGAGGAGAATTTTGTGTCTGGGATCACAAATTAAACTTTTTCTTTTTCCCTCACAGCATCAAAAACCACACTTTTACCTCCCTTTTCCTCATGGAAGATTCTTGCACTCTATAGTCTTTGTCACTCACCTGGTGTGGTTAATTTACTTACATCCTTAACACTACTAATGTAATCTAAACAACTGAAGGGTTTGGCAAGACATTCTAAACGAATGCAATAACTGGTTATGTTATAGAGAGAATATGGAAAAAGAAGATTCTTTATGACTGGGGCACCAAGAAATGGATACTAAGTGACAGATACATTCAAGAAAAAGAATAACGGTGGAGAGATGCTCCTCAAAGTCCTTAGAGATTTTTCAAAGAAAAGAATAGAATAAGAATACAGTTCTTTTGTTGTCTGGTTCGATAAGTTTTGTGCATATGTAGACCACAAAGAATAAAAAATAAAAACTAAGGATCCAATCCTTTTGGTCCCGCCGGCTGAACCGGGACCAAAGTGACAAAAAGAAAAAACGTGCGAATGTACCATCTTCACTTGACATTCATGCTTGCTTTTTATTAAATACATTGGCCAACATTACCACTTGTCCTAGACTTGTGCTTGGGTTGAAATTTCAGGTTTTCCTTTAAAAAGTGTCATTGAACTCACAACTCTACAGACGTGAAAATTCATATACATATTATTCTTAAACCTGCAAGTAGGTCAAAAAAAATATGGATTCAGATATACAAATATATCAGACTCTGAATCAGAGTAATTGGAAATGTTGAAAAATAGTTTGGTTTGATTCATTTTCAGGATTTATGCCCCCAACATGTGTCAGTAGTTAATGCATTATGCTTATGCTGTTTTATTTGCAATGTAATCCATGCATTTAATAATCAAGAATAATTATTTTAGACCAGCGCATCAGTTATGTGATCAGCAGCTAGTGCAGAATAAATTCTACCACTTAGGACTGTACCCAATATGTAGAAAAATGGGTTTGATTGATTATTCAGAACGTACATGATTACTGAGTAAAGATGCAAAACATTTCAGGGCTTGATTTTAGGTGCCTTTCCTTTTATGTAACTTTCTGTAATTTTACCAAACCCCAAACATACACGCGTAGACCTTTAGATATGAAAAATGTCAAGAGTTGGAACTCATTTAAGGAAGTAGCTGGAAATCATATTCAAACCAATGATAAGACACTCATTATTGTACTTAATTATGTGACCAGCAAGAAATTCCATTGGCTGAAATAGGAAGTACAGATTGGACATTATTGCTATTCCCCATAATGTTCGGAAGGCGGTTAAGCGCACTTCATGGCATGGGTAGAGAATCTTAAACTAGAAACCTAACAGATCTGATTCTCAAATCAGGAACTTAATTGTTCTTCTCTAAGATCCACGAAAAATGGGTTCCCTATGCCCACTAAGCTGTTGCCTTTAGCAACTGTAGGTGGATTCTTTTCAAGACAGTTTAATCAGTTATGACTAAGCAATGTCCTTTCACTACAAGTTTGTCAGGTTTAATGCTTGCTTTCCAGCGGCTGAGGCCTTACTACTTGTAAGGATTGATTTAATGGCCATTTCATTTCACCAACCCCTGTTTTGTTATTTGATCTGACTTGATTTCTGTGTCTCGGAAAAATGCTCTGTTATTGATTTATGCTTGTGAGGGATTCTGATAAGAGATTGCTGGAGATTATTGAAAGCGGCAGGCCTCCACCATGAGATAATTTTCAGGACCTGTTATGTAACACTGCATATATGCTTTTATGAAGAGAATGTGATTCCCTTGGGGAAAGAGAACTGAAACATGGAGGATGAGCTAACTAAAAGTGAGTTGCAGAGAAACCAGTTGACGAATACGGCAACAACAGATGATTCTGTAAGTACCAAAAACAAAAATAAATAAATAAATAAATAAAGAAAAAGAAGAATGCCCCAGCGATAACCCAAAATTATCACCAGATTCGATTTTCTAGTTTCTAAGGGAAAATTTCACGCCTTTCTTGCCCTCTTCTTCTTAATTTTAATTATGATATCAATTTAATTGGTTAGTGTACCTTTAAACTCTGCATCTAGTCCCTCGGTGTTACTACTATTAGTCTCATTAATAAAAAAAATATGATGATTTACAAATTTAAATGGTGACTCCGTTATTTTTTTCTTTTTTTTGGGTTTGCACCTCCGGTGTCCTGAGCCAACCCCTTAGGGAATTATAAACCTAGACTAATCCGGATCGAGATCGGGTGGTCTCTTTAGGAGGGAAGCCTCTATCACCCAGTACACTGCATTCCCATGTCCCAAACTTGAGATCCATAGTTAAGTTAAGACAACCCCGTACCAGTTGACCTAAGCGGTTGGTAGTAATGGTGACTCCGTTATTAAATGATAAGCATGGCAACTCAACAAATTGAAAATTTAAACCTTGATTCCCTATGCTATAAAACATTAATTCATTCTACTCAACTCAACTCTTGTTGGCAACCCTTTAGCTCAATCTTTTTGGTAGCAAAATATACGTTTGTACTCGGCCCGTGGCATCTCATTCCAAATACTATAAGCTCCATGACATATCTCTAATCAATAAAATGCTTTAATAAAAATATATAGGCTCTCTGTGTTTTTGAAAGAAATATTTACAGACCAGAAACTTTTCATTTAAAGAAACAATAAAAAAGAATAAAAGCTTTGACATTCAACTCGTCCTAAACAATAATGTATGAACAAACGTACGTTCTAAATATGATATATCGACATGATGAGATAGTTTCTTCAAGGAGAAGGAAGAAAGTAATCAAGTGGCTGCAATATGGAAAGCCAATTCCATCTTCCAAAACTCATTCTCCGTTCTCTATCTATCACTTGATCATTACTCCGACCACCTTCATTCCGACGTCCACCGTTAGCTTCAACCTTGGAATCATCGGACGGCATCTGAAACCTACAAACAGGGCAAGAACTCCGAAGTTTCAGCCACGAGACAATGCAATCACCGTGAAACTTATGCCCACATGGCATCTCCTTCACTTCACTCCCAATCTCTGCTTCCTCCAAACATATTACACACTGCTTATTCTCCCCCGTCATCACCGTCGGCATCGCCTCTATCGCCGCCTTCTGTGCCGGCGGGTTCACGCTATTCACATATCTATTAACCTCATTATTACCACTCTGTGCCAACTGTTGCAGTAATAACCCAAACCCAGGCCCATCCAAAAAGTCGCCAAGAGACCACCCCATCGGAGAATTATAACTTCCAGCGTTGTTAATCTGCAAAGGACCTCTCAGAATCAAAGCCTCTTCGTTAAGCGGATCAATCACAACCTCGTTGAGATTCACGTCATTATTATTTATATAACCACCACCGTTATTGTTTCTGTGATCGTTTTCCGTGTTATTAGCATTCCGATCAGATTCCGTGTGGAGACGACGAAATATGAGCATGAGAGAAGTGGACGATGTTCTTCTTCTCACCATAAGGTCGCCATGCTGTTCCGTTATCTCTTGCTCGTCGTCTTCCACCTGCCTTGAACTCGAACCATTGTTGTTGTTGCTGCTGCTGCTGCCGATGATGGTGGCTAGAGCAGGCGTGAGAGCATTCATCAAGCCCAGTAGTATTGGCGCGTAAAGAGAGAACACAGAGGCTGATCTGAACAAATCGTTGCCTTCTTCGTTCTCCATTATTGCCTCTGTAAATTCTGACCCACAAACAGGGCATTTGTTCTCTCCTTCCCTCATTGGATTCACCATGTTAGAGCAGGTGTTGCACAATCGCCCATCACCCTCCATGATCCACAATAATAAATTTTCTCAGAAGGGTTTGAAGATTGTTGTTCGTAACCAGTAGGAATGAGAGAGTTTTGTTATTTGGTTATTGTCTGGGCATGATCAATGCATCGTTTATTTGGATTTGTTTAGTTGTAGTAGGTAAGAGGATGAGATGCATGTAAACTTTAATTATTTAAAAAAACCTTCTTTTTTAGATAATGATTGATTGTTTTAGGGTAGAGTTTATTTCTACCTATCATTTTTACTCTATTATTGCATTGGCTGGCATAAATTTTCAGGCTGCTTCTCTTTTATGATTTGCAGCTTCCCCGCCTGAATATGGGGTGGATTTTTTTGAGAAAAAAAGCACTTTTTTAATAAATAAAAAATACTTTTTAAATTAATTTATGTGTTCAGATGATATTTGTTTTAAAAAGTAAAAATCACAAAAAAAAAACAAAGTACTCATTTTTTTAAAAGCTCCAATTTAGAGCTTAAAAAATAAGCACCTACAAAAAAACACTTTTTTTAAAAGTCCATCCAAACGGGTCCTATATCCATCACACCTTTATGGATCTATCTGTATTTGGAGTTATCTAAATGAATTCATTACTATTTTGCTTAAAAATCAGAGAGTTAATTAGGACATTCTTTGGCTGCATGGCACGAGATTCTGATTCATCCTAATTTTTTTAGTTTTCTAAAATAAAAAAATCTTATTAATTTCATTTTGCTTAGAGAACCAGCTCATAATGATAAACCTTAAAAAACAATAACACATTTTCTTCCTGGGAAATACATGTGAACTATATATAAAAACAAGTTAATAATATAATTTGCTGGCAAGAAAAATCTAATAATATAATTTTCCTTTTGCAAATGGAAAAACAAATTTAGATTTTTTCTTTGGAGCCAGATATATTTTAATTTGGCAAACTCTAATAATCTCAGCACTTGACTATCGTCTAATAATTGTTCAAAAAAAAAACTATCGTCTAATAAATTAATTAATGGAGACGTTACTTTTTTATATAATCAGGCACATGAAAAGAAAATGTTCACAAGAATAAAAAAGAAATTATTTAGCCAACAAATAAATAAGAAATAATTGAAATTATCGAATGAGAATAAGAATTAATGCATTGATAATTAATTTCATTTAGATAATCAAATCATTTAAAAAACTTAAGTTTAGGATAATGTAAAAATTTCATAAAAATTAAATTATTTCGTGGGGCATTTTGAAATTTTAATATTCCAGTCTTTTAAACGACCTATGGCCGCCATTTCTGTGGGGAAACAAGAATGTCGGACTCTCCCAAAATCCTCTCGCACAATGAAGCTGGGCAACGCAAGCTCCTTTGACCGCCGCCGAGGGGCAGGATGACCGGAAGAAAAAAACCAAATGGGAGGAAACCCCTCAAGCCATCATGGATGATAGGATGACAGACAAAGAAACAGAGCAAGAGTCTGAACCAGCGAAGAAGCCTGAGTGCATGGAGAAAAAGTTTCTCTCTTACCGTGCTTCCTTGTTGGGGTTTAATGGTGTAGCCCACGCTGATCACGTTATGGAGGAAGATGATTTATTCACAAATGACAAGGACATTAGCTGGAAGGTAACTGAAGACTCAACTGAGATGAAGAGGCTTATGGAGCTATACCCTGTCGCGCCATGCACTGAGGAAGAGTACAATGAGTGGTGTGAGCCATGGAACTATGCTCTCATTCTCACTATCCTCGGAAGGAGATTCAACCTATTTGTTCTAAAGGACTTGCTGATCAAGCTATGGGGGTTCTCTAATTTTGAGCTCATCGATGTTCCTAATAACTACTTTGTTATCAGATTCCAGGATAAGGAACTATGGAGAACACACTACAAGAAGGTTATGTATGAAGGACCTTGGGTGATCAGAGGGCACTGCGTCTTGATATAGAGGTGGACACCATATTTCAATCCTTACCAAAATCCATTGGGTCGTGTGGCTACCTGGGTTCGAATTCCTGATGTCCCATTACACTGTTACAATAAGCACTGTATTTCAAGAATTGGGGACCGAATTGGACGCACATTGAAAGTTGATTTAAATACTCTTCATGACTGCCATGAATTTGTTGGTTCTCTAAGAGATTTTGATGATTGCCAACAATTGTGAACAAAGAATGAGGATTTGCTCTCAGAAGTTGGAAAACCCTGAGTGAGAGCAAACCTCGAGGTTTTTGGGAAAACCTCGAGGTTTGGCCTTATGAGGGAAGTATCGAGGCTCTATGTTTAAACTTGCATAACTTGGGTTTCACAAAAATATGTGAAACCTCGAGGTTTATTAAGAAACCTCGAGGTTTTGGGCTTCCGAGAAAACATGGTTTCACACCAAAGTTGTGAAACCTCGAGGTTTACATCAAAACCTCGAGGTTATGCATTGGCGCCAAACTGAAAATTTGAACTAAAATGTAAAACCTCGAGTATGGGTAGAAACCTCTAGGTTTTAGGCTTCCGTGAGAGCTAATGGTTTTCTATATGTTTGAAAACCTCGAGGTTTTCATAAAACCTCCGTGGTTTGTGTTTTGGGTCAAAACAAAGAACCTTGTCATTTGGGCAAAACCTCGAGTATTGTAACAAACCTCGAGTATTGTGAGTTCCAGAGAGCAAATGTATTTTCACTCATTCTAAAACCTCGAGGTTCCTTGAGAAACCTCCAGGTTTGCTTTCATCATGTCTTTGCTGGGTTTCACACACGATGTGAAACCTCGAGGTTTCTAAGAAAACCTCGAGATTTGGAGTAAACCCGAGAAGCCTTCGTGATTGCATCATGAGAAACCTCCAGTTTAATGATAAACCTCCAGTTTGAGTTTTTGGTCTTAAATCGTTTTCAACCTTAAATGACCAAACCTCGAGGTTTGTGAACAAACCTCCGTGTTTCTAGACGTTGCTCGAAATTCGAATTTAACAATTCCGCTATGCCTTTATGTTTGATCTCAATACTTTCCATGATTAATCTCTATTGGTACTAGATATGTTTAACCATCTTTTTGGTGAGTTTCGCATGATTAAGGAAAGTTTTCTCAAGGTTTAAAGCAAAAGCAAAAGTGGTGTCGAACATTAAATGCTCAACCCGTAAACTTGCATCCTTTTGGTGAATCCATCTCGCATACCTGGCCGCAAAGCATTAAAGAATGATTTCTACATTAAGCAACATCCTCTCCAACGGATTAATTTGCAGAGAGTCAATTCGACCATCCAACCAAATGACTAAGAGAGTTTCGTAAAGAAGAAGACCTAAGTAGCTCACAACTTCTCGTGGATCATCTCCAACGGTCCGATTATCAATGCAATGGTCAATTAATGCCGTCTAGCTATAAATAGAGCCGCATTCAATTCTTCTCAACAACTACAACAACCGAAAACGCACAAGCATTCAAGTTTCTTAACTACCTTTCGCTTTTCACTTGTATTCGCCTTTTGACATTATAAGCTTCGTGTTTATTATCATCCACTCTTAGAGAGAGTTTTTATCTCAGAATCATTTATTGAAAAGAATCACAAGTCAAGGGGACTTGGTGATTTGGGAGTTCATTGATTACAACTTGTAATGGGGAGTGAGTTCTAGAGAGAGAACTACTCTTTGAGTACATAGTGTGTAATCTTTGTGATAGTGAAAATCCTAGAGAGTCCGAGGACCTGGATGTAGGTCAAGTTGTTAAGACCGAACCAAGATAAATTCTTCATTAACTCGCCTATTATTTTCTCTACTCGTTCATCTCTCGTTTTTGTTATCTAAAAATAGAGCAGATTTGAAAAGTTTTTAAAATACCCAATTCACCCCCTCTGGGTATATAGCTTCACTTTCGAATCTCGCACCAAAAATTCGTAGAGGAAGGTTTGTCGAATCAAGTTGAGCTTGATCTCCAGAAGAAATTAATCCCAAAAGTCATTATTGCGGGGTCAATTTTCAATGTTGAATATGAAGGCCTTACCACAATATGCTTCACTTGTGGAAGAGCTGGGCACCGGCGAGAGAGCTGTCCGTTCAAGTGCCCATCGGAAAATCAAGAACAGGGCAATCAATCGTCCCAACCACCGCAGCAACCTCCTAGATCGCTTCCTGGCAAAGATCCGGCGGCGTCGACGGAAGAGGACACCTTTGGTCCGTGGATGTTGGTGACCCGACGACAGACCCGAAGCAACCTTCCCCAACGGCTGGATTCCAAAGACCCGCGCCAAACCTCGAAAAATGGAGGAAAGATGATGAAGCCGTACGCCCATGGTCACAGCTCGCGGTATGCGGTGATAGCTAATCTCCAAGATGAGACATTGAGCCATGCCGTTGTGACGCAAGCTAATCCCATCGTGAGCCATGGAACCGAAAATACTCTCCAGAATATCCGCCTCTCTGATCACTCATTAAATGGAAAAGATGGGTTGGCAAAACCGATGAAACAAGCAAAGAAAAGGCATGCTTTGCCAGCTGGATTTCCGCACGGTCAAAAGCCAGATTTGAGAAAAAATATCAAATCTGTTTATAAACTCAAAGAAATGAGATCCGTGGTCCCCACCGATGGACAAGCCATTCAAAATGATGCTGCTGGGCCATCCAATTCGATGGGGACTTTGGGCCAGCAAGACTTGGATTCAACACATGGGGCCCTTTTGCATGTGACACAAGGAAATAAATCACAAGTGGGCCGTGAGAGTTTGCCAAACACGCAGGTGGACCTTTCCAATGCTTATGGGAATTTAAAGATGGCTCAGGTGGGCCAAGTTGAATTGGGCAATGCGCAGGTGGGCCAGGACTCAAATGAGACACAAATGGCAATTGTTCAAGATGATCATATTGAAGCTACAAAAAACATAAACACAAAAAAAACCAATGATAAATCTGCCAAGGGACATCGGACCCACATCATAGTCCAGGGTAATCTCAATGCTAAGCCTCAACACGGATCGGAGACCTCAAATGCCAATGTTTCTAGTTCCAACAAAGAGCTCCCTCCTGCCATTTCACCTACAGGGCCACCTCAGGATTCTTCCCATCTTACTGATCTAACACCTCCTGAGCATTGGGACCCAAATGATGATGTTGCGCCTGAATTCTTACAAGCCAAAGGTCCATATGTGCCTGAGACTCAATCCGGAAAGCAACATGAAGGTGGGGCTGGAGGCACCAGGTAAGTATTTCCAACTCACCTTTGTATATATTTATTTATTTTTAATGATTATTGCATCATGGAATTGTAGGGGAGCCGGTAGCCGGGCTTTTCCCATATTTGTTAAAGACATTGTTAATAAATACCGTGTTAATATTCTCTCGCCTTATGGAACCTCGTATAAGCGGAATGGGCTAATAAGGTTTGTCGGAAACTTGGATTCGGTCCATTGGATGCGGTGGAAGCTACTGGTTTCTCCGGGGGCATTTGGATTTTATGGAACTCGATTCTTATGATATTACTTACCTTACTTCTTCCACTCGCTGCTTCATTGTCAAGTCGAGACCCGGCTACCAACAATACCAGCTCATGATCATTGTTTATGGTTAAACTACCTTACTTGGCCGAACCGCTCTTTGGAATTCCCTTCGTTTACTTGCCACAAATTCTACCTCCCCCTGGTTAGTCTTGGGTGACTTTAATACTTACCTATCACCTAATGACAAGTTGGGTGGAGCTGATCCCCCATGGGCCTCCATGCATCAATTTAGAGATTGCATTATCGATACTGGGCTTATTGAGGCCAATATTTTGGGTGAAAAATTCACCTGGGAGAAGCGGGGCTTAAAAGAAAGACTGGATTGGGTTTTCTCTAACTTCGCCTGGATTAATAGCTTTTCCGCTTTCACTGTCCGACATGAGCTTAAATTCAAATCTGACCACAGGGTTGTGTTGGTTAATACCAAACCTTCGAATTTAACACCTCGTCCCCAGGGTCTTTCTCTTACCAAGTGGCTTGGACTTTGGAAAATGAGTTCAAGAACATTATCAATGAAGCCTGGCGGGACAACAATTGGCTCCATGGTCTTCAAAATTTTCAAAAATCTGCCCTCGTTTGGAATGACAACCGAATTGGCAATTTTTCAAGAAGGAAAAGAGAGCTCATTCTTCGCCTGGAGGGTATTGATAGATGTCGAAAAATGAACCTGCGAACTGGTCTTTTCAAGTTAGAAAAGTATCTTTGGGCTGAATATCACAAACCGGCTACGCAGAAGAAATCTCTTGGTTCCAAAAATCCAGTGTAAATGGCTTCGTGGCGGAGACAAATACCAAATTCTTTCACGCTTCAACAAAGTGATTAAAAGGAAGAGACAACGTATTGGAGCCATTCAAAACGAGGCGAGAATGGATAAAAGACCATAACCTTGCCAAGACTATGGCCCAGGATTTCTTCTCCAAGCTTTATACTCGTGATTCTAATGTGAGAGATCCTACCGGGTGGTGCTCAAATTTTCCTACTATTGATGCTCTTAAGTTGTGTATGCTTTCTAGGAGAGTTACAAGGCTGGAAATAAAAAAATGCAATATTCGCCATGGGCTCTTTTAAGGCTCCAGGGCCTGATGGCCTTCAGGCTCACTTCTTCCAGACTCAATGGGACGCCGTGGGGGACAAATTATGCGATTTTATTGAGGAATGCTTTAGCAACCCTTCTACTATGTCTACTATTAACAAATCCAAGATTGTCCTCATTCCTAAAGTCGACCAACCTTCTTCCCTAAAAGACTTCCTACTATATCTTTGTGTAATGTCAGTTTCAAAGCCATCACTAAGATCCTAGCTAATCGGCTCAAAGATGTCATGGACCAACTTATAAGCCCCGAACAATGTAGCTTTGTTGCTAACAGATCCAGTTGTGATAACATTATCATTGCGCAAGAAATCATTCATTCTATGACTATGAAGGGCAAGAAGAAAGGATTTGTGGCTATCAAGATCGATATGGAAAAGGCCTTTGACAGACTTGACTGGGGGTTCATAAGGGATACTCTTACCTGTTTGAGGATTGACAATAATCTCATTGATCTCATCATGACCTGTCTCTCCACCTCATCTATGTCGGTCCTTTGGAATGGTGATGAAAATTTGAGTTTTACCCCTTCCAGAGGCGTTAGGCTAGGAGATCCTCTAAGCCCATATATATTCGTCCTCTGCATGGAAAGGTTGGGGCACCTTATCAAGGCTGAGTGCGAGGCCCGACGATGGAAACCTTTCACCTTTAAGAGAGGCAGTCCCACTATCTCTCATCTATTTTTCGCTGATGATCTCATCCTTTTCACTGAGGCCTCCGCTCACCAAAATGGCTGAGGTTCACAACGTCATGCAAAGTTTATGTGAAGTTTCCGGCCATAGAATCAACCTTGCCAAATCTCGTATGTTTTGCTCGAGAAATGTCAATATTAATAGAGCCCTTGAGTTAAGTCAGCTGCTTGGCATTGGAATCACTCATGATCTTGGGAAATACCTGGGCGTGCCGATAATTCATAGGAGGGTTACTAAAGCAACCTATCATCACATTGTGCAAAAAACCAGGGAAAGACTATCCACATGGAAAAACAAATTCTTAACTATGGCTGGCCACACTGTCCTCATTAAATCCGTTCTATCTTCCTTGCCCAGTTATCAGATGCAGTCAACCCTTCTCCCTATTTGTATTATTAATGAGCTCGATAAAATTTCAAGGAATTTTCTCTGGTCTCAGGATGAGGATGTCAAAAAGATGCACCTCATTGCCTGGGATAAAGTAATGAAAGCTAAGAAGCATGGAGGTCTCGGTTTCAAAAATCTTCGGCGTCAGAACAAAGCTTTTATTATGAAAATCTGCTAGAACCTCTTGACGAAAAAAGATTCTCTATGGGCTCAATGCCTTTGGTCCAAGTATAATTGTGGCCATTCCACTGTGCCTAAGGTATCGAAAAAAAGAAACTCCTCCTCTATTTGGAAGGCAGTGGTCGGGGTCTGGGATAAATTTTTTGCTGGGATTGGAAGGAAGGTTAATAACGGGAATGAAACTAAATTCTGGAAAGATCTCTGGCTACCGCTTGACCGACCTCTCATAACTTATGTTCAGGACCCTTCCTTGATTAACGTTGATGACAAGGTTAGGGATCATATTTTGGGCAATGGAAGGTGGAATACTAATGGATGGCGGGGCATCTTACCTCTATCAATCATAAACTCTATTTCCAGGATGTCTATCCCTTCTAGCCACTTGCCTGATTGTTTCACTTGGCGTGCTGCAAAAGATGGATGTTTCACCGTTAAATCTGCTTACACCTATCTTTCTGATTACGACCAATCGGATGCAAATAGATTTTGGTCTCTTCTATGGAAGTGGCAGGTTCCTGAGAAAATCAAAATGTTCATGTGGCAGGTCGGTCATGAAAGACTTGTTACCAACTCTCTAAGAGCCAGGAGAGGCCTTACGAATGGGAATCTTTGTCCCTTTCACTGCCCTAGTGAGGAAAATGTCATACATGTTATAAGGGATTGTGAAAGAGCGAAAAACTTGTGGAAACAAATTTTGATGCCTAACCTTTTTTCTCGCTTTTTCACGAAAACTTGCGTGGCTTGGCTTAATTGGAACACTAGTCACAATCCTGGGAAAGGGCATTTCCAAGATTTCCCTTGGCAATGAACCTTTAGCTTGACGTGCTGGGTCCTTTGGACGTCTAGATGCAAGTTCCTTTTTCAAGGCGAGGACACGAATATCAAGGAGTTACTTCACACTTGTAAGTATCTTCTCATGGAAAGCAAATCTAATCAAACACTAACGCACCAAATTTTCAATCTTGGCAGGGATGTGGAGAAAGCCTGGACTCCTCCTCCGGAAAACGTGATCCGCATTGACGTTGATGGCTCTGTGCGCCCTCAGTACCAAGCAGCTTGCGGAGGCGTGATGAGGGATTCTCATGGTCGTTGGCTGATGGGCTTTCACAAATCTCTTGGCCTCCACACGGTTGTTGAAGCAGAAATACATGCCATCATGTTAGGGTTGAAGCTGGGTCACCAGATGGGTTTCCAGAAAGTAGCCCTCTATTCCGATTCGATGGATGCTATCAACATTCTCATGAGGGACTATTATGCCGATCACCCTTTGGAGGAATTATTGGGGAGGCTAGAGATCTCGCTTTTTGGAGATTGGAGTGTTGAACTTCATTACACCCCGAGAGAGAACATTTCCTGTGCTGACTACATGGCCAGACAGGGCCATGACGCCCCTAATGATGCTGACGTGACTTTTGTTTCATCTGTTCCCAGAGGATGTCAAGATAATTTTCTTAGAGACCGATTGGTCTACTTTTGCTAGTTCTTCTTTTGGCTTTGATGTATTAAGGACTAGATTTTCATGATCTAGTCTTTCCTCCATCATTTCAAGCTTCGCTTGCCTGTACTTTTCAAAAAAAAAAACGACCTATGGCCAAAAAAAAAAAAAAAAAAAAACAACAACCTATGAAAAAAACAAAAAAAAACAAAAGATAAATAAATCGTCGTTTTGTCGCCGCGTTATGGCCCGATCGTATTGCTCCTTCCCCCCAAAAAGTTGAGAAAGTTCAGTGTAAGTGAAACCCTAGAATACTACGACTGCAATTGATCGTCCACCGTTTCGCGATTGCATGATTAGATTAGGGACAACGTTTCCGTTGGATTGAGTTAGCAGAATGGGCGCAAGTCGAAAGCTTCAGGGTGAGATAGATCGCGTTCTTAAGAAGGTCCAAGAAGGTGTTGAGGTCTTCGATAGTATCTGGAACAAGGTTCTTAATTTCCGTCCTTCCCTCTAGTCTAGTTTGCTGCTTTTTTTGGATTTGGATTGCACATTAACCTTGTTCAACTGAATGACTCGACAAATGGTTCACTTCGATTGTGTGTTTTTGTTTGTTTTGTTTTTTGTTTTTTTTTTTAAGGTTTACGATACAGACAATGCCAACCAGAAGGAGAAATTTGAGGCAGACCTGAAGAAGGAGATTAAGAAGCTCCAGAGGTACAGAGACCAAATTAAGACTTGGATACAGTCTAGCGAGATCAAGGATAAGAAGGTTTATTCAAGTACCTTTTGTGTCTTCGAGTTTCTCTCTTATCACAACTTCACAAGCTCATGCCGTCTCTTAGCATTATGCATGTTGAATTTTCTTGGGGTTATACTAGTAATAATCTCACACCTGTTCCTTTTTTCCCCCTTCCAAAAAAGGGGCAATTGTAGATTTCTGCTATGTTTTTATTTTTATTTTTAATTTCAGTGATTCCTAATCAAGTATATTATGTGGGACATTGTAGCTTTTAGAAGTATATTAGTTTACACTACTGCTTTCCCCATCGTATGGATGGTCTGCAATATCTATATCGTTTGCTGAAGTTGACTTTTGAAATGAGATGTTGATCTTATGCAGTTAGCTTTGAGAATCTATATGTATATTTCTGTATATAATATAAGATCTATAGGAAACCACATTACTCTCAAGCCATCAACAATGCGCCTTATTTCAAGTTCTTTGCAAAGCACGGGACCACATTCTAGATATGTATAAATGTCTTTCAAAAATTAAAGATACGTTTGATACCTGTGTGTTCTGGTAATATGGAACACATTCTTTATTGTTTTCCTTCGCTGAATGCTGAGGAATCTTTCATTGCATTATATCTTGTCATGAAGCCGACTATTATTATCAATTTATTCCATTGATTAAGTGTTGTCCAATATTCCATCTGTTGCACATCTCAGATTCTTTTTTGGTTGTGCTTGGAGGTAACTTTGTAATACGAGCTTCTGATATGTTGCTTGGGGTTTTAATATTCAATTCACCTCGTTGGTTTTGAATTTAACATTTTTTCTTTTGATATATGTTGACATAGGTTAGTGCCTCTTATGAGCAGGCTCTGGTGGATGCTCGCAAGCTCATTGAGCGTGAAATGGAAAGATTTAAGATCTGTGAAAAGGAAACTAAGACCAAAGCCTTCTCCAAAGAAGGCTTGGGCCAACAGCCTAAAGCTGTGAGACTTTAACCTGTGGACATTCTCTCTCTCACACACAAATTAGATTTAAAAGTTTTGCTTTGCTTTTCTTGGCATAACTTGGTCTATTTATGTGGCATTTGGGCTGAAAAATGTGTTGTCCTGTGCTTGATATAGTTGCCGGTTTTTTATTTGTAGGATCCAAGGGAGAAGGCTAAATCAGAGACAAGGGATTGGTTGAATAACGTGGTACGCAATCAATTTCTTTAAATAACATTCAGCCTTTTTTTATTTTGCTGGAAGTATAGTGAATATTTTGTTTCATTAGTAATTTGTTCACACTACTCTATGGTCTTAGCTGTTGCAATGGTCAGCTTTGTTGTACATTTTGGTTATCGCAACTGTGTTAAAAAGTTGTCCCAAGATCATTCAACTAATTGCGATCTCTAATCTGGTTTCTTAGATTTGTTTCTCCTATAATTACTGTGCAGTCAAGTCTGGTGCTTATTTCTCTTGTGATTCTTGTTGTGGCATCTTTCAATGATACATTGCCAAGTAGTTTATATTTATATATATATATTTTTATGTAAACATATGTTTATTTTTATATGCATCATTATTTTGAAGAATTAATGTACAGCTTTTAGAACATGAGTAGGTTGGAGAGTTAGAATCTCAAATTGATAGCTTTGAAGCTGAGCTTGAAGGACTTTCTGTCAAAAAGGGGAAAGCCAGACCACCTAGATTGGTATGATTATGAAGTATACACCAGATATTCACTTTGTGGGAATGAGGGTTTACCTTCCTCTGGTCATTCACATGTTACATCTGTTTTCCAGACGCATCTAGAGATGTCAATTGTCCGACACAAGGCTCATATAAAAAAATGTGAGTTGCTCTTGAGGCTGGTAGACAATGATGAATTAAGTCCTGAGCAGGTTAATGATGTCAAAGATTTCTTGGATGACTATGTGGAGCGTAATCAGGTTTTTCTTCTTTAAATTTGAACTCTTATGATCTTCATGGTAAATTCAAGATGTTAATAGATTTTTTTGATATCTTCTTTTCATACTTATTCCTGAACAGAGTTTTGCATGCTTAATACTCCTCCGGTCCTAAATATAACACATAGTTTGTAGTGCAAATTACACTACAAAACATGTCCTATATTTTGACCGGAGGTAGTACCATGCAAACTTGATGTCTTTCTACTTATTTTTTCTGTTCCTCTTAAAATTTCTTATTTTTATACAGGAGAGCTTTGATGAATTCAGTGACGTCGACGATTTGTACAGTTCATTACCTTTAGACAAGGTGGAGTCTCTCGAAGATCTTGTCACAATTGGTCCACCTGGTCTTGCTAAGGTATTTCCCTACCCAATTGAAATTTCCTGTGTTTCGGGATTGGGATATATACAATAACTTTTTGCGTATTGGCATTTTTGTTCTGGAATGCCATGTTGGACTGTAATTTTTATTTTATTTTATGGTGATAGGTGTCTTGTCACAACACATTTAGTGCATGTTTATGTTGGTTTTTAACATCCCAGACCCCTATATACATGATGAAATTCATATTTGCTGTCAACAGATAAGAATACTTCTCTCTATATAGTTCCTAAGTAATTTATTCTGTATTTTGGCAGGGTGCGCTTGGTCTTAGCTTGAAGACATCTGTAGCTGCATCACCTTCACAAACATCTGTATGTATTTCTTCTATCTATCACCTGAAAAATAGAGTCAGCAATCTTGAAAAATGAAGCCATTGGGTGATATATTCTTTCATGAATCATATGTAGTATATTTAGGCGTTTTTTTTAAAAAATTCTTCTATAGCCTTGGTTCTCCCGACTCATAAATGGGTTTGGTTTCATTCCATCGTGAATGTCATGGTTAGATAATGCATTGGCGGCTTCTGATTACTTGTGAATCAGCATTTTTCCATATGAATCCAAATATAGTCTGGAAACCTTCTGACTGGTAGTTAAATGAATTTGCCCGTTAGTCATGAAATATAGTTCAGTTTTGCATTTATTTTATTGAAAATGGTTAAGTGAAGGGAACCTTTTTCTTCAGTCACATTGACAACAACAATAAAGCGATATCTTACTAGGTGGGGTCAGCTACATGGATCGCATGACACTTTTGTGCTCTATAGAAGATAGATTAACCACAAGATTTTGCTCTACAATCTCATTGAGTGTTCGTTTCGGTCTTCCTTGACCTTTTTTAGAGGACTCTACACTACTTGACCAACCCTCCTAACTTAAACATGTCCAAACCACCTCCAACGATTTTGTACCATTTTCTACTCATTAAGTGCCACTCCAACTCATCCGCATATATCATTACGAATCTTATCTTTTCTTGTATGACCACTCATCCATCTCAGCATTCTCATTTCGGCTACCCCCGCTTTATGTTCATGTTGTCCCTTTAAAGCCTAACATTCACTATCATATAGCATTGCTAGCCTTATAGCAGTGTGATAAAACATCCCTTTTAGCTTGTTAGGTACTTTCCGATCACAAATAACTCTAGTAGTTTTTCTCCATTTATACCATCCAACTTGAATTATATGATTAACATCTCCATCAATTTCACCATCTTGTGGTATAATTGATCCCAAATACCTAAACTTTGTCACTTGTGGAATGACTTGCCCTCCCAATTTAACTTCTATTTTATTTCTAACTTGTCTCTTATCAGAATTGCAATGCATAAATTCAGTTTTGCTCCTATTCAAACGAAAACCCTTTGACTCCAAAGTCCTTCTCCATATCTCAAGTCATATTGATTACACTTGAAAATAATATGTTTTAAGCCGTTTTATTGCTGTAGGATTCTCTTTTAATATTGGTTAATCCCCTCCTCACCCAAAGGAAGCCATTGAAAAACAAAGCTATAGTGGTCTAACAATTCTGTTTAATATTGGCTGGAATTGGCCTCCCTCCCTCAGCTAGTCAAGGAGAAAAAAGACAAAAAGTTGTGACCAGGAACCTCAACAAAATATGAGGTCCTCCTGTGTGATTATTCTAATTTGTTTCTACTCGAATTAAATTGGTCTTGGCTTGATGCTTTGTTCTTGTTATATGATGACATATGTGGCACGTTATTTCCAAGTAAGAATAAAAGTGGAGGATGAGTCATGATCGTAGATCCTGAGTCCCTGCCTCTAAGTTAATTGACTATCTGTGCAAGTAAAAAGAAAAACAGCCATTTCATTGTTAGTTATTGCTTAAGTAGGACAATATTTTTTTTCTAGACCACTATTATGTCTAATCATGACTCGTATGATTCTATCCAGGAACAAGCAGATGACACTGCCTCCCAGGATAGCAATTCTGATACTGTTGTCAGAACACCGCCTTCTAAAAGTAGTGGAATCAGTTCTGCTATATCAACACCAGCTGGGAACCATGCTACTCCTGTTTCTTTGAATGTTTCGTCTCAGAACTTGCCTGGTGCAACTGCTGCAGCATCTGTCCTCCCTGGTTCAAATTTGGTTCGTACTGCTCCGGAGAATACTGGTGCTTCTAATTCTTTATCTATAAATCAGTCTACCTCTGTGAAAGAAGATGAGGTTAATGGCTTCCCTGGCCGGAGAGCATCTCCATCACTTTCTGATGCTGCACATGCGAGAGGCATCAGTAGAAACAGCCTGCCAAATCAAGTGACATCTGGAATCCCTCTTGCTTCCAGCAACATTGTTTCCAGCAATGGGGCCCTTGGTTCAGTCCCTTCAGCCTCTGAAATAACAAAGAGAAACTTACTGGGAGCCGATGACAGGCTTGGAAGTAGTGGAATGGGGCAGCCTCTTCTATCACCCTTAAGCAATAGAATGATGTTGCCTCAGGCTGTGAAGGCTAATGATGGAACCAGTCCAGTTGACCCTAATAATGTTAATGATGCTGCAGCTGTATCTGGGAGAGTTTTTTCCCCTTCTGGTGTTCCAGGCATGCAGTGGAGACCGGGAAGTCCTTTCCAGAACCAAAATGAGACGGTAACTCACTTATGTTTTTATTTTTCTCTGGATGTTGATTGTTGGGTTAAATAAATTATGTCAATTACATACATAGATAAACATTGTCATGTCTGTGAAATGAAAAGTAATTGAATCAGATTACTGTACTTGGAAGTTAGAACATCTTGTGTAGTTTCTTGTTCTGTACGTTTAAGCTATGTTGCTCAAGAAGAAAATTTGCTTTCATTTTTAGGGGCAGCTTCGTGGAAGAACTGAAATAGCGCCTGACCAGAGAGAAAAGTTTTTGCAGAAGTTTCAGCAAGTGCAGCAACAAGGGCATAGTACCCTTCTTGGTATGCCTTCTCTTGCTGGTGGAAGTCATAAGCAGTTTTCTGCTCAGCAGCCAAATCCTCTCTTGCAGCAGGTACCTTTGTTGCACCTTAAGTTTGGCTTCTGTTCTCTTTATTTGTTATTTTGCTTTCAATATAGGTGAAAAGCTCACTCTGCATCATCCTATACTATGTCTTTTGTGGAACTCTATACCATGTCTTTTCAAACTAACTATTGTATTTTTCGCCCTTCATTTCTCTTGGACTTTAATCGTTCAATCATGAAACCTTATTTGTCCTTTTAGTATAGTTGCTAAAATAATTGTTCAAGAGCCCTACACAATTAAAACTCTATGGACCTTGATTTTTGTACAACTGATGAAATTACACTTTTGCATTTTTTTTCTTTGGGAAATGACAAGGAAAAATTGAGGCAAAGGGGACTATTGTTCTGATTTTATTAATTACTTTTTATCTATAGCTTGTATATTTTATATCTCTGTTTGAGTTATTCTAATGCATTCACTAGTGATCTGGACCTAGCTTAGTATTTTGGGGTCGATGGGGATTTTGGCTGAGGCCTTACTCCCAAATTTCCTCATTTTCTAAAAGGGTGAACTTAGAGTAAGATATCAATTCATGCACGAAAATTGTGATTAGCCATATGTGCTACTATATGTCCACTTTCACTCTTAAAGCTCATCTGTTTCTTCTTGATCTGATTGGCTTTGGAGTCCAGGCATCAGGTCTCAGTAGCATTTCATCCACCTCATTACAGCAGCCATCCAATTCTATCCTTTCTCCATCTAGTCAACAGGCAATGATATCAAGTGTTTCTCAAGATTCTGGTACGTTTCATGTCCTCCATGATCAACGTAGCTTGATTTCTTGAATTTTTCACCCACTCCTAAGATGGATCAGCACCCCTAATTTTCTATAGTAATTTCAATATATATTTTTTCCATTTAAATTTTTCCTTGTGAATGAGAGAGTAGTTAAAGTAGTATGGTTATTTCCTGGATATTCTCGATTACCCTGCCTAATTCTTACAGCTAAGGTTTTTTTGTTTTTCTCCCATCCCGTTTTGATATTAATATAGAAGGCAGTTGTATTATTTTGTCATTGTTAAGTGTCAATATAATTCTGTTTTGTTGCATGTCGAGGAGAGCAGTCAATCTAATTTGCATAATGTTCTGGCTGGACTTGGCATTGTTAACTGTCTAGGATTCTAATTTGCATATTATATTTGGATTCTGCAGATGGCAATTCTAAAGTTGAAGAACATCAGCAACAACAGAATACTCCTGATGATTCAGTGTCTGAATCTACTGCCGGCAATGGGCCCGGCAAGAATCTTCTAAGTGAAGAGGATTTAAAATCCACATATGCTGTGGAGTCTCCTGTAAGTTGACAAACTCTTCTAGGCTTGTTATTGCCTTCAAGTATGCGCAGTTTTTGGATGTTCTTGCTGTCCATTCTTCCTGCAATATGATTTCCTTGCCTTGTTACATAACTATGCTAGCAGGGCATCAGATTTTGTATTTAATAATTATTTGTTTTCAAGCTCTTGAAAGGCAATGACTGGCTAGGTAAGCCTATGGATTGGGCGCTCCATCATGCATAGAAATGAGCTAGACTTAAGTTGCAATCCTGATTTATGACCAGCCAGGGTAGTATGCTGTTATTTAGAAATATATGATTACTGTTGAAGTTACCCAAGGGTCCACTTGCAAACTTGCCATCATGTTGATATGCTTATTGAACAAGAATTGAGAAATAGAGTAGAAGAGACACAAGAAAGGGATTAGAAGAGAAGAAGAGAGCTAACTATGGCTCTCTCACAATGTATTCACACTCATAGCAAAACTGATCTCTATCATACAAAATGGAGGAGTAGGCTATTTATAACACTATAGCCTCCCTCAAGTTTAACTAATGGGTTAATGACTAATTACCCTACTACTTATCTAGTTTACACTTAGGTCCCTAAATGCTGATTATTATCTTTATATATCACGTGTTCTCTGTTTATGCCGTTTTGTTGCAAGAGGCAAGGCATATGACCCACTCAGTATTAGTGGTTTAAGAAGTTAACCTATTCGAAGTTATAGTGCGGTTCATTAAGTTAATCGCATTATTTTTATTTTTGTCCCTCACATGATTGGGAGAACTCTGAAGTTTATATTTGTATATAAACGATCTATTAAAAAGAATGTTGATTTGGGTTGGCGATTTTTCTTTTATGCAGCAGGCAGGAGGGTCCGGTTCTCTTACTGAGCCTGCTCAGAGTTCCAGAGATGCTGATTTCTCTCCTGGACAACCTTTACAATCCAATCAACTTTCTGGTAACCTTGGTGTTATTGGAAGAAGAAGTGTTGCTGACTTTGGTGCCATTGGTGATAATCTTAATGGAACAAATGTCAATTCTGGCGGAGGGCGTGACCATTTATTTAATATGCAGATGCTTGAGGCCGCATACTACAAACTTCCACAACCTAAAGACTCAGAACGTCCACGGACTTACACGCCTGTATGATTTTTAGTTATATTCTTCCTCATGTATTATAAATTTATAATATGGTCATATGATGGATGTTTCTTGTTCTGCAGAAGCACCCAGCAATAACACCTCCAAGTTATCCTCAAGTACAGGCCCCCATTGTCAGTAATCCCGCCTTTTGGGAGAGAGTAGGTGTTGAACCATATGGCACTGACACCCTCTTCTTTGCATTTTATTATCAACAGGTACTTGAACTTTTTGTGGTACGCCTTCACTTCATTCAATCCAATGAGCTTAATTTTTTTTTTTTTTCCTTTTGCAGAACACTTACCAACAATATTTGGCTGCAAAGGAACTAAAGAAGCAGTCTTGGAGATATCACAGAAAGTATAACACATGGTTTCAGAGACATGAAGAGCCTAAAGTTGCTACAGATGAATTTGAGCAGGGAACATATGTATACTTCGATTTTCATATTGCAAATGACGATCTGCAACATGGGTGGTATGCTTAATCAACTTTTTAGCTCTATTTGTTTACATTCATGATTATCGCATATATATGTGCACCGATGTTGACCGCTGTGTTGGACTTTTTTTAGTTTAACTTGTGTTTTGAAGATTTATTATGAGTCTAATTACTGATTAACATATTCTTAGATTTTGGAAAATTTTCCAATAATTGAATATCATGTTGCATTAGGCCTATATTAGAAGTTCTTCATGGTAAGACGTGATAAAGCCTGGCCTGCAAGGCTATTATTACTACTTTCAAAAGGACTTGCATATGTTCAAAGAGGCTGAAATTCTCTTTGGACCAAAAAGAAGGGGGAAAATTGGTTTAATTTTTTCATTGAAAACCTAATTTGGTGACTGATGTTAGCTTGTCCAGTTTCTACAGTAGCGCGTCAACTTCATATGCCCTATTACTCTTATCGGCTGATCTTGCTGGGGTGGATTAAAATCTGATCTTTTGATCTGTTGAATTGTTGGCTTGACTCATGATATCTTAATCACTCGGTTCTGAATCATGATAAGCACTTGGCACTGTTCTTGTTCTTTACCCACGGGGTTCATGCATTTCATATTGATCCCTCCATTCTTTGGATACTGATGCAGTTATTTTGTTTTTTCTCCCGGTTATGCATGTCTCACTAGTCTGGAAACATATTTGACCTGTGAAAGAATCTGACCATTTCGATTTTGAGATTTTGCTTCTCTCGTTTTGTCCATGAATGTAAAATTGTGCTACTGTCCTCACAACTTGTCTGCACTTTGTCATTATTCAGGTGTCAAAGAATCAAGACCGAGTTCACTTTTGAGTATAATTATCTTGAAGACGAGCTTAGTGTATAGAAGATTTGTAGACGACTCCATCTGGTAATTTGGTGTCTTGTTTTCTCTGTCAAGTGTTGTTTTTATCAGATAAACCAGTATCACCTGCTTCAAAAATAACAATGTATGAAGTTTGAAGGAAAAAATGTTATTAGTTGTTCTACATGTTTCCAAACAATTTTTTTATATAATCAACAACATTCAGATGTGGGTGTCAGAAAGTTATCAAGAATGGCAGGAGCTGGGACCAAAACCAGCTTGCAGAGAGCATAGGAATGAGTAGAGTCATTAAATGACAGGGATCCCCTATCAGAAAGTACATGCACTGGGACAAGATTTCGCGTATTGTAGGGTCTCAGTTATAATTATAAATGATACATTTTTTAATTTTAACAATAGAGGGGAGGGGACCCACAAATGCACAAACACCCGCGCACCCCTTTTTTAGCTACTTGGGGTTGGGGCATAGAACCCACAAACTCCTCTATGAGAAGAGGTGCGGGGTGTTTGGTGATCTAGAAGCTCTTGGCAATAATACATTTGTTGTACAATGGGGGGATTATTGGTTGAAATGGTCGTTGAAAACTGAAATTGATGATCTGAGTGGATGATTTTGCACTGTGCTTTTAAGGACATCAGGTCAACTTTTTCAGTCAGAGCAACGTTTGGTTTAGGAAAAAATGCTTGGCTAAAAAGGAGATGAAAATTGTACATGTTAAATTTTTTTTCCTGGATGCATTTATTGGCTTTTTTTCTTGGCGTATCTTTGCCTTAATCATTTGATCTTTCTCGTTAGTCGTGATTGTTAGAAGTTTTTTGTTGGAGGAATCCTATTTTACTGATGTATCGGTTGTTCTTCAGGGAGACTAATCTAGTTATATACAGAAGGACGGGCAATAAGCATTCTGTTCAACAAAATTTTTTGTGGTTAATCTTGCTAACTTGTTGATTGCGTGTTAGACTATGTGAACATTGTTGCATCACCTTTAACCTTAACTCTTTTGCTGTCGTGTTTTGGCGCATGCTTCCTTCTTGATTTCAAGCCTGGCAAGGTGAATTGTTGAAGATTAATATGTCTTGTTATTGCCGACGTTTGGTGTCGTTGGCATTGTTCTTTTGATGTCATATACACACAAACAATGATGCTCGATAATGTTATTTTTCTCATTTTGATGTAATAGAATTGGGCCCCTCTTCATGGAAAGGGGAAGCTTAAAGCCTGGCAAGTAATTTTGATTGTGAATTGTTGAGGATTAACATGTCTTTATTTATTGCCGACGTTTGGTGTCGTTGGTATTGTTCTTTTGATGTCATATACACACGAATAATGATGTTCGATTATGTTGTTATTGTCATTTTGATGTAATTGAAATTGGGCCCTTCTTCATGGACACGTGGAAGCTTAACTAACATGCAAAGAGAGCCGAAGGATAAGGAAGGTGGATCTCTCGTGTGTGTTTTGATGAGATCTTTGGTGTATATATACACCAGTCTCGTTCTATTTATATTTATAAGTCCATATTGACTAAAAAATTTGATTCTATTTATAAATCATTTTGAAGGTAATAAATGAGATTGTGATAATTTTGTCTTTGTTAATTGTACCAATGAAAATAAAGAGAAAAGTAAAAGTTGTAAGATATACTCATTCATAAATAAGGGTAAAGTTGAAAAATTATTTTAGGATCATTTAGTCCCTTATGTTTGATCATTTTAGTTCTTTAAGTTTGTATAGTGCATGTTTGATCTCTGAATGTTAACACCATTAGTCTAACTTAACTAAAAAAATACGACTTAACAATTTTAAGCGATGACTATGTAATTAAATGTTGATTAAGATGCTTATATGTTATTATTTCAATAAATTAATAATTGAAATCCTATTAATTAAAAAATATTTAATCTTTTTGACAAAAAAAATTATTTAATCTTCACAGAAAATTAAAAAAAAAAAATCAATTAATAGGATTTAAAATATTAATTTATTAAAATACCAACATATGACTATGCATGGTTAACATTTAATTGTAAATCATCACTTAAAATTGTTGAGTTAATATTTTTCGTTAAGTGATCAGACTAAAGGTATTAACATTAAGAGGCCAAATGTGCATTTACAAACTTAAGGACTAAAATTATACCAGATGGTTTAAGGACTAAATGTATACTTTATAATCATTGACTTAATAACCTCTTCTTGATATGCGTGATTTAGTTAAAGAGAGCTTATAAATAAGATCAAAGTGATATATATAATAAAGATCTATACTTTTTAATGCAATAAAAAAAGATTTTAAAATCAAAATGATTGCTTTCTCAGTGCTTGATGCACCAGTGAAAGGTTAAAATCACCACTGTCTTCTTCTCCACTCTCCTAAAAGTAGGAGGTTGATTGCCAACCAACTCCATATTGTTCTCCTATTTTCTGGCTTAAATTTAAAGAAAAATAAAATAAATAATTTCAATATGCTGTCATTGGAAATGGAACCTACATGCTCCTTTTGCATAAAGATTCACTTCCTAGCTTTAATTGTTTTCAAAGCATCTCAGCAACTGTTCCCTATATATATATATATATAATATAATGGGGCAAGACCCTCCGTTTATTCTTCTTCTTAAAGCCAATATAACCAGGAAACAGATTCCAGTGATCTAGATCTCTCGTACCTTCTTAATTTGAACCAGCTAATCAGATGAAGCTCTTACTTTATGCTGACCATGGGGAAGATTGCCGGTTCAGAACCAATATACTCCTTCCGGTCCTTATTATAAGGCACCAATTAACTTTTCCCACAAACCAATAAAAGTAGTTAAAGTCAATAAAGTTGTTGATCTAAATAATTTTCAATATTATCCCCTACTAATTACCCTAAACTCTATTATCATATTAATTATTATTCTTACCAACTACCCTTATTAATTATGGGCAGACATGGAAAAAAATAATCAAGAATAATTGAGAATCAGCAAGTGCCTTATAAAAAGGACCAAATAAATTAGATAGTTGGTGCCTTATATTAAGGACCAGAGGGAGTATTGTACATGGAGCAACCAAACTATAAAAAGAGACTGTTAAAAGATGAAGAAAGTTATAAAATTCAATATATATATATATATATAAATATCTATACTTTTAAATACGAAAAAAGGTTAAAGATACATTTAGTCATTTAAGTTTACATAAGGTGTACTTTTGGTCTCTTAACTTCATAAAGTATACTTTTTGTCCTAAAATTCTAACACCGTTAATTTTACTAACGGAAAATGAAAACTCAAGTGATAACGTTGTAAATTTAAGTAATGATTTTGTAATTAAATGCTATTAGACTTAAATTTAAAATATGGGTAAATTAAAAAATATATAAAATTTTTGTAATTAAATGATATTAGTCATCACTTGAATTCGCTATATCAGTGTTTTCCGTTAGCAACATTAATGGTGTTAGAATTTTAGCACCAAAAGTATACTTTATGAAGTTAAGGACCAAAAGATACCTCATGTAAAATTTAAAATTTAAAAGATACTTTTTAAAAAAAAAAAAAAAAAACATTTTTCTGTAGTTGAGAGTATCACGGTACTGCAGTGAATGTGGACACCGTTTTGTTTGGAAGAACACAAATGAAATTATTGAGAAGTGAGAAGTGGGCATTGGAGAGACAAAACACATGCTTTCTCTGCCTTGTGGTTCCAAATCCACGGCCGCCCATACCGGTGTCCCCCCATCACTCCCATCTTCATAACTCATTTGCATGTGGTCTTTTGAGTATTACATAAATATCTATATTATCAGTTATGCCGTTCACTTCATCCCTCAGATGGGGTCACCGGCCAGTGAACCCCAAAAGAGTTGCAGGCTTAATTTAAACGAAACAAGTCAAATGATGCTCCTTTCTTCATTGATTAACGTTAGCCTTCCTTCCGTGAGATCCAAACGCGCCACGTTACCATCCATTGCAATATGATAATAATTGGATCACCAAGATCATCATCGTTCGCTTCGAAAACTACCCTATTTTAAGACAAACTGGCCAGAGCCATTTTCTCGAACCAACCAAACAGAATCACCTAAAGCTCCTTTCCCATTCAGAGATCCGCGGCCCCTGCACTAACTTCCATGCTTATTTCAACTTTTTCAGTTTCATTCCCTTTTTAAATAAAAAGATTTGATCTGCTTATTCACAAGCTCCTCAAAGCCGCGTTTAAGCCGCGTTTAATTGTAGCCGTTGGAGTTTTTCGATTTGGGTCCCCCAGCATCCCATTCGTTTCAAAGTAAAAATAATATTGGGCCTCCATTCGTCATCTGCGCGTGGGGGTATTTGTCTTGCCCTCTCAAGAAATCTCTCAATCTCTATCTTCATTCTTCATCTTCCCCCTCACAAGTTTCTTGATTCTTCTTATTTTCTCTTTTACTCTCTCTCCCTCTCGATTTCATCTTTTCATAGAGAAGAACAGGCTCTTTCTTGTCCAACTGTTTTTCTTCATGTCCAAATCACTCTCATCTGTTTCTGTCCCCCGTTTCTGTAGGGACATCAGTCTTTCTATTAGTGGTTGGCTAAAGAACTGAACTTCCATATAGATTCTTAATCATCTCTATGATCATTTTCTCATCCGTCGCTTGTGTATAGACCCAATACTAGAATCGGTTATTTTTCTCTTGTTTTTTCCCTGGCCATCATCTCGTCCTGGAAAAATTGGTGACATCTATCTTGCGAGAACTTTCTCAAGAATGGGGAAATTTTGGATCTTGAGGTGGATTATTGTGGTGGGGATCATGAGTTGGTATGTTGAAGGGCTTGGGGTGAATTGGGGAACTCAGGCAACGCATAAATTGCCGCCAGACACAGTGGTTCAGATGTTGAAGGACAATGGAATTCAGAAAGTGAAATTGTTCGATGCAGACGATTCCACCATGAGTGCTCTGGCTGGGACTAACTTTGAAGTTATGGTTGCCATTCCCAACAATCAGCTTGCCGCCATGAATGACTATGATCGGGCCAAACAGTGGGTTCGTAAGAATGTCACACGTTACAACTTCAACGGAGGCGTCAACATCAAGTGAGTTAATTCGTTTTACTACTTTCTTTTGAAGTCAACAATGTCCAAAAATTCTATTTACGATCGCTAGTATGGATGTGAGGTAACTTAACTCATGCAAATTTGCAGTGGTTATGACCTATCGAAACAACTAATCAAGTCTAAAACCAGCTATAATTTTTCTTTTTCCATTCTTGATTCTTGGTTCTGCATCTGGTCGTAGTTCAATTTTTCAAATCTGGAGAGCATTTGATACCAAATCCTTGACCTATTAAAATTTCTGCAAGAATCTTGTCCGACTACATACTATTTTAGCTAGTACATTTCTTAATGGAACTAGAAGGTTTAGTCGTCAAATACCATTGGCCTTGGAATTTTATTAGGAGAAGAAAGCAATCCCACTCTGAAGAAGAAAGGTTAAAAAACAAACTTACTAGTTGACAAGTTGTAGGGCAAAGAAAAGTGTGGAGGAATTCTTTTGCAAAGTAAACCCAAACTGTATCTTCACTTTTTCCTTTACTACATTAAAAAAAGGCAACCTCATGCTGTATCCCTTTTTTCCTTTTTAATAAAATCTGCATATTTCAGTAATCAGAAAAACAAAACTAGAACAAGGTTACGTCAGATCATTCCTAGTAGCATAATTCCTTTCATCATTCACCATGACCATGCTGTATCTTTAGTTCTTTACTCTACTCCACAAGCAAGTCTCTATTATATACTCCTTTTAGTCCTTAATATAAGATCTAGTTGACTTTTTTGAAGAGACTAAGGAAGCTAAATAAGTTTAGTTAATCATAGCATATCTCGGGCATCATTTGATTATAAATTAGTTTATAAGTCAGACAAATTAGTTTGGTATGAAAAAGATAAATATAAATACTTTAAAATAATTTATTTAGATTTTTTAATCTCTCTAAAAGAGTCAACTAGGTTTTGTATTAAGGACTGGAGGTAGTCCTAGGCAGTATTGCAGAAATAAACAACCAATATTTGAAAATTTTGGTCGTGGTCGTGGTGACTCCTTGTAGCAACTCTTTATGTGACTGAAGAGAAGTATCTTTGGAAAGAGAATCATCGGATTGGACCATCGGCTCAAACTCTTAACGAATGATGTGCCTAAAAGAAATGTTCAAAAGACATGAATTTTAACATTCCCAGAAACCGGACTTATACTTCTTTTTGTTAGGCCAATCATTTCAGTTGTATGTTGGTGTGAGGTATTTGGTTTATTATTTTGGATTTGATGATGATGATAACACTGCGTGCGCTGAAAGTTTCATTTTCCTAAACATGGATGTGGAATTTCTCACAGGTATGTAGCAGTAGGAAATGAGCCATTTTTGAAATCCTACAACAATTCATTCTTGAACATCACCTTGCCAGCACTCCAGAACATTCAAAATGCCCTAAACGAAGCTAACCTTGGAGACACCGTAAAGGCCACCGTGCCCTTAAATGCTGATGTTTACGAGTCTCCAGTAGACAACCCAGTTCCATCTGCTGGAAGATTCAGGGCAGACATAAGTGATCTTATGACACAAATAGTCCAATTCCTCAATAAGAATGGAGCACCATTCACAGTTAACATCTACCCCTTCTTAAGCCTTTATGGGAATGATGACTTCCCTTTTAACTATGCCTTCTTTGATGGGGTAACCAATCCCATTAACGACAATGGGATTCAATACACAAACGTTTTCGATGCTAACTTTGACACATTGGTTTCTGCTCTAACTTCAGTAGGGCTTGGGAATATGCCCATTTTGGTAGGAGAGGTAGGGTGGCCTACAGATGGTGACAAGAATGCTAATGTAGGTAATGCCTTAAGATTTTACAATGGCCTTTTGCCTAGGCTTGCTGCCAATAAGGGTACGCCACGTCGTCCTGGGTATATTGAAGTCTATCTGTTTGGACTAATTGATGAAGATGCTAAGAGTGTTGCTCCAGGAAACTTTGAGCGTCACTGGGGGATTTTCAGGTATGATGGGCAACCCAAGTTTCCTATGGATCTTTCTGGTCAGAATCAAAACAAGCTTCTTATTGGTGCTAAGAATGTGAAGTATCTTCCTCAGCAATGGTGCATGTTTAATCCTGATGCTAAAGATCTTAGCAAACTTGCAGATAATATAAATTATGCTTGTACCTTTGGAGATTGCACTTCGCTTGGGTATGGTTCTTCTTGCAACAATTTGGATGCCAATGGGAATGCCTCATACGCGTTTAACATGTATTATCAAGTGCAGAATCAGGATGACATGGCCTGCAATTTTCAAGGTCTGGCCAAGCCTACCAACCAGAATCTTTCACAGGGCAACTGCAATTTTATTATTCAGATTGCTCCTTCATCGTCGTCTTCTTTGAGGTCCTCGCTAGTGGCCTGCGTTTTCATCACACTATCAGTGATTCTATTTTTGTAGACTCTCTCTCTCTCTCTCTTTTTTTTTTTTTTTTTTTCTGTACATACATCAAAGATGCTATTGTTGATTTGAATATTTGTTAGTTATTGTACTAGATTCTTGGCTTGCAGATTCATTTAATAAGAGATTTACAGATTTGAATATCTTTCAGTTGATGAACTTTTGCCGTGTGAGAATCGATGCTTTCTAACTTGTTTGTTTACACAAACACTTGATATTCGTATCAAAAAAAAAAAAAAAAAAAAAAAAAAAATCACTTTGCAACAATAGGAATAGTTTAGTTGTAAGTTTAATAGAGAAGTCTTACATTTAGAGGTTTCTTTTTTGGGCAAATTGGTTTACAGGTTGATCTGAAAATTAACTTTCAGATTTGAAGTCTTTCAGATGAAATAGCTCATGCCCTATCTGAATTGATGCTCTAATTTAAAATCCCAATTTCCTCTCCTTTGGAAGGTCATTTCAATTATTCGCTTGTTCTTAGGCATGAAAGCCCACCGCTTGTATGGGTTAAGAAAACGAAGTTCAACTCTAAAGCCCATCCCACAAAACTTTAGGCCGACAATAACAGAATCCTAAAACAAAATATGGCCCACTTTTCAATTCGTAGACCACTTTATTTCTTGGTTTGTGACCGTACGTGGATAGATATACCCCAGAAAAAGGGTTTTGTAGTACTCAGCGAAGCTTGAGGATTAATCCTGAAGTGTTGACTGGGTCAACTTACCCAAGAGGATAAAAGAAAGGTACTAAAATGTATATGGGGGTGAGGTCATTGACTGGTGATGATTGACGTTAAAGATGCCGCAATATTTGAACTACATTTCAAAATAGTTAATAAATGCATACACACACATATAGGGATGCAGGGGTGGGTGTGCCTTTATTCTGAGAATCAAGAATCTGTGTCCTTTCTTCATGTGATTGATTGCCTACAATATTGGTGGGAGGGAGGGAACTTCAAATTTGAGAACCTGAGAAATTTAAATTGAAATTTGAAGCTCATGTCAGCACAAGTGAGGTTGCTTTCTCCTCTGAATATTGAATAATGCAGCCAACAACCCCAACAATTGGATTTGGATTTAAGTGATTTGATTTCTGTCAAAAAAAAAAAAATCATTATTGTTCCTCCTTTTTTTTTTTTTTTTTTAAATTATAATTGGAGTTCTATTATAAATGTAATTGTATTGTGTTGTGCCCAAAAAGTTGCTTTTTTTTTTTGGGGGGTACCACTGAGACAGCCTAATAATCAGTGATTCTCCGTCCTTTGACAAATTCTAAAATTTCACATGAGTGGGAGGGGAAGAATTTCATTTCTAGGCAGATATCATATTTAAATGGCTAATTGCGTGTAATGTAATCTTAAACTCCTTGTCCTTTTGCAGAATCACGTGCTGCCTCCATGATGCCCTTTTATTGCTCCTCCCACTCTTTAATCCCCTCTAATCATGCTTCATTGCTATCCCTATTATGAATTGCACAAACTTCAAACTTTAAAGAATAAAATATACTATGTCCCGTTTTTAATATAATATTTTTTGCCACACAGTTCTTAATATATTAAGATGTATATAATTTGTAGTGTAAATTATATCAGTATCAGTACTGCTTCTAAAAATTGTTTTTATATTATCATAGAGAGGTAGATATCTAGTTTCTTCTTTTGAAGTTTAACGCAAATATACTCTGTATCTGAGCAGAGAATCTAAGCATAGAATGTAAATCAAGTGAAGGGAGGTGCCCAAAATGAAGTTAAAGAAAGTTGATAGAAAGTGAGGAAAAAGAAAAGATACGATGCTTACATACTTGCATCGATCTGTAACGCAGTGTTGTTTCCAAAGCCGAAATAATCGTCGCTAGGTTTCATAATATTTCCTTGCCACTAATTGTTGCCTCTCCTTTAATTTACAAACTTTCACTTTCCACACATCCCCCAAAGTCACACAACTTGTGTATCACACTATGATCATTAGCCAACACTATGCAAATACATACAACCACCTCAAATAAAAGTTGCTTATTCGTTGTCCGAGGTGTTATGTGTTTTTTTTAACATCGTAACATGTATAGTTGGAAATGCATGAAGCATCATCCTATGTTAAATCAGAACTCGATCAGAACTCAGAAATCAGAACAGAGGAGGCAACGCATGCAGCCAAAGCAAACAGAAGCCATTGTCCCAGAGAAGCGAGAGTTTCAAGTAAAATAGTAGTAGTACTCTAGGTTAAAAAAAAATAAACAAATAAAAAAAGAAAAGAAAAGGGCCAAAAGGGTCGTAGAGTATAAGGCAAAGGCACAGAAACAAACAAGGACTAGAGTCTCTCTGTATTTGAGGACCTTTAAGAAAACAAGGACGAGTCTCTTTTGAATATTTTCCCTACCTTTGCTCCATCCTTTTTTTTTTTTTTTTTTTTTTTTTTTTTTTTTTCCATCATGAGAATTTGAAAGTCACGTGCACTTGCATATCGAAATGCATTATCTTATCTTCACTGCGATAGTGCATGCCAACTGCCAAATTCAAATAAACGCCCCACACTCCACATGCTTTGCTTATAATGACAGCATACATAGCATACGATACCGAGCTAGACCAAATCCACGGCGTTGTATTTTAAAGTTAGCAAAAAAACAAAAAAAGTTCAGATGAAAATGGAAAACTGTAAGAAAGATCAGAAGGATGTATCAGACATCATTAGCAACTTGTTTTGGATCATGTTTGAGACTCTAAAAGTGTTTATTTATGTAAATTGATACAAAACTCCTCTCACATACTTTCATTGTACACCGTAATTCATAATTCAAAAATTGTTTTTGAAAGTTTCAATTGCTATTTCAAACAAGTACTAAGTCATGTATGCCCTTGCTGGTTCTACCCTCTTCGTTGTAGTTTAGGTGCAGCATTAAATGCCCATAATTGGAAAATCACTCAGCAACTAATTAGTAAGAGTAATGGCATGCGAGAGAGAAAGTTTGAAGTTTGAACCAAAGTTGGAGCTATCCCAGCTCATGACAAGACATCCTTGTACTGAGAATAAGAATAGGCAGTACTATTTGATAATGCATTGCATATAGCTGTGAGGAGAAAGAAAGAAGAAAGATTAAATGAAAATCAGAAAATGGATACTACTAATCAATATGTATAGAAGTCTGTAATCCTAAGGACTAACCCAACAACCCATTGCCTCATTAACCTCTCTGTTCCTAAAATATATAATATTGTCCCCCAAACTTGCCAAGTTTTGATTTACATGGAGAAATCACTGGTGCTCTCTGGGATTAGAAGAAGAAACAAGAGACATCCTCATCTCCATAACTTTCTTATGGGAATTGGAGTGCAAGTAGCTCACAAAAGTTGGACTCTTGGCTGGCCTATACTCTGGCAACAACCTACCAGACTTGTACCTCACCCCACATGCATTGCAGAGGGTTTTTGGACCCAATGGTCCTGCCCTCCATTGTGGGGTCCTCTGTGCCAAGCAGTGACTGCACCTCCTTGGCATTGGATTTTGCCCACTGCTGACCTCACTCTCCGACTCCTTCCTCACCATCATCCTCTTCTCCATCTCTTCTTCTTCTTCTTCCTGTTCCTCCTTTGCCTTCTTCCTGGGGACGATCAGTTCACTGTCTGCTAACCAGTAAGCCTGTTTGAGCAGAGGAGGGTCTGAGCTTATGGCTTCGTTTTGTGGGTTTAAATGGTGTGACCAGATGCTCAAAGGGTCTTTGGCTCTTGGGGCTGAAAGTCTCTTCCTTTTGCTTCTGGCTTTTCCAGGTACCGGAAAATTTTGCAGAGAAGACTCATTCTGGTGGGGTCTCTGCAATGGTTGTGAAGGTTTGGAGGTTGTGGTTGTAGCTTGATGAACATCATGAGGTGCCAAGAGGCAGCTTGCTTGGCTTGAAAAGCAGTCTTCAACAAACACTGACAGCCACTCCAATCCGACATCCACCTCCTGCATCCATATATAAGAAAAATGCTTACTTTAGTAAGAAACATGACGCAGAAAAGCAGTACATGTATAGATATAAGTGAACATTTAGTAATACACTAGTAAACAGCAGAAACAGAGCACAAGTGATAAAGTATTTAAGCTCACAAACTTAGTAAGACTTAACTACCAATAAAAATAACCCCTTTATTGCTTCTTCAAAACTATCACTAAACCAAAAAGGGAAAGCCCGGGGAGAAGACCCAGATGATAAAAACTCGAACAGAACTATTAGGCCATGGAATTTTATGACGAACAGAGCCAGAAGCAGAGAGAGGTGAGGGAATAATGAAGAAGCCAGAATAAAACAGGGGAGATATCGCTGACCGTGTTCTGAGCAGAGAAGAGGTCATCGAGGCTGGTTGAGAAGGAAGAAAGCTTTGGGTGCTCTTGCTTGCACTCACCGGAAACTGATACATTCCGGCACACATCCATGGCCACTGACAGCAGAAACGAGAGGAAGAGGAAGAAGAAAGCCAAAATTTGTGTCACACAAGTCACACACAACACAAACCGTGTCTCAATGCTCCCTTTATGTCCCTCGTTTTTTTGTCGGCAGATAAAAAGCAAAATAAAACAAAATCAAATTTACTGAGAGTCATTTAGAAAACAGACATCTCTATTTCGTGTAAACACAAACAATAACCCCATTAATATATACGCCTTCTCCATTTTCCCTATACTCAGTTTACCCCCCTTGTTTACTTCTTCCTATGGCACATACCAATGTAAGCAGAATTGACTACCATTTTTGTCCCTAATGAGAAAAAGGTGTTAGATATTAATAATAGGACTGGCCCTTTGTAGGTATTGAGGTAAATGGGGTAGTTGAAGGAAAAGCACAAGCAGTAAATTAGTAATTACAAACGCCCCTTGACCCAGCCTTCTCCCCAAGGACTGGTACACTATTCGTCTTTTCTTTTTTATTCTTTTCTTCTTTTGCAGGTAAATATTTTTTTTTTTTTTAAATAAGAATAAAAATCTCAAAAGATGCATTGGAAGAGTCTGAGCAGCAGAACTGTTGGTAGCAGAGGGAATTCAGTTTAGATTCTTTGTAAAAAGAATTGTGTGAGAAGCACACTTGATGGTAATAAAATTGTGGTCCAAAAAGTTTCAAGTGTTAAAGGGTAAGAGAGACAAGTTAAGTGCTAGTGTTGGTGCTGTATGCTTAGTTGCTTTCGCCATTTGGAAATGAACTCACACTTTACCAGAAAACAGAGAGCCCTCCTTTTAAAGCTTATCTTCCTGTTTTAACACTAATTATTATAATTAATTACTTGGCCCTTCTCTTCTATGGTTTGGGTTTAGCATCATATCTTTTCTTACTCGTTCCGGCTAACTGCATCATGTTAAGGTTATTGAATATTCCATCTTGGAATAGTTAAAGTGAAATTATAAACTTATCTGATTTTGAGATTTTCTCGTAGGACATGGTATTATTTGATCCACTAACTTTCATATTTTTCCTTTTCATTATTTTCTTTCGAAAATTTGTAATAGTAAGTGCATTTGAAAGAAATTAAAGAAGAGTCGTCGAGAAGGAAAGGATGGCAGTTGTGGTTGATGTTTCTCATGTGAAATGATTCAGAATTGCTTATACAATACTCACGTATCTTTATTTCCTTCTAGAGAACTTTTAGTAGTAATTTACATCCAAGGGTAATTTTAGGCATTTGAAAATCCCGTGTGGGGGTCAAACATATTTTTTAAAAAAATTAGGGTATTTGAATTTTTTTTTTTTTTTTTTTTTTTTTTTTTTTTGAAAAAAATCACATTTTGAGCTTCCATTGTTGATTATAATTGGTCTAACTCCTGTACAAACATACTCTTATAATTAAATCAAACTAGCATCCATCCGTACTAAAAAGATATTTCAATGAGTACGAGCAGTTTCATGAGAATATTGAATCTATAATGTTAAAAATGTCAGTTTCGAATATACAGTAGTGGAAATATAAGAATAGTTGAGCCAATTTATTTTTATTTTTTAACATTCTCTATTAATTAAATTTTTTGTATTTGATCAAAGAGGTAATTCATATAAAATGTTTTGACTTCTCCCAGTAAATAAATTTCAGGTGCATTCTCTATTACTTAACTCATCTCCTCCTCTTCTCACATTCCCTCCTTTTCTTTTCTCAACCATCAATCATTAGATAAATATTTAGACGATTTAAATTTTATTTTATTATTATGATTAAATAGGAGTGGAAGAAAAAAAACAGAGAGAGAACGTTGGTCCCCTCTTTAGAGTTTAGATTATAATATAACCGCCGAAAGTACCAATGAGTTTTGAAGTGGGAAGACGTGTTGCAAAGTTTGAAAAATCCAGGAGCCTTTTTAACACAGGAACATAGGAGGGTGCCATCAAGCCACATGGGTAACTTCAAATTTTTAACTGGCACAATCAAAGTTCATTAAAGAATCAGTAAAAATGCTGAATTTGGTGACCCAGAAAGCTCTCAAATCCGCTGCGTGATAAGGATTTGTAATGGCGTGACAGGTAGAGAATTAAAACACAAGGTATGGACAAGTGATATATATGTATGTGCATGATGAAGCTGAGGTGGGTCACTTGTTGGCTGAGTAATTGATTGACAATGAATGATAATGAAAGAAGTTTCAGAGGACACAACCAAGTTACTAACACCTCTCATATCCAAATGCCTCTTCCGCTTCTCAAGAACTCTGTCCTCACTTCCATGGCTTTCTAGTTCTGCTGGTCCAATTTCACCCACAACCTTCCATTCTAAGAGGTCCAAATCAAAGGGTCTTGTCTCCTATCAAGTATGTATCAACCAGAATAATAAGGACTCACAACAACTTCACAAACTTATACCTGCCAATTACTTCACCCTCTAACAAATAGAAAGAACCTGAGTTTCTGTGCTGCATTTTCCCCAAGCTTTAGTCGTTGTTATTGCTGTAAAGATAGGAGCAATCATGCTTTGACTTTGGTTTTGTTTTCCCCATTCTCTCTCTTATTATGTTGAGGCTTTTACAAATCCAGACCCTGAACTGAAAGGGGCACAAGTGAATTTTGAAGGGAGGTGTGTTTCCCAGCTTGAGTGGGAATAGGACCTGGACGAGGGGCTCATAATAACTGTACGATTGAAGAGGGGGCCTCAAAAGAGGGACTCGTAGTAAAGTTACTTTGTGTAGGACACACTGCAAGCAATAATTTCAAAAGATGAGGCGTGACCAGTGCAATGAGAGCATGTAGATACACTAAAGTGGGGGTAAAAGAGAACCTCGCCTCAGTCCTCACCCATTGGGAATGTGTATTGGAAGGATGGCCTCCTTTGGTCACTTGCCAATTGCCATCTCCTTCAACCCTCTTTCTCTACCTTTTCATCTTCCCTACTGTACGATGTATCCAACTCAATGGTTAACAGCTCAAGAGTTCAGAGTTCAGCATAGGCCCCCTGGCTTGTCAGCATTTCATTACTGTAGGATTACCTGTCAAGATAACAAATGATATATACAAATTCCTCTTACCTCCACACTCGTCAGATTTATGACATTTATGTCGACAATTTAATGGAAGGATCATGGTAGAGACCCGACAAACGTATATCCATTCAGAAGGCAAAGTGTCTGGAGATTTTGTCAAGAAGGATTAATCATCAGCATGGGCTATTGCCTATTAATGCCAACATAATCTGAACACGCTCAACATGAATGAAATGCAAACATGTACATGAGATTTAGTTGATAAGTTTTCAAGTGCGGTCAGAATCAAATATAGGATAATCAATTTTTCTTAAGAAATAAAATAGAATATCACTCTGTTATCATGATAAAGATCAATCATTACATGGAACCAGCCGATTATCATGATTTGAGGATCATGCCCAAGATAGGCATCAGCAGAATTCCGCTAAGAAAAAAGAGCAGTATATATGTATAGACACTGGCAACCGACAAAAATTCCATAAACTATGAGGCTGCTATGCTCAACTGTTCTATGTAACAGCGGGTGGCAACCCAAACTGTTCTCAAACGAGATCCAGGCTATCTAATGATCTTGCATGTGTGTAACAATGATGAAGTGCAAAGTGAGCTCAAAGGAAGGTGAATAACCCAAGGGTCAAGCAACCCGATAGGATAGGGGGAATATTAAATCCCACTTGAAGTGGATAGACATCAATTGTATCAATTTCATACATAAGTTCAGTAATTTAATTTACAACAGTGCAGGACATTACTATTCATACATTTTACACGATACAAAAAATGAGAGAGCTCTCAATTGCAATGAACATTTCAAGTTAGCCTAAATTATCACTTTCTTCCCTGAGGGAGCAGGATAAATTTGCTATGAATGACATACTGGGGTCAAGTGATTGGTTCTTAAGACGACCTTGATAGATACTGAAGCCATTCTTCAGGTGTTCCCTTTCTTACCGTCAACATTCTTAGTGCTGCGCTGGTTAGGGGTATGGTATGTATGTCATACTCCTTTGGTGCCTGAGCAACAAGAGTAACTTCTTAATGGTGCAAAAGTAAAACATTGGATGCCTCAGTGTTTTAGTAGGCAATCCCTAGAATATCTTGATGTAAACACTGCTTCAATTCAAATTTACTTATGCAATAGGAAGATTTGCGTTATAACACTGGCAACCTTTTTGGTAGAGAACATGTTCTCCATTCATGTGTGTAGATCACAGCATGATCCGGTTAGAAACCGTAAAAATGCAAACAGTCATGGTTATCATTCTTCAAATTCAAAGTCAATTTTATATTGATGTTCTACTGATCAACATCAATCTTAATATGAAGAATGAAACTTATATACCACTCTGGTCCTATTTATAAGTCCATTTTGACCAAATCTCACATATCAAGAAGAGGTAGTCAACTTAATGATTATGGGGTAAATTTTTAACTTTACCCTCATTTATGATTGGATATTTTTCAACTTTTTCTTCTCTCTCTATCTTTATGAGTACAATTAATATGGGTAAAATTATCACAATATCATTTATTACATGAAACTGGATTTATAAGTAGGACCAAATTTTTTGATCAAAATGGACTAATAAAAAGGACCAGAGTAGTATTCGTCACCATGAAAAAAAAAACAAATAAATAATATTATTCATGACTTAAAACAATACCTTGGGAGTCTTGATTAGCTTCATTTTTACTTCTTCTAAAGTTTTTTGACCTTTCCTTGAGTTACATTCGGCACAAGCAGTAACCTGTCAAGTGAAAGGGTGGTTGTTAATGCATGGTAAAGAGGCAATACATAAGAGAAGGGCTTCAGGACTAAAGGTCCAAGTTTCCTCCCTTCTGTCTTGCATTGATCAGTCTTTTATGTCCACTTGACCTCAAGTCCAAGTATCACAAATATGGTATCTCTCTTATGAAAATAAATGTACAAGATTTTTTATGCAATGAATATAGGACGAACAAATTAACCCCAAAAAAATCTAAGGTGGACATATGAAGGTTAGACAAACTACAGTGGACAGCCCTTAAATTACTCGTCCTGGAGGTTGTGGTCCAATTTTCACACACACACACACACACACACACATTTTGAAGTTTCTGTGACAAACAAATATATGGTGTAGTCAATGCCAATGCCCCTGACAAAACTCAACTTCTCAGTTCCAAGATGAGATCCTTTCCTTTTTCTGGAAAAAAGATGAGTAACATAAAACTTCCATGCGTGCATACATATAAGCTGATAGTCTTACCAGATTTTCCCATTTCCATTCTCCACCCAGTGAAGCCGGCACAACATGGTCAATGGTCAAATTCTCACGTGAAGAACAATACCTGTTAAGTAAAGGAATCTCATATCAGCATGATGCAAGGCTTTATATAAGGATAAACCTAATCCCTTGAAAAGCAATATCAAGAGAGAAACCCTTTCTAAAGCCTGAACCTTGCCCCATAACAATATTATTGAGAAGAGTCCAATGAAGATTTTTTATTAGTGCACCTGAAGCAAATGTTATAAGTCAAAGGATGGTATTGCCTTCATGATACCTCCTTTTATTTAGTAAAATGATAAGGAAGAGAGCAATATTCATGTTATAACCCCAGTCCATTTCTTTCTAAAGGATTGACACAATGATAGCTACCCAGTTTTAACTTATAAAGAGGATAGGGGGAATGGAGAACCCAAATACATGGATGAAGTCCATTTTGTTCCCCTTTTTCCTTTTCAGATTTCGTGTTGAACGGCTGAACTAAATGCATATAGATCTATTAGAAATCAAATTTAAAACAGAATACTTACTGACAAGTGTAGCAGTCCCGATATAGTATATTCTTCCTATAAAGATTGCTCTTGACAACTCTTCTTTTGACAACCTGAAGTAGCTCAGGAACCTGTTCCAAAACATGTATAATCAGCTAACCCTGTTTGTAGAAGCGAAATAGCAGGAAAATGTTTTAACCCGTTTGTGAAGAAATTGGTAACTGTAAATTGCTGATGAAGGACCAATGCTATTACTAGAGCCGTGCATACAAAGGGTCAGAAAACTAAAAAACCAACAGCCGTTACTGTGGGCATACCCTTAAGACAGCTGGAATATAGAAAGATCCACTTGGTGAGTTCACAGTCTGATCATAATACTCAAGTACATCAGCCTGGATAAAGTAACATTTGAAATTCGAAACAAAATAAGAATGTATTCAGTATCTGTTTAAAAAGAAAGGGATAAACAAAGACAAAGCGGGTTGTTGTGAGCATGTGTCTGCACTTGCATATATGAGCAATGAACATTATCACCTGGGAAATGAAGCAGAAATAGTATACACATTTAATATAATTCCATCAAAGTGAAGCTATGTGTGAGAATTCAGATATACTTTACTTCTAAACAGAAATCATACGCAATGGGATGAAGAAAATAGCTGGCAACACTCCCTGACAATAGATTTAAACAGCTAATTCACATGATAATACACTATAGTATAATCTTTAAGTGATAACCTCGGTTTCCTTAACTTTACATAAACTCATGTCTGTTTTGAAGCAATAGAGAGCGTAAATAACAAAAAAATGTTTTACAATAATTAACTCAAAGAAAGGGTTGTGCTGAAAGATCAGACCTTCTCCATAAACTCCAAACATATAGCACGTTTCCAGCCTACAACATTAACTGGCCTGAAGCATGATGGCAGCAATCAGAACCGTGAGCAAACAACTGATCATGTCCCTTGACTATACAAGAGAAAATCATGTTACATAGTTCACATCATCCAAACTAGATGGCGGGCCCATGCATTGTACAAAGTTTAAGGAGAATCGTAGTATATTATATATCTATATATATAATTCAGAGAACAATAAGGATACATCATACATGACATATTTCATCCCAAATGAATACGCTAAAACCATTAGGAAGACATCACCGCACAATAATTTTAAAACCATCCACGATTGCCCAACTTATTTGCAGTTACGGTTCTTCTATATATATTATCCGGATCAAGTAATCAAAATGATAAATAATACAATCGATAGAAGAATTATAGCATTTGCATGGGTAGAATCTACAAAGGAATCCCCTTGACTTATCCAACATATGTGCCATACAATAAGTACCCACACACAAAAATATATGCTTGAGCTCGCACACCCCAAATATGTCATGTTTGCATCAATAATCATATCTACAGAATTCATGGCAGTTTTACAGCATTAATATTGATCCTCACCACGTCATGGAAGTGGAATCACCAGGTTTCTAGAACATTCACTCTGTCAGACATCTAACTCATGGGGCTTCTCATATTGTTTTGGTTGGAGTAAATTAAAATAATACAATGAATTGCAAAAAGTAACTTATTTTAGCATATAATTTGTACGATATTAAGCTCAGCACAATCTTCCCAAACTAATGTATAACAAGCACAAGTTCACCCTATGGGGAAACTATTATCGATGAAGTCAATAGTAAATAAATTACTCCACGGTATGGCAAACATCAGTTGAATCCAGGAACTAGAACAACCAAATGATATTCACCGAAGCCTATCAAAGACAAGAAAATAAAGAGAATAGTCCTTTTTAATCACTGGTGTTCTCAAAACAATTCTATTTAAAAAGTTTAGATTCTGAATATGCAGAACAGTAGACAATAAAGTAAATATTGAAGAAGTGACCTGTACGATACATCCAACACCAGGCCTCTAAAAGAAGCTAAGCTATCGTTCTCAAATTCATAATCATCACGATCGGGATAATCCTCAACATGAACACTGCCATTGCTAAAAGTGGGACTGGGGAGTGCCTTTGCATTGCAACGGTTACTTTTCCTACTCGGGTATGATGAAAAAGAACCTATCCACCTAACCTTTAGCTCGCAGCTCTGAGTTGACAGGAACTTGAAGTGAAACGGGTCCTTCTGCTCCGAAGGAAATGAGAATCCCTCGCCATTGAAGGGCGTCTTTAAGCGACCGTGAGTTGTGAACTGTGCCATCCCCCTTCCTCTCCTTGACCGTGAAATTGACAAATCTGTACCTTTCTTTTCCAACTTTTCCAGGTTCTATGGGATTAATTAATCCGAAGAAGGAAGACAAAATGGGCAAAGGTATTCGCTCCACGGAATATCTGTCATTACGGCACTCCTCTATGAATATTGCGGTCACTTGAATTGACAAATCTGCCCTCTATTTTTTTAAGGGGGAAAACAGAAAAAACAACTTTAAATTGTAAAATTTCAAATCAAATTTATTATTAAAAATTGATAAAAGAATAACGAAATTTAATAAGTAATTCTCAGCTCAGTTTTTAAAAAATACTTAGTTTAAAATTTCACAATTTCAAACTTTTTTTCTATCATTTTCCCTTTTTTATCAGATATTGCGATGGGGACATTTTTTATTTTTAGTTTACACTGTTTTTTCTATAGTTAAGTTCATAAATTATAATCATACGTTGTTATGAAGTTTTAATTGTTTGTTTACAAATATTTTTAACCCACTGTTTCATCTGTATTTACTTGACCTACAATATTTTTTAAATTATTTTTGTTTCCTCTTTTTGATTTGTTATTCCTGCTCTAATATTGATTATTAAAAACATTTTTGGGGAGCCATTTACCAAATTACCAACTAAAAATAAAATCAGAATTATTTGTGATGACCAGTAGTCTCATGGATACGGGATGCAGAAGTTTCAAAAAAATCTAAAAATCTCTAGTGACGATTAATTGATGCATCATATAGATGTGCAAATCGAACTAATTCGAATTACAAAAATTGAATATTATTATGGTTTGTTGAAGAGGAATTACATAGTCGGCTGACAGAAATGAATGAGTAATATATACACAGTGAAAATCAGCAAAATCAATTTATTAAATATCTAACGCCAAAAACAATTTGGACGCGTGGGGTGGAGCTTAACCTGTAATAACTTTGCACAAAGGCACGTCAAAACTCATTTCGTGTGTATATAGTATGGGTTTGATGTTTCTATTTTTGTTGTAGATATATTTTTTTTGTCACACTCATATAAAAGTGAGTAGATCTCATAATAAAGAAAGAGAGAGAAAATATTAGTGGAACCCATACACTATTATATGAATGTTGCAAAAAAAAAAAATATTTCTACAACAAAAGTAGAAACATTAAACCTATATAGTATATACACATAAAATGTGTGGTTGAATTAGGAGTATAAGCTTATTTTCATCATGATCTGCAATGTATGAGGTCACATGAAAAGAATTTTGTCTAATGGAGCCAGTGGATTAATAAAAAGAATTTAACTCAAACAGGCACAATTTACTAGAAGCTTAGTGTTCCCATGACCTGGAAGCATTCTGTGCACATTTATTAGTCAATCTTATTTAAAATCTAATCCAAACATGCTCACAAAATTACTTACTGATCACTGAGAAGCTATAAACCATGGGAATAAAGATAAATGCCCTCATCAGCTGAGAGTTATTTAATTATTTACATTACACAGCCCGTAAAAATAGCAAGACCGTCATCTTGTGTGTCTCCACCAAAAAACAGCCCCAGCACAAGATTAATCATCTTCACCCTTAAACATAGCCACCGTTAACACGAATCACCTGACCATTGATCCACTCACCGGGGTCGGAGGCTAAGAACCCCACCACAGGGGCAATATCCTTGGTCTCGCCAAGCCTACCTTGAGGGCATATTTCAATAGCCTTCTTCACTTGTTCTTCAGTCTTACCAGAGAAAAACATATCTGTTGCAACTGCCCCTGGCGCAACACAGTTGGCTGTGATTCCCGTCCCCTTCAGCTCCTTCGCTAAAATCTTCACCATTGTTTCTACGGCTGCTTTGGATGTTGTGTATGCCCCATAACCTGGCATCAATGAGCCCACCAGTGATGTAGTTATCATTATAATCCGACCTCCTCCCCCACGTTTCAAACGGTTAGCTGCCTCCTTACAGCACAGAAACGCCCCTCTTGCGTTTACACTGTGAAACAGCCAACAATCCTTCTATTAGCACTCTTCTTACAATACCATTATTACCAACAAGCATCATTCAATTACAAGTCTATATATGAAACGAAAGCTAAATAATCTGTTTTTGTTTTATGTATTAATTACACAATATGGGGAGATGACGCTACTTAATTCCTGCTCTATCACTTTATTTTCGAAGCTGATACACAGGGCCAACAGGATTAGAGATGGAAAATTGTCTCATTTGTGTGAACAACTAATAAAAGGGAAGGTGAAAAGAAAACGAAATGCTCGGATGCTCACATGCTATGGCAATCCAAAAATGTATCCACGCGTTTCAATGCTATTCAGGGTGCCCTGAGTGTTAATTCACCGATCATTTGGCGATAGACACTTTCTGATGTATCGTTAGAGTTATCACTTAATCGAACGGTAGACAAACAATTCAAGACAGCTCGTGTTTTATTGCAATTTCACAAACTGAGGCAAAAGTAGAAAGAGACGAAAAGCATACCTCAGAATGTAATCGAAGTCCTCCAAGGAAGTGTTGGCTAAAGAAGAGTATTTGCTGTCAATAACTGCAGCCGAATTAACCAGGATATGAACCGGTGAGTTGAAGGCCTTCTCAGCCTCATCGAAGAGAGACTTCACCTGAGTCGGGTCAGAAACATCGGCCTTGACGACTATGGCTCGTGGATTACTGCCACTGGGGGAAGAGGAATTAATCTGAGCGGCAACTGACTCCGCAGAGGCCGAGTTGGAGCTGTAATTGACGACGACTCTAGCACCGAGTGAAGCTAGATGAAGCGCAATCTCTCGACCGATTCCGCGGGACGAACCAGTAACAATCGCAACTCGTTCTTCAAGCGATCGAGTTTGAATTTCCTGGTTCAATTCAGTATGGTCGGAACCCCTGCCTTGCGATGCCAACGCCATTCCGATCACTCTACGGCTCGCAGTAGGTTTACGACCAACTCCGATTCAGTGGCCTTTCGCGTTGTGATGTTGGTGAGTGTGTTCTGTGGCTGGAAAAACAGATAGCGTCTGCGCTTGGCCAATAAAAAGGGAGATAGAATCTGTGTTGGCAAGGAATCACATTTCCTGTATATATTATGTCTTTATTATGTGCTTATATCTTTAATTAGAGATATAAGCGTATTTTTTTTATTTTTTTATATATTGTATTTATTTAGATTTAAATTATATCTTTAACTTTTTGAGATTTTTTCTTTCATATCCCAAAATTAATTAATTTGGTTCTGCGTTTTTTACTAACAATAGGTATTATGAAAATTAATTAATTTGAGATCTTTGAATCTGAAAAAAATCTCCGGCAAAGTTATATAATTTAAATCTAAATAAATACAATATATAAAAAAATTAAAAAAATTAAAAAAAATATGTTTATATCTCTAATTAGAGATATAAGCGTAACTCTTAGCGTGGAATATGAACCCGACAAGAATCACATTTCCTGTATATATATGTACACACTCTCTGTTGAATTTAACTCATTATCCACTTTCTCATTTTCTTTTATAATCTCTTATCCATAATTAAATTAAAATAATATATGATTGATTTAATCTTTTATAAAATTATTTTTATAAACATAAATAAGTAAATTTAAACTCTTAAAATCTAATATATATAATTTATAATTACAATCTATACAAAATAAATAAATTTTAATTAATAAAATATTATAAATATATTTTTATAAAATATTAAATATAAAGCGTTCATTTCATGATCGAAGGGGAGAGATGAGATGATAAAAAGATAATGAGAAAAAGTACAATAAAAGTATCCTCCTCCAATCCATCCCCCAATAAAAACTACAGGAGAATCATCGCATTACTTTTGAAATAATTGTTTAGTCATTTATATTGAAAATTACATCCTTGATGAAAATCCTCATGTGTGCAAACTTTTTTTTTTTTTGGTCAATAATAATGTGTGTAGTTAATGATAATAATTTGTAAAAAAATCATGTTTAATTATAGTAAATGGAGAATCATCAGATTACTTTTGAAGTTGTTGTACTTGTATGCAACTCAAAATTTATTTATGCGTTAAGTTTATTTAGTAAAGACATTAGGAAAAAAGACAAATAAATACCATCTAAATTTGCAAAACCCCCAGAAGCCCGCTGAATTTGTAAAAAGACTAAGAGATGACAAAGACTTTTGAGGGTTATGCAAATTCATGGAAAATGACCCTAATGCCCTTCCTCTCTTCCTCTTCCCCCTTCCTCTCTCTCTGAACCAGTTCAGCTCGCCCACGTTCGCCGTCGTCTACCTCCACCGTCGGCGCCAACCCCACACCCTCCACCTTGAACGCCGCACCCGCGCGGCACCGGTGAAAACGAAGAAAAAAAACTGAAACACGAAACAAACAGTATTTTATTTATTTTTTTATCAATCGATCCGGAAGAAATTGGAAGAAGAAGACGTGAAGGAACGAAGAAGGAAGAAGAGAAAGAAAGGAAAAAAAAAAGAGTCTGAAAGTGGAGTCACTTTCAGTGCACTCCAGTATGCACTGGAAGTGCGAGTGTGCACTGGAAGTGCACTCCTTTCTTTCATTAAGATTCATTTACAAATAAATAATTGCTATTTATAAATAAACCATCGCCATTTACAAATGTTTCTGAGGCTTTTCCATTCTTGCATCTGAATTACAAAACACAAACAAAATGCATTATTACAAAATAACCATCGCCATTTCCAAATGTTTCTGGGGCTTTTCCATTCTTGCATCTGAATTATAAAACACAAACAAAATGCATTATTACAAAATAACCATCGCCATTTACAAATGTTTAGGGCTTTTCCATTCTTGCGAATTACAAAACACAAACAAAATGCATTATTACAAAATAACCATCACCATTTACAAAATAATTATCGCTTGTAATTCAGATGCAAAAATGGAAAAGCCCAGAAACATTTGTAAATGGCGATGGTTTATTTGTAAATTGCAATGGTTTATTTGTAAATGGCGATGATTATTTTGTAATAATGTATTTTGCTTGTGTTTTGTAATTCGATGCAATAATGGAAAAGCCCCAAAAACATTTGTAAATGGCGATGATTTATTTATAAATGACGATGGTTATTTTGTAATAATGCATTTTGTTTGTGTTTTGTAATTCAGATGCAAGAATAGAAAAGCCCCAAAAATATTTGTGAATGTCGATGGTTTATTTGTAAATGAATCTTAATGAGTGCACTCCACTTTCAGACTCCTTTTTTTTTTTTCTTTCTTCTTCTTCCTTCCTTCCTTTTCTTCTTCCTTCCTTCGTTCCTTCACGTCTTCTTCTTCTAATTTCTTCCGGATCGACCGATAAAAAAAAAATTATTGTTTGTTTCGTGTTTCAGTTTTTTTTTTTTTTTTCATCGGTGCTGGCGGGTGCAGCGTTCAAGGTGGAGGGTGCGGCATTGGCGTCGACAACGGAGGTAGACGGCGGCGAACGTGGGCAAGCTAGACTAGTTCAAAGAGAGGTTCAGAGAGAGAGGAAGGGAGGAAGGACATTAGGGTCATTTTCCATAAATTTGCATAACCCTCAAAAATTTTTGTCACCTCTTAATCTTTTTACAAATTCGATGGGTTTAGGAGTTTTACAAATTCAAATAGTATTTATTTATCTTTTTTCTAAGACACTATTATATTGCGCGACTAAGAGGCATAAGAAAAAAAAAATAGTAATACTAGTAAATAGTAAATACAGGATGGAAGGAAACGAGTAATCGCGCGAACCCAACGGTCGTGTAGCTTGGCCGATTTGGCGCTTGTTTCGTTGATCTTCGCCTTTAAAGCTTATAACGCACACCCTTATACGACGACGTTTGGAGGTCTCTTCTCCTTTCTAAACCTGCAGACTGCAGTCATCTAGGGCTCGGATCGCAACCCCGGGAATTTCCATTACAGATTTACGTTGATCATTACAGGGAATGGCAATTTCACGAACAGGAGTATACGTTGAAGACTATTTGGAGTGTAAGACTCTCCATCGTTTTCATTTTCTTCCTACTTTTCAAATAAACTCGTTTTTATTTTTATTCCGGCTAACTTTGAATGATCAATATTCAATTTCCACAGATGCAAGCACGTTGCCTGCTGAACTCCAGAGATTGTTAAACACCATCAGGGAACTTGATGAAAGATCCCAATGTAAATCTTTTCAACATCCTGTTTCTGTTCGTTATTATGTCAATGCATATACATTTTTATATGCCGTTGGTCTGTGATGTCTGTATCCATTTATCGTTGCTTACGTATTTATGTATTTTTGTACTGTTGGCTGTATATTTGTGCGTTGGGGGCGTGGCAGCTATGATAAACCAGACCAGGCAACGCACTAGGTACTGTTCAGGGCTGTCTTCACAGGGCTCTAAGAAGGTTAATCATAATAGTAGCCGTAGCTATAACAACATTAACCCCAGCGAAGAAGACGATGCAACAATTGAGAACATGCATAAAGAAATTGAGGCTAATCAGGACAGTGCTTTAAGTCTATGTACAGAGAAGGTTTTGTTGGCACAGCAGGCATATGACCTGGTGAGTTTCTTTTTCACTTTTGTTGTTGTCGTGTATTCTCAACACTTAGCATTTATGTTGAATTGTTGATTGTATTTTCACCTGTTATACCTTTTTTTTTTTTTAAAACTTGATATAAGTTGGTGCATTCCACAGTAAGAAAGTGAAATACAAAATTGAAGAAAGAGATCGGAGGAGGAAAATATTGTTTTAGGCACATAATTAAATTCATTATGCAGACTTATTACATATGTTTTGACGGGGGTTTGAATCCGAGAAACTTGCTGACTACCCACCATCAGAATCACAGAAAGTAGCTTGAACTAGCCTTTATATAGTCTTACAAAACGAAGAGGGGAGTAACCCCTCCAAATAACGCTGCCAATCTTCTATAAACTTTGCTCTTTTATATATTAAGTGTTTGAAATTTTAGTTAGTACAATCTGTCAAATATCTATTTTCCTATGGATCTTCATCAATAAAGCAGCCCTTTCGTGATTTGTGATTTTATAAGGCGTTAAAAGAGCTATTTTGAAGTTCAACACGTCTTTTTGGGTTCTAGAGTCACTTGCACCTACTGTCAGAAATACAAGGGTTCAGCGTTTGTTTGCTTAGTCACAGTGTATGTTATGGTCTTTTGAACATTTCCTTGCACAATCAACAGTAAGTTGATTTTTGTGTTGATTTTCAAAGTCAATCAATCTGATCAAATTTCTCGCTTCATTTCCTTAAAAGCTTGAACTAGAAATTGTTTATTAATCTGGGATTTTTTTTTTGGATGATTTGTATTTGTATGCAATTTTCTCAATGTGATGCTATTTATCATTGTATTCTCAAAAATTTTGAATTATATAAGTCAGATGCATTGATTCTAAACAGTCAGGGTATAGTTTGAAGTTTTACTTATGTAAGCATGCGTGCTGTGAAAAGAGGTTTTTGAAAAAATGCGTTGAGAAGCACTTAGCTCAATGATGGGAAGAATGCATGTGAACTTTCTGGAATTTGCTTCCTCTTGTGCATATAAAGAACATCGTAAACAAGAGTTTATTAGCTTTTATCTTATTTAATTTGCTTCAGATAAATAGCCATATAAAACGACTTGATGAGGATTTGAACAACTTTTCTGAAGATCTAAAGCAAGGTAAAATAACCATGTAATTTGCATTCTAATTTATTTTGTGTCAGACATGTACAGCTTAAAATTATTAAAGCCAAAAGGTTAAGAGGACCTGAAAGTTATTATCACCATGTAACACAAAAGAAAGGATTGGGTGAAACAAAAATTTGTTTTGCATTTTATGTTGTTCTCAGTAATGCGTTCTCCTGGTTCGTCATATGGTTATAATCCTTTTTTTTTTCAAATTGTTCTTTATTTCACATTTCCAATTTTTATCAGAAGGCAAAATACCACCAGATGAACCCGCTATTCTCCCCTCCTTGCCTGTAGTCCCAAAAAGTGAAAAACGCAAATCCTTATATGGAACTTCTCTATCAAAGAGACTTGATCACAGGGATATAGATTGGGATCGGGAGCGTGATAGAGATTTTGATCTTATGCCCCCACCAGGAAGCCATAAGAGGGAGTATGCAACTCCCATGGATATTGTTCAACCAGTTGATCCGAATGAACCTATATACTGTATCTGTCATCAGGTTTTGTTTTGTTTTGTTGTTTTAATGTATTCTTATATTCTATTACCTTCTAGCTCAATTACATGATTTTGTTTCTTAATGTTCTTTAAATGCTCTGTAAGAATTTGACATACTTTTTTATGTTGATCTTCCAGGTGTCTTATGGAGATATGATCGCCTGTGACAATGAAAACGTAAGTACCTTTTACTCTGCTTTCTCTCATGTGTGCTGCACCTCTTTCTTTTTCTTCAAGGAAAGCCGGATTGGCAGAGTTACAAGTCATCAAATTTGATTACTCTCTGGTATCTTTATATCATTACCTTATTAGTGCACCAAATGCATGGTATATTTTTGGGCTAGGTGCAATCCTTTACTACAGCCATAGATGTTTACTCCGTGCATAAGATTAATTTGGTAATCTTCAATGTGAAACCAAGCGCACACTTATCACTACGCCAAAGGTTACAAATATTAGTGAGGGCATGATTTCTTAACCTGCTCAAAATTTCCTCTCTCCCTCCAAAGCTGTTAGGTTCAGACTTGTGACATCCCTTCAATTGTAAGCTCAACACCTAGTGTCACAACAAAAGTTATAACCATTAATTAGGACTCAACTCTATTTGTTTAACCCATTGTTAGCCTAAACGCTTCATGCCATGGTTGGAATACAATGAAAGTTCATAAACCAATCTTTGACGTGCCTACACTATTTGCGTAACGTGTATGAATTTGGGACATCATAAAAAATTGGCGTAACTCGACATTGAACATCGTGCAAAAAGGCATGTGAACAACATGCATAAGAATGCATTCAATGCAGATTTCAGGACACAAATGTGGGAAAAAAAAAATCATATAGATGGATAAATCTGTTATAAATAGGGCTTGCATTCATGCTTACGGGTTGACCGGGGATGTCCTGGCTATATTCGCATTAGTTGACTGCAATGTTTCAGACATTTATTTATTCATTATTAATCACGTAATATGTGTACATTATGTTACCAGAAGCTACAAGTTTATGTAGTTTTTTTAGTTTCTCCGTGCAAGACAACAGATGAATATTGGTGCCCTGATTCTTTGTTGAGTTGTATTTGAATAGGGGGTTTTATTTGTTTTAACTTGTTTTATTTGAATAATGGATTCTATGATAATATTCTTGTTCCTCTCTGTAGTTGTTTCTGGTTTTTTAAAAGCTTTGATTGGTTTTCTTCCCAGTGCCGAGGAGGTGAATGGTTCCACTATTCGTGTGTTGGCTTAACTACGGAAACAAGATTCAAGGGGCAGTGGTATTGTCCTACTTGCCGACCCTACTTTCGGTGATTAATCTCAGTTAGGTTTGACATATTCATGAGAGGAGACAATTTTGTCAAAAATAGGTGATTTGTGATGTTTGCAAAAAGAGTTTATTTCTATAAAGAAATACCTGTTGAAATATTTAGTCGCATAGTTTTTCTTGGCGGAAAAATATGTAGTTACATAGTTAAAATATAATACTACACACAACAATAAATATACACAAGAAATTGAAGTTAATCCTTGAATTTGACTCGATTAGAATATTGGATAGTCATATGAAAATTACATGAAAAAAAAAAAAAAAGACAGACATATGAAAATATGCAATATATGTTATTTTAATTCAAAAGAAATATATCCTTATTTTATAATTTACGATATTCATTATTATAATTCCAATTGGGTTTTCATACGCAAACAATCATCCGAGATAACCACTTCAGTATATTTATTTTGTAAAGAATAATGTGTGTGGGGGCGTTAGTATATTTGTCTCAATCCATAACCGTTAGCCAAATATATTGCTTAAGTATATTTATAAGGAATATGATTTATAATTTATTTTTTCTTTAGTTAATTTGCTACTTCATGCAGTGCATTAAATAATGAATTTGAATTATTTCCTTCTATTATCTCTACCCTAATTTGTAAATACTCGATTAATTTAGTTCTTTATTTCAATTTTTGCTTCTGTGTTAAGATTGCAAGGTTTGTTTTATCTAAGTTATAAATCTATAAAAATATCAATGTGAAGCTCTAGGTCAATCTAATGACTTATAAATAGAAAGCATCCAAATGTACCATGAGGTGTTGGAGTTCTTCTAGATATCAATAACTTCGTTGTGTTAGATAATACTCGCATGAAGTATATTACAAACACAAATAAAGTCATTGGGACAAAAAAGCCCATCTTAATTAGAATAACTCATGCATTGGATTGAGATATATCAAACTTTAGTAAGTTCATGTTTAAATGCTTTAAAATTTTAATCTAGGTAAGGCCTAATCATTTTATCCTCACTGAGCAATGTTAGGACCTTAATCTTTATGCACTAAGAGAGAGCTTCTAAGTTTGGTACCTCTCGGCACCAATCATAGATTGTTGGTCAAATTCTTTCTAATGTTTAGAAGCCTCTTAGAAAAGACAAGTGCAAAACATATTTGAATCTCTATAAATAAAAGTGAGAAATTATAAATTTAGGCTTTCAGGAGAAAAGGGAGAATTTAGAAGAAATTCATGGAAGCACACTTCTATTATGATAAAAAATAATACAACTCGTTTGTTTTTCTCCTAAAAAAATTTCTCTTTATATAGATCATTAGACTCACAACACAACAACTAAACTATTATTGCTTGTTACAGACTAAGGACACACTTAAAGTAGAAGCTTACAAACACATAGTAAACTTACAGACTCGTAGCATGGAAAAAGCAAGACTTGGTGGCATTCAACTTGTAAAGTTTTGTCCATAACGGACTGTACAAAGTGACTTACACACTCATGGCATATGGAAAACAAAGCTTAGTGGCATAAAGCTCAACAAGTCTTTGTAGTTATGGTGGATTTTGTAAAGTAATTTTGGTAGACATAACTTTTAAAAACTTTATTCAATCTTTATAGATAAGTTCATGATTATCGTCAAGAAATAGATTAGAGTAGTCCTTATCATACCCTAGATTAGTGAAGTAGATCAATCTAATAATGACTTATAAATAAAAATGATTTTGAATAGAAAGCATCCAAATTAATAATTACTACATTGTTTAATTAAAATAAATTGTTAAAATTTGCGTTAGAAATAAAGAAACAGCCAACAAAAAAGACACGAAGAAATGTTGAGGGCACTATCGTCCAAGCACCCCGAAGGAAGGATCGCGGCGGGATATCGATAAAAGATTTTGAAACTGGTTACGTTCGAAATTCTAAAAGCTGTGCGTTTGGATCCTGTAATTTCCAGGTCAGACTGCATGTAAACCAATCATTGATCGGTCGTCTGGGATTTGCCACGTCTCCGGATGATGGCATGAAACGCAGCGTTTTTCTTTTTGAAATATCATCCCCTCCATCGATACTGAGACGAGTATCTGGTTCCTGCACGCCCAGGGCTCCAACTTGAAATTGTAGTCGTAGTAACCACCACTGAAGCGCAAGCCACTGAATATGCTTTTGGTGAAGGATTCATCTACTTCACGATATCCCCTTGTAATCTAGGAACAAGGGAAAGAAACAGAGCACAGGGGGAGCCACCATCCTTTAATCAACGATATAAGGGATTGATCATTCGTTATCGTCTTGGAGTGATTTTTAATGTACATCTGAATTCTTGCTTATGAATTTTGCTGCAGTACTGTTGCCAAGGTATGTTCTTTTACACCCTCGAATACTGAAACGGACTCGGTGCCAATTATGAGCCTCTTGTTTCGTCTTTTGGGCGATAATACGAGTGGTTTTTCTTAATAAAAAGGGTTCCGAGCATGATGGTTTTGCTATGCCCAATTTGTGGAATGACGATTTGTTATTTGCTAACTCTTGTGTAATGATAATATTCCTCTCATTTGTTGTAGTATAAGGAATTTCTCTTCGTTGCAATGAAATCACATTGCTTCGCTCTAATGCGTTTTATATACTCGGTCTTTTTTTTTTTTTTTTTTTTTTTTGAAGCAAGGCTCAAGAAAGCATAAGAGGGCTTTAAGATTTTCCAAATAATAAGATGCATATGCCTGAATGACCCTTCAATCTTTTAAATTCTTGCTCTATTTCATTTCTTGTTTTAGCGTCGAGTTGGGCAATTTAAGCGTAAACATTTAATTTAATGTTTTGATACGTCATTCTCATTTTTGGAGAAAAAGAAGCTCATAAGCAAAGAAGAAAAAATAATCTTGCAATTGACATGATTAATCAATTCATTTTTGGTGTTCATAGAAAGTTTTGAAATTAAAACTTTTGAATGTGGCTGGCATATATTGGGATAGAATACCTATATTGATGTCTCTTCTGCAACGAGCATGAAATATTTGTCAGATTTACTTTTTTTATTTGAATTAAATTGTGGTATTTGGTCAGTCTGGGCTCCACGATGGAAGGAAATCTGAGTCCAATACTGCGGCACGAGATAGAAAAACTTGAAAAGGATGCAGAAGGTCAAAAATATGTGATGGAAGCGTTGCAAGCATACGTGAAAGATTTGGATTTTAAGACCATTCCTGTCTTTCTTAACAAAATTTCTGAAATCAAAGAGACCGGTTCTTTATCTGGAGAGTTCATAATTTCACTATATGAAGTTCTCGCTCGAGCTCACGGTGTCAAAATTGTTCACATGGTCGACAATATTATGGAATCCATGGTCCAGGCCTTAGCTTCGAGTGCGGGGTCTCTTTCTCTCCATCAAGCTTGCTCTAGGGTGGTTTCGGCAATCGCTAGATATAGCATTGAACCCACTTCCCCGGAAGATAAGAAGAGGCATGTAATTTGTTCACTTTGTAAGCCTCTTTCAGATTCTCTCTCAAGTTCCCAAGAGTGTCTCACTTCAGGAGCGGCCCTTTGCTTAAATGCTCTTGTGGACTCTGATAACTGGCGATTTGTTTCAGATGAAATGGTCAGCAGAATTTGCCAAAATCTCGCTGTGGCATTAGATGGAAAGCCGACCCAAACCAATTCACACATGGGTCTGATTATGGCCTTAGCGAAGCGCAATGCTTTAATTGTTGAAGACTATGCAAGGTTGCTCATACAATCTGGACTAAAAATACTGAATGCTGCTCATGAGGAGGGGAATTCTCAGAGAAGCTTGTCAGCCATTCAAATGTTGAACTCCTTCATCAAATTTTTGGACTCCAGGAGTGTATTCTCCGAGCTTGAATTGATCATTGAGGCGATGGAGAAGTGTCAATCTGACAGAATGGCATATGTCAGGGCTGCAGCTTTTGAAGTTTTACTAGCTGCTGAGGAAATTGCATTTGACAAGAAGTCGAGGTATTTAAACAGTCATGATTCGATTGCTGGGTCAAGCTTAAGTGGAAGAGAGGGGGAAGATGTTTCTGGTGATGAGGACCATTCTCTTGCATCTCTCTCACCGGAACAACATATCATGGGCTATTTCCCTGGATATGAATCAATTGTTGAGTCGCCAATATTAATGAACCAAGCTTCTCAGAACTTGGACTATGAGCGCAGGTCTTTGAATCCAAAGCATGGAGTAATAAGAAGTAACAACAAAAGTCCCCTAGTAAGCTTCTCAACCAATGTCCATATTTTATTTGAAATCCTGGAATAGATAATTGCATCTGCTGGTCGCATGTTTGTGACTTCTGGTTTCAGATCATTGAAGAACTCTGTTTTCACAGTTTATTAGTAGTACTTGAGCAAAAAATAATAGTTTGCATGATCTTCCAAGAGTTTGCCCTTACTAAGGCCACCCGGACAGAAGATGCATCATCCCTTTACTAGCAATGCAAAAGCGCCCCAAAAAAAAAGAAAGAAAGAAAGAAAGAAAAAAAAAGGTTTGCATGTGATTGAGGATGCACTAGAAACTAGTAATGCTCATTGCATGTACTCCATCATCCATCAGTTTGAAGATTTATGTGAGATTGTTTTCTGTTGGCTGTAAATGATCCAATTTTTAGCCAGAACATCAAATTAAATTGCGTCTGTTCTTTTTACTGAAGCCTCAATAATTTCTTTTGTTAAGAAAATTATAAGTAACATGTCTCTTCTTTGTACTTCAGAGGTCACGTGCCCCTGCTGCCACGGACAGTATAATATTCGCGACCCCTACAAAACGTGTTCGCTCTCTCCAGAATCCAAGTGATGTGAACTCGAGTTGCTCCGAGCGACAAAGTAGAAGGTTGAGGAATCTATCCTCAGGCAATATGGATTGGAGCTCAACATCTAGATATGACCACAATTATTTTCCACAAAATCTGAGATACGAATGCGATTATAACGAAAGCTTATATGCTGATGTACAATTTCAAGGTGGGCCAGAGTCAGTTTCATCGACAGAAGACCTTCCTGCTGGTGCTGACATGCAGGCGCCTCCCGAGATGGTTCCTCCAATGAGCAATGATGCTTGGACTATAGTTCGCATTGAAAAGGCTCTTCATAAGACTAAACTGAAACTGGTTTTTGGCCTTTCTTTTTTTCTACTTGCAATGGCTACTCTTCTACTTTGGATCAACATTCAAGATGATCGTTATCTTGTCCCTACTTAATGTGCGCTATATGACGTTCATGCTGAGGATGAGATTATGATTGATATACAGCTTTAAACAGAGGGTTCTAGGACTTTGTTAAAGTATCGTGTTAAGTGTCACTTGCATGTTGGGAAGTTCAAAGTTACAGAGTAAAAGATGTAATCCATACTGTGTGTATCCTATCGAGAAAAGGATTCATTTTTAGTGGCACAAGAATTGAGATACATAGTATATGTCAGGTTTCTCATGTTATATGCTACACTCTTTATCCCAGTGATAAAATCTAAACATGTGATTTTATTTTGATCTTAATATTTGATCTCAATCCACTTTTTTTTTTTTAATTTATAATTTTCTCCCTCAAATATATCTATTAATTATATATAAGAAGGGAGTTTGAATCAAGAGTACTTATGATGCACATAATTAGTAGAAGGGTACTCTAAGTAAATTAACACATATTTATTATAAATTAACTTCCTTAATATCTACAAATTATTTACTAACACTTATATTAAATATGAGAGAAAGTATTATTAAATAATTATATTTTTTAAGAGTCATAATGAAAAAAGCCTGACTTGCAAATATCTTTTTTACCTTGTATTAACGACTAGGTTGTTTGGCATTAACAGAAAATAGTACCTCCTTATGTCCTTGATATAAGACATATTTAAAGAATTGATATTAGTCCTAAATATAAGACATATTTTTTTATATTTTTTAATTTTTTTCTAATTTACTTTTATTGTTGCTTCCTCATTAATAATAAAAAAGGAGAGAGAAAGGGGGAATTAATCAGGATAACTGAAGTGTTTTGGAAAAAACATTTTATATTAACTAATTTCCTTAATCTAATCAAATTAGATAAAGATGTCTTAAATTAAGTATGAAAGGAGTGCTATTCAATCTAAGCAATCTCTGTATTCATAAACAATATAGTTCCTCCAACCTCCCAATCCAGAAAGGGAAGAAAAAGCACAATAAGCATTTGGTGAATACACACCCACCTATTTCATTGAATAATAGGTACATTTTTTTGAATGGGGAAGAAAAGCTTAAGCATATTTCATTGATTTGGATTGTGTATACGCTGCCCACCTATCCACACACCTTCAGGTCTCAGTAATATCGGTTTCAGAACAGCTGCTTGGCCAACACATATGTACGCATATTTGCTGTAGATTTCAACGCTTGAGCCCGGACTGAATAGATACATTTCTTCAAATCCATTCCTTCCCACTAGAACTGAATTTCTCCTACCCTGATCCACAGGAAAGGTTTTTAGATGTTAACTCCTAACCAATATCACATTACAGTAAATATTTTGGAAGATTAATGGGGAATGATGAATACGTACCCTGTCAATCACAGAAAAACTTCGAGGTGCATTTGTGTATACTAGGCTTATTCGCTCTCTTAAATGTTTGTAGTTGTCCATTTCTTCATTGTCAGTGTCGGCATCTTCATCACCTTCTAATTGGCTGCTTTCTGCTTCGTTAAAGTTCTGATTTTTTGTGCCCCAGCGTGGAAAGATTTGTTTTGGAGCCAAGAAATTCCATATTTTACCCAAACCTTCTTGGCTAAAATCTGGAGGGCTCAAAAAGAATTCTGATGCAAATGGGGGTTGGCTGCAGTAATTTGATCTTTCTAATCCCACTGCATAAGTTGCATCTGGCGTGCTCACTGTCAGATGACTCAGGACGGATCCTGTCATCTGGATAGGCATGGACCTCAAGTTTGTAACTTCAAGCTCTGTCCCTAAAGTATCTCCTCGCAGATTCACCCTATATCTTAATTCAACCATATCCTCTGATGTTCTGCTTATCAATTCTACCTGCAAATGGTTATGTAGCATGTTCAAAAAGCTGTCTGAGTCAGTAACTAAAAAACCATGACAAATCAGATAAGAGCAGACAGACTTGGATTGATTCCGCAGGATTGCCTTTAATATCATGAAGCACCCAATTAGTTGGGGACAATGAAACTTGGCCATCATCAGTTTGAAAATTGAAGTTCAGAGACACCCCTCCTTGAATAATGGCTTCACCGTCCTCTCCCTCTGAAACTGTTGTGTGCATCAACTCCATCTTTTCTCCATGCCACATAGGGGACTTGTAGGAGGTGATTAATCCGCTGGGAAGCATCAGATTTGCAGTGCTTCCATTTTGCAGCTCCATCTTAGCAACACAGCTTTCACCAACACCTTCAAAAGTGACTCCATGCCCACTGAATTCTCCTTCCAGGTAATCTACATTGAGTGGTTGGTATGGAACTGAAGCCACTAGTGCGATTGGAAACTCTCTCTTGGAATGGTGGTTATGTGGAAGATAACTAGTGCAAGGGAAACAAGTGTGTGTTGTTTGTCTTGCAGGAGTTGGGATTAATCTGGGAGGGAAGTTAAGAGGGGGAAAAGGTGAACTAGAAGCCATGGTCATGATTCATATCAGAGTTAGGCTTAGTGGGCGCGTTCGGGAGGCAAAGGAAAGAAAAGTACTCTGGGCTTCGTTGGCTTGGTTAGAAATTGGTGTGTAAGCGGATAAGATGACAGCTTTATCGCTTTTTGTTATTTCTGGTGAACGTTTCAAATATTTGAAGATATTTATGTTTACCTTTGTCTTTTTCTAACAAGTTGTTCATGCCCTTTTCATTTACCAATGCATAACGTGCGGAAAAAAATATGATCCTCAATTTCGTCACCGATTACCAAAAAAATAAATAAATTATGTTTACTCAGTTTACTCCATTTCTGAGTAACCATTCGAATAATGCAAGGTTAAAGTTTACGCCATCTTAATTTATAAGTACAGTCCAGTAAAGAAACGATATGTACTCTTATCCTTAAACTAAGGAAATATGAGGACTTAAAACGATTTTCAAGACATTGGTTCTGTTCCAAGATATTATTGAAGCATTGGTTGAGTGCATGACCACAAAATTTTGGAGGAAGCTTAGTATAATGTTGAATTAGAGACATTTGTCCACCAGAGATAACATTTGTTCATTAGAGATGACACTTTATGTCTCTTAAACATAGACATGCGGATCGAATCTCTACATTTCTTATAGCTGCAGAAAAAGAACCATATCCTCAGCTTCTGCAGTTTGACATATATAAGAATACATAATATACACACTTTGCAAAAATTATGTATTTTGATTGAATGTAACTTGTGGGAAGAAAAAGATATTAATCCTGCTGCAGCAAAAAGAAAGGAGGGACAGGAGGAAGAATGAGCTGGAAGCAGCAAGGATATATGTTTGTACATTTCATAAATTTTGTCAACGCAATTACAGATTATCATGCTCAATAACTTGTGCTCCTCTCCATTGTTCACCAGGATTTACAGTGACAGGCACCAAAACTGAAGCAGGACCAGTGCAGATAAAGTAGTCTTTTCCATATTTCTCTGACATTGAACCGGGGCTAGACACATATATATCCTCAAAACCCATTCTTATCACCCTAAAGCTCAGCTCACGTCCCTGGAAAAACCAGAAACTATTAAAACACGAAATTCTTCAATGAATATCACAAATAATCTGTTATACATTCTAACCTGATCAACAGTTTCATACTTGGAAGGTGGAGTGTTATAAAATGCCTTTGATCTCTCAGTTGGAGGAGCAGCATACACTCTGCTTATCTTATTCTCCATAATGGTAAAAGGCACACTCTGTTGAGACCACTTGCCCTGCTTCTCTTCAGCCTCAGACTCAAAGGTAAGCCATCCAGGAGACTCAGTTTTCATTGCTTCAGCTGGAGTCAGGATTTGAAAGGGAGATGACGGAGGAGGGTGCGGGCAGTAAATGCAGCTACGGAGACCGTTGATTGCGGCCCCACCTCTTTTCTTAAATCTAAAATGGCTAAGTATGGCATTGCTCAGAGTCACAGCCTTCCGACCTGTGTTCTTTACTATGACTGCAGTGGCCAAGCTCGTTGGGTACAGAGTTACAACATAGGTGATATCAAATGTTCTACTAGTGTAACTCAACTCAACCTGAAAGATAACAACATTGACAAAACTCGCTTTCAATTTCTGAATCTTAGGGCCAAAGGTTAAAACTTTAACATGGTAGAGGTGAAAACATAGAGGAACAGAGCACCAAAAATGGCAATCGTTGATTGAGAAACAGAGGAAAAGATTAGGGGAATTAAGATGATACCTGAAGAGCATCAATGGCATCAGAATCAACATCCTTGACGGTCCACTCTAAATGAGAGGGAAGTGACTCTTTAGAGGCAGGTTCTGATACTTCATTCAAGACCAAACCGATCCCACCCTTGTGTTTGGAAGAGCCTGATCCACCACTAGCTGGAAGTGTATACAGGACCTCCTCGAAGCCATCGTCTTTCCAATAAACTTTTGGTTTGTAGGAAGTGACATGAGCATCTGGGATTTGCAGTCTCAAGGAGCTTCCATTTCTAACAGTGAGATCAACAATGGGGGTGTTATCGGATTCCAAGAACTTAATGCCTTTCCTACCAAATTTCTCAGTAAGGGCCTCAGGAGTAGTGAGAGTGGGGGCGGAAGTAGATGCAGAGGAGGCCTTAACTAAGTTTAATTTGGGGAGTGATAAGGATAGAAAAGAAGCCATGGAGGAGAAGAAAGAAGCTGCTTCAACAGCTTCCACATACAGCGTTCAGTAGCATGATGATGCTAAGGCTCATCCTTACCAACGCAAGTGTGTGTTCGGATTTAGTGGTACTTTTTTTTTTTTTTTGGGATATAAGATTTAGTGGTACTTATACTTAATCTGAAGACAGCGCTTTTTTCTATAAAAAAAAATATAATACAAATCGGAACAAAGCCATCTGCGAATTACCGCGTAGCTGGATGGGTTGATAGTGAGAGCCCAAACGGAAGATGAACCCAATTATCAAGCCCAAACCGTAAAGAATAGAAGACCTCTTTTTTTTTTTTTTTTTTTTTTTTTTTTAATAAATAAATAGAAGACCTTTTAAAACAAGATCAAGGTTACTGTTATGTTACGTTACGTTATTACCAAAAAAAAAAAAAATTACTGTTACGTTAGGAGCATCGGATATAAAAATATTTTGAATATATCAAAAATACTAATAAACAATTGAAAGGGAGTAAAAATACTAATGGAGAAATAAATTCTGATGAAAGTAGCAAAATCCCCATTTTAGTTTATTAGCTGAAGTTTTAAATTCTTCATTGGTATTTTTGGTCGCTTTCAATTATTCATTGATATTTTTTATACCTTCAAAATATTTTTGTGTCCGGTGCTTCTCCTAACGTAATACTTGGTTAACATATCTACACCTTAACCTATAAAATAAAAATAAAACAAAGTACCAACTGATCAGGATTAGCGAAATAGACAAGTCCTCAGAACACTATGAATTAAGGATGGAATATCCACCGTGTGAGAGGTATACAACACTAGTACCCGAAAATGCCTCTGATAAGAATATTCATGTGCCTAAAAACGGGGAGATAAAAAAACATTAAAACAGAGTATAGTAGGCTTTGGAGCCATTGGTTTCACCTTTCTACTGATTTGATTTGGTCTTTTTCTTCAGAAAATTGTATTGATTTATTTTTAAAAAATAAATATGTACGATTGTAGGTAGACAAAAATTTTTCCAAATAATATTATGAAAGAAATTGCATGGAAAATTTTTCTTTTATCTTTAATAAAGGCATAAGTTAAAAAATAAAATAAAAAGTACTTCAAATAAAAAAACTTGTTTCTTATAATAAGCGTGTATCCCCTCGCTTAAGCGATGCAACAATTAAGGGAAATTACAGGCATATTGACCAAATAGTCATTGAAATGTTCAAGTTATTGAATTTAAAAAATAGTTTTAAAAGAAAAGATTTGCATTTTAAATTATTTGAATAAATGGAGAGAATTTGTTGTTGAGGGAGGTGTACTTGTATTGGTTGTGCAATTTTTGTTCAAGCTAAAAAAGTCCAACAAAAAAACATGAACATGGTAGACATGAAACTACTGTAAATGGAGCTATATACCCAAGAGGGGGTGAATTGGGTATTTTAAAAAATTTTCGAATATGCTCTGTTTTGAAATAATGAAACCGTGAGATAAACAGAGGAGGAAGGGAAGGAAAGCTTGCACAAGAGAAATTATCCCTGGTTCGGTCTTATCTTTGACCTACATCCAAATCCTGAAGCCACACTTGGGATTTTCAATCCACTATACTCACAAACCGATTACACACTCGTACTTCGAGTAGTTCTCTCTCTAGAACTCACTCCCCTTAAAAGTTGTAATCAATACACCCAACCACCAAGTCCCCGACTTGTGGTTATCTCAATCAATAAATGATTTACGAGATAGAACTCTCTCACGAGCGATAAAATGAACACTCAAGTACAAGTATCGATTGATACAATACAAGTGAAAGCCGAACACAATAAATGGCAATCAATAAATTTTCGCTCTCCGAGGTGTGTCCGCTTGAGAAGAAGTTAATGAACTCTATTTATAGGTAGAGAACATTAAATGACCGTTGAATGATGAATCCAACCGTTGTAGGTGATTAGCATTAAGTCTCGGTCATCTTCTCTCTCTAAACTCCAACTAATCCAGTGCTAATATGATCTCGAGGTGGAACTCGAGGATTTGCCCGTTGGAGAAGAGTTTACTTGATGAAGAAAGCATTCTTGACCGTTGAGAATGCGTCTTTCGATGGATTATCCAAAAGAAGGTTGATTTGCGAAGTGCATTAAATGACCGTACACTTTTTGCTTTATGGCTTTGACCTTCAATAATCTTCATCTGTGCTAACTCGAAATTCACTCAACAAACTTGTTAAACATAGTTGGGTTCATAGGTGAATGATTCATGAAAGCAATTAGAACAAACAAGAGTGATATGCAAATTCGTATAATTCAAAAATTGGTTTCGCGTTGGTTACTCGAGTAAGTTCTTCGTTACTCGAGTAAGTCATCAAAGTGAAAGAGTCTTTACTCAAGATTCAAAAGGATACTGAGTAAGCGACTTCCAAGCAAACCATCGAGACTTGAACTTTTGAAACCAAAGTCTTTACTCGAGTAAGTTAGTGGTTTACTCGAGTAAGCAACTATTTGCTTGAAAACTCAAAATGTAAGATGCCTCTTTCGGAGTAAACAAATTCATACGGAGTAAGCACGAACATGAGTTAAGTTGAAAATCATTTTAAGAGTTCTTTACTCGAAAGTACAAAACTTATACTCGAGTATGCACGAGTTTAGAAAAACTTGGGAGCTTTCAGAAGACCCTTTACTCGAGTAAGTCAATGTTTACTCGAGTACACACTCAAGTTCAAAAGTTCATTTGCTCTCATTAAGTCCAATACTCGAGTATAGAAATCTATACTCCAAAGTATTGATTTAACTTGTAAAGATTGGTTGCTCTCTAGATGGCCTTTACTCGAGTATGTAAACCTTTACTCGAGTAAGTCACAATTTGAAAAACACATTTGCTTTCGGATGACCTTTACTCGAGTATGTAAACCCTTACTCGAGTAAGTCACAATTTGAAAAACACATTTGCTTTCTGATGACCTTTACTCGAGTATGTAAACCCTTACTCGAGTAAGTACGTGTAAAATCCAATTGGGCAATCCTTTAACAAGTCCTATACTCGAGTAAGATTTCCTTTACTCGAGTAAACAACTGATAAGTGGTTTTACACAGATCTTGCAAAAACTTCAACACATGTTTACAATTGTTGTTAATCATCAAAACACATTGAGAACTAACAACTACATCAACTTTTGAACATGTAGGATGAACAGGAGATATCTGTCAATCATTTCAGTACAACATTTCTAAATATTTCCTTGTATACTACATTAGTGGTTGTGCATTTTCCACCATTTGAACCGTCTTGTATAAGAATCCTAAGACCTGCAAGATTGTTCACTCTTGATAAAGCAACGTATAATTGTCCATGTGTGAACACTGGTTTCGTCAAAAATAACCCAACGTTTTGTAATGATTGACCCTGACTTTTGTTAATTGTCATTGCAAAGGATAAAGTAATAGGAAATTGTCGTCTCTTCATCCTAAAGGTAGAGTGCTATCTGAAGGATTCATGTCCATCTGGTGGATTAAAACCTTTTGGTTTGGGCTCGACCCATTAAGTGTTAATCCTTCAATGACATTCTTCCCAAGATGTGTGACGCGTAGTCTAGTTCCATTACATAAGCCAAAGCTTGGTCAATATTTCTTAACAACATTATAGGCACACCAACCTTTAGAATGAGAACATGCAAAGGGAGACTGAACAAATGATTGTATTCAAGAACTCAGAGTGTACAGATCTTCAAATCCATCAAATTCTTGAGATGACTTGCAAATAGTATCACAACTATAGTATTCCATCAATTGCCCAGGTAATAAAGAGCACATGTATTCATTTATCTGGTTCACACTTTCAATTGTTGGGCAAAGAATAGCTCTACTATTGAAGTAAGCTGAGTTAGTTAAATTTTCAAGCAAACCTGGGTAAGTGGGCACACGATAGCATGCATAGGATTGTCAAGGTTACGAATGAGGTATTTGTCTGAATATCAACCTCGCGCAATTCCATCGTGCGGCAACCTTAAATTTCCATCACCTATATCAAGAAGCCATTTCGAGAAGACTTGTAATTCTTCATAATGATGATTTGAAGAACAGGTCAGTCTCATGTTTTTTGTGAGATGAAAAACTGTACATGAATCCCACAAAAGCAAAGAAGTGATGCAAGCATTGACTATAGTAGCTCTAGAAGCCCTTGGAATAACGGGTAACAATTGGCGGAAGTCACCTCCCATCAATACAGCCTTGCCCCAAAGGGTTTGTTGCAATGCATTATATCCCTTAATGTACGAAACGCCTCAATGCAAAAACGTTGGACCATGGGTGCTTCATCCCATATAATCGCTTTCGTCGCTATTATAAGTTCAACCAACAAAGAATTTTGTTTTATATTGCACATTGAGTCTTCATTAATCATGATTGGTATGGCGAACCTTGAATGTGCCGTCCTACCCCGATCGTAACAATGTGGCAGCAATACCACTAGATGCAACAGTGAGCACGATTTCGCCTTTGGAACGAATTGATGAGGTGAACGCGCTCCACAAAAATGTTTCCCCGTTCCTCCATAGCCATAAACAAAGAAAAATCCACCAACACCAGAACTAATTTTCGACATGATAGTATTGTAGATAAGACGTTGATCTGCATTCAGTGATTTCACTATCTCGTTCGACAGTTGATGTAGCTGCACCTTGTCATAATTTAATTCTTGGCGAATTAGATGATTATCAACATTGGCATGAGTAGTCGATGACGGCAGGGGCAATGAAGGAAAATCAGAGATACTCTTCCCATTTTTCTGCAGTAAAGTCTCGATCTCAGTAAGGGCAGCTTGCTCTTTTTCAGATGCTGATATCTGTATTGCTACATGAAGAAACAAAAAGCATTAATAATGAAAAAGGGTGGTGAGGTGAAAATTTTAGGAATATGAACATACTTGATGACATAGGGTCACGATGTGGAATATATAATAAGTCTTCTGATAAAATTTTAGAAGTCTCCTTCCAAACGACCTCGGGCCGCGTAAAGGCGCTACACAATAACATACTCACAAACATGGTTCGCAATGACCGCCACTTGCCCACATAGATGCTTCCTTTAAAGTCTACAAATTCGCGATCATCGTCTAGCAATCCCAATGCAATACATGCAGCACGATATGTAGGATATACGACACCATCAACAGCTTCTAATAGCATCGTAGGATGAAGGCCCTTTCACTTTAGTCAACAAAATCCTAAGGTAGTAGAATTCACCTGAGGAAGGTGCAGCATGAGTAAGACGACCTATTGCAAATCCTCTTTTCCTTATTTGCCACATACGCTTGCTACGATTATAGACATAATATTGTGGAAATTCATAATAATATAGCGTTTTTTGCCGATCATCATCTTTATTTTGTTTCATCCGAGCAATAAACATAGACTCATCGACTCTTGGCTTCGCGAATCTCAGCCACATCATCAGTGTTAGAGTAGATGACACATTGTTGGTCTGGTAGATGGAAGCTTAACCTTTCCACCGGTGGGTATCTATGTTGGATATCAAATCCGAATATACGCCAAGCTGCCTCACACGCAGATATATATCGGAAGTTGTGATATTGTTCAATCTTATCCAATGCCTTTTTTGGATTGCCAGTTTGATCTGTCTCATAAATCGAGGCAACAACACGATCATGCCTTTTGCTAATATACTTGAATAGGTACTTGATTGCAGTAGACTAGTTGCATTTTTCGACATTTATATGTGCATGAAACATAGACAACAATGTATGATTATATGGAACAACAAACCTATTATCCAATGCAATGCCTTTAATATGAATAGTCCTGCAATCTTCTCTTCGTCTGTATGTAGGAAATCCTTCATGGTCAATTGTTGTGTGTGCATTATATTTTTTTGGGAAGTACTTGTTGCATTTCTTATCCACCATACATTGTGCTTTTGGATTAAGAGAGCCGCAAGGAGAATGCATCATGAATTTTTGCACTAGTTCATACAATTGAGGATCAGAATCTGGATCTGGGATTTCTGCGGATATAATCTTGTCAACGTCATCAGGTTCTTTGATCTTGTCACGTTCTGCTAGCCATATAAGGATGTGTGCATGTGGGAGGCCTCTTTTTTGGAATTCAATCGTGTAAACTTCTGTGATGGAGAATACAGGGTTGAACAAAGAGGATTAGTTATACTATAGCATAATATGTAGTTAGAATGTTGCATACTATTAAGAATGGAAAATATAAAGAAAATCGGGTTCGAGTACTTGCACGGACGTTTCCAAAAACCTTTTTTTTTAATGACATTCATTAAAGCTTTGAGTTTGAGTCTGAAAATTCTAGATAAGATATCAGCCCTACTTGAAGTAGTTAGAGTTTCTCGTGCACAAAACCGTGATATTTCAGGCCAAGATGGGTTGCATGTAAATGTTATGAATAGATCTGGGTAGCCAGCAAATCTACATATTGTCATCGCATCTTGATAGGCTGAATCATGTAACGTGCTCCACCCGTAAATGAAGAAGGTAAGATAATCCATTTGCCGATGGCGAGATGCATTTCTCTCTCCATTTAGCAAAGCATCGATAATCCTTGGTACATGTCGGCCACGTAGTTCTTTTTGATGTGTTCTAACCCATAACAACCTTTGGGCTTCAATCATTGTGTATGCATCCACCAAGAATTGTTGAAAAAGTCTTCCAGCATGTAAAATAGTTGACACCTCATTTTTCCTGGTCATCAACTTATATACAAAGTATTCTCTCATGCTAACTCGTTTCTTTGATTTATTAGAACCAATATCATCGGAAATGGTTGATATCGTCCCCGTAACCATCCTCTCCTCTTGAAAATAAAAGAGGGTACTATGAGTGGAAGATATGAGGGATGTAACTCATGTATCCTTTGAGGTGTACCAGACAACTCCTCAACAATGATGTCCCTCCGCTGGAAATTGAGATCAATATCTCCCATGATCAATGCTGCCACTTCTGAAGTGGAAGGCAAGTTATGTGTTTGTCCGTCATGTTGCCTGTTACTAATCAAACGTAACTTTAAACCATGAGGATGAGGCCTACTAATCATTGAACCTGCCATACGGTATTGTTTCACGAAGGGGTTAAAATTGTCCAATACGTCCTTAATTAGTTCAACAATCATTGGATCGATGCTGGAGTCTTTCAAATGCTTGCTGTCAAGAAAGCAATACATATGTGTAAGATTTGAAGTGTTAGTCGTAATAGGAAATTCAGTGTAAATCAAGTCGCAAGAAATGTTTGGTATGTACCTTACAGCAGAAATTCTATTTTGGACTTCATTTTCAGTGTCATATATGTAAAGTTGTGAATACACGTGCTTTGCTCCATTTTCTCGCAAAAGACTCCCGATGTGATGGTAATTTAGTCCAGAAAGAACGAAGGTGTAAGGCCCACAGCCATTGTTTTTGGCATGGTCGATTTTGCCACCCATTGAAATGAATGAGAACATGTTGTTGTAGTTTCTAATATTTGCATGAAAATTCTTAGAGATGACTGATTGTTTATCAAAGAATAGGTCATGCAACACAGTTGGAGGTGCAAGGTTTTTTGGGAGACGGACTTTTCCTCCGTGACAACACATTGTAAAAAGAGGTGCACATGAACTTCGTTGTTTCTGAACCCTTTCATTAAACCACATGTTTGCACCACATATGTGGCATTCATAAGTAAGATCGCCTTCATCTAAGTACTCTACAACATAATAAACATAGTTTGAGTAAACGAAGTTAGCTTACGCGAAGGATATTATGGGGTTTTTTTTTGTTAATAATTATATACCAATACTCTGTTGGAGTTCCCTTCTTAATGGATCAGATGTATTTTGTGTAGTGGTTCCAACATTAGGATCTGAAAGGGTAAGTAATAAATACGTAAGTATGTTATTAAAATGCATTATAAGTGTGACATTAAATGTAGATAGCTGACCTTCAAATGGATGTGCTTCAATTTGATTGCCATCATTGTCGGAACCCGACTTATCGTCATATGCAAAGTCAGTGTGCTGGTAACACTGGTCAGGATCTAACAATGAAGATAGATTATCTTAATTAAAGAATAGCAATGAACTGGGAATAGGCGAAATTGTTACTAAGGAATATAACACATTTATAGAAGTTCATTCCGATGAAGCAGGTGTGCCAAAACCATTACTTGCATATGTCTGAAGGTGTCGATGGTTTGGTATTTGCTTTGTGTTGTTATTGGCTTTAATCGATGCTTGAGGGAGTAAATTCCGTCGAGACAAATTGAGTATAACTCGGGTGAACGATGGACATGCGGGGTAGAATCATGTGGGCTTGAAACTGTACGCCAATGAAGTGAAATAAGTTGATATCAAAGACATCAATAGTTTTTGAGTAAGTGGTACATGATCTATGGTCTCTTTTCATACAATAGTCATGATGTGTAAATTTACATTACCTGCAGATGATGTGTCAAATTCAAATTCAAGGCGTCGTGTGATGAAAGAGTCATCAAAAATTTTAGCTCCAGTGCCTGATGATCCAGTAAGAACTGTACTATGTTGTTCAGAGTCAATTTCCATTGTGCAAAACCTGTTAGTTCTATACCTATTGGTACTGTTCCTGAAATCCATGTCCTCTGGATGAATGCATGTAATTAGTAACCTAACATTTTTCTCTATATGGTAGATGTGGAGATGAATAATGATATACCAGGACTCTTGAATGAATGAAATGGTGAACTGTCATTTGTATGAACATTCGTAATATCCTGGAAAACATGTCTCCTCGCTTCTTCCTTGTAGTCAATTTTCACTCCATTATTGAGGTGCGGTTTTTTTTTTTTGGAGGCATGTTGAACAAACAACTAACATAAAAGATTAAGGCATCATAATTGTGAAAAGGAAAGAATTTAATTCAACTGGTGTATGTGAAATATATTATATTGGAGGAAGGTTAGGTATGATATGATAAGTATATACATTTGTTCTCGTTGAAGTTGAACTAACAATTCTTTGTCTGAACTTAGAAGCGCCTCACTTTGAAGATAATAGTAATATATACTATCAATATGATTTTGCTGACCAGAATATCCCACCCCATACTATTTAAATGGTAAGTTTAACAAAAACCCTTATTAGAAGCACCAACATAATCAAATTGTAACTTTAAAATGTAGAATTAAAATATATTTAGTAATTCAAAATCATTACAAATAAATGTACTATACAAACAAATGGTAACTTTAAAATGAAGAATAAAAATATATTTTTTAATTCAAAAACATTACAAATATATGTACTATAGACATGTTTTTCCTTTTTAGACATAGCATACGCATCATATTTAGAACTCTTCATTAACAACAATATCTTTACTGACACACATGTTAAAATATTGTTGACATGTAAAGTTATTAACTTTTGGACCGGCTAGAGAATTCGGAAGCTTGGAGTAAGAAATTAAAGAGAGGAGGAATGACAACTATTAATATTTCCATCGATCTTGATCGCTTCATTTAGAAACTTCATCATAGATGTTAATTGTATGAATAAAATGAAATCTACAACAAAGTGCATTATAGTGAAGCAAATCAATCCTAATGAGTCGAAAGCAATGTTAGCAATAGGTGGGATCAGTTATTCTTTCCAAGTCACTTGCCTTTGATTTCAAATCGTAGACAATGCTTACATTTGTTGTGATCAAAGCTCAAAGATAATAATAAAGCAATATTAGAATCACAAATTATAAAAAACGCTATTTCTTGCGGTGCAATAATTTGGAAAAATTACAAGGTATCCTCTCCTTAAACTTATCCAAATTATTTGACAAAAAAAAATAAACTTATCCAAATTATTAAGTAATTACATTAAAAAACCAAAGCATAGTAAAAGAAAAGAACTGCAGTTCAAATCGGCCAACAAAAAATATAAGTTATCGCTTTATCCAAAAACACAACATGCACCACAATAACATCAGTAGTTGTAAGCTTTCATATTTAGCAACGTATGTAGCGACTCAAAAGCAACAACAAAATAATATCAACATGCTAGCCATTAGATTATATAAACATTCATATATATAAAATGAACATCCAATATCTCAATTATCTTTCTAAACATTTGTTTATATTTCCCAATAAACGACATTGGTAGTTAAACATTTTCCCTGATTTTCCCATCTTGTATAAGAATCTTCAAACCTGCAAAACCAGAGACCACTTTTTGCAAAATGTTGGAACTAAAGCTTGAGTGCTTCTCTATGAGACAAGGATATATGGAAGTAGGCACCACACATATTGCCTCTTATGAGAACACCATAGGGGAATCAGGATTTCAATAAAGACACTAAGGCTATCTCGGCTCCCACCAATAAAGCAACATAATGGTACTTTACATTTGAAACAAAATAAAGTTACTAAAGTATTAGCATGCCGTTTAAAACATGAACAAAGCACCAACCATTTGAAAGAAAAGAAGTTGGCAGGTTATACTCAAGTACACTTAAGCGCCCCATTTATAATTTCTTCATTTAACAGTTCGATGAAACAATTAAATGATACATGGTACAATGTGTATGATAAGACCTTAAAACATGGACCACTGCAAAATATAAATTTGCTTATATATCACATGATAAGACAATAAATATTGAGATTCCGATGGCGGGAATATATCAGTGCATGTTATCTGGTTATTCAAGGATGATGCAACAGTACTCCACTTTGAAGATGCTTAAACTTTACCCTTTTATGAAAATTTAAAAAGTCAAATGTGAACTATTATTACATTTCTTGATCAATATATATATATATATATATATAAAACAACACTCCTACTATAAGACTAACGTCATACATAAACTCATTTCAACAGTCCACGAGTGCACATGGTTTAACCACGTCATATATAACAAAGGCGCATTAGAGCTTTGAAAATGACATTCGGTTAGCTTGGACCATTGTCAGCAATCATAGCTACAAATTTTTTAAGTTAACAATGCAAAGTTTAACTACAACAATATCTAATGGACAATCTACAAATTTTGCTACCAGAAATGAAGCTTCCTATTAAACTCATATACACAAAGATTTAAGTTCACAATGTCATCATGTCTATCAATGCTCTACAATGTAGTATACCGTGAGGCAACATAACCAAGGGAAATATTACATTCAAAACAGTCTGGAGATCAAAAAGTTTTGGGAATTGGGAGGCGAAGATATCCCAGATACTACATCTTTGAAAAGAGTATTGTCATTACTCCATGAAAGAGAGGACAACGAAAGCCAGATAAGATCAATGCAATTTCAGTTATGATCAAACTGAACCAACCACTAAGCAGAAAGAGCAAGCCACACATACAGATGCACAACAAAGGTATTGAAAGAGAGATAAAACTCTCGGTGAAGAATACAAGTTAGCTTTGGCAAAAATTGCTGAAAGTAGGTGATATTAAACATAGAATGGAAGGAAAAAATCCTTCCATATGTGCATTTGGTGAAAAACCTGGGAGGGAAAAAAAAACTCATCAATAAACATTAAATATAGAATGCAAGGAAAAAATCCTTCCACATCAAGAAAGATGATGCACTTGTTGATGAGCAAAATCCCGGCTAAAACGTACTCAGTGCAATGGAACATAATGTTTAAGCGAAGCCACAATTGATGGTATTTTCCCCCTTAATACTCTGGGAAGAAAGATGATGCACTTGTTGATGAGAAAAATCCCAGCTAAAACATACTCAGTGCAATGGAACATATTGTTTAAGCGAAGCCACAATTGATAGTATTTTCCCCCTTGACATGCCTCATTACTGTGATACAAAATTCAAAGCTAAAAAGCTGAGTAAAGCAAGTAGCATAAGTTCTAAGGGCATATACCAATAAAAATTCTTAAGACGCATTATGTATGATGTCTAATTTCTTCAGATTAAAATTAACTCTTGATGGTAGCCAAAGTGCAAAACAAAGTTCTTATCAGACAATTCACAATGTATTATCCGAACCGACAACAAAAATATACTTCTAGCATAAATTTACTCCTTAAAAACCTAACAATAACTGTTGTAGATTCCCTTTGATATATGTTCATGAATCAATGCTATCACGTCACCTTCATCACAAGAACCCACAAAAGAGACCCACAAAAGTCAACAAATCCGCTCTTGTTTGAAGTTCGACGTCATGAATTTCAAGACAATGTTTTAAATATTTGACAATCGGGTTTTAAGCAAATATTATAGCAAATATTTGATAATAAGTTGTTAAGAAATAAAAATTAACGAAGATTCCACACACTACCATCATATTTCAAGCAAAAGGAAGATTCCCTTAAAGAATCATAGGTGAGATACTCATTAAAATCACGAGATGGATGATAGTGTCCCCCGAGAAAAAAGAAAGAATCGTTAAGAAAACTGAAACATAACTTATATGGTGAAGAAAGCCTTGAAAGTTTGCTTGATAATATAATTCCCTATTTTCTAATAAGATTTGCTCCTTTTTAATTTCGAGAAATTTGTTAAATACGTCTTATTTAAATTTGGAAATTTTATTTATTTATTTATTTAAATTTGTTTTTTTTAATTGTCGTCCTTTTTAAGATATATGCTTTAACTGTAAAGGAAGTTTTTTTTTTTAATATTCAAAACAAAGTTAAAAAATATTACAATATTGATGTTATTTAATAAATTATATGAAATAATAAGGGTAAATTGGAAGAACTAATAAAAGTCAAGACCTTTCTTGTAATTACACATCCAAAAGTAACTTTGATATACAATCTCCATCATTTATGTCGAATAACTTGTACACCGGAAAAAAAATTCAAAAAAAAAAGATCAACCGAACCATTTTTTTTTTGTGAAAATCACATTCTTTTAAAATCGACTCTAATCCAAAGAGGCGACAAGTAATTAAATCAACAAATAATGCCTTTGAAATGATACTATTGAAAAGGTAATCCTAACAACTGATGTACATAAGCAATGCTTCGATCCCTGGCCTTTGACATATATAATCTTCAGTTTGCATGTGTCATTATTGTCATTGCTTCATCATTGCATTTAAAAATTTTCAGATATAGTAGTTCATACAGTTAAAGAAAATGCACATACCTTATAAGCACTCCAATTAAAGGTTATCTGAGGAGGATATTTCTATTGATGAACATTCTTCATGGATTCCAGTGTCTGCAGCAAAACCCATGTCAATCTGGTCAAACTCCAGGAAATCATCCACCTCAATTAATTCATCATCTGTTGCAGGAAGTAACCTCCCATCACCTTCAACCTAATGATTATGCCAGACAACAACATTCAAGTGATTATTGTTTTAGCAGAGTTACTGGACATTAGATACGAAACAGATTATTAATCAAGAAGGATCGAAGACAACATGAACTCAAGCGAAAAGACGTTAGGAGACTTGACTTTCTGCACCCAAAAACGTCTACGTTCCTCTGCAAAGTGTTTACTAACAGAAGGGCATTTGAAACATGAGCATTGCAGCAAGAGAGACATGGGCCTGAAGTAGATTCATGTTTGCAATGTGGTTGTATACAGATATTTGGGAGGGGAAAATATGCGAAGTGTAAATCTAACTTGGGAATAGGTAATACTTGTTTGTTTGGAGACAAATTAATAATATAGGACAATACTTTTTAGTATAGAGTGAAGCACCATACCTCTGTATCTTCTGCGGATTGTGTAGGTGTTGAGAAAAATAAAGTCGACTTCAAAGTACCGTATGAATGATAGACATTGCGGTAAGTATACCCGCGTAAAGGCCCACTCAGATTTTCAGGATTTTGATTGGTTTTATGGTACTATAAATGAATAATAAATTTGAAATATTTAAATAGAAACGAGACAAAGATAAAGTTACAAAAAAATATCATATTTCTTCCATAAAGTCCTAAAAATAAACTAATAATTCTAATGAATAAACTTATTCTGGACATCCCATTTTTTTTGAAAATTTGTAATAATGTTAAATTCCATTGGCATTATGGTAGATATGAAAATCTAGTTCCGTCTTAGTCCATTTATGGTCAGAAGACGAAACATCAAGAATGTAGGAAAAGCAAGGTGACATGACCGGACACAAAGATATATTTTGAGGTTTTGTGTCAATTAAACTATGTAGCCTTAGCGAAAACGCATCGATGGCATAAACGCACGATTTTCCTCATATTCAATGGTCAAGGCATTTTGACCACTAATAGCATAAAGTAGTTTTGAATGTTTGGCAGCAACATGAAATGGATATTAGAAGCATTACATCCTACCTGCGTTATAGTATGGGAAAGTTAACTGAACATTAAGAATAAATGATGAAGTTGTTTGTAAATGAGGTTTGTCCAGCTGAGTTGCAAGTATTTGAAGCACATGATATGGATGTTTATAATAATAAGTGCTGGTTTGAAGGAGATTTGTTGCATGTGTGTGTTGGAACTTGATATCATTCACTACAAAAGGGATTACAAAAGTTTCATTGAAGTCTAAAGTGGATGGATTCCACAAACTTTGACTTTAAACCAACTACTAAAAGCTGGTTGGATCATTACAATATAGGGACCATAAGGAAGGTGACCAATACAACGGAAATTTCTAAAAAAAACTAATCAAAATGTTGCGAATAGTGGAAGTAGTTCAATTTTTCTCCTTCTTGATCCATTTGAGTGGCTTGGATGGTGTCTTTGATGGGGATGAAGGGCCATATGTGGTCAATTCAAAACATGTTCAGATTGTTTCTTTGCGAAACCTTTCTTTTCCCCTTGGATGGAATAACTTGGATGTCATCAGAGAGGGAGATCTCATCAATGTCAACAGTTGGCAAGCTTTCTGATTGTGGGTCACATTGGTCTGGTGTTGGTTGTCCCTTTTCCATTGCAGTACAATTCCTAAGTAAAATTATTTCATCTTCCTCCTCATTGCATATACTTGGTTGACCAATCTATTAAGAAACATAGTGAGACCTGTAATGATCGTAAAAAAATTGAAATGCATATGGGAAAATTGCAAAGGAAAAAATCTACGAACCTCGAAGCTGCTGCATCAAAAGCATCATTCAGATCAGTTGCCTCAGCAAATGTTGTGACAGACACACTGGAATTTGGGTGGTTCTTGTTGTAGCTGTTTAGCTTCATCTTCAAGAGCATTTTTTTTCCAAGGAAATGATTAACTTCTTCTGGAAATGCAAAATCTCTTTGATTCTGAAACGAAAGAGCATAATTGTTGTCAGAAAACAGGGAAAAAGTTGGTATTGATTTGGGAATGTTAGAATGGAACCTCGTATCTCTCGCCTTTAACTCGGAGGCTGTTTTTTTTAGTAACTCGTTGCTGTTTGTCAAAGAATACTTTGAAGAAGGCTGCCGGACTCATCAAGCAATGAGGTAGTTCAAATAAGCCTGCATGAAAAAATATATGTGAGATGTAAATGTTGAGAACTAATGTAGAGATACATGGTTAATAAACTTGTATTAAGATGGTCATACTTGGTTTGTATAGTGCATTTTTTCCCTTTGCAGTAATGGTTTGTGCAGGAAGCAACACCATTGTCCACATTGGGTTTTGTCCCACACCTTGAGCACCCATCATAATACCATCGATCTCGGGTTAGGCATTTTTTTAGCTCACAGATGACCGCAAAATAATTCCCCTGCAAATAAGTGGAATAAACAATTAGTTTCCTTGACTTTTCAGGGTAGAATGAGATGAATACAAGTTTGGGACACACCACTTCCTCGAAGGGGGATGTCACCACTTTAATTTTGGGTGTATTTCGAAGAATAGTTTCAAAGATCGAGTTTGAGTCTTGAGTGCCGTGTTGGAGTGATGGAAGAAATGGTTGGTGATGGTAGGTGTTCAAGACCGGCAACAAATATTCAGAAATGGTTAACCAATAAGAAAGGCCGATAGTTGCAATGGAGTTGTATTCCGGGGAAGACCGCATACCTTGATATAAAATCTGTGACCTCCTGGAAATTTGCATTGATGTGTATTTTGGTTGCTTCAAATGAACCGCAGATTTAGGTGACCTGGTAGCGAAAAATGAACATTTGCAATGAAGAAATGATGAACATGAGTAAAAGTTATCAGTTGAAGGAATGTAAAGATAAGGCTTACCATCTTCGTCAAACCGATTCGTGCAAGTTGTGCAAGTAAGACGGTTGGTTTTTGGGTGGAAGTTAATTCGTGTGTAGGAAAATTTGAAGCACAAGCATCGTAAAGACCATCTCTGGATGTTATTCCCCCTATAATGTAAACAGCTTTTGTTTAATTAGAAGGTGAGCAATCGCGAAACATATGGAAGATGAATGGAGAAGTTGGAATTCGTGCAAGAGTGGTATGTGTGTCAAACTTTTGATTGTTTGTAAGACTTTAATGGATCGGGCTATTAATGTTAAGGGTGTTTTACTTTCAATAATGGCAGAGATAGATGTGGGTGAAGGACACGTTACTATTGGGAATGGATGGTGTTAATGGGAAAAAAATGAGACATGAAATATTTTAAATTTTTTTCTGGTCGCTTGGGATATTATTCAGAAATGTTTATAGTTACATAAGAAGCTAAAGAGCCGCATCAATATTTGTTTGGCAACAGTGATGAGAGTTTGAGTTGTGTGGCATGGATGACAGAATATAGTAGTTGTTTACCTCTCATCAGCTAACCCGAGTCTAAGCTTTGTCTTTTTATCTCCTCCGAGAATAGTATTCCTCCACGGGTCTATGCTTTTGACAAAAGCAATGACATCTCGTGAAAGACTGTATAAGGTTAGTGGGTAATGTTGTTGTGTGGGGAAGGAAGGAATAAGGTCCACTTACCGAAGAGGAACATCGTATGATGCTGGAGTGATTGGTTTAATATGTCCTTGATTGGGAAGAAGTTGAATAGAGAGAGGGGTATTTCAGCAGGTTTTTCTCTCACAAACGTGGCAGAGTTGAATAGCAACTTGAATGGGTGATTCGCTGACTTGTAATCCTTTCCATTTGGGATCACTTCCATATTTGCTATGAAATAGGATTGTCCTTCTTCAGGTTCTTTCTCAAATTTTCTGAACAAGGATTTGTTCATGACTGAGGCTTGTATTTTATCACCCTTAAAACAATGATTTAAACATATAGGGTGTAAGGAAGGTGGAAGATATGATATAAGTTAGAACATCATGAAGGTTAATATATTTCCTGAGGAAAATGGAAAAGATCAACAGAATATTGAAAGGAAATAGCAAACCTTTTGGTCCATGCATGAAAAATTGCGGTTAACCGGCGAATTGTGGAGAGTCTTTGTGGTAGGCCGTGCCACCTCCCGACGACACGGGCTACTATTCGCCACATTTCACTGTCATCTAGTTGTTTGATCATGGAGCATTGCATACTAGCCATTGTTTTGTTTTAGACTTATCTGGTTAGTAGAAGATTTAAGGAACGGGTGAAAGATGGAAGAACAATTAAGCAAGGTGGCTTTTATGTGAGTGTTGGTTGACTAAGTGATCTGGGTAGTGAGCTATTTTAAAAAGGAGGAGATGGCTAGAAGAAGAAGATAAAGGGAACGGATGAATGTTAAAGAGCAACCAAGTAAGGTGGTTTATATAGAAAAGTTCATGGAAGAACTGTACTGGGTAGTGAAAAATTATTTAAAAAAGGAGGAGACAGCAGACTATTCTGTGAAGGACTGTGTAATTATACTATTCAGACCTACTTAAGTATGGTCACAATGTACGGGTAGTGAGCTATTTTAAAAGGGAGGAGATGGCGAAAAGGTCATGGAAGAACTGTACTGCGTAGTGAACAATTATTTAAAAAAGGAGGAGAGTGAACAATTATTCAAAAAAGGAGGAGACAGCAGACTATGTTGTGAAGGACTGTGTAATTATAATATTCACACCTACTTAAGTATGGCAACAATGTACTAACAGCAAAGACTGAAGAGACTATGCATCGGGAACAATCAAATATTAAATACTTAAATAATAGGAGCAGGTACATTTTACCTTTTCTAAGATACAGTGTCAGCACGTAATCAGACCTAATGAGGTATGGTCATATCAGAGTTAGGTGGTTTCAGCAAAGTAAGAGAAATAAATATATATTTGTTGACATTTTTTTTTTTTGCATTTAAAAAAATTCGAACCCAAAAATTAATTAGAGCGTGGCGGCTTTATTGAAGTAGTGTGGAGGCGGAGGCAATTTGAATCTTGTAATGAATATTGGAAAATGGACACATCAATGTGAGAGAAAGGATACAGATATGAGCATTGGTAAATGGTAAAAAAACTTAATGGAAGAAGTAGGTTAAAGGCCTTTTTTTTAAGGGAGGAAACAATATCACCGTGAATAATGAGATTATAAATAATGGCAGCCAAAAAAGCAAGGATTACATATAGCAACTTAAAAAGGATATCTGAATTTATAATGAGATCATATATGCAACTCCCATTTTCATAACCAAAACTACAAATTGACAGAATACATATACAACATACCACATGTACTTCTATGTGAAAGTCAAGATTCATATCAAGATTTCAATGGTTCGGCAGTCAAAGAGAATAAAATGGACAGATCGGTTTCATATCGTTTTTCGAAATTACATGTATTATCATTCCTAATGCGGGGAAATTATATAAGAACGAGAATGAAATCAAAAACGAAAGAAAATATCTAATTCTAATGGAAGAAGTAGGTTGTAAGCGTTTTCTTTAAGGAAGGAATAAATTTCGGGAATTTGGTAAAAAAGGGAATGAAAATTAAGTAATGAAAGCTGTTATCGGGAAGTATCCATTGCACTTTTGAATTATCATGTTAACGGAAAGCTATTACAAAAAAAGAGTCAGAAAAACTATAAGTCCTCGAAAATAAATCATGGTTTCGGGAACGTAGTTGACGGGGTTTGGCAATGGTCCTCTTCCCTTACCATCCTCTTCCCCATCGTTTTTTCATCTCAGTTGTCTTCCATCAAATGTAATGAGTTATAAAAACTTTTTTGGAATTAAGTTGTCAAAAAATTGTTTAAAAAACTCGTTTTTTTTTAATAATTCATTAATAAATGTATCATTGAGATTCCAATCCAACGGCTGAGATGAAAGATAAGATGTGAATAGGATGGTAAGGGAAATGGACCAGAGGCAAAGCCAATTTACACGACCATAAAATGCATGGTCGTTCCCAACTACACATAAAAGCAAAGGAAAACCTGATTATACTACATCAGTTTTTTCACAGCAATAAAATGCATGTCTGTTAAGTTAATGTACACATATCGCAGTAGGTAAAAAAAGCTATTAAAAAAGGAAGAGCATATAGAATATGAAAGAACTTATATTCTAACATTGTGAAAGCATGAGCATGATTAGTAAACAATTGTGAAGCTAAAAGAAAAATGATAAAGACAGTGAAGATGTAAGACTTGTATATATTAAACTGCATGGCTATATTATAAATGCAAACTATGTACCTTGGCATGAGCAATATGCAAGTATGTATTTGGTTCCGGTGGAAAGCAATTCAACACACCCCTATCTGTAGCTTTGAAGTAGTTGTAGAGAAGCTCTTTGGTGTTGCAACACTTCAGAATACTACCATTAGTAAAGGTAGTTTAGTATGGAACTGAAAATTCAACAGAATATTCATGAGTTGTTATAGGTACAGGTGAGTTGTTATAGGTACAGGTTAATGGTACGGTAGATAAAATAACACCTTTATCTGAAGTGGGACAGGGAAAATTAGATATGTTGGGTATGGTATGATTATCCACCACACAACCCAACCAAGTGATACATGGATTTGGCAATGTAAACCTAGCATGTTAGAAGAATAGAGATCGTGTCAAATTATAAAGAAGCATGCAAGTCACTCATCTCTCGATTGTGACTCTCGATCATTTGAAGAAGTTCATTTTGTCTCTCGCACATCTTCATCAATCTGCAAAAAGAACATTCTGAATAAATATAATGTAATAACACCCAAAAACATCATACTTATTAGTTAGATTCTTGGTATAATTCTTTAAGCATAAAAATGGCTAAGAAAATAAGAATATCTGAAAATAAAACAATCGTCTAAAAACGTATAAATATTACTTATCCCGCACAAAGAACATAAATGTAGTACAGAAAGCATTACCTTTTCATTTGTAAACTAAACATTGTTGTCAAAAACATAAATTAGGAATACAAGCTGCCATCCGAAAGTGCATATTGCACTTGTAATCTATGTGCGAGGAAATGTGGAAACAAAGATAGAACCGGGCGAGAAATTGGTAATTCAAGAAAGAATAAGAAGGGGAAGATAGATATGGGCAAAGCCATTATTCCAAAATGATGGATAGAGCTCTGAGTAAAAGAAGGCAAATAGGTAAGCAAGCTACCCAGAATTCCGAATCATAAAGTCGTCTTTCTATTTGGTAACGAGAGAGGAATTTTGATTCAAAACTCGAGATAACTTGCTTATCTATTTGCCTCATTTGACTCGAATGTCTATTCATCAATTTGGAAAAATGGCCTTGCCCAGATCTATATTCCCCCTTCTCATCATTTCTTGAATTAGCAATTTCTCACCCGGTTCTATGTTTGTTTCCAGATTTCCCTTCCATGAAGCCAAGCCTTCACAAAAACATAAAGACTTTTATGAGAAGGAATGCAGTGATAAAAACTTATAAACATTAATTATCCTGCACAAAGAACATGAATGTAGTGCAAAAAGCATGACCTTTTCAAAGTCAAGCTCCTACATTTTCTCGAATCGTTGCACGCTTCAGTCCTCAACAACCGTCTTCTCCAAATCAAGTACCTCAGCGTATGAGATGAATAAATAATGTTAGATAAAATGATTATATTTGTCTGCACTTATGATGCAAACAAATAATAAATTTAGTCTCAAATGCTTCTGGAAAATTAGACACTCTACAAAGCATATAGCTAGCAAAGGAATACATGGAAAGGCATTGCTGTAGGCATATTTCTTACCAGAAGCTACTATGATAAGGACGATCAGGCGCCAAGAGTGTATCCAAATAAGACAGGAAGGACTCAAGATAAAATTGGTAGAAATACTATTATATATTATGAAAATATATTGTATGCTTGCAAATTCTAAATACAGATCACAAAGTTTACAATCGCAAGGCAAAAGGGAATAAATGATGCATAGCAAGAAGTGATGTACGTGAAAGGGAAGAAGGATATCGAGAAGTCCAATTTTACACAGTAACCTTAAAGAAGCTTCAGCAGACCCATAAGCTAACATATAACTTATTTCCATCAAAAGCCTACCCTAAACAATGTAAAATATGAACATCTTAGGCGAAATATTCACATGCATGGCAATAGTAACGGAGAAAAGTACTTTATATACCTTATCAAGTCTTAAAACTGAGCAGGAAAGATTTTGTACAAAATGAGCTGTTTCCTTGGAAAGGCCAAAGCCTAAGCGGGCCGCAATTCTAATTCCTCAATTCTAATTCCTCGTAGAATGCGAGCTGCAGAAAATGTAGTTAGACATTCCTGGTAAATAGGGCAATTGTTATGCAAAATAGGGAGAAGTGAAGTGAACTATAATTTGTATAACATCATCAACCGATCGAAACTCACCACAATCCTCCCGAAAAGAAGTTCTTGCGGGAATTACGGTCGCACCTATTGGTGCGAAAGAATTTATTTTAGGAAGTTCCGAGATAGACAATACGCAAAAATATAAGAAAACATAGGCGATAAGATATACATGCAGACTTTAACTTTTTTAATATCTTCCATTCATCCAAGATAATCATATACAATTCTGTCGTATGGATCAAACATCAACCGGGAAGAGGATAAAATTAATTACCAGTATAAGCAGCAGCACAAACTATAAATAGCAAAATCTAAATACATATCACAAAGTATACAATCTCAGTGGAAAATAAAATAAATGACGCATAGCAAGAAGTGATCTACCTGAAAGGGAAGAAGAATATCGAGAAGTCCAAATTTACACAGTAACATTAAAGAAGCTTCAGCAGAACCATAAGCTAACATATAATTTATTTCCATCAAAAGCCTAACCTAAACAATGTGAAATATAAACAACTCAGGCAAAATATTCACATGCATGGCAATAGTAAGGGAGAAAAGTACTTTATATACCTGATTAAGTCTTAAAACTGAGGACAACAGGCTCAAATTCATCTTCAAGTCTAGTCTCTCTATATTCACGTTGTTCCATAGTTTGCTTGCGAGACTGCAGCAACTCATAAACATCCGCAAATAATTCTTGAGCTTCTTGCAATGCGAAAGAAGACACTCCCTCACAGTGCTTGCCTAACTTTATTTTGCTTCACTTCTTTCACCTATAGAAACAGCAGAAACAGATGGATATGTGAATTATCTAATAAATCACCTACATTAAGAACAAATAAGTAAAATACTCAATGAAAATACCTCATGGGAGGCCCATGTTCATCAACTTCATCTCCTTCCACAATGAAGTCCGCCATTTCATCTTCTTCACCGATGTCTGCATCCTCCTCCTCTTCTCGCTGTTCCTCCTCTTCAACAATATCTTTGAGTGGAGCTCCTATATTTCATGACAATCATGATAAGTCAATGAAAAACCAATACTATAAATCAAGTGCATCTTCGGCATACCTTCATCATCACCAAACAAACTACGGTTAAGGTTCTCCTCGAGTTCGCCCACCTTTACCACCTTAAACAAATTCCTCCTCATCGTGTCCTACGGCCTTTTGTCGGCCTCTTAAACTTTTTGCTCTCCCGCATAAAATTAGTCTTGAATTATTCGCATAAGCACAGAACTCGCATCATCCAAAATGCGAGATAAGGCCGGCAGAAAATGATAAAACTAATTGAAAAAGTCAACACTTCACAACCTTTCTACGGTGAATGTTGATATTATTGTCCTCTAGAAGAGCATAATCATCTTCATCCAGAACATAATCCTCCCTGAAATAGTAGGAATAAATACCCAACATATGAGCTCCTCAACATCCTGCCAACAATTTTACAATTAGAAAAAAGGCACAATGTAATTTATCAATATAAAAAGAGATAGAAACCATCACCGAAGAGCATAATTTTACTTTATAATTATGAATTAAAAGGAGTCGTTTTAAAATGAAGGAAGGAAGTATATACAGTAGGGATTACAAATGAAGGAAACCAAATGTCAAATTTTCGTACCTCATGTGACATGTTATCAACATCAAGGCGCATATCCCAGTGATCATGAATACCAGCCACTCCAGAAAAGACTGATTGGTCAAGAATCATATCATCCTGCGACAAAGGTAATTCATAGATATTACTTGACCAATTTTATAGCTCACTCCTACCTGAAAAAAATGATGAACAGATAAAGATTCACCCATGTAACTAACTTTTAATATATATATATATATATATATATATTTTTTTTTTTTTCAAACTCGATGGCGGAGGGAACTTCCCCAAGCGGAAAAAAAATTTATGTGCAATTTTCCATTTTTAGACTCGCCTCTTTGCATTTACTTCAAATAACAATCCTTTCATGCGTGACAAATGTGACTATGAACAAAATAACGTGTTGCAGGAAGTCAAGAGTAAGACAAAGTTCAATCAGAATTTAAAAATAAACCAACATCACTGTTAGGCCTGCAAAGGCCAAAATAACACATCAATCCAATGACAATTTAAAATACAAGTAATCATATCTTATATAATACAACTTAATCGATATCAACCAAACACCATTGAAAGTTAAAAGAATCAGATATCAACATTGTGCCTTTTTCTCTCGGCATAGCTTCCAGATCAGCAAAAAAAATTAGAAACATGGGGATTGATGGATAACAATCAAGTTAAAACAAATGCAAGAGGAAAAACTCCAAGAATGATGGATACCAAAACCAAGAATCTAATATGGAAACACACCTTGCTAGATGTATCAATAGATGCTTCTGTAGAAGATTTGCTTGGTGTTGCCTTGCTCTTTCTCTTTTTGTCTTTCTGCAATACAAAAGCATGTTAGGAACTCAGTTCTCACAATCTCAGTTGAAAACTAATTAAAATTACATAATATTAAACCTGCTCTTTGTTAGTAAGGAGAACATCAGTTGTAGCATGAGGTGACTCCAAGAACTCCAACAACCGTCGCATGACAGTTCTTCCCGAAAGCAAGTCCCATCAAATAAGGAATAGATACTAAAAAGATTGAAAGTTAAGCTAGGAAAGATATTATCACAACAATATTCACCTTCTTCACACTTCCCCTGGATATTGGAATATTAAGCACATCACAAAAATCGACCAACTTTTCTTTGACACACTTATCAAGCTTCTCCTTTACCTTGGCTTTGTTTATCCTGGTATAAACAGTAATCAAAGCTACAAAAATTAGTAACATGGGGATTGATGGATAACAATCAAGTTAAAACAAATGCAAGAGGAAAAACTCCAAGAATGATGGATACCAAAACCAAGAATGTAATATGGAAACACCCCTTGCTAGATGTATCAATAGATGCTTCATGTAGAAGATTTGCTTTGTGTTGCCTTGCTCTTTCTCTTTTGTCTTTCTCGCAATACAAAAGCATGTTAGGAACTCGGATTCTCACAATCTCGCTTTAAAACTAATTAAAATTACGAATATTAAACCTGCTCTTTATTAGAAAGGAGAACATCGGTCGTAGCATGAGGTGACTCCAAGAACTCCAACAACTTTGCGTGACGTTCCTCCGAAAGCAAGTCCCATCAAATAAGGAATAGATACTAAAAAGATTGCAAGTTAAGCTAGGAAAGATATTATCACAACAATATTCACCTTCTTCACACTTCCCTGGATATTGGAATATTGTGCACATCAAAAAAATCGACCAACTTTTCTTTTACACACTTATCAAGCTTCTCCTTTACCTTGGCCGCGTGTTTATCCTGGTATAAACGATAATCAAAGCTACAAAAATTAGTAATGTGACTGAGACGTTGAAAATATTTAGGAAAAAAGATATCGAGACATGAAACCCATGATTGAAACTTCATTTTCCACCAAACATGTGTAAAGCCATGAACAAAGCCTGATTTTGTCATCCAACTCGATGAACCACGCCTTAAAGACTATTTGTGATGGGTTGATTTGAATACGAGGGTTCTTATTAATATATCATGAAGCACAAAAGGAAAAGAAAAAACGCAGTAGAGTTCAAACAATGACATTTAAATATACTCCCATAAAAATAAGCTTGCTCAAATTAAATTTCGAAAGGGTTCAAGACAAGAAACTCAACATAGTCTCAATCAATTTTAGCTCATTAGAGAACTCTAGTAACTCAAATCCACTTCTTTATAACTGTTAGAGAACAAAAAAGCCACATACTCTCTTTATATAATTAAAAAAAAGTTGAAATGTATGATCAAAACTATAAAAAAAAATGTTGCACTCCTAAACCAAGCTTGAAAGAAAGACGTACCAGTTGTAATTATTATCTGCAAGTACTCTCAGCCACAAAGCTGAAATTCAAGAGTCGAGCAAGCATTTCATTATTTATTAATGCATCTTTATACACAGATTATCATATCAAGGAAATTTCTTACATGTGTCTTTCTCAAATTATAGGTATCAACGGTAACTCAAGGCCCCACGCTATCACAACCCCGCTCCTCGAAAAATGATAAAATGCACACACAATGAAGAGATAAGATCCATATGAAGATTGTACCAATCGAGGAAAAGAAATTCACCTGCAACTTACCCAGGATCGCCGGTCCATCATTGTCGTCCATGTAACAATAGCTCGATGATATTCTGGTCGAACCGGGTCTGTCTTTAATGGTTGAGAAAGCCGAGAGCTTGTATAGCTTTGTACGAAATGACATAGAATAAATCAAAGAGAAAGGAAACATGGCACAACCTCAATGTCATATATAAACACCAACAGAATTTTTAAAAGATTATGTGACCTCAGATGATGAGGGTTAGTCCACCCTGCAAGGTTGCGTATTCATCGGGACCACAAAGATATGGAAACACACTAGAGAGTGACGAAATTTCCGGGTAACCCAAAAGCTAGAATTTTATTTTGTGTTGATCCAAAGACAATTTAAATGCCGGTGGTTTCCCGGTTTAAGACACACCTGAAAGAGTGATAAACACCAAAATTAATATACCATGTTTCAAACTTTAACTATCAAAGCATTAGATAGAGAAATCTTAATATTCCGTTATTCTTGCCAACTATTGCATAAGGACTGCATCCATGACCCAAGTTGGATGATGTTAGCATCTATTCTACTAATAACCTCAAATAGAAGCATGATGCAACCTTACTGAAATGCACTTTTCCCCGCTTCTCAAGCAAGGGCTTGATAAAATCTTTGTCTCCCATGGAAACACCTCCTGAAGTTAGAAGAATATTAATTCCAGAAGTAAAAGCATCATCCCAGATCCTTCCCATACTTTCTTCATCATCCTTAGCAATACCAAGGTCTAGAACTTTGCTTTGAAACTGTATTGCAGCTGCTAGGAGCATGGCACGATTAGAGTCCCTAATCTGCACAACTACTATATCAGCTCACATTCAGTACTAAAATTACCAACAACTTTTAGAAATACGCCACAAATCAAATAAAAGCCCACAAATGGATAACAAATATTCAATTGATAGAAACACAACAATCTTAAGAAAACAATTAATACTAATTCAGTACCAAAAAAGGAAAAAGTAGTAATTTTGTTAACGGCATAAAAACAAAGAAAGGATAGGATGAATATAAAAGGATTAAAAGCAAAAAGAGAAATCGGGTGCCACTACTCACTGTCCCAAAAAAAGAAGAAACAATGAACTGAGCTCCCAATCATAGTATGCAGATACAAGAAGGTATAAATCATTGTACATTAATTATTTGTGAAATGAGGCCAAGTAGCAGATGTGGCTACAAGATAAGGAAAAATCGGGAAAGTTAGAACTACCAAAAACATGAGTCAAACAAAAAGAAAAACTGGATGGGAGAGGAGCAGAAAGAAAAGAAAAGAGATATTGTTTCTTACTCTAGCTTCAGCTAGGTCTTGTGTGCCAATAGCGACCACTGTACACCCAATATGTAAGTATGTACCTTGGCATGACCAATATGTAAGTATCCATTTGGCTCAGGTGGAAAGCAGGTCAAAACACTCCCACCTGTAGCTTTCAAGTGGTTGTAGAGAAGCTCTTTGGTGTTGTAACACCTCAGAATACTACCATTGCTAAAAGGTAGTTTAGTATGGAACTGAAAATCAACAGAATATTCATGAGTTGTTGTAGATACAGGTTAATGCTATAGGGATTTTAATGTTTCAAATTCCAAAAAGCTGCGGAAAGAAACCACCAAATAAAAACGCACAAATTCTCGCAAACACGGAAAGACTAGAATAAAAATAAACCCAAACAAAATCCATTGCACAGAATTTTTTCTAAAATCTCGATCAACAGAAAAACCCAAGTCTACGAAACTGCAGAGCCAACACTATCCAACACATGCTTCAGAATATAAAGACAACAACTTATGAAGTCTCATATGAAGGTTCGTTGAGATAAGAAAGTACCTAGTGTATGTTGAAATAACTTCATCTGTCGTAAGACGATCTTTATTGAGAACCAACTTCATGCAGATATAAACAATCGGACCTGCAAAGGCTAGTCTAAAAGATATCTCCACAATTAAAAGCATAATCAATTAAGCTTGAATCAAATAACTTGCTCATCGCATCTAAAAACAAAATGAAATAACTTGCTCAATTTGTATCCTAGCAAACAAACTCATTCGCTTTCAACTTTCCAAGTCACAGACCAAAAAACAGTAATGGGTATTCAAGAGGCAACTGCCATGACAAGCTAACTTTATAGAGAAAAACCATAAAATCGTTAAGGAGAGGACTTCCATGAGCTTGATAAGAACATAAACATACATACTACGGCATAAATGGCAGTTAATATCATCATCATCAAAAAAACACAACAATCTTAAGAAAACAATTAATACTAATTCAGTACCAAAAAAGGAAAAAGTAGTAATTTTGTTAACGGCATAAAAACTTAGAAAGGATAGGATGAATATAAAAGGATTAAAAGCAAACAGAGAAATCGGGTGCCACTACTCACTGTCTCAAAAAAAGAAGAAGCAAGATTACGACTGGAAGGAGATTTCAAACCTTAAAGCTCGATGTAGATCTGTTGCGTCAAAACGGCGATCTGTACCTCTCAGCTGCCAACGATCTGCTTCCGACGATGGGAAGAAAATAAATAATCACAACCAAATCAAGGTATAGATGCAAAGGTACCGATGAAGAATAGCAATGAGAAGGAATGGCTTTACCGGAAGCAGATCGATGATAAAACCCCGAGGGGAGGCCGGTAAAAGCGGCGACGTATCCGAAACACGACATCCAAGAAGAGGAGGCATGGGAATAAGAAGTAAAAATTACACTCACTCCCATTTGTTACATATGAAAAGAAATAGAGAGAGATCCTTGACCTGGATAAATTCAATAGTGAAAATTTACAAAGCACATCTTTCATCATTTGACCAAAAAGATAACTTGCAATATTTAGAATAAATAAAATTCAAAAATATTTTTTTTCTTCTCGTATCCCATAGGAAACAATAGGTAACCTAAACCAAGTTAAGGACTACTATTAAGTTGATATTGATAAAAGTAAAAATTACACTCACAAATAAAATAAAAAAGAGAGATAAAATAAATTCCATTAAAAATTTACAAAAACGTCTCTCATCACTTGACCAAAAATATATATAAATTCAAAATTTCAGTCTCATCTATGGGAAGTAACCTAAACCAAGTTAAGAGCACGGTTGAGGCGTGCACAAGCAGCTCAACAAATAAAATAAAAAATAAAAAAAAATAATTATCAAAAAGACAAAACTTCAAAATGGTAAAATATATATGTATATATATCTCAAAATTTCAATCCGTCTTCATCTATACCAGCAGGATGATCTCTCCTTGGGCCACCGGCCGGTCTGGCCAAAATGATCTGAAACCATCAAAACGCCCATAAATTTATGCTTTCACAGATTAATATCAATCTAATGCAACTGCACATAAGCAAGCTTTATCAATCAATATCAGCAGTTATTCAAGAACATGGCTAATCGTTGGAGGCTTGGAGCTACTTGCCCACAGTTTGCGATTAGATGTTCATTTACTAAGACTCTTCTAAGCTTGTTTATGTACCTGATAAGTCTAGGACAAAAACAAGGAGCAACCTTACAACCATGCCTCAAACCCCAAAAAGAAAAAGGTTTTGTGAGATAAAACGAATAATGTCAGAGCCTCTTCCTTAAAAAGATCATGAAATCATTTATTACTAATATATTCCAGTAAAATACCTTATCCACCCTTAGTACCGTGCACGCCGCATCTGCAATATATTTAAGAGCAAAGAACCTGAACATGAAAAATAATGATGAGGCCTGACTTAGGACATGATACAGCATAAATTCTGAGTTTGATTCTGACCTAACCTACTACAAATCAAATTTAAGCAGTGGAAATTAGAATCCATCAATCAAGGTTCCTGGTTATTCATCTTCTTAATTTTCAGGCTACTTAGACAAATCTACACTCTACCGATAATAAAAAACCACTTTAATAATACCTGATCCCAGTAAAGGGTTTCCAGAGAAACCACAAAGCCTAAAGATGCATGCAAGCAGAACAAGAAGTGACTTACAAACCCCTTCCAAGTCAATGCCAACTCCAGTATTTCCGGATGCACGTTCGGCGTAAAGAGAAGATATGATCTCCATTGCAGTTAGCCCAGCATTGCATTCTCAAGCTAGAGTTCGAGGAAACATTTCTAAACTTTCAGCAAATTTTGCTATTGCATACTGATCCAATCTGCAGAACAACAGCAACTCTTTATTCTTTAGTAATACATGCCTGCTTTGATCGTATGGCTCATAAGTTTTATCCCTTTGTAGCTGGCACTATTTTGAATATTTCCTTTATTATTGTAAATAGGAACTAAATTATTTTTTCTCCATTCATAAACCATTTTCTTAGACCATAAAATCTCATCAATAGCGTAGTCAGTTACGTCCATTTAGCAAGAAGATAAAATTGTACAAACAAATGTGCCAATGATGCACTTTAGTGGTCAATGATCAACAGTGATGAAATACCAAAGAATGCAAAATTTCCAGAGGACACAAAAATTCATATTCGCATTTCAGTTCATGGACTGCAATATTGATCAATACTTGTCAACTATTCATAGCAGGCATACAAATCATTAAAATTCAAATGGTTAATCCTAGAAACAGACCCCAAGCAAGTCTTATTTTCATTAAAGATAATTCATTCCCAAAATCACAGCAGCACTATTATGGAAGTGTATAACCTTCGAAATTACCTTATAAGTATTCACACCATCACCAACTGCTCTTTCAATATCATCTGATATAACTATCAGTACCTCCTCATTAAACAACAGTGAAACCGGATTCACAAAATAAACTACTCCAATTAGTGCATTATACATAAATCAAAAGGTATCCACACTCAATTGTCAAGTAAATAATCGAATTGTAAGGTACAGAAAAGATAAAGGAAGATAATAACAAACACTAGTAGACTTATACCTGCTCAGCTGAATGAATTAGGACAGTTCCTTTAGTTTTACTAGCAGATGTATCAACACCGTTAGCAAACACAGCAACCTAAAATGTCAATGACAAAGGATGCAAATATCGGTGAAAAATCCAATGAAGTATCAGCTATATATAAAATTGCTGCCAGTACAAAGATATTTCAAGCAGTCAACAAGTTAGAATGCAATGAAGTGAACTAAGTGTTTTATGCTTTGCAGAGTTCAAGCAAACAAGCCAGGTAAGGCACCATGAAAGAAAGAAATTATATTTGTTGTTGGAGCCCATGATGTACTGAAGAAATCACATCTTAAAACTATTTGATGTCTGCATTCTTTAAGATAAAACAGTTGCATATTAATTATCAGCAACACAAAATATAATCATAAATCAATCAACAACTTAAAAACTGAGGTTGTATCTCACATAGAAGAGTTGTTTGCCTCAATCAGGATCATTCGTTTGTGCTTCATAGTTTATTGTCATGCTTTTAATTATATATTCATTGCAATAACCTTATCAAAGACCATCAAATAAAAAAATACATGGAAGATAAGTGAGACATGCCAGAACTGAGATTAGTGCCCACATATTGCTCAAAAGACAACAGTACATTCACTTTCCATATATTCATATCATTGAAAGCACAAACAACATCCAGATGAGAACATTTAGAAACCAGAAAAGGCACAATGGAAATTGAAAATGACAAGGTTTCCACTTTAGAGGTAAAAATGTACAGAAATGGAATTATCTCCAACAAAGCTCCAATGCACAAAATCTCTAACCTTTGCTTTTTCCATTCGTTTTATAGTCCCAACAGCATCATTTTTCAAAACCATTCCTGAACAACCGTACTATTTGCAGACCTCCTCCCAAATGCGTTGCTACTGGGACATTATCTACATTAAGGTTTGCAGGGTTTCTTTGGACATACTTGGATGCATGCCTGAATTTTAAAACAAAGTCAGAACTATCTCACTATCAATTATATGCTAATAAATAAGTTCATCATATAGAATTACAAAATTAGCTTGTATTTGTACATCTGCAACGAGCGAGCATATAACATCCTCATGACCGAACTGTTACTACGGACATCCATACTCTCTGAAGCTTTCTCAACCAATTCATCCAAGAATTCTATAGTCTGAAATATATGACCAAAAATAAACATGTGAAAGTGTGTCCATGCGCGCGCTTTTTTTGTATCATATGAATTGATTTTCTTTAATTCAACCACTGTAATTACCATATCAATCTTGCATGCCAAATCTTAGAAAAAATGAAGAACTATATAGTTAAATAATTTAAAGTGTCTTTATATTTGAAAGCTTTATTGAATTAAATTTTGTTATATATCAACGCATTGCCAAACAATGCTGGATTGATTTCAGATTTTGTGGATAATAGATATGATATTTTTGTGTGTGTGTGTTATTAGAACTCCAAATGATGAAGCGGTAGATTAAGCATAAATCCCATCCTATTGAAAGCTATTCCTTCATATAAAAATGATTTTGATTAACACTGGTATCAATTTGACAAGCCTTATTGATTGCTCTATTATATCCACTGATGATCTCGCTTGGGTGCAGACCCATCCTGACAAGTTCCTCCGCATTCTGAAAGAGCTCGGCAAATGAAACTGTAGAGTTTTCTCCATCCCCAATTTCCTCTTGTTGAGCCTTCCCTGCTAAGACCAAAATCTTGGCAGCTAGATGCTGAACTTCCAGTTCATTTCCAACAGTAGCGGCGTCATTTGTCCAAAAAGCTTGTCCAAATGGTTAATAACCATCTTATTCATACCGGAAGCAAGCATAGTGTCTTAGACATAAGAACGCTAGAAAAGTCCATGAAAACCTCAAAACCAAATGAGATATAACTACTTCAAACGCTTCCACTTGTAAATATGCTGTAAAAACAATTTCGGGAAACAACATGTGTTTTCAAATAGTCCAAAGTTAGCAAATGAAAGCGAACTAAACAAGTTAACTCTCCAGCGATAACCACCCTTATAGATTAGTAGCACATGGCAGTCCGATAAAAGCTATATATGTTTGCAAAGAATGTTCACTGGCTCTCAGTAGCGCATGGATTTATCTTGTTAACTAGTCCGAAGATAACTAGGACCAGCATAATATATCCAGACCACCATAAGATACCAAAACACTGAGGATTGATCAACCGAAATCCTCAAATCGGAGCCCTTCGAATCTTCAAAACCAATATTCCCACTTTCCATAATCAAAAGAAGAAAAGCATAAGTAGAAATGGCCGCTGAATCGGCCATCAGAATGACGAAACAAGAATACTGCTACTAACCATTGGGACCAAGAGAAGTACGAGTGAGAGTGGAAAGCTGCCTGCATGCATTGATGCTCTTAAGAACTGCTTCGTCGAGACCAGAGAGATGATCATGACCCTCCTTAATTAAGCATTGACTGAATCCCATAAGGCTGAACGTTAAACCCCATTTTGGGCTTCGTGAGAGACAAGCACTCAATATCTTGTTATTTGAATGAAGAACAAACATAAGAAAATAAAATTTTTAGGATTATCAATATGAAATTATAAAAAAGAAATAAAAGAAATGGACCGGATTGATGATCGGACCGGTCTGATTTGTCGTTTCGCCAGTTTTCCGATCAAACCGACCGGTTTAGTTTGGGTTTAATAACCTAAAAATAATATTATAGATTTTAGTCCACATTTTCCATGATAATATACTTTTCTACAAATAACTGATTTTAAAGGGAGTTATGGGGAAAAAAGAAATTAACGTCTTCTTGCTATTTACAAAATTTTTCAAAGTTGATACAACGTTTACGTTTGTTGATGATATTTTATCTTTGATATTAGTTGGTGGTTGATGTTTGATGGATGGATTGGTTGATAGTGAGATAATGATATTCTATGCTCTGTGGAAGATTATCTTCTAGCATCCATAATCTTTTGCAGGCAAAAGTAAGTTTATGCATCGTATTATTTTTTTTAATCAGCCTTGTTGGCCGCTAAACTATCATGATGAGTAATGTAAAATAAATACATATATTTAATTAGAACCAATTAAATATGCATAATTAGTATATACTATTACTTGTGTATATCCACATTGTTAAAATCAGCTAATAACCAAGACAAGGTGAATAAGGTGTAAAAAAAAAAAAAAAAAAAAAAAAAAAAAAAAAAAAAAAAAAAAAAAAAAAAAACTTATGAACTTTATAAACATTTTCGCATTTTTGTGAAAATAATAAGTATGAAGATAATAAGCCATAAAACCGCAATCAATTAAGTAAATAAGGTATGCTGAAAATATAAGAAGAGATTAGGGAAGAGAATATGTAAACTATGATATATATACTGGTTTAAATTTTTATACTTAACTTGTTATTATATGAATATAATGAATAATTGTTGATGATTCATAATTTAGACTTTAGGGCGCCATGAATTTTATTCCATGAAAATTAATCTTGTGTTTCATGTAGTTTTGATTTGGGTGCAACCCAATTCCTAAATTTTGATTTGGTGCGTATCACTCATACAATTTTGACGTTGAAACTCATTTCTGAACTCTAGCTCATTGCAAATTAGTCCCTATAATTTTAATTATTTAAAACTTTAGTTTCTAAATTTTATAAAATATAGAAGCTTTTTCTTTCTAAAATATAAAAATCAATATTTTAAATCGTTAAAATTAAAAGGATTGAGTTGTAAAGGTAACGGCTAAGCTTCAATAAGTCAAAACTATAGGGATCAAATGGCACGCATTGAGTCAAAGTTGGGCAACTAATAAGGTATAATTATGTGAAGACTAAAGAAGATGAAAAAGGTTAATTTTCCCTTTTATTTCATTCATGAGCAACCAATTAAGCAAATTAGGTATGCTGAAAATATAAGAAGAAATAAGGGAAGAGAATATGTAAACTGTAATATATATACTGGTTCAATCCAATTTTTGATCACCTACATCAAGTTCCCAGGCTCCATCTGAGATTTTCAATCAACTATCTTCTTATTTAAAACGGGCATAAGAAAAGCCTTTATAATCCAACAAGTTTAGCCGGACACTTTGAAACTTTTTACAAATCTCTCATCCGGGTTACTCTCATTTACACACATAAGGATGCAACCTTGATTGCGAAGAATTACAATTATCTTTTCTCTCGGAAGTGAATTAAGATGAACACTGAAGCACGGTACAAATAATCTATCTCTCTAAAATAAGTGATATCAAAGCTATAAAATAGAGTGTATCCAGGTTGAAGTAGGTGATTCATGATTTTAGCATTTTGGCGTAACTGCTCTCTTTCATCAGCTATAGAAAACGATCGTTGGAAGTAGCCATTGGAGTCTCTAAGCATTCTTTATGTATAGGAAATTAACCGTTGGAGCATAGAGAATGTCTGTCATTCATTTGAATATCCTTCGCATTTAATGCTTATGACACAAAAGTGATTTTTCCAATTTGCATGTTAATCCTTGTTTAATCACCTGGAAAATACTTAAGCACTAATATAAAGAAGAGTTAGAGTGATTATAAGTAAGAAGAACAAGTTACACAATCATTCCAATTATTTTTAGAAGTTTTGAAGCAATGCTCTGTTCTCTAGGAAAGCATCACTTAAGTGATCTTCTCTTAGTCGTACAGAGCATTGGATGGATCATTGGAATAGAGCCGTCAATCAGGGCCGGGGCCGTGATGGGCCAGGGCCCATCGGGGTCGGCCCTCCAGGGCCCGGAGTAAGAAAAACACTTGTTTTTCAAAGCCCGGCCCAAGAGCACGGGGCCGGGGCCACTGTAGGGCCCTAAATTATTATTTCAAATTTTAACTATTTTTCCTCCGTTTTTTTCTCAAAGAAATATAATTAGTAAATTAGAACAATTAAAGCTCTAATTTATCAAATAAATGTTGTCAACATTTATATCCAAAAAACACAATTTTTCAACAAATAAGCAATCACGAATTCATAATCAAAAACAAATTTTGTTCTCAAATAACTTAAATAAAATATAAAAAGCATCTAAATTCTTAATTGTTGTAATTTACTATCAAAAACAAATTATGTTCTAAAAAAAAATTATGTTTTTAATTCTTATGGATTACTATCCTCATGATTTTTGGAGAATGCATTCAAAATTGCAATCTCCCAAGTCTACTTGTTTAGGATTTTTTGTTGTACGAGTTAGTGCCATACATCTAAACACAATGTTGCCTAGACAAAGAAATTATGTGTATTGTAAATGAATTTGCTTTTCAATCAACGAGAATTAAAATTTCTTTTTTTCATAAACGAGGGTTTTTAATTTTTGCCATTTCAACAAGCTAGTCTTGGTTAATTGAAGAAATATGTTATTTGCAACATTAAATTCATGGTGATTGGGATTGAAAAAAGGAAGTTGCGACTGAAACGTGTCTAAATTCATGGTGGACTATGGAATTTTGCTTTTTTAGGGTTACCCACACTTCAATTTTTGAACATTTAAAATATATATATATATGATGGGCTAAACGGCCTACCCGTAAAAGCCCGTGGCCTGCGGGGCCCGAAGTCACCTCTCTCTTCCATTTTGAGGCCCGCCGAAGAACGGGCCAGGGTTAAACGCCCCGTTTTTGACGCTCTACATTGGAATGTGTGCCAGTGATGCGTAAAGTGGGATCACTTGAGTGATCTTGCTTCATATGACATGATACATCAATGAAGTGATAAATTCATTTTGAATCCAAATATGACAAATGACTTATCATCAGAAAGCTCTTTCTACGTTCCAATCAAGAAGAATCAGCTCCAAACTCATTGTATTATGAAATTTATAATCCAAAGAGTGACTTTTGGTCTGAAATATCGTGAGAACATCGAGCATCAAATTCTGAGATACGTGTCTCTTTCGTCTCAAACTATTTAAGTTTGATCTTGGCTTATGTTAAACTCATTTTCAGTTTTGTTTCATATGAAATAAGTTTCAACTCAATCGGAGATGTATTTTGCGAGATATATCAAAATTACCGAACTTGTTGTGGAATAATGCGAGAAATTCTAGTGTCAACTTCCAAAATTCATGTCGCTTTCGTCTGAAATACTTTAAGCTTGATCTTAGTGTCTATTTGTCGGATCTAGAGTCTAGTTTTATATGAAACAAGTTTCATCTCAATTGGATATATTGTTTGAGAGATATGTCAAAGACACAAACCTCTATCATGCTAGATGAAAAACAGAGCACAAAAGAGTAGTCATCACTATGACATCACTTGAGTAATATTGCCAGTAATGAAGAAGATCACTCAAGTAGCTCACTCAAGTGATCATCTTTGGAGGCGCTACTTGAGTGAAGTTGATATAACTTTCATATAAGCTATTTTAACTTTGAATGACCCATTTCAAACTCCATTTGACCATATAGAGACCTCTCATACCACATCTAAGTGCTTGAAACTTGATATTCTAATTAGATCTTGTAAGTTTTTCTTTCTTTAATCTCTTTCTTCTTCTTCCTTTCAATCATTATCCATAATCCAATTTGATAGCTTCTTTTCTTTGACTAATATGATGAAGGCTCTTCTTTCTTTATTGTTCATTCTTTTGCCCCCTCTTGATAGTCATTTTCCACAATCTAGCTCAATAACTTATTTCATTTCTTGGCTTCTTCTCTTCATTGTTGATAACTTCAATCTTCAATACCTTCTTAATATTTTTCTTGATCATTCACCATAATCCAACCTAATGTCTTCTTTTTTTTTTTTTTTGCCTGACTAATATTTGATAACTTAAATCTTCAATATCTTTTCTTCATGATCAATCTCCATATTCCAACTTGATATCTTTTTTATTTGTTTGACTAACCTATAAGATATTTTACATTAAATATAGTAGTTAGTCAATGTAAGAGATAAACGCATTGTGCAAACTTTTTGCTCTTAATGTTTTAGCATCTATATTTAACATCATCAAAGCTAAGCGCATCTAACACATATGTGGTTGGTGATAAAAGCAAAGTAGAGGTTATTATAAATTAAGATGCGAAAATTTGATGCTGGCAAAAAAATGAAAAGATTTAAAAGATTTTGTATACTTCTAATATTTTATATTAAAATAAATATTTATGACCCTATCTTATAATTTTAAGTATCGATCATGACTTATGTGAGATATGTCGGTTTGAAAAGCACGTTCACGCAAGTGGAGATAAAACTACTCTCATACACTTATCTCATAAACTGTAAATCATGTTAAAAAATTAACTTTTACTACTTACCCAAACTATTCGACACCTATGGATTGTAAGTAGTGAAAGATCATAAGTACTCTGTAATCATATAGTATGAAAAATTATAATTATAATATGTACACATACAACGCTTCTTAATATAAAAAACTAGTTAACTTGAACAATTGTAGTTGTGATTTGCATAAATGATATTGGTTAAAAGTGTTGTTGGTCAATCGTGATTTCTGTTCAGAATTTTTTTATTGGTGACTTTAATAATTGTCTGTTTGTATTTCATTTATTAAAAAGCATTTGTGAATGTATAAATTATAAAAAGGGTATGAATTTTATAAAGTTATACTCAAAGAAGGAAATAAATGAAATTGAAAGAAAGATTATACATATTGAAATATAGTTTAGAGAACATATCAGGAGACCTATTATTATCACGTGATTTAATTTCTAAATAAAAAAATAAATTGATGAATATGATAGCTAATTACTTTACTAGGATTGTAGCAGATTATACTATCAAGTTTATTTCTTAAAGCTATTTACATTTCCCAAAAAAAAAACGCTATTTACATTTTTAATTATTATAATTAAATATGATTTAATAAATGACATGAATATTTAAAATTATTTTATTTTATAATTGTTACTATTTAAAATAAATTAAAAATTCATGTTAAGCATCGGGAAAAACAATATTTAGAATAATATCATTTGAATTACTTTAGTTGAGAAATATTAGGTAAGATATATGTAGAGAATTTTGAAGAAGTAATCAAAGGGTAAATTGGAGAAATTGTTATTGGGAAAGTTTCAATCCAAATTTTTCAATCACATGAGCAGCCCCTTATTATTTATGCTTAAAGTATAGTTGGAAGGTGAGATCACAATTCATCGAGGTTGATCGAGATTCTTAAGAAACACTCAAACAAGAAAATCAGGATTTATAATCTTTTTTTTTTTTTTTTTTCAGTTGAGCTCATCCAAGCTCCCACCACTTAACCAAATAAGAACAAAAAGTTAAATAAGTTACTTAATTATATAATAAATTATATAATATTAAAGTATATATCAATTTATTACCTAACAAAGTAGTTTAAAAAATGAGTATAGATAATTTAACAATTTTCTTAACCTCTTCGATAGAAAAAATTAAATAAAATAATAGTCAATTGGCTTTTATATGATGAAAGAGACGGCATTTTCTTCAACTTTGTTGTTATTCTGCTTTATTGTTCCGTGCTATGGCAAAAATGGCCCACGATTACAGTAAAAAATGATGACAGATAGCGATCTATTTCTTATTTTCTTACCACTTTTATTATTATTATTATTATTTTGAAAAAAAGGACTACCAGACCCCAGGACATTGTACATTGTTGAATATTAGTCCGGAACCGGATCACTTCCCGCATTTGGTACAATTTTTTCTTTTATTTTTATTAAATAGTTCATAATTTTTTTTTATTTCAAAAATATACTCTAAATAAGAAAATATATTCTTTTTATTAATGACAATTTGATCAATATCCTCTCTAAAGTTTATTCCCCTCCCATCCTCTCCCCTCAAACCAAAGGACTGTGGTAAAAATTATGCTTTTTTTTTTTTTTTTAAGCAAAATTATGCTTCTTTTTAATACCCCTTCTCATCCCTTTTTCATATTCTTTTTATTATTATTATTATATTAAGATTTTAACTGTCTAAATTTAACATTTTATAAAAATATTATTATAATTATACTTAAAAAGATATAAAAATAATTTTAACAGTTCAAATTTATTTTGTATCTTATATAATTTTTTTATCTGTTAAGTAAAATTATAATAACATTTTTATAAGAGGTTAAATATGGATATTTGAGATATTGATCCAATGATAAAAAAAGGAAAATGAAAGAAAAGGATAGGAAGAGAAATCGGAGAGAAACCAATCCCGACAATTAATCTCATGGCCACAGAAGATTGTAGCTGCCATTTTATATCTTTTATATTTTCATTACTGTTTAATAGCAATTTAAAATTATAACCTCACTTTTTACAATTTTATTTCTTTTTTCTACATTCAGTTCGTACCAAACAGGCTTGTAAAATTTAAATGGTTGATATTTGATTATGATTATCTAAATTCAATATTAATTTTATTTATTTGAAAGTTAAATTTTAAAAATTAAATTTAAATACTTGGTACTAAATTTAAAGGAAAAATTGGTTAAGACTCAAGGTTACCTGTTTGGAAATTCTGTTGGGCTTTTGTATTAGCTTTTACATAATATCTTTTATGATTTATGAACTAACTATGTGAAATGAGTTTTGTCTGAACTTACGGAAAAAAACGCTTATGGAACCATGATTTTGTGGTTTATGAAACATGTATTACTCATTTTGAAGGGATAGGATATTGTCACTACTAATTTTGGTTATTACAAATATCACTACCATTTTTTCACTGTTAGATCAGAATCTTAATAGGAGAGAGAAATGATAAAGTATGAGTTTTGACTCTTGGCTTCGGGTACCCGGCCTACGGCGCATGAATGACTCTTGCCCTCGGTCACTGACCTACCTGGGGATAGGATAACAAGGAAGACCGTAGGTTCAATCCCCGGTCATTCTATCTTGAGTGAGGGGACGAGTCATCTTGCTCGACATCATGGGATTGCACTTTCATTAATGGGCCGCTTACTCCGAATTTGGATCGTGCCCTATGAGCTCCCTGTGGTGAACTCAGGCTTTCCTCAGAAGGAAGCTTTCCCCCAGCTTATGTCATTCATACCCATATAAAGAAGGTAAGAAGGGCCCTCAGCAGTGGCGGAACCAGGAAATTTTTTTAGCCCGGACCAAAAAATAAACATATCGATTGGAGACATCTATTGATCTAAAATTTAAATGCTAGATTTTTCCTGCCTCAAATTTTTTTTTTAAAACCATGGGATTATTTGCCAAAGGATCAATAGATAGATAGATTTAGAAGAAAAGGTGTGGTTTCCCTTAATATACCCATGAACTATACTACAACCAGCAGTTTTGCACTCACTAATGATCCAGATCATGCATATGGAAGTTTCATAAACACAACACCATTCAAACCAGAGGCCAGATATGAAAATGAAATTAAATAAAAAATGCATCAGCTTCGATTGAAATAAATGAATGAATCTAGTTGACATTTGACAAACACACAAATCGCAGAAATCTAAGATACGGATGAAGAGGAATAGAGAGGGGAAAAAATACCTGGCCGGGCGATGGTTGCTGGTGAGGTAGTTGTGAGACGAACGGAGGTCGGCTAGTCACTAGTCGTTGCCACGCCCCACACACGTTGGAGACTCGGAGTCAAAGGAAGAGGGAGACTAAGGATGGAGAGCACTCAGAGCAGTGTGCAGTCAAGTCAGCGTTGGACGTCAGACGGTCGGGACTTGTCGACTCGGAGGAAGAGGGAGACTGAGGATGGACGGTGGAGTCGTGGAGACTGGAGAGCATTCAGAGCGGTCAGAGTTAGAGCAGAGTGGAGAGTAGATTGGAGACGTGGAGGGAGAAGGGAAGCGTGGCGTGTGGAGGAAGTTTAAGGGAAAATGTAAAAAGAAAATGGGAAAAAAGAAAAGAAAAGGAAATGATAGAGAAGATAAGATATTAATTAGGCCAAATTATTGGCCATAATAAAATATATATAACAAATACATATATTTTTAAAAAAATTAGAAGGCTAGCTGGAGCCTTGATAAGAGATTAATTTGGGCCAAATTAGTGGCTAGAATAAAATATTATATAATAAGTAAATATATTTTAATAAATTTTAGAAGATTTTAGAAGGCCCGCTAGGGCCATTGGGCTCTTAGAGCTACTTGAGGTAGATGAGATTTTGATCTAAAAGTGAAAAAATGGTAATGACTAAAATTAGTAGTGACAATATCCTATCCCCATTTTCAAATAGTAGAAACGTATAACCCTTTTTTAGTTATACAGAACATATTTTCAACTTCAACTGCATGGATAAGCCTTAAAAAATAAAATTCTTTGCTATAACATGAAAAAAAAAAAAGAGCGAGTTGCGTGTACCCCGTAAAAATCGTAGTGCATGCTTAAATTTAGTTCTCCTTATCCAGAAAAATTTACTTCTAACTGAGTTTTTCAAATTTAAATCATCGATTTTTTTTTTCTCATGACATGTAATTACGATGTTTTTTTGTTATAAAAAATATGATATTTCCTGATAATTTTTTGTCGATATTTTCAGTTGGAATTCCTACCATAAAAAGTGGACGGGTGATTATGGATGCACAGCTTTCCTTTTTGGCGGCTTTGCCACATAGTTGCTTTCATAATCAGAGTCAATCAAAAAAAAAAAAAAAAAAAAAAAAAAAAAAAAAAAAAAGAGATAGTCAATCCTGGTTGACCAGCATTTCAGTTCCAAATCAACATCTCGAGTGTTTGTGGATATGGAGGCCTTTGAAATATCAGCACCGTAGGAATGGCAAATTAAATTTTACACATTTCAAGTGTATTAAAAAATATCCTTTGCGTTAGCCTGCACTTTTTTATATCACACAGACAGTCATCAACTGTGAGTCTGGTCCTAATATCTGTTTACAGTGTAAATCTTGTATCATTCCTACTTTAATTTTTTTTTCCCAATAAGTCCCCCAAGAATACAAGTCCAAAATAATATCTGTTTAGTCTGGTCCTTATTTTTCCCCCCCTATTTAGAGTGTGAATCTTGTGTCAATCCTATTTCATTAAAACTAATTCACCGAAAGATACAAGTCCAAAATAAAATGTTTGCAAAAAGAAAGCTAAAATACGTAAAAATGAAAATAAAATTTAAAAATAACATAACCCTAAAATATGTGAGAGGGAGCTCGGAACAAAAAAACCCTATCATCTTCATAATCCCTTCCTTGAAATGTACGAGTAGAAAAACACTATCATTGACAATAAAACCATTGTAAGAAGTGGTTATTATTATTTTTTTTTGGGAAGAACCATCTTAAAAGATTTACTGTTTTTATAGGCAAAAAAATCAACTAGACGATTGTCAAAGAAACTCCGTGAAAAGATCTCATAAAAGGAAAACATGCACAGACATCAGTAAAAAAAATATGAAGACAAAAAAGTTATGAACTATATAAGGAATAACATGGTTTCAACTATGACATATTGTTGTAAACATGAGTAAATGTGTGGGTGTGTCAAAGAAACAAGTCCCACATTGCTTGAGGAAAGGAGAGTACAAGCCTATATATAGAGTCATATGATATTGGGCTTGTAAAGAGGCTTAGAGGAGTAGTGGGCTCGCGCGCACAACAATGGGCCACCAAGAGGCAAACGCAGTGGAAATCCGGCGATTTCCCCCCTGCGCGTGAGTAATATATGACACCGGCACTTTTGTGAAAATATTTTTGCTCCCCAGAAATATTATTTTAGTTTACTAAAATAATAATAATAATAATTTATTTTAAGAGGCTTACCGAAAAGGCTCTATTTTTGGGGTTTAAAAGTTGAGAACCCTTCGTGAAATCCGACAGCAACGAGCGTCTATCCGTGACAATTACCGTTGTCACCGAATAGACTCGCCTTCTCGAGCGGTGTACTGTTGGGTCATGAGGGACGTGTCGTCCGAATGGTTTCACGTCCGTTGGCTTTATGCGAGACGGTGTTTATAAAAGGAATTCGGACGAAGTGCTCGGTCAAATATATCCAATCTTCTCTCCTCCGCCTATTTTAATTGCCGTCGATTGCCATTACCTTCCGCCCGGTTCGCGCCTTGCCATATAGCAAGACGCAGTCCGTTTAATCCGGGGGAGTACCGCTTCCGGTTTGCGGTGGTTGCGGAATAACTCTATAGGACAGCGTTTCGAACGCGACTCGATCACTTATACCGTTCTGTTCCCGGATTGCTCGTAATTTTTACTACAATCTATAGAGTTATTCGAAATGAGCATGGACAACGACGCTAGTAACAACGTTCCTCGAGATCACGATGTTCCTAATCCCAATGCCGCACGGTGCCTCTTGCAATGCCACTTCCCGACCTTTTCCCGATACATCCAAGATTGATGTTTTCGATGGAAAGAATTTCGAGACGGTGGCAAGAACGAGTTCATTCAAATCCTTGACATGCATGGTGTGGCTACTGCTCTCAATCAACCACAACCTGCGTTAGACTCTGACCAGGCTGCAAAGGATGCATGGACATATGCCAATAAAGTTTGCAGACACACCCTCATAAGTACTCTGTCTAATGATCTGTTCGATGTGTACTGTGTATACAAGGAGGCACAAAAGATCTGGGAGTCGCTCATCCACAAATACACCGCTTCTTGAAGATGCTTAAAAACAAAAGTTTGTTGTGGGAAATTTCTATAAATGGGGAATGGTTGAAGACAAAGACATCAAGCCGCAAATCAACGAGTATCATAAACTGCTAGACGAACTCGGGGCCGAAAATATCAATCGCGATGAATTCGTGGCGGGAGTTCGATTGAAAAATTGCCGAGACATGGAATCATTATAAGCAAGCAACTCAAGCATAAGCGAAAACAATTGTCGCCGTCGAGATCTGATTACACACATCATTATAGAAGATACAAACAGAAAGGCAATACAAGCGAAAAAGGGAAAATAGACATTAAAAAGCAAATCTAGTGGAAGGAAAGCCGCACAACAAGAGGTACGATTCTAAACACCAATACAAAAAGAAATCGATTACAAACCTAGTGATTCTAACCCCAAATTCAAGAAGAATGGTAGTTGTTTTTTCGTGGCAAGCCAGGACATTTTGCCGCTAAGTGTAGGAAAAAGGCCGAATTGAAAAACGTAAGAGAGACGAAAATCCTCCAAAGCCAAATGTAAATTTGGTTGTTAGAGATGAAAACATGATGATGAAGTTATCGTTGCAATGATCTCTTCACAAGCCTTACTAGTTACTTGATGTGAAAAAATGGGTGGTAGACTCGGAGCTACCAAGCACATTTGTGCAAATAAGGATATGTTCTCCACTTTCCAAGAAGCGAAGACCACGTTTATTTGGGTGATTCACGAACCGCAAAAGTTCAAGGAAAAGGAAAAGTGGAGTTGAAACTCACATCGAAAGACATTGGCGTTGACGACGTTCTATACGTGCTGAACTTAGAGCAAATCTGATTTACGTGGCTCTATTAGGAAAATCTGGGGTTAAGGTGTCATTTGAATCGATAAGATTATTATGACAAAGAACAATGTTCGATAGGAAAGGGTTATTGTAATCGGGGTCTTTTTGTGACTTGAGTGTTGATGGAAATAATGATAATGCTTCTTCTTACGCTTACTTGATTGATTCCTTTGATTTATGGCATGCTAGACTAGGACATATACATAAATCTTATATAAAGAGATTACAAAATCTTGGGATAATTTCTCGGAATTAATATTAATGATATTAATAAATGCGAAGTATGTGCGAAACAAAACAAACTAGAAAAACACATTTTGTTACTCAAAGAGAAACCGAATTGTTGTCTCTAATACATACTGACTTAGGAGATTTAAAACAAACGAGACAAGAGGTGGAAAGAGATACTACATTACTTTTATTGATGATTTTTCAAGATATACTAGAGTATATTTACTTAGAAATAAAGATGAGGCCTTTGAAAAATTTCTTTTATACAAGGCGGAGGTAGAAAATCAATTAGATAAAAAGATTAAAAGAGTAAGGTCGATAGAGGAGGAGAGTACTTGTTGCTTAATGATTTTTGTGAAAAGGAAGGAATAATCCATGAAGTAACTCCCCCATATTCACCGAATCTAATGGTGTTCTTGAAAGGAAAAATAGAACCTTAAAGGAAATGATGAATGCTTTACTTGTAAGTTCTCATTGCTCTAATAACTTGTGGGGGAAAGCTTTTTCTGTCTGCATGTTTTCTACAAAATAGAATACCTCATAGGAAAACTAAGAAGACACCTTACGAGTTGTGGAAAGATTTTATACCAAACTTGAAATATTTGAAAGTGTGGGGGTGCCTAGCAAAAGTATTATTACGATCCTAAAAGGAAAAAGATAGGTTCCAAAACTGCCGATTGTATGTTTATTGGTTATGCCCAACAAAGTCCTGCATATCGGTTTCTAGTCTTAAAAAGTGAAATTTTAGAACATAATACAATTATTGAAACTAAAGATGCAGAATTTTTGAAAGTATTTTCCCTTTAAAAGTTGAGCATATTCCTAAGAGAATTGAACAAACTCGAACAAAACTCAAATGAAGATATAGTTGAAAACTTACGAAGGAGTAAAAGACAAAGAAAAGAAACCTCTTTTGGAGATGATTTCTATACATATTTAGTAGAAGGTGAACCTATGAATTATTATGAAGCTATCTCTTCTACGATGCAAAGTTTTGGGAAAAAGCTATTAAAACTGAAATAGATTCTTTGAATCAAAACAAAACTTAGGTTTTAGTAGACTTGCCTTTAGGAGCAAAACCTATTGGATGTAAATGGGTGTTTAGGAAAAAATATTTTCCGATGGTTCGATAGACAAATATAAAGCTAGATTAGTAGCCAAAGGTTTTACCCAAAAGGAAAATATTGATTACTTTGATACGTTTTCGCTCAGTAACCGATTTCCTCTATTAGAGTCTTAATTGCATTAGCTTCTATTCATAATCTTGTTATACATCAAATGGATGTGAAAACAAAAATTTTCTAAATGGTGAATTAGAAGAGGAAATTTATATGGTTCAACCTGAAGGGTGTATCATTCCAGGGCAAGAAAACAAAGTTTGCAAGTTAGTTAAGTCATTGTATGGTTTGAAGCAAGCACCTAAACAAAGGGCATGAGAAATTAGATCAAGTTTTGATAAGTGGTGGTTTCTCTACTTTTGAAGTAGAAAGATGTGTTTATATAAAAGTTGTGAATAATGATTGTGTGATTATTTGTTTATATGTGGATGATATGCTTATCTTTGGTACTAGTTTAAATATTGTGCTTGAGACAAAAGGGTTTCTTGCTTCAAATTTTGATATGAAAGATCTTGGAGAAGCAAAGGTAATATTGGGTGTAGAAATCATAAGGAATGAACATGGTATTCAACTTTCTCAAGAACACTATGTTGAGAAAATTAGAAAGTTTGAGCAGTTTAATGAAGATCCTTTAAGTACTCCTTATGATAGCGATGTACATCTCACAAAACATGAAGGAGATCCAATAGCTCAATCTAAATATGCACAAATCATTGGGAGTTTGTTGCATTTGATGAATTACACAAGACCGGACATAGCATATCTTGTGTGTAGATTGAGCGGTATACTCACCGCCCGGCGAAAACATTGGGAGGCTCTCATAAGATTATTACGATACTTGAGAGGTACCATGAATTATGGAATACAAGTATAGTGGGTATCCCGCTTGTATTAGAAGGGTACAATGATGCTAACTGGATTTCGGATTCGACGAAACAAAATCCACTAGTGGCTATGTCTTTATTCTTGGTGGTGGTGCAGTCACATGGAAATCAGCCAAGCAAAACTTAATAGCACCGTCCACAAGGGATTCTGAGTTTATTGCTATGGAGTTGGTGGTGCGAGGCTGAGTGGTTGAAAAACTTCTTAGCAAATATCCCACTAGGTGACAAACCAACACCATCAGTGTCGTTGCATTGTGATAATAAAGCGGCAATAGCCACAGCAAAGAACAAAACCTTCAATGGTAAGAGTAGACACATACGATTGAGACATAATATTATAAGGCAACCTAAAGGATGGTGTTATCTCAATCGATTATGTAAAGTCGAAATGAACTTGGCGGATCCGTTAACAAAACCCCTTGGGAAGAAAATGATTGTTGAAACGTCGAGAGGAATGGGACTAAAGCCTACATATAATTGACGGCGATGGCAACCCAACCTTTGTGATTGGTGATCCCATGAAGAAGGTTCAATGGGTAAGAACAAGTCGTTCGTCAATTTCAACTAGCACGAAAATTATTTGTCCCTTCCTATGACAATGAGAAAGTGCTAGAATGCATGTTTTGAGGGTGAGCAAAGCTCTTAATGATTTCATAGTCTTACATGATGGTGTACTTAGTGCGGGTACACTTACATGAAATCACCTCTACGAATGTGGAGTGTGGCGCTCCTATGAGATCGTGGCGAATCTCTAGAGCATTCGTTATGCACCAGGCACGCGCATGGCCGTCATAACGCGCAAAACCGTTGGTTAACAGCGGAAATGTTAGGATATAATCTGACCATTAATGCCTTTAATACACACCAAGATTTGTTAGTTCATAGAAGCATGCTTCACTAACATCTCTGTGTATTAAGTGTTATTGGTCTAGGTTTGGTTCATAGTTCTAAGGACCACCGAGATACAATGGTTATAGTCATGGGTAACACGGGGGTTTCTTTGACACATGTGGGGGATTGTTGTAAACATGAGTAAATGTGTGGGTGTGTCAAAGAAACAAGTCCCACATTGCTTGAGGAAAGGAGAGTACAAGCCTATATATAGAGTCATATGATATTGGGCTTGTAAAGAGGCTTAGAGGAGTAGTGGGCTGTGCGCACAACAATGGGCCACCAAGAGGCTAACGCGGTGAAATCCGCGATTTCCCCCCCCCGCGTGAGTAATATATGACACCGGCACTTTTGTGAAAATATTTTTGCTCCCCGAAAATATTATTTTAGTTTACTAAAATAATAATAATAATAATTTATTTTAAGAGGCTTACCGAAAAGGATCTATTTTTGGGGTTTAAAAGTTGAGAACCCTTCGTGACCGTGGCCACGCAACGAGCGTCTATCCGTCTACGATTACCGTTGTCACCGAATAGACTCGCCTTCTCGAGCGGTGTCTGTTGGGTCATGAGGGACGTGTCGTCCGAATGGTTTCACGTCCGTTGGCTTTATGCAGACGGTGTTTATAAAAGGAATTCGGACGAAGTGCTCGGTCAAAATATATCCAATCTTCTCTCCTCTGCCTATTTTAATTGTCATTGCGATTGCCATTACCTTTCCGCGCCGTCTGTGAGCCTTGCCATATAGCAAGACGGGTCTGTTTAATCCTCGGGAGTACCGCTTCCGGTTGCTTGAGGTGGTTGCGGAATAACTCTATAGGACAAATGCGTTTCGAACGCGACTCGATCACTTATACCGTTCTGCTCCCGATTGCTCGTAATTTTTACTACACATATGCCTCAAATTAGCTGTTGGCAATAACCTAAAATAGTCTTTTGAAAGATGAAGCGAATAGTATATAAAACTATAATTACCAAATCATAACACTAAAAGCCACGAAAAGTAGCCACCAGTTGAGATTTACTGTCATTGAAACTATCAACTCAATTTAATGCTGCAAGGAAAATGAATACCATTATAAGACGTTAAAAGAAATATGAAAATAAATAGAGATCAACTTAAGTGCTGTACTTTTGAATGAATAATAAATAGTTCGAGTTCATATATTAGTCATCTTTTATTTGCTTCAATAAAAATTCAGGCCACAAAATGATTGGCTGAACAACTTAACAAAAGAGGACGGGCAAATATTTTTAACGTGGCTGAGTTTACTAACGCGTTTTTTCACTCCTTAGTTACCGTTAAATCGTTAATCCCTTACCTGACAAAAAAAAAAAAAAAAAAAAACAACAAAAAATCCATAAATCTCCACCAAAATAATTAAAATGAACGCTGATAAGATCCACCCAATCAAATATCCCTCAGCTATAAATTTATTTTGGCCTGCCAGACACGCATGAGTCTTCAAATATTTGAAAAACAATATTCAAAATGATTTTTGGCTATTTATACTCACATTGATAATTGATAGATTTGAAGCTATCCTTTGAACAAAATATAATTTGAAAAATAAAGTGACAAAATGTGAATTTCTTTTTTTAGCTTAGCGCCGTCATGAAAAGCGAAAATCTTATATAAAGACAATTATATTCAATTTTTTATTGTATATACAGATAAAAAAAAAATACATGACATGAACTAATAACAGGCTTTAATATGTTTAATAAAAATATAATGACGGTTATATTCATTTTTTTTTTTTACATAAATAGTTCAACACACCACAAATTATTATTTTTAATTTATTACTGTACTTGTTTTAAGATTTTAAAATAAAACAAAATAAAAATATTAGCCGTTAAAAGTAAATGAAGATGCTCTAGATCTTCGGCACAATGTGCTCTTCCTTGTAATAAATGGTCCTGCCCGAACATCAGGTAAAATGCAAAAACACCACAAGTTAAATGGAAGGAAATATCGATATCAATAATATAATAGCAAGAAATAAAAACAATAATAGAAAACATAACATCCTTTTGGCTATCACAAGGCCACAATTCCATGTTTCACATAAAAATTCAAATTCAAAATAAATAATATAAATGATGGCAATATATATATATATATATTTTATTTTTATCTCTTCCCCATGTCATTACACACGCTCGATAGAAAACATAGTGGAAAGGAAGAAGACTACAAAGAACCTCACCATTACCGCATTTCCCCTTGTCCTCGACATCGTTTCTACACCAAAAAGGCTCTAAACCATATCTCTACCTAATACTTTGAGCTTCCATCTCCTCAACCCTAAATTCCGCGATGCCTTCGAGGCTTCACTGCCTGGAAAAAATAAAAGCTTCTCTCTCGTAATGCGTTGATTGCGTGTGCCTCTCTGTTTTCTTTACTGAAATACAAGGATCCGACTCCGATCGTCCTCGGTTTGTTATCTTTTCCACTTGACTTCTTTGATTGTTGACTCCGATCCTTCTATTTTTCAGCTTACCGGCCGATCTGTCAGTGTTTGTGGTTGGCTTGTCCTAAAATATAAACATATTTATGGCTGGAATTTTTTTCCTCAAAAGAAATATTTTTTTTCTGGTCAATCTGTGCGTGAGAGGTTGTTGCTACACTTGAGCTAGTTTTGATGGTCGGTTGTGATTTTTTGTGTTTTCTATTTATTTTAAAATTTTTTTTCCAGACATCAATGATCGGGTTGAAGATTGTTTTTCTTCATCCGTTGCTGAATAATCTTTGATAATGAAAAATAATTTTATGTACGTGTTTGCTGCTGCTGTTTCAGATGAAATAATTGACTGAACTGGGAGTTCTGACATCATTTCATCTATTATGTAGATGAATTCTCTTAGGCTAGTTATTTTGGATTTCATTTTTTATCCATTGATTTTCTGCTGAACTGATGATCGACAAAAGATAGTGTATGCCGCATTTGAATGCAGCAAGGGACGGTTTCTTTATATGCTTTTAGGTACATTCTTTTTGTTGTTAGGCTGTGTAGTATATTTGCTTACAGTAGCATCTTTTCCTGGTACCTACTGCTTTTTCAGCACGCTACTTTCTTACATGTTGTCATCCAACTCAAACAAATGCTAGCTCCGTAGATGTTGATGATTAATCAATCTAGATATTAGATGATTCTTCTAATTATTTTCGAATTCCCTGCTCCATTTTCTGACAAGTTTTCTCATTGTATGCTCTGAACTAATTTGTCTATTTACTTTAATTTTTTGTTCTCATTGCAGAGGTTTTCTGCTGTTTCTGGGGCGACTCAAGTGGGTTATGATTTGAATGGGGAGAGGATGCCAGAGTTGAGAAGTGGAGCTAGAAGATCGAAACGACTTGGTGATCTTCAGCCTGCCCCACTGCCTGTTGATCAAGGAGAGAATTGTGCACAACCTGCTCCAACTAGAGCCAGGAGGAGAGTTGGAGGTGGAAGAGGACGTGGTAATGCCACAGCTGTAGCAAAAGGACCTTCACCAGCAGTACCCACAAGGAGAACTGCAGCTGGACGAGGTCGGGGAGTAAGATTAATTAATCTTGACCCTGAACCTTGTGAGGTCCTACCTGATCCAGTTGCACTAGGAGCCCCAGAACCCCTACGTGTTGAGGCGTTGGGCAACAATAAAATTGTGATGGAAGGTGGAAGTGCAGACAAGGTGGTTGGAGCTGAAGAGGAAGCTACCACGACCCCTATTCCTGAGAAGGTATCCCTTGATCTTATGTTAGTTGCATTATTTCATTTCCTAATTAATGATGCATGAGTGCCATTTATGGTTATAATAACTTGGACTTCTGTGGTCTGTAATGAATTGATTATAGTTGTCATGTGTATGCTTTTCTTGTCAAATTCCCAGATTCAAGAATTTTTTGAACTGAATCAAACAATGTTGGGACTGTTTTGGAAGCTTTGAGGCTATGATGGTTACTTAAGTTTTATATATTTCATGAATAATGTTCTGCCATATTAGTGCAGATTGAATTTTTTTGGAACAGTATTGTGAGTAATGGTCTTAACTTCTATTTAATCCAGATCTCTTTGTTTCTAATCTAAGATTGTTACTTTCTTATTGATTCAGGTTCAAGTTGGTAATTCTCCTACGTATAAGATTGAAAGGAAATTGGGTAAGGGTGGTTTTGGTCAAGTGTATGTTGGCAGAAGGGTAAATGGTGGCTCTGATCGGACAGGTCCTGATGCAATTGAGGTATGACTCTGAAGTTTCTTCTGTCTTTCAGTGTCTTGATTTAATGTTAGTTATGTGATATATAATACCTCTGCTCTTTTCCTTATTTGAACTGTGTTTGCAGGTTGCACTGAAGTTTGAGCACAGAAATAGTAAAGGTTGCAATTATGGACCTCCTTATGAGTGGCAGGTCTACAAGTAAGTTATTTATGTTTTGCGTCTGAACAGGTTTATCAAGCTTCAATTGTTAGTTTTTTTTTTTTTTTTTTTTCCTCCCTAAGTAGATCTTTTGTCTGTGTGTATACATTCTCTCTTCTGACTTCTTGGAATTTGTCAGTACTTTGAATGGGTGTTATGGCATTCCCTGGGTTCATTACAAGGGCCGACAAGGAGATTTCTATATTCTGGTGAGATGTGATTTGAGATGTCTATGTCCTAACTTGCTTCATAGTGTCTAAAGGAAAAATAAACATTGTAGGTCATGGACATGCTTGGACCCAGTCTTTGGGATGTATGGAATTCACTTGGGCAATCGTAAGATTTGGCCTGGCCCCTCTTTGCAATCTATACGTGCACTTTGTGTAGTTCAATTTCTTTACAATTTTCCTGATTAATTGCTTACCTTCTGGACAGAATGTCGCCAAATATGGTTGCCTGCATTGCAGTGGAAGCAATATCAATCCTTGAGAGGCTCCACATGAAAGGGTAAATCTCATTATCATTATTCTTCCCTGTTAGGCCTTATACTTCCTGTTATTTTGAAATTTGAATAGTTATATTTCATCAATCAAGGTTTGTGCATGGAGATGTAAAGCCAGAAAACTTCTTACTTGGTCAACCTGGAACAGCTGATGAGAAAAAGCTATATCTTATTGATCTTGGGTTGGGTATGTTTTCCTTCCTCACAAGTTTTGTTTCTACTTTTTATATTGTGATTGACTTGTGCTACTCTACCAATATAAGGTTTTAGCTATTTGGAATTATCTGATATATAGTTCCTTCCATGTGTTGCCTTCAGCTTCAAGATGGAAGGATGCATCATCTGGACAGCATGTTGACTATGACCAGAGACCTGATATTTTTAGGTTCGTACATGTCATTTGAGGTTAACATGTCTATTTTATACATTATATATTGATCATATGGCTTTTGTTCATAGGGGAACAATAAGGTATGCTAGTGTGCATGCACATTTGGGTAGGACAGGAAGTCGAAGGGACGATCTTGAGTCACTGGCCTACACACTAATATTTCTCATAAAAGGGAGGTTACCGTGGCAGGGGTATCAGGTGCATTTTATATTAATTCGTAGTGCTTAATATGTCGATTCATCCAAGGTTTTGTTTTATGTAAATATTATCTGTTCTTTTTCCCTTTGTACAGGGTGACAATAAAAGTTTTCTTGTCTGTAAGAAGAAGATGTCCACTTCTCCAGAGTTAATGTGTTGCTTTTGTCCTGCCCCATTCAAACAATTCCTTGAAGCTGTTACTAACATGAGATTTGATGAGGAGCCCAATTATTCCAAGCTTATATCTTTTTTTGATAGCTTGATTGAACCATGTGTACCATTGAGACCAATCAGAATTGATGGAGCTTTAAAGGTTGCAGTAACTGCTCTGTCTTCAATTTTTAAGTTCGTTTTTATTGATTATAGTGATAAGTTTTATATCTGAATGCTAACCTCTTCCTGGTCTGTTTCCATGAATAGGTTGGACAAAAGCGTGGGAGGATGCTTGTTTCCTTGGAGGATGATGAGCAGCCAAAGAAGAAAGTACGCATGGGGAGTCCTGCTACACAGTGGATTTCAGTTTATAATGCACGTCGTCCCATGAAGCAGAGGTTTATTTGACACTCTTCTCAATTTGGCATGTCATCAATAAAAAATACAAATTTTGACATACAAGTATTTTATTCATTTAAAAATGTTTGACAAATTAGTTACTTTTCATATGGGTAGGTAGGAAATATTGTTTAGTTACACCTTAAAAAGTTTCTTCATATGATATCATAACGATTTATGGTTTTATTCTTAGTATACCTAATGTTTTTGTTTCCTTTTTTCAATAGCAAGTTAGTTTGAAGGGATAAACTGTGGCCAAAGAAAGGGATAAACTATAGATGAGTTGTAACGATTTTGAAAGTTGTTTTTGCATATATGATTTTGACCTCTCAATTTCGCCTATCTATTATTGCATTTATTTCGCCTATCTATTTTTGCATTTATGGTGTGATATTGCTCAGTACTGATAATCTAAAAAATGTCAGTGATGCTTTGTCATCCCTAGTATGAATCTCGGAATTGTCTTTAAAGTATTGCAAATTAACTTTCAAATTATAGCATTAGCCGATAGAGTTTTCCTGGCTTGGCCTTAACAGTTGTTTTGTGGGTGTAGGTATCATTACAATGTTGCAGACACAAGGCTTCATCAGCATGTAGAGAAGGGTAATGAGGATGGGTTGTATATCAGCTCTGTGGCCTCCTCATCAAATCTATGGGCCCTAATCATGGATGCAGGAACAGGTTTTTCTTCCCAGGTGTACGAATTGTCATCCGTCTTCCTGCATAAGGTGGGTCTATGATGTGTATGTTCAATCTTTCTGTTATGGTGTTAACCTAAGAAATGAGAGAGAAGAAGGAAAGAGAGGAGAAAAGAGGAATTAGAGAAGAGGAAGAGGAGAGATGAGAGAAAGAAAATAGGATTCAATCCATAGATGAATTCTTATACAACACACTGGAATTGCATTGACTACCTCTATTTACAGCCTATTATGACTAATAGCTATCACATCTAACGGTTGTATTTTAACCGACTAACTGGCTAACTTACTTTCTTATTCACATTGTTATTCCATAACACATTTATACAGTCACACGAGTATAGTATTATTGATGTTAACTTGATGGTAATTTGATTTCTATCAGGATTGGATTATGGAACAGTGGGAGAAAAATTATTATATCAGTTCAATAGCTGGTGCAACTAATGGGAGTTCCTTGGTCGTCATGTCCAAAGGTTAACTATCTGTGCTTACTTTATCTTCTGTCCTTTTATTATGGATGTACAGGCTAACTTCTGCCTTTTTTTATTTTTATTTTTATTTTTTAATATACTGTTTATTTATAGAGTGCTTTAACCCCATACCATAATTTTTTTCCATTGTTGCTTGCCTTTGGTGCTCATGGTTAATTTGTCTATGTTCCCTGAATCCTTTCACGGTATTGCTTTGTTTTCTAGATTATGCTCTGCCAATTTATATATATAATGGCGATTATTTGCCTTTTGAGACACAAGATGGGAATTGGTTAGAACACGCTGCTAGATTTGGAAATTTTTATTACTATTTTTTCACTTCACTCTAAATTGGTTTCGGTGGTTTACAAAGCACTTTGGGAGGGGTCAATCATTTTTCTACCTTTTAGGTTGGTGAACTCTGGGCCTGACTCATGGTTATTTGTGATAATCACCTGAGTGGTTTTCCCTGTTGAAATGATTTAATTATCCAGTTAGAAGAGCTGACAAATCACAGCCAACGTTTTGAATGAATAAATTATCAGCAGGGTTTACCTCATGAATGAGGGGAAAAAAACTTTTGTACTTGGAAAAAGCCAGTGGCGTAAAATGCTTAGTGTTGATTAATGCTTGTTGATTGAGTACTGAATCACCAACTAGTTGCTAATACCTTAAGTTAGATGGAATTTTCTGGGATATTATTTATTTTTCCTCCTTGATTCTTTAGGGTGAGGTGGATGGGTTTGTTAGCTGTGAAGCTTACGTTAGGTTTGTAATGGAAGTTAACCATAAAAATTGTTTCACCTCTTTAATTGGCTCAATTGGCAAGACCTTTTGATCTCGTCGCATTCTTTCACCATAGGAACTACTTACACACAGCAATCCTACAAAGTGAGTGAATCATTTCCTTTCAAGTGGATTAATAAGAAGTGGAAAGAAGGATTTCATGTTACCTCCATGACTACTGCTGGCAGTCGCTGGGGTGTTGTAATGTCCAGGAATGCGGGGTATTCTGATCAGGTATCTAAACTTTTAAAGCTTGGTTTTATCTTTTTAATGAATTTTCTTTTACCTTCCTCATTAAACTAACTACTTGTTCTGCCAATTTCCATTACGATGATGCAAGGTTGTGGAGCTTGACTTCTTATATCCAAGTGAAGGAATACATCGGCGATGGGAAAGTAACTACCGCATAACATCTATGGCTGCTACCGCTGACCAGGCAGCTTTTATACTCAGCATACCAAAACGCAAATTGCTTGATGAAACTCAAGAGACTCTGCGTACCTCTGCCTTCCCTAGCACCCATGTAAAGGTAGTTAATTATTTCCCTTATATCCATTGCATGGTGGTTCGTTGTTTTAGTATTCTTGACAATGTGTTTCTCCTCTGTCGATAATCTTAATTGAGGCTCTGGTGAGTACAGAATAGCATGTGGTTGAAAAGGAAAAAAGAAGCAGCTAGGAATAATGAAAAGATTCTGAAACTGCAATAATTTTATATCATTGTGTTACCTCCCCTTTGTACTAAAGTAGTAATAGTAATAGCTGATGTGCTGGTTTTGCAGGAAAAATGGTCCAAGAATCTCTATATTGCATCAATTTGTTACGGGCGGACTGTGTGCTAGTTTCTGGGACATAAATTTGGTATATCATTAGAAGGAGGGAATCAAAATCAGAAAGGTGAGAGGGCTTTTGAGAAACATTAAGATGGAATGGGTTGCTTTTCTTTTGCCCTCAGTTATCGATGAAAGATCCCAGGCCTTCCTGATGAAATTTTCCTCATCAGTTGGTAAAGAACAAAAATAGAATGGGATATAGCATATTTGATGTTCGCCAACCAACCCAGGCCAAAGGGAAAATATCAGTTGAATGTATTCTCATGCAATAGAAAGGCTGGCTAATCGGCCGTGTTCCATGAATGTGCTTCAAACAATTTGCGATTTTGCATGTAATGATATATATATTTCTTTACCATCTTTCAGCTCCAAATATATCGAATCTTTAATATGGTTGAGTGGGATTGCCTTCGGTTTCTTAAGATCTTGCAAGTTCCTCTTTTCCTCAAAGCATCGGGAGTTTGAATTGGAATAGTCAAAACTTTAAGGGTTTGTTTGGGAGTTTCATTTTGGAGGGAAAGGAAAAGGAAGAGAGGGTTTTGATAATCCTTTCCTTTATTTGTAAGTTTTAAAAATAAAATAAAAAGGAGGAAATCAGGGATTTTTACAAATCTCCCAAAATCATTTCTTCTAAAAAAAATAGTTCCCCTAATATAGGGGGTTTTAAGAAGGAAAATAAATTAATTACTTTTTTACTCTAGTTTGTCACCATTGCCGTCGCCGCCACCGCTCTAGCCGCCGCCGCTGCCACCACCACCACTAAATATAATTTTATATTTTAGGTTGTACTTTTATATACTTAAATCATTATCTACTAAAAAAAATATATAAATCATTATAGAGAAAAATATTTTTTAGAGAGAGAAAATATTTTTTTAGGGGAACATATTTTTTGAATATAAAAATTACATAAATAATTTTTTTACAAAATTTAAATGTAAAGTATAATAATTATATTAATTTTTAAAGAAAAAGGATAAATTAGTAAAAATAAATCATTAATCCTCGATCTTTATTCCTTACTATTTTTTAACTCCCAAACAAGAAGAAGAAATATCTTCCATTTCCTTCCCTCCCCTCTCTCCCTTCTCCTTGCATCCCCTTTCTTCCCTTCCCCTCCAAACTCCCAAATTAAGTCTCTCAAATTAAGTCTCTTAATATTTTAGATTAATGCTAATCAAAGAGTTTCAGATAATCAATTAAAAATACTTGAGAAACCATGTTTCATTGTCTTGTTAAGCTTCATTTCAATATTTTGGCCAAGTGAAGTTTGAGGTTCCGCGTTTGTATTTTTATAACTTTGTTGTGTGCTTATAATTTTCATCGTGACATGTAAATTTTGAGAATGAGAGAATTGTGGCCATGACACAACTTTGAGAATTTATATATATCAGTGACCATGACAACCTAGAGAATCTCATATATTGGATTCATTTATTGTGTTTTCTCAAAATTCAAGTGTGTTGCAAGTACTTCGCCTAAAATTTACATGCTTTGCATAATTCATTGGATTTCATGATACTACTGACGTCTAACAACAGCAATGCTTAAGAAAACTCATGCATTAAAGAAGGTGAGCGTGATTGTTTTAGAGGAAAATTTAATTGCTAAATGGAATATATATGTATATTTGGCTGATAAAAAAGGATATGATATTGATGCTATTTTATGTCATTAAATTTTTCACCGTTAGATCAAAATCTCATCTACCTTTATTATTTCTCTCTCCTATTGAGATTCTAACGGTGAAAAAGTGGTAGTATATGTATATGGCTGATAAAAAAACAATTGACATTTTCACTTTTTTGGGCCGTGTTTTCCCCTATTACTGGATGATGAGGAACTTCTCAGGACTGTAACATAAGATTATTTTTTTGGTCTACTCCAAGGAGGAGCCCAATTCTCAGCTCGGCTTTAACACTGACCCAAGGGTATCTGTTTTTTTGTTGCGATAGTGTTTAGCCCCACAAGTAAAACCCTAGATAAGGTTTTTTTTTTTTTTTTTTTTTTTTTTTTTTTTTTTTTTTTTTTTTTTTTTTTTTTTTTTAGTAAAACCCTAACCCCTACTAAGCCATTACGCGGCACTGCCCGGCTACTTTTGTAGATCTTTTGATTGGTAAAGGATGAGACCTCCGAGGGGTGGCGGGTTTAGAGGCGGCCGAGATGGCGGTCGTGGTGGCGGATTCAGAGGGGGCCGAGATGGTGGCCGCGGTGGCGGATTCAGAGGGGGCCGAGATGGTGGCCGCGGAAGAGGTGGCCGTTTCGGCGGCGGTTTTCGTGATGAAGGCCCTCCCACCGAAGTAATAGGTTTGTTGCCTCGACCCTGTAGGAACTGGGATACGTTGTCAAATTCTCTGCTTTCCGTTGAAGAAAAAGTATCGTGGCCTGTTTTCGATTTTGGTTTTAGGAAACTGCACGGAAAAATAGTGAATTCCGTAAAGAGAAAACAAAAGAGATGGGAAACCATTTGCTTAATATTCAAATTCCCTTGCTTTAGAAGCAATTGAAATACCACAGCCCATGGGCGGTGTCTAACACATTTTTTTACGGATTATTTGACATTTGCAGAGGTTTCAACATTTCTTCATGCATGCGAGGGAGATGCAGTTACAAAGCTTACAAATGAAAAAATTCCCATGTTTAATGCTCCTATATATCTTCAGAATATGACTCAGATTGGGAAAGTTGATGAAATATTTGGCCCCATAAATGACTCTGTGAGTAGTTGATTTCTTCTAGTTTTCTGTCTATTTTTAGACGTGACATATGATTGATGAAATATTTGGCCCAAAAAAAAGGAGATATAATTTTCGTATTCATTTGCGCTGTTGCAGCTTTTTTCAATTAAGATGATGGAAGGGATTGTGGCAACTTCGTATTCATCTGGCGACAAGTTTTATATTGATCCAAGGAAATTGTTGCCTCTTGCTAGATTTCTCCTGCAACCCAAGTATGCTTCTCTTACACCTCATTGCAGAATTTTTTTTTTGGTCGAAATCTCATTGCAGAAATAACCTGCTCAGTTATTGCGTAATTAGTTTGATTTCCTACAGTCCATGATTTCTATCTCCAAGGTTATTTTCTATTTTACCTTGGGAGATGGAGGCTCATAAAATTCGATGACGTCAAGTACGATGTAAAGAATTGTTCGGAAAAAAAAGTACGATGTAAAGAAACTTTGGTTTTGCCAGTCCCGTGATATATACTTGTGAAGTATTTTTCTCTTACTTTGAGAAGGAAAACTAGTAAATATAAACTTGATTCATACTTCATAGTAGTATGTTATATCACAATTCGATCAATAGTCTGCTCTGTTGGGAATGAGCAGGTGAACTTGATTTTTCAGTTCCGTTGTTGGCTGCTCTACCCTGTACATCCCTAGTTTCACTTGCCTTTATGGACTTGCTCGAATTTCATGTATGATCATCTATCCATGGGAGAAAGTAAATCTAAGCGGCTTTCTTTCTCATATTTCAAGCCATTTCTCATGTATTTGAATGCTTTGATCTCATTCCTCCCCTATAAGACCTCCAATATCCATTGATTTTAATGTTTCCTTAGCAGCTAACTGTTTTGCCTCTATACAGCCCTTAAGCAAGGGATGCTAGCGCCGCTCTGATCCTCATAACCGATAATCCTTATATTCCTTGCTTCAGTTGGTTCTGGAAGCTTTGGCATGAGGATGCAAAGCTATAGCTTAGCCGGATGAAAGGGATTATCTTTTGACTATTGGATAATTATTCATCGAGTGGGGTCCTTGGTCCTTTGCCTTAGTAGCTGGGATAGTGGGCTAGGTCCTTTTGCCCTTCAGACCTTGGGAGACAATGTTTTGCTGAAATGGGAGCTTTATAATCTTTGCCTATTCATCTAGATATGCTATTATAAACCTAGTTGGCATTGTACTATTATTTTTGTTTAATTTTTACACTACTCTCCCATCTTTTCATTGATGCAGTTCTCTACAATTGGCTCTGTGACTAGTGTGGCTTTATCTCACTATCAACTGCAGTGGTTGCTTAAATTTTATACTTGCACATGCTATGCATACATTGCTGGTTAATATTCTGTGGTCATTTGAATTTAATCAAGTTAAACATGATTGGTTGGTTGCTGTTGCAGGGGGCAGCCACAAGCCTCTAGAGGTGGAGGCCGTGGTGGAGGCAGAGGTTTCCGTGGGGGTGGTGGCTTCCGAGGAAGGGGTGGCCCAAGGGGTGGTAGAGGTGGTTTTCCTAGGGGTGGTGGTGGTTTCAGGGGAAGGGGGAGATCATAAGGGACGTCTGTGTAACGTTATGGTACTTAAAGCATTGTGTTGAAGAGAAGAAAGGGGGCTCAATGAATGATCGGAGGCTGAAATGTTTCTTAAGGATTGATTAATTCCATAGCCTTCTCCTGTATGTAGATTGTATTGATTCTCCAATTGCAAGATAATTGGAGATTTGTACTTCCTAATGTCCAATGAATGTACCATTCTTGTGCCAAGGTTATATTAATGCCACCGCTAGTAGTTCTTGGATTATATATGTGCGTATATTTTCCCGATTCAGAACTTGAAGCCGAAAGTTGAGCGGGACTCAAGTTGCAGATGTTTTCAATAGGATAAATTACTCCCCCAGGCCACAATATACCACTCAGTGCCTAATATATCACTCAAATAAGTCGACTGTAATTCATTTTCTTAAACCAAGAAAAGTATAGTATTAAATGAATAAATACTTTTAAATTTGCCAAGAAAGGGTGCATATTTTCTCTCATTCTTTTTTCTCTTTGCATTTAAACATCTCTGCATTTATTAAAATAAGAAATTAGGGGTAAAAAAATTATCAAAACTTTTTGGGTGCAAGTTGATGGAGTACAAAATTAGGAAATCTCGTCCAGTTAATGTAGGGGTTTGAATTAGTCCGATATTATTTGATTAATATTTATTTTATTTGTTTTATTAGTGTTTTGCATGGATTAGGATTAAGTAGAGTTTGTTAGGATTATAGAATTAAAGTATTTTATTTATTGAATTAAATGTATTCAAGTATGTTATTTTTCTGAGTCGTGGTTAGTGGTCCTAAATTTTAGAGAGTCGTGATTCTTTTTTTTTTTTTTTTTTGGACAAATTTGCAATGAGGTGCAAGTTTAACAAAATACAACACAAAAATCTCTTAAAATCTCTAATTTATAAGAAAGTCTTAGAGTATCATTTGGTAATATAATCCAATTGTGGAACTAAGGGCAATTAACCACAGACCACTTAATGAGGAGGTGCAACAGTCACACCGATCACAAGTTGTGTGGAACAGAGGAAATTGTAATGTGTTGAGGGTGAGGCGAGCCTCACAGGGGTCTTCGGCAGATATCCATGACCCAGATCTCATCCCACTAGATTTGCAGCAGCACCTTATGCGTGCAGGTTTCTGGCACGTGGCTCGCATGAAGAGACCCCCGGTATGTTTTAAAATTCTTTATGTAATTAATTATATGCATTTACTTGTTTGTGCATGGTACGAATAATAAAAGACCCTTACGTATTTGTGCTCTACTTTTATGTTGGTGCAGATTGACAAATACCTTATTTCTGCTTTGGTTGAGAGGTAGAGGCCGGAGACACACACCTTCCATATGCCGGTTGGTGAGATGACTATTACTCTAAGGATGTAGAGGCAATTTTAGGTTTGTCCACTGAGGGTCGAGTAGAGTGCGGTCGGACACATGGCAACTGGGCGGCAATTATGCAACAATACATGGGTGTAACTCCACTCCCATCTGAATTGATTGGCGGAAACATCAACATGGGCTGGTTTGACCGTCATTGGGGCCACTGGGAGGAGCACTCAGCTACAATTGAGGGTCAGCTTTTGTACACACGTGCTTATCTCATGCGCCTATTCGATGGATTTTTGTTGTGTGATAAGTCCAGCTCAAAGGTCCATTGCCGATATATACAATTACTGGGTGGTGACCTTGCAGAGACTGCTACATACAGTTGGGGGTCAGCTGTACTCGCCATACTATTTCGTGAGCTATGTCAGGCCACGTCAGCTTCAGCTAAAGATATGGGGGTTGTTTGTTGTTACTGCAGATATGGGCATGGTCCAGATTTCCTGCCCTAGCACCTCCCATTACACCGCCCAGTGACGCAGGTGATCATTACAGACGCAGGTACGGAAGCAGTATGATATAATGAATTATTTGAACTGCTTTGAGTAGTTAAGCGATTATGTTCTCATTTGAAGGTCGCTTCACTAATGTTATTGAGTTACGTATTGCAGGTTCAACAATGTCGAATTGCGATTATTGCGACGTGAGCTAAAGACATATCGCATAAAGCTAGACCAGATGGGTCGAGACGATGTATGTATAATAAATTGCAGATTAGGGAACCAAAAGGGTAAACTAATTCACATTTGTTTACATGTACAGGTGAACTGGGAGCCATATAGGGACGTCAGATATGAGTTTATGGGTGCAAAGGCTGACATACAGGACAGGTGGAGGGCGGTGACACCCGTACTTTGTTTCCACATTGTCGAGATGCACCAACCGGATCGCCGCATGTGGCAATTTGGCATGTAGCAACACATCCACGGCCTGTTTGCACGGCTTAAGGGTGCACATGATCGACCTTACGTGGTAAGATTGTTGATGATTGGGAGGCCAAGATGGATGCATTTATTCAGTTGTGGAACACACGACATTTCCGCATCGAGACTACAGAGCCATCGGAGGGGCCAATTTCCCCAAACTTCGAGTACATGACTTGGTTCTTCACACACACCAGACGGTATATGACGAGGCAGGTCGCCAGGATTGGGCACGTGGTACATATTGATCTTGCATCCACTTTACATCGTACATATTTCATCTTATTATCCATAACTCAGTTTCAATGTTGTTATTTATTTCACTGGATAAATGCAGGTAGATGGTGTAGAGTGGATTTGGTGGATGAATTCTCCACAGTTTGATGCTCGGTTCGAAGAGCGGGTTCAGGAGGTTTGTGACCAGCTAATGGGAGAACTTAGAGAGTTTGGCTGAGTTGCGGAGCCTGGTCCTAGCGCACCAACTGGACTCTTGGTCAGAGTACCGAATCCTGCGCTAGAGGTCCTGCCCCATGCGAAGGAAGGACGGGGACTAGGTCATCGACGACCACGGCACGAGATGGAGGCATATCAGATACCCCGGCCTGGTCCACGTGGCAGAAGTGTATATCGACCACCGATGTGGCCCAATATGGCCTATACTGAGGTTTTGTGGTACCCATAGGAGGCGACAGCAGAGGTGCCTCCAGAGATGCCACCACATGTGCCACCCTTACATGCACCAATGCCTTCTTACCCACAGCCATGGACGAGGTTTACTCCGTTGACACAAGTTCCTTACTCGTATGAGTGGCCATCACAGAGTTCCCAGACTGGCTTTGCTACATCCACTTCTTACCAGCCTGGTCGAGGTTTTCCTGCATTCAGTGCCTATCAGCCAATATATGGCTTTCTTGGCTTCAGTGTTTTTCTGCAGCCACAAGGTTTTACTGCCTTTTGTTCGTCACAGCCTGAACCTGGTTGTACTGAAGCAGGATCTAGTAATAGTCCATACCAGTCAGGACAACACGCATCCGATGACACAGGTGACCACACCGATGACTTTATACGGACAGCTACTGAGGATTTCAATTTCACTCACAATCTTGATGGACAGCGTGGACCTGGTGGCATTCGTAAGAACCCTGAGCGTGATGCGCGTTCGAGACCGTGGCCCAATTACACTCCACCATGAGCGTATCGTTTTACTAGTTCTTATCTTATATTTGCATGGATTACTGTATTATGTCATATTTTAGGGGATTATTGTACTTGACTGTATTTGTTTATTTTGCTATCGAACATATAGTCAAGCAACTTTTTCCCAAATTCTAAATTCTTAATTATGCCCTAGAAGCACATAAGTATAAATATGAGAAGGTGAAACTTCAAAAATCAAATTCAAAATCAAGTAGAACTATAAGCACATAAGTAGCATCGATGTAGCACGCTCTCCATTCTTTGCCATAGATTCTCCAATAAAATTCGAAAAAAGCTTTCCGGTCAATGCATCTTGTTGTGTTTTGGTCCCTCTTTTGACCCAGTAACAAACAAGTCGACTATATGTGCATTTGACCAACGATGTTATGGGCATGTTCCTCGCTCCCCTCAAAACCTTATTGATTGACTCGGACAAATTGGTTGTCATATGACCATATCTTCGTCCTTCCTCATCATAACTCCGACCCCATTGCTCTTTTGAAATTCTTTCAATCCATGCGTCACTTCATTACTGTAACTGCAAAACTCGGCATACAATGCATCGAAGTGAATTTTGTTTGGCACATATCCTGTAAAAAAGCCAGAAAGACACAACAATGTAAGGTAATGAAAAGAATGAATGTCACTGCACATCATTTGGAGAATATTACCTAATCTCATTAATTTTTTCTTCAACGCCTGGTCCTTGAAGCGGGTATTAAAATTGCTCGTAACATGACGAATGTAAAACACATGGTATGCATTAAGAGGCTGCCAACCAATCATTTCATTGCCGACTGCTGATATTATGCTTTGTGACGATCAGAAATAAAACACAGACCAACTGTATTTGTAACATACAGTCGTATGGAAGCCAAAAAATACTCTCATGCTTCCTTAATTTCACCTTCAGCAATTGCAAATACAATTGGCAGGATCTCATTATTTCCATCTTGGGCGGTGGCAATCAATAATGTCCCCTTGTACTAACCGTATAAATGCGTTCCGTCCACTTGTATGACTAGTTTCCACCATTGGAACGTTGCACGACATTGACTAAAGGTCCAAAATGTACGTTGAAAAACCCGAATCCCATTAACAACCCGCCGATCAACAATATACGGTCCATGTTGAATATGATAAATAGATCCCGGGGAAAATTTCAACATGTGCTCGAACCATCTTGGCAGGACCGCATATGACTCCTCCCAATCACCGTAAATCTTAGCTATTGCTTTTTGTTTTGCCTTCCATGCCTTCCTGTAGGAAACATGATAACCAAACATTCCAGTCACCCTTTCTTGTATCATGATCACAGGTACCGAAGGTGTTTCCTTGACCATGTCTGCAAAACCAATAATAAAAAGTGTTCACTAAGAATGTTATTTATGTTCACTCACAAACACAAATAAATTCACAAATTATCAAATAGTATTGTGCATCATACCTATTATGACCTCAGAAATAATTTCAGAATCAAGTTGTTTGTGATCTTGGGAGAGATTTTGTTCACACAACTATGATTTCCAACCCATTTAGTTACCACCCAAGTGTTCTTTGTTCTTCGGTTTAATTGCTCTTACCCTCCAATCGCAACCTTGTTCTTCATTCCGACATTTCATTGAGAACTTGGCTGTAGTGCTCTCAACCACTTGAGATTCATGATGTTGCTTCATACAAAAGTGTTTTTATTGCGGCTTGCAAATCATTCTTGGACCCGAACTCTTGTTTCAAATATAATTAATCTCCTCTTGCCCACGGACCCCGGCCCAAGCCTTCCACATCTAGCATATCCTCATGCGGGTAATCTTCATTTACAGCCTCATAATGTGGAATGTCATGCCAAAACGGTGTAATATCGCATGTTCACACATAATACAATTTTTGCGAAAATATGGTAACCAATAAAAAATAAATTATATAATAATTACCTCGATGTTCGTCATCTGCATCACTATCGTTTTGATCATGGTCATTTTCCAATAAAGTGTCTTCATCTTCTTCCTCTTGCTCCTCCTCCTCATTGTTAGGTTCATCTACCATATAGTCGTCGTTTTCTTCTCCCTGTGCAACGGTTGATTGTCTTGGCTGAGAGGTACCAGCCATATACTGTGATTGATGGAGTCCATGCGTCGGTATTGGTACACCCTCCTCTGACGTCTCAATATCCACATATAACTCAGCGAATTGGGCCTTACGGTTTTCGTTAAATGTTTGAACAAAAACATCCACATCCTCAGTATCGGATATCTTAAGACCCACATATTTGCGGTTTCCACAAGGCATTCTACCTGTCACTAAAGATATTACCTGATTTTGTTGCAGCTTTAACTTTCGACGGATCTTCTCATGTAAATCTTCAGCGGACATGCCTCGAACAATATACATTCCTTTTTTTTCACCATCAAAGCTCAATCCATTTGGACCTATATTTTTAGAACCATTAAAATATACAAATGAACGAATTTCATTCATTTTTTTCTTATTTAATATTATGAAAAAGAAGATTAAACTACAGATAAAACAAATAATAACAACACAAATTGTAACTGAACAATACAAGAAGAAACACTTTATCAATGGAATTAAACAAAACAAAAAAAACGAATTCAAGAAACAGAATGAAGAAATGGAGGGAGTTTTCCAGATGAATGAATGATAAGAGAGAAAGAAAAAGGAGTCATGGATGAGGGATGGAGGCAAAGAGTGAATGAGTGAATTATATAAGGAGTGAATTAAACGTGTTCAAAAAGGAGTGAATTAAACAAACAAACAAAAAAACAAAAAAAAGGGGGTCACGGGAGCCGGGTGGCGTGGGAGGGCTGACCATGTGGCAGGATTCCTGACACATGGTCACGTGAGGGTGACCCACGCGACTAGTGGCGTGAGTCATCCTCACGCCACTAGTCACGTGTGGGACCCTCACGCCACGCCACTAAGACTCTAGCGTTAGCATGGTTTACGACAGCAGACACTCGCGTGAGAGAATAAAGCAACATTGATGGCGCAAGACTGACAGACGTATCCAACAGCATTAGTTCAGTAAATAGTTTCAACAGTGCATTAATCAATAATTTTTTAAAAAAATTACTATTTTGGTCAAAATCTCGATTTTTATATAAGAGCCATTTTACTTTTGTCTCATCATTAAATGTTTTTTTTTTCAATTTTACCCCTAGTTAATTATGGACTTGTTTGGGATACCAGTAGAAAAATAACTTATGTAAAAGTCAGATTGTGAAAGGTTAAAATATGTTTTTAGTCTTTTAAGTTTACATCAGGTATACTTTAGGTCCCTTAACTTTATAAAGCATACTATTGGTCTCTATAATTCTAACTTTGTTAATGTTGCTAATAGAAAACACTAACACAACAAGCTCAAATGATGGCGCTGAAAAATTAAGTGATGATGATTTGTGTAATTAAATATTATTAATATTAAATTTAAAATATGTGTAATTTGAAAAATTCTGAAAACTTGCAGCCCTAGATATCAAAACCTTAATTGTTATAAACTTAGGAAAAAAGAAGAAGAATCTCTCTCAACTATGAATTGTTCTTTAGCTTCGACATATCAAATTTGCGATCACGGTCCGGTGCGGTGCGTATCTTTTGGCAGATTGGTAGTTTGGTGCGTATCTCCTTTGCAGCCACAAGTCTAGTGTGTATTTCACTTTCTCTGCAGATTGGCTCCTTTGGTTTTGCTTTCTTGTATCTTTTCTCCTACATGACATAAATTTTTTTTTTTTTTAACCATCAAGCAAGTACAAAAATTATAAGCGAAAAGCTATACTATAACCTAGACCTATCGGCCCTCATCGCTAAAGAGAAGTTCCATACAAATCTCAAATTAAATATCGCACCTTTGTTCATGTTTCCCGATCTCTCAAGCGAAACCCTTCCATCCCACTATTTATGGGATTCTAGCAATTTCATAGAGAAAGCTTGAAAACCATCAAGTAGCTTTAGATCTTGTGTGCTGCCAAAGTGGAAGGAGGTTACAGTTGTTTGCAGGTAAATGAGGAATGGAAGTAGAGGTGAAGTCGCTAGGTTCAGATAAGCATACGTGTTGTTGAGGTGGAGAGGACAATTGATTGCTTAGTTGCTTTTTTCTTTTTACCACATTTATTTTTATTTTAAAACATAAACATATTAAATTAAAGAATTAACATGTAAGCATGCTTTGTCGGTATTTAATTGTATAATCATCCTTTAAAATTGTTAAACTAGCCTAACATTGTTAATATTAAGGGACTAAATGTGCATTTTACAAACTTAAGGGACTAAAATGATACCTGAAGCAAACATAGAGGACCAAATGTATAATTTAACCGATTGTGAAATATGATTTATATTTGGATTGATGGTTGCATAAATAGCTTTTGCTCAATAAGTCAAAAAAGTTGGCTTTTCAAATAAAGGTTTTTACTCCATCAGTCTGATACGGACCATATTTCATCCAAAAAAAAAAAAAAAAAAAAACCCCATAAGCCCTAATGAAATAGTAAATAAGTCTGATTGCCCCTCCCAAACACTTTGAATTGCGTAGTTTAGTTATTTAGCTCGAACCGGAGGTAGTATTGTGTACTGATGGGAGTAAAATATAATATATAATATCTCTGATCCATAATATAAAACACTTTAACTAATTCAGACAATTAATTTATTAAGTATGTCCTATATCGAATTTTTTTTCCCACTTTTACTGTTATCGGAAAGTGTGTTTTAAAATTTAATAGGTGAGAAAATAGGAAATGAGTCATAAGGATAAAACTAGAAAATAAACATTCATTATATTGAAAATGATTTGAAAGCACCTTATATTGTTGGGAGACGGAGTAACTTTATTATTATTATTTTTTGAGTGAAACTAAAATATAAAATTTAACATGCCACAGTAACACAAGAAAAGCTCCGGGTTGATCATTATTCATTAGATAAGATCGAAACCAATTCCATCTATATTCTTAAAAGAAACAACAAATATCTATATAATAATAATTGTATCTCATATGAAGGAAATTAACATCATAACGTCATGGGAGGGAAGAAGGTGCCTTTTGTTAACTCAAAAGGCATGAATGAACCTAACAAAGCTGAGCTGAAGGTTATAATCCACCCATCGCCATGAAAACAAGAAAAAAAACCTGTGGGGTATATATCTCTCATGGTAGCATTACCAAATAACAGAGACCAGAATGTGAGCTTTATTCAATGCAGCAGCAATCATAGAACGATGATATCAAGCTTCCCATCCTCTAAGGACTGTGGCCCGAGCTACCCGGTTAACCGCGAGGGTGAAAGCTCCCATGCGAAGATCACAGTCATGGGTTTTGCACATCTCTTTCACATCTTTGAAGCTCTTTATCATGTACGTCTTTAACTCATCGTTCACTTTCTCTTCATCCCACATGAACCCTTGGATGTTCTGCGCAACACAACACAAATTCACCGTTCAACGTATTTGTACTGTAGATTCTAATGTAAACTTGTATGTGAAATCTTATAATTTACCTGCACCCACTCAAAGTAGCTAACTGTGACTCCTCCTGAATTTGCATATATGTCTGGAAGGATTACAACCCCTTTCTTGTTCAAAATCTGCAGATTAGCTTAATAGTTAATAACACTATTTCTCCTTCCTCGTCGTCCATTTTTAACTTGGAAGAGAATGTATACACTGACCTCATCCGCCTCTGGGTCAGTTGGGTGATTGGCAGCTTCGATAATAAATTTCGCCTTGATTTCATTGGCATTTTCCCTTCAACCAGAGCGGAAGTTGAAATCAAAATGTTTTCACTTTGCTTCTATTACAAAGGCGCTAAACTAAGGAAAAGAAAAGAAATACTCTGCTATTTTGAAGTTTGAGGAGGAAGAACAAAAGACTTGTTCAAGGAAAAGTACCTATTAATGACACCCCCTAGAGCTGCAGGGATGAGAACATCGCAGTCCTCAACCAATACTGAGCTGGCCTCTATGGAATCAGCACCATGGAATCCCTTAACGCCTCTGTGCTCTCTGACATGCTTGAGCAGGCTTGGGATGTCAATTCCATTACTGTTCTTTATGGCACCTGTAATGTCACTCACAGCAACTACCTTCCCACCTTTCTCACTTACCAATCGTGCGGCCCACGACCCCACATTCCCGAAACCCTGAATTCATTTTCTCAAATTAGTCACAACACTAAATACATAATAAAATACTCTTCTTTTTCTTCATTCATCATTACAATCAGCAGTGTCTTCAAACTCAAACTCAAACTACTGCCGCCTTAAAATGCTTGCAACATTCACTAGTAATAATACAAATACCAGTTTGAGCAAAAGAAAACTGCATGAGACCTACCTGAATGGCAAACCGTTGTCCAGAAATGCTCTTCCCATGCTCATTAAGCAGAGCCTCCGTGGCAAAGAGGACTCCCCTTCCTGTGGCCGCATCTCTTCCTAGAGATCCACCAAGATCCTTTTTTGGAAATTTAGAAGAAAATGAATGAGATTGTTTTATTAAGCGAGATTGCGTGAGATTGGCAATTAACAGCAACAGTTTACTTACTATAGGTTTTCCAGTCACAACAGCAGGAGAATAGCCATGAAATTTTGAGTACTCGTCCAGTATCCATGCCATAGTCTGCATAACCAAGAAGAAACACGATGCTAAGTTCTAAAATCAAATTCTAATACATGTTATACACAAGATCCTGAACATTAGTAGAATCTACAATACGAGAAGCAGTAAATGCCCTGTGCTAAATCTTTATACAGACAAACCTGTGGTCCCGTTCCCATATCAGGTGCAGGTACATCTGTGTGAATTCCAATCAGATCGTGAATTTTCTGAGTGAAAACCCTAGTAAGCCGTTCTAATTCCGACAAACTTAGTTCTGAAGGATTGCACCCTATTCCTCCCTTGGCACCACCATACGGTACATTTGCGACAGCTGTCTTCCAAGTCATCAGTTGTGCCAAGGCATTCACTTCATCTGGGTCAACCTAATTAATCCGAGAAATCATGGAGGTAAAAACAGGGGATTTAAAGCACACAGGGTAACGCAGAAATCATATCTAACGTCCGCAGGACGATTTCAATCAGAGGATAATTCACAAAAAAAGAAATTGTAATTTGGTCCATCAAGTGTTTTTCTCGTCGTTGTGATTCCTTTATATACGGTATCTAAATTCATCATATTGCTGGCCAAGTGACTGAAATTCGGAGAGTCAGAGATCAGAGTATATTTAACCTCAGGATGGTATCTGATTCCTCCTTTCATTGGCCCTCTGGCATTATCGTGTTGAATTCTAAACCCAACATAAGATGCCAAGGTGCCATCGTCTTTAGGTATGGTACACTCAACCTGCATTTCCATTCAACAAAATGAAATAAGCGAAAGAAAACAGGCCAAGTCAGAATACCATGCTAATATAATTTCAAGGGAAGCATATAAGAAATTTTACTTGCCTTGATTTCTCTAAATGGAATAAGTAAGCTTTTTTCAACCTTAGAATCCAAAGCCAAGAGCCGAGCGGCCAATTTGAAGTTCCTGTTTGTGGCTACTAGAGCATTCATTGTTCCCCACGGTAACCCGAAAATCTAAAACAAGAATCACTGTACTGGTCAGAGATATGTAAGGATGCCAAAAACAGAGCTTCCAGTATCTTTTTTGTTACGGATACATGTATCTTTATGCACACACATATATATACATATGTATGTAAAGTATATGGATCAGAGAACAGATCTATCCGCCAATTTTTTTTATTAGAACAGCCAGCCATGTGTAAGGGAGCCACGTCAAGTCAACGTCACTGGTAATATCCAATTAAGAGGTGGCCAAAAGATCATATGGGAAATCAAAATGGGTAAGTACCATGCGTGTACGATGCCGTGTGGTCTTAAAGCCATAAATTCATTCTTAATTCATAAGTCGGAAAAACATGATGACTTTACTATATCTTACAAAGTCTGAATAAAGATGGTTACAATTATGAATTTACACTTATAAATTCATATCTTACAACTTATAGTTTCATTTGCAAGAAAAGACTAACAATTTGTTCAACGAAATTTACTTGTTCTGTCTCGGAAAGTTAAACTTCTTTAGATCTCTAGTAATATTCTAACAGAGAAAAGCTGTACTGAAAAATGACCAAGCTGCATATAAAAATAGATATTAAAGTTTCTGCTCTTTTCAAAGCTGATCTGAGATTTATGATTCCGGTCTTTTTCATGTATTTGAGACGACTTGTTCAGCCAGCGCCCTTTCTGTTAACAAGTTATGCCATTTTATTGGGCTAAGTGTTGCTGCAATTACCAAGAAACAATCTCAAGAAAAGCACCCATTGAAGCGCCAATAGGTCACCAACTAAGGGGTTTCTATATTATGAATTTGCATTCCCAGAGGCCAGAGGCTCCAAAAACATCTCAGAAGGTGTTATTCAGTTCAGGTATAACAGGATACTCCAACAAAGGGACAAAATGAGCTGTCACTAGTAGGAGATTTGTTTTTTTATAGTGGTTGAAGGCAAGAGAATCACATTCATTGCTTTCCAGAGCCTCAAAATGGTCCATTAAGGCCCCGGATATTAAGGAACATATTTTATTCATCTAAACAAATCCATATCTCATTCCCACTATTCGGAAGCATCAACATACTCCAATATTTTATTACAGACCGTCATAAACTATTTGCCATGTGCTTGCCTTTCACGATATTCAATCAGTACTGTTGGTCACGCAAACCCTGCTCTCTAATATATGCTTCCACCTTGATAACAAATAGAAAAAGTTTTTTTTCCCTTTCCTTCTCTGTTTTACTTATATAAAAAACCTCCTTGTTGGCAATTTTCGTTCTGCAATTGTATTTTAAAGCACAAGCTCTGAATCGAATAACTTTAAAAACTTTCCCTAGGAACTCTTGGGTTTTACATAAAATAACATGTGATGCCAGGCAGCTTAGTTTTCACTATTATAACCCGCCCAAATTCAATGAACATAAAACAAAATTACAAACATGCTCATCCTAAAATTATCAGCGTGTAAAATCTGAGTAGAAAAGTAATGGGGATGGTTGTGCCTGGGTTATAAGCTGGCAGCTTCACATGGATGAGAAGATAGTACATTTGACTTGTAATAGTTACAACTGTCAAAAGTCTTTGTCGTTGATCAGGCACGCTTTAATAGTTTCAAAAATTCAATAAATGGGGTAGAAGAGAAATTAAAATCAGATGCTGTTTCCAACGCGGCTTCCCTAAGGCACTTTTTTTTTTGGATAAAAAAGAACCAATAATTAAACGAATACAAAGAAACGTCTACATACAAAAGTGCTTTGGTTACTGGTCAAAAAAAAAAGTCCTTGGTTAGGCGAACAATTTTATATTCAAAGGACAACATTATCCCAAACGGCAGGGCCCATATTAAAGATTTATTTATGGTCCCACTTCCAAGTTTATGCATTCCTTGCACATATCCAATACAGTTCAAGCACACGTCAATTTCCAATATATTATATGGGGAATGGACCACATGAGAATTTATTGGTCAAGAAAGATATCACAAAAATATTTTTATTTCAATACACCAGAAAGGCAGAAACAAACACCGACTTCTTAGCTGAATTGAAACAGAGTTGTGATAATCTTCCAGGTTACTGTTCAGAAAAGTACCGATGTAATGGAAATACATCACATCATTATGCTAAGCGATAATCTTCATAAAACACTAGGTGCTTGTTGCTGAGAAAACTACACCATTCAAAGGGAGGAGAAAAAGAATTTAGATCGATGACAAATACTAAAGATCTAGGAAACATACCTGAAGATAAGTTGTTTGTTGGAGAGGGAAAATGCAGAACTCTGCTACACCTGATCGAGGGAGATTACCAAGTTCCGACACTTGATAAAATTTCGGGATCTATATTTATATAAAAATGGAAGGAGGGAGGGAGGGAAAAACCGAACTCTGCGGGAATCGGAATTAAATTCGCAGTGGAATCTAATTCAAAAAAGGAAACTCGTTGCAAGCGCCCAATCCGCCCAAATCAACTCTCAATCAAATCAAAGAGTTGATGTGCCTGCTTTCGTCAGAATTACAATTCGTAGAAGGAATATGATGCTTATGGAATGGGAGGACGTGATATCCACTAGACAGCTATATCAACTCAACCTCAATTAACCCCTCCGCCCTTGCATTCTGTTTCTCACAGGCACTTTCGGAAACACTTCGCATCGGTCACAAGGACAATCGGGTCGTAAGTGTGAGTGATGGGTTTCGCTGCAACATGATAATATATACAAATGGGTCGGCTGGTAAGTGAATCCAACACGATTTCCACACAGCCCAGCCTTTTTTTTTTTTTTTTTTTTTACGTTATTTACAAAAAGGGTTGATAATGGACTCCTGGTAGTGACACTAATACGATCACATTGGCATTTGAATTTCCCCCACTGTCCCCACAGGCATTAATGGTAATTGGGTCTCTGAATTCTGAAAGGTTGCCTTTTGAAGTATGGTCGTCCAGAAAAGATTGCACCACAGAGCCGAGGATTAAGGGTCCATCAATGACTAATCTCTCTTTGCACAAAATATTTGGCGTTTGCTAAACAAGCCTCTGCCAAATTTTACTTGCCTTGTTTAATTTTTCTTCTTCACCCACCTTTCAAAATGGGATGTTTCATGTTTCACGTGCTTTTCCTCTTCAAAAGATAAACAGAGGAGGGGCGCCATGGAAGGCTATTATGGCAGAGTGAAATTACGCAGATTATTTGCTGCAAAATTGTATAAGAAGCAATGCTTGAACTTGGAATATCTTGCTCAGCTTAGCCATACTTGCAGAAAAATAACCTCGTTCACATAAACATTTAGAGTATTTTCGGATGAGTTATGGAGAATGGTGATAATCAAAAGTCTTTCATTTTAATTTAATTTCCGAAGAACCTCAACTTGCAATGAAGATGTAACCTTTGGAAATTCCAAGGACCGGAATGCAACATCGTGCAATGGAACGTAAGAAAATATTGAGATCTGTCATATGATTCAAGAGTAGGCATGAAAATTGTGCATTCTAACATGCAACTGCACCGCCTACTCTTTTTGTCTTTGTCCCCCTCAACAAACAATCTTGCGGACTCACAGAATTTTGATTTTGCGTAAGCCAATAACCAAGCACATCCAAAGGATTTGGAGGTGAATTTGTATTTGGTCTCTTCTTTGCTATCACATCGACGTAGGACAAGATCAAAGCTGGTATCATTCCAATTTCAACACCATCATTATTACTAATTCGTTTCCACAAAAACAAAAATGCATGTTCTCTTTTCACTTATTGCTTTATGAGTCAGTCCTGAATTCAAAATTTTCCTCTCACCGTCGAGGGGAAAAGACAAGAAGACAAAAGCTTGCATGATTCACGCCAACCATTTTCCTTTCTTCACCACCAAATCGAATTTCACGTTTGTGGATGTCTTTTTAAAAGAAGTGCGTGATAATGCTAAAGCTTCCTTATACCATGTTGTAGTGAAGTAATCGAAAAAGGTTGGTTATTTACGACCCACTACGACGCATCTTATCCTTCTTCCATCGGCAGGATGTTCATGTACTACTGCAGCAGATAGTGGAAAGAGGATTCCATTATTTTCAACCATTAGAGTTATCGCCAGGATCTTCATGTACTACTGCAGCAGATAGTGGGAAAGAGGATTCCACTATTTTCAACCATTAGAGTTAATGTTCCCTGATTCTGAAACAAAATAAGTTGCTTACGATCACCATCAACAACTAAATATAATGTGAAACCCAGCAAATCATGGCTTCAACTTTTAACTCAATTTTTTTGGGGGGTTCTGAGTTTTCTTAATTGGCTGTCTGACCCCTGCAAGTTCTTTGCTCTGTGCCTCTGTCCCATTTTAGCCATGAAAGGTGGGCGAGAAAGAGTGAAAGACTTAGAGGGTTGAGGCAAATGTCTCGTCTGAATAGGAAATAAGGGAAACATAATCACGGGGTTCTGGCATCAGAACAAGTTGGTGAAATGAAAGGAAATAAAGTTTGACTTTGCCGCACCAGTAGAAAGCATGGTTCTTTTTCTATCCACTACCGGAAAAGTAAATTAACCATGCTAAAAAGGCGGCTTCACTATTGTTAAATCCAACGCATTGAAGAGGGAACGATGGAATTCCATATCAGAATCTACTATGTATTTCTCATTCTTATCTGCTTTTCCGCAGACATAGGATAGATTCCCTTGTCCTTGGGCTAGCAATCAGACATGTCTCTCTTGCATTATGCGTGCTTTTACTATCAAAACAAGCCATATCTGATATCTCCCTATCATTCTTGGTGGTGGCATGTATGTTGGCTAGTATCATTATCAAAATACATTGACTATACATGATCATCTTGTGGTGACACTGGCCGATATGAGAAGAGACGGACAACCTCCTTCAAGCTAGTGACCTATTGTTATTCACTTGCACCAGGATGGATACCTCACCAAATGCCGTTGAGAAATAGCCTTTGAAAAAAATATGGGAAAATTACATATAGGTCCCAAGGAAAAGAGATATTTACATTTAGGTCCCTTGAAATTACGAAATTACTTCTGAGAAATTATTTCAGAATGTAAAATTACTTTGCTGCCCATAGTACATATTTCACACAGAAGCGATTAACAACACAAAATGCATAAATTAACACAAAAATGCATAAATTAACCACAACTTCAAAACCTTCAATTTGTCATGTCTCACTTCCGTGTTGTGGTTAATTTATGCATTTTGTGTTGTTAATCGCCTCCTGAAGTGAGACATGATAGATTGAAGGTTTTCGAAGTTGTGGTTAATTTATGCATTTTGTGTTGTTAATCGCCTCTGGAAGTGAGACATGACAGATTGAAGGTTTTCAGAAGTTGTGGTTAATTTATGCATTTTTGTTGTTAATTTATGCATTTTGTGTTGTTAATCGCTTTTGTGTGAAATATGCACTATGGGCAGCAAAGTAATTTTACATTCTGAAATAATTACTCAGAAGTCCCTTGGGATTTCTGAGTAATTTCGTAATTTCAAGGGACCTAAATGTAAATATCTCTCTTTCTTGGGACCTATATGTAATTTTCCCAAAAAATATTGTGCAATGTCTTTTGAACCATGGTATTTGATGATAGTGAATAATATGAACGTTATCTATAAATCAAATATGCATAGTGTGGTTAATGAGGAAATTAGAAAATAAGGAAATGTAAAATAATAATTAATAATAATAATAAATTTTGTGATATGTTTGATTAGAGGCATTATTTTTGTAGCATGGATCACGAAATATGGAAATAAATTATTAGGAAATTTGAGAAATAATCAAATCATTTCCAAATATAATTGCTTAATCAACCATGAATAATAATCATAAATTATGTAATATGATCTATTAGAAACATTATTTCTTTCTACTTGGATCACGGCTTGAAATATTTTGGAAATAAAAAATTAAGAAATAATCAAATCATTTATAAATATAATTGCTTAATTAATTAAATAGAAACAACCATAAATTTAGGAAATCAATATCGTGTTTTTATTGATTGGTGAATCCAAACCTACTGTTTTTCATTGAATGCTGTATTACAAGTTTTCAAGGGTATAATTGATTGATTGATTGGTTGGTTGATAGTTGATGATTGATGAATTTTTTTTTTTTTTTTTTTTTTTGGGTTCAAAATTATCAAGAAAATAAAAAAGAATTCTTTTTAGACTTATTTGTTTGAAAATGAAAAAAAAAAAAAATTGAATGATCTGTTTATGCGTGACTCTCCTTAATAAGGTAGAATAAGAAAATATAAATATTTCAATAATTCAGGTTCATCCAAATAAGGATTAAATCATTCAACATATATCATTGAATTAATTATTAAAAAATTACTTTAAAATATATGTAAACCGTCGGAGCTAACTAGGAGGTTTTCTTTGGCGCCAAATGCAAGATATTTTTTTTTTCCCGATACAAGAGAAAGCATAAATTGAAAAACTAACTACGTATGGGGAATAACTCCCAGACCATCGTGACTCATCTCAGTGTGTATAAAATCAGGACACACGTCATAAAACTTAGAGCAAGAGAGACTCTTCTTTGCCAGCAAATCTGCTACTGAGTTAACCTCCCTGGGAATATAATGAACGGATAATTCCCATCCTTTGCGGCAATATTCCAAGATCCTTCGAAATAGGAGGCTGCCATTTCTGTCTGCCTCGTGGTTATTAATTAAAGAAACCATCTCCTTAGCATCAGACTCTACAAAAACCCTGCGAAATCCTAGGTCCCAAGCCAATTCCAGACCTTTTAGAATCGCCCATTGCTCAGCCTCAAACGCCTTACAAGACCCCAGGTAGTGCGAAAATCCGGCAATCCATCGACCCTCTTGATTTCGTATTACCCCTCCGCATCCTGCCGGCCTTGCAACCTTGTAACAGCCCCGTCAACATTGACTTTCACTTTCATTATCAAAACTGGGTGGAAACCATCCAGGAGGTTGCTGTTCAGGAGAAATAAGATTATCTGCATTCTCTTGTATTACTGCAAAACTCCTCCAGCTTCGGAGAATGACCTCTGAAGGGTTGACCGGTTTCAAGAATGTCTCATCGAAAGTAGCATTATTCCTCCAAGTCCAGAGTTTCCAAGCTGCAACTCCCCAAACTAAATGCCAGTCCCCTGACTGGTGGCGACTAAGATCTCGCTTCAAGTTAAGTTGCCCCCAATCCTTCAGAGAGGAAGAGAAGAACTGAGAGACAAAATTGGGATTTAACCAGACAACCACATTTCCTTCGCAAACCCACAATCTCTTAATATATGCAAAACGGATTCCACATCCTCCCCACAATATTCGCACATGGGCGATGTATGAGACCAACCATAAGAAAACACGAATACGCTCAGCTCCCTTCCATCTCCAGATAGCTTTATACAAGGCATCATCTATTAGCTCATCAATATTCTCCAGTAGCATATAGGCACTTTTAACAGAAAAGACCCCACAGTTGGTACCCTTCCAGGCAAAGCACGTCATCTTCTGCATCCAATCTTAATCCACTATATCTCTCAAGCTGAATTAATTTTTCATTTTTAACAGATTAATTATCAAACTTTTTTTTTTTTTTTTGCTAATAGTCGATTGGGGGATCTAACCCAGGACCAAGAGGGAGGAGACTAGCTCCAAATACCACTGCACTACACATGTGCTGGTTTTTTTTTTTTTTTTTTTTTTTTTTTTGCTATTTCAGGGTATTCCCACGCCCGTAGCCATGAGACTAATCCTCGCCCCGGTTAGCGCACAAAGCAAAGCGGTAAAGGGGCTGGCACGGGATGCTTTCCATTCACAAGAGTTGGGGATCGAACCCCCAAATTATCAAACTTGTGCCCACGGATTTTGTAATGGCCCAAAATAGATATAGGAGACATTGATCCAAAGAAGCAGGCCCATAAAAAGCCCAGAACCTAAACCGATCCAATATCTTGCCCACCGACGGTCAGTTCTTAGTTCTCACCCTGGCCGAACCTTTCCTTATCTTATCAATCTGATTACAAGGAAGGTATAAATTTAGTCAACTTTGAAGGTTTCTGGTCCTGAGGGGTGATCGTCCAGTATAGAAAGTGGGGAACGTGGGATCGAGAAGATTGTCGGCTGGGGCCCACCATGTAATGACTGAGCACATTCATTAATTTTCAATTTGTAGGTAATAAAGGACATATGAAATGATGGATTCACTGCAATTAGGGCCCCACCACGTTATGAATGAGCACATTCAATAATTTTTAATTTGTAAAAAAGAGCATATAAAATTATGAATGCACTGGCATTAGCATTAGGGCATGAGGTTGAGTAGTAATGGCTGAATGAGAAAATAATAAAACGCAGAGGGGGGAAGGTTTGGCTGATAAAGAAAGAAAGCGGTTGGTGAAGCCAGCTTCTTTGACATTGTAAACGACAAAAAGTCGCATAGTGGTTGAGAATTTTCCACTCTAAACATCGCACGCGTCTTTCCTCTCTCCTTCTCATCCGGCCGCCCACCTTCACGCTTCTTTTCTTCATTACTATTCTGCTTCTTTCTCCAGAAATCTCCACCTCTGAATTTCCGCTTATTCTGTTTCTTTGGGCCTTGGGGAAGCTATGTGCCCTCTGAGGTTTATCTTGGTCTTCTTCTCCGCCGTGCTTGCGGGCTATTTTGCGTGGAGGACGGTGCGCTCCTCGCCGGACACTGACGTCGCTTCCGATGAATCTGCTCTCGAAGACAAATATCCCACCGGGAAGAATTTCAGTTTGAAAGAGGTGCGCTTCTTCTTTATTTTACCATTGTTTCTTGTTTATGCTTTCCTCTCTTTTCCCTCCTGACAAGTCACAACAATGCCGTTTGCGTTTCAGGCGATTCAGAATGGATTCTGGATATTCGTCGACATGGCCAGTGGGAGGTATCTCTGGCGAAATCTGAGGGCCGTGAACAGAGACGCGGAGCAGAAAAGCTCTTAGGACTAGTGTCCTCAATGATCGTCTTTGCCCAATTATGTACAATCTTATCTTCCTTATTTTCTTGATCTTTGTTGGACATAGATGGCTGTACTATTTCTATTTGACATGGAAAGGGAAGAGGAGAAACTTTGGCGTACAACACTGATTTTTTAAAAAACGACAACGTCTCTGAAAATTGTCCGTGTTAGTTTTTCAAGGCTTGACAACTCATCTGCCCAAGTTTTTATTTTACTTTTTTATTTCAACGCCAAGAACTGCATTCCATTTGCCAGAAAGATTCCCTATTCAGTATTCAAGCAAGCTGCTTCCAACAGATACCTACTCCAAACATACGGAAATATATGTACAAGCACTTAATCGAGAAAAAAGATGAAACCATGCATGACAGTAGAGCATGGTGTTTATATTTATAGGTCAGATTGTAGTTTAATGGACATGTAGATAAGGGTTAGCAAAGCCCCTTGGGGAAGAGGGGCATACCTTGCAAGATGGGACCCAACCCACATGGCTACCACCACTAGTGAAACTACACTACTACTGGTTTTTCCACAAACCCAGCTTGCAAATGACAAGCATAGTGTTAGCAATATGCCACCCCTACCACCCAGAATCCATGCCATTACATAGCCCATTTTATAGCCAGTATCCAGCTTCCTGTCGAACAATGCCGTTAGGCTGCTAAACGTGAGGGAGAGTCGGGCTCCAAATGTTTGGAACAATAGCAGCGACATGAATGCAGATCTCAGAACTTCTATGAAGGAGCTTCTCTCTCGTAATTTTTCTTCTTCTTCCTCCTCTTCCTCCTCTGTTTCACTGCTTTTATAGTAGCCCTCATTGACGTTGTAGCGCTCCCAGTAAGCTTCATTATACATTTTCTGCCTCAGTTTCGTCCATTTATACATTCTTATCTCATCATCAAATTCAGTGCCGTAACTACATTTTTCCCCGTTAGGCTGCTGGCCAAATTGTAGAGACCGATCATACTGATTTCTTGTTACCTCATTGGAGAGTACCTGTTATAAGGGTAAAAGTAGAAATTATATCTGGATTCTGGACTATAAAAAATGCATATACCAAGAGGCAAAGTCAGAGCGAAAGACGGGCCTAAATTACTCAAGGAATCAGGGAAATTCAAGTTATTTCTAAAGCAGTTCCTAATTGCAAAATCTGTTTTATTCCGAGAGGAAGAATTTGTTTTCAGTGGGGTTTCAGCTTGAATTTAAAAAGAGGCTGCGAGAATGATTTTGACGTAAAATTTTATGTTTATTTTCAAAAAAGCTGCAAGTAATTCTTCAAAAACCATCTAGTCAGCTTCAATTTTTTTCCCAAGCAAACACCGTCAAGCTGTTAAACCAGAAGTAATGGAAGGAAAAAGTCAGGCGTCTGAGGGTTTGTAGAAGTCCTCTTACCCTGAAATAAGATTATTTCCCCTGATATATACAATCATTTCTATATTGCGAGTAAAAAGGTAAATGGGTGGGGTATTGCTCACCTCATACGCTCGACGAATGCTCTTGAACAATTCAGCAGCCTGTGAATCCTTGCTAACATCAGGATGATACTGCAGTCGCAGCACAATAACAGACAAGGAGAATTTGTTGATCATAAATCAGAATTATGATAAGTCATGTTGCAATTCAAGCAAACGGTTAAAGCATCCACGCATCATGAGTTTGAAGTTAAGAGCAAAATTACATGAAATATCTTAACCAATCCGAGGCCACTTTGGATTATGAAAATGCTATTTCTGTATGAATGCATCACATATTCACACCAGTGAAGTACAATTTAATAACTACAAAGAAAAGCAATTACTACAATTAAGGTCGCAAACAAAGAGGCACAATAAACTTTTTCACAGTCTAATTAATATGGTGAGAGCAGATAAAACAATTATCCTGAACATAGAGTAGATTCGTGCATGACATTCATGAACGAGCTATCAAATATCACTTAAACTCTAGAATTCTGTTGGGTCCAAAACAAATAAAAATTCTGAATGTGTCAACGAAGTTCGTCCCTTGTTGGCAGGTTTGAGGAACCTGTCCGCTAAGGATAACTGATGAAATTGTCATTAATGCTAAGGCAAACAAGCTGTGTCAACTATCAAGAATTTATCAACTCTCCTCTCACCCTTCTGCTCCAGATCCATCAATCCTACTGTCCTCTATCAGACCTAAAAAATAATCCTAAGACATATCAGTATATCATTTAACTAAATGGTTAAAGATTGGTTATCATAAAGCTTCGTTGAAACGAATTAATTGTTAATTGTATATCCTTAGCGGATAGGTTGCATGCTATAATGACATTACGACCCTCAGATTATAGCAGTTTCTATATTCATACTCAACTGCCAGTCAATCCCTTAAGCATACAGCTTCAGCCCTTATCTTGGAATTTCGATTGCGTAGAATTTCAAAGGCCAGACGCTCAATATTTGGGTCAGTCTTGCTTAAAAGACAACTCAACCACATAGCTAAAATATTTTCCATTGTATTGAATATTGATGCATCTCTAGACAAGCACAACAAATGAAATTAATAAAAAACAAATTTTCTAGAAGTGACTCTAAAGTATGACTATGAAGGTTATCTATACCCCATAAGCAAAGGCTGGAAGCCAGGAATTTGTTATCTCAACTCTGAATCCAAAGCCTCTAAAGGCCATACTTCCGATTGTGGTATACCGCTAACCGAAACCCCCAGACTAACAAAAATAAAAACATATTTGGAGTACGAAGTGAAAGCACATAAGCCGCTAATACTTCAGTAGAAAGGAAATAGCGAACCTTGCGAGCGAGTAGGCGATAAGCCCTTTTGATATCGGCGACAGAGGCAGTCAGATCAAGGCCCAACACGACGTAGTGGTTCTGCTCGCCGTTGATTGCGTCAGCCGAAGACGATGCTACAATAAGTGGGCTCCGCCAGTGACCATGGTGGATTCGCCGGTGCCTACGGTTAATCCAGCCGGGTGGAGCAGCGATGAACAGATTGGAGTCGGCGATGGGGTTTAGCCCGCCACCACAACCGGCGATGGGGATGGGTCCCACCAGAAGGTGCGCTTGCATTATCTTTCATAAATCAGAAGCATTCCCCTTTGCTCTTACAAACTACAGAAATAACGCTTTTTTCCCCGGCCGGGAGCACTGAGCAGGGGATCTCGCCCAATCCAATTATATTTCTAAACTTTTTAATATTTTAAAAGATTGGCAGAAAATACCATTTGAATCATAAAACCCCCAATATTTACTAAATTAATACAAGGATAAATAGGTAATAAGGTATGAATAGAAATTTTAAAATTTGAATGTTGACAACTTAAATATAGATGGTAACACCTTAAAAATAATAATTAACAACTTAGATATATATTGTTAATTCATATATTCACATTCTCAACCCTCACGCTTCAATATGTCATATTAATACAAATAGTTCAAAAAAATTTATATCAAATTACTTATTTGTCTTTTTTATTAATTTAGTAGACATTTTTGTGTTTTATAATTTACATTGCATTTTTCTGATTTTTTTTTTTTTTTTTTTTTTTTTGACACTGGAAAACATAAACTATCCATGATAGTTCAGGATGGCCCAAGAAAGAAAATAAGAAAGAAACATTTTAAGTTATTTGTTTATTTTATAACTAAAATATGATTTTGTTTGTTATGACCATTCAAATTTCAAATGCTAGGTTTTATTTAAAGGAATAAGCCTTCTTTTACTCAATTCAGCTATCGTTTACACTTTTCATTCTAATTACTAGTAATTATGCTAAATAAAATATACTACATCTTTAATGGCTTCTACGTATCTCATTTCTTAAATACAAAAATTAAAAGAAATCAAAACAGGAAATCCAAAAAAAATTAGACAAATAATTTCTTTTTTAAAAAAAAAAAATATAACACTTGGAAACGTCAAAATGACATTTCCCTGTACAGAAATTTCATCCCAGTCCAGGTGCATATCATATCTTCAAAATACTTGGCTCACCGTTTAAGTTTCCCATGTCAGAACTTTCAGTGTGAGTTTTGAAGTAAATGTAATTTTAATATTAGCCCGACAGCGCTAAATACTAAGGAATAAAGATCCACGATACACACGCAAATTAAGAAAGGGAGACACAGATTCATTCCTTGTTCACTGATTCATGGAAACGCCAAACAACCGAGGAAGGAAATCTCACAGGAATCCCCAAAACAGGAGAAACCATAACGAAGTAAGTACAGAGTAGATAGACGCTGCTGAAGGAAGTGATAGGGTCAAATTTATGATCTTCCCAATTGCCGCGGTTTAAATGCCTTGGACATTGTATGAAATACGATTCCCCTGCTTTTACACGTGTAATGTCTCATTCCATCTTCACCAATAACAAATGCTTTTATCTATACACTGTACAATGTCTCATTTCATCTTTATCTTTAGCAAAAGCTTTAATCCATACATTATTGTATGTGAACTCCAATCATGTGAAAATACTTGCTTTGTCGACAAAAACAGGTAGCTGTGATGACTGATGATATATCACAAGCTCACTACTATCCTGATGGGAATAACCTTCAGCATGGGCTCAAAAAAAAAAATCTCAATTTTGAACAAAAAAGTTGTAATGAGTCCCATATAAAAGAAGGCTTTGTAGGTAAAGCGTGATTTACAAGTTTAATGGACTTTTTGACTCAAAATGTTAGTTTTTTTTAGGTATGACAAGGCGGTGCTGAAAATATATATGTACAACTGGTTAATTAGTCTGTTGTCTGTTCTACAACTATTTGAAGGAAAAACACTGTTGAGCGTTTACTTTGAGCAGCTTAGTATGTCTCCTTCACTTTTCAATAGCAGATATTTGAGAGACATAACAGTCAACATTCTGTCTGGACCAGTGGACTGCCATGATTAACTTAAAATTTCTTGAACGTTGAGATAAATTTGGCATGAGTGAGATCAGATTTAATTTAATGTCAGTCGTGTACAAGATATTTCCACAAGAAAGCAGAGGTGATTCTTCTTCATATCAATCAACACAGAAGCAGCATGGTGTGAAAAGCAGACTTTGCTTTTGAAACTATGCTGCTTACTCCCTAATTAAACAACAGCTGAAAGCCTGCATTATTTTCCAGGCATGGATATGTGTGACAGAGATAGACAATTTTTCCAGCCAAATAGTGTTGTGAAAATAAGCTATAAATAAAGGACTTCTGCAAAAGAAAGTGAAAACTGAAAAGGCTATTGCTGGCCTCTTGTGAAAATTTGTTATACATTATATTTTATCTAACGAAATTTATCTCTATGATCAACATTTGTCATGTTAAGTTTTAAACTTAAAAGAATGAGACGTGGAAAATTTTGGAGGTCAGAGATTAAAATTTTTAAAGAAAAGAATAACATTACACACACATAGGCACCTTTTAAATTTTGTTGGTTGTGAGGAAAACGACGACAAAACCTCAATTATTTATTTTGTTTTTTAGGTTTTGAAGATTATATAAAGAAGAATTGCCACCCTCAATTATTTAAGCCGGGTCCCTCCAAGGAAGGAAGATACTTGAGACTTGATATTTAAAACAATGATAGTGACGGCGTGTTGGGCCAGCAGATGACTTTCTCAAATATAAATACCGGAGCGTCGCAGAGTTCATTTGAAATTTTCAGCTTCCCTTCTTCCTTTCATCCCCTAGCTTTCCATTCAACTAGTAAGGAGTTTATAGCAAGTTCATATATTATATTGAGTGAGCAGTTTTAAATACTTGGTATTAAAACTTCGCGTTTGAAAGAGTTGTATCTGATTTGATTTGGATTAATCTGAGCCCTTGATAAACTCTGCAGTTAAAAGTGAGTCAGATCCAAAGCCTTGTTTCTTTGCGAGGTGTGTCTGGTATCATGAATTGAATTCTTACGGGTTCATGCTCATGCTCTTTCTAAAGGGTTGGCAAGTTGTTTTACAAGGGCGAGAGTGTAATCGAGTTAGTTGTGAAGGTACTATGTATATGATAAGTAAAATTGATATTTTTTTAAAAAAACCAAAGGTGAAGTTGGCATGAATATGACGACAGATGATGTGGGATTGGGACATAGCTGCAATTTGCCTGCAGAGATGCGAGGCTCAGCGCTGATAAGAGTAAGACACGCCTCTAGAAAGGAATATTTTGAAACAAGATCAACAGAAAAGGAATATTCGCGATTATTTCTGGCTTCCCTCTTTCAACCGTACTAATACGCATAACCAAAAATCTTAAATTACTAGAATAGTACAAAAGCCTCGCCCCTGATTTTGCCATCCCCACAAGAGGAAAAGTAACATTAGTTTTAAATTAGGATAAAGCAACCACCCTGAACAAGCGTGGAACTTTGATTTTTTTTATTTTTTCTTTCTTTTTTAGTAGTAAAGGACCGAAAACAGATTCTTATGTGCAGTATAGTATGAATGTCTTGCTTCAGGTCTGGAGGTGCCCTATTCATAAGTATCAGCGAGATGTTTGAATGACCAGAACGCTTATGTTCATCTGTTGTGTGAACTTCCTCCCTGTTAAGAAAGTTGTAGCTTTCAGCTTTGCTATATAAACTACTCAAGTGTTGCCCAAAGAATGGCTTCATTTTGATTTTGCAAGTATATAACAGAATCAGAGTCAGAAAATATGTAGGATCAGCATTCATACAAGATACGTTCAAACAGTTGTAAACTGTAATCCTTAAAACTTGTAAGGAATGGATTTATGGGAAGAAAAGAGAAAAAAGACAACAAAGCTTCACGTGAGGCAACCAACACGGAGAGAAAAGAGACCCATTAGGTGAAACAGGGGATGCGAGTGAGTGATCACCCTCCTAATTTCTAACTACCAACCCAATCCTAGAACCTATAACAACTCAATCATAATCAACCATTCCTCTTTGTTTTGCTTCTCATCTATTCATATCCCCTTTCCTTGTCTTGTTTACAAAATCACCAGCACAGAAGGGTAGGTCACTTCCATCATCAAAACCATTTCATCACAAAGCAACGGAACTCATTCAACGCCTGCTATACTGCATCATTCAGAATCGCTTTCCATGCTTCCCATAGCCTTCAATCCTCTTGGTCTCTGCATCATGAATACCAAAATCCCATAAGCACTCTCAAACATGTATAATCATTGTAAGGTAAAATTATCAAGACAGATATACAATTATCGCATATTAATCGCCTACCTTCTTGTTGCTTTTCTTCTCCCTCACTTCATATCTCTCCTGGCACATATCATTCAACCACGCACCTGGACTCACCAACTGCATCCACCAAATCACACAAAAACAATCCCCCATCAAACTCAATTCATCAAAGCAATAATACTCTCAAAGGGGAATCTTTGAAACACAACAACATGAGTGGGGAAACAGATGACACTTACAAGTAAGCTCCTTTGAATAATCTTTGCCCTTTTCTTAGGTCTCTGAGGTGGTTTACAGCCTTTCATGGCCAGAAAGTCCTCTTCTTTTTCTTTGCTGGACAGCGCGATGTAAAGTTTTGGCCACACCACCGCTCTCTCCTCCCCGTTATTCCCATCCCCTGAAACCTTACCGGCATCCTCGCCTCCCACCGACCCTCTCGTCGTATAGTACCGATCCTCCTTCTCCGGCGATGCAGATTTCCTAGTATCTCCCGCGCCAGACCGAAGCATTGCCCCCTCAGAATTCCTGCACAGGACGGAGATTTAACTGCCTTTGTTATTTTCTTCACTCTCACAATGTTTACCAACGACCAGAGTAACAGAATGAGAAGAAGAAGAAGAAGAAGAAGAAAATAGGAGATCCCTTGGCTATTCTCACCTTGTGAAGCGATTAGGTTGAAAATGAGTATTTTCTTTGTCGGAAGTAGTCATCCCTGAACGATCCACTGTCGTCGTATTCTTCCTTCGGCTTCCGCCGTTTAGTCGCGATGATACCCGAGGGTCTTTCAACCGCACGCATCGGAGCCGCTTTCTGTTACCCCACTGCAACAAAAATTTTGACTCCGAACTTTTATACCCTCTCTCATTCCTCTCTTCCGTTTCCATATCTGCTATGAATGAAGCATAAAACAGCCAAGAAAAGATGTCTCAATATTTATATTTCATAATGAACTAATAACCTTAGAAATTTTCTATGGATAATTGAAGCCCAAGGTGAGAATCCAAAATCAGAGAGAGATTTCGAACACACCTTCTTTCCTCACAGTCGGATTCCCTTAGGCGAGAAGCCCAACGGAGAACAATCGGATACCGCAACAAGATAATGATTTGGGTTTTGTTTGCACAAAACTCAAGCAGAACCGTGCAAAACAATGGCAAATTGTGGGGAGATTTCTGATTTGCTCCAGCTTCAAGATCTACGCATGTAGCATACAGGAGGACTAATATCCTCGCTAAGCTACACTGCAAAACGAGAAGTGCCCAGGTTAGAAGGATGATTAGAGATAGGAAATCCATTTGTGAGAGAACCAAAATGAGAAGAAGAAGAAGAGACCTTACAGTGATATATGTCTTCACGTCCGGAAGAATGGAAGAAATGGATTTCCCTCTGCAAAAGAGCGAATTTTCCTCCGAGATAAGATTATAGATCTTTCGTGTTGTCAGATTTCCCGCTTCTGATAAACTATCCTTCGATTCTCGCAGTTGTGCCGCGTTTTCTCTCTATTTTTTCTGTTAAGTTTCTTCCCTCTCCTGTTCCAGCCTTCCTCTGTTCTTCCCTTCCTCCTCTTTCCCTCTACTTATCCTTCTTTCTCAAGTGATGATAATAACTATAGACAATTAAACCCGTTGGATTGGAAATGAACGGTTAGATTCAGCCCCCTTGAGGCTTTCGTGTTTCTGGTCCCTCGCACGCTCGCACCTTCGATTTTCACACAATCACAGACTTTTCCAATAATTAAGAAAAAACGTATTTTGAATGCGTTCGTTTGTTCTCTTTCAATATCGTCTACTCAGAATTAATGTTTATGTTTCCTAAAGTTTTATATTTGTGGATGTTTTTTTCCACTTGCTTTTTACTGATGCTCTTACAATAATAATTAAAGAGAAAAATAAATAAGGGTTTTGAAGAACATAAATAGAATATTTTTAAAAATACATAACATATTAACTAACTTAATCAATTTTTTTAATATAATTAAATTAGATAAAAAAATATAAATCATACTAAAGACCGGAAGGAGCATTTGTTTTTAGATAGTAGGTTGAAAGTAGTTGTTATTATGTTGAAGTGATTAGGCACATTTTTTGCATTCAAATTTAAATATCAAAGTGGGAACCAGAGTGTGGAGAGTAATTTGCAAGTGTGTAAGTTGCCGCACTAACTGTATTTTTACCAAGTATAAAGTGTGGCATACCGGGTTCGGCGCTTGTGAATCTGAAAAAAAAATCTCAATAACTATCTCTCACCATAGTTAGGTGCAGAATACAGGTTGGATTCGGATTAGTTGAGGCGAAACTCTGGTGGACAACCCAAAAAAAAAAAATAGCATCAAGGTTTTTGTAGTGGTGTACGTTGATGTGTGTGTGTGTGTATTTTTTTTTTTTTTGGGAGGGGAAGTTGGGCTTTTCCTAAAGCCTGAATTGAAACCATGGACTGAACCCTGCGTTTTTTGGTCTGAAAAGGATGAGATTCATGCTCTGTATTCTCGGCTTGCTCGGATTGCATCTCTGTGTTCAGAAGCGGCTCATCAGGGAAAATTACTGATACTCTAACATAAGTCATTCTCGTTGATAAATTACTGGCTTCTGAAGACTATATAGACTGTAGGTGGTATAAAATCTCATTTGAGTCTTTTTATACGTGTGTGCCCTTCGAAAATGAAATATGTAGAGATTAACAAACTCTTTTTTTTTCAAATGAGTCGCACTTGTAAGCACGATGTCCTTAATTTTAGACTTCCTGAAATGAAATTCGCTAAAACGGCGGTCAAGTGGAAACAGTTTTTGTTGGGAAAATTTCATTTAGCCCTCTATCAAAATTTACTCCACCCTTTAATCAAAAAGGTTTTGAACTTAATCCTAATCCTAAAAGGTTTTGAACTTTCACTCCACCCTTTAGAGTATGTTTGGTTGGGGGAGGGGAGGGGAGAGAAGGGGAGAGAAAATGGAGAGAGAGAAAAGTTATTTGTAGTGGGACCCACAAAAATTTTTTCCCTTTTTAATTTTTTCCCTTCATTTTCCTCCCCCTAACCAAACATACCCAATCAAAATGAAACTAAGTTTTATACGTAAAAATACAGTGATGCCCTAGTTTTATTTTTAAATAAAAGTATTTATAAGATAAATATCGGAATTCATAAGAAACTAAGGTGTAATAGGAACACTTTAATCATTCATGAGACAAATTAGAGTATTCACTAGACAAATAAAAAAATTCATAAAATAAATAAATGCATTCACGAGATCAATAAAAGAATTTAAAGAATAAAGTAAACATATCATTTTATTTTTATCCATAAAACTTAATTTCACAAAGAGTTTAGTGAAGAGCTCTCATGTTAGCCATGGATCTAGGGCATGACAAGGTAATTTTTGAATCTGACTGCCTACCTCTACTAAACTGTGTTGAATCAAGGTCCCCAGATTTATTTGATTGGAGGTGTAGAGGAATTATTCATGAGGTAATTAGTCTTCTATCGACTGGAGCTGGGTTTTATGTTTCTTTTATCCCGAGAAGGGGAAACCGTGTCGTTGATTATCTTGCAGCGGAATCTTATAAAGAGGTGAGCCCTTTGGGGTGGGTCTTACAACCATCACCTGCTTTGATCTCTCTTCTGACTTCAGATTTAAAGGAGGCTAATTTGATCATGAATGCTGTCCCCACTTTTGATTTAGGTGGCTCTGGAGGCTGACTTTATTCCTGTAGTATTTTTAAGTTGATGTATTTGATTTGCTATGTGGCCTTTTGATGTATTATTGGCCTGCTTTCGCTTCTTGTACTTCCTTTCAGTTTGCTATGTGTTTGTATTGGATTCCCTGATAGCAATATGAATCCCCCCTTTGAGCAAAAAAAGTTTCAGAGGGACCAGTGTGTGAGACTTTCACCAAATGGGATTTAATGAGAAATTGATATACCTAGCGTTACCCCCTAGATGACAGAATGTACGAAAGTTTGAAATTTTGACCACGTTACACCTTACACCTGTACCAAAACTTGCCCTCCTTTTTAAATAAGGAAAAAGTATTTCTTTAGAGATATAATTATCTTCAGTGACCTTAAAATTATGTCGTTTTGAATTAATGAAAGGGGTGTTTATAATTTTAGGTGAATTAATGAAGGATGTTTCCATAATTTTGCACCCTTCATTGATTCACCTAAAATTACAAACACCCCCTTCATTAATTCAAAACGATGTAGTTTTATGGTGAGATAACTTTATCACCAGTGACTGAAGAAATTATTTACCCTTCAAATAAACAATACTTTCATATTTTCAGATGTATTTGACCAAAAAAAAAAAGGATGTATTTGGAGTTCAGTTCGCATCCTTTTTCTGCCACGCCTGTTTTATGCCTCTTGATTTCTCAAACAACGCATATTTTTGACAATACCGATGCATAAAATTTCATACTGAGCCGCCATGCTCGATTGGATGGTCAGTTGAATATACAGCGACGACGAACGTAACAAATTGTCAAAACGTGATGACCGATCCCTTCAAGTGTCATGAGTATTTACCATTAATAATCACATCCTAGCTAAAAAAATTGATAAGACTAACATTAATATCATTACCTAGCAAAGATGGTAACAATCATTTTGAACTATTGGCGATCCCTTTCGACGAGTGGCTCGCAGCGATTTAGAAAACAAGTATGATTTCAGGTTCCATTTCCATGCCGAACGTTGAAGGCTCGTGTGTATGTTCTCGGGCAACTTATAACCGTTAGAACATGTCCTCCAGGAAAAAAAAAAAAAAAAAAAAACGGAAGTTTGAATTGAAATGGTGTTTCCAGAAGCTTTTGAAGTGACGCAACACTGTGAACCCCTCACCAACCCTTCCCACTTGTGAATTGCAGTGTTGAGTAGTAAATTTGTTTTGGAAGTATAAGTTTGGGAATAATGTTGTCATAAAAGTTTTTCTTGTTTTAATATTATTCTAGAAGTTTTAAAACCTAACAGTATTACTTATTTTCATTTAGAAAATTAATAGTTAGTGTTAATTTTTTGATGATCAATATTAATTTTTTAACGGATAAGGTAATATTGTTGTATTTTGAAACTTCTGAGGTAATATTAAAATAAGAAAAACTTTCAAGGCAATATTGTTTATCAGCAAAAATTTCCAAAACAAATTTACTACTAAACCCTAAATTATTTTTTGAGCAAAAAAAAAAAAACCCTAAATTATTTGATCCGATTTTGAACCCACCTTTGGCGAAAAGCATGGTTCAAAACTTTGAATTCGACTTTAAAGGTTTTAAACTCAGTTTTTTTTAATAGATTATTATGCTCAATAATGACCACCCACGTGGCCAGCACAGAAAGGATAAGCCAAATGAAATAAGCTAATTCTAGTTGGGAAGTGAATTATGAAACCACAACCACATACGACAAGTATGGGAAGTATAAGTTAATATGGTTCCGAGGCATAAAATCTGCAAAAGACGTACTGCAATTGGAGGAAGATTAAGTTAATATATTGGTGACAGAGGACAAGGTTCATTGAACAGCCTGACATGGCTCTGAATATGTTAAACACTTGGCTACACAGCTAACGATACACCCTTTTTTCCCTCTCTTTTGGGTGGGTGTAGATATATATAAATAATCGCTTTCATAGGCGACATATTGGGAAAAATACAAAAGGGAAATTACTCTAGAATCCTATATAAGAAATCCAATTGCTCTTATTTATTTTATTTTTTTACAAAAAGGACCTCTTATAGGGATAAAAATATATCAGACCCCTTCTAGGGACTTCAGCTTAATCTACATAAAGCCTAATCTATTTAATAAATAGGTCGGGCTCAAGTCTATTTAGATAAGCAGGTCAGGTCTAGCCTACAAGCCTGCAGGCTTGGCCTATCTAACTTTTCTTAATTTATCTATTATATAAACATATATAATATCATTTAGATAATTTTATAAATTTATAAATTTGACCTTAATTCTAAGTTTCATATCACATCATCATTACATTCAACCCTTACTTTCGTACCAATCATTCAACCTTGCCTCTCTTCTCTTCGATTGCTCGATATGGCAACGCCAACTGACTCCCTCTCTCATGATTTGTATTGTTAGCTAAAACATAATAATTGTTATAAGTTTATTTTAGTGCCTAATGAAATATTATAATTTTAATAGGAAGAGTTGTGTCTTAATTTATGTAGGAAGAGTAAAAAAGATAAAATCTAGTTTTACATGTTGCTTATTATGTTTAATTGATATTTAAAATGGGTAAAGGTGTAAAATACACATATGCTTTGGCCTCAGGAGCACTCAACACCATATGCTTTTTTTAGATGCAAAAATACAAATGTGGTTATAAAAGAAGTGCAAAAGTCCCACCGGCTGTTAAATGCAAAACATTGACCATTAGTTTGACCAAAATTGCTTAGGTGTAAGCTAAATGTAAGCTGAGTTGGTTTGCTTGGAGACCCACCACCATTGAAGTAGCTCCCCAACCCAAACCACCTCCGTCGACACCAAAACCAACGCCATCGACCCCATCCCTTATTCTTCATCTGTCACTCCACCCCTCTTTATCTCCATCATCTTCTTCTCCGGTGACTTCTTATATGAAAGTAGGAGGCCTCTTCCTCTTCCTCCCTTACTCCCTAATCTCACTCATCTTCTTCTCCGTTGAGTTGGATTTGAGAGCAGGAGGGAGAAATCATGATTTACACACTCAGAAACAAGAGCGGCGACTTCAGATCTGAGAAGTACGGGTGCCATCGTCCTCATCTCCCTCCCATTTCCTCACGGCGACGATGATGGCTTCTTATTTCTTTCTGGAAAATGGTGCGAACTTAGATCTTCAATCAGCGATTTCTGAATCTTTGTTGTATTTTGGCCACAGTTTTGAGTTAATCTACAAAAGGTGGTTTATTTTTATATCCTTTCTTCTTCTTTTTTCTTACTTTTCCGGTTCTAGTGGCTTCTTTTTTCTTGTTTTCATATCTGGTTCAAGTGGTTCTGTTTCTGGTGATGGTGGGGGTCGGCGATGGTGGGGGAGGGCTGTCAACCATGGCTGAAGGTGGAAGGTTTTTCTTTGGGAGGGCATTTTGGTTTTTTCATCCTTTCTTATTTAGATTCGTTCAAGCCATAGTGCTGACGTCAACTTCCGTGTCAACCATTTTGGCCAAACTAACTGTCAACGTTTTGTATTTAACAACCAGTGGGATTTTTGCACCTATTTTATAACCACATATATATTTTTGCATCTAAAAAAAGCACATGGTGTTAGGCGCTCCTAAGGACAAAGTATATGTGTATTTTTGCACATTTACCCTTTAAAAAATACATATCATCGGTCAACACACGATTAGTTTTTCTTATTGCTATTTGCCTGGACAGTTGTTGTCACTAGATATTCTTTGGAATTGGTTTTTCTTATTATCTCTCATAATCTCTAAATCATGTCCGTTCAATCAATTTGAAAGGTCACAATATTACTTTGGCTTTTCTCTTATCTTCTCAATCAACGGCCTTGATGGACTGATGAGAGATAATGAGAGAGAAAAAAAAAGATAAGGAGAGAATATGCTTTCACATTGTTTTCTTTTCCTTACTAAACCCTAATATTAAGACAAGAATGGATATTAGGTGACATAATATAGGATTGTAAATAAATGTAAATAATTATATATTAATTTGGAGATATAGGCTTTAAAGGTTATTTAAAAGCTTACATTTTAAGACACAACAAAAAAAGCTTACATTTTAAGTAGGTCTTTAAATAGGCTTTAGGCTTTGTCAGACCTTTTAAAGGCCTATGATGATGCCTAAAAAAAAACCTACATATAGGCTCAAATTTTAAATCTCTATTGCAGACTCAAACCTATTTAAATAAAGCTTAGCGTAACCTATTTCTATGCCTAAATTCCCTTCACTATTATTCGTCGGAGCTTTAGCAATATGGCCGGGCATCGTGATCACTTGGAGTATATGAAGATATAGAATAAGGATATTTTGATAATTAAATATGCAAACTAATTTACGTATGAAAGACACGGACTGGAGGATTATCCGTGCATTTCATGAAACTTTATTATATTTATTTTGTATGGGTTCCGACCTCCATAAAAGGATATATGAGAATATAGAATCCAAAAGGTAAGAGTGTAATTTAACGGATAGCATGTTATGCGGACAGCACACAAACCTTGAGCTTTGTGCTTGGGATGTCGACAAAAATAAAGAATTCAAGTAGTAATAGCAAGGAAGAGAGAGTTGAATCTAATAAAAGGATTGAAGTAGTAATAGCAAAGAAGAGAGAGTTGAGTCTAATAGAAGGGTTAGTTCATCACAATATAACAAATTAACATTTGATTCTCTAATAGGAAAGATATTCATAGTTAGTGTCTAACATTGTTTGAAAAATTATATCCAATAAAGGATAGCCATGTTTGAAAAAAGTGAGGGAGGGGGGATTGGTAATGCTAAGCAAAGGGGAATGTAATTTATTCAGTTAGTAATAGTTGTAACATATTTATTGTGTAGATGAATGGTACGTTTGGTACAAAGATTCCATGGGAAAGAAAAGGAAAATTATTCAGTTAGTAATAGTTGGAACATGCATTATTTTGTAACATATTTATTGTGTAGATGAATGAGCATTAGTAATATTTTTATTTTTAAGAAAAATTAAGAAGCAGAGAGAGAGAGAAACAACTCAATTTTTCACACCTAGTGATTCTGAATAAGGAAAAATATGATGTGAAATTTTATGAGACTTGTTTACAATATTTTTCATGTATAAAAAATTAAAAATACAGAAATGCAAAAAAGGGGACCAGTCAGGATAGCTAGTGTCTTTTGAGCAAATTCAAAACGAGACATCAAATTGGAATCCAGGAAAAGGCAGGCGTTGGGAACAGCTGGGAGGCAGGTAGAAGCGCTGGAAAGACAGGCTGTTGAGCGAACGGGCAGGTGGGGTTGGCACTGAAGCCTGCCCGTAAACTCAACGACTATATAATGAGCTGCGTGGGCAATGGCCACACAAGGTCATCATCTCTCAGCCAACGCATTGTAATTAGAGAAATGGAGGGAATGAGGATGAAGATGATGGTGGTGGTGATGATAATGGCGATGGCCATGGGAGGAGCATCAGCAGCAGAAGCACCAGCTCCAAGTCCCACATCGGACGCCACCTCCCTCTTCTTGCCTTCCTCTCTTGCTTCCCTCATTGCCCTCGCATTCGCATTCGCCTTCCCCTTCTGACCAACACTCCCTCTCTTTTGTATTGTTATTGTGCTTTCATTCTCTTTTTCTATTACCCCATTTATAATCATTTTGTAATTTATTTATTTATTTCTTTTGTGTTCATGTTGGTTCCTTCCTTTCTCTTCACTCTGCTCTTGACTTTTGCCCCTCCTCCTCTGAATATTTCACGCCAATAATCCACTTCTTCTAATAATAATCTTTTATTTTTTAATTAAAGCTGCTAAAATCCGTTTTTTACGGGTTCCCGAATATGGCAGCATATCAGCATCCTTTCACATGCATCATGAAGGCATTGATTCTTGTTTAATAATTTTCAAATCTTCTGTACGCTACTTAATTTTTACTTGTTTTTATATCAATTTAAAATGAAATTCAGTTTAATTATTTTAAGCAACCCTTAATGCTCACAAGTGGCAGTAATGGTAATTCCTCCAGAGAACGATATGTTGTGTGGGGGTGGGGTTTGGGACGGGGCCAGTACGGGAGATAGGTCTAGGTTTGGAGGCGGCGGAGATCCATAGTGCGAAACTGCGAGTGCATTGTTCTGCTTCCGAATACAGAGTTGATTCAAGAGGGTACGCATTCTATTCCCCTCTTTCTCCTCGTTAGCCTCCTAGCCCTAGCCGCGTTCACAGTTCGTGCTCAGCACCCTAACGACGTCGTTGTTCAAAGCATTGAGGGACCTGGGGCTGAGGCGATCGGCATCTTGCACCGTCTTTAGCAATTTCGAATGCTAGAGTCCACAGACAAGTTCGATTATGGAACCTGATTACTATTTCATAGAGAACCAGTGAACATAGTGTTTTGAGTTTCAATTCACATTCCGTGGTCATAGAAGATGAAACTATGATTTAATCTTTTGTGTATTTAATTCCAAATATATAAAAGTCGAGCTGAAAGGTGACTCATCCTAGCCTCTACAGAAGCTGAAAGGTTAAGCTGAGAGTAAGCTTTCAGTTCAAACGAGGCTCATATTAACCGAAGCTTTTATTTTCACTCGTTCAAGGAGGCAACATCCCTATTTGTTGCTCCTCCCTCCTATTTGCTTCGGACACTTCCCCTGCGCCGTACATTCTACTGCCCTTGGGTTTTTCTATTTGCGTTCCAGTATTTTGCTACTTTGAAAGACATTTCTCAAGTTGACTTTTTTTTTTTTTTTTTTTTTTTTTTTTAAAAAATGGCAATCATGAAAAAGAAAACATGTAAATTACATAGTGTGGAATAAATCCCAAACACTTATCATCTAACCCTAAAAATAAAGGGCAGACACTCAAGATATCAGATTTGGACAGACCCACCTTTGCAAATGCATCTGCAACTGTCTCAAGTTCACTTTTCCTGCAAAACAATTCAACAAACTTGCAATCCCCTTCTTTCTCTCTCTGAGTTTTTTCCCTCCTCCATCTTCGTTTCACCTTCGGCCCCAATTATTTTTGGGCCTTAATAATTATCTGACAACATTTTTTGGGCCGTAAATGCAATCTCTATTTCTTGTACTACCTCTACATTTCCATATCTTTCCTAGGCCTAGGCCCCCACACCCCACCAAAATGCTTGCATATTTCTTAAACCAATAGGGTCCCAATTCATGGGCTTGAGTTGTTCATATAAACGGTCACGCATCAACTCAGGCCCAGTAACAAGCTGCCCTGACTTTATTCTTCTCTCATAGTGAGAAGAGTAATTGTTGATTATATCAAAAAACGGTGAGATCATTATTTTCAGAAAGTTATTCCGCTCTACTCTTACTTTGCCTACCTCTACCTACCTCCCTCAATACCGTTAGATTATGATCTTATCCAACGGCAGAGATTTGAGTGATAAAATAAACATTTTACTCATTTTTTTCTCTCCCCCACCGCCTCTCACTCTCTTCCCCTCTCTCTCAAGTTGCATTGTTCTGCAGATTTCTTTGTGAGATTCTGATTGTGAAATCCAAGGATACCTATATTTCAAATGTGGTTTTTTATATTTAACAAAGATATCGATTTATTGATATTGATAAAAAAAAATGAACAAGAAGAAAATGATTTAGGCATAGAATTTAGAAACCAGGGACGGTACTTTATGTCTATTATGCGCGCCTCCAATAAACCCTAAAATTCTCCTGTTAGATCACTACTCGAGATCCCTGATTCTCCATTCTCGCTTTTGATCTTCGAATCCCCATTCCTGTAAAGGTAATTGGATTTGTCTCCGAATTCATTTTTCTTCGGTGATTGAATCAATTCCATGTGTGCTCCTCAGTTTTTATCAGCAATAGTTATAACTTTCATCAGCGAACCCTCTAAAACCCAATCTGTGATTTCCGTACTGTTTCTCATTAGGGTTCTTTAGGTTTTCCGTACAGAGGGGAGAGAGGGTGAGAGAGAGTGGGAGAAAGAAAGGAGTAAAATGATTTATTTTATCCCTCAGATCTTCACCGTTTGATGAGATTATAATCAAACTATATTGAAGAGGTAAGCGAAAAAGCGAGAATAAGAAAGCGAGAATAACCTATCCCTATTTTTCAACTAGAAATCTTAACAATTGAATGCCGTTATTTATTATTTTGGAAAATAAGTTTTACAATGATGGGATTCAGAAAACCCTCTCCTTAGATGTAGCCAGCTATTACTATCTGTCAGATTTGTGTAATAAGCATCCCGCGGGATTCTAAATTTCCAAATACGAATTAAGTCCGCAAATCAAGGGAGTGAAAGCAGCAAAATTATTGACTTCTTTAGAGGGGGGCACCGTATAGTAGGAATATAAGATTCCATGGGGCCCAACCTTTTCTTGAATCTTAAATAATCGGATACCCCACCGGTCACAAAATGAAACGGTATTCACGCTACCACATGGTCCGTGACATGCCTCTACATTTCTGCGATTCCAGTGTTATCCACGTCACCAGTTTGACGACGTAACAACAATGAACAGTATCGTATGCCATTTGTGCTTCTCCTTAGGGAGGATGGAACCCTTGTTCTTAATGTACTTTAAATCCTATTAATTAGGGGTCGTTCAACTTTCAATCAATTGTTTTCTCTCCCTCTCACAGTTTTGTCACTGTTCTATCTCATAAATATCTTGAGAGGTATGGGGAAGGTATCTCTTCACTTTGCACTCTGGATTCATGCATTCCAAGAGACGTGAGTACATACAACAAGAAGCTATTCCACATCAACCTATTTGTCTTACTCTGGATCTTCAAGAGGGCAAAAAACATGTTTGGAAAATAATATACTGATACAGATTCTTACGTCTTTCCATGACGTGTTGGTATAGTGGTATGGATGGAAATAAATTATACTTTAGCTAAATAGCGTTTGAGTCTTGGCTTTAGTTTGTATGTTCTGAGCATGAGATTTCAAAAAGCCTAACAAGCTTGAAGGCTATTTAAAATCTTACTGAGGCTTAAAGCCTATGCATCTAAGTTTATATATAATTCATCAATTATATTTAAAAGCTTACGATGTTTTAAAACTTTATGGATTCGTTCTCATATAGTCATATGAAATAAAAGAGTTAGTAAGAGAAAGAAAAGAACACCTAGTAGCAATAGTTGTTTGAGTAAGTAAGAATAAGAGAAATTAATCATCTATTGATTAAGGAGATACATCTTTAAAAATCAACTAAGAATAATAAGTGATATGTAAAATTAGATCTTACCTCTTGTTTTTCTTTAATAAAATTAGACAAACTCTCCTCTTATTAGGATAATTTTCATTTGGGCATCACTTAATAAACTTAATGCAATTATTATGTTGTGTCAAATAACACAAATTGAAGGAGAGGTGGCGAGCTAACATTGTCATTTCGAGCAATCAAAAAGAAAGAAGAGAAGTAGATATGATCAATTGATAAGTGAAAATGTTAAACTCATGGATAAATGATGAAATGTGAAACCCAAAGTATAGACTAGTTATTAATTTTATAAATAATTTACAAAATTAATTTAGATTAAATTATATAAATTATCCATAATAATACACTTTTTTAATAAATAAATAAATAAATAGGCTAGACCATATAAAAAATAAGTTTGACAATAGGCCTAAGCTTTAACCTGACCTATTTATTAAATAGGCGAGACTAGGCAAATAGGTTAGACCGTAGGCCCCTGATAGGCCTAGCCTATTTCCAACCACACTTGTCAGTGGTCCTTATTATAAAGCACTAACTAGTGTATTTGGTCATTTTTATAAAGCAACTTTGTTTGTTAGAATGAACATTAATTATTATTTTTTTCCATATATGCCCCTAATTAATATGGGTAGTGGGTGAGAGTAATAATTAATAGTTTAGTGCAATTAGTAGGCGTAATATTAGAAATTATTTAAATTTTATGACAACCTTATTGACTTTAACTTTTTATTGATTTGTGAAAATTATTAGTTAGTACCTCATAATAAGGATCAAGGGAGTAACTTTGACAAAACATAAATAATACCACTTTGGTCTTATTTATAAGTTAAACTTTTTGATCAAAAAATTGGTCCTATTTATAAATCCTCTTTTAGATAATAAATGAAATTGTGACAATTTTTTTCATATTAATTGTACCAATAAAAATAGAGAAAGAAGAAAAGGCTGAAAAATATCCATTCATAAATAAAGACAAAATTAAAAATTTATCTCATAATCATTGAACTCACTATCTCTCCCTAGTATGAGTAATTTTTGTTAAAAAAGACTTATAAATAAAAACAATCTTATTTGGAAAACAGAACCCACAAGTTTCTGAAACATTATTATTTCTTGTAACTTCTCTAAGTGAAGAAAAATAAGGCATTCTTGTTGTTACACCACGTGGCAGTAATTACTCAAAGTACACACCTCACATGATTATTCAATATCCTCAATTTAACCGACAATATTTTAAAAATGGATGATTCCTCAAATACCCAAACATCAATTGGCATCAGCTAATTGGAAACATAGACCAGATAACAAGCTAAATTATCAATTTATCATCCATCTACAACAAACAGATCTACATAAAGGACTGCATACGATAGGGATATCAGAATAAGAATCTCATCTCATGTAATATTATGTACAGAACTATATAATAGTAATAGCAGGAGGTAGGATTTCATATTTCAAGGTTCTTGATTGAATAACGCTTCAAAGACCATCGTGATAGCCACCATAGGTTATGTGAGCTCTGCTCAGAGGAACACCTGCTGCTGTAGATATTGCCTCGTTCATTTTGTTTGCCTGCTGCATTAATTGCTTAATCCTCTGCAGTCATTCAGAGGTTTGGATCAAATTCAAATCACAATCCATATTATAAACACAAATATGGTATACAAAAATTATATAGATATAACGAAGCAGAAAAGAGTTGAGAGGAATTTTAGGGACCTGGTCATCGGCATAGATCTGGAAACGAATCTTGTGGTTGTGGTGGAGTTTGTTCCTTTGTTGGCTACCAAAGAACAAGATGCAGACTGTAGCAGCAGCAACACCGAAGGAACATATAGCGCCAATCCCTGTGGAGCTCCACTTCCATAAATTGAACCCATCTTTGTTGTACTCCCAAGTGCAGTCCTCATCTTCTTTGTGGGTAACTGTTTCTTTCTCAATTTTGAGTCGCGGAGAGATCATGATTTCCATGGCTTCTCCTTGGTCATCGAATTTCATGGTATCAATCGGAGGCAACATGCCTCTGCTACCGGACTTGGGCGAGTCCATTTTCATGTCGACAAATTCATTTTCCTTCATTCTGAAGAAAACCTGCGAGACTGAGTCCTGGTCAGCTTCGACGCCTCCAATATTGGAGCCTCCGTTTTTCTGAATCGAAGCTGATGGGACGTCACTAGGATTCTTAGTGATAATTTCCTTCGCTATCTCATCATTTGGAGGCCTGGGTTCCAGTCGAATTGGGATCGGAACGGGAACAAGATGATTTCGCTGCCTCGAATTCCTTGGTGGTTCGATGCTCTTAAGAGATCTGGGCGAAGGGCAAACGAAGTAATCAGCGTCGAAAACGCTAATTGAGTCGGAATAATGTTTTCCCAATAAAAACTTCTTCTGATTCTGACCATCTTCACTTAAATTAGGGAAGCCATCATCAGAGAGGAAATCCCACTCATCGAGATTCAAATCCATGACGGAAAGGATTTTTGGTGGTGGAAGGGTGACGACGAGAGTGAAGGCTGTTTTATAGAAAAGAAGGGAGGAATTAAGAACGAAAGGGTTTGAATAATTGAGTCGTAGAAGGTGGCTGTCATGGAGTTATGCGTGGAATTTCATATAGCAATCAAGAGGAGGCCACCATTAGGGTGTCATGTAGCTCCTGGAGAGAAAACTCAGAGGAGCAAGCCACCTTACCAATCACGAAACGGACAATTTTGAGAACTGTCTACGGGGCCCACCTTGCCCATTAGCCTCTGTGCTAGGATTCTCGGTTTCTCACTTAAAATTTTTAATTTGCGTTTTTATTATTATTTAAACTAGATTTTATCCTCGTCTCTTGCACTTTTTTTTTTTTTTTTTTTTTTGGTAAAAGCGGCCCCATCAACCATTTATTTAATTAAAGGATAATTAAGAAAAGGAGGAGGCGGACGAAACTTATAAAGGAAGGACAAGTCAAGCTAATTAAAAAATTTAGATTTTGCTTCTCCATTTTACTATTTCAATTTCCAGGACGTGTTATTTTCACGTAAATTAAAAATAAAAAAACTTGATTAGAATTAAACAATAATGTGACAATTTTTTTCTTCTCTTAGTTGCATTTGCATACATGCCTTTCTTTAACTATAATTTAAGTAAATTGAACTTAGAATTTTATCAGAAGTTTTTTCATATTTACATAAGGTTTGATATCTACTAGACTACTACCCTTTTTTTTTTTACCGTGGATGCCACGCCAACTTTTTATTAGTGCCCTCTTGAGTTCTCCTTTATTCTTTACCAATTCCTATATAAAAATATTTTAAATCTTCACCGAAAAGAATATTTTTAAACAAGTAAAAAAGACATAACTTTCTTTAAAAAAATTACAAAATCCTAAATTAGGTTTGTTATAAAGGGTTGATAAATGAATGATAAAACTTGATAAACAATTCAAAACTCATTTTTTATAAAATACCTTATTTAAAATTTTACAATTTCAAAGTTCTTTTTCTATAAAAAATCACTAAATGAAAATTTTTGAAAAAAAAATGGATGAGTAAAAATGGTATCTATAAACAAGAATAGAAAGATGGAGCCATAACCTTTGAAGCTAGCTTAAATATTTATTCCCTGCATGTCTACAGATACCAAGAAATAATAATGTCCAGCTAACTTACGGGGGTGAGCTTCGAATAGATATATATATATGGGAGAAAAAGATGAACAAGAGCAAAGCTACAAGAGTCTACTTTTTCCCCTAAAGAAAAACAATTAACTTGTATGTAAAAACGGGAAGAGAGAGGGGTTTTCACCAGTCTCCCTAAAGAGAGATTCTTTCTTGATGGAGTAATTGAATATGACGAAAACAACATAGTAGAAAAAGAAAAAGAAAAGTGTCGGTTCATGGCTACATGCGGTTGCTTTGTTGAAATTTATAAATTTTGAACTGACAAGGATGGGCTCTCACAGGTACACCTGTCCGTAGCTTATAATAAAGAAGCCTCGCACAGGTACACCTGTCCGTAGCTTATTGGAGCTTTCCCATTCTCATCTCTACGGCAATAGTTAAAGCCTTTTTTTAAAAAAAAAAAATCAAAGAAAAGTCAATAGTTCTGGCTTCATCAACCAGCCAACCACCATTAGTTACCTTCCCTTCCCTAACCTTTAATGCTCTACGATACTTCCCTTGCATTCATGTTAATGCATTCACTATCGTTAGTGCATTCAAAATGGTTTAATCAACGTCATTCAAAATGCTCATTTTTTGTTTAATCAAATATAACGTCAATATGCAGCATAAATGCTCATTTTTTACTTTCTCAATAATAATTAAAGATAATAATAATTGAACAATATACACCTATATAATTATAACTAATGCTTCAGTTTCTCCATCTTTAAAAAATATAACTTTTAAACTATAAATTGTAAACCATGAAAATATTCCAACTATGTTGTTTAATACACAAACAAAAGAGGCGCCAGAATTTATGTATTTTATAAAATTTATTTTCTTCCCTCGAACTTTTATCCTTTATTTAATGACATGACAAGTGGTGCATCTACTAATAAGAATGAACAGAAACTCCATTGCAATCTTCACCCTCCACCCACATTTTACCTATCAATATAGCACATGAAGCTTGTATATGGCAGCTGTATCATCTCCTGAAACAAGGAGCTTTATTTGCAGGTGAGATAGAGAGATGCTTAAATTCCAGTGGTGCGTGTATAATTTGCTTCAGACAACAAATAATTTACAGGGGCGAAAAAGCTGTCCTCAATTTACATACATGCCAGTTCTCTTCCTCCCAGAACCCAGTTCAAACAAGACCAACACTCAGCCATTAACACTAACACTAAAATTTGACAGAGGGCCTTATGATCCCAAGCTTCGCTGCCGCTTGAGGATATTACTTGGAGGGGGAAAAAACACTTTCATACTACCGTCAACAAGACAGGCATAAGTTTGTTAATTCAAACCTTGAGATGACCATCTCGCTGATGACGACGACGACGACTTGCCCAGAGAAACGGAAGCCAGAGATGAAGCCCAAGCATGAAAGTTCCTAGCCTTGCACATTCTAAGCTTGGTCCAAATCCTTCTGACGTCAATCACATGAAGAACACGTCCCATAGCTTGGCAAGTCTCCCCAAATATTTGCAAGTTTAGATGAGGAACATACAAAACCCAGAAAGCCCTGACGCTCCATACAATCTTTGAGTATACAGAAAAAAGAATTCTCAGACAGAGAAACAATATGGAGAGTGCTAAGTAAGGCTCCCTGATTGTCATTTCTTCCAGTGACAAGCTCGTCAATGACTTCATAGTTGATTTTTTCTCACTCTGTGAGCTTTGCCGTTGATCATCAGCAAAATATTGGATCGGCTCAATACCTGAGACACAGGCAGATAAGTCAAGAGGGGTATAGGCTCGCTCACTATAGTCAGTTAGTTGAGTCTCTCGGAATCAAAGTAGGTTTTTCAATATATCATTTGCATATAACATCCAAAGCACCATAGTATTTCGGCTCTTCTCTTGGGGATAAAATACACTAATCATGTGGCCGTAGCTATCAGGTCAAGAGCAGGTATCAAATAGCAGTCTAAAAATTTGCCGCCAATTTACATATAAGCATGGTAGTTAAAAACTCGTTTTATCACTGCGATTTTACGTTTTTACGATTTTTTTTTCATTAAAACGATTTTACTAATTTTTCAAACGCTTTTAAGTTTTTCCGATTTTTTTTCGATTTTACTACGTTACGATTTTACGTTTTACGATTTTTCATTCTCCTTCCGTTTTCAGATAAAATCTACGTTTTCACTACCATGCATATAAGACTTAGGATGAGCTTACCTGTGTTTCTTTCATAAAATTGTGCAAGTGAGATAAGATCTTTTGGCCCCCGATATCTCAACCTCGATGTCTGGTTCACCAGTAATATAGCCGGCAAACTATGGATTCCATTCCTTGAAAATATGCTGCAGAATAAACAAAGACGAAGATACAACAACACACAATTAAAAGATTGCTCATTCAGTAAAAAAGTTTCTGCTCAATCTCAAATTGTATTGAGGGGGGAAAACATAACATTGAAAAGAAACTATTTGACAGCAATTCAAGGCTTTAGCCCAGCCAACAAAGAGCCTATCTAATTCTTACCGAAAGAAGAATGAACTAATGTTCAAAAACCAAACAAGTGACAGAGAAAATGCAGCGGAATACATAATCATCCAAAACTTTAGAATAGGAGATAGCTTTAGAACCTTGGCAAGGCTGACGATTGCTCAAGTTCCAAATGCTCTATTTGAGGAAACATTGAACTGAGGATTTCAAACTTAGGAAGCATACTGCGTGAAAATGGGCACTGGGAAGAATAGAAGAGAACAGATACATAACCAATCTTCTTTTTGCCAGACAAAACTCCTTCTACGAAATTCCCATCCACCTGAGCAAATCAAAACAAGGATTAAATACATAGCATAAGAATCTGCATTCTGGGATAAGTACAAATGAACAAAATAAATGTCCAACAAAAAGACCATAAAAAAATTAAATCTTTTAAGATGATCTTTCCAATTATAAGAAAGAAAGACTACAGTAAAAACCACCATTGCACCTCAAATGCCCCTTTTTTTGAAGAACTAGGTTCTACCAAGTGGCCCCCAGACAAAAAATGTGCCTCTTCCCCATATTCTACACGCATCCACTAAAGATATAATAAACGGCCATGTTTCCATATATTTTCCAACGATTAAATAATGCTTTAGGGATCAGCCTCAACTAGTTTATTGGTAAAAAAGCATGCTTCAGTTATAAATAAGCATAGTCAAATCTTCATGATAAGGCAATATGCTTAAAGAAAATAAAGAAACACAAGAGATCAATAACAATAGACAACAGCCTTGCCCAGTAATCAATCTCAGCTAGCCATTGCAGATCACCCTGCAATCCAGCTTGACACAGTGAGGATATCGCATCCGAGAAAAAAGACAGTAGGAACTTGAGAACCAAAACAAACTATTGTCCATTTAAAAAGGAAACCTACATAAAAACAAAAACTTAAGCCCACACTAACTAAGGATCCTAGCTGAAGTGAACTAGTAAATAGGAACAAGCAGAATTATCTAGGTTCCTAGGGCAGCACATAGTCTTTCAAACTTATTCTGATAGTGTCAACTTTCCGGACAGAAGAATCTTTAATAAGCAATTTAACTAAATTTAAGATTCTTTCCTCTTAATAATGGGATACATCCATGATACATGTCATAGCAAGGAGTCCACATAGTATTGTTGGGTAGGATTAAGAATTAAATGGGATCTCCCCATTCATGCTAAAATTCATACACGGCATCATCACATTCACATGTAAACTATCTTGTCAGCAGGGAAAAGACAACTCCTTTCATGATAATTAAAGTGTAAGAAGGCATGAAATCCCATAAATATTTTTATTTTTGCATAAATAAGACTAAAGCAAGTATATGAACGTCTCAATGCATAAGATAAGACAAAAACAGTATCCACAAAGGCTTCAATTAAAATGTGAGACTTTAAACTCGCGCTGATGACAGTTCTGAGCTATTTATATACAAGCTGACCTCTATTTAGTGTTAGATGATCGAAGAAGATTAATCCTCATAGTCATATTGAATTAGTTAAAATAAGATCAAATGCAACTTTGGTCTTGGTGCAAGAGAAAGTACAAGACTTGCTTGTCCCTAAAAGCAGTCATGGTTTTAATTCTCTGTATTGTTGAATAGAAAATATCCAGACTCAAGACAACCTACAATGAAATCCATTATCAGCTTAGAAAATTACATTGTCGCCCATTCTCTTGAAACGTAAAACTTCAAAGGTTACCGCGCAGTTCCGTGTTTATTTGAGATTATATTATATCAAACCGACAAGTGGCCTACCGACATCCAATATTCTGATTTTCCCTTTTCAAATCAGAAACTACTTCCTTTGATAAAAAATCCATGAATGAATAACATAGGAACAGCCGAGAATAAATTATTTGCAAAACAAAATATCTAGACAGCCATTCTAACTGAACAACCAAGAAGAGAACAATTTAGATATAAGAGAATAAAGGCCAAAATCACAGGCCCATTAATTTGCGAGATAAAAATGATATAATCAATCAAACGAAGAAGAAAAAAAACGGAAACATACAACCAACCGCAAATTGAAATCGAGAAGGAGAAATAGAGATAAGGAGCAGCTACCTGATGAGGTGGATTCGGGGAGATCGATAGAGGACATTGAGATTGAAGAGCGTGGAGAAACAAAGCAGAGGAGGGAGGGCACAAGGCCGAAAACCCAGGTGAGGATGATGCCGATTGAAACAAAGACAAGGCAGAAATGAAAAGAAGAAGAAGGGAGGGGGCCATAGATCTCGAAGATGCCATGGAAGAGCGGTATGGGAAGCGCACAGAAGAAAACCGAAGGGTAAAATAGGAAGAATGGAAATAACAGAGCGGTGATCTTCTATCTGGTCGGCTGCAACAGCTGGGGGTTGGAGGGGATACTGTGAGGGTAGCTTTTTCTGTTCTGTAGTGGTTGTGCAATGTTCGGCTCGATGATTGCGACAAAATGATCCAAGAATCTCCGTTTTCTGCTGTGTGTATATATATGATCAAATGTTTCTCTCTCCTCCGAAGCTCCCGCTTCCGTTTACATTTACGGAAGAGGCATTGCCTTTATTATAGTTTATATATTAGGAAAAGTATTTCTACAGTCATTGGAAATAAATTATCTCTAATGACTCCTAAAATTAGGTCATTTTATATTAATGAAGGGTGTATTTATAATTTTAGGTGAATTAATAAATGATGCAAAATTACAAAAATATCCTTCATTAATCCAAGACGACATAGTTTTAAAGGTCACTAGAGATAATTTATCTTCCAATAACTAGAGAAATCTTTTACTCTTATATATTACTAGTATGATTATTATAAATCGGTAAATCGAAATACTAGTATTAGATCTTAAATATTTATTAATAAAAAAAAATTAAAATTATATCATTAACCTCAAGGGGAAGGGTAATTAAATTAAGGGAAAAGTATTTATCCAGTCACGGAGATAAAGTTATCTCCAGTGACCCCAAAACTACGTCGTTTTGAATTAATGAAGGGTGTGTCTGTAATTTTAGGTGAATTAATAAAGGGTGTTTTGGTAAAATTTATATGATAAAAAACAAATAAAATTACAAAAACATCCTCATTAATCTAAAACGACGTAGTTTTCTCTAAGGGGGCACTGGAGATAACTTTATCTCCAGTGACTAAAGAAATCTTTACGCTTAAAAAAATGTGAAAAAGAAACATAATTTTGAATGAATATGATTTTCAGAATTAATTTAAATTAAAAGTGAGTATGACTATGAGTGACCATTTTTGTATTGATAAATAATTTTGACATTGATTTTGTTTGGATATTATTCATCAAAATCATTTCTAAATGTATAGTTAAAAAATGCATGATAATTAAATTTTAATGATAATTGTTTGCCATATATTTTAATGATGATTAGGAAGAGAGAGATTTGACTTAGAGAAAATTACATTTAAATACCATTTGAATTTGTAAAATCTCTAAATGTTTGTTAAATTTGTTAAAGGATTTAAAGATACCAATGACCGTATTGAGATTTTTAAATTTGGGTGAATTTACCTTTTTGCCCTTAGTCTTTAAATAAATTTTTTTTTAAAACGAAAAAAGACTCTCAACGGAGGGCCACTACGGCCGACCATTGACGACCACAAATCGCTATGGCGCTGAGCTTCAATCACCGGTGGCTTGAGATCCGATGATGGTTTTTTTTTTTTTTTTTTTTTTTTTTTTTTTTTTTTTTTTTTTTTTTTTTTTTTTGGGTGAGGTTAAATCTTTTAAAAAAAAATAAGATTCAATGAAACTGAAGAAGGTGGGGTGTGTTGGGGGCCAAGTGGCGCAACCACGGGGCCACTTGGTACCTTTAATATATATATATATATATATATGCATTAATAAATATGTATATTCTTCTTAATATTTTTTCATCAACAAACACTCTTGTAAATCTCATTACTGAACTTGTAAATACCATTAACAAATTGGTAATTTTCCTTACAAGATTTGTTATAATTGACCTTTATTTATTTTTTCATGAGAGATTTGTGAAAAACCTAACGAAAGCACTGGTAATTACTATTACTAAACTTGTAAATACCATTAATGAATTGACAATTCTTATCATAAGATTTGTTATAATTGACCTTTATTTGTTGTTTTATGAAAGACATTTGTGAAAACCCTAACAAAAGTACTGGTAATTACCATTACTCAACTTGTAAATACCATTAACGAATTGGTAATTCCCAATACAAGATTTGACTTTAATTGCTAAGTTTGACTTTTTTTGTTGACTGGATGATGATATGGCTTTCAAAGGTGCAGAAATACACGCGTGGTTTGACTAAAAGAGCACTCAACACGAAATGATTTTTTATGACCATTATACCCATTATAATTTAATCTATTGACAATTATACCCTCTTCATTTTTCAACCCAATCCTTCGTTTCTCTCTCGATGTCGTCACCCCCTTCTCCTTCATCCACTGCCTCCTCTCCTTCCTTAGCCTTCGCTACCACCATCGACCTTGCCAAGAATGAAGCTACATCGCCATCCAAGCCACGGTCTCTTCCTCCTTCGTCCTTCCTCACATCCAAGCCACTGCTATCCAAGTTGTATCTGACCGCTATTAATGAACTGCAAGGAAGCTTCACGACTCCAATCATACCGCTAACACCGATGGTTGCGTTGTTCATGCTCTCCTTTGATTTTTATTTTTCCCTCCAGATTTTTGACCGACTGCTTCTTAACTTCCCATAGATCCTCCAAATTTTGTTTTAGATTTCTGAAGATGGGAGAATGAAGGAGATGATTATTTATGGACTATCAAAAGTTCTGATTGAAATGTGTTTGATTATGTTGGTTCCAGATTTCAATGAATTATCCGACGAATGATTGTGGGTAATCTAAAGTTTGCGGGGTTGGGTTAAGATTAGGGTTTGGATTTCACATAAACAACAATTTGAGTTCGTTTTGAGATTGATTTTTGTTCCAGGTTGACTTTGAATTTTGGACTTAGTTTTGATTTCATGGGGAAGTATAAGAGGATGAAGAAGACAATGAATCTGGAGAGGGAAAGGATATTTTTTCTCATAATAGGGGCATTTTAGTACTTTTATTTAATTAATATTAATAAGTTAATAAGAAATCAAAATAATATATATAATAATAAAAAATCGAAAAAAAACACTTAATGTTGTGTGTTTTTTTTGCCAAACCATATATGTATTTTGGTATATTTGAAGGCCACATCATAGCCTGATTAGTAAAAAAAGTTAAACTTAACGGACAAACGATATTTTTGCATCTAATTTATAACCACAAAGTCACTTTTGCACATTAAACAAAAAACGCTTGTTGTTGGGCGCTCCTCTAACCAAAATACATGTGTATGATTCCATGATTGTTATGTTCAATTAGTAGTTAATTTTGTCTCTTGGACTCCAAGTCTTTTGACACAGTGCCTTGTTTGTTTCAATATGCGGGTGTAAGTGCAGGTTCTTGCCTTGGTGGGTGACCAACTGGAATATGGAGACGACATATGTGGTGCAGTTCTAAGCATCCGTTTCAAGGAGGATATATTGAGTGTTTGGAATCGCAATGCATCCGATAATCAGGTTGGCATTATATATCACTCTGATTCATGCAACGCTAATAGCTCTTGTAATGCATGCTTATCTCTGATGTATTGATGTTGTTCATGCCAGGCAATAATGGCTCTGAGGGATTCGATCGATTAAACGTCACTTGAAACTTCCTCATGGCTATATTATGGAGTACAAGCCTCGTGATACCTTTTTGCGAGACAATTCATCTTATAGAAACACTTGGTTGAGAGGATAGGGACATAAGTAGAAGCCTCACAGCGCTTTTGCCTTTTTTGTCAAGGCACTGCTCTAGGCGCTTTTTTTATGTTGCTGTTACTGTGACTTTGGGATCATTGTTAATGATAGGTTATACTTCCTCCTATCTAATTATAAAACTATTTATCATAATTTGGAGAGATTAAAAATAGAAGTTAAATTAGTTAATTATAATTATTTTCCAAAAATACCTCTACTTAAAAGTAAAAATTACATTAAAGCAAAATTAGCTAAATCTGAGCCCCGTGCAACTGGTACAAGACAAATGCAAGAAAAACTGATAGATAATAAAAATTGGTACGCGCAATTGGTATTCATATTCAGAGAAAATCAATTTTAACAGTAAGCCCAATCAAGTTCAATTTATTAATATTATAATGGGTGTCAAATTTTATATAAGCAATAAATGGATTTTTTTTAGGAGTGGGGAGAAATGAAATCTCCTTGGAATAAAAATAAAAAATATAGTAGAATCTTTCACTTTTGATAGAATATAAGCATGTTGTTAAATTAATTATTGTGGAATAAGTATTAGTAGGGGTGATATGGGAAAAAAAAAACAAAAATTGCTCAATTATTTTATTAAAAAAAAGTATAATTGAGGTGTATATAAAATTAATGAGTTGTAAACATTATTTATTTATAAAATGTATAGGTATATTAAAAATTATTATTGTCTTTAGTTATTATTGAAAAAGTATAAATAGGGGTATTATAGGAAAAAATTGACAAAAGTTAAAATGTGTTCTTATAATTAGAACCAAAACTAACTCTAAAATGTGTTCCTATAATTAGGACCAGAGGGAATATATGGTTCTTGTCTGAGTATTTCTATTCTATGTACATAAAATTTTGGAGACTTCGCTTCATAGTTCACATATATGTTTACTGGTAGATTAGTTTGTAGGCAACATTTTTTTTATATATACACATAAGGTGGCTGTGGGATTTGAGCGTCATAGCTCTCAGAGGGCCGGTAGATTAGTTTGTAGGCAGCATTTTGATTGTGCAACAAAGCAGCAAAATAGATAATGTGATATTGTTATTCTACTTGGTCAAATCACTTTAAAAATTGATGTGATCCTTCGGCTAACTATCCTCATTCCTTGGAACCAGTTTTCTTGCCTTTCCTTTGGTTAGTGTAACTATCCTCAAATTCCAAAATAAACAACCTGGAACCAGTTTTCTTGCCTTTCCTTCGAACTTAAATAAATGTGTTTTATTCAAAAAGAAAGAAAATAAAAATAGAAATAAAAATAAAATAAAACTAGCTAGATTCATTGAAGATCTTCCTCACTTCCCACCGCTTGCCCTCTTTCGACACTGTTTCACAAATCAAATTTCCCCCCAGAAGGATCATCGCGACCCATGAACACACACATCAAGAAAAGCGGATAATCCTAATAAACACAATTTATATGGCTCAATTATATTAATAAAATCAAATACATAATCACATAGTGATTTAATCAAATAACAAATCCAATATTTGCCATATATATACATATATTCACATTGCATCAAATATCATTCATTATCTTTATTAAATTCGTATATAGACCCGAAACCCGCCTATTTAGTTTAGTGGGAAGAAACCATGGTAGACCGGAAACCCATGCCACAATCATCAATTGGCCATAAACATATCAACATTTCTTCCTAGTGTGCACACACCTCTTCCCAAAGTTGCTACTAGTGTCCCTGAAACCTGTCATACACCACTTTGGGAAGAACGGATACTATCTTTTCACATCGGTGGCATAAAGCCCAAAAGTTGTGTTCATCACCTTGGGAGGTACCATCCCAAAGCTATCCTCCCACGGTTAATTTAGTTCAATCACACACAAAAAGGAATTTTCTCAAGTCTACTAAGCAACTAAGGCAAAACCATTTAAAGTGTACATGTATTTAATATATATATATATATATATATATATGTTTATATATATATTTATTTTAATGAAAGACACATGTGTTTCAATCACCAAATAAAAAAATGACACACCCAGGAAAGCACAAACAAAACGCACAGGCATATTTGAGTTTTAATCACCAAAAAGAAGGCGTACATGTTTTATGAGTATATAGATGATTCATGCACGAAGGCCGAGGTGAAGCAATGGTTTTCAATCTCAAGAAAAAGACAAGAGACGCACAAATTGGATTCAGAAAAGATCGGACCAAAACATATACATGTCCAATTCCAGCACGAAGGTCGAGGCGAGGCAATATTATTCAATGAAAAAAAGACACACAGGTATATTATGTAATTGAAGCACGCAAGTCGAGTCAAGCAATAACATACATTATATATATATATATATATCTACACGTATGAGAATCAAACAACAATTGGTTACTATAACCTAGGGATGAGGATTACCTGTCAAGATATAAAATTAACTTAAGATTTATGGGGATTAGAATCATGGGGATTAGGATTACTCATGGGGATTAGGATTACTCATGGGGATTAGAATTACCCATGGGGATGAGGATTAAATTACGCATGGGGATTAGAATTACCCGATCTCCGTGTTGCTAACCTCCTAGGAGAACAATTGACAAGAGTACGGAACGAGGGTGTAGTAGCGGAGAAAAGTTTAGCGGCAAATAAAATATCGAGCCTTTCTAGGTTTAAGCGGCTAGACCTAATTTTTATAATTAAAACTAGGGTTTTAGCTATTGGGTTGGGCTACTTACTTATTCCCGATAGAATGAATTAAAAGAAATTGTAGAGTTTTATTATTAGATATATTTTGATTCCGATAATGAATTCAAAAATTTAAAATCTAATCTAATCTAACTAACTCCTAGATTCTTGGATCTAATCTTGACTAATCTAATAATACTATTTACAAAATAATATGATTACTACGAGAATAATACAAAATTATTAATTTATTTTTATTTTTATTATTTCTAAAAATCCGGGTATTACGCTTAGGCATATTGATCTCAGCTTATTTAAACTATCCAGATGACATTTGCATGGTTTATATTTATTTCAAAAAAAAAAATTAGTGATTTTTTAAATAAAAAAATATTTTTTAAAAAAATGTTAGTTAAAAGATTATCTTTATTTTAGGTTCTTTACTCATAAAAATAATTTTTTTGAAAAATAAAAAAGTAAGACAAATTAAATTTAGACCATTTAGATCTCATTTGGATGGTCTAGATGAGTTGAACTCATCATGCATATCATCTGGATAAGTAGGGAAGTTGGTTCCCTTATTCCTTAGGTTTGATATATCGTTCATTTTTATTGTTGTATTTTGACTTCATTGCAATTCACTTATAAATTTTAATTTGATTAAAATTCAGTTTTTTTAACTTTTAACTTGATACAATTCAATTCCAACACTTATCAAATTAAACATTGGTTGCTCAATTTAAGAAATAACCTTAGTTTTTATAGTTTTGTTTTTTAAAATATAAAGACTAACTCTTTATATAATTACAAGGATGGGGATCATGTATTTAGGATTTCATGAAGTACCAACAAAATCCACTTTTAAGATTATTATATCTGAAAAAGGCATTGATTCTTAGCTTCGATGAAAGAACTAACAAAAAATGTTACTCGTACATGTTAACAGCTTGTCAAATGAGCAGTACAAATAAATGTCCAATGCCCCCACTACCCACTAAAGAAAAACACAAAAACTTGTTCTTTTCATTCTTATTTCCCATGTGCCCAGCACCACCAATGGTCCCCCTTGGTGCTTCCCATGTCCCATGTGTCGTGCACAACGACTCTTTGTTTATTCTTTTTTATTTCCTTTCCATAAATTACACGTTTATTATATATTTATAAAAAGATTGAACTCATCACGTAATATCACATTTAAGAAATCATTAAGGGAGATGTTGGGTGGCAGATAGTGTGCATGTTTAAGTATTTTTAGACATGTTGAGATAAAAAAACTCCTCCAACATATTAACCAATATATCGTAAATCATGTTGGAAAAACAGTTTCTATCACTAACTCAAACAGACATTAAAAGGTCTAAATACTTTTGTTGTTGTTTTTGTGTTAACTCCAAACTCTTACCTAATAATAGAATACACCTTTAGTTTTTTTCTTACAAAATTATATTATTGCTATCTATCACAAATAAAAATAAAGAATTATTCTTCAAAATATAATTTGTGCTGAAATTTCTAATAGGCAGCTAGCTAGTCGGCTGAAACAGGCTATTCTTATATCCGTGGAATCCAAATCTAAAATAATAAATGAATGATAGCCTCAATCTCATTTGGGACAAGCCACGAAAGGCACTTGAAGCAGCATGCATGGTGTGATGAGTATTGAATTTGAGGTGAGATATTTAGCTTCCACCTTAGATATTTCATGAATGAAGATAAAGAAGACGACGACTTCTATAGCTCCCTCGCTGGTGTGACAGTGATTGAACCACCGTCGCTCTCTTGCCATCACACCACCCACTTTGAAGTTTTCAAAAGCTCCAAATAATACAATTTGCCTTTTTTCCTTTAGAGTGTCATCTGCTAAACGGTTTACCATTTTCTGGGTTTCTCTGATCTCCTTCTTCCCCAATTATCGACTGCCTGTTAGCCGTTTTCCATCATCCTCTTGTGTTTCAAATGCATATATGAAACATTTAAAATAATAGTTTTCTGATTTTATTTTATATAATATTTCAGACTAATGAGATTTTTTAGGAAAAAAATGAATTACTACTATAAGAACAGAGGACAGGGATAAGAAAGATGGTTACGCGACTTCCAAAATAGATGAAGATAACCAACACAGAGAAGTTGGCGCCAGGTCATGGGACCCGCTTTAATGTGTAATTTTTCGCCGTTCATTAATTACTATTAAGTAAGGGATTGAATGGACGGCTAAAGATTGGGTTTTTCTATTTCCCATTTTTTATTTGCTATTTATCGGCCTGGCCATTGGCCTTTAGGCCTTGACTCGCCTTGAACGTTAAAGAAGGAAACAAAGGAGGTCTCTCTCCCTCTTTCTCTGTTTTACTCTGCCATTCATATTTTTCCAGTTATCCATATTGTAACAGAACGACAAGAGAGAGATACAAAGAGGGGAAAAGATGAGAGAAATAATAAGTATTCATATTGGTCAAGCCGGAATTCAGGTGGGGAATTCATGCTGGGAACTTTATTGCCTCGAGCATCAAATTCAGCCTGATGGCTTGATGCCCAGGTATATTTCTTTTTGTTCTCATTTAATCGGTGTCTGGTTTTGTGCCAATATGTTTTCTCCAGCGATTGAAATTCTCGTACTGTTTTATATGATCACTATCTTTTTACATCCGTGGAAATACGTTCTCATGGCTAAGTTTTATATGATCAACGCCCAGGTATATTTCTTTTTTATTTTTTGGGGTCCCAAAACATTGAGAACCTCAACGTATCGAATCTTTGAACTTGATCTCGCTTTGGTTCTTCATTCTAACTTTTACCCCTTAAAATTTAACTATCTCGCTCATCTTTGTTTCTTAGTTATTAAGTTTTCAGATCCTTCTGTATTCCCTTTATCTCTCTATGATGATTTCTCTGGAGTAACATACTAATGCTGTAATGCTTACCAAGCGGTTGACGCTATATTTTATTTGTTTTTTTTGTTATTTTTTTTTTATATATAAAAAAAAAAACATGTTTTGAACTCTGTAATTTCGCTTCCCCTAACATGGTGTTTCTAAATATGATGTTGTTTCATGTTATTGTTATTATTTGCCGAAATGCTTCTTGAATTGAAAGGCATACAAGAAAAAAGGATTGGAATTATTACTATTTTAATGGTTATGGATTTTCCTTTATAGCGAACTCTCTTTATTGTTCCTGTTCATGAACAAAGAAATGGACTGTTGGTGAAATCTTAGAAAACAATGTAATCTGGGGGATCATTTGGTTTGATCCTCTGGATTTTGATTGCCTTGAAGAAAAGAACTTATTTTTTAAAGTATTGTGTTATTGTTTACCCTTCTCTTTGGCCCAAATAATGTTTCATTTACCTACTTGCAGTGATTCCACAGTCGGCGTTGCAGATGATGCTTTTAACACCTTCTTCAGTGAGACTGGTTCTGGCAAGCACGTGCCAAGGGCTATATTTGTTGATCTGGAACCCACTGTTATTGATGAAGTTAGGTCTGGTTCTTACAGACAACTCTTTCATCCTGAGCAACTCATTTCTGGCAAGGAAGATGCTGCCAATAACTTTGCAAGGGGACATTACACCGGTACCTCCATTTCTAACCCATCTCTGAATTTGATATTACGCTGTTTTATTTACTCAACTCTTTTGGTTAATAATCTATCCAAATATATGGTTTTTGATCAAGCACAATGGCGTATGTAGTTGACCCCCACCTTGTATGAAGGCTCTGTTGTTTTTGTTGTATTTACTCAACAATGCCATTTATTGGCTTGTCTGTGCTGCAGTTGGAAAGGAAGTTGTTGACTTATGCCTTGACCGTGTGAGAAAATTAGCAGACAACTGCACTGGTTTGCAAGGGTTCTTAGTTTTCAATGCTGTTGGTGGTGGCACTGGTTCTGGTCTGGGATCATTGATCTTGGAACGATTATCTGTAGATTATGGCAAGAAGTCAAAACTTGGCTTTACCATTTATCCTTCTCCTCAGGTGCTGCTTAAATTCCTTAGCAAATAAGAATAGAAGAAAATGATCTTTTGTAGTTGACAGTACATAATGCGGATTGTCTAACAGTACTAGTATTGTAAATGCAGATTTCTACTGCAGTCGTAGAACCTTACAACAGTGTCCTTTCTACACATTCTCTTCTTGAGCACACTGATGTGGTTGTGCTTTTGGACAACGAAGCTATATATGATATCTGCAGAAGATCATTAGACATAGAAAGGCCAACTTACACCAACTTGAATCGCTTGATATCGCAAATCATCTCTTCCCTAACCACTTCCTTGAGATTTGATGGGGCAATTAATGTAGATATCACTGAGTTCCAAACCAACCTTGTGCCATACCCTCGTATCCATTTTATGCTCTCATCTTATGCCCCTGTTATCTCTGCTGCAAAAGCCTTCCACGAGCAGCTATCAGTTCCCGAGATCACCAACGCCGTCTTTGAGCCATCAAGCATGATGGCCAAGTGTGATCCAAGACATGGAAAATACATGGCATGCTGCCTCATGTACCGTGGAGACGTTGTTCCCAAAGATGTCAACAGTTCTGTTGCTACCATCAAGACAAAGCGAACTGTTCAATTTGTTGACTGGTAATAGAAATACCCTACCTAATGGTTCTGTTTAGTTTTGCACCACAAAGGGTAATACTATGGATTTTCTTTGGACTAGAAAATTGGAATTCTGTTAAAGATAATCTGAAGGTTTGATTTTGGTGACTAATTGTAGGTGTCCTACTGGGTTCAAGTGTGGTATTAATTACCAGCCTCCAACAGTGGTGCCTGGAGGTGATCTTGCCAAGGTGCAGCGTGCAGTCTGTATGATAAGCAATAACACGGCGGTGGCTGAGGTTTTCTCTCGTATCGACCACAAGTTCGATCTGATGTATGCTAAGAGAGCATTTGTGCACTGGTATGTGGGTGAGGGAATGGAAGAAGGTGAATTCTCAGAAGCACGTGAGGATCTTGCTGCTCTTGAAAAGGACTATGAAGAAGTTGGAGCAGAAGGCCTGGAGGATGATGAAGAAGAAGATTACTGAAATCAAATATTTCCTTCAGCATTTACCTGCCTAATAAATCTCTTTTCTTGTCCTTCTCTGTATTGTATCTCTGACACTGCACTCTCTATTGCCAATCTTTGTGGTGTTCTCGCTTTGTTATTGATGATGATTCCCAGTTAGAGATTTGAGTTAATTTATCTCCATGATGTATGATGAAGGCAGTTTTTGAATCAATTGCTTCTTTTGAAAATCAAGCGTCCGGTTGTTCAAAAACTGGATACCCTGCCACTTAATGGAAATCAGATGGTTAATTGTGCTGTTGCAATAATAGTAAAGTTGGAAGATTTTCATCAATATCAATATGAAATATGAAATTTATAATTAGCCAACAAATTTCGTCTTGAGAATTTTAATTTGACGTTGTAAGTTCAATTAATAGACAAACTCTAGTATTGTCAAATCATGTACAATACTTACTCTGCCTCTGAATATCAGATCTCATCTATATGTTTTCCCCCCTAAAAATTAAACCTTTTTTGTGAAAAAATGAAGAATTATTTGTTGGGTTCTTCCAAAAATTTCCTTTATTAATGGCCTGCTGCAATATATATTGCAAAGAGAGAGAATTAAAATTATATTTGGAATGTCAAACTAATTTTTTGAGAAAATCAAGATCTTCATCTAATTTCAAGCAAGATTCTTGATTTGTGTAATATGAATAAAGATGCATTATAAAAATGGAGGGAGCATTAATAGCTATTTTTCATGCTTTAAACAACACACAAACAAGATTTGGCATATTAAACAATTATTACGTTGTTTTCTCCCTTTGTCATTGGTTAATTAGGATTAGACGTTTGTTGCACTAAAAAATGTATCCAAATTAGGAGTTGTTATAAAGTTTATTTAAACTATCCGTTATCTCATAAGAAAGCAAAGAAACATTATTCGTTCTTCTAAATTTAAAAACAGCACAAAAGAACTATTATTATTAAATAAATAAATAATATAAATGCAATAAGAACAAATAGTTTACTCATTGATTAGCAGTACGTATCAGTATATACCCTGCCTTGTCATTGTCATTATAGAGGGGTGTCACCTAAAATAATGTGGGGCAAGCCTTTTAAGGCTATCAGCAAAACTTAATCATGTCTTTGTAGATTCCACGTTTAAGCAATATTTTTTAATGATTAGTTAATCTTCCTCTGATCTTAAATATAGGATATTGTTTATAGTTTGATGTCCCATATTTAGAACCGGAAGCAGAAGTAGTAATTAATTCAAAAACATACCTAGATCCAGGCACAGATTGAATTTGTACGTAAAGAGTAGTTCAATATCACATCTATAAAAATTGACCTGTTCAACTCGATCTTTTCCCCACAATTTTGGCTCAGAATTAGGAAAATAGTTTCGGGAAGTAAAAGTCATGGCCTCTGTCTTTGCCTTGGAAAGTAAGTCTGGCCTTTGTCCTTTCTAATTTCCCTTTCAAGGGGAAGAAAGAACTTCCAGCTATCATCCTTTTTATGATTACAATCAACAATATTAATAACCAAGGTCAACTATTGAAAAATGTAGGATGGTATCTTCTTATATCAGCATTTACACATGATATTTGGGTAAAGGTGTAAAAATGTAAACGTGCTTTACCTTCGGGTGTGCCCAACACCAAATGTTTTTTATGTGTGCAAAAATACACATGTGATTACAATTTAGGAGCAAAAGTCACAAAAGACGTTCAGACACAGAACGTTGACCGTTAAGTAGCCATGGTTGACCGTTAATGCTAATATGCATGATGAATTGGAGTGAGAAGAAGGCAAATGATTAGGATAAGCTGATGGTACAGAATGAAAAAAATTTGGGGGGGCCTAAAACCAAATTATACTGATGCTGCATATTATACTGCATATTCTTATGAACTGATTCAACAATGGCCAGACCATCATCAAAGCATCTCATTCAATTCTCCTTGTGTTCAATCTGTTACTACTAAACTATCTTGACGCCTTTGTGGTACAAATTTCAACAGAAATCATCTTCTGAACATCAAAATTATGAACATATGCATCAGATATATTAAGTAATAACAAAGTTTGGCTTTCTAATGCTTTGACATGAAATGATTTTCCATCCACAGATACGCATAAGATAGATTAAATTTACACTATTAGTGTATATAATTAGTGTAAATTTGTGTAACTGATTTCGGTTAGATAGGAAAATTCCAGAATGTATTTTGTTATTACTGAAGTGTGTAATTAGTTATTTTGTGGAATGTATGTATCATGTATTTGGGTCTATATAAGGACTCTGTATAGTTCATTTTACCTTGAATAAAATCATTTTCATATTTCATTTCCTCTTCTCTCTAAACTCAATATGGCATCAGAGCGGGATAGTCTTTCACATCTCGTTTTCTTCTAATTTTTTTTTTCAGAGATTTCTTGAGATTCCTTGTCTCTTTCTCTCGATTTTCTCGATTCTTCACGTGATAGCTGTACCTTCCGACCCGATTTGCTTTTTTCATTGACCATTGCTTTTTCTTTGGCCCGTCGTGAAGTCACTTTCCCCTTCTTTTTTCATTGCTTTTTCTTTGGCCCGTCGTGAAGTCACTTTCCTCTTTTTCTATCGGTTAGGTTTTCTCCAATGGCCACCGACACTTCTTCTGCTACGATTTCAACCTCTTCCGCCGCGATTCCCACCGCTGTTCCTCTAATAGCGTCTCTGGATCCAACCCAATCGATTGCAAACCCTTATTATTTGCATCCAAATGAAAATCCATCCCTGGTTCTTGTTTCACCGATCCTCACCGTCCTAACTATCGGTCTTGGGCTCGTGCCATGAAAATGGCCTTGATGTCCAAGAACAAGCTGCGCTTCATCGACCGAGGGACTCCGGTACCACAACCATCGGAGCCATTGTATCCGGCATGGGAGCGTTGTAACATGATGGTCCTGTCTTGGCTCACTCGTTCGATTTCTTCTTCCATCGGACAGAGTGTTTTATGGATTGATCGTGCCTGTGATGTTTGGGATGATCTTCATGCTCGATTCTCTCAGAGCGACGTATTTCGCCTTGCTGATCTGCAAGAAGAGATTCAAGGCTTGCGACAGGGAGATCAAACTGTAAGTGATTACTTCACGCGTTTAAAGATTCTGTGGGATGAGTTCCTTATTTTTCGACCGATTGTTGCCTGCTCATGTAATCCTAGCTGCTCTTGTGGTGTTCTTGATGTCTATAAGAAGCACTTGGATCAGGATTATGTAATCCGTTTTTTGAAAGGGCTCAGCGATCGTTTCTCTTCTGTAAAGTCTCAAATCATGTTAATCGACCCTTTGCCTTCAATCAATCGGGTTTTTGCTCTGGTTCAGCAACAAGAACGAGAACTTGGCTTTCCTGTTGCAGAGGTTACGACTTTGCTATCGAAGTCTTCTGGAGCTCGTCCTTCTGTCCCTGGTCATCTTAAACCGAATTACTCTGGCTCGGTTAAACAGTGCACCTTCTGTGGAAAATTCAGACACACTGAGGCTACATGCTATAAGAAGCATGGTTTTCCTCCGGCTTCAAATTCAGAAATTCCACCAATGTTGTTTCTACTTGAAGTGCCTCTCGACCAGTACCACCGAGTCCTCTCGGATGGCTAATTCTTCATATAATTTCACACCCGAACAATACCATAAGCTCATTGCTCTTGTTCAAGCCGGTAGTGATTCTCCTACCCCTCTTTACGTAAACAAAGTCTCCACCAATGGTATATCTCTTATCTGTTCTAATTCCTATTTTTTTTCGACTCCTGGATCATAGATTCGGGGCCACCGATCATATTTGTTCTAATATTTCCTTCTTTCATTCTTATAAGCAAATTCATCCTGTTTCAGTCAATCTGCCTGATGGTACGCGTGTCTTGGCTTTATATAGTGGCACTATCCAATTTTCTCCTTCTTTTATTATTCAGGATGTTTTGTATGTCCCGAATTTTCGTTTCAATTTGATTTCGGTTTCTAAACTCACTGCTTCTCTGTCTTGTGTTGTTTCTTTTCAGCCACTTCACTGCCATATCCGCCTCCTACCTTCAGAGAAGATGATTGGTTCAGCTAATGTCATTGAAGGGCTATACATAATGAATCGAGCAGATATGGTCTCCTCTTCCCTTGTTAGTAATATTTCAACCACAGCCAATTCTGATTCATTTGACTTGTGGCATTTTCGTTTAGGCCATTTATCCAAACATGCTTTGTATTCCATTCATAAACAATGTCTAGATGTTTCTTACAGTTCTTCATTTCATTGTTGTGACATTTGTCATTTTGCTAAGCAACGAAAGTTGCCTTTTCCTGTAAGCACTAGTACATCCAATAAAATCTTTGGCCTCGTTCATATGGATATTTGGGGTCCCTATCATTTACCTTCTGTACATGGTCATCGCTATTTTCTAACTATTGTTGATGACTATTCTCGATATACATGGATTTATTTACTTAAAACCAAGTCCGAAGTCCTATTCTTATATTCGGTCTTTTGTTGCTTTGGTGTCTACTCAATACCATACTTCTATTCAGATTATTCGCACTGATAATGGTTTAGAGTTTCAAATGAATGAATTTTTTGCTACACATGGTATTCTACATCAAACATCATGCATTGAAACCCCTGAACAAAATAGTTCGTAAACACCAACATATTTTGAATGTTACACGTGCTCTTCTTTTTCAAGCTCATTTACCAAAGATTTTTTGGTCTTATGCTATTACTCATGCTATCTATCTGATTAATAGATTGCCCACTAAATAAAAGTCCTTTTGAAATCCTTTTTGATAAACTCCCCGATTTTAGCATGCTTAAAGTCTTTGGAGTGACTCAAGAGCTCATAAGTGTATTTTTCTTGGCTATAAGACTCGCTAAAGGTTTTGTTACACTTAATCGGACAGATCCATGTATCTCGTAATGTGTACTTTTATGAATCTTTTTCTACTTCTCCTTCCGATGGTACTCCATCTCTGATTTTTCTGAGCATTCCCCTTTACCGGTTGTCCCCTCTCCTTCAAAAACCTTTACCACGTTCTACCCGTTCTCATCGCCCACCTACTTATCTCGGATTATCACTTTGCTCTTCAATGGCCTCTTTGGAAATCACCATGTTCTTTCTTATCATCGTTTTTCTCCTTCTTATCATCATTTGGTTTGTTCTATTTCCACCGCCTAAAACTTACTCTAAAGCATATTAGAAATGCTATTAATGCTGCATATCATCTTATGAACTGATTCAACAATGGGATCCTTAATCGACCATCATCTTGATTATAATGATACTTTCTCTCCCGTTGCTAAATTGACCACGGTTTGTCTTTTGCTTGCTCTTGCATTCAATTGGCATTTGAAGCAATTAGATGTCAATAATGCCTTCTTAAATGGAGACCTCTGTTATGCTTCCTCCTCCGGTTTGGTAGTTCCTTCTTCTAAACTATCTTGGTCTTACGCCTTTTTAAGTTGTCTAAAGCATTTCTTGTGGTTAATTTCAACAGTTTCTTAAATCATCTTCTGAACATATCATCCTTAAATTATGATGTGAAATACTTCCTTGGTTTGGAAATCGCTCGTAATTCTCTTTGGAATCTAAAGTAAATTTGCTTTGGACTTGTTATTGGATGCTTTGGTTTTTTGATTGTAAACCTTCTAAAACACCCATGACTATTGTTCTCGGTATGCACTTTACCTATCCAATGCTCGTCTGCAGATATCGCGTTTACGATATCTTAAAGGTGCTCCTGGCCGTGGTCTTTTCTTTCCATATGCCTTGATACACGCGATCACCGGGTTCTCGTGGTTTTCTTGATCAAGCTCTAATTACTTGGCGTTCTAAGAAGCAACCTACTGTTTCTACTTCATCTTCGTAAATCGTGCATCGGGTCCACTACTTGTGAATTACAATGGCTCTCTAATCTCTTGAGAGATTTTGGTTTGCCTCTTTCTTGTCCCGCATCTTTATATTGTGATAGTCAATCGGCTAGACACATTGCTTTGCAAATCCTACTTTTCATGAACGTACCAAACACTTGGATATTGATTGTCATGTTGTTCAAATTCACCTTCTTCCCATTAAATCGTTTGGAATGATTAATATCCATTCTCCAATGGGGTATTAGTGTATATAATTAGTGTAAATTTGTGTAAATTTCGAGATAGGAAAATTCCATGTATTTTGTTATTACCATTAGTTATTTTGTGGAATGTATGTATAATTTATTTGGGTCTATATAAGGACTCTGTATAGTTCATTTTACCTTGAATAAAATCATTTTCATATTTCATTTCCTCTTCTCTCTAAACTCAATATACACAGTAAAAGGTCTAAATTCACGCATACATGAAGCAAACATGAAATTGTTCTCCACATGCTCTAAATTTACACAGATCAGAAAGCGTTTGTACTCACTCCATTTCGCTTCTACCTTATCCTCGTTGTCTTCTTCGCTGACCAGATCAGAAAGCGTCAATCGAATCCTCTGCTCACTCACTCCAAAATCGACAAGAAACCGTCGCGCGATTCTTAGCTCTGATGGTCGCGTCACTCACACAGGTGTTCGGTGCAACCTTAGGTCAGCTCCCTCATCCCCAATCGATCGTCGTTCAACCCAAGCTGGAAACCTAGCTCTTCCTTCCTCAGCTCAGCAATTTCAAATTACGTCTCAATTGATTTACCCTCACCTCACTCTCGATTTGCTGGCTATCGAAGACTAAGAACTAGCTCACCACAAGACGTTGCTTCTTTGTGGCTCAATTTGCTTGGATTTCGATTTACCTAGCAGCATTTCAGTTCATTTGGTTTTAGGGTTTTCTTTCCCCCAATTTTTTTCACTGTGCACCGTCAGCTTATCCTAATCAGCAAATTTTTTGTCCATTTGCCTTCTTCTCACTCCAATTCATCATACACATCAACATTAACGGTCAACCTCCTGTGTCTAAACGTTTTTTTGTGACTATTGCTCCTAAATTGTAACCACATCTGTATTTTTGTTTCCAAAAAAAGCATTTAGTGCTGGGCGCTCCTGAGGATAAAGTACACGTGTATTTTTGCATCTTTACCCGTGATAATCTATATGTTGCTTTCTCCAAGGTAAGAAGATGAATGATCTTATGCTATTAATCCATGATAATGACAACATCTCAATGGCTAGAACCAACAATATAATGTCGTTTACAAAAAGATTTCAGGAATTTGTAAATAGAAAATTGTGTTGTCGCTTGTGTTAATGCTGTGGCAATTGGTGGTAATATCATGGACAATTGATTTTTCCTCAATATTTTCACAGCTTCCCAGTGCAAACACAAGAATTTATCCTATCTGCTAATAATAGTTAGATTAAGAGGAAGAGACTTTATTTTGTTTAAATAGTGTCAAGGTTTTGAATCATGTAAATAAGAAAATAGATAAATCACATCAGAAAAAATTACTTCTAATCAGACATGATAATTGTTCCGATGTAATTTCATAATATTGAATACCAGATAGTTTTATGAAATAAATAAATGTAAAGTATGAGCACTTTGTGTAAACCGAATTAGAAAACTCATACTTCAAAAGCTATTTTCACACGATATATTCAATTACTACTTCAAAGTTTTAATTATTTTTTACTTCACAGTTGACAGTTCAGCTATTGGAATTATCCAGCTGTCTGTTTTTGCAGGCTTTTCTAAATATGCCTCATTGTGATCTTCATGAGTCAAAGGGCATAAGAAAGTACAGTGTATTCTAAGGAAAACAATAAATCCCAATTCCATCATTATCTATGGTTATTGGTTAGTCGTTTTGTTGATGGTCTCCACATGACTTAAAGTTGGTAGTTTTTCTAACGGTTCACTCAAATAAGGGTGGGCAAATGAAACTATCATTAACGTAAATACTAAGAAGGGAAGGATAAACTTATGGAGAGAAACAAAAAGCATGAACAATTCAAATGACTGAAATGCAACGCTTTATAGAGAAACATTGAACCTTAATATATTAAGATCGGCAGGATTAATATTTATTGGCCTTCTTCTTGTATCAATAAAAATACAAGGGAATTTTGAGGAAGTGAAATTACAGTGCCTCCAAATGTCCAAATTCTACCATTAAAGTTAGAGATAGAGACAGTATTCACATTATACTGTTTTAGAGATTGGAGTCAACGATGAAGAGAATCAAAACTGAATGGATATTTTACAGATTGATTACTAAAAAAGTGGTCCCTGAAATAACTCATGTAACTTCCTGCTGACACTTACAGAAAGAAGTCAGAAAAATAGAATTTCAAACCTCACTAAAAGTTATATCTCTGCTGATGTGATCCCAACCAATCCTATTTCAACCCCAAATTTAGATGATGGTAAAGAAATACTGAATTTGATACTAGAAATCAATATTTCAAGGTCCTTTAGACCATCAAATTTAACAGGACAGTGAACACAAGGGTGGAAGATCCCACAGAGCTTCACTGGAGTCCTGAACAGTTTCCATGTACTCTTGCACTCCGTTAATTGCATACAGTGAAGCTGAAATTTGCCTCTCAACTTTCATCCTCTCAAATTCTAAAAGATCCAAGTCACCAACATTAGACATACCCCCGTCATTCTTAGGAACATCTGAAACCTGAGGAAGAGGAAACTGATCAAAAACCGGTCCAAAACCACCCCATGAAAGATTGGACGTGGAACCAAACCCAAATTCCTCCTTGCAGTTGCTCATATCTGGTCTATAGGCATCATCAAACAGAGAGGTATCTTGGGCTGTCCCACTGGAAAGAGAACTTTGATTGCTGTCAATATTATTGCTAGAACTACTGCTAATACTAGCACTAGTACTGCTAGTAGTGCCAGTATTGGTGCTTCTGGCTTTAGGGGCAGAGGCTGCTACCACACGATCTTTTTGTTGTTGTTGCTGCTTAGTTGCAGCTTTTTTGTTGTTGAGAAGTTTCCTAATCCGGGAGGCCAGAGGAGAATCCAAGGAGACATGGGTGATGAAGTTGGTGCGAGTGTTGGCTCCTCGAAGAAGGCAAGCAGCTTCATCATAAGCTCTGGCAGCTTCCTCCGCAGTCTCAAATGTGCCAAGCCACATTCTTATCTTCTGTGTTGTGTCTTTGATCTCAGCCACCCATCTCCCTGAAGGCCTCTGCCTCACCCCTACAAACTTGTTTGGGTTTCCTCGGCTTCTGTTTCTTCCTTTGAATTTGCCCACTTTGCTGATCGGAATGCCTGCTTTCTGATGCTGCTGCTTTGGCTGCTGGAATTGAATTTCCATCACAAGTTGAGGCTTGAGGGAGAATTCTTATGGGATTTGATTCAAACAAGTCAGGGAGGGATCTTAAGAAGAAAATGGTAGGGGAAGGCTATTCTTCAGCTTCATTCAGGTGTGTTGCGAGTTGTGACTTGTGAGATTATATATGATGGAAGGGTTAATGAGAATATTGAGAGCAAGTGGGTTTGAGATGCCTATATTTTAAGTTGTGTGTGATGTTGACAACTTACCTTTCAATTTGCTTCTTTGACCTCCAATGAAATGACCGCCATACCTGTCTTGTTTGTTGGAGTTGCTTGACTATATTTGTATCTAGCTTGTTCGTTTTTCAGTTTCACATCACATGCACCAAAAGGAGAATTAATTCTTCTTAACTCCAATTATCCCTGATTGATATAGATTTTGACTTAGTTCTTGCGTTTCCTCTAAGGTGCAATATATCCCTATATAATTTATTTTATTTTATTTTTGGTTTCTCAGTTGCCACTTGCCAGATGTAGTACTATTTATTTCAACCATACTGCTGCACTATTTAAGAACTACCTCCTTTTCCTAATAAAATGAAAACAGAGAATACACTGCAGAAAAATAGAACAGCTAGGAACCCTAATCCAGAATACACAAATGTCACAAAACAATGACGCCAAATTGCTCTAAAGCCACGGTAAGAGAACGTCACAGAATCACCAAACCATAAAAAATATATTAGAAACCAGACAAGAAGCCATGTTAGGATTATGGATGATTGTACCGAGTCATCGTCATTAACTTCTGCACATGTAGCTAGGTCAATAGGAATTGAAAGGATAAGCGTGAAGGCACGAAAGAGCGCCATGTGGAGCCTCCAGGGCGACCCTGCGGATACTTCCATAAACAAAGAGACTATAAATTTAAAAAACCAAACTATCATGGCGGACCACTTCTTGGTTTATAATTTTAAGTTTATTAATTGTTTTTTTAAAAAAAAAAAAAAAAAAAATGTTTACCAATTAGTATCTTGTCGTGCGAGCTGCGTTTGTTGCGACCTCATCCCCACGTCACGAACAAATTAAAATCTCGCAGCGTTTCCCTCTCTTTGTTATGTTTATATAAGGGTTAAGTACCAAATTTATTTTGGAAGTATTGGACCAGTAATAAATAATGTTGTTCTGAAGGTTTTTTCTTGTTTTAATGTTATCTAAAATTTTCAAAACGTAGTAATATTTTTGTTAAAATAGTAACATTAATCATGAAAAAATTAACGTTGACGTTAACTTTTTAACAAAAATACGTAAAATTATTACATTTTAAAACTTTTGGAACAACATTGAGATAAGAAAAAATTTTAGGGTAACATTACTCCTTAGCGAAAACTTCCGGTACAAACTTACTACTTAACCCTTTTATATAATACTCTCTCCGGTCCTAATTATAGGAACACTTTACCAGAATTTGGAGAGATTAAGAAAGGGAGTTAAATTAGTTAATTATGATTATTTTCCTAAAATACCCTTTCTTACAATTTAAAATGACATCGTAGACAAATGGTTGTGTGGATTCGCACGGCTAGTATGTACTGCTGCAAAGGCAGAAATGTGGGTTGTATTGTATGGGCTTGAACTGGCCTTGCAATGTTGTTTAGATATGTTAGTTGTAGAAACCTGATTCTAGTATGTTAAAACAAATTAATAGGACTGTAAAGAAGTTTATATATATATATTATATTATATATATATATATATATTATACCAAGTAATATTCAAGTTGTCCTTAGCAATTCAATTGTAGAAGTATATTTTTTTCAAAATCAATCACTTTACGGATAGTTACGGAAAATATTTTTTAAAAAAATTATTTTATTTTATTTAAAAATAAAAAAGAACATAGAATTTCTCACTTGATACAATATAAGTGTGTTGTTAAATTAATTAGTGTGGAGGAAGTATTAGTAAGGATGATATGGAAAAAAAAAAAATGACCAAAATTACTCAAAATTATTTTATTAAAAACAGTATAATTGAGGTGTATATGACATTAATGAGTCGCAAAGCATTACTTACTTTATAAAATATATAAATATATTATAAAATTATTATTATTTTTAATTATTATTGAGAAAATATAGATAGAGGTATTATAGGAAAAAATTGACAAAAGTTAAAATTTGCTTTCTTATAATTAGACCTAGGAGGGAGTACCTTTGAGTGTTTGGCAGCTCAAAAACCGTTGGTTTTCGAAGTTATTTTACATAAATCAAGACAAAATTTATCTCACATATTTGTCTCTTAAATTGTAAAAACTATTCTCCAAAAACTAATCCAAATACACTTACTCGAACCAGTTAATCTCATGTGTTTGAGACGTTGTGTTACATAATAATTGCGGTTCTATTGGTTTATTGGTTGAAAGAGACCATTAGCCAACCTAATAAGAAATTCCAGACTTGGTTTATGAATTGAAAGTTAATTGCTCTCTTTGATGATCGCAAACCATTCGTTTTAAATTTTCTTAAAAAAGTTCATGTTTGCTCTTATACGTTACCGACTCGTGGAAAGTCACACAAGCATTTCTATATCGATCAACTTGGTTATATCTAACAGTTGTCGTCCAAGTAGGTATTTGAAATTCAAATGTAGACTTCAAGTAGGAAAAACGGCAACCATCTTATCATTAATCTGTAATGAACAATAATTGCCAAGTTGATTTAATCTCTATGAAATAGTAATCGTTAAATGAAACATTGATCAAGTTTGAATTTTGACTGCTATTAATTTTGTGGGAAATTTGTGAGAGTGGGGCCAATTTATTTTTTTTCCTTCTTGCCGCGGTTGAGAAACTAAACCAAACAAGATGGCAAGATTAATTAGGTTGTGATATACTAGCATGAAAACTCACTTTGCTATCTCATGTTTTTGATATAAAATCCATTTTATAGTGCAAACTATAAAGTGAATTTTATATGAAAGTCCGGAATTTGTACATGTAAATGTTGTAGCCAATGGCGGACCTACGTGTATGATTGGGGAGCAAGTGCCTCCCCTTGAAATTTGGGTGTTTTTAAAAAAAAAAAAAAATATATATTTTTCCTATAATAAGAGTGGAGCGAAGGGTTAAGAAAAAAGTTAACCAGATCAAAAAGACCTTATCTTGCGTTTCTCTCCTTATCATCTCTCTACCTATCCCTCATCATCTTAATCCGACCCAGTCGAAATCTTGATCCAAGGGCCTGAACATTTTAAAAAAAAATCGACTCTTTACCGCGTGCGGTTTTTTTTTTAAATGTTTTGGGCCCTTGGATCAAGATTTCCTTAGATGATGAGGGAGCCGATAATGAAAGAATCCTCTCCCTTATCTTGAACCAACGTAATTAAAGGGCCCAACGACACTCGAGAGGTGGACCGATGTTGTAGAGAATGGGGCACTTGAATTTGGGATTTTTTTATTTTTTTTTTGTAAAATCAATATATGTTTGAATGATTATCCACTCTTAAATTAAGTACCTACCCTTAATACATCAAGACTACACTTCAAATGGGATTAGGGATGAACGGTTGAATGATGGCTTAATGCCTTATATTGAAAAAAGATGTATTTGATAGTATTGATAATAAGCAAATTATGATAGAATTTTAAAAAATAAGGCCTAGAAGGATGACATTATATTTATTTTTATTAAAATATATTATTTTTATTAAAATATATGTACTTAACTTATTGAGTGCCTACATTTCATTGTAATTTATGTAGCCGCATTTATTTCTAACTCGTACTTAGCCTTGCTTTTTTAAATGACAGATTTGTAAAATAATTGCCTCTCTTATTACATCGTTAGTGTTCACTTGATTTCATAAATATTTTTTTGATATATTTTTTCTTGTTTATATTCTTTTTTTTAATGCATTTAAAAATTTTCCTTAAAAAAAATTTCGGGGGCACTGACCCCGACCAATTGTGCCCCTTCGTAATTTTTGAGGTCCGCTGTAGCCTTATTGTTAGTGCATGCTTATCTGATTGCAAGAACAACCGGGGGAAAAAAAGAAAGAAACTTTAGTTTGTTGGAACAAAATATTAAACGTGAGAACAGCATTATATCATTGACCCAAAAGAAAGTTTAATTAAAAATATTGATCATTAAATTTTGAACTAGAGTAGAGTTAGAAATCAAGGCCGGCCCTTGAAGGGTCAAGGCCCTAAAGGGGTGGTCTTTTTAGACCCTAAGTAAGAAAAACGTCTGTTTTTTAAAGCCTAGCCTGAGAGCATGTTAGGCAAGGTCGGAAGACATTTTTATGAATTAAAATCGGTTAAGTAGTAAATCCGCTTCGGAAGTATATGCCTGGGGGCTGGGAGCAATGTTACATTGGAAGTTTTTTCAGGTTCAACGTTGTCCCAGAAATCTAAAAATATAACAATGTTGTCATTTTTCGTTAAAAAACTAAAGTTGACTATTAAAAAATTGAAGTTGGCCGTTAACTTTTTAGCGAAAAATGGCAACATTACTACATTTTTAGACTTCCAGGGCAACAATTAGACAAAAAAAAAAAATTCCAGCACAACATTGCTCTTTAACGTATAATTCCGGGGTGGATTTGCTACTTAACCCAATTAACATTATTTTTCCTACATTTTTTTTCAAGGAAATATAATTAGTAAAATACAACAATTAAAATTTTAATTCATCAAATAAATGTTGTTAACATTAATGTCTATACAACACCATTAATGCAATAAACAAAAGCCATTAATTCCTTATCAAGAGTAAACTATTGTTCACAAGTAACTCACACAAAGCATAACAAGCTTATCACTATTCAACATAAAAGCAACGATAATCATTTTCATCTTCTTCACCACTATTATCAATTTTAAAGATATTTGATCATCTTCTTAAAAATATCAAGAACATCTACCCAATGCTTTATCAATTTTAAAGATAAAGGGTTCGATTCCTGATTGCTCGTTTGGGGAGGGCTTTACCGTAAACAACTCCTAGGGCGGAGTGGTTGCACACTTTGCCACCATTTTTTGCACACACACAAAAAAAATATCAAGAACATCTTTTCTCACATCATGAATATATCCATAATCTTTATTTGAAAAAAGTAATAAACTAAATCATAAAATTAAAGTACGAGTTATTATATATTTATAATTAAATGGATAAATAATTCTATAACAAATACAAAATACATATAAATTAATAAATTAAATGGTCAAGTCAAATTAACGAAACAAAAAATATATATTTAAAGGGCCTAAGGCCAACACTTTTAGGCCCTCGGCCCTACAAGGCCAACTTCATTTAGAATATCAAATTTATAAGTCCGATTTAATGGGCTTAACCCGATTCCCCGACTTTAAACTAGAGGTGTTGAGATTAAGACGCTCGTTTATTATTTTTTTCTATAAAAAAATTGTAACTCTTTGTTAACATCACTGGATCCAATCTAAAATGATGATTAATATTTCTCAATTTGAAGAAATTCAATTCTGATACAACTACAAGTAGTAATTATTTAATATAAAAAACTATAATATACATACAAACGTTGTTGTGGATTATATGTTATGCTTAATTCTTAAATGATATTGACCCACTTTTTTCGCTGCACCAAGTTTGTCATTGTCATTGTTAATTTTTTAAAAATTTGATCCCAGAATTCATATGGTTTTCTGGCTCCTGCAACCTGACATTCCAATTTTTTTTTCATATAAATATATTGCTTATATAGTGTATACATACTCAATATTTAATATAAAATTGTTAAAAAAGCAGCATTATCCATTAACCTTGTTTAAAATGACTCATCTCTTTTTTTTTATATGACTCATCTCAAATTGTCACGCCAAAACATAAGTTGTTGGATATTATAAACCAAACGGAGAAAGATGGCTTGAACAACTTAGAGCCCGTTTGGGTTAGCTTTATTTTTTACTTAAAAGCCACTTATAAATATAAGCTAAAAAAAAAGAGCTTTTGGAAAAAAAAGCTAAAAGTTTTTTGATGATTATATAAATGTTTTAGCTTAAAAGTTACTTAAAAGCTAAAATTAAAAATAAGTTGTTTGACAAAATTTTTGTCATAACACTTTTTCTAATAAAAATTATCATAAAAGGTATATTACGCGGGGTGGGGTGGGGTGGCTGCCATGGCATGATGGGGGTGGTGGTGATGGCGGGGCGGGCGGTGGCGGGGGCGGCGGCGGTGGGTGGTGGCGGTGGTGGTGGGGGGTGCGCGGTAGTAGTGGTCAATCGAGAGATTACAAGTTTTCTTTCATTCTTTTTTTTTTTTTTAATAAAAAAAAAAGAGCTTATAAAAAAAGAATAAAAAAAAAAATAAGCTCCTATGAGGAGCTTATTTTTAAACTCTTTTTTTTTCATTATAAAATAAGCTCTTATAATTATAAGAGCTTTATGTAAAATCTGTTTGGCCTAACTTATACTTATAAGTGGCTTTTAATAAAAAATAAAAGTTAGCCAAACAGACACTAAAAAGATGTGCTTGACCACTTCAAACACGGGCTTTTTCCTTGGGCCACCTAAATAGTGAAAACACAAGTGTTGAGGGTTTTTTTTTTTTTTGAAAAAAGAACTCTTCCATTTTTCACACTAAATAGAGTTGAGTTTAGCTGAATGAGCTAATTCCTCACAATTTTTTTTTTTCTTTTTCTAGCATGCTTATGTGAAATAACCAGAGCAGCAACTGCAACATACAGAAAGTGGGGAAGAAAAATCACAAGAAAGAAAAAAAAAAGCATATACCCCACAGAGAAGTGAAGATTTCGTAAAGGAGAAAATTTTGGATGCAGAGACAAACATAAAACACTTGAATCAACAACATCAAATGCTGAAAGTGAATGTCTTCATCAGAATCTGGACATGAAATTCTTACATGAGGCTCTTCACATGGAATTACTTGTTGATGGATTGGCAGACTCCATTTCAGATTGTTGTGCTCACATGAAGTCATCCACTCGTGTCTTTATTTGATCATATATATAGCATACATTTCTGAAATGGATTAAACAAACAAGTGCCCAAAATTTTAAATAAATAAATAAATAAATATATATATATATATATATATAAACGTCAAGTCTTGCTCCAACTATATATAATTTAAAACTATGATCAAATAAGATAAGATCGCCAAAAATTTATTGTAACACTTACAAAGGGATCAAGGGAGGCCAATATAATTTCTTTATCCCAACCAAACACGAATTGAGCGACAGAGAGAGAAAAGACATAATCTCCACAATGAAGAAATTAAATTATTATATCATGTTATGTAGTTGTTGGAAGTTGGAGTACAAGAATCTGCCTCATAATCCTAACTGTACCAGCCGTGGTAGGATATCTGGGATATATATATATATACCATAATTCTCTGCGAAGTTTGGTTCAGAGAAGCAGCATGAGAGCCTCCAATATACAAATAACAAATGACAAGAAGGAATAACAACTTCATCGCCAATAAATTATTCAGATGATGTATATATTCAAAATAAAAGTTAGTTGACTTTTTTGGAGAGATTAAGGAAAAATTACTTTAAAGTATTTTTATTTTTATTTTTTTCTTCAATCTTATTAGTTTGAGTAATAAACTAATATATAATTAAGAATATTTAACATAAACCCTTATTTAGAATTTATGGGAGGGGGGCACCATTGGGGGATCGGGGCGAACCCAGGAATTTATGGGAGGGGGCACCATTGGGGGGCGGGGTTCGGCCCCCCCAAAATTTTTTTTTTTTTTTTTTTTTTTTTTTTAAAGCTTTAAATGTATTAAAAAATAAAACAATTTAAAGGGAAAAACAAGACTAAAAGATCTTGTTAAAAATAAGCAAAATTTGGACACCATATATTTTAATAACAAAAGTATATTACAATAAAAACAATTACAATGTCATCCTTCTAAGCCTTATTTTTTGAAATTCCATCATAATTGCCTCATTATCAATACTATCAAATATATCTTTTTCAAAATGAGATATATAGGCGTAAACATGAAGAGCACCACCACTCACTATACAAGTCAAACCCCAAGCAAAGATAATTGGAATGATAAAATTTGAAAGTCCTTAAGAAAAGTATAATTCAATAAAAGGGTAATCACACATAGGAGACGCTATGAAAATTCAATATGAAATAGCTTGCACAACGTTGATGACAACTATAATATCTAATAAAAAGTATCAATTTATCAAGTGTTTCCAGAGTGCAGTGGATTAGTAACAATTCAAGTGGTTATCAAGAGTACTTTAGGAATTACATCATCTAGGGACAAAGAAATAGAACAATCAGTTTTATTACATAGGTATTCTTTACATAAGAGCTAAGGGTATGTTTGGTTGGGGGGGAGGGGAAGGGAGGAAAGGAAGGGGAGGAAAATGGAGGAAAATATTAAAAGGGGAGAAAATTTTTGTGGGCCCCACCACAAATAACTTTTCTCTCTCTCCCATTTTCTCTCCCCCTCCCCTCCCCCTCCCCCCCCCCCCAACCAAACATACCCTAAAAGTTACGATAAATAAAGTTGAGACACCTATAATATTATGAAGTAACACAAATTTGAGTAGTCTGATCTGAATATTTTCTCACCCCCACAGGATATTATGGCCACCAGAGTATCACATGATAGAAAGACTTTTTTTTTTTTTTAAAAAAAATAATTAATTAATATTTTAAATATAAAAAAAAAAAAAAAAAAAAAAAAAAAAAAGAAAGAAATTTCAGGGGGCACGTGCCCCCTCCTTATTACCTGCGTCCGCCGATTCATATATACAATTGGACAATGATTATTGGACCACATTGATGAGTTGTTGGGGGAGCAAAATAGAACCTCAGGACGACGACGTGATTGCAAGAGCCAAAAGATGAGCAATCTTAAGACCAAAATATATATCACCAAACAAGGTTGTACATGCACCATTCATCATGGACCAAAATTATGATATGAGTGCGTACCATAATTTTGTTAAGAAGTACTACTGAACATGTGAGAGTGCTCTGTATCGAAGAGCTTTATTGGAAGTTTACCTGTAACCTTTGAGAGGATGGAGAGCCCACAGAACCAGTGCCTGCACCAGATCCTAGAGTGAAACCTATTCGTATTGTTATCATGCGACCTCACTAATTCGCCTATGTACACACACACACACACACACACACCTCCACTTCACTCAGCTCATCACTGCTTTTCACCTTCTGTTTCATCTAACTTCCATGATTATATTGCTCATACTCTTCTTCAACGAGTCCTTTACTGGGAGACACTATTTGCTCCATTGGTATATATGCAGCTTAATGGCAACTTCTGACGTGGCACCATATGTAAGAGATAGAAAACGAAGAAACCCTAGTAGTGGTCCCATGTCAAGTGCTCTCACGTTTGGACCCAATTAAAGCTTGGTTTTGTCACTGCCAGAGTTTCAATGACAATGCATATTTCAAAACCTTAGGGGGATGTTATTGTGCTAATGGCCACCTTCAACAGGTCAGGCAACGAAGCTCAGTGAAGTTCAGCTGTTGTACTTGTACGTACCATGAAACGACTTCGTTGTTGTCGTCGTTTGGTGCTGGACTTTTTCCCTCTTCACATGACAGCAGAATTGTGTGAGCCAGAGATTTACAGATATGCTTTGTAACTTTTTCTTTATATATAAATTTTAGGAAAGGGGTTAGGTTCACCCACAATCCAAGCAGGTAGAGGCTGAAATTTGGAAATTTCGGTCATGAGATCTTGTGAGAAAGACACACGCTCCACCTCTACCAACGTCTCCATTTTTTTCCTGCGCCTGGATCGCTCCCCGCGCCTTGACCAACATAGAGATTTACAGATATGCTTTGTAACTTGTTTTTCTCTCTCTGTCTTTTTTGTCATGTAAGGCCCATTTAGGTCCTTGTAGTTGTACGAATTGGACCACAAGTCGTTTGTTTTCTTTAGCTTTCTCGGTGCCGTCTGTCTCCCTTAGTTTTTTCCTGTAGCTATATGGTCCAAAGCTAGTCAATAGGATTCAAATCCATTAGACGGTAATAATAAATACAAAAAATGTGTAATTACAGTCATTGTTTTATTTTTAACCATAATGTCCAAAAAAAATTACCATGCTCTTTAATTAAGATGTCATCTAAGTTTTCTTCATATTATCAACTGGTAAGATGCACTGTGGAATTAAGATGGAAAATATATATATATATATATTACCCTCCTCAGATTATTTTTAACATAAAATTGTAAATCACATTAATAAATGGTGAAATAAAAATATTGACTCATATTGCATACTTTAATTATATAATATTTTTCAAAATATATACTTCCTAAATGAATTCATTATATAGTGTTCATAAATCGATCACTTTCAAACATAATGAGTGTAGTTCTGTTTTTGATAATATACTATAAGTTTGAGTTGTGGCAATTTTTGGTTTGGAATTTACATCAAAGATAGCGAATTAACTCAGCTTTTTTACCTCTTCTAAATCATATATGCAATATTTATAAAGATATAAATTTATTTCAGAAAAAGTATACACTATGAATAATTAGAGAGCACTGCAATAAGTTCTCTGTAATTCTGGTCCATATAGGCGGAGTCTAAAAGTTAAATAAACTATATTATTCATGATTTTAAAATAGTAGTGCCACTTATTATATTTAATATTATTATGGATATTGATATTTTGGAGATGATTGGTATAGTAGTGCATATAATACTTCCTCAGAAGATTACATATAATTTTTTATTTTATTTTATTTGAGCCCTGCCCCACTTGATAAAAAAAATCTCATAGTATATATAAAACTGTAGGTAAAGCATCGACCATCCAGAAAAAGTCCTAATAATCAAAGGAGAAGAAATTATGATGTATCCACTTGCTTTTATTTCTATATTGATAAAGTGGGGACAAGGGTGGGGTCCACTAGGCCCCTGTTAGAACCGCCCTATGATCTTCCGCTGGAGAAGAATTTCTTGAGCAAAATTAGAGGTCACTCGAGCCTACGTGCACACTTTCTTTTTTAATTTTGGATTTGGATAATGTAAAATAGGTCAAAATTCAAATACACAGTGCCCATTTCCATATCAGATTTTCAAATTTTGCTTTGTGCCACCGCCAACCTCTTTGTGTTTTTCAGGTTACGTCTACCTTTATAATACTTGCCCGCCACCACCATGAAACCCTAGCGATATACCTCGCTTCCCTATTGTGGATCACTTGTCATCATCTATATATAATTAACAAGCAATCCCTGCCTCCCAACATATATACAAGCGCAGAGAGAGAGAGAGTCGAAGGAGAGACGATGAGGAGCCCAAGAGTGAAAGGGCAGATCACGCCATGTTGTAGCAAGGTAGGGATAAAGAGAGGGCCTTGGACGCCGGAGGAAGACGAGGTCTTGGCCAATTTCGTCAAGAAGGAAGGCGAAGGACGGTGGCGCACCCTTCCCAAGCGGGCGGGACTGCAGCGCTGCGGCAAGAGCTGCCGTCTCCGATGGATGAACTATCTCCGTCCCTCCGTCAAGAGAGGTCATATCGCTCCCGATGAGGAAGATCTCATCCTTCGCCTTCACCGCCTCCTGGGCAACAGGTAATTAATCAATTAATCAACAACCACACTTATACTAATTAATTAATCCTCTAGTAATCTCTTCGTTTTTAGGGTTTTACTGTGTGTGTGTGTGTGTCATCTTGTTCCCATGTTTTTTATAGGTGGTCTCTGATAGCTGGGAGGATACCTGGGAGGACCGATAACGAGATCAAGAACTACTGGAATACCCATCTAAGCAAGAAGCTTATAAGTCAGGGAATAGACCCGAGGACTCACAAGCCTTTACTCTCTTTCCACAATAATTCCAAAACTCATGAATCCAATAATCCTGATCAATCATCTGCACCACAGATTAACGGTGGCTGCAGCCAGCAAAATCAGACAAATAATGTTATCCAAATCAACAGTTCTGTCGTCACTATTGGGAATAATTCGGGAACAGCGAGTAGCGGCAAAGTGGCGGCAAGTCTTGAAGAAAATGGGGTTGAGGTTGAAGCAGAGGTTGATGACAAGATTATGGGGGAAGAAGATGATACCCTATCTTCGTTTCTGGAATCTTTGATCAACAACAACGACAACCAAGTACTTGGGAATCAACAGTCACAGGACCTCCACGTGTTTCCTGCTCCACCACCACATCCAACAATGGCTTCTTCTTCTTCTTCCCACCAATTTTTCGATCTTTCCTTCTGGGAATCTGAATTCCAGAGTTTCGGAGGAGATCATCAACAGTATGGTTACCCTTTCAAGTAATCATAATCACTCGCTATACTTGTGATGAGTCAGCATATATATGCGGGTAATATATATGTATATGCTATAACTAGCTAGTACATATATATGCTTCATTAATTTGTTCAACAACAGTATGCTTTGGTTTCTTATTGTGTTTGGGTATATATAACTATATAAGAGTCCTGTTCCATATATATAGGGGACGAGCCAATCTGGGAAATTGTATTTTGTAAGACTGTTGGTGCAGAACCTCCAGTTATATCGTACATATATATCATCCCACAGTCTCTTAATTGCTGTAACGATTGTGTAAGGCCTCTGCTTCATTAAATTCTTGTATTGTAAAAGTACATTCCACATATTTAATTAGCATTTTAAATATTACTACTATACTGGCCAGTAGATTTTAATTTCCTTGCTTTTCTGGCCCCCCGTTGGGTATCTATAAAATCAGTGTCTTCAGGAGTTAGCCTTGATATGCAAAATTAAAGCCATACATATACGACGGCTAACCATTTCATTAATTAAATTCTATATCTAATATTTCATGACACTTCATGGTTCTTCGTCAACTTTCGACTACGTACGTAAGTGGGTATGTGTCTGTGAGTGTTGATTCTAGAACTAAAAGGAGAACAAGGGGATCCCCTATAATAAGGATGATCATAATAACCCAGATTTGTTGATTACTCCTATTAGAGAGGGATATAATTATATATGAAAATTGTGAATCATGAACTATATACAAACTAGAAAATTCTGCTCCTATATATGAACATGTTTTATCAGACAATATAAGTAATGAAACCCCCCACCCACAGAGGCTTTTCGCATTCCCAGTGTGGGACGCTAATGTATTCGCCGACTATATATATATATGTATCATTGTTCTTGATCAGTGGCTATAATCCCACAAATCAACACCACCCTCTGCCATGTGAATGTGAAATATTTATGGCGCGAGCATTTCGTTTGTGTGCGTGTGTGTATTCTCCAATATTTATGTATGAAATGTTTTATTTGATATCTCCAAACACAGATATTAAATATTGAAGAAACTAACAAAAATATTTCAAGGCTGCAAATATATAATTTGGGAATTATCATGTAATGTCTATTATATATGTATGTATCTAGTATACAAGAGTTGAGTTTCTCTCATCATCTCTTATAATTTTTAAATCATGTACATTCAATTGATTTGAAAGGTCACAATACGATTTTAACTTTTCTCTTATATTTCTAGTCAACGGCCTAGATGGGTTGACGAGAGATAATAAGAAAAAATAATGGGGAGATCATCTTCTTCTTTGGTATACAAGTGTTTGACACAGCATTTATATTACGCAATAGCTAGCCTTTCTAAACATAGAAAACAACTTTGTAGAAATCTCGTGTTTTCCCCTTTTATGTGTATGTTGTTGTTGACTGCTGTTTGAGGAGATAGTATGGCTGTACAGAAGTGGAGCATCTGAATTATAAATAAGAGATTTATTTCGCTTAAAGATATTAGCTGATTTATTTATGTTTTAACGGTTTAATTTGTATAAAAGGATATTGTTAATTGAGACTGATATGCAAAAAATAACTCAATTATAATATCCATTTAGATATTTTGCTCGAATGGTATTACTCCCTTCCATCGATCCCTAGAATTTTCTGTAAGTTTCATAGTATGTATAACACGCTTTGTCTAACACATTAATTTTTTCTAGCAGTATATCCCACTGATTACTTCCCTAAAAAAAAATTGAATAGAGACATATGACATATAGGATCATGTAAAAAACACACAATAAATTTGAAGTTCTTTTCTTTTAAGTTTCAATGCATATATGAATAAATGTTCGATATTTTGTTTTAAAAAATGCGTAGGTAAAAAAGGTCTATCGATATTTCATTTTTTTCTTTAATCAATATATAAACTTTTTAATGAAACTCATTCCAACTACGTACGTACTAGCTAATTAGACCACACATACATCTAACGATTTTACTTGCAATCTTGCACGTCAGTTAACTATATGTAATAGAGTAGTATGAAAGCAGGCATGCACAGGGGGCGATATTATTCTCACGTTTGAAGCCGAACCAAGAAGTAAACACATTGAATTTGATTTCAGTACTAAGAAGTCTCCCAACTCATCAGATTTAGATCGTTAGATCTAATTTGGACAATTTATATCTAAGTTTAACTGTTATTGATTTTTTTAATAAAAAGTAGTTTAATTCATATAAAATTTTAAAATAAAGATGATCGTTTAACTACTATTGATTTTTCTAATTTAAAAAATCATACTTAAATATCTGGATATTCCAAAATCATATCTAAACATCCAAGATGTGGAGGTTGGGAGAGCTAAACACAATATTTAGTATTGAAACCAAAGTAAAAAACATTGACATCTTTATATGTGTCCATATCTTCGTGAAAGTCGCACGCAAAACAAATTCAGTGATCATATCATTCTCATCGATCATAAGCGTGAGTGCGTTAACTTCTCTCTGATCTGCCGTAAACGATACCAATCGAAACAAATTAAATGATGCATGTAATACTACTTTGTGTTTGGGATTATGTTTGGAAGTCTAGACTGCATCTCAACGGCCAGAAACTACTTTTTGACATCTTTTGATGTTAAGATTAGCTTTATGTTTGTTTTTTTAATTTGACTTTTAAAGAAAAAACTGCTTTAAATTATAAGCTAAAATTTTTTGTTTTTGACTTTTCCGTTGTAGAGAGAGCATAAATTAAATATCTTATGAAGAGAAGATATTGATTCCCATCTTCTTTTTCAAACTAATCCAAACATAAAGGTGGGAAGGCGGTGCGAGCTGAAAAAATGGTAGGAGTAAAATGAATTGTTTTTATAATGCAAATAGGCTTCGACCACTGTCAATTTACACGTAAATCATATTTACAATCTGACTTTTATCCTATCTTAAGTTTACAAAAGTCATATGAAAAAAAAAAAAAATCACTTCCACCGCCACCGTTAAGCCAAACAGGTTCTAAATCACATTATACAATTTAACTTTTACCCTGTATTACACAAAAATCATATTGAAAAAAAAAAAAAAAACTGTTTCTGCTACCTCTAATCCAACATGTGTAAACTAAACATGCTAAAGATCATACACATATGTATAAGTGAATGTTAAAAGATCGAATGGAGAGATACATACCAGGAAAACAGAGAGAGAGCTGAGCTGAAAACAGCAAGAAAGTTGGAAGAGAGAGAGAGAGAGAGAGAAGTACAGGAGTTGGGAGTGGGGAGTGGGTAGCTGATCAGATTTAAATTTGTAGAATGAAAAGCCGTCTGTTGGAGGGCACGTGATCATATAGAGCAAACACAGCCAATTACCGAACATTCTAAAGCAACCAACTCAGTGGGAGATAGAGAAAGAGAGGGGCGTGCGTGGTTTGGTACTTGGATCCATCGGTTTCTCATCTGGTGGACCTAACCTGATTTTTTTTTTTTTTTTTTTTTTTTTTTTTTTTTTTTTTTTGATAAAAGAGAGACTTAACCTGATTTTGAACTACAGGGACAAGGTTCCTGATTTTTTATATCAGAAAAAAAGGTTCCCATATTTTATTATCTTAATGGGCTTTCTATGGCGGCTAGGCCCAAATCCCAATACACGAGTTTGACCCCTTGAATTGTTTGTCTATGAAGCCTAGTCAAAGGCTGCGGACAACAACGTTTGTGTTGTGCTCCTGGTTTATTAAGTACTGTTTTTTTTTCTCTCCCAATTCTCTGTGTCTCTTCTCTGGCGCCATGGATCGTCTTCCCTCCTACTCTTCTCAGAGAGGCTCACAGAAGGGCTTGTTCTTGAAGCTCAAACCCACATGGCTGGCTCTTTTGTCCTCCTATTTCTTCTTTCTCTTCTGCTTTTACTCAATCTCCAACTTCTTCATCCCTCTCCTACACCCAACCCCATCTGATTTATTCTTGGAATCGCCACCGTCTGAGCTTCTTCCTCACCCTTCTCCGACCACTCTTCGTCTCATCCAAACCTTACACACAAATGCTTCTCCCTCCTTAAACTCTGTTGCTTCCGAAGAGGCTGTCGAAGAAGCTTTTAAAAGTCAACGAACCACCGGTAGGCATATTGTATTATTATTTTCATTATCATTCTTTGCTTCCATATATTATTCCAATCAGGAACTTTCGTGTTCGTAATTCTTCTGTGACTCGCTACATTTTCAACATCAATTGGCTGGGTTTTCATTTCGTGATTAATCCTTCTGGCGAAAGAAGTCTTGATCCATTTTGTTTCAGTTTGATTTTTTTTCCTTCAGGTTTCTTGTTTCTAAAGTTATCATAATATATTATGGTCATCAGAGCTGTGCAATATGCAAGGGCTGGAACCCAAAGGTCTCAGACTTATGCATTTGGGTATCATTTTTGCGACAAGCTTTAATTTGTTCCAATGATTCCGGTCACAATTTATCACCAAAAAATGATTTTGTATCATAAACGAGCAATACTCCATTACACGCGTATTAAGTATTTTTCAATTAAATTTTCTATCTAGTTTGAAATTTTGACCAACTAGCTGGTTAAGAGAATAGTAGAGACAGCTTTCATTTACAAAGAATGTAAAATTAATATAAGATCTGCAATACAAAGAGATGATATCTTATAACCAGACAAATTAGAAATTCTTAGGTGGTGTCAACTTTTGCTTGCTTGTAGTGGACTAAAGTCCACAGGTTAGCTTTTATGAGGTTATTCCAAGATCATTTCTGTCCATAACTATTGTGCCCAGCGGCTGAAAGTAGATTGTAATTGACCATGTTTGTATTTGTATGGGTGATTCCATGGCAAAGTTGACTAGTTTTAAATTTTAACTAATCTTGAAGGTGAGAGAGAAAGTGAGAAGAAGGACGTGTATCATGAGAGAGACATGTTTATGGAAGACTACGAAGAAATGAAAAGAAGCTTCAAGATATACGTGTATCCTCACAGCAAGGACGATGCTTTCGCCAATGTGCTGTTGCCGGCAAATGAAGAACCCGGCGGCAACTACGCCAGTGAAAGCTACTTCAAGAAGGCTCTCATGAACAGCCAATTCATCACACACGATCCAGCAAACGCAGATCTTTTCTTCATGCCTTTCTCCATTGCGAGCCTGAGGCACGACCGCAGAGTCGGCGTCGGAGGAATCCAAGGCTTCGTTAGAGACTACATTCGCGAAATCAGTCACAAGTATCCCTACTGGAACCGATCCGACGGGGCCGATCACTTTTACGTCGCCTGTCATTCTGTGGGAAGAACTGCCATGGAAAAAGCTCCCCAAGTGAAGTTCAATGCCATCCAGGTTGTTTGTTCTTCTAGTTATTTCTTAACTGGCTATATTGCTCATAAGGACACCTGTCTCCCACAAATTTGGCCTCGAAAAGGAAACCCTCCTAACCTTGCTTCCTCAGACAGGTACGCCTTCAACCTAACATGAATTTCATTGGACTATATATCTCTGCTCCACAATTTCTTCACTTTTCTGATTACTTCCTTAATATGATTTCAATTGGTCAATAAGAGCATACACTTATTTTGATTTGTTGCTGGTTAACAATGTCGCAGGAAAAAGCTGGCCTTCTTTGCGGGAGGAATGAATTCCCGAGAACGAAAACAGCTGGTGAGAACATGGGGAAACGACTCTGAAATATTTGCTCACGCTGGACGACTAAAAACACCTTATGCTGATGAATTATTAGGAAGCAAGTTCTGCTTGCACGCTAAAGGCTATGAAGTGAACACGGCTCGTATTGGAGATTCTATATATTATGGTTGTGTTCCTGTGGTTGTTGCTGACTACTACGACCTCCCATTCACCGACGTGCTTAACTGGAACAGCTTCTCTGTGGTAGTGAACGCCATTGATATACCTTTGCTGAAGAAGGTGCTCAAAGACATCAGTCCTGAGGAGTACCAGAAGCTACACAGCAATGTGTTGAAGGTGAGGAAACACTTCAAGTGGCACTCATCCCCTGTCGATTTCGACGCTTTCTACATGGTTATGTATGAATTATGGCTTCGACGAAGTTCTATTAAATTTTCATTGTTGTAGACAAAATTGCTTAGTACATCATGGATGTATAGAGGAAGAAGAGAGAGAATCCATCAATGTAGCTACAAATAATAAGAAATGATGCTTCTCTCCCTTCTGGGTGCACATATTTAAATAGACGTGTACGAGTAAAAAAGAGGGAATCTGTCAATGAAGAATAATACATCACGCTTCTTTCATTCCATCAATGATCCACATGTGTGTGTGTGTGTGTGTGACTTGTGATTGAAATTAAAGGAAATGAAACAGGCAAGAACATGAATTATATAGCGTGAACAAAATGCTAATGAATAAATGAATTCAATCGTTTTGTCTCCAACATTGTACAACTCAATTTTGTTACATGCTTGGCACCAATATCCATCCACCGGAAAAGAACGAAGGGCAGTTTGAAACACGCACAAATAAGAATGATCAATAAAAAAAATCAGCTTGTGCCGGGGACTATTTACATAACGTAAGAGTTAACTAAGCACCCTTCTTGTTAACCCAAGGTTTGATGACGGCAACGACAATGATTATGACAACAATAAGGAGTATAATGATTGCCATGCACATCCATTTTCTAGAATTCTTTTGAAGGCTTTTGGCTTTCGTGAGGGCAGTGTTGCCTTGCTGCACGTGATCTACTGCAGTTGACACCTAAATGGAAATAACAGCAAAATAATAGTATCAACATCAGCAGTCCATGTGATTTTCTTTTCCTGATTAAAGTTCTATTTCAATGACTGCCTTGTATCCAAGAGAGTGTTCAAAATACCTGTGATTCTATATTGTCCAGCATGTCCCCCTGTGCATCCACTAGCACTGCTATGTCCATGAATATCTGCAGATACATAGAATCTTTCAATATCATCGTCCAGATTTCATGTCTCTTACTCATTTTGTGTGAGAGTGTGCCATGATATATCCAAGGACACTTCCTTTTTTTATCTTTTTTCCTTCTTTGCCCCCTAAATTGTTCTTCAATTACATATCTCTCGAAAGAGTTATGTAGCCTTTGATATATTTTACGGGGACTATGGATAAAGCTTTATTCACAAAAAGTGCCAAAATAAATAAGGTTCATATGAATGCAATACTCCAAACTAAGTTCATCAGCACTGCTAATAAGCAGACTGCTATATTATTACACTAATTTGATCAATCAAAATGGATTGATTAAATACCTGTTGCAATTCAAGAAGTTTCCTCTCAACATCTCTGACTGCTTCATGCCGTTCTTGAATTTCTGCCAGGGTGTCTATTATCTGCAAAGATAACTAAAATGTAAGAAACCAGGGCGGGGTGATACTGGGTATTGCCTTCCAAGGAATTTCAACAACAAAATTTCATCCAGCCCCCAGACACTATATGGAGAGGTGTATGGAATGTTAACATTCAGACTGTAAGATTAGAGATCTTGGATAGGGACTTGAGGAGGGAGTAAAGGCAAAAACCACACAAAGGAGAATAGACAAACCTGGCCTCTTCCTTGTTCCTGAATAGCCTTCTGGAAAATTTGTTCACTGTCTCCTGTCTCAATTAATCTATCAATTGTCTGCACAATGTTAAATAATTATAAGAATAGCTTCAAAAAGACATATTCTTCGAGTAAAGCAAAAACTTAGAATATGAAAAATACCTCCTCATCAGCCCTCGTGCCAGTTACTGACAATCACATGACCAAATGGAAAAAAAAAAAAACAAAAAAAGAACTATATCAAGGAAACCTGTGTGCATCAAACTGCAGATGGTTAAACTCAACAAGTAACAAGTAGAAATTCAAACCTGTATAGACGCGTCTCTCAACAACCTCACGATATTCTCGATGGATAGCTTCCCGCAGGACCTGCAAAGATTTTTTAAATAAGTTAGATTAAAGAACAAAATCTTGTTCATTTAAAAATATCTCACAAAAATATTAAGATCAATCTACCTGAAATTCAGCAATCTTGTCCTTCAGCTTCTTTCTCAAGGCGCTGCAATAGAATGCAATCCAAGAAGTCATGAAAGATCATGCAAAATCTTTTTCATTTTAAACAAACATAATGCAAAATCCCAAAATGGTTGCCTTAAACATGAAATATTGATTTCCAATAATATCTTGTAATGATAATTTTAAGTAAAACTTTCAGTCTCAAGAGGGTATGATTAAGCAGTGAAGGAACTTGTACCGTGAATGGTTGAAGAATCATGAAAGATCAGTGTACTAATAAAAATGTATACTCTACCATATATGCCATGCAATCCCAAAATCAACTTAGTTTTCTAAGGCATGAGTCAATGAAAATGAAAAATAAAAATTCAGATCATGACTTACGTGGTTGTTGCTGTTCTAGACCGGTCAACTCCTGATCCCTTTCCACACCCAGGCTTCTGTCTATTTGCCAAATTCTGTGACACATGATGAGTTATAAAAGGAGGCAAGGGAGTTCATAGCTAGAATCAAGGTATCAAACAAAGCACAGAAAGATAAAAAATAAAGATCTCACTTCTCACCTCTTTGTCAAGTTCTTCAATTTTCGTCTTGATATGGTGGGCAATTTTCTTAACCTCATCAACATCTTTCTCCATTCTCTGCTTAATAGCTGCAGAGGAATATTGGATCAAGCAGAATTACTGAGTGCATATAAATAATAAGTCTAATACTACGAACTTTATCTGATCACACAATATCACCAATCTTTTAAGTCTACTTCTTTATCAAGTAAACTGTTCTCTTCTGTTTTCTATTTATTACTCCCTCCGGTCCTAATTAGAGAAACACATTTTGGGAGTTAGTTTTGGTTTTAATTATAAGAGCAAGTTTTAACTTTTGTCAATTTTTTCCTATAATACCCCTATTTAGTGTACATGGATCCCCTAAGGCATGGATATATATATATATACCGCGATATAAATGATACTCCCTCTTCTTTCAAATATAAGATAAATTTGATTTTTTAAGAAATTAAAGAAACAAATTCAATTAATTTAAAGTATTTATATTTGTCTTTTTTCTCCAAACTATTTTGTCTAACTTATAAATTAATATATAATCTAAACTTATAAATTGATATATAATCTAAGAATAAATAACATATGATATGATTAAGTAACTTATTTAACTTTTTTAATCTCTCATAAGAAAATCAATTATATTTTATATTTGGGATTAGAAGTAGTAATAGTTTTGAGAAACTCAGGGGTAATGGGAATGGGAAACACAGGAGATGAAGTTGAATAGGACCACGTAGGGTTAGGATTTAGTTGAAGCATGTATATATCTGTGTGTGTGTGGTGATGCATGATGTGCCCCTTTATTATCAAATTATACCTCCAATTTACATATAGAGTGGTACCACAAGTAATTTTGCATTGATGTAATTGTCAATTTTAAGCAGAGATATTTTCGGAAAATAATTATAATTAACTAATTTAACTTCTCTCCTTAATCTCTCCAAATTCTGGTAAATAGTTTCTCTAATTAGGACCGGATACAACTAGGCTTCGGAGTTACTTTTCCTCTTATATGAGCCACAAAGGAGCAATGGTTTGCATATTTGCACACATACCGCACCATATTATGTAAATGATTAATGATTAATTTTAATCATCAAGTTGCCAAATTGCAGATACTATGGGACAAGGCTAGGACTCATCAATTCCTCTTTTAATATTCTAGATTGATCACATAGAACAGGTCATTGAGGCAGTTTTAACAACATAAAGAGATGAGGAAAAACGAAATGGAGAAAAGACTTTGGGGTGTTGGGAAATACTAAACAGCATTTAGGCAACGGAAAAGATAACAATGTAAACTAGGTTGGACTTACTTTTCATGGCAGGAGCCTTGGTAACAGCTTTGGACTGCTCATGGGCATCCTGCATAAAAGTTTAACACTAACATTATCAGAGTGCTTGTCTAGTCTAGTTCAGAATATAGACAGTCAACTGCAATAAAATAATTAGACGTGAAACTACCAAGTCGGAAGTTTTTTCTTTTGTACTTTGGAAGATTGAAAAAGAAAATCCAAATGCTGTCATTTCACTGTCCTCTTTTCCTCTCTTGCCCAAGGAAATTGCAAATAAATTGTTCATTCTGACATGTTTGTTATGTGTCGCAAAAACTAAAGTACTAGAAGAGCTCTATAAAATTGCAATCCTAGGCTTCCCACAAGTGATCGTTATGACCAATTTTCCATCACTACTGTTTTTACAGATTGATTGACCATGGGTGAACAACCTAGCTCACCCAAACGATGCATATTACACTAAAATCAATACCATGCCTCTAACTCCAATTCATTCATGTATCATATTTCAGTATCATTACAAACATTAAAATCTGTGGAGTCAAGAAAAATAAACTCAATAATCAATACATGTTCATACATAAGGAGGACAGCAAACAGTGGCCAGGTGATTGAGAGTGGAACAACTATACCTGGAGCTTTTTTAGAAGTTTATCCAGCTTTGCATATTGCTTCTCAAGCTCCTGAACCTGGAAACCATAATTCACAGAAACATTCAATTTGAGACATGCAAAATCACTTACCATATTTTATTTATATTTTTTCGTGAAAAATGAAATTGACATAAATAAAATGCACAAGATTAATTAGTTGGCCTAAAAAAGCACAAAGAATCAAAAGAATATAGATGAGATGATGCAATAGAACATGCTAATTAGAGGCTTGTATATATTTAATAAATTTATAATACCTTTTTGAAGAAGTTATCCAAGCCCGTGTCTGCTGAATTCATTGCATTTGCCCCTAGCTCAATATCTCCACCACCATTACCTTGCTCACGAGGGATCTCAAATGAATCCTACAAAGAGATCCAATCATCAGCATATATGACTCAAATGTAAGCAACAGAACTGGAGAATGGCCACACTAGATTATGAAGTGCCCATTCTTATTGCTGCTGCTATCTGCACGTCCTAGTAAACTATCAGACACTACAGTACTACAATATGCCGTATCACTGAAGCAGGCATTTATCTAGCAAAAATGTAAAATTTAGAGCACCGAGAACCATTTTGTCTCAAGAACATTTAGAGCACCGACAACCATTTTGTCTCAAGAACATTGCAGTTATTTCACATCAACACATGTCATGAAGGTACCCAACTCTAATTCAAAGGATGAATATTGTTACTTGACCAACCATCAGGAGAAGCAAATATTTTGTGGAGCAATTGTATTCAGTTTTTCTTCCCCCATAATCCTCAGTTTACAAATTTGAGCTATGGATCTGATTGTATTCAGTACAGGATATAGGAAATAAAAGATTAATATGCAGTCTGGTCTACAAATTTGAGCTATGGATCTGATTGTATTCAGTACAGGATATAGGAAATAAAAGATCAATATGCAGTTTCCCTATCCGATGAAGTTTCTATGTACCAAAAAAGGAGGTCAATTATAAAACACTTACATTACCTCAAATTGAAACAAATAATTCAAGCAAAAAGCACCAATTTAGTTGCCAAATAAGTCAACCTTCCATTTAGTTCCAAAATTTTATTTTGGTTCAATATCATCCGCAAAGTTCCAGAAAAGCTGTTTCATTATCAATTCCCCTAACTCTTGTCTAATGTTTCTTAATTCCACCAATGGAATGTGGCTCATACATGGTTTAACGGGTTGAATGAAGATGCTAACAGGGTAAATATTTGACGGCTCAGATCTAAATCAAACAGAAAGACCAATCTTGAACTACATCATAGTGACCAACAGTTTTTAACCTGTGATCTTCAGCATTAAGCCTATACAGCCACGCTGGACACTTCAGATAATGGGGTTAGCATAGATAGGCAAAGGACGATATTGAACCTTTCTTAAACTTTGATGGATATATTGAACCAAAATAAATGTCCGGAACTAAATCAAGATCTGAGAAAATTTAAGGAGCTAGAAGTGTGCTTTTGTCAAATATGACATTTTCTTTAATGTATGTTTAAATCTAACATTTTTTTACCTTTTTAGTATGTTTGAGTAGAGGAAAATCAATCAAAGGCAAAGGCATGCCAATGAACGCATCTGTGACATGACTTGGAATACATCCGCAACCCTCTCTCGCATATGGCCACGATTTAAAACCAACGTAACTCTATGAAAAGAAATGTAATTCCAAAAATGACTTTTCCTCCTCTAGGAGGCTTTTGTTCTTCTCCATGGCCACATTTGAAAAATTTCCTTCTCTCTGAACTTGAAATGCTACAAAGTTGCCAAGCACGAGCATATTATCTAAAACCCAGATCAAAGTTCATTATCCAGGTAATCGCTTATTCCGGACGAGCATACTAGAATGCCGTAGTCGTAAGCCAAATCAAATCATTTGACATTTACACAATATCGGAACTTCAGTCCAAGTAACGAAACTCCAATTCCTAAAATCTGATGAACAAGATAGAAAAGACCTCTGAATTGGTAGATCGACTTGGGAAAAGTATTTGAAGTCCATCACAGTTAGCCAACAGCTGCGTATTTCCGCAGGGAACATATAAACATCAAATCAAACTATTCAGAATTCGCAATCTCCAAATTCCTACATTTTCAAACCTTTTCTCCGGAAGAGAGCGGAAAGACTTATGCAGACGGGGAACTAAAACTCGCATCCAGATTGTCCAAAGCGCGGCAAACAAAAAATGAAATATCCCACTATAGCCAATACTAGATCAGCATGTGAGACCAGAACAAAAACACCCAAATAGATCCCAACAAACAAGAAGACTCCGTAAATCAACAATGGCGAAACAAGAAAACAACTTAAAGAACAATACATTACCGTAAGAAGATCGTTCATTGTGGGAGAGAGCTAAAAAATTTCAAGGGTGAAACTTTATCAAAGGTGAGAAGATAATAATCGATAGCTGGTAATGGCCTGGTGATGAAGATACCAGGCCTTGGAATTTGCAGAGAGAAAGAGTAAAGTGAAGGAAGGAGCGCAGTTTTGGTTTTCTTTTTAATCTGATGAGTTGGATACTTGGCATGGAATTGGGACCACCACCAAGACAGACAGACAAGATGGAGCGGAGACAGCTTGGAAGCAATTTTCTTCTTCCGGAAAACGTTGAAAATGAAATAATATCTTTTTTAAATTTACCGATCTTAATAAAATAATCAATTTATAGCTGTGAGTGGGGACACTGGTTGTGATTATAATTTTAATTCAATAATTTTGGAACAGTTTTAGCGTTTATTAAATCAAGAGGACTTGATGCAGTGTTATTTAATTGAAATTGACTGATAATTGAATTGACTTGATAACTGACGTCAGTCTTGGCTGTAATTCGTGAGAATTTTTTGGTGGGGATAGATGGTGATGTTTACCAGATTAAACAATTGATTCTTTGTTTAAACAATTTTTTTAATTACCTATTTTGTACAGTCACCTTCCTCCCGTGACAATTTTTTTTAAAAAAAAATTGCATTTGCAGAGTCAATATTTGTGAAAGGACATCCCTTAAAAAGTAAAAGCACATGCTGGCAAAATAAGCATTTCACCTAAATTCACGCAATCTATTTGCCAACAAACTTCCGTCTATCGCGTCACTATCTCAGCAACGCGTTCCTCTAACATTCCTCAATGATCAGCCTTGTAACCTCTCAACTTATTTTTAGAGGGCATTTGACTATTGGAGAAGCACCATAATCGGTTAAAAAACACTCCTTTATATATATATATATATATATATATATGTCCCGTTCATTCAAGGTGCCATATCTGATTCTTAAGATATTTATCCCATACCATATAGAATTATTTAAAATAAGTTAATTCAAACACTCATTAAGTATTTATTTGAAGTTACTAATCATTAGCATATTCACACACGTCAAAGCAAACTTCTCTTGCATACTTATTGTTGGACTTTGGGTCCGGGTGTGCCTTGATGGGCCAAACCATTTGACTGGGAAAAACAATTAACTCAAATCAAATGAGAAAACAAATCACCATTTGCTAAATAATCTTTTTTTTAAATTACATTTAGTGTCTTACAGTACCTTAAATATAATTGTGTCCAATAGAAAAATACCTATGCTAAACAAAAAAATAAACACTGATCTAAGAAGACAAGTCATGAGCAATGAAGGATTTGTCAATGCAAATCAACATTTGATTGCTGATTTGTTTTGTCACATTCATTGTGGAATCAACTAGGCATTGGCTGCCTAATTATGGCTTAAAAGGGCAAGCTCTAGTGGTCTTCCCGACTCCTATAAATAAAGGTTATCTCCTTACTTGTTTTTCCATTCCTGTGGTAGAAATCTCTAACAATCTCTCCTCTCCTACTGAAACCTTGATCTCGAATTCATCCTGACCCTATACGCATCCCTCTCATCCCTCTTTATGTTATTTTATCAATTCCTCAATGACCAACCTTGTAATCTCAATTTATTTTTAGAGGGTATTTGACTATTTGAGAGGCATCACAGCTAATTAAAAAAATTCTCCTTTTTTTAATTGTTTACAAAATAAAACTCTCTTAATATATTTATCTCATACCACAAACAATTATTTAAAATAATCTAACTCTAACATTCAATGAGTATTTCTTTGGAGTTACTAATCATAAACACATTTACACGTGTCAAGAAAAATTTCCCTTATATACTTATCCCGTATAGCATAAATCAAAAATTTACTTTTGAAGGTTCCAAATTATCATTAGAAACAAGTCTTAAATTGTCTGTGCCCTTGTTCCTTCATTTCACTATGTTTTTTTTTTTTCCCCTTTTTTCAAAAAAAGTTCAGCTTCTTTGTTTCTATTGACATCATTTTGTTAACCAAATTTTCCCTTATATAATTGAAAGGGGAAACGACATATAAATACTAGTTGAATTTGTAAAACTCCAAAATATCTATTAAATTAACAAAAAGACAAACAGATCCTCTGATAGGAATTTGAGATATAAAGTTTGAGGGAAAATACTTAAATGCCCTCCCCTCTATTTTTTAATATTTTCTTATCTCCCTCTCCAATTTCCTTATTTCCCTTCATGATCACTCTCGCCACATCAACAATGGGTGGAGTTGTCGGATTCGGTGCCACAACCAGCGAAGTACCACTTCTCACTTTAAAGGTCTCCTCTGGCCTTCTCTTCTCCATCGCCATGGAAATGCTCATCATAATGAACAAGATCCAATCGCTGCTGCTGGCGGAAGAGCAACGCAACGCCATTGGAAACCCCACCCCCAACATTCACAACCCTTGCTTTATGGTTGCAGTGAGAATCTCAGCCATTGGAAAACCCACCTCCAACATTCACATCGGAAAACACACCTCCAAGCATTCCCTTTTTCCAAATCTTCCAAGAATAGTTTGTTTTTTAGTGCGAGACCCCTGTGGGATCTAGCTCCGCTACTTCTGGTACACAAAAATTTCAAGAATAAGGCAACATGGAAGCATGTCGATGAAAGGATATGCACAGGAAAAAAATTCTCATATCCTTCAACCTTGCATTTCCTCAATTATTTTCAAATTAGCCGTTGCAAATTTTCCTGAATGGGTTTAAGAAGTCTTGTAATGGGTATAACAAGTTCATTCTTCAGGTGAAAAACATGTCACTTTGGTGAACCCAACATCTGAGCACTATAAACATAAGTAGTAATGAGATTAACAAGTTTATGAATGGGTTTAACAAGTCTTGTAACGAATTTAATAAGTTCATTTATGAGGTAAAAAACATGTCACTTTGGTGAACTCAACATCTGAGTACTACAAATAAAAGTCGCAATGGCATTAACCTTAAGAATGTTGTGAAAATCATCACGGAACTTGTGAATCCCATTACGAATGTTGTTAAAAGTGCACAAATCTGACTTACATGTTGAACCTTGGAAAATGCTTGTGGGAAACTCATTACAAGTCCTGTGAAAATCATCAAGGAACTCGTGAATCCCATTACGATTTTTGTAAAGCCCATTTTACATTTAGTTCATACCATATATTAGAGGAAAATTTGCGGCAGCTGATTTGAAAATAATAGAGGAAATGCAAGGTTGAAAAAGATGAGAATTTTTTCTTGGTCATATATTTTCATCCGCAATGCTTCCATGTTGCCTTATTCTTGAAATTTTTTTGTACCAGAAGTGGCGATTCCAGATTCTCGAAATATTTGGAAAAAGGGAATGCTTGGAGGTGGGTTTTCTAATGGTGAGCTTGGGCTGTGAGTCTTGGAGGTAGGTTTTCCGATGTGAATGTTGGAGGGGGTTTTCCGATGTCTGAGATTCTCACTGCAATCATAAAGCAAGGGCTGTGAATGTTGGAGGTGGGTTTTCCGATGGCATTGCGTTGCTCCTCTGCCAGCGACAACAACTGGATCTTGTTCATTATGATGAGCATTCTCATGGCGACGAAGAAGAGGAGGCTAGAGGAGAGCTTTGAAGTGAGAACTTGAGCCCATTAGCTATGGTGATGAATCCGACAACTTTTTTTTTTTTTGGTGAAAAAGAGGCAAGCCAGAGTGATCATGAAGGGAAAGAAGGAAATTGGAGAGGGAGGGAGAAGAAAGGATTAAGAAATAAAGGAGAGGACATTTAAGCCTTTTCCCTCAAGCTTTATATCTCAGATTCCTTCCAGTATATTTGTTTGTATTTTTGCTAATTTAATAGATATTTTGAAGTTTTACAAATTCAATTGGTATTTATGTATCATTCTCCCTAATTGAAATACAAAACATCCTCTTTGACTTTGACTAGAGCAAAGCCCTCAATGACTAGAGCAAAGCACTCAATGACTGGGAGAAAAGAAAAATAAATACTCCCTCTGGTCTTATTATAAGGTATTAACTAATAATTCTCACAAACCAATAAAAAAAGTCAAAGTCATTAAATTTGTTTTAAAATTTAAGTAATTTTCAATATTACTCATACTAATTGTACTAAACTCTAATATTGTATATATTACTCTCACCCACTAGGCCACTACCATTATTAATTATGAGTATAAATGGAAAAAAATATTTAATACTCTTTGGAAACAATCAAGTTCCTTATAAAAAGGACTAAACACACTTGTTAGTTGGTATCTTATAATAAAGATTATATAAAGTAATTATAAATTATATTTCACAGTACAACAAAAATCAAAATCAGTTATCTAAAATAGTACTGATATTGTGCTGCAAATATGTTAAGTGAAACAGATTCATATAATTGTTTAGGAAAAAGGGGGAAATCACGGTGAGGTCCAAAGATACGGAAATAATCACAAAAAAGTCTCATACCAAATTTTCCTTACAAAATAGTCTCATTATCAAATGATTTTTCAATGTTATCAAAATGACTTTTTATATTATTAAAATGTCCTATGAAGATCTTATTGTGAAAATGACTTTCAAAGTTGTTAAAATGACTTTGCATGTTAGCAAAAAAAATTCTCTAAGTTTTTCATATATGTATAATTTTAGAAATTTTTTGGCAACACGAAAACTCATTTTTCAATATTGGAAGTCACTTTAACAACAAGATTTTCATAGGGATATTCCAACGACTAATAAAACTATTTTGACAATATAAAAGTTATTTTCACAACGAGACTTTTTTTGTAAGAAGAATTTAATAACTTATTCATAACTAATCACAAAAAAGTCGCTAGTTGTGAAGAGAATTTGGTGAGATTTTTTTTTTTTTGATTATTTGCGTTTATTTGGTGTGATTTGTTTTTCTTTAAAAAAAACAGATTAAGAGAATTAAAATTAAAACAAAATTCAAATTAATTGGCCTGGAAATGATTGTCTCTGTCGGGCGGTGAAAAAATGCCGTGTCACCCTCGCTCTCGACGCGGAAATTCCAAGCGAACCGTCACACCGCTGAGCTATCTCAACATTCAATGTCGCATCCTCAGGAATTATAATCCAAGCTGTTCCCACTTCCCACCACACTTTAACACATCGAATCAAAGTTATATAAATACCTCAAAACCCATCCACCGAATCATCGATCCTTGAAATCTTCCACATTACGGATACTCTGTTTCTCTCCAGCGAGCTGCTCTTCATTTCTTTGCGACCAATCAGCAACCGGTACCTTTTCTATCTTTGCCTTCATATTTTGCTTCTGATTTAACGGTCATCCGACCCTTTGGCTTGTTGCAATTTCGATGGTCTGATCGTGTTTTCCATCCTTTGATCCGTGTTTCCATGTCTGGAATTGAATTCGATTGCTTGGAAATGTTTTGGTCAAATCTAAATTTATGCATTAATTCTCTTTTGATACATCTTATCCAGCTGGATCGGTTCTTAAATTAGTTTTCAGTCCACTGAGGCTGATTAGCGTTTCGACCCTGAAGAAAGAGTCATTTAATTAGGATTTTATGCTGGGAGTTTTCTTGCTGTTTTGTTTTGTAGTTGAAACCTTTGCTCTGCTTTGTTTGATTGTCATGGTTGGGGATTGATTTGATCTTAATCATGTAGTTTAATACTAGCGATAAAACGATTCACTGACTCATCCTAGCAGTCGCGACTCAGTTTTGATCAACCGAAGCTGACAGGGCGTATTGAGCACCTGTCAGGTCTCTACAAAGAGAGAGTGTAATGTTAAGCAAGTGCTCACTATGCATCTCAGTCTCTCCAATTGTCCCTCGAATGACTTTTACTTCAACAAAAATTAATGTTTGTTATATTACGACTGATATATCCAACATTATTACCAATTACATATGATCCTTTTTCCTCTTTCTGTCTAAGCGTGACGCAAAATCCCCGAAACTTAACGGACCGACTAATCCAAATGAGGCCAAATGGTTTGGTTAATGATTCAACACTGCCTCCTTCTTAGCCATATTAACACTCTAAAGAATTCGAATTGATCGATTATCATTTGCCCTGCGTGAGCTGCTCATATAGCTGATTTTTTTAATCTTTTTTCCTTTTCAAGGAAGCTAATTTGTTTAATAATTGATTAAAGTAGCATGTGATGCTTATCTTATGTGTTGTTAGGTGTGTTTTGAGTTCATCATGCAAATTAACGGTTTTGCTTCTTTACTGACTCATGTTTTTCAGGGACCTTCCAGATTCAGTCAAGAAGGCCTTTTACATAAACTCTTGAGATAATATTCTAGATATGGATGACAAGACTAAAGTATCTGTTGAAATGAAGATCGAGGATAAAAGCCCTGGTGGGGTGGAGCCAGAGAAAAGTGAGATTAAACTTGAGGTGAAGACCGGGGATAAAAGCCCTGGTGGGGTGGAGCAAGAGAAAAGGGAGATTAAACTTGAGGTGAAGAACAAACATAAGGATGAAGAGAAAATGAAGGAAAAGAAGAAAGATAAAGAGGAGGAGGGGGGTGATGGTGAGGAGAAGAAAAAGGAAAAGAAGGAAAAAGATAAAAAAATTGACAAGGAGAAGGGGAAGGGTAAAGAAGATGAGGATGGTGAAGAGAAGAAGAAGAAGAAAAAGGAAAAGGAGGAGAAGGTCGAAGGAAAAGATAGAGAGAATGAGGAGGGAGAGGATAAGAATAAAAAGAAGGATAAGGAGAAGAAAAAGGAAAAGAAGGAAAAAGATAAAAAAATTGACATTGAGAAGGAGAAGGAGAAGGATGAAGATGAGGATGGTGAAGAGAAGGAGAAGGAGAAGGTCGAAGTAAAATACAGAGAGAATAAGGATGCAGAGGACAAGAATAAAAGAAGGATGAGGAGAAGAAAAAGGTAAAGAAGGAGAAGGGGAAAGACAATGAAGGGGAGGATAATGAAGAGATTAAGAAAACGAAGGGTGAGGATAAGAAGAAGAAAGAGGAAAAGAAACAAAAGGATGAAAAGTTGGAGAAAGACAAAGTGAAAAATGAAGGTGGGGATGGCGAAGAGAAGAAAGAGAAGAAGGACAAGGATAAGAAGAAAAAGGAGAAGAAGGAAGAAGATTTAGAGAAGGACGAGGGAAAAAAATATGAAGATGAGGACTGCGAAGAGAAAAAGAAGAAGAAAAAGGAAAAGAAGGATGAGGATGAGAATAAGGGCAAGAAAGAAGTGAAGAAGGGAAGAAATCTGAAGATAAAGAGGATAAACGGGATACCAAGGGTGATGATGCTTCGAGGGAGATTGAAGTGGAAGGAGGTGAAAAGGAAGAGAATGAGGAAGATGGAGAAAAAGATGATGTTAAGGAAGCTAAAACAGAGAAGAAGAAAAAAGAAGACAAGGACAAATGTGGGAAGAAGAGAAAAGGGGGTGAGAAGGATAAGAGCAAGGATGTTAGCAAGCTAAAGTCAAAGCTGGAAAAAATTAACACCAAATTGGAAGCCCTACTCCAAAAAAAGGCAGACATAGAGAGTCAGATAAAAGAAGCAGGGAATGAGAATCAAGTAGCTGTTGAGAAGGTCAAGGACGCAGAATAGTAGCTACTCGGGATATACTTTATACAGTAATCCTGCCTCGCGTTATGCTGAGTAAATAACAAGCCTGTGTGCGCATATGTTTCAAATTTTTCTGTCCGTGTAATTCAACTCCCTGCTATATCAGCTGGGTGACATGTATAAGTATTGCAAACTCCCAAGAGAAACGCTATCCTTGCGCTATGCACTGAGAATGAGATAATTTACATGTCGCAAATTAGTTCTTTTACTCTCTTTTTTCTTTCTAAACTTAAATTGCAATTAGTGCTCTGAAAAATGCCTCTAATTGATAGCTCTCACTGCAGAGCACAGCTACTATTTATTCAGAACGGAAGCACCATTCACAAAGGTCTAAATGAGTTGTATTGCTCCTGTTGGATTTTGAAATGCCTAGAGTCGGGAAACAGGCCGGTCTAGCACAGGGCTTGGTCATAAGGGTTTGGGCTTTTTAAAAAACAAACTTATGGCAAACCCATTGTTTGTGGGTTTACGTCGGTCCAAAAGTCATTTTCACGCTAAAGATGACCAAATTTTTAAAACCTAACACAAAGCAGAAGTGGATAACATTAGCCAATTCGTCAAACCTAGGTAACCCCGGACTTAACAAGTGCCTCGGGTTCATTACAAATGCATGTTCACTTGCGTGTGTTATTGGAATAATTACTCTTGTTAAAAAAGGGAGAGTCTAAGAAGGCGGAATCGCATCACTCTTAGAAACGGGTCTATTTTTTAATATCAAAACAAAATAATTGAGAAGAAGAGATGTTTAAATGGAATAGTCTTCACATAAAAAGACAACGCATTAGAAAATTGTCTACCTCAAACCAGCTCCAAGTCAAAATCTTACGTCTAAACAAAATTCAATTTTGTTTTGATGATAATAATCTTAAGAAAGTAGCGTTGTTTCATGTTATTCATTTGATCACCATCATGATTTATGAAATAAAAAATTATATATTAACATAGGTTATAGGATATTTAAAGCTATATATATATCTTATTCTAGTACAAGGCAAAATTGGTTTCCTCCTATGACTATTGGCTCATAAACGTACAGGTGAGATAATTAATTTATAGATATTATAAAAATTAGTTAAGTTAGTAGACAACCTACAATATTTTATTTAATAATTTGTATTAGAAACTAAATCATAATTAATCTACAAAATTAACAAGGATATAAATCTGAGAAATAAAATCTACTTCGGTTCTTAATTAACTTAAGAGCTAGTGGTAGGGGGTTATGATTTAATATTAAATATAAGACCCCAATTTACTCTATCTTCAAATAATTCACCACTTTTTATTCTTAACTATCATGATTGACTGCACATGTTATGTTTGCATAATGAAGTAGTTTCAATGTAAATAATTTAAGTTGTTGCCAAAAGAAAAAAAGTAAATAATTTAAGAGTTATATTTTAGGATATATGCAAGCTGTACTTTACAACTATTTTCTATAGGAACATGTGGAAGAGTATGCTGACTTTGTTTTTTTGTCTCAAAAGACAAGGTCCCATTCATTGAGCTGTAGGAACCGGATTGAGTTTCTTTCATCATCTTTTTTTTATCATCTCTCATAATATTTATATCACATCCATTTAATCAATACAATACTATTTTGATTTTTCTCTCATTTCTCCATTACCTACAAAAGTACGAATCCTCTACATGCCTTATTTCATTAAGACAAACGAACGAGCACCGTACCGCCTCCATGGTTCTCTCTTCTCAAAACCGTTCTTCCTTCTGCACAAAAATCTAACAATATAATATAACCTATCCCACAACTCACAGTAAAAAACTACCAAGACAAACTCTATTACCTATCAGTATTACTATATAGATCACACGTCAGCGAAACAGCAATCAATATATACATTAGCCTATACCTTCATTGCTAAGGCCTGTCTCCTTTCCCTTCTCAGATTCCCTGAACTTAGTAGAGTCACGGGTCACAATGATGCTTAAAGAAGATGGAATCAATTCCAGCCAATCTTGCTAGGAAAAGACACCCCTTGCATTTACTCAGACAGAATTTGCTGCAAAATTTCTCGGCTTTTCCACTCGCAACCAATTAACTGTCATATTTCTCCTTACCATTCCATACAGAAACCTCACAATCAAACCTTCCTCTATTCAACAAAGCTTCTCTTAAAGCCACACACTCAGCCATGAATGGAGAATCAGCTTCCAGTCTCTTCCTTATATCGACACACGCCAATCCAATTCCATCTGCACCGTCTTTTTCCAAGGGACGATCCACTAACACTTAAAACTAATTAATCCTCACTTCTTTTAACCTACCATTTGCTAGATTGAACGCTTAGCTTGCTCCCAAATTAAACCAGCATTTTTTGGCCCAAGGACATAGAAAAAGAAGGTGCTCACCCTCTGCATAAAAGGCAAATTGGATCTTTGGAACAACAAAATTGCTTTCCATGTTGTTTTGATTACCTTAGCATATACTTCAAGCCGGTTTCAAGTCAAAAGCCTCCGTCTAAACAAAATTTTGATTAACTTAGTAGCATTTTTCCGCCATGTTGTTAATTTCATCACTATCATGGCTTATTAGGAAATAGAGAACTATACATTGAAATAAGTTATAAGATGTCAAATGATATATGATGCGTTGTTTTTGTCGCTGAAGCAATCAATTAAACTATGAACAACTAATAATGCAATATAGTGGCAACCTAGGTTATTCTCCTAAGGAGCAATCTGTGGATTTTTCTTTAGGTTGAATTTAGGTGATGAAAAATACAATGGAGTGAAACTAAACTAACTAAATGTAAGATGAAAATGACTCTAAAACCTATATGAGAATAAAGCTAATCTAGATGCAAATGCAATTTTAGGGGTTTTTATGAAAAGAGAACTAAAATCCTAAGCAATTAAATTAACTAATAACTAAGAAAATCAAATAAGAAAAGGTAAAATGGTTTAGTTCCGATACGGTGAAAGGAACGGATTCATATGGAGTCAACTTTCTTAACCCAAATTGATGAAATATTGGAATTAATGAATTTAATTACCTAATTGAAAATGGGAAACCCTCATGTTCAATAACACCTAATCCACTAGAAAATTCATAATGAAATAAAATATTAGTTTAATTAAGTCCATTAAAATCAGTTAAAATAGTTTTAAGATAGTTTTGGCAATTTGCCTAATTAAACAACTAGACAATTAATCAACCTAATTAAACAATTAAAGGGATAAACCTAGATTGACAATTAAATTAATAATTTAATCGACAATCAAATGGTTTGCAAACAAAAATCCTAGCAAATATCTTAAGCATAATTTAAATCCAAATTATCAATTTAATCTAAATTAAATAATATATCTACAATCTAAAACTAGATTGCTCTCAAGAAAACAACTCAAAATTATCTAAAACTAAACAATTCCAAGTCTTGAAATAAATCAACAAAAGAAAAGACACTCTCATGTGGTTTTCAAATGCAAGTTCTTAGGCTCTAGTTCCCTTTATACTCCTCCCATATTGTCTCCCAAATAAGATTAAGCTCTCATGGCTACCCTCCCTCCTCCAAGAGTCAAGCAAGTCACCAACATGATAAATATGCCCCAAATCCAACAATCCGTACGTCTCCAGGAAATTGAAGGGAATTGGTTATATGGATGGTGGGTCCGTGATTGTGAATGATGCCAAAAGCAATTCGTCTCCTCTATTCCAGCGTATGGCCCGCGTGTATTCTGCCTTCTCTCCGCCTATCGTCAGCGTCCGTCTCTCGGCTCTCAATGAGAGCGTCCGTTTTGTGGTGGCGGCTAGTTTAGTTTTACAAAAGGACAAGAGAGTTTTGGATACCAACTTGAACTTATTAAAATTTAAGAAACTCAATAAAATTCCAATTAGGTCTTCTTTTAGCGTCTAGAGGGTTAATTCTGTATCATAGCATCTTCCAATATGCTTTTTCTTATCCTGAAATAATTAAATAAAATCGTGATTTATGATATATTTAAATATTATTCAATCACAAGATAATAATCATAATATTAATAATTTAAACCCAATAATTTCATAATTAATTCTGATTTATATTATTTCCTAAAATTGACTAACAATCCAAATATTATCTAATAATTTTAAATTAGCCTAAAATAATCCTCAAAATAAATAAAAAAGACTGAATAAAATATATGAAAATTGGAATTTTTCACTATACATCAATTATTAGTTGCGTTTGCCGCTGTCTGTGGAGTATGGACCAATGCACTGTGTTTAAATAATTAATTTATAAATGATATTTTTAAAAAATTAACATCCATTTATTATAAATAATTAGTTTAACTAATTTCTTAATATTCGTAAGTTAATTATCTACCAAGCACATACCACGTACTTAGTACTCCCCCCCTTAATTATAGAAATACTTTTGTAATGTAATTATTCTTAATTATAGGAACATTTTTATAATATAAATTGTTCTACAAAAATATTACTATAATTAAGACCGAAAGGAATATTAAATAAACTGGAACTCAGCTACTTTAATTTCTAGTAACATGGAAGAGGATGCCGACTATGAAGAACATTATTATAAGACGATGAATGAAATTAATTATGCGTCAAAAGACAAAATAAAGGACCAGTCATTGAACGGTAGGAACCTACTTTCAATGTCACCATTCAATGTTACCGCGCGTAGGAACATCATAAATACCTCGTACGTCCGAATCCTCCCCATACATTCATTGTTTGATTAAGCCAAACAAGGCACCGCGCGCCGCCATGGTTACCATTCTATCTTCTCACACCGTTCTTCCTTCTGCGCCTACCCCTTCCCTCACCTCACCTTCCTCCTTATGCGAACAATTCAAGCTTTCCACTCACGCTCCTCTCCTTTACGTTTACAATTCCAATAATTTCCCTCCTCACCATTTTCAACCCCATCACATTCTAATCACTTCTCTCTCCCAAGCTTTGGTTCCTTACTATCCCCTCGCCGGCAGACTGTCTTGGTCTGCCGCCGCCCGCGGCCGCTGGGAACTCCATTGCAATGCCAAGGGAGCTCACTTCTATGAAGCCTCTTGTCAATCTACTTTAGATGATCTGGGTGACTTTGTGCCTTCCCAAATCGTTCAGCAACTCATACCACACATTGATTATGCTTGTCCCATTGAACAAGTTCCTCTTTTGGCAGTGCAGCTCACCAGATTTTCATGTGGCGGCCTCACCATCGGGGTCGCCATGTGTCGTGCCGTCGTTGACGGAACCACCGCCATGCGGTTCATCAACTCATGGGCCAAGTTAGCCAGAGGAGAGCTTCTAGCTTCAACCGACATGCCGTTCAACGATCAAACGGTGCTTGATTCATACAAACTGAATAAAACGCCGCGTTTTGACCATTCAGAGTTCCAGCCACCCCCACTTTGGGCTGGCCGCTCAGAAGGATCAGAACTTGAATCGAAGACGGATGTTGTCGTTTTGAAGCTCACGAGAGACCAAGTCAACAAACTGAAGAAGAAAGCCGGCGACTTTATTGCTTCACCTAATAAACGGCCATACAGTAGTTTCGAGGTGATCGCGGGGCACATATGGAGGTGCGTCAGCAAGGCACGTTATTCCGGCAACGACGACCAGCCGACAAGGTTGTCGACCCTAGCCAACTGTAGAAACCGTCTGAAACCGCCACTTCCTAGTGGTTATGCAAGGAACGCAGCTTTTCCAACTGTCACATCAACCTGTTCGTTTAACGAGCTCATACACAAGCCTTTGAGTTTTGCGGTAGGGATTGTGAGGGAAGCACTAGAGAGGTTAACGGACCAGTATGTGAGGTCTGATCTTGATTATATTGAGATGGTGAAAGAGATGAAGGTGGTGAGATACAATTTTCACTACCCTGCGAGGATTGTGTGTGAAGGAGAATTTAAGGGGAATCCGAATCTGTTTGTGGTTAGTTGGATGAATTTTTCGTATCAAGAGGCTGATTTCGGGTGGGGAAAACCTGTTTATTTTGGCCCGGGTTTCATGGATTCTGAAGGCAAAGCTTTTATTCTCAGTAGTGTTGATGGTGATGGCGTCGTTGTTGCCATTTGTTTGCAGGCTCTCCATATGGACGCTTTCAGAAGACTGTTTTTTGATGATATTGAGGAGGTCCTTCCCATCTCAAAGTTATAAAATTCCGCACTGCCCAAAAAATAGTTATAGATTTTTCTTAAAAAAATTAATTTGTTAGTTCTTTTAATTTCATCTTATTTTTTATTAGTTCTCTGTAGTCTCTTTATTGTGTTTTTATAGGTTTTTAAAATGATTTGTCGGCTGATGTGGGTGTTAACTGAATGAGATATAAGTTGCCATAAAATTCAATATAAAGAGTTTTGATAGAATGAAATTTATTTATTAACATAAAATGAAAAATTATTATGTTCACAATAGTATACTTGCATCTAGTAATTTGATTGCTGGACAAGTGAGCTTGTAGGATTTGAAAGTGTTCTTCCCCCTTTTGAGGTGAGACCATCAGTTATCATCTAATCAACCACTTAGTTATCACAATATCACTTATCTTACAAGTTAACACAAGCTAATTATAGGTACAGTGATTGATACTGATAATTGAGAAAACTATAATGACTCAATAAAAAATACTACACAAATTTGGTTAATTTGTCTATTAACTATTCCCACAAATTATTGAACCAATTGATATTGATCTATACTCCGTCCTATTTATAAGCATGGTTATTAAACCCAAACCCGACCGGTCGGTTCGGATCAGAAATCGGTCGGTGTACCATAGAATTTAACATGAAAGAGAGAAAGGCCACCAGATATAAAGAAACCGCCGATGAGATCGACGAGGAGGGAGACCAAAGCGACCACTACTTCTTTTCCCTCAAAAACCGCCGGAGATCGACAAGGAGGGAGGCCACCGGATATTGACAATGACATATGCGTAGAGGTGCTGATTGACGACGTGAGCTTAGGCGGACGCAAGTTAAAGAGAAGGGCCACCCTTGAATTTTATTTTTCCGTGATACGAAAATGGCTTATATTGAAAAAGATGTATTTAATAGCATTAGTAATAAGACAATTATGATAGAATTCTAAAAAATAAGGTTTAGAAGGATGATATTGTAATTATTTTTATTGTAATATACTTTTGTTATTAAAATATATGTAGTTGAACTTATTGAGTACCCACCCTTTATTATAATTTATGTAGCCATTTCTAACAGCATTTAACCTTGCTTTGCTAAATGACAGGTTTGTAAAATAACTTTCTCTCTTATTACATCATCGTATCATTTGATTTTGTGAATATTTTTTTGATATTTTTTCTTTTCTTATTTATATTCTTTTTTTTTATGAATTTAAAACTTGTTGTGGACCTCGGAAATGGGCCAGACCAGGTCAAGCCCAAGTGAAGACCAGCTATCCCACGACCACACCTACTACCACGGTAGTTCGGGAGTGGGGGCACAACGTGCTATAATGGGAACGGGTTATCGAGAAAGTCGGACCAACCCGGCTTCACTATAAATAGGGGCATACCCAGTGAATCCAGACACACATTCATTCTCCCACCGTTTACATCCCACCGTGCACACACCCCACTCCTCGACGGCATTCCGTCTTCGTGTAGCACGGTGATCATCTTGTTCATTGTTATCTCCTCAATAGATAGCAAAGTGGATAAGCCTCTTGGGTACAAGGCCCGTTTGGGAATCTTTGTGAGAAAAGTAGCTTTTGTTTCGATGAACTTTTCTTAATTGACTTTTTTCTCGATGGACTTTTTTCTCGATGTGATTTGTGTTTGGGATAGCGATGCGTAAGTGGCTTTTGTTTGTAATGGGAACTTGTTTGGCATAGCTTAAAAAAAGATAGATGAGATGGAAATTGACCGAAAAGGGCATGAATCAAATTCTCACACACACACACATATGTGCCGTATAAAATGTAATAATTTGGGATAAAAAATCAAAAATAAATATAATTTACCAAATAAAAAGGTAAAATTCCATTAAATAAATTACATGTCGAGAGTATCTCGGGGTCGAGAGATAGTGGAAGAACTACTGAATGGCGATGAAGTTGTTCACGATTCACATGTCGGACTTTAATGGACAATAGGAGGTAGTTCAACAATGAATGGAAGAGACGAGGTAGGTCGGACTTTAATGGAGAACAGAGGTTGCTCGAATTAATGGCAAGAACGGATGGGAGGTAGCACGAATTAGGTCATGAATTCTCCATTAAACTTCCCATGAACCAAAACCAATCGAAATCCAGTCCATTTGGGATTAGAAGAGAACGAGACAAATCGAATAGGCGAAGGATGAGACTAATTTAGAACGAGACAAATCGATCGAATAGAAGGTTGGTCGGACAATTGAAGATGAAAAAAAGTAATTGCCGAGGCTAAGGAATTGCAGATGAGGATGGGAGAGAGAGGAATCCAAAATGGTCGGAAAAAAAAAAAAAAAAAAAGATGGCTCAAATGGACTTCAATGGGATAATAAGCAATTCAATGAGAGCTTCAAAAAAAAAATCCCATTAAGCATTGAAGTCCATTAATTTTTGAGAGTGTTCCCAAACACTCTAATTTTTATTGATGGACTTATTATCCCATCTAATGGGATAATAAGTCCATTACCTATGTTCCCAAACAGGCCCACAACCTTTAAACCCATCAGATCCAACACTGACCATAAACCAGCCCCAAGAGGTTGGACATTTGTGTTCCATATCGGAACAAAACTTTTCCTAAAAAAGATTTGGGGGCAGCCCTAAATCTCCACTAATTGTGCAGGCACAAACAAAAAATCCTAACTCCGCCATTGGTGTGCACCCTTCATTAATTTTCTAGATTCGCCACTAACGATGAGACCAAAGAACAAACAGGCAGAGAGAAGAGGGAGCGAGACCAACAAAGCCTATGATTGACGGTGATAAAACTCAGTCTTCATCAATCCAAAACAATCAAGGTGGCTGAGCAGTTTCTAAAGGAGTGGGCGGTTTGGTAGAAGCTGTGGGCGAAAAATAATGGACCATGTAAATCAGAATGGATGAGTCCTCACAAAGCAAATCATGGCGTGAAGGAAACAAAAAAAACTTTTAATGTTCACGTGTTACCACTGAGTGAAATCGCACACCAATATTTACAAATCAATTGAATAAAAAATAAAAAAGGGGATATATATGTGTGTGGGGGAGAAAAAAAGTTGGGAAAATGGCAAAATGCACAGCTAAATTTAGCTTAGCTAAGACTCTGGGAAACATGACAAAATTTTCCTCTCCCTCCTTTTTTCCGCTCCCCTCCCCCGTCCTCTCCCTTTCGCTCAATCCAAACTAACCCTCTGGGAAACATGACGATAAAGAGATCTACTAGTCATATCACTCAACTTTCACCTATTGCAAAATCAATCTTAAAGATTTTAGTTATTGATATGAAATTATGAAAAAAATATTTTATATTTAAATAACCTTATTTATAAAAGTTCAATAACTGAATTATGTGATTTAAGAAGTGGTTAAAATTAGTTAAAAACAATAAATATGTCTGAAATAACTTTTCTCTCAAATATACCCTCATTTATTAAGGACAAGTAAGAAAGATAAATAAAGTTAATATCAGTAATTAAGTATTACCAATCTTTCAATTAATACAGTATGTATAATTAATGCAGGGAAAAAATAAAAAACTCATAAAATGTTTAGAAAACTCTTATATGAGTTTTATAAAAAATGATTATGGGAATTCAAATTTTAACTCTTATAAAAAGGAGGAAGGAGTATTTTGTAAACTTTAGTCATCTATGTTTTTTTTGGATTGAACAGCACTGATGCGTCGTGATATTTTTTTGTTGCTCAAGTAATTGAGCAATGTCGTATTATATTGTCTGACAAAAGACGTCCCATTTGTGATATTCTGAGTGAATCAGGAATTAGAATCAAATCATTAAGAGCCAAGAATATATTGCCACCGAATTTGACTTTTTCTTTGTCCATTTTCCAAAATGAGCACATCGCGATATATATCATTGTATTTGTACCTCACCCATCATACATGCTTACCCTGTTATCCAAACAATTTAAAAGACCCGGATCAAACACTTCCAAGTTCGTGGAAGAAGCCGCATTCTATGCTCATTCTGTAAATTTCCAATGAAATTCCTTTTCAGTTTCATCGTATGATTACATGTTCAAATGAAAATACAATTGATAATAATGATCACTGTTACTATTTGTTGAAAATGATAACTATAAAGTGTTTAGATGTTTAATTATGCACTATCCATCTTGGCAGTTCGACCGCATTATTAAAATTCATACCTTCATAAGCTTTCTTTTTTATATCCCTTTTTGTGAATATAACTTTGCCCTCAGAAGTTTAACGGATCAATCAAGTCCATGAGGTAGTTGATGTGATATGGTACTGGTAGGAGCTAAACTACACGGATTAAGTTGCCTGTGAGTCAAGAGTTGGCGCTGAAGATAAATAAGATAAGATAAGTGAATGAGAAGTATTATTGATGATTGTATTACACATCGGGCCTGTGTGTATACTTAAGCTTATTATTGATGAATGATGATTGTATTACAGATGGGTCAGTACATACACTTAAACCTATACCTCTATAACTATCTTCCGTCGAAACTGTACAGGCTAGGACTGCTTTGACAATGGCAACACAGGAGATAGATCATAGTGAGGATTTCAAAGATTTCTCAGTAGGTTTGGTAGAAAGGCCAAACCCAAATGGGAAAAGGGGATCGTAGTGAGGGTCTCCAACATTCATAGGTAGTTGATAAACAGTTTTGAACCATGTTCGAGGAAGCTTTCCTGTGAAACCATAGTCACCAAATAAAACATCAGCCACACCCTGGCCTTCACTTCCTGGAAGCCAAGCAGCGACAAGAGCATCCATTAAACCAATATATGGTTCAATGACAACAGGGCGACCAGAGATTATGACAACCACGCATTTTGTAACTCCACAAACATTTGTAATGGTCTCAGTGCCAGGATAGGGAATTGTTAGGTTCTTGCTGTCACCATCCGTTTCAGCATAAGGATGCTCTCCTACTACAACTATGGCGTAGGAGAATTCATTAGACTTGATAAATTCTGCATCAGGGTTCTCCTTGTAGATCACTTTGGTCTCTGGATCAACTGTGTTGTTTATAGCAGTGAGAATAGTAGTCCCTGATCATACCAACATTCACATCAGGAAGAAAAGTTGCAATGACATGAGAATTTAAAAGAAAAATGGAATTATAAATCAATTTCACCTTCAATAAGATCATTGCCACTGACACCTTGCCACTCAATGGTCCAGCCCCCACATTGAAAGCCTAAATTATCAGCATGACTTCCAGCTACAAGTATTTTTGATGCCTTTTTAGGAAGGGGTAGAAGTGGTCCATCAGGTGACTCACCATTTTTTAGTAGGACCAATGATTTCCTTGCAGCCTCCCTAGCTAATTCTCTATGCTCCTGTACAGATTGTCGTGATATAGAAGTGACAGAGTGATCCTTCCGTGTAATTGTCAAACGTTGAGACTTAAAGGAAAATTTTAAATGACAACTTTTCTGACCTGAATTCCTAGATATTTGACTAAGTTGTAATCAGCCAATGGATTTTCAAAAAGACCCATCATGAACTTGACCCACAGAATTCTTTTCACTGCATCGTCGATTCGGGACATAGGAATGACTTTGATTTTAACCAGTCTGGTCACACCAACTATAAATTCTGTAAAGTTCTTTGGAACCATGAACTACATCACAAGAAAAGTTTATTACAGGATGAAATGCTTAATCAAGGAATGCAAATTTGAAAAGGCATAATGGACTGTTAAGTGTAGACTTAACCTACCATGTCAATGCCAGCATTAACTCCAGCTTCAATTGAATAAGTGTAATTTGCACGAGGCGGGGAGGTGATTCTGTCCAAGCCCTCAAAATCTGATATAACAAAACCCTGGAATAAGCCGCAAATTAATTATCTTGTGTAGGCACGATAATCCAAAGGATTTTCAAAGTTTAAATTGAAATCAAATATCTCCACCTTGAATTGGAGCGTTCTTTTAAGAAAGCCAGTAATAAGGTTGCGGTTAGTGTGCATTTTTACTCCATTCCAACTGGAGTATGAGATCATGATTGTTGACACACCCTTGCTAATAGAGACCAAGTAGCCGGGCATGTGAATTCTCATCAGTCCATCTCTATCTATAATTGTGTTGTTCTCGTCAATCCCATGAATTGTCCCACCATCACCCACATAGTGCTTAGCACATGCTATAACCTTCTCTCTGAGCAAGAAAATACGAGTATTTGAATAACTAAATACAAACTGAACCTCAAAAGCATAACCTAACATGAAAGAGAACAATTTTACAGTATTTTGTAGCTTAAAATGCAAGTATGTACTTCAAAAGAATCGTAACAGGAAACCAGCATGTGATTACCATTCGCGCTATTTCTATTCTAGTGAACTTTGAGAAAAGAAATAATCACAAAATAGGAGATAGAATGTGGGGAAATGTCAGTAAAGATAGAAATCTGCCATGGACAAACCGTCCTGCACTGGGAGGAGGTACCGATTTTTACTGAAAGCTTAGATTAGCCCAAGATAAACATAATCCAGAAATGTGACTGATGGCTCCTCTGTCATAAATGCAGAGGAAAATTACAATTTAAAAGCTAGATGCCTCAATCTATAAATTCTTACCTTCCACCAACAAAAGGGACGCCATTGGGTAAGTTATCAGGAATGTCCCCTTGCAATCCTGGTATAATTTGAGTCATCTCTTGTACTAAGTTAGGATCTTCACTGTAGCTTTCGTAACACCGACCCCATCTCGGATCTCTGCAGACCTATAAATTGTAAAAATCATAGGTGAAAAGTGATTTAACTTTAATGCGAAAGAAATTCATCTTTGTCACTTACTGCTATACAAGGTGCAAAAACATACGGAATTCCAGTAGATCGAACTTCAAGGGCAGTGGCAACTCCAATTCGCTTCACAAGTTCTGGGTCCCTAACCATCAAAATAGATGTGAGCAGTGTGATATTTGCCGAGCTCCGGAAAAAAAAGAAAAAAAAGATACAGTGTTTTGACAAAAGAAAGCTCCGAAGTATTTTGTCTAATTGTTTCGATCTAATGAGTAATTATTTGAAATGATTATGATTCAAAAGGTATTATTATATGGATGTTAGCACGCATCCTTATCACTGAAAATAAAATTTTTCAGAAGTACCAATTGATGGAGCATCAATAGTATTAAGGTATTATATCTATTTGCCTGGTAGCTCCAAGTCCAATATTGTGGGGAAAGACAGTTGCTCCGGAAACAGGGCTATGTCCATGAACAGCGTCGATTCCATAAATCATTGGGATAGCAAGCCGAGTTGATAAAGCACCCTTTTGAAAATCATTCACCATGTCAATCCAAGTTTCAGCTGAAGCACGCGGAGCAGGACGACTCCCACCCTCACTCATTACACTCCCTAAGCAAAAGAGACGTTTTCCATTTATTAAGCGTATCTATCAGAAAGGTCAGAGAGGGGGTATATGTTGTGGTATTTACCAATGAAATATTTCTTGAGCACATCAGCAGAAGCAACCTTGCGTTCAATCTGCAGCATTTGCCCAATCTTCTCCTCAAAAGTCATGTGGCTCATAAGATCCTCGACCCTCACATCAATTGATTGTTTCGGGTCTTTATACTTCATGTATTTTGGCCCTGAAAGGTATGCCCAACCCCCGAACAGCCAGAGTCCCACCAAGAACACGAGAATTTTAACCATTTCCTTCAACTTCCTATATATAGAGACAAAAATATCAGAAATGAGTTAGTCCGTCCTCTGGCAATGATTTTAGTCAGTTAAGAGCCGTAACATATATCAATCAGATGCATTATATTAAGTTTCCCACAATGTCAGGAACAATGTAATCACATTTCGGAAACCGGTGGTATGAAGTTATCTACTATCTATGGAGGTTAAAATCAATTGTGGAGAAGCAGTAATTAAGTCGAGACTGAGATTTGAAATACAAGGTCAATGTTTTTCAAGACTGTAGTTGATAGCGTAATTAATAATCAGAAAAGAAAGAATACGAAATCAGATGAAAACAGTAATGGCAGAGCTGGAGAAATTACAGGGTAAGTGGATCCGAAATTACAGTGACTAATTTGCGTCTTCAAATCCAGGGAAGGAGATCTTGGAATACGGTAGAGCCTGCAATGGGAAGAAAATGGTGGGTGGCGAAATATATAAGCATTGCAGGGGTCACGAGCACATCCTCATCCTCATCCCCTTTAATTTTGTTTAGATTAAATTGTATATTATATTTAGAAATATCTTTTCAGTAGTATCCCATATTTAAAAAAATCTAACAACCAGTATCTTAAGCTAATTAATTTTTAATGTATGAAATTTTTTTTCTAAAATAAATTTTTTTAAAAATATATCCTTTTATTTGAGGATGAGCAAAATCCAAAAAGCTGAGGAGGAATGTGGATTTCATTGCAGGGAGACGATACTGTGGGGACATCTTGATTCCTTTCTTTGATATGGAAAATTCTCAGATTTACAGTTTTTGAAATTCAAAAACAGGATGGTCAGCTGTACACGAGGGAAAACCGTCATCAGATAGGATTTTTTCTCTTCTAGATATTTCACTGAGATGAATATTTTTGGAATGAATTGATTTTGCTTTGATATTTTCTTTCAATAGTTTTATTATAGTTTGAATATCAATTTTCAAGATAAATTTTATTACTTTGTGACTTGTCATTCTAATCTATACACATCATGTGCCTTGTTTCTGCAAGGAACTAGTTAAGGACAACCTTATCAACACCTGAAAATCCATCATGTAACGCCCTTCCTGTATGTCCATATTCAAAGCAACCACTTTTTTTTTACCAAATCAATAACTCTCCATCCAAAAGCCCTTTTCTTTTTAAAAAAGTAAAAGAATAATTCATTTGCTGAATTTTCTAGTTATATTTAAATTTTAGAGTAAATTTATACTTTAACAAAAATGATATGGATAATGATATGTGAATTATCACCAAAAATTTGGTTGACTAACAATCAAAATTAATTAAAATAATAGTCATAATAAAACTACTCATTTTGACACCTTTTGAGTAAAATTATCCATCTGTGAAAATTCTGAAACAAAATTGTATTACCTTAATCCAAAAAAATTACCTAATTTTTTTTAATATTTTTAAAGTCGTGATTACCTAATTATTATAATTCACTGGGTGATTGATTTCTACAAATCAATTGGATGGATATTGATTTGATATTACTATATATTAGTACAAGATTCTCACGCATTAGAAACATCATCATCGGAATATTAAAGCACGATATCTATTGATGGTTACGTTTTTGGGCCACTTGGTCAAAGTAATGATAACAAAAAATGAAAAATTCGCTCAGGGGGAAAATGTTCCCAGTTCCGGAGGCTAAAATGTTCTCAAGACACCCATATCAGCTTGTAAGGATTTTTATAACCGTTGTTTGAGTAAAGAGTCAAGGCCTTCATTTTATTAAGATCCAAGGCTAATTAATTCACCTACACCTTATTCTATATTAAAAAACTGTTTATATTTGAGTTTTTTTTTTATAAAGGGAGAATCCTATATAAAGACGGTTGAAATACCTAAATTTAATTTGAGTTACTAAACTTAACAAATTATTAATTAGGTTATATGACACAATTATGGATTTAGAATTTGGGATAAATTACCTCTATATCCCTTAATTTTTTTTTTTTTAAAAAATAGAGATAAACTGTTTACATAAGAACAAGACGTATAAGGGAATGCATCTTTGAACTTTCGGTTGTGTTCTGCACAAAATCATTTCACTCATGGAAAAATCACTGGGTCTCGGCAAAATTAATTTGATAATAGGTTTTATTGCAAACAATCACCCCGCCATAGGCAGAGACCGCGCGAAGCTTTTAAACAAGAAATTGAGGATTATTTCTAGATATCTAATGGAAAACAAGCAGAACACCAAAAAACCAAAATTCAGAAACAACACCAATCCAAAAGCACAAACAAATAGTTATAAGCATGGAATAGATGACAGAACGTCTGATCGAGATTTGATTATCATGATTCCAAAGCAAGGAAAATTGATCAAGACTAATAGGAATCGATGATGGGGTTAACGATACGAGAATAAAAATATCCAAGAAGTGAGATTTAGGATGGTAGGCACTTCTCAAAAAACCCTTGTTAGTTCTTGTTATTTCGAGGTTGGAGATCATGTGAAAGATCCAACAAGATCCTCCAAGGGAAGCTGAAGGACAATGGAGCAAGGGATCCGAATGGCTACGACATCGATTTCGGCTTTCTCTTTCCTCTAGATGATGGGTGTGGGGTATTATTAGAAAATTACCAACATTTAAATATTCTAAATTGGGTCATTGACCCAATTTAAGATTTACTAAGTTTACCAACCTAATATAAGATTTTTCTATTTCAACCGTCTTTATATGAGATTTTCCCTTTTTTTAATATTTAAAAGACATTTTAATTAGTACATAATCTAAAAGTAAAACAATCATTTTCTTGAAAAGTTTTTTTTAATATTTAAAATACATTTTAATTAGTACATAATCTAAAAGTAAAACAATCATTTTCTTGAAAAGGTTTTTTTTAATCTTTAAAAGACATTTTAATTAGTACATAATCTAAAAGTAAAACAATCATTTTCTTGAATTTTTTTTATTTAAAAATGTTCAATTGAAAAATTTTAATCTAGATTAGGTCTCTGGATTTAAAGAGGTTATGGGCGTTCACATTCCATATTCATCTAAAAAAAATTTTGGGGTGGGGGATTTTCTATTTATTTATTTGAATTAAATTACATGTTGTATCCTAAAATTCTTTTTACACCCAAATTCTCAAATTAATCGACTTAGTCTTTATATTTATAAATGTTTTTCCCGTAACACCGATTACCTTGAAATATTTTTTCAATGACACCTAATATCTGAAATATTTTTTAACATCCAATATCTTAAGTTTATTAATTTTTAGTGCATGAAGTATTTTTGTTTTTGAAAAAAAAAAACTTTTTATTTAGGGATGAGTATCTCATACTCATATTTTGATTTTGGATAAACATGAAAATCTGGATTCACGTTATGGGGACCATCAAAATGATGGGCACTCATGTGGCAACTCGCAAAGCTGACGGGGCAAGACTGGCTCTCTCCCCCTGTCAATTTGGTTTTTTTAACAAGATGTCATTTTCCTTGCTTGCGTGGAGCCTCTGTGCTTGCTTGTCTTTCCAAGTTACGCACTTGTCAGTTGACCTAAACGATATATACAACAACAAAGACGGCATCAAATACGATATCTTCACAGGGAGATCACCATTTTAGAGGTGACTTGCGCATATAATAAGTTGTGTTTGGCACATTATATATACAACAAACTCGTTACACAACCTTCAAGTATCTCGACCTTCCAATTCCATACCCAAAATCTAAAGCCACATTCGATATACGTTTATTAATACCACAACAGAGCATCACATGAATATATATACCACATATATATATAACCTATTTTGAACTATAGCTCACGTGCTTCGTTAAACAAGGAAAACAAAAAGTAACTCTTAATCATACATTCACTGATGTCAAAAAACATGCATATAGTGAAGACCCGAATTTTACATGATTCGATCTGACAGTGAAGGAAGCCTTCTGAAGAAGTTGAGAGCCGGTGAAGGCGTTCTATCACGAAAGATGGGATGCCTCAAATAGTAGAACCCAAAAGCCATGGCCACCATTTTGGGCGGCACCAAGTACAGCACTAACGCCACCACCAAACACATCCCTAAAAATATGCCCGTCCCCCGTGGATCTCGCCACGTCACCAGTGCCTGTACTCTCTCCCCCTGCGCCGCGATATCCCCCAATACCGTCTGCACACGTGCCCCCAACGTCCTCAGCTTATCATACCTCACCCGTATCATCTCTCCCGTTCTGCTGCTCGGCACCGTATCGAATTCCTCATCCAGCTCCTCCCGATCCACCACCTCCGCCAGCGATATTTTCTGATCGAAGTGTGGAAGTGGGTCCCTTGGTCGGAACCTGTAATTCCACGCTCCTATCACGAAGACGTAAGATGCCAGCGTCGGAATTATCAAATCAGGAAACCACACCAGCATCACCAGCAATGCGTGTACCAGAATGGTGGCCGTTGGATTCTTCCACCCTCGTGTATCTTCTATCCACCGTAGGATGTCGATGAACCCTGCCACCACGTTGATGATTCTGTACCAATTGGCACGTACCTTCCGCATGCTGAAGTTGTGAGAGTCTGCGTCTAGCATGTAAAGCACGACCTCTCTTCTCAACGGTGGCTCTGATCTCGACAAGTGTCCTGCCACAATCTTCACTGCCGTGTTTCTCAACATTTCTTGTTGCGCCAATCCTAAGGGCTTGATGTGGTGCATCAACGGCAGCATTGGCTGTGAGTACACATGAAGGAAATCCAACCTTTGAGCGGTTCGAATGAATCGGATGGCAATCTCTATCTCGCCCATCTTCTTTGTTCCCGCGTTAGTCAACACAAGTAACGGGTATGTGTTTCGGCACACCCGACCCGTTTTCAACGTGGATATACGGACTCTTACCTTGCCGATGCGAAAATCGGGTCTTGCGGCTTCTTCCTCACTATCTACTTGGTATACTCCGAAGCTATCAAAGATTCCAATGGTCAAAACCGTGCAGGGATCAAACACCTTCCACGTGTACTGCTCGTTCCACTTGGGGTCCAAGCTATCAGATACAGTTCGGGTACGTACCCATTTGTTGCCGTATTTGGCTACACAATACGCATCTGTAGAACTTTTTCCGTTCACAGTTTTCATGGGCACCAGGTTCCTGCAACTGATGATTCCAAGTTCAACTGTGCCGACCGGTGGCTTCCAAAGTTGCCTTGCGGTGGGACGGAAATCGCTGCACACGTGAGCTGACTCATCCATCACGTGATATCCGCCATCGAAGCACAAACGCAGATGGATCCTGCCTTTGTAAACTCTCTTGTCGTTGTTGACATCCTCAAAAGGGAACCAGCGGGATGCTACGTTACGGTCATCCACCCTTCTTTCGATGCTGGTAAGAGGTATTCTCACGACACCCACTGTGATCGATCCTTTAGGTTGCCGAATTTCAAGAGTGAAAATGAGCTGCTCACTGAAAGGCTCAGCAGCCACCAAGATCAAATCGTCGTCCCATGAAGCAATGCCGTTTCGTGTAACCGAGACTTTTGACTTTAGCACTTGAAATCCGAGTTGAGCTCTAACCTGGAAGGAAGCCTCTTTCAACGTCGTCAACGGTAAAATGTCCTGAGCTTCAAGCACCGTGGCCCTCAGGTACCACAGCTTCGGGGACTGGTAAATCTTGGCGCGTGAGTGAACATTCCCGGCCGTGTCTGTTTTCCATGCATCGGGGAATGCCTCGTCAGCTTGAGTGCCAACCCACGTGGCAAGCATGAGGTCCCCGTAGCGGGCCCCGCCACCTTCCAATCTGTACCACTGTGGGGCCAGGGGGCTGTCTGGTGGGTCCCTGAGAGGGATCTCCGACACCTCAAAGCAGAGCCCACCCAGAAAACTGCGAGAGTCGTCGTCTAATGTGGTGGGACCAGAAGCGGGGGGGTCCCACACGGAGACTTCAAGGAGTGAAGCAGATTCAGGGGAGTCGCGGCCGAAAGCAAACGTTTGGTCCCATTCGAATAAGGTGGTTTTACGCGCGGGCTTGGATGTAACTTGATGGCCGGAAACTGCAATTTTGAAGAAGGGATTACAGTTAGGAGGCAAGTATCGTGCCTTCACGACTCGAACGAAGAGGTAGTGCATTTTCTCAACCAGATCAAACGAGCATCGTTCCATGGACATGGTGTCCGACACGTCTGACGTGAAGCTCGCTGTGGATGCTGCCCTACGAATTGGTTGTGGTCCTTGTGGAACGTTCATCCCACTGAACCTTACTTCAGACATCGTTCTAGATGTTTCCAGTTGTGAAGCTTTCACCTGATCTGCAACTTCTACATTCGGTGGTTGTAGCGGCCGCTCAGGCTCAACCGGCTTTTCAGCATCAGGAGTTGCATTTTCAGGCGCGGGAGCTTCAGCAGGTGCTGGCTCTTCACTGATCTTGTCGCTTACCGGCGGTGGTTCTGTAGGCGGAGGCGCCGCCGCCGCCGCCGCCTCAGATTCTTCGACCTTATCTGGCTCCGCTGCCGCCGCTGCTTCAGATGGTGGCTTTGCCTCCGCTTCCTCTGGTGCTGGTGTTGCGTCAGACTTCGCTTTCTCCTGTGCTGGTGCCGCCGCCGCCTCGGGTTTCGCTTCCTCTGGCGGTGTTGCTGCCGGTGGTGGTGGCGGAGACGGCGGTGGGATTTCCTCGTCCACGTAATAGATTTTCAACCCAATTTCACCTCGAACCCAGTTGAAGAAGCTTTTCTTCTCCAAGTTGTAGTAAATCAAGGCTTCTTCGCCTTTGCGCACAAACTGAGAAGAGCTGAGGCGAATTCGACCCAGGAAATTATTGCGTCGGGTGGGGCCGTAATTCTTGTCATGTAGAACATCGAGCTCAAGCATATCACCAAGAATGTCAGAAGGCTTACCCACATTAAACGACAGCTTTTCATTCCAGTTTGGGTTCAAGTCACGAACCACCGTCGGGACTCGTTTCCTCTGGCCGTAGAAGTCCACCACCACGTATGGACTGGAAGTTCCGTGCCCATCTTTCGGGAGAAGATCTCGAGCGTCCACAACCTCTACTATTAGTTTACGAACTGTGCCCATTATCACTGTCAATTAAGTCTCGTTCTCAATGATCCCTCACAAGTTTAACTCATGGCCTAGCCAAGCAAGTGTGGTGATGAAGGGAGAAAAAAGAAGGGTGGATTGATATCATGAGTGCTGCTTATATATTAAAAGAGAGAAAGATGGAAAGGAAGTAAGTAATCATTCATACTTTGTTCTGTTTATATGTTTTTTGTGAGCAGAGAAAAATTATATATTACAGGCAGTGGAATGTGAGTCGCATATATGAATAGGGACTAAGGAATAAGTGTGAAAGGAGGCATAACTTGGTCTTCAAGCAGCTTTAGACGATAAACATTTGAGTTTTTTTGTGGGTCTGTCCAGTTGTAAATATGTTTCCTTTTTCATATGCTATGAGTATGCTCGGCTTTAATGGTTATGATAATAGTTTCTTTTTTACTAGTTATTGGATTTTCTTAGCAGAGAAGATTCTTTGTCAAATGTAGCCTTTGCTTTATGGCCGTCCCTTGAATTTAAAGGGCAGGAAGAGAGCGGGAAATGGGGATGGGAATAGGCTTTTGTGTGACCGACCTTATTCTGAGATTTGTCACCGAATGCAGCTTTATGAATATAAAATGGAAAGTTTGACAAAGATATGACGCTCACTCCTTTTCACACATCTCTTGGGGTACATGCACTGTGATTATGCTCAGACAGTGGGTTACAACTTGCCATCGATAGGCTTCCAATTACAAGCACCAAAACATAATCGTAATCTCGTATAGAGTATATAATTGAGGGTAGAGGAGATTCACATGGAGTCCACATTTTGGTGGTTATAGTTAGGTGCTTATTTATGTGAATTTATATATAATATATTATAAACAATTATTTAAATTTATATATCATTTATTTAGATTTAAATCAGATGTTTTTTTAGATGTTTTTTGCATATCTCAAATTAATTAATTTTTATAATACCTATGTTACGCATAAATACAGAACTAAAAATTAATTAATTTGAGATACTGGGTGCAAAAAAATCTCGGAAAAGCGGATATGATTTAAATCTAAATAAATACAATATATAAAAAAATTTAAAAAATTGTTTATACCCTAATTAGAGGTATAAACACATAAATAAGCACCTAACTATAAGCACCAAATGTGGACTCGATTCACATAACAGCTACTTTACATAAAAACTAAAATGGAGGTTTATGGCTTTAGGCTTGGTATATAATACTCCGTTCGATCCTAATTATAGGACAATATTTAAGAGTTGATCTTGATTCTAATTATAGAACAAAGTTTTAATTTTTATTAATTTCTTCATAAAATACTCCTAACGTTTTCATAGGGGTGTGAGTGTTTTATAAATTTGTAATGGACGCTAGAGTATAGCAAACTAGGGGAGGACATTTTAGAAAAATAAATAAAATTAATTAATTTAACTATTATCCTTAGGGAAAAACACTTCTCATGTTGTAGGAGAAGTGTTTTTTTATGTTATACACACATAAAATGGTGGACCCTATATATATATAATTAGCATTATATATATATATATATATGTGGGTCCCACTATTTCATGTGTGTGTAGGAATCTTCTTCTTCTCATATAACATGATAAGTTTAAACCCCCTATCCTTAATCTCTCTAAAATTATGTAAATATGTTCGATAATTAGAACCAAAAGGAGTATATATATAAAAAAAACCCTAGAGATGCCCTTTTTAATTTTCCTCCGAAATCATACATGCATTCATTCACACACACACACAGATACGAAGGGACTTTCCATTCATTGCATTCTCATTCACCTCCCAATCACTGTGTGTGAGGTTAGTTCTCAACTTCTCATATCCACACCCTCACCCCAATCTTTCTATTTCTATATTTATTCCCCATCCCCTTAACTATCATTATTAATATGACTTGGTGGTTTGCTATATATATGCAATTACGTCCCTCTGATCCGTTTATCAGAAATCTATGAGTTTATTGATTACTATCAATTCTCCATTAACAAAATGAGGGTGATAATTAATTAGTCTCTGTTTTAAAGAAAATTTTTCTTATTATTCACAATTTTTGTATCAAATAATTTTATTGGATATTACTACTTTGCAAAAAAAAAAAAAAAAAAAAAAAAAAAAAAAAACCATGATAAATGATACTTCCTCCAGTCTTAAATATAAGACAAAATTGATTTTCTTAGATACTAAATAAGCTATATAAATGAATTTAAAATATTTATATTTCTCATTTTCTCTCTCCAAACTATTTTACCTAATATATAAACTAATATAGAATATAATGATACGTAACATAAGATATGATTAATTAATCTATTTAGCTTCCTTAATCTTTCTAAAAGAAGTTAATTTTGTCTTATATTTAGAACTGTAGAGAGTAAAAATAAAAAATATTCAAACTAATATATGGTCCCCCGAACTCAACTGCCGGCTCCGTCCCGGTATATATGGATACAAGGAAAGAAGAAAGAGCATGCCTAGAAGACTCATTAAGAGAACGTACATATTTATAAGACTCTTAATGATGGGAGAATATATAATATATATGGAACATATTCTGGGTATTGAATCAGAACCAAACTGTTGATGCATGCATGCCATATATTTTACACAATCGCTATCAATAACTATATATATAGAGGGAGATCGAGAGTATATATATTCAGTAGCAAATTGGAAAAGCAGAGAAGTTATTGGCTAGCATAGATAAATGCATGTTTAAGGGTTGGTTTGATTCCGGCAGAGAGAGGAGCAGAGGTGTAAAACACAAGCAAGGTTCCGAAGTTGAACACAGTAGTATAATGATTTTGCATTGGCTTTTAACTGGGAATCAGAATTATTCAAAAGAAAGCTTTGACGGTATCCTTTAATTTGTGATGATTAAAGTGCAAACATAAAGTCCAAAGGAGAGCGAAACCCACAATTGATTTGCTCCTGAAATTTTGCATTAGTGATCTTGGATCTACCACCAGTGTCGGCTACACCTTACCATGTATAATAAATTACTGGACACTAGTATATTTTTTTGGCCCACAAAATTACAACCATGTTGTCCTAGTATCACAAGATTCGACTAGCAAGACCATGAACAAATGACAAAGGATCAAAACTTTGAACTTAAGTCCCTATATTAAAACGAGTGTTATTTAATACATTTGTCCATATATTATTACATACGCAGATGGAAATTAAATGAATGTAAATATGATTTATGATTGCGCTCGTTTATCCGTGGTAGCTATTAGTGTTTGTTCTTTTTCTTTTTTTTAATAATATGTGTTTTTGTTTGTTTGTTGGGCTACAAGCCTCATTGCACCACCAAAAATATTGAAAAGTTATGCACTAAATTGATGTATAGAACATTCATACCAATTTACTTTGTAAGTTTTAAAAGTTAATTAAAATATCTGATGATGATTAACTTAATAAATGCGTACTCAAAAGTGAGTAAAAATTTAAATTAATTAAAAGAACAAAATTGTTTTTAGTCCAAGCAAAAATGTCTAAATTATGAACCGTTTTATTTATGTTTTTAGTTCATAATTTTAAATCTTATGAAGTACTCCCTCGATTAATTATAAAACCGTTGATTTTTTTAGAGATATTAAGGAAATTAATTAAATTACTTTAAAAAAGCATTTTAATTTTTAATTTTTTTTTAAACTAATTAGTTTGACTAATAAACTAATATATAATCTAAATATTGTGCCAACCAAAGAAAATTATGTAATTTTATTTATGTTTGACGACTTTTGTGTTTGACGAATTTTAAATCTTATGAAGCATCATAGAATTTAGATAGAAGTCATGCACGTCTAGATAGAAATCATGCACGTCTAGTTGTACATCATATGAGGACGCACGTACCGAAAATCTCAGATGCTGTTTTGAGACGAAAAATTCAGAATCTTTGTCGACCAATTAGCTCACTTAAAAAGAGATTAAGAAGCAAAAGGCTTTATGCATGGAGCTACGTTAGATGCCTACTTTTTAATATCATGATTATGCTGAATCCAAATCTCTTGGACTTTTTTATTTTAATATTTTCATTAAGTTCGAAAATACAACAAAATATAAATCTTGTAAAGAGAATTCAGCAGTTCAACAAGACCAGTTTAGGTGGGCTGAAGGCTCTCTACGTCTGTGCGTGCGTCTCAAGGGCTCGCAACTGACACATGTTTTGATATTTTATCTTCGGTTACACTGAATTTCAACAACTTTAATGTTAACATCTTATGATATATGTTCAGAAATGAAAGACTCGCCGATATAATTAATTGATGTAAGAAAAACAAGATGAAAATGAAAAGTTAAAATAGGAGAAATGAGTACAACTATTGGGACATAATATACGCAACTGTAACCGTACTGTTTGGGGTGCAGTGCAAGATATCTCTGATGCTTAAAGGTTATAAACATTGTCTAGTACGCACGCAAGAAACCTCACAACTAAACTAAAGGGACACAAATATACACATCCCATTAAAACCAATAATTATTTGGTGTATACACGACGGGTTAATGTTTTCTTTCATTGATATAATGACACAGATGTGTTCATGATCTGATAAATGCACCCTGACATGAATGTATATAAATGGTATGTCATAATGAATATGCTGGTACAATTAAAATTACTTCAAACACACACACATTAATTATTTGTGCACGTTTACGTAGGTTGCTGCACACACACACACACGCGTATATCCACAAGAAAAAAAGGTGGTAAACTGAAGGAAGGTTGTACACAAAAAAAGGAACCGTAAATGGGAGGTTCCAGAAATTTACAGGTGATGTTGACTCAGTTTTCAGTGACTTCACGCCAACACCCTTGTAGCTCTGTGATGCACTCCTTTTATTTCACGTGGGTGGGTTTTGCCCTCCACGTAATAAGCAACTTTTTATTTCGGTACTGTTTGTTTTGCTTAGTTTACAATTCATGTAACGGAATAAGAAAAGGAAGCGCATAAAATTCAGTAAAACATAAATATTAGTTTATGCATATACTGCAGCAAGCATGCCTCTCCCTTGGGTAAGTGTGCCATAAAATAATAATTAAGGGATGGCTTAGTGAATTAATAACTCAAAGGAATCGGAATCAAACAACATTGCTTTGTAATCATGCTAGCTGTGAAATGCAGTATCAGATTCCTTTTGTATATAGATGCACCAGAAATCAACCCTGTAGTCTCTGCTGTGCCTGTACTGTACTGTGCATTTTGTTTGTGTTGCCCAGAAAAGTGGTGAAAAAAAGACAAGTTCACTTACCATTTTTTAGTTTTGGAGCACCGAGACGAAGACGTCGCTTACTGATAACTTCTGTTGGCAGCAACAAGAAGATGACAGCGTGTGTGTGTGTGTTTTTCCAAAACAAATGAACTCTGTAATATATACGTCATTCATTTAATTTACTCCAAAGAATTAACATGTCTACAAACTAGGGTTTCTTTACCAGGCCACCACTGAACATATGTATATGTAGTTCCAGACTTGCTACGGAGAGTAGAAATCCATACATTATATAAACGTATGTTGTCCTCCCAGTTCATGAACAAAAACATCAACAGTGAAAATTTTCAAGACAGAACTGGAAATAATAGAAGGTATAGAATATAAATAAGACTTGACGCATACACCATTCTTTTTCTTGGAGTGGAATATATACACCATTATTCTTTGTTCTGTTCATTAGCTTCAGACGCCCTTGAACAAGAAGTTCACTATACTAGGGAAATGATCATAATCTAGAACATCAACTATTTATCAATGATGATCGAAACAGATAAATACTTGGAAAAATAAAAAGGACCAGAAACCAGCCAACGGTTGCTATATTTGAAGATACTTCAATAGGAATATGGCCTAGCTTGTACAGCAGTTTTTGGTATGCAAATAAAGATAGTGGTGTGGTTTCTATAAATTCAGGTATATAATGTTTGGCTAGATACCTGCAGCTCTTGAGCCTTTAAAAGTTACATATATAGATATGTACACTTTGTGTTGCTGTTTGAGCTTCAAAAGCTGCAAGTATATATAGCTAGCTAACAGTATAAATCTTTCATCTTTCGTTTCATAAAAACTTTTTCCATGCTCCATCTCTCCCCAGAACCCCAAACTTATTATAAATCAAATCGATGCAAGGGAAAACCAAATTGAAATGAACCAAAAAGAAACCCATGATCTATATACGAGGATCTCTTAATAATGAGACAATATATGTATATATATTATAGAAGGAAATACAAACCAGGCTTACCCTTTATTGGCTTGATGGCGGCGATGAGCGGATTAATGACTTGTACGAGGAAAGATAGGTGTGAGGAATGAAGCCTGGTCCGAGATCCAGCCATATCCGTTTGATCCCTCTTTCATCGATCAAATTGAAGTAGTATGGATAACAAAAGAACACAGAGTGTGTGTGTGCAGTAATTAGTAAATCAAGAAGGAAAGTGAAAGAGATTAGAGATCAAGAGATATGATATGTGAAGGTCTTGGATCACAAATCTCTCTCTTTTCTTTCCATCTATACATATTTCTGTTTGGTCTCAGTTAATATCCAAAATAGATCAGAAAATGGAACGGAGAGATCAATGATTTCGGATCAAACTTCATTCCCAACACCCCTCTTTCCTTCTTCTTCACCTCCGTCTGCACATGTCAAACTTCATTAGTCGTCGGTGCTTTACCATCTTCCCTTGTCGTCCGATGATTGGTCACATACAGAACTTCACTTAGACATCTCTTTCTATATAGCTTGTTGGACAACTCTCTCCCTCTCCTTCATGCTCCATTAATCCATGAAGCTATTTGCTCCTCTCTCTTTTCTCAAGGCCTGCAAGCACTCAAGTTCCCAATCAGTACCCTAGTACTGTATTTAATAAATGAAATGGAAGACAGGGACGAGAGAGAGAAAGAAAAGAAAAGGGAACATAATAGAGACAGGTCATTATAAGGATATAATAATGAAAAGGGAAGGTGGGATGGTGGAGGGGTTGTAAATAGATAGTTGTCTTGTACTAAGGCAAAAGGAAGAGGAGATTGCTTAGAGGAGAGAATTTTACAGTGTCTCTCTTTTGGAAAAGGAGAGCACTGAAAATAACGAGGGGGAGCTTCTCAAGGGAAAGCAAAGCATGGGCCTCCACACACCAAGCTAAGCATGGAGGAGGATTTACTATTGTTGGAATATTTTAAAATAGAGATTTAGTTTTTGTAAAGTTATATTCTTATAAATTAAAATATTTATATAAAGAGTTGTGCAAGGAGTTATGACCCTAAGAATTATAAATGTTACGTCCTTAGTTCTTAAAGACACATGTGTGGTAACCATCCTTAGTGGAAGATTGTGTTATTTTTAGAAGAAAATCCTAGATGCTATAAAAGAGTAATTATTCATGCAAAAGATATTTTAAATAACCATTAGCTATTTAAGTTGATTGGTGAGGGTTTATGAATCTAACATATGGTTATGACTTTTAATTGAAGAGATGTTGTTTAAAGAGACATAATTTCAAGGTATTCAATTCAAGGCCTATAAATACCTAGCAGCATTCGTCCATTTTGTCATCATCAGAAATCACATAACAGTAAGAGATCAAATTAAATTCATTACCTTTGTCTTTGAGTGCATACAAAGATAAAGTCAAATGATTACTTTGTAAAAGTCATTGTTATCTTGGCTTAAGTGTTGAGAATGCAATTTATATTCAAGAGTCTTCATTATATCCAGCAGAAAATTCGTCAGTCAATCGAAATTGCACTTTATAAGATACCTATAGGTGGGAGGCAAATCAAGCTTAAAGAAAAGTACTGGTTGCCTTGAAAACATTCAACACTACATTTTTTTTCCATCTCAACATATTCCTCAGAGAACCAGACCCACCAACTACAATAAGCATACATAGAGGCGATAAAGAAGTGATACTATCAAGGTATAAAGATATATATATTTGCAGCAATGGAGTTATCTCCGTCTTGAAGTAAAAGGTTGTGAGCTGCCATTCTTGCCTTTTAGTACATGTTACTGCCACTCTCCCATATGCACACACGTGCACACATCCCTAAACACCTCACATGCTCTTCCCTAACTACTCTTCATCTATATATACACTTATATATTATATATCCCCAAAAAAATTATGTTGAAGGGGTAATGAATAGGATAGTTATGTTGAATGAAAACTAAACAGTGTAGTTCCATATAGCTATAGTGGGTTGGTGAGGTGTTGAAGCAAGCATTGAGCATGTGGCAAACACATGTAGTGCTAACTAGCTAGTTGGTTCAACATGGCCATCAAATGAATAGAGAGATTGATATTTTCTAGAATTCCCTAACTCGGTGTAATGCAATTAAAATAATAATGCTCCAACCTATATTTTATTTGTTTTTTCCCCTCTCTATGTGGCTTTATTTATTTATTTTTTTGGATAATACAGATAAGTTGAAGTTTGATAAGATAGTAAGGAAACTAGATTACAAGAATCCAGCCCTTAATACATTAAAAAATAAATAAATTATAAGTGCAGCACCATTGATACTTCATCAAGAACATATTGAGGCATCATCTCGGAATTGTTGGAAGCAAAACCATATCAGCATCAACAGTAACACCATACCTTCTGTGGCTTTATCTATGAATACCTTTTCGTTCAAGAAGAAGAAGAAGGGATCATTGTAGCTCAGTGAAGATACCTTAATTAGCTGGCCTTTGAGGAGGATCTCTCGTAGATTTCATAAAATATTTGCTTGAGTTGGGAGTTGTTAACTAAAGCCAATAAGTGCATTTCTTTATCTTCACTAATAATTGAAAACAATGTTACCACCTACACCATCCTAATTAGCTCCTTTAATTTAATCATGACTTTCACTTTCCATTAAAATGGCATGATTGCTCAACTTTGATGACCTTACTTACTTCTCTAGTATCATCTAGTTTTGTCAAATGCCCACTCTTTTACCAACCCAAACAATTCAACACGCACACAGAGGAGGGATATGATGGGATCAATAATTTTATAACCTGTTTAGAATAATACAAACTAATCATAAACAATTAAGCACAAAGGGATCACCATTTCCTCTCAGTCCTTTTTCTATAATTTATACATGTGTGCCCACAATCAAATTATTTAATTTTAATGCCATGATATCGAGATTAACTATGTGTTTTGCGTTTCATGATTCAAATTTACATCTACAACTCATCTCACCTAAACTTTATAAAAGAAAACAAATTGTAAATCACTTAATAGGTATGATAATTATATTATATTAATTTAATTTCCTCATATCCACGAACAGTCTTCTGGATGTGATTTCTCTCATTTCCTTCTCCTTTATAATTTTGGACGCATCAACGAAGACATAGAGAACACAAAAATCAATCAAGTTGAGATAATAGGCCCAGTGATTTCCGAAAGATTTATAGTATTTGTTCACATATTGTTGTTTGTTGTTGGTGTAATCACATCAAAAAATTCAGCTTTTACTTTTGTGGACGACCATCTTCTGCACGTAGTCACAAATATTGCCCCCACAACATTTCCCATCAACCTCTCTCTTTTCTTTCTCTCTTTGCCTTTTCTTCTCTTTGTGTCTTCTTACCTCCCCTGTGACTCAAATGTAAGCTTTCCACGTAAATTTAGGATATGTGACAATAATAATATATTACTACTATTAAATTTATTCATCACCAAATAGGATAATTGTATAATTTGTTGATAATGTAATAAATATATACCTTTTTTATAATTTATTTGTCTACGTGTGCGCATATAAAATTTTATAATATTTTTTTTTTAATGAAAAGTGGGGTTCATTAAAAAGTACCAAGTTGAACAATAAAGGAAGAGGGGGCAAATGTGACAGAGGTCCACTTGCTTCATGACAGATCATGTCACTCTATAAAGGTTCTCAAGTTAGGAAAACCTTCAACTCTTGTTTCGGATCTGCCCAATGGAGTCTCTTTTAATATTTTGTCTTTATCTTTGAAATTTACTGGCATAAAATAAACAATATGAAAATAATTACTCCCTTCATTTCTCCTTAACGTAGGATCTAGTTTGAAGTGAATTTTGTTCCTAAATATAAAATCTTTATTCATTTTATCTCTTATAGTTATCATTTTTCCTGAACCAAATCGTCTAACTCATAAACCAGTGTGTAATCTGATATTACACAAAAGTATATTAAATAACTGAGTAATTTGTTTAGTTTTATTAGTCTCTCCAAATTTGATGAACAAGTCTTCCACCAACGGCAGCAAAACATCACTATTACTGTTAAAATACAAACAGGGACTGAGAGTTGTGATACAGGTGTGGGGACAATATCTCTTACATGATATCACACGGGTGACTGACCTGGCTAATTCCTACTCATATTCATAAATGTTCTTCGAATTTTACTTTGCAACATCTTTCTTTTTATTTACAAGTAATTTGGCCTCTTGCCTAACTCAACTTTTTTTCAGTGCTTGTTTGGTAACAATCAAAACATAGTTTTAGAAATCATTTTTCATAAGAGGTATCGGGATACCTCGTAAGCTAAAACAACCAGACACTTGATCTATTTGTATGCATATACCAAATATCAATTCTTACAGTCAATTGTACCTCTCTCATGTGATTCAGTTTAACCCAAAATTTATTCGAAAATGATGGAAATACTTCCTCCATCCTTAATAGACAAACCAAGAAGATTCCAAAATACATGTAACATGTAAAACGTATTTTTTTTTTTAACTTTCTGTTCTTGTCCTCAAACGCCATGAAATATAGCGCTTCTATAAATATCTAGGGTGTGACAGATATTTTAGATTTTCTTTTAAAAAAAGCATTCTAAAAAGTAAAAACTAAGGCCGCTTAGCAGGACCTAGGCTAAACAGCAAAAAGCTAACGCCTAGTTAATAGCTTCATTCGGAACTCAACAGGATGAAGGTGTCGGGCAAAAAAAAAAAACAGGATGAAGGTGCATATAACACTGCATGTGCTTCTGTTAAACAAGAACAGAGGTAAAATTGATGCTAACAACAATATCGGTCTGTTTATCCCCCAGCACGGGCGGTATCATTATTGTGCCAGTCTCCCAACTTGGGAGAGTAAGAAACGAGTACAGAGTAGTGAACTTTGTCATAAACTACTGTGATGTTAGATTGTTTTGACCAAAGTATGCTAAGAAACTAGAAACTGCACTGGATTTGAAAGGGGGAAACAAGAAAAGCACAGCGCAACTACATGTACAGGCTAATTTACAGTCATTGGGATTATGACCGAAAAAGATAGCTTGGAGAAAGAGAATATGGAAGGGGTTGCAGAAAAAAAGAGAGCCGAGAAGATCTTGCCTTGCTTCCTTAACAAATAAATGAAATACCCGTACAGCTCAACCCTCAAGACTCTTTTTGACAACCTTAACGCTGCTGTAGAAGCGCTTGAGATCCTTCATGGCCTTTTCCTCAATCTGAATAGACCGGATTGCGGATATTGTCTCCACCTCTGGCTTGAACCAGCGGTTCATCCCCGTAGCTTCAGATGGCGAGCCCTGACCTGTAGATACAGCAAAGCCAGTTGTTCGGGTCTTTGGATTATGGGACAAACTCTCATGCATTTTCACCTGTTTATAAGAAACAATCCTCAGTTCAATGAAATATGCCCTAGGACAGAAGGCCAATTTACAGCAAAGCTATACAATACTTCATAGATACGTAAACAGACTGGAATGAAGAAATCATCCTTACTGGTTCACAGTAAACATTACAGACAATCATGGACATAAACAAATGGGAGGAAACATCAATTCACAAACCTGCTGCATTTGAATGTCCCTTAAAGATGGCTGAGATGGTTGAGGTGGGGTTCTGGAAGCAGCCCAAGAGGGGCTACTTCTTTCTCCATCAGATACCCGGGAACTTTGAGTTGAGGCAACAGGCATTGGACTGGAAGGAAGAAATGAACTTAATGATATTTTACCCCCACTGCTACTATCAGAAAGATCTTGTTCGTGGCGTTTGCTCTTAATTGGCTTGTTTTCCTTGATTTTGCTCTGCTCAACCTGAATTTCACGAAGAGAAGCAGAACCCTTCAAAAACTTGGCTCCACCCCACGCAGGACCCTCATTTCTTGTCATTAGTGGTGGGGAGGCCACCTCTTTTGGGGCATCATCAAGGGCGCCACTTAAAAACATAGAAAGCCCACCTTTCTTACTCTTCTTCTTAGAAACTTTCATTGCCTGACCCTTGCTTGGCAACTCTAAAACGTCTTTCTTCTGGACCACAAGGGCTGAATCCATTGCATCTTTGTCCGCTCTAGTTTGTTCACAAGTAGAATCTTCCACCTATCAAATAAAATTTTAAGCAACACAACATATGAAAGGAACTTTGATACTATCAAGAAAAATGAAGCCGGAAACCTTTATCTCAGAAGCCTCCAAGATTTTAATGTCTAACATGTGCTCTGCAGGTTCTGATATCACTTCTGTTCCAGCATAAATAGATTCCACTTTAGTCTGCACCACACTTGGTGCGCTGTTTTTCTTCTGTTTTCTTGATAGTCTAACTTTTTTCTTATCTTTCCCTTCTGAATGCGCTGAAAACTCTTTATTATGTGAAGTTTCAAAAGGAACACCTAGCTCAGCAAGTGACCTCACCAAAGCTGACTTAGACTGAAGCTTTGCGATCTGCTGGTCATCAAGGTGATGACCTCTTGATTGCTTAACTTCAAGCACCTCAATCTGCTGCAACTTCTTCCTTAGACCTCGAACTACTTTGGAGTTTTCTTGATTGGAATCATCCTTAGGCTGGAGAAATGAATCTAGTCTTTGATATTTTTCCAGCCTCAACTTCATGGGTTTGTCACAGGTCCTGTGAAACTCCAAGTCACTATCATCCTCTTCACTGTTTATAATGGGAGGAAAAGGAGCAGTTATAGGAGGGAGTCGTCGGTGACACCATTGTTCAGATGATCTCTGGTCTAACAATGTCTCAAGGTTAGCCAGAATATCTAGTGAAGCACTTTCCAAAGAATGTGATGAAACTGTAAAGATATAATCAAGGTTGCGAATGACAGTCTCCTGAAATCAGTATAAAATAGCTTCAGTATAATCAGATCACCTTACCATATAGGACGAATCAATCAAGTATAACAGCAAAGGCCATTTAAATCTCAATGATATATGCAAGATGCAGCATTACATGATCTGAAAAGCCCAAAAATATTAAGTTTACTGCTAAAAGTTTTGCTACTATACACCTTATGTCCTCAGAAATCACATTAATTTCAATCTTGTTCCTGAATTTCTTTTCAAAATATTCAAAGAGTGATGATTATCATTCTGGTTCAATTCCAGATTAAACTGATGAAATCCTCCCAAAAGTTGTTCAGTCTCCAAAAATATGCAGATGCATCAATGCTGCAGACATCAACTATCTTTATCATAATCGTTTGCCAAGTCAAAGCATTTCTTCGCAGGTACAACTTCTATTATGTTGAGTTTTAGAAATATAAATATTCTCGGGACCATGCGATTTTTTTTTCTAGGATGAAATTTAAAATAGTACAATTTCAGGAGTCCAGTGTAATTTCACCAGAAATTATTTCCTCAGGAAATATTGTGGATGACATTTATTTTCACTGGTATACAAGCCAACATTAATACATTAAAAAAAAATCAAATATTACATGATCATGGTGAACAAAAATTGAAACAACAGTCAACAGATCCTATTTGATAAACTATTATTTTTCTCAGACATTCTAGTTTAGACGAAATACGTCTCAAATTATTTTGGGTCAGCAGTGAAGAAGCGTACCTCACAATATTTCTTCAAATCATCGGCTCCTAGAGAATCAGCTATCTCAAGCAACTGAATGGCATTTCGATGCTCCACTATACATTCTGCCGCAACCTTTTCACAAAGGCTTTTTAAACTAGGTACAATCCTATTCCCAAAATTATCTTTTTGAATACAGTTATTATTGGATTCCAAATCCTCAAATAAAATATCTTCTGTAATCTCTTCCACATCATCCCTATGATTCAGCTTGAGCTCCTGGGAAGTCTTTGTCATATTAAGAGGATAGCCAGGATGATAGAGGGAAGCCACAACCAGTAAATGTGTTTCACCAACAGAAACTGAAGTGGCCCTCTTTACACCATGCAACCGAGCCACAACAGGTGGCTTTTCCTTACCTATCTTCCCATCCCACATATAAACATCACCGGTAGTTGTAACAGCTGCAGTCCAGTACTTTCCAGCAGATACACTCACCATATTTCTTCCAGACATAGCATATAGCTGTACAAAAATTTTCAATTAATTATTATAAAAATAATAAAGAATTGTGTTCAATCAACGTGCCTATCTGGCTATAACTTAAATTCAAGTTAAGACATAAAATAACCTGTTGGCATGTAAGATCAGGGTCTGATGAGACCCAATAGAACAGTGCACCATCATCTGTAAGAGCTGTGCTATGCATCGTTCCAGCAGTTATGGAAACTACATGAAGTCGTTCCATGCAGTGAAACTTCAAAAGAGTGCTTCGGCTTTTCTTCAAGTTCCTAGTTATGACTACACGTCTTGGAGTAACAACACGATGACCCCAAGTATATACCTGTCAAACAGAGAGCTGACGTTGGTCTGCAATAAAAATAGGGATAATGACATTTGAGTCTCTTGTAAGGGAATTATTAACATACTGGTCCCTACTTCAGGACAAAAAAGAGGCTATTAATACAGTATATCATGGTTATTAATATCAAAAGGGTCATTGTTTCAAAAGACCGAAGTGTCAGTAATTCCCATACAAAGGACCCAAATGCCATTCTCCCATAAATTTATCCAGCAAAAGCAAGTCAGTGGTTTGCAAATAATTACCTCTCCATCAGATCCTAATACAACTGTATGATATTTTGCAGCAGAAACTCCAGTCAAATTCTTTCCCTTCAAGTATTCAACTACATGCGGGGTGTAATTAGATGCTGAGTTTGAGGTGCCATAACCAAGCTGACCCTCTCTATTGCAACCCCAGGTAAAAACTTCACCTAAATCAGAGACAACTGCAGTATGCTTGTTTGCTGCAGCAACAGCAACAATTTTGGACCGTAAAGAAGCCACTCTATGGGGTGTGGGTTGGGTATCAACAGAAGGGTAGCCAAGCTGTCCCTCTGCAAAATCAATGAAACCAATACACAATGACATTATAACTGTGAAAAGAAATAATGACACTAAGGAAGAAGCATAACTGTTTTCTGTGTCATTCACATGTATCTTCATTGTAAAGGACAAAACCTAAGAAGTACAGTAACATCGGAGATCCTGACACACATGTATCTGATACACATATGTCCACGTCCGACGCATTTTTTTCCTGTCTATACGCTGGTAATGAGTGGCCACAGATCTAAAGCAGCTTGACATGGCTTAGAAATGACTCGATGCAGAACAGAATATTTTTGCCCAATTCTTTTTATTGCTGCTAAAGCCCTAGTATTGAACATATGTATCTGATACACATATGTCCGCGTCCGACGCATTTTTTTCCTGTCTAATACGCTGGTAATGTGTGGACGCAGATCTAAAGCAGCTTGACATGGCTTAGAAATGACTCGATGCAGAACAGAACATTTTTGCCCAATTCTTTTTATTGCTGTTAAAGCCCTAATATTGAAAACCAAACCTCAGATTCGGACAATTGCCGGAGCTTCTTCACCCTTCACTTTGCTGTCAGTTTCTCCTGCTGTTGTGATTTCCATCGTAAGACACTGATCCAGCCAACATCTTCTCTATTCCGGCAAGCTTCTATTGTCTCTCTCTCTCTCTCTCTCTCATGTTGCTTTGCTTTATGCCAATCGAAACTCTTTCTGTTGTGGTGTGCTTCAAAAGGACAACCCTTCAGCTTGTTATACTGTTCACCTTCTCCCTTCTCTCTTAGCCATGTGCATTTGTTTTTATTGGGCTTCACCGTCTTTTTGCCTTTTGTTTACTCCGTTTTTTTATTGATTTGTTTCCTTTATTTTTCTTTTTTCTTATATTTTTATTAGTTGAATTGTTGACTATATATTGAGTCCAGAGTATGTGTTTGTGTATAGTCCTAAAAAGTGTTATCCACTATATCATGCTGTACCATATCAAATACTTGTACCCATATCAATGCTTCTTCAGACAAACAATAAAAAGAACAGCCTAATTCGTACCCCCAATTAACCACTGCAAATAGACAGGGAGAATCATGAACATGATTTAATAGAAGGCATGGCAGGTCATGATGGCAGTAGCAGACAAGATAATTTAGTTGCATGATAAAATTGACAGTCAAAACTATACACAAAATTAATCATAGTTTACCTCTATTGGATCCCCAAGTGAAAACTTCACCACCTTCTGTAGCAACAACAGTATGATGCTTAGCAGCGGCAATTGCCTTCACTCGGCGAGCACCAAGACCAGAAGTCACCTGCCGGGGAGTGATGACTGCAGCTTGACCACTGCAATGAGTATAACAACATCAAATCTTATTGAAAATAGTCCCCCAAAAAAAAAAAAAACCTCCTTGATAAAAGGGGAAAAATACAAGTACAGCCTAACTTCTTCTGAGATGGCCACTAAAATAAGTGTCCATTTGATCTCGCTGCCATATTTCTGTCACAACAAACACTCCTTTTTCCATGACACCCCCCCCCCCCCCCCAAAAAAAAAAAAAAAAAAAAAAAAAACACAGAACCAATGCTAAATAAAAAAAGAAATTTCTGATTTTCTGCATCTAGCAGAAATTCTAAAGCTTAAAAGAGAGAATGACACACTCAATACCTTGAGGAAATTAATCTTTGCTGCTGACGGAGAACACTCCTTGTTCACACCCAAAAGGGGGGAAGGGAGAAAGAGATTAAGTAATAGGTACTTCTCTTTATGTTCAATATTGATAGCATAAGAAAAAAATGCAATTATAAAATCTATAACATGATGGTAACACCATGCCCATGAGCCTTCATATTGAAATAGAAAATTTACCTATGGATGTCAAAATCCGGGTGACCTAAACGGCCCCCCCTACCAAATCCCCAGGTATACACCTCTCCAATAGCTGTAACAGCCACACTGTGGAATTTTGCAGCAGAAATCAACTTTATGTAGGAACCACCAAGTGAATCAACTTTACATGGCAACTTTTGAATGTGCGCATTTCCGGTTCCAAGCTGATAGTTTGTGCCACTTCCCCAACTAAAGACCTCAGTAGCCACTATACCCAAAATATCATATTGTAATTTCTCAGCCTCTATCACTACTTTGCATTGCTAACAAATAACAGAACCATTACTAAATAGTCAAAGGCTCAAAGCACAGCAATTCATACCTGAATCACTTTCATTTCTGAAGGCCTGAAACACAGGGCCAGATAAGAGATCTACAGGTACTCGAGATTTATAGTCCTCCATCGTAATACAGGCACCATACTGAAGAAGGATGCCTGCCACAGCAAGATGTCCAAAATGCAAAGCCCTGTGAAGGCTACTCCATCCTGATTCTCCATCCTAAAAATGAAACAAGTTTCAGCACTCATGAGACATAAGTTCTAGAAGAAATCCAAAATGGCCCCTAAGGAAAAACTGGGGATTGGACACTTCTTGGTTTCATGACACTTAAAATTCTCCTAAAATCTGAATAATTTTCAAAACAACACTATAAATAAAGATTTTTGTAGGGACCATAAGCAAATGTCAGACAAACAGAAGCTATTTTAGTTAAATTCAACACTATTTGTTTTTAGGCTAGAAGGTTTCATCTGTAACATTTTATTTCTAGCATAAGCATTCAGTAAGAAAATAAGATAGCGGAGAATTGACTGAGAGATTTGCCCTTGTAAAACGCAAGCTCATTGCATGATTGCAGTAAGAATAAGTAACAGACTAGATTGTGTCACTTGGTTTCTAAAGGCAATATTAACCATCAGTTCGTCCGCTTTGTAATCAAAAGTTTTGATAACCAGAACAAACAACACACAAGGACGTTTTATTAGAAGTTAGTTGATGAATCCATGGCTGCAATTATATTTTGTCATTTCGTCAAACCTTGCAGTTCATAGAATTTTCTTTAGCATTACATTTGACCAAGACATTTTAGTTAAAATTGAGAAGCATAGTGCAAAATTTTACCCTACATGAAAATTTACATTGCACAAACATATACATAGACATATGTTATCAAGGATAAACTCTATAAATATGAGATATCTGGTAGCTTTAAACTATATTAATTTAATTCGTGAACAGATATGAAAACAGGGAAAAAAACAGAGAGATCCCAGCAAAGCAGTACAAACATAGTAAATAAAACATAATATTTACTGAATACAGAGGCTTCTAAAGTATGTACAATAATTACTATAACAGATAACATTTAAACCCATGTGATTAAACATGAAAAGAATGTCAACACACGTCCTGAATCTAACAATGCCAAGTAACCTCCTACCTAAAATTAAATGAACTTGGAGAAAGGGACGGCTGTATATTTGTAAGACTGACATTCACAAAAAGAAAATTGTTTCATACTCGAGCATCAGGGTCTGCACCAGCTGCAAGAAGTCTCTTGACAATGGGGATGTGGTTCCTCCAAGTGGCAATATGAAGAGGGTTCAGCCCGAATTTGTTCCTTGAATTGATATTGATTCCATTCTTCTTTAATAATGCCAAGGCTGCCTCTACTTCATTTACAGATCCTTCTCGCACAACAAGCCACACATCCTTCAGCGAACTGGCAGAATTTTTTTTGCAACCAGGCGTCCGCGATGCTTGTGGAGAAACATTCATATCCATCCTTGCAGAATTACCCCCAAGTATTTATCAAAAAAAGAATTGCCCCCAAGTATATATAAGTTATCTTGCAAAATAATTAATATGAGGTCTGAGAGCTAAATCCAACAGAATTCTCCCCAATACTTCCAAAAAAAAAAAACTCAAGCCCTGCGGTCCATCAGCTATTTGCCCAGTCCCTCAATACGGATTTCTAATATAGAAAGCAAAAGAACAAGGAAGCTATCCAGTCATAGGAGCTTTTGCTTCAGTAGCCCTCCATTGACTACCAAATCAGTCCATAGGCAGCAGAGAGATCTACAATAAGAAGCAACAAGATGTTAGAATTCTTCAGTTAGTAAGATAATCCTTGAGGGTAACTCGAAACGTGTAGAAGGGAACGAAAGATAAACATGCAATAGCAATTAGATTCCCCCAAGTCCATCTAGTATTTGGCATTCAAGTTGCCTGGATCAAACAAATCATAAATCAAGAAAGTCTTGAACTTGAAGTCACGTTCTTTCAGCAGAAATAAAAAGTTCTCAAAGCAAAATGATGATATTAGTTATGCAGGATTCAACAATATAGCTTCATAGTAAGATCATTGTGTCCCATCAAATGATGATGCACTTCTCTGACTGTGATCACAAAAATAGAATGAGTTGAATCCAGTGTGAACACCTAACTCTGCTTTTCTTTGGCAATACAAAATATATAGATTCAAGAATTTACATAACTAATGTAAACAATGGTCAAATTAATGATAATTGATAACTATTGAAATGAAAATTCAAAATTGACGCTGACCTTTAGGAAAGTTTGAGATGCAAATTGAATTCCCAGATGCCAGTAGATTATCATTCGAAAGGCAAGATAAAAGCACCAAAAATAAAATTCTCATATCTATCTCCGGTATCTTACCTGAACTATGCATCAGAAACTTGCTCACTGTTTTCAACCCGACATAATATATTATTTGCCACAAGAACTACGAAATGATTTAAATCAGCAAAACAAAACTGTGTCGAAAGAAAAAACTGTGTTTGAAACACCACTCCTATCCTTGCAAGTTGCGCCTGGTCAAGTAAAATGCAAACTTGACACAAAATGAGGACTATAAACATTGAAAATGATGCAACAAACAACATATATCGAAAACCAGACCAAGATTCAGTGAAACCATTCGAACCGGATTAAATTTCACACACCTACTGCAGAAAAAAGAGTCAAGATGAAATAGAGCAAGTCAGCGACTGAACGGCTTGGAAACAGAAACAACAATGCAATACCTATCCAATTGAAACATTGCCCGGATCACCGACCTTACCCAGAATATTTTGTTCATAGAATAAAAAATGAAAACAAAGCCGAGATAGTCAGTGGAATTAATTTACGGAAACATGAAGACCAAAGTCAGGAACCATGTCATACCCTTTGTTAATAGACAAATCCACAACTGTCCGAATAATGAAGCATCTCATTGGTTTTAAGCAAGTTTTTGGTGGTGTTTCGCGCAAAGAAGAGTATCAAACCAATAGTCTCTCCGTTCTTCTGAGTCCACAGTGGGAAAGAGAATTTACGATACGGAAATCAGAGCCCGCGAGTTCTCCTCCCTCGGGTCAAGTTCGGTGTCAGCGTCACTAATTTTAAACCTAAATTTTCAACTCTAGTAGTTTAGTCAAAAAATGTGTCAGCGTCACTAATTTTAAACCTAAATTTTCAACTCTAGTAGTTTAGTCAATAAATTTAGGTTAAGTGTAAAAATATATATGTGTGTGGTTTTCTTTGATATAAAAGTGATTGTGTAGTTATAAAAGTTGAAAAAAATACCCATTTGACCCCGTAAGTTTGAATTTTGTATTTTTAAAGCTAATATGAATAATTATTCAACTAATTTTTTTGTATTTTTAAAGCAATATGGATAATTATTCAACTAATTTTTATTTCAGCTGGTAAAGAACTAGAAAAAATTACAGAAAACGACATAGATATTTTAGAAATTATAGTTCTGCCCTTCTCTCTTGAATTCCTAATCTTACCCATTGGGTTGCCCATCTTCACCTCCTCCTCGTAGTTGACTCGTTGTCGTTTTTATGTAATTTTCAAAACTATCTAGACTCGTTTTCTGTAATTTTCTCTAATTCTCTACTGCTAGCTAGAATGAAATTTAGTCGAATCATTATCCATGTTAGCCTTAAAAATACAAAAAAGTCAAATTAACGGTTAATGAGTATTTTTGCACCCACATAGTCACTTTTGCACAAACCAAAAAAAAAAAAACTCGGTATTTGGTGCACTTTGAGAAAACCACATGTGTATTTTTACACCTTAGCCCATAAATTTATCCTAAGTTAATACATTTTTCAACTTCATACTCCATCCGGTCCTAGTTATAAGACCTAGTTGACTTTTTTGGAGAGATTAAGGAAGCTAATTAAATTAGCTTATAGTATTTTTATTTTTATTTTTTCTTCAAACTAAATAGTTTGACTAATAAACTAATATATAATATAAGAAAACACAACGTATGAAATGATTAAATAACTTATTTAGCTTCCTTAATCTCTCCAAAAAAAGTCAATTAGGTCTTATAATTAAGACCGGAGGTAGTACTTTTTAATTGATGTGATTTAATTTTATCAATTTTAAACCTAAATTAATATCAATAGATAATGTGTAAAAATAAATAATTAATAAGATGGTTGGTGGTATATATAATACCAAAAATTGGCTTTAGTTGGTGTCTCCAAGGCAATTTTTTTGAGGGTATAAAGGGCAATTTAAAAAAAATATATATACATGTTTGTTATCATAAATGACTTGATCAGAAATTAATCAAATTTTTTTATTAATCCTTATTTAAAGCTATTGATTAGGGAAATTCCAGAAAAATACAATTAAAAATGAGAAAAAACAAATTAATATTATCAATTTATCAAATATCAGGTCAAATAAAGTAAGAATCTTTGATTTCCAATTCTGACCAAATTTTCCTTAGTTAAGTTGTGAAGCATGAAAGCGAAGTCATTAATATAAAATCTGATATTGTTAGTATAGATAAAAATGTTGTGATTGACCCGATTTCAAAATTATCCCTAAGCATGTGTTGGTTTTTGGGATAGGAAGTCAGGAAACATGAAAATGAAGTCATTAATGTAAAACCTGAAGTTGTTAATATAAATACCGATGTTATTATTGACCCTTGAAACTTGTGCCCTCAATTATTCCGGGACATGTGTTGATTTTTAGGATATGAAATTATGAAACATGAAAGTAAATTTGTTAATGTAAAATCTGATACTGTTAATATAGATACAAATGTTATTATTGACCATTAAAACTTATGCCCTCAATTCAAGACAATTTGGTCAGAATTAGGAATCTTAGGAATCTCAGATCCCTACTTCAATTCTGATATGAGATTTGATAAATTAACAGCACCAATTTACCTTTTCCCATTTTTAATTGTATTTTTCAGAGATTTTCTTATTGATTATGAGAGAGAATACAATGCAAATTTTTTCACATAAAATAAAAAAAATTTAACCCCCATTCTTTAGCTATATTTGTTTTGTGGCTTGAGTGCCACCTTACATATGGCAAGCTTTCCGCCATCACTGGAGACCTCTGATGTAGAAGGCACAATTCCCCTGCGTACTATGCTAAAAAAACCTCACTTCTTTAACAACGCAGTAAAAGGCCAATTAACTTGCGTTTCGTCAAGTGTATGAAGTATATAAAATTTTCAGATGAAATCTACAATTTTCATGAATATATTTTTATATTGTAATCGACTTGAGACGTTTAAATCTCTTACATATTAGTTATCCATTTATCCTGTGACAAACTTTTGCTATTTAAGTCTCAGATGTTGCATTCATAATAGACGCTGAAAATTGAGCTGTTCAATATACATTCCATCCCCCAGGGAATACTGTTTTAACTTTTAAGAGGTCGTGAAGATAATTTGTCCCACAATTTTTTGAAAGCATTGGTGAAAGGAGTAGATGGAAGAGGTCTCACATGACATGCAGGGCTAATTTTTTGAGGTGAAGAGAAAAAAACACTCACATTGCATCTATAATTTCCTTCCCACACGAAAACCAGAACTACCACTGATGAAATTACAAAGAAGCAACACGGACAAACCAATAGTGACAAAAGAATAAAGCATGGGATCAAAATGAATCACAACACTTGCCACATGAAACAAACTGCTGACGAATCAGGACTTAGGAAGCAGTGCCTTCCCATCTCTCCTGTTCTCTTTTGCATTCTCAGTGTCTCCTTTTCTAAGGCCAGACAGTTTGACATAGCAACATGATTCAAAACAATATCATGATCTAAAGAGATCTCTTGATGTGACCGATGAATACCAATTTCTGGCTTATGCAGCAACTGGTGGCTCCTGCATTGATGGGCACAAAATCACATCACATGATACCAATTTCTCGTGCAACGACTGATGCACTACATGTATTTAATAATTGTCCCTTCTTCCTCATCTGTGTTTGTGTATTGTGCTCCCATACAAGACATTACAGTCTAGAGGCTCATACTGTAAGAGTAAAACTCACCCTCGCTGTCAAGTTAGATACAGCCATATGGAACTTTTCTCTAGTTTTCGTACCGGCAAGTTGTCCAGCCCTTGCCACCTTACCAAAAGCACCATTTAACCAGGTCGTTCCAGCAGTCACATATCTGTGGAGAACCACAAGGTAAGTCATGGACAGGCATATGGTCTGTTATCAGTATTTCAAGAAGCACACTACTTAAAATCAAAATAAGCCACTATATTCATGCATATTTTGCTACTGTCCCACCTATGTTCAACCCAGGTAGGAACAACAAAGTTGTCTAGATTTCTTTTCCTTTTTAACTGTATTTTCCTACAGCGAGGAGGATTGAACTAACATTACAAAAAGTTCAAGAACAGGTGCAGCAACCACAACAGAGATCATTATTTGGCATTAGTCATCATGTGCAACAAGAAACAAACAAATTTTAAGCTAGAAAAAGAAGATAAAGTATCAACGTGCAATTTCATGATATTAAACCATGAAAGCTACTTGGTTTCACAGGAGAATCCATCAAGAGAACTTGTCTAGCCTGTCATTGTCCCCACTCCCCAGTAACTGAAAAATAAAATCTTGTCAAAGGACATATAGATATTCAAATCAACGAAAGCCCCCATAGGATCAGTGAGAATCTTCAACGACATTGTGAATTGCAACCTTCTTATTCCCACAACACTGGTAATGAACCTTGTGTTTGACGCTATCATGAATTAAAGTCACCCCCCCCCCCAACAAAAAAAAAACAACAACAACAACAACTTTCTCCCCATTTAATAGCTCGTCATCTCATAGTCATAAGTTTTATATTTAAGTAAACAAATCCTTAGGATCCTAAGAGGAAATTCAAAATATATATCCTAGACATCCGCACAGATATCCACTATTTCTTCCTTTCCCTTATTTTCCTTGCAGGAAGGGGAGCTTATTAAGACAATTGGCTCAAGAGGCTAACTGATGTGAAAACATATTTTATGTGGGTCATCATCAGGAACAGAAGTTAGGGCAAAACAACTTTCATAACAAGTAGTGAAACAACATTATTTGTACATCGTGAGAAACATCATTTTGAACCTGCTTGTTTTGACCGCTGATCCAGTATCATTAATCTTCCTCTCAGCCGCTAGTATTGCGGCCATTGTTTTATCTGAAACATGAAGCCTTTGATCAACATACTTCACCTTCTCATTAACTACAGAAATGCCAACTGTCCATTTCTCTGTAAGACCAACCCTCTTGTCAAAAGAAGCAACCTTAGCAGATGCATTGGCAGTAAACTGATGCTTTTCGTCAAATGCTTTAGCTTTATTTAAGGCATCTTGTCTAATTGCTGAACCTTTAGCGAGCACACTCGTAACCACATCTTGTGCTCTACTTATATAAATTCCCCCACTGCTAGCAGGGCTTGCTCTCTCCTGTATAAAGAGATTTTGCACAGCAGGCCATTAGCTCACTCCAGAAAAGAATGCAATAAATATCGGGCAAGGAAAACATATTAGACTTTGAATTTTCAACCATACCTCAACAGGAGCAACATTTGTAGCATTTTCCACCACCATTACTTCCTGCATAAGTTGGACTTGATCAGAGTAGAATTCCAGATTAGCACACCTAAATATTGCATTGACAGTAAGATCATAATGAATTTACCTGCATCTCTTGTTTTGGTACATAGTTCTCTGATAGAGTTATACTCACAATCTGATCTACTATTGTCGCTCCCTGCAAAATATATAACAGAACTTTCACTTTCTCAGGTCAAATATGTGCAAAAGAATAAGAACTCCCAATTTCATATGAAAATTAAAATATTATCATGTCAAAAGAACAAAGGCATGTGACTCTAAATGTTCTTGACAGAGAAGCCAAACAGATAATGTTAAAAAGACTTCAATATTCTATATTCAGGATACAAGTCTCTTTTAAAAAAACAACTTATTGGCGTGAAACACCAATTACGCCCCCTCCCGTTTCTTTTTTCTTTCTTTTTTTTTTTTTTTTTTTTTGGGGGGGGGGGGGGGGGGTTCCTAAGCTCAAGTTCATCAAATTTGCACCGGAATCCAGTACATATCAATCGTCAAGAGTCAATTTGTTTCAGTTTATAGAGGGCAGGACCCATTATTATTGGCTTTAGAAATGAGAACCTTGATTCAAGCTCCACAACAAAATCTCACTTCAAAATGCTGATGAATTCTTAGAAAGCGCACATAGAGTTTGCTGTGCACCCTCAAAGTCTAAAAGTTGAAAAACCTTCATTCCGTGTACAGTAACCTTCCTCAAAAAAGCACTGACCCACTTTCAATTTTGACATACATATAAGTTGGAAATGAATTGAAGACCGCTTCTTCCAGATGTAGTCTTGTTATAAGGTAAACTTTAAGGTTTGCCACAACTACAGAAACATGCATAAAAGGAAATAGGCATTACCGATAACAGTAACGCAATCTCAAGTGCTTTTGGATCTTTAAATGTCACATATGCTGTCTTTAATTTCCCGGATTCACTGCAACCAACAGACCAAACCATCCAGTCATAATAATTAATATGGTTGCTTATCATAAGCACGAAGAAGAGAAATAGGTACAAAGATTGAAACAAATGTAGAGCTTATTCCACTCTATGCCGCAAATTCACATACAAGATATCTAAGTTTTACTTAATCTTCGATCACCGTTTCTAAGCTCCCGTTGGGGTGGAATACCAAAATGGAAAGTGAGGAGCAAACTGCGGGCGGCGCACCGCTTCTTTTTTTGTTTTTTTGAATTTATTATCATTGGATATAAAAGTAAAAGTAACCGTGGTTTCTTACTTTCTTGCCTGTCTTCTGTTCTCCCCCATGTTCTCAGCATCCAACAAGAGGCAGGTATATCAAAATAACCAAACTTGAATTCGAATAACAGAAAGAAAAAGAATAGAAATCGAACATTTCGGTGCGTAAAATACCTCACCTTTGGATCTCAATGTGCTCGATTTCTCCAGAAAACGAGAAAAATTCGTGAATCTCTCTCTCAGTAGCTAGATCTGAAACATTCTTTACTTGAACCGTCCTCGTCTGGAAAAATAACCAGATAGAGAAGACCGACTGAGTTTCTAATTATGACAATAAATCGAACTAGAAGCGTGGCAATATAGTAGATTGAGGCTCGAAATCGGTAAATACTGACCTGCATTGTGATGAGTTAGCACTAGTAGTATATGCAATTCGTACAGCAAAACTATAACTATTTTGATTTTGAACGTAGAGTTTGACAAGTTCCGCGGCCAAGGGGTGCGAGCAGAGAGAAAGGTGGCGAGAAAAGGGAGGAAACAGTTCGGGCTACAATCGTCGCCGAACAGATAGGAGTCTCATTGAAACGGAGGGAGTCACAGAGAGAGAGAGAGAGAGAGGTAGGAACTAGGAAGGAATGTAATTATGATGTGGCTCTTGAGCCATCCAGAATGATGAGAATGAATCAGCGTGAAGTTCCAGAAATGCCCCCAATCTTGTAATCAATTTTCGGCTACGTCAATCATGTTTTAGAGGAGTTTGTTGGAATGAAGATTTAAAAAGTATTTCCGGTGGCCAATGGCCCAAGCAAGCGCCACATGTTTAATGAGTTACGACCCGTTATTTTTAGTTAAAAAAATAAATTGTGTGTAACGAACTACTAGCCTCTAGTGTTTGCTTAAAGGAACCAAGAATTTTGTATATATCATATTATATTTCTTTGTGCAGAGAAAAAGCGTTCCCTCACCATGCCTTCTGTTTCAAGAGGGCTTCTTCCCAATAGGGGCAAAATGATTTTAAAGAGGACATGAACGCATGAGGGGGCTAATAGGTTGGAAAGGGACGCACCCACCACCATAGAGAGACAAATGACGTGAAGCAGAAAATACAAAAAATGAACAATTATTAAAAGCAGACAAGGTTGCAAATGAAGACAATGACAGAACAGATCACAGAATCCACGTATTATGCATAAAGAGAAACAAGCGAGGTTATAAAGGTCAAAGCAACAAAGGTTTAGGGTGAGTCAGACGACATGCCCCATTCTTTTCTTCTGGTCAAACTCCTTCTTTTCTCTGCCTTTTTTTTTTTTTTTTTTTTTTTTTTTTGTTGCCATTACTATTAAACAGTTAATTTTTTAAAAAAATAAAATAAATATATTTTTGCCAACTAATTTTTTTTTTGGGTCAAAGTTTTTGCCAAGAGGTAACTAAACTTTACAGGAACAAGTGTGTTGTCTCGGAATTGCGTGATTGTGTTGTGGGTGGGGTACAGCTCCCATCATATTGACCTCGCGCATGCCTTGGCCTCGTTTATTTGTCTCCATAAAGTTTCTAATTTAGAAAAATTCACAATCACCACAAATATTCAAAGTTCCGTTCGTTCGTTCATTCATCATCTTGTCCCTTCAAATCCTAGTAAGCATTCAACATTTAATTAAGGTTTATAAAATACATTTTTGTAATGCCTTTGCGGACATCTCAAAATGCGTCCTATTAAAACAAACCATTACTTATTGTTTGCTCCATTTATTTAAGAAAAGTAATAATCTGAACAAGCTAACGGTAACATAGTTCGCGTGAAGATTTGAGCACTCCTCTCCTTTCACTTTATTTCAGCCACGTTCCAAAAAAAGAGTCCACGTGACTGTGACGTGGTAGTACCAGAAACGGTGTTGGGGGGCTTCGGAAGACCTAAAGAGAGGCCCGACTTTGTAATCATATCTTCCTATCTAGACCTTTGACCAAAAAAAAAAAAAATCTTACTATCTATCCCTCTAGAGAGAAGGCCCAAATGTACACTATAGCTGGGCCCATTGTTACTATTTGGGCTCAAACAAAGGCTTCTCAGTTCTCACGTTGCACATGGGTGGGGGGACGCCTATGCTGAACTCCAACAAAGATACTAATAAGAGTTGACACAGATGATAAAGAATGGACCCAAGTCCCAAAAGAACAAGAGTTCGATTCCCTCTGTCGTTGTGAGGACTTTTTTGATTGGCGATCTCATAAGTACCCTTGTAAGTGCTCAAAGAGCCCTGGGGCCGTGCCCTGGCCTTGGTGGGGGACCGGTGTCGAACCCACCTAAACTTTTTTTAACAAAAAAAAAAAAATCCAACAAAGATAAAAGGATAATTATTATGAATAATAATAACAAAAAAATATTGACGATAAGTGAAGAGCATAAATTTATTATCATTTTTTGCACTGAAATTAGTCAATAAATACTCATCAATTGTTACCAAAGGTATAGACAATTAAATCTCTTTATTGAGACCTTATAAAAATCTACAACAAAGAATATAAATAAAGTTTTTTTTACGAAGTCACAAGTAAGATCAAATCTTATATCTTCCATTTAAATGAGTTATATATATAGATGCTTCTGTACTATTAGGCTCTAAGGTAATTAGCAAATATAAGTAAAACGCATGTGTAACCATGGTCCCTATGGCTTGAGTTTAAATGGCCTAAGGAATCCGATTTTGATTACTAGTACCATTAAAAAAATATAAATAAAATTTTGTTCTTGGCTTGATTGAAAATTACTGGGAGAACAATTTTTAAGTTGAGTTTGGACGTCAATGGCACTTGTTTGGAACGATTATAGCGTTTTGTTGGTTTCTTTTTCTGAAACAAGTGTTTGTTTTTGAAAAAGGCTTAAAGACCATTTTTTCCAACGAACTATTGGGTTAGGTGCACACAACACAATATACTTTTTATTGGACCTTAAATGCAAATAAACAATTCAAAACAACAAATTTGCACAGCGTCGTTAACGTCGCCTAACGTCCGTGTAATTGAAATTGAATCAAGGGAATAAATGGGTAGCTCACACAACCAAAGGATTCGCCTTCCACCACCTTCATCTGACCATTACCATCGTTGGAAACGCAACCCCAGAACGCCTTTCACAATAACAGTTCCAAAAACAATAATTCGTCTTAATTTACAAGTGGAAAGAACTTGAAACAGGACCCAAATCTAGAAAAATCGAAGCCCCTGATTGTCTCTTGGCTAAGTCGCACCTCCGCTGGTCTTCACGTTCAACATTTCATGGATCAATCCGAGAATCAAGAATGAGGAAAAAAATGTGAACCAGGTGATTTAAAAATGCTAAAAACATTTTTGTGAAGGAACATGAAACAATACTCCTTCCAAATTCACAAACCGAAGGAACTTGAAACAAGACCCAATACCAGAAAAGTCGAAGACCTAGATCGACATTTGGCTAAGTCGCTCCACTGATTGAGACGAGTCTGCCGCTATCGCTGGGGGAGGTGAGTCTCCATCATGGCTAGGGGAGACGAGTCGTCGTAGTTGCTAGGGGAGACGAGTCGGCATTGTCGCTGGGGCTGATGAGTAACGTTGCAGATCGGAGGATGGAGAAGACACAGAGCCAGCGTCTATTGTCTTCCATGAGTCAGAGCCATCTGTCGTTGATGTAACATCCTAATTTTTAATTTTAGGATTTAAGTATGATTATGAAAGAATTATATATGATAAGTGTATTTAAAAAAAAAACATAGAAATATAAATAGAAAAAAAAATTAATTGAGAAAGAAAATCCTAAAAGGGAACTAAGCATTTATTTCTAGCATTTGTATAATATTTATTCCATATTGCAATTAAGTAATTTATTAGATTAAATACTTATAGTCCATACACCCCTTCAATATCCATTAAACCACTCCAATTGGGCCCAAAGCCATTTTATTATCCAGTTACGTGGCCCATACATTATTTTGGTGCAGAACCACACCCACCTATTAGTTATTATTCCATTTTTTTTTTTTGGTACAAGGCGAGGGGGGGATTCAAACACGGGACCTGAGGGGAGATATAAGGCATCTCAATACCACAAGCTGTGCCACTGCACTGCTGTCCTCGGTGGTAGTTATTATTCCATTTCTTCATTCTTCTCCACAACCAAAACGTAGCATATCCATATTCCTCTTGTAATCATTCATTAAGCCCATCCATGCATTTAAGCCCATTACACTTGATCTCCTGGCCACGTGAGAACATTAAAAACCCAACATGTTTTAGATACAAGCAAACAAAAGTTGTGTGATATCCAATGAATACCCAGAACCCATTATTCCAATCCAATAGACATATTTTTTTTATACTCTCCTTCTCAGCAACCCGAGATTACAGAGGAAGCGTGTCTGCAAAATAATCAACTCAAGCTCTCTCATGTCAACCCACACTCCCTCCACTTATAGTCATCATTCGGCCCACACCATTTGACCCAACACGTACAGTAGCCAACACGTTAGACCAAAACCTCAGCGTAGATCACGGCATCAGTAAGAATCACGCCAATAGCAGCAACCCCCCATGCCCATCGAGCCCAACGCCATGAACCAACGTATTCTTCCCTCTTGGACCAGATTTTTGGCTCATTATATAGAGTCATTGCCTCTTGTTCTCATCGTATATGTGTTTCAACCAAAGAATAGAGAGAGCACGAGAGAGAAGCTGAAAGTGAGAGCTAGAGAGACATAGCCGAGAGAGAGAGCTCTGCAAAGTACACAAAGAACAGGGGCGTTGAGTTCAGTTTCAGCAAGGACTACATTGGGTAGGCCAGAGGTTGAAGGTGAGCTTTTGGATCTCTTTTTCTTCTTGATTTTTATCACACCCCAATGCAAATTTGAGAGTGTTAAGCCATCAGGAAATTAAACTATGAATTGGCTACTACATGGAAGTGAAACAAGGACTTTGGATTATATATATACACCAAAATGAAATCAAAACCTTACTTCTTTGCTGCTATGTACATCGCTATGTATATATATAAACAAATATGGAACTAAAACTCTGTTACTCCACTAATATATGTCACTACACATAATCTATATATATGTGTGTGTGTGTGTAGTTGCTGTTTGAGTTCCTTGGCATGCTTTTCAAAGTGTGGGTGGTGCTGTTGTTGTTTCCTTATGGAGTTAAAATAAATGGGTATAGCATAATGATTTATATGATGTAGAGATGTGTGGGTGTTAGTGCTCGTTGATTTTTCAGAGAAGGGAGATGATTTTTTTTTTTCAAACTAAATGCTCCCTGTTCCAGTATATAGTGTAGGGTGGATAAGGAGAGAAGAAGTGTTGTTGCTATTAAATATATATATATATATATATATTTATATAAATTTATATAATAATAATAAATAAATAAATAAATAAATAAAAAAGAGAAAAAAAAAATCGCTGCACATAAGAAACTAAGGAGAAAGTTTGATTGTGGGTGTATGTATGAATGCTATTGTTGCATGTAGGAAGGGAAAGAGGTACTGGATGCATGGTATACAAAAAGGGATCACGTAGCTACCCTTAATTGAAAGAAAGTGAATGAAAATAGTAAAATAATATATATATATATATATATATATATAATGATGTGGTCATGCTTTAATTTCCTGTCACATTTACTCTTCTAAAAGCTTTACTTGGTAAGATATACATGTATATATTGTCACTATATCAAAATTTCTAACAGTTTAGTTTTTGTATGTAAAGGACAAAATGGTTATAAAAAAAAAAAAAGTAATAAAATAAATAAATAAAAATAAACCCCAAAATGTCTTTTTTTTCAATTTTTGTTATAATAATGTAGTATTATTAGAATTTATTTTTTAAGAAAATTATAAGTTATAATTGTGATAATGTAGAGCCTTCTTGAGAGAGGTGATTGTACCGGTTGTGCACTTCAAACTAAGGTTAAGCTTGGAATTGAAGGTAACCAGGGTTAATTTATTTTATATGCTTGTTTTGGACTGTGAGGTATTTTTCTAAGCTTAATTTTTATATATATAGCTTGTATGTGTTTTGAAAAAAAAAAAAAAAAAAATTTGTGTGTAGGTTTGAATATGAAAATTTATTCGGTGAAGCGAGTGTATTTTTCAATCTATGTATTTAAGTGATTATTATTCTTGGGGATTGTTATTGTTGTGATGGTTATAATATTTGTTGTGAGATGACCTGTATGGAATATAATTTAATAAATTGTTGTTTAATATTTTATTATTATATCACTTCTTTTTTTGTAGGATATGTTGGGTTGTGTGGAAGAGATTTAGGGTGAAATTGAAATGACCCTTCATCACAAGATAACAATTAACCATAAAGTTTTCACAAAATCGAATTAGTAGGTAATTATGGAAAACCTTCCTTTCCAATACACACAGCTCAGGGTACAGGGCACAAATTTCGCCCACAAACCCACAAAGAAAAACCATAACTTAGGGCACAATTATCGAACGGGAGGTTTTATAGCCCACAAGTCATACACAAGACGGGGTCACAAAGATATAATGGTGGATCCACGATGATATGATAGTGTATAAAATAAGGCCTTCGGAAAATCAACATCATCCAAAAGTAGTTAATGTAGTATTTCAAAAATAGACGAGGGCCCTATGATGGCAATATATAAGTCAATACAACACTAATACCAAAAAGAGGCCTACGGGTTTTCGCGACGACTATGCCTCATTTGCTTCCCTTGTCCTCTAGTAGGGTTAGAGGTCTCGCTTGAAAAATTTAATAATGACGGGGTGAGACATAAAGTCCCTCAGAATCAAATCAATTTATCAAATATGCAAGAAAGGATTGCAAGTCAGAGAAGCAGGTTTATTATCATAAATAAAATATCAATAATAATTAAATAATACATAATAAATAACAATATTTAAAACCATCCCCACTCATCCATCCTGCTCCTCCTTATATCTTCTGGACGTGGTACAGCCTATCAGTGCTAGTATACCCGGCCAAGGTTAGCTAGTCACTTCAAAGAATACTTGTCCCTCCCATGCTACCAACTAGGGGTCCAGGGGTACAACATTTTTCCCACAAACCCACCACCAATATACCGTAACGGAGGTGTCTGCTCAAAACACTCAACTCAAATTCCGGGCCAGGAATGAGAGAGCCGATGAGCACAATTTCACCCTCAATCTCTTCCACACAACCCAACGGAAGAAATAATAAAATACTAAAATTTTCCAACAACATTTTATTAAATTATTATTCCATACACAATATCTCACAACAAAAATTATAACCATCACCACAATAATAATCCCAACAATAATAAACGCTTAAATACATAGATTGGAAAATACACTCGCTTCACCGAATTAATTTAATATTCAAACATACACATAATTTTTCAAACCATATACAAGTAGTATGTATGAAAATAAGACTTAGAAAAAAATACCTCACAATCCAAAACAAACATATAAAATAAATTAACCCCGGTTACCTCAATTCCAAGCTTAACCTTAGCTTGAGGAGCACAACCCGCGCAATCACCGCTTATAAAAAGGCTCTACAAAGTGTCAAAATTAAAGCTTATAATTTCCTAAAAAATACAAATTCTAATAACAAAAATTGAAAATGACAATTTGGGGTTTAATTATTTAATTTTTATTTATTTATCTATATTTTTATGTTTTTTTTATTTTATTTTATTTGTTTAACCCCCTTTTTTTTTCCTTCTCATACAAAAACTAAACCAATAGGAATTCCTATATAGTGACAATATATACATATATGCTTTACAAAGTAAAACTTTTCTCTATTACTTCCATGTGCATGTATTTATTTATATAAAACTACTTCTTCTTCTTCTTTTTTTTTTTTTAGGTGCAATGACTGACACACACACATTTATATATATATATATATATATACACATATACCAGTATATCTCATATACTCACACACAAAAGTTTTTCCCCTTATTTCTCAAAGGCATCAATATATATGTACATATTTTCAAAGTACAGCTTTTAGAATGTGTACATGCATGACCACGTGTGTGTGTATATATAATACTTTATTATTCTCATTCTCCTTCTTTCTGTTAGCTGTAGCAACGTGTCCTCTTTTATATATATTAATGCATTCATTTTTTTTTCCTACCTTCTCATTGTACAGGGACGTTCACACATATATGTATATATGTTGATACAATGATTCTTGCTTTCCTTCATTCCACGTCCAGCTACATAATTATACACATGCAAGACAAGCGTTTTCCTTCTTTTTTTTTTATTTTTTATTTTAGCTTATACATATATATACCAAACAACAATTGCCACCCAAGTTTTACTTCCAATGACGTGTTATATATATATGTATATATATAAGTATAATCATGACAGTAAGCTTTCTAATGCCTTTATATATATATTTAGAACTCATGACAGTAAGTATGTATAAACACCTAACTTAGATGGGTTCATGTATATATCTTTCTATATACATATCTAGATGTAAAGCAATGCATAAAAATATATATATATATAGGTATAAAACAACAAGCTTCCTATCAGCTTAACACTCAACGACTTTTATTGGGAAAAGACGGAACCGAATGAAATAAGTTAGATAACTTACTTTGGTTCTAGCTTGTATGACTTGCTTTGTTTCTCACCGTAAGAATCACCTCTGTTTTATTGGATGCAAAACAGAGCAACTAAATGTTTGAATTCTCTTTTTCTCCCTTCCTTCTTCTCCTTCCTCTTTCACTCACTATATCTCAACGTCATCCTCTCCCTCTTGCTCTAACTCTCAGTCTCTCGTTCTCTCTCTTGGTTTTGGGTTGAAGCAATGCCATGAAAAAAAAAACAAGGAGTATGGTTATATCGTGCGTGAAGGGCCTGGTCCGAGGAAACAAAACCAATGGTTAAAGGCTTTGAGATTGAGGGGGTATGGGCATCTAAATTTTCTAATGGAAAAGCATGGAGGTTGCTTTTGCGTGTGAACAGTATGGCCGAAAGTGATATCTGTGTTGCAGCGTGATCGACGCTGCTAAATCTTGTTTTGAGTTTAGCGTGTCTGCCAATATGATATTGTTGGGTCCATTGAAGATTAAGTATTAAAGAAATAGAATGCACAGCTGAATGGAGATATGGGTTGAAGGGGTGGGTTGAATAGGATATACTCATATGGGCCAATATATTAATATCTATTGGAGAGACATGGGCCTAACGTGTTTAACAAAATGGAATGAGTAAGTGGGATAAATGAATAATGGATGTATTGCATTAATAAAGGCTGGATGAATTGATGAAAGAGTATGGGCTTATTTTGCTGTTGTACGTTTGGGCTGCTCCATGAATATCTGTATATATGTATGTGTTGCTATTTGTATACTCCCTCATCATTTTATCTTTTGTAATTTTTTTTCCCAACAATTACATAATAAACACCTTTATCATATATATTTATAATTAAATCCTAAAATTAAAAATTAGGATGTTACAGAAATTGTGCCCATCGGCTCTCTCATATTCCTGGCCCGGATTTGAGTTGAGTGTTTTGGGCGAACACCTCCCTGTTACGGTATATTGGTGGTGGGTTTGTGGGAAAAATGTTGTACCCTGGACCCCTAGTTGGTAGCATGGGAGGGGACGGTATTCTTGAAGTGACTAGCTAACCTTGGCGGTATACTAGCACCGATAGATAGTACCACGTCCGAAAATATAAGGAGGAGCGGGATGGATGAGTGGGGATGGTTTTAAATATTGTTATTTATTATGTATTATTTAATTATTATTGATATTTTATTTATGATAATAAACCTGCTTCTCTGACTTGCAATCCTTTCTTACATATTTGATAAATTAATTTCGGTTACGGGGGACTTTATGTCTCACCCCGTCATTACTAAATTTTTCGGGCGAGACCTCTAACCCTACTAGAGGACAAGGGAAGCGACCCGGAGGCATAGTCGTCGCGAAACCAGTAGGCCTCTTTTTGGTATTAGTGTTGTATTGACTTATATATTGCCATCATAGGGCCCTCGTCTATTTTTGAAATACTACATTAACTACTTTTGGATGACTTGATTTTCCGAAGGCCTTATTTTATACACTATCATATCATCGTGGATCCACCATTATATCTTTGTGACCCCTTGCCTTGTGTATGACTTGTGGGCTATAAAACCTCCGTCGATAATTGTGCCCTAAGTTATGGTTTTTCTCACGTGTGGGTTTGTGGGCGAAATTTGTGCCCCGGACCCCGAAATTTGTGTGTATTGGAAAGGAAGGTTTTCCATAATTACCTACTAATTCGATTTTGTGAAAACTTTATGGTTAATTGTTATCTTGTGATGAAGGGTCATTTCAGTTGACCTCAATGAAGTCATCGCCATCAACCATCGTTCTTGCCAGAATCACCGCTATCCTCCGTCGTTTTGTCGAGAGAGAGAGCATGGGGCTTCTTGCGTGAGCCATTCTCGGAGGCAGAGAAAGAAGAGGAAGCACTGACACGGGAGGAACCTTGCCACGCTTGATGCCATGTGTTGTGTGAGCTACCCATTTATTCCCTTCATTCAATTTCAATTACACGGACGTTAGGCGACGTGAATGGCCCTGTGCAAATTTGCAGTTTTGAATTGTTTATTTGCATTTAAGGTCCAAGAAAAAGTATATTGTGTTGTGTGCACCTGACCCAATAATTCGTTGGCAAAAATGATCCTTAATCCTTTAAAAAACAAGTTATTGGTTTTGGGTTAATTTTCCTTACAACGTATAGAGTAAGGAAGAAAACACTCAAATCAAAATCAAAAAGTCATGCTAGTCAAATTGTGGGGCCATGATCACTCTGCATCTCCCTCTTTGATTTTCTTTCAATAAATTACATGAATCATTTTAAAAACCTTAGTTATTTTCAAGTGTAAATTATAATATAATTGTTATTCATCAAAATAATTTATTGGACCATGGAACAAATTTTACAAACAAGGTAAGTCCAATTAATTAAAGGTGCAACGTCAATGATGATTGACACTGGTGGGCGATCTGTACATACCTCTATAAGCACTCTTTAAATTTGGAGGCATACCTTGGCCCTAGTGGGGTGTATCCGTGTCTACCTCCATCTAAACTTTTTGATATCAAAAAATAAAAAAATAATTAAAGGTGCAACCCTACTCGTACACACCATTCCTCACTATAGGTTAATTCTCAAATTTTTTATTCATCACGCCTTTTTGTTTATTTTTCTAATAAAGTCAAATAAGAACAAAGAAGTTAGAAAGGGAGACATAACGCACCACTTACTTTTGGAATTTGGGAGACTTGTATAATTTATTTCTTTGCCATATGAACTGACCTATTTTATAAGTGATTCTAATAACAGACAGATTATTGTTGTTGTTTATTTAACAACCAACTACGGATTGAGAGATGTGAAAAAGAAAAAGGGAAAATTACTATTAGATCCCACAACACAACAAGACAAATGAAAAAATCTCTCGAAGTCATCTGGAATCCAGTGCCTTTAATTGTAAATAAGTTTGCTATGCATTTATCGTAGGAATACACACACACACAAAATTTGTACCACTCAAGAGGTCTAATGTTGAAAGCTTCGGTTCTGGCAGCCGTGGGAAGGGAGGATTTTTCTCTCTTTTTTTTAAGGAAAAAATAATGGCATTTTGGTAAGGGTACATGAAACCTATTTACATTTACAATCAAAGGCTATGAAATTTTAAAGTACTAATTTGATGACCTCAAGAGAATTTCGTTGTGATCGTTGTTGTGTGAATCCTGAGAGTGATTTTTCAAAGAGAAAAGAAAATCTGGGTAAGAAAAAATTATGAAAAAAAGAACTCAATCAGCAACTACTTAAAGGAAAGGACTAAATTCAGAATTGGCAATTTAGGAACCAGTTTCCCTATTTAATACCTATCCTAAAATAGGTAAAGAGAGCTCTTCTAGATCTGGACCATCCAGATTTTTTTTTTTTTTTTTTTAATTGTCAATTTCTTTTCTGTAATATGCAATTTACTGTTTATGACTTTACACGTTTCCTTCCCTTTATGCAAGTTAGGTCCTTTCTTCCCAAATTTTGTTAGTTGGGTCCTTTTTCACAATTTTCCCAAGGGACAATCTGCAGAGTCACAGTCTACTTGGACCCCGCTAAACCATCTTCTTCGTCATCGACTCATCGGCAACCAAACAAAGTGCACGTGACACCCACATACTCAAAAGACAACCTTTTTCCCCATCAAATTCTCAGAAACCCCCCTCCCTTTTTGCTTTTTGCTTTTTGCTTTTTCAACCCCAAAATCTCACCATCCTTGAAAATCACCTCCGTTATATTCCCATATAATCGTATCAATTCAGTGTCCCTTACTCTGATGAATATTTATTGAGCTATTATTAATGTAATAATTAAGTGATACTCCGTATCGCCCGGGCACAAAAAAAGAGAGCACCATTCTTGCCTTAACCTTCAAGTAATGGATTTGAATTGCCGCCCTTGCTTCCGCATATATATATACATTGTGACTCTGCATAGCTAGCTGGTTGAACACAGCCACCATTTCCCCTGTTTTTTCCTCTTATGGCAACTAATATTCTACCAATGGCTAATCTCAATCTGGAGCTTGATTGCAAGACGATTCATGATTCTTTGGGAAGCTTGAGCCATCTGATTCCTTCTCTTTCTCGTCTGAATCAATCTCAGAGGCAACAACTCAGGCAGACCTATGAGGCAGTGTATGGCGAAGACTTGATAAGTCATCTTCAAAGATATGAAGCAGAGGTTTCGTCTGTGAAATGCTCTGCCTTGTCCCTTTGGATGCTTAACCCTCATGACAGGGATGCTACTTTCGCCGTGGAAGCCCTCCGGCAAGACGACACAAATTTCAAAGTTTTGGTGGAAATCTTCGTGGGTCGGAAATCAAGTCATATTCTTTTGATCAAACAAGCTTACCTTAAAAGATTCAGAAGGAACTTGGACCAAGACATTATCTATTTGGACCCCCCTCATTCCTTTCAAAAGGCAAGGTTTTTTTTTTCCCCCTTTTTCTTTTTCTAGTGGGTATTTCTCAATCCGTGCCTTATGGTTATGAAGTTTGTTGAATTAAAGATATGGGTTTGTTAAGCAGATTCTTGTGGCATTGGCTGCATCTCACGAAGCTCACCAAGTTGATACAAGTCAGCATATATCCAAGTGTGACGCAAGGAGGCTCTATGAAACTGGAGAGGGAGGCTCAGGAGCAATAGATGAAGCAGTGGTTCTTGAAATTCTCAGCAAGAGGAGCATTCCCCAGCTGAAGCTGACATTTTTAAGTTACAAGCACATATATGGACATGACTACACAAAGGTAATTCAAAAACGTTCCATTAATTTAATCGCTCCCCTTTTATCATTTTTTTTTTTTTTTTTAATGGATCTGAAGTTTTTCTTGCTTTTCATCTATCCGCTTTGTGTTTCAGTCACTCAAGAGGGGAATCAAGAGGGGAAACAATCTGGAATTTTTAAAAGCTCTTCTTCTTGTTGTGAAATGCATTTGCAATCCAGCAAACTACTACGCAAAGGTAGTCCCAAAATTCCATTTGATTTGCTTTACAGCAAGAAATTGATCATATTAAAGCTCAGATAAAATAAGTTAGATTGGGTTTATATTTGCAGGCACTGTACAAGAGCACCCAAGGGGCAACGATTGACAAAGGAACTTTGGTACGAACACTAATTAGCAGGGCTGAGATAGACATGGACGAGATCAAAAGGGTTTTCAAGCAAAAATTTGCCAAGGAACTTGGTGATGTAATTTATCAAAGCATTCCATCTGGAGACTTCAGAGACTTTCTGGTTGCTCTGGCCACAAGAACCACTCCTTCTACTCAAGTATATTAGATTATCTTCTACTACGACCCCCTTGTGTGTGTAAACTGTAGAATGAACTGAACTGAAAACATATTTAGCTTTACAAGCATTGGCATATGTAGGATTATACCATAATGTGATGGTCCAAAAAGTGACCTCTGATGTACTGAAAAGTGAAAACAAAAAACTAAATAAAGGAACTTCTTTAAGTTTTTTCCCTGTGTCTCTTTCTGTCCGTTTCTTGAATCCATATTGGCTAATTTCTTCATCATGAAGTAAAAAATGCACAAGCCCTAAAGGCTGACAAGAATATTGGTTACAAGTCAGAAGTTACAACACGCTACCGGACCGCAAAGCTATAAATATCACATGCTGGTTTTCAAAGATGATTAAACTATTTTGGTTTTCATTTTCATGTTGGCTTTAAAGAAGAAAAAGGTCATGAGTGGATGGCTCGAATTGCAGAGAGTTGGTCACCACGTAATCATGCTAAAATATTGACTCCTTTGTTTGTTCTGCTCACTGTATCTCTTTCCACGCACCATGGACTTTTATATTGGAGAGCACACTCTGATTCAACTAATGCAATAAGGATACGAGTGTGAATATATTGCTTCACTGAGTCACAAGCTATTAGAATAAAACGTGAGATCCAAGTGGCAAGAAAGCCCCTGGACCAAATAAACCCATTAATTGCGGGGTTACAAGTATACAATAATGCATTTGCTGAACAATGATATCATAAAGAAACCGTATCAGAATTCAGAACTGACCGAGTTGGAAGCTAATTTTTCCAACAAGATTAATGGATTTTGGTTACTGAGATTGATGCTTAGATAATTTCTTAGTGACATTTGTCCAAGGATTAATGATGTTTTGTAAAATGGAAGCATTTTCCTTCAAATTTTATCATGTGGTGACTTGTCGAATCCCACTAAAGTGGTCGCGAACAAGGCTTTCTTACGAGTCTTCACGTGATGTCTGTATGTGACAGATAACTTTTCCAATGGAACTAACAGTACAACATACAGATTCACTCCATTTCTTTCCACTCTTGTATTTCCCCCTTTTTTCCAACACACGCCTTGACAAAATTTTACACATGATCCCAATTATCTTGATCCTGGTTTATTGTTAATCATGGATGCCAAAAACAACTGAGAAATAATTATCAAATATATGACAATGGAATAAGAACAAACCAAGAGGAACATTGCTCAAAAAAGATCAGGAAAAACACTGAATACAAACAACAGAGAAGCAAAAAACGCGCATATTATTGTGTTGAAAAATAAAGGGTTGAAGAAGATCAGACGGAGATAGCGGCGGCGGCGAGCATGGCGACGAAGAAAGGCAGGGAGGCAGAATAGAGGAGAGAAGAAGCAGCATTTTTTTGCTCAGGAGGTGCAGCATTAGGCATAACGTTGACGACAAGCTTCATGCCAAGATCCTTACAGTGATCAGCAACACCACAAATGTACCACTTTTTGCCAGGTGAGTCAAGTGGAATCACGTTATTTCCTGAGCGTGGTACTTGGTTATTATCTGGCACTGTGCAGTTCTGGAACATTGTCCCGTTCACTATGTACACATCGTGCTTCGTCTTGTCATAATTGAACACTGCCACAATGCAGGCAAATAATTTCAACGCTTAAACTGGTCTCATACATATACACACACATAGAGTCACGGCAAGAGAATAATAAAATGTGCATACCAAGGTTGTCACCAACAACAAATTGATTGTTATTGGCCCAGTTGGAGTAGTCGTAGTTGATGGTCCAGCCGCTGTCGCCGCCCACGATGTGATCGGTGGCCATGGCCACTGAGGAAAGCTGCAGAACCATGAAAATGGCAAGCAAGGAAACAGCAGCACCAGAAAGAGAAGCCATTTGAGTAGTAGTAATTAAGCTGTGATAGATGATTGTCTCAAAGCTATATTTGATTTGGGGTGGGGCACGTAATATATATATAGAGAGTGGAGTTCATTTCAGGGCTGTCCTGTCCGGCCTGAGGTCGGCTTCTTGTTACTATGTTATGATTGGTGTGCCATTGAAATGCACGTAACAAGAAAAAAGAGTAATGTGAGGGTAGTGAATAGAATCTGCCGGGTCAAATATAACAAGAAGAGTGTGAAAAGAAATGGAATATATGGGAATGAGGGATCAAGAGAAGAGCAAGAGGGGATAAAACGAGGGAATTGGATCAAGAGGTCGGCTTCTTTGTTCTGTTCTTGCCCCCTCTCTCTAATCCCCTGCAAGCGTAATCAAGCTAAAAATTAATCATTTATTAAGCTCATGTCAACATTTTCACTCCTCAAATTTTAGATTTCATTTTGAGATGGATGAAAAAGAAATGAAATGCTGCAAAAGAAAAAGGAAAAAAGGGATAGAAATATTTAATAATAGTTTTTATAAACCTCCAAGTGTGCCTCTGCTACGTCCATCGTGGATGGCAGTCCAAGAAAGTTCTTTTATCAGTAGTACTGCTCTGGCCTCAGCCCCGTATACAAAGAAAAGTAAAATATTTAAATTCTAATGCTTAAATGAAAAATTAACTAACCACGTGATCATTTATATTTTGTAACTTATTTTTCATATTTTATTTAATTAATTTGTTTTTCCCCTATAATTTAATCCTTCTTGAATATATCGGAACTATTATTCCCTCTTAATGTAAAAGCTATAAGGCCGGTTTGTTATAAGGAAGATTTGGGGAAGGAAAGGAAAGGAAAGGAATGAAAAGGAAAGGAAAGGAAGATTTAAAAGATGAAGGAAAATGGTTTGAATTGTTTGGTAGGAAGAAAATGAAGAGGTGGTAGTTGGTAAAGAATTAGGAAATGTCATTTTATCTTCAAAAGAAATTAATTCAAAATAAAAAAGGAAAATATTTTATTTTTGCTAAAATATATTTTTAAAAAATATATTCTTGTTAAATTCAAACTCGTGAAAAAAAAAAAAAAACCAAATTCAAACTTTTCTCAAGCAAGTTCGAACCTCCCACCAATTTTGAATTTCGGGGGTAAATGTCAAAAAAAACACTTTCCTGGGAAGATTGCGGCTTTCCTTCCATTTTCGATGAAGAAAGCATCTTCCCTCAAATAAGGGAAGATAAGTACTCATTTGAAAAATCTTGTTGAACTTTTCTCTCAACCAAACACCCAAAATCCACGTGAGAAGATTGAGATATTCCTTTCCTTCTCTAATCTTCTTTCTACCAAATGGGTCCTAAAGGTAGTACAATGCATCGCACCTACATAGGGTCAACGACACATCCAAAACTTGGATGGAAGTTTCAATTATGCAAAACCTGCCGTGCACAATGACTTATTTGGGTCTTTTTTAATATATATATATATATGATATAATGAGTTGCGAAAAATCTAATAATTTATATTTTCAAAAATTATTTATTTTAACATTCACATATTTTTGTTAGAATATATAAAAATCAATATTTGAGACTTGAGCGCATGCCTTTTACATGAGTCTACAACACTACTAGATCAATATTCATACCGCTCTCTTCTTTGTTTAACGAAATAATTAAGTTACCAATTAATTGAAAAAAGAGCAAAATAAACTACCTTTTTTTTATAAATTAGGAAAATTGTTCAAAATTTGAGAAGATAAGTCATGTCATTCGTAACTTATGAATAATATAATTTTCTATAAAACTTGTATCATATTGACGTGTTGATATTTTTTTGCTGATCAATATCAATATAAAATATAAATTTATACCAAAATCACACTATAAGCATCGTAAATAAGGGATATTTTAACATTTTTCATGCATTTACAGAAACATAAGTATATGCATCTTTTAACCCATAGATTCTGTTCTTTTTCCATATAGTGTTACCAAAATTGTCTATCGTATTATATATCATTTTTGGTATCTTAAATTTACCTTCATTTTATTTTTGATTCCTCAAGTTTTTCAAATCATTGGTTTTGATTCCTCTAAAGACAACATGGTCCAAATTCTAATTGCTAACCAAACGATCAAAAGCATGGAAGAGGAAGGGAATAACACAATCTGTTGCATAAATCAACATCTTAGGCCATTATAATAAAAGTTGGTAGAAGAAGGGGAAATAAGGAAGGTCAGACAGAGATTAGTGGCAGTAACAGCAAGCACGGCAGCGACAAAAAGCAAAGAATTAGAGGATTAAGATCAATTCCCCAAATTAAATACTCTCTCCGGTCCTAATTATAAGATTGAGTTGATTTTTTTTTGGAGAGATTAAGAAACTTAAATAATTTACCTAATCACATCATATGTTGTGTATCTTTATATTATATATTAGTTTATTTGTCAAACTAATTAGTTTGAAGAAAAAAATAAAAATAAAAATACTCTAAAATAATTTAATTAGCTTCTTTAATTTCTAAAAAAAAGTTAACTTATTTTTATAATTAAAACCAGAAGTAATATGTTTTTTATTAAACACGGAGGAGTATGATTGATGATAACATTGATAAGCTCGTACGTAAACAAGAAAAGGAGTAACATGTGAGGGTAGTGAATTGAAGGGGTCAGATGAATATTACAACAAGAGTGTGAAAACAACAATAGCATACACCTGAACCCACCTGGCAACGTATATGGCGTTATGGCGTTGGGAGATTCCTGAAAGAGCAAAATTCTTCATGTGGCAAGTGTTTCATGAGAGACTTCCCACTACCCACTAATACACTTAGAGCAAAATTTAATCCCCATGTGCAGAGCACTTGTCCTTTTGAGTGTCATAGGAAAAAAAACCATTATCCATATATTGAGAGACTGTGAGATTGTTAAGAGGGTGTGGTTTAATTTAACTAGCCCATTATATTATTCTATATTTTTCTCTGGCTCTTTGCAGGATTGGCTAAGATGGAACTTAAAAAACAATCCATTCATCCGGGCTTCTTGATGGCCATGGCATGAAACATTTGGTGTTGTATGTTGGCTTCTCCGGAAGAATAGATGTACAAACGTATTTGAAGGCACGGGAGACAAGCCAAGAGCGATTACACAGCGATGCATATTCCATTTAATGGAAGAAGTGGTGCATGCCCGTTTCCAGCATCAAATTATGCAGATACTAGACAAAGCAGAAGCTAGATGGCGTCCCCCAGATCCAGGCTACGTATGAGTGGATGTGAATGGATATACAGGAATAGTGGACAGGCAACTTGTGGAGGAGTGATTAGAGATCACCAAGGAAACTGGATAAGTGGGTTTCAACAGAAGTTAGGATATACTATGTCAATTCTTCTTTGAAATCCATGCTATCTACGAGGCCTTGTACTATGCAAACTATGTAACATCCCAAATTTTGAGATTTGAAATTGGAATATTTTATGGAAATTAATTATGAAATTTTAGCTTAAAATAATTATTGAAAATTTAGGGTTTTTTTTTTTCCATTAATGTATTTTGGGGAAAAGAATAATTCCAAATAAAGAATAATTTATGCCCGCAATTATAGAAAATAATATATGAGAATTAATTTACGAAAATTGGCCAAATGATAAAAATTATTTATTTGGAAAATTAGGAATTTATTTTCTTATGATTTATGATAATGAAATTATGGAATTATATGTTATTTATAATAAAATAATAAAGTAAAGCTAAATAAAGCTTAACATGTGACTATTTATATAGATCAAAAAATATACATATATACCAGGTGTCCCTTCAAAAGTCAGTAGCTCATATACTTAACCTCATTTATTTACATTTTGGCCCAAAACAATGTACCAAATTGAAATACTCCAATCCATTCAATCTATTGATTTGCACAATATCTATTCCATGATTCATTCTGTCAAAAATCTCAACGCAGCGGAGGAAAAATACATCAGCAAATCATTTTTATTATTATTGCTTTTCTTCCTCTGCACTCACAACACCAAACACGTTAGTAAATCTCATTTTGGTCAAAACATGTAACCAAGAGATCAAAGTAAAGCCCATGCTTTCTCAGCTCATTATTTCCCTACGGACACGAAAACACAGAGATGGCAGCAGAGATCTTTTTTTTTTCAGAACGACATCCCTCCTCCATCCTCCTCGAGCCCAACATCCACACTATATACCCAACGCTCCTTCTTTTCCCTTGGTCTATGTTGCTTGGTCTGGACCCTTAGGTCCTTATAAATGTTGTTGCTTCTTAACTCTCATTCAAAAAGAAAGAAAGAAACAGAAACAGAAAAACGTAGGGAAGAGAAAGAGTGTGAGAAGTTGGAAGGAAGAAGGACCAACCGTGCATGCAAGCTTGAGAAACGACCAAGGTGAGTTCCTTAAGCCTCTCCCTTCTTGTTTCCATGGCTTATGCACGATGGGTTTGTAGGTTAAGGGAAGAAAACGTTGAAAACCAAAAACAACTCTGTTTTCGGATTCAAAAACAGAGCCATAGTGTGTGCTTCTGTTTCATAGCAAAATGTCCGTGTTTTTCCATGAAAATTTTACAGTAAATAGTAGACATATCAACCTTTAAAACAAGCTGAAACCCAGCCAAAACGGACGTGTAGATTGAGAGATATGATTTTCCAAAGTTTAGCCAAAATCTGGAACGTTTTCTGCACATCCGGTGAACAGTGATTTTCGGGCTTGATTTTGGAATGACAAACATTTGATTTTTTCTTTTAAATTTTTACAGTAAATATTATACATCTCAATCTTTCCAACGAGCCAAAGAACGCCTTAAATGGAGGTCTATAACTCCAGTTATGATTTTTGGAAGTTGAGCTAAGAATCTGGAGATTTCTGGCATGCCTCTGGAGCATGAAAATGACGTGGCAATTAGGACCAAGTAAACCTTTGATTTTTTCATTGAAAATTTTACAGTAAATAATAGACTCACTAAGGTTCAAAACGAGCAACCCAGCCAAAACGGATTTGTATATTGAGAGTTATGATTTTTCAAAGTTAGACACTAAAAACTGGAAAATGTCAGCTTCAGACGTGAACATTAAATTTCGGGCTCATTTTTGAAATGGAAAACATTTTATTTTTTTCTTGATATTTTTACAGTAAATATTATACATCTAGACCTTTCTAAAAAGCCAAAGAACATCTAAATCGGACGTGTAGAAAGAGAGATATGATTTTCCAAAGTCTGACCGAAAATCTGGACGAATTTTATGTTCCAGGAATAGTGATCATCTTCTGGCATGGTTCTGGAATATCAAAGCTTTGATTTATTTCATGAAATGTTTTGTGTTGATATTAAACATATTAATCTTTAAAAAGAGCTTTGGATCACCTTGAACGGAGGTTTGTAACTCGAGATATGATTTTTGGAAGTTGAGTCACAATTTTGGAAAGTTTTCTGAACAATGTTTGCATTTTAAAAATCTGCGAATAATATAATATTTTATGGCTATTGGTATTATTTTTATGTGAAAGTAGACATGCTAAGGAGCATGTAGCTTTTGGAAACACCTCATTTAGATTTTTGTAGAATTAATTACGAATTTTCAAAGTTTAATCAGAAAAATTCTGGAAAAAGTCCTATGTAAAGAGTCAAGTTACATATATACATTTTTGGAATTTTTAGAAACATTATATGTAATGCAATAAAGCATAATTTGTAGGACAATTGGTATTTATTAAACTTCTAACTTAAAGTATTGATGACGTCTTAGAATAGCCTCACGGGTTAATAAAGATATTATTGAAATTTTTAGTTTTGAAATTTGAAGGATTGTTATTTTCAGTTTTTATTTTAATAATATTCATTATTAAATTTTGTATATTTTTATGAAATTATAAATTACAATTTTAATTATGTGGAGTTTGAAAAAGTTATTAATGGTTAGTAAATTGGTTGTGGTAGATTGATTTTTGGCGTGTGTTTGAGCTATTGGATTAGGAGCGATTAATGATAGTAGTTAACTACGGCGAGAGGTAACCACTTTCCACTTGTTATGTGTATTGATATGTTGTTTGTGAGTATTTCTGAAATCACTATGAATATTTTTGATATAAATTGCCTTGCGGAACCTTATGATTTAAATTATGAATGTATACATATTTATTTATTTATGTATAAGAATTGAGAGTTTTGTTATAATGATATTTATTATGATAATTATGGGAAGGGTTGATTTGGGAGGAAATGTATATTCCACCACGTGGTGAGGCCTCCATCGTGCACGATGGTTGGCTTTCTATTGTCCCACCTGTTCAATGAGGGACTGGCCCACATGTTCAATGAGGGCATACGACACCCCACATGTTCAATGAGGGGAAAAGGCCCATGGTGCAGGACGTGTGCTCGGGGATTTTGGCGGTCCTCATCACATGACCAATGAGCTTTTGAGTAACCGAAAAATGGATGTAACTTAGCCCATGGGTCTAGTCGAAGGAAATAAGGCGGTTCGGTTGGATTGGTGGGAGGTATCTTGGGAAATGTGTTAATGAAAACTGTAATACATAATTTTTGATATGGAATTTTTATCATGTGGATATTGGCAAATTTTAAAATTATATATATTATTTATTTATTTATTTATTTTTAAAAAATATATATATACTATGTTATATAAATTGTTCCACATGGCACCTCACTAGCACATATTAGTATTCGTAATGAGATGGATTGATGGTTACCACATTTTTCCGGGTGATAATTCTCGTCCGGTCCATCGGGGAAAACTTTGGAAGCTTAGGCTACTCCTCCTGGCGCAGGTGCTTCCATCTTCGGTATGCGTTGGATGATTGCATATTGCCACATTAGGGCTCATTCTGCATACTCTGATTTATATTGTATATTTTGGCAAGCAACGAAGCATTACTTAGTCGTTGATCAACCCTAAATTTGTAATTTCGTTAACGTAAAATGGAGGACGCTACACAAACAACTGGGCTTCAAGAAGGTTATACTCCATACTTGATTCATTGGATGCAATTCATTTGTTGTTACTTGATTGTGGGCAAGGTCATCCTATGAGGGAGGAGATACAGGAAGTAAGATCCCTTATCATTTTACACGAGGATCTACAGATTATCCATACCTACAGGGAAGCATTAAGATGTGCAGATTATTTAGCCCGATCGGCTCAAGGGATGAATAAGGATCTTGTAATAATCTCATCACAGCCTATTGAATATACTGACTTAGATAATATTGAGGGTGGTGGAATGTCTCTGAGTTCAGTGGATATAGTCTAATATTAGACTTTTTGTAAACCTCAAGCCTTTGGCTTGCCTATGTATTACCAAAAAAAAAAAAAAAAAAAAAAAAAAGAGTGTGAAAAGAAATGAACTATGTAGGAATAAGGAATCAAAGAGGAGGAAAAGAGAGCGTGCCTTGTCGCCTTCTTTTTCCAAGGGTTATTTTCTTGCTTCTCTCTTTAATCGCCTCTGTTGCAAGCCTAATAATGGTAAGCTAAATATTAACAATTTATTATAATTTAAATTGATTTTGAAAGAACAAACGAATGGGTTAAACCCCATTTCATTGATTATAACTTTCAAAATATACCTCAATTATATCAAACTTGTGATAAAATTAAGTAAAATACAAGAGATATTAAGATAAGGGAGATGAAGAAATGCAAGAGAGAAATATAGAGAGCAAGGAGAGAGTGATTCTTCTCTATTATTCTCTTCTGACCTTTGATACATGCCTATTATATATAAGCAATGAATCCTTAACTTCCATTACAAGAGTTACAAAAGAGTAAATCTACATAATGGTATATTATAAAGTTTTGTAAGTTATCTACATTAATCATATAAAACTCCCACTAAGCCATTCATGTAATAGGTTATATGGCTTTAAGTGTAGAATTCTAAAAGATCTTTCTTGAAAGGTTATGGACATTAACACCAATATTGGAATATTTATAACACTTCTCCTTGAATGGCCATTATGAATGTGCCTCATTAAAAACTTTAACTAAAAAAAACCCAGTGGGACAAAAACCTAGCCAAAGAAAAGAGTACATCATCCATTGATACACTGTCCAGTGATACCTCATTAAAAACCTTTCTAGGAAAACCCAGTGGGACAAAACCTAGATAAGGGAAAAATAGTACAGTATGTATCACTCCCCCTTTTGACAACATCAGTATTACTTCCCCTGATGACTACATTACTTTCAATGTCTTTTGAGCATATCTTCTTTTTTGTCATCAAAGATTCTATTGCGTACTTGCAAGAACTAAATATTTCCAACAAAATCAAAATAATACTAACATGATTTCTAGGCATTCTTACAAGATATATCTAGATGCATATCAATAGATATTCATTCAAACGATTATATCATACATTCTCTGATAGCTTTAAGTCATACAAAACTTATTAAGTATTGTTCTCGAGAACTATGAATTAGATGCTTCTGACATCTTGAGTCCTTTAGGGACATGTGCTATTAGTACTCTTGGATCCTTTGAAGATTCTTATGCAATCTTTATAATTTAGTAAGCCATATGCATATATATCTAATAGCTATATAACAATATCTATATCCCATTGGACTTCAGGTCCTTACCTATCATAGTAATTTATCATTCATAATCCTCTTGGCTAATAATCTTTAGCATTTTTGCCCTTAAAGTATGCGCTCGGGAGAGCAATGTTGCCCCGAAGTTTCAAAGCGTAGCAATGTTGCCCCGAAGTTTCAAAATGTATCCACCACAAAATCATATATCCCAATTGGACTTCAGGTCCTTACCTATCATAGTATGATTATATTTGCGTCATTCTCAATTTCACTTATCCTCTTGGCTAATAATCTTTATATAATATCCTCATTTGATCACATGATATCATCATCAAAATTGTTGTCGACAACTTTATCTTTTCGGTTCTATTTTTCCAATTCGACATAACAATATCAATATTACTCAAGTACCTGAACCTCTCTTGAGGTTTTGCAATAAGTTATGTCTCGATACTCTTTTGGAGTATCTACCTCCTTAATATGATCATCTTAATTATTGCTCCAATTTATCCATAAACTTATTATTTTGTTTAGCCTTATAGGGTCAAGAAATTAATTCAACATATTTCTTAAGACTTCTTTCACAATATTACTACTGCAGGAGCAAATTGGAAGTATCCATTTATAATGAGCTTTTGGTAGAACAGCCGGCCATCTTTTGGTGGCAATACAATTCCTTTAGTTTGTTCTAAAAAACAAGAGGGTTTTATAAGGCCAAATAACAATTTTGATGCTTCATGAACCACAAATTTAAATTTCATTATACAATAAAAAGAAATTTATGAGATATAAATCATAATATAATAACATAATAATAGATTCATAAAGACAATAAATAATCCATAAATTATGGTATTACAACGAAATTAAAAATTTACGGGTTTAGGCCATTCACTTCTAATGACTTCAGACCATTTATCTTCAGGATAAATAAAAGTTGAAAATTATGGCTTCCGACCATACAATAAGAAGATGAAAGCTATATGACTTGGCCATATAATATCAAAATAAGAGTGAAAAAATATGACTTGGACATATGATATCAAAATGTTATGGCTTCGGGCCAATGATGAGAATTTAGAATTATATGGCTTCTGGCCTTTTATCTTTAGGATAGATAAAAATTAAATATATGATTCTAACCATCCAATAAAATAAAAGATGAAAAGTATATGACTTCAGGTCATGTAATAGAAATTAAATGAATAGGGCTTCTAGCCATATAATATAAAAATAGAAATAAAAGGAATATGACTTCTGACCATATTATATCAAAGTCAAAATGTATATGACTTAATGGTCATATGATATCAAAGTAAGGATAAAATGACTATGGCTTCTGGCAATGTAATTTCAAAATATGAAATCGAGAGGTGTATGGCTTGGCCATAATAATATTAATAACATAAAAGAGTTTGTATATAATTAAATATAAAATAACATAACATTAAAGTAAAATGTTATGTTAGCAACAATAAAAGTAAAATGTTATATTATGTTAAGATTAGCAACAATAACGGTAAAATGTTATGTTATGTTAAAGTTAGTAACATATATTGTGCAAAAGTAAAGCATTATACAATAATGTAAATAGTAAAACAAGCGTAAATTATTATGCAATTATTGTGCATGAATAAAATTGATGGATGAATAATGATAAATAGTAAAAGTACTATATAAAATAGTAAATAATCTCCAATCTTAACCATGGAACCTGATGTATAAAAACAATCGGTAAAAGAGAATTTTTTAATTCCATATAATGGTTTAGATTATCTCGGATATATAAATAAACATATAATAAAATCATTAAATAAAGTAGATGAAATCGTTAAAGAAATTATACCTTCGTTATAGCTATCGTGCTGATAACGTGTTATAAAACTAAGTAAAATATAAGAGAGATTAAGATAAGGGGATGAAGAAATGCAAGAGAGAAATAGAGAGCAAGGAGAGAGTGATTCTTCTTTCTATTATTCTTTTCCAACCTTTGATACATGCCTACTATATATAGGCAATGAATCCTCAACTTTCATTATAAGAGTTACAAAAGAGTAAATCTACATAATGGTATATTATGAAGTTTTGTTAGTTATTTACATTAATAATATAAAACTCCCACTAAGCCATTCATGTCATAGGTTATATGGCTTTAATGGTAGAATTCTAAAAGATCCTTCTTGAAAGGTTATAGACGTACATTCACACCAATATTGAAATATTTATAACAAAACTAAGTTTTTTCACAATCTTTTTTAAACCATTTCACTGTTAAAATCTTTGATTTGGCTCTGATATTTCTTGAAATACTTGATCGTAGAAAGATAAGTGATTTTGTGTGTCTTAGAAACTAGTGGAACGATACCGACTTTTTTTTTTTTTTTTTAATAAAAAAGAAAAAAAAAAAAGAAATGCACGTTTCTTTGGTATACTCTAATATAATTAAGTATTGAACAACTGTTGAGTGCGTAGCCTTTTGTACAGTAATATTTATATTATTCTCTTCTTTGTTTAAGGAAATAAGCCACGAAGATTTGTTTTTTTTTTTATTTTTTTTTAAAAGAAGCGAAATAAATTATGAAAAATTTTCAAAATTTGAAAAGACGAATTGTACGTCATGCAAACTTATAAATAATATATTTTTATATGAAAATTGTAGGCAAATTTACCTAGACTCTACAAATAGGAAAAGAAAATACTAGAATACAATAGGGTGGGAAGTATTTACTGAAATACTGCACTTGAAATTGTTCTTGGCAAGAACGATTTTCAGATTGTGAAGTAGTCTTTCTCGCACCTTTTCCCCCTTTCTCCACTCTCTCCTATTTAGAAGGCATCAGTTAATTAGGTATTTTATTTAGAAAAATGACAACTTATTAAATCTGAGAAAAATTAACTATTATCAATCAATTAGACCACTAAAAGCTTGGATCAATTGGCTATGAGTTTTTCCAACTTAACCGGTAGTCTTGTGTTTGAGCTTTGGACATACAGTCATGATAATTATTTGGAGATAGTGATGTTCTCCTATTGTGGGCCTATATTCCCATGGATCAGATTAATCGGTTGCTTGTTGTGCTGATAGTCTGATACCAGTGGATTAATTCAAAAAGAATACCTAATTATAATTTTAAATTTAATAGCGAAACTTTAAAATTATAAATTAATCTTTGAAAATTGATATATAAGATTTAGCTAAAGTTTGTTACGACTTTACTATTTTTCTTTTAAAAAATATTTTAATTTTCTATTCAATATTTGTACAAGTTTAATATCTTAAGGATATTATACAATATCTTATTATTATATTCTTGATTTAACTTTTATAGATGGAATTTTTTATAATTTTTAAAAGAAAAATCGTAAAAAAAAAAAACTTTAGCTAAATCTTATAGATCAATTTTTTTTAAAAATAATTTATAATTTTAAAGGTTTTCTATTAAATTTAAAATTCTATTTTTTTTTTTGTTATAAAATTTTACAAAAGAAGTTTAGCTCACCCACGATTGAAGGGTAAGGCGAAGTCTCGTTTCCTCCTAAGTGATATCGAATGTTGGGGACGATCAAATCCGTCTATTACCCTCGGACATTTACCTAGGTACCCAGGAGCTAGGATGTATTTTCTAGCACTTTGACCAACTATAAAAACAAACCATCTCCTTTTAGTGAGTGTCCGACCCCTTTGCCAGTTGAACTCAAGGACAAAAGGTAATTTAAAATTCTAATTAGGTATTCTGATTGATAATATTTAATTTTTCTCATATAGATTTAATGAGTTGCCATTTTCTTAAAAAAATATAGATCTCCTTATCAACAGATTCCTTCTAAATGGAAGAGAGTGGGTCGTAATGGAGGAAGGGGAAATGTGAGAGAGAGGGGAGTTGTTATATCATAATTTGTGTTTTTATTAAAAGAAAATGTAATGGTGGATTTCAAGACGATGTGACGAGCAGAGAGGGGAGGATAGAAGAAATTGTTCTCACGAAGAACCACCTCTTCACAAAAATCGTTCTTAGCAAGAATGATTTCAAATACAGTATTTCAGTGTATTCTGGTATTATTTTCTTTTACTGTTTGTAGGGTGTAGGTAAATTTGCCAAATTTGTCTCTATTGACATATTGATATGTTTTTGCAAATGAATATCAATATAAGATATAAATTCAAATCAAATCACACTGTACTATATCAATATTTCAAATATTTTTATGCATTTACAGAAATATAAGTACGCCTAGATCAATTTTATATTAAGGGTAAATGAGTAAAAATACACATGTTTATCGCTGGGAGTCTAATACTATATGCTTTTTTTTTTTAGGAGTAAAAATACACATGAACTTTCAAAACTGAAGCAAATTTATCATCTCCATTAAATTGAGTTAGTTGACTATTATTTTGACAAAAAATGTTGATATGGAAGCTGAGTTGGCTACACCTCAGCATATGAACAAGCCTATACATGAAACCTGGCTTTTGCCTTCGCCTTCACTTTGGCTTTCCTCTGTTTCACAACATCTTTGTGTTTAGCTCAGAATGACACCCTAGTGCTCACTCTGTTCCACCTCTAGATCGACGCTCATGGCTATCTCCTCTCTAATTGGACCGTAGGCGACGCCTGCTCCGCCACGTGGCTCGAAGTATATTGCTCCTCCAACGGCAGAGTCATCGCACTTTCTCTCCCTTCCCTCAATCTTCGAGGACCTATTGACTCACTCTCATCGCTTGAGCATCTCCGTCTCCTTGACCACCACGACAATTGTTTAAACGGAAGCATTGCGCCTCTCTCCAACTGTACCCGTCTCAGGCTACTTTCGTCTCCCACAACGACTTCTCTGGCGAGATTCCACCGGGAATAGCTTCTCTTAGCTAAACGTGATGATGCATATAGACTACGTTAAGTTCATAGGAAAATGTTTGATGATTGATTTATAACCAAAAGTCAAATTTGCTAGAGATAGGAAATATATAACGATAATGATATGAAGTTGATCTTCTTTCAACAACTAGAACTTTCAACACCCACGACCTTAACATATCTAATCAATGTAAGAACGACATTGACTTCATCTAATTGAAGTGGGAATGGGGCCGTTTTCAGAGGACATTTTAACTTGGCTAAGAGACTTTGTATTTAATTCCCAGACTAAACCACATAATATGTCCCAACAAGAACATCAAGTAGCAGAGTGCTTGACCAAGCCCCTGCACCATGCTCCTTTCTTGTATTTAAGAGACAAGCTAAGCTTGGCATCATAGTTACTCCATCCAGAAGAACGAATTAGAGTCAGCAAAAGGAAGATAAAAAGGTCAACAAGAGGCAAAAGCAAGGGAGCCTTGGCATTTTTTATTTTTCCCTTACTGTTTGCATGATTTTCAGTTCATTCCGTGATATCGATCAAATCGTTTTACATAATCTTGGTGTGACTGCTCATCGTTTGTTTTTAATTACTATCCAACTTAATTGGGCGATTATATAAGTCTGGTTGATAATGCTTGGAATCTCATATTGTGTTGTGCCCTGATCTTTATTCGGACCTCTCATTGTGAAGTTGAGTTGTTCGAGAAAAAGCAATGCCGAAAATCCAGGCGTTGCCTTCGATCCAATTAGAGAGGAGGTAGCCATGAGCGTCGGTTTGGAGGCAGAACAGAGTGAACACTAGGGTGTCATTCTGAGCTAAACACAGAGATGTTGTGAAACAGAGGAAAGCCAAAGTGAAGGCGAAGGCAAAAGCCAGGTTTCATGTATAAGGCTTGTTCATATGTTTAGGTGTAGCCAAATCAGCTTCCATGTCAACATTTTTGGTCAAAGTAACAGTCAACTAACTCAGTTTGACGGAGATGGTAAATTTACTTCAGTTTTGAAAGTTCATGTGTATTTTTGCTTCCAAAAAAAGTATATGTTGCAGGGCGCTCATGAGGGTAAAGTATATGTGTATTTTTGCTCATTTACCCTTAATTTAAAAAAGTTATTGTCATATCACCAAACGCTTAGGTCAACTGGTAAGAGGTTGTCCTAGTTTAACCACGGGTCTTGAGTTCGAGACGTGGGAATGCAGTGTACGTGAGTGGTAGAAGCTTTCCCCCCGAAAGGGGCCGACCCAGTCTCGATCCGGATTAGTCTGGGGCCTTTGATGTGCCTGAAAGATGGTCTGCCCTAAGACACCGGATTCACTAAGCAAAAAAAAAAATTATTGTCATGAATCGGGTACTGATGATGATGCACAATGTAATGACATTGAGATTCATTTGAGAACTTGGAAAGAGCTCAGCCTTCATTTACGGGGCTGGTTAAGTGTTAAGAATACTAGAGTAGCGATTAACACCCCCCCACCACCTCTTTGCCGACAGTAAGAAAAAACACTGAATACAAACAACAGAGAAGCGAAAAACGCGCATATTATTGTGTTGAAAAATGAAGGGTTGAAGAAGATCAGACGGAGATAGTGGCAACGGCGAGCATGGCGACGAAGAAAGGCAGGAAGGCAGAATAGAGGAGAGAAGAAGCAGCATTTTTTTGCTGAGGAGGTGCAGCATTAGGCATAACGTTGACGACAAGCTTCATGCCAAGATCCTTACAGTGATCAGCAACACCACAAATGTACCACTTTTTGCCAGGTGAGTCAAGTGGAATCACGTTATTTCCTGAGCGTGGTAGTTGGTTATTATCTGGCACTGTGCAGTTCTGGAACATTGTCCCGTTCACTATGTAAACATCGTGCTTCGTCTTGTCATAATTGAACACTGCCACAATGCAGGCAAATAATTTCAACACTTAAATTGGTCTCATACATATACACACACATAGAGTCACGGCAAGAGAATAATAAAATGTGCGTACCAAGGTTGTCACCAACAACAAATTGATTGTTATTGGCCCAGTTGGAGTAGTCGTAGTTGATGGTCCAGCCGCTGTCGCCGCCCACGATGTGATCGGTGGCCATGGCCACTGAGGAAAGCTGCAGAACCATGAAAATGGCAAGCAAGGAAACAGCAGCACCAGAAAGAGAAGCCATTTGAGTAGTAGTAATTAAGCTGTGATAGATGATTGGCTCACAGCTATATTTGATTTGGGGTGGGGCACGTAATATATATAGAGTGGAGTTCATTTCAGGGCTGTCCTGTCCGGCCTGAGGTCGGCTTCTTGTTACTATGTTATGATTGGTGTGCCATTGAAATGCACGTAACAAGAAAAAAGAGTAATGTGAGGGTAGTGAATAGAAGATGCCGGGTCAAATATAACAAGAAGAGTGTGAAAAGAAATGGAATATATGGGAATAAGGGATCAAGGGAAGAGCAAGAGGGGGTGAAACGAGGGAATTGGATCAAGAGGTCGGCTTCTTTTGTTCTGTTCTTGCCCCCTCTCTCTAATCCCCTGCAAGCCTAATTAATCGTAGTATGATATGATTGATGATAACATTGATAAGGTCGTACGTAAACAAGAAAAGGAGTAACATGTGAGGGTAGTGAATTGAAGGGGTCGGATGAATATTAGAAGAAGAGTGTGAAAAGAAATAGACTATGTGGGAAAAGAGGGCGTGCCTTGTCGCCTTCTTTTTCCAAGGTTATTTTCTTGCTTCTCTCTTTAATCGCCTCCGTTGCAAGCCTAATAATGGTAAGCTAAATATTAACAATTTATTATCCTTCAAGTTGATTCTGAAAGAACAAACTAACGGGTTAAACCCCATTTCATTGATTATAACTTTCAAAATGGGGTTTTTAAGAAATTTAATTGTTTTTTGGTTTTTTAAAAAATTCATTTGTTTTTTTGTCCCATTAAAAGTTATTTGTGTTAGCTCATGGCTTAATAGTTGGTTGGCAATATTGCTTTTTCACCCTTGATTTTATCTTTCCAAATATACCTCAATTACATCAAACTAACTTTTTTCACAATCTTTTTTGAACCATTTCAGTGTTAAAATCTTTGATTAATTTGGTTCTAATATTTCTTGAAGTACTTGATCCTATAAAGACGAGTGATTTTGTGTGTCTTAGAAACTAGTGGAACGATACCAATTTTTTTTTCTTGAAAAAAGAAATACACGTTTCTCTGGTATTACTCTTTTTTTTTAAATGATACAGGCAAGCTAGAGCTTGAGAGTTAAAAAGGGCTAGGTGATGAACACAAGCCCAAAATACAATGAACTACATAGAAGAACCCTGGCAATGAGCGACCAACTGATCACGTAAGATCATATCCAAACATGCTGTAGGGACAGCTTGAACCAGCGTGGCGTCGGCGTCAATAAAGCCATCATGACCCAATTTGGCCATGTAGTCGGCACACGAAATGTTGTCTCTCGAAGTATAATGGAGCTCCACGTTCCGAGTCTCGAAGAGCGCCTCTCTAGTCTCGCCAATAATGTCCCTAAGTGGATGATCGCACCGAGTCCCTCATAAGGATGTTGGACTCGGCGAGAGAGTCGGAGTAGAGGATAAGTCGCCGAAAGCCCATTTGGAGACCAACTTTTAGACCAACCATGATGGCACATATCTCTGCTTCAATAACAGAACGCAGCCCTAGGGATTTATGAAAACCCATCAACCATTGCCCTCGGGAGTTCCGTATCACCCCTCCGCAAGCCGCTTGGTGTTGATGACGCACCGACCCGTCAACATCAATGCGAACCACATTTGCTGGAGATGGTGTCCAAGCCCTCTCATCGTTCCTATGAAGTTGAAAAATTTGATGAGTTAGCGTTTGATTAGCGGCATTTTCCATAAGAAGATAGTTCAGAGTATGTAGCAACTCCCTGGTATCCGTGTCCTGGCCTTGGAATAAAAATTTGCATCTGGATGTCCATAGGATCCAGCATCCCAAGCTAAAGACCTTTGCCCAAGTGAAGTTTCCAAAGCGCCCTTTTCCAGGATTGTGGTTGACGTTCCATGTGAGCCAAGCCTGCAAATTACCTGTAAAAAATTGAGAAAAACAGTTAGGTTTTAAAATCTGTTTCCACAGGTTTTTCGCTCTCCCACAGTCCCTAATAATATGAATGACACTCTCCTGATTGTTGCAAGGGAAGGGACAGTTGCCATGATCAGTGAGCCCTCTTTTGAGCCTGATAGAGTTAGTCATAAGCCTCTCATGGCCCACTTGCCACATAAAGAATTTGATTTTCTCAGGGATCTGCCATTTCCACATATGAGCCCAGAAGCTATCATGACGAGTTGCACTCTGATCAGTCAAGTAACGATAGGCCGACTTAACCGAGAAAGATCCGTCTTTCGCAGGTCTCCACTTGAAACAATCTGGGAGGCCATTGGAAGGGGGGAGCATTCTGGAAATATAATAAATGATAGTACGAGGAAGAATGCCCTCCCATCGACTAGAGTTCCATCTGCCATTCATGAGGATTTGGTCTTTGACCGTCTCCTCCTCATTAATAATAGACGGGTCTTGGACATAGGAGATGAGGGGTCGGTCAAGGGGAAGCCAAAGATCATGCCAGAACCTGGTTCCAGACCCATCATTAACCTTTTTCCCCACGCCAGCCAGAAACTTATCCCAAACTTCAACAATTGCTTTCCAAACAGAGGAGGAGTTTCTCTTCCTTGAGACACTAGGCACAGAGGATCCCCCACAATTGTATTTAGACCAAAGGCATTTGGCCCACAAAGTTTGCTGCTTAGTTAAGAGACCCCAACAAATCTTCATGATAAAAGCTTTATTTTGACGCCTAAGATTTTTAAACCCCAGCCCTCCTTGCTTCTTGGCTGCAGAGATTTTATCCCAGGCAATGAGGTGCATTTTCTTGGCGTTATCGTCTTGGGACCAAAGAAACTTCCTCGAAATTTTATCTAATTCATTGATGGTGCAGATGGGAAGGGGGGGTGGATTGCATACAATAGCTGGGGAGAGAAGATAAAACGGATTTAATGAGGACAGAGCGACCAGCTATTGTAAGAAATTTACTTTTCCACGAGGAGAGTTTTTTCATGGCCTTTTGCACAATAGGGTAATACGTGGCTTTCGTAACTCTGCTGTGGATAATCGGAACCCCCAAGTATTTCCCAAGATCCGGTGTGATACCAATTCCAAGAAGCCGACTTAACTCGAGGGCTCTATTGAAATTAACATTGCTAGAGAAGAACATACGAGATTTAGCCAAATTAATTCTGTGCCCAGAAACCTCACAAAAGCTTTGCATAACATGACGAACTTCATCCATTTGGGAAGGAGAAGCCTCGGCAAAGAGAATGAGATTGTCCGCAAAAAACAGGTGAGAGATATGAGGGCTCCCTCTTTTGAAAGCGAACGGTTTCCAGCGCCGGGCATTGCATTCAGCTTTAATGAAGTGCCCCAGTCTTTCCATGCAAAGCACAAAAATGCACGGACTTAGGGGATCTCCTTGTCTAACACCCCTGGACGGGGAGAAACACGGGCTTTCATCGCCATTCCAGAGAATAGACATAGATGAAGTCGATATACAAGCCATAACAAGATCAACGAGGCTTCCATCAAGCTTCAGGTGAACGAGAGTGTTCCTTATAAATCCCCAGTCAAGTCTGTCAAAAGCTTTCTCCATATCAATCTTGATGGCGACAAAACCTTTCTTCCCCGCCCTTCATTCTCATGGAGTGGATGACTTCTTGGGCAACGATGATGTTGTCGCAGCTTGTTCTCCCAAATGATAAAGCTACATTGTTCGGGGCTTATCAAAGGGGCATGACGCTTCGAATCTATTCGCCAAGACCTTAGTAATAATTTTGAAGCTAACATTGCACAAGGATATTGGTCGAAAGTCCTTAAGAGTGGAAGGGTTGTCAACCTTAGGGATAAGAATGACCTTAGACTTGTTAATGTTGGCCATAGATGAAGGATCGTTGAGGCACCCCTCAATAAAATCACATAACTTATCACCAATGACATTCCACTGGGTTTGAAAGAAGTGAGCTTGAAGGCCGTCTGGACCCGGGGCCTTGAATGCGCCCATAGCGAATGCTGCATTTTTTATCTCGACTCTGGTGAATTTCCTTGAGAGCATGTGCAAATCATGGGTGTCAATGTCAGGAAAGTCCGAATACCACCCGTCAGGGTCTTTAACCGAGGGATCGCGCGTGTATAGATTCAAGAAAAAATCGTGAGCCATATTATTTGCAGTGTCATGCTCCTCGATCCACTCCCCCGCATCATTCTGAATAGCACCAATGTGCTGCTTTTTTCTTTTAATCATAGTGGAGGCATGGAAGAACCTTGTGTTTCTGTCTCCCCCCCGAAGCCATTTGCTTCTCGATTTTTGGAACCATGAAATTTCTTCTTGAGTGGCCACTTTATGATACTCGTCCCAAAGCTTTTTCTCCAATTTAAACAGGCCATTTTCCAGGTTCATTCTTCTGCTCCTATCAATACCTTCCAGGCGGCGGACAAGCTCTCTTTTCCTTCGACTAAAATTGCCCACCCGGTTGTCATTCCATTGCATAGCAGAATTTTGAAAACTTTGTAATCCCTGGAGCCAGTCCTTGTCATGCCATGCCTCGTTAGCAATGTCCTTGAAATCCTTCTCTAGAGACCAGGCAACCTGATAAGAAAATGATTTCTGAATACGAGTGTTACGAACAGGAGGGACGGAGTTGACAAGGACAATTCTATGATCAGATTTGAACTTTAACTCATGCCGGACGGTGAAGCTAGGGAAATGATTAATCCAATTTAAGTTCGTGAAGACCCAATCCAAATTTCTCTCCTTCAAGCCCCGTCGTTCCCAAGTGAATCTTTCGCCTTGAACCTTAGCTTCAATGAGGTTAGAGTCATCAATGCAGGCTCTGAAATGATTCATGGAGGTCCAGGGGGGATCAGCTCCGCCGAGTTTGTCCTCAGGAGATAAGTATATGTTAAAGTCACCGAGGACCAACCAAGGCAAGATGGAGCTTGCAGCAAGGCAGCGAAGAGAATTCCATAAAGCAGTTCTGCCCAATGTATGAGTTTCACCGTAGACCACAGTAAGAATGCAATCAATGTTATTAACTTTGTCTTTAACATGGCAATGAAGCAACTGGGTGGTAGAGGAGAGATAGGAAATATCAAAGGCATCATTATTCCACGAATCCAAATACCCCCGTAAAATCCAAGAGCTTCCACTCGGTCCAATGACTAAAGCCCACTTTGCGACATGACTTTATCGCTCTAATGCCACTAATACGAGGCTCGATAAGACAAAGAATGTTAATGCAATATTTATTAATAATATCTTTAATGGTTAAATGGAAAGTCCGGCTACCGGCTCCCCTACAATTCCAAGATGCAATAATCATTAAACAAATAAATGAACAAGTAGGAAAAGGTAAGAAATACTTACCTGGGGCCCTCGGCCTCACCTTCATTACGCTTGCCATGCTGAGTTTCAGCCACATAAACCTCATTGGCTTTCAGGAAGTCTGGAGCGACATCATCATTGGGATCCCACTGGTCGGGGGGGTGTTGGTAAAAGATTTGTGGAGAAGTGGGAACCTTTGTTCCGAGGGGCCACTAGCGTGTTGATCCTTTCTTGATGCGTTGGCGTTTGAAGTTGTGGAGTCAAGACCCTGACAAGGCTTAGTGAGAAGGTCCCCATGAACCACATTATGGATCCGGGGTCCCTTACTTGACTTCCCAGTTTGCTTATTATAACCCAAATTCAAGGCCACGTCACTGTTGGAAGAGGGATTCATATTATTAACAATTAGAGTGTTTGCTTCCTTAGTACCCACCTGCTTATCGGAGCACTCCTGGCCTAAAGCAATGATTGAATTATTTCCATTATCCTCATTGCCAATTTGGCTTTTGAGCCCATTCACGCTATCTGAGAGGTTCGGCCCAATGGAGCTTAAAACAAGAGCTGTAATTGATTCATTGTTCTCACCACCACAAAGGCTTTCCACCCCATTCGCGTCTTGTGATGTTATTGGCCCAATAGGACTTAAAACCAAGGCATTATTCGATCTAATGCTCCCATCGCCAATATGGATCTGCGGCCCATTATTATTACTTGAACTCGGTCCATTAATATTGCTCCCAGTGGAAGTTAACGCAGGCCTAGGATCCTTAGGTTTATAGATCGTTTTTGGCTTTTTCCCCGAATCAGACCTCTGGCCAGTCAATTTCCAATTCTCTTTCTTCTTTAAATGCATCGATTTGACCCAGCCATTGCCGTCTTTTCCCATTAAAACTTGGGCAGAAAGCGGGTAAAGAAGTATCCATGCGCCCTTCAGTCCTCTGATCTGCTATCAAACCCTCCTCTGTCAGATGCGCCTCTCCTTCAAGATCCTGAATTGCTGCGAATCTAGAGCCCTGGTACGATTTCGTCATCCTACTACCAGTACCCGAGGATTGCCGCTGATCTGTGAAATTTGTCCGTTGGGCTATGCGAGACCGGTTGGAACGCCGACCAGCCAGCATCCAAGGACCAAATGAGTCCTCCGCCGTTATTACCGCCGGATTATTCACCGTGACGCAATTAATAGGCTGCTGTGAGATTTGGTTCAGCGGGTTCACCTCCTCCTGAGGATTAAACGTGGAGCACTTATATGGGCAAGCCTCACGTCTATGTCCAAATCTCCCACAAGCAAAACAGATTAAGGTGAGACCTTCATATTCAACATTGAAGATCGACCCAGCTGCTATCACTTTGGGAACAAGTTTTTTCTGTAAATTTAATTCCACGCAGATCCTAACGAACTTCCCCCTTTGAATCTTCGGCGTTGAACTCTGAAAATCCTGAAGAGTATTCAAATCAACCTTGAGCGTGCGCCCAATCCTGTCCCCCAGTCGTGAGATGCAATGTTTATTGTATAGGTGCAGAGGGACGTCGGGAATACGAACCCAGGTAGCCACCCGTCCAAGAGGGTTGTGATAAGGATTGAAATAGGGTGTCCATCGCTGAATCAGGACACAATGACCCCTTATGACCCAGGGACCGTCGTATAAGACCTTTTTATAGTGAGCTCTCCATAACTCTTGGTCCTGGAACCTGATAACAAAATAATTATTTGGTATATCAATGATTTCAAAACTGGAGAACCCCCATAGCCTGATCAAAAATTCTTTTAGGACATAGAGATTGAATCTTTTGCCAAGCACGGTGAGGATGAGGGCAAAATTCCAAGGCTCACACCATTCGTTATATTCCTCTTCAGTACAGGAGCTACCGGGTATAATTCCATCAGCTTCTTCATGTCTTCTGATTCCTCAGGGACCTTCCAGCAAATTTCCTTATCATCTGTAAACAAGTCGTCTTCCTCCAATATGCCATTGCAATGAGCTATTCCATTGAATCCCATAAGGGAGGCTCGGTATGAGGGGAACTTTGCAGCCCCATTGACTTCTTTTTCTTTATTTTCCTTGGTGATGGATTTCTCAGCAGGTTGTTCTACTTCCTTATCTGATTCAGCATTTTGGTCTGATTCTTTCTCTGTCATACAGTCATCCATAATAGCCTGAGGAGTTTCTTCCAATTTCGTCTTCTTCTTCCTTTCTTCCTGCCCCTCAGCAGGTGGCCGGTCCGGTGGAAGTTTCCGCTTGCTTGGCGTCGGTCGGTGAGGGGACCCCGGATGGATTCGACAAGTTCATTGAGAGAAAACAGAGAGCAACTATTCCCTTTCCGCGTAGCCTTTTATACAGTAATATTTATATTACTCTCTTCTTTGTTTAACGAAACAAGCTAAGAAGTTTCCTTTTTTTAAAAAAAAAAAAAAAAAAAGGAAGAAGCGAAACAAATTATGAAGATTGTTCAAATTTTGAGAAGATGAATTGTGTTATGTAAGCCCCTAAAATCCCAACATGTCATGTATAACTTATAAATAGTATATTTTTATATGAAATTTGTAGGCAAAAATTTACCTAGACTCTACAAACAGTAAAAGAAAGGGTAAATGTGCAAAAATGTACATATGTTTTGACCTCAAGAAAGCCCAACATCAAATGTTTTTTTAAAATGCAAAAGTAAATATGTGATTATATAATAGATGCAAAAGTCATAGTCTCTGTTAACGTTGAACCTAACGTTAAATGAAAATAGAGAATGTTGACAGTTAAATGAAAACATAGAAAGCCTCTTCTACTAGAGCAAGATAGCGTCTCAGCTCCTCTTGTTTCTCTTCTATAGTCTCAAGGACCCACAATGTTCAACCGCTCTCCCTTGCAGAGAAAAGAAGAACCCAACAGCCGAAGGCATCCTCTAATCTCTCATCGGCGACCTCCTGTGAAGGTGATCAAGAGAACCAAGCACCTATCCCTCTCGTTGGTTTTTTTTTTTTTTTTTTTTTTTTTTTTTTTGCGCACACTCAAATGAGTGTGAACTTGATGTAGAAAAAAAAAAAAGGACGTGAACACTCGAGTGTGCTAACCCCATTAGGCATCACCGTTAGGGAAGACAACATTACTATGTTTTGATACTTCCGGAGTAAACTTGAACCCAAAAAAACTTTCAGGGTAACATTGCTCTTGGGCGTATACTTCTGAGGCAAAATTACTACTTAATCCATATAATAGTGTGCGTGTTTGATTTAAAATTACAAACTAAGAAGTTATATATATGTCAAGCACTTGATCCTTCTATGTAATTTTAAGTATTCATAATCCCTAAAAATATTAATTTTATTTGAATGGCTCTTAATTTAAGTATTATCCTATTTATACATACGATACACTTGAAGGATGCTGTTTGAAGAGTGATCGATCCCTTATACATGCATACGCATAGATGCATATATATACGAGAGTGGTGGAGTTGGCAGTTATTTATATTGATAGTTAGGAATTGAAGAGAGACAATCAAACATGCATGGTATAAAACTTCTTATTATAAGCATATACAGATAAATTAAATAATTATTGAGTGGGATAAAAGAGAAATAGAAGCACAGATACAAAAGCACTCATATATTAATTTATTGTGTCTGTTTGGATTAGCTGTAAAAATTATTTTTCTAACGTGATTTACGGTATACGAAATAAATTTATGAGAAGAGTTTTATCTCGACTTACTGAAATATACTTTTTCAACGCCAATTCAAACAAACCCAGGAGAGACACATAGGGAGCAGAAGGCATAACGTTAATGACAAGCTTCATGCCAGAAGTAGAGCAGTGATATGCTACACTACAAATGCACCACTTCTTGCCCGGCGTCGCCAGATTAATGACGTCATTTGCCGAGGTTATTAGTGCTTGGTTTCCTCCTTCTGGTGGCACTGTATGTGCAGCTCTGGAACATTGTCCCGTTCACCTTCACCACGTTGTGCTTCCTAATGTCATACTTATTGAACACTGCCCATACAACATTTCATATCATATCATAAACACACACTAATCATCATTTAATTATATTCCAACACAACACACCCACATACAGCAACATATCTCACAATATACTTCCTAGCTTGTTCTAAATATAAGCCCAAGTTATTATTATTATTATTTTTAGAAATTAAAGAAGCTTAATTAATAAGTTACTTAATCATATTATATGTTGTGTATCATTAGATTATATATCATTTTATAATTCAAACAAATTAATTTACAAAAAACCAATGAATATAAATACTTAAAGTAATTTAATCAGTTTCCATAATTTTTTCAAAAAAAAAGTTATATGGGTCTTATATTTAGTTCTACAAATGGTAATATGCATACTAAATACCTTGTAGCTTAGTGGTATAGATGCTCCTTTATAAATGAAAAGTTACGGGTTCAATATCCTAATTGTAAGTACATACCTTGTAACTAAAAAAAAGGGAATATGATATGCATACCAAGGATGTCACCCACAACCAGGGACGGACCTACACTAGTGCCACTGTGGGCAGATGCAGACACAAAATATATATAATTTGTAAGAAATTTTTAAGTGAATGTATAGGTGGAACAGATGGTAAAGACTTTCATTATCTTCCTTCAGGTCTAGGGTTCGAACATTGAGCTTCCCTTTTTCCTCTTTTTTTTTTTCCAATTTCCATCGCCCATTCGCCTTCTCTCCGTCCCCAAAAGACCTAATCCCCCGACATTCCCCCAAAATTTCCATCAGCCAGGCCTCTCTCCGTCCGGACGACATTTTCCCCCAAATCTCCATCGTTGCCCGACGATCTCTGCCTCGTCCCTCGTCCGCCGTCGCTCAGGGCTCAGGCTGCTCCCTCGTCCCCTCTCGTCTCCTCAATTCCTTCCCTCTCTGCTTCTCCCATTTCTTCTCTTTCACCTGTTCCTTCCGGTAAGACTCGTGGTAGAGGCGATTATGATTCGATTTTCTCAACAAATTTGGGTTATATATATGTGTGTGTGTTTTGTTTCTTCTGGGAGTTGCTTGATTGTTTTGGAGTACTTGAGATCAAAGCTAAATCCACTGTTTTGATCGATTAGTTTGATAATGCTAGTAGAGTAATGAGCCAACGTGCCTAACTTTGATCGGTTCATTCATTTCAGAAAAGAAACGAAGAGGAAGTTTATTCTATGACTAAATTAATCATTCTTTTTTCTATCATGGGATTGCTCGTTTTATGCTTCCAAGCCATTTGCGGGAATATTTTAATGCTAATCTAATTCTTAAATCACCGAAAAGCACATCTTGTATATTAGTCCCTCCCGTTGCACAAACTTTGTTAGTATATATTATTGCTCTTCTTTTCTTTCTCGTGGAGAACCAAGCCTCAGTGAATGATTTATTAGTTCATGAAAAGATTTCACTGTTTCAGAACAAACAAAAATGTAATCTAATTTATTGATTATATATATTATCAACTTTCATGCCTACAGAATCTTCATTCTTCAATAGTTTTTTCCTGTTTTTTCCCCATAAAAAATATCTGATTCGTTTTTTCTTGACTTTGTGCAGTGCTACCCATATCAAGCGCTTCAATCACTCCTTCGGAAATGTAAGCACTCTTCGCGTTTCTCCCTTCTGAATCTGACATTTGTCAATTCCTTCTATTTTTCTAGAAATCTGTTTTGTTGTTCTTGATCCGAGAAGCATGAATCTGTTTTGTCGATTCCATCACACTGGGCAAGATGAATTTTTCTAGAAATCTGTTTTGTTGTTCTTGTATCTGCTTTTACGTTTGGTGCATCCGTTTCTTTGATGTATCGATTCTTGTTTTCGTATTATGTGATGTTTTGAATGTTTGTCCAAATCTTTTTGTATCCGCTTTCTTGTATCTGTTTCTGTTTTGTATCGCTTGTTGTTTCTTTTTGAAGCATGAATCTGTTTTTCTTTGTTTTTATGTATCTGTTTCTAGTAATACAAGCATCTGCTCGTCCATAAAAAAAAAAAAAAAAAAAAAGTGTTTATGGAAAATGGCTTTGGATTTTTTTGGCTTTGACTATATAGTCTTTGAATTTTTTGGCATTGAATTTGTTTATGCAAAATGACAATGAATTTGTTTATGCAAAGTGGCCTTGTATTTGTTTATGCAAAGTGGCATTGTATTTGTTTATCCAAATAGGCCTTGTATTTGTTTAAGCAAAATGGCCTTGTATTTGGTTATGAAAAATGGCTTTGGATGTTTTGGCTTATAGTTTTTGATAGAGAACGCATTGACATGAGCTAGCTTATAGGTTGCAACATCGAAGAATGCTTTTGTAATCTTTCGATGTAAAGGTTAGTTGATTCTTGATTATTATTTTTCTATGTTAAGTTTTCTTTTCTTTTATTGTTTATATTCTTTTGTTTTTTAATGCGTTTAAAACTTTCCTTTAAAAAAATTTTCGGGGGCGCTGCCCCCGAACCCCCGCATCCCACTACTAATTGTGCACCCATAAACCTAAAATCCTGGGTCCGTCACTGCCCACAACGAAAACTTTATTATCCTGGGCCCATTCGGTGTGGTTGAAGTCGACGTACGGTCCAACCCTTGTCATCGCCCACGAAGTTATTGGTGGCCATAGCCACTGAGGAAAGCTGCACAACCATGCAAATGGCAACCAAGCAAACACCAGCACCACTATATGAAGCCTTTATTTTTGAGATCATAATAATCTACCTGATTAATTAATTAAGCTTTATGATACAACAAGTAGTGTTTGCTCACAGCTGTTTGATTTGGGTTGGGGCACTTAATATATACAAAGAGAGTGTATTTCATGGCTGTGTCCTGTACCGCCTGAGGTCGGCTTCTTTACAATTATATTATCATTGCTAACATTGATAATGCACCTAATTAACATTGAAGGGGTCCATTATATAATATACACAACGATAGAGGAGAGTGTGAAGAGAATTGTTTCCATTATTTCTTTGTATGCAGAGGGCAGTCCATTAGTTGGTATATATATAAATTCCCTCTTTTGCATACATTCATTCACAATATGTTGCATATAACAAGTATATAACTCAATTTAAAAGTAAATGATCATTGAGTTCGTTTTAAAGAGAAATAGACGAGCGACATGGCAAGTTTTGGTGGCTGGCTGGGCTAAACATATATTGGTTAGTTAATACAACTGTATGCTTACCATCTAAAGATGAAAGAACAGACCAGTAAAACTCCATTTTAATTCTTTCAAAATAGACCTCAATATCAACTCACTTTTTTCATAAATTTTTTGTATCATTTCACTATTATATAACATTTGACTTAGCTCCAATTCCATAAAGTATTTGCTCCTCCTCAGAAGATTAAAATAAAAACAGAGCATAATCAAAATGTTGGGAATATAAAGTAAAATGATACCCAAAAAAAAAATATAGGAGAGAAAGCGCATTGGCACTAAAGTCTGTTGGAAGAATCAAAATAGTTTTACCCACTGATGAGAATCGCTTGGCTCAACACGTACGCCTGAAGCTGCACCTGATGCAACATACAAAGCCTGCTCAATACGTTTCAGTGTTAATTCTATTTATTGGTGTTGAAAAATGGTTGAGCGTGCCTTCTAAATTATATATGTGTCACTCTGTACTACACTGTACTTGGGGCTTGTACGTCCTCTATAAACCTCGTCAACTCCATAACAGTAAGTACGTACTTATAAATATCTGTACTACCCTCTTCTTTGTTTAACAAGATAGCCATTCCCTCGGGTTCCGACATAGAACTCCCCGAAAGTAAAGTTCAAAATAAACTACGTAGGTACTCAGTTTGTTTATGCATTAGAATAGTACACCAAATTTTAAAAAAGTGGTCATGCTATATCAATAATAAATAGTGTATTTTTTTATAAATATCATTTTATATTATCTTGTGATGATTTTCTTTTTCCAAATTAATATCAACATAAAATATAAAGTATATATATATATATTTATAGTGCATAAGTATAATTTTATCATTGTTTGCGCCTTGACACAAATAAGTACAAGGGTGCTATGTAATGACGTTTAGTTCACTTGTGAACTGACAACGAAGCCCCGCAACCCACCAAAAAAAAAAAAAACTTTTTTCTTATTAAAAAAAAAAAAGCCTAAAAATATTTTATTTCACATTATTACTAAAAAAATATGCTTATTTATGTGTTTATACCTCTAATTAGAAGTATAAGCAATTTTTTTAATTTTTTTATATATTGCCTAGTAAAATATTTTATTTCACATTATTACTACCTACAAGCATCTTTTGACATAATCTATTCTCGACCCCTTTTTGCCGACTTGCCCCTTTGCCAACTTGTACTGTCCTAAATTTTCAGTCATAAGCACTGCACTCACATCTGTCCCTTTTTAATACATCGATCTAAAATATAACAAAAATTTAAAAATAACAGTTAACTTTTTAAATTATTTGTCAATAAATTTTTTTTCAACTTCATCTTAATCAGATAAGATAAGATTGAAGGATCGATATGAAAAAAATTACAAGTCGTCACGTTTAATCCAAAAAATTATAGTGATAAACTGTTGTTTTCAAATAGACTGAGGTTGTACTTTATTCACCCAAATATATGTCTTAATTAATGGATTTTTTTTTTTCTAAATAATAGAGTCCGATTTTTCATTTAGTAATTTTTCCTCACATAATTATCATTAATTATACTATTCTTATCTTTTTTTTGTCCCCCACATTTAATACCCTTATTGTATTGAAAGAGTGGCATTTAAAAAAAGTAACATAGAAGTTCTCTACAATAATAAAAAAATAATCAACTTAACTAATTTTCTTAATTATTATAAATTATTAAATTAGATCTTATGCTTAATATTGAAGGTAATACTTATCAAGTTGAAAAAAAAAAGGTAATACTTATTTTGTGTGTGGGGGGAGCGGCTAGTCACTTGGTCACCTGAGCACAATTTCCCCTTATCAAAATGCTATTTCTGGAGTTTAATTAAAATCAAACATAGTTTCGGCACTTTAGAATGTGTTTATTTCATGCTAGAAACCAATAAAACTGTATCTTTGGTAGAAATAGTATATTGCAAACTCAACCCTGAGAAATAAATATATATTAGTTTGTTGCTAGAAAAAAGTGGTTTATATTTGATTTACTGATGTTAAAATCTCAACGGTTAATTAGTTATTTTTTATTGCCACATTATCAACAGTGATATCAAATATCTCTCTGATTTTTTTTTCAAAGATTTATGAAAAAATAACAAGCAGAATTTTTATCCATCAGACACAATTTAAAGTTGCCGGATTCGAATCAAAATATATCATCAACACAAGGTGAATGTTTTTATTTAATTGAATGGCGAACAGTACATGAATAGATACTTAATGGAAATTACATTCGGCTACAAATCGGGAAAAGATATATAGGAAGAGGATTGATGGATATGGCCGGCATCAGAATGATGAATATCTCGGGCATTTTTACCCATCACAGTGAAATGCAGTATATGAGGATCAGTGTTGGAACAGTGCAACTAGCTTCCTGGTCAGCTGCCATGGATGTTTAGCACGTAAAGGCGAAGAAGATGGGGACTGAGACGGAGATGGAGACAGTGTTATGGGCAACACAGATGATAAAGGTGACAGAGATGGAGCTTGAGCTTGAGAAGGCAACACAGATGATAAAGGTGACAGAGATGGAGCTTGAGCTTGAGAAGGCAACACATCTATGAAAAGCTTTTGCCCATTTTGGCAGTGATTTGCAACTCCGCACAAGTACCATTTTCTGCCTGGAGTTTCCAAACAATCACGTCATTTCCGGTAGTTAATCCCTGTGATGCTGCAGGAACCGTGCAGTTCTTGAAGTGTGTTCCGTTCACTTTGAACACGTTGTGCTCTCCAGTAGGATACTTGAATACTGCAATATAATATATAGATTAAGTAAGTAATTATATATTGAGGCTGTTGTGAAGAAGTAATTAATGAAGAGCTATAGCTAGGTAGCTTACTGAGTTTGTCTCCGACGTGGAAGAGCTTGCCTGAAGCCCAGGCTTGGTAATCAAACAGGATTGTCCAGCCATGGTCGTCTCCGACGATGAATTCTTTGGCGCTGGAGGTGGCTGAGAAGAGGGTTGTAGCGAAAACAATAAGGATGAGAGCACGAGGAAGAGCCATGCTTCCCTGATGACTATATGTGGCCACGTATACTTGATTGATGAATTAAGTACTCAATGATCAGATGTGTTGCTGTGTTTGGGAATGAGATCGATATCGAATTTATAGGGAGGAGGTGGGATGAGGATCCTTTCATTATCTATTTTTTTATGAGTTTATATGGAGTGTAGGTTAAGAAGATGAAAGAAAAATTTAAAGAGTATAATTTAATAATGTAACTTTTTAAATTGATTAGATGAATAAAATTTAAAGATTATGAAAAAAGATTAGAAAATGTCCCAGAGAAGGAGAGTACCATTTGGTGTAAGCATTGGTTTTTCAGTAATTATTATTATTAAGTGCGATATTGATGGTGACACGCACAGACGACCAAGGACGGCTTTGCCCAACATGAATGCTTCAGACAGTACACACGCCACTCTTAGCTAGGCCTCTTGCACGCGTTACACGTGTGTGTGTCTTGGATGGCTTGCGCAGAAAAAATTAGAGTCCACATTATATGCGCATATCTTATACTGTTGTTTATGTGCTCATAACTTTATTAGAGATATGAACCTATTTTTAAATATATATATATATTTATTTAGATTTAAATTTTATGCTATTTTTAACATATTTTTTACACCCAATATCTCAAACTAATTAGTTTTCATGATACTGGTGTTATAGAAAAATATTTTTTAATGTTGAATTGGAAACTAATTAATTTGAGATGCTAGGTGTAAAAAACGTGTCACAAAACAACATATAATTTAAATCTAAATAAATACAATATATAAAAAAATTTAAAAAAATATGTTCATACCTCTACTCTAATAGAGGTATGAGCACATAAGATATGTGCATATAATGTGAATCAAAAAATTAATACTACCTCATTTTTTAGGGAAAACCCCTTATGGTCCAAATATCAAAAGACGTTGAAAGATTTAGTTGTTATATATTTTTTATAAAATTTCAAAAAAGTCGGATATTGATATATTTTACGTTGTTTATTTCAAAAACGTTGTCGATTTAGTTGTTAGGATATTATTGTTAACATCTACTAATTTAGTTATTAATGTATTACTAATATAGTTGTTAACGTTTATGAAATAATAACAAAAAAGACTCTAAGACTTTTTTTGACATGTGACTTTTTCTCAAGCCTTTTTTAACAATTTTTTTGTTACTTAGGCCCTAAAAGATATTTTCCCTATTTTTTATATAAGGTAAGAGCCGGTTTAATTTTTTAGATATATTAAAGAATTTTTACTAACAATAATAATTAAGCTAAATAAATCACTTCTTCATAATATATGTCTTATATCATTAGATTTTATATTATTTTTATAAATTAGATAATTTAGTTTGATGATTGTAGATAAATCTAAAGACTTTAAGGTAATTTATTTAGATTTTTTAGTCTCTAACTCACTTTTATATTTAAAATTTGAAGGAGTGTGTACTATATGTACATGTGTGGACGAGACTGTTGGCATTTTTTTTTTTTTTTTTTTTATGAAAAAACAAAATCATCCCATTACTAATGAGCATGGGACTTGGGCTACTATTGGGCTTTGGGCCCATGATGTATTTAACACACTTAATCTAAGAAAAAAGACAAATAAATATTATTTCAATTATGAAAACCTCAAAAAGTCGGTCAAAACTTGTAATTAAATGACATAAAGGTGGTTGGGGATCAAATTAGGATTTAAAGTGTTAGTAATTTAACCATAATGCCCCTCAATTTTTTAAATTAAAAAAAAAAACAAAGAAAAGGGCATATCGCCAGAGCACCACTGTCGATCGGCCAACGGAGCTCTAGCGTTGGTCCCACCCTACCAGCCTACCTATCATCAGAGCTCTGGTGACAACTATAATAAAGCAATTAACTATTTTGGTATATAGATTGACAACTTGAGCTCCTCAAGTATTATCAATGTGTATATCGAAATTATTAATTGTTATTCTGAAGTTGTCATTGCCTTTACTCAACTTGCCAACGATGCCAAAATGAGTAGTTACTAATTGCAATATTCAAGTTCTCATTGTCTATATTCAACTTGTCAACGACATCGATAGGAGTGTTGACAACTTGAGTATAGGCAATGACAACTTCAGAATAGCAAGAAAAACCTAGCCAAAAACAAAAACCCAGTAAAATTAGAGACGAAGGGTTCCTCTATTTCATGTTTTAGCTCAACTAGAAATGAAGGAGAAGCAACTCTCTAATCGAACCAAAGGCCAACTTCGAGCTTGATGATGAATCCTCTATAGAGAGAAGCTTGATGAGTTTGACCGGAGATGTCTCAAGGAGTTCAAGGTCCACGAAGAACCCGACCCATGGCGAATATTGTGTGCTCTTTTTCATCGAGATAACTATCGCTGGAAGAAGATCAAAACTAATTGACACTTTTAAGGAGATTTGGTCGACAACTTTCGAAAACCAAAGAGGAAGAAGATGGTTAGAACAGAGAGGGAGAAAGGATGAGAGTTTATCACCGCTACCGCCACTAAGAATCTCACATTCACTATTGGGATCTTCAATGACCACCACTGGATGTTAGGCAGCACCACCATCAACCATCCTCTTGCTCTCCGTCTTCTTCTTCTTACTTCGTCAGCCTCACCATCGGACCCAATGGCTTTAACTTGTTGTTTGGCCATCCTCATCACCATTGTCCTTCATGTCACCATTGTCGTCCTCTCCATTCTTACCACCACCGACAAAAATAAGGGCTAAAGGGGAGGCTATAATTTTTTAATAGAAGAGGGAGAGAAGGAAATCAGAGAGGGAGATGGTCTTTGATTGCACCATCATCACCATTGTCGCTTTCGCCACTACCACCATGGATTTCTCTCTTGAAAATCGCCATCTCTATCTTCTTTTTCTCAATTCAGCCATTTTCACCACAATCACCATCTCCATCGATCCTTTAAGGAGTGTTTGGTTTGAGAGGAGGGAAGAGGAGAGAAAATTTTGACCAAATTGCCATGAAAAATTTCAAAATTACATAGCTTTTTGCATCGTTTTCCGCACATTAACCGATGAAAGCATTTTACATTATAGTCATATCTGACTTTTCACACAAAAATTTTCTCTCCCCTCCCTTCAAACCAAACACACTGTTAACCACCATATGCTCCTTCTTTAGGCTCATCAATCTGGTCGTTGAAAGCCAAAGGGGGAGGCAATGAGTGAGATCGAATGAGAGGAGGAGGAGAGGGAGAGGAGCCGAGGAAGGAGAGGGAGGGAGAAAGATGGTGAAGTTTTAATTTGAGGGACATTTTGGTCATTTGTCACAAACATAAAAAAACCAAATTCCCTCTCAATGCCCTCTTTGTCCTTTGCAAGTGTTAATAGTCTTTTTTGGGTTTTGGAAGTTCACATGGTATTTATGTGTCCTTTTCCCTTTAATCTAATGTTCTAAAAGTTCTTTATGTATGAAAAAAGTCTCATGGCCAACATTTAAACCCTTCTAAAAGTCTACAGTATGAGGGATTAGTCACTTCTATCGGAGGTAGATACCCTGTAAAGTTATAACTCCTACCAATGAACTATTGGTTGAAATGTAAGCCAACATGGAAGATGATACAAGTTTTTGGCAAAAACATATGCCCTTAATTAGATTATTCTGAAATTTTGTGTGTAGCTTAATTATATGTCATGGCTTGAAGTTGATCATCCGGTGAATCCCTTCCATTGACGTAGAAGAAATCCTGTGTTTGATTGTCGAAGCATGTTCCTCCATATGGCCTTCGCCAATTAAAATAGATGCTCAAAACTAATTTGCTTAAATTTAAGATTCTGAATAACTGAGGCGCCGTTGAAGTTTAAACGGGGATTGGGGACTGGTGAGTTCTAGCGGTCTGCTCCTTAAATCTAGTTTCTCAACTATCTCCATAATGACTACACAAGCACAGGATTAAATCATAAAACAATTAATGCCTTCATTTAATCATATACAATTATCAATTAACATGTGTGGAGGTAATTACTTTATTAATATTAGGAGTCTGTAATTTTCTTTACGATTATTGAACTGTGAAATCAAGTCTTCAAATAACAATTAAAACACAAGGTATTATTAGATTATTATCAATGTAGTAGCAGCTCGCTGGAAAAGGACCTTCCTCCAAGAAACACGCTAAAACAGGTGCAGTAATTAGTGCCGAAATACTGTAATTATCTTCCTGGGAAGCCATCTATATTTGGCAAGCACATGTAGAGATGGAGAAGAAGACCATGGAGCTGGAGCTGGAGCTGATATAGGTCCAGATGGAGACTCTATTTCAGAAGGCAAAACATTTATAAAGAGCTTTTGCCCATTTTGGCAGTGACCTCCAACCCCACATAAGTACCATTTTCTGCCTGCTGTTTCCAACACAACCACATCCTCTCCTGTAGTTAATGTTAGAATATATAAATATTGTGTAATATTTTGATTGTATATATTCTGATTGTAATTGTTATCGAGTTAGTTGTAAGTCTGGACAATTAGGAACATTTGCCTATAAATAGTTTCCATAGCATATTATTTGAACTGTGGTGTAAACTTCTTTCTTTCATATATGAGAAGTAGTTTTTCTCTCCCCCTGTTGTGATTTCCGGGTGAATATTCATCGGGTTCGGTTGTTCAACATGGTACCAGAGCCACAAATGCTACATGGATTTATCTGAGTCCCTGTGCTAGATAGGCTATGAGACAAGCAATAGTCCAAGATTCTGATATCTAGCACAAGATCCATGCGAGCCCATCATCACACAAGGTTGGTTATCAAGAACCGGCCCATGTATCATCTCCATTACCCAAGATTCCTGCTCCATTTCTCTCACCCGACCCGCGCACACAGATCTGGACATTGGGTCATAACACGCGCGCTACCACCTAGAAATCAATCCATATCCGACGCGTCTTTCCCCTTTTTTTGTGCCCTAATAGTCGCGACTGATCTCCAACATCGCCTCCCCATCGCTTCCGCCTCCTTTGTCGTAGCCTCCGCCGTAGCTTCCTATGGCCGACAAAGACGCATCAGCGAAGGTCACTCCTGGCTCTATTCCTTTCACACACCCACTGTATCTTCACCCCAGCGACACTCAAGGTTCCTCCATCGTACCCCACACGCTCACTGGATTTGAGAATTATACAGTGTGGAGTCGTGGGATGCACATCGCCCTCCTTGGGAAGCACAAGCTTGGTTTCGTCGACAGCACCTACTCCAAAGATGATCAAGATCCGACGCTTCATCCTCAGTGGGAATGATGTAAGCTATGGTTCTTTCTTGGCTTCTGAATTCGATTAGCAAAGAATTAGCCAATGGTGTTATTTTCTTTCAGAATGCTCATGATGTCTGGATTGATCTTAAAGAGAGATTTGATAAGAGGAATGGCGCACGAATTTTTGGTCTGCATCGTGACATCTCAATGCACTATCAAGGTTCTTCCTCTATTTCCACTTATTTTTCTAAATTGAAGGAATTATGGGAGGAACAATCAGCCCTGACTACCCTCCCACCATGTACCTGTAATACATCGAAGGCTTACTCTGACTTGGTCCAAGAACAGAAGCTTCTGCAATTTTTGATTTGACTTAATGAGTCCTATAATCAAGCTCGGGGACAGATTCTCCTTATGACTCCACTTCCTTCTGTGAATGAGGCTTACTCCATGGTCATCCAAGATGAGACACAGAGGTCTATTTCTGACCGTGGGCACTCAACAGATGGTATTGCCATGATCACCAAAGGCAAGGGTCATGGGAAAGGCAGAGGACCAAGGGACTTAACCATTGAATGCACCTACGCCACAAAAAGGGCATTTGCGTGAGCAATGTTTCCACTAGTAGGCTATCCATCTAGCTTCAAAGGAAATAAAACGAAGCAAAAGGAATCTGGTCAGTTGGGGATCGATTCTCCTGATGATTCTGACCTGCATCTCAACACAACAAGCATTGTGACTACTTCGCTGTCTAAAGACCAGTATGAGCGCCTACTTGTTATGTTGCAAAAAGATGAGGAGTCAACTGTACATGCGTTGACTGGTACAGGTTTGGCTATATCTCCCTCTGTACATTCTAATAATTCATATTGGATTTTAGACTCAGGCGCAACTACACATTTAGTTAGTGGTATTTCTCTGTTAGATAAGTGTGTTGTATATGATGGGCCTATTAAATCTATTAAACTTCCAGATGGACAGCGAATCCCTGTTACACATGTGGGTTCAATCACTATAGCTCCTAGCATTACATTAAGTGGAGTACTGTATTCTTCAAGATTGCAATTTAACCTCATATCAGTTTCTAAAGTCACTAAAGCACTTGAATGTATGGCGTGTTTTTTCCTAATCATTGTGTTTTATAGGACCTTCTACATGGAAGGACGAAGATGACTGGTAGAATGATAGATGGACTGTACATCATTAGAATTCCAAATGTTTCTCATATACTGAATATTGCACGAAATCACACTACACATAAACACACGGAATAATCAAGTTTGCTGATGTATGTTTGTGGCATAGGAGATTAGGCCATGCCCCTTTTTTCTGTAATGAAGCGTTTAAGTTTTGCAATCAATGACACTGAGTTGATAAATCACAGATGTGATATATGTGTTCAATCCAAGCAAACCAAGTTTCCATTTTCCTCTTCATGTATTAAAACCACTCATTGTTTTGAGCTTATACACATAGACATATGGGGTCCATATAGGACACCCACTCATCAAGGATTTACATATTTTCTCACAATAGTTGATGATTATTCTAGAGCTACATGGCTGTTTCTAATGAGACATGAATCTGATTCCATTAGTTATATTCGTCATTTTATTGTTTATGCCATGACTCAATTCAATATGAAGGTTAAGAAAATTAGGAGTGATAATGGGAGTGAGTTTCTAAGTCATTCTTTCAAAATGCTACTTCAAAAAAAGGGTATTGTACATGAGACTACATGTCCTTATACTCCTCAACAAAATGGAGTCGTAGAGCGTAAGCATAGGACTATTATGCAGGTTACACGGAGTTTGATGTTGCAGTCAAACCTTCCTTCGATTAGGGTGAATGTGTAAAGGCTGCAGCATATTTGGTTAATAGATTGCCCTCTAAGATTTTAGACTTTCAATCTACATTTGAAAGGGTTTATGGGCATAAGGCAAACCTCAAACACATGAAGGTGTTTGGCTCTCTTGCTTATGCCACAGACCTTAAGATTCATGATAAATTGCAACCTCGTGCGATCCCTTGTGTATTTCTAGGTTACCCGGAAAATCAGAAAGGTTATTTGTTATTAAATCTGAAATCTAACATGCTATTTGTAAGCCGACATGTCAGTTTTGCAGAACAAATATTTCCTTTCAGGCATACCCACTCACAACGGCAATGTGCAATGCCTCCAATCATAAAGGAGATGTTCGTTTGAATCCGACACTCCTTGCATAGAATCTGATTTGCTACAAGATAAGTATGATTTCTCACAAGTGCAAGATACACAACAATCCTCTCAGGAAATTCCTGATCAGGTTGCTGATTGCCCAAATGATTTAGATCAATCACGTCCTATAAGGGATAAGCGACCACCGATTTGGTCTAGTGATTATGTGTGTTCACTTTTAATTTCTGAAACAAATCCAACACATGTAACAAAATGTTCTTATCCTATAAATCAATATGTCTCTTATGATGGTATTTCGCGATCATTTGGCTTTTTTGTCTTGCATTGATACAGTTCTTGAGCCTTCTACATACAAGCATGCCATTGGTAATCCTGAATGGGTTAGAGCCATGAAGGCTGAAATGCAAGCTCTGGAAGAGAATCATACATGGGAGCTGGTACAGTTACCCAAAGGGAAGCGGCCAATTGGTTGTAAGTGGGTATATAAAGTTAAATACAAGTCTGATGGTAGCATAGATAAATATAAGGCTAGATTAGTAGCAAAAGGATATAGTCAAAGAGAAGGGATTGACTATCATGAGACTTTTTCACCCGTTGTAAAAATGTTTACGATTAGGTTAGTGTTGAAATTGGTCGCGATGCATTCATGGAATCTTTATCAAATGGATGTCTATAACGCTTTTTGCGGGGTGATCTCCAAGAAGAGGTATATATGAGGTTACCTCCGGTTTTAAAGGTAAGGGGGAGCATGTAGTTTGTAAACTAAAGAAATCCCTCTATGGGCTTAAACAGGCTTCCCGCCAATGGAATCAAAAGTTATCTCAAGCCCTTATTAAGGGTGGTTTTGTACAAAGTAAAAGTGACTACTCTCTGTTTACTATGGATTGGGATAACTGTGTGGTATTTGTCTTAGTGTATGTAGACGACTTATTGATTACTGGTAGCTCTGAAGAAGGTATTAGTTATGCCAAAGGTTTGCTGCATGATAATTTTAGGATTAAAGATCTAGGACATATGAAATATTTCCTTGGGATAGAGATAGCTAAATCTGAAAGAGGTGTAGTTTTATCTCAATGAAAGTTTGTACTAGATTTGTTATCTGACACAGGCATGAGTAGATGTAAACCATTGAGCATCCCTATGGCACAGAACTTGAAATTAATGCCCTTCCAGGAAGGTAAAGACAAAATTCAGGATCTGTGTAAAAATGCAGAACGGTATCGTTGTTTGATCGGAAAATTGATTTACCTAACTATGACAAGACCTGATATTTGTTTTTGTGTACAGACACTAAGTCAATTCATGCAGAAACCAACTAAGTCACACATGGCAGCGGCTCGCAACGTTCTTAGATATCTAAAGGGTACCGTTGTACTTGGTATAAAATTAAGTTCTGATGGTAATTCTAATCTTGAATGTTTTTGTGATTCAGATTGGGCTTCTTGTGGGATTACACGGCGCTCGGTCACTGGATATCTGCTGAAGTTTGGAGGATCTCTTGTGATGTGGAAGACAAAGAAGCAAACCACGGTGTCAAAGTCATCTGCAGAAGCAGAGTATAGGGCACTCAGCATGGCCACGTCCGAAATAGTTTGGGCACGTGGGTTGCTTCGTGACTTGCGGATTCCACAAACGAAACCGCCGATTTATCGTGATGTTTGAAAGAATTCACATTGCTACAAATCCAGTTTTCCATGAGCGAACAAAGCACATTGAAGTAGATTGCCACTTTATTCGTGATAAGTGGCGAGAGAAAGTAATAGATCTTTTGCATGTTCGTTCTCATGAGCAAGAGGCTGGTTTGTTAACGAAGTCAGTGTCCGGAGACGTACAACGCAAGTTGTTGAGCAAGTTAGGGTCTATTGACATATTTGCGCCCCCAACTTGAGGGGGAGTGTTAGAATATATAAATATTGTGTAATATTTTGATTGTATATGTTCTGATTGTAATTGTTATCAGTTAGTTGTAAGTCTGGACAATTAGGAACATTTGCCTATAAATAGTTTCCATAGCATATTATTTGAACTGTGGTGTAAACTTCTTTCTTTCATATATGAGAAGTAGTTTTTCTCTGCCCCTGTTGTGATTTCCAGGTGAATATTCATCAGGTTCAGTTGTTCAACAGTTAATCCCTGAGATTCTGCAGGGACTGTGCAGTTCCTGAAGTCTGTTCCATTCACTTTGAACACATTGTGCTCTCCAGTAGCATACTTGAATACTGCAATATTTGTTCAGAGGTAAATATAGAAGCTAACATATGTGGTAAAACAAGGATTGTGGATTGATGAACTTACTGAGTTTGTCTCCAACTCGGAAGACCTTGTTTGCACTCCACGTCTGGTAATCGAACCCCACTGTCCAACCCTTTTCGTCTCCAACTAGGAAATCCGTTGCCACGGAAATGGCTGGAAAGAAGGTAGCAGTAAGCAGAACAATGAGGATGGCACGAGAGAGAGCCATGCCTGATGATATTTTACACTGTCACAATATGAGTTTGAAGTATTGACAATGTTTCACAATGATTCAATTTTTATAAAAATATTAATAAAAAATTAAATTATTAATAAAATATTAATAAAATATTTAAAATAATAGGCACTTTCAATCCAACTATTGGCATTTAGGAAAAAGAAGGGGGAAAGAAGGCGATACTATGGAAGCAAATGTAATTGGACACAGACGACTAAGGACGGCTTTGCCGGATCAATTCTTATTTAAACTCGAATGAATCTTTGGGCCTAGTTTAAGACGGCAGTGGAATTTGGTTTGAGCTAAAATAAACGTTTAAGAACTAAAGTAGTGCAGAATACTAAAATCTTCAATGGGCTAAAATAGTTCAATTGTTTCCTTTGTATCGCAGGAATTTCCCATCCTCTGTTACGTTATTTATCCCCTTAAAAAAAAAAAAAAAAAAAAAAAGGAAATCGCTTATTTGAATTTGCTCCTGGGGACTGTTTGGTACGAATGAGAACACATCGGTAATGGTTGTTTGGTAAGTTTTGCGCTAAAATTTTTTGGGATTTAGATTTCCCTTGAAATTTAGTTTTGGGATTTATATTACCAAAACATACTATAAATTTAGTTACCTTAGATTTATAGTATGTAAGGTTTTCTTAAAACCTAACAAAACTTTTCACTAAATAGTAATTACCACAAATTTTCATGTATCTTTAGAAATTATAATGACTTCTAGTATTATAACTTTTTACACAACCATTCACATAAATTTAATTTATACCGATATGACTTTACAAAAAACACATCTTTTTATTTTAAAATATTCTAACAAAAAATTGTTGATAAAATATTTAAAAAATTATGTGTACTAGATAATTAATTCCTCATAAAAATCAATATGCTCAACAGTCTGTGACTCACGTTGATTTCTTGCTTAGAGAGCAATGTCCCCCGAAATTCTGCTACCAGATTTTAGTCAGTAGAACATGTTTTTATAGAATTAATATAAAATATAAAATTTATAACAAAGCATCTTATTTATAAATCACCCATACACTAGATTTTTTTTCAGAATTCTTTATAGAAAAATTTGTATAGATTTTTTAAGATGATTTTTGTTGGCTACGATGTGTGATGGAAAAAATAAATTAGCTTGATTTGTGTAGCTCACCTTTCTGCTTATTTGTTGACTTAAGTGACAGTTAAATTTTTTTTTAATTTTCGTCATGTGCCGATATGATATGAGATTATACGGTTGTGCATAATAATAGTTGATACTCAAAACATGGAGCGTATGAAACGGGTTGCAAAGAGAATGGAAGACCGGACCCTTCATATTTTAGGGGGCGAAGTGGTTTAAAAATAGATGGTTCCTTCAGAATGTAGAGCAGAGGAGTGTGCGCCGTTTTTGCATAGGCTAACAACATCTCAGACTCAGAGCACGAGTATGCTAATACATTTAAGGAGAAAATTCAGTCCTAAACACGATTTCCTGATGCATGGCCATACTGAGAAGCTTGAGGTAATCTCATTTACACATCAATGACGAAACATTAGCTTATAAGCCCGAGCTCATAGGCCAGAAAGAAAATAACAGATGAGTGATAGCTCCTGTTCCTTGTTTTTGTTACTTCGATGTGGAAAATTCCTCGTGGCTTAAGGAATATAAAGATAAAGTACAGTAGCATATGTTTTATGCTTTGAAATGTTCCATTTCCGAAAAGGCTGTTAAAGTACTTGACTGTGTTGTTTTACCATCTACGTCTCAGCAGACATTTTTCTGGCTAGTAACAATATTATTTTTAGTTTTTTAATATAACAATACATTTTGGTTTTAACTTGGCCTACTCGATGGATGCTGAAAGCCTTAAAGAGACGAGAGGAGATAAAGTCCACATTACATACCTAATTTTAAATGTTTCTTATATAATCATACCTCTAAATAGATACTCAAAAAGTAACGTATAAAATAAATCTAAATGAATATATAATATATATAATAAAATAAAATTAAAAATATGCTCATAACACATAAGAAGTATGTAAAAATGGGTATATAATGTGGACTCAACAAAGATACCCGTGGTTATTACCACAACTGGTAAATTGCAACTCAACAAGAATTGAGGCCATCGGCCCAGTCACAAAAATACAAATTCTTTAGAAGACAGCATAGCCCAGGGGAACCAACAACCTTGGAGTAAATGGTAAGGGATTTGCGTTCCCACCACCATTCCTCAATTTGAGGCGTGAAAATGGGGTTGAGAGCTCTTCTCCCACGACTGTGGGTCCAACGCGGGGCAAAATCCGGATTCCGGTGAACCGGGTGGGATTTAAAAAAAAAAAAAAAACAGCCCGGGGAGGGGTGGCACGGACTAAACACCTAGATATTCATCACACAGTTATTGCAACAACAACATAGATAAATTTGTCTCTTCCTTTCCTTTTCCTTTTTCTTTAGACGAAGAAGAGCCAGTGTGCCTTATACCATTCACTTAGCAGAGGCGAGCTCATTGCGGATTTGTTTGGCGGCGGCAACCATGTTGGTGAGGGCTGGCTTCACCTCAGTGTATTTGCGAGTCTTGAGCCCACAATCAGGGTTGACCCACAAGACGTTCTTCTCCAGCACTGCGAGCATCTTGTTGATCCTATCGGCAATTTCCTCTGTTGGTGGGATCCTGGGAGAGTGAATGTCATACACACCGGGGCCAATTCCGGCACCGTACTTCACTCCTTCACGGAACACTGAGAGAAGCTTCTCATCGGAACGGGAGTTCTCAATGGTGATCACATCAGCATCCATGTCAATGATTGAGTGGATGATGTCGTTGAAGTTGGAATAGCACATGTGGGTGTGGATCTGCGTTCCATCGTTCACATTAGAATTATGCAGCTTGCATGATGAAGATGAGGAGAGGAAACAGATTCTAACTCGTTTATATCTAATGGCTAAAATACCTGAGTGGTGTCCTTCACACCAACGTTGGTGATCCTGAAAGCGTGGACAGCCCAGTCCAAGTAGTGAGCTTGCTCTGACTTCCTCAGAGGCAATCCCTCTCTCAAAGCAGCCTCGTCAATTTGGATCACGCTGATACCGGCCTTCTCAAGATCTTCTACTTCATCCTTAATGGCCAAGGCAATCTGAAAGGTGGTCTCAGATCTGCACAAAAAATTGTGTTATCACGTCGCCTATCTAACGATAAAGTAAATACGAGATCAAAAGTCTCTCTTTTTTACTTCCCCACAGCAAATTATAATGGGTCTCGAGTTCGTACCTAGGCTGGTCAACCCTGACAAAGGACCAGTTCAGAATGGTGACGGGACCGGTAAGCATTCCCTTCATTGGGCGCTTGGTCATGCTCTGAGCCATAGCTGACCAGAACACAGTCATAGCTTTTGGGCGGCTCACATCACCATAGATGATTGGTGGCTTCACACAGCGAGATCCATAAGATTGCACCCACCCATTAGCAGTGAAGGCAATGCCAGACATCTGCTCACCAAAGTACTCAACCATGTCGTTTCTCTGCATTTAAAGGCATTCAGAATTAGGGGAAGTTAATAACTCAATAACTCAATATGTGTGAAAGTGAGAGCTAACCTCCGGTTCCCCATGCACCAGAACATCAATATCAAGCTCTTCTTGGAGTTCAACAACTTTCCGGATTTCTTCTCTAATGAAATTAACATACTCTTCCTCAGAGATCCTGAAGAAATAAAAATTATGGTCATTAAAGAACTGGCACGTGATGAAGAAAACAAGGTAGGGATTCCCCCCCCCCCCCTTCTTGTGTGGCCCGAAAAGGAAGGCCAGAGATTAACTGAAAAAGCTCCTCACTTTTTAGCTTTAAATTCACGGCGTACCCTCCTCAGATCTGCAGTCTGAGGGAAGGATCCAATAGTAGTGGTTGGGAGGATTGGGAGGTTAAGCTTCTTTTGTTGAGCATCCAGTCTGGCACTGACATTAGTGGCACGGCGGTGGTCAGAACCCTTCAATGCCACAACCTGACAGTACAAGTAAAGAAGTCGTTAGATGGAGCATAATGAGAATTTCCAACAAATACAGATGAACCAAGCTCGGATAAAAGATGAAACTCACAGCCTTCTGGACAGCCTCATTGACCACCCTTGGAGAGGACTTCCTTGAAGCATGAGCTGCGGCATTTGCAGAGTAGAACTCCTGAAAATGGAACAGAAGAATTATCCAGGAAATGGGGTAATGAAACAAACGGGAATAATGCAACCCTATGATCTAAATCAATGCTTCTACAAATAAACCTATAATACAAACTGGCTAAAATGTCTAATCATATCATGTTCCTCAACTCTTCCGGTGGCATGTTTTGAAAATCATTTGTGATTCACTGATTTCAACATAAAAAAGAAACTTCGCCAGCCAAATTTCCAGTCAAGTGGTAAGTCATTTCACAATACATCTCCTACAACATTTCCAACTTCACACTCAAGCAAAGGACAAGGAACTATTTCAGGTAAAGAACATTGCCATTGCTAAGTTATTTAATGGCAACATCTACATCAGATATTAAGGAACCGAAAGAATTGAAGATACCTCCTGTTTTGCACCAGACAATGCCTTGGCCAATGCATTAACTTCAACAACTTTCTGGGCGGCAAAAGCTAGCCATGACCTGATTTCATCATCAAGTTTGGTCTCATTTGCAAGATCAACAGCAGTGTGAAGAAGCGAGCAGGAGGTGGAGACAACAAGTTTGTCTGCGCAAAATTTAGGACATAGAGATGTCAGGCTATGATACTAGACGTAAGCCAAATTATATTTCGTGAATGCATGTGTACTAATAACCTTTGCCGACAATGCCCTCAAGATCCTGGAGTAAACTTAGAGAAGCAGCAAGATCATTAGCCCAGATGTTCCTTCCATCAACCACTCCAGCAAAGAGGTACTTTCCACTAGGAAACCCAGCCTTGATCAAATTGAGGGTCTGAGTTCCACGGACAAGATCAAATCCAAAAGCTGTGACACTCTTGAGAGAAGTGAGGGTCTTGTAAGTATCAGCAGGAATATCAGCAAAGTAGGTCTCAATCAGGACATTCAATCCAGATAAAGAAGATTCAAGCTCTGAGTATGCTTCAGTAAATGCTTGGAGCTTGTGAGATTCAAGATCTAAAACAAGGGTTGGTTCATCAAACTGGATCCATGAAGCACCGGCTGCCTTAAGATCAGCTATAACTTCCCTGAGTTCATTATTGTAAGCAAGTTAGAGAAATTCAAGGGTTTGATCATCTGGGGCAAGAAATTAACCGCTGTATACAGTTCAAGGTTCTTACTTGTAAACAGCAAGGATTTTTGGAAGGAGAGAGAGGAGGGAAAAGGTTTTCTCAACACCCTTCGCAGGTTTGGAGAGCAACAAGTACGAGACAGGACCGATCAGGACTGGAACCGTATCCACTCCAAGCTACAAGAAGAAATCAAATATTCAATGACAAGGGTAACATAGATGAATGCATGAAGTTAAGATTTTATCATAATGACCCAAACACCGCCAACACAGGGGCATTGACAGAACACTTCTCTGCCAACCTCTTGCTTGACCCTATCATAATAAGAAATAGGCACGAGCAAACTAGCACAATTATTTCTATCAAGCTACTCAGCACTTCAGATCTTCTGAACTATAATTGCATGACCCTGAACCAGATACATGACATATTTTCATAACAATGCTTCATAGGCCCACAGCACCTAACTTCAAATTTCAAAGTGAAAAGCAAACTAGGTAATAGAAAGACATACAGCTTTGGCTTCCTTGTACTCGTCCACAGCCTTGTGAGAAGAGTAAGAGAAGTGTACATCAGGTCCCAATTCAGGGACAATATAGTGACTGCACCAATTCATTTACAGTAATTTAGTTCTTAGCTGACAGCTATGGAATAATATTTTAATTGAAATGTAACGCAGCATGAGCCATCACTTACTAGTTGGTGTCGAACCATTTGGTCATCTCCATAGCAGGTACTGACGCATTACCTCTGGCCATGGAGAAGTAGGTATCAAATCCAATCTCCCCACCAGTCCAGCCATATCTCGGTGGAACAGCACCAAGAAGGGCAGTAGCATCAAGCACCTGATCGTAGAAAGCAAATGTGTTGCTGGGGATGTATTTGATACCAGCATCAGCCATTTGCTTCCAGATTGATGCCCTGAGATCAGCAGCCACCTTCTTCAAATCTTCAGCGCTGCTCTTCCCATCCCAGAAAGACTCCAGAGCAAACTTGAGCTCTCTCTTGGGGCCCATGCGAGGATATCCGACAATGTGGGATGCCATTGTTCTGGTACATCAGGTCAAATTGCACATGAAACTCAATTGACGAGATTTAAAAGCTCATAACGTAATAATCACTGATTGCTTAACACCATTTACCACGTAATAAAATCATCAACCAATGAAGTTCAAGGATATATATATATACGCACATATAACTTGGAAAGTTATAGCAAGAATAACAGTTACTTCTACGAACTCGCAAGAATATATTATATCGTTTGGAAGTTGTCTAATCATGAGAAGTAGAAACCAAGCTATAGATCTTTGAAATGAAGCTTAAGTAGTTCATAGATAAAGTTTGACAAAATGATAAGTTTATCAAACAAAATCATAGAGAAAGCTAATGGAATGAAATAATAATGAATAGGATAGCATGGAGCAGAGCAGAGAGTATGCAGTAGCTAATTCATATGTAAACAGAGTCCATTTGTAGTTGAGAAGAATCTAAATCATTAAATCGAAATGCTCTGATCTGCGTTTAATTGTAGCGTCATCACTATGATGTTCCAAGTATAACAAATACGAAACCGAAGGATGAACAGACAGATCCACAATGAAGAGCAAAACCCTGAGTTAGATCTGCACATCAGGCTAACTAAACAGAACAGATCTGAGATCTAATTTGCAAGACAATTTGCCAACAACTATCGCGCAGCCATGGTCAAAATAATGTGAATTCAAATCTTTAAAAGAAAAGCGATGCATATATCAGGAAAACAGCAAAGCCTTCAAGTATGCATGTAGAATTTGACGGAATCTACTAAATTATCAGTAGATCTCAGTGGAAATAAGACAGTTGAGGTATGTAGTAGTGAAAAAGAGAAAGGAATGGAGAATCGAGAATCAAAAATTCAGCAGGTCTTCATCAAATTTAAGAATGTGCCACATGGTGGAGAAGACTTGGAATGGACTATGAAAGAGAATCAGAATTAAACTCGCAACGGAGGGTGGGATAGAGGAGGGCAAGGGTCTCGTACCTTTCGGGTGAATAGAGACCAGTTCTCGCTTCTGTGAATAGGCAGTGATAGAAGCAGAGAGCTCAGCGCGAACAATCCGGGATGGCCTTTGGGTTATTTATAGCAGTTTGTGGCCGAGATCTGAATCTGAGATGATTTTAGGGAAAATTCCAATTAAATACCAAATGAATTTGCAAAACCCCAGAGAGAGGTGACGCGAATTTGCAAAAAAGCTTAGAGTGTGAGACTTTTGGGGGTTTTGCAAATTCGCGTCCAAATGGCCATTTTGCCCTTAGGGTTAAATCATTAAAATAAAAAAAAATACCCCTCCCCCGGTGGGCCCCACCGCCGGCGACCGGCGGCCGCCACCACCACCGACGGAGGTGGTGGCGCCCGGTGGTGGTGGTGGCCGCCGGTCGTCGGCGGCCGGTGGTGGTGGTGACCACCGGCATTGGGACCCACCGTGGGGGGAGGGGTATTTTTTTTTTTTTTATGATTTAACCCTAAGACAAAATGGTCATTTGGCGCGAATTTGCAAAACCCCAAAAGTTCTTGTCACCTCTAAGTCTTTTTTTGCAAATTCGGGTCACTTCTGGGTTTTGCAAATTCATTTGGTATCGAGGGTTTTGCAAATTCATTTGGTATTTAATTGGAATTTTCCCATTACCATTTTCTTTTTAAAAAAATAAATTCACTCCTGACCAGAAATTAGTTATTGAAACATCTGTTTGAAATAAAAATAGTTACATATAATCAATATTATTAGTTTTAAACCTTCATTCATAAGAAGACATGTGAAATTTTTAAGTGGGTTATAACAACCCAATTATTGCAATCAAATTAGATGTTTAATTGTTATTAATAAGAAAATACAAAAAAATTCTTCCAATTAATTATTATTAATGAGCTTACTTATTGCAGCACAGAAGGAGGTTTTTTTTTTTTTTTCCAAAGCATGGAAGAATTTGGTAGATTGAAAATGAGAATATTTGAGAGGTTTAAATTTATTCCATCCTGCTAGTGATTGGTCTGTAGAAAAAGAATGTCTCCATTAGTTTCTCTTTTTAATAAATATTTTTACCATTGGATCAAGATTCAACGTTTGATTTAATGTTATATTTATATTTTTATATAGTATTAAATTCATACTATTAAAACTTGATTTAATAGTAGAGATGTTCAATAAAGAGGAAATAGAGGAATGGATGAATAGAAATATTCCTTTCCAAAATATCAAATGCCACCTACTTGTAGGCTTTTTTTTTTTTTTTTTTTCACCCAAAACATCTATGCTAAAATATATGGTTCGCTTGAATATGTGTCTAACTTTTTGAAAAAAGATTAAATACTGAATTCCTACTCCCATATCATTCCCTTGAATCATGTCCGAAGATTACTTCGTTCGCTACAGCAACATTAATTAATAGTTTTTGCAAAACTATTTATCTTGTTGGCAAGATCCGTCCAATTTTAGAAAAGCCAACATGACATTTATAACTATTTGCACAGACATTAAACATATCCATGGCCAACATTTTTCCCTCTCCATAATGGGTTGGTAAAAATAACACGGGAAATTCATATAACCCAAGAAGAAAAGGAAGTGTCAAAAATATTTTCTGGAATTTTCAGTTAATATTTTTTTAATTTGGATTTTATGTCACTCTATGTTCATACAGGTGGCTGCCGAGAAAGTAAGATTATCCCTCTTGAGGTTGCCAGGTGTTAAACGAAGCGAAGACGACATCTCGTGTTGGTTTACGACACCGACGGGGGTCCCCGGACTGTGAAAAGCTGTAATTTTTTTGAAATCCCTGCGGGATGTGCTGTTGTTTCCCCATTCGCCGATCAAACAAGTACCTCCCTCAACAGTCAGGGCCACGCGCCACGCAAAAGAGTCAACTTCAAAATTATACGTGTTTATAATTTTAGTATATTATTATTTACATCGTCCAAAAATAAAAAAAGAACCAAATGAATGATTGCATTGTTGTTGTGAGTTGTGACGAATAAATCATGTGAATGGGAGAATGTGGGGAGTCAGTAGGGAGCGAGACGGGGTTGGTTGAGTTGAGGGGGGTTGGTGGTAGGAAAATGGTGGCGGGCCCCCAGAAGGCACGATGATGCGTCTGGGATATGCAATTTCGCACCATATCTTTTTTCTTAATTTTCCCATATTACCCTTCACTGACTCTTATAATGACGAACTGGGACGGGGTTGGTGGCTTTGGAGATGGGGAATGATTCTCTGCGCATGACATCACTCCCCTTTACTTTACAACACGCGATCCAATGGCTACGGACTGAGGAATGAGGAGGCCATTACAGTGCTTAACATAAGTCATTTCAAGAATTATTAGTCAATATTTTCTAGTTTTATCTTTGCTGAAAATTACTAAAACAATAATTAAATTGTAATTTAGTGTTTTTATATGGCTCCTCATTTTTTCCTTTATATTTTCCTTCAATTTATTTTAGCTAGGCAGCATTAATCATTTTAACTACCTGACAAATTTAACAAGGTAATCATATCTTCTAAATCCAATGAAATAGTCCCTCTCGTTTTTATTATAAAGTACGAACTATAAATTCTCACAAATCAATAAAAATAGTTAAAAATATTAAATTGTCTTGAAATTCGAGTGGTTTTCCAATATTATTTTTACAAAGCTACACTAAATTCAAATACTACATATTATATTAAATATTACTTTCTCTCACTACCTTTATTAAATACGGGCAGATATGAAAAAACAAATTACATGTTTCTTGAAAACTTGCTAAGTGTCTTATAAAAAGAACTAAAACTACTAGTTAGCCAGTGTTTTATAATAAGGATTAGAGGGAATAGTTTAGATTTAAAAATGACTAATTATAATAATTAAGTACTGTAAGAAAGAATTTCTTCTACGGACGTGATTAAAGTGGTTGACTTAAATAAAGAAAATAGATCCCAAAACAATAGGAAATGAATGGGAGATAATTTAAAATATGAAAATATCACTGTCATTACACATTTACGCTCTGACCATGTAAAATACAATTATTATTATGTTAACCATCTAATAATATTACAATATTATATTTAAAACAGAGCGTCAGAATTAGCGATAATACATGTGCAGAATCAGTGCAGGTTTGATCTTGGTATAGTTAAGGTTAATTTTTCTCAAGAATCACAGGAGAATTGAGAACTGAATCTCCTTGTCCAGAGAAGAGAACTAGATCCACTATTCCACTGTGTGAAAGCAACTCGTACGATTTTGTTTAAAAAAGTCTAATACTCTCACTAGTTACGTTGCACCCCTCAATTGAGTTTGAAAAACGTGCACACTTTAATTAGAAAATGAATAATTTAAAAAAATCGCTCATCCATCTACCTACCCCGTGAGCCAAGGCCATTTAGGTCTTTTTATTCTTCAGCCTTAGTTAATTAAACACCAAGCCAGCTTTATGAAATCATCACGCCTCAAATAGTACTACTTTCGTATCTAATTATAGAAACATTTTTATAATACAATTTGTACTACAAAAATATTTATATAATTGAGAGCAGAGGAGTAGGAAATATTTGCATGTGTCTATCATAAATGTTTAAGGAAAAATTACACTCGTGCCGAGGAGCGAATGAAATATTTACATTTAGGTCCCTTGAATTCATGAAATTACATTTGTCGAAGCAAAATTACTTTTTGCTTAAAGGAGAAATAGCCTCTGGACCTCAAAATTAAAAAATCTAGGTTTTTAAAAGTTGTTGTTAAAATAGGAATTTCTTTGTTGTAAATATAGAATTTCTTGTTGCAAATGGCTCTAGACCTCGGAAATTGAAAAAATCCAAGTTTTGAAAAGTTGTTGTTAAAATATGAATTTGCTTATTGTAAATATAGAATTTTTTGTTGCAAATGCCCTCTACGGACCTCGAATTGAAAAAATCCAAGTTTTCAAAAGTTGTTGTTAAAATAGGAATTGGTTTGTTGTAAATATAGAATTTCTTGTTGCAAATGGCCTCTTCGGACCTCGAAATTGAAAAAATCCGGGTTTTCAAAAGTTGTTGTTAAAATAGGAATTCACCGTTGAAAATATAGAATTTCTTTGTTGCAATCTGGATTTTTTTCAATTTTGAGGTCCAGAGGCGTTTTCTCCTTTGGGAAAAAATGTAATTTTGCTTCCACAAATAATTACATAGAAGTCCTGCGGACTTCTGTGTAATTTCATGAATTGAGGGCCTAAATGTAAATATCTCTGTTTCTTGGGACCCTGAGTGTAATTCTCGCAATGTTTAATGTTTGACTGACGTGGCCAGGTCTTGGACATGTTTATTTGTCTCAGCCCTTATCAAAGCACGGTGCTCCCTCCTGTCCCAAATGACTGAATAAAATAACATTAACGAATTCAGGAATAAGGATGGGCGTTTTGCCCCGATTTTTACCAACAAAAAAAAACATTAACGGAACTGCCAGTAAATAATCAAAAGTAAGGAAAAATCCTAATTAAATTCAACCGAAATATTGAAACATATATTTAGGCGCACATTTTAAATAAATCCCTAATTAGGCTAAGACACCTCATTACGGATATTTGAATTTGGTGATTTTACTTATATGCCTTTTTCTCCTTCTCTGTCTTCCCTCTCCCGTTGATCTCATTCTCCTTCATTCTTCTCCTCTCTTATCAAAACGGTGATTGACATTGATGCTACCAGGAGTAATTTATAGATTTGCTATAGAATATAATGTTACATTTGCAAGAGCTATTACAGCTTTCTTTACAATATCTGGCTTCTTTTAGAATTCATGTTCATCAAATAATTTGTGACGATCAATAGGTGGAGCCATGGAGGTTTGAAAATTACAACTATCCCATGGAGAATATAATAATAACAGAATTCAAGGAACATGTTCAGTAAATAAGCATAAAAATAATGGCAAGCATAGTGAGATAAGGCGTATGGAGAAGATGATACGGAAGAGAAGTAGAAAAGGGCATGTAGATAAAATACACCAATTAAAAAAATTCCTAATAAAGCCTCTTGGTCTAAATAGAAATTTGTTTAAAGTGTAGACCTAAATCTGAATTTCAGTATTTCAGCTGGATTTAATTGGGATTTTATCAAATATTAATGGGATAAATATAACTTATTGGAACCAATTTAAAAATCTGAATGAAGTTTTTGCATGTAAATATGTAATCCTACAACTCACATATTAAAATGATCGATGATGGGTTGTTAAGAGTTTGATAAGTATAGTTTTATGATTTTGTTATTAGTTGAAGAATCTTATGAATATGATATATATACAAGGTACTCACCAACCCAAAAATAATAAGATACTCCCTCCATTTTAAAGAGATCCCAGCGCATCACACATATTAAATACGATCTTCAGAGAAGTTCACATTTTCCTATGTCAGCATTAACTAAGAATAAGAAAATGATAGTACTAATTTTTAAGAAAAAACTAAAAAAAACGGCTTTCATTTTCCTACATCAGCATTAAAATAAGAATGACAAATTTATTGGTATATAATAAATAAAAGTAATCAATGCGATGCTTTGCAAGTAAAATAATCGCAAAATTCCTCATATAGATTCATTTAGTAATAAGTGAGAGTTATAAGATTATTTTTATTTTTAATTCTGTATATAGAAAAAATAAAATTTATTTAAAGTATAAAAATTGAATTATATTAAATTTGGACCATTCAAAATTAATTTAATGATGAAAATAAATGATCCATACATTTTTAGAAATGGTGAATATAAAACGTGCTCCCATAACATAACATGGGCACCTCGACTTCCCCTATCCATCGTTTGCTTTTTCAGGAAAAGATACTTGAATTCAAAATTCAATAAATGAACTTTATTAATACTATCTTCGGCTCTAATTATATAAATAAATTATAATTAGGACAGTACTTAATTACTCCATCCTACCCCTTAAAAATAAAAATAATCTTATAACTCTCGCTTATTACTAAAATGAATCTATCATTTAGAAAAGCATAAATTAAAATTTTTGATTTTTGACCATTCCTATCAAAATTTAAATGATTGATATTTCATTACAATAATAAGAAATTAGTTGCTCATCACTATGATGAGTATGGAATGTGGACCCCCAATATTCTGGGGCAATGCTGAATAGATCAGGAACGGACCTAGTATTACAAAATATAACCTACATTTTTAAGAAATTATATTCCAGCCACATAAAATTTTCAATTTTTTTACTTTAATCTCCATTAAAAATTTTATAGAGGACTAAAATGAAAATATTAAAATATTTATAGGGCTAAATGTAATTTTATAAATACATAGATTCTATTCTATAATTTTCACTCCCTAATTTTAATTCTTGATTCCACACCCCAAGAATAGACTAAGGCGTATTTTTGAGCTATCTTCCTTCATAAAGCGAGGCCATGAGGGGGGAGGGGGGCATTGGACTTAGTTTGGATGATGGCTTTTAAAAAAAAGTGTTTTTTTTAAAGCTCCAAATTGGAGTTTTTTAAAAAAGGAGCATGTTGGCTTTTTTTTGAGACTTTTACTTTTTTTAAAAAATATCATCTAAACATATAAATTAATTAAAAAGGTATTTTTTTTTGCATTAAAAAAGTGTTTTTTTTATCAAAAAAATCTCATCCAAATGGGCCCTTAGAAAGTAAGGAGACATTGGAAACATTTGGGTTGGCGGTAGGAAGCGGTGGGCAAAAGCTATCTAACTTTAAAAAAGTTCGGTAGGAAAAAAGTCGGGTTATAGATAATGATTTGTATTTGGATTGATGATGGTAGAAGTGGCGGGGCCCACGTCAAAAGCTAAGAGCATTATGGAAAACGCCGATTCTAGAGCTTTTTCCTTAACCGATTTTTTTGAGCTTTTTTGACTTAAAATTAAGCCAACGCAATGGGCAATCTGATTGAACCATATTTTTACATGATTTTTGGTAATTAAATGGGGAGTTTTAATGTATTTTCTCATAATTATTGAGCTTTAAAATGTATTTCTTGTGATTAATTATGATTAAGAGTTGAAACATTAAATTAGGGCTAAAAGGGCAAAATTGTCAAAGAAATTGTAATTACTCTTAGTCATTGATTTTTCTGAGAATATTTAATGTTGGATTAATTATTTTGGATTGTAAATGCCTAAAAGATTAGATAAAATTGGAAAATGAAAAGCTGAATTCAAGTTGCAAAAGTTTTCAGTTTAGTCCCTATTTCAGAACTTTTATAATTTTCACTTAGGTCCCTGTCACTAAACACCGCGTTTTGATGTAGATCAGCTGAAGGCAATTAAATGGAGGAGACGCGACACATTGAATTTGGAGCAGAGGGCCCAACAGAGAAAATGACAGATAATTACCAAGAGTTTTTGGAAATTTCAGTTCTACCCCATAAACATTTTAACATATTGCATTTTAGTCCCTTCTGGAAAGGTTTCAGACTTTACACTTAGGTCCCTGGTCAAAACTCTGCGTTTTGACCAGGGACACTCATTCAGATTTCAGACCTAGCTGAAAGGAGACGCAAGCTGGGAATTAAAAAAGGAGGACCCGACACTCTGACCCGTGGAGCTAAGGGAAAAACCTGAGAATTAATGATTAATGGATACATAGCGCCGCGAGCTCTGGGATTACAGGACATTCATTCATCATCTACGCCTTCGACCTTGACACTCTCACAGCTTCGACCTTCCTTCATCTCCTCCACTTCGACTCCACTCTCGCCGGCGGCACAACCACCTCCTTCCGTCGCCGGCGAGCAACCAACCCCCCTTCACCACCGTCTCTCATCGTCTTCAACCATTCAGTCACCACCACCCATCCAGTCACCTCTTTTCATTCTCCCTTCTCACTGAACCTTCTTTCTTCATAAGTCACCAAACTTTCCACCTTCTTCAATAATTCATTTGTTTTATTTTCTTTTATTCTTTTCCATGGATGTTGTGATTTCAGGTTTGTTTGTGACAGAACTGGGTTCAATGCGTGGCTGAGACTTTTGCCTCTTGGTGGTGGATATTGATTTGAGCTTCAAAGCTTTCATAGGGGAGTTAATTTGTTCACTCTATTAGTCTAGATTTATACATTTAGATTGCCTAGTTTTAGGGATTATTGTGTATAAATTCTGGAACTGAGATTAATGTTTATTGTCTCTGATGGTTTGATAATTGTGATTGAGACTGGATTTTGCAGTGTGAAAAATATATTTGTTTAATTTCTTGTGGTTGCAATGAGATTAAATTAATTAGCGTGTTATTGTCTAGTTGATTTAGTTTATTTGTGCCTTTTGAGGACTCAAGTTATGTACTCAATTTCAAGAAGACTCATGTTGCATAATTCCAATTTTAATTGCACATCAAGTGGTTTTTAACAATTTCTCAAGAGGTAGTGGTTAGCTATGTTTGTAGGAGCTACTATTAATTGAGAATATTGGACCCAAGTGAGGTATCTTGGGGTTTTCATTAAGACTTGATGAATTTTAACTCCCATAATTTCTTGAGCAAGGATAGTCATTCACTCATCACCAAGAACCATCTTCCATATTTTCAATTCGATTTTATTTGATTCACTCATTCACCAATATAACAAAAATACCAAAAATAATAGTTTAGCATTTAATTAAATTGCAATCTTATTTTAGTTTATTAATTTGAAAATCCAAAAAAACCAAATTTCTCCCTTGTTTTAATTGCATTTGCATGACTTTTAGATTACTTAGGATTGATAAAGAGTTTCTTGAGAGAAAACGATCCTAGAGTTTCTTATATCGCAAATCCTTGATTAATTTTTGATTGTGGACCGAAATTAAAGACAAAAAGGCCCTCATCACAATCCAAACGGAAAAAATTGGGTTTTTTTTCTCATTTTAGTCGAAAGGCTTAAAAGCCAAATTTTTACACAAGAACATTATTAAAAATAAGCCCAACCCAAACGGGGCCATTGGAGTCGGTAGGTGATGGCCTTTATTACGTGCTCCCTTGCAGCGCAAGAGCCATGAATAACATCGTAAAGTTCGTGCAGCAACAATTCATTACAATCCGCATTTATTAGCCAGAGGGAGAGGTGTCAGGTAGTGAAACCATGTTTCATATGTTGGGCGAGAAGGAGTACAGACTAATTCATGATATACACTTCTCACCTTATTCAACGGAAGAAATCTTTTTGTTTTTTTAATTTTTTTTCTGAGCAATGGAAGAATATTAAAGTATATATTTAGTCCCTTATATTTTTATTAAGTTTTATTTTAATCCATTAAGATTATAATAGTACTTCCTCTTGTCTTTTTTATAAAGAATATTCTTTCTTATAAGGTGATTCTTAATATAAGGAACAAATCTCTTTCATTGAAAATCTTACATTTTTGCCTTTATTAAAAATCCTCTATCCTTTCATATGAGGTCCTTTTGATCGAATCGTGATATTTTATAAAACAGTTAAAATTAGTTAAAAGTAATAAATATACCTTTTTAAAAAAAAAAAATACCCCTATTTATGAATAAGTAAGAGAGAAAATTAATGACAACAAAGGGAAGAAAGATAATGTATGGTAAAAAAATTATGTAAAAAATGAAGGTGAAATAGATAAAAGTGTATTTATTATTGAGATAAGGTCAAACAAGATCTTATAAAATGGGACAAACATATTCAAAAAAAAGATCTTATATATAAGGATAGATAAAATATACGTAGCTCATTATTTCTCTACTTCTATAATAAATTTTCACTCATCACGTCACATAGACATATTTTTAATTTTCTATTAATATTTTAAACCGCGTAAATTTAATAATTATTATTCGTTATAAAAAGAATAGGAAGAATACTCCGGAGCAATCAAGTTTAGGGATCTACCAACCTGTGAAGCAAATTGAGGCGTTGTGTCGGTCAGCGCCCCCTCCCACCTTCCACTGAATGCAACCCGCAATTAAGTTTTGATTCAGTGCATCCTTTTTTTTTTTAATGCTCCCTGTGAGCGTATAACTGTCTGCGCTCCACACGTCACAGTATACCAATTGATTTTATTTATAAGTTTATTTGACCAAATGTTATATAGTAAGAAGAAGTATTTAATTCAATGGGTATGAGATAAATTTTTAACTCTATCCTTATTTATAATTAGATATTTTTATTATTATATGAATCTAGATTTATAAATATAATCAAATTTTTTAATCAAAATAGATTTATAAATAAAATTAAGGTGCCATACCTTTGCCTCTATTTTTATTTTTCATCTTTAGTGATCTTCGTGGATAAGAAAGGGTCTGGCCACATCCTTACGAGCAAGGTTGTCAAGCCTCGTGACAATTATGTAAACTTGTATCGTGAATTCAAATCGTAAACTCGTAAGAGTTTACTTTTACTATTAAATAGGTATTAATAGTGTATAATAAATAATTAAAATATTAAAAATGACAACAATTTCATTTAAATATATTTTAAATCCAAATAATTGAAATGAAATCCATCAACATTCAAAAAAGTTCATATTTAACACAGAAATTTTTATAAAACTCATATATAAAGCCGAAGAAGATCAAATAAAAAAATTTAACACAAGGTGTGAATTTGAATTTGGTCTTGTGATCTGTTATTAATTTCTCTTGCGGCATACTCTTGCGAGACTGAACCATTTTGAGAGTATTCGAATATGATTTGTGTTGAATGACTTTGAACTCTGCGAATTCTTGCAATTGTTGAACTCCAATATCTTAAAATTCTTAGCTTGGAGTTGTTCAAGGATTTGAGCGTTGCATTATAGCATAAATGCAATTAGATCATCTGTAGTAAAATCCTCACTTTTCTTTAGAACAACAATCCCGTGAATAGCTGCTGGCTCTTTTGAAGTTTGGACATTAATTGAACTGACCTTGCTGCTGATTTTTCTGATTTGGCTACACTATACCAGGCATAGAGTGTTATTTTATTTTGATTATAAGTTAGACTTGGATTAAAAATTCAATCTAAAGGGCCTTGTGCTTGGGAATGAATTACTTGTTAATGTGAATATTAGGGTGATTGTCAATATGAATAGGCAAGTCATTACTTGTTAGGGTGATTGTCAATGTGAATAGGTAAGTCATTGCGTTGATTAAAGTAGCTCAAACTCAATATTGAAATTTAGAGAAAAAAGGTTAAATGTTAATTGAATATATGTGTATAGAGTTCTTTGTGCTAGGTTTGCTAGCTATGGATATTATTAACTTGACTTAAACTATATTTTGAGCAATGTATGAGCTTGTATGGTGAAACCTATGACTTCGATTGTATATTTCAGGTTTTTGCGGCAAATTGGCCAAACATACAGCAAGAATTTTTTTTTAAAAAAAAAAAAACTAATAAGAAGCGACTAATACAATTCATAAGAGGCAACCTTAATTGTATTCGAAGTCGTTAAATATAATAAAAACAACGACACCCTCCCCGAGACGTCCCTCTAAAAAGGACGCTAATTAGATCTTATTTAGGTCATTTTTTAGGTATTTTGTAGTAGTGAGAGATGGGTATCCACATTGAGTCTCCCCTCCATTTCATTCTATTGGCTTTCCCCACCATTGGATTTACTTACAATGGTCAGGATTTAAGATTTTTTTTTTTCTCAGGGATTTAAGATTTTATAACAACATATTATAATCTTAAATAACAAAAATTTTATACATAAATTTAAACTATTATAAGTTAACCTAAATTTTGTTGAGAGATAATAATTAAAAATAATATAAAATATTTTAATAAAAATCTAGAAAGTTGAAGAATTTAGATATAATTTTAATAACCTAAATTTATTTTTGTATTTAAAATTAAAATAATATTATCATAAAATGTTAAATCTCAACTATTGCAAGATGATCTAATGGTGGGAAGGTTAATGTAGGGGAAATGGAGAAGAAGCTGAATGGAGACAACCCTCTGTCAAGATGGAGGAGTCGGTGGTCTAGTGACATGTGAACATGGAGATCACCGCCCTTTCACAAGTGACGGTGCCAACGGTCATCCATTTATTTTACCGTGTTCTTTTTGACACTTGCAATCCCGAGGCGCAAGTGCAGCATTTAATGCTCAAATCTATCCTCATGGGAGCAGATTTTCTCCTCTTCACTCTCCCTCAGAATCCCTTTAAGTCAAATCGTGATCCAACGGTCTTTTTAAGTTTTGTCTTTTTCAAAAAAGACAAAAGTAAAAAAAAATTTTTTTTTAATCTGATATCACGATTTGGACGGTCCGAACTTATTCAGGGAGAGAGAAAAGGAGACAATCCGGGTCCCTCATTACCATTTTGATGTTATTTATAAGTCTTTTTTAATAAAAAAATTGATCTATTTATAAATCTCTTCTTAAAATAATAATTGAGATTATGATTCTTTTATTCATATTAATTATACCAATAAAAATAAAGAGAGAAGAAAAAGTTAAAAGATACACATTCATAAATGAGGGTAAAGTTGAAAATTTATCCCATAATCATTGAGCTAACTAACTTACCTTAGTATGTGTGATTTAGTTAAAATAGACTTATAAATAGGATCAGAGTGAAACTCCTTTTGGTCCTTATTATAAGGCACCAACTAGCAATTATATTTGACTCTTTTTATAAGGCACTTGCTTATTTTAAAGAGTATTAATTATTTTTTGTCATGTACCACTCTCCTATTTATAACTTATACATCCATTTTGACCAAAAATTTGATCATATTTATAAATCCAGTTTCATATATAATGAAATGAGACTATGATAATTTTACCCACATTAATTATACCCATGAAGATAGAGAGAGAATAAACAGTTTTAAAATACCTAATCGTAAATGAGGGCAGAGTTGAAAATTTACCCCCATAATCATTGAGTTAACTGCATTTCCTTGGTATGTGAGATTTGGTCAAAGTGAACTTATAAATAGGAACCAGAGTGGTATGCCCATGATTAATAAGAGTAGTGAGTGAGAGTAATAATTAATATAATATTAGAGTTTAGTGCAATTAGTAGGAGTAATATTGAAAGTTACTTAAATTTTATGACGACTTTATTAACTTTAATTATTTTTATTTTTTGTGAGAATTGTTAATTAATGCCTTATAATAAGGATCAGAGAGAGTATATCATAAATTGATAAAATTTTAAAATTTGCCAAGGGACAAGAGTGAAAAGCTATCAATGATGTGGTCCATTTTTTCCCTAAAAGATATTTAAAATGGGGTAATTGATGTTTATTTGCAATTGTATGTTTAAAAATAACTTATCTTACTTTTCTCTCTAATTCATAACTTTATTTGATACGAGTAAAGTTTTTTTCCCCCATATAAGATAGATTTAATAAGCTAATTGATCCTTCTTAATCCTGATAAAGTAATTGAAAGTAACTTATATTTTGGTTCCCCGCCTCTAAATGTGTGATCCATTTTTTAGTGTAAGTTACACTATAAATTGGATTTTATATTGAATACTGTGGATTGTAATAAGAAGGGAGTATCTTCTTTAACGAACCCAGGTATAGCATCTAAGATTCCCTTTATTTATGTACACACAATCCTTTTGAACGCATTTGTTAACTTTTGATTATAATGCACTTCAACTAAATGTTTTCACCTGGTTATAGTATAGATTAAAACTGGTATTATATTATATATGGATGGAGAGAAAAAAATGAAAAATAATCGGTTTGAAAATTTTCCTAAATGATACTCCATCCGGTCAATGGCGGACCCACATGTGTTAGAAGGGGGCATGTGCCCCCCTTGATTTTTTTTGTTTAATTTTAAAATTTTTTTTGGGGCTCATTCACTGTTGGAGAATAAGAATCCTATTACTCTATTTACACACACCTATATAATATTAAAAGTTGCACCGTCATTAGCAAATTAATTAATAAATGTAATCTGTTGGGACATTCACACCTCTTTAATAGGTTACGAGAAAAATTGATTGGAGCATGTTGTTTGTTAATTTTCTGTCATGGGCATTTTATGGCTAATACTTGCTTCTTTTTCTTATTGATGATCAAACTTGCAACTAATAATAAGTAAAACCTTTTGGATCCTTACTATTTTTTGTATTTTTGATGACAAGTGAAAAAAAAAAAAAAGAGCGGGCGGCCAACCCCACACCCTCCCACTAATAGTGCCCCCCTCCCATACATTTCTGGGTCCGCCCCTGCATCCGGTCCTTAACATAAGATATAGTTAATTTTTTTTGAAGAGATTAATGAAGCTAAATAAATGACTTAATCATAATATAGTTGTGTATCATTGAATTATATATTAGTTTATAAGTCATACAAATTAATTTGAAAGAAAAAATTATAAATATAAATACTCTAAATTGATTTATTTAGTTTCCTTATTCTTTACAAAAAAAAGTCAACTATGTCTTATATTTAGAACCGGGTAGTAATTTTTTAAAAAACTATTTTAAAAAGTTTTTTCTCCTAATCAAATTTTCCCTAATTTAGTCTTCATCCAAACATATGGTGAGATACTAAGATGGCAAGATTGACAATATTTTAAAACCTTGAATCCAGAGACTGAGACACACTAGTGCCTATGTGGGCAAGTGCAAACATAAAATTTTTTAAAAATATATATACTGTGAAGGAGTTTTTGTACAACTTAGCTGGTTGGGGGAGTTGGTTATAACTTTTCACAACTATCTGCAAGGTCCCCGTTCGAAACCTCCTCATCCTTTTTTTTTTTTCCAATCTCCATATCTCTCACTCTCACCCACTCCAAATCGATCCGCGGCTCCTAAACTTTCCTTCCGTCGTCGGCGTCCAAATCCACTGTAATACGCTCGTAGATCTGTACCAGACTCAGGCGCTTGAAGGCTTTGTCACACTTGCTGTTTTCCAGGTCTGTTCCCAATGTTGTTGCTTGTTTAGTTGTTTCTATACTCCGACGCAATTATGAGCAAGTCTATCGTGTTTTTTGAATTGCTAGGTTGCTGTATATGCGGCATTCATTGAATTTCATTGAATGTGCAATGCCCGTGTACTTAATGTCACTTCATGGGTTCATCCTCGTATTTGCATTTGAACTTAGGTAACCTAAAAAATTGAGTGGAAGTTACCAGTGTTGTAACCAAAAGTATGCCCCATGCCATGTATGATTGTGTAACAAATTTTTCTCATTCTAAAAGCTCTTTCCTGAAGATAGCAGCATCAAGATTTCATGCTAATTATTTACTAAAAGAGGTATATTTCTTGTCCTGAAGTTTGGATTTGGCCTAAAGTTGGCCTAAACGGTTTATGCTCAAGACAGAACTCCTTAGATGATGTAGGCATTAACCTGAGGTTCCAAGCTTTGAACTGAAGTTGTGATAATTTTTTCTTTATTTGGTGTTACTGCTTCTAGGCATCACAGATGATGATCTCCTTGAAACAGCATATGAAATTCTGTTGGCTTGTGCTGGATCCAATGGGTATGCTATGCTATCATCATTTGTTTATTTTGAAAGGATGTCTTTTCCTTCTGAAAAATTTGTGAGATAGTTGTTTTCCACATATGTCATCGTATTTTTAACTCAATAATCAGGGGTCTGATTGTTCCATCATTGCCTAAGTTAATCAGATGATGTTTGTACATTCAAACTTGTGTATGTCTTATCTGTTACATTGATTTATGTGAGGTTTTATTATGTGCATTTTCTTTTACTATTTATACAGATTGTTGGTGTATCAACCAGATTGCCTACGCTTCAACACTTAATTAAGAGTGTTAGAGACAAGTCCAAAGAACTTTCAAAGCTTTTCACCTGTTTCTCCTTGGCTCTTCAGCGAAACCTTTGTCTGAGTGGGAGAGTTATCCAACATATTACTACCAAGTAAGGAGCTCTTCACTTCCAAACTTTTGTATTATACTGCAGATTTTGATCAGAGTGGTGCTACTAAATTACTTCAACCGTATTCAGAATGGAAATAATATGGCCTTTTATTTGAAAAGGGAATTTTATTTGTAGAATCCTCTATACCAAGTTAGAGACCTTATTTTTGTGATTTGGTTAAACTGGCAAGGATAGTTTCTTTAATTCAAAAATTGGGGTCTTTTTGTTAGTTCACTTATCCATAGTTTATTGATCATAAATACTGTCTTTTCTATGTTAAGTTGAAGTTTTCTTTTCTTTTTATTATTTATATTCTTTTGTTTTTTAATGCATTTAAAACTTTCTATAAAAAAATTTTTTAGGGGCAGCCCACAATTAATTGTACACCCACAAACCTAAAACCCTGACTCACTTCTTGAATCCAAAAGTACAAAAGAAAAGACCATGATGATGGCATGATATTTCAAACAAATAAATAAAAATTTTCAGAGGAGAATTCCACAGATTCGGGATTAAATTCCTATATCCCAAGTCATGCGTCAGAACTCTCTGCAAATGGGTGACATTTCATTTCAGTCCGAAGTTAATTCCCATGACTTGCAGGTATGACCAGGAATCCTTTTTTTTTTTTTTAATTACGTTGTCGCATCAACGTTTTATTTCATGCTCTTTACGCACACCTTTTTTTTTTTTGATAAGAAATTTACGCACACCTTTGACTATACACAAAAACTATTTTTAAAATATTGGGTCTCATATCAAAAGCATGTTTAAGCCACTCAACTTGCGTGATGGGCTTCATTTCACATCCACACACACCCAGATAAGGGTGGGTGGGTAAAGATGGTGGAAGGAAAGGCAAAAAAATAGAGAAGTGAGTAGGTGAAGAATACAAGGATAATGACTTGAAGCCATCATTAGCACATTGACTAAAACTCTTTTTTTGGGGGTTGGTGATGGATCAGTACCATCCAAAATACCAACCATTGATGCTGATGCTTTCCTGTTTCAACCATTTCGTCTTATCACCAGCTAACTAACGACCTGCCTCAATTCTTCATATTTGAGCTTCAGGACTTGTTTGGGTTAACAATGAGAAAACATCCACATAGGTTGAAATAAAACTCTTCTCACAAACTTACTTTGTATACTGTAGAAATCATGTTGAAAAATCAACCCTTTTCTAGCAATATGCCATTCACTCACTCACTCTTCCTAATATTCGATTCGGATGAAAGCCCACTGAGTAAAAAAAAAAAAAAAAAAAAAAACTGGAGAGCCCATGCTCAACAAGGAATGCATATGGCCCGTTTGTTTAATATCATAAAAACCATATCAAAAAAAATAAATAAATAAAAAGTGCCCATAACTTAGCATAAAACCTGAATCCGCCAATATAACTTAGTTAAATTTTCCAGAAACTTGCCAGTTAAAACAATATTATATAGTACCTTTTTGAATTAGCATTTGAGAAGCATGTTCATTCATGTCGAGAGATAAAACCCATCATATATACTTACTACTCCTCCCATCCTAATTATAGAAACACTTTTATAGTATAATTTAGACTATTAAAGTGTTACTATATGTACACAATACATCACGGAAAAAGCTCATTCAAAAAGGCACTTTGTAGAATATATGGGCAATGTATCAGCTGCATCTACATGTTAAGTTTTTCATGATACTAGCTTTTAATTTTTGGTTTCCCCCATTGAAACAGGGGATTACAGCAGAAGTTTTCATGTTAAGGTCTGGGTCATCATCTACATGCAATTCTACCTTTTGAATCTCAATGAACACTGGGCATGAACGTGAAACAGCTTTTATGCAGTCAGGTGTAGAAACAATCTACAATTAGAAGCCCAAAATTAAACACGAAACATGTATCATCAATCTACAATTCCATCCACAAATTATAAGCCCAAAAGCAACCACGAAACGGGGCATGCAAAAACTGTAACATACAAGAACAGGAACTCTGCCTACATCACTGCCAGAGCCGCCGCCCGATCGAGGCTCCCTCGAAGCCCTGTGTTTCTGATTATCTTCTTCTTCTTCTCCCCACCCTCCATTTGTTTCCCAAACAGAATATTCGACGCCGGTACCGGAATCTGACCGTTGTTCTCCTTACTAGCGCCGCCGTTGACGAGTATTCTCGTGATCCCCACATAGTGCAGCGACTCTGCTATTTGTAACGCGGTCACGCCCTTATTGGTCCTCGCTTCAACATCTCCTCCCTTCTTCACCAACAGCTCCGTCACGTCGGCGTGGCCGGACTCCGCCGCGCAATGTAACGCCGTGTACCCATCCTCGTCTTTAGCATCCACATCCACCCCTTTCTCTAGCAGAACTCTAATCGCATCCGTTCGTCCTTTGAAGGCGGCTCTGTGAAGCGCCGTCCAGCCGTGTTGGTCTCTACCATTAATGGATGCTCCGTTCTCGATCAGCTTCTGCATCGTTCTCACATCCCCTTTTCTCGCCGCCACGCAGAGATCGTCCCCTAATTTAAGCGCGTCGAAGAGACGCGTATATCCATTCTCGGCGGCGACGTCGTACGCGGTTTTCCCCAACCCATTTCTCACCTCCTTATTCGCACCCTTTTGTAGCAATAGCTTTACCATGTTCTCATCGCCGGTGGATGCGGCTATGTGTAACGGTGTGTCGCCGTCTCTGGTGTTACGAACGTCGGTTCTGGCACCGTTAGCCAACAGAAGCCTAGCGCAATCTCGTCTTCGTTCTTCAACTGCAAGATGCAAAGCTGTGCTACCATCTTTTGCTTGAGAATCTACTTTAGCCCCTTTCAGTAAAAGAAGCCTCAGGACCTCCAAGTGTCCTCCCTTAGCTGCTTGGTGAATTGGCCCCCAAATGGATGATTCTGATCGTTCAGTGTTGGCCTTGTGAGCTAATAGAAGCTCAACGATTAAGGTTTCGCCGGAGGAAGAAGCAGCCTCAAGTGGGGTTGGACCAGCACGATTTGGAGTTTCTATATCAGGCTTGAATTCTAGGAGTAATTGAACAAGATCAGGTCTGCTCTGTGAAATAGCCAAGTGAAGTAAAGTCTGACCTCGCGAGTCCATTGAGTCTGACGCCTTCCATGACGGGTCGCTTCGTTCCAGGGCCTCTCTGATATCATCCATGGAACCATCTGCAACGAGTTGAGCCAAAATTGGCGAACCAATAAACATGATCTTGATGCCACTGTCTATGAACACCTGTTTCTTCTTAGTGGTGAACCATTCGCTTGGAACAGAGTCAAACATAGAGGAAGACTCTTTAATTGCTGCACCAGGAACCACCACACTGTGAAGAAGGAAAGAATCATCGCAGTGAGGATAAGAGTGGGGAAGATTAGCTCCTGGTGGAAGATGATAGACGATCTCCAGTGTAAGTGCGGCCAAAGGAGATATAATTCCAGACTGAGGTTTCACTGTGTAACGAGTTTTGATCAGAGATTGAAGCCTGAAGGCCACAGGCATGGTGTACATAACGTTGCGTAGTGTGATATGGCCAACACATTTTTGCCCTGCTTCAACTCTGATGGGAACAATGTTTGATGGGTCTAATCTTATGAGCCTGTCCATGTTTCTGATCAAAGTTGCTGTGCTTCAGAGTTCAAGAGTGATCAAGCTCTTCAATTATGGTTTAAGCCAAGTTAATGGTGGATTTGGAAGCAAAAAGCCGTGAAATGACGAAGAAAATTCTGAATAGGGGAATGCTTTGGATGGAATTAATTTTAAGGAAGAGACATGTGCCGGCTGTATCGAAGAGCGTGCCAAGTGGTGGTGTAGAAAACAATGTGACTCGTTCTATTCGGCGTCTGAACTCTAAACCACACAGTTTAGTTTTAAAGGTTCAAAATCCAATCTTGGTGTCACCAGTAGCTAAAAGTCACTTTCATTGTTGTAAAAAGGCCCCATAATATTTTACTCCTGAAACGCCGAATTTGCTGTTCGATGCGAGTTTGGCCTTTAGGAAACATTGTTTTCGATGATATTATAATATAGGCTGATGGGGCCAGCAACAAGTATAAAGAAATCTATATGCAGCTGAGCTGCTCTTTCTTAGTTGTGACTTGATAGTTTGAGTGTGAATTTACACAAAAATGTCTGAATTTGGCCATTGGGAAAACATTCCGTCACGAGCAACAAGAAACATTTAGCGTTTAACGTACCAAGTCAGAGAGGCTTGGAGGTACATTAATTCTTTTACCAGGCCAACTATAGTGACAGTATATAGTAATAAGAGGGATAATTTTGAAGCTACATTTCGGCTTAATAGATGAGATTGCTTTTGTCCATTACTTTGCGTTACAATCAAATCCATTGAAACTATTTCAACACGGTGCCAAAAGACTGTTTCCTTCCTTCTACTCTGTTTTTGGCCACTCTGAATTGCACTTATGGCATTTGGCACTGCCCTGTACATTCCTTCACTTGTAAACTTTTGAACAGTTCCATTGCCTTCTGTACATGAAACAGGGAATTACTTATGGTACAAGAAAGGGAATTCATGAATGACACATTCCAGGTCTCATGAGTCACCACTGTTGATTCTATTAGTTCTGAAATTGATTAAAGTTAACACTCTCATGAAAAGATATGACGAAGTCAAGTTCCATCTATTTAGCTTGTACTTGCATGCACTTAAAGGTTAAGATACGTTGGTTTGTCTTAAATGGAGAACGGAAGGTTATGGTTTGATAGGATTTGTTTGAAGTAACTTTGAAGAGAAACTGTTTGATAGGCTGTCGTTTTGCCATCCTGAAAAACACGAGAATCCCTTGGAAAAAGTCGTTTTCAAATGTCACTATAATTAGCTTGGCTACTTCCTTTGGAATGAAACGATGTCCCCAGAGTTTCTTGACTATTTTCCAATCCACCAGTCGAATGTGTATAGCTATTATCGTCATTTATAAAAAATAATTCATCACATTCTAAATATACGATAAAATTGACTTTTTTTTGGAGATTAAGAAAATAAGATAAGTTATTTAATCTTATCTTATGTATTATTAGATTTTATATCAGTTTATAAATTAGGTAAAATAGTTTGAAAAAATAATAAATATAAATATTATAATTTAATTAACTTTTTTAATATAAAAAAAAATCAATTATGTTTTATATTGATAGGAAGTAGCTTTTTTATCTTTCACCTCCACAACACGTCAAAAAAAGAAGGGTCATGCGTCACGTAGTAGCTTCGAGATACTCCTTTTGATTTTTATTATAAGGCATCAACTAACTATTCTCACAAAGTAATAAAAACGGTTAAAATCAATAAAGTTGTCATACAATTTAAGTAATTTCCAATATTACCCTTACTAATTACACTAAACTCTAATATCATTTAATTATTACTTTCACCCACTACCCTTATTAATTATGAGCATATATGAAAAAAAAATAATTAATGCTTCTTGGGAACAAACAAGTGCCCTATAAAAAGGTCTAAATAAACTTGTTAGTTAGTGCCTTATAACATCTTTTGTAAAGTTGAAAAATCTATGTTGATTCTTCTATGAGCTGATTTATTGGGTTCTTTTTCGACAAAAAAAAAAAAAAATTATTGGGTTCTTCAAAGTAAAAAACGTATACAACCAGCAAAAATTTTGGGAAAAGAAGACTAAAATAATTAGTGGAACAAATCCCTTAGAGAACCACTACAAAAACTACCACTCTGGTCATATTTATAAGTCCATTTTAACAAAAAAATGGTCATATTTATAAATCCAGTTTCATGTAATAAATGAGATTGTGACAATTTTACCTATATTAATTATACCCATGAAGATAAAGAGAGAAGATACAGTTGAAAAATACCCAATCATAAATGAGGCAAAGTTAAAAATTTACCCCCATAATCATTGTGATTTGTGTCAACTACCTCTTCTTATATGTGGGATTTGGTCAAAACAAACTTATAAATAGGATCAAAGTAGTAATTCTTAGAATTGAAAAACAGAAAACTTTACAAGGCATCACTTTCAATGAGTGACGAGGGCCTCATGACAACTTGCATTTAACTCTGTCTACGTTATTCTTTAAAATGTCTTTATATAACATTGTAAATATAACTGTATCGTATCATTAAAAAAATAAACCATTATATATGGCAGTAACTTACGGGGGCAAAGTTATTAATTCTTATTTGAGAATTGAAGCTACAGATCCCAACTCCTCTAGCAAGGGGCAAGCATGCAATTTCCCTTCATCTTTTTGAAGGGGTTAAGATAATATAATAAGACCTCTTAGAAAAGGGGTCACAAATTGTCACCCTTCAAAATGCACATAAGTTTATGGCATCGATGTATTTTCTCGCTTGCCCCCCTCAACGTAGAGCTTGGGTACAGTCTTCAAAATGCACATAAGTTTATGGCATCGAGATGTATTTTCGTCGCTTGCCCCCCTCAACGTAGAGCTTGGGTACAGTCGGAGAGTTTGGGATTAAATTTCCCTCTTATATAAGTTTTCAAGTTTAATATAGGCTTGTATCAAAAAAAAAAAAAAAAAAGTTTATGGCACTTCACTTGACAGCTGAAAGATTTAACAATGAAGCAGAGTCAACGAAACATTGTTTGTACTTTGAGCAGGTTTCCATGACGTATTAATTAAAAAGGCATGGCTATCCGGCAAATGGCTTCGTCGGACTCTCCCACCGCTCTCCCATCAACAGACTCAGGGCTACGCAAATTACCTCCGGACCGGCCACCGGCTGAAGGTCAGGAGGATCGAAAGAAGAAGAAAAAAATGGAAACTATTGCCAATGCCATTATGGATGACAGAATGCTGGAAAATGAAAACGATCAAGTCTCCGAACACAAGACAATTCCCAGCGACAAGCAAATACGAGATAAAGGCGTAAAAACAACGCACCAAAATTCCCTTCCTACCGTGCTTCCCTGATGGGTTTCAACGGTGTTGCCCACAGTAGCAATGTAATGGACGATGATGACCTCTTCAGCAACGACAAAGAAATATGCTGGAAAATTCCAGAGGAATCTGAGGAGATGAGAAAGCTCAAGGAACTCTATCCTGTAGCACCCTGCACTGAAGAAGAATTCAATGAGTGGTGTGAGCCATGGAACTACACCTTAGTTCTCACTGTGCTTGGCAAGAAATTTAATCTATATATCCTAAAAGAACTCCTAATCAAGCTTTGGGGATTTTCAAGTTTTAAATTAATAGACATCCCAAATAACTACTTCGTGGTCAGATTTCAAGATCAGGAATTATGGAGATCACATTACCGTAAGGTGCTATACGATGGTCCCTGGGTAATCGACAACACCGTGTTCTTGTGCGAGAGATGGACCCCTACTTCAATCCGTATCAAAACCCTCCGGGTAGAGTAGCTACACAGGTTCGGATCCCGATGTGCCTATGCATTGTTACAATAAACATTGCATTTCACGTCCTGGGTGATCGCATTGACGTACTACGAAAGTAGATATGAACACTTTGCAAGATTTACAAGCTGCAACACCAACAGTACAGAGGGGGAAATACGTGAGATTATGTGTGGAATTAGATCTTCAAAAAAAGCTTGTGCCAAAGGTAATCGTGGCGGGATCAGTCTTCAACGTAGAATATGAGGGGCTTACCTCATCTGTTTCTGCTGCGGACGTTTTGGCCATAGAAGGGGCGAGTGTCCGTTCAGAGCCCATGATCCGACCCCCAACGGTGAAACAGAGCAATCGCAGCAACCTCCGGTGAGAGTCGCGCCACAGCAACCAGTTAACCGACCTTTCTTAAGGAAAACGCCGGCATCGTCTTCGGAAGACCCATTCGGCCCATGGATGTTGGTTACCAGGCGGAATAACCGGGTCCGGCAACCACAACGGTCAGAAAATAGGGGACCTCAACGGAACTCACCGGCATCAGGAACGAGGACGACGAAATTAAACTCGGACAGGCAGAGCTCACGATTCACGATGCTAGGAGATTTGGAGGACGATCGGATCCTGACAGCGGAAGATTGCGATGTACGACCTGTGCAGTCTACCCACGATCTCGTTTTGACGGTGAGACAAAGTGGACAGAATAGTCAGAATGGGAACAAGACGCTGGTGGGTCCACATTCTACCAAGACTAATGGACAAAGGGTGGAGGCTGGGCTCAAGACTAAGGCCCAATATAGGCAAAAAGAAAGAAAATCAACAAATGGGCCCTCTAACACGCAGGCAGACCCTGGACTTGGGAAAGAATTGAGGATTAATTCAAAAGAGGCCACAAATCTTAATTGTGGCGTGGCCTATGTGCAGGAAGAGGCTCAACCCCAAACCTCTAACCCAGTTGGCGCTGATGGGCCTCTCCTATTGCAAAATGTTCAACCTCACACCTCTTCTAATAATGCAATACATCTTCATGTTGGCCATAAAATGTCCAATGAAAGAAAATCAAAACCTAGCAAGATTCTTCATTGGCTATTCCCATTTTGCCCCTAGGGGAGAACCCTCGCACGACATTTCCCCGATGGATCCTCAAGCTACTGATCATTGGGACCCCAACGAGGACATTGCTCCTGATTTCTTGGAGGGCGGTGGATCAATAGTGCTTGAAACCCAAGTCCAACAAGAAGACGAGGACGGCACCGAGAGAGTGCGGGTAAGTATCTCTATCCTATATCTTTCAATTTATCTAATTTTAATTTAATGATTATAGCTTCATGGAATTGTAGGGGGCCTGTAGACGGGCCTTCCCTACCACTATTAAAGATATTGTTTTTAAATATCATGTTAACATCCTGTGCCTTTTGGAGCCTCGCATTAGCGGTGCTAGAGTTGATAAAGTTTGCCGAAGATTGGGATTTAATCACTGGATTCGGGTTGAAGCTACGAGATTTTCGGGAGGTATTTGGCTCTTGTGGGATGATGGGGACTTCGATATTACCTACCTTTATTCCACCACCCAACTTCTCCACCGCGGATCAAAGACCTCCACAGAGTTTAAGTCTTGTGACTGTTGTGTATGGTGAAACTACTACTGCGGGCAGAATCACTCTATGGAGCACTCTTCGATTGCTTACAAATTCGAATGCTAATATCAATCTTCCCTGGCTAGTTCTGGGTGATTTCAATACTTACTTAACCCCGGATGATAAACTGGGAGGAGCTGAACCCCTTTGGATCTCTATGCAACAGTTCAAGGATTGTATTGAGGACACTGAGCTTATTGAGGTGAATGTGCAAGGGGAAAAATTCACGTGGGAGAAACAAGGCTTAAAGGAAAGACTGGATTGGGTCTTCACCAATTTCAACTGGATAAACTCATTTCCTAACCACACTGTCCGGCATGAGCTCAAATTTAAATCTGATCATCGGGTTGTGGTGGTCAATGCGAATCAGTCTTCACCTCAAAGCGATAGATATCAGAAGCCTTTCTCTTATCAGATTGCATGGACTCTGGAAAAGGATTTCAAAGACATCACTAAACAAGCATGGCATGAAAAGAATTGGCTCCAAGGTCTTCAAACCTTCCAGGCAAATGCTTCTCACTGGAATGATAATGGGGTCGGTAATTTCACAAAAAAGAAAAGAGAAATCGTCCGTCGGCTTGAGGGAATTGAGAGGAGTAGGACAATGAATTTGCAGACCGGTCTTTTCAAACTGGAGAAAAAATTGTGGGATGAGTATAATAAAGTTGCAACCCGGAAGAAATCTTCCTCGTTCCAAAAATCCGAAAGCAAATGGTCAAGCGGGAGATAGGAACACAAGATTTTTTCATGCATCGACAATGACTAAAAGGAAGAGGCAGAGAATTGGAGCCATCCGTAACGGGGGAATGGATTGAAGATCATCACACTGCCAAAATGATGGCGCATGACTTCTTCCTAAACCTCTACTCTCGGGATGATTCTGTTAAAGACCCTGGTGAATTGTGTTCTGACTTCCCTCCTATTAATACTAATGATATGAGAATATTATCGAGAAAATTCACCAGAGTTGAGATAAAAAATGCCACTTTTGCTATGGGAACCTTCAAGGCACCGGGTCTTGATGGCCTTAACTCTCACTTCTTCCAAACTCAATGGGATGTTGTGGGGGATAAAATCTGCGATTTCATTGAAGAATGTCTTAAGTACCCCTCGAATATGACTAGCATTAATAAATCAAAAGTCATCCTCATCCCTAAAGTCGACAACCCATCTTCTCTAAGAGAATTCCGTCCGATTTCGCTATGCAATGTGAGCTTCAAAATCATTACTAAGGTCTTGGCGAACAGGTTTAGAGGTATTATGGGTCATCTTATAAGTCATGAGCAATGCAGTTTTATTGCCAATAGATCCAGTTGCGATAACATCCTTATTGCCCAAGAAATTATGCACTCTATGAGAATGAGGGGCAGGAAAAAAGGTTACGCTGCCATCAAAATCGATATGGAGAAAGCTTTCGACAGGCTTGACTGGGGATTCATACAAAACACGCTTGCAAATTTGAATTTGGAAAAAAGTCTTATTGACCTCATCATGGCTTGTCTATCTACGACTTCTATGTCTATCCTCTGGAATGGTGATGAGAGCCCAAGCTTTACCCCATCTAGAGGAGTTAGGCAAGGAGATCCTCTAAGCCCGTATCTATTTGTTCTCTGTATGGAGCGCCTTAGCCATCTTATCAAAGCCGAGTGTCAAGCCCCATGATGGAAACCTTTAGCTTCAAAAGAAGAGGTCCCCATATATCTCATCTGTTCTTCGCCGATGACCTTATTCTTTTTACTGAAGCTTCTTCTAGCCAGATGACTGAGATTCGTAAAGTGATGCAAATCTTCTGCGAGGTTTCGGGTCACAGGATTAACTTGGAGAAATCGAAAATGTTCTGTTATACTAATGTTAACATCAATAGGGCGCTTGAACTTAGCCAAATGCTCGGTATTGGACTCACCTCGGACCTGGGGAAATATTTGGGAGTGCCCATCATCCACAAGAGGATTACGAAGGCCACGTATCACCCCATTGTGCAAAAAGCTCACTCTAAATTATCCATGTGGAAATCCAAATTCCTCACTATCGCTGGTCGCTCGGTTCTGATAAAATCTATCCTATCCTCTCTTCCAAGCTACCATATGCAGTCTACCCTTCTCCCCATCTGTACTATTAATGAAATCGATAAAATCTCAAGGAAGTTCTTTTGGTCCCAAGACGAAAATATCAAGAAAATGCATCTCATTGCTTGGGACAAAATTACTCAGGCTAAGAAACAAGGGGGGCTTGGTTTCAAGAATCTCAGCGTCGAAATAAGGCGTTCATTATGAAGTTATGTTGGAACCTCCTAACTAAAAGAAATGCTCTCTCTCGGTTCGTGCCTCTGGGTCCAAGTACAATTGTGGTGATTTATCCGTGCCCATTGTCTCTAAGAAGAAAAACTCATCAGCTGCTTGGAGGGCCATTACTGAGGTTTGGAACAAATTCTTGGATGGAGTTGGAAGGAAAGTTAACAACGGGGCCGACACCAAGTTTTGGTGTGATCTGTGGCTTCCCTTCGATCGTACTCTCTTGACCTTTGCCCTGGATCCTTCTCGGGTTAATAAAGAGGAAACTGTGAGGGATAATTTGTGGATGAATGGTCGGTGGGACAGTAATAGATGGCGAGGGACCCTTCCCCCCGACATCATAAATATCATCCTCAAAACTCACCCTCCATGCAATAACTCCCCTGACTGCTTTACGTGGAGAGCTGCGAAAGACGGCTCTTTTTCTGTGAAATCTGCTTACCTTCACCTCTCGGTCGAGAGGAAGGAAGTAGGAATACCTTCGGACTCGAGATGTGGAAATGGCGCTCCCCGAAAGGTTAAATATTTCATGTGGCAAGTCGGTCATGAAAGACTTATCACCAATACCCTCAGAGCTAAAAGAGGTCTTACCAATGACAACCTCTGTCCGTTCCATTGTAATACTGAAGAGAGTGTGATTCACACACTCAGGGACTGCGAGAGATCGAGGAATTTTTGGAAAGAACTTATTAAATCTAACCACTTTTCCAGGTTTTTTGCAGGTAACTTGCAGGTTTGGCTCAACTTAAACACTAACCATGAGGCGGGGAAAGGGAAATTTCAAAACTTCTCCTGGCCTAGGATTTTCACTTGGGATCTGGATTCTATGGACGACCAGATGCAAGTCCATATTCCAAAACGAGACCAAAAACACCAGGGAGATGATTCATTTATGCAATTACCTCCTTATGGAGGATACGGCCAACCATAATCTCTCTCACCGATTTTCCATTTTAACGGGACGTCGAAAATTCGTGGACCCCTCCACCGAAGACGTGGTCCGTATTGATGTTGATGGTTCGGTTCAAGACCAATTTCAAGCGGCTTGCGGAGGTGTGATCGAAAATTACCAAGGACACTGGTTGATGGGATTACGCAAATCTCTTGGTCTTTTCTCGTGATTGAGGCCGAGCTCAATGCCATCTTGCTTGGGTTTAAAAATGGCCCTTCAAATTGGGGTTACGGATCTTGCTCTATACAGATTCGCTGGATGCCATTAACATTCTCATGAGAGACTCCTGCCACGCTAACCATCCTTTGCGAGACATCATCGGCGAGACCAGAGACCTGCTCTTCCAAGATTGGAATGTCAACCTCCTATACACTCCGAGAGACAACATATCATGTCTTGACTTCATGGCGAAAGAAGGACATGTTTGTTCTGCGAGCTATGGCGTAACTCTAATCCCGCGATTCCACAAGGTTTCCTCGCATATGGCTTTGAAAGACCAGATGGTCTGTCGTCGCTATCATAGCACCTAGGTTCTTTGTTTTGAGGGTCGGATTTCTTTGTCTAGTTCTTTTCTTGATTCAAGCTACGGCTTGCCTGTATTTTCCAAAAAAAAAAAAAAGGCATGGCTATTTATGACTATTTTACCGTTAATTTACTATTTCACACATTTCCTTTATATCTAATTCTCACCATATATGTTTTAGTGTTTACCACCACTGTCGCTCTCAGATACAATGGGCCTGTTTGTAGAGAACTTTAAATAGCTTAAAACTACGGAAAAAAAAAATAGCAGTAGGAAAAAAGCCAAAAGTGAAGTGTTTGAGTTGAGCTTTTTGTTTTTGGTTTTTTTTTTTTTTAAAAAAAAAACTCCTAAAAGTCAGTTAAGAAAAAAACTCTATGGGGTAGCTTTTTCTAAAAAGTTTTTAGCTTTTTGACGTGGGTCCCACCACTTCTACCACTATCAATTTAAACACAATTCATATTTATAATCTGATTTTTTCCCTATCGAACTTCTAAAAAAGTCAGATAGAAAATAAGTCACCACTATCATTGCTAAACGAGCCCAATGTGTAATATCCTTTTGGTTATTGTGAGGACTATGCAATAGTAGTACTCCTCCCTCCCTCCAGTATTAAATATAAAATAAATTTGATTTTTTTCTCGGTAGAGATTAAAGAAGCTAATTAAATTATTTTAGTATTTTTTCCTATAAATTAATTAGTTTAACTAATAAACTGATATATAATTTAAAGATACACAATATATGATATAATTTAATAACTTATTTAGTTTCATTAATTTCTTTAAAAAAAGTCAACTCTATCTTATATTTAAGATTGAAGGAAGTCATATTTATTTTAATTATTATATTATTAGTCTTTGCATGCACTCTAGCCTATATAGTACTAACTTAGATTCTAAATATAAGACATAGTTTTATATTTATGATTGGGGGTGTAATAACATAGTTCTACGGATAAAACGAGGTAAGTTTTTGTTTCTTGTCCAGGAATCGGATAGCGAATACTTTGAGGTCGTTATAATATTCCCTCTCTCACACACAGATGTGGACAAATAATGATGGTTCTTAATTAAACCTATGGCCCCACTTGGCTTTATCTTCTTCCAAATTTTGGTTTTGTCGGGGGTCATTTTTCAAGTTTCAGAGAGGGAGAAAAAGGGATACATAAATAAGTTGGGATGTATAAATATAACTCATACAAGTCCTTCTTGATATGATCTTATTTCGGGTCGGAAAGGAGTTAAACCAAGTTCTATTTTAGCGGAAACTCGACCTAGGAATGTTGTCATTACAAAGTGAATGTACGCAACATTTTCTGTTGAATTTACAAAAATTGAAGTAGAACAGTGATCCATATGACCATATTCATGATATCGTACAAGGTGAGAATCACTGAAAACATATATACACATGACTGAGACAGAGGCACATAGTTTTTCAACAACACAAGAGGACTAAGTTTCAAGGTCAAACAAAATCAAGACAGACCATGGAGTCCAAAGGATTTTCCATGACAACCCCTTCCTGAGTGGAGTGGCTCTGATATTTTAAGGATTGGGTGGCAGCAGAGGACTCAGTTGTAGCAACGGTAGCTGGAGGCGAAGGTGTTGAGTGACAGCGAGAAGAGTGAAAATAAGAAGCTATAAGAGCTGCAGAATCCCACTCGCGATTCCCAACAAGTTCCGAAAATAGGAGTATCAGTGAAGCCATACAGGTTTTCTAGACAATGTAGTATTATTAGGCTGTATAAGCTTATGAAGGTGGATCAACAATTTTATAGATAAGGAAAAAAGTGTGCAAAAGAAACATTGAAAAAGTAAAAGGATTGGGATGATGATTCATGAGGAAGAAGAAGCCGCAGGTTTGAGTGACTTTCTAGCAGCTGAGGCCTCTTGTTCTGCTTTCAGAAAGTGTAGCCGCTGATTTGCTACGATGCTTGAACCTGGTGGAGTGTGGAGCAAGCAGTAAGGTTGTTTTTCACATTATTTTGAAAGCTGGATGGATCCAAAGAACTGGAGTTTTATATGAACCAATATTTAATATAATATTCCAATATTATGCAGTACTTGTGCTTCAATTCAAGCTTGCCTTTTCTCATCATAGTGCTAGATAGAAAACCGTAGAAGATTATATAAATGAATTTTATTCCCATAAGGACATTTTTTAAGGGAAGGGAAGTCGCCTGTGGGCTTTTCCGCTTGTTTAGGCGCATGTTGGCGTGTTGCTCCGCTGCCATGACCACCTGACTTTGAATTATGCAAACACCATTGCAAGGCTTAGAAAAATGGGACAAACCCACAGGATTCCCATTTTCCACGTCCACCTGTGGTGTGAATAATGATTTATCAGTCGCGAAATTTATCCATTAACATCACCCACCATGTTTAGATGAGGTCTCTAACTTGAACCTCTCGTTGGCATGTTGGTATTTAATTCTTTTTAACTTTTTCCATCCAAAAAAAGTCAATGTTTGTATAACTATTAATTCTAAGATGCTTGGATTTATTTAAAGATAATTTTCTTAGAAAAAAGTCTTCAAATAATATAATGACTGGCTTTCAAAACCCTACAGCTACATTTGGTGGAAAAGAATTGTGAAGAAAGAAAGGCAATCAGAAACCAAACCAAATCCAAATATTATTTTAAAATCAAATAAAAATCATTATAAGGTCTCAAATAAGGAATATAATCACTAAAAAACATCATACTATGTGAGCAGCATATAATGACAAATTTCAAGACAAGAAATGACAATAAGTACATATCGCCCACTTGACCACTTGTTATTAGACTTTTTAGTAGTTTTTTTTTTTGGTATAAAGAATTTTTAGTATTTACATCCATTATTGGGATCTCACAGTGATTTCCTCCATTTTTTTGGGGTACAGATTTCCTACAAAATCAATTTCCCTGTGAGGAAATTATGTTGGTGGGCCAGGCAGAAGCTTCTGTTTTGGGCCTATGGAGGGAGCGTAAAGTTTAAATTATAAAATGTACGGTGAGAAAGTGAAGCCCAAAACCAGTATAAATGGTGATTGAAATTAAGAAGACCGTATCAAAAAAAAAAAAAAAAAAAAAAAAAAGAAGACATGCGCATTCCACCTACCCTTTTTTGGGCCTGGTTATTAATCTAATGTCCATAGGTCCGTGTCGTCAACTGAGGAAGAAGATCTAGTCAACCGGAGTTCAAAGAAAATTAAGAATGATGTGGTTAGTAAGGGAACAGAGGAATGGCCTTCATTATCTGAAGCTGGGAAAAGGAAATGGAACTCTGGCCGTTCGTTCGCAGAGAAGCTACAGGGTATTACTATTAACCTGCATGAGCAACATGGAATGCAACTAGGTATGCGGAGCGATGATATGGAGGATGTTGTAATGTCATATTCTGATAAAGAGGATAACGAGCCGTTGTGTAAGATAGTGGAAGATCCAAACCGAAACTTCCCTACTTTTTCTTTCTCTGACAAAATGAAGAAGCGATTATATAAAGCCTGGAAGAGTGCAGTCATAGTAAAGCTTTTGGGTAGAAGTATAGGATACAAATCCCTGCTTTCAATCCTTCAAAAGCTTTGGGCAAAAAAAGGAGTAATAAGTGTGGTCAATATTGGCAATGGATTCTTTGTAGTGAAGCTAACTAATAGGGATGACTATTTTAATGCATTGACTGGGGGGCCATGGATGCTCTTCGATCATTATCTTACGGTGCGCCCTTGGGAGCCTTATTTCCATCCAGGGAGTGCGACCATAGACAAGGTGGCTGTGTGGGTGAGAATGCCTCGTGTCTTTCTTGAGTATTATGATAAGGAGGCGTTAACTTGGATAGGGAATAGGATAGGGGAGACGATCAAAATAGACATTAATACCTCATGCTAACTCTGGGGCCATTACGCCAGAATCTGTGTTCTTGTTGACCTAAGTAAGCAACTTATGTCTGGGTTTTCTTTACAGGGGCGGGAGTACTACGTGGAGTATGAGGGCTTGCATGCTTTGTGTACGAGCTGTGGCATTTATGGCGATAAGCCGGAGGAATGTAAGACAGGGGCTGGTAAACTAAAGGCTGCTGAGGATTTAATGAAGGTAAATAGTGAGAGCGTAGCTTCCGAGAAGGGCACTGGGAGTTCCAGCCAAGATGAGGTCTGGAAAGTTGTGCGTAAGCCAAAGAGGATCAAAGGTGCGGGTAGGGAGAAAATTGATTCCTATGTTCAGAGCAAGGCTTCCGGTTCACGTTTCGGTGTCTTGGCTGGAGAGAGAGAGGGTGACGGGGACTGTGCTAGAGGGGACAGTTTGGAGGTCGCTGAGGTACAACTGGTAGAGCAGGTAGGGGACATACCGAGATCAAGAAAGGGTGGTCAGAAGGAGAAGGGAAAGAAGGAGGGGGAGCGCAAGAAACCAAGCAAGAGTGGGGAGTCGTGCGAGGCATTTAATGAGGGAAAGGCAATAAATGAGGGCAAGGCAATTAATGAGGGTAAGGTTGGCGGCGAGGAACAACAGGAGGGTATATATTTGAGAGGGAAATCCCAAAAAGTGGAGAGAACCTATGAGGGGGCGGAGCAGTCACAGGATAGTATGGGGGATATGGCATGTCAGGGCAACTTGTCACAAGTCAAGGGGGTGGGGCCCTCTGATTCAGATTCGGTCTTGGCGGAGGAGGCACCTTTGTCTTTGTTGCCAAGTAACCCAACGGAGATTGGAAGATTTGGGGGCCCGTCAGGAAAATTTTGGGCTGAGCCCGGTGAAGAGAGAATGGAGTGTGAGGATATTGATGAGGCCCAAGTGCAGAATGCTGGGGCGACGGACCAAAAATATTTGTGTTGATCTGTCCCCTTTGGCTTTAGTGTTTAATCCAATTTAATGGGCTTGACTGATATTGTTTTATTCTGGAACTGTAGGGGCGCGTGCAGTAGAAACCTCTTAGCTAACATTAGGACTGTGAGCCAACGACGGCATCCGCTAATCATTGTGTTGGCTGAAACTAAATGCGAACAGGAATCGGGATTACTCAGGCTGAAAAAGCTCGGATTCGATGGATTTTCCTTTGTTCCGAGCGTCGGCCGATCTGGGGTCCTGGTGGCAGTGTGGAAGTCGGAGACCGTCTCGGTTTCGGTACTTAGAGAGGACAGGCAATTCCTCCACTTTCAGTGTCGGATACAAGGCTCTCCGACTTTTTTTCTAACAACGGTCTACGCGATTCCGCAACCAACTCATAAACATCTGCTATGGTGCGAACTTAAAAATCTTTCCTCGTCTATTGCTGAGCCGTGGGTCCTAGTGGGGGACTTCAATGATATCTCAAATTTCTCGGAAAGGACGGGTGGCTCGGCGGAGGATTCATCTAGGATTAATCTTTTCCACCGACGTCTTCTGGAGTGCCGCCTTTCTGATCTGGGGTTTTGTGGCCCATGTTTCACGTGGAAAGGGCCAATCGCTCGAGATGGGAGGAGGATTATGGAAAGGCTTGACAGAGCGATCTCCAACGAGGCATTCCTTCTCCGATTCCATTCCTGCTCACTTCAGGTACTCCCTCGTACTCAATTCTCAGACCATAGCCCTGTCTGCTTGCGTTTTGGAGAGTATGGGCAAATAAGTCCTGTAAGCAAGCCATTTCGTTTTGAGGCCATGTGGTCAAAACATGAAAAGTTCTCTGAATTCCTGCAAAGTTCGTGGGTTGACAATGGGGACATTAATTTTTCCTTGTCCAAATTCAGAGAGTCTGTGAGCTCTTGGAACTATGATGTGTTTGGGCTGGTAGAAAAGCAAAAGTACAAAATCTTATCTAGACTGCAGGGAATACAGATGTCTCCGGCGTATCCCCATTCGGCTTATCTCTGTAGGTTGGAACTGGAACTGCAGCAGGACATGGAGCGATTACTGAAACTAGAAGAAATAAAGTGGTTCCAGAAGTCAAGGTCGGTGTGGATCTTGAAAGGGGACAGGAATACTAAATTCTACCATTTAAGCACTAAGATGAGACGGAGGAGAAACTATATTTCCGCTCTAAAGAACAGAGAAGGCATGTGGGTTGATAAGGAGGATGAGTTGAAGGAGCTAGTTCTTGAGTACTTTAAATCATTGTTTTGTGGCATGAATCAGAGGCTAAACCCGCTGCATACTCGCTCTTCTTTTCCTGTTTTCGAAGCGATTACTGAAGGGTCACTGGCAGCTATTCCTAATGTGGATGAGATCAGGAACGCAGTGTTCTCCATGGGCTGTTTTAAGGCTCCGGGGATAGATGGCTTCCCACCGCATTTTTATAAGGCTAACTGGAATATAGTTGGCCCATCGTTGTGTTCCTTTGTGCAGAAAGTTTTTCAGAGAACTATGTCCCTAGAAGAAGCCAATGTAACCTTGATATCCCTTATACCAAAGAGGGATAACATTGAGCTGGTTTCTCACCTAAGGCCGATCTCTTTATGCACAGTCCATTATAAGTGTGTAACCAAGATCCTGTGCCTGAGATTGAAAGAGGCTATGAAGCACTTGATTTCTCCCTTTCAAGCTAGCTTTATCAAGGGAAGGCATATACAAGACAACATTATTGTGGGACAGGAGTACTTCACATTATGAGCAAGAATAGGAGCAAAAGGGGTTTATGGCCATGAAAATCGACTTGGAGAAAGCTTATGACAGCATTAGGTGGGAGTTCCTGAGGTTGGTCTTAATAGAAGCAGGTTTTGATAGTATGTTTATCAACCTAGTGATGGATTTTGTATCTTCGGTGTCCTATAATATTATTTGGAATGGTGCCAAGACTGAAAACTTTACTCCTAATAGAGGTCTTCGGCAACGGGATCCTCTTTCCCCCTTACTGTTTGTGTTGTGCATGGATAAAATATCGCATGTTATTTGCAACGCGGTTGAAGAGGGTCATTGGAAGCCTATTTATGCCACTAAGGAGGGTCCCAAGATTTCTCATCTTCTATTTGCAGATGATCTCTTGTTATTTGGGGGTGGCAACGGAAGAACAAACAAAGTGCATGATGGACTGTTTGAACTCTTTTATGAATGCGTCGGGGGCCCGAATTAATTGTTCAAAATCGTCCGTATTCTTTTCTCCAAGGGTTCCATTAGCTGTTAAGGAGAGGATCAGACTTGCTACTAGAATGAACATTTCTAGTGAGATTGGAAGGTATTTAGGCTTCCCTCTCACAAGGAGTAGAAGGACTAGGGACACTTTTCATTATATAATGGACAGGGTTAGATCAAAATTAGCGGCTTGGAAAGCTAGTTAGGATTACGCTTGCGAGGTCTGTCCTAAGCACCATTTCGCTTTATCCTATGCATGTCTCAAGATTGCCGACTAGCATATGCATTGAGGTGGAGAGGCTGCAGCGGAACTTTATTTGGGGCCATGAGGAATCCGGTAACCATTACCACCCTATTGCGTGGGACCAAATAACGAGACCCAAGGAATATGGAGGGCTCGGCTTCCGGAGATGGAGGTCCATGAACAGAGCGTGTGGGGCCAAATTAGCTTGGAAACTAGTGGTAGGGGAGTCTAGCTTATGGGCTACTATTCTCCAACAGAGGTATATGTTGAGGGAAGGAGACTATTTATTTAATGTCAAAGTAGGTGATTCTAAATTGTGGAAATTTATTTGTGCACAGAGTGATATTGTTGATGCAGGTACTAAGTGGCAGGTGAGAAATGTGGCAGGTGAGAAATGGGAGGAGTATTAACTTTTTTAATGACCCTTGGCTCGGTGATGGTAAGAAGATCAAAGAATTTTGCACTAGACGATTAACGGAAGAAGAGGAACTCACCACTGTTGCGGATTGGGTTTCTGGTGGATCTTGGAACTGGCATGCTCTGACTGGTTTGCTCCAAGCCGAAGGTGTCTCTCGGCTTATCCCTTCTCTGCCTCCGAGGGAGGATGCTGGGGAGGATGTTATGATTTGGGGAGCAACTGGGAATGGGGAGTTCACTATCAAAAGTGCGTATTATCTCATTGAACAAAATCCTATTCAGCTGAAGCATAAACTGTTTAAGGAGATCTGGAAGTGGGAAGGGGCTGAAAGGATAAGAGTATTTCTGTGGAGGGCGTTTTTGAACAAATTCCCAACTAACCTTTGGCGTAGCTCATGGTCTCAGACGTCTGCTGTTTGTACCCTGTGTAATAGCGGGATTGAGGATCTGATACACATCCTGCGTGACTGTCCATATGCCAAAACAATGTGGTTTAAGCTAATTCATCCGAGGTTCAGAAATGCGTTTTTCCAGGCTGGACTGAGGGATTGGATCGCGATGAACTTGAAAGGAAAGTTGGGGAGGGATGAGACTGAGTGCTGGAAGATAATCTTTGGGGTGGCGGTGTGGAAGTTATGGGGGTGGAGGTGCCAATCTGTGTTCGATGTCAATCATACTAGACCGGAAAAGCCTGAGCTTATTATTTCCAGCACGTGGAGGAATTTTTCACTCATGTCTGATCTGTCTTCAGTCATTACAGGTGCAGATAGCGGTTATAATACTGTATGGCAGAGACCTCCCGTCGGATGGAGGAAGTTGAATGTTGACGGAGCAGTCAGCTGGAGGCGCTCTGATGCGGCATGTGGGGGGGTGCTAAGAGATGAATCTGGACGGTGGATTGCTGGTTTCTCCAAGAAGCTTGGTACCTGTGACGTGCTGGACTCGGAGCTATGGGCAATGGCTGAAGGTTTGCTGTTAGCATGGGATTTAGGGATTAGAAAGGTCCTGCTCGAGTCTGATGCAGCAGAAGCGGTGGCGCTAATCCAAAACAATCATCCTCTGTCTAGTAATTTGCTAGTGTCCAGGATAAAGGAAATTGTGTCTTGAGATTGGGAGGTGGTTGTTGTATTAGTCAGCAGAGATGTAAACCAGGTAGCAGACGCCTTGGCAAAAAATGGGCTGTCTAGTTCTTGTCTGTTTGAGTCATGCCCTTTGTTCCTCAGGGCTTTGGTTGATCACGAGAGGCTGGGAAGAGTTTCCCCATCTATGTAATCTGTTCTTATATTATTTTGGGCTTTTAAGCCTTCCTTTATAGCAAAAAAAAAAAAAAAATAGCAATCTTTCCTCGAGGCCACAAAAAAGAAGATAAAATAGCAATCTTCCAAAAACCCGATCCAACTGTTATCCAATACCATGTAATCTTTTTTTGTTTTTTGTTTTGTTTTTTTGTTTTCAGGTCTATACTATGGTAATATGGGCTTTGACCATAAAGTAAAATATTACCTCTAAGGCTATGTTTGGTTTGAGAGGATGAAATAATTTTCTCTCTCATTTTTACTGTTAAAATTCAATTTAGAGGAGTATTTCCTCTTTTTCATTTATTCATTCATTCATATTTTTCTTCTTGAATGAGGTAAATTTATACCAGCAGTGTTTAACAACCTAAGCATAATAGTAGGTAACAATCTTTTAAATATTTTCCTTTTCTAAATAACTTATTCTAATCTAATAACAATAACTCAAATCCAAATAATAATTCAAATTAAATTCCTATCTTCAACATTTACTAAATAGCCCATAATTTTTTTTTCAATATTCTAAAAATACACTCTGAATAAAAAAGAATATTTTTTTCATTAATAATAATTTGATCAATATTTTCCCTGAGGCTAGGGTTTCCCCTCAAACAAAACAATTATCTTGATTGGCAGACATGTACTGAATTGCAGGGAGCATTACCCACCACATGAAAGAAAAAAAAAAAAAAAGAAGCTATATTCAGTCCTAGATATAGGTTATAGATACCGAAGGTAGTCAGTAGTTTTCCAACAACTAAAGTTACAAAAAGTCATAGGCCACATACCATAATTTTCCACAAAACCAATCCAACTAAAATTACTTATACAGTGAATTGGAGGGCGTCTTAGAGGCCATAATTGGCTTTAAAGTTTGAAACTTTAGGAAGAATATGATCTTGAGGCTTATTTTTCAACACAAAGACTAAAATTTTAATTTAGGGCCCATTTGATATGAGGAAAACGGAGGGAAGGGGGAGTTAAATTTTAATGAGTTACTTAAAAAAAAAAAAAAGTGGACATGTGAGGTTAAAAGTTGGGCAAAGAAAACAAGTTGAGGTTGAAAAAATTTTAATTAAAAAAAAAAAAAAAAAAAAAAGTAAAATAAAAAGAATAAAAAAATTTAAAAGTTTGATCCTCATTTCTTCAACTTTTTTAAAAAGTGGAACTAATTAAAATTTTTCTACTCCCTCCTTGCCTATCCATTCCACCCATACCAGCCAACATTAGATCATCCTTGTCATTTCTCATTTGCCATTTCCTAGAAGTTAACGTTTTGAGGCGAATACAAAAAAAGTGCCCCTTAGTGCATGCTCCTCCTTCCCGTTGCAATGACACAATTAAGCGAGATCATAAAGACACTGACCATCCGAGCAAAAGAAATAAAGACGGCACGACTATACTGGTTTTTGACAAAATGCTGTATTCCGACTTTTGAATCCATAATTCGCAATGTCTCAACAAATATAAAAATAGTTCATGTGTGCGATTATGCCTAGGGATAGCTGTAGGAAAAAAAGTCCCCATGCTTCTCTCTCATCAGTTCTCATATCTAGTTCCCAAATTTAACTGAGGTAAACTAAAACGTAAATCGTAATCTGATATACTCAATATGTGAAAAAACACACTGTTTATTTATTCTGTCATCCGCATTAAGACCAAAGCAGAGGAGTTTACTTTCAGCTTCTCACACAACTAAATTGTTAACTAGCATACTTAAACACACCACACTCTGTTTTTTTTTTTTTTTTTTTCCCCTTTATTTTTCAGAGTTTAGGGTTGTTTGGTTTGAAGGGGAGGAGAGGGAAATGGAGAAAGAGAAAAGTTATTTGTGGTGGGCCCACAAAAATTTTCCCCTTTTAATATTTTCCCTCCAGAAACTTTAATCCAGTGCATTCCAAAGAAAAAAAAAAAAAAAAAAAAAGTAAGACAAGCCCCCGCTACTTCAGTTACACCGACCTGCACAAGCAGAAAGAGGAAGAAAAGAAAGCAAATTTTAGTAGCAGTAGTAGTCTTTTTTCTTAGAGGAAAAATAAAGGAACGTTCAATGGTAGAGCAGATACGGAAAACAAGTAATTTCCGCGCAACAATGTCTGTTACTTGTAGGCATTAGGGACCAAATCCAGAATTCTCAGATCCCCAAATTCTAAAAGGGGAAAAATCAAGCAAATGATGATTTTCCACGGGAAGATCGTAGGAACAAAATTATGCGATCTGCCTTGACAATGTAAAATCTACATCAATCAAACATCCAGAAAACAGAGCTATGAACTACCTTGACATAGAAGGCGATCTAATCGCTGTCGCTGCTGCTGCTGTCATGGTCGTGGCCATGTTCGTGCTTCTTCTTGTCCTTCTTCTTCTTCTTTTCTCCCTTCTCATGGTCATGATCGCCATGGATCTTGTCCTTGATCTTTGTCCACAAGGCCCTCCTTGTGTTCTCCATCATGGTGCTCGGGCTTGTGGTCGCCGTGGCCGTGGTGGTGATCTCCCTCACTCTTGTGTTCCCCGTAGTGCTCGCCCTTGTGCTCCCCATGGTGCTCGCCCTTGTGCTCACCGTAGTGCTCACCGTGGTGTTCGCCCTTGTGCTCACCGTGCTGCTCCCCCTTGTGCTCGTCCTTGTGACCACCGAAGGCCTCCTCAATCTTGTGGATGATTCCTGACATTGTTTCAGCTTCTTCTGATCTCTGGTATGTATGATCTGTGTGATAAATGATAATGCGTGGAAGAAGAATAGGGAATTGACTCTATTTATAGGCAGAGGAGACAGGAGTGATGGATTAGGAGGAAAATGGAATTACGAAAATGGCCCTCAAGACGTGTGAAGGACGGTGGACACGGAAATCATGGGTAATCAGAATTTTCCTTCCTTTGTTTTTAACTTTTTCTGACCGACCTCAAAATTTGGAATCAAAATTAATGGATTTCCGAATTTTGAGGTCATTAAGATCTAGGACAAGTGGTGGTGGTGTCCCTATGTTCAAACAAATCAAGTACGGACATAAGATTGGATCGGGACGAGAGATCAGAAATTTCAATATAACGCCAATAATGTCACGCCATCTATATTATCTCTGATTAAGATTTAGGACAAGTAGTGGTGGTGTCCATGTTCAAACAAATCAAGTTCGGACACAAGATTTTTTATTTTATTTTTTTCTTCACGAGAGATGAGAAATTTTAAGGTAACCGAATAATGCCACGTCATCTATATTGTCCCTAATAAAAGAATACTCATTTACGTTAAAAGAAACTTGAATTTTTATTCTAATGGAGTTATTTTCATTTCTGCATGTGAAAAACTTTCATAAGCTGCCCTTAAGCTTTATAATTATATTTTTAAAATTAAAAAAAATTATTTAAATTTAAATTTAAATGTTTAAAAGTTATCCCATAATGGATGAAGATCTTATCTCTACCACATCATCATGGGTAAGAAGTTCAAATCTTGATGGAAGGTGGGCATGTTGGTCTTCTTAAAGAAGATACTCGAATATGGGAAGCTTTAAAGATTTATGGATATTTTCGTATTCTAATCTAGCAATTTCAATAATGATGGCCCATCCCTTCGAAATTATTATGCTGGAACATGGAAAATTCGATTTTTAAGCAAGGAAAGCTGAAAGCATCAATACCTGACTACCTGTGATTTCAGCTTTCTTCTTTTGCTTTTCTCCCTTTCAATATAGGTGATTTTGATATTAAATAAAACACACACTATTTTAAAAAAATATAAGAATTTGGGTCAATAGCAAAAATTAATCTAACGTTTGAAGTTTAGTGTGATTAATAAAAGTACTATTAAAAAATTACTTAAATTTTGTGATAAGTTTAACATCTTAAAGTCCAAAAATTTTGACTATATTTTGTTGTTGCAAAATCACGGGACCTATTTATAAATAAATATCCTCTTTGATATTTATCTATAATTTTTGTTTTATTTATTTTTCTCCGGGCTCCGAAGAAATAACTATTAATTAATTAATTAAAGAAAAAGAAAATTCCATATAATATTTTGCATGGCTCGTGTGAGCCCGTGGAGCGCGATAAACTTGCCGACATATGAAAGCGAAAAGCATTTGGAACTTCCCACTCCAAACACTTTTTTGGTTTCCTTGGAGGATAGGACACATAAATACTATGATGCTTGCCCGCGTGATGAGTAAACTACGGAGTGATGAATCAAAAAGTAAAATAAATAAATATTTTATGAGTCAAGAAATAATTTCTGTATTTTAAAATAAAAATTAGATTATTCTTTCAAATGTACTCCATCAGATAAGAGGCAACATAATGAATGGTATAAATTTTTTTTTTGATATAAAAAAAAAACTTTAGCTTATTTTTCGGCTTGCTGGTTAAAAGAAGAGGCATAATTTGCATGGAGTATTTGTTTACCCTTACTTTTAGCTTCTCCATTCCTTGGTCTGGTGACTTTTGGTTTGTATTTGAAGAATTTATTCCATTTTTTTTTTAAAAAAAAAATAAAATAGACATTTTTTTGAAGGTCATCAGTCCGGGTCCACTGGCTTTCTGTATTGGTCGGTTTGGTCTGTCTGAAGACTTCGTTCATCCCCAAAATTTCCCCAATAAAAATTGGGCAACTTCTGGAGTGTTCTTCTCACGTTTTTTTAGCCATCTCATCTCATCATTTATCGGATACAAAAGATAACGTTATCAAGAATATTGCTGGCAAAAAAAAAAAAAACAATGTCAGGAATAAATTCTCTGTTCCTCTGTAGGATTTAAGAACAGGTATCAGCCAATTTGTCGCCTGGCCACAACATTTACTTCGATTAGATTCCTAAACCAAAGTTGCATGCCCTTCCAGTTAACATATCAAAACACATTCTCGATGATCTGTTCCCACTTAGAATTTATGCATTGTACAAGATAATATTAAACTCCAAGTGATCTTCGTCCAATCATGACATGTCTCTCAACTTTTATCTTCACAAATTAACAAAATTTCATGCATAATCCAAACAAGACGTGAAAGGGAATCGACACCTGTGAAGGTGGAGTGAGTTTCAACTCCGATTTAAAATAAATGATGCTTTGAGAATATTATTTACATATGGTCCCAAAATGAAAAAAATGAGGAGTAAAAACATTTACAATATATGCAAATATCAATAAGCTGTTGGACATAGCTACAAATCTCACATGAATTCCCAAAAGAAATATACCACCACAATCAGGCACCAACATGCTATAACACCAGCACAAATTATAAAAGGCGGCTTAGTGCACAAGGCATCCATCAGATAGGGTCCGGGATCAATAACCATTCTTTATTGTCATAGGAGTACAGCATTGTTGCGTTGGAAGATAAAGGGAGGATAAACACAAAATGGTTCAGACATAAAATGTAACAATGACATGATCAATCCTTTGTTTAACCTCCAAACTTTACTCAGCTTCAGCTCAAGTGTTATCTGATTGCTCCAAGCAAATTAGCACCATCAAGCTTTGCACCTTCCAGTTGCTGGCAAAAATGTGATAAAAATGAACACTTATATGTTAGGTTATGATGCTTTGAACCGCAAACTATTATCTGTCTTTTTTATTCTCACTGTCTTTTGTATCCTTCTGTTGCCATAACTATACCAGTATTTTAAATGCCACAAAAGGGGAAAAAATCAGAGAGGCAACCAGAAGATCAACTATTTGAAGAAGAAAACTTCAAATATAATCCAATAAGTTAACCTCCAGCTGAATAGTAACTATCCGGCTCCTTTCTCATTTCTGCAGAAGTGATCTAAATGTCTAATTACCTTTTTCTTTGATAATCCAAATTCCGTGTTGTTTAGGATCTCTACTTGAAGTATAAAATTATACATCAATCTTTCATGCTACAATTTACAACAGTTAATTGCATTTGATGACATGGTTTTTGTGTTTGCACTACTACTTACAAACTACCGATAAGTGGAGCATGCTGCAGCAGAACATGATTTCATCGACTAATTTTTCTCACCAAAACTTGTCATTTTTTCTTAACCAAAAACAAAACAACAACCAGATTTAAACATATGATTGGTTCAGATTAGAGGCAATTTTCAATGGAATCAAACTCAATGGTTTCACACTGCATTAACAACCACTAGTTGGCGGCATTATTATTATTATTATTTTAATCAACCAGTGTATCAAAGCAAATTGAAAAGTCATCAACCAATCTACTTACCGTGTCCCGAAGGTCAACATGACGTAGATAAGCTCGCTGAAGATTTGCAGCCTTTAAATTTGCATTATTCAACTTTGCACCCTAAGATACAAGGAAGCACTTCCAAATATAAGCAACCTAACTTAAAAACTAGGGTGGGGACTGAAAAATAAAATCTTGCAAAACCATGACATTTGATCAATTAAACCTAAACCAACTAAAAATAAGAACAGTTGCATGCTTCCAAATATAATGTACAGCAAAGGACATCAATCTTCAAATTTTCAAGCATGAAGAAGCCACAGCAATTCTTAGTAATGTAAAACGACATTCTATGAGAAGAGAGAACAGTGAAAATTTTTCTGTGTCCTCTTATATGAGATCCAAAATCTTTTTTACCTTTAAATTTGCTCCTTCCAGGTTAGCTCCCTCTAGATTGGCATTAGTAAGATCTGCATTCTGAGATGATAATTAATGGATCATAAAAGACCATTTTTCAATACATGATAACGCACACTGCTTTTCTTAAGCTGCAAATCAACTGACAGAGATAATTATGGCTTCAACCAATGTCTTATGGCTCACTTGATTTATTGTTGTTATTATTATTCATGAAATACAGAGAAGGTGTAATAAGATCTTGCTGAATATAAGAGAGGGAATGAAGGGAAAAGAAACTCTAGAGCCGGTATCTGAAATCTCTAGCCAATTAAACGATACAATCAGATTACAATGCTTGCTGATAAAACATATTACAAACACTTATATAATTCAAACAATACAACTTCCTATAACTTCCTATACAGTAACTTCCTATAACTGCTGTATATAACTACCAATTAGATAAGATAGGAGTAACTACTATGAATAACTACTATCACTTATCCTAATTACTTTTCTTCTTCCTAGAATAAACTAACAGGGGACGTGGACCCCTATCAATATTCCCCTTGAAAATAAGCCTTGTCCTCAAGGCTGAAATCAGGAAATTGAGAGGCAATGTAATCGTAAGGCTCCCAACTTGAATCTTCGGGTGGTCTATTTTGCCATTCAATCAGAAGTTCAAGGATTGGAACTCCAGCTGTTTCTATTATTCGACAATTCAACACTTTGGCGGGCTGAAGATTCAATTCCATATTTTCAGTCACTGGTAGAGGAGATACAGTAACCTGAGGAGTACATCCATGGGCTGGTTTCAGCAAAGAGACATGAAAAACTGGATGAATTTTTGATTCAGGAGGAAGAAGGAGTTCATAAGCTACAGCCCCAAGGCGCCGAACCACAGAAAATGGACCATAATATCGAGCTGATAACTTCTGAAAGCGCTGACCAGAGAGGGACTTTTGACGGTACGGCTGTAGTTTGAGAAAAACTAGATCACCAGGTTGAAACTCCAAGTGCCGGCGGTGGGGATCTGCATAGGACTTCATATGTGCTTGTGCATCCAATAAATTGGACTTGATTAAGTCCAGAATAGCATCACGTTCAGTTAAGAAGTCATCTATCTCAGCAATAGGAGAAGTACCTGATGCATATGGCACCAAAATAGGAGGCTCTCTGCCATAACAAATTCGGAAAGGTGTATACCCTGTAGAAGTATGGTATCCAGTATTGTAAGAGAGCTCTGCCCAATGAAGAAATCGAGACCAACTTTTCTGATGGTCTTGGCAGAAGCATCGGAGATATGTTTCTAAGCATCGATTCACCACTTCTGTTTGGCCATCGGTTTGAGGGTGATAGGAGGTGCTCTGATACCAATTAATAAGATCTTGCTGAATATAAGAGAGGGAATGAAGGGAAAAGAAACTCTAGAGCCAGTATCTGAAATCTCTAGCCAATTAAACGATACAATCAGATTACAATGCTTGCTGATAAAACATATTACAAACACTTATATAATTCAAACAATACAACTTCCTATAACTTCCTATACAGTAACTTCCTATAACTGCTGTATATAACTACCAATTAGATAAGATAGGAGTAACTACTATGAATAACTACTATCACTTATCCTAATTACTTTTCTTCTTCCTAGAATAAACTAACAGGGGACGTGGACCCCTATCAAGGTGAGAGTACAAAAACAACATAGTGATCAATTCCAGAAGGAAGTAAACCACAGAGACCAAACATAAATTACCCTAAATAAATAAAGAAAACTCCCCTTTCATTTCACCGCCACTGAAATATTTTAATACACTGAAAGAGGTAAACATATACAACAATGTATTCTTTTGAACCAACCCCATTTTGCCTAAGTACTAAAACTAATTTCTTTATGATGCATAAAAACATGCTATGACTATGGAGGATGCCCCATCCTCCTTTTACTGGCACGTCATAACACCTATTGAGTTTTGAGGCCAGGATCCCTCCATGCTACTCTTACTGTCACATGGCTGTGAATTAATCATACAAGTGAAAGATTCATGTTTGGTGGCAAACCTGTAGATGTGCAGAACGCAGGTCAGCTCCACAGAAGCTACAATCTATTAGACAAGCATCTGCAGAGTTGCAAAGTATCACACAAATGAATTTTGTCCCCAAGAACAATGTTTATTAAACTGAAACAATTAAGACAATATACAGTGTTTCTCATATTGTTTAAGTGAGATATACATCAAAACAAAAAAGGAAGACGGATTATAACATTATGCTGGAAGCCTAAAGTATAGAAAAGAGCCTCTTAATTTGAACTTGGGTATGCACTAGATTTGTTTTCTATTTGTTCACATAAATACAAGGAAATATGCATGCAGAAAACCATGTGACTCAAAACAACAATGAATACTTGTATAAATTTTTTGATTAAGTTCAGCATCCCATAAGCCATTTATTACATTATCATGCATAATTCTAACTTTAAGAAAAACATTCCCTCCAGGTCATTCACCAATTGATAAGCAAAGAGACATGTTAGTTCTGCCAGCATCAAGTTTTTGAAAGGAGGTTTATATCCTCACATGAAATAAAAAAGAATTATCAGATGCAATGTTGGTGATACAAGAAGGTTGATATTGAGCTACTGAAAACCAAATGCACCGAATGTTTTTGTCTTAAATGAGTAATTTTAACAGCTGATTGTGAACAGACCAAACAAGGAATAATGTGGCAACAATGCATGCATGATAAAACCATTAGTGTAATAGTGTAGCATTGAGGAGTAAAATTATCAATTAGCTTCTTAAAATTAAAATGAAGTTAAGAAGATAAGAAGAAAAGATGAAGGTGCCTTGAAGATTTGCACTCTGAAGGCAAGCACCGGCTAGTAAAGCTCCACGAAGATTTGCCCCGCTAAATTCACATCTTCCCTAGGCAAGATGAAATAAGTAAGAGGCCTGCAAGCATGTGACGGTAAAAATAAAAAAGAAAGTATTACCATGAGTGACTTACTCACGCAAAGTTGCATTGTGAAAGATGGAAGACTCAGCATCAACCTCCTGTCAAATAAGGTTGGGTTCAGGAACACTTGTAAATTAATTAATTGCAGGTGGTTCTTTGGATAACACCAGCTAACTGGACATCTTTACTAACTTGAACAAGACAAGCATATTGAATAACAAGTTTTAAAAAGTAGGAAATTGAAAGTTCAAACTCGCAAATAAATTTGTTGCCAAATACTGCATTTTACACATTTTGTTCATTATGCAACAAAGGATAACCAGATGTCCTTGGGTTAGACCATGGAGGTGATATAGTCATCCTGAAACTCTTGGAAACCTGAACTTAAGAACATCCAACTTAAATTCAGTCAAAGCTTCAGATCTCAATCCTAACTTGCCACATAAGCACGCATCAAACTATTTCAGAATCTTGATCATCTTTCCAAATTGATGTCCAAGGACTGGGTATATTTAAAATTATACTTACCCGGAATTTTGCAGATAGAAGGTTTGCACGTGAAAAGAAGACATTTTTAAGACAAGCATAGCTGAAATCCACATTTGATAAATCCTGACAATTCATAATCAAGACTATCAGGGGATGATGTCAGCAAACATGCTAATCATCATAAATCAGCATACTGAGGTTCAAGTCAACATGGCTAAAATTATTGTCAGATGTCATGTTAAAATCTCCAGCCAGTGATTATGGGCTTATTGCAAAATTTTCTCTCCCCAGATAACAGTTAAAATGAAATTGTTCATCATCAACATTTTATACCTATTTAATGTCTAATGTAAAATGAAAAATTTTCTCCAAAGCAAAAATTTGCTTTTTTAATCAAATTAACATATTGCTTAGTTAAACAAAGCTCAGCAAATTACCAGTTTAGATAGGTCAAGGCCAGAGAGATTTACCCCTCGAAACCTGACTCTCTCTGATTGTATACACTTGATAATATCAGTCCGTGTCAACTCTGTATGAAATTCATCACCTTCCTTCCTCTTATTAATGACAGCATGTATTCCATCTATTAGCCCCTGAAAATTTGCAATCATTTATAGTTTAGAGCATAGGAAAGTGAAGGAAACTAACAACCACATGAAAGAAGTGGGTGGAAAGGACACAAATAGTGATGTTGTATTATCTAGTTGTAATAAGCCACATACGTGGAATGGCATGAACATTTTTTTTTTTTTTATAATCAAACTCGACTTTAAGAAAACACTGAGAATATTGGTAATAACAAAACCCAGCAGAAGTTAATCTAAGAAAGTAAAAGACAACTCTAAAAGCATCTGATGGTAATTTAGATCAATTAAAAAAGAGTGTAACTTACAAGTAGCTGATAGTATTCTGCCTCCCGCAGCAATTCTGTATATTCAGAATCCTTTAGTGTAGGCACCGCACCATCTCTTAACCAATTGAGGATGTGCCGAAAGTGTTTTCCATCCCTATCAATAAAGACATATCCCTGTGATAACCCACCATGAACGGAAAGATTAAAATGAGTTGTCTACTTGAGCAAATGTAAATAATTTAACAATTCTATGACCAAACAAACTGCATACATCTATCTAAATATAGGGTAAGACAGTGATAGTAAGGTTCATCAGTCATTGAGTTCCACAAATGTAGCAGGATTCATTTTCTAATATATGGAAGAAACATATCAATGCAAAACAAGAGTAACTAGAGGACCCTACCCTCTCCGGGTCTCGGCACAGAGTATGGCGACCACTGAACATAGCCGCAAGCATTGAAGCAGGCTCCCGCTCAGTCAAGGTATTGACTGTGGTGCAATATTTCTTTCCTCCTGGCATGTGAAATGAGGAACAAACAAAATTCAGCTCAATTTCTTGCTTGTTAAGGATTTGCCATCTAACATATCACGTTCCAAATCTCAATAAATATAGTAATTGTCGGCATAATTTGGTAAGGGGGAAAAAAAGACAGCTAAGGGCTTCAAGATTCACCATAACCAAGAATGAAGTCATTGATTATCCTAAGCCAAAGTATGTTTATTCCCTTCTTAACAATAACAAAGATTCCAGAAAGATACAGAATGCATGATCGATTTAAGCATTTCCCTCAGTTTCTTGGTAACCAAACAAATTACTTGTGAATAAATGTTACATTGTTTACTGATATTATTCACCCTTAACGAATCTTGACACTGAGATGACGAAGATGAAAGAGAAAAAATTACCTATATTGAGCCAAACCAGAGAAGAAGAAACGTCGGATTCAGAGTTCTCCATTTTGCAGAATCGGGGAGAAGAACGCCGGGGGGATAGGGAGGTTGATGAATGCGCTGGGCAACTAACAGGTGTGTTTCGGAAGTTTGTAGGGAAGAGAAGTTCTCCCTCAATTTTTACCGGGTATAATATTGCCTCCGAATTTTCTTAGTCGCGTGATTTGTGTATAATTTATGCGTACATTGATAGAATCAATTCTTGAAATATCGAGTTCGAACTAAAAACAATTCTCGAAATAGCGTAAATATTTAATTTAATTAAAATTTATGAAATTAATTCATAAAATTTAAATTTAATAATTACCTATATCTCTGAAAAATTGGTCTGTATATTTTCTTTGTTCGTTCAATGGCATGGGCTAGTAATAAATATTATTTGCACAAATTAATTTATTTGTCCAGCCGAGCTGAAGTTAAATTTATTTGTCCAGCCGAGCTGAAGTTAATCTCTATATTTCTGTTCGAATCTTTCTTTTAACATATTTCTATTAATATTAAAAGCCTGGGTTTATAGATATTCAAAATTATTCCTGTAAGAATATAATTGACGCAAAATATATTTAAATCATTTTGCAATCCCTACCGAATGCATTATTGTGTCGGAATAACCTAAATATTTATATATATTTTATATTTTTAATGTAAAAAAAAAAAAAAAAACAGAGAATTTATTCGTTCATACATTGGTTATCAGGTCCCAAAAAAAAAAAAAAGAAATAATTTCGGTTACCCAATCTTTGCAATATTTCAAGCTTATACGTAAAACAAGACCCAAAAATAAAACTAAAATGGAACAAAAAAAATAGTGAATGGGCTAGGCTAAAAGAACGGGCCCAAGTGGGAGTCGGCCCATGGAGCAAAGCATGGAGAAGACGGGTCATTTTACATGAGTCATCATGCAGCAAAACGAGGGGCAAGAACCAGGTGTTGCATGGGTGCCTCCTCACCGTTCCGACGTGGAAGCCATTGAACCCCTCCACGTTTCACCCTCTCTCATATTAAACGACACTTTTTGGCGTTCGGTACCTCTCAACGCTCCAGATACAGAGAAAGCTCATCAGAGCAGGTATGGAAACCTCGACGATGATGGAAACGACGAAGCTAAAGTACCTGTCCTCCATTGCCGAGGACGTCGTCCGAAGATGCGCAGAGTATTACTCTCCCCTTCTCACTTCCCACATTTGCCATGAAAATGGCTACGTAGTCATATGGAGACATTTAGAAAATTCAGCTTCTTCTTTTATTTGATATAGATAGATTCTTTTTTCGCATTGTCGAAGACAGAATAAAAATAGAGCCAAATCAAATAAAGCAATATACAAATGCCAGTATTCTCTTAGTCATTTCATAGAAAACGGGATTGAAGCATGCACGTACTTGATAATTAACAAATTGTGAACGAATGAATCTGAATTTTGTCAGGAAGCTGGACACTCCTTTAGAGAAATTAGTGGGGGAGTTTGAAGCGGGGTGGAATGCTGGAACGGGAAATTATAGCCAGAAATTAGTGGAATTTTGCAGTGAGAGGGCTCTGATTAGTGACATGGGCAACGGTATACAGGAAAAGATTAATGATGGATCTTTTAGTAGGTTCACGTTTGACTTGATGCTTGCTTGGGAGAGGCCTAGCTACTACGATGAAGAACAGCAAACGGTGCGGACAACACAATTATTCCTGTCTCTTTCTGAACACGAGGAACTGATATTTTTCAGAGTATATGGTAGGCAGAGAGTTTATTTATTTACATTTTTGAGGTATGCAGGAGTCTATTGCAAAGGAGAAAGAAGAGAAGAAGATACCTCTGAATGTTATCAATGAAGAACGAGATGAAATCCCTCTGTTTTATTCAGACATCATGCCGCTCCTTGTGAGAACTTTGCCCCTCGTTATTCAGGCTTCATAATCTATGAGATTCTGTACATTGTTTAACATTTAATGCAGACTTAACTGCTTTTAATTTCTTGCATTCAATCAAGCCACTTCGACGATTTGGTAACCGTTTGCCTATTTAAAATTTGAAGTTACTTTTCCTGGTGACTTAATTTATACCTTCATGTTTAATATGTTTCATGCTTGATTTTTGTCCAACAGGTGAGCAATGAGCCCAACGTTGGAGAAGATGCATTTGTGTGGCTGGCTTCTTTATTTCCATTAATAGCAGATGTTGCTAATGGAAGGTTTACTTTTGGAACTTTGACTGCGACAACAGGCCACCGACTGCACTTTCCAGCATACGACTTCTTCTTGAAAGAAATAGACAGGTAATGCATCTGATTCTAAATATATTTTTTTCTCATGCTTTTATGGTTTTAAAATACATATTGCTAGAAAATGCGCCTTATTCTTGGTAGGGCCTTGTTAATTTGGAATGCTGGCTTTTTTGGGACCATGAGTCTAAATTGAATTTTAGAGAATTTTATTATTGCTGTTGCCTTATATCTCTCTTGTGACTATAAGACGCAAAATATGATGGCTTGGTCAGATTTTGAAGTTGTATAACCCGATTAAGGGTCATCTTATTTGGTCTTATTCCTTGTCCATCATATGATCATTTTATTTGTGATGTAAAATGCTTATGTTAGTTATTTATACATTCATAAATATCTGTAAAATGCCTGACTAACATAAAAAAATTTCAATGATTATACTTTGGAGAGAGCTATAACTTAAATGTCACTCACCTACTCCAAAAAGAATTCCGGTGGGACGGGACAAGTGCAGTTTAGAAACACTTTTCCAATCTCTTGGATGGTGGTGGTTCCCCAACAGTTTTATGCCTCAAGCAAAATTCATATGCATTAGTAAATGTCCAGATTCTTTTTATAATCTCTCCCCTTTTAATTCATGCTTCTACAGGTGCATAAGACATTTACAAAAACAAGCAACACCAAATGGTATAGAGCTGGCTGAAGACGAATTTATTTTACATGTGGAGGGAACAGCAAACTCTCAGAGAGTAGTTCAACACATTGGAGCAACAAGTTGGCCTGGTCTGTATTTTGATCAGTCTGACTAATTAAGTTTCATAATATATTGGAACCTAGTCAGTAAAGTTAATTATTTAAGGATGTGAATTCCTTTTTTTTTTCCTTCTCTCACTCATTCTTTCTTTCCAGGTAGGCTTGCACTGAGCAATTATGCTCTTTACTTTGAGGCCTCAGGAGTGATTAAATATGAAGATGCTTTAAAAATTGACCTTTCTGTGGACACTGAGCACACGGTGAAACCAACTGCTACAGGGCCCTGGGGAGCTCCGCTTTTTGACAAGGCTATAATCTATGAATCACCTGAGTTGTAAGTAGCCCCCAAAACAAAGGACTCCTAAGGATTGGAGCAGTTATTGTCATCAATCCATCGCCATTTATGATTTTAGAGTTATTTTGATCCCCATGTATATGAAAGTTTTAGAGAAGAAGATGTGCATATGGTACATTTTGCTTCTATTACACTATCTAGCTTCAGAAAAACCTTTGCTTCTCAGTTTTTGCTGGGAAACTCCTTAGTTTCTTCACTCACACTCCAGTACCAGACTTCTGTCATCAAAACCTTTTAAATGAGCTTGGTTTTAAATTCACTACAAGTTTGTGGAATTCTGCCCCCAGTTCATATCAAAATGATCTTTGATAATCTTGCAAATTAGAACCAGAGGCGGTCTATATATTGCTTGATAGCTTGTTGAGTGTAACTTTTTTATTCTCAAGGATGAGGATTTTTTTTCTGATACAATGTTTGTTCACGCCTCTTAGTGGCATAGAAAGTAATCAGAAGGACTGATATGAACCACCAGTTTTTTCTGAAATTTGTAGATCAGAAGGAATTGTACTGGAGTTTCCAGAAGTAACAAGTTCCATAAGACGTGATCATTGGCTTGCACTGACAAAGGAAATCATGTTGCTACATCAATTTTTATCAAAATACAAAATACAATGCCCGCTACTATCATGGGAGATGCATGCCAGGACAATCCTAGGGATTATAAGGCTCCATTCTGCAAGAGAAATGCTAAGAATTTCTCCTCCTGCTCCAACAAAGTTCCTAATATTCTCTTTATATGATGAGATACCAAAGGGAGATTATGTGCTAGACGAACTTGCTGAGAGCCTCAAAAAGGTCAATAGCGGACACCCATGCAGTGCGAGTTCAATCCTTAGAAGCATGAACATTTCTAGGCCCATCACTAAAGAACTAGAAGTTAAAGAGGCTGAAAAAACTTGTGAAAGTGTTAGCAGTCCAGAAGAAGGTGCCTCCCCACTGGAGACTGCTATTAAACAATCAATGGAGGAGGAAAAGGAAATTCTCATTGCTAAAGCTACCACTGAAGAACTAAAAGAGGAAGGAGTCGCTGACAGTGTTATGGTTCTAATGGTAAGCAATTAACATCCTATTTTTGTTCAATTCATGATGCGTATCTCGCTTGTACAAAATGGATTGTTAACTCTCATCACAAAATATGAATTATGATATAATTTTTTCAAAAAATATGTTCCTGGGGAAAATGAGGGAGATTAAGTCACCATTATAGATGACAAGAATTGCAGTTTAAGTGAAGTTAGGTTGAGAAAGCGTTATGTGATGCTTTAAATTCATCCGGTTTCCGTTGATAAATCAGATTATATTTATAGTCTAAAGTGGAGATAAAACATAACTAGTGTTTGCAATTGATGTTTAATCATGGTTAGCTTGGAATTTATTTATAGGAGCTACTAAAGCCACTTAAACGCGCAGTCCCTTGGTTTCAAGAAATCTTTGAATGGAAAAGACCAATGGTTACTCTTACTGTGCTTGCTGCATCCCTGATCATCACCTATATGTAAGTTCTCCACTTTATTTATATAGTTGTCGTAATGTTTGTGAGACTCTGAGACTTCATAATTTGACGAGTCGGCCTAGCTAGACAAGAAACTAGATGACATCACCTATACAACGCAGGGAATGGATTGGCAAGGCACTGGCAATTTTTCTGATATGGGTGATAGTAAAGATGATGGAGGTAAGACATGAAAGAATAAGTGAGAAATGGAACGAGTTAGTGATTAATACAGCCTCGGATCAGTCTACGATGGAGAGCATCGTGTCTGCCCAACAGGGATTGAACACTGTTCGTGAGATGATGCAGATAGTAAATGTAACCATACTAAAGATATGGTCAATACTTATTTCCAAGGCTCAAAAGGTACTAACTTCAATATGGCAATTCAGTTTAAATACGAGTTTAAAATTTCATTACGAGGGAGTGCTTTATTCTGTAGCTGATGGTAATCATTGTTGTTGGTGGGGCAGCATACAAATACAGTGATAGTTGCATTGGCGGGTTTGGCAATATTGTTGGCAGCAGTTCCATTTAAGTTCGTGATTATGGGTATCATATTGCAAAGCTTCATGGCATCAAAACCAGGCAAGTCTTCTGGAACAGGGAACAGGAGACTCAAGGAATGGTGGGACTCTATTCCAGTCATTCCTGTTCGCCTTGTGGACGGCAAGATCCCTGACGCTGATAATTACTGAGTAGCAACACATCTCATGTTGCTCGGCTGTTTTAAAGATTGCCCCACATATATGTGTGTAAGCCTCTGCACCACCAGCATGTCATGGAAAGGGATCATTTTAGTGTAACTATCGATAGACACTGAAGAATTCTTGTATTTGTTTGGTAAGAAAAAGTTATATATAAGTAGAGTCGGTATATTTTATTGTCAAACCATGTTTGGTAAGAAAAAATATATTAAGTAGAGTCGGTACTTACAATCAAGGTTTTCATATTAGTAGAATTCAAATTTACAACCTTCTAGCTATATTTCGGCCTTAAAAAGTACTTACAATTCAGACTCACAACACTGATTGGCACCAACTCAATCAACCTTTGTTGGCAAAATGTTTTATTTTAATTTTAGTATAATTCCGACTTGACTTCCGAGGCAAGATGTGTTTAGTGAAAAAATTTATATTTGGTATTAACAATATCATAAATGTTCAGAAAACAAGAGAAGACATGCATTAAGCAGTATTCTACGATGAATTAAGAAAAATAATTAAATTATTTTAGAGCATTTGTATTTTTTCTCTAAACTAATTTGTTTGATTAATAAACTAATATATAATCTAAAGATACATAATATAAAAAAAAAATTTTTAAAAAAGTTAATCCGATCTTATAATTAGGACCGATAGTAATATTTTTTGTATAACGATTTCCTATCAAGCAAGAGCTAGTTAAATTTGGTTCAAGATCTGATCTGATTTTGACGGTTTACATTTGTTTTCTTATAAAATCTATATTTTTCAGATAATATTTTAATAGATATAGAATCTTAAAACGAGGAAAATCTCAAAAAATAATTTTTTATTCAAGCAAGAATGAAAAGACGCCTGAGCCGTGAAGTGGTCAAACTTTAAGACTTTGAGTAAGCCGTAAGGCAGTAGCGGTCAAGCTTGGGTCAAACACGAATCCTGAATTTTGATACGCTGAGTTTTCAGCCTCTCAACACGTGTTTTAACACAATCTTGGAATTCAAGGCATCTCTCTATGGGCGAAGCAGAGGCAGAAAATATCCTAAATCATTCGCGCCTTTCAGTGTAGGACCATAGTCTTGTTATGGAACTGACTTTCGAGTGACATGCTGATGTTAGAGCTGAAAATCTCTTTCACACGTTATGTGCTCAAACTTGATATACCTTGTATAAAAATATGGTTTTTTTTTTTCCCTCCTATTTGCAACTTTTTAAATATCTATTTACCATTTTGCTACTATTTTCAAACTATTTTCCAATGTACCACTCTTTCTTTTAATGACTAAAACACAAAAATGATTTTTTGAATGCCCTCGCAATTTAGTCGACTAAACCAAGTGATTTAGTCGACTAAAAAACCACGACATTTAGTCGACTAACCCACTTGGGTTAGTTGACTAAATGGCGGCATGGGGTTTTTAAAACCCCAATGGTCGTATAGGAACCCTAATCGACTAAATTGCTCCCCAAACCATTTAGTCGACTAAAGAACTTGGTTTAGTCGACTAAACCATGTCCATAGGCACCCTCACTTGCTGATTCAGGTTTGCTGCTTGCACTAACCCATTACCAACTCATTTATACATGTCAATGTGACGTGGGCAAGGTATTTTTAGCAACAATTAAGGGCGATACAACATAATTAAAATGTGAATGGTTCAAATTTGAAGTCATGACCAAAACAAGTCATCATAAACTCAATACAAAACACGTGACATAGAACTCAAGTGGTCTAATCCTCATTGGGCATGTGCGGCTATTATGACTAGGCTTGGTTGCAATTCCTTCATCTTTGCTTGGATTGCTTAAGGGTTGAGACTCGACCCAATCCATCTCATTATGTATCCTTGTAGACTTTGGTCTTCCCCGTATGCATGACAAAGTTGCGTTTGGGATAACGGTTGGTCCCTCTCCTTGTTGAATCAACAGTTCATTGCCTATCGGATACCAGTGTGCTGCATATACCTGACTAATGTAGGGGATAGTGAATACCGGGTCAACATAATCGAAATGGTTCAAATTTTCCATCTGGCATACTGCTAATACGTGACTACAGGGATACCTTCTTGCTGTGAATCTCCCACATTGACATTTGCGATTGATCAAGTCAACCCTCATTATGTCACCGGCGACATGTGTTGATTGATTGTAAGCGTCCTCAACCTCATATAACTGTAAATCCCTGTCATAAAGTCGCACACGGTATATGACTGTCAATTGGTCCATCCTTTGTAACTCTTCTTCGACCTTTTTTGAGACTATCCTACCTGCAGCGATATGTTTGTTAATCTCAACACGCCTGGTGACAAAATATTCGACAAGTCTACTACAAGTCATCTTCACCAACGCCGTTATCGGCAGATTACGTGCACCCCTTAGGACCTTGTTGACACACTCGGCCAGGTTAGTGGTCATGTGACCAAACCTTCGTTCGTCTTGATCGTAGGACCTACACCATTTCTCCTTTGGAAGCCGATCAAACCATGTGACACACTGTGGGTTTGCGTCAATAAACTCTTGAAACCTCATGTCAAACTGGATCTTTGAACTCATGTACCTCGCATAACAATAATGTAAACTCATAACAATGGGAACAAATCAATCATTACAAATATGTCCAACAAGTAATTAAAATGTGAACTTTCATACCTAGTTTCTTAACTGTTTTCTTCAATTGCATATCCTTAAATATAGTATTAAAGTTGCTCCCAACATGACGTAGGTAATACACATGATAGGCATATGGAGGTTGCCAATGCCGGTAATCAGCAAGTGAGGGTGCCTCTGGACATGGTTTAGTCAACTAAACCAAGTTGTTTAGTCGAGTAAATGGTTTGGGGAGCAATTTAGTCGATTAGGGTTCCTATAGCAGCCATTGGGAGGTTTTAAAAAACCCTCTCCGCCATTTAGTCGACTAACCCAAGTGGGTTAGTCGACTAAATGTCGTGGTTTTTTAAAAAAACTCTAAGAATTTAGTCGACTAAATCACTTAGTTTAGTCGACTAAATGGCGGGGGCATTAAAAAAAAATCAACCCTCAGCGTTTTAGTCGACTAAACCATGGTTTAGTCGACTAAAGAGTCACGTTGGGAAATAGTTTGAAAACAAACAGGTAAAATGGTAAATAGATATTTAAAAAGTGGCAAATAAGGAAAAAAGCCAAAAAATCAGCCCCCGCTTTTAGTAAACTAAATCATGGTTTAGTCGACTAAAGAAATGGCAGACATTGGAAATAGTTTGAAAACAATGGCAAAATGGTAAATAGATATTTAAAAAGTGGCAAATAGGAAAAATAGTATAAAAATATACCTTGCCTTCTTTGTTTTCCCAAAATAAAAAGAGTGTAAAAATTATATGATTTAAGGAAAATTAAAAAACTCGCACATATACATGCCTTTTTCTTTCTCATTTCCTCAGACATAACCTAAAATTGCATTAGAAACAGGATCATAATTAGGATTAAGATTATTGTTTCCCCTATTGCTCCTTGTGTCTCTTCAATTAGAAAATGGATTAACCAGAACATGTGTCACCTTTTGCGACTTCCAGAGACCAGAATATGGGTCAAGCTCGACTCTGGTCTCTGGAATAAAGCAAAACTTTCTTTTTAATACATCGACGGCACTAACCAATAAAAGGAACCAGAACGGTCAAAAGTGTAGGACAAATCATAACAAAGTAGTAAATTGTTGTAACGATCAGGAGACTCACACAGAAGCATATAATACGATATGATCCGCAAAATAAAAGAAATCTGGATTAAATGCTAGAATTGTACCAAGCACTCACATTAAGGAAATCTAAATTTTCTGCTCGCCAACTAGAATCTATGTACAAGATAAAGTCGACCACTATCACAGTGGATATACCTATCAAGTAAACTACTCTAGTGTGTCCAATCTAAATGGAAACTCCATAAGAACCATCTCCGAAATGCTTCTTACGCCTCATAATTTTGCTAGAGCTCCTATCCTCTTGCCTTTTCCAAATCAGGGAGATCTGCAAATAATAATAATTCATGTCAGGTTTAAGGGAGGAGAAAAGGCACAACAACCCTCAATTAGTTACAAGTTGACTATAAAAACTTGTTCCAGAACACAGCCTCAGAATTAATGCGTTAAAACTCAATTCCATTTGTATGAATAAGAAAATGAGAAACGCCTTTGTTTAGCACACAATAACTTGGCAAAATATAATTCAGCAGATTGCTAGTGTTAGCACCATATGTTAGTGGCAATAACAGGAAACGCCCGCAGATCTTAGACTTATAGGGTATGTTTTTCATATGATAAGCAAAAGAACATGAGTGAAAACAAATATATTTAAACTAAGCAATGTTAAACGAAGTCTAAACCAGGGATACAAGAGGTCACTCACATAACATCCCTTCGTCATCACTGCTCCCATCATCTTGACCCACTAACTGAAAAAAAAAAAAAAGCATGTGACAAAGTTAGATGCCAGAAAGTGAGGCAAAAGTGCAAAATTTTATATCATGTGAGATGAGTACAACGAATTAGCATACCCGTGGCCGTGCATCATTATCAGATTCCTCATCAGCTGCATAAATCCACACAAAGCTCAATCAGAGCACTAAATTTTAAGTACTCACACAGAAGTTATTTAACTATTTTTGTTGTCAACTGCCTAATAAGACTTTCATAACATCATAGTGCAACCTTCCTGAAATTGAAGATAATATACAAGTACAAGGATACTGATTATCTAACTTTAGAGTTCTCCCAAGTCCCATCAACCAGATTTATGTCAGCATATATGTATAAATTACTCATTACATATGTGCTAATTGTTGAGTTCAAACCCATGAAATTTTTTGGAAATGCCCATCAATAAAAATCCATCGCCAAAGAATAGTTATGCAAACTTACAAGCTGACTCTTCATCATCTTCATCACACCATCTGTTCCAATCAACTTTCAGGTATGGCGCAGGTTTCTCTTCAGACTTTAGCAGCCTTTTCCACCATCCTTTCTGTTCTTTTTGAATTGAGCACAGAATGTTTCTCAAGCCAGATTTAGTTTTGCAACCCTATGCAATGATCACAAATTTAAAGACACAGCCTTACAAGTTACAACCTTTACAAAAATTTGACATGGTTAAGAAATAGGAGGTTCAAAATTTAGGACAGAGCAGTGAAGACTTGATAGTAAGTAGGTACAGAAATGGTGGTTAGAGACTTAGAGCTATGGACATTAGCCACTGAAGTAAAAGAAAAGAAGACAGCCACAAGAGCAACAACTCCATAAGGCAGAGAACTAACTTATGGACAGAGGGCATTGCAAGGTGGCAAATTGGCAATGGCTTCTTAATGCCTCATTGTGTAAGCAGGAACTTGGTTAATTTGTGCAGATTGATTGAATAATTGTGTTATTCACTCAGAGGTTGTGTAATAGAACGGGGATAACATCAGGAAGAACCACCCCACATTGTTGGCATAGGAAACCCAACGTAAAATAATTTTTCAGGTTGAAAGGATAAGAATGTGTTCAGTTTCATGTTGGAAACCTCCTAATTCCAATGTAAAACCAAGCACGCGCTAAAAAATATCCAAAAGTTGAACATGGACAAGGACGCTGCAGTTACATCAATCCAAGAGTGAGAGCATAAAACGCCAAATGAATGGAAAAAGCAAATCCGTATAGAGATTTCAAACAATTGTGACTAGTGATCCATACAGCCTAGAAAAGGGGAAAAAAATAGTAATGCTCCAAACCTCGGTATTCTAATATAGCTATTGGTATTGCAGTAGTTATCAACTTATCATCACGAAACCACAATAAAGGAGTTCACACAAAAAACCCCCACAGAACTATATCAAAAAAAAACCCACAGAATCATACGTGGCATACTAATGTATCCCGTATTTTTTGGCGGATATGTAGCCAGTAATCAATACTAGAGTGGAAAATAGCTCACCTCAGCTACGATTGGCCCATAAAGTTCCAAGCTGAATTTGTAGGATTCACCTTGAACTCCATTAGCAGAGAAGCTAAATAAACCCTGAGGCTCACACTTAACAGAAACATCCTTGGCATCAGGTAGAGCAACAGTAAGATAAACCTTATCAGAACGCTGAGCCCAGAGAACTTCAGGTTGACGACTGTATACACGAGGAAAAAAATAACTAAACGCCGAATTTGAAAAAGTAAATGCATAAAAAAAATGGTCTCGTAACACTCAATCCTTTTATAAACAAGTGGAGCTATAAAATGTGATTCTTCCAACAGAGGAAAAAGAGAGTCTTGATTTTGATGACTCATGAGGAGAGATGGACCAATATTTGCTGCATTTCAACCCAAAATAGTTTCGGCGAGCAGAGAACTCATAAACCCTCAAATGCCCGTCAAGAAAATTCACAGACATACAAACTCTCTCTATCTCTAAACCAGAAAAGCTTTAAGCTGGGGATGCGGTGCAATCCAAAGAAAAACAACACTTCGTTGAGAAAGAATATAGGCGAAGAGAGTAAGAGATGGGATACCTCATTTGGAAGTGGATTGGGAAAGACCAACGGCGACAGGGTTCAGAGGAGAGGAGCGAAAAAACCCAGAAATATTGGGGAGCAGCGAAGAGTATAAAGATCCACTGAAAATGAAAGTCTTTTCTACCCAGTTACCCTCAACCCCGCCGAGCAACATTTTGGACGCTTTTTTTGGGAGGATGGATGAAGAGATTCGACGAGTAGTACGATAAAACAAAATGACAAGAGGTGGGGGAAAAATCAATATATTATGTATAGATTAAAAAATAGGAAATTTGGTTTGAGGATGGTTCCATGATTTTTTTTTTTAAAAAAAATTGTTAAAAAACTTTAGAGCTAGTTTTAAAGGTTAAGTTGTAAAAATATACATGTGTTTTCTCAAAAGTCCACTTAACACTAAGTATTTTTTTTAGGTGTAAAAATGACTATATAGTTATAAAAGTAGAGCAAACTCATTCACTATTAGTTTGACTTTTTTATATTTTTAAGGCTGTCATAGAGCCAGGACGACGACTTAACTAAATTTCATCACAGCTTGCAGTAGAGAACCTTGGAGAAAATTACAGAATAGGGCCTAAATAGTTTTGAAAATTATAGAAAGGCTGCAACAGCGACGAGAAGGCGAAGATAGGCGGCTCCGATGGGTAAGATTGAGATTGGAAGAGAGTAGGAGAACTGGAGAGAAAAAGGTTGTAATTTTCAAAATATCTACGCCATTTTTTATAATTTTCTCTAGTGCTTTATCATTATCAATCATTGATGATGAAATTTAAATAAGTTATTGTCAATACCAAATTTTTAAAAATATATAAAAAAAAAAAAATCAAACTAACAGTTAATGGATATTTTTGCTCCACTTTTATAACCACACACTCACTTTTACATTTAAAAAAAAAAAAAAAAAAAAAACACTAGGTGTTGAATGTATTTTTAAGAAAACCACATACCTATTTTTACACCTTAACCTTACTTAAAAAAATATTTATTTTAAATTAGCTTCTTATTATTTTATTTAAATTAATGCTAATTTTATAATTATCAAATAACACGCTACCAGTAATCAACGAGAATCTTTATATTCATTGTTTTTTTGGTATATTTTATATTCATTATTTTATTTAAACATTTTATGCTTGCTCATCAGTCATCACTCACCTTCATCATTAAATTGATTTTGAACCGTTCAGATTTAATTTAATTTTTTTATTTTAAATAAATTTTTATTTTATCATATGCAAAATTAAAAATATAAATAATCTTATAACTATCATTTCTCATTGAAATGAATTAATCATTTAAAATATTATAAATTAAAAATTGTAAATTTAAACTGTTCAAATCAAAATATAAACTGTTTAGATCTCATCACAACGAATGAGAAATTAGTTGCCCATCACTGTGATGAATAGGGAATCCAGACCTAGTGGGGCCAAATTATTTATAAATACTCTTAGTCTTTAATGTATGACTTATTTACCTAATTTAATTAGATTGTGGAAGTTAGTTAATAGTTCCTCCAATCCTTGATATAAGATATTTAGAGTTGATTTTTTTTTCCTAAGTATAAGACATAATTTTTGTATTTGTGAATTTTTTCTTAACTTTTTCTTATTAATGCTTTCTTTCAACAATAATCAAGGATGAGAGGAGAAGAGATAAATAATTAATAAAGGTGAGTAGGGGTTTTTTAATAAAATGTATGTCATATTAATTAATTTAACTAACTTCATTAATATAATCAAATTAAATAAATATGTCTTATATTAAGGACCGGAAAGAATATAATAAGTTTTTGGGTTAAAGAACAAATTTACTAATAAACTATTGACCCAGGAACACCTAACACAATAAACTCTTATCTGCACCTTAAATAACAACCATCTTTTTAAAATGTTAATTAAGCATGTATAAAAAAAAAAAAAAAAAAAAAATTGTTAATTGAGCACAAATCTGTTACCTTACCAGTAACGTCCGTAAGCGGCTGAAAAAGATAAAACGAAATTGAGCAGCCCAAAAGTCCTTTCCAGAACTTCCCATAGTACTCACAAAAGAAAAGAAAATAAAGAGAAACAGATACGGTGTTTCCTCCTCCATGGTCGCATTGGATTTGTCTGAAAATTCCGAAAAAAAGGAACTTTCAGGGCAAATATGGTTGAAGCTCCGAGGAGCCAATGAGTAAAAGATGAGAGGGAATTGCGTGAAAATTTTGAATCGAAATGAAGGAGAAAGAGATAAGAGAGAGTGAATGAGAGAAACTTGTGCTCAATTAAGGGGCTAGGGATTTCCCATAGCACTCTAATACTTGCTTTCCTTCATCCTCAATGAAACCGAAAGGTGGAAGAAATTTCAGCCGCCTTTGAAGTGAAATCCCTAGCCCGTTCTTCCAGTACGCCATGGTCGCTCGTCGTTCTCTTTGCCGTCGCCGGTGTCAAGGACTTTAGCCGTCGTCTCCCTCCTCTGCTCAACACTTGTGTTTGCTGGCCGCGTCTGTGAGGTACAATTGAAGCTTGCTGTAGAGATCGTGGTAGAGCTGGAAGACGAATGATCTCTTTCCTATTTTGCTTGGTGCTCACCATTTGACTGTGCAAACAATCATTTTCTCCCTTTTTTCTTTGCACTTCAGTCGTTACTCTTCTTTTTCTTTGTCCCTATTCCTCTTCATCTTCAGTTTTTTAAGATAAAATTGAAGTACCATTGTGAGGTTCAAAACATCAAACCTAACCTTCATTTCAGCCACGGTTCATTCAAAGAACCAGTTGCTACTCTTGATAAACAAGGATCTCACTTTAGAGGCGGCTGAAATTTCTTCCACCTTTCGGCTGAAATTTTGAATGAGAGAGGGAGAGAGATGAAGTCAGACGGACGTTACTTTCCCTTAACGTCATTGTGCTCAATTTTAACATTTTAAAAAGTATTGGACTACTAAGAAAATGTAGTCGAAATGAATTAACCATTGAACTGAGAGCCCAAAGTTATAGATATAATTTTATATTTAAGGGGGAAAAAAGATCTCGTCTCTTCTGTTCAAATTCAAAGCGAGTCAAAACTTCACATGGATTTCATTGCCCACATGCCGTTTCATGCATGACACGTGACGCAAACATATAAATACGGAGCTGGCCACTAGCAACCGTTCTTAGCTTCCATCCTTCCAGAGAGTCCCAGGAGTGATCCTAGTGCCGAGAGGTTAGAGCCCCAACAATCAACTTGAGCCTTGATTGGCCTTAAAAGCGTCGACGAACTCAACGACCCAATTCAAGAATCAAGAATCAAGAATCAACAAATCAAACAGAAATCCCAGCCAATGCTTTAAAATGCCGGTACTTCAGCACACACATGTGGCGGACTTGGACTTGGTTAATGTGAAGGACGAGGCGTCTGAGCGTTTCAACTAGCTTGTGGGAAAAAAGAGAAAAGGGGGAGGTCTTCTGGAGTCGGGAAAAGAGGTAGAACTAGATTCAAGTTCAGCTTCGCTTGTTAAAATCGCCACAGTGGACAGGAAAACGACCATGGCAAAAACGCCATTTCATGATCCAAATATTACTAAGCCCCAAGAGGCGTATAAGATATTAGTTGATAATTCAAACCAACCTTTTGAGCATGTCTGGATGGAGAAGAGGGATGATGGTCAGAAGGTTCACCCTTTGGTTAGTTTTCTGGTTTTCATGACAGGCTATCTTGTATGCTTTCATTATGCCGGATCATTTTGGCACGCACTAATCTTGGCATTATAGCATGAATTAAAGAGCTTCAGATCTATTGAATTCGATTGAAATTGTATTTTAATCTTGGCATTGTTGCATAATTATGTTATACCTCCTATATGTAGTGTAAATTTTGAGCATCTTGCTTATGTTTTATTGTTTGCGCTTATTTCTTTAAAAAAATATAATCCGCGTGTTCTTTTTTGTCTTCCTCCTCCTCTTCGATCTGTATTCTTTACTGAATCATACTCTATAAGATCAAGAGGAAACTCTCTGCCTTGGATTTTTTTAATAAAGATTGTTGGGATGTTGGGCCAATAAAGCCTCCCTCGATTGATTGCACCCCTTTCAAGATAGTGGAGGAACTCAGGATTTGAAGGAGCTGGCTAACAAGCTGAAAGCTGTTCAAGAATTTGCGGTAAAACACGAGTTCTATTCATTCAAAGTTGACTAGAACTTTTCTTCATGACCTGACTGACTTTTTTGTCATTCCTTTAAATATGTAGGTGGATCTCGAACATAATAGTTATCGTTCTTTTCAAGGACTGACTTGCTTGATGCAAATCTCAACCAGGACTGAAGATTTTGTGATAGACACTCTGAAGCTGCGAATTTATGTTGGGCCTTTTCTAAGGGAGCTTTTCAAAGATCCTACAAAGAGCAAGGTCTGACGTTCATGGTTTAATATTTTTGTGTTAATCATCAAACTTGCCTCACAGTGTTGACTGTGTTTATGGTTGATTAAGGTTATGCACGGAGCTGATGGAGATGTAAGGTGGCTTCAAAGGGATTTTGGCATTTACATTTGTAATCTGTTTGACACTGGCCAGGTTTGCTTTGAGAGCTCCAAATGTTCGATTTTGAGATTTATCCTGTGAATGGCTGTCAATTTTACAGACATTAATATGGCTGTGATGATGTTTTAGCGGAAGAAAAAGGATTTGATGACAAAATCAACTTTCAGTATTAAGTAACTTCTATCCATTTATGCTGGCAGTGTCTCTGTGCATGCGTAGGATGTTCTTCAAAGAATATGCAGAACTAATTTTTGGACAGTCTGATAAATTATCTTCTTGGTCTTTTTATATAGAAGGAGCGTAATAGAATTCTTTGTTTAGCATTTAATGCATTTAGAACGAGCTGATGTGTTCAGCAATAATGGAACTAATGAAACGATGCCAATGAAGCTCTGTTGCATTTGATTCTCCTTTGACTTACGTTCCTTAATTACAATCTCAGTTATTTTTAACTTTTTTAACCTTGTTGTTATGCATGACAGTGCATTTTTATTCTCATAGGCTTTTGTTGTTGTTGTCATCGTCTCAGGCCTCCAGGGTATTAAAATTGGAAAGAAATAGTTTGGGGTATCTTCTACATCACTACTGTGGGGTTACTGCAGACAAACAGTAAATATGCCTTTTCCTTTCATAGCTTTTTTGGAAAACAATGCCTTTTGATTGTCTTTACCCAGATGTCTTTTTATTCCTTTTCAATCTCACCTATATTCTTTCATATTGACTGGTCAACTCTTTGCAGGTACCAGATAGCAGATTGGAGACTGCGTCCTCTTCCTGATGAGATGCTTAGGTGCTATTATGTTTTGGACTTCTGAAATATGATTATTTCTCGATTCTTCTTGTCCTTGTTTTCCCTTGGTTTGTTGTTCGTTTTCTTCTTTCTTTTTCCAATTATTTTCTCTTGTTCTGGCTTTTATATCTGTACTTAGGTCTCCAAAAATAGTCAAATGGATAGTTCAGGGGTTTGAGGACATAAAGGTCAGAGTATGGTCATTCTGGTTTGGATAGGTTGCCATTGTCACTGTTATCTAGTGGTACCGGCCTGAAATGAATGGAAGACAGAAAATTTTGGTCCTTATTTAAAACAATACTAACCACATTTATTTAACATATCACTCTGGTTCTATTTATAAACAAATCACACATACCAAGGAGAGGTAGTTAGCTCAATGATTATGAGGTGAATTTTCAACTTTACCCTCATTTGTGATTGGTTACCTTCAACTTTTTCTTCTCTCTCTATTTTCATTAGTGCAATTAATATGGGCAAAAGTGTCATAATCTCATTTATTTAGTCAAAGGGGACTTATAAATAGGACCAAATTTTTTTAGTCAAAAGGGACTCATAAATAGGACTAGAGTAGTATACATATATAGCCTTTATTCTGTTGTCAGTGCACCCTCAGGATGTTCAAGCGATCTTGTTACTTAAGCTTGATCAAAATGCTAACGGCATCTTACGATGGCTTCTTTGTTGAATAGAATAGTAGCTGCAGCCTAAGCAAACCAGTTCCATGCATTCCTGATTTCAACTGTACAATTTGTCTATTAATATGTAAACCTCCCCCCACCACCCGGGAAGAAGATCATTTGTCTCTGCCAACTTTGTTTCTCATGTCTGATTCTAAGAGTGTTATTGTTTGATAATCACTACCATCTAATGAAGTGACATTATGATGACAGATATGCTAGAGAAGATACCCACTATCTGCTGTATATATATGATTTAATGAAAAAGGAGTTATTTGGATTGTCCAAAGACCCTCAAAATTTTGATAATCCTCTGCTGAAGGTAACTTAAAATTTCAAGGAATTCCTGCTTTGGATTCTATTGCTTAATATTATGGAAAACATAGTTTATTGGGCATTGGTATTGCGAGCTTCTCACAGAGCCAGGATTTTATTCTAATTGGTTTCAAAAGTTATATCTCTTGGGCAATTTTGTTTCTAGACCTTGGATGAGTATTTTCTTTAACCTCTGACAATGTATATTTGGTGCCAGTTGTCCAGTAATTTAGGATCATTCTTATTATCTAATATGTTATATGCTAGTTTTCCTTCAAATTGAGACTGAGCATGTTAGATACTAAGATGAATATTTTTGTAGACCATACCAACCTCAAAATTCAGGAATAGTATTAATATTGTATCTCACACGCTCCTTTTCTAAAACCTCTTTAGGCTTGAAGCATAGACAAAATATAATCCCACTATTATTGTTCTAAAATTATTTTTAAGTGAATACAAATGCAAGGATCGGATTTCTATTTTTGTCTAACAGGCTGGCTCCAATACTATGTAATTGACCATATAATCCCAAAAGCTGAAGCTATTATTAGAAGGCTTAAGTATGGCTTTATGTGTGAGTGAGTGTGTCTCTAATGAGCATGTTTCAGTCAACTCTGTATTATATAGGTTAGGCTAGAAAGGATGATTGTTTGACCTTTATGTTCTATAAAGAAATAGATTTTTAGGCTATTTTCATATCCTGGGTCCTAAATTTTTAACATGATAGAAAATCAACACAAGAAAGTATCTTGATTTGACACTTTAGTGGAGTCTTTTACCTCAAGGTTTCTGTAATTGGCAGGTGTACGAGCTCAGTCATGGTGTCTGCTCGCAACTATATGAGAAAGAGCTCTGGACTGAAAACTCCTTCCTAAACATACATGGGTTTGTTTCCTTCTTCCAAATGTCAATCTTTCATTAAGTAGGAAGTGTTATCCACTTTCAATATTTACTTCTTTTATGCCTTTCTTTTTATGAAAATTTAATTTTGTTATGTAGTTTTCTTCATTCCATTTAATGCCTGCCAAGAGTTGTAAATCAAAGTCCAATTACTGTTGCATATATATCCAGGTTGAAAAGGGCTGGTTTTAATGCTCTGCAATTGGCTGTTGCTTCAGTAAGTTTCCCTAGAATTTTTTAATTGGTACCATCACCCAATTGTGTTATTTCTTATAGTTACCCATTGCTATTTTTAGTAATAGTGTGTTCATTGGCTTCAGGGCCTTTATGGATGGCGGGATATAGTTGCTCGCACAGTGGATGAGAGCACTGGCTATGTAATGCCAAATAAAACTCTTCTGGAAATTGGTAGATCAAATTTGTTTAAATAAGTATCATCTTTTCTACTAAGAGAAAGTGCTTTAGTTATATTCCACATGTCAACTTATTTTGTTATATTTTATCCGTGTAAAAGCTAAGCACTTGCCTGTCACAGTCGACAAACTTAAAAGTTTGATAAAGTCAGAGCACCCATATATTGAGTGGAACTATGTCAACATTGTCAGCATCATTTTAAATTCTGGGCAAAATGCTTATGCCTTTGAAGCAGTTGCACAAGAATTGGAAAGGCAACGTGTCACAGCTGTGAGTATCATTTAACTAATTAACTTTTGCCCTGAAAATATTGGAATTGCCAACATCATTTTCTCTTTGCCCGAAAAAGGGTACTCTTCAGCATCAAAATCAATCTGGACAACTTAAATTTGAATCAAATAGTCCTACTTCAGAATTTCCTCAAGGCAATCTCAATATTTCACAACAGAACGAGGGAGCTAATACTGGCATTTCCTCTGCTGCAAAGGTTTTAAAAACTCCTAATTTATTTGTTGTCTCAATATTTTGTACTCTGAGAAGGAGCACCAGTTTAACATTTAGTTATCTCTATGGATAAGGGGGTCATTGGGCATATAACGTACAGAGCTAAAAAAGCCTACTAGTGCTTCACCTGCCTTTTTTTTTTTCTCACTTGCATTTTGCTTAATGGTTTTCAACGTAGCACAATGCAATCTATGTAGTTGATCCCAATTAGTGGGGTAAAGGCTTTATTATTGTTGTTGTTGCATTTTGCTTAATGAGGCCTTAGCTGTTTGAAGGTTAGACCAACTTTCAAATTCTTGTTTTTGGTTGGTTGTGAATACAAGCAAATAGTGGACTCGACTTGTCGGATGAAATTTGTTTCTTTTTCTTCTTGTTGTATGTCTTTGTCTATTTCTAAGCTGCGTTTGGAATTTGATACTTTTTAACATTTGTTATTTTCTAGGGAAATGAAGAGATCAAGCTAGAGCAGACTGAAACTCACATGTCCCAAAAACATGCGAACGATCCTGGGAGTACGAGATGCAACGACCAAGAAAACACAAATCAGGTGAGGGAGAATAGTTTGGCGTCCAATACTACTGTTGAAGAGGAAGATGTCTCAGAATTATCATCAAACTTTGAAAGATGCTTCCAGCTGAACAATCAAAATAAATCCGGACCATCCTAGAAAACTCAAGAAACCAGTGGCTTGTTGCAACTGAAGCCACATTTGATTGTGAACAGGTCAAGTTTGAAGACAGTGCAGAGAAAATGCGTCTTCCTCATCAGTGTGACTGACTAAGGCAGTTCCATCTGCGGAGATTCAAATTGCAATTTTTGGCTGATATATTGAAAATATAGATTTAGACTTTGTACAGGTGAATGGAAACGGAAGAAACTATGATCCAATCCAACTGAGCAAAAAAGAAAATTATATAAAATACCTTACATGGGTCATTTTACTTGTTTTTTTGGCCAAATTCTACATATCTAGCAACAATTTGATATTAGTGTTGCATGAATGACATACTCAAGGGTTCTGATCAACCCGATCCATGTTCTCCTCTCTATTACTATAATATTTTTCCTTTTTTTTAATTGAGAGAGAGGACACAATCATCACAATGGAAAATAAAATACTGGGTAGCTGACTCGAAGCAGACCAGAAATAAGAGTAATTTATTTCTTATAACTATTGGATTTCATTGGACCATTTGAGATTTGGCAAGAGAGGGTATCATTGTGCAAAAAAAGTTATAATCCGTTGTTACATTGTTATTATATTGCTCCTATCTTGACCAGTAAAATTGAATTGAAGCCGTTACATGAAAATTCTGATTTTTCTTAAAATAAAAAAGTATAATAAATTATTTTTCACAAAATCATTACATCCTTTGTGTGCAAGAGATTCATCAATCCCACTCGGAATTTGTCGTTGCTTGACCCCTCGTTAGCTCAAATGGACTGTGTTTTTCGATTTTATTAAATAAATGGAAATGCCTCTCTGACATGAGCAAATTTTTGCCAAGCAAAAGATCTTACGTGAATTACTCCACGAAAAATAAAAGGACCTTATCTTACTCTGTCCTGGAAAATTGAAGCAAGGGCAGGACATCTCATTCTTTTTGTACTATAACAATTCCCAGTATTTTTCTTTTTGTAAGAAAATCCACTCTTCATTTAAAGACTGATGAAAGACTCCATCGATCACAGATAAGGACTATGAGTTCGCCAAGCCCCAAACGGAGAGATGGAAGAGAATGAGGAGCGAGGTGATGCATGCACAAAGTAAACCAAAAGAGAAGCCATACTACCTTTTAATGCAACCACCTTACAAAACTTTTTGGCAGAAGATTCGCAAGAACCCAGATCAGAATTGGCCTGAAGAACCTCGACGGCGCCGGCGCCCACCACAAACAGTATAAGCAGGCTCAGCAGAGGTGACACGACGGTGGTTGGAGAGCCAGAGACTCCAAAGGACGCAAGCTCGTGAGCAAACTCCAAATCTTCTTCCCCAGTCAGAGCCTCAATTCACATATATGTAGAATTTACGTGGTTGTGAATTATCAGAGGTTGGTCAAGCTCACAAGGGTATGAAACACGCAAATGAGGGGTGAGAGCTCTAAAATGCTTAATGAACAACACTGGTGGAAGCACAACAGAGAAGCCTTCACGCATGAGAAGTTCCCACAGTGGCTCCTGGAATCCATGAAGTCGCATAGGGCTATAGATCCTCCTAAACCATTTATATTACGCATCGTACCATGCAACAGACCCAGCACAAAGCATCGTACGCTCCATAGCCAGGCGAGGAATGTGTTCACCGAGAGACAAGATTGATGAAGAAGAAAATATCACCAGTAGAGATTCAAAGTATCATTTGATCAGCTTAACTTCAAGGATAAAGAAAAGGAGTAAAAAACATGCTCAGAGTAGAAAGAAAAGTGACGATGATCCATGACCTGAGAACTTAAAGGCTTTGTTGAACAGAGTATCTCCAGTCGCCACTTGCATTGAATGAATCAAGAAGAGGGAAAACAGAGGAACGCATTAAGCAAGATAATATAGATTTACGCCGGCCTCTTAAGAGAGTGAAGAAACGAAGTACCTGAAACACTGTAGGAGCTGACCAGGGTAGCAAGGTGGAAGAGGTCATAGTTCGTTCAACCAAACGAGATTCCAAAGCGGTCCCCTTATGCTTAAGAGAAGGCTCACAATCGGTACGTGAAATAGTCAAATAGAGCAAGGCGAGTGAGGTGAGGGATCCGAATTATAAGCCACACCCAAAGGATCAGAGTCCAACATGATTGGGCTTGTATGAGGGAACCAAACCTGAAGGCCCACACCAAATATGAAAGAGCAATAAGGTCCACAGAGGGAAATATGAGTGGACCTGGGGCCCACAAATTGTCGACATGGCACCACAGATCAGAGAACACCGACTTGGAACAATCATTGACATGAAAACCGACTTCACCATAGCCAGAGCATAGGGGAAAGGCATGCTTGAGAAGGAAAGAGAGCTGCAGTGATTTGCTAGAAGGAAGCAAAACTTGTGAAAGATCCGACAACCAAGACGAAGCAGCTCAAGTGACTTTGAATCGGAAACCACTATAAGCTGATTGCGACCACAAATCAACCTGGAGGAGAGAACCAAACTTCAAATCAAGGCACTGAGCCACTTCAGAAGTGTAATCCTCGATTGGGAGGCCAAAGATATCTGAATCCAAGTCATAAAATGAGAAAACAAAAGGTTGAAAGCCGAGAGATCATATTCCTGGGGTAAACCGCCAGTGTAAAACCTTGAAGAAGTCATAACCCATAATCCAATATGAATCGACAATCCTCAGCATGAGAGAAGTGAAGAACGAAATATGGATCGTGATGTTGAGTAATAAAAACCTAACCATGAAGCTTCCAATGTAACGAACATGAATACTCCGAGAGGATAAAACCTTCGTAAAGAGATAGTGAGATTAAGAGCATGGGATTCGAGAAGCACCACATGCAGGAAGATGCCATGAACAAGAAGATGGCATGCGTAAGAAACCACCGAAAAAGAACCACATAAAGCAGAAGAAGCAGAGATCAAACCAGGAATATGGCATGAACACAAGTAGTAGAAGCCATCGCCTTTAGAGAGAGAACCCCTCCTCAAAAACTATGAATCAACATTGTCAAAGAGTTCTCACAATAGTGTTGCCACGGTTGAAGCATTCTGTTGTTGGGAAAAAAAAAGGCATTCTGTTCAACCGGAATGAGTTTCCCTACCTATCCTTTGGATAGGTAAGAGGAGCTTCTCTCCTCTGGATCGTCCAGATTAAATCTGGACGGTTTAGATCTTATTTTTTTTACTCTCTTTTTTTCAAAAAAAATTATTTTAATGAGTATTTAATCTAAAATAAAGATAATCTATTAACTAACATTTTTTCAAAAAACTATTTTTTTATTATTTAATTGCTACTTAAAAAAAATTTAAATGGTAAATATCCTTTGGATGGACACCAAAACTGGTTCCCTTTTCAACTAACCATATGTATTGTCACTCTTGCATACACCTCCCACTTGTCCAAAACATGCTAAGCAGCTTCTCCTTATTTCCTTTTACGACTTAATGGTTGATATTTAATATTTTATAAAAATGTTGTTAGTATAATTTTGCATGAACGTATATAAATAAGTTTTAACCGTTCAATTTTTATATGTAATGAACAAAAATTTACTTTGTAGTTTATAATGATAATAATCTATATATTTTTTTAATAAAAAATTATAATAATATTTGTATGACGATATAAGTGTGATATTTTTTTTATTGATTCTGATGCTAATAGTAAATATTAAATTAGGGGACTTGATTGGTTTATAAAATCAACACATTATTTCAATGAATGAAAACAAATTGCCTTAATTGATAACTAAATTCTTTTAAATATTAATTTGTTTACAAAGAGAAGTCATCCAGAATGTGCCAAATATATATATATATATATAGAAAAACACTTAAAAAATGATTGAGATGGACAAAAATTTAAGGAACAATTAGTTACAATAATTAAATGCATGAACCAATAATTTGTGACATTTAGTTCTAAGAAATTATTTAACACCCAACTCATGCATCTAGCACTTTGAGGTATTCTCAATTAAATAGTTTATAAATTTACTCATTGTGAATATTTTTTCTACAAGATTTAAGGTGCGTGTTTAAATCTATATAAATGATTCATTACTTTTTTTAATCCTGCATATCAATATGATTCTTTTTATAAGTCCATTTTGGAATTTTTTTTGTTATTATTATAAATCCACCTAGAAAATAATTAACGACAATGTTACAATTTTTCATTTATTAAAAAAATGAATTGATTGATATAGAAAAGAGAAAAAAAAAATTGAGAACGAGAGTTGAGAATATCATTCATAAATGAAGGTAAGAATGAGAAAATACATCAATCTATAACATATTTAATGAGTTAACTAGCTTTTCTTAGTATGTGAGAATTAAATAAAAATAAAATTGACTTATAAATATGATCAAAGTGGTAATAAGGTTTATATTCATAAGGTGTGTAACATCCTCCATTTTAAAAGACAATTTATTAATTAATAACTTAACTAAACTATTCATTAAAATATTTTATACAAACATTTAAACTTTGGATTTTACTAGGCCTGTATTTTAAAACTAAATATTTCTTTAGATTTGCCCGAATATCCAAAATATACTAGAATATGCCAAGTGAGCCCTAGTGATGTGGCAATGTACAATAATTCAACATGTACTAAAAATGTGGAAGCATTACCGTTAGCAAAAGTAACTTAAGCTTCCGAAGTCTTCCCTAATTGACCCACACGAGAACTATCACTTGAAAAATATTTGTAATCATCAATCCAGCTCATTGTAAATGCTAATACGTGCTCGTGAGGTGCCAAATGGAATATTTTAAATAACAAAATACTATATATCAACTTTAAAAAATTATCAAATCACAATTTTTAAATCAAATATCATATCATGAATCACATATATAACGTGCCAAGCAATAGGTCGATACCCTGACAATCCTTATCACCCTCACCCTTATAACCGCTGACAAAACCCATTGACTGGAATATAATAGGTTTAGTCTCTGTGACAAAACTGCACCAAGCTCTTCGATGATGAGGTTTGGTTTGGCCAAAGACTATGTAACTCATATCGGACCATGGGTTCAATTTCCTTCGAATATGGAAAGGTGTCACTGTTCCAAGGGCTGACCCTTATCCCGGCCAAAGGAAAAGGGTGATACCAAGGGCCCTGAAAATATCAAAGCAATCCACTATGCATCGAGTGGTGGCATACCACATGGTATTATATACACAATAACTCCCATCATCACTCCACAACCATCACCGCTCCACGTCATCATAGTCTTGACATGAATATATGAAATTCCAAACAAGATTTATGACCGTAATACATCGTCACAATAATCATTAAGATAATAATATTATTTCAGCTCAAGAAACCATGAAAAGTACATTTTCCATAACATATAATATCACTAATCGTTCCAAAATAAATCCCACAAAGCAACTTTGTCAAAAACATAGCTTTCATAGATTAAAAATCACTCACAAATCATCATACAAGCAAGTACAATGAGTGGAAAGTGGTTACCTCAAGTTCTTGACACGACACTAGGCATAAGAGAAATCAATCATCTTAAAAAATAAACAAATAATTATATGTTGATAGAATTAACAATAATCACTAATATCATAATTAAATAATTAATTAAACTATTATTTTACTTTAGTTTTCCTAGAAAAATGACAATTTATCTATTCCTTAATTTTTAACCGAATACTAACTTTTATAAATATAACCAATTTATTAAACAATCTCCAAACTTTCACATATTCAAAATCATATCAACTATAATTTAAAATCTCAAATCCTAATTCATAATTTCATATATTTCAAGATTTAGCAAAACTAACCGATTAAACCTTAAATAATATCTCTAGTAATGCAACTAAATGCTTAAACTCTCATTTAATTGGTAAAAATATCCTATATGATATAAATCCTAAATTCTTTTAGATAAAAAACAACTTTAAATTCCCACAAAGAACAAACAAACAAATCTAAACCGATTAAAGTTATTTATTGATCATGCTCTTCATATATACGATCTTCTATTATCAAAATTCAAAACTTTATCATAATTCTAATACCAAAATTTTCACTAATCAGTATTATATTACTCTAATTAAAAATAGAAAAATACATAGAGTGGCTTTCATGAAGAAAGTTTATTGAAAAGAAATTAATTTAACTACTTAAATGATCTTATAAAATAAATAACATATCTTAAAAATTCAGATATACTCTCTTTTTCTTCTCTTTCTCTCCCTCGGCCCTCTCTCCCGGCCGCAGGTCACTCACTCTACACACACAAACACACACCACACTTAGAGATACGGTGGATTGATTAATTAAAAAGAAAGGCGGTGGTTTCATTGATTCAATTCATTTGCAATAACTATTCCCTCCCCACGTATGGATTAAAGCTGCCACCATTTTATATATATTTTTCTTTTAAATGTTAATTTATTCATTAATTTTATTTTTATCTTCTCTTACATGTTTTTGCCCCTTTTTCTATATATATATATATATATATATATATATTTAGCAACAATAAAATTTTATTACTTTCACATCCTTATTCTACTAATTTCTTGTACTATCATAAATGACGTTTTATATGAAAACTTTTATTTTAACAATTACATAATAAATTCATGTATCGTTATGATTAATTAATTTTTCTTACTTGTAATTAAATCTAATATAAAAATTAGGATGTTACAAGGTGTATCCACCATTCCAAAGTATTTTATAGCGTATCCGATATTTTAAAATATTTTTTAAATGTATCTAACACTTTAAAGTAAAGTATTGTTTGATGCATTTAACACCCTGTGAGAAATCTTTGGTAAACTTCAGTGACTCTTCACCTGTGAGAGCCTTATAATATGCATGTAGGTGGAGGTTGCCCTATTGTATAAAGAGATCCGCTGATGAGGTGCAAGAGCCCGATGAAAGAGAGAGGTGGATGAACGACTGAAAACTACTCCCTACTATTCTAAGTATAAAACTTGTTTGGATTAGCTATAAGAGCGGTGAATTATTTTTTATCTGATTTTTGTAAAAGCCCGATAGAAAATAAGTTAGATTTTAAATGTAATTTGTGTTTAAATCGGTGGTGGAAAAAGTGACTTTTTTTCAAACTGAAAAAGTGTTTGGATTATTATTTAAAAAGTGAGTTGAGATAGAAAATGATTGAAAAAGACATGAATTTTACTAAATACTACATATATATTGTGATAATTAAAGATACAAATCTAAATTAAGTAAAAAATTTAAATTATTACTCCCTTCAGTCCTAAATATAAGATAAAGTTGATTTTTTTTGGAGAGATTAAGGAAACTAATTCAAATTATTTTAGATTTTTTTATTTTTATTTTTCCCCAAACTAATTAGTTTGACTAATTAAGGAATCTAAGCTGTCACTTATGGTCTGGTCACTGAGACAACTCAATTTTAATGGGGATAAGGGTCTTAAATGTCATGGAAGTTTCCACTCATGAGTACTGGTAAGACGGAAGTTTTTTTTGGACCAAAAATGCCACGAAAGTTTTCGCTGAAGAGCAATTTTGCCCCGTTTTTCATTAAGGAGCAATTTTACTCTTCGTCACAAATATTAAATTTGACTATTAAATCGAGACAAAGATCACACATGTTATGCCTTGAAAATGTCAAACTTGGAGCGAGAGAAGGAGATCCTTGAGATGTTGAGCTCAAGGCGGTCGGAACTTTAGAAGCCGAACGGTCAAAGGGATCGAAAGGTCGACCGTCACAAAACCCAAAGGAAGCATCACTTATGATCTAAGCAAATGATCGATCTATACAAATGTAAATATTATCACTATTGATTTGTTTTACTGAACCAATTTTTGGAATAATTCGTTTCTCGTTTTGCGTTTCATTTGTGTTTTGTGATAGACCTTTCGGTCCCTTTTGACCGCCTCGGCTTCACAAATTCTCGTTACCTTGATTTCAACATCGAAGGATCTCCTTCTCTCGACTCCAAGTTCAACCTTTTCAAGGCATGACATGTGTGGTCTTTGATCGATTCAATAGTCAAATTTAATATTTGGGGACAGAAGGGAAAAATTGCTACGTTTAGTAAACTTCCGGGGCAAAACTGCTCCTCAACGAAAACTTCCGTGGTAAAAATGATACTTCCGAGGCAAAATTGCTACGTCTTGTGAACTTCCGTGGCATTTTTTGTCCAAAAAAAACTTCCGTCTCACCAGTGCTCCTGAACGAAAACTTCCATGGCATTTAAGACCCTTATCCCATTTCAATAATGCCTTTTTAAATGGCAACCTCTCAGAAGAAGTGTATATGGATGCACCTCCTGGTTTTTCTTTTGGCAACTCTCCCACTGATGGTCGACCTCTTGTGTGCAAATTACGTAAGGCTATATATGGCCTTAAGCAGGCCCCTCGTGCATGGTTTCAAAAACTTCACTTAGCACTTTCTTCTCTAGGATTTGTTGCACCCAAGTTTGATTCTTGTTTGTTCATCCGGAAGGGTCAGAACAATATTTCTTATTTGGTCCCGTACATTGATGATATAGTGCTCACAGGCTTAGATAATGCTGAACTCCAACGTCTTATCACTGCTATGGGTGATTTGTTTTCCTTAAAGGATCTTGGATCTTTATCCTACTTCTTAGGTATTGAATTCTACAACACGCAGCATGGTCTCTTATTATCTCAATGCAAATATATTCTTTCATTACTCGCTGAAACAAAGTTTCTCAATGCCAAGTCATACTCTACTCCTATGGCTACAAATCATCAACTTACATCAACAGATGGCAATGTTTTCCATAACTCTAAACTATACAGAAGTGTTATTGGAAAATTACGGTATCTGTGTTACACCAGGCCAGAAATCTCATTTGCTGTCAACCGGTTAAGTAGATTTCTTCAAGACCCTCGTGACCCTCACTGGGTTGCAGTCAAGAGGATTCTTTGCTATCTAGTGGGCACAGCTGATTATGGGTTATTGATACGTCCTATACCTAGGCTTCATGTACAAGCCTTCTCTGACTCAGATTGGGCAACAAACAAGGAAGACCGTCGTTCAGTGAGTGGATCCTGCACATATCTAGAAACTAACCCTGTTATCTGGGCTTCAAAGTGTCAACCAGTGGTTTCCCGTTCAACTACAGAAGCTGAGTACCGCAGCCTAGCTGATGCATCCTCTGATGTGGTTTGGGTCATGAAGCTCCTCTAGGAAATGCATGTTCACATTGGTGAGGTACCTATCATTTGGTGTGACAACTCTAGAGCCATTGCACTTGCATCTAATCCAGTCCTTCATTAAAAAACAAAGCATGTAGAAATTGACATCCATTTTCTTAGAGAAAAGGTGGCAGCAGGGGAACTCCAAACTGAATATGTTCCCTTACGAGAGCAGGTTGCAGATGTATTGACTAAGCCTTTGGGGAAAACACTATTCCTTCCCTTTTGAGATAGACTCAATGTCGTGGCTCCAACTCATATCAAATGAAAAAAAAAAGTTGCACAAGGAATATTAGAATATACTAGAAGTAATCTACTAAGCTTAGCTGGCAACCACTCTTGCAGATTAGTTAGATTAGTGACAAGTTGTTAACAATCAGTTACAACTTATACACGTGTACACAAGATCACATGCACTCGACATTTTGCAGATTAGTTAACACTTGTATTCTGCTGTTCACGTGGATCACTCTAAGTTAATTCACTTTGTATCCTATCGTCTATATAATAAAGAGACGAACACTTAAATCAATAGACTTCCATATTCTTCTCTTTCTTTATGCTCTCTAAACTCTAATATTCTCGTGGGGGTGTATTTATACACACACATTTCTTCTTCTTTTTTTTTATTTTATTTATACATGGCCTCCCACAATCATTTTGGCGGCCTCCCACTATTTTTTTTTTTAATCCTAAAAAAAATTAGGATATTATACCCTTGCTAGGTGGAGTTTGCTCTATTGTGAACCAACAAATACTGGTCAAGCTCACGAGTATAAAGAGATCCACTGATGAGGTGCAAGAGCTCGATGGAAGAGACAGGTGGATGAACGACTGAAAACTACTCCTACTATTCTAAGTATAAAACTTGTTTGAGTTAGCTATAAGAGGGATGATTTATTTTTTATCTCGATTTTTGTAAAAACCCGATAGAAAACAAGGAGTCAGGTTGTAAATATAATTTGTGTTTGAGTTGATGGTGGAAAAAGTAACTTTTTTCCCAAACTGAAAAGTGTTTAGATTATTATTTAAAAAGTGAGTTGAGATGGAAAATAATTGAAAAAGACATGAATTTTATTAAATACTATATATATATATATATATATTAGTTGTATATATTGTAATAATTAAATATACAAATTTAAATTTAAGTAAAAAAATTAAATTATTACTCCCCCAATCTTAAATATAAGATAAAGTTAACTTTTTTTTGGAGAGATCAAGGAATCTAATTCAATTTATTTTAGATTTTTTATTTTTATTTTTTCTCAAACTAATTAGTTTGACTAATTAAATTATTGTTTATTCTAATTTTTATATTTTGCCACATTTCCATATTTTATTTTTCCCATATTTTTTGGCCGAAGAGGACAAAAACTTTGAGCTCAGTCTCTACCAACGCTCTCACGCTAGCTTTTACGGATAAGTAGCTTTTTTTTTTTTTTTTTTTTTTTTGTTCAAGCTTATTGAAACATTAGTCAACCCAAACAAGTCATGTTAGGTCTTTTTTTCACCCAACTTTCTTTGAAAAGACACGGACAACACCCAACACTTAGGTGATTGCTAGCCCAAATAAAGTAAAAGTTTATAATGTAAATTGTATTACAAATTTTATTCTAATATTTAGAATCGGAGATATATATAATTGCTTATAAATATAAATTTTCATATTTGAGTTCATTTTAAATGGTTAATGTAAAGAGCGCCTGAAAAAGGATTAGCTGATCGGTTTTTAATTTCATTATTAAACAGTAGCCAAACAAGCATGATATTAAACCCCAGGTCTTGTCACCTGGTCATATTAGTGATTTTGGCTAAGGGGTTAGACAGATCAACCTGCTTTGATTTTATATTAAATCACAGGTATTATTGTCACTTGATTATTAGATTTGTGCTCTAATAACTATATTTTATAATGATATTATATATAGTTTATTTGTGAACGGTCCATGTGCATATTCTATTCTCAATGGAAAATTGTTCATAAATAGTTAAATACCTGTTTAGAGAATTAATTATCCGATCAATGATGCTTTTGAAAGTTGAAAAATGTATGAAATTCATCAGAGCGTTGTTATTTTTCTTATATAAAAATATATAAAATTAGATCCTGTGATCACTTAAGTATCTGTTTTGTAATCCCTTTTTAAAAACTATTTTACTTAAGATAAGATAAAACTCTTTTCACAACTTACTCGTAAATCCCAAAAGCAATTATTAAAATGGGTTTCCAAATGACTTTAAACATTATTGGCCAAAAAAAAAAAAAAATCTTTAAACCTGTGCTTACGACCATTTTAAAAAAAAAAAAATTTATTTTATTATACAAAACGTAACCAAGACTTTAATTGTAACTATTGTGAACTTGCGAGTAGCTGGCTGGCTTGTTTTCACACGAATCGGTTCATTTTATCGAAGATCTTAAGAGGGAGGGAATATATAGATATAGCATATTGATACTCCTAGTTTCTTTAATTTAAAATATATTAAATAATTGACATTAATCTTAAATATTAAATATAAGGCAAAATTTTTATATAAATTTATTAATTTTTTTCAAATTTATCTCTATTAATGCTCCCTTAATAATAATAATAAAAAAGAATAAATTAATTAATTCAAATAACTTACTTAATCTAATTAAATTCAATAAATATATTTTATAAACATAATATTAATATTAATTAATTAAAATAACTTACTTAATAATAAATTTGATAAATATATTTTATATTAACAACATAATGATTAATATTGAATTAATAAAAAACTGACGAATATAAAAAAAAAGAGTAAATACCTTTGGTTCTTGACAAAAACAAAGACCCTATTTTGATCCCTTACAAAAAAATGGACGTTTATTCATCTTTTTTATGGACTAAAAATGGGACCTTTTAAATTTATAAGGGATCAAAATATCAATCCAATCGACTCTTATTTATCTTTTTTATAATTAAAAATTATTTTTTTTATAAGAAATCAAAATAGGGATCATATTTTTTGTCGAGGATTTTAAAAAGATATTTACTCTGTAATAAAAGAAAAATAATGACGAGTTGAGGAGCCCATTTATTTAGCGGGTCAAGTTTTCATCAAAGACCTAAGAATCCGACAATTCCGTTGGCCCTCTGGTCATTTTCTCGGATAAATTCATTAAAAATTTACAACTAAATCAGTTTTCATTTACAACAATTTTTTTACAACTAAATCACCGCCTACAGCGTGCATCCTCCAATGCCAAGCGCTTGCTTTCCACGCGTTTGACAACTGCCCATCCCCATTTCCCACTGATGATCCCCATCCCACTCCTCTACATTTACCCGCCATTATCTCTATATTTAATTTATTTTTATTGGTAAAAATTAGAGGTACCTCTTTTATTCAACCAACCCCAAAAATATCACTCTCCAATAATATTAAATTAGGGGACTTGATTGGTTTATAAAATCAACGCATCATTTCAATGAATAAAAACAAATTGCCTGAATTGATAACTAAATTCTTTTAAATATTTGTTTACAAAGAGAAGTCATCAAGATTCAAGAATGTGCCAAAAATAAATAAATATAGAAAAACAGTTTAAAAAAATGATTGAGATGGACAAAAATTTAAGGAACAATTAGTTACAACTACAATAAAAATTAAATACATGAACTATTTTTTCGTAACATTTAGTTCTAATTAAGCATTTAACACCCAACTCATGCATGCAGCACTTTAAGATATTTGCAATTAAATAGTTTATAATTAAATTTACTCACTGTGAATATTTTTTCTATAAGATTTAAAGTGCGTGTTTAAATGTATATAAACGATTCATGACTTTTTTTTAAAAAAAAAATTCTTCATACCATTATGATTCTTTTTTTTTTTATAAGTCCAGTTTGGAAATTCTTTTTGTTACTATTATAAATCCACCTAGAAAGTTAAGAACTGATAAGGTGTTCAATTCACTTTGTGATACTTCAGTGTTGTATCCGACCACAGGAGGCAACATACATGAATTCACAGCTATAACTCCATGCAGTGCTCGACGGGATTGGCCCTCCTTATTCTAAACAAGATGGCCGAGACTGTTCCTACTATAGAGATCATCCCTACACTGCTTTTTCAAGTCAGTAATACTGTCACATAGACTCTGTTCTATATATTCTTTATTGATGAAATACATGTGTGCGTCTCTGATTGGATGCCATTTTTGTGTTGTAGATGGAGAGATTAACAGGGCGTGGGAGAAAGACGAAAATGGAAGGTTTGGGTGGTTGGAAGAGATTGAGAGGCCAGAGAATTCTCAGATGGACGGAATTGAATACTTAGGACCAAAAGAACCTGGTAGCTAGTTAGATCTCGGAATCCTAATTGCTAAGTTCTGAGTTGAGCGATGGTTGGTATACTCAGAAATTGAATGGTCAATATAACACAAGTCAAAAAGATAAATATTAAAATATTTATTAATTGTGGTTTTTGAATGGCACGAAAAAATATTGGACTACTAAGAAAATGTAGTCGAAATGAAATAAACCATTGAACTGAGAGCACAAAGTTATATATATAATTTTACATTTAAGAGGAAAAAATGATCTCTTATGTTAAAATTCAAAGCGAGTCAAAACTTCACATGGATTTCATTACCCACATGTCGTTTCATGCATGACACGTGACGTAAACGTATAAATACGGAGCTGGCCACTAGCAACCGTTTTTAACTTCCATCCTTCCAGAGAGTGATCCTAGTGCCGAGAGGTTAGAGCCCCATCAATCAACTTGAGCCTTGGTTGGCCCTAAAAGCGTCGACGAACTTAACGACCCAATTCAAGAATCAAGAATCAAGAAATCAAACAGAAATCCCAGCCAATGCTTTAAAATGCCGGTACTTCAGCGCACCCATGTGGCGGACTTGGACTTGGTTAATGTGAAGGACGAGGCGTCTGAGCGTTTCAACTAGCTTGTGGGAAAAAAGAGAAAAGGGGGAGGTCTTCTGGAGTCAGGAAAAGAGGTAGAACTAGATTCAAGTTCAGCTTCGCTTGTTAAAATCGCCGCAGTGGACGGGAAAACGACCATGGCAAAAACGCTATTTCATGATCCAGATATTACGAGGCCCCAAGATAAGTATAGGATAGAACCTGATAATTCAAACCAACCTTTTAAGCATATCTGCATGGAGACGGGGGATGATGGACAGAAGGTTCACCCTTTGGTTAGTTTTCTGGTTTTCTTGACAGGCTATCTTGTTTGCTTTCATTATGCCGGGTCATTTTGGCACGCACTAATCTTGGCATTATTGCATGAATTAAAGAGCTGCAGATCTATTGAATTCGATTGAAATTGTATTTTAATCTTGGCATTGTTCCATAATTATGTTATACCTCCTATCTGTAGTGTAAATTTTGAGCATCTTGCTTATGTTTTATTGTTTGCGCTTATTTATTTAAAAAAATATAATCCGCGTCTTCTTTTTTGTCTTCCTCCTCCTCTTCGATCTGTATTCTGTACTGAATAATACTCTATAAGATCAAGAGGAAACTCTCTGCCTTGGACTTTTTTCACAAATATTGTTGGGATGTTGAGCCAATAAAGCCTCCCTCAATTGATTGCACCCCTTTCAAGATAGTGGAGAACCTCAAGGATTTAAGCGAGTTGGCTGACAAGCTGAAAACTGTTCAAGAATTTGCGGTAATTAACACGATTGCTATTCATTCAAAGTTGACTCCAACTTTTCTTCATGACCTGACTGACTTTTTTGTCGTTCCTTTAAATATCTAGGTGGATCTCGAACATAATCATTATCGTTCTTTTCAAGGACTGACTTGCTTGATGCAAATCTCAACCAGGACTGAAGATTTTGTGATAGACACTCTGAAGCTGAACTTTTTTATTGGGCCTTTTCTAGAGGAGCTTTTCAAAGATCCTACCAAGAGAAAGGTCTGACGTTCATGGTTAATATTTTTGTGTTAATCATCAAATTTGCCTCACAGTGTTGACTGTGTTTATGGTTGATTAAGGTTATGCACGGAGCAGATGCAGATGTACGGTGGCTTCAAAGGGATTTTGGCATTTACATTTGTAATCTGTTTGACACTGGCCAGGTTTTTATTAAAAGCTCCAAATGTTCGATTTTGAGATTTATCCTGTGAATGGTTGTCAATTTTACAGACATTAATATGGCTATGATGATGTTTTAGCTGAAGAAAAAGGATTTGATGACAAAATCAACTTTCAGTATTAAGTAACTTCCATCCATTTATGCTGGCAGTATCTCTGTGCATGCATAGGATGTTCTTCAAAGAATATGCAGAACTAGTTTTTGGACAGTCTGATAACTTATCTTCTTAGTCTTTTTATATACAAGGAGCCTAATAGAATTCTTTGTTTAGCATTTAATGCATTTAGAACGAGCTGATGTGTTCAACAATAATGGAAATAATGAAACGATGCCAATGAAGCTCTGTTGCATTTGATTCTCCTTGACCTACGCTCCTTAATTACGATCTTAGTTATTTTTAACTTTTTTAATCTTATTGTTATGCATGACTGTGTATTTTTATTCTCTCATCTCAGGCCTCGAGGGTATTAAAATTGGAAAGAAATAGTTTGGGGTATCTTCTACATCACTATTGTGGGGTTACTGCAGACAACCAGTAAAATGTCTTTTTCGTTTCATAGCTTTTCTGGAAAACAATGCCTTTTGATTGTCTTTACTCAGATGTATTTTTATTCCTTTTCAATCTCACCTACATTCTTTCATATTGACTGGTCAACTCTTTGCAGTTTTCAAATTGCAGATTGGAGACAACGTCCTCTTCCTGATGAGATGCTTAGGTGCTATTATGTTTTGGACTTCTGAAATATGATAATTTCTCGATTCTTCTTGTCCTTGTTTTCCCTTAGTTTGTTATTCGTTTTCTTCTTTCTTTTTCCAATTATTTTCTCTCGTTCTGGCTTTTATATTTATACTTAGGTCTCCAAAAATAGTCAAATGGATAATTCAGGCGTTTGAGGACATAAAGGTCAGAATACGGTTATTCTGGTTTGCACAGGTTGCCATTGTCACTGTTATATATCTAGTGGTGCCGGCCTAAAATGAATGGAAGACAGAAAATTTTGGTCCTTATTTAAAACAATACTAACCACATTTCTTTTACATAGTCATATATAGCCTTTATTATGTTGTCAGTGCACCCTCAGGATGTTCAAGCGATCTTGTTACTTAAGCTTGATCAAAATGCTAACGGCATCTTACGATGGCTTCTTTGTTGAATAGAACAATAGCTGCAGCCTAAGCAAACCAATTCCATGCATCGCTGATTTCAACTGTACAATTTGTCTATTAATATGTAAACCTCCCCCCACCACCCGAGAAGAATTACCATTTGTCTCTGCTAACTTTGTTTCTCATGTCTGATTCTAAGACTGCTATTGTTTGATAATCACTACCATCTAATGAAGTGACATTATGATGACAGATATGGCAGAGAAGTTACCCACTATCTGCTGTATATATATGATTTAATGAAAAAGGAGTTATTTGGATTGTCCAAAGACCCCCAAAATTCTGATAATCCTCTACTGAAGGTAGCTTAAAATTTCAAGCAATTCCTGTTTTGGATTCTATTGTTTAATATTATTGAAAACACAATTTATTGGGCATCGGTATTGCAAGCTTATCTCACAGAGCCATGATTTTATTCTAATTGGTTTCAAAAGTTATATCTCTTGGGCAATTTTGTTTCTAGACCTTGGATGAGTATTTTCTTTACTTTTGGCAACGTATATTTGATACCAGTTCTCCAATAATTTATGATCATTCCTATTATCTATTATATTATATGTTGTTTTCTTCAAATTGAAATTGAGCATATTAGATATACTAAGATGAATATTGTTGTAGACCATATCATCCTCAAAATTCAGGAATAGTATTAATATTGTATCTTACACGCTCCTTTTCTAAAACCTCTTTGGGCTTGAAGCATAGACAAAATATAATTCTACTATTATTGTTCTAAAATTAATTTTTAGTGAATACAACTGCAAGGATCAGATTTCTATTTTTGTCCAAACAGGCTAGCTCCAATACTATGTAATTGACCATATAATCCCAAAAGTTGAATCTATTATTAGAAGGCTTAAGTATGGCTTTATGTGTGAGTGTGTCTCTAATGAGAATGTTTCAGTCAACTCTGTATTATATAGGTTAGGCTAGAAATGATGATTTTTTGACCTTTATGTTCTATAAAGAGATAGATTTTTAGGCTATGTTCATATCCTGGGTCCTAAATTTCTAACATTATAGAAAATCAACACAAGAAAGTATCTTGATTTGACACTTTAATGGAGTCTTTTACCTCAAGGTTTCTGTAATTGGCAGGTGTACGAGCTCAGTTATGGTGTCTGCTTGCAGCTATATGAGAAAGAGCTTTGGACTGAAAACTCCTTCCTAAACATACATGGGTTTGTTTCCTTCTTCCAAATGTCAATCTTTCATTAAGTAGGAAGTGTTATTCCATTTAATGCCTGCCAAGAGTTGTAAATCAAAGTCTAATTACTGTTTTCTATATATCCAGGTTGGAAAGGGCTGGATTTAATGCTCGGCAATTGGCTGTTGCTTCAGTAAGTTTCCCTATAATTTTTTTAATTGGTATTATCACCCAATTGTGTTATTTCTTACAGTTGCCCATTGCTATTTTTAGTCATAGTATGTTCATTGGCTTCAGGGCCTTTATGGATGGCGGGATTTAGTTGCTCGCACAGTGGATGAGAGCACTGGCTATGTAATGCCAAATAAAACTCTTCTGGAAATTGGTAAATCAAATTTGTCTAAACAAGTATCATCCTTTGTACTAAGAAAGTGCTTCAGTTATATTATACATGTCAACTTATTTTGTTATATTTTTTCTGTGTAAAAGCTAAGCACTTGCCTGACACAATAAGCGAACTTAAAAGTTTGATAAATTCAAAGCACCCATATGTTGAGTGCAACTATGACAACATTGTCAAGACCATTATAACTTCTGGGCAAAATGCTCATGCCTTTGAAGCAGTTGCACAAGAATTCGAAAGGGGACATCTCACAGCTGTGAGTATCATTTAACTAATGAACTTTTGCCCTGAAAATATTGGAATTGCCAACACTATTTTCTTTTGCCTAGAAAAAGGGTACTCTTCAGCATCAAAATCAATTTGGACAACTTAAATTTGAAACAAATAGTCCTAGTTCAGAATTTCCTCAAGGCAGTCTCAATATTTCACAACAAAATAGGGGTGCTAATACTGGCATTTCCTCTGCCGCAAAGGTTTTAAAAACTCCTAATTTATTTGTTGTCTCAATATTTTGTCCTCTGAGAAGGAGCAACAGTTTAACATTTAGTTAACTCTATGGGTAGGGGGGTCATTGGGCATATACCGTAAGGAGCTAAAAAAGCCTACTAGTGCTTTACCTGCCTTTTTTTTTTTTTTTCTCACTTGCATTTTGTTTAATGGTTTTCAATGTAGTACAATGGAGTCATGCGATCTATGTAATTGATCCCAACTAGTGGGATAAAGGCTTTATTGTTGTTGTTGTTGTTGCATTTTACTTAATGAGGCCTCAGCTGTTTGAAGATTGGACTGACTTTCAAATTCTTGTTTTTGGTTGGTTGTGAATAGAAGCAAATAGTGGACTCCACTTGTGGGATGAAATTTGTTATTTTTCTTCTTGTTGTATGTCTGTGTCTATTTTCTAAGCTGCGTTTGGAATTTGATACCTTTTAACATTTGTTATTTTCTAGGGAAATGAAGAGATCAAGCTAGAGCAGACTGAAACTCACATGGCCCAAAAACATGAGAACGATCCAGGGAGTACGAGATGCAACGACCGAGAAAACACAAATCAGGTCAGAGAAAATGCGTCTTCCTCATCAGGGTGACTGACTAAGGCAGTTCCATCTACGGAGATGCAAGTTGCAATTTTGGGCTGATATATTGAAAACATAGATTTAGACTTTGTACAGGTGAATGGAAATGGCAGAAACTATGATCCAATCCAATTGAGCAAAAATGAAAATTATATAAAATACCTTACATGGGTCATTTTACATATCTTGTTTTTTCGACCAAATTCTACATACCTACCGAAATAAGAGTATTTTATTGAGGTATATATTCCAAGTTTTTCTTATAGCTATTGGATTTCATTGGACCGTTGAGATTTGGCAGGAGAGGGTATCATTGCGCAAAAAAAGTTATAATCCATTATTACAATGTTATTGTATTGCTCCTATCTTAACCAGTAAAATTGAAGCCGTTACATGAAAATTCTGTTTTTTCTTAAAATAAAAAGGTATAATAACATGAATAATAGCAACTGGTTGTTTCATTTTTGGGAAAATCCTACTAAGGGCCCAATATTGTCAAAAAATACGCAAAAAAAAAAGTCAGATGTTAGAAAAAGTCCTAGGGCTTTTTCTAATATTATTTCAGGAAACGTTGTACTGATATTGTTGTTAATGTATACTGATTTAGTTATTAATGTTGTACTGATTTAGTTGTTAACGTTTATGAAATAATATTAGAAAATTCGTTAGAGTATTTTTTAACATGTGACTTTTTTTAGGTCTTTTTTTATAATCTTTTGATTATTTGGACCTTGAGGGAGATTTTCCCTTTATTTTTTATATATAATAAATTATTTTTCACAAAATCATTACATCCTTTGAATCGGTTTTCCTACCCATCCCAAGGATGGGTAGGGGAACATTTTCCTATATGGATAGTCCAAATTTTTTTCTTAAAAAATAATTATTTTAATAGATAAAGAATTTAAAATAAAGATAATTTTCAATTAACATATTTTTAAAAAATGTTTTTTTATTATTTAGAAATTGACAGTTTAAAAAATTAAATCTGGACTGTCCGAATCAAATATATACAGTCACCTATACCTATTGGAAACTGGTTCCGAGGTTAATCCCACTCAGAATTTGTCGTTGCTTGACCCCTCGTTGGCTCAAATGGACTGTGTTTTTCGATTTTGTAAATAAACAGAAATGCCTCTCTGACATGAACAAACGTTTGCAAAACATTTGAGCAAGCAAGGTGGAAGAGGTCAATGATCAGCCTAAACCATTTATACAACGCATCAAGCATCGTACGCTCAATAGCCAGGCGACGAATGTGTTCACCGAGAGACAGATTGAAGAAGAAGAAAATATCACCAGTAGAGATTCAAAGTATCATTTGACCAGCTTGACTCTAACGATAAAGAAAAAGAGTAAAAAACATGCTGAGAGTAGAAAGAAAAGTGACGATGATCCATGACCTGAGAACTTAAAGGCTTTGTTAAACAGAGTATCTCCAGTCGCCACTTGAATGAATCAAGAAGAGAGGGTTGAGTGAAAACAGAGGAACGCATTGAGCAAGATTTACGCCGGCCTCTTAAGGGAGTGAAGAAACGAACTACCTGAAACACTGTAGGAGCTGACCAGGGTAGCAAGGTGGAAGAGGTCATAGATCGACACATAAGCGAGGGCGGCCAGAGGTTGTCGTCATGAACTATACCCCCATCAAATTGATCTAAACGGCAACCAGTTAATGTCTTAAAAGACGAGGAAATGAGCTTAGTTCGTTTAACCAAACGAGATCCCAAAGCGGTCCCCTTGAGAGAGGAAAATGATGTGGGCCCCACTATTCTAAAATTTGACCCCATTTTCTCCTTGGGTAAAGGAGCACAAATACACCTGTGCTTTTCCCCTAAAAGCACCTAGCACCATGTGCTTTTTGGAGGAGTAAAAATACACATAAGCTTTTAAAAATGGAGCAAATATACCAGTGCCATCAAATTAGGAAACATTGACCGTTAACTTTATTCAATTTGACCGAGAAAGTGTGATGTAGATTCGATGTGGGACGTATTGTCCTAGTTGGAAGAAAGAATTTTAAAAAAAAAATTCCTAACATCCATTCTTTAATATATTTTTTTAAACAAAGAAACAAAAATGCTCCACCCCCCCCCACCCTACCCAATCGATCGTGACCGCCAGCGTTCATTTTTCTTTGTGTCGTCGTCCCTTCCACCACAAACTCTCCCAGCCACCATCTCACCGTCGCATCCCTCGTCGTACCTCATCGCCTTCCTCCTTCAGACCAATGATGCCAAGTCGGTGGTGAAGACTGTTAGATCCCTTCCGATCTTTGTGCTTTCTTGGAAGAAATCTCACACTAACACAACTCAAAGCCACCATTGACGAAGCAAAACTCTTTGCCCCCTTCAAGCTCGTCCGATTTCTTGAATTCATGGGCAACTTCACTGCCAAAAGGGTGAGCTCCGATTTTTTGAATTTGGTATCTAATTGAAGGCTCAGATTCTAAGGGTGAGCTCTGGCGCCATCAGAGGTGAGGTTGAGGCGGTACACCGGCGCGTCTATGCAGGGGCCACGGCAACTGAAGATGTCGCGGTTGCCTTGCTCAAAGTAGTCGTGCGACGGGCCCAGACCCATGAGGCCCCATGACCTAAGATTTGGGACCGACATGGTGATTTTTGCATCGGTGCGTTTATTCTAGATTTTACCTGAAGCATCACCGATCGTCACGCTGATTTTGGCGTCAGTTTCGCCTTTCACGATCGAATGAGTCTTCACGTACGGGTATAAACGCAAATCCTCGTTCGATGAAATGTCCAAGTGAGATTGATTTACATTTAAACAATATTGCACGATCAAGTAGAGAAAAACACAATGGCGATCAAATCTTTCAATTTTAGAATTTTTGAAACTATCGAAGAGAGAGTAAACTTTATTAAGACTTCATCTCGGGTGGGTTTATTGATATGGGAGGATATATGCGGGCGGTTTTTGATTTTGTTTTTGTTGATCGAACATACTTGATGAATGCCGGCGAAGAAGGTAAGTGATGAAGATGACTGAGTTTCTCTGGGTTGAGGCCGTAGGATGATGGAGGTTACGTTATGCTGACATGGGCATGACCGTGGGCCCCACACAAAAAATTTGACGGACGTTAGGATTAGATAACGCTAGTGGTATTTTTGCTCCATTTTTAAAAACTTATGTGCATTTTTGCTCCTCCAAAAATCATATGGTCTTTGGCTCTTGGGGAAAAGTACATGTGTATTTTTTTGCTCCTTTACCCTTTTCTCCTCCCCTCATTTTCCCCCCTCCCTTCAATCCAAACTAACCTTAAGAAAAGAACGACTAAGGGCTCGTTTGGTTTAAAGAATTTGGGGGGAGGGAAAGGACTTTGAAGAGGAAAGGAACTTAAAGGAAGGGAAAGGAAAATTTGAAAAATGAGGGAAGATGGCTTGAGTTGTTTGGTAAGAAGAAAATGAATGGTGGGTAGTTGGTAAAGAGTTAGGAAATGTCTATTTTACCTTCAAAAGAAATTAATTCAAAATAAAAAAGAATTTTTTTTTTAAAAAAAAAAAATTCTTGTTAAGTTCGAACTTTTGGAAAAAAAAAAAAAATTCGCCAAATTCAAACTTTCCCGCCAAATTTGAACTTTCCCACCAAGTTCGAACTTCCCGCCAAAATTTGAATTTTAGGGGTAAATCTATCCAAAGAAGTGAATAGTGACGTGAGAACTTGAGATCCCACCAATTTTGGTGGGATCCAAAGTTCCTACATATGAGGAAGAGTGGTGGGCCAGGGAACTTGACGTACCAAACACGCGTTTTTAAGAAGGAACTACGTTAAATTCTCATTCTCCCTCCCAAATTCTCTGAACCAAACGGGCCCTAAGAGAAGTCTCACAATCGGGACATGAAATAGAGCAAGGCGAGTGAGGTGAGGGATCCGAATTATAAGCCACACCCAAAGGATCAGAGTCCAACATGATTGGGCTTGTATGTGGGAACCAAACCCGAAGGCCCACACCAGATCTGAAAGAGCAATAAGGTCCACAGAGGGAAATACGAGTGGACCTGGGGACCACAAATTGTTGACATGGCACCACAGAGAATTCCGACGTGGAACAATGATCGACATGCAAACCGACTTCGCCACAGCCAGGGCATAGGGAAAAGGCATGCTCGAGAACGAAAGAGAGCTGCACTGATTTGCCAGAAGGAAAGAGAGCTGCACTCGTGAAAGATCCGACAACCAAGACGAAGCAGCTCAAGTGACTTTGAATCGGAAACCACTATAACCTGTTTGCAACGACAAATCAACCAGGAGGAGAGAACCAAACTTCAAAGCAAGGAACTGAGCCACTTCAGAAGTGTAATAATCCATTGGGAGGCCAAAGATCTCTGAATCCAAGTCATAAAATGAGAAAACAAAAGGTTGAAAACAGAGAGATCAGATTCCCTGGGGTAAACCGCCAAAGTGAAACTTTGAAGAAGCCATGAGCCATAATCTAACATGAATCGAAAATCCTCAACATGAGAGAAGTGAAGAACAAAATATGGACCGTGATGTTGAGTAATAAAAACCTAACCATGAAGCTCCCAATGTAACGATATCAGAGACTGCAGCTTACGAACATGAATACTCCGAGAGGATAAAACCTTCGTAAAGAGAAAGTGAGATTGACAGTATTGGATTCGAGAAGCACCACATGCAGGAAGATGCCATGAACAAGAAGATGGCATGCATGCTGAAGAACCAACAAAGGAAGAAAGCACCGAAAAAGAACGCCAAAGAACCACCTAAAGCAGAAGAAGCAGAGATCAAACCAGGAATATGACATATGAACACAAGTAGTAGAAGCCATCGCCTTTAGAGAGAGAACCCCTCCTTAAAAACTATGAATCAACATTGTCAAAGAGTTCTCACAATAGTGTTGATACCGTTAAAGCATTCTGTTGTTGCACCACCCCCCCCCCCCCACGGCCCAAAAAAAAAAAAAAAAAAAAAAAAGCGTTCTGTTAAACCACATGTATTGTCACTCTTGCGTACACCTCCCACTTGTCCAAAACACTGCTAAGCAGCTTCTCCTTATTTCCTTGCTCTCCTTTATGCGTCTTTTACGTTTTACCTCGTTCATCCAGACTTGGTGGTTCATATTTACTGTTTTATGAAAATGTTGTTATTAGTATGATTTTACATGAACATATATAAATAAGATTTAACCGTTCAATTTTTATATGTAATGAACAAAAATTTACTTTGAATTTTTTTTAATAAAAATATTTTTATGAAACATTAAATCTAGATCATTAAATCTGAATCCAACGGTGATGTAAGGGTTAAAAAATAGTAAAGGAAGAAAATGTACCAGAGAGAAGCTTGTAAAACACACAAAATATCACAAATATAACATTAATGTGCCCAAAAAGGGTATTGGTTTGAATTGCCCACTAAGGGCAAATCAGCATATAACATTAATGTTCTCTGTTTATGTACTTTTATATTTTATCATTGGAATGGAATGACGATATAAGTGTGATAATTTCTTATTGATTCTGATGTTAATCTAGTACATATCAAATTAGGGGACTTGATTGGTTTATAAAATGAACACATTTCAATGAATGAAAACAAATTGCCTGAATTGATAACTAAATTCTTTTAAATATTTGTTTACAAAGAGAAGTCTCCAGAATGTGCCAAATATATATATATATATATATATATATAGAAAAACAGTTAAAAAATTATTGAGATGGACAAAAATTTAAGGAACAATTAGTTACAATAATTAAATTAAATGCATGAACTATTTATTCGTGACATTTAGTTCTAATTAAGTATTGAACACCCAACTCATGCATCCAACACTTTGAGGTATTTGCAATTAAATATTTACTCAATGTGAATCTTTTTTCTATAAGATTTAAAGTGCGTGTCAACATGTATATAAACGATTCATCACTTTTTTTTTTTTAATTCTTCATACCAGACTCTTATCCTTTTTATAAGTTCAGTTTGATTTTCTTTTTGTTATTATTATAAATGTACCTATAAAGTAATTTATGATAGTGTTACAATTTTGTCCTTATTAAAAGTAATAAAAAATGAATTAATTGATGTTAACTCCAGTGCCTCTTCACCTGTGAGAGACTTAATATGCATGTAGATAGGGTTTGCTCTATTGTGAACCAACAAAGACTGGAAAATATTATAATTGCTTAAACATAAAATTTCATATTTGAGTTCATGTTAAATTGTTAGATTTGTGCTCTAATATAATAACTATATTTTATAATGATATTATATATAATTTATTTGTGAATGTTCCATGTGCATATTCTATTCTCAATGGGAAATTGTTCATAAATAGTTAAATACCTGTTTAGAGAATTGATTATCCGATTGATGATGCTTGAAAGTTGAAAAATGTATGAAATTCATCAGAGCATTGTTATTTTTCTTATATATATATATAGCATATTGATACTCCTTGTATCCTTGATATAAGATATATCTAGGGAGTTGATATTAATCTTAAATATAATACAAAATTTTCATATTTGTCATCTTTTACTAATTTACCCTTATTGATGCTCCCTTAACAATAATTAAGGAAAAGAAAGAATTTAGAAATTGAAAAAGATGATTAACACATTTTAGAAAATATATATCATATTAAATTATTCAAATAAATTATTTAATCTAATTAAATTTCATAAATATATTTTATATTAACAACGCAAGGCAATGATTAATATTTAGACTAATAAATAATGACGAGCTATATAAAAAGAAAATAATGACGAGTTGACGAGCCCATTTATTTAGCGGGTCAAGCTTTCATCCACAGGAAAGTTTGGTAACGTCCGTTGCCTGTCCGTTGCTTTAAAACGACAGTGTTTTAATCTAAATGAGTGGGTTGAGATGCAAGTCACCCAACACAAGTGGGAAAAAAAAGTGAAAAGGAGCATTGATGAAGCGGACATGCATAACAAATATAAAACTGGGATTCATTGGCTTTGGATATTTTTGGCTAAAAAACATAAAACTGTATTTATTGCATAAATTCTTCCTTGGTCCTAATTATAGAAATATTTTGTAATGTAATTTATACTACAAAAATGTTCCTATAATTAAGACCGGAGATAGTAATAAATATTTTTTCAGTACCAATTAATACTCTAAAATATTTTTTTAATACTAGTCAGTATCTTAAAACATTTTTCAAGATCCTAAAATTAGTTTTCAAAATTATGAAGTATTTTTTTAGTACCAATCAACACCCGAAAATATTTTTTTAAGATCCTAAAATATTTTTTAAGATCATGAAGTATTTTTTCAGTAGTAGTCAGCATTCTAAAGTATTTTTTGAAGATCCTAAAATTATTTTTCAAGATCATGAGATATTTTCCGTGCTTGCTTAGTAGCAATTATGATCTTAAAAAATTATTTTAGGATTTTGAAAAATATTTTAGAGTGTTGACTAGTACTGAAAAAATACTTCATGATCTTGAAAAATATTTTAGAGTGGTGACTGATTTGAAAAAATACTTTATGATCTTGAAAAATTATTTTAGGATCTTGAAACATATTTTAAGATACTGATTGGTACTAAAAAAATACTATAATCTTGAAAACTAATTTTAGAATCTTGAAAAATGTTTTAGGGTACTGACTAGTATTGAAAAAATATTTATTATTTATCTAATAAATACAATTTTATATTTTTTAGCCAAAAATATCCAAAGCCAATGAATCCCAGTTTTATATTTGTTATGCATGTCCGCTTCATCAATGCTCCTTTTCGCTTTTTTCTTCTTTTTTTTCCCCACTTGTGTTGCATGACTTGCATCTCAACCCACTCATTTAGATTAAAACACTATTGTTTTAAAGCGTGAACACAGTGGATGTAATCGCTTGTGACGAGAAGCCAAACCCCGTTTTACAACGGATTTGGCTTATATCCTTTACACATACTGTTCGCTGTTGTCCGATGCTCTTTAAACGACATCGTTTTTTGTTTTTTCCCCCTCAAAACACACACACCTAGTTCCTTTTTAAAAAAAAAATTCAAGACACTGTCGGGTAGTAAAAAGATAATTTAGGATGCGGAATGGTACTAAAAAAATTCTTCATTATCTTAACAAATTATTTCAGGATCTTAAAAAAATATTTTAAGGTACTAGCCGGTACTAAAAGGATATCGACTGATATTGAAAAAATAATTCATAGTCTTAAAAAATTATTTAAGTATCTTGAAAAAAAAATCTTAAACTATATTTTTAGTAGCATTTTGTAACTGAAATATTTTTTTAAGATCCTAAAATAATTTTTTGAAACCATGAATTATTTTTCAGTACCAGTCAATATCCTTTTAGTACCAACCAGTACTCTAAAATATTTTTTCAAGATCCTGAAATAATTTTTTAAGATCATGAAAAAAAAAATTTAGTATCATTCAGTAGGTAGTGCCCTGATTTTTTATTTTTTTTTAAAGGAACCAGGTGTGTGTGTTTTCAAGAAAAAACAAAAAAACGGTGTGTTTGAGGAGCGGCGGACGTTATGTGCAAAAGATATAAGCCGAATCCTTTGACAAGTGCCCATCCCCATTTCCCACTAGAACCTTTCTACATTTACCCGCCATTATCTATATATTTAGTTTATTTTTTATGGGTTAAAATTAGTAGGTACCTGTTTTATTCAACTAACCGCTAATATATCACTCGCCAATAAATAGGATTATTATGCCAAACAAATAAGAGTAGTAGTCAATACAAAGAAGATGAATGGCTAAAAGTGTCATTATATTTAAAATCGATGAAGTTTTAGGAAGAATGATGCTATGTTTAACCGCCTTAGATTGGCTCCCAGCCTCCCACAGACAAATCTCCGTTATGAAATTTAAAAGGACTATGTCGCCCTTAAGTTACAACTCCCTATGACCAACCTCGCCTCAAGGACAAGAGTGCCTTTTTCAATTTCACTGTCCCTATTTGCAATTACCTCCCCTGCAAGGTCCTCACTCGTCATTCTCGCAGCAGAATGTGGTAGTAAATTTGGAAACATGTTAGAATAAATTTAGTTCGTATTTTCTTTAAAGATAAAATAAATAAAAATCAGGATTAATAAATGAATAGAAAATAAAAAGTAGAGGCCACTTGGCAACGTTAGGCCATGAACATAAGTTATAACACCTTCTGACACTTGCCGTTTGCCATGCAGAGTACACATAACCCACTGTTTCATTTATTCACTCTTTTTTTAAAAAAATAATAATAATTAACTAACTATAGTTCAGAAGCACCTTGATTTACCCGAAGCAATGTGGCTTAATTGGCTCGTAGCTAGCTTCCTTTAAGTACCTAATCAAGGGCTCGAACCCTAACGGCATTGACGGACCTTGGAAGATACAATGGGGGCCATGGCCCCCTAATTTTGAAGGACATGACCTGTACAAAGTTTCCTATTGGCTTTCTTGCCATACTTTGTGACGTGTGCACTAATGTTCTCTGGTAGCGTGGTCTTCATCCTTTTATAAGGCCCCTGAATCCAGCTGTGTTCTTCACTCTTTCTCTATATTTTCCAATTCTCTCACCCTCAAAGATTTTCTCCAGGGATTGGATTGTAAGTATCTGTGTCTGTCTCGGGTTTTGATATATATATTTTTCCCTTCCGGATTTTCAAAAAAGGGGGAAAAAAGTTCTGGTCTTTTATCTCGATTCTGATTTTATTTTTTTGGGTTTTGTGTTTTACGAACGGAAAAACGTAAAGGGTTTATTAGGAAGGAGAATCTTGGGGTAAACTAACATGGCAGACAACAACAACAATAATGAGGATACTAAGGAGTATAAGGTTTAAGGACAAAATTTTGGAGTTTTTGACACTTAGCTCTCATTTGATTCCTAAAGTTGCTTATAAAGCTTTCAACATTGATAATATTTATACTCTTATTACAAAATACTATCCTACTAATTTTACTTGATCAAGAGAAGATAATTTTAAAAATGTTATATAATTATAAAATTTTTATAATCATAAAATTTTAATTAGTTAATAAATATATATTTGGCCCCCAAGAAATTAATCCAAGGTCCGTCCCCGCCTAGCGGTGTGTATGAAGAAGATTATTTGGCCAATACCAATACCCCTTTGGGACTCCTACAGTACGAAAGAGGATTAGTCTCTACTGTCACGGGAGGATACCCCTTGATTTTTTTTTTTTTTTTTTTTTTAAAAAAAAGCACCTTGATTTGTTCTTTCCTTCTCCATTCTTTACCGAGAACCATCCAAGACGAGTGGCGTTTTGGCCGATTCATATTGACTCACCGATTTAACCCGGTTTCCATGCAATCTAGGTACGGGAGGCTAAAAAAGAAAAATATTGCTTTGCCCTTTATCTTTTCTTTTTGGGATTTCTTAGAACTCGCAATGTTGTGAACCTAACCATTATGCCGTACTGCCATTACCCAATGTCATATGGCCCCTGGTTTTAGCTCTGAATTGAATTTTCTTCTTCTTCTTCCTCTTCCTTCTCTCTCTTCTTCTATATAGACACATATCATCTTCCTTGACCTCCCTAGCATCCCCAGTAATCCATCTTGTCTTCGTACGGGCACTTCGTTTTCATCTTTCGACGCATTCGAATACCTCTCACCCTCTACAGTCAACTGCACTTAATTTCATTTGCACTCTTGATTAGGCCCATAATTTCTTCAAAGTCTGGATTTTGGTTGTGGAAGCAAAGATCTTGGTTATGTTTTCTTGAATATAATGTGTGGGTGAAAGGATAGAGGGCATCCGCATCAATTCAGGTCTTAAGACTGTGTTATCTGTGAAAATGGAGGCGGGTTTGGTGGAACAGGGAAGGGACAGACCAGTAGGGCATGTGAACAAGGTTGGTTATTTGAAGAGATTCATCGGTAAGAAGAGGAAACCTTATAAAAGGTGTTAAAAGTATAAGAGATAAGTTGATTAGTTAGTTAGAAATTTAAGGCCTAGTCTATATATAGAGGGTCTTAACTATTGAGATTAGTGTGTTGAGTATGGAGCTTTCACCATGTTAGAGAGAGGTTAATTTGAATCTCTCTCTAGGAAGGAGTTAACATGGTCTTTTTATAGGTTTTAGAGTTATCCATGAGATTTACTCATTATAAGAGCATAGTGCTCTTTTATAATAATACATGATTCTTTATCTTGATTCTTCTCCAATTATACTTGTAATATGGTATCAAAGCATCCAGGTTCTGCTAATTTTTCTATTCCTTGACGCATCGAGTGTCTCTTTGTGCAGTGCATTTTTCAAGAAAATATCATATATTCTAGGTAATATTCAAGCAATTGTCCCTAAATATAGCCCAAGAAGTTTGTTTAGATCCACCTTAGAATCAGGAATTGGCTTGGCGTTGGGTAAGGCCTCGTTGATCCAGGGAAGCACCCCCTGGACCCAATACGTAACTCCAAGATCCGGTGTTATTTCAAGATACAGGTGCGAAACATGGAGCACCACTTCACCCGACCTGAGACGCAGCATTGCGATACGGGACTACAGGCACTGCGATATGAGACTACAACAAGGATTTATCCATAATTCAAGATCCTAGCCAAAACCGTGAACCCCGCCTTTTGCAGCCATATTGTCCATAAGCACCGGTGAATTGAGCCGCCCACACCACCGCACGTTTCCGGAGTTTGGTAAGTATTTCACTTTGAAAATGATCTCCAAGGCGTTGATTCAGAAGAAATCAAAGGCGATGGACAACGATGAGGGCGGCGAGTGCAAGAGGGTGTCGTTTGAACAGCAGGTTGAGAGCAAGTTGTCGCCTCCTCGCCCGTCTTGCAATTCCGGTGACCACCACACCGCATCAGGCAAGATATGGAATCTAAGTGAACATATTCTTGAGTGTCTGAGATTGTTTTTTGGTATTCTGCTCTTGCTTGGCGATCAGATTGCCCAGAGTATATCGTCTTCCCTATCTGATTTGTATTTGTTCTATTTTTCGCCTTTGCCTATTTTCTCTAAATCTGAGATGGTACACTTGCCATGATGATTCTTGGTTCTGGGGGTCACGGAAGCAGATCCGGTCTTGTCAAAGAATAGTGAAATTGCCATCTCAAGATCGTGTAATATAGATTCCTCAGCAAATGACTGCTGGTTTATACCCTCATCTGTACTGCTTTGGTAAAAGGGCCCAAGAATTTGACTTTGCATTCTAGTAATCGTCATATGTTGAGTTGCATGGAACAAGGTTTGAAACTTCAATTCCTTGCGGCAATCCACCAGGTTTGAAACTTCTGTTGCTGTGATTACTAAAGCAGTTAAACTGCATGTCGAGTCCAAGGAGGGTAATGAACCATGATTTACCAATACGTGTTCACCAGAAGAATGTGATGGTTGTATTGGAGGAGTAAATTTTGTAACTTTGATACTTACTCTATCAACAATACTGCTGGAAAGAATGCTGAGGTCCATCAAGGAGTGTTTTGTTGTGTTGAAGCCTGGGGTGGTATTTTTTAAGGACTATGGTTTGTATGATATGACCATACTTCAATTTGAGCAAGCTAAGAGAGTATTAGAATCGCATAAGAAGCTTTCAGAGATCTATTTGTGGGTGTAGGCTTCACTGAAAAGCTTATTGTGGCCTCAAGAGTATTATGGTTTAAGTGTGATTATCAGTGCGATGTTGACAAGCAGAGCCATTTTCCGAAGAATGAAGAACTACACCATCTATGCAGTTTCTATATATAATAATCCGAGTTGTGTTGGGCTTTCTCTTGCATGCCCTTATCTAGAAATTTGATTTTGCACCTTTTATGTAAAAAAAAAAATATATATATTTTTTTAAAAAGTCTTTAGGTACGGAGAGGGTGCTTTCTTGTTAAAGATGTGAAAGAAGCTATAATTAAGGAGATACCCTCAGTTAAAGTTAAAGCCATGGAGTTGGATCTTAGTTCAATGACATTTGTCTAGAAATTTGCAAAAGAGTATAACTCCTCCAGTCTTCCATTGAACATCCTAGTAAACAATGCTGCTAATGAGGATGAGGAAATTGGAGTTGGACACTTATATAGACATGTGAGAGATACAACCAGCAATACACTTGCGACTGAGGTTTTTGATAAACTTTCAGCCTTCAAGTGTTTACATGCTAGATTAAGCTTGAGATGTTTTGTCCGTGGTCTTTTTATCAAAAGATTTACATCAATAAGCCTTGAGTTTACTTTACCATTGCTGATGTTGACACTACAAATGCTGCTTCTTTTTGACATGTTTGTAGTCTATACATTTCTTGGATATGGGTGTCAGTCAAACATGGAATTTGGTTAACAAGTCTTGGATAAGAATCTACAACGCACTAGAACGCCCTTGTTGACGATCCTTTACTCCGACAGCATCTAGGGTTCCTCGAACAATATGATATCTCACACCGGGTAAATCCTTAACCCTTCCCCCTCTTACTAAGACTACAGAATGTTCTTATAAATTATGGCCAATACTTGAAGATTATAGAACCTGATTACAGCGAGTACTGACTTTTATTAAGAAGTGATTGAGGCTGGAGTGCATTCAGAGAACATTTTGTGGGTTCACAAGGAAGTGTGGCACTGGAAAATGAGAACCAATGATTGCAGATGCTTATAGATTGAAGCCAGCAAATGGAAATGGAAGAAGATTGTGAGTTGAAGAAGTCTTTGTATTATTTTTCTTGATTGAAAACTGATCAATGTAATTCACTTTATCCCCTTATTTTTGTGTTGTTCAAGTTGAGCATCTTGTTAAGTAGTGTTCAACTTGAGGGGGCGTGTTAGAAGTAAAAGGGATTAGTTGATTAGTTAGTTAGAAAGCTAAGGTCTAGTTTATATAGAGGGTCTTAACTATTGAGATTAGTGTGTTGAGTATGAAGCTCTCACCATGTTGGAGAGAGGTTAATTTGAGTCTCTTTCTAAGAAGGAGTTAACATGGTTTTCTTCTAGGTTTTAGAGTTAACCATGAGGGTTACTCATTATAAGAGCATAGTGCTCTTTTGTAATAATACATGATTCTTCATCTTGATTCTTCTCCAATTATACTTGTTGACAGAAGGGTTAGGCGTAGTCCCACTGTTTCAAAGGCACATCAGGAGCTTTTTGTGTCATGTCGGGACACATTTAAAGGCCCCGGACCGTTCCTTCTTCCCAAGATGTTTAGAAACTATGCCACATTCTTGGTATATACACAACTGAACTCTTGATTTTACTTCTACTCTGATATGTTTGGATTAATGATAGTATAGACCATAGGAGGATTCTGATCTCTCCGTTGCATGTTATGCCTGCTGATCTGTTTCCTTTCGTCTTATCTTGGCCTTTCTATTTGTGTTCACTGTAATCAGATGTCGTGGAGCCAGAAGATTTTGGATTAAGTAGTGACTTGCATTTCTTCAAGCTTGGAAACATGTTCTGAGAGAATCCAAGGGTCACAGGGGCGGATCGAGAAAATTTATGATGGGTGGGCACCAATGGTACGAGGATTCGGGGTGCCCCGATTTTTTTTTTTTTTTTTTTTAAGGAAAGTTTTAAATGTATTAAAAAACAAAAGAATATAAAAAATAAAAGAAAAAAATATTTAAAAAAATATTCATGAAATTAAGTGAATACTGATAATGTAATAAGAGAATTTTACAAACCTGTCATTTAGAAAAACAAAGCTAAGTGCTGTTAGAAATGCAGCTATATAAATTATAATGAAGGATGGGCACTCAATAAGTTCAAATGCATATATTTGATGGGGAAGGGATATTGTCACTACCATTTTATGTCACTAGCTACCATTTCACTACCATTTTTTTTTTACTATTAGATATATTATTTGATCCAACTGTTATGATTTAACCTACTTAAAACCTTCTTTCCTCTCCACATTTCTCTCTCTTCTTCCGTTCTCTCGCTCCAGCCCCCAGCACATCGCCGCCAGGACACCATCGCCACCGTCTCACTCTCTCCCCTGCGCCCCTCTTCTTCACTCCACCGTCCCTCTTCAATTAATTTATGAGGAGATGTATTATTAAAACGGCAAGATCCATGTGTAGATAAATAACAACAAATTTTCAAACAAGAAACCATTTGCAGGCCGAAGAACAGTCACTATACCCATACATATAACTTGTGAAACACTTCCTTATAAGCGCCAGGCGAAACCTTGTTAAATTTGATTTTTTTGTGATATTTAATTTTTGCTCTCCAAGAAGATTTTATCCCAGAAGTTCTCCAAGAATTTTTCTCAGTACATGTAGTGAAGAAGAGGGGCGCAGAGGAGAGAGAGGGACGATGGCAATGGTGTCTTGGTGACGATGCACTGGGGGCTGAAGGGAAGAAGAGAGAGAAATTTGGAAAGAAAAAAGAAAGTTTTAGGTAGGTTAAATTAGAACTGTTGGATCAAATAATAGATCTAACGGTAAAAATGGTAGTGACAATATCCTTCCCCATATTTTAATAACAAAAGTATATTATAATAAAGATAATTATAATGTCATCCTTCTAGGCCTTATTTTTTAAAATTCCATAATAATTGTCTTATTATCAATACTTATTAAATACATCTTTTTCAATATAAACCACTAAACATCATTCAACCATTCAAATGCCCAAAAAAAAGTGTAGTTTTGATCATTAAAAATGGGCAATCATTCATTACCACAAAAAAATAAAAATAAATAAATCTCCACATCCCCAATTTAAAGGTGGGCACTTGCCCCCAATCATGTACCTGAGTCCCCTATGGTCACATACACAACCATTTACCAGTGCGAGAATTTCTGTGAGTCCCCGCAAGCTCTTGTGTATATATGTGTTTGTGTGATATACGTACATATATCAATATAATTATATTGTTCTTATCTTTTATATCTATAGCTCTGCATCTTCTTCCTACCAGCAACGGCGGTGATTCCCCTCCACAACCACCCGGGAGAGTGTTCGGCAAGCTTCTGCTTGGACAGATGCACATTAAATCCTAAAATTTGGTAGATCCTATTATTACTGAGACATCTGAGAATACGTCTCGACCATCTCAATGTGAGTATTAAAGTCTTTCTCTGAACATGGCGTTGTTGCATGTACTGGGTTTTTCTGGATCTGACATGTAATAACTGTTGGTTTGGTGTGTGCAGTGAAATTGGCCAAGTTAAGAACTGATAAGGTGTTCAATTCACCTTGTGATACTTCAGTGTTGTATCCGACCACAGGAGCCAACATACATGAATTCACAGCTATAACCCCATGTGCAGTGCTCGACGTGCTTGGCCCTCCTTATTCTAAACAAGATGGCCGAGACTGTTCCTACTACAGAGATCATCCCTACACTGCTTTTTCAAGTCAGTAATACTGTCGCATAGACTATGGTCTATATATTCTTTATTGATGAAATACATGTGTGTGTCTCTGATTGGAAGCCCTTTTTGTGTTGTAGATGGAGAGATTAACAGGGCGTGGGCGAAAGACGAAAATGGAAGGTTTGGGTGGTTGGAAGAGATTGAGAGGCCAGAGAATTCTCAGATGGACGGAATTGAACACTTAGGACCTCCAATTATAGAACCTGGTGGCTAGTTAGATCTCGTTTCAGAATCCTAATTGCTATAGAGAGAGTTTGAGTTCTGAGTTGAGCGAGATCTTCTTCATATGTACACTCGGCGATATGTATACTCAAGCTGAAATTGAGAGTGATATTTGTCTAATATAAATTTAACAATATTAACTACTGTACTAAAACCTATCGTTATATTACATTTTAAAGAAAAAAAACTACTAAGAAAATAACACAAGTCAAAAGCAGATAAATATAAAAAAAGGGGTAAATAAAAATTACGTTTGACTATAAAATATTTATTAATTGTGGTTTTTGAATGGCACCGAAAAAATATTGGACTACTAAGAAAATGTAGTCGAAATGAAATAAACCATTGAACTGAGAGCGCAAAGTTATAGATATAATTTTACATTTAAGAGGAAAAAATGATCTCTTATGTTCAAATTCAAAGCGAGTCAAAACTTCACATGGATTTCATTACCCACATGTCGTTTCATGCATGACACGTGACGTAAACGTATAAATACGGAGCTGGCCACTAGCAACCGTTTTTAGCTTCCATCCTTCCAGAGAGTCCCTGGAGTGATCCTAGTGCCGGGAGGTTAGAGCCCCATCAATCAACTTGAGCCTTGGTTGGCCCTAAAAGCGTCGACGAACTCAACGACCCAATTCAAGAATCAAGAATCAAGAATCAAGAAATCAAACAGAAATCCCAGCCAATGCTTTAAAATGCCGGTACTTCAGCACACACATGTGGCGGACTTGGACTTGGTTAATGTGAAGGACGAGGCTTCTGAGCGTTTCAACTAGCTTGTGGGAAAAAAGAGAAAAGGGGGAGTCTTGTGGAGTCAGGAAAAGAGGTAGAACTAGATTCAAGTTCAGCTTCGCTTGTTAAAATCGCCGCAGTGGACGGAAAAACGACCATGGCAAAAACGCTATTTCATGATCCAGATATTACGAGGCCCCAAGATAAGTATAGGATAGAACCTGATAATTCAAACCAACCTTTTAAGCATATCTGGCTGGAGACGGGGGATGATGGTCAGAAGGTTCACCCTTTGGTTAGTTTTCTGGTTTTCTTGTCAGGCTATCTTGTTTGCTTTCATTATGCCGGGTCATTTTGGCACGCACTAATCTTGGCATTATAGCATGAATTAAAGAGCTGCAGATCTATTGAATTCGATTGAAATTGTATTTTAATCTTGGCATTGTTGCATAATTATGTTATACCTCCTATATGTAGTGTAAATTTTGAGCATCTTGCTCATGTTTTATTGTTTGCGCTTATTTCTTTAAAAAAATATAATCCGCGTCTTCTTTTTTGTCTTCCTCCTCCTCTTCGATCTGTATTCTGTACTGAATGATACTCTATAATTTCAAGAGCAAACTCTCTGCCTTGGATTTTTTCAAAAGATTGTTGGGATGTTGGGCCAATAAAGCTTCCCTCGATTGATTGCACCCCTTTCAAGATAGTGGAGAAACTCGAGGATTTGAGCGAGCTGGCTGACAGGCTGAAAACTGTTCAAGAATTTGCGGTAAAACACGAGTGCTATTCATTCAAAGTTGACTAGAACTTTTCTTCATGACCTGACTGACTTTTTTGTCGTTCCTTTAAATATCTAGGTGGATCTCGAACATAATCATTATCGTTCTTTTCAAGGACTGACTTGCTTGATGCAAATCTCAACCAGGACTGAAGATTTTGTGATAGACACTCTGAAGCTGCACATTCATGTTGGGCCTTTTCTAGGGGAGCTTTTCAAAGATCCTACCAAGAGAAAGGTTTGGCTTTCATGGTTAATATTTTCGTGTTAATCATCAAATTTGCCTCACCCTGTTGACAGTGTTTATGGTTGATTAAGGTTATGCACGGAGCAGATGCAGATGTACGGTGGCTTCAAAGGGATTTTGACATTTACATTTGTAATCTGTTTGACACTGGCCAGGTTTGCTTTGAAAGCTCCAAATGTTCGATTTTGAGATTTATCCTGTGAATGGTTGTCAATTTTACAAACATTAATATGGCTGTGATGATGTTTAAGCTGAAGAAAAAGGATTTGATGACAAAATCAACTTTCAGTATTAAGTAACTTCTATCCATTTATGCTGGCAGTATCTCTGTGCATGCGTAGCATGTTCTTCAAAGAATATGCAGAACTAGTTTTTGGACAGTCTGATAACTTAATTATCTTCTTAGTCTTTTTATATAGAAGGAGCCTAATAGAATTCTTTGTTTAGCATTTAATGCATTTAGAACAAGCTGATGTTTTCAGCAATAATGGAACTAATGAAACGATACCTATGAAGCTCTGTTGCATTTGATTCTCCTTCACCTGCGCTCCTTAATTACGATCTCAGTTATTTTTAACTTTTTTAACCTTATTGTTATGCATGACTGTGTATTTTTATTCTCATAGACTTTTGTTGTTGTTGTCATCGTCTCAGGCCTCAAGGGTATTAAAATTGGACAGATATAGTTTGGGGTATCTTCTACATCACTACTGTGGGGTTACTGCAAACAACCAGTAAATATGCCTTTTCCTTTTATAGCTTTTCTGGAAAACAATGTCTTTTGATTGTCTTTACTCAGATGCATTTTTATTCCTTTTCCATCTCACCTACATTCTTTCATATTGACTGGTCAACTCTTTGCAGTTACCAAATTGCAGATTGGAGACAACGTCCTCTTCCTGATGAGATGCTTAGGTGCTATTATGTTTCTGACTTCTGAAATATGATTATTTCTCGATTCTTCTTGTCCTTGTTTTCCCTTAGTTTGTTATTCATTTTCTTCTTTCTTTTTCCAATTATTTTCTCTCGTTCTGGCTTTTATATTTATACTTAGGTCTCCAAAAATAGTTAAACGGATAGTTTAGGCGTTTGAGGACATAAAGGTCAGAATATGGTTACTCTGGTTTGCATAGGTTGTCATTGTCACTATTATCTAGTGGTGCCGGCCTGAAATGAATGGAAAACAGAAAATTTTGGTCCTTATTTGAAACAGTACTAATCACATTTCTTTGACATAGTCATATATAGCCTTTATTCTGTTGTCAGTGCACCCTCAGGATGTTCAAGCAATCTTGTTACTTAAGCTTGATCAAAATGCTAACGGCATCTTACGATGGCTTCTTTGTTGAATAGAACAGTAGCTGCAGCCTAAGCAAACCAGTTCCATGCATTGCTGATTTCAACTGTACAATTTGTCTATTAATATGTAAATCTCCCCCCACCAACCGAGAAGAAGACCATTTGTCTCTACTAAATTTGTTTCTTATGTCTGATTCTAAGACTGCTATTATTGTTTGATAATCACTACCATCTAATGAAGTGACATTATGATGACAGATATGCCAGAGAAGCTACCCACTATCTGCTGTGTATATATGATTTAATGAAAAAGCAGTTATTTGGATTGTCCAAAGACCCTCAAAATTCTGATAATCCTCTACTGAAGGTAACTTAAAATTTCAAGTAATTCCTGCTTTGGATTCTATTGCTTAATATTATTGAAAACATAGTTTATTGGTCATCGGTATTTCGAGCTTCTCACAGAACCAGGATTTTATTCTAATTGGTTTCAAAAGTTATATCTCTTGGGCAATTTTGTTTCTAGACCTTGGATGAGTATTTTTTTTACCTCTGGCAATGTACATTTGGTGCCAATTTTCCAATAATTTATGATCATTCCTATTATCTATTATGTTATATGCTAGTTTTCCTTCAAATTGAGACTGAGCATGTTAGATATACTAAGATGAATATTGTTGTAGACCATATCATCCTCAAAATTCAGGAATAGTATTAATATTGTATCTTACACGCTCCTTTTCTAAAACCTCTTTGGGCTTGAAGCATAGACAAAATATAATTCCACTATTATTGTTCTAAAATTAATTTTAAGTGAATACAACTGCAAGGATCAGATTTCTATTTTTGTCCAAGAGGCTGGCTCCAATACTATGTAATTGACCATATAATCCCAAAAGCTGAAGCTATTATTAGAAGGCTTAAGTATGGCTTTAAGTGTGTGAGTGTGTCTCTAATAAGTATGTTTCAGTCAACTCCGTATTACATAGGTTAAGCTAGAAAGGATGATTGTTTGACCTTTATGTTCTATAAAGAGATAGATTTTTAGGCTATGTTCATATCCTGGGTCCTAAATTTTTAACATGATAGAAAATCAACACAAGAAAGTATCTTGATTTGACACTTTAATGGAGTCTTTTACCTCAAGGTTTTTTTTGTAATTGGCAGGTGTACGAGCTTAGTTATGGTGTCTGCTTGCAGCTATATGAGAAAGAGCTTTGGACTGAAAACTCCTTCCTAAACATACATGGGTTTGTTTCCTTCTTCCAAATGTCAATCTTTCATTATAAGTTTTATCCACTTTCAATATTTACTTCTTTTATGCCTTTCTTTTTGGAAAATTTAATGTTGTTCTGTATTTTTTTCCATTTAATGCCTGCCAAGAGTTGTAAATCAAAGTCTAATTACTGTTTTCTATATATCCAGGTTGGAAAGGGCTGGTTTTAATGGTCGGCAATTGGCTGTTGCTTCAGTAAGTTTCCCTATAATTTTTTTAATTGGTATTATCACCCAATTGTGTTATTTCTTACAGTTGGCCATTGCTATTTTTAGTCATAGTATGTTCATTGGCTTCAGGGCCTTTATGGATGGCGGGATTTAGTTGCTCGCACAGTGGATGAGAGCACTGGCTATGTAATGCCAAATAAAACTCTTCTGGAAATTGGTAGATCAAATTTGTTTAAACAAGTATCATCCTTTGTACTAAGAAAGTGCTTCAGTTATATTCTACAAGCCAACTTATTTTGTTATTTTTTTTTCTCTGTAAAAGCTAAGCACTTGCCTGACACAATAAGCGAACTTAAAAGTTTGATAAAGTTAAAGCACCCATATGTTGAGTGCAACTATGACAACATTGTCAAGACCATTATAACTTCTGGGCAAAATGCTCATGCCTTTGAAGCAGTTGCACAAGAATTGGAAAGTGGACGTGTCACAGCTGTGAGTATCATTTAACTAATGAACTTTTGCCCTAAAAATATTGGAATTGCCAACATCATTTTCTTTTGCCTAGAAAAAGGGTACTCTTTAGCATCAAAATCAATCTGGACAACTTAAATTTGAATCAAATAGTCCTACTTCAGAATTTCCTCAAGGCAGTCTCAATATTTCACAACAAAACAGAGGAGCTAATACTGGCATTTCCTCTACTGCAAAAGTTTTAAAAACTCCTAATTTATTTGTTGTCTCAATATTTTGTCCTCGAGAAGGAGCAACAATTTAACATTTAGTTAACTGATGGGTAAGGGGGTCATTGGGCCTATACTGTAAGGAGCTAAAAAAGCCTACTAGTGCTTTACCTGCCTTTTTTTTTTTTTTCTTACTTGCATTTTGTTTGATGGTTTTCAATGTAGTACAATGGAGTCATGCGATCTATGTAATTGATCCCAACTAGTGGGATAAAGGCTTTATTGTTGTTGTTGTTGCATTTTGCTTAATGAGGCCTCAGCTGTTTGAAGATTAGACTGACTTTCAAATTCTTGTTTTTGGTTGGTTGTGAATAGAAGCAAATAGTGGACTCCACTTGTGGGATGAAATTTGTTATTTTTCTTCTTGTTGTATATCTCGTGTCTATTTTCTAAGCTCGTTTGGAATTTGATACCTTTTAACATTTGTTATTTTCTAGGGAAATGAAGAGATCAAGCTAGAGCAGATCAAACTCACATGGCCCAAAAACATGAGAACGATCCGGGAGTACGAGATGCAACGACCGAGAAAACACAGATCAGGTCAGAGAAAATGCGTCTTCCTCATCAGGGAGACTGACTAAGGGAGTTCCATCTACGGAGATGCAAGTTGCAATTTTGGGCTGATATATTGAAAACATAGATTTAGACTTTGTACATGTGAATGGAAATGGCAGAAACTATGATCCAATCCAATTGAGCAAAAAAGAAAATTATATAAAATACCTTACATGGGTCATTTTACTAGTGTTGCATGAATAACATACCAATTTGATATTAGTGTTGCATGAATAACATACCCAAGTGTTCAGATCAACCCGATCCATGTTCTCCTCTCTGTTACTATAAGATTTTTCCTTTTTTTTTTTAATTGAGAGAGAGGACACGATCATCATAACGGAAAATAAAATACTAGTTAGCTGACTCGAAGCATACCAGAAATGAGAGTATTTTATTGAGGTATATATTCCAAGTTTTTCTTTGGACCATTGAGATTTGGCGGGAGAGGGTATCATTGCGCAAAAAAAGTATAATCCGTTATTACATTGTTATTATATTGCTTCTATCTTAACCAGTATAATTGAAGCCGTTACATGAAAATTCTGATTTTTCTTAAAATAAAAAGGTATAATTACATGAATAATAGCAACTGGTTGTTTTATTTTTGGGAAAATCCTACTAAGGGCCCAATATTGTCAAAAAATGTGTAAAAAAAAGTCAGATGTTAGAAAAGGTCCTAGGATTTTTTCTAGTATTATTTTAGGAAACGTTGTACTAATATTGTTGTTAATATATACTGATTTAGTTGTTAACGTTTATTGTTAAATAATAAAATAATATTAAAAAGACCCTAGAGTATCTTTTAACATGTGACTTGTTTTAGGTCTTTTTTTATAATCTTTTGATTATTTGGGCATTGAGGGAGATTTTCCCTTTATTTTTTATATATAATAAATTATTTTTCACAAAATCATTACATTGGGATGGGTAGGAAAACCTCTTCCCATCCTGACCGATCCAAATTTTTTTGTTAAAAAATAATTATTTTAATAAGTAGAGAATTTAAAATAAAAATAATTTTTCAACTAACATTTTTTAAAATGATTTTTTTTAAAAATGATTTTAAATCTACACTATCCAAATCAAATCTCGGAGAAATATTAAAGATAAAAAATCCACTTACATCTTTTGGAACTATCCAAATCAAATCCCGGCCGAACAATTTTTCTAATTTTCGTTTTTATTTTTTTTATATGAAAAAATCATTTTTTGGAAAACCGTTAGTTCGGAGTTAGAGCTCTCCCTACCTATTAAAACTGTATTTTTTATAAAAAAAAAAAAAAACCAACCAAATCTATAGGACGGCTGGGAGCTCTCCATATGGATGAGCTCCTCCTCCTCGTCCAAAAGGCGAGCAGTTAAAGTGGATCCATTGGAAACTGGTTCCGAGATTAATCCCACTCAGAATTTGTCGTTGCTTGACCCCTCGTTGGCTCAAATGGACTGTGTTTTTCAATTTTGTAAATAAATGGAAATGCCTCTCTGACATGAACAAACATTTGCAAAGCAAGGGATCTTATCTCAACTACTCCCCGAAAAATAAAAGGACCTTATCTTACTCTGTCCTGGAAAATTGAAGGAAGGGCAGCACAGGACATCTCATTCTTTTTGTACTATAACAATTCCCACTATTTTTCTTGTTGTAAAAAAATCCACTCTTCATTTAAAGACTGATGAAAGACTCCATCGATCACAGATAAGGACGATGAGTTCGCCAAGCCCCAAACGGAGAGATGGAAGAGAATGAGGACCGAGGTGATGCATGCACAAAGTAAACCAAAAGAGAAGCCATACTATTACATAACGAGAGTAAATGAGCAGCCTAAACAGCCAAAACCCAACCACGGCACTGCCCAATCCAAAATTGGGGAGAGAATTAGAGTTCATGCAACCACCTTACAAAACTTTTTGGCAGAAGCTTCGCAAGATCCCAAATCAGTGGCTTGAAGCACACAATGAGGGCCACTACTGTTAGGAAGAGGAGACCTGCGAGTCTGCGACGGCGCTGGCGTCCACCACAAATAGTATAAGCAGGCTCAGAAGAGGTGACACGACGGTGGTTGGGAGAGCCAGACTCCAAAGGACGCAAGCTCGTGAGCAAACTCCAAAGCTTCTTCGCCCGTCAGAGCCTCAATTCACATATATGTAGAGTTTACGCGGTTGTGAATTATCACAGATCGGTCAAGCTCATAAGAATATGAAACACGCAAATGAGGGGTGAGAGCTCTAAAATGCTTAATGAACAACACTGGTGGAAGCACAACAGAGAAGCCTTCACGCATGAGAAGTTCCCACGGTGGCTCCTGGAATCCATGAAGTCGCATGGGGCTATAGATCAGCCTAAACCATTTATACTACGCATCAAGCATCGTACGCGCTCCATAGCCAGGCGAGGAATGTGTTCGCCGAGAGACAGATTGATGAAGAAGAAAATATCACCAGTAGAGATTCAAAGTATCATTTGACCAGCTTGACTCGAACAACAAAGAAAAGGAGTAAAAAACATGCTCAGCGTAGAAAGAAAAGTGACGATGATCCATGACCTGAAAACTTAAAGGCTTTGTTAAACAGAGTATCTCCAGTAGCCACTTGAATGAATCAAGAAGAGAGGGTTGAGTGAAAACAGAGGAACGCATTAAGCAAGATAAACCCCCATCAAATCGAATAATGAAAAAATGAATTAATTGATGGTGAAAAGAGAAAAAAAGGTGGGAAAGAGAGTTGAGAATATAATTCATAAATGAAAGTAAAACTGAGAAAATATCTCAATCTATAACATATTTAATGAATTATAACTTTTTTGGTATGTGAAAATTAGATAAAAATAAAATTGACTTATAAAAAAATGAAAGTGGTAATGAGATTTATATTCATTAGGTGCATCCAACACCCTAAAATATTTTATAGTATATCTAATATCTAAAATATTTTTTAAGTATATCTAATACTTTAAAGTATTGTTTGATATATTCAACACCCTGTGAAAAATCATTGGTAAACGTTAGTGCCTCTTCACATGTGAGAGCCTTTTTTTTTTATATATACTAAAATTTTAGGAAAGAGGTTAGGCTCACCCACGCTTTAGGGCCCAGGGAGCCCGTCCATAGGGCATCTTGTAGAGTACACATGCCTCCACCTCTACCGGATTTCCACTACTTCCTAGACCCCTATGATCTCTCCCAAGCCGCACACTAACGCAGGGATCAAACCTCATCCCTTAAGGTGAGAAAGTCCGACCCCCACGTCAGTTGAACCCAAGGACGAGGGGTATATGTGAGAGCCTTAATAATAGGGGTGTTCATGATGCTCAACCGCCCTGTTTGCCCGCCCACGCCCAACGAAAAATCGCCCTACCCAAAGACTTAGAAAAGCAAAAAACAAAATTGGGCACAACCCTGGCCGGGCATTTTGCAAAGTGTGGTCAAGTAATCGGGGACGGTATACTTGCTATGCCCATTTGGCCCCGCCCGATAGTGTATATAATATTTCTTATTTCTTATTTTTTAATAGAATAAAAAAGTATTTTATATTTTATATTTTTTTATAAAATAGTATTATATATTTTTTACAAATTATATAACTTATAATATATAAAAAATCCTCATTTCTTCAACTCTTCTCATTTCTACAACTGAGTTTGAGATACTATCTTGGTGGGAAGCTAATTTTGAAAAATATAGAATTCTCTCCCACGTGGCACGAGATGTATTGGCTATGCCGGTTTCCACAGTAGCTTCTGAGTCTGCCTTTAGTACAGGAGGACGTGTGGTTGATCATTATAGGAGCTCTCTATCTCCTAAAATGACAATCACTCATTTGTAGCCAAAATTGGCTACAATAATCCGGATCTATCTCCTCGAATTTGTTGATAAGCTTCGTGAGTTCGATAATTTTGATGAGACGGAAAATGACATTCCGCTTGCAAGTAAGCTTTAATTCTAACTCTATAAAATTCTTGAACACATATTACTTAGATGCTTGAACACATATATTTGATATATACACACCGAACAAATATATTACTTCTTATTTTGTAATGTAATTGATGTTTTATTTTCTTCTTAGATGCTTTAGCATGGAGAGGGGGATGTAATGGTTACGGTTGTCGGTTGGCTAGTGGTGGATGAAGTAGGCAATTTGCAACCTTTAAAGTTAAAACTAAGGCTTAGAGCCTACAATTAATTGTTACTTTCACATGTAAATGATGTAATAAACTAATAATATGCTTTCTTTGTTGCTTTCTTATAGGTGATTCCATATGCTTCATCCTTTTGACAATTTGGAGCCTTGATGCAAACTCTATGAGTATTGGATGTCTACAAGGCTTTAATTTCAATTTTTTGATGTCTTGTATTTAATGAATTATGGATGTTATTTAATATTTCAGTTGTGGATATTTGACTATTTGTTATTTTCTTAAGATATATTATTTTCTTTTTAATTTTAAGACTTAAGTTGTAGACTTATATCTGAATATTTTGAAGTGTAGAATTATGGATTTCATTTGAAGTTTGCAATATTGTTTATTAGGTATGACTAAAGCTATTTTTTTCACATAGGGTGTCGCAAGCTAAGGTTATAGGATATCGCCACTTGGGCATGGAAGGGCCGCCCAGCCCAGCCCATTATTGCCCTGTCCACAAATGTTAGGGCTTCTATCGAATCGTCGCATTTCTTTGCGCATGATTTCTCGAGCAAGAGTCTCGCCTCCCTGCCATTTATGAACACCCCTACTTAATATGCAAGTAGGTGGAGTTTGCTCTATTGTAAACCAACAAAGACTAGTCGAGCTCATGAGTATAAGGCCCTTTGGTATGAAGAAGATTGAGAAGGGAAAGGAAGATAAGGGAAAATTTTGAGGGATGAGAGAAAATGACTTGAGGGAAGATTAGTTATTTGACGAAAGAAAATGAAGGGGTAGTGGTTGGTAAAAAAAATCAGAAAATACATATTTTACCCTCAAAAGTAATTAATTCAAAATAAAAAAAATTTTTTTTTTGCAAATATATTTTTTTTTAAAAAAAAAATCCTTGTATCAAGTTCAAATTTATCTAAAATATTCTCCCACCAAATTCGAATTTGTCTATAAAAATTCCCGCCAAATTTGAATTTACTAAAATATCCTCCTTCCAAATTCAAATTTATCGTGTAAGTTCGAACTTATCTCATAAATTTGAATTTAATCCTATTTTCTTTTCATTTTAGAAAAAAATATTTTATGAGAGGTAAATATGTCAAAAGTGTCATTTTTCACGTGAGAACTTAAGATCCCACCAATTTTGGTGGAGTCTTATCTTCCCACATATAAGGGAAGATGGGTGGACCCGAAACTTAAGTTTTTGGAAGATTTGACACAAAAAGCGTATCAAACAAGGAAATTTGATAATCTTCCTTTCTCTTCCAACCAAATCCGTTTATCAAACAGGGCTTAAGAGATATGCTGATGAGGTGCAAGAGCTCGATGAAAGAGATAGGTGGATAAAATCGACTCAAAACTACTCCCCCATTCTAAATATAAAACCTGTTTTGGGTTAGCGGTGGGAGTGGTGACTTATTTTCTATTTAACTTTTGTAAAAGTCCAATGAGGAAACAAGTCAAGTTGTAAATATAATTTGTATTTGGATTGACAGTGACATAAATGGTTTTTTTTCAAACTGAAAATTATTTGGATTATTATTTGAAAAGTTAGTTAAGACTAAAAAAAAAACATGAATCTTATTGATACTACATATATATTAGTTGTATATATTGTGATATTTGAAGATAAAAATTTAAATTATTACTCCCTCTGGTCCTAAATATAAGATAAAGTTGATTTTTTTAGAGAGATTAAGAAAGCTAATTCAAATTATTTTATATTATTTTTTCTCAAACTAGTAGTTTGACTAGTTAAATTATTTTTTATTTTTATATTTTGCCACATTTCCATATTCTCGTAGAAGAGGACAAAAACTCTAAACTGAACAACGCTACTAGAACTTAGTCTCTACCAACGCTCGCACGCTGGCTTTCACAAACAAGTAGCTTTTTTTTTTTATAAAAGATGGCGAAACTCCTAAATTACAAGTACGAAAATTAAACACAAGGGGAAATTAATCCCATACACTTTTGGGCAACCCAAGATCTCAAATGAGCGGGCATTGGTCTAAAATTGAAGAATCGTAGAGCCCCATTTTAGCCAAAGCATCGGCCACACGGTTACAAGAACGTGGAACGAACTCACTCTAACCCGCCAATCCCTATCAAGAAGCTCTCTAATAGCTAACACGTAGAACTTACGAAACATTACTTCTATCAGCAATCCAAGCCGTGACAACCTCAGCATCGAATTCCAAAATTACTCTCTTCAGCCCTAACTCCCATGCCAGCTTGAGACCATCAGCAACAGTCCACTCTTCCGTTGTGTGGGCCGACAAGGCCCCATTTCCTTGTAAAGCCGCCCACCCGGTTGCCCGATCCATTCCTCACAATTCCTCCACACCCCGCCTCCCGGATACTTGATTCATTGCCCCATCGACGTTGATTTTAGACCAACCATGAGGTGGTCTTTTCCAGCCATCTCTACTACCTTCCCCCAGATCCCCCAGCATTTCTTCATCTTCTTTAATGGCTACAAATCTCGGCCAAATATTCAAAACCACAGCAGCAGGATCTGTCGGCCAAACAAACCCCTCCTCAAAAACCGAGCGATTCCTCCACTCTCAGATCTTTCAAATACTGACCCCAAAAAGTAAGCTCCACCATCTCCCTATGCATTTTCCTAATGAATTATGCAAATTAAAATTAAGCCAATCCTTCAAAGAGCACCCAAAGAATCGGTGAGCATACCTTTGTTGCAAGAGTTGAACCCACATCCTCTTAATATAATTACAGTCCCTTAAAAGAGCATCTTCAATTTCACAGCTACAATGGGGACATAGAGGTGAAGCCTGGGACCAAGCACTACGCCATAGATTAGTGGGGAGTTTGTTCAAAGAGACTCTCCACATAAAAACTCTAATTCTTTCCGCTCCTCTCCATTTCCATATAGACTTGTAGAGTTTATCTCTTAGCTAAGGTTGATTTGGTTCAACTTGTTCATAAGCAGACCTGATGGAGAATCTGCCATCCCCAGAAAAACCCCAAACCATTAGATCTTCAAGCAAAGATCGGATCTCGGGTGGTAAAACCGGTGCAATAATCCTAATACCTGCAGTCCCTACTATTTGTTCCAATTTTTCAACATCCCAATTTCTGTTGTTAGTCCAGTCCGCCACCATGAAAAGCTCCTCTTCGGTCGATAAGGGTCTTAAACAATAATTTTTTAGTTTAATCCCCTCACCCACCCAGCAGTCATCGAAAAAGTTAACCATCTTGCCATTGCGAATTTGCCATTGCTCACCTTTGTCAACAATATCTTTATGAGCACATATGAACCTCCAGACTTTAGAATCTCCAGAGCGGTAAGAAAGAAGATTATCTTCATCTCTACACATGTATCTATGATGGAGAATTTCAGCCCATAAGCCTTTTGCACCGAGAATTAGATTCCATGCCAACTTAGCTCCAAAGGCCTTGTTAACCGACGAAAGGATCCTAACTCCAAGCCCACCATACTCTTTCGGTTTAGTTATCATGCTCCAGCCAACTGTGTGAAACCCTCTCGTCCCCTCATTATGTCCCCAAATGAAGTTTCTTTGTAGTCTCTCCACTTCTGAACACACTTTCTGAGGAATTCTTGTCACTTGCATGAGATACATGGGAATGGTGCTGATTACAGATTTTGTTAAGGTAATCCTTCCGGCGATGGACAGACTATTAGCTTTCCAGCTATTTAATTTAGATCTGACTCTATCGATAATATATTGAAAATCCTCGCTTCTTCTTCTATTCCGCGTAACAAGTAGCTTTTTTTGTTCAAGCTTATTGAAACATAAGTCAACCCAAACAAGTTATGTTGGGCCTTTTTTTTCCAACTTTCTTTTAAAAGCCATTGACATTTTTTACGCCTTAACGCTCGGGTGACCCAGCTCAAATGGAGTGAAAGTATAGAGTATAAATTATATTATAAATTTCGCCATATATTTAGAACCGGATGTAATATGATAATTGCTTAAATATAAAATTTCATATTTGAGTTCATGTTAAATTGGTAACGTAAAGAATGCCTAAAAATGGATTAGCTCGGTTTTTAATTTCATTATTAAACACTAGCCAAACAAGCATGATATTAAGCCCCAGGTCTTGTCACTTGGTCATATTAGTGAATTTGGTTAAGGTATTATACAGATCAACCTGCTTTGATTTTATATTAAATCACAGGTATTGTCACTTGATGATTAGATTTGTGCTCTAATAAATATATTTTAATATGATATTATATATAATTTATTTGTGAATGTTCCAAGTGCATATTCTATTCTTAGAGAATTAATTATCCGATGATGCTAGAAAGTTGAAAAATGTATGAAATTCATCATAGTATTGTTATTTTTCTTATACAAAAACATATAAAATTAGATTCCGTGATCACTGGGTAATTAAATCTTTAAACATTATTGGCCAAAAAAAAATCTCTAAACATGTGCTTACGAACCATTTTTCAAAAATTCTTTTATTATACAAAACGTAACCAAGACTTGTAATTGTAACTATTGTGGTGCGAGTAGCTTGTTTTCCCACTAATCAATTCATTTTATCGAAGATCTTAAAAGGCAGGGAATATATATATATATATATATATAATATAGAAATATTTAGAGGGTTGATCTTAATCGTAAATATAAGAAATGTTTTTCATATTTATTAATATTTTCTTAATTTACACATAACAAAGAGAAAAATTTAGAAATTTAGAAAAGATATTTTAAATAATACATATCATATTAATTAATTTAAAATAAATTTTGTAATCTAATTAAATTGAATAAATATATTTTATATTAAAAATAAAACTATTAATATTAGATTAATAAATAATGACGAGCTATGTGTCTGGGCAAAAAAATGATGAGTTGACGAGCCCATTTGTTTAGCGGGTCAAGTTTTCATCCACAGAAAAGTTTGGTCCAATGTACCGCCTACAGCGTGTATCCTCCAATGCCAAGCGCTTGCTTTCCACGTGTTTGACAACTGCCCATCCCCTTTTCCCACTAAGATCCTCTCTACATTTACCCGCCATTATCTATATATATATATATATTTATTTATTTATTTTTATTTTTTTTTTTTTGGGGGGTTAAAATTAGTAGGTACTACCTGTTTTATTCAACCAACCCCAAAATATCACTCTCCAATTAATAGGATTACCATGCCAAACAAATACCTAGTAGTCAATACAAAGAAGATGAATGGCTAAAAGTGTCATTATATTTTAGGGAGAATGACACTATGTTTACAGCCATAAATTGTCTCCCACAGACGAAGCTCCGTTATGAAACTTAAAAAGACTATGTCACCCTCAAGTTACAACTCCCAATGACCACCCTCGCCTCAAGGGCAACATTGCCTTTTTCAATTTCACTGTCCTATTTGCAATTATTACCTCCCAAGGTCAAGGTCCTTACTCGTCATTCTCTCAGCAGAATGTGGTGGTAAATTTAAAATTATTTTTGGAAAAATAAAAAAAGATCTGGACATGTTAGAATAAGAATGTGGTGGTAAATTTGGAAACATGTTAGAATAAATTTAGCTCGCATCTCTTTAAAGATAAAATAAATAACAATCAGGATTAATAAATGAATAGAAAATAAAATGTAGAGGCCACTTGGCACCGTTAGGCCATGAAAATAAGTTATAACACCCAGAAAACACTGACACTTGCCGTTTGCCATGCAGAGAACACATAACCCACTGTTTCATTTATTCATGCTTTTTTAAAAAAAATTAATTAATTAACTATATAGTTCAGAGGCACCTTGATTTGCTCTTTCCTTCATCACTGCAGAACCATCCAAGCCGAGTGGCGTTTTGCCGCTTCATCATTGACTCACCGATTTAACCCGCAAAACAGGGGTCGCTTTAACCGCCAGTTTCCATGCAATCTAGGTACGGGAGGCTGAAAAAAAAAAAAAAAAATACTGCTTTTCCCTTTTTCTTTTCTTTTTGGGATTTCTTAGAACTGGCAACGTTGTCAACCTAACCAAGTAACCATTATGCCATTATTATCCAATGTCATGTGGCCCCTGGTTTTAGCTCTGAATTGAATTTTTTCTTCTTCTTCCTCCTTCCTTCTCTCTCTTCTTTCTATATAGACACATATCATCTTCCTTAACTTCCCTATCATGCCCAGTAATCCATCTTGTCTTCGTACGGGCACTTTACTTCGTTTTCAGCTTTCTACGCATACGAATACCTCTCACCCTCTACAGTCAACTGCACTTAATTTGATTCGCACTCTTGATTAGGCCCATAATTTCTTCAAAGTCTGGATTTTGGTTGTGGAAGCAAAGATCTTGGTTATGTTTTCTTGAATATAGTGTGCGGGTGAAAGGACAGAGGCCATCGGCATCAATTCAGGTCTTGAGACTGTGTGTTATCTGCGAAAATGGAGGCGGGTTTGGTGGAACAGGGAAGGGACAGATCAGTAGGGCATGTGAACAAGGTTGGTTATGTGAAGAGATTCATCGGTAAGAAGAGGAAGCCTTACAGAAGGGTTAGGCGTAGTCCCACTGTTTCAAAGGCAAGTCAGGAGCTTTTTGTGTCATGCCGGCACACATTTAAAGGCCCCGGCACCGTTCCTTCTTCCCATGATGTTCATAAACTATGCCACATTCTCGGTATATACACAACTTTCTCTTGATTTTACTTCTACTCTGATATGTTTGGATTAATGATAGTATAGACCATAGGAGGATTCTGATCTCTCCGCCGTTGCATGTTATGCCTGCTGATCTGTTTCCCTTCGTCTTATCCTCTTGACCTTACTATTATTTGTGTTCACTTTAATCAGATGCCGTGGAGCCAGAAGATTTTGGATTAAGTAGTGACTTGCATTTCTTCAAGCCTGGGAACGTGTTCAGAGAGAATCCAAGGGTCACATACACAAGCGTTTACCAGTGCGAGAATTTCTCTGTAAGTCCCGCAAGCTCTTGTGTATATATTTATTTGTGTGATATAGGTACATATATCAATATAATTGTTCTTATCTTTTATATGTATAGCTCTGCATCTTCTTCCTACCAGCAACGGCGGTGATTCCCCTCCACAACCACCCGGGAATGACAGTGTTCAGCAAGCTTCTGCTTGGACAGATGCACATTAAATCCTACGATTTGGTCGATCCTATTATTCCTGAGACATCTGAGAATACGTCTCGACCATCTCAATGTGGGTATTAAAGTCTTTCTCTGAACATGGCGTTGTAGCATGTACTGGGTTTTTCTGGATCTGACATGTAATATCTGTTGGTTTGGTATGTGCAGTGAAATTGGCCAAGTTAAAAACTGATAAGGTGTTCAATTCACCTTGCGATACTTCAGTGTTGTATCCGACCACAGGAGGCAACATACATGAATTCACAGCTATAACTCCATGTGCAGTGCTCGACGTGCTTGGCCCTCCTTATTCTAAACAAGATGGCCGAGACTGTTCCTACTACAGAGATCATCCCTATACTGCTTTTTCAAGTCAGTAATACTGTCACATAGACTCTGGTCTATATATTCTTTGTTGATGAAATAGATGTGTTTGTATCTAATTGGAAGCCATTTTTGTGTTGTAGATGGAGAGATTAACAGGGCGTGGGCGAAAGACGAAAATGGAAGGTTTGGGTGGTTGGAAGAGATTGAGAGGCCAGAGAATTCTCAGATGGACGGAATTGAATACTTAGGACCTCCAATTATAGAACCTGGTAGCTAGTTAGATCTCGTTTCAGAATCCTAATTACTACAGAGAGTTTGAGTTCTGAGTTGAGCTATCTTCTTCATATATATACTCGGCGATATATAAAGACAATATTGTATTTACTAAGTTAGGGATGCATTCAAGTTTGGCCTTTTGTGTATGGCATGATCACCACCCTTCTTGGATTTATACTCTCAGATGTATATATCAACAGATCTCCCTCACTTGAAAGATTATATAATCTAGCAGGCTACTACTGGTGTAAAAAAGCTCTAACTTGTGTTGGTAATTCATAAAGGCGAGCCTCCAATAATATGTGAAAAATCTGAAATATATTATACATTAAACCCCGGGGCTTGAGTTTGTTAAATTGTCTCCTTTCCTGGACCTGGTTTGGGTCCAGCTAGAGAATGTCTAAATTTGACTTGTTGGAGGGAATCATTTTAGGTGGGGAAGGGTAGGCCAAAGAAAGTGGAGGCACACTGTGTTTTTGGTATCAAGATCGAGAATTGACTTTTTAAGGTGATGCGTATAACGTTTTGCACAATGTAGGTGAAGAGACTAAGGAGGTCCAATCATGAAAAGATGAAAAGCTTGGCTGGAAAGGAAGGCGAAGTGAAGTGGGGTTAAAGACTTTAAAAGCAGAAACTAATGAGAAACAGAAACAGGGTGGATAACGTTGCAAAAGAGTGAAGCTAATAATGACGGAGGTGTTGTAGTCCCATAAAAATATCTGAGAGATAAGGGAATGTCAATGCTCGAAAACTGGCGGAACCTTCTTTTATCAATGAAGCGCTCCAGGATTCTTAATTTCTTATGTTTTAATGTAACCCTTTTTTCTTTTTGCCAACCATTTTTATGCAACATGGATGGGATTCGAATATTACAAGGATAACGTTGAGCTTGAAATATTACATCAAACAACCATCAAAACAGGGTTAAGACCTTCGTGGTGCATCGAATAAAGTCTAAACAATAATCAGGCGGCTCCAAAATAAGTACACGTTCCCGGTTTAACTCTGGAGTCGTCCTAGCAAGGCAATCAACATTTTTTAGAGCTTTTCCTATAAGTGTGTATAATTTCTAAGTCCCAGTTAGAAAATTTGAGCGATCTCAAGTTCTAATAATTGTATATAGAAAGTGATATATATGTCAAGTATTCCGGCCAAAAAGATACATATGAAATATACTGAATAACTGTATTTTATAGGATGCTTATGTGTTTTTTCTATTTTGAATAACCTAGTTAAATTAATAATTAGGTCCGATTTATCAAAAAATAATAATAATTAGGTACGATAATTTGCTTTGGGCTTTTTAGTCTCTTCCATTAATTAATAATTAAATAATTTGCTTTGGGCTTTTTAAAAAATTACCAAAAAAAAAAAAAAAAAACAATAGGTACTATAATGTGAGAGTGGCGCCGTGGCGGGGTTTAACTTTCTCCAAACTGTGGGTTTCATTTGTGGTATATCAGTGTGTCTACTTTCTTTTTGAAAAGCCCATGTTTCAATTATGAATTTTAGGTTGGGCCATATATTATTTGTTTGCACAACTCTGTAGATGGTGTGTGATTGTCTTGGGTTCATATATCAAACTAATTATTTAATGGGTAAGGTGTAAAAATATACATATATTTTTTTAAAAGTACATCTAATACCAAATTTTTTTAGGGGTAAAAGTAAATTTAAACTTACAAAATAGGTGTAAATGTCATCTTCAACTAATGGAAACTATGACTTTTACACTTTTTTTTTTATAAGTGCAAATGTCATCTTCAACTAACGGAAATTGTGACTTTTACACTTATTTTGTAAGTCCATAGGTCTTTTATATAGATATGTATAAAAGTATATGTAAGTCTATAGTTACTTTGCCCCTAAAAAAGTATTTGGTATTGGATGAATTTTGAGAAAAAAAACTCATATTTTTGCACCTTATTCGAGCTTTGTATTCTCTTGTTTTACTTTTAACAATATATGATCTTTATTTCCAACAAAAATTATAAAGGGCGTCAAATGGAGAAATGAGGGAATATCATCGACCACTTTAATACTTGAAACATCATAGCATCTCGCCCTCGTTTATGTTAAACATAGTGATTGTGTTACAAGGAAGAAACATTTAGGCCCCATTTGGTATGAGGAAGATTTGACGTGGGAAATAAATTAAAAAGAAAGGAAAGAAAGGGAAGGGATGAGGAAAGATTAGTTTTTTGTAGGAAGAAAATGAAGGGGTGACAGTTGATAAAGAATCAAAAAATATATATTTTATCTTAAAAGTAATTAATTCAAAATAAAAAGGAAAGATATATTTTTTAAAAAAATATTCTTTTATCAAGTTTGAATTTGTTTAAAATATTCTCCCAAAAGTTTGAATTTATCACATAATTCAAATTTAATCATATTTTCTTGCATTATAAAAAAAAAAAAATTTTTATGAAGAGTAAATATGTCCAAAAGCATCATTGTTCACGTGAGAACTTGAGTTCCTACTAATTTTGGCGGGATCTTATCTTTCCACCTTTAAAGGAAGATTGGTGGACCCGAGAAATTGAGTTCCTAGAAAGATTGGACATAAAGAGTGTAACAAATAAGGGAACTTGCCCATCTTCTCTTCGTTCCCTACTTATTCCGTGTACCAAACAAGCCTTAGTTTTTTCCTACCCTTCCCCAATCCATATGCATATGCATAATGGAAAATGATACCAGTAGATGATTCTCCAATGCATATGTATGCATAATGGTAACCGTTAGTAGTAGATGAGCATCCACAAACTAGCTCAGATATTCTCCAATGCATATGTATCCATAATAGAATGCATTACCAGCAGATTTTCCAATGCATATATATGCATAATGGTTGGCGCTACCAGTAGATGAGCATTGATAAGCTAGCTCAAATCTTCTCCATTTCTAGCTTAGACCATTATAAAGGTATGTATAATGGTAAGCGCTGTCAGCAGATGGGCAGACTAGCTCAAACCTTCTCCAATACATATGTATGCGTTGTAACACTGACTGTCATGATAAGTTAAGGTATAATATTTTTTCAATTGTGTTTTTATATGATAAATATTTAGATTAACCTCATATTAGTAGATTTCCTTGAAAAATGATTCTCTTCCATAAAGACAAAAGGCAAAAGAAACAAATTAGCAATAGAACTCTCCGTTCATTCTCTTTATCATCACCTTTTTTCCTTTATTCTGTTTTTTAATTACTTATTTTCAAACGCTGAAATTTAATAGTTTCACTTGCTATGTAGACTGTCATGATGTTGGTGCCCCTTTTGGTGTGTAATAAAAGATAAAACCTTCAAACAAATTGAGTGCAACCATGGTGCATATGCATGTAATAATATGTTTAAAAACTGTACTACTGCTAAATGCACACATGAAGTTCACGCGCAAACAAATCACTGCACATTGAACACAAAAAAAGGTTCAAATCAAGCTATGGTTCCACTGTTAAATTTCTCCAGAAATGTGTCTAGGAGAAATGACGCTTCTTCATCAAACCAAAACCGACAAAATAATCCCTACCTTTTCTTTTGGGTCTAGCCTAAAGTAGAATCATAATATGGTCAGATTTAGTTGCACATTTATCCTAACTAGACCAACTGTCTAAAAGACAAAAAAAAAAAAAAAAAAAAAAAAAAAGAACAAGGAAAGGAAAGGCATCCAACGTGTTAAGATATTTGGCAAGTTGTAATATTTTCAGATTAACAGTAATCCTAGCGGCAAACTCTTATCATAAAACTTACTTTAAATACGCAATTTAACCTTACAAAGAACAGAGTACATAGCATGGTTGCATGACAAGAATTCTGAAGTTGCAATAGTCTCCATTCGCTACAAAAGCACCGAGAGAATTGAGTAGATGATAACTAACTAATTAATTAATTAATAGTAACATAATTTAATCTTTTAACTGATCCTTGGGAGAAAAAGTGCAATAGCAGAATGTGATGTGATCTCATATCACGATGAAAATTATTGAGTTGTTAGGAAGCAGATGAAGCACTTCATATTTTAGCCGTTGTTTGGAACACTCATCATGTTGTGGAAGGCTGGAAGCTACTTGTTTGTCTCTGCTCTTCAAGTGAGAATGAACACATACTCGGTTCTACTAATGGTAAACGAAAGAGAAAAAGTAAGGCGCCAAAAGCAAGAAGTATAAAATGAGGGCGCATCTCTTAAAGGGAAGCGACAAAAAAGATAGGCTTAGTGATCCCAGAAAGCGATAGTTCTAGTTGGTTACAGTTCTCACACTCTGAGCCGACCTTCTGTTAGTTTCCTTTGTAATCATGAGAAAAATAAAGTGACAAAGTAAGTTCATTAGCGAAATCTGCTGCCGGACTCCACATGTTCATGTCAAAGATATCATCTCGAGGAATAAAGGGGTCTCCATCCCTCCCCCCCGAATCTTCCTTTTACTTTTATATCAGAAGCTATGTTCTCTGCAAAGCAAAACAATGCCCCGGGAAATTAATGGACAACCAAGTTCGAGACGTTTCTGACTGGCAATGCTGAAATGTCGGTTTATGAGATATTCCAGTGTGTGCCTTTTGGCCCTATCATTTTCTTCCGACCCCTCAAGTTCTGACACATGGGAAACTTGTTTCTTTAAGTCAATAAGATGATTTTGATTTCGGGACTTGATATGCGTAGGTTGTTTGATTATGGTTCTTCTTCTTCAACTTATAAACAGGAGCAGAAAGAGACATGCTTATAATTTTGACCTTTTTTAAAATCTGGGGTACTTTTATTACTTACCCACTGTGCTTCAGAAAATTCATGCTTAAGTTAGGATATGGAGTTGGCTTGCAATTAGAAAAGAGCACACAATACTCCAAGGCCTCATAAGCTGGGAAGAACCATAGTTGAACTCGGCACTCAAACTGATTTGTTCATCGACACTGTCGAGGTAATTATAAACTTTTCTGAACAGGTTATACGCTTGTTGGTTTTACATGAAGCATGTCATTTCTTTGAGCCAGTTATCAACCTTGGAGACTATAGGCCTAGGATTAACTGAAGATAACTACTTCATTAAACTTAACCCGCCTTGTTGCAATTACAGGGTTTCTGCTCATGATCTTGGAAAACCACGCTTCAATTCTGAGAGTATATGTGATCTTGAGTATATATTTGCTCAAGCACTTTCTAGGATAACCACGGAACTCTCGTTCATTTCCTGCACACCCATTACTAATGGCAGAAAAATTCTATCCTCCGAAGCTTTTGATTTTCGTGACACTTCTACTTTCTATCAATCATTCAGAGCAGCTGCAATCCTCACAGCCTCAGACTCTTCTAAGAATCAAACGGCTCTTGAACTTTCCCTCTGCTTTAAGTAGCTGGAATAGCAGCACAGACTTCTGCAGTCCTGACTCAGATTCTTCTCAAACTGTTGTATGCTATGAAGATACCATCACGCAGCTTCACATAATAGGTGATAAGAGACCACTTCCTAAAAATTTCTCAACAGATACCTTTTTCGCAACACTAGCCAGGCTTCCCCATTTGAAAGTCCTCACCCTGGTTTCTCTTGGCATCCGGGGTCCACTTCCTGGCAAGATTGCTCGATTGTCATCACTGGAAATAGTTAATATGAGTTCAAATTTTCTATATGGTGGCATCCCTCAGGAGCTTTCATTACTGTCAAATCTTCAAACACTCATTCTTGATGACAACAAGCTTTCCGGTGAGCTTCCAGATTGGCTTGATTCTCTTCCAGCCTTAACAGTGTTAAGTCTGAAAAATAATCTGTTCAATGGGTCTGTGCCTGATTCTGTGGGTAGATTGGAAAATCTGAGAATTCTTTCACTTTCTCACAATCACTTTTATGGACCAGTACCCGATTTAAGGCATTTGACAAATCTCCAAGTGCTGGAATTGGATGATAATGCTTTTGGACCTCAGTTTCCTCGACTTGGGACAAAGTTGGTCACACTTGTTCTAAGAAACAATAGTTTCAGATCTAGTGTCCCTGCTGAAGTGACCACGTTTCGTCAGCTTGAGAGATTTGATATTTCATCAAATTCATTCGTGGGGCCATTCCACCCTGCATTGTTATCTCTCCCATCTATCACATATCTCAACATTTCCGGAAACCAACTCAATGGAATGCTTTTAGAAAATCTAACCTGCAGTTCTGAACTTCAAGTTGTTGATCTTTCATCAAATCTGTTGACTGGAAGCTTACCTGAATGTTTACAGTCAAAAAGCAGTGATAAGACCGTCCTCTATGCTAGAAATTGTCTGCAAGATATGAATCAAAATCAGCGCCTACTTCCCTTTTGTCATACTGAAGCCTTAGCTGTGGGAATATTACCTGAGAGTAAGAAACACAAGGATCAATCTAAGGTTGGCCTTTCTACTGGGATAGTGAGCGGGATACTTGGAGGAGTAGCGCTTGTTGCCTTGGTTTTCTTCATTATTAGAAGAGGAAATGTCAGAAGCAGCATTAAGAATCCCCCAACAAGATTAATATCAGAGAGTGCAACTCCTAAATACTCATCTAAGCATCTTTCTGACGCAAGTAAGTCTCTTTTTCTCTATTGTGAATTCAACCCAACAATTTGATGTCTGATTGATTGCAACTGGAAGTGTAATAAGAATTTACTTATAAATTAGACTCTGCAGTACATAAATACGTTCATCTGTATCCTTCCACATTTAAGATATATGGTGTAACCATTTCTTTTTCTTGAACTTAAAGGGTACATATCTCAAACAATGAAGATGGCAACAGTTGGCCTGCCAATTTATCGAACTTTCTCTGTAGAAGAGATTGTGGCAGCGACAAACAATTTCGACACATCTTCTTTCATGGGTGAAAGTTCTCAGGGACAGGTAACCACTTTTTGATTGGTTTTTTCATACTAGTGCACATCAAATAACACTCTTTAATGTACATATCACTGGTTCTTGGCTATTATATATGCCTGATTATTCAAGAAAAATTCAAGCTCAAGTCTTCATGTTTTTGTTCTATCTATCTTTGGTTTCCAATAGTATGTTACTTTTGGTAATGTCTTATTCCTGTATGTTCAGATGTACAGAGGCAGGCTGAGGGATGGTTTTGTTGTTGCTATAAGATGCGTGAAAATGAAAAAAAGATACAGCATTCATTACTTTATGCACCACATAGAACTGATATCACAACTCAGGCACCGCCATTTAGTCTGTGCCCTAGGACACTGCTTTGAATATTATTTAGAAGATTCAACTGTCAGCAGAATATTTCTTGTCTTCGAATACGTTCCAAATGGCACACTCAGGAGCTGGATCTCAGGTCAATTCATTGAAACATCAATTATAATGCTCTACTCCATCATGAAATTGTAATTTTAATCCTGATTTTATCTGTTCTGAATTTTCACTTTCCGTTCTTTATCCGCAGATAGGCGCGCAAAAAAATCACTTGGTTGGACCCAACGCATAGAAGCTGCAATTGGAGTAGCAAAGGGAATTCAGTATTTGCACACTGGCGTTGTCCCTGGTATATATTCAAACAATCTCAAAACAACAGATGTTTTAATGAACCAGAACCTTGGTGCAAAAATCTGCAGTTATAACCTGCCCTTTTTATCTGACATGGGAAAGGTATGAAGAAAATCGTTGTGTTTTTAGAAAATGGAAAAAGAAATAATGTTTTCCATGGAAGTATGATATTGGAAGATGGATTCAATTGATTTTCACCTAATCTTATTTTTGCAGGTTGAGCACAGAACTTCCTCCAGTGGCTCAAAAAGTCCCAGCGTTAATAGAAGGTTCCCAATAGAAATTAATTTTGTCTGCCTTTGAGGAGTGACTGAACAATTAATAACAAACACGACACTTCTCTTAAATGAAAACGAGGACTAACACAATAATACATGATATGGGATGGTTTCATATCAAAAATACTTGAGCTGCATTATATAAAATAATTAGTCTGTAATGAACGAACTCTATTGCTTTGCAGTGCAAAACATGAAGATAAGTCGGATATATACAACTTTGGAGCAATACTACAGGAACTGATTCTGGGAAGGGCAGCAAAATCAAGGAATGAAGTGGATGGTTTGAGGGTCCTGGTAATAACAAATTCTCCTTTTACCATTTCCCACATTTTCAGATTCACTTCTTAAAATTTTAGATGATCCATTGCTCATGGAAACAGAAATTTGGTATCAAGAGGATGACTCTGATTCTTAAGTCAGAATGTGAGTCTCATCACTAAGAAAAAAAAAATTAAAGTTTAAGCTTGTCATAGACAAAACTAAAAAAAAATATAATAATAAAACAAAGAACATCCACCCAGTAAAAGCAAGAAAAATTGAGATACAGATAGGTCATGTATAATGTATTATTGATCTGTTACTCAATGTATCAAACTCAGAATTTGAGAGTCATTAACAATCCTCATCCTACCCAAAAAAAAAAAAAGTCAAAGCCATAGGACACGATGCCCTTTGAAAAGTAGATGCCAGCATTTAGTTTTCTAGTATAAATCATTTGCAAAATGTGAACTGCAATTAATCGAATCTCGTGGCAGTTTCAAGCGAGCATAATTGGTGATGAGGAAGCTAGAAGGAGCATTGTAGATGCAGGTGTTGGCAATTCATGCTTGGACCAATCATTGAGGACGATGATGGAGATTTGTACAAGGTGCCTGACCAAAGATCCAGCAGAAAGACCTTCCATTGAGGATGTCTTGTGGAATCTGCAGTTTGCTGCTCAGGTTCAGGATGCATGGCGAGGGGAATCTCAAAGCAGTGAGGGGTCTCCTGGCTCTCCTTTTGAACCTCGACGACTCACCTTCCATTAGTGTCAATCACGTTTTTTGTATATCAGTTTCAATGTAAGCCACAGGTTCATGTATCCCGCTGAGATCATCACTTGTTATAGCATAACAGAACAACAAAAGATCAGGAACGCCATCTTAGTTCGGCTTTAGACTCAATCCTTATCCGGACCTAGAAGGGCTTTGTCCATTTTTCATTTTAAATTCCTTCAATGGGACTCCACTTTCGTTCAAGCCCCCTTGGTTTTCTGTCTTGTCTAATTGAGACGAAGATGATTAATGTGCAAACAACTTCAGAAATGCTCGTGATTATCTCTCCATGTAATACTAGCGTATATAGTACCAGAACATCTGTTACAGCAAACTTTCGTATGACTTCAAACATAAGAAGGATAAACTGCAAAGCTAATCGTAATTTCTAAGACAAAGCTGAATCTCAAATGGAATGGCATGGGTGGGGTAATAAAGGATGGAAGTCCTAATGGCAAAGCCCTGTCTTAAGTGTCTTCTGAAGGCAATGTTCCAAAGCAAGAAGAGCTGCCACAAAAACATGGCAAGCCCATAGGCCTTGTCCTGATTTCTCCATAGCTAAAAGTAACCTCTTTATCCCTTTCTATATCTTCTAAAGCAAAGAAACAAAGTCGAGGAAATAAAGCTCCCGACCTTCTCACTAATTTCGTGGTTAAATTACCACCAGCACAAGAATGATTAATGAACCGAGCAACATTTCCTATTCTCGTGGCATCAATGTTCATCCTTAAACAAGCCCTTCCAGACGGCAGATGCTCCTTCACAACCAAAAGAGCAGAAGAAAACTTACCTTGCGATGAAAGCTCATCATAACACAGATGTCTCCTTCTTGCCTCCTTGGTTGTCAAGAGCTCACCTTTATTAAACAGGAAACCGAACATCAATCTTACATGCAGATAAATAAAGCCACGCATGGACACACAAGCAGAAGATATTTCAATCAGTTCACCTTAGCAGACTCAATAAATTAATTTTCTATCAATCTTCACACAAACTTTCTTCTGATGTACATATATTTAACACATAATGCGAAAGTATGAATATTGCACTTCTCTCTATTTTAAAAGAATTCATGTATATGAGAAATTCTATGGCAAATATCAGTGCACAAAGTCCTCTGCTGAAACGGCATTCAGAAAGAGATGGTCACATTATTTCATGTTTTCCTTTGTGGTTAAACTAAGGTGGCCAAGCAACATATTAAAATGTATATAACCATTTACTTCGTCCGGTAACATTTTTTTTCAACCAAATGGCAAAAATAAATGTAAATTAACGGAATGAAGGCAAACAAACTTGCAATGATATACACCTGCATATTCACATACGAACTGCCCTTTCTGTATCAATTGGTCAGAGTACAAACCCCATCCCTTCCTCCTATCCCTCACGATTTTCAACCGAACTGAAATCCCCTTCTGACTCAAACGATTTCCACACTGCAACCCGCACTTACAACTCAGTCCGCACTCGTTAGCCACATCCAACCCAGCCAAGTTTGAACAAGGACACCTGTTATATTCATCCCCTACATCCCCACAAGTGTCACAGTCACATCCTGATACACTCTGACCCTCTTCATCAACTAAACTCACCGGTTCCATATCAAGCTTACCAACCCCGTCACGGGTGGCAGCAAAATTGGAACCCCATGATTGACGAAGATATTGTGAATCAGAAGGTAGAATTAGGGAAGGAGTGTATGTGAAGAAAGGGTATGGCGTCTCATCAACGGTGTTGCAGAATGGGATAGGCCAATTCTCGAATCCTCTTGAAGAATCAGATACGCGGCGGAGGCTGACGGTTTTGGAAATTAGGGAAAAGGCTTTGCAGGTCAAAGAGACGTTGGCGAGCTCCAAAGGGATTATCCATGGGAGGATGAGTTCTGCGCATTGAAGGAGTAGAGGTCTTTTGTCACGTTCCTCTTCTTCATGGGACTTACAGGATTTCGAAACGGGTTCCAAGTCCAACATCATAGGCAGGCCCCTACAATCCCTTCAAGTTGTTTCTGCAAGTTTGCATTTTGAGGGAGAACTTTTTCCCGGCAGCGGATTATTAGGTCAGGATAGATCGGGCATAGCGAATGGAAAATATCACAGGTCAGTGGTCACAACTCTTCTGAAACCTCTGAGTGCCTGACGCGCCTTGGATTGGCGATAATTCGGCGGGAGTCAGGCCGCTTACTTGTGTTATCCTCCTTGACAAGTCGGGGGGATTTGAACTTATTAGTTCCTCTTGTTTTAATTATAACTGAGCAAAAAATTATAATATATAGGTGTATTTTTTAAAAAAATTAAAAAATTAATTAAATTACTTTAATGTATTTATATTTATATTTTTTTTTTTTTTTTAATGATTTAATTAGTTTGACTAATAAACTAATACCCCGTTAATTGGATATAATATATATAGGTGTATTTTTTTTATAAAAAAATTAATTAAATTACTTTAATGTATTTATATTTATTTTTTTTCCCATATATAATCTAACATTTGAAATAATTAAGTAACTTATTTAGTTTTAATTTGATCTCTCCAAAAAAAAAGTCAACTTGTCTTATAATTATGACCGGAGGTAATATTATTATTATTATTATTATATATATATATATATAAGAACACTAAAAAGCTAGAAAACTGTCATCAAAATTATAAAGATTGGGAAATACTACCAAGTTGACTTTTTTTGGAAAGATTAAAGAAGTTAAATAAGTTATTTAATCACATCATATGTTGTGTATGCTTATATTATATATTAGTTTATTAGTCAAACTAATTAGTTTGGATGAAAAAATAAAAATAAAAATGCCCTAAAGTAATTTAATTAGCTTTTTTAATTTCTCAAAAAAAATTCAACTTGCTTCTTATAATTAAGGCCTAAGAAGTAGTAACTCCTAAACCCTCTTAATCCACCCATACCTTAAGATACGAAGGACAAGTATCCAGTATAGAAGACTCGGACATGCTTGTCTTTACTAAAGTATCGACCACTCAGAATACCTTTAGGATTTTTAGAAATAATAATAATAATAATAGATTAATAGTGATGATGATGATGATGATAATTGGTTAAAATAATAATAATAGTAATAATAATAACAATAATATATTAAATAAATATTTAGAATTTAATAATGTTGGTATTATTTTACAATTTATTAATTGACAATAATTATATTAATAATAGAAATTTAAAAATTTAATTGTATTATTTTATAACTGAAGTAGCTAAAAGCCCAATACTTAAACCCTAAGTTTTAATTATAAACTTAGGTCTAGCCGTCGAAACCTTAAAACGCTTGATACTTTTCTTCTCCATTGTTTTTCTTCTCAAATCCTCCTTCTATACTTTCATCACATCATATTAAAATTAGGTCGCTAGCAAGAACGGAGACCAGGTAATTCTAATCCCCATGTGTAATTCTAATCCCCATGAGTCTTAGGTCAGTTATGTAAATTTTAATAGGCAATCTTAATTCCTAGAACAATATGTGTACAAATATATTTTCCTTCTCTTTGATTTGTGTGAATAGCCTTCCGCAAAGTGGTTTAATATTGAATATAAGATGCCTTGCGTTAACCGCCCGGGTTTTCGATTTAGGTGAATGAATTGAATATATATAGGTTTCTTCTTCTCGGCTTGTGTGCTTGAACCTATGTAATATGGTCAAGGCGTTTTTCTTGATGAATTGAACACAATTCTTGCCTCGGCCTGCGTGCTTCAATTCCATAAATATGCCTATGCGTTTTTTTTCCTGTGTTTGTAATTGAAAACCATTGCTCGCCTCTGAATATAAACATAAACATATATATATATACACACACATTAAATACATTACTCTTTAAATGTGGTTAATGTTGCATATTTCCGCACGTAGCTAATCTCCACAATAAGAGGGATTAAGTTATTTAGTTTTTTTTTTAATGTTTATTGTGTACTGATTTTTCTTTTATAATATCATAAGCATGTGGTTAGCTATCTTTTTGGGAGTAGTGGAGTCATTTTAATTTACCTTACCGAGTCTGTTATTAGTGATCCTAGATATTAACCATGATCCTAGATTTTAGCTAGAATAAATAGAAATATAAAATGTAATTGAAATGTTAAATATATTGTATCGTAATAAATTGTAATAGGAATATATTAATTAGATTATATAATATAATCCATTTCTATTTATATTAAATATATAATTAAGTCATTTTAATTTACCTAAGTCTGTTGGGTAGTGATATTAGTGACCCTAGATATTAGCTATGATCCTAGACTTTATCTAGAATAAATAGAAATATAAAATGTAATTGAAATATTATATATATTGTATCGTAATAAATTGTAATAGGAATATATTATTATTAATTAGATTGTATAATATAATATATTTATATTTGTATTAATTATATTAATATTTCATATTATATATTTTTTTATTTATTTATATTAGAAAATCTTATTATATATTCTATTTATTATATAGAATATATATCTTTATTTTATATTTTATATATTTCCTCTTTCTATGCTAACTATGTTAAAATAATCATGCTATCACAATGCAATGTTTATATATTATTTATTATTTATCAATAAAGTAAGCACGTTAATTTTAATGTTTATGTTAAATCGTAATCGATGCTATATTGTTTGATATTCTTTCCTTCTTTATATAATATTCGTTGCATAATGAAATAGGACATGATTAGATTTTATAGCAAAGTATCATTGTGTTCCATATTTAATTAAATAATAGAAATGATTTAGGAATTTTATTATGAGTGTGTTTTAAAATAACTTAACAAAGGTGGGAAGATAGCTTCGGGATGGTACCTCCCAAGGTGATGAACACAATCGGGCTTTATGCCCTCAAAATATTATTTGATGTGAACCGACGATATCCGTTCTTCCCAAAGTGATGTCTGGCAGGGTTTCCCGGAACACTAGTAGCAACTTTGGGAAGAGGTGTGCACACTAGGAAGAAATACTTGATGGCCAAATTTGATTAATTGTGACGCAGGTTTCCCGTCACGAGTAGATTGCGGGGTTTCCGGATCTACCATGGTTCTCTTCCCACTAAACTAAATAGATCAGCGGGGCTTCCTGTGCGGATAAATTTAATTTAAAAAGATAATGAGTAGTATTTGATTCGATATGATATCTTGAATATTGAAGTTGATATTTGATTCGATTACTATGCGATTATATATTTGATTTGATTAATATACTTGAGCTATATCGTCCTTGTTTTATTAGGATTACCAAATTTTTGCCGATGTTTGTGTTCGGGTCATGATGATCCTTCTGGGAGCGATTTTCATGAAACAGGTTTCAAGTTGGGGCACATTGGGGCTAGCGAATGGAAGTGAGGAAGAATCTTCAATGAATCTAGCTAGTTTTATTTTATTTTTGTTTTCTTTCTTTTTGAATAAAACACATTTATTTAAGTTCGATTCCCGTTATTGTAATAAGTAGTCTTGCACTTGTCCCCGTACAAGTGCGGCGGTAGCACTCCCCAAGGTTGTTTATTTTGAATTTCAGTAAAATTTTAGGTTATTATAACTGTTAGAAATTGGGGGTGTTACACACTCTATTTAGCTCTCTAGTATAATGAGGTATTTTTGTATAATTCCGCTTTTGTAAATGAAAGGTAGAATAATGTGTTTGTGATAGTGATAGTAGAAGCATGGTTTGTGAAATCGAGGCCAACCTACGGTTCAAGCCGGAACCGCCAACAGCCGAGAAATCAGTCCGATCAGTTGAATGATCACCCGGCGAACTCGTGTAACCTAGACGGGTTCTGGGTCAACTTCGGTTCAGATATTTTTATTTTATTTTTTTTTTTTTTAAAAAAAAATATTGGTTTGGATTCCTGGAGGTTTGGTTTGCTTTGGTTTGTGAGGTTCTGGTCTGTGAATATCTGTGTTTTCCTGGATCCGTGTTAATGGAGGGAAATGTAGGTTGAAAATACTCTAATCTGAATATTTTGTCTCAAATGTAGGTTGTAAAAAAAATTGTTAAGAATATCTGAATATGTCACAAGTATTGAAGTATATGGTTATTTTGCTACTAATCTAAAGTATTGAAATGGTATATAGTATATGAAATTTATGTTGGTATGATGAGAAATTAATTATTTTCCAATTTTTTATACCTCACCGGTCTAGCCTGGGTTGACTCCGAGCTAACTCCGGTTTGACTCACTAACCCGTAACTCGACTGCCGACCAATCGGTCTAGTCACCTAGGTCCGCTTTTGAACCTTGAGTAGAAGTGACTTTTTTTCTAGATGGGTTCTTGTTTGGATTATTATTTAAGATGGAAAACAATTAAAAATTACATAAATCTTATTGAATATTAGATACATACCTATGTACGTATATACACATATGTGTGTGTTAGTTGTATATATTGTAATAATTGAATATAAAAAATTAAATTTAAATTTGATAAATAAAAAAATTACAAAAATCTAAAGTACTTAATTAAATATATTCTAATGGATAATTTAAAACACATACAAATGTATATTTAACCTTACATTGCTTATTAGATCATTTTTCTCTAAAAAGTCATGGGGCTAAAAAAAAGTTTTTTTTAAATTTTTTATAGAGACCCATCACTCACCGAAACTATCCCAAATGTCTATTTTTCTCCCATTGGCCTTTTACTCACTTCCACTAGATTTTTTTTCCTTCCCTTTTTTTACTTCTATAGCCATGTCAAACAAGCACTCTGTCTCAACAGTTGTCATAATGGATTTTATCCCCAAAGTATTTTTAGGCAATTTTATTTAGGAATTGTCAAATCTAAAGTAATTTTGCAGGCTCTTATCCCAATTAAGTTTGACTATTAATTGACTAAATATATTAAGCGATAGTTTATATGTTGTTGACGCCATTTTTTTCTTGGATTTAGATGCAAATTTGACTTGGAATTTTTCAATGAGAAACAATGTTACTTTAGAAGTTTCTAAGTCGTGGCAATTTCATACTAGTTGTTATCTAGGTTGAATTTACCGGTTAGTTCACTAAATATGCATATTTTCACAAGTCTATGTGTCATTCACTTCATTTTTTTTTCAAAGCCATATTAAAAGTAAGTGTTTTTCTTTTTTTCAATACATCTCATATGAAGGATTAGAGATAATCAAAGAGGTGAAAACATATTGTGCGATGAAGAGAAAATCAAAGAAGTACTTGTCCATCTCAATGTCGTTGGGGTAGGATAGAGAGTTTTCGATGGCCTTATTCTCAAAAATCTACCTTAATGTGTTATACATCTAGTTACTAAATCTTTTTCTTCATTACTCCTTGGTGAATGTGAGCTCTTCCTTCATTATAACTTATTCTTCTTTAATGTTGTTCATGCTGCTAGCTCAAATTGTCAAATTTAACCTAGATAACTGTAAGAACGACATTGTTAAAATTTGAAAACTTTAAGAGCAACATTACTCCGAAGTGAAAAATTATAAAGTAAATTTTCACGTTAACAAAAATGACATAGACAACATAGGGATTGCTAGCTTGGTGTATTTGGTCTCCTAATGGTCAAATTTAATTATGATAAGGGCTAGGACAAAATTGTTCATTGAAAAACTTTCAAGAGATAAATTGCCCCTTTGTGACAACTTTGGAAAAAATAGCTCTTTAACTGGAAGTTATAAATGTGCTTTTTTTTTCACATAGAGAAGTTTGGATGAATTGGATAGATTTAAACCCACAATCTTATAATTATAATTATAAGCTAACTTATTTACCAATTAGACCAGCATTTATTGGGAAATGTGAATTATGAATACGAACTATTTTTTTTTTTTTAATAATAAAATACGAACTATAAATGTTCCTACTTTATGAGGAGTGTTAAATTGGGTCTAGGCCCAACAAGGGGGAAAATGAAAAAGAATCTGGGCCCAAAAAATGAATTCGAGATCGCGAGTGTGGACATAAAACTTTCCGATTTCAGTATCAAATGTTTTTTTCCGATTTTATTTTATTTATATCATATTTTGGCCCATTTGTTTTTCCGTTTGATGATCCGCCATCTTCGACCTTTCAAGGAGACTCCTCGGATAACCCTCGAATTCATCTCCAAAACCCCTCTTAAGCCCGTGCTGCCTTGATCGTCTGGTAAAGTGCAGCAAACTATGTATCTTTGCCGGCGAGTATTCACCAAAGCCTCGGATATCCGTCATTTCTCACAAGCCGCCGCAGCCGTCGTCCACCAAGAGCCTCTTGACCTCCCACCATTCACGTACCTTGAAGGTTTTCCGAGGCCCGACCCCAGATACGCTGAGACCATCCTTGCGATACCTCGCTCCGCTTCTGGAAGTATCATTTCTTCCAAAGAGCGAAAGGCTGGGCGAGTTCCCAGCATCGTCTTTGAGCAAGAGGATGGCCAGCACGGGGGCAACAAGCGCCTCATTTCCGTCCGTACCAGTCAGATCCGGAAGCTCGTCAAACATCTTGGTCGATCATTCTTTTTGTCGAGACTCTTTGACCTGGAGGTTCGGGCGGAGTTCGAGTCCGAAGAGATTGTAGAGAAGATTCGGGTTTTGCCCCGGCTGGTAATGTTTTAGAGTCACTTATTTGCTTGCTATATGCCTGTACAAAGCTTTGGATTTGAATTACCTAAAGAAAAGATATTTTAAATGATTTAATGCCTTTCTTGAGGAATTAGAAAGTGAAGGATTATTGGATGGTCGATGATTGGTTGATCTTGCTTTCCTCAATATTGTAGATAGACACTAGCGAATGATTTGTAATTTGAAGTGTCGTTGCATTTCTTTGTTCGAGTATGGTTACTTTTGCTTTTATCATTCTTCAGAGAGCTAATCACAGGATTGTCATTCGAGCATTTTTATTTACTTGACTTGTAAGATGAATACTGAGAGAAAATTTTGTTGAGAATCATGCTCTTAAAAGATTATTGCTCCTTGGTCACGGCGACCTTATAGGCATCTAGTTCATCTGTGATGATTTAGGTGCTATGTATATATGCTTGTCTTCGAAATGGATTTCGTTTACTTTTCTCTTGACAGTCAATGTTGGAGCAGCCTCTTCCAATGTAGATAATGCCTGTTTGCTCGATGTTTTGCTTGTGTAGTTTGAGAAAATAACTGAATGTTTCTATTCATTAAGTCCATTTATGAGTACATATGTATACACTATACAGTACATTCAGTATGAAGTTACTGACTTGTTCTTTACTCTATCCTTCAAAAACTTTTCAGCTTCATCTTCATGCAAGCAGCGACGAACCATTAAATGTCACATTCATAAGGGCTCCATCGCATGCTTTGTTGAAAGTTAACGTTCCTCTTGTATTCAGAGGAGAAGATGTGTCCCCTGGATTGAAGAAAGGTAACTCCCCAAGGAACAAACTTTGTGGTTATGTTTTGGTTTCGTAAATAATATCATGTTACCTCTTTGTAACCACTTGTTTCCCTTTTTTAAAAAACTTATTTGGTGTCATACTATGTTTACTTGTTTTCTCATATTTGTACCACTTCTCGAGGCAAGAAAGAAAGGAACTGAGCTTTGTAATTTATCTGGACAAGACCCCTATTCTGGCCCGTGTGTGAGAAAACATTGTGCGAGTGGTTTCTGAACTCCCCAGTTGGGAGTAGGGACGCTTCCCTAGTGGTTACAAATATCTTTGAAAGAAGTTAAACGTTGAGCCCGTATTTAAATTTTTATGATATACAACTTGTTGATGGCTTTCTCACATTGATTGGCCCACCATTGACGTCCACACGAGTCACCTTAATGTTATTGAAGCTAGTCCAAGTGTCCTCTAGCCCTCTTTATGCTTTGGTAGGTTCTTCCATTTCTTTTTTGGTGCAGTTTGCTATTCTTTTGACCATGTCTAAGCCTCCCAAAACAAGAAGTACTCCTGAAACCACCCTGATGGGCAAGAAGCCAAGAACTGTGCTCCAATGGATGATTTGCAGCATATTCAGGGATTTGAAAATATTATTCGAAATGATCTCAAACAATTTGCACATTTCTTATAGGATGAAGCCAGATAGATAGGCTATTTTCTTTCTACTGGTTCTAGGCCATGGTCCATGGATTCCAAGTTTGGTGCCTGAGATTAAGTTGATTATTCTCTGAGAATTTCTTGGTCATGAAACCCTACGTCACTAATGATCAATAATGGTTTCATGTTTACGCATTTGGCTAACGAGATTTGAGATCATGTTTGATGATAATATCCTATGTTTAAGATGCATTACAAACTTGTATAGTTAGAACTCCTTAATTCTTATGATGGAATAGTTTGACTTCAAATTTTTCTGAAAATAGGAATTGTGCAATCAATATTTTCTTTACTTGGTTGAGCATGAAATTCCGTTGTACAAATTTGCAGGTGCTTCTTTGAATACCATCAAAAGGACTGTCAAGTACCTATGCCCCCCGGATATAATCCCTCCATACATCGATGTGGACTTGAGTGATTTGGATGTAGGACAAAAGGTGGTTATGGGAGATCTCAAGGTTCACCCTGCATTAAAACTTCTTCAGTCAAATGACGAACCTGTTTGTAAAATTATGGGTCAAAGGGTCTCTGAGCAAAGGAAATCTAAGTAACTGCTTTTCATTTTTGGCAGCTGATACGGCTGCAGGGAGGCATTTTGTAGCCCAACATGTATAATTCATGCTCATCATATTGGTTGATTCTTGGAAGCAGTTAAGGACGCACAGAATTTTAGTGCAAGTTACTTCCTTCGCATTTCTGCGTCCTTATGGATATGGTTTCTTTCTCACTTTTTCTTTTTGTTCGATATAAAAAACCCTTAAATTCTGTGTCTCGTCTTTGGGCTGAAATGAGGGGTGATAATAGGAAATTGGGCTTTGACTATTTTATCCATTATAGATGTTTCTGTACTGGTAAGGATAGACGCAGATAACTGCGACGATTTCCGTATTAATAAATAGCTCATGCTGGTCTGATTTTAATGCTTCCTGAATGCTGATACATTTTGTATTATTTGGAGTTCTGCATTCATTTGAAAGAGGAAAAATAGCATCGGTGTTTTGGCAGAAGCTGAGCCTTGGAAGCAGCGAAACCAACTCGACATTAAATTCATTCCCCTCCCCATTTTTTGCTTCATAAAAGTACTGATTTCCTTTCGATGCTCGTGTGTTAGATGTTGATAAATTGAACTGGCATTGGATGGATCATCCGGTGTTGTCGCAAATGTTAGAAGCGACAGCCTGGCAACATTATTGACGGCATTGGCATTTTCTGGGGAGTGGCTTCTCTCCTTTTTTTGTTTTTGTTTTTTTGTATCCGCCATTAGATGAACAATTCATGGAATGAGATTTTCTTCTAATTTTTTCTTATCAGCCTATTTGAGCCATTGATTGGAAAAATAAGAGAAAAGTTAAAATAGCATTGTATTGATTGGACGGATATGATTTAGAAATTATGAGGGATGAATGAGAAAAAAAGTGGGGGAAAAAATTCACTCCCATTTTCAGGCAACATTATAAAATAGTGACTTATTCATTAGACAGTTTCATGTGATAGGATTTTATAACTGCTGAGTAATAATTTATATATATATATATATATATATATATATTTAGTAATTAAGCATACTTTCCTGTCTTATATAAAACTTATAAAATAATTCATTCAATTTAGTTGAAATGTTATATTTTATGATATATTAATAGATGTTAGAAAACCATTTATCATGGAAGCTTAAGCTTCTTTTCATCAGGTAGATGGATCTATCATGTTCATGTATATATCACATGAATAAAGATAAACGAAGTATATGATTTTTTCAACAAAAAATTATACTATATAATTTATAAAAACATAAATTTTTTTTTGCCAACATATGAAAACATAAATTTTAAGAGTTTTACATTTCTATTAATGATATTCCCTCTTATAATTTTTATAGAAGTGTGAAATTTAAAGTGTCTTAATCCTTTTTATTTAAGATTATCTGAGTATTTAATGTGTTTTCATTTTCGCTATTTTCACCTGTAATTATTTTTGTTCTTTGACTTCTCTCTCATTATCTATCATGTTCTCTAATGTGTTTTCACTTTCATATTTTCATCTGTAATTATTCTTGTTCTCTCTCATTATCTTTTTTTTTTTTTTCATATCATGTTCTCTAATGTGTTTTCACTTTCACTATTTTCATCTGTAATTATTTTTGTTCTCTCTCATTATCTTCTTTTTTTTTTTCATATCATGTTCTCTAATGTGTTTTGACTTTCACTATCTTCACCAGTAATTATTTTGTTCTCTCTCATTATCTTTTTTTTTCATATCATGTTCTCGTTTATATTATTTCATTATTGCTATAGTTATCCTCTTATTTGCCCTTATATATATATATATAAATAAGGACATATTTAAGCAAAAAAATATTATGTTTATTACTTTTAATTAATTTCAACTGATTTTTTAAAATTATGGAAGGGAGTAATTGATATAGATGTTTTAAAATATTTTTTGGGAATGCCTTTAGATTTACTGTACTTTGAATGAGGAAGATATTAAAAAAAAAAGTTAAATTTAATATTAAACACGAAGATAAAGATATTTATTTAAATAATAATAAATTTTATATTTTGATTTCTTATTTTACATCCAACCAAATTCAAATTATATACACATAAGACTTGTAATCTGTCATAGACATCTGGTATTGTTGGCACAAAAAGGATCAACTTCTGGTAAGTGGTAAGTTATGGGAAAGGAAATTCCCAGCAACTATAAAAATCTTTGAACTTCGAACAAAAGGAGTAGACATTCGGAAGCAGGAGCGTCGTTCCATTAGCTTGCCTAGGGATCAAAATCCATCGTGGCTTTATGATCTTGTTCGTTACAGATTGAGCAACATGAACTCGCCGGGGAGGAGCAGGAGCATTTTGGTCTCGCCCACTAGCTCCCGCTCGGTGACTGAGACCGTCAATGGTTCGCATAACTTTGTAATCAAAGGCTACTCTCTTGCCAAAGGTATCGGCGTTGGTAAGCACATAGCTAGCGAGAATTTCACTGTTGGAGGTTACCAGTGGGCCATTTATTTCTATCCCGACGGAAAGAATCCCGAGGATAATTCCACGTACGTTTCGGTGTTCATTGCGCTTGCGAGCGAGGGTACTGATGTGCGAGCACTGTTTGAGTTGACTCTGGTGGACCAGAGTGGAAATGGAAAGCACAAAGTTCATAGCCACTTTGATCGATCGCTTGAAAGTGGGCCTTATACGCTCAAGTACAGAGGCAGCATGTGGTTAGTTTTTCTATTAAGACTTCAAATTTGATCGCTTCCCTCAGGATGGTGTATTTCCTAGGCATGGTACCGTTTCTTATTGTTATCTGGAAAAAAAATACTTGGAAATTTGTGAGGAAATTGCTAATTACGGTTAAATATGCAGTGCTTTAGATGATGTGTTTGAGGAGTAAACATTTTTATGAGCTGCATTTCGTGTAAGATTTTAATTCTCCATTTTGGAGGTCTGATTACTTCCTTCAAAAACACCATGCCAATACACTGACACCAAAGCATCATATAACACATATAATTGCAATTATTCAACTTTATTGCCATGTTATGAACCTCACTTTTTGTGCCAGTGTAAAATAGTGTGCAACATTAAAAGGGATCGTCACACAAGTCACTTAATAATGAGTTTTCTTCCACATATCTCTGAATAACAAGGTAGACTGATATCTGCATTAGCTATGCGTTTTCTTTTTCTCCATTGCCCTTTGGATTTTCCTGGCTTTTCAAGGAAGGTGTTCTTGATTTCTTCTTAACCTGTTATCATTTATTTGAAATTTCTTGGTGTCAAAATTATTCAGGCATGGTGTAGATACATAGTTAATTTCCCAGGGATGTGTTGTTTCCAATTTTGGCTATAGAATGTAGACTGGCCATTTGCAACAGGAATTTTAACTGCTGGTCGTGCATACAGGAATCTGTTATGTTGCTAGTAGAGATCTGTTTTTATCGTGTGTTTTTAAAATTTGTATGGTGCACCCAAATGTTCCACATTCACAAGCAATTCCATTCTTTTTTAAAACTCATAATATACTGTAACTCTGCGAAATCACCTTATATGATATAACTCTACAGAATGATTGATATGCTACTAGCGTTTGTCTTTTAGGGGCTATAAGCGTTTTTTCAAACGAGCTCAGCTGGAGGCATCAACTTTCCTTAAAGATGACTGCTTGAAGATAAATTGTACCGTTGGTGTTGTGATTTCATCCATAGATTGTTCAAAATTGAACACAGTACAGGTTCCTGAGTCTGATATTGGAGCACATTTTGGCATGCTATTAGAGAATGAGGAAGGATCAGATGTTACATTCTCTGTTTCTGGGGAAAAGTTTCATGCACATAAGCTTTTATTGGCCGCTCGTTCTACAAAATTTGAGACTGAATTTTTCAATAAGATGGAGGAAGATGATCATGAAATTGTTGTTACTGATATGGAACCTAAGGTTTTCCAGGTAAGCATGCCTGAAAATGTCTTTTTTGGTATCTCTTCTATTTATGTTGTTTTCTTCTTGTTTGTAAATTCATTAGTGCAGCATATCCTTTGTCTGGTTCTCTAATGTTTCTTACGCCCTATTGTTGATTAGGCACTACTACATTTTATTTATAAAGATACTCTTATAGAAGATGAAGAGCTCTTCATGTCATATTCTTCAGTCTCATCAGTATCTGACACATTTACTGCAAAGTTGTTAGCTGCTGCAGAAAAGTATGGCTTGCCAAGACTTAAACTGTTGTGTGAGTCCATACTTTGCAAAGACATTTCTATAAGTTCTGTCACATGTATTTTAGCCCTTGCTGATCAATTTCATGCCTCGGAACTAAAGTCCATTTGTCTAAAATTTGCTGCTGAGAACCTTGTCGGTGAGTTTTCCTGCTTATCCTGCCAACCCTAGGCTAGATTTAAATTCTGTATTTGGGTAGTTTTGGGCATATAATATCTTGGCATCTTTTTTTTTTTTGTAGTTTATATTCTGCTTCAGTGACTTACTATTGTAGTGTTTATAATTATGCACCTTATAGAGTACATTCTGTGCACGCTGGGCACACTTGGTGGTCATATTCTTACTTTGCATGCTCTATTTCCCTTGTCCTTTGTTTTATTGCCAGATGCTGATGTTCTAAAAATTATCTTGGTTTGAGGATTTTACTTGACAAAGGCTAATTAGATGGATAGTTCTCATTTTTATTATCTTATATTTTGTTCTTAATTTTTGGTTTGTAGATGCTCGCAGGATAGGATAGACCCTTATCTGGAGACAAGATGGCCTATAATTTGTCAGCTATTCAATGACAATCTCATCACCCCCAAAAAAAACTAAGAAAACATGAAAAGTTAATTGCATAGTTAACATGTGCGTTGCCACATTTTATATCCAAGAAGAAAAAGTACTCATTGCCACGAGCAGACTTGGTGAAGTCACGGGTATGCCTGCAACCTATCCGGTTGGTTTCCCAGAAAATCAAGACTTGATATTTTTCAAGGCTTACTGTTCATAGAATAAAAGAATGTGAAAGAAGTAGGAATAGAATCACTGATAATGCCCTAGCTCTTAATGTAATATTTATGTAACTGGTATATTTCGGGCATTTTCTAAGAACTTGAGCTTGCACCCTTTGCAGTCTTGTATTAAATTGCGCCCTATGAAATAGGGGAGAAGAAGATCAACTTACTATTAAGCCATTTTGACGATTGCCCTCTGTCGTTCCAGAAATCTTAGTTCCTCTTATATAAACTCAACTATGCTTATTTATTGGCAGTTTAAAATGCACCAATTCTCCCCGTCCATCATTAAGGGGAGTTGGTTCTGATTTGAGCTCAAACTCACCTCTTGTCTTGTAAATGGAGCTTATTTTAACATGCAAGGAAATATCATGTGCCCAGTTAAGAATTTGATGAATTGAATGGGAACCTGGGAGCAAGGTGTGGCTAGAAGCTTTACGCTCTTATTTCCCCCCTCTCCTATTGACCCATAAATTGAGTGTGCTGAATACTCCATAATCTTATGCTGTGGCTCCGCATGCCTTCATGGGATTATCATGAAAACTGGCAAATTGCATTTACTGTCACTAGATTTTGCATTTGCATCAATTTTTTGCTGCCTATATAACATTCAATGAATTTGAATATTTCAGTTTCATTTATAGATCTGTTTGTCCTCTAGACTTGGTTAAATCAAGAAAGCGTCTATCAGTGATCCGCAGATCTTTAACTAGTTGATTCTCGTTATTTCTTTTTCTTGGGCGGTGCAGCAGTGATGCAATCTGATAGTTTCGAGTATCTCAAGGAGAATAGACCATTGTTGCAATCAGAACTGCTTAAGACAGTGGCAGGGTGCGAAGATGAATTTAGTGGAGAGGGAAAGTGTAGCGTGTGGGCCCAGTTTTCCGATGGTTGTGCTTGTGATACAAATGAGGTCGAAAGAAGTCCAGATTTATGGGCTCAGCTTTCTGATGGCGCTAACAATAACAATAGGAGTCCAGGTCAAGAAGCTTCATGAGGAAGAGGGTCAGGCACAAGTGGTTATTAAACACTGCTGCTATGCTGCAAGGCCAAGGGGCAGACTGGGCTTGGAGAGCAAAGCATAACAACGTAGAGAAAGAAGGCTAAACAATTGCCACGCACGCTGCCACCATATTGTAACACTTGTTATAAATGCTTGTTCTATACACTTAGTTTAATATTAATATGACATGTAACAATTGTAACATTGTATGAGGCAGATTCTAGGGCACATTATCACGAGGACAGAGGACTACACTTTGCTCATTAGAGTTGTGTTTCAGGGAAAGGCTCTTCTGTTTTAGGCTACAGATTACTATTTTAGTTATATATGCATATATGTTGAAACCCCCCCCCCCCCCCCCGGCCCCAAAAAAAAAAAAAAAAAAAAAAAAAAATTTGGCCCTAAATGGTTACCACTCTAAATTTTATTTATAAGTTTTTTTTTACCAAAAAATTTGGTCCTATTTATATGTCATCTTTTAGATAATAAATAAGATTATGACAATTTTTTTTATTAATTGTATCAATGAAAATATAGAGAGATGAAAGAGTTAAAAGATATTCATTCATAAATAAGGGTAAAATTGAAAATTTCTCCCATAATCATTGAGCTAAGCTAATTACTTCTTTTTGATATGTGTGATTTAGTTAAAACCGATTTATAACTAGGACCACTTTGGACTAGAGTGGTATTTGGTATGAGGGATTCGACTGCAAGGGGAGGAAAAATTTTGGGTTGGGATTAAAAACATTGAAGAGGTAGAGGTATAAAATTTTATTAAGGAGAATATGTAAGATAGCAAAGTAAGAAAAAATAATTATAAACTATTAATCTCACTTCTTTAATCTTTAAGATTTTAAAATTCAAGTACAAAAAAAAAAAAAAAAAAAAAAAAAAAAAAAAAAAAAAAAAATCCCTCTCCCTTCACACCACACATCCTCCTAACACTTTGAGATTACAAGTAAAATTAAGCTCCCATTTATAAAGGAGGTTGGGTATATATTTCTTGAAACCTCTTTTCATTGCAACATATAAACGTGACATGAAAGATGATTGAAACAAGAGAATCACGTTCTTCATGAGGTTTTTGGTTTGTTGACTTTATTTGAACCCAATCTAACTAACGGCTTGCTTCACCACTAACAACTTATGTTATGACTGGTTACGATATAAGACCCAGCAGCAGTTACAACTGAAATTTCATTATGTAAATTTATTCTTGTTCTTGTATAACAGAAGAAAACAAAGTGCATCAAGTTGGGGGCTATACCCAAAAGATATTAGGCTCTTTATCCACAAGATCGCCAGTGAAGTCTGGTAGTTCTTCTAGCAAATGGTCAGATATTTTTTGGATATCAAATAGTAATAAGTTTATTATCATTTTATTTATAAGATTAGTAATTGGTAATTTGATGCTGTATCCAATTGGTGAACATGATATAGGAATAAATGTGTTTAAGACGGAAAATAAAATACTGCAATCAGAAAGGGGTAGTTTGATAATTGATGGTATATGACTCAATAATAATAACAATGCTCATTATGGAAACCTGTGACATTTAAATAACATAAAAATCATTTATTATGCAAAGGCTATTTACCTATGTTGACGCATTACATTACATCAATGACATAGTCGTTTCTTTGCAATAATTCAACGTTACATCATCAAGATCCCGTTATTGCTTAAAAGGTAACGACAAACCTTTTTTTTTTTTTATATATAAGATATGATAATTTACAAATATTATCCTTTGAGAGGATACTCATTGTCCTTTCTCTCATTATTTTCTTATCATCTCATCTTCACCTTTAGATTATAAAATAGATGATTTAGATTTAATATTTTATAAAATTATTATTATAATATTTTATAAATTTAAATTTATTTATTTTTTTATAGATTGCAATTATAAATGATATAGATAATATTTTAAGAGTTTAAATTTTACTTATTTATGTTTATAAAAATAATTTAATAAAAAATTGAATATAAACCATATAATATTTTAATGTAACTGAAGATATAAGATGATGAGAAGAAAATAAGAAAGAGGATAACCAATCATACTATATATTCCAATCCCTCTCATATTGGTCCAACCTGTTGGCAAAAAAAAGTCACATTGGCCCAACAAAGGTCCAATGTGCCGCCATGGCGCCATCCAATCATTCATATATATATATATATGTATATCCAAGTGGAGGGCTTTTTAGCAAAAAATAAAATAAAATGGAGGGCTAGTCCTCTGCACCGATGAATAAGGCTATGTTTGGTTTGAACTTTGAAGATGGTATTGGAAAAATAATTTATGATTTTTCATGATCTTGTAAAATTATGAATAAATACTTTTTCTAGTCTCTTATCAAAAAACACGGACCCCATTTTGGTCCCTTACAAAAAAATCGACCCTTATTCTTCTTTTTTAAGGGACTAAAAAGAATCTTTTGAAAATTTATGAAGGATCAAAATGTTAACTAATCAACCTTTATTCGTCCTTTTTATGGACTAAAAAGGACCCCTTTTTTTTAAGGGACCAAAATGGGGATCGCATTTTTTGTCAGGGACTAGAAATGGTATTTACTCTAAAATTATTTTACGGTCTCATGATTTTGAAAAAATATTTTAGGGTCTCATGATCTTGAAAAATTATTTTAGGATCTTGAAAAAATATGTCAGGACACTGACTGGTACTAAAAAGATACTTTAAAATACTTACTAGTACTGGAAAAAAAATACCTATGATCTTGAAAAAATATTTTAGGATCTTAAAAAAAAATATTTCAGTATACTCACTGATACTAAAAGGATACTTCAGGATATTTATTGGTACTGAAAAAATAATTTATGATCTTGTAAAATTATTTTAGGATCTTAAAAAAAAAAATTAGAGTATTGAATAGTACTACAAAAATACTCAAGGATGGAAACTTTTTTAAGATTATAAAATATTTTTTTAGTATCAATTAGTATTCTTTTAGTACTGTCACTAGTATCATGAAATATATATATATATATGGGTTAAGGACCATTTTTGCCAACGAACTATTGGGCGAGGTGCACACAACACAATATACTTTTTGTTGGACCTTAAATGCCAACAAACTTTTAAAAAGGAGCGTCCAAAGACAACAAACTTTTAAAAAAGGAGCGCCCGGCCTGTTAACAAAAAGTTAATGTCCGTTATCTAAGGTGCGAGATTGACGAACGAACTTTTACTCTAGGAGCGCCCAGCACAAAATTCTAAATTTTACTAAATTAAATAATTTTTTTTCTCAATTATCATTATTTAAAACTACTTGTATAGATATCTATGGACAAAAATTACTCATTCTTCAATTTTGTCAAAATTATAATTTACTAAAATAAAAAAAGTTATAATTAAAAATATAATTATATGATTTAAATAAAACTCAAGGTGTTTTATAGTGTATTATATATGTTAAAAAATGATTTGTTTTTATTTTAGAAGAAATATATGTGAGTTAAAAAATTCATTTAATGTTAATAAATGTCAACGTGGTTTAATCATCGGGACGTGAGATGGCCAAGGACAAGAAACAACTAGAATATATTTATATCGATACCCCCGTACAAGCTCCCCAGAAATCATGAGCAACGTCATTTAATAAATGACAACTAATAGATTAGGAATAACTGGAGGGCAAATAAAACCAAGATATGCATATATAAATTTCGAGAGAAACAAGACATTCATGGTTAACTGGATCTTCACCGAAGGGAGCGAGAGAATAACAAAACCATGACCACAGGAAATTAATCCCCTGGAAAAACTACGTAAAAATATTTAAAAACATAAAATATAACATCGAACAGTTTCCATAAGAGAGATATCAACATTAAATGAATTTTTTAACTCACATAAAATTTTTTAAAATAAAAATAAATCATATAATTTTTTTTGTTTAACATATATAATAAACTATAAAACACCTTGAGTTTTATTTAAATCATATAATTATATTTTTAATTACAATTTTTGTTTATTTTAGCAAATTATAATTTTAACAAAATTGAAGAATGAGTAATTTTTTGTCCATAGATATCTATACAAGTAGTTTTGAATAATGATAATTGAGAAAAAAATTATTTAATTTAGTAAAATTTAGAATTTTGTCTTTGGCGCTCCTAAAGTAAAAGTTCGTTGGCCAATCTCACCTTAGATAACGGACATTAACTTTTTGTTAACGGCGTTGTGCTGGGCGCTCCTTTTTAAAAGTTTGTTGTGCTGGACGCTCCTTTTTAAAAGTTTGTTGGCATTTAAGGTCCAACAAAAAGTATATTGTGTTGTGTGCACCTCGCCCAATAGTTCGTTGGCAAAAATGGTCCTTAACCCTATATATATTTTTAAGAAAAAAAGGCACCATTTTGGGCCAAAACGTGGATGGCAGCCGATTAACCCCAATGATAGAAACCAGATCCCTAATATTTGTGGTGTGTGATGGGAAGCGGCTACGGTCCTCAACGTATAAGTCAAAGTGGACGCCATGATCTTTTTTCCGCCTGTTTTTTTTTTTTTTTAATAAAGAAAAAGGGACCATCACATCCACTTCGACTTATCCGTCATCGTATAAACCGAAGTGGATCGCAGTGGACGCTAAGGACAGAGGACCGTAGCCGCTTCCTGTGTGATGAACTTCATGGTCAGTATAGTTGAGCTTCAATGGGATTGGCCATTGGAGCAGTTATTTATCTATGTCATGGCCACAAATAAAAATAATTTATTGTTAGGAATCCAACATCGGCTTATATAAGTATGGGAAGGAATCAGAACCTTCCTAGATGTACGCTTTATCCATTAATTACATAACCAGATTTTCCTATTCTGTTGCAATGAATTTGTAAAGTGGAAATGGGGAATGAATGAATTGAATGAATGATAGGCCAAACAGATTATAAAGGGAAATGAGAACCAAAGGAGACCACCAGAGGGAGACAACGACTTTAAATCCCGAAAATAACTCCCGCCAGGAGTCAGTCCTCATCAATATCATCCTCCTCCACGTCATTTTCTTTTGGTGGTCAGGAACCAAGAGGAAGAAAGAGCAAGACAAAAGCAAACCCAGGTTATTCCTGGTTTGATAAACTCTGTTCTATTTTTTTTATGGGCGTTTCGGCTGATTCTTCGGGGGGAGGGAGTCATGGAGGACGGGGTTCTTGGATTTCAATGAGGTTCTTGACTAGGAGGAAACTTGTGGATTCTGCCCACAAAAAGACTGAGGGTCAGCTTGCCAAGGAATTATCTGTTCCCATCTCATTGGAATTGGTAATTCTCTTCAAAAACTTCTCGCTTTTAATCAGTTTTTTATGGGCTTATGAGCATTGGTTTGATGTTTCAATCTGCTCTCTATATATAAGCCATCAATTTCATCATCTCTGTCGTGATTTCACTCATTATGTGTTTGATCAAATGCCGTTTTCTGAATTTGATCTTTCACCGTCTCATAAACATGGCGATTATTATTGCACCATGACTTTATTGGATAATTTTCTTTCCTCCTCATCTATTCTACTTCTGAGTCCATTCTGTTTGCTGATCATATAGCTCTTGAGGGTGAAATGGTGACTTTCCAGCTGATTTGTTCTCCTTCGTTCTGTCAAATATGAACCTGAACATTATCCATGCGACTTCATCTTTCCTTGCAAACTGACTTTCATGTCTTCATCAGGTGTTGGTTCGACAATCGGTGCTGGAGTCTACGTCCTTGTTGGAACAGTTGCTCGAGAACATTCTGGGCCCGCCTTGGCCTTTTCTTTTCTCATTGCCGGCCTAGCGGCTGCTCTTTCAGCTTTTTGCTACGCAGAGTTGGCCAGTCGTTGTCCTTCAGCTGGCAGTGCGTATCACTATTCATACATATGTATAGGAGAAGGGTAACTTTCTCTACATTACTGGGGTTTTCTTCTGAAGCTATCTAACTGAAAACTTTGGTTTATGCTACGTTAATTTTCCTTTCTACATATGCTGTCTCTGCTCATCACATATTATAATGCTTGTGCTAGAGTTAATTACTTGGTCACTTACGTGGCTGTTCCTTTTATAGTTATGGTAATAATCTGGTGATATAGATGTTGAGGATTTGGGTTTGCATCTCTTTTTGGAAAAAGTTATGATTTTTACAAATATAAATCGATATATTTATATCTTCGTTTGCAGTGCTGCATGGTTGATTGGATGGGCCTTGATACTGGAATATACGATCGGTTCATCAACTGTTGCTCGTGGCATATCTCCTAACATGGTCTCATGTTTTCTTTAACTCTCCTACCGAATTCTTGCTTGCCTAAAATTTTATTTATTTATTATATCTAGCTTTAAGCATATTTGTTTATCCGATTTAAATTGAGATTTGAGATTGATTTATCTGTCACTTAATTTTTCATCATTCTCAAGAGCAAACCTCATAAGTAAAATATATGTTGCTTCAGCGATTTTGTCATGCTTTACCATTCCATTCAATAAAGTAGTGTTAACTGATCTGTTTGTACTGCAAATTTATTTGTTTGAACAGAGAGTAAGATTCATATAATGTATAGTTGTTGACCCCAAAATAAATATTTCTAGGCTGCATTTTTTGGAGGTATGGATCATTTGCCCTTCTTCTTAGGCCGTCATCATATTCCTGGTACTGATATGGTTGTGGACCCATGTGCTGCAATTGTGACACTTATTATCACTGGACTCTTGTGCGTTGGCATCAAGGCGGTAGGTTTCTTTGGTAATCTCATTATTATTCTTTTTCTGATTGAAACTTCTTCTTTGTTTGGGTTCATGGGCTAAAGTTCACATTTTCCTTTTTGCGCAGTAATAACTCTGTCCTCTATTTTAAGACGAGATGACCTATCATACAGATTTAAGATAGGGATAAAACAATTTTAAATAGTTTGTGTTTTAATTTTTTTTTCCCTTCATATTTCTACTTCTACTCCCAATTAATGCTCATTATCTTCTCACCTTTACTCCAAGGGGGGTCAAGTTTTTTTATTCATTGATTAGGGGCTTTTTAAGAAAAACATTAATTACTCCTAAAATTTTATAGCTTGTCTTATAGGTATAGGAACACCACACCCTCTAACATTGTCTTATACTCCATCATGTCCTTTAATAGAAGAGCCATTTGACTTTTTTAAAAAAGATTAAAGAAGCTAAATAAATTACTTAATCATAATATATGTTGTGTATTACTCTTCCAGTTTATGTCCTATATTTAGGACCGGAGTTAGTATTAGATTATATTACAGTTTATAAGTTAAACAAATTAGTTTAAAGAAAAACTATAAATATAAATACTTTAACGTAACTTATTTAATTTCTTCCCAAAAAAAAAAATCAATTGACTTTTATTTTTTATATTAAAGACTGAAATTGTAGTAGTTAGGGATCGATGGAGCGTAATTTATATTAAATGCAACCTCGAAGCATGCATTGTCTCGCCTCTCCCTGTCAATCCAATAATTATTCATTTAAATTTGAGAGATCTTCTTACTTTGAACACTTGATATTTGCAGAGTACAACAGTACAAGGCATAATAACATCAGTGAATGTGTGTGCCTTGATGTTTGTCATAATAGCTGGTACTTACTTGGGATTCAAGTCTGGATGGGCTGGATATGAGCTTCCTTCGGGGTACTTTTCCATATTGTTTTGCACTTCCCTATGACCATGTTTGATTACCACTGAATGCTTGCTACTTTGTCTTTTCTGCTTTGGTAGTTATTTTCCCTTTGGGTTTGATGGATTGCTTGCTGGTTCTGCAACAGTCTTCTTCGCGTATATAGGTTTTGATTCTGTTGCCAGCACTGCTGAAGAGGTGAATTCATGTAGTTATTCTTCCTACATTATATATTTCATGTCTCTTTTAGGGTATATTTATATTTAATTGAAGACATGAACATGATCAACAGGTGAAAAATCCTCAACGGGATTTGCCACTGGGTATTGGGGCTGCTGTGTTTCTTTGTTGTGCGTTGTATATGATAGTCTCCATCGTTGTTGTTGGCTTAGTACCTTATTATGCAATCGATCCTGACACCCCAATATCTTCGGCATTTGCAAACCACGGGATGCAATGGGCAGCGTGAGTTCTAATTCTGCAATTGGTGCATCTTTTCCTATATTGGCGATGAAATATATATAGAATGGTAGTATTTGCCTGTGACTTTTCCTGGTTGTTACTATAGTTACGTAATAAACGCTGGAGCTTTTACAGCTCTCTGTTCATCACTGATGGGTGGTATACTTCCCCAGGTAAATTTTATGTGTTGCTGTTTTATCTGCTTATTTCATTTGGCACTTGTCAAAATTAAATTTTTCCATCTGTCCTTGAAGTCTTTTGTTTGCTCGTTAAATATATCAGTATACTTTATGTTATGGTATGTTGATGAGAAAGAGAGATAGGAAGAAAGAACAGAGCAAGAGGGGTCTGAGAGATAGAATCTGAGCGGAAGAGAGGAGACACGGAGAGAGAGACAGGGGAATGCGCTAATCCATATTACATTACAGTCTCTTTACAAATGGGTACTCGATATCTATTTATAGGCAACAATGCGTCTAACTACCTCTCATATCTAAAATTACCCATCTGTTTATTCTGTTAATGAGTTATTGTAATATCATATCACTTTGTTTCATCTTTCAGCCCCGAATTTTGATGGCTATGGCAAGAGATGGGCTGCTGCCACCATTTTTTTCAGACATTAATAAGTGCAGCCATATTCCCCTCAAGAGCACAGTAACTACTGGCCTTGTAGCTGCAATCATGGCAGCTTTAATGGATGTCTCTGAACTGGCTGGGATGGTAAGTTAACCTTTGCATCAGCTAGGATGCTCTAATATCTCTTGCTAAGATTGAGTTCGAAAAGCATTCATTCAAAGGTTCTGAAATAATTTACACTTTATGATGTGGAGGAAGCCTCAGTTCTTCTTGTACAAGTATACAAAGAACAATTCTTGAGTTCCAGTCTTATATATACATATAAGTAACAGGGAATCTGCTTCTGTTGCAGGTTAGTGTGGGTACGCTTCTTGCATTCACCATGGTTGCAGTATCCATATTAATATTAAGATACATCCCTCCAGATGAGGTCCCGTTACCTTCTTCTCATGAGCAATCAAATGATTCAGTATCATCAAAAAACAGTAGTATTAGTGATCATAGATGTGATAAGCATGGAGAGGTAAACATTAGTGCTTCTGAGGACATCAAACCTGTAGCTACCAAAGAGGATATGCGAATTCATTGTCCTCTTATTTCTCAACCTTTTAACATAGGCAACCGTGAGTCATGCCTTTCCTTTTCAAATCTCTTGTCAAATACCTGTATTGTACAGATATAAGCACTGCAGTTTTTTCCCCTTTAACATGGAAATGTTGTGCAGCAGAAATCAGGAAGTAAAGTGTGAACATAACTCTTGAAGTATGCAACCTATGCTTTAACTAATCCAGAATATGTTCTAATAATGATACACATAAAATGGGATTGTTTTAGACTTTGTTCAAAGTGTCATTCTGGTTATAATATGATTAACTTATGGCATCTCGTTTCCTCAAGTTAATTTGGCATCTTTTGTTCTCTTCTGATTCCTTGTTTATGGATGCAGACTTACATGAAGGACATAGGAGAAAAATCGTTGGGTGGACCATAGCACTCACATGCTTAGGGGTGTTAATCCTCACATATGCAGCTTCAGATTCAAATCTTCCCAGGTTGGTTTGGAGGCAGGCTGTTTTTACTATTTTCCAAGACGTACTACATACTATGATAGTATCTTGATAGCTTGATACGTAAACTACCTGCTTAGGTCCTATTTATAAGGCCCATCCATTGGTTTTTAATTTAAAACCTTTTATAAGATTTAATGAAACATCTTTAGCTAATTTTGCCCTTGCTGCTTTATAATAGCTTTTCCATCCTTTCTCCCCAATGAACTATAATCAATCGAAGGCTAATTTTGGTGAGTTGTAAAAGTTTTTAACGTTTGACTAATTTCCTTAATCTTAGAAAAGTAGTTAATAGGCTCTTAGGAAAATGATGAGAGGGAGTAATTCCTAAAATGTTCAGCTGCTAATTCGAAATTTAAAGAAAGTGGACCTCAAAGGACTTGTGCCTTTCTCACTGGGAAGGGAAGGATTTTGATAATGCAGGATGGTGGTTACATAAATCTTAACTATGGTTCCGTTGAGAACAATGGCATTTCACGTTTTTAATGTATACTTGCTTTTCTAGCTCGTTACAGTGTTCTTTGTTTACTATTGCCAGACCTGTTCGGTTCACATTTTGTGGAGTGGGTGGCTTTCTTGTTCTTTCTGGCCTCATCTTCCTAACCTGTATAAATCAAGATGATGCAAGACACAATTTTGGGTACTCTGGAGGTATAGTTAAGTTGTTGTGGTTCATTAGCTGGATTGGGTATCTTATTCCTATGCAACTAGCTTGTCCTCCCTGTATGTTGCACGGGGTGCTTGTGCATAGAGAAAAATTACATGCTAAATTCCATCAATTCATTGAAATTAAATCTTTGTCTTCCATACATTAAACATAGTATAACTAAGGATAACAAATATCAGAATGAAAAAAAAAAAGTCCACTATCAATATAAAAGAAATAACAAGTTACGCTATTTATAGCAAGTCTTAATCTGAAACTTCCATTTGATATCAAGCATTAGGATTTAGGAATAACTCTATTATCTATCCCTTTATAGGTTTCCTTTGCCCGTGGGTGCCACTGCTGCCTATAGCTTGCATTCTCATCAATTGTTACTTGCTCATCAATCTTGGGTAAGCGAATCTACCATTTTTTTTTTAAGTGGAGATTGCTTCACTTGTCTAATAATTGCGTGTGTCCTTCATGCAGAGCTGATACGTGGGCTCGGGTTTCAATATGGCTTGCCATAGGAGTACTTGTTTATGTTTTCTATGGCCGAACCCACAGTTCTCTAAGAAATGCAGTGTATGTTCCTGTATCTCATGTGGATGAAATGTATCGTACCTCCCCGAGCTAACTAACTTAGACTTTGCATGAGATTTTCAGCCAAACCCCCGAGGGAAAATTTCTTCTCCACGAAGCGTGTAGTTGTAATTCCTGTACAGAAAATGAATCTCAAGCTTCTTAGCTTGAGTAATTAATAGTTTTACAGTTTTGAGAAAGGCTATATTATAAATTTTACTTGGCACGTTATGGGGAGGGAGTTGTTTTATTGGCGTAAGCATGCCTTACGCCATCCATTTGTGACTTGCTATGGTGGGTTGAACTTACAAGCTTGTTCAAAATGTGTAAACACAACAACAAAGTCTTGCCTCATTAGATGGACTAGGTGTATATATAATTGGTAAATTCAAATTGGGTTTCACTCTTCATGAACTTTTGAGACTCTATTTGGTGATTCTCTCTTGTTCATGTCCGAATGTGAGATGAGTAAATACATTTATCCTTTATTCAAGTTTGGGAACACATTACATTGTTATTCTTAATGTACCATGTTTGGATCTGGTACAGGTGAATGAATAGGAATAAATGCAAACTCTGCAAGTTTGCATGAACCAAAAGGAAACAGATTTTCCAGAATTTTGTTGCAGCGGGTATTGCCGTTCTACATCAGTTCATCCACAATGAATTGAAACGTTCCACAATACTGGATGTACATTTGAAACTGCCATATCATCATTATTTCATTTCTTTAAATTCCCCCCCACCCCACCAATTCTCATTAATTCATATATCAGTTTTTTTTCCTTCCCAACCAGTGTAACAATGGAATTCAATGGGCAAGGACTTCGGTGCTTTCTGGTTTGTTTTCATATGATTGCCAACAATAATTTAGCGGCAAGTCAAATTCATGCAACAGAATGGACTATGCCTTCAACTTTTCTCATAAACAGGATTAGATGACTTTGATGGTGGAGAAATATATAAAGCCAACCAAATTTCTAGAACAGTAGATGAGACACTCCATTTTCACAACAATCGACTGGAGATGGACCCCATCTACTCATAATACATATGAATTGGTCTAAATTGACGACTTTACAAATAATATCAGTGCGGGAAGATTTTCAAGAGCCAAAGTGAGAATAGCTCCAAGCACAAAAATCAAAATAAACGCAAACGCTATCTTAACCAAGTATAGAAAGCTGATTGGCTTGGACACCTTCCTTGTAGGATGCAAGCCACCTGAAGCCTAGAGGCAAGCCAACCAAATGAAGATATATATAAGAAATAGCATTTAATATGGATTCTAAATGAAATAAATATCCACGCAATATTGATTATTGCAAAAAAGCGAAGAAAAATGAAACATAGCATCATTAAAAAAAAAAAAAAAAAAAAAAGTATCAATCTTACTGGTGTCGGCATTGGCATTGGCTCAAAATTATGTTCAATCATAACTTCGTCTGCTTCTGTAAACGTCTGCAGCTTCCAACCATCCCCATAATTGACAAGACCTACATTAGGACCAAAAGCAATGGGCTCTTCGCCTACTTTAACAGCTTCTATATGCAAAGCACGTGCACTCATCGGCTTCAACTTCCTATTAATCAAAGACACTGCAGATCCAGCATCGATTCCTGATGCAAATCGACGAGTCTTCCCGGAACTTTTGCATGTTACCTCCAAATACTATCCCATATGTGAAATCAATACTGCAAATAAGTAAGTACATACAAATTACAGCTACATTTAGAAAATGCGAAAGAGAGCTCACCGTGGGAGGAAGAGGATGCCCTGGTGCTGTTTCTTCAGCCATCAATGGAGGAATGAGTTATCAGCCCGTTTTTGAGATGCGACTCCCAAATCCGAAGCTTCTTTTTGAAAAGCTTAGATGACTACACCTAAACAATCTATAAGTCGTAGCCCAGCTCGTATGCTGTATTGGAGCCTGTAAAAATGAGCCTCCAAATGATCATTTTGATTTGAATCAACAGAGTCAAGCACATAAATAAAAGTACCTAATCAGTTTTATTAACAAGGGCGCGAAAATAGAACTAAAAAAGTAAAAAGGGAGAAAGCTGTTTTTTTTTTTTTTTTTTTTTTTTAAGGAATTAATCAATTGCACAACTCATGATCGAGCTTTCTCCAAAGCACAGAGAGCGAGCAAGAAGAATATCAGGCTAGAAGGATGGACGGATAAGAACCTGGAGGCAAGGAGGGAGTTCTGGTTGGTAGAGAGATTGGAAGATTGAAACACAGAAAGCGAGAACCGAGTCACGAAGTCACAGAGATCGAGATAATACGACCTGTGAGTGAGAGAAGGAAATGCGGAGATCACCGACGGCAGAGCATATGAGGGCAAGAAGTGACGGAGGCACCGACGGTAGCCCACGAAGACGATAAGGAAAACGGCTCGACGGCGAAGTGGGGTGTGCCTGATCTGAAAGGCTAAAGCTTTGACCTTCGACTTCGGGCAGAGCACAGGTGAATTGCTGGGGAATTAGGTTGCGGATGTTCTATTTTCTTTGTTTTTGTTGGGAAAAATTAAAATAAAGGGCTGGTAGAAATTATTATTTAGGGAGAATTCCAATAAAATACCATATGAATTTGTAAAACCCCCGTAAGTTCGTTGAATTTGTAAAAGGACTTTCGAGGGTGACACACGACTTAAGGATATGCAAATTCATGGCAAATTACTACAATGCCCTCCTATCTTCTCTCTTTCCTCTCTCCTCCCGTTGAACGAACCAGCCTTCGATCCGCCCATCCGCCGTGATCACACGCGCCGTCCGCTTCCACCATCGACGCCGACGCTTAACGCCAAGCACCCACCGCCACCTACGCGCACCCATCGGCGGCATCGTGAAAAAAAAAAAAAAACCGAGGCGGTTCGCGTCGGGAGAGATCGAGAGAGAGATTGGAAGAAATTGGAACAAGAAGCCGGAAGGGAAGGAGGGAAGGAAGGAAGGAAGAGGAAGAAAGGAAGAAGAAGAGAAGGAGGGGGAAAAAGAGTTCACGTCGAACGTGAACTCTTTTTTCCCCCTCCTTCTCTTCTTCTTCCTTTCTTCCTCTTCCTTGTGCGATTTCCAAATTTCGAGTGTTTTAAAACACTCGAGTGTTATTTTTTTTTTTTTTACTCGCCTTGCATGAAATGGTAAATGGCGTTTGTGAAATGGTAAATGGCGTTTGTGGAATGGTTAAACTGTCTTTTTTTTTTGTTATCCATAAAGAGTAAAAAATAGCACCTGGGAAAACAATGGTAATTGGCGTTTCTGGAATGGTAAATGACGTTTGTGGAATGGTAAATGGCGTTTGTGGAATGGTAAATGGCGCATGAAAGAAAAAAATGGCACCCTAGGAAAACAATGGTAATTGGTGTTTGTGGAATGGTAAATGGCGTATGTGGAATGGTAAATGGCGTTTGTGTTATAACATAAGAAAAAAATGGCACCCTGGGAAAACAATGGTAATTAGCGTTTGTGGAATGGTAAATGGTGTTTGTGGAATGATAAATAGCGTTTGTGGAATGGTAAATGGCGTTTGTGGAATGGTCAATGGCGTTTGTGGAATGGTACATGGCGTTTGTGCAATGGTACATGGCGTTTGTGCAATGGTAAATTACCATTGTTTTACAGGGTGCTCTTTCATGTATGTTATAACACAAACGTCATTTACCATTCCACAAACGTCATTAACCATTGTTTTCCAGGGTGCCATTTTTTTCTTTCATGCGCCATTTACCATTCCACAAACGTCATTTACCATTCCAGAAACGCCAATTACCATTGTTTTCCCAGGTGCCATTTTTTACTCTTTATGGATAACAAAAAAAATGACAAACTTAACCATTCCACAAACGTCATTTACCATTTCACAAACGCCATTTACCATTTCATGCAAGGCAAGTAAAAAATAATAATAACACTCGAGTGTTTTAAAACACACTCCAAGTGTTTTAAAACACTCGAGTGACTGGAAGTGCACTTCCAGTGTTCACTGTTCACTCTAACCGTGAACTCTTTTTTTTCCCCTCCTTCTCTTCTTCTTCCTTCTTCTTCCTTTCTTCCTCTTCCTTCCTTCCTTCCTTCCCTCCTTCCTTCCTAGGCTTCTTCTTCCAATTTCTTCCAATCTCTCTCTCGATCTCTCCCGAACGCGAACCGCCTCGCTTTTTTTTTTTCTTTTTTCACGATGCCGCCGATGGGTGCAGCGTAGGTGGCGTTGGCGCGTCGGCGTCGATGGTGGAGGTAGACGGTGGCGCGATCACGGATTTGGCGATCGAAGGCCCGGTTCGTTCAACGAGGAGAGAGGAAAGAGAGAAGATAGGAGGGCATTGTAGTAATTTGCCATGAATTTGCATGTCCCTTAGAAGTCCGTGTCACCTCTGAGTCCTTTTACAAATTCAACGGACTTCTGGGGGTTTTGCAAATTGAAACGGTATTTATTTGGAATTTTCCCTATTATTTATTATACAAGATTGTAAAAATTGTTATTATTTTGAAGGATTAAATATCTTATAAATTTAAAGTTACAAATTGTCCCTAATCAAAATTTTTTGGGAAAAAACAAATAAATACCATCTGAATTTACAAAACCCTTAGAAGCCCACCGAATTTGTAAAAAGACTAAGAGGTGACAAAGACTTTTGAGGGTTATGCAAATTCATACAAAATGACCATAATGCCCTTCCTCTCTCTCTCTCTGCCCTTCCTCTCTGAACCAAGACTGGACCAGATTCATTCACTCCGTCGTGACTGCCGAAGCGAAGGTTCACCACTATCTACCTCCGTCGTCAACGCCAACGTCGCACCCACCACCTTGACGCCGCACCCGCCCGTCACCAAGAAAAAGGAAAAAAAAAACTGAAACACGAAACAAGAATTTTTTTTGATCGGCCGATCCTAAGAAATTGGAAGAAGAAGACATGAGGAAGGAAGGAAGGAGGAAGAAGGAAGCGAGAGGGGAAAAAAAAAAAAAAAGAGTCGAGTGCACTGTTTTTCTCGCGCATTCTCTCAGGCATTTAGCAAGAATGCCTTAGCCCAAGGCATTCTCGAGAATGCCCAAGGCATTCTTGGAGAATGCCTTAGGCATTCTCACGCATTCTCGGGAATGCCTTAGGCATTCTCGAGAATTCGCGTCGAGAATGCGTGAGGCATGCTCGCAGCTTTTTTTCCCCTTCCTTCTTCTTCTTCTTCCATTTTTCTTTTTCCGTCACCGTGTAAATCATCATCTTCTTCCAATCTCTCAACGCGATCGAAAAATTTACTTCGGTGGGGGTTTTTTTTTTTTTTTTCCCTTTTTCACCGTCATCCAGAATTGCTTGCTTGATCTCCACGGCCGGGCGGTGGCGCGTCCATGGCGGCGAGAGCAGCACCCATTGTGGAGGGAGCGACGTCCAAGGCCGGGGGAGCGGCGGCGACGCAAATGGTCACGAGGAAGATGACGCACGCAGGGCAGATGAATTCTGAAAACCTTAAGGGCATTGTGGTCATTTTGCATGAATTTGCATATCCGTCAAAAGTCCTTGTCACCTCTCGCCTTTTTACAAATTCGGTGAGCTTCGAGGGTTTTGCAAATTCAAATGGTATTTTAATGGAATTTTCCCAATTTTTTTATATTATCTCTTATATTTATAATTAAAAATATAAGTAAAATTAAAACCTATGATCATATCTTTTTTTTTTCAAATATGTTATTTCATTAACACATGTTAAATACTTTCTTTTAATTTTTATTTTTCACCAATTTATGTTACTAATCCTAATTATAGAAAATTTTCTTAAGTACAAATTACATTATGAAAATGTTCCTATAATTGACATTAAGTTTCCCGATTTATATTATCAACATTAACACCAATTAATTTTTTTTTTATATAGATAAAAAATAAACTCGTTTCATATTTTTCATGATATAATAGGTTGATTAGATGTTTTAATTTTATTAACATTACATGAATTTTTAACCCATATAAATTGGGAAAAATCCCATATAAATACCACTTGAATTTGCAAAACCCTTAAATGTCTGTTGAATTTGTTAAAGGACTTAAAAGTATCAAGGACCATATGGAGATTTATAAATTTGGGACAAATTACCCTTTTGCCCTTAGTTTTAAATAAATTTAAAAAGAACAAAAATGACCCTCATGGGAGAGTGCCAAATGACCGCCATCGGAATGGTTTTTTTTTTTTTTTTTTTTTAAAAAAAGAGATTCATTGAAAGTTAGAGATGGGGTTCAACCCCACACCTCCATGGGGCCAAGTGGCTCAACCGCTAGGCCACTTGGTTCCTTTGATATATATATATATATATATATATATGCATTAACAAATATATATATTCTTCTCGACATTTTTTGCATTAACAAATATATATATTCTTCTTGACATTTTTTCAACTAGTAGTTACAAATCTTTCAACAAAGCGCTTACAAATCTTTCAATGGCATTTACGATTTCTTTTTGAGGTTTACCTTTTTTGCCTTTGAGGGAGAAACAAAAAATAATGCATTATCACAAATCTTTTAACGGCATTTACAAAATTTTCAATAGCAATTACGACTTTTTTTAGGTTTACTTTTTTTGACTCCGAGGAAAAAACAAAAAAATATTGCATTATCACAAATTTTTCAATGGCAATTACAAATTTTTCAATGGCATTTACGATTTTTTTTTTTTTTAGGTTTACTCCGCCTTTGAGGAAAAAACAAAAAAATAATTCAAAAAAAGTCTTAAATGCCGTTGAAAGATTTGTGATAATGCATTATTTTTTTGTTTTTCTTTCAGAGGTAAAAAAGGTAAACCTAAAAAAAAAAAGTCATAAATGCTTTGTTTTAAAATTTTGTAAACATTGTTGAAAGATTTGTAACTACCGTTGAAAAATGCTAAGAAGAATATATATATTTATTAATGCATATATATATCAAAGGAACCAAGTGACCTAGTGGTTGGGCCACTTGGCCCCATGGAGATGTGGGGGTTTGAACCCCACCTCCTTCACTTTCAATGAATCTTTTTTTTTTTCCAAAAAAAAACCACCGCCCAAAAAAAAATTTATCGACGGCCCTCCGGCCATTAAGGTTATTTTTATTTTTTTAAAACTAAGGAAAAAAGGGTAATTTCACCCCGAATTTGGAAATCCTCATATAGTCCTTGATACCTTTAACAAATTCAACATACATTTGGGGGTTTTAGAAATTCAGATGGTATTTATAGGGGATTTTTCCTATAAATTGCTTCTAAAACAAAAATAAATCATATAAACTTTCTTTGTTTTGACATATATGATAAATTATAAAAGACCTTAAATTTTATTAAAATCATATAATTCCATTTTTAATTAAAATTTTTGTTGATTTTTAAAAATTTCTAATTTTTACAGAATGAAGAATGCATATTTTTTTTTTCATACATATACATTCAAGTTGTGAAAAATGAAAATTGAGAAAATTATTGTTGAATTAATGAAACTTAGAATTTTGTACTAATTTTAAAAATAAAATGTGGAAGAGAATGTAGAAGATTTTGTTAGGGGCATTTTAGTACTTTTAATTTTATATTTTTATATTTAATTCTTATAATTCCAATTTTTATGATTTTTTCTATAAATATTTTTTGTCCTAAGTCGTTCGTTCTAAGTTTCTTTTTTGTTTAAGTAGAGGGCATTATGATAACCAAGTAAGGGCCTCCAAGCTCCAGCTATCTAGCATTCTAGCACGAAATCCGGTCTAATCCGTATCAAGCCCAGTCCTGGGGATCAGGTTTCTCTCATCATCCTTTTCTCATCATCCCTCATTATCTCTAAGTCACATCTGTCCAATCAATCTAAAATATAACAACACTATTTTAATTTTTCTCTCATCTTCTCAATTAACGTTCGAGATAGGATGGGGAGGGATGGGGAGAAAGAATGCTTATGAGAGAATCTCCTTCCCAATCCTGGCTTATCAATTGAGTCTCCAAGTTCAATTTTGAGGCCCAGAAAAAGAGAGAGAGAGAGAGCAATCACCAAGACTCATGCAGCTGCCTCCCTTGATGAGTTAATGTGGGTTCGTATTGCACTTGCCTTCTCACCTTTTTCCTTTAATTCCTTCGCACGCTCTCATTCTTTATGATCTTTGTGATTAGTGGATAAAGATCTAATAGTCTGTATTTAATTGTTTATTTTTATCCTTCTTTTCATTTCCTTTTCATTTTCTATTGTAATAATATTTTTATAAAATATTAAATACAATAAATCTTGATTCAATGATCACAAAGAAAACAAATAATAATAAGAAAAAGATAACGAGATAAGAGAGGTGTATATATTTGCATGCAAGCTATAACAGCAAAGTCCCTATATATTGGCACTCAGGCCAAGTCTCGAGTCTTGAATGGAAACACCGAAGCAGTTTGGGAAATGAAGAGCGAAGATCAAAGCATGCCTTAGAAAATAGAAAACAAGTGAAACGAATAGATCTTATAGATATTTCAATCAAGCTTAAGCAGCAAAGCAAGTCAGATTTTGTCTTCTTGTTTTTGCTTCTCCTCGCATTACACGGCCTATGCCAAAACATTTGAAAAAGACGTGGGCGTGGGTGAAGATATTTGACTGATTGACGACAACTTTCCACGGCCAACTTCAATGGAGAACGGATTTTTTAAAAAATAAATAAATTGTCTCATTAATCGTTATCAATGAAGAATGGAATAAAACGAAAAAAAATCCACCATTATTGACGCGGGAAAAATACCAATATTTAAATTGAGAAGAAAAAAGAAAAGAAATTGCCTGTCTGTTCCTTACTACCTTGTGAGAGGAGGGCAAGGCAGGGTAGACCTAGACGGCTGTGTTGCACTTGTTCGTAACGCCCAAGCAAGCGAGAATAGAGAAGACAACAGTGACAGTATGGACCTCACTAGGTTAAAGCACAACGCCCTTGGTAAGCTTCCTCTACTCTTCTTCTGCTACTTTCTATTATTTTCTTCCATTTCTTATCCTGGTCACTAGATTATTGCCTCCAAGATTTTATCCGGGGTTCTCCCAATTCCTGTTCGGCGGTGGACAAAATGCGGGCCGGGATGACAAGCCGAATTATGGTCCTGGTCCTTTGAGTCTCTGTATGCGTGGGACACGAAAAATAGCCCGTGGGGGACAATGGAGCTTATAGTTATATTTACATATTACTATGGGCTAGTTTTTCCTGTATTTGTGTAGTGGATTGATAGATCAAGCATTGGAAATGGTAATTTACAGCATCGGGGTCGGGCTGAACTTCTCGTGATTTATGGTTTAGTTAGCTACTTTTTGAGGGATTCACTGTGTCTGATTTTTTTCATCTTCTTTAATTCATTTTCTTGGTAATAACTGTATATGTGGCCAAGATTCCTAACAGCAAGCTGGTATTGTCGGCATCTCGGTCGATTTTTCCCATAATATTAAAATATTAGTTTGAACTTTGAAGTAACTTGAATGGGACGGATAGGTTCCGACAGTACTTATGTGCTGCCTGGACTCTTGTTGACTTGTTGAGTTTATAATTATTTTCTGGCATGTTGGTGCAAAAAGGGTAGAGACATAATCTATAGATATTTACTGCTTTTGTTATGATTATAATCGTCATCCTGCACAGATTATGAGCGTCTAGATAGTTTATTAATTGGTCCCATCGCTTGAGACAAACTTTTAAATGACAAAATGCGTCCCTATCAAGTTAGTGCATGGGTTATTTGCTCATTGCAAATATTTTACCCCACTGAAGGCAACAAAAGTTGTGTGAGGGTTATCTACTCTTATTGCATAGGAAGATTTTCCACCATCTTGAAAACATGATAAGGACGTACAAAGGTAAGAGGGAAAACCATGGAATTCTCTTCAGAGTCGTAATTTCAAGTTACAACATATATGTTTCTTAAAATAAAAAGTTTTGCCTTTAATTTAATTTAGCCTTAAGTGATAATTTGACAAACTAAATAAAGAACTTTTCAACCCTTCATGCCTGTCTAAACGTCCTTTCAAGCCTTAAAGTTTGAAGTGTTTCTCTGCATACATATATCAAATGTCCTGGTAAATGCGCCAGGTTGAGGCATTTATAACCTGTGTAACACCTGTTTGGCATGATATGAGTACGATGTTAAGCGTTTTCTCGTATCTAAGATGACATCAAGCATCTTAGACCCTAGTTGCTGGATGTCAATGTTAATTCTAGGCTAATGGCAGTTCTCTTAAGGGGCACAATGTTCTAATTTAATACGCAAGACTTCTATATGTGATAATGGTATAGAATTGAGAGAATGTCCTTAACTACAGAACGTCATGAGAAGAGGAATGTAATGGATTTGAAACATCATGTCCACGGCCTGGAAATTGTAGCCTACAGCTCTGTTTTGAAAGCTTTCATTGTTCAATCAGATCTTCTTTCTTGGGTAAATATCAAACTTCTTGTGCTCTAATCTGTCTCTGTATTTTCCCTTTACATTTAAGGTATCTGCTTTTGTATTTGCAGGGCAAAGAGGGGATTATATCTGATCTGCGGAAGGAACTAAATGTCACAGATACAGAACATGCAGCAATCCTAGCTGCAGTCAACTCAGATGAGTCAGTTAAACGGATAAGGTGCTTGTGATGATTTCTGTTGGTACTGTCTCTTGCTACACCATTTGAGATGATCTTGGTTTTTCATTTTGAATAAAATTTTTGTCCAAATTTTTATGATGATGTAATGTGGATTCTGGGACTGCCTTTTGTAGAGTTTTAGGATCAGAATAATTGAGTCCGATGATCTTTCTCATTCATTCGTGTGGAATAAATAGATTACAATGAGATACAATCTGGTGTAACAGATTGAGGACTTCTAGGGAATTCAAAAACTGAAAAACTAATCTGATCTAACTTATTGCTAGATTCTAGGATCTGATCTTTGACTAATCTAATAATGTTTATTTACAAATAATATAATTACCACACTCCCCCTCAAGTTGGATCATAGATACTCATCATGTCCAACTTGCATACAAAGCCTTCAAATATGTCCTCGGGTAGACCTTTTGTGAGTATATCTGCAAGCCGTAATTTTGTAGGTATGTAGGAGAGACAAATAATTCCATCTTCAACCTTTTCCCTGATAAAGTGGCGATCAACATCAACATGCTTAGTTCTACTGTGTTGTACTGGATTCAATGCCATGCTTAAAGCTGCCTTATTATCACAGTAAAGTTTTAATGGAGATTCTATCTTGGTGTAGGTCTCGTCAGCAACCCTTTTTATCCATATTCCTTCTTTGAGTCCTTCGAGATAGTGATCTTAATTCGATTCTGCACTACTTGTGGATACCACTCGTTGCTTGTGACTCGCCACGTTACTAGATTTCCCCATACAAACGTGCAATAGCCGGTAGACCTGCTGTTCTCTTGGTCTCCCCGCCCAATCTGCATCGTGTATATCTCAATAGTCCTCAGATTAGTTTTTCTGAAGAAGAGACCTCGGCCAGGAGTTCCTTTGAGGTATTTCGGATTTTATATGCTGCATTCAAGTGTTTACGCTTTGGCGAGTGCATGTGTTGACTTGCGTACTTTACTCGCAAAGGCGATGTCGGGTCGTGTGTGAGAAAGATAGATAAGCTTCCCCACCAATCTCGGTAGCGCCCTATGTCTCGCTGGTTTTTCTTCCTCTTCTTGTTTCTCTTTCTCTCGCCACCTCTTGTTCGGTTGTCGGTTGTTCTACCTTTTTTTTTCTTCTTTTTGACACTAATGGGAGTCTTGCTCGGCTTACACCCAAGCATGCCAGTTTCCTTTAGTAGATCAAGGACATATTTCCTTTGTGAAATGTGAATTCCTTCTTTTGACCTAGCCACTTCCATTCCTAGGAAGTATTTCAAGCTACCCGGGTCTTTGACTTCAAACTCCTTGTTTAACGCCGTTTGATTCGATCATTTCTTGAGGATTGTTCCCCGTAAGTATTATGTCATCCACATATACTATTAAGATAGTAATCATACCTTCATGGTTCATAGTGAACATAGTGTGATCGAGAGAGGCATTGGTTATATCCTTCACCTTTAGAACTTGTGAGAATCTGTCAAACCAAGCTCTAGAGACCGCTTCAACCCGTAAATGGACTTGTTCAACTTGCATACCCGTTTGCCGTGACCATTCTCAAAACCAGGTGGAAGTGTCATATAAACTTCTTCTTTTAGATCCCCATTTAGGAAAGCGTTTTTGATGTCTAGTCAGTTGTAAAGGCCAGGTCGAGATTAACAAGAACGGAAATAAGGATTCTCGATCGTGTTGAGCTTTGCTACGGGGGCAAAGGTTTCATTGTAGTCCAAGCCATAAGTTTGTGTAAAACCCTTGGCAACTAGTCGGCTTTGTACTTGTTCAAAGTACCATCAGCATTGTACTTGAGGGTAAATACCCACTTACACCCTACTGCCTTTTTACCTTGGGGTAAGTCAGTGACATTCCAAGTTTGATTTTTCTCAAGAGCATTCATCTCATCTAATACGAAGATCTTTCCATTCGGGAATTTCAAGTGCCTCATGTACATTTGTGGGAATCTGAACTCGATCAAGGTTAGTGACAAAATGACAATATTTTTGTGAGAGATTACCATATGACATGTAGTCTTGAATAGGATGTTGAGTACGAAACGTGTCTTCTTTCTCAATGCAATAGGCATGTTTAGGTCCTTGTTGGCGTCAGGATTCTCTCTCGGTTGGGAGAGTGGTTGAGCCTCAGGCATAATGGAATCTACTACCTTTTTGTTCCTCCTAGAGTAAACCTTGTCATAATATTTGTCTCCCCCTGTTTGTGATGGCATGGTGAGTGAATCAGGTGTGGAGGATATGATCACAGGATAGGAAGGTGGTATAGGTTCAGGTATAGTAGGTTGAGAGTCACTCCAATTCTCCCCGACTCGAAGGGTGTGGATAGAAAGGTATGGCTTCAAAGCAAATGTGACATCGCGGGCGACAAAGATTCGTTGGGATTTGGGGTCATAACAACGGTAACCTTTTTGGCAATTGGAATAGCCAAGAAAGATGCAAGGAAGGGACCTAGGGTCAAATTTGGAAGGAGGATGATGAATATGGACATATACGGTACATCCAAAGACACGGAGAGGAAGAGAGTGGTCAAGGTGGGAAATCACATGAGTCTCACGGAGTTTATCAAGAGGGGACATATGGGAAAGGACACGAGTAGGTAGTCGATTGATAAGGTGAGTGGCAGTAAGGATTGCATCTCCCCAAAAATACTTGGGAACATTGCAGGTGTACATAAGAGCACGGGCAATGTCAAGGAGATGGCGATTTTTACGTTCGGCAATGCCATTTTGCTGAGGTGTGTTAGGACAACTACTCTTATGAATGATTCCGTGAGACTTTAGAAAGTGGTCAAGGTATGATTGAAATATTCGGTGCCATTGTCGAGTGTAAGACTTGAATGGTAGAATTAAATTGTGTTTGAACATAGTGGAAGAATTCAACAAAGATATTGAACACATCAGATTTTTCTTTTAGGAGGTACACCCAACACATGCGAGAGTGATCGTCTATGAAAGTGACAAAGTATTTCGAACATGTCCGGTTAGGTACTCTAGAGGGACCCCATACATCACTATGGATGATGGAGAAGGGACGAGTAGAGTGATAGACGGTGGGAGGAAAGGTAGTGCGATGATGTTTTGCTAGTTCGCACGTTTCACAATGGAAATTGGCATCTTTATTGAATGAAAATTGAGGAAACAATTTTTGTAAATACGAAAACTAGGATGACCCATCCTTCTATGCCATAACATCAAATTATTGTCTAAAGTAGGGAGATAGAGGTCTTTATTTGTGATGACAAGGCACTTGCGGAGGAATCATCAAGGTAGTAAAGGCCGTCATGCTCCTTAGCCGTGCCAATCGTCTTCCCCGAGGAGAGATCCCGAAATATACAATGAGTGGCAAAAAAGTGAGCAGAACAGTTTGTATGTTTTGTCAACTTGCTGATTGAAAGGAGATTGTATGCCAAATGAGGAACATGAAGAACAGAATCAAGTTTTAAGTCTCGTGTAAGAGGAACGGTACCAGTGCCAGCAATGGAAGCACTAGAGTTATTCGCTGTACGAATTCGATTATTACCAGCCAAAGGGGAATAGGAAGTAAAGTTTCTTGATTCTGAGGTCATATGATCAGAGGCGCCGGTGTCTAGTGTCTACTATCCATTTCGACAGAGAGGATGATGATATAAGAGTAAGATGATCATTACCTTGTTTGGCGATAGTGGCAACCGGTCCTTGAGAGGACCAAATTTTTCAGCAAGTTGAGAAGTTGACTCATCTGTTCGTATTGGGAGAAGGAGGCACGGATCCCGAAGGAGTATCTGCCTCAATGATTGTTTGATGAGCGAGAGGGTGATCGTGGTTTACGAGGTGTCCAATCGGATGGCTTACCGTGGAGTTTCCGATTTGTCCTTGGTATGACCAATCTTCTTGCAATGATCACACATTGGACGAGATTTGTTAGAACCAGAACCAGAAGAGGGAATGTGCTTACTGATTAAACTGGACGCTTCTGGTCCTGAAGAGATAGCCTTGAGAAGCATAGTTTGTCTTCGGGACTCTTCACGACGAATCTCAGAATACACTTCCAGGAGAGGAGGAAGGGACGAATTACTCAATATTCTTGCTCGAGCATCGTCAAATTCTGAGTTTAAGCCAGCGAGAAAAATCAGAATCCGATCAGTGTTGACATTCTGAAGGTGGCGAGTGGCATCAGTGGAAGAATCCCATTTATTTTCAACCATTTGATCTTCTTCTTGCCAGAGAGCGACAAGTTCAAACCAGAATTCAGCAATGCACCGAGAGCCCTGAGATGACTTCCAGATGCGACGACGAAGATTAAATAGTTGGGATAAATCCTTGGCATCGACGTAAGAATCACGAACAGCATCCCAAATATCCTTGGCCGTAGGAAGATACATGAAGCTTCGTTTAATCTGAGGAGACATGGCATTGATAAGCCAAGAGCAGACAAGAGAATTATCAGTATCCCATTGAACCCAGGCTGGTGAGTTTTGATCCGACGGTGGATTGATCTCTCCAGTTAAAAATTTTCGTTTTCCACGTCCACCGATAGACAGCAAAACAGCACGTGCCCAGTCATGATAATTGTGAAGATTCAGTTTTTCCGACACCAATTGATTATCGAAAGAGTGGAGAAGAGGTGAATTGTCGCTGGTCTTGGGGAGCGTTGTTGTATCATTTGATGAAGCCATTAATGTGGAGAACGTGTTAAAAACAAAAAGTAAAACACGGGCCAAAAAAACCAAGACAAAGAATCGCCCAAAAAACCAATAAATAATAGAAGCCCAATGGGAATTAGAGCCCAATAGTGCAATCAAACTTGAAAAAGAGAAAAACCGAAGTCCAATGATGGATCCGACAGTCAAATACCCAATGAACCGAGAATGGTGAACTCGATTGAACTGGATTAAATGACGAGTTGACGCCGTGACGGAGTGCCGCGACGAAGACGGACGAGTATGAGAAGCTCGCGTCTTGAGAGTGACTGGCGGACGGAGTCGCAACGAGTCACAGACGTGTGGTCGACGATGTGAAGTCACGGACGTGTGACGGAGCGAGAGCGAGCCGACGTTTGATGGAACCCGATCGGACGAGAGCGGAGATGGCGAGAAGCTCGACTTGACAAATGGACTCCTGGACGAGCGAGAGGGCCGAGACGAATCGACGACCTGAACGAGATTCGATAATGATGCCGAGGTTGCAGTCGAGGATGACGACGGATGAGAAATCCGATATTGACGCGAGATTGTGAGTCGACGGACCGTAGATGAACGAAGGGCGAACTAGGAGTTGCGCGTTTTGACGCCGGGTCTACGAAGATGGAAGTATGAGTAACGAAGATGGAGGTTGAGAACGTTACGATGGGTAACGTTGCTGATCGGACTTGAGGCGGAAGCACGCTATAGTGAGTGCTCTGATACCATGTAGAGTTTTAGGATCAGAATAATTGAGTCCGATGATCTTTCTCATTCATTCGTGTGGAATAAATAGATTACAATGAGATACAATCTGGTGTAACAGATTGAGGACTTCTAGGGAATTCAAAAACTGAAAAACTAATCTGATCTAACTTATTGCTAGATTCTAGGATCTGATCTTTGACTAATCTAATAATGTTTATTTACAAATAATATAATTACCACACCTTTAACATTTTATGCTGCAGGGAGCAGAGGACATTGTCAACTTATGCTGAAAATTGCGTTAGAGTCAACAGTCCTGGATATGCTTCTGGTTCAGCGCAAAATTTTTCAATAACAACAAATACTTCATCTCCTGTTGCATATCTTCCTTCAAAGAATATGTCACACTGTCAATCCTCTCTTGCAGCTTTCCCTATTCATTCTTCAATGCCTGTGAGTAGAAGTGGAGATTAATATAAACAGTTTCTCTAAAACAAATGGATAAACGTATCATAAAGAAAAGATTCTTTGACTCACAAGAGCTTTCCAAACCCGGCTCTTACTAAACATACCTAAAAGACTATTCCGTTTTAATCAGTGTGTCTGAGCTGAATCATTCTTGCAGTTGCATGGGAATTTGTGTTAGTACCAAAATGAATGGTGATATTTTTCATGAGGGAATAAAACCTATAGGATCTTATTTATAATGTAGAGGAACTCGAATTCAAAAAGGGGTTTGCATTGAGGGTATCATTTTAACATCTGCTTATTTGTTTTGTGTATCTAAATATGTATTTCCAAACAGATGTGTCATGTTGAAACCTAGACCGGCTGTCGGAGCCTTATGGATGCTTTATTTTATATTGTAACAATTGAACCATTTTTGTAATTCCTGATTACTTTTCCGTGCCAGCTAAAATTTAAAGATGATCAAAGGACAGCTGAAGTAGCCACGTTCTCCCATGGAAGTGCTGAGCAGTCTGCACAAATGATTAAACATAAATTTCTGGGATCGGCGAAAACAACACATCAATTAGAGAAGGGATTTGGCAAATCTGATTTTAGCAACATAAAGAATAGATCCAAGGTTATTGAGTTGCATGCCCCAAACAGGGTTATTCATAATGTAAGGCAAAAGCCTAGTTTGTATCTATATTTGATTATTGTTATGTTATCCCTATTTTTGCTGGAATTTAATTTAATGCTCCATTAAATAAAATTGGGTATTCTTGCAACTCGTGAGTGTGGAGTAGACTACCATAAAGTACACTTTGTTCCTGAAGCAGCCACATTTCATTGCTGATGGTCACCGTTTAACATATGTGAATGTTAAACCTACTTGTCAACTACAATTCAGGGAAATTGTGCTGCTTTCCTCTTTTGCTTTCTCCCGTCTTTTCTTTTCCCTTTTATGAGAGACTGTGTACATCCCTTATATGGGCAATTCAGCAATTTATGGGATAGCCGGAGTATAATGTTATTTCCTGTTGAAAGCGTACTTTCCTATGTATGGCCATTACCTAGATTTGGGTTTTATTGTATTTGGCCTCCTCTAAGTTCTTTTATGTTATAGCGCACTCTGCGCATGAATTATTCATTGTATTGGTTTACTAATATAATTGTTGTTTTATCCTTTCTGATGTCAATTTGATCCGCTGTATTATGTTGTTCAATGCTTTCTTATACCTAACAATAAATTTTCGTTATCTTCCGTTGAATTGTTCAAAAGGCACTTGTTCTTGTTCAATGTTTTGGGAATGATATGTATGCTAGGACAATTCATATTTTTTTTTTGCTTGATTTTATGGTCAATCTGGAATTACAAGAGTGTAATTTTGGCTAAACAAAGCAAAGGAGGTTTTCTACGCAACAAAGGCTAATATATCATTGCAACTTTCATATTGAATAGTGATTTTTTGGGGGACTATATTATATGTAAAAGCATGACTTCCTTTTTCGTATTTTTGGCCAAGTATGGTTTCCTTTTGAATGTTACTTATTTGTCTATGAATCAATGCCTGCATAGTGAATTTCCGTGGTCTTAGTTGGGTGCTTCCAAGGATCATCATTCTTGTGTATGGTGTTGAATTCATTATGAATTATTAACATATAGTGTAAACGCCATTACAGTTAAAAAAACATATACTGTAGTTGTTGGTGTCTTTGCAATATGTAACTTCCTTACATCTGGCAGGCTGAGAAGATGCTCTTTGGTGTAGAGAATCTTGACCCAGTTGTGGATGATAAAGCTAAATCGACCATTTGGGCAACTCCTGCCAATCAAGGTGCATTATGTTACCTTGAATGTTTGTAGACATGCAAATTCGTATAATTGACATATTATGTGACTATATTTTTTTGTCTAGGAGCAAGAAAGCGCTATACTTGAAGCACTTGCTAAAGTGGCTGATGTGCTGTAGAGGAAGTAAGGCTATTTTCCTGATATTTTTCTTGGTTTTCGTCTTTAACTTTCTATGGCTTATGAACATGGGTAAATATTTGGTTCTCTCGGCGGTCCTTCCACTCAGATGCAGCATTACCGTGTCGCGAAGGATACCTCCAGGGTAGGAAGGAACACGAAATGATTGTACATGGTAACTTCTGTGGACAATAGGTAGGTAGATGGGAGTAAAATTTTGTTTTATGCCATCAGGATGAGAATTTTAGGCCCCAGCTATGTAAAGTTTAAGTGGAACAGACTTAGCACTTGTTTGGGGGAAATCAAAACCACAAAACCTAAGTTTTGGCAAAAGTTTGTGAAACATTCCATTTTTTTGTTTAGAAGTTATTCTCCATCAAAATCTAGGTTTTGGAAAAAAAAAACTATTTTTTTTTCAGATTTTTCTCTCTCCTCTGCTATCATTACTATTTTTTTTTTGATATCAAATTATCATTAACTATTTTTTTAGTATCTTAAGTACCCGAAATATTTTTTCAAGATTAGTCATTACCCTAAATATTTTTTTAATATCTTAAAAAAAAAATTTCAAAATCATAAAGTATTTTTTCAAAGATCCTTAAGTATCTTTTTAGTACTCATTAGTGTTCCTGAAACTTTTTTTTTCAAGATTAGTTAGTAACTTGAAATATTTTTTCAAATTCTAAAATAAATTTTTAAGACCATGAGAAGTATTTTTTTCAATATGAGTGAGTATTAAGTATCTTTTTAAGACCTTGTTAGTGTTAGTACCCGAAATATTTTTTTCAATATCAATTATCAGCTTGAAATGTTTTTTTAATATCCTAAAATAAAATTTGAAGATCATGAAGTATGAAGTATTTTTTCAAGATCCTTAGGTATCTTTTTAGTACTTGTTAGTACCATGAAATATTTTTTCAAGATCAATCTTTACCCTAAAATATTTTTTTGATCTCCTAAAATAAATTTTTAAAATCATGAAGTATTTTTTTTTTGGTGTTAGTCGGTACCCTTAAGTATTTTAGTTTTGTACACTACCTTATGTAATTTTTTATATTTATTATGAAATAATGTTTATAATATTCAAAATACAACCGTAACCTTTTTATGTAATTATACCAAAAGCTAATGTCATTTTGATAACAATATCCAAATACTATCATTTTTATCCAAAAGCTGTTTTTGAAAAGTCATTTTTACCTTGTAAATCCTAAAAGTTATTTTCTAAAAATCATTTTTATCTCATAAATCTTAAAAACTATTCTTTAAAAACTAAATCCAAACGAGCCCTAAGTGCTGGTTTGTTTTAGCATTTATGAGTGTTTTTACTATTTACGAAATAAATATGTGATGAGTTTTGTTTTGACGTGCGAAAAAGACTTTTAAAACCATGTTTCAGGTACGCACGCACTTTTCTCTTCTGATTGAGAGAACCATTGTTATTAAGCCAGTAGCTGACTTTTCCGATCTTATTTTAGCTGACTTCGTTAATAATATATGCCCAGTTGTCCTTCTTATTGATGCTTGGTTGAGGGTAAGCAATCTTCACGCCATTCATCAGTGATGTGAGATGCAAATGTATTACGAATTATAAAGCCGCGGTTTCTGATAATTTCGATTATGGTTCGTGAACTGTAATGGTTGTTTATTGGAGGACGTGAAGATCTAAAGTTCAGCGAAAATAAGAAAAATCTAATGAAAGCAATCCATCAGTCTCACAGAACTTCCTAGACTTATCGTTCATCTTTGAAATAAATCAGACTATGCTTCGGACTACTGTGTTGAGCTATTTGTTTTGCGTTAAATTGCATTACTATTATAGCATTCCATTGTTACTTGAATTTGTCCTCAAATTGGATGAAACCATGTGGCAGAAAAAATTTAAAATTATGGAATTAACATTCAGAGGAAAATTTTCTTGCCCAATGAGGTCTTCAGTCTAGTTTGTGTTGAGTCTACATGTTGAATTTTGTGCTGCTTTTATTAAGAATCGCACTCAAGTCTTAGGAGAAAGAAGTATAACTTGTTAAGTGGTCATCACGTAAGCTTCTATGAACACTGTTTACTGTTCCCTTGATTATGATAACATGAAATCGATGAGATATTAAAAGCCTCTCAAATTTTCAATTTCAAGATCTAAAATTGATTGCTTAAATTTTAATTAATTATAGGAATCTCTTGATTGATTTAATCATATCAATTAGCTGGATTAGAATCTAGATTGAGTTATGATCCATCTTCTACTAATTAAAGAGACTAAAATTTCGAGTATGGTTTCATGATATGCTGTAGGTGCTGTTTTCGAATGAGCATAATAGTTTTTTCCCGCATTGCTTGATAGTTGATTAACAGCAAACTAATTAACTACCAACACGTTAGCGATTTAATTAACTAGAGAAAGCAGCGAGGGATGTTAATGACGTTACGATGCAGATTGCAGAAATGATTTTTTCCCACGTGTGGAGCTGGGTCCAAGAACAACTGTATCTTGAATGATTGTGTTTTGCTCTTGGGAAATTTCGTTGCGGTATATTAGAGGTGCTTTGGGAAATGGGAAGCCGATTGATGTGATTGTTAATGCATGATTGTATGGGGAAAAAAGAAAAAGAAAAATAGAATGCATGATTAACGGGTGATAATAAATATGCATTTCAGTTTAATATACGTAGTAAATGATATGAACCTTTTTAGATTCTCAATTATAGTTTGAGTGAGAATTACGTTACAGCTAAATCTACATTTGGCTCTTATATTCTGTATGGCCATCTCTGCCCAGGACAAAAAAAATTGAAAGGACCAAAAGCACAGCCACACTTGGAACCTTCGTAATCACAATCTCTTCTTCCCCTGTTCTCTTTTCGCTTCTGGTAAAGTGAGTTTTACGTCTCTGAGAGTATGTTTTTATACTGATTGCTTTTTTTTGAAGCAAATTGTTTAATGGCTGTTATTTATATGCTGCCTCCACTCATAGAGTCTGACAATATATGAATTGTAGAGAGTTTGTCGTAATCCTCCATGAACGTACAACATATAATCTTCTCCTGTCGTCTTCTTCTTCTTCTCCTTCAACTCAGCCACCACACAACAAAATGTCCCAAGAAGTTCACTACTTCATATATGAACATCAATTCTCCATTTATATTCACACCCATTTGCTTCTCACCCACCATAACTGTTTCTAATGGCAACCTTCTTCAAACGTCTCCCCAGAAAAGTTTCCGTCTTCCTCAACATATCATTTCTCTTTACCCTCTATCTGTTTCTCAAATCCTATATCTACCCCTCCTATTCTTCCAACTTTCATTATGAGTCGTCCGATGCTTCCCCTTCCTCCATCTTCAACCGCCACGCTCGGATCCTCCAAGACATTACACCTGAAGCATGCACAGGTCTTCATGAGCTCTCAGACTATAGCTCAAAGTGCTTGTACGTCAAAACCCATTCTGAGTGTAGGTCAAAGGGCTACATAAACTACCTGTATATCTTTTACTGCAACCTTGGCCAATCACCAATCGTGGGTCATGTTTTGCTTATACTATGGCTTGCTGTGTTGTTCTACCTCTTGGCCGACACTGCTTCTAATTACTTCTGCTACTCCTTGGAGAGTTTGTCCAACATCTTGAAGCTATCCCCTACCATAGCAGGAGTCACTTTGCTTTCTCTGGGAAATGGAGCCCCTGATTTTTTTGCAAGTGTTGTTTCCTTCACAAGATCCAGCAATGGTGCAGTTGGGCTCAACAGCATTCTTGGAGGGGCCTTTTTTGTCTCTAGCATTGTCTTGGGGATTATAAGTATTTTGGTTAGCGCAAAGCAGATTGTAGTTGACAAGGCCAGTTTCATTAGAGATGTTCTGTTCTTTCTTTTCACTCTACTCGTCCTTCTTATTATCATTTCCATTGGGAAAATTACCTTGTTGGGTTCAATCTGCTATGTCTTCATCTACTTCCTCTACGTTTGTACAGTCTCTGCCACACATTTTATCTATGGAGAGGAGAAGAAAGAAAGCGAGTGTTTTGCTGTAAGTGCAGATGATCTTGCAGAGTCTGGCATACCATTGTTAGGCTGCGTTGATGATGAGAAACCGAATTTAGCAGAGAAAGTGACTCCTGAAGATAACAAAGAAAAACCAGTGTGTTTTGACAGTGATTCATTCAACTGGAATTATTGCATGGCCAAGTTCCTACAAGTGCTAGAATTGCCTCTCAGCTTACCAAGAAAACTTACCATACCAGTTGTGAATGAAGAGAGATGGTCAAAGCCGTATGCAGTTATATCTGTCACATTAGCACCAGTTCTAATAGCGCTTATCTGCAACACCCAGAAGGAAGATGAGGATTCTAGGACCAGTTTGGTCTCGTACCTAATATCTGCTCTGATTGGGGTGTTTCTGGGAAATATGGCCTGTGTGACCACAAACAGCACTAGCCCCCCAACAACATGCCTTTTTCCTTGGCTAGCTGGAGGATTTGCCATGAGTGTGACATGGACATATATTATTGCAGCGGAATTGGTATCCTTATTGGTTTCAATTGGGAATATCATTGGGGTTAGTCCTTCAATTTTGGGGTTAACAGTCCTAGCCTGGGGCAACTCTCTTGGGGATCTGATAGCCAATGGTGCTCTGGCAATTAATGGTGGGGCAGATGGGGCCCAGATAGCTATATCTGGGTGTTATGCCGGTCCCATGTTTAACACTTTGATGGGTTTGGGATTCCCTCTGGTTCTCTCAGCTTGGTCTGAGTATCCACAACCATATGTGATTCCTAAGGACCGATCTCTCTACGAGACTCTTATGTTCTTAATGGGAGGGTTGTTGTGGGCCCTTGTGGTCTTGCCAAAGAGAGGTATGAGGCTGGATAAGTGCTTGGGATTTGGACTCTTGATCATATACTTCTGCTTCCTTTTCATAAGGATAGCGATGGCTATTGGTATTGTGAAGTTCTAGAGATACCCCTCCTTCAAAAAGGAAATTCTTCACATCCTGGGGGCAATCATTTGTTTTTCATGTGTATCCATTGCTACACTTGTAAATTGGATCATTCTTTTTTTGGCATTATTTTAGCAGTTGTTACTTGATGGGCAGCAAGCTAGCTTTCAAAAGACAGTGGTAATGCCACAAGCTGGTACTATGCTAGTTAGAATTTGGAATATGATCAATGGCTTTCTAGTTTAATACTAGTATATAAACTCCCGTATGAGTATGTTGCGGGTTGGATCCCTCTTAATTTTATCTATGAATTTTACTCATTAGTTTAATGGACCCATAATAAGTTGTTATGAGCAACCTATTCAACATCACTGCCACTGGTATTTCAAAGGCCCCCGTAATGTAAGTTGGCCTTGATGAGTAAAGGAATACAAAGAAATTTAGACAGCTATATAATTGGCATAATGGAAGAAGTCATTCATGCATTTACTCATTTCAGTTTCAGAAGGAAGAATATGACTTGCAATTTTTCTCCCTCCCTCAAATTGCCTTTCCCACTTTTATTCAACGGAGAATTTGGGACCCACATGGAGTTAGTCATTTTAATATTTCTCAACCGCTGCTCGCTAGATTCTCTTTTGAGTGAATAATACTAACAAATAACGTAAAAAAAAAGGAGCAGTGGAGAGCACAGGAGAGATCATTGGAAATTTGAAATATTCATGGGTTAAAGGCTAATTTTGATCTAGAAGTATTGATTGAGGGCCAATTTTACCTCGAAAATTTTTCAACAGTCAATTTTATTCTAGAAGTGTGAAATATGGAGCAAATTTTTCTCTAACCGTTATCTCAGTTAAGTTTGACCATTGATTGATTAAATATGCTACGCTAGTAATCCACGTTCATCCACACAGTTTTTGTTAAAGTGTAAATTTGCCCCGCAAGTTTTCATTCAAAAGAAATGCTACCCAGGAAGTTTCCAAATCATAACAAAGTCGCTCTAACAGTTATCTAAGTTAAATTTGACTATTAGTTGACCAAATATATTAAGTTAGAAGTGTGAACAATATTAAAGAAGAAAAAAGTTGCCTTGAATAAGGCTATCAAAAACTCTTTGCTGCCGTAACCCAAAGACATTGAGATAGGAATGTACCTCTTTATTTTTTTATTTTATTGTACAAGATATTTTTACCTCTTTGACTGTCTTTAATTCTTCATATTTGATACTTTTTTAAAAAAAAAAACAAAATACTTATTTTGAAATTTAACTTTGAAAAAAAAAAAAAAGTGGATGACATATGAACTTACAAAATAAGCAAATTTGATCAACGGAGTAAACTTAACCCAAAATAAAAATGACATTTATGACACGTGAACGGTTAATTTAACATATTTAATCAATTAACGGTTAAATTTAACAAAAAAACAGTCAGAATAAAATTGCTCCAGATTGAAAAGCAGTGAATAGTTCCGGTGCAAAATTGGATTTTAACCCAATATTTAATAGGGATGTGAATACACCGTCCAGGTTTCACTTGCAAGTTGCAATCAGTGAACAGGTACTGATGAACCAATAAAAACAACTTACGAAGAGAAATAAGACATGTGGATGGGTCCAATTGAAGAAAAAGCAAACAAGGACACGAGTTGTGGAAGCCCACATTTTGTACCAATATTATTCCTTCTGTTTGAGCTCAAAATAAGCCTTTAACCAGATTACTCCAAATCAACCACCCTCCAACATGAACTCTTAAAGTTCGGGATGAGATCTTAAATTCCAGCACTTGCATTTATAGCTGACAATCTTGATCAGGAACGTGAGAAAAAACAATTTTATTTGCATCACCGACAAAGTTTTTCTTTTGCTTCAACTTTCTCTCTGTTTTCCTTTTTTTAATACATGGCATGCGGAAGCTCGAAAGAAAAGAAATCTGGGACATAGTCCTAACACCCAGTCTTGTTCAACTTTCTAATTTCTACAACGACTTGCACACTATTTCCTGTGTCTTGCTTCCCGTTTTACAAAATTTCAACAGCATAAGGGTTATACTTTCAGATATAATCTTCGTGGTCCTATGTGACGCACACATTTTTGACAGAGAATTAAGAACTTGTTCTGATTGGACCCAACTTTAGGCTAAATTCCATCTCATTCTCATGTAACTATGATGGACGCTTGTTATGTCAGGCCATTCGGTTGTCTCCTTTAAACCTTATCCACTAAAACATTTGTAATATCTTAGCCTGAAATTAAGCCGTTGACAAAAGACTATTGAAAGAAGCTAGTTTAAGTTAACAAATTTAAGACTTCCCTGACAAAATTGAATAAAGCTCCCCACCAAAACATCTAGTGCATCTCCTCTGAACTAGGAGACAAATTATATTATTATCAGCATCTAGTGCATCACCATTGAAGAAAGAAAAAAACAAAGTCACATTTACTGTGATGGGTGCCCCTTTTGGCGTTTTCTTGCTATCTCTTGATGGTATGTTTCTTAAAATTTATCTACAATTGACAACGTGGGAATGATTAGTACATGGCTGCTAATTTACGTAAGTAAATCTAATCACAAATTCATAAAATATCACCATCCTACTGTAATGTATGAAATTGGAATGGCCCAAGCGTCTGAATCAGCCTCAGAAACAGAAAAATGAAGTAAATCATTAAGAGCCCCCTCCTAAGACTCCATCAAGCCTCATGTCTCTTCTTATTAAAACCACAAGTGCCACAACCAATCCACCGGCAAAAAAGGCCAATGTCTCCAACATATATGGGTCAAAAGGGATCACCAGAGACGATGGGTACTTGGACCAAGTAGAGATTATCAAAGACAAGCCCAAGCCAATAAGAGTGTTGAAGATGGGACCTGCATAACAACCTGATATGGCTACTTGAGCACCTTCTGATCCACCCTTTAAAACCATTGTTAAATTTGTCATCAAATCCCCAAGAGAATTTCCCCAGGCAAGAACTGTTAGCCCCAATATTGAAGGACTTATGCCACATATGAAGCCAAGTGAAACCAACAATCCGACCAATTCCTGAGCTGAAATGTAACTCCAGGTAACACTCATTATAAACCCACCTGCAAGCCAAGGAAAGAGGCAATTTTTTGGTGGCCTTGATCTCTTGGTTGTGAAAAATGAAGCTACTCCAAATATGATCCCAATCAACAATCCAATTCCATAAATTATTAGATCGGTGTTGAAGAATCCATTTTCCTTGTAAGGGATCCATATAACACATAAGAGAAGAGGTGCCAGTGTTACTGAAGAAATTGCATATTGCTTAGACCATGTTTCATCACAAACAACAGGAATCGTCAATCTCCTTGGGAAGTAAAGTGGCATCTGTAGAATCCAAAGTGTCTTTTGGCAAAGCAATGATCTCATACAGCAACATTTCTCAATTTTCAGGCCAAACTCTCTATCACTTTCCTCGTTACAATCAAATACGCCTTCTTCCATGAGAAGAGGCACTCTTAAGTCTGTGTCATAACGTGGATTACCATTCCGTTCAGAATCTCCAGAGACACTATTATTCCAGCGAGTGGAGGAGAAATAAACAACAAAAACATACACAATATATATCAAAGTAAAACCCACTGCTCCAAAAAAATTGATCGCGCCAGTGATGAGTATTACAAGCAAGCACAGAAGAACCACGAGAAGAAAACAAACATCTCTTACAATATCGTGCCTTTTGACTTGAATCCCCCTGCTACGAAATGAAATGCTTATGATTCCAACCACAACGCAGGACACAAAGAAAGCACCCCCAAGTACTGCATTGAACCCAATGTCGCTTGTTCCACTATCCTTGAAGGAGACGAGGCTGGCAAAAACGTCATTGGCACCATTTCCGAGAGAAAGAAGGGTCACTCCAGCAATTGTAGGGGACAATTTCAGTAGTTTTGAAAGGTGTTCAAGAGAGGGACAAAAATAATCGGAAGCTGTGTTGGCAAGCAGGTAAAACAAGACAAGGAGCCAAAGAAAGAGAAGAGTGTGACCCAACCAAGGGAATCGACCCAGATCGCAGTAGAAAAGGTTGAGGTAGTCAATATAGCCCTGCGAAACGCATGGGCCGTTGGATTTTAGGTACAAACACTTGGCTCTGTAGCCTTCTAAACTGTGGAAGATCTTGCAATCATGGTCGGCACCGTCGCCTGAGGCGACACGATTCCGACGAACAGGGAGTTCCAAAGAGGAGATGTAAATAGCCAGAAAAGCACATGCGACTAGGAGCAACGAAATATTCAAGAACAAGATTTTCAGTAGAGAAACGGAGGTAGGCATGAGAGATGAGGAAAGCTGAAAGCTCGCAATTTGCTTTCAAATGGAAAGACGGTTGGAAACTCGTGAAGAAACGAAAAGCATATGCAGGCGTGAAGCGAAAGAGAAGGAGAAAAGAAAAATAAAAAGCCCCTGAATTATCGAGAGAGAAAAAACTCGATTATGGGCAACGGGTTAACATATAACAGAACAATGGCGAGCTGACCTCAGAGTCTGTACTCCGTGCCATTGATTTATGCGCGCACGCGTCATCTACGCGTGAGTGCAGGGAAAATAAAAAAGAGAGCTTTGCAATACGAGAAAGGGATATTTTGTCAAGTGGGAGAAAGAATCAAATCAGAGGAAGGAAGGATAAGGAGCAGAGTGATGAGAGGTGTGGTGCGGTTGTGGCATTTAAGGAAGGAGAAGTGAAAGAGAAATATATATAGTATCGGGCCAACCGTAAGTACACGTGGCGGCTAGTTAGGAAATGGCGTTCACGGCGGTTGGGAAGCACCTGTTGAGGAGTAATTTGCAGAGAAAGAAATATAGACATCGTGCATTCGCATAAAGGCAGTAATCAACCGAGATTCCTTGACCCCCATATCTCTGTTCCCACCTATGAATGAGACGATCAATCGCTACGCAAACCATTCGTTTATTTCCTTCACCCAGATGCTTTTATTCTTACTTTATCGAACTGTGACTTACTATTTTTGTAAGCTTTTAATTTTGAGGGATGAGGCCGAGGTACACGCGCATTTTCAGTTGAATGTGACTTCTCGAAAAGGACAGGGGACGTTGGGGTTAACGGTTAAGTCTTCATTTTTCCACCGTCGGCAGTCTTTTCTTTCGATATCTGTGTTGTGATCAATGTCTGCTTCATCACGATTCATGTAGACTTTCTAGTCCTCAAATTTTACGCGGAAATTCTCAGGTTACATTCTTTGCTTCCCTCTTTACTTCTATATCTTTTCTTCTAACTTACTTCTCACATTCACCTTTTGCTGACTCGGCTTCCCACTTTAATATTCCTCCGCGTTCCTAACTCTTTAATGTCGCTCGCAAGTCGCAAGGCAAGTGTCGGACTTGATTTCTTTGAATTGAATAGCATAATTATTATGTATGATCGCCAACACAGTTCTTCTCGAATATTTCCTCTGTCGTGTCCCTAGAGTCTGTTGTAGAATATTTTAACTTGTCGCATATATTACTCGTTCGGTCGAAGCTGCAATATTCTATTTTTCCCACTCCAATTCCTCACATCACATGCCCTTCCCCTTCGGAACAACAATTTCTCTTTTCTTACATCAGTAAACCGAATTCAACGGTCGTCTTTCTGTTAGCTTGCCCAGAAACTTTCTCCTCTTTTCCTCTCATTTACCAACTTATCTTTCTATAAAATATTTCACTTGGCTGCCCAGCAAAAGAAGATTAGTACTGATGGGGGATAATTAATATCATGATATTTATTTAAAGAAATATACTTTTGTAGAAGAAGTATATTCTCATGTCATAAATATAAAAAGATGTGGGTCCTATCATTTCCATGTTTAAATTTTTTTTTTAATAAAAAAGATGTGGGTCCCACCATCATATATGGGTGTGTAAGAATCTTTTTTTTCTCACGCAATGCGTTTAAAAATGTAAACCCCTTTATTTAATAGGATAGAAAAAAAAAAAATATTTTAAATTTTGAGACAATAGAAAAAAAAAACGCTTATAAAAAGAACCAATACCAATAGAGAGAAAATTGCTACCGACACTGAGTGGCATTTATTATTATTTTTTATATATATTGCTACCGACGCTGAGTGGCATTTAGTTATTGAAGCGGAGTCTTTGTTTTTTAATTGAAGCATAGTCATGATTTGCTCGCTTAGAAACAAACTATATTGGGCTCTCAAGCCCATATTTCTTTGATTATGAGGCTAAATAAGTCCATGATTTTCTTATCCAAGCCCATGATCCGAATCTCAACTGTGGGTTTAACGGAGAAGGTCGGCTCGGAATTAAAACCGCCATTTATGATGCATCATCTTCATCGTCAGCCTCGAGGACCTTAAAACCGCGAAAACGGGAGGTAGACAGGTAGGCGACCCAGCTGTTGTAACGGGCGATTTTTCCAAAGCTCCGGGGACTGGTTCGGCTTGTAGATTCTGGATGGCAATGGATTCAGCTTCTCTGAAAATGGCATCCTCTAAATTCATTGTTGGCCCGAATGTTTCTGCGCTCGTGTGTCCTAGAAAGTCGATAAATTTTGGATGTAATTTCAAAGAAACCTTGTTCGGCAGTAAAATCTGTGCCGCCTCCCTCAATGGTTCTGCTTCTAGCTTCACTTCACATCGGGTTTGTCGAATTCTTCCCTTTTGGCTTTCGAAGTAATGATCATGTTTCGTCATGAATGCTAAGTCGTTGCTTTCTCAAAGTGTTTAAACGGCTGAGGCTTCAAGTTAATTGGCCCAAGGTTGTATGGTAAATAAGTTAGATGCAGATGCTGAAATCCAGCTACTATGGTGACAAATATTTGGATGCCTGCCATATGAAGCTCCATTCAGTTTGATGAATAACGTCCTAGAACAGTATCCCCGGGTGTTATTGATGGCTTAAATTTTTAATTTCAAAATCCCACGTTTGATAGCGATTCTCTAATAAAGGAGGGAGAAGCATTGGCTCATAACATAAGAGATTGATCCTGGAATTTCGCTTCAATTCTGGCAGAAAAAGGGGAAGAGTGTTCCTCACTGACATACGATTAGAAAAATCAGTTGGATCTTCTGTATCTTAAATCTAAATTTATTATTTTTTGTTCGTCAAGTAGGCGTTAGAACCTGATTAATCCAATTTTTCAAGATGGCGAATAAATCTAGATTAAGATGGTTCACGCTCCTGAGGCCTGTCTATTACATATTTACATGCTGGTCTTAAATTGTCTCCGGAAAATCTGTGCTCATATTCATGAAGAACTCGAACAAAGTTGAATCTTCAAATTATTAAGAAATTGTTTTCAATGCTTCTATTTCAAAGTGTATGGAAGACTCAGTTGTTATTCTTTCAAATCCTTTGGTGGATTCTTGCTAAAAAATATTTTGATTTATTTTTTTAAAAACTAGACTACCAGTCACAGATCTTGTATATAGTATAGAGGAGCTCAGAGCTGAATCTATACCTGCAGTTGTTTGAGTACATTAGTCGGGAAAAGGGATATTCAATGATATTGGAAGTTTTATCTTCATTTCTTGCATTTTTATAAGCTTTGCTCTATTTGTTCTGAGCATCTCAGTCGACCATTTCTTTGTGTTTCAGTTTTTTTCAAGTTTAAGTGAAGACGAGAATAGAAGCAGAAGTAATCGTGAATCTCTGTTTTGTTATGATAAAGCTATACCCGAGGAAAGAATTGAGAAGCCTGTTGGCTTATCTTTGGATGAGAAAGAAATCGGTAGCAATCTCCGGTGCACTGACTGCCAAGCCAAAGGCGCTGTGCTCTGCATCACTTGTTCTGGTTCTGGCCTTTATGTTGAACCAATATTGGAAAGCCAGGGCATCATTGTTAAAGTTCGCTGCCTAGGTATATTTCTTTCCTGTTCAAACAACTTCACTGGTGAAAATGCTAGTGTTCATCTGAGAAGTTCCTGCACACTGCTTGTGTTTTTTAAAGTTGCGATTGTATTTGCTGTGTTTATACTTTATATATCTGATATTCTGTTGCCCTTTGTCACATAAAGGCAGTTATCTGATGCAACTGCTTGACTCTGTGTATGGACTGATGTTAGGCTAAGAATTTGAAATTTCCGTTTCATTGATTTTTAAATGAACAACTGGGGAATAAGTTAACAATCTATGGAAGGTTTAAAAATCTGGCAGATCTGAATTGGTAGATTTGACGAGATTTAAAATAAACTTGTTCCCGATGTGGTGAATCTGGTGTTACACCTGAATATATATATTACGTCAAAAAAGGAATTCATCTGCATGATTCATTATTTCTAGTTGTACGTAGCTGAGCATCATGATCAGTGACCATGTTTTGATGTGATAACTTAACTGTTGCCATGTAGGTTGTGGGGGAACTGGTAATCTGATGTGTACAGCATGTGGTGGACGAGGTCACCGTGGACCCAAATGATTGAGGTCTGGCTTTTTGGAATTTTGTTTTGCCACTGAATATATATAGCTCGAGGGCCATTGCTGCGAAGCCATTTAAATTCATGTCTCCTTCAAATGTGTTTTGGCTACGCCAGCAATGATCTTTGGTAAATTTGAATGAAGTCTACGCATGGTTGATTGATGGAAATTTCTTTGCTTATTAATTTGCTTGTAGTTTGAAAGTTGCAATAAGCGTGAATTGAAGGCATGTTCAAAACAGGATGAAAAGAAAGAACCCTGTCTGTCCAGAGAGGATAAAAGATTATGACTGGGGATTCTGGTTATCCATGTATTGTCAGTAAAAATTCCTTTGTTTATCTGAAATGCAGAAAATGTTTTCACTACAATGCCTCTAGCATCAAATTATGTTCTTGGTGTAATATAGACGTTTGGGTTTATTGTTCCTTCGGTATGGAGACACTCCTAATTAGTAAGATGAACCGCGTGCTTGTGGCTTTGGCATTGCCACCGTAGTGATGGGCTTATGTTCATTATTCTTGTCATAGAGGTGAGAAAGAAGCAAGACAAAAATATTCCTAGATGTTCATGAGGTGTTCCTTACGGTAACCAGGCTCATAACTTCATAGGACAAAACCGTACGAGCTGCGAGGTATACAAATAAGGTGTTACTTTAAAAAAAAAAAAAAAAAAAAGTACTGTTGTTTCAAAATAAATGTATGAAAGTAACTTCACGAGAAGGGGATTTGATTTCCATAACTGAGGTTATGAATTTTAATTATGTAGATGAAAGAGATTATCTCAGCCAAGTCTGTAATATTTGAATATGATATGATGATAACATTACAAGTCCTTGGACAGATATCATTATGTTTATTAATGAATTATAAAACATTGTAACATTATTAATTTTCATTAAAATATTAGAACAATGATTATTTTGGGACAGAATAAAAATTAGAGATAACACTGATTATCCTAGTAACACATGTTGAAAATGCATCATAAATAATATTATTTTAAATTCTAAAAAATTCTAATTTGCAATACTACATCATGTATATTTTTACAACAAGTTTTGATGGGTTGGGTTTAGAGTTCACCGGGGCTAATCTATAATATTTATAGATATACTTACAAATCGCTCGTCTTCACATCAGTAAGATCTGAACTAACTTTATGGTTATAAGTTAACTCTTTCACTAACTAAACTAATCTCTATTGACACTCCACTCTGTGTGTGTTATGGGTCCCCATCCGTGAAAGCTGCCCCACCACCCCGCCACAAATTTAATTGCTTGTTGAGCTCAATGTTTGATACTGCAGTTGATAGTTAAATAATTCATTCATTGAAGAATTAAAGGCTATAATAGTAATTGACCCTCAGATTCCCACCTCCTGGAGCGAACTGTTAGTTCTCAATATGTTTTGATGATTAACAACAAATGTAAAACATGTTTTGAAGTTTTGCAAAGTCAGCTAAAACCTTCTGATAGTTGCAAACTCGAGTATAGGTTTGCATACCGCAGTTTGCATAGCCAAACTCGAGTATTGATTGAACAATAATACCGCAGTTGCATAGCTAAACTCGAGTATTGAACTTCCGAGAGCTAAAGTTTTTCAAGTTAAATCAATACCGCAGTTGCATAGCCAAACTCGAGTATTGAATAATCAATACCGCAGTTTGCATTGCCAAACTCGAGTATTGAATAGTCAATCTCGAGTATTGAACTTCCAGAGAGCTAAAGCCTTTCAAGTTAAATCAATACCGCAGGTTGCATAGCCAAACTCGAGTATTGAATAATCAATACTTGCGGTTTGCATAGTCAAACTCGAGTATTGAACTTCCGAGAGAGTCAAGGATTTTTGAAGCTAAGTCAATACTGCGGTTGCGTAGCCAAACTCGAGTATTGGACTTCCAGAGCAAGAGGATTTTTCACGTTAAGTCAATACTCGCATTGCGTAGCCAAACTCGAGTATTGACTTCCGAGAGCAAAAGGATTTTTCAAGTTAAGTCAATACTGCAGCCATTGCGTAGCCAAACTCGAGTATTGGACTTACAGAGAGCAAAAGGATTTTTCAAGTTAAGTCAATACTTTGCTTTGCGTAGCCAAACTCGAGTATTGGACTTACGAGAGCAAACGGATTTTTCGGGTTAAACCAATACCGCGGTTTGCGTAGACAAACTCGAGTATAGGTTTTGTCTTTCAAACACAAGACACGATGGTTTGCCTCGAAAGGTGCAAACTCGAGTATCCAATTGGAAACTCGCAGATGGACACTTGTGAACAAGTGCCATACTCGAGTTAGCATGAACATACCGCAAAGATGCAACGTAAAAAACGATTTTTGAATTATGCGAATTTGCAAATCACTCTTGTTTGTTCCAATTGCTTTCATAAATCATTCACCTATGATCCCAACTATGTTTAACAAGTTTGTTGAGTGAATTTCGGTTAGCACGAGATGAAGATTATTGAAGGTCAAAGCCATAAAGCAAAAGTGTACAGTGCATTTAATGCACTTCCGCAAATCAACCTTCTTTTGGATAATCCACCGAGCATGCATTCTCAACGGCCAAGAATGTTTTCTTCATCAAGTAAACTCTTCTCCAACGGCAAATCCTCGAGTTCCACATCGATCATATTAGCACCGGATTAGTTGGAGTTTAGAGAGAAAGATGACCCGCATCTTAAGCTAATCACCTACAACGGTTGGATTCATCAAGCAACGGTCATTTAATGTTCTCTACCTATAGATAGAGTGCATTAACTTCTTCCCAAGCTGATACACCTACCGAGAGCGAAAATTCATTGATTGTCATTTATTGTGTTCAACTTTCATCCGTATTGTATCAATCGATACTTGTACTTCATGTTCATTTTATCTCGCTTCCATGAGAGAGTTCTATCTCAAATCATTTATTGATTGAGATAACCACAAGTCGTGGACTTGGTGGTTGGGTGTATTGATTGCAACTTGTAAGGGAGTGAGTTCGAAAGAGAACTACTTTCTTGAGTAGAGTTTGTAATCGGTTGTGAAGTATAGTGGATTGAAAATCCCAAGTGTGCAGGACCTGGATGTAGGTCGAGGATAAGACCGAACGGGATAATTTCTCTTGTGCAAGCTTTCCTTCCCTTCCTCCTCTCGCTATCATCTGCTTTTACTTGGTCAAAAACAGAAGACTTTCGAAAAGTTTTTAAAATACCTAATTCACCCTCCTCTTGGGTATATAGCTCCATTTACACAAACGAGAGGATTAAATCCAATTGTGTGCTTCATCTGGAATATTTGTCCGCTGGTTCTCATCAGGGGTTGGACCTCAATGATAAAGGAGGTGCTCCAGGGGAATCTGCGCACTTCTCTTCTCTACCGACAATTTACTGACAAATGGAGGCCTTGCGCTTAAAGCAAAGAACCCACCAAAGTTGAAAAATGTAAACCACACTCTTCTCGGTTCCTACGCGTTTACACTTTCTTCTTCCAAAACCAGCCAAAATCATTCTCTGTTGAATCACTTAACATCTTCCTCCTCACTTCCTCTCCCTCAAAATCCTTCAGTTTGGCAAATTTCTCTAAGATGGGTGTCAAAATTTTCACGGTTTCTTTCATGCTAACCTCAATACTGTTCTTTATTCTTTACATGCCCACCAGATTAACCATGCCCATCTCCAGCCTCAGGCCTGTGATGAAATATTTCAATGTCTCAAAAACCAGCAAAGCTTATCCAGTTTCTTTTGCTTACCTGATCTCTGCATCCGAAGGAGATGCCGTGAAGCTCAAGAGGTTGGTGAAGGCGCTGTACCATCCTGGCAATTACTATCTGATTCATATGGATTATGGGGCACCCGAATCAGAACATAGGGATGTTGCTGAGTTTGTTGCCGGAGACCCTGTTTTTGGTGAGGTGGGGAATGTTTGGGTCGTGGGGAAGCGTAATTTGGTCACCTACAGAGGACCAACCATGCTTGCTACCACACTTCATGCCATGGCTATGCTTCTGAGGACTTGCCAATGGGATTGGTTTATTAATCTTAGTGCCTCTGATTATCCCTTAGTTACACAAGATGGTATGGTGAGTGGCCTTTATCTTTTATACCCATTGCATAATCTACTCTGCTACTGTAATCTTGCTATCTGTTAGTTTTTTACTCGACTGGGTTTGTTTGAGAGTTAAATTTACTAGCAATTGCTTATTTCATTGTGCCATGAAAACTGAGATGAACTTCTTTCTTATTCTATTCAGATCTGATTCAAGCATTTTCTGAGTTGCCAAGCAATATTAATTTCGTACAGCATAGCAGTCGTCTGGGTTGGAAACTGTAAGTAGTCCTTTTGCTCCGGAAGTGTTTCTGTTTAAATGTCTTATTTTTAGCCCCCAAAGTCCTAAATTTCTTATACCCATTTTCAAGGAATAAGAGAGGCAGGCCAGTAATCATAGACCCAGGGCTTTACCTTCAAAATAAATCCGAGATTTGGTGGGTCATTAAGCAAAGAAGTTTGCCGACATCTTTCAAACTCTATACAGGTTTTTCTTGTTTCCCTTGTACTTTGAACATCCTGTTCAAGCCAATACCTTGTTGTCTTATGCATATTCCACGTTTCGCCATAAAAAATATAAATAGCTTATCACCACCCAATAGCATGTGATGCACTAACTCTAAGATCTGAATTGAGTGGTCATATAACAGTTGTCGTGCTTATCAAGGTCATAATTTTTTGTCTTTCTCCTTAATTTATTTTTGTCGGTCGGGCCCTCTGTCCAGGCTTGTTTGTCCTCTTATCTCTATCTTTGATACGCCTCCGTGTATCTTGTATTCTTTACATTTTCATGCTAGTGCGATAGTTGTACCAACCCTATGACCAACGTGGCAATCGGTGCTTCCATGATGAGGTTGAATTTTAGGATCTGAAGTTCCATCGTCAATGTTGTGGTTGGATTTAGCTCGTTGCTGTTGAAATGTCTTATTTAGTTGCCATTGATTGTTAAGGTGGTGGTTGCGGGTAAATCATGGACGTTTTGGTGTATTTATTGAAGAGCTTTAAGAACGCCACCCACCTATCTAGTGTTACTGAGAAGTGATCATCACGGAACGGTTTCAGTAGTGAGAGCTATTTGACGTGTGACATCTACACCGTTCAAATAAAATTCAATAGTCTAAATTTAAGATTTTTAACTAATACTTTTTAATGGCAAAATTATTTTTTTAAAAAACTGGCAAATAATTGTAAAGTACAAAATTTGATCTAAACTATCTAAATCAGATATGAATGGTCTGCAATGATGAAAAGCACTTAATCTGGTTCTGATCATCACACACTTGATTCAAAGATTTAGTGAACAAAACCGAAACCCCCTAATTGAAAGGGAATGACTAAAGATATTCCTTTTTGTCCTTTTCATAAAAACCCAAAATTTGAATTGATTTGTTTCTTTTTTAAAAAAATTATAATAGTTTGATAATAGTTGTCACAACATTTTATGAGTTTTTTTTTCATCTTTGTCCTCATTAATTATATATATTGTATTAATTAAAAGATTGATAAGTTCTCTACCCTTGCCTATAATGATTGGAGGAATGCTTTAAAAAAATAAAGAAGTTTATTTTAAATTATTTATTATTTAAAACTAATTTTAATAATTTTTTTAAATAAGACTGAGAAAAAGGAGTTTTGATTTGTCATTGAACACAGAGCATCTACAATCACGAAGAGGATTTTCTCATTGACATATTTTCTCCTCATTTCTCATCATCCAATCTCAATCATTGATTTGATTTAATTGGAGTTGTTTGGTGTAGGAAGATATATCAAATCTATGATCCAAATTTAAAACTAATAAAGGACAATGAAAAATGTCAATAAAAGAATCCAAACCCCTAGAATCATCACCGGTATGTTCTTTCATCCGCAAGATGCACGTGCATCATGCCTTGGTCTATCAATGCACGCGCTGCTCGCTGTCGGGGTCACTAATAAATAATAATACCCCTTTATTCTGTTAATTGTACCTTTCCAGAAGTTTAATTCATATCCACTTGATAACCTCTGGCTCTGTCTTTTTAGGTTTTTTTTAATAAAAGTGGCAAGTGACAAATTTGGAACAGAACAACTAGATGCGTGTAGAATTCTCCACTGAGAGCTTAACTAATGTCAAAAACATCTGAACCAATCAGAAAGCAAATTCTTCATCAGATCAGCTTATTTGCTTTAGCATGTCTTCTTTCTATGGAACTTGAACCAACTCGCATTTATCATCTAGCCCCTGTTCAAAATCTGGCTCCTTTATATGTTTATAAAGAATAAATTGCTTATAAAATATGTCACAGTAAGAGGATCTCATCAGAAGTAGGATGGGTTATGTGCATTGTGCAATTGAAATCTAAGCTTTTTTTTTTTTTTGTTCTCGAGTTTTAGACTTGTAGTGGGGGCAAGCCAAGTTCTTTAAGGGGATTGGACTTACAATTGATGTTTTAAAAATGCAGGTTCTGCGTGGACCATATTATCAAGATCATTCGCAGAGTATTGTATTGTGGGGTGGGAAAATCTGCCAAGGACAATGCTTCTGTACTACACTAATTTTGTGTCATCACCGGAAGGGTATTTCCAGTCAGTAATATGCAATTCTGAAGAGTACAAGAACACCACAGTTAACCATGACCTTCACTACATCACTTGGGATGTGCCTCCAAAGCAACACCCCAGGTCTCTTGGTCTCAGAGATTTTCGCAAAATGGTTCTGAGCAGCCGGCCGTTTGCCAGAAAATTCAAGAAGAACGATGCAGTTCTTGATAAGATCGATAGAGAACTTCTCAAGAGGCATCGTGGCCAGTTTTCTTTTGGAGGATGGTGTTCCGGTGATGGCGGAAGCAGAGGATGCTCTGACTTGAGAATTGAGAATTTTGGGGTTCTCAGCCCTGGCCCTGGCCGTAGGAGGTTGAGAAATTTGCTATCCAAGCTTCTCTCTGACAGATTTCTCCACAAAATGCAGTGCAGATGAACACATAAATGATTCCTTCTTTTCTCCAACTGATCATTGCTGAATTTTGTAATTTTTTCTCCAATTTTGGATAAAAGTTATTTGGGAGATTTTTCTTTAATATTTTTTTTTATCTTATATTTACTTATAGTCATATTTTTATCTAAAAAATTTAATTATACCCGACATCTTAAAGTTTCCTAATTTTTAGAAAAAATCTGAGTCTCCTTCATCTTTGTGGCAAAAAAATTTGCTTATTTGGCATCTTTATTAGTCACACGTTAGCAAGAACGTCTCTTCTCAGCTACGTGGCATCGAAACGTTAAATTTTTGGAAGTGAACGTTTCTGATTTGCGAATTAGCTGAAGATGTTGGGATACATTAAATTCATGAATCAGATGGGTCAAATAGTTATAATGGCATTCCTGTAATTTTTCAAAAACTGGAGGGTATTTTGTAGCTAAGTTTTTCGACAACAAAAATGCCCTAATCGACATTAATCCCCAAATCAACTTTGAAATTATCTTGAGTCGCCTCCGTCTCTGTCATTGTTCTGCGGTTCTTCGTGCATCTAAGACTCGTTGACTGTGAGTGTTTCATCTGCAGTTCTTCTTTTGCTACTCATTGACTGTGAGTGTTTTTTGGATGTGAATGTTTAGTTTCTTACTTAGTTGTATTCTTAGTGAATAGTTTACCAAATTTGGATATGAAAGTTGTGTTCCTTTTCTTTTGTCGATATTTAGTCAGGTTATAGATATTTTTTGGAAGAAAACAGTAGTTTTCGATCTCGCTATTTACTACTTTCAGTATTATGAGCAAGGAAGCAAGTAATCAATTTAATGAATAACAAGGACTAGGTATTTTTCATTTGGGAAATAAGAAAGATGTATGAGCTTCTAATACCTTATTCATCTGCAGTTTTAAATCTGTGGGACGAACAATTTATTTGGGTGAGGTAATGGCATCCTTTGGTATACTTGCAAAATTGGTTTCAGTAGGAAAATTTCCATTTAATTCGTGTACTGAAAGGACTTTATGACTTTGGAGTTCCCTTTCTTGATTTTTATTTTTATTTTAATGTGATTTTGTTTTTGATGTGATTGATAAAATGGAGTCCAATACAAATCAAAGCAATACCACTTTCTAGCTTCTATTTATGTTCATTTTCGACAAAAAAAAATTACCCATATTTATAAAGTCAGTTTTATGTAATAAATGAGATTGTGACAATTTTACTCATATTAATTGTACCCATGAAGATAGAGAGAGGAGAAACAGTTTTCAAATACCCAACCATAAGTTTGAAGGTAAAGTTGAAAAATTTACCTCTATAATCATTGAATTAACTACATCTCATTGATATGTGAGATTTGATTAAAGTGGATTTATAAATAGGATTGGAGTGATATTCAATAAACATAGCACCTTCGGCTCTTATCAAGAGACACTCCAAAATATAATGAAGGAGAAAGTCATTATTAGGACATTAGTAGAGATGCAGTTGATACATTTAATGATGACGATGTAACGGCAACGTATCGAAAATACCGTACGGTGCATCATAGCTTCTCAGTTCTTCATCCTCGTTTGCTGCACTCCTGGGCTCTTGGCTCTCTTCCTCTACCTCCTCGTTTTTTTGTCTTCTCATCCAACCTCGATGGCTCTTTCGGCAATGGCAGGAATCCTATAACTTGCTTCGACCGGAAGAGTGCAGCCTTGTTTGGGTTCTCACGAGCAGATGCATCTGAGTCGCCCAGTTTCAACTTTGAGCATTGTAAAGTATGTCGCACCACCTCGGCCACACCCTAAGCCTCTTCAAGCCTTTTTCAGATGATCTCCATCAACGGAAATACGTCGTGCTGCGTCGTTGACAGAGGCGAGCATGACCCACGTATTGCCCAACCAGCATGATTTTCCAGATGTCTATGTTAGCTGACCGATGTGGCCTTTTCGCTTCTTTTTGCAAAAGTTTATGGCATTTTGGCACAAAAATAAAAAAATTACGGTCATGTGTACTTCTTACAAAATTTGATGGGTTTTTTGACATCTTAGACTTTTAAAATTGAAAAAAAAGACCAAAAAAGAACTTTTTACAAAATTTCCAGATATTTCATAGCTCATTTTTTTTAGAAATACTTGATTTAGAATTTTGTAACTTCAAAGTTGTTATTATGCCTGTAAAATTTTTTCTTTTAACATCTTTAGCAGAAGGTGCCATGTCAGATTAAAAAGATCTTGAGTTGCTGGCTTGTCAATAGAAAAACCACAAATGAGAGGGCATTTCAAGTTCATATACTAATTTTTCCTTTTGGTCCGTTTACAGGGAACATATGATGAAAAAAAGGAAATGGAAGAAGTGAATGAAAGGGAAGGAAATAAAGAGGGAATTTAAAAAATTGAGACGTTTGAAGGACATGGAAATAGAATATAGGTTGAGGAAAATAAAATGTTCGAAAAAAAAAAAAAAGAGTTTGTTAAGTGAGAAACATTTATTAAATATCCATAATACCCCTTACATAAAATAATGCTAAAAAAGGTGAAAATCAAATTTTACCCTCAAAATAAATTAATACCTATCTATTAATTAAATTTATATTTCAATTCACACATGAAATAATTAGTAGTACAATAATTTAAAAAATAAATAAATATTAATTATAATTTAAATAAAAATATAAATAGTTTAAAAATTAACGTTGATATTAAATGAATAAAAATAAAAATAAATAATAATAATAATAACACGAAGAATTTAAGATACTCAATCAAATCATTTTGTTTTGACACTCATGGCCTTATAGAGCAACTGTATTAATAATAATAATAGACTGAAATAAATAGTTAGATTAAATAGTAACTTGCTTAGAATTTAATGTGAGCGGAGTTTACAGCTTAAAGCGACTCTCTACCGATGTTGTAATTGCTTCTTAAATATGTTAAATAATTAAAAATGAGTTTATCACAAAGATATTTCTCCCATAATTTTTTGTTATAACCCCATCTTTCAAATTAAAAAACCGACTTTACAGCTACTTTTTCCGGTATTGTCGTAAGATCAACACTGTTATACAAGTTAGAAATTAAATTTTGTTGTCTTGTTAGGATATGATAATTAATAAAATAATAAATAAATAATAATATGAAAATTGTGTTTCGTTAAAATATTGAATCAAATCTATTTTATTTATTAATACGGGTGTTTTCTTTTTTTTTTTTTTTTTTGATTGAATAAGGCAAGCCGAGCTTGAAAGGTTCGGGAAGGGTATTAGACCATACGGTGTAGCCCTTAATACAAAACCAGAAATGGACTAGCAATTACAAGCCAATTGGTCTTTCAAGACAATATGAAGGCATCCTCTTGGAATTGTTGGGATTCGAACCACATCAACAGCGTCGATAGCATCATGGCCTTGTTTGGCCATATAGTCTGCACAAGAAATGTTTTCTCTTGGTGTATGACGGATCTCCACGTTCCAGTCCTGGAAAAGAAGGTCGCGAATCTCGCCAATGACGTCTCTAAGTGGGTGATCAGTGTAGTAATCTCTCATAATGATGTTGATGGCATCAAGAGAGTCAGAGTATAAGATGACTCTGTGAAGACCCATCTGGCGACTCATAGTTAGTCCAATCATGATAGCATGCAGCTCCGCTTCAATAACAGAACGGGTTCCAAGGAATTTGTGGAATCCCATCAACCAATGGCCTTGAGAATCCCTGATTACTCCTCCGCATGCTGCTTGGTGCTGATGACGCACTGATCCGTCAACATCCAAGCGAACCGCGTCTGTAGGAGGGGGGGTCCAAGTCTTCTCTTCAAACCTGTCCAGTTGGAAAATTTGATGAGTTAGAGATTGGTTAACCGTATTTTCCATCAATAGATAATTACACAAATGTAACATCTCCCTGGTATCCGTGTTTTCGCCCTGAAACAGGAATTTGCATCTGGTGGTCCAAAGGATCCAGCACCCCAAGGTGAAGACTCTGGGCCAAGAGAAGTCCCGAAATCTTCCTTTTCCAGGGTTGTGATTCGTGTTCCAATTGAGCCAAACCTGCAAGTTGCCTGCAAAAAACTGAGAGAAATAGTTAGACTGCAAAATTTGTTTCCACAATTGTTTTGCTCTGTCACAGTCCCTGATTATATGAAGCACGGTTTCCTCACTTTTACAAGGAAATGGACAAAGGTTCTCATTTGTAAGTCCTCTCCTAGCTCTGAGGGAGTTCGTGACAAGTCTTTCATGTCCAACCTGCCACATGAAAAATTTTACTTTCTCGGGGAGTTGCCATTTCCATATCAACGTCCAAAAGTTGTTAACATTTGCTCCGCCTCGATCAGACAAGTAGAGATAAGCAGATTTAACAGAGAAACAGCCATCTTTTGCAGCTCTCCAAGTGAAGCAATCAGGAAGACTATTAGAGGGGGGGTGCGTTCTGGAGATAGTATTAATGATTGAGGGATGCAAAATGCCCTGCCACCTACTAATGTCCCAGCTTCCATTTGCCAACATATGATCTTTCACCATCTCTCCTTCATTAACCAAGGAGGGGTTCGGAACAAAGGCTATGAGAGGTCGATCAATAGGAAGCCAAAGGTCATGCCAGAACTTGGTTTCCGCACCATTGTTAACCTTTTTTCCGACTCCAGCAATAAACTTATCCCAAACTTCAACGATCGCCTTCCAAGCGGAAGATGAGTTTCTCTTCTTAGAGATAGAGGGTACAGAAAGATTGCCACAATTATACTTTGACCAAAGGCATTGTACCCATAGAGCGTGTTTGTTTGTCAGAAAATTCCAGCAAAGTTTCATAATAAAGGCCTTGTTCTGGCGACGGAGATTTTTGAACCCAAGACCTCCTTCCTTTTTAGCTTGAGTGATTTTATCCCAAGCAATAAGGTGCATTTTTTTCGCCTCTTCCTCTTGAGACCAGAGAAATTTTCTTGAGATCTTGTCTAATTCATTCAGAGTACAAATCGGGAGGAGAGTTGACTGCATGCAGTAGCTCGGTAAGGATGATAACACAGATTTAATCAGCACTGACCGACCAGCAATCGTCAAAAACTTGCTTTTCCACATCGAAAGTTTCTTCCGAGCCTTTTGAACAATGGGTTGATAAGTAGCTTTTGCAACTCTCTTATGAATAATTGGCACCCCCAAATATTTCCCAAGGTCTGACGTGATTCCTATCCCGAGCATCTGGCTGAGTTCGAGGGCTCTATTGAAGTTGACATTTTTGGAGCAGAACATTCGGGATTTAGCAAGATTGATTCTGTGGCCTGAAACCTCACAAAAGCTCTGCATCACTTTTCGGACTTCAGCCATTTGGTTGGGGGAAGCTTCAGTGAAAAGGATGAGATCATCAGCAAAGAATAGATGGGAGATATGGGGGCTGCCTCTTTTGAAAGAGAACGGTTTCCATCTCCGAGCATCACATTCAGCTTTAATAAGGTGGCCCAGACGTTCCATACAAAGGACAAATATGTACGGGCTCAACGGGTCACCTTGCCTGACTCCTCTTGAAGGGGTGAAACTAGGACTTTCATCTCCGTTCCAGAGAATAGACATAGAATTGGTGGAGATACACGCCATGATGAGATCAGTGAGGTTATCTTTCAGCTTTAGGCGAAGAAGGGTGTCCTTAATGAAACCCCAATCCAGTCTATCAAAAGCTTTTTCCATATCAATTTTGATAGCAACGAATCCTTTCTTTCGCCTCTTCATTCTCATAGAGTGGATGATCTCTTGGGCGATTAAAATGTTGTCACAGCTGGACCTGCCTGCAATAAAGCTGCATTGTTCAGGATTTGTAAGGTGGGACATAACTTTTCTAAACCTATTCGCCAAAACTTTTGTGATGATTTTGAAGCTCACATTGCATAAGGAAATAGGACGAAAATCTCTTAGGGTGGAGGGATTGTCAACCTTAGGGATAAGAACAACCTTGGACTTATTAATACTAGCCATACTGGGGGGGTTATTGAAGCATTCTTTGATAAGATCACATATTTTGGTGCCTACGATATTCCATTGAGTGTGGAAAAAATGAGCTTGAAGACCATCGGGACCTGGAGCTTTAAAAGCGCCCATTGCAAAAGCAGCGTTTTTTATTTCAAGGTCGGTAACGTTTCTAGACAGCATATCAAGGTCAAGAGTATTAATGTTGGGGAAGTTAGAAACACCACTCGTCTGGCTTTTTCACGGAAACATCACGGGAATAAAGATTCAAAAAGTAATCATAAGCCATCATTTTTGCCGTATCATGGTCCTCAATCCACTCCCCTGCATCATTCTGTATGGCTTCGATTCTCTTCTTTTTTCTTTTAATCATTGTTGAGGCATGAAAGAAACGTGTATTCCTATCCCCTCCCTGAAGCCATTTACATCTGGATTTTTGGAACCAGGTGATTTCCTCTTGAGTGGCCACTTTGTGGTATTCTTCCCATAGTTTTTTCTCCAACCTAAAGAGACCAGTCTGCATATTTGTCCTTCTGCATCTATCAATTCCCTCTAGACGCCGAATCAACTCTTTTTTCTTCTTAGAGAAATTACCTACCCGGTTATCATTCCAAGCACAAGCAGAATTTTGAAAGTCATGCAGTCCATGAATCCAGTTTTTTCCGCACCATGCTTCTTTGATAACATCTTTAAAATCGTTTTCTAGAGTCCAAGCAATTTGGTAAGAGAAGGGTTTCTGAAAGATTTTCCTCTGTGAAATGGGATTAGAGTTAACCACCACAATTCTATGGTCTGATTTGAATTTAAGCTCGTGTCGGACCGAAAAGTTGGGGAAAGAATTAAGCCAATTGAAGTTGGTAAAGACCCAATCCAGACGCTCTCTCAGACCCTTACGCTCCCAAGTGAATTTGTCGCCCTGAATCCTGGCCTCAATGAGATCAGTGTCATTGATGCAATCTCTAAAATGATTCATTGAGGTCCAAGGGAGGTCAACTCCTCCAAGTTTGTCATTTGGGGACAGGTATGCATTAAAATCACCCAAGACAATCCAAGGAAAATTAGTATTAGTGCTAGGAGCAAGCAAACGAAGAGAGTTCCATAAGGAGGCTCTACCAATTGAGTTAGTTTCCCCATAAACAATAGTCACAACACTCAGCATGTCATTATCATGCTCTTTGACTTGACAATGAAGCATTTGGGTGTTGGAGGTAAGATAAGTAATTTCAAAAGCATCATTATTCCATAGAAGCCAAATACCTCCGGAGAAACCACTTGATTCCACCCGGGTCCAATGAGAGAACCCAAGTTTACGACAGACTTTATCAGCTCTATCACCACTAATACGCGGCTCCAAAAGGCAGAGAATATTAATGCAATATTTATTGACAATATCTTTAATAGTTAAAGGGAAGGACCGGCTACCGGCTCCCCTACAATTCCAAGATGCTATAATCATTAAAATATATATAAGATAGAAATAGAAATACTTACCTGGGGCCTGCAGCCTCTTCTTCATATTGGTGTTGAAATTGAGTTTCTGCCACAAAGGATCCATTGGCTTCCGCGAAGTCAGGAGCAACATCTTCATTGGGATCCCAATTGTCCGGTGGTCTTGGGTTGTTGAAGTGAGATAAGGTATTTTGCTGTATAGGTGAATCATGGAATTGCTCATTCGAAGCATTTGGACTAGCTGGGAGAACATCAGGTGTTTGATTAATTACTTTATCCAAACTTCCATGGACCACATTGTGCACGCGGGGCCCTTTAGTTTTTTTGCCTTTTTTATTGTCTTTATGTAAAACCAATTGATTACTTGTTGAAGGTGCTTGGTCCAGCGTGTGGTTAGCTTCGGTGGGTCCCATAGATTCTTTTGTGTTTTGTGGTCCAAAACCATCACTATCCTTGTGTGGCCCATTTGAAGATGACATATCATTAACCTCCAAAAAAGGAGCTTCCAGCGGTACATTAGGCCCACCTGCGCAAGTCTGGCCGATTTTACTCTCCTTGGGCCTATATTGAATTTTTGACTTCTGATTTAAAGTCATATTTTGACTCTTGCCAGCTGTTTCTTTTCTCCTTTCCTGTTCCAGCGTTTTACCCGAAGGATTCCTATCTTTTCTTTTCTCATCGTGTCTCGCCAAAGTTGTGTCCAGCTCATGGTTTTCGGCGTGTCTCGCCTCAAATGTCGTGCGATCTCCAACTTCCAGGTCTGCAATTACCGCGAAGCGTGATTTTTGGCCGACAAGAGGTGTTTTCGTCATCCTATTTGCAGACCCCGAGGCTTGGCGTGGTTCGTTTCTGAAATCCGACCGTTGTAGGGGGTGGGATCTGTTTGTTCTCCGGCTATCTTAGCTTCCAAAAACAAAAGGAAGAAAAAGCATTGAGCGGATGAGGGAAACAAACCTGAACGAAGAAGGCTTGATGACGAGGCGACGGCGAGACAAGGTCTGGGGGCACGCACACAGCGACGCCGCAATAGAGGCGACTGTTGAGGTGCGGTGGAGGTCGACCGTTGTAGGGGTGGGATCTGTTCGTTTCTGACTTTCATTCTGTGCTTCTCCCTCCAACTCCAGTCGACCTCCACCGCACCTCAACAGTCGCCTCTATTGCGGCGTCGCTGTGTGCGTGCCCCCAGACCTTGTCTCGCCGTCGCCTCGTCATCAAGCCTTCTTCGTTCAGGTTTGTTTCCCTCATCCGCTCAATGCTTTTTCTTCCTTTTGTTTTTGGAAGCTAAGATAGGGATAAAATCCATGGAGTACGAAAAAGTAACTTTAGATACTTGCAACCCAAAACGAGGGGAATATCATGCGGTTGTTGCTGCTAGTTTGTTCTGAAATCGTATAGAACCACTAAGCTAATCTGATTAATCTTGTATAGACCCATTACGCTATTCATTATCTCAGAACTTCACATGCGTTCAGGAATATGCCAGGGATAAATTTTTCCCTTTTCTATGCAAAAATTATTGTGCTTGGGATGGATGCAATTATCATTGTATATTGAATTTAGTGAGAAAGAAGATATGATTTATACAAAATTATAAGTTGGAGCAGATATAGAATACATGTGCTACTAGTTTATCAAAGCTTATTCTGGCCTATTCTTGCCTAATTGGTATATAAAAGCCTTAATTGCTGCGTATTTCTTTCTTGATAAAAAAAAAAAAAAAAAGACACTGTTTATAATGTGTAGTGTCATGAACTTGATGATATTATAGAGTTCTGAAGCTGCAGGGACAGTTCCCGTTTATTGCTTTCAGGGGTAGTCGTCCCCCCAAAATGTATCATGCATGCAAGTAATATCTTTTATTAAAAATTTTATCTCTATTCCCCCAATATTTATTACTCTTTTTTCTCTTTTGGCTGATGTGCAGGGGAGTTCAGATATAGTATCAGAAAATGGTGTTCTGTAATCACTGTGTAAAAAATGTAAATGGAATGCGACCGGATGACTCCTCATTGTGAGTGCCTTTACACTTAGACTTTTTCTTGGATTCATAGCTGCACAACTATGCATTTTATAGGGGCATGCTGCGTTTAGAACTTTTTCATTATACTTAAGCATCAGGCTGCTCCTTAGGATTGGTGACAAATTTTTTTTTTTTTTTTTAATTAACTATATTTGTTTGTTTTTTGGTCTCAGATGTTGCGAACTCTGTGGAAAGGTGTTGGAAAATTTGTATCTTTCTCAAGAGGCCACATTCTTTAAAGACGTATCTGGGCAGGTATAATTATAGCCATATTGGCCTAGTTAAGCTGTTGTAGGGTGGGAATTTGGGTAGAGAACTTAAGGTCTGTCATGTCTCATAAGAGGTTAACGGGTGTCTTGTATGAGCAGTCCTTTAAATTTCTCTCTAGCTCTTACCATTGTTAGTTTTTATTGTTCCTTCGTATGCCTTATTTGTGGCCAATATTTCTTCACTTTTATGCAGAGTAAACTATCTGGTAATTTTGTGAAAACAATTCAAAGCGAGTATTCTGCATCCCGCCAAAGAACATTAGAAAGAGGTATTCTTGTTCATTACTTGTGCGAACCCTTTGAATATAGTAGAAACAATAGTTCCTGAAACTTTTGCTCTCTAATAACAATCTGGTCTTCTCATATAGCTCACAATTTTGTCGCCGATCCATCCTATATGTTGTTTTAAATATAATAGTGTGTTGTGTTGTGGCATATATTTAACTAAGCAATGAAAAGAAAATGTGTAAACAGTCTTCAATTAACAGCAGGCAGGCGGATGCAATTGTAGGAAAACCATGTGTAGAAGATGAGTGTGGAGAGTGCATAAACTCCAGACAATACAATAATTACTATTATAAGTTTAATATATTGGATTGTTTACATTCTTATGATCCATTTTTCTTTGGGTTTGCAGCACTTGATGACATAAGATACCTAAGTCAAAACCTTGGAGTGGAAGATACTCATTTGTCCACCCAAGCATTGGCCTTTTATAAAGTATGTTATCAGTGTTGTTGAACAGGTAGTTTCTTATTTACTCATATATTCATGTGACTTGTTCTTGACCCTGATTTTTGTCCTAATGAAGATAGCACTTGAGCGGAATTTTACAAAGGGACGAAGATCAGAGCAAGTACAGGCTGCTTGTCTCTACATTGCATTCCGGTAAGCAATCTCTCTGCCATTGGATTGCACTAAGCAACATTCATACTTTTCTAATTATTTTTTTCCTGTTAGTTGTGCAAGTAATTACATTGTTTGAATTGCTCAATCCTGTTTAGTGGAAAATCTCATTTTGTAGCCTGAAATTATTTAGCTTGGATGCTCTCAAACTCTGGGTGACATGCTTTTGAATATTATGGCCTCCTCTGTTGGTTAAGAATATGTTCCGAACTGTGTAGCCATGTGGAACATGAGTCATATCATTATATTTTACACAGACTAAATTCTATTTTGGGGTTCTATATCTATTTATAAACTTGATTCGAAGAATCTCTTCGCACTTTTTTTTTTTTTTAGTAGAGTTTTTTGGGATTTGGGGGCATAGGCTTGAAGGATGCCTGCATTGTATGGGATATTTGGAATAGATTGTTTGATATTTTTGCTAGACTGACAGGCTTATCTACGGTACTTTCTTCAAAGGAGTTCTTATAGCTGTTTTAGGTGCTTTACCAAGAGTTTGAAAGAACATAAGGACAAGTTTCTCTATTAAATGCCAATTTTAAGTTGTCTTCCATGATGAATTTGATTGGGCTAGAATAAGAGAAATCATTAGCATAAACCTTTTAATGGAAATTATTCTGGGATGGGATGGTTTTATAGCATTGTCTGTGTTCTGAAATTGTCAATATGAATATTCAATGAAACAGATTAGTCAGAGTTTGACTAAGATTTTATTACCTCCTCAATTTTGCATATGGAGAATGTTACTTGCACTTTGGCTTTCAAATTCTTAGATTCAGTAAATATCATCTCTCAAATTTTTAATATAGAATTCCTGGCTGAGATCTTTTTCCCCCTATTTCTTAAAAAGAATTCCATTGCGTTTCGGATCAATTATGGAGGTAGGTTGCTGTCTTTGCGGTATCTTTATGATATTTAAATATTTTTATCATTATCTCATGTGATATATTTTTGAGACTAAATACACTGATTTCTTTTTTGGCCTTCTCTATTTTTGCTTCTTCTTCGTCTCCCTTTAATATGCTCTCTGTCTCTCTCTCTCTCTCTATATATATATATCCCTCCCTTGTTCCCTGCTCAATACTGTGAATTGATACGTCAGGTGTACTATGGGCCTGGTGTTCTTTGAGTTTGCACCACAATGGTGGCTACAGTGTTACTTTTGTTATTCCCAAAATGAAAATTATTAGAGCTAGGACCTAGCAAAGGATGGTTGCTTGTGGTAGGTTTGTCCGCAGTAAATTATGATGCAATAGCATTGTGTAACTTTAGTGGAAGTGCAGCATGAGCTTGATGATATGTTTTATTCCTTTGTTGCATCATCTTCATTGATTAGCCTGATCTTGACATGACTAAATGGCCTAATTCTTTTGCAAATTTTCTTTATGATGAGCTTATATATATTTGTTTGCAGGGAAAATAATAAGCCATACCTTCTCATTGACTTTTCAAATTATTTAAGGACTAATGTGTAAGCTTCTTCTAACGATTGCATATTTTACCACTTGGTCTGGTTACAACTTTACTGATTTATCTCAGTTTTTGTGTTTCTGACTGTTGTCTGTTGTTGTCATTTGTGTTGTGCAGCTATGTTCTGGGTGCAGTATTTTTACAGCTTTGTAAAGTATTAAGGCTTGAAGAGCACCCAATTGTTCAAAAACCTGTTGATCCTAGTCTTTTTATTATTAAATATACAAAGAGTAAGAATCTCTTTGTAGCTTATTTATTTATATATTCTGAGTGGCTATATACAGTTTCTGGTATTTACTCTCTTCTGTAGCTGTGACTCTTTTGCTTCTAACAACTTGGATTCTACAGAAAAATGTAGACATTAATATATTTGACCGACAGGTTTGTCTGTGTACACAAGATATGGAATTTGCCTCTTAGTCTTAAGATTTTTCCTTGTTCTTGTTACTGTTACTATAGCTGTTAAAAGATAGAGTTCTGAAACCACGTTATTTAAGGGGGGAAAATTAAGATTGCAATTTCCAATTTTGAATTGAAGAGCTATTTAATTGTGTATTGGGAAGAATGGGAAGACAGAAGATATATAACTAACCCATTTGGTGCTTCCATAAAGAATCAAGAAGGTATAAGAGAATTATCAACTGGTTTGTTAGAGTATGTTGTAAGACACTTGAGGTCCTGAAAATTTTCCCTTATGTTTGACTTGTAGATGTTGCTACAATGGCAAAATGTGCAGTGTGAATGAATGTGCCAAAAATATGTATCTGTTTCTAAATTAATCAGATAATTAATTTTGTTTGATTTTTTTTTTTTTATTTATATGCCTGTTGTGTCATTGGGAATCACTATTGTGTTGATTTACGTGTAGATTTATTAAATCAAAGGAATATGGTTGTCACTGATACTGCACTGAGCATTGTTGCAAGCATGAAACGTGATTGGATGCAGGTACCTTGATTTGATCTGGCATCTTTCTTAGGTTTTGATTCTTTTAATCATAGAAATTTTACATTTCTAATGTTTGAAAGCAGACAGGGAGGAAGCCTAGTGGCTTATGTGGTGCAGCATTGTACATAGCTGCCCTTGCACACGGTTTTAAATGCTCAAAATCAGACATTGTAAGTAATAATGAACTTTTTTGCCTTATTGTCATTAATTTATATAGACCAATAGAGCACTTACTCCATTTTTCTTGGAGAGCAAACATTCCTGGAATTGTTAAAGATAAGAAATAATTAAATAAACATTGGTGAATATATAATCTGGCAGCCTAGTTAATCAATACCAAGATCTTATGTAGGATGTGTCAAGGGGTAAAATTAGATTATTTCAACTTAAGATGGGGTCAATGATTGCAACATAATACCGTTAAAGTTTCATCTTCAACTATGGAGGTGCCAGGGCATAACATGCAAAAGTCATATTCATACGTTGCATAACTTGCAAGTCATAGTCATCCATTACAGAATTCACAAGGCGTCAGTTCATTTTAATGTAACTTAACACTATCAGATGGTATATGATAGGATGTACTTTTCTTGAGATGGGGTTCTGTTGCTGTAAGTTCACATTATAATCGCAAAATAAATGGTAGCACTTGGGGAAAAATGCTCTGCCCTCTTCTTCGCTTCCTATCCTCTTCCAACATTCATTAGTGTCATAAAAGAAGGAAATGGATCCACGTGATTCACCACAATAGGACAGCAAAGTAAGCGGTCAGGCTTGAGGGCAAGTGCTCTTTTCCTGGACTTTCTCTTCTGGCTTCTATTCTCACTTAAGTCACTTAATAGATAAATGGCTTTGGTACTGCGTTCTTCTCTTTTCAACATGGAAGGATGATGATGCAATCTTCTCCTTTTGAACAAGGTGGAAGGGGTTATGTGTGCTGAAGAGCAAGTAGTAGCAGTAAGTAAAGTTAACGAGTTGCTAAAACGCACTAGAACAGTGTGTTTGGCAGACAAACCCCCTTTTTTCCAATTATTATTCATCAATTAGTTAGTTATGCATGGGATTCTGCAACCTCATGATCCCTCAATCTTGATCGCAACCCTGAAATGTTCGGTCTTCCACCAGATCTAACAAGAAAATGGTTTGCAAGATCCACTTGATCCCTCCTCTCTCTTCTTAAAGGGTAAAAAATAAGTTCCTGTGAAGGTTGCAAGGGATTGAGCAAGCTCATGATCCCCCTGGTTTTCGTTATTTTTTTTTAAAAAAAAAATTAATTGCCTGTCATCATCACATTGGATCATGTAACATGATCCATCTATCTTAATCGTAATCCCGAGCAAGTTCAACCTTCCACCAGATCTAGCAAGAAAACGGCATGCAAGATTTGGGATCTTACGATCTAGATCACAATGTTGATTACCATGCTTCAGCCCCTTTACCAGAGGCAATTTCAAGTAAAAAATTCAGGTTAGAAATTAATTTTAATTTAGCAAATGGGAGGTGGCAAGGATCCAAATCTTGACTACTAGATATAGAGGTTTTAATACATATCAAGGACAATTTCAAGTTGAAAGCATATGTTGTTAATTAAAGGCTTGTGTCATTTTATGCAATCTTTAACACTCTTGAGCCTTGGTGCTTTCTGTCTAGTTTATTGGAAATTTCTTAATTGCCAATAATGATGTATTCCTGGATTCTTTCCTTTCTGATTTTAGCTCCATTATTGTCATTACTCTCTCTTTGCTTTCCATTCTTGGCTTTTGTTGAGTCTGGGGCTTCATTGTTAGATTTTGAGAACTGTTAGAATAGGAAATAAAATCACCCATGATTGGGATCCCTTGATTGTAGGATCTGATCATAGGATCTGATTACCCATGATTGGGATCCCTTGATTGTAGGATCTGATCATAGGATCTGATCTGATTTTAATTTCTGTTTTATTAGTCTTAATTAGTCTTTATTATATTTCCCAATTTATCTCCTTTGTTCTCCCTTGCTTTACCTATAAGTATGTTGTAATTCTCATAATCAAATAATAAGAACAGAGAGTATGATGCCTCTGATTTCAAACATGGTATCAGAGCCAAGGACATCTGTCCGAGGCCAGGAAAGGCGAGAGAAACAGTGAGTGGCTGTGAGGTTGAGAGAAACAGTGAAGTAGAGGTTCCGGCGAGTCTAGGGTTCACTATAGGCGGCGAGTTACACTACACCGCCCGACCTAGAAGAACCGGGAGGCTCCCGGCAAACGCCCGTAATCGATGTCTCCACGGCGGCGCGTGGTGTGCACGCGCCCGACGGACAGCGACCTTGTGGCGGCGCGTGACGGCGCGTGGAGCATCGTTTTCAGCGGCGACTTCCTCGTTTGGGTTTCTCATCTGATTTCCGGCCAACCCCAGTGCCCTTTGCATTCTCCGGTGAAGTTTTTGAATTTTTCCGGTGACTCTCCGGTGAAGTTTTCCAGTTTCCGGCAACTATTCTTCTTCCAGAAACATGGATCCTCCTCAGTTCCCTCCTATATTTGGGTCAATTCCCGGAAAAACAACCGGATCTCCCATGGTTTTTATGTCCGGTACCGATTCTCAAACACAACATTCCTCATCTTCTTCCTCTATAACCAGCAACCCAGTACCAAACAGAACCTCGGAGATGGCTTCAGAATTTTCAGACCATCACGTTATGGCTATTAGCCATAAGTTTAATGGTAGGAACTATCTCCAGTGGTCACAAAGCGTGCTGAGGTATATTCGAGGCAAGAGGAAGGAGAAATACATTAATGGGGCAGCTCCTCAACCAGCCCCTGATGACCCTAATTTTGACACATGGTTTGCTGAAAACAACCAAGTCATGACGTGGTTGTGTAATTCAATGACCCTGGAGATCAGTGAGGGATATTTGCTTGCACACACGGCAAAGGAAATATAGGATGCCGCTAGAAGGACCTACTCTTCCCTTGAAAACACTGCTGCTTTGATTCATCTGAAGAGACAACTCCGGGATTTACGACAAGGTAATATGTCAGTCACTGAATATTATAATGCATTGCTAAAATTGTGGCAGCAACAAGACCTATTTGAGGTTCATCCCTGGGAAAGTCTCAAAGATGCACAACTGTACAAGGGAATTGTGGAAGAAGGAAGGATACATGATTTTTTGTTAGGGCTAAACGACACTTTCGAAGAGATACGAGGCAGAATCATGGGGCTAAAGCCACTCCCACAACTCTTCGATGTGGTTAACTTTGTCCAATTTGAAGAAAGTAGGAAGCTCTTGAACCGAAGTGGACCAAGTCACGTTGAAAGCTCCGCACTTGCGTTCGGGGACCACATGGGGAACGAAAAGCTAGTAAATGGTGCAACTATTGTAAGAAGAAGGGCCATAATAGGGAAGAATGCTGGAAACTCCATGGCAAACCCTCCGGGGGAAAATCAACCTTCCAAAGTCACCTCACCACAGCTGAACCAAAGGTGGAGACTGACGATCGCCTAAGTACAGAGGAACTGCAAATGTTTCGCAGAATGCTCGATAAGCAGAATAAGTCTAGTTCTGTTCCCAACGTGAACCTTATACAATCAGGTAACTCTATTATCGCTCTCAACGCTGTGATGACTAGTGACGATACCTGGATTGTTGACTCAGGAGCGACGGATCACATGACCGGTAACAAAACACTATTCCACAACCTTAAACTTTGTCCTGAAAATCTCAAAGTAAAGGTAGCTAATGGTGTATTCACACGGGTTGAGGGTATTGGCACTGTTACATTATCTGATCACTTGGCAATACATAATTTTCTATTTGTACCGAAACTTACTTGTAATCGATATCTCAGAAGCAAGTTGACTAGAGGTCAAATATGTCGAGTGATTTTTGATGATGGTGTATGTGTTTTTTAGGATTTAAGAACGAGGAGGACGATTGGGACTTCTAGAGAATGGGATGGATTGTTCTACCTTGAAGGATCAAATTCAAAGAATAAAGATACGTGGAAGGCAAGACGGCGCTAGTTAGCTCGAATTCACGGACTAATGATGTATTGTTGTGGCACCGTCGATCGTGGTCACCCTAGTTTTGATTATATGAAACATGTGTTTCCTGGTTTATTCAATAAAAATTCTGTTCCTTTTCATTGTGAAACTTGCCAATTTGCCAAACAGACACGATCTTCATATCCCAAACAACCCTATACTCCCTCCTCCCCATTTTCACTGATTCACAGTGACATTTGGGGCCCTGCCCGAATAACTACCCTCACTCATACTAGGTGGTTTGTTACTTTCATTGATGATCACACTCGAACCACATGGGTTTACTTAATGAAAGACAAATCCGATGTTGCCAAAGTCTTCCAGAACTTCTATACCTTTGTCCGAACCCAATTCAATACATCCATTAAAGTCCTTCGAAGTGATAATGCCAAGGAATATATGAGCACAGTCTTCAAAGAGTTTCTTGATCACCAAGGAATTCATCACCAAACTTCTTGCCCTTACACCCCTCAACAAAATGGGGTAGCCGAACGAAAAAACCGTCACCTGTTGGAAGTAACCCGTGCCTTGCTCATGGAACGAAATGTTCCTACCTTATTCTGGGGCGATGCCATCCTCACCGCAGCCTATCTAATTAACCGCATGCCTTCTAAAGTTCTCAAATATAATACTCCGATCCAAAAACTTTTGGAACTCTTTCCCAATTGCCCCCTCATCAATTCATTACCTCCCAAGGTGTTTGGGCATGTGGTCTATGTTCACAAAAGAGAGGGCAACAAATTCGGTGCTCGAGCGGACAAGTGTGTCTTCCTTGGTTACTCCTCTACTAAAAAAGGGTACAAATGCTCTTGCCGTCTTCCAAGAAACTTATTATCTCTCGGGATACAGTGTTCTCGGAAGCTGAGGCTTATTATCCCAAATTACCCATTCAGGGGAAGTATTCTGATATTGAATGGCTAATCTTGGAAACCTCTAATTCCAATACCTCAAACTCACCTGACACATCATCTGTGCCACCTAACCTTATAGCCTCTCTTGACTCACTTGCTCCCACAAACCAGCCTAATCCATACATTCCAGCCCAACCTGAACCCAATGAACCGGAAACACATGTTGAGATCAATTCAAGGATGGATGCAGAATCACGACAGGAGGTAGAATCCAACTCACAAGTTCAAATTGAACCAGACACTGGTAGAACTATCTCTCCCATTCAAAGGAACGACCATGAATCCAATCCGGGATTAAATCCTGAAGAATCGGGTTGGCCTATTGCCTTGAGAAAAGGGGTAAGATCGTGTACTCATCATCCAATTCAAAGATTTGTCTCATATGGTAATGCATGTGCAAAAATGCAAAGTTTTGTTGTAAACGATGTGGCAAACCATTCCAAACACATTTCAACAAGCTATGGCTGATCCAAATTGGAAGCAAGCTGCGAGAAGAGGAATTGAGGGCACTCGAAGAAAATAAAACTTGGAAGATCACGACTCTTCCTAAAGGAAAGAAACCAGTAGGATGCAGGTGGATCTTCACTCCGAAATTCAATCCCGATGGTAGCATCAACAAATACAAGGCGAGGCTTGTTGCAAAAGGATACACCCAGACGTATGGAATCGACTATCAGGAGACATTTGCCCCAGTGGTCAAATTCAATACCATCCAAGTACTATTATCCCTTGCAGCGAACTTGGATTGGTCTCTATACCAACTGGACGTGAAAAATGCATTCCTGAATGGTAACCTAGAGGAAGAGGTATACATGGAGATTCCAGATGGAGTTTTAGCTCCTAATAACGTTGTGTGTAAGTTAAGCAAGTCATTGTACGGCTTGAAACAATCTCCGAGGGCATGGTTCGGTAGGTTCACCAAAGCAGTGAAAGAGCTTGGGTATACTCAGGGACGAGCAGATGACACGTTGTTTACCAAACGTGTTAATGACAAAATCACCATATTGATTGTTTATGTTGATGACATAATCATTACGGAAATGATGAAGAATCCATTGCTCAACTAAAAGGTGACTTGTCGATCAATTCCGTGTGAAAGACCTTGGCCAAATGAGGTACTTCTTAGGCATGGAAGTGGCAAGAACTAAGAAGGGCATCAATGTATCTCGAAATGCAAGTATACACTAGACTGTTACATGAGACATGTATGTTGGGCACTCAACCGAAAGGGACACCAATGGAAGAGGGATGTCACTTGCGAGATCAAACCAAAAGGTGTTCCGCTAATTCAGAAAGATACGAAGACTTGTGGGGAAGTTGATATACTTAACCCACACTCGTCCTGACATTAGCTATGCAGTTGGAATAGTAAGTCAATTTATGCATCAACCACAAGAAGAGCACATGGAGGCCGTATACGAGAATCTTGAGCTACACGAAGTTTAATCCTGGAAGAGGAATATTCTTTAAGAAAGGTACTACCGAAATATTGAAATCTACACCGATGCGCACCATGCAAGGGATAGAGAGACCAGGAGGTCAACCTCAGGCTACTGTACATATGTGTGGGGAAATCTGGTTACATGGAGAAGCAAGAAACAGACAGTGGTGTCAACAAGCAGCGCAGAAGCAGAACTGAGAGCTGTTAACAAAGGAGTTTGTGAAGGAATGTGGATCATCGACATCGAAGGAGTTGGGGATTCAACATGAAGGACCAATGCAACTTTGGTGTGACAACAAGGCCGACATTGAAATGGTCAAGAACCCAGGTATATCATGATCGAACCAAGCATGTTGATATAGACGGACATTTCATTAAAGAAAAGATTGAAGCGAGGCATTATGACCACATCTCACGTAAGATCTGAAGAACAAATTGCAGACATCCTAACTAAACCACTAGGTCGAACAAAGTTTGAAGGATTTCGTGGCAAGCTGGGATTGCTCGACATATACTCTCCAGCTTGAGGGGGAGTGTTAGAATAGGAAATAAAATCACCCATGATTGGGATCCCTTGATTGTAGGATCTGATCATAGGATCTGATTACCCATGATTGGGATCCCTTGATTGTAGGATCTGATCATAGGATCTGATCTGATTTTAATTTCTGTTTTATTAGTCTTAATTAGTCTTTATTATATTTCCCAATTTATCTCCTTTGTTCTCCCTTGCTTTCCCTATAAGTATGTTGTAATTCTCATAATCAAATAATAAGAACAGAGAGTATGATGCCTCTGATTTCAAACAAGAACATAATGTGTAATGCTTAATTTTTCATAACTTCAATCAAGAATGTTAAATCTTCTGGAGTTCACAGCTGGCTTACTGGAATACATAGGGCCTGTAGAATCAATTACTACTTAAATCACTTTCACTTTATATGTCTGCAAGCCTACAAGTTGCCAGTAAAATAATTTTTTTCTTAAAAAAAATTATTTAAGACGGTTTATATGGCAACAATTTGTGTAGGCTAGTTATACTTGTCAGTCCTGGTCAAAAAGTTATACTTGTTAGTGAATTTGTTTCTTCTCTCTTAACAATTTTCAATTTAGAGGACACAACTGTTTCAGTTGAGCCTTATGTTTGATGCGTTTTTTTAATATTGTTTAATCTACTTTTTGATTTGCTATGCAGTTAAGAATTGTCCATGTATGTGAAGCAACATTGACCAAGCGTTTGGTCGAGTTTGAGAATACAACCTCGGCAAGCTTGACTGTATGTACCTTACATTTAGTGCAGTTTACCATTAGTATCATGACATTTGCTGCACCCGTTATGATGTTTCATGGAATTGTTTTATTTGTGTGTTTTGGACCATTGAAAATTTAATGTGATGCGCCTTACATGATGGACTTTCTTTTCTAGCGTTGGTCTGGGGTCTTGAAGCTTTATTTGGTGACACTTTAAGTAAGAATTTTTATTTGTTTGGATGCTGTTTGAGGCATGTTTATACAATCTCTACTTGCTTATATCACATGATGCCTACTGTGATATTTGTAGCTTTTATGTCTCTTCAGAACTTCAAATAAAACTTCTTTATGCTTCCTTTGAAATGAAGATAGAAGACTGCATGATAAATTTTTATAATGATCTTTTGTTCATGGTAAAGTATCAATGATAGGTTTGTTTCGGTAATTTATTAAAAGCGGAAGTTTGTCATCGGACTACTGTTGGTGACAGGTTGAGGAGTTGAATATGATGGCAAAAGAGCGTGGAGAAATTTCTATAGAAAAACCAAATTGTGGATCAGAGGAACATGTCTCAAAGGATATACTGTGTGAACACAAGGATAGTGGTGTCCCACATTATGCCCATGGATTATGTGAAACCTGTTATAAGGAAGTGAGTTGTTTCTCCCTTGTCGGGGGTAAACTTTTTCAATCCCTAGGATCATTGCCATTTACAGTTACATTGATTGTTGCAGTTTGTTCAACTATCTGGAGGACTTGATGGTGGTTTGGATCCTCCTGCATTCCAGCGTGCTGAGAGGGATAGAATGACAAAATCACTTTGTGAGGAAAGTGGCAGCCAATCAAGTGATGTAAGCACATGATGAATGGTTCTTTTAGGAGTATGCACTTCTTCTTCTTCTTCTTCTTCTTGGTTTGTTTTGCATATAAAGAAATGTGATTTTGCATTGACATTGTAACAGAACTGCCACCATAGGCAGCTAAACAATCAATAGAAAGTTCCTCAGGGATCTACTGTTTATTCCACCAGAAATGATTTTTATTATGTTCAAAATGATGAGAAAACCTCTCCACATGCTGTAGGAATAACACGTTGATGCTGATGTTTAAACCAGATATATCATGCCCAATTGCCCATGCTTATATTTTTTTAACCTCCCATCAGGCCCATAAGCATTGGAGTTGTAACCTAATACATCCAGTAGATGGGAGTTATATGAGGTTATAACAAATGAATCATCATGCTTCTGCTCTTGTCAATATTGTCTCATAATTGCTATGCCACACAAGATCAAGCCATCTGTTCCTAGAGTACTCCAGAAAGGATATGTTCTTATCAAAGTATGAGCAAGTAGAAACTTATGATTTTGAATCTTTGATTAGTCTGAGTAAAAACAATCTTTTCTTGAGCCATGTACAAGCAATCCGATCCCAATTGTGCTTACTATATCTTTCCTACCTTACAACTAGACGGCTGTCAATAATTATAGGAGAGCCATAATTTGAAATTTAAAGTAACTAGATTCATAGATTGTAAGGTTCATGCTTCACATGGAGTTTGAGGCAACCGGAATTATGCATTGGCTTATGAAAACCTTTGGTTTCTAAAGATTTTATATTATATATAGACATATTTTGATTTTAATATATTCTTTTGGTTAGTTGGCAAATGCATCAAATGGTGAGTGTGCAGGCAGGAAAGAAGAATTGCTTGCTCCTGTGCCAGAAATTGTTGGTGGGCAGTGCTGTTTCCTTTTTTCCTGGCTACATCTCTTCTTTCATTTGTTCATTCCTATTCCTAATTTTTAAAAATATTTTCAGGAGCCGATTCTGAGCAAACGTCTACACAAGATGGTGGGAATGATGAATCGCGGAGAGAAGATATGAGTGCTAAAACTCATAATGAATCAGAAAGTCTCTCTGATATTGATGATTTGGAGGTGCATAACCAATCCTCATTCTTTCTTTATTATTTGGCTCCACCTAGTTGAACTGTTAGGTCTTTTTCCATGATACCCTGACTGATGGAATGCTTTTTTATATTTCCTTAAAAGAAAGGTGTGACTATTGAATTCCTTTTGTCTTGCTTTTTTTGGGGCTAACCTATAAACAATTTTAAGGGTTGGAAAGACATGGGTCAGGTTGTAGATTTCTGTTTATTGTTTAAATCAGAGGTATTCACTCTCTGTTTCAGTGTTTTATTCATGATAGGAAGGTTACGATATATAGGTTCACAAGGAAGAGCCGTTATAGTGAGAAGAGAAGGAATAGGAAATACAATTAATCATCATAAAAGGATAATCTTTCCTAAACTAGATGCACATAATCTCAGATCCTATAATCAAGGCAAGGATCAAGGGATCCTATTAATGAACATTTAATCCCTTAATATTCTAACACTCCCCCTCAAGCTGGAGAGTATATGTCGATCATTCCCAGCTTGCCTCGAAATCCTTCAAACTTTATTCTCCCAAGTGGTTTAGTTAGTATATCTGCGATTTGTTCTGAGGATCTTATGTGAGATAGAGTCATAATGCCTGCTTCAATCTTTTCTTTAATGAAATGTCTGTCTGTCTCAACATGCTTGGTTTGATCATGATATACTGGGTTCTTGACCATTTCAATGCTGGCCTTGTTGTCGTACTAGAGTTGCATTGGTCCTTCATGTTGAATCTCCAACTCTTTCAGTAATCTGATGATCCAGATTCCTTCACAAACTCCTTTGTTAACAGCTCTTAGTTCTGCTTCTGCGCTGCTTGTTGACACTACTGTCTGTTTCTTGCTTCTCCATGTAACCAGATTTCCCCACACATATGTATAGTACCCTGAGTTTGACCTCCCGGTCTGCATCGGTGTAGATTTCAATGTTTCTAGTAGTACCTTTCTTAAAGAATATTCCTCTTCCAGGATTAAGCTTCAGGTAGCTCAAGATTCTGTATACAGCCTCCATGTGCTCTTCTTGTGGTTGATGCATAACTGACTCACTATTCCAACTGCATAGCTAATATCAGGACAAGTGTGGGTTAAGTATATCAACTTCCCCACAAGTCTTTTGTATCTTTCTGGATTAGCTGTAACATCTTGTGGCTTGATCTCTAAGTGACATTCCTCTTCCATTGGTGTCCCTTCTGGTTGAGTGCCCAACATACTTGTCTCATGTAACAGGTCTAGTGTATACTTGCGCTGAGGTACATTGATGCCCTTCTTAGTTCTTGCCACCTCCATGCCTAAGAAGTACCTCATTTGTCCAAGGTCTTTCACTTGGAATTCAGTCGACAAGTCATGTTTTAGTTGAGCAATGGATCCTTCATCATTTTCTGTAATGATTATGTCATCCACATAAACAACCTATATGGTGATTTTGTCATTAACACATTTGGTAAACGTGTCATGTGCTCGTCCTTGAGTATACCCAAGTCCTTTCACTACTCTGGTGAATCTACCGAATCATGCCCTCGGAGATTGTTTCAGGCTGTATAATGACTTTCTTAGCTTACATATAGAGTGATTAGGAGCTAAAACTTCATCCGGAATCTCCATGCATACTTCTTCCTCCAGGTTGCCATTCAGGAATGCATTCTTCATGTCCAGTTGGTACAATGACCAATCCAAGTTTGCTGCAAGTGATAACAATACTTGAATGGTATTGAACTTGACCACTAGAGCAAATGTCTCCTGATAGTCGATCCCGTATGTTTGGGTATATCCTTTTGCAACAAGTTTCACCTTGTATTTGTTGATGCTACCATCGGGATTGAATTTCGGAGTGAAGATCCACCTGCATCCTACTGGTTTCTTTCCTTTAGGAAGAGTCGTGATCTCCCACATTCTATTTCCTTAAGTGCCTTCAATTCTTCATCTGTAGCTTGCTTCCAATTTGGGTCAGCCATAGCTTGTTGAAATGTGTTTGGAATGGTTATCTGTGCACTGTTTACAACAAAACTTTGCATTTTTGCAAACAGATTACCATATGAGACAAATCGTTGAATTGGATGATGAGTACCCGATCTTACCCCTTTACTCAAGGCAATAGGCCAACCCGATTCTTCGGGATTTAATCCCGAACTGGATTCATGGTCGTTCCTTTGAATGGAAGAGATAGTTCTACCAGTGTCTGGTTCAGTTTGAACTTGTGAGCTGGACTCTATCTCTTGTCGTGATTCTGCATCTACTCCTGAATTGATCTCAACATGTGTTTCCGGTTCATTAGGTTCAGGTTGTGGTGGAATGTACGTGTTAGGTTGGTTTGTGGGAGTAAGTGAGTCAAGAGAGGCTATAAGGTTAGGTGACACTGATGATGATGTGTCCGGTGAGTTTGAGGTGTTGGAATTGGATGCTTCCAAGATTAGCCATTCAATATTAGAATACTCCCCTTGAATGGGTAATTTGGGATAATAAGCCTCGTCTTCCGACAACACAGTATCCCGGTAGACAAGAAGTTTCTTGGAAGACGGACAGTAGCATTTGTACCCTTTTTGAGTAGAGGAGTAGCCAAGGAATATACACTTGTCAGCTCGAGCACCAAATATGTTGCCCTCCTTTTTGTGAACAAAGCAACACAGCCAAACACCTTGGGAGGTAATGAATTGATGAGAGGGCAATTTGGGAAAAATTCCAGAAGTTTTTGGATTGGAGTATTGTATTTAAGAACTTTAGAAGGCATCCGGTTAACGAGATAAGCTGCGGTGAGGATGGCATCGCCCCAGAATATGGTGGGAACATTTCGTTCCATTAGCAAGGCACGGGTGACTTTCAACAGGTGATGGTTTTTCCGTTCGGTTACCCCATTTTGTTGAGGGGTGTAAGGACAAAAGTTTGGTGATGAATTCCTTGATGATCAAGAAACTCTTTGAAGGTTGTGCTCATGGACCTTAAGGACGTGTTGAATTGGGTTCGTACAAAGGTATAGAAGTTCTGAAAAACTTTGGCGACATCGGATTTGTCCTTCATTAAATAAACTCATGTGGTTCGAGTGTGATCATCGATGAAAATAACAAACCACTTGGTATGGGTTACAGTAGTTATTCGGGCAGGGCCCCAAATATCGCTGTGAATCAATGTGAATAGGAGGAGGGAGTGTAGGGCTGCTTGGGATATGAAGATCGTGTTTGTTTTGCAAACTGGCAAGTTTCACAATGAAAGGAATAGAATTTTTATTGAATAAACTGGGAAACACATGTTTCATATAATCAAAACTAGGGTGGCCTGATCGACAGTGCCGCAACAATATATCATTATTCTGTAAATTCAAGCTAACCAGAGCTCGTCTTGCCTTCCACATATCTTTATTCTTCGAGGTTGAACCTTCAAGGTAGGACAATCCATCCCATTCTCAAGAAGTCCCAATCGTCCTCGTCGTTCTTAAATCCTGAAAAACACATACACCATCATCAAAAATCACTCGACATATTTGGCCTCTAGTCAACTTACTCACAGATATCAGATTACATGTGAGTTCAGGTACAAATAGAACATTGTGTATTGCCAAGTGATCAGATACTATGACTGTGCCAATACCCTCAACCCTTGTGAATACACAATTAGCGACTTTTACTTTGAGGTGTTTATGACAAAATTTAAGGGTGTGGAATAAGTTTTTGTTACCGGTCATATGATCCGTAGCTTCTGAGTCAACAATCCAGGTATCATCACTAGTCATCATAGCGTTGAGAGCAATCATCTGTAGTTCTTCCTGACTCAGGTGATCTTCATTCTCAACCTTTGTTTCAACTGTGGTCAGGTGACTTGAGAAGTTTGATTTTCCCCCAGTCAGTTTGCCATGGAGTTTCCAGCATTCTTCCCTTATGTGGTCCTTCTTCTTACAATAGTTGCACCATTTATTAGTCTTCTGCTCCCCGTGTGGTCCCTGAACTACAAGTGCGGAGCTTTCAATTTGACTTGGTCCACGTCGGTTCAAGAGTTTCCTACTTTCCTCGAATTGCACAAAGTTAACAACATCAAAGAGATGTGGGAGTGGCTTCAGCCCCATGATTCTGCCCCTTATTTCTTCGAAAGCGTCATTGAGGCCTAAAAGGAAATCGTGTATCCTTCCTTCTTCCACAATTCGCTTGTACAATTGTGCATCCTTGAGATTTTTCCAAGGTTGAACCTCAAATAAGTCTTGCTGCTGCCACAATTTCAGCAATGCATTATAATAATCAGCCACTGACAAATTACCTTGTCGTAAATCTTGGAGTTGTCTCTTCAAGTAAATCAAGGCAGCTGTGTTTTCAAGGGAGGAGTAGGTTCTCCTAGCGGCATCCCATATTTCCTTTGCCGTATGGGCAAGCAGATATCCCTCACTAATCTCCAAAGTCATTGAATTACACAACCACGTCATGACTTGGTTGTTTTCAGCAAACCATGTGTCAAAATTAGGGTCTTTGGGGCCTGGTTGAGGGGCTGCCTCATTAATGTATTTCTCCTTTCTCTTACCTCGAATATACCTCATCACGCTTTGTGACCACTGGAGATAATTTCTATCATTAAACTTATGGCTAATAGTCATAATGTGATTTTCGGTGAAATCTGGTGGTAGCTCCGTGGTTCTAGATGGTACTATAGTACTGGTAGTGGAGGAAGATGAAGATGAGGAGTTTTGAGTTTGAGAACTTGTACCGGACATAAAAGCTATGGGAATTATGCCGGTTGGTTTTTCTGGAATTGAGCCAAACAGGGGAGAAAATTGGGAGGAATCCATTTCGCTGGAAAATTCAGAGTCGCCAGAGATCACTGTTCATGGCGGCACGTGGGTGTCACACGCCGGCAGTGTGGTGGCGCATGGAGGCTACGCGCCGGTCAAATTGCCGTCGCTCCTTCGGGATCTGCCGATCGGCACTTGCTGATGTCGTCTGTGGTGGCAGTGTCATCCCACGTGCTCTCCTTCAGGCAAATCAGGAGTGGTCCAAAGTGCTCTGTTTCTCTCGTTCTCTCGTGTTTCACTCACTCTCACTCTCTCTCTATATCTTCAACTCCTGTCCAAACAAAGGAGGTCGACTAGCATTATGGGTGGCGGAGTGAGGAGTTCCGACATTGGGTCCTTCGATTTTTGACCCTGGGATCTCCGAGAGTGCTCGGTTACTGTGACTGAGCATGGTGGAGTTCATTCTCGCTCTCTGGGCCTTCGAACAGAAGGCATTGCTCTGATGCCATGTTTATTGTTTAAATCAGAGGTATTCACTCTCTGTTTCAGTGTTTTATTCATGATAGAAAGGTTACAATATATAGGCTCACAAGGAAGAGGCGTTACAGTGAGAAGAGAAGGAATAGGAAATACAATTAATCATCATAAAAGGATAATCTTTCCTAAACTAATCTCAAATCCTATAATCAAGGCAAGGATCAAGGGATCCTATCAATGAGCATTTAATCCCCTAATATTCTAACAATTTCAGTCTGAAATATCTGATGGTCATAATCACATTTTGGTCAGGAATTCTGGGGACCATTTTCCATGCATACTTCGGTGGGAAAACTTCTTGGTTACTCCTATCTCTGTTTTTATTGGGTTTGCAAAAGACGTGTGGATAATGAAAGATGTTTGCGTGCAAAGAAAGAAACCAGATAAATTGACTTTAGATTGGCAGATAAGTTTGTAACAGTACCTAAAATAAGTTTGTCACTGATGCCATAAGTTAGTCAAATATGATCATTGGTGCATAGTGTCATTTTTTGGAATAAATGAAGTAGAATATTATTTTGCAATAACCTTAGGAGAGTGATTTGGTTGCCCCTTGTTTCTTTTAGGTCTTGATGGTGCTTTAAATTATTATTTGAATTCGAATGTAGTATTGTCTATATTAGATTATTGGCTGTCTTGATGGTGCTTTAAACATTAGTTGAATGTTGTGTTGTTTATATCAGATCATTGACTTAGTTAATACTCCTGGATAGGTTGAAGGCTACCTTCACAATGAGGAGGAGAAGCATTACAAGACACTTATATGGACTGAAATGAACCGGGAGTATCTTGAGGTGCATAACAAGTTAATGAATATTTACTTCTAACTTGTGGAATTAACGCCTCCTTGTGTACTGAATCTAATTTAAGTCAAGACTCTTTTAGGAGCAAGCAGCCAAGGAAGCAGCCGTCGCTGCTGCTAAGGAAGCTTTTGAGGCAAATTTTGAAAACTGTTCTGAGGATATGCTAGCTGCAAAAGAGCTTGCTGAATCTGCCGCTGCAGCTGTGGCCAAATCCAGAAAGGTTACTGTTGAATCATTTTCTTTGTCTGTGCAGTACTGCATGAGCATGGACACTGGTTTAAGCAGTCAATGTTACATCACACATCATTAGATAACTGCTGATTGGATACCCTGTTTCTGAAACTTACTGTTAAATTAGAGCTCACTTCAAATAGATCATGTCCAAAGTAAGATTGAATTGAAATTAATTTGTGGGACATTAGTATGCCTACCAATTAACATACAATATAATGTTTAAAATATTTGAGAGCTATTGACTAAACTTATCAATAAACAGTTTGTTTGAAAGTAAAGAGTGGCCAAACGCATACCTGTGGAGCAGTTGAGCCATAAAGTGTAGAAAAGGGTGTAGAAAAATTATGGCGCTGGGGTGACAAAATTTGGGAGTAGTGGATCTGAGTCTTGTTCATGTTTAACTTCTATATCCATAATTTTTTTTCAAATTTTATTTTACAGATGTTTGTACTGTTTGTAGTATTTATGGATAAATTTTTGGAATAATGGACCTGAAGTGTATATTGGGAACAGTGTCCTGTGATAATTTTTTTTTTTTTTTTTTTTTTTTTTTTTTTTTTTTTTTTTTTTTTTTTTTTAATATCTAGATTTGTTATTCACGATCATCTTCTGAACATAAGGATAGTTTTGCTTTTGTAGTATTGATTATGCTGCATAACTCTCAGCTAGACCTGAATCCTATATTTGTTGGTTTGCAATACACGTGTAGGAAAAGAAGCAGAGACGTGCCCAAGAGGCAAAAGATTCAGGTCCTGCTCAATCTGCCGCTGAGGCTACACGGAAAATGTTGATAAATAAGGTATTGTATAAACTACCTCATGATGTCAATTTTTTGATTTTGTTTTTTTATGGGAGGTTATCTTTTTCTTCTTTCCATTGGTATGATTCCTTGTCTTATTTATTATTTTTCTTTTTTAATTATTGGGTCCCAAGGAAATATTGAAGGGACTTCTTTATTACTGTCTGCACTTCCCGTATTTCCTTTTGGTTCAAGTTTTATTACAAGTTTCCATTTGGTTTTCTAAACCTAGTAATTGTGCTCCCAAAAGGACAGATCTGCTGCTATCGTATGGGCCGATGGCAATTACAGTCCATGTGTTGGATTTCCAACATGAGGGGATAAACACACACACACATGTATAAAAGGGCTAGTTCAGTTTAGATGTGTCTAAGAGAGTAGTTGTCCAACCTGTCAATATGATTGAGCAAGGTTTTTAAACATGACGGTAATCTCAACATGGTTTGGTTTATGATGTTCAGTGTTCTGTTGTTACTTGTCAGTGTAGTTTGCATTCTTAAGATGTTTAAGGGAGAAAAAGTCAGAAAGTTTATGTGCACCAATGACGCTGGTCTTTGACTTTCTTCCTATTTTCTCTTCTGACCTGTCTCCTTGCATTGCATCTACCTCCTGTTGTTGGTTTCTATTCCATTCTATAAGTTTAAGCTAATTAGATGAGGTCTGTGAGTTCCTCCATAATAATAATTAGGAAGGTTATGCTTGCAAAAGGATTTGGCAAATGTTACTTTAATGGTATTTAACTTTGGATTCATGTGATGTGAGTCCGCTAAGCATTCCGGATCCAGGTTTGTCAATGAGACAGGGATGAGGTTGCATTTCTAACTATTCTTTTAGCTGTACACAATATTACGTAAATCAACTCAGCCAGCAATGACTATAATTTATGTTAATTTCTCTGAACAGGATCTTCTGAAAACATTTGTATTATATTAATTATACTTATTTACATTCATCATATGCAGAGGCTTTGCTCCAAAGTCAATCTTGATCTCTTGGATAATTTATTTCATAATATTGTAAGTCTCTCCTTGAAATGTTGTATATTTGATGCATGTATACACTATTTACTATGGATTTTACATGTATGCTTATCATTCTGAATTTTGCACAGTAGAAAATCTTTTTATTTTAATTAATTGATGCTACTAAGACAATCTCCTCATTCCCATTTTCTCTCTCATTAGCACATCCTTAGTCAAAAACGTTTTCAAAGTACTCAACTTATTCAAAAGTCTATCTTCCAAGTGTTATTGGTGTGTCCCTGGGGCACCTATGCTTTAGTCACATCACGATATGACCAATATCTGGAAGCTGCTTTGTGCCCTTGCGTAGTCATGATGATCGATTATTTTATTTCTTTTAATAACAGAAACAATTATTTTAATTTGTCTTTTAAAAAAGAAAACTACTGACTTCTTTTGGTACAGAATATTTATTTGTTTTGACTAGAAGTGTTTTGTGCTTGGTTAGTCTAGGTTGATTTAGGATAGAGCGGCATTTCATAGTCAAGTTTACTTTTGCTCTATCTGCCCAAATGTCTCGTTTGAAACTGGTTTTGTATTGATTGTGATTCCTCACTTTGAAATACACAAATTACAGTACCCAAAATATGTTTTAGGAGTTTTCTAGGATCAACCTAGATAGATCAAGACACCGGAATATCCTCACTTTTCTTGTACACTTATATGCTGTTTAAACAAATCTTATCCAGGAGGCCCCAGAGAACAAGAAAGTCCGATTCGAGCTGGACTCTGATAAAGATGGTAAATTAGAGCCTCAGCTAGAGGACAAATTCAAAGGAGATTATAAGGGATCAATTGATGAATTTGAGTACGGAGGTTATATGGGCAAGGAAAATAGTTTGTATGATGAGAAATTGACGGATTATGACTATGGAGATGATGTTGATGTTGATGGTGATGGTGATGATTATGGCTATGATGATAACTGAGATGTTGCCGGAAGCTCTTTCTGCTTTAAGTTTCTGTGGATTTCTAGGATCCTGATTTAACGTGGCTAGCACTAGGTGAGCTCATTGACCGACATCTCTGGTGATGCTGTGCTTCCAATAGCGTCCCTCTTTCATTGTAGCTTTCTTGTATTGTCGTCAGGTCTTCCTATGTCTTAATTATTTTAGTCCCTCACATGGCTCGAATCTTCAGGAATTTTGATTCCTTCCATTTGGGTACTTTCCTTTTTTCTTATAGGGTGCTTGAATTAGCTTTTTAGAAGCGATTTTACGAAGTACTAGGTAAATAGGGGGGATTTTGGCTCGACTTACACAAAAGTATCTGTGAGAAGTTAATCAAAACAAGCCTACGAGGGAAGAAAATATTTAATTTAGTATGTATATATAAAAAAAGTATTTCATTGTAGCATGAGTTTTGGGGGTTATGGATTGAATTGTGTAAAAATATCCAATTTTTAATGATGTTATTAATTACCACTATTAATTATAAGTCCCCTTAGGTATGGTCAATTTATAAGTCCCCTTTGACCAAATAAATGAGATTGTGACACTTTTTACCCATATTAATTGTACTAATGAAAATAGAGAGAGAAGAAAAAGTTGAAGGTAACCAATCACAAATGAGGGTAAAGTTGAAAATTCACCTCATAATCGTTGAAACTAGCTCTCCTTGGTATGTGTGATTTGGCCAAAAGGGGCATAAATAGGGCCCAGAGTGTATTAGGTATTCAATTCCCTTCTCGAAGCTCTTATAACCTCTGTCCCTCGTTCATATGGGGTAGACATTACACTGGTCAATTGAGAATTTTGGTGTTCTCAACTTCTCATCCCTGGCCGTGGGAGGTTGAGAAATTTGCTATCCAAGCTTTTATTTGACAGATTTTTCTACGAACTTCAATGCAGATAAACACAGCAACGATCCCTTCATTTCTTCCACTCACCATTAACTCTTCTAAATTGTCTCCTGAATTTTGTAATTTTTTGTTTATATTTTTGGTCATAAGTGATGGCCGTTTGGGGATTCATCATGCAAAAGGCTAAGGATTGATTCTTATCTTCGGCAAAAACAATTTATCCGAACACGATCGGTTTTTTTTTTTTTTTTTTTTTTTTTTTTTTTTTTTTAAAAAAAAATACTTTAGAACATGACGTTACTACGGACTTGGAAGGCTAAAATGAATCATAGGATCCAAGTAATAGTTAAAGGTTTCAAACTCTTATAATGTAATTAATAATAATGATGATGGTGAGATTAAATTCCTTAGAAGTACAATCAAATTAGTTTTCTTATTACCAAGAAAAGTAATTTTCATTAATTATATTATTACATCATAATTTTAAATTGTCTAAATTTTATAACTGTTTCATACTCTAATATGATATGAAAGGGAAGAAAAGCCCTTTTGTTGGTTTTGGATGGTGCCTGAAAAAATTAAAAAAAAAATATCTATTCCGATCATGTATTTTTATAGTGCATGAAAATTTTTTGGAGGTGTGGCCAGCACTTTCACCCCATATATATATAATAAAAATGAAGTAAGGGTGAAAATAGGCTAACGCTAGGCTTCTACCAAGGAACCTACAATTTTACCTATTTAATAAATATGTTAAGTCAAGGTCTATTTAAATGCTTAAATATGTAAATAGATTAGGCTTGATTTGTAAGCCTTCAAACTTAACCTGCTTATATGGTTTTTTTTTTTTTTTTTTTTTTTTTTTTTTTTTTTTTTTTTAGATTGTAGGCATATTGTCTGAAGTGGGGATTGAACTCTAGACCTAATGCCTCAAAAGGCACATCTTATATATTAGGTCAAAGATACAATTATTGAAATACTGTAGTACCCTAAGTTTTAATCACTCCCTTCCTTCTAAAACATTCAAGTATTCAACCTCTTGTGTTGAAATATGAAAGCTAAAAGTTAAAACTTAGCCGCCTACTATCCTCACAACCTCTTCTCTATTTATCTCAAACCAATCATGATTCCTATGCTCCGTTGATGTAATGAATGCTTGCATTGCTGTTAAATTTAATTTCTATTCATTTGTTGTTGTGATGTTGTGCCTTTTCTGTTGTATGCGCAGGGGATATCAAATTTTATTGATTTTGACCAACCTCAAGCAAACGAAGTCCTTTTCTAGATTGATTTTTTTTTTTTTATTCTCTTAAATTTCAGTGTGGTCTTTAATTTACAATACTTTTAATTTTGATTGTAATATTATAATGTTTTCCTATTGCCAGTACGTTTTCACAAGCCTTGGTGTGTCAAATTGTTAATTATATAAGAGACTTTTGTGATTTTTTTTTTTTTTTAAAAAAATGGTATTCATGTTAAAATCCTTTATGCATTTGAAATATTTGTATTTAATCTATATTATCTCGTTGATGTTGGCTTGGGTAAGTTTTCTCTCTCTATTGATTACCTATTTTAGTTCGTTGGTGAAAGTTGAGTTTTGAATTGAATTAGTACGAAACGATAATAAGTCGAAAGAATTGAACCTTTCTATCCTAGTCACTCGTTATTATTTCTATCCTTATTCATTTTCTAGAGACTTGAATTTTAGATCTTATTTAATAACTTTTTATAATAATTTGTGAATGACAAGAGATGAAATCTCTATGATAGTTTGGGAAATAATAATAAATAATAATATCATAGATGATAGATCAATGGGATATTTCGAGCAAAAAAAAAAAAAAAAAAAAAGATCAATGGGATATAATTATATTTATGATAAAATCAATGAAAATTTAACATTTTAGTTGTTTAAAAAAAGGAAGTGGTTGGATGAACAAGAAATAAGTCTTGTTAAGGAATTCATGGCATTTGATTAGGTTTTGATAACTTTCGTTTACCAAGTAACAAATATGAATGAAGGGAAAATCAAGGAATATTTATTAATTTTTCTACTATTTCTTCTTTGTATCCCCACCTTATTTTAAAGAAAACAATTATAAGCCCTGCGCTTCATTGCGCCCTTGGCACCTAGGGCCGGCTTAGGATCCCCACCCCCATGTCGCGGGCTCATCCCGCCCCCCCCCCCCTCTCATGTTAAAAAAAAAAAAAAAACAAATTATAAAAAAATTCATGTGGATAACTGAGTTGGAAGCAATTTTGACCCAAAGGATAGTTTATGGATTACAAGGATAATAATATAAAAAGTTACTAAGAGAAAAGAGATTAAATCATAAGTGAATCAGGATTGAAACATAGCTGAAGGATTAAAATGAGACATTGGACTACTAAAAGGTTATGTTATGCCCCTGAAATCTAAGTACTAAGATTTCAATGTAAAATTGATTGATTGATTGTGATAATGTATGATCAAAAAAAGATTGTGATAATGAGTATAAACGGACGCACGATACACATCTCTCCCTTTCCCTCTCTTTTGCTTTTCAGTCGGCTTATAACGGACCGCACCCAACTCCTACTCCGACTCGTCCAAGGCCTGCCCCTCCACTCTAATTTCTTTTCGCCATTTTCGTTGATTTCTTTCTTCAATTTCTCACTGCTTGTGCCTTTGGCGCTTCTTTTCTTCATCCTAGCTGTTTTTCTACTTCCGCTTGGGGATTTTATTGCCGTTGAGTTGAGTCATCATTCTTCCTTTTTCTCTTTTGGCTGATTTCCAAGGGACTTCAGACATAGTACCAGAAAAACGGTGTTCTGTGATCACAGTGAAAGAAATGTAAATCAACCAGATGAATTGACTTAGAGTTGAGGTTTGCCTTTTGAAAGAAACAGAAATAAAGAAATAAACTTCTAAGTCCTTTGAAGTCTGCAAGTTAACACAAAGGATTTTGTTAGTCAAATATGATCATTGGGGCATAGTTTCATTTTTTTGGAATGAATGAACAAGAATATTATTTTGCAGTAACCTATATGAGATCGTTGACTGTCTTGATGGTGCTTTAAAACCTTATTTGAATGTTGTCTGTGACCTTATCAAATCATTGACTTGTTTAATACTACTGGATAGGTTGAAGGCTACCTTCACAATGAGGACGAGAAGCGTTACAAGACGCTTATATGGACTGAAATGAACAGGGACTATCTTGAGGTGCATAACAAACTAATAATGGTTTTATTTTCTAACCTGCGGTTTTAACGCCCTGTTGTGTATTGTATCTCATTTAAGTCAATACTCTTCTAGGAGGAAGCAGCCGCTGCTGCTGCTAAGGAAGCTTTTGAGGCAAATATTCAAAACTGTTCTGAGAATATGCTAACAGCAAAAGAGCTCGCTGAATCTGCTGCTGCAGCTGTGGCCAAATCCAGAAAGGTGACCGTTGAATCATTTTCTCTCTGTGCAGTGGTGCTTGAGTATTGACACAGGTGTAAGCTGTCAAAGTTACATCATACTTCATTAAATAACTGCTTATTGGATAATCTGTACTTGAAATCCACCATTGGATTAGAGGCTCGCTTCAAACAGATCATGGTCAAAATATGATTAAATTGAAATTAGGGTTAATGTTCAAATTTGCTCCGAAGTTTTCGTTTAGAAACAATATTACCTCGAAAGTTTTTTTTTAATTTAATTTCATCCCGGTATTTTTGAAACGTTGCAATTTTAACCATTAAAAAATTGACGTATACTCTTAACAGGAAGATATTGTACTTTCAAGACCTAGTAATTGTGCTCACAAGATGACATACGTTGCTTTTCTGATAGTTCTTATGTGCTGATGGCCATTACAGCCCATAAGTTGGATTTCCTGAAAAGAGGTGAAAACACACACAAGTGTACCAGGGCTAGTTCAGTTTAGATGTGTCTTAGAGAGTGGTTGTTCAACCAGTCAATATGTGTTACAGAGTCATTATTCTGTATTGAAATAGAAAGAGGGAAGAGAGAATAGAGAATAAGAAACAGAGGAATTCAAGAGAGAAGAAAGGCAGAGAGAGAACCGAGAGAGAGAGGGGGGGGCAAAGGAAATCCGAATAATACTTCTACTATTCCATTCAATCATTATATGGAAATACAATAGGTATGGACATCTATTTATAGGCTTATATACAGCCCTTCTAACTAAACCAACAGCCATCCTTCTAATTCCCTCCCTAACTGACTTTAACAGATGTCATTAGCCTAATGGCTATATTCCCTAACTAACTCCAACGAACTTTTAACTCCGTTACATTTACATGTCAATATGATTGAGCAAGGGTTTTGAACATAACGGTAACCTCAGTGCAGTTTGGTTTATGATGTTCAATTTGGTTTAACGAAGTATAAGTCATAAAGTTTATATGCTGTTCTGTTGTAGAACATAAGTGTCTAGCCCAATGAGGCTAGGCGTTGTTGATGTAGGATCACTGAGCTCTCCCAGGATACTTATTCGTAAGCACCTGAGCAGAGTTGATTACCCGATGGTATCTAGAGAGGAGATACCAGCGAGCAAATTGGGATCACTGTGCTACACGACGGTGGCGTTTCACCAGAAAGGGGGGTGATGTGTGTGCACAGTGAGGCTGAATAGTAAATAATGTAATAGAGAATGTAGAGAGTGCACCTGGTGGGTAACCTCCTATTTATAGGGATTACCTAGGGTTTCTCTCATTGCTGTAGTGCATCCGTTATTCAGGCAGAGTGCGCCTCCCACGTCCAGGAAATGCCTGCTCCACTACCTGTACGGTTCTGAATCCCAGATACGTTTAGAGGATGACTCAACTCATGCCTGAGTAGAAAGGATTCTGAAGCAAATACCCTTACTGGGCCGTATATCCGCTAGGCTCAATATATGGGTCCATAACATATGCATTAATGGCATATGTCTTTGACTTTCTCCCTATTTTCTTATCTGATATGTCTCCTTGCATTGCCTCTACCTTCCATTGCTGTTGCCTAGAGCTATTTCATTCCAAAAGTTTAAACAAGTGAGGTCTGAGTTCCTCCGTAGACCGTAGTGTGGTAATAAGAAAGAGTGTGCTTGCAAAAGGGTTTGACAAATGGTACTTTAATGATATTTGACTTTGGATTCATGTGCGAGAGTCCCCTTAGCATTAAGGACTAAGGTTTGTCCTCTTACGAATGAGACAGGAATGTGGATGCATTTTTGAGTACTCTCTTTGATTGATTGACGTTCTTTTAGTTGTGCGTATTATTATGTGAGTCAACTCAGCCAGCAATAAATATGATTTATGTTACTTTTTTTGAATTTATATAATATTAATTATATTTATTTACGTTCATCATATGCATGCAGAGGCTGAGCTCCAAAGTCAATCTTGACCGGTTGGACAATTTATTTGTTGATATTGTAACTCTCTCCATGAAATGTTTTGTACTTGAGGCATGTATACACTATTCACTATGCATTGTGCATGTATGCTTATCCATTTGAATTTTGCAAACCATCTATGCTGAGACAATCTACTTATTCAATTCCAATCTCTACCGTTAGCATATCATTATGGGTCAATTACTTTCCTTGAGCTTCTATAACCTCTCCCCTTCGTTGATATGATCATGGTTAGTATAAGAGATATTATATTAATTTGGATAGATTAGTAAACCTTTTTAATTAGGATGGAATGTAATGAAGATATGACAGCAGTATCTGACAACGCCACATGCCACTCTCTTTGATCAGAAAAGATCATTAAATATCGTTTTAGGCTATAAAGAACAAATTAAACCAGCTGTGTTCACTCGTCTCTTTATAATTCGAAGAAAAGCACAATGAAAGGCTAGTTTGCACGTGAATTAAGTCAAACTGTGGCGAAGTTGGAGCCATAATTGATCATAACGTGTGTGTGTGTGGTGTGAACATCACCAAGCAATATTAAAAGCAGCATGTGTCTGTGTGTGTGTTTCTTTCTTTTCTTTTTTTTTTTTTTTTTTTTTTTTTTTTTTTTTTTTGGGGGGGGGGGGGTGAAATTACAAGTCAAATGCTTGCTTAATTTGCAAGTTATAGTTTTTAAATACAACTCAATATTGTCTTTTGTAGTCACCAATGAAATTCCATAAAGTTACTACAAAACATGACCCCGCTTATTTTATTCTTAATTTCAATAGAACAGCATTACAATCCAGCGAACAGAAACAAACACACCAGGCACACAACAACAAGAACAAACATAAATTTTGGAGTTAAAGCCCCTTTATGATGGGATTTTAGGGTCATGAACCGTATTTGCTTCAGCTTCAGTCCATCCATAATCTTGAAGCATCCTCCTGCTGCTCTCTATAAACCCTTCGTCCATATCAACCTGCTCTTTCATCTCACCATTTTCAAGCTGCAATTCAGATTCTTTAGCTTAAATAAACAAAAAGAGAAACTTCAAGTGGCAAAAAATGAAGGAATACAAAGAGTGATATGACATTCTTTCAGCCTTAATTCTTAAGATTCAATTCAATTTTATATATGCTACAGAACCAACAATTATGCTAGGCAATTAAACACACATACTCATCAATATGCGTGTGACAGTGTGAGAAAGAACTAACCTGAGTTGAAAAAGGCAAAGCTGAGCTATATTGCGGATTCAAATTTTGGGTTCCTGTATATAAGCAAAAAAGCAAAAGAAATTAACGAGTCAATCTAGTTAATTAAAGAGAAACAAATAATTAAAGAGAGGTTGGTGATGAGTTAATAAGATGGTTACTAGTTGCAGGAATAGCAGAGGCAGAGAGAAGATATGAGAGCCCGAGAAGAAGAAGAAGGATTCTGATGGGCATCATGAAATGAAATGTGGATGCAGAATAACACACACACACACACACACACACGAAGCAGATTGATTATCGATTAGGTAGTGGCAGCTTCAACACCTTCTCGTTGCTTAAATACAGAAAATTTTGGGGAATATAAGATTCTTCGTTGCATAAATTAATGAGTGGCAAAAAGTCAACTTCTTAAATCCAATATTTTTCATTCTCAACTTGCCTTAACTTAATGCTAATTATACTCTGTTGTTAGTATTTTTTAAGGTTTGAAATATTTATATATTTTTTGTTTTACCAACTAATATATGCATTTTGGGTTTATTTTATTTTTGTCAACAAGTTTAATTTTCACATAATTTTATTTAATTGCTATCTTATTAAGAATAAAACTGTTAAATTAAAATGACTCCATACAGCTTGATCAATCATTTTTACCAACGTATTTAATAGCCTTCTTTGAACCTATTGAAACCATATCAAATGATTTTTTATAATTTTCTCCTCAATAGAAATTTTTGTAAAAAAAAAAATTAAAATGTTTTATGCTTGGATATTCTAGATTGATTTAGGATAGAAAAACATTTCATTGTCGGGTTTATTTTACTTATGCTCGCTTCATCTGCCCGAATGTCTCATTTGAAACTGGTTTTGCATAGTTGTTAGTTGTGAATCCTCACTTTGAAATACAAAAATAACAGTACCCAATATATGTTTTTTAGATTTTTTTTTTTCAAAAGAATTAGCTAGCCTAGCTAGATAGAAGCTAAGACACTGGAATATCCTCACTTCTCTATTTTCTTGTGCATTTATATGTTGTTCAAACAAATCATATCCAGGAGGCTCCACTGAACAAGAAAGTACCATTCGAGCTGAACACCCGATAAAGATGGTGAACTAGAGCCTGAAGTCAAAGGAGATGATGATATGGGATCAGTAGATGGGTTTGAGTATGGAGGTTATATATGGAAGAGGAAAATAATTTGGATGATGAGAAATTGGCGGAGTATGACTGTGAAGATCATTATGATTAAGGCTATATATTGTAGTTACTGAAATGTTGCTAGAAGCTGTTTCTGCTTTAATGTTACATGGATCTCTAGGATCCAGATTTAACATGGCTCAAAATCTTTGGCGATGCTATGTTTCCTTGACATGGCGTTCCTCTTTCATTGTAGCTTCAGGACTTTTGATTTCTCCCCTCAGTTATTTCCTTTCTTCTAAAAATATACGACTTTCAATACTATTATTGGTCAATTACTTTCCTTGAGCTCCTATAACCTCTCCCCTTCGTTCATCATGGTTAGTATAAGAGATATTATATTAATTTGGATAGATTAAGAAACTAAAATAAATTATTTAATTATAAAAAATTAGTGAAAATATTCTTTGCCCCTTGATTACGAACTTTGACTTTTAAAAGCACCAACATTTTCCAATCTTACAAAAAGTATGGTGTTATTTTGAGGAAAAATTCTTAATAAAAAACTTTAAAAATTCTAAAAGATAAAAAGGTGCATGTTTTGAATATTCATGATACCAGAAAGATGTAGGGTTAAATTGTCTTTTTTGAAATGATAAAGAAATGACTAAATTGTCTTTTTTGAAATGTTAAAGAAATGACCAAATTGTCCTTAATTTTTTTAAAAAAATATTACACTCACCGGCAGTGCTGTAGCAGACCGCCATTGATGGCTGAGCGCCGTTCATTGGAGCTCTACTAGAATATTCCAGTTGAAATAAATATTCTCAAAGTGTTAAAGTGTCAAGGGTGGGATTTGATCCCACCCGCCACTTGGTTTACAAAAAGCATTTGTGGCCTATATATTAACAAATATATATAAGCTAACCCCAAAACTTTGATTTTAACTCATTCATAAGTTTTGTTAAGTAATTCACAATATTTCATTAGGTTTTATCAATTTTCGTTTATACAATAAACAAGTTTACACGATCAGCTAATTCACAAATTTGGTTATGAAATTTACAACATTTCATTAGATTTTAACAACTTCCATTCACCTAGTAAAAAATTCACAAAATGAGGTTATTCACAAGTTTTGTTAATGAATTCACAACATTTCATTAGGTTTTAATAAAATGAAATTTTTTATTGGGAACGGAAGTTGTTAAAACCTAATGAAATGGTGTGAATTCTTTAACAAAATTTATGAATGAGCTGATAACGTAAACTTTTTTTTATTGGATAAACGCAAATTGGTAAAACCAAATTAACTCTTATGAATTCCTTAACAAAATTTGTAAAGAAGATGATATTGTAAACTTCTTTATTCAGTAAACGCAAATTGGTAAAATCAAGTTGTTAAAATCTAATAAAATGTTGTTAATTTCTTAACAAATTTTTTGAATGAGTTGATAGTGTAAACTTTTTTACTCAGTAAACGCAAATTGGTAAAACCTAATGAAACGTTGTAAATTCCTTAATAAAATTTGTGAATGAGCTAATAGTGTAAGCTTTTTTATTGGGTAAACAAAAATTGGTAAAACCTAATGAAACGTTGTAAAATCCTAACTTGTGAATGAGTTAGAGTCAAAATTAAAGGGTTAGCTTATATAATGGCCACTAATGCTTTTTGCAAACCAAGTGGTGGGGGGGGGGGGGGGTTCAAATCCCACCCTTAGCTCCTTAGGAATATTTATTCCCATCAAAGTTCTAGGGACCGGCGGCCTGCCGGTGAGGGTAACATTTTTTTTAAAAATGAAAACTTAAACCTAACAACTTTATGAAATTATGAATATTTGAAACACATTTTTATCTTTTAGGATTTTTAAAGTTCTTTATTAGGGATTTTCCCATATTCTTATGCATTTTGCAATCTCTCTTTTTTAATAACTGAAATTGGGCGTGAGGCAGCAGAGTATATATATTGGCGCTTTGCATATGAGATGAGCTTATTTTTCACTGAATTACATGTCTGTGGGTTTCCGCTGCGTACTTTTGTCTATTACACCATGAATATAAGCAATGTGTCTAGCTATTTTATGACCCCCCCCACAAAAAAAAAAAAAAAACAAAAAAAAAAAAAAAAAAAAAAGCAGTGAGAAAGAAAGAAAGAAATAGATAATTACTCGGGCATGGCAGGAAAGTGATTCATGTGAAATGTATTATACTGCGAGCTTATGAGATTGGAAATTAAAAGAAACAGCTTTTTGGAATGAGCAAATGAATGTTGCTACATTTTAGTAAATAATCTTTGGATCGAAGTGCATGCCCACTACGCATATGTGGTCAACGTACTACTCATAATCCACAGTTTAATTTTCAGCTTTTTCGTGCCTCTGGTGGGGAATATAATAATGAATATTTAATTTCACCTGGAGTTGGCTTCACATTCACTTCGGATATTCTTCTTCATCTATCATCATATTCTTATTATTTTCAATCCGGCCTATTGCAGAAATCGTTTCTTCTAGTACTTATTTACAATAGCGATTAAAACTTTTAAAAAGAAACTTTTCAATCGTAATTTACGGTATATAAGATAAATATGTAAGATGAATTTTGTCTTGATTTATTTAAATAAACACTTTTGAGGATACTAAATGTGATCCCAAACTTAGTTATATTAATTGTAGGCGTCACGGGTTGAGTGATCTAGACAGAATAAAGCAAAGATAAAAAATCAGATTAAAATACACATGCCTAGGATTTGTTGGTAAATATATCTGTAGGACATGGGTCATAATGTCTTTGGAACTGGAAACTAGACAAACACAAACAAATTAACTACTAAGATATAATTAGAAGTGGATCTTGATTAACTAGAATAAAATGAAAGATAATCTTAAATGTGTGTTGCGTAATAGATGTGTTTTGCGTACGTAAGATTGGTAGTCATGCAAATTTGTCGGTACCAGAAACTTTAAATAAAGAAGAATTAAGTAATAAATTTATCTTAAAAGTATTAGCGAATGAGCATTGTTGCTCTGTAAGTTTTTTAGTTTTAATGTTGTCATGAAAGTGTCAGAACAATGTTGCCCTTCCCGTTAACATAGTTAAGTTTGACCGTTTAACTTTTTTTGTTTGATTTAAATGATAGACATGGCACACCACTTCACCGCCATCTTATCATCTAACTTCCTTCTTCTCTTCCTCAACTTCAACTCCTCCCCTTCTCTCCACTTGCTCCCATTGCCTCTCCTCTTCCGTTAACAGATCGAACTTAATTATGTTGATAGGAAGAGCAACATTACTATGTTTTAAGATTTTTAGGACAATATTAAGAGCCAAAAAATTTACAAGGCAACATTGCTCATTCGTTTATACTTCTAGGGCGGATTTACTACTTAAACCAATAAATAATTGTAATTATTAGATTCACATCTATTTATTTATCTATTTCTTTTCAAAGTAAAAGTTTTTTTCTCTTTCACTACGTAAGATCGAATCATGATTAATTAATTATCAATCTTGCATACTCGTGTTACGCTTTATTGTATTCATTTGTGAATCATGCGAGGGCCATCAGTAATAATTAATGGAGTTAACTGTGCATGTTACTACCTCCGATCCTAATTATAAGACAAAGTTGACTTTTTTGAAAAGATTAAGGAAGTTAATTAAATTACTTTAGAGTATTTATATTTATGTTTTTTTCTCTAAGCTAACTAGTTGAACTGATAAACTAATATATAATCTTAGGATATACAACATATAATATAATTAAGTAACTTACTTAGCTTCCTTAATTTCTTCAAACAAAGTCAACTCTGTCTTATAATTAGGACTGGAGGAGGAAGTATGTATATAAAACTCACGGATAGAGAAACCTTAACCCTTCACAACACATTGGTAAGCAAAATATATGAATATTTTTGCTGCACTGATAACTATTGAACTCCTCGAGTATTCTCTATATGGAGTTCCAATTATAATTTGGTCTGAAGGTTTGGTTTCAAGTTATTGGATTGGTACATGTAATTGTAAACCCAGTTTCTCTCGTAGTTGGGATTGATCGATTATTGGATTCACCTGTAAGATCATATTTCTTTTATTTTCTTCTTTCCCCCAATTTTCGTTCATGGATTAATAAACCTTTTTAATTAGGATTTTAATGTAATGAAAGATATGACAGCAGTATCTGACAACGCTACATCCTTCTCTCTTTCATCAGAAAATATCGATATTATTAAATATGCTTTCCGTAATCACTTCATATTAATTAAATACACACACACACATATATAGGCTATGAAGAACAAATTAAATCAGCTTTGTTCACTTGTCTCTTTATAATTCGAAGAAAACCACAATGAAAGGCTAGTCTGCACGTGAATTAAGTCAAACTGTGGCGGAGTTGGAGGCATAATTGATCATAACATACACATGTGTGTGTGCGCGCTCCTATGAAATATGGCGTGAGCATCCCCAACCGCCCTACTAGTCAAATTCTTGCTTAATTTCCAAGTTATATTTTTTAAATACAACTCAATATTCTCTTTTGTAGTAACCAATTAAATTCCATAAAGTTACTACAGAACATGACCCCGTTTATTTTATTCTTAATTTCAATAGAACAGCATTATTACAATCCAGCGAACAGAAACAAAACACACCAGGCACACAACAAGAAGAACAAACATAGATTTTGGAGTTAAAGCCCCTTTATGATGGGATTTTAGGGTCATGAACCGTATTTGCTTCAGCTTCAGTCCCTCCATTATAGTCTTGAAGCATCCTCCTGCTGCTCTCTATTAACCCTTCGTCCATATCAACCTGCTCTTTCATCTCACCATTTTCAAGCTGCAATTCAGATTCTTTAGCGTGAGTAAACAAAAAGAAAAACTTCAAGAGGCAAAAAATGAAGGAATACAAAGAGTGAATGACATTCTTCAGTTAATTAACATTCATCAATTTATTTCTTAGGATTCAATTCAATTTTATATATGCTACAGAACCAACAATTATGCTGGGCAATTAAACACACATCCTCATCAATATGCGTGTGACAGTGTGGAAGAGAACTAACCTGAGTTGAAAAGGGCAAAGCTGAGCTATATTGCGGATTCAAATTTTGGGTCCCTGAATGTAAGCAGGAAAGCAAAAGAAATTAACGAGTCAATCTAGTTAATTAAAGAGAAACAAATAATTCAAGAGACGTTGGTGATGAGTTAATAAGATGATTACTAGTTGCAGGAATAGCAGAGGCAGAGAGAAGATATGAGAGTACGAGAAGAAGAAGGAGGATTCTGATGGGCATCATGAAATGAAATGTGGATGCAGAATAACACATACACACACGAAGCTGATTGATTATCGATTGGGTAGTGGCAGCTTCAACACCTTCTCGTTGCTTAAATACAGAAAATTTTGGGGACTATAAGATTCTTCGTTGCATAAATTAATGAATGGCAAAAAGTCAACTTCTTATATCCAATATTTTTCATTCCCAACTTGCCTTAACTTAATGCTAATTATACGCGGTTATTAGTATTTTTAAGCTTTGACAGATTTATGTTTTTTTAAAAAAATTTACCAACTAATATATGCATTTTGGGTTTATTTTATTTTTGTCAACATGCTTAATTTTCACATAATTTATTTTTTATAAAAAATTTATTTCATCATTTTTACTAATTGCTATCTTATTAAGAATAAGAATAAAACTATTAAATTAAAAGGATTCTACACCGTATACTGCTTGACCAATCCTTCTCAATAACATAATCAATGGCCTTTTTTGAATCTACATTCAAAACAGAAAGAATAACAGTAATCTACTCAACCTTTTTTTGTACTATATATTAAGAAAATCAGTAGACGCAGTGTTGGGGAATAAATTCAAGGGAAAATGTACCGAGGGCCAAAGTAGGAAAAAAGAAATGTTAAAAAATGTCCAAAAAAAGGTCAAATGTTAAAAAAGGTCCCAAAACCTTTTCTGGTATAATTTCATTAAAACGTTACTCCCTCTGGTCTTTATTATAAAGCATCAACTAAATTTTCTCACAAACCAATAAAAGTGGTTAAAGTCAATAAAGTTGTCATAGGATCTAACTAATTTTCAATATTACCCCTACTAATTGTCCTAAACTCTAATATCATATTAATTATTACTTTCGCCAACTGCCCTTATTAATTATGGGCAAACGTGGGAAAAAAAATTAATGCTCATTGAGAAGCAGCAAATGCCTTATAAAAAGGACCAAATAAACTTGCTAGTTGGTGCCTTATAATAAGGACCATAGGAAGTAGTTGTTAACAAGACTGATATAATTGTTAACGTGTAGGTCATTAACAATTAATTTGGTAGCATTAACAACAATATTCTAGCAACTAAATCAATACTGTTAACAACTATATCAATACTCATTAACAACTACCACTCTGATCCTATTTATAAGTCCCTTTTGACCAAAAAAATTTGGTCCGATTTATAAGTCCTTTTTGACCAAATAAATGAGATTGCGATAATCTTGCCCATATAATTATACCAATGAAAATAGAGAGAGAATAAAGAGTTGAAAGTTACTCATTCATAAATGAGGGTAAAATTGGAAATGTACTCCATAATCATTGAGCCACTTACCTCTCCTTGGTATGTGTGATTTGGTCAAAAAGAAACTTATAAATAGGACCAGAATGGTATATCAGCCTCGTTAACAACTAACGTCTTAATGAAATTATACCAGAAAAGGTCCTGGAGCCTTTTTTGACATTTGACCTTTTATTGTGCCTTTTTTGACATTTTTTTCCTACTTTAGGCCCTGAGATGGATTTTCCCTAAATTCAAACACACAACATGAATTGATTATTTTTTTTCAAGAAAAAAAGGTTGTCAGCATCTTTTGGTTAGTTGGCCAACTTATCTGGCTACACTTTAAACATTTATATAACTATCCACTAAACAAGCTCCTTTAGTTGAATTAATTTTATTATCATATGTTTTTGTATAACAACAATGCAAATTTGTTGTTTGACATTATTTATTTAGTATAGTTTTTATCCTAAGTATGACAATATTTAAGTATATCTCTCGGTAAGAGGAATATGTTATATATCGATTCCAAATTCCACAATTTTTGTCCTGAGATGCGTTTTAATATAATACCTTGGTGTAAAATATAAGCACACTCGAGGAATTTTCATTAATAAAATAGAATGCAAAGAACATTACCGTAGCTGACAATTGAAGAATATTCGAAGAAAATAGAATACAAGCTTCAATTCATAAAAAAAAATTAGTCTCAATAACAACCCATTAACATTAACCAACATATGAATCATTATATTTTTCCAGTTTATTATCGTCCATATTTAGGGAATTTGAACTGTCTTTCTAATTATGCATACTTTTTTTTTTTTCTGGCATATAATTGAGTGGAGAGTTGACTTTCATTCCTACTATGTGGCCTCCACATGTTTTCTGTTTGCCACGTCATCAAATAGTGGGTAAATTTTGGTAATTTGCATTTTTTTTTTTTTTTTTTTTTTTTTGATGAAATAATCAAATGTTAAGGGCACGCTGATTTAATTAGCTTATATACCTATCGATTAGGTAAGAGATTAACCTTGAAATGCATGATGCTTCTAGTATTGAAAAGGTAGAGGAAGAAGATATTTTGTGCCGTGTATGAGTCATATTATTAAAGTTTTCACATCAATGTACAATGTTACCCTATATTTATTATTGGGTATATATATATTTTGTACTTATTAAATAGAGTATATATATTAAATAAGGGTAAAAATTTTTGAAAAATTATTAGTTTGTTTTTTTGTTTTTGTCTTAAGGAGCATATGCTTTAATTCAATGTGTCAATATTTAGGATCGGATTTTGCTTATGGACCACAAAGATGTAGAAGATTGGTGGATCAATATCTGATATGCATCTGATAACAACTTTAAGATTTTGGCATTAAATTAGCGTGCTCCTAAAGTTTGGTATTAGAGTGATATAAGAACCAACACGGGTTCGAACCCCACCTCACTTTTAAAAGGTTTGAGACAACTAATGTTTGTGTCATGGCGTTAACCTCTTTAACACAAATTTTGAGCATATCCTTTGGTCTGTTTATTTAATTGGATGATGTAACCTTACGTGAATTATGTAACATTAACTTACACGTTGATGGTGATAACTTTAAGATGAAGGTTAAACTTGAGTTTTTTTTTCTGCTTCTAGCAAAGTGTGCATCTTGTTTTTCACTTTACTTTCGAAAATGTGCAGGAATGTTTCAGAGAGTACAAGTTATTTTCAAACACGCAGTAGAGGTATATGGAACTAATATCTTATAATTGATACTTCATGACTATATATTAATATTATCATTCTGCATGTGGTAGATGTGTGTGCATATAGATACATATATATACAAATATAAATAATATATGTATGGATGTGTGTGTGTATGGAAAGATGGATTATTTATTCTTCACATCATCTTTATTGTTATATTTTATATCATTGTTAACCGTAATAAACTATTTATTGAATTATTTATTTTATTTGTGTGCGGCACCAACCCAATAAATCTATCCAATCAGTCACTATATTCTTTTCACATTCTTTTTAATTTCAAGGAAATACAAAAATCAAAATAAATGTTAAATGATGATGAAATAACTGTTAGACATGCCCTAATGCTCCTTAGTTTTAGGCAAATATATATAAATATATAAATATATCCTTGAACTTTAAAATCCTAAATTAGTCTTTTTGACTATAAAAGTATAGCAATTGACAACTTATTTTAATAAAAAATCACTAATTTAAAATTTTAAAGTTTAAATGGTATTTTTTTTTTCCTCCATGCAACGTTATCCCTACATTTTCTTTGGTTTTTTTTTTTATTTTTATTTTTATATGATACATTTTCTTTGAAGTTTCCACTACATTTTGTTTTGTTTGTCATTGTGATCGGATATATGTTCAGTAAATTGGGCCGTTATATTGGGTCGGATAGATCTCGACCTTCCACTAGCCCAAGTATGATTAGAGTGTTCCAAAAACAACGAAGAAGAAAAAAAAAGGAGTACATGGCTCAGTTGGTAATCATTGAATGTATTTACCGTGGGTATACATAAGGTTATTCTAATTCGTTTATTTTTTTATTCAGAAAAAGAAGAAGAAGCAGCAGCAGTAAAAAAAAAAAAAAAAAAAAAAAAAAAAAAAACTCTTCATCTGATTTGCCTTTTGTCTCTAATAAATAAAATTATTAAAAAAATTAAAACAAATGAAATGAATATACTATATGTTTGTGGAAAATCCAAACCATTTATATTACTCTCCGGCAACAGAATGCTCCTTCTTGCGAAGCAAAAAGAGACTCTGCCTGCATTTCTCCAGTATATTTGGTTGGATATGTTCGATGGAATGGACCAATCTCTTGGGCTAAACAGATCTTAGTCCAAATCCCAATCTATTAATTATTAATTATAATTGTCCAAACATTATATTGTGGACACCTACACGTCTCTTTTAATGATAGAGTCATATTTAATTAATTTATAACGTACGTGGCCAACTAATAACGTTTGCTTTTCCTTCATCAAGAATTATATACATACAGTGCTGGGTACTGATCAAAGCAGCATAACTCGGAATCCCTAATTAATTTAACTAATTGTTTAGGAAAAAGAGGATTATGAGGGATTAATCAATTGGTGGGGAATATTGGAACCTTTTTCCAGGTGTCCTAATTATAAGAGTTTTGTCAGGTTAACATGATATCATAATGCGTGTCCAAGTAACAAGAGGCATCATCGTCTGAGAGACTGGACAAATTATACAACCTAAATTATTGTATCTTTTTAATTTGATTCAAACCCTACAAAACCCTGGATGTCGATGATGAAATTTGACATGAGGGGATGATTCATTCATTAATGAGAGTTTGGTTGCACGGATGCAGCTTTATATAAACTAATCAACACAAATGGCCTTTGGCAGAGAGGCATTATTTGCTGCTTTGTACGTGTACGTGCTGTTTTATAAGGCTCTTGGTCCTTATTCTTGACACCCACCCACCCACCAACACGCTTTGTGTCACCAGGAAATGGAATTAAAAAAGGTTGTGCAGGTTTTAATTAAGCCTTTATGAAGCAAAAGCCTGTTTACATTTCTTTCTCATTAATTATGGAACGGTGTAACTTGCACCTGAACTCCATCATTAAGCTCAGTGAACTTATTAATTGAATTCTCTGCTACGTATCTCAGTTACTTTGGGACTTGCTTTCTTCCAAAAGGGTCAGAAAAAAATCCAGAGATGAGTTGAACTAATTACGTTACTTACCATTTCGAAGTTCAGGAGCAAGGATATTAATTAATTTGTTACGAGCTTGGCAGTACAAAATTAACTTTTCTTCTCTTTCTGTTGAATGTTTAAGATATAAACTTAAGTGAGAACTGAAAACCTAAAACAGTACTGGAACTTAAAAAAGTGATGATCTGGGTCCTGGGCAGGTGGAAAAGCTCAAGGGCCGAGTTAGGTACATTGGCAAAAATAGTTTAATCAGAGATCATCAGAGGCAAATTAAAGGCGTGGCATTATGAGATTCTAATTAAAATGAATATGGAGAGGGGCCTGGGCTCATGTTGATACAGTGAGTGACACCTAAACCAGGGAACAAATATATATAATGGGAACAAGGTGGTGTACGTTCAAAGATGATGACCCCCATGAGGGTGCCTAACACCCACCTACCAACCCAATCACTCTTTGGAATAAACCAAACACACCTTCCATCTCATATATATCTAGTTATATATTAACTGTAGTACAGTTTTAGGAGTATTTGGAACTCACACCTCATATATATATCTAGTTATATTGTGTCATTATACATATACCCGTGTCATGCCCTCAACAAACACCAATTATTGAGTCTTCCCTAAAACTGCACTACTTTGTTGTTAAATGAAAGAATCTCCGATGCAAACATCGCAAATTTCTAGGATCAATGATGAAGACGAGGGATATGATACTAGGTGATTAATTAGTATATATGCTATTTTTTATTTTGAGTTTCTGTGTATGCCATCTTTTAGGGGTATTAAACAAGTGGTGGTGGTGGAGACACGAGGGTATTATCTGTACACAACACAACAGGAGGATTTAGCATCAGGTCCATGTTGGTGCACTATAATACGAGGAAGTCAATTATGCAACGTTATATATTCTTCTTTGAGAGGCTCTACGCGCTACATAATATTTGGACGGTTTTAACTAATATAAGATATAATTGATTTTTTTGGGCAGATTAAAGAAGTTAATTAAATTCTTTAAAATATTTATATTTATCTTTTTTTTTTTGTCAAACTAAGTTATCTCAGTTATAAACTGATATATAACGTAATCATACACAACATATGATATAATTAAATAACTTATTTAGTTTTTTTAATCTCTTTATTAAAAAAAAGTCAAATAATTTTTATATTTAAGATTGGACGTAGTATATTATAAGGCACATATGCAACACATGCTCAAATGAACACAATTTTGTATCAAAATTCTGAGATACAATGATCCTGTTCATGCTCAGTCGGTATATTTATAGTACACGGAGAGAGATATAGTGCTATATATATATATGTAGAACTTCAACTATTAAAATTTTAGGAGCATATTATTCATGCAAAGGTTATGCTCAAATGAGGGCCACATAACTTTAATTTTAATTGGTGAGACCATCTCTAACTTTGTATAGTAAAACTAGAGCAGAAGGCCAATGAACTTGTCATTTCACAGCCATGCTTATGATTTCACTGAAAAGTACAACTGACCTTTTGCTAACTCCAACCCTGCACCAATGGCAGTGCTTTTTTTTTTTTTAGCCTATCGGATAAACTGCTCATTTTACAAGACCACGCATCTTTATCTTTATATGTGAGATTAACAAGTATCGTATGCAAAGCTAATTTATATTCGGGGAGTAAAATCTACTTAAGCAACCAATGAGGAATTTACCAATTCAGCATCCAGTATGGTGTGTGTGTCTGTGTTATGGAACAGAGCCCAAAACTTCTAAATAGGATGAGATGAAATAATTAATGAAAGTCGTTTAACATCTCTACTTTTGCACACTCACAAACACATTGTTTTGTGGTGTATGGGGGCGTGGGTTAAAAGGAAGCTATTGCTAAGTTGAAACAAAAAGCATGAGAATAATGTAATCCAGTAAAATTACCTAGTCAAATTGATTGACTTGGGCTGCTTATGGCCGGATCCTTAATGATGAGTTAATATAGCAAAAGACAATACGGTTTACCACACTCAAAAAGAGTGAGAATACCAAACAAGTTGGTGCCTCCGTATAAAGTATATTTAGCGAGAATTATTGACATTGTTTTTGAAGATATATTTAATTCAACTATTCAAGCCTAGCTCTTCTATATAAGGACCTTCACAACCCTTCCCCTTTGCACTCACCAGCCTTAGCTCTTCAAGCCGGCTAGTCTTCTTCTTCTTCTCTTTCTCTTTCAGTATCTCTCATAATATTATCTTGGATCTATTTCAAATTTCTGAGATCATGGAGAAGAAAGCCCTCCTCGGACTTGTGGTTATCCTTCTGGCTCTTTCCCATGTCACTTCTGTTCCTGCAACCAGTAGGTTTCAAGGGTTTCCTTTTAACGCTTTTAGGGCTTTGATGCAAACCCTAATTTGTACAATTTGTTGATTCTTGATATATACATGTATTATATATATGGACTTTCAGGATGCTTACTTAGATATGATTGTTGTCCTCAATTTATAGGAATCCTCGTGGGCAAACAAGCGGCTTCATCATCAGTACAAGATCATCATGCTAAGGTCCCTTCTCTTTCTCTCTCTATTTTATTTTTTCCTCGATCTTCCCTCTTGATCTCAGCTGGTGTAGATTTCACCACATATCAAGAAAATCCCGTGAAGTTTTGGATCCTTAAAAAGAGGGGAAAAGCAATAAAGGACCTTCAAAACAATCCATTTGCTTGTGCCCTAGCTAGTTGGAAAGCCTACATAATGAATTTTGGTTTTCATATGTGTGTGTGTGTTGACTGCTCTATATATGGGACAAAATGATCAATAGATACAAATTAATCCCTCCCAAATTATATTAGTCACAGCCCTTAGCTTGTGAATATTAAATACACACACACATACATACATACATATATATTACACACACACATACCCGGGCTACAATATCCTTATTTCTATGGCCAATTTGTATGTTCAAAAGGTAATTATATATTTTTGTCACCTAAATTAGCTGCCGTGAGCTTATAAATGTTAGTCATGCAGGAAGCCATGGACATAATAAAAACCAGTACTGAGGAGGCTTTTGAGATGGAGGAAGAAGCAGGAGAGGGCAGGATGATGATGGATGTTGTAGACTATTCCGGACCAAAGCCAAATCCAGCACATAACCCAAAATCCCCTGGAAAACCTGGATTTTAATTATCAGGCCATATATGTGTTTCAACACAGACACATACATATGGACTTATTATGTGGTTTAAGACCGAAGAAGAATCTTGAATAATAGTTTGGATTTCCCTGGTGTGCTACGTATGTAATATATAGTGTGTAATGCGTGTCCGTTAATTAGCGTGTCTGTCAAAGGATTCAGCTCAGTTAATACCGGTTGGTTGGTACTGTAAGATATATTAATGTTATTGCACTGGAAGCTGTACTTTTCTAGCTATGCAGAAAAGTCTAATGCAGTTTGTTTTGTAGATAATATATATATGTACAATATATTATCGTTGATCAGTTCTGTAATATCTATCTCCATTTTAAACTTTCTAATTCCATATCTCTAGTTAGTGATATATATCAGAATGAATTAAACTTTTGGTTTCCGCCTGTGATTTGTATATACGTGTTACAATTAAATATGGACACAGTACTAATCTGAACGACGAGTGCAAAACACATTAACTCACACACACACACATATATTACATACAGGACTTAGAGAGAAATTTGACTGGAAATGTTAAACAACGGGGCATCAAATGATGTCATATGTTTGATCCTTGAATAGTTGAACTTCGATATTTGATCCTTCAGAAGTTTATAAGAGATCGCATTATATATGTAATTAACCTTACTTCTCTTCACACACTCGCAAACAATCCAAAAGCTCGTTCAGCAAAGATTGGCAATTTAACCGCCAGAATAAATTGTAAGCAGCTCGAGATGATCATATTTTACTTCATTTGACTGTCAAGCATCCAATTTAAACGGACAACAATTACATTTTCCTATATATATATATACAAAACTTTTAAGAAATTATCCACCCTATTTTCAACAATTGTAAAATAAAGGATCAGCTTCACACACACAAAAACACACAATATGTAATCTCGCGTGGAATTCGTCCTGTAGACTATAATCAGAATGGGAATCAATAAGCGTTCGGCACAATCTGACTCTTAACGTATACGTATGACTGTTAATTAGCATAACAAAACTATTTGTATTTTTATCATGATATATATATATAGGGTTCATCGTTTGTTATGTCCCTTGACATAAGGTTTTGTCAAGTCACCCCAAAATTACGTTGTTTTGGGAGTTAAGTAAATTAATGTGGGTTAGGGGAATTAATGAAGGGTGTTTTGATATTTTTGTTTTTATATTTATTATATAAATTTGACTAAAACATTCTTCATTAATTCCTCTAACTCTCAAAACGACGTAGTTTTGGAGTGACTTGACAAAACCTTATATCAAGTGATATGACAAACGATATATATATATATATATATATATATTTTGCATGCATATATGAAAGCTACACCAAGTGTTAAATTTTTTTATACTTTTAATTTTTATTTTCATGTAAAATATAACGGACATGTATGTATTTGGAACATTAAGCTCAAAAAATTTTCATGTGACTGGACATGTTAAAGATTATAATAGAATTATGCATAAACACTTAACAATTAATTCCTATGATCTTTAATATAAGACATATATATTTTGGAGTTGATCTTAATCCTAAATGTAAGATATAGTTTTTATATTTGTTAATATTTTTTTAATTTACCCATATTGATGCTCCCTAAACAATAATTAAAAAGGGAGAGGGAGTAAGGGAATTAAAGAAGACAACTAAGATGTTTCAGAAAATACATGTCATATCAATTAATTTTCTTAATTTAATTAAATTAAGTAAATATGTCTTATATTAAGTACTAGAGGGAGTAAAAAAGGAATAGATTGCTTTGTTTCCTTCATGGAAACACTAAGAACCTTATTGAATTAAATGCATGTGAATAACTAGTTGAGAGAAGATTTTTTATCCAGCAGCTGAGAGAATATCTTTAGTTTAATCAAGGTGTACATGTGAATTAGTGAGCTATATACTCCTTCCCGATCCTTAATAATAGACCTATTTGCAAGAAGTTAAAGTTTGTTAATATGATATATTTTTTTAAAACCCATGAATTATCTTCCTTAATTGCCTTCATCTATGTTATGTGATTATTGTTAAAGAAAGTATCAATAGAGTAAATTAGATAAATAATAACGAATATAGTAAATAAGTCTTATTTTAGGGTAAAAATCAACTTCACAATGTATATTTATATATATAAATGAAGTAGACATTGCCATTCAAACGTGGTTCATTCTTGATCATATAGTTTCTTTGTTTGACTGTTTAATTACACTGCACTTGTTTGAACAGGAGCATGAATGTTTAATATCTTAATTCTGCGAAATCTCCAAGTCTGATATTAACATTATAAGATAGTAATAAGAAAATAAAAATCCTACTATTACAATGTATACAGAGGATACCAGATGGAAATAACCCGTTCTGCATCAATACTCCTTATATATATATAGCAGCTCATAAAAACACTCTGAGAACTAATTGTCTTTTATGAACAAAACTAAGAATCCGTTGAGGAAAATATGGTCTAATTTTTTTTTCAAGTAAGCATCCATTTGAACGATGAAGCGCCGTATTTCCTTAACGGTGGCTGATGAGATTTATATGCTTCGATGGTATTTTATTAATTAATTATAGTGATTTGACTTGGGAGCATATGAATATTTGATGTTTATTCATCTATGGGAAGAATTATTGTATACGACAAACTGAAAAGTGGGTTAAAGAGAGGAAACATCGTGATCTTTTTACTGGGTGGACGCGCGTGCTTGGTCTCTTCGGAATCTATATATGTAATACATATATGCCGATATGCACATGATTGGTCTTATTAAATATTTAATTAATCATGTATTATCGCAAAAGGTAAAGTGTCAGAGCTTGTTATGATAGATAACCAGTATAGGGCATCGAACGCACAGATTTATGGAAGATTAAATTTTAATTATACAAGCTAAGTGTCTATATTTCATTCAGGATTATCTTAAAGATCTGGTATGTATATGGAGTTCGATTTCTACGGGTGCATTGCTATCATTCAAGTTGTAGCTTGTAATATCTCCTGTTACATGCACACACGTGTGAATGAAAATAAAACTCTTGATTCTTCGATCACTATAAATCGTCTTAGTTTCGGATTCTTTTTTATTGGTTTTAATGGATTATTATATTTAGAGATATTTATTTAGTTTCATTCAGTGTGAATTAATTCTTTTATATAGTCAGAGGGGCAACGTTTTACTTCTCTACAAAAAGCAGCCGAGCCCATGTGCAAAGGATTTTACCACAATTTGTTTTCCCATGATAGTAGTAATTTGCTAATTAGTATTACTTTCAGTCTTTGATATAAGATGTGGTAGATACTACGACCAAGATCCTATATCAGAATCGAGAGTAGTAATTAGTTAGCTTCTGATTGGATCCAGTGATTAATCAGCTTCTACTTTGCACTCATTATTTTGTGCAATCATTCTGCAAAGAGACAAGTGGTCCATGTTTTACAAAGCAATAGAATTAAGTGTAATATCGATAGTACGGCAACGGATGGAAAATGCAAATTAACTAAAGATAATCAATTAGCCATCTTAAACAATGGTTTTGCTTTAATCAAAACGATGACTTTGACAAAATGACGATAAGGATGGTCACACTCACACCAAATTTGAACATGCGCCTGGCCAATTATACACGGTTGTGTCAAACACGGTGTTATTATGAAAATAGTAATTAATTAGTGAGATGTGGAAGACCTAAAACAGGACTAATGGGGGGGCCAAAACAACAAAAGCTACTTATCTGAAGCATCTAATTAAACAAATGAGGACATGAATGCTTCTCATGTAATTGGGTAGGGCCATTTGAAGACTGAAGCGTAACAAGGCATGATTATGTCTCAGGGGCAAGCAACAAGGCTTTCAATAATGGTTATGACTCGAATTTGAAACCATGTAAAGTGGTATTTTCAGATGCATATTATATTCAATTCGTGTTCGTACTTCATAGTGGGATTTCTTTTGTCTCGATGCAGGTACCAGCATACACTCGGTTTCCTTATTTTATTTCAAGCTGGGACTGCAAGCAAATGACTTCATTCGGACCTACATAATGCATGACATATGAAAACCTAATCTGGTTGCTCAAATAGACCAGTGAACCAGTTTTAGCTACTTTAGTCAATAGTTATAGACAGCACAACCGGATTGATCATATATAGGGTTAAGGAGCAATAATACACTTAGACTTTTCTCCCAGGAGTCTTTCGGCCTTGCAGCTTTTTTCCGACCAAAAATACACACGCGTGGTTACGTTTTGGGAGCAAAAATGCCACGGCCATTAGTTGACCGTTAACTTGGATGGAAAATCAAAATATTAACGTGGCCCGATTTTGGATGGACAACAAGCGATTTGGACGACGATGGAAAGTAAATAAATAAAAAAAAACTAAAGTACCAAGGCGCGCAACCGGCGACCATGGCCATCCGCCGGCGACCACCACCGCGGCCGGCGGTGGTCGGTGGTCGCCGTACTTTACTTTAGTTTTTTTTTTTTTTTTTTAATTTACTTTCCATCAAGATCCACTTTAGCGTCTAAATCAGCTTATCGGTTTAGATCAAGACCACGTCAACGTTCCATCCAAGTTAACTGCGCAACTAACGGCTTTCCTTATTCACTCACGACATTTTTGCTCCCAAAACGTAACCACGTGTGTATTTTTTGTCTAGAAAAAAGCGGTGTCTAAAATCAAGGACAAGCAATTGGCGCTTTCCCGGAAAAAAAGCCTATGTGTATTCTTGCTCCTTAACCCTCATATATATTACCTTGTTGAACTTGCCACAACGTGGTTTTGAATATAAAAAAATAGAACTGCATCAGATTTATACTTTAGTAACCCTGTTTTGTTTGGATTGTATATGGGTTATATATGAACATTATATATTTACATGTGAATTATTACTGCATTTTTATTTCAATATTACTCATTTTAAAGTTGACTCTAGTTTGAACCAATACCCTCAAATCATTGTTTTGACCGTTTTATTGAATGGTTTGATTTAATCATACTCTCTTTGATTAAAATTCATTTTTTTCTTAGAATGACGGTTTTCATTTATTCGTAAATATGAGAAGGGACACAGTAAATAGAACTGCATCAGATTTATACTTTAGTAACCCTGTTTTGTTTGGATTGTATATGGGTTATTATGAACATTATATATTTACATGTGAATTATTACTGCATTTTTATTTTATATTCATTTTTGTTCTCGGTTTTATATACTCATTTTAAAGTTGACTCTAGTTTGAACCAATACCCTCAAATCATTGTTTTGACCGTTTTATTGAATGGTTTGATTTAATCATACTCTCTTTTATTAAAATTCATTTTTGTTCTCATTCATGCTCTCTTTATTTAAATTTCATTTTTCTTCTTAGAATGACGGTTTTCATTTATTCGTAAATATGAGAAGGGACACAGTAAAACTTGAAGGCAGTTTTTGTGATAAAAAAAAATATATACGGTTATTTTGATTCATCTATATGTGTGCACGGATATATAAGCGGCAAGTAATCTTCATTCAATTATCTGAACAGAATGATTTGATATAATGTAAAGCATATATATATATTTTTTTTTGATAAAAGACGAGGCCGGAGCCGAATTACAGAGAAAAACGAATTACACAGCAAAGGGGAATGACCCCAGAGTATCCCTGTCAGCTATGCCCCTCAAGGTTTATAATGTAAAGCATATGTGAGGCCAAAAAAGATGCCAAAAAAAATTATATGATTAATTTGAAGACGTGAAGGTGCATTGGTGGGAGAGATTGGGCTTGGTGATTATAGGCCCAATGAAGAGGAGTTGGAGATGAGAGGGTAAAGCCCACGTGTGGAACGAGTTTTGTGGAAGAATCTCATCACTGATGCGTGTACTATGTTTTTTGACTTGTTATGCCCGTATTATGTTGAAACTTTTTTTTTTTTTGAAAAGGAACAAAATGACATTAAAGATTAGAGCCAGAATCATTTTTAGACCAACAATCTCTGAGAATGGACTCATATTCCTGAAATAGAAACCAATAGTTCTCAAATCTTCTTTGTCTATTCCTTTTGAAAAAGTTTTCAGTAGAGAGCAGAATTGGGCTGTACGCTCAGAAGCCGCTAATGGAAGAGTTACTACTGAAGAAGAAGGAAAGCTTGCAGCCACTCATGATTACAAAAGGCCATGTTTATCCTTTCAAGAATTACACTACTATTCTTTCTATTGTTTGTCCATGTGAAAGCTGAACCGTGTTGCGAAATCCACATGAGATTGGCTTCTTCTAAGCATTGTTGAAATAGAGAAATGTTGGATGGGAACCAGAACAACCAGACTTATCTTCACAGAAGAGGATTTGATTGAAGCCCTCAATTAATAACCAAGGTAATCATATGGAGGTACTAGTTTGCTTAATCCAATCCCAGAGCACATATTTAAGATAAGAACAAGGAGAACCTAAATAAAGATAATGTAGTACGAAACCGAAGATGCATTACTTAATATTAGACAGTGACAAAAGGAGGGGGACTGATCTCAGATATCAACATTACAATGATCTTTTAACAATTAGATGCTGGCTTTCTTTCTAAATTACCCCTTATTAAATAACTAATTATCGAAATGCCCCTATTTTCAAACTATTTTCTAATCTGCCCATATTTAGTCGACTAACCCCAAGTTTAGTCGACTAAAACGCGGGGTGTTGAATTTTATGATTTTCCCTGCGATTTAGTCGACTAAGCACTGTGGCTTAGTCGACTAAATTGTGATACAGAGATTTTTTTAAACTCTTATTATATTAAACACCATAGATTTTCACTTTTATTCAACCATATTAATTAAAATATTAACAATATTATAGGAGAGATTATAGGAGATTATAAATTATCAAATAAATTAGTATCTCCATTAATAAATTTTCTTTCATTCGTATTAATTAAATTAGAGTTTTTCAAATACATAACATCCTACAATTTAGGACTCGTACTATCCTTTTTAAATAAAGCTCATCATTTAATTATTAAATATATTTGCTTTCTAGAAACCAAGCATGTACCCAATAATGATCTCATCAAAATTTAATTTCCCTATGATGAATAATTTAATTCAAGATATTTACTAATAAAACCAATAAAATCTTTTGATGAATTTAAGGACATAAGATATACATTATCTTCCCTTTATTAATTTAATATTCATCAAATCCTCAATAAAATAAGGAGATATACTAAGAGATTTATTAACTACCATATCCATCAAATCTAATATATTTATTAACTAAAGATATTCAAAACTTCAATGAAAATAAATTCATTGTGGAAGTAATCAATAATTAAATAAAATATTGATTTCTATGGGCACATCAATACTAAGAAATCGGTATATCCAATATTGAAAGCAATAATTGCATAATTGAATTTTTAATGAATGTCCACCAATATTCCAATTATTATTAAATTGAACGCATACCCGAAAAGAGCGAATAACAAAGTGGCGTGAAGCCGAACTTTCCTTCAGTATAGTTGTAAGCATTATGGATGCGGTACAATGGAGATTTATCAATGGAGATACTAATTTATTAATAAATACCCACCAATACTAAATTGTAAGATGTTATATACTTGAAAAACTCTAATTTAATTAATTATAATGAAAGGGGAATTTATCAATGGAGATACTAATTTATTTGATAATTTATAATCTCCTATAATATTGTTAATATTTTAATTAATATGGCTGAATAAAAGTGAAAATCATGATGTTTAATGTGATAAGAGTTTAAAAAAATCTCTATCGCGATTTAGTCAACTAAGCCACGCGATGCTTAGTCGACTAAATCATGAGGAAAGTCAAAAATTCAACGCCCAGCGTTTTAGTCGACTAACTCGACTAAACACGGGCAGATTGAAAATAGTTTGGAAACATGGGCATTTCGATAATTAGTTATTTAATAAAGGGTAATTTAGGAAAAAAGCCATTAGATGTTGATGGGTTGGAAAAATGATAATTGGGCTCAAGTAGGATTCCATATATTATTCCTGCCGAAAGAGTATCTACGACCCTCACGAAAAATATTAGCATTTAGCAGACTTAGGCCCAACACAATGAACAATGAAGGGGTGACAATGACGATCCACCGCCATGATGCAATTTCGTTGTGCATGTCTAATCCGAGCACAGCGACCACATATTCGACCAAGATGTTCAAACATGCAGGATAAAACTAGTTGTTCAAGATCTTCAAAATATTTAAGAAAGAACACCTCCCAGGTAGTGCAGCTTTAATTCTAAATCCTTTTGGCCTTATAGAACTCGACCAATCATAATCCAAAAAGGTACCAATTCTATTTCCACTCACACCGGCACCCATTACCTGAACCCAAACATGGATACATGAAAAAGACACCGAGGTAATTGGCTTATGAGGTTCCCAAGGAAAAACAGCTAGGGTAAGACCTTGAAACATCCAAGTACCTTGAGACAGAATCAAAATTCGATCTTGACAGTTGACAATCTCTAAAGAAGACAACAAAGAGATTTTGGAATTTCTGAATGATTCTAACATCACTTCTAAGTTTCCAATACAACAAAATCAACGACTGACTGAATGTTAAAAGCATCTACCATTCTGTTTTTATTTATAGTAGGATAAAGTATATATTTAGTCCTTTATGTTTGCTTTTGGTATCATTTTAGTCATAAATTTATAAAGTCTTAGCGTTTGGTCTTTTAATGTTAACACCATTATTACGACTTGACGGAAAATACTTGACTCAATAGTTTTAAACGATGATTTGTGCAATTAAATCTTGACCAAACATGTTTATATGTTAATATTTTAATAAATTAATATTTTAAATCCTATTAATTGAAAAAAAAAAAAAAAAACTTTACAAACTATTTTGTGGTTTTTCACAATTTATGAAGATTAAGTATATTTTTTTTGTAGAAGAAAATTAAATATTTTTCAATTAATAGGATTTAAAATATTAATTTATTAACATACTTAACACATAAACATGCTTAGTCAAGATTTAATTGCACAGTCATCGCTTAAAATTGTTGAGTCAGTATTTTCCGTTAAGTCAAACTAACGGTGTTAGCATTAAGAGACCGAACGTACACTTTATAAACTAAAGGGACTAAAAATAATACCAGAGGTAAACATAAAGGACCAAATGTATACTTTAGCCTTTATAGTATAGGTTCATTTTGATCAAAATATTTGGTCCTATTTATAATTCCAATTTCATATAATAAATGAAATTGTGACAGTTTTACTCATATAAATTGTACTCATGAAGATAAAGAGAGAAGAAATAATTGAAAAATACCCAATAATAAATGAGGAAAAAATTAAAAAGTTACCCCATAATTATTGAGTTAACTACCTCTCTTTAGTATGTGAGATTTGGTCAAAATAGACTTATAAATAATACTAACTCCAGTCCTAATTATAAAAATAAAGCGGAGGAAGTACTATGTCTATCATCAAATACTTTCGGAAACAGATAGTGTTGCCGACAATATTCCTTATGATTCTCGTTACAGTCTGGCAACATGATTTTGAGATAACAAAAACAGATCACACGCAGCTCCCAAGAAAAACACAGGATAAAAGGCAGATAACCAGAAGAGGAAAGTTTGATTGAGAAAAATTAATATAAAGATGAGGAAGTAAAGTAGAGAAACCGAAAAGGACTAAGCAAGAAGCAGCAGGAGGTGGATGAAGGGAGCCCAACGTTGCCTTAGAGAGAAAAGCCCGAATTTTGATCCCAATTCCATTGCAACATTAAACTTGAAAAAATCGCAGCCCAAAGACGGAACAACTAAGAAGATGATCAGTGATTGATATTTTCTGACGATGATCTTCAAAAGGCACAAAAGATCCAGCAAGAAATTGGTCAAAAAAGTGGAATATTTTCCACCAAGTAAAGAGAGAAAGAACGCTCTCCACCGCCTGTCAACAAGAGCTATTCTTATAATTCCTTAAGATCACGTACTACGTTGAAACTTAAGTCCAAGCACATGATATTTCAATAACCAAATTCGAAGTATAAATAATATTGACTGGGGTCTCTTTGTGGGGAATCATGTTTATGAAGGAAGCTCTGCCTGCTATTTTTGTTTGTCTCACAGTTCCGGATAAGTTTGTTATTCCACCGATTCTAATTATAAGACGGTTGACTTTTTTTTAAAGATTAAGAAAATTAAATAAATATTATATGTTATAGATCCTTAAATATTATATATTAATTTATTAATTTATTGGTCAAAATAATTAATTTAAATAAAAAATAAAAATATTCTAAGGTAATTTAATTAGTTTCTAAAAAAAAAAAAAAAAACTTAATCTTATAATTAGGAATGGAAGATAGTATTATTTAAATTGACACAAAATTTGACCGCTTTAGCCTTTATGTGCAGCCAACTAGCCAAGTGAACAAATATGGATGACTTCGGATATGGCAACTTAGTGAGCAAGTATCTACGTCACGGCCGGGGAGTATTAATTTTTGAAAAAGTATTTTGGTCGAAATTTAAGAATAGAAAAAGTCAATACTACAAATAGTATTTTAGTCATAACCTAACCAAAATTAACGCTTAACAAAAACATAAATTCCTTTGTCTATTAAATTTGATTATTTAAATACAATAGTCTCTTAATTTTTTTTTTTTTTTTTGCCAGAAATTCTAAACGTATAAATCACTTTATATTGTTTAGATTAAAATTCATGAGAATAGACTAAAATTGTAATGGAGGCACAATTAAAAAAGGTATAGTGGAGATAAATATTGTTGGGATCCTTAATATAAAATATATTTATTTTTTAAAAAAGATTAAAAATATTATTTTAAAATATTCATATTTATCATTTTTATAGCAAACTAATTTATCTAATTTATAAACTAATATATAATTAAATGATGTACAACATATTTATAATTAATCAACTTATTTAACTTTCTTAATTCCTTTAAAAAAATCAACCACCCGGAATGATCATAAAATATGGCTAAGTTGGAAGATGGGGATGTGAGAGTGAGAGGTATGATGGGAGGGGGAACATAAGGAAAGTGGGAATGAAGCAAGAGGGGGTCCTAACTTAGTAAATGACGCCATAATTGGCAGAGAGACACTGCCACACTGCCCTTAACAAACAATAGAGCCTCACTTCACTTGTTGTATTTGGATGATATGGGAATCTGGAATTGTTGTGATTGATGCCTTCCATTTTAGTAAAATGCAAGCCTCAAACACTCGTAGGCCCCAGATTGTCATCACTCATATCACTTTGAAGCCCTGAAGGCGGCTTATCCCCCACTCTCTCTCCATAACGTCATCATCTTCATCCTTACCCTCTGGTCTCTGCATCTCCTGCCTACCTCCCAGTCCCTGCGCGCGAGTCATATTTTTGTTTAATGTCAAACGAGGCATTAATGTCCCCAGATTTTACATTAAATGTGTGCGGTTTCCGTCCCTGTATCCTCATGCTCTTTTTTTTGAAAACGACAACAATTTTAAGAAATACGGAAAAAAAAAAGTAGGATACGAGTATAAAGAAAGACGGTGGTTTTGGTGGAGCGAGACAGCGAGCAGTAGAGTACAATGGCTCACGTTCTTTGTTTGCGCTTTTTGCAGGGGCACTTTCTTTCCTGATTGACACTCGCTCTTGAAAAGTTTTCTGGGTCCCCGTTATTAAACTAGCGTCCTTTTTATGCCTCGCCTATCTCTCTTTCCACTTCTTCTTCATTTGTATGAACGTCCTCCCTGCAGACACCCACTTCCCTTATCTCCTCTCCTCTGTGCTTTACCAGATATGTCCGCCAACGATCCCGGTTTTATACTCTTCGGCCAAAAGATGTCGGCATCTCAGATCCCGGCCACTTCTTCCCCGATTCCATCCAACTCTCCTCCCGAGGTTCGTTATTTATCGCTATTAAAACATTCGTGTTTCAGCTTCAAGCTTTAGGACTTTGGCATCTTCTCCTCTGTATTCATGTTTCTTCCAGTGAGATATATAGTCTCCTTTTTAATCTTCAAATCTAAGGGAAATTCTGGATTTTGTTATTTTTGCAATGTTCTGACGCATCTGGGCTTCGATGGCCTGAAAAACAAAACATGGGTTTTGATTTGTGAGTTGAGAGAATATGTAGTTCTTCGGCTGTATTTGGTTAAATCCCATTAACGCCACCTTTAAACTATTCTGTTGTCATTGTGATTATTCTGAGCTATTCACGCTTCCTCTACTCTAGATGGATGGTTTCCTGAATTCATTTCAATCTTTCATAAACACAAGTGGGAGCCAAGTTGTCCTGCCCTGATTATTTCGTTCTTAGCATCTTAGCATTTTTATCACCGAATGAACAGTTCTTTTAGATTTTCTGGCGAGGCGCTTTATACGCATCGGCTATTTGGTGCTTTTTCTTCATTCTGATAAATCACACTGTTCATTCTGACTTATCAGAAATTCCTCTCGTTTACTTCCGTTTTTTATGTGTTGAACATGTGATCAAGCCTTTGGTCAGATAAATGGAAATAACAGAGAGGTCATGTAAAAGGCTAGACATGGCTTTCCCAAAGTAAAGCTCAGAAGACTAATTAATAGAAATTGCAATAAGTCGAAATATTTATAAAAGCAGATTAAGGTTTAAAAAATTGGATGCAATTTTGATGTATGATGTTTTCCTTTCTTGCGTGCTTCCGGTATGTTGTCAGACTTCGTTTCATCTTAAATGAGCACTGACTATGATTTACATTTTAGTATGATTGGAGTAGCTCAAAGAAATCAGAAGCCGGAATGCCTTCTACAGAAAACTCACAACTACAACAAAATGAGCATCAGAAGAATGAGGCAACGAAGATCAGCAGTGCAGAAGAATTTAAAATGATGAAGAAACCAGACAAGATTCAGCGGTGTCCACGATGCAACAGTATGGACACAAAGTTCTGTTACTTCAACAACTACAACGTGAATCAGCCTCGACATTTCTGCAAGAGCTGCCACAGATATTGGACTGCCGGTGGAGCAATGAGAAATGTCCCAGTCGGCGCCGGAAGACGAAGGAACAGGCAACTATCCTCGCCATACCATCGCCAAACTGCAGCATCCCCCGAAGGCATTCCAGTTCCAACCCCAAACACAGACTCGTCTTCGCAACAACGTTTCACAACTCTTGAATCCTCATCAACTTTCAAGTCATCAGCAGCACCACAAGATAATACTAGTACTGTGTTGAGATTTGGTCCTGAGGACCCTGTTTCTGAATCCGCGAGTTCATTTCTGACCAATCCTAGTGGCGTTGCTCGTGGAAATGAAGTATCAGAACTTGCAATGCAATGGAACAGAGGTTTGTCCAATCTGATGAACACATCAAATGGTGTGCGGTGTTATCCTGCTGCTCCATGGGTGTTTCCAGTCCAGTGGTATGCTGATAATAAGATTGGCTCACCAAACATTCCTGTACAATTTGTGGCATGTTGGAGTAATGGGACTGGTGTTTCAATTGGCTCTAATGGTTGCCTCTCTTCCTCAACCTCAACCAGTAATGGGCCAGCCCTTGGAAAACACTGATGAAGATAAATCAAATAGTTCTAATTAATCTCCACCTCAACCTGTAATTATGACATGATCTTGTGCCTGTTGCTGGCTTTTAGTCCATTTTTAAGAAAATCGGTTGAGGATATGTTTCTCTGTGGAACCGATTTTATAGTTTTAGTTGTATGTCGTCCTTGATCAAGATCTATTGTGTAGTTTGATCCGTGAGAACCGATGATTCTTGGCGTTTGCGCCACTGTAATGAACAAAGTAAAGGTAGTACCATGTTTAAAGTTAGTACAATGTTGAACCTTATATAAATTATCATTCACAGGATTCGAAACTAGTAGTAATATATAAAGATCTGCTGTGTTGCACAATGCCCATGTGTATATATCTATTCCACGCACGCCCCTTTTCATCTACCGAATCGAATCTTTTCTACAAACGAAGTGAGTGTTGGAGTGCAGGCTTGGTAAGTTCTTTAGTTTTGGAAAATATCGATCTTGGGAAGAGTTCAACTCATATAAAAATGGGTAGATGAGATTAGCGGTGAACAGTGAAAGTCAAAGTCGATGGTTGGATGGGGTAAGCAAAGTCATAAATCATAATTGGGGGTAATGCTCTGAAAAGTGCAGTTGGGGACAGCCAAAGCTGACACTTTTGGCATGGGGGGACTTTTTGAAACCTTTCTTTTTGCCAAAAAAAAAAAAAAAGAAATCTTTTTTTGACTTGAGGAAAGTTCGGATCATAAAGCCATGCTTTAGGGCAGTGCTTTTTACGAGGAAAGACGCTTTCTCTGAAAAAGCACAGATATTTACTGGTCACTCCTCACTAACATCTCTTTTCCGAGTCATCTCATGTGAAAAGACGCCCTTTTTTGCGGTTTCCAGTCATTAAATTAATACTAACAACAGACCGCATCAATTCTTCTTTTAACTTTAATCCTCCAAAGTTAAAGGTACACAACTACTCGTACTCACTTTCTTCTCTTTTGCTTTTGCTCCATTTAAACGCTGCCCCTTGCATATGTTTTTGCAAATGAAGAAAACTTAATCGGAAGGGAAACACCCAAAAAAATCACACCCTTACGTGCTCCCATATCTCCCTCAAGCCTGCCACGTCACTGCTTAGTGCTTACCAATTACTACATCATCAAGTTCAGGAGCAGGAATACAGTTATGTGATGTCAACCACATCTTTTTATTTGGTGGGTATATCTATTTTATAATGAGCGCAGTTATTACGCTGAAAGATGTTAATATATTTAAATATCAATTATTGTTGCGCCATTTCACTCTTTGTTTAGCTCTAATTGATGTAAATCTAAGCTACTTAATCGCATTTTGAACATTTAAGTACTATGCCTTTGAATTGAATGGCATTTACTATTTTTGAAAATAAGAGGCTATATTTGTAGTTATATCAATCTGATCCTTATTCTAAATTTGTTTTTATTAATTTTTGTATCAAAAAATGTCACTTAAGTCATTAAACATGTTTTAAATTGATAGAGTTTTTCCTTACTAATTTTTTTTCTCCAAATTATGCTCTGCTCTATCTTATTTATCTTTTTTCAACGAAAATAAAATAAGGGTTAAAATATAAACCACTAGTTTATAACCATCTAAAGTAAAGTTATATTTACCACAAAAAATTTCTTTCACAATGGATTTGTAATAAGAATTATGTTGTGCATTGACTTTGTAATGTAACCAACCCATCCCCTCCGTGGGAAAGAAGTCTCTCCGCCAACTTCCCTCTCTACTAAATATCTTAACCATTGAATCGTGTTTTAATGTGTGAAATTTAATGTAATATAATAATATTATAATTGTATATTTTTATTATATTTATTATTATAATATTATTTACTACATATAATGAAATCTTATCTTATTAAAACGTGATTTAATGGTTGAGACATTGAATTAAGAGAATGATTACTGATTAATAGAGACACCCCTCTCCCTCTGTTTCCCCTTACATTTTTGTGTGTATAAAATGAGGAAAATTGTCGCTATTTATACGTCCTTATAAAAATTTAACAAGACATTAATTGCTTTCATTATCCTAATTTTATATTCGTCAATTCTAAAAGTCAAATACAACATTAGTTATTAAATAGAGTATGATTATATTGATTTTTCTTTAATATGTAACACATTGATTATAATATCAATCAGTATATTAATTGTACTAAAAAGAAACAGAGGGCACTAACATTATGTTAATTTAGTTGTATAAGGTTCCAGCCAGATTCTTTTGGATCTTGAGTTCGAGTTAATTATAAAAGAAACACTTATATTAAGAGAAACAACTATAAATCCGGATACCGGTGATAACACACACACACATATATATATATTTATATATATATAGAAAGAAACAGAGGAACCGTTGACTCACCGCCGGGACTAAAAGGGGTTCGTATTGTTGACTCCAGACTCCTCAGACTCACGTTTCAATTTTCTTCTCAATGCAATGCCCTCGGGCTTTTTTGAGCATTTGCCGCCGCGGGGGCTCACTCAAGTCACCTCAACGTTTATTCAATGAAAATTGAAAACTACGATACTCCTTGTCTGGCACGAGAGAAAAGTGTTATTTTGGTGGTGATTTTCATAAATTACAACATTAAATTCTTTGAAATGAACGAATGATTGTACCATTTATTATTATGTTAACTTTTTAAGAAAAATATTACATATTAAATAAAAGTAAAGTTGAAAAGCTTAAATTTTAAAATAAAGTTATTGAAGCTAAGGGTTTTTTTGTCCACATGAAATGTGAAATATGTTAAAAATGGCTTATAAATAGGACAAGAGGAATACCTTACCCGGGTTCTTGTGATAGGCAGAGGCGGACCCACATAGTTGATAAGGGGGCACCTTGAATTGGTGAGTTGAGATTTTTTTTTTTTTTTTAAAAAAATAATATATGTCCACTTTTAAATTAAGTGACCACCCTTAATATATTAAGATCAAGACTTCGTAATCGGATAGGAGATAAATGATTTAATGATTGTTTAGTGCCTTATATTGAAAAAAAATATATTTGATAGCATTGATAATAAGACAATTATGATTGGATTTCAAAAAATAAGGCCTAGAAGGATGACATTGTAATTATTTTTATTGTAATATACTTTTGTTATTAAAATTTATATACTTGAACTTATTGAATACCTACCTTTTATTATAGTTTATGTAGTTGCATATTTCTAACAAGCACTTAGTTTTGCTTTTATAAATGACAGGTTTATAAAATAATTACCTCTCTTATTACATCATTAGTATTCACTTAATTTCATAAATATTTTTTTGATATTTTTTTCTTGTTTATATTTTTTTTATTTTTTAATGCATTTAAAAATTTCCTTAAAAAAAATTCGGGGTTAGGAATCCCCAACGTTGGTGCCTCCCTAATTAATTTTTTGGGTCCGTCACTTTGGTGATAGGACATTATTAATTTATTCATATAATCAAAGTAATGATAGTTAACTCATTAAATATATTTTAAATTGATAAAAAATTTTAATTTTACCTCTGTTAAAGATGTTTTGATTGAACGGGGAAAAAAAATACAAGAACAATGTTTAAGTATTAATTGTAGGGACAAAATTAAGAAATAAATATTACGGATTCATCAAGTGATTACACAAGTATTTGGGTTCCCGAAGGAGGTGCTACAGTGGAGCTGATAATGGCCATCGGCCAGGACAGATAACACTGGGCTTCAAAGGGATCGCATATCTACACAAAAACAAGTCCAATTGCATAATGCCTTGCTACTGTTTACTTTGAAATCAATTCTTACAACATTACAAATGTGTTATGTTTACATATAAATATATATGGTTTTTACACACACGTAACATGAAGGGGTCCTATAAAAAGTACTAGAAATATTATAATTTTTTTATTAGATGCCATCATGGAGACTGGTTTTACTATTATCAAATAGGTAATCAGGAGTTATATATGTCCATGTACATACATAAATTATTTGAAAGTCTCACGAATATAAAATCAAATATTTATTGAGATAATAAATTAAAAAATTTAATTTATATATATACTGACTACTATGATTGAAAGAATTCAGTGTAATAACAGCGTTAGAAGAAAACGAAGTTATTCATTGTGGGTGTAAACTTTTCATGGCATAGACCAGTGGCGGACCTAGGATTTCAGGTTTGTGGGTGCACAATTAGTGGTGGGATTCAGGGGTCGCTGCCCCCGAAAATTTCTTTTAAGGAAAGTTTTAAACGCATTAAAAAAACAAAAGAATATAAACAATAAAAGAAAACAAGTTCAAAACTAGGTGAAACTCTTTCTTAATGTCCAAGCAAGTTATGCAGCAACCTTTGACTGCAATGAACAAAATAACAGCAGCCAAATCACTCTCAATGACACCAACCGTTCAATAATTGCAATTAGAGCACACAAACAATTTTCAGCCCATGAGAAAAAGTTTATGTAATCACTGCACATGTAGCAACTAGAAAAAAGATAAGTTGTATAAGCAAGTTTAAAATGGAACCTTGTGCAAATATGACTAAGACTGCTGATCTTACTATGCCAAATGCACAATCTAAGAATATTAATGTACTTTCACAAATACCTGGATTTAGACATATGGAAATCGTGGTTTGGCACTTGACAAAGAAATAGAGATCGAAGAGATTTAGTGTATTTATTCAGCCTTATGCACCTTTCATAACTACAGGGCAAATTCTTAGAAATGAAGTTACAAAGCAATCTGAAGACAAATAATTCTCCCGTCATCAGGTAAGAATTAGAGGGTAATCCTAAGAGATAATTGTTTAATACTTCCTCTTGGTAAAACCTAACCTAAAATAATCAATAGACTTCTCAGCAGAAATGTAGACACAAGCACTTACTCCAAATAACAAGATATTACCTCGGGCTCATTTGGTTCAAAGGAAAGTTTAATCCAAAAGAAAATTATTTTCATGTTATGTTGTTCTATTAATGATTATTTGAAATACAATTAATGTTCTGTAACAGTTTTGACCCATAAAAAGTTGGCATCAATACTTGAATAACATAGCCACACACCACTGACAAATGATTCCTATTAGTGAAGGGGATTTGAATACTGATTTGAAGATGTCAAAGGAATGTGGACTCTGAAAGATAGCATTAACAGTTTTTAATTCTCTCCTCCTTAACATCCATTAAACATCAACCAAAACCAACAACAATAAACCAATGCCTTATGCTAGAATCAATATCCAAATACAAACAACCAGAATCAAAAACCAATATTGCTTAAATATAAAACATTTAATAGAAAAAATCAGAGCAAAAATGGGTTTGCATACCTCACTAATGGGTTCGACAATGGTGGGTTCAAACCAAGGAAGCAATAAACATTTAATAGAAAAAATTAATAGAGCAAAAATGAACAAATGGTGGGTTCATTTTCTTATTATTAATTTATTACCACTTCCCCTCATCATTACAAGCAACGCCGAGGATCTGGAATTTCTAAAAGCTTTTTAAGAGAGTGGGACATTGCAAGCAACTCATCAATAAAAGAGCAAGGGATTACTTGTTGTTGCTAAATTTCTTCTTCGAATTTCCTTACCCAGGCTCGGTGCTATAATACGCCGGATGGGAAGACGCCTTACCCGAACGATTTGGAGGATGGATCGGTGAGGACTGAGGAGTGAGGATCGATTTGGAGGAAGGATCAGTGAGGACTGAGGAGTGAGCACAATGAAATTGAATAAAAAAGAAGGAAAGGATATAAGAGTGTTCGAACCCGGGACCGGTAGACAGATGGGCTAAGTTCCAACCAACTACTCTAACCAGATAAATTGTAACAAGAGTCCTTCACAATATATATATATATATATATATATATATATATATTAAATTTTTTATAATACGCACTTACCCACACAGGCACTAGTGTGGGTCCGCCGCCATGGACTATATATATAGTCAATGGTTTGAATCTGTTATACAGACAATCGAAAACAGAACAAAGGAGGAGAAATACTGAGATGTGAGTGTTTGATTCACAATGTTAACCTAAGAAAAATAATTGGGAATACAATACTTGGTAAGTGGTTAAGAAACATATAAACATAAAAGAGAGCATGAAGTGATTATTGAAGCATTGGGGCGGCAATATGATCGGCAACAAGAAATATAAAATGATGAAATGCGCATGAGTTTGACGAAAACGCAAACCAATGAGTCAATGCATGGTAACTCTCTCTCTCTCAGTTTCAAAACCAAAAAACAAATCCAGCTGTTAATGAAATTGTAATAATAAGTTGATCTCTTCCTGGAGGCGGATCTTTCAAGGTCTTGAGAACGTTCTCTCTGCTACATCGTCCATTTCAACTCAAGCTTTCACCAGATGGCGACTCTCTTTCTCTGCACTGGTCAACCTCATCACTTCTGCTATCCTTGGTGGGCAATTTAAACCCAACCTCATCACTTCTTCGCAGGTTTATTTTTGTCGTCCCTCCAAAATTCATGGTCAATTATGATTTTAATTATAATTTTTCCATGTTATCCATGTTGACGACTTGACCTTGTACTATTTTTTTAAAATTATCATTAAAATAAAGTTTGACATGTTGACCACGGGAAAATAAACAAATATAGAGAGTTGTTCACATTCGGACATCATCATGCAGACTTGCAACTCTTATTCATGAAAGTCCACTATCAAAAGTTGAATTCATAATTATTTCCCTGTTCTTCCTTTTTTTTTTGGCCCAATGATACAAATAATAAATCGATCCAAAATGCACGCATGAAAAGTGAAAAAAAGAAAAAGGAAAAAACTGATATCTTAAATTTTCCCCGTAATAGTATATTTAAGTTTGGACTTTGGATATAATTTGGGATCACAAATATGAAATATAATTATATAAATATGTTTTGAATGGCTCGATATTAATTTTAACAAGTTATATAAATATGACATTTTTTTTAAAAATATCATTACTACAAAAAATGGTTTTCACTTTTCTAAAAGACGTCCTTTTTTTTTTATAAAAGAGAAGTAAAAAATAAAGCGTTGACATTTTTGTATTATGTGGAAAATTTTGACGTCCTAATTTTGAATTAGAACGCCTAAATGAGGGACTTTTGGCGTCCTAATTCAAATTTATGACATCAAAAGTGAACCATATGGCCCAAAAGTAATATTTTTGGTGTCCTAAATTGTTTTTAGGGCGTCCAAAAACAATATTGCTACTAGGATGCAAAAATCAATAAACATACCACTTTTGGCATCCTAAATTAAAACTAGGACGCCTAAAGGCATGCTTTCTGACTCTATTTATTTAATGGTTTTTCTCTTTCCAAGTTGCTTTCTTTGACACGCACCCAAGGTGCTTTAATTTTTAGATCCCTTTTCTCTCTCCATTCATCTTCTTCTCCGCCATTTTCGATCCCTTTTCTCTCTCCATTCATCTTCTTCATTTGCCATTCATATCCGTCTCCTTCATCGGTTCTTCTTGCTCCGTCTTTGTCCGCCATTCACGCTCCTCTCCTCCGTCCTATTCTCTGTTCTCGGCTGGGGAGTGTTGCTGCCTCCGCCACCATTCACGCTTCGTCTCCTTTGTTGGTTCTTCTTGCTCCGTCTTCGTCCGCCATTCATGCTCCTCTCTCCGTTCAATTCTCTGTTCTTAGCTTGGGAGTGTTGTTGCCTCCGCCATTCACCTCCATTGCGGCTTGTGGTGGTGGTGTTTGAGAGAAGACCGATGTTGTGGTCCAAGTTGATTAGCGGTTGATTTGAGGCTCGCCGACATGACAAACGACACTTAGGTATCTGAGGTCAACAGAAGTGGAGGTAAGATACGTTTTATTGGAGGAGATCTGACTTGTTTTGCTCTTCTATTTATTTAAACGTCTAGATCTGATTTGTTTAAGTGGCAGAGAAATTTCCTTTGATGCAACTGTCGATGGTTCCATTTGTCGTAGCAGTTCTTCAAGATTCAGATCTAATGGCCATAGTCGGCCACCCAGAATGGTGACATTGACTATGGTCTCAACTCAAGCTGGTTGAACATGCTTAGATCTGTTTTGGTTTTCTTTTGTAACGCCGTCTTGAACCCCGTCTTATTCTAGCTTCTTATTTGTATTTTTTCATTGTTTTTAGTTTGATTTGTATTTTGATTAGTGAGTATGTTAAATTGTTGATGTGTTCTTGCAGTTTCTTTCTTCTTCTATGGCTAAGATTCCCACGACCAACCCCTAAACCCGAACCTGAGGTTTAGGTTTTTTTTTTAATTTTTTTTTATAAATATAAAAAAAAGGCACTATGGTGTCCTAAATTTTTTAATTAAGGATGCTGTAAAAAGCACTATGGCATCCTAAATTTTTTAGGACTCCATAAGTCATCCTTTATTATACCCCCGATAGATGTCCCCTCAAAAATGACATAAAATGGGTTAAAAATAGGATGTTAAAACACTTTTTGTAGTAGTGTATTATATATAATAATAGAACTGACGCATATTAGCTAGATTTTACATTAATAATATGGCAGTTAATCAATACGAGTCATACGTATCATACAATTTAATGTCAACCTGGGCGTTAATGTCAATTTATCTGGCACCTGGCTCTATATATATACGTGCTCAGAGATCACCACCCTCTCAAGACAACAATGCAAATTCACTCGATAGCTATATCAGCAAGTATACATAAGCCAAGTAACCAAAACAATATGAAGATATCAGTTTCTGTGTTCGTCTTAGTGGTGGTGCTTCCCATGCACTTGCTCAGTTCAAGGTCGGATTCTTTGACTCCTCCTGCCCAAAAGCGGAGTCCATCGTCAAGCAAGTGGTTCAGAAGCCATTCAATAGTGACAAGAGTCACAAGACCATCACTGCAGCCTTGCTTCGCATGCAGTTCCAAGACCGTTTCGTCCATGTGATGAGCACCACTTTTAATTTTATATATATTGTTAAAGCAATAAAACGTAGTAAGCCCAATTCATGTAATCTGGTGTTATTAGAATAGATAGGCCCATCTGTACAATAGCCCAATAGGGCTCTGTAAGTCTCACACTCACTGGACATTTGTATTTTAGGGTTTCTTAACCTACCTATAAATAATACAAGAGATTGTGGCTACAATCACGCCACTTATACAGATAATTCAATAGTCTATAATTTATCTTGGTATCAGAGTCTCTCAGGCTAGCAGCCATGGCAGATCAAGACTCCTCCAATGCTACTCATACTCTTGAATGACCTTCTCACTCAACCTCGAAGCTTTATCCCTTGCATCAGCTGCTGCTTTATCAAAATCTCCTTCCCACAGCAACATTTCTCAGGTATGCTCTGTCAAGCTGGAAGGAACCAACTACCTCATTTGGCAAACACATGTTTTACCCATCATCAGGGGTAACAAACTTGAGGGATTTATCAATGGGTCAAAACCCTGCCCATCTCAGTTTATCCATGCAAATGGAAAAATGAATCTCAACCCAAGCTTTGAAGATTGGGTAGCTGCTGACCAGCTTGTTTTTGGTTGGCTGTTGAACACAATGACCTAGAAGTGTCCTCCCAAATGACTGATGTGTCATCTGCTGCTGGACTTTGGTCAGCTGCGAAAGAAATAGTTGGAGTTCAAACCAAATCCAGAATTCTTATGCTGAAATCAGATTTTCAGCGTACAAGGAAAGAGTCCTTAACAATGAAGGAGTACCTAACCAAGATGAAAGGTTTCTCTGAACAACTCAGTGTTGCTGGATGCTCCATTTCTCCTGCTGATCTGTTCATTCAGGTCCTTGCTGGTCTAGATGCTGAGTACAATCCGATAGTTGTGCAACTGAGCAAGGAGATTGATGATCTCAGTTGGATTGGTTTCCAATCTTCTCTCCTTACCTATGAAAGCGAGAATGGATCACTCAATCGGCTATCTAAACTCTCTTTTCACACAACTATGCAAACTATGTGAAAACTGAACGCCCACCTTCTCAAAACTGGAATGGCAATCGTTCCTTCCGTGGCAATAGAGGAAGAGGTAGAAGAGGCAATGGTAGAAGAGGAGGTGGTGGCCGATACTACAACAATAACTATGAGTCAAACAGGCCAAAATGTCAATTATGTGAGAGATTTGGTCATGAAGTAGAACATTGTTTCTACAGGTATGATAAATCCTATGTCAAACCTGATAAGAAGAAGTTTAATCCAGGTGCTGCTTCAGGCTCCAACAATGCTGCTGATTATGCTTACTGGGCCACTCCTGAATGTGTGGATGATGATGCTTGGTACCTGGACAGTGGAGCAACCAGTCATGTTACTAATGACATCAAACGCATTGATCATCCTAATGATCCTAAGGGTAAGATAAATTTGATAATGGGCAATGGTAACAGGTTGAAAGTTGAAAAAGTTGGTTCTTCTAGCTTATCACATGTGAATGATAAAATTGTTCAGCTGAATAACATTCTTTACTCACCTGGAATTAAAAAGAACTTGTTGAGTGTTTACAAAGTGGCTGATGACAACAATGCAGATATTGTTTTTAACAAAAATGGATTTTCTGTGAAGGAACAGGAAACAGGGGAGATAATGTTGAAGGGAATACCAACTAAAGAAGGCATGTTCAAAGTTTCCAAGGGAGTTGGAAGTTACAGTACTACTAATATGTTATTTTCAGTCGAAAAAGAAGCTGATAGTTCAGTATTAAATAGTCCTAGCATCAATAGGAACTTGTTGCATTGTAGACTAGGACATCCTAGTGATAGAGTTCTAAGTCAAGTCATTAATGCTTGTAATCTCAAACTTTCTCATAGTGAAGCTATCTTTTGTAAGTCTTGCAAATATGGAAAATCTCATTTACTACCATTCAAAGCTTCTCAATCTCAAGCATCAAAACCCTTAGAACTAATTCACACAGACCTATGGGGACCTGCACCTATGAGTTCTCTGAATGGTTTTCGTTACTACATTCTGTTTCTTGATGACTTTAGCAAATTTTCATGGATTTTTCCATTAAAGACAAAAGATGAGGCATTGAATGTGTTTGTTCAATTCAAGAATCTTGTTGAAAACCAATTTGACAGTAAAATCAAAATACTTTAGAGTGACTGGGGTGGAGAATACAGAGTTTTTCGAAAGTCCTACAAGACACAGGTATACATTTCAGGCACTCATGCCCACATACCTCCTCTCAAAATGGGAGAGCTGAACGAAAACATAGACATATAGTTGAAATGGGACTCACGTTGCTTGCTCAAGCAAAAATGCCCCTTCACTACTGGTGGGAAGCATTTCATACAGCCACAGCACTAATAAATCAACTACCTACTCAAGTTCTAGGTGGAATCTCACCTCATTTTAAGCTTTTTCAGAAAACACCAGATTATAGCAGACTTAAGGTTTTTGGCTCGGCTGTTATCCTTGCCTTAGACCTTACAATCAACACAAGATGGATTTTCGGACAACAAAATGTGTTTTTCTTGGATACAGCAATGCACACAAGGGATATAAATGTCTAAGTTCCACTGGGAGGATTTACCTATCTAGACATGTTGAATTCAATGAAACTGATTTTCCATTTGCTGCAGGTTTTATTAACAAAAGAAAGACATCTGAAGAAGGGACCTACTCCTACTTGCAAGGTTCTTTTAACACATCCATACCTGAGGTTGTATCACAACCAAATAGCAACAATGTTGCAGTTGATTGTCTTGATCACTCCCAGCAGCAGGCCGCAGATGGTAGTTCTGATCTACCAGCTGAAGACTCCCCAAAACACACCAGATCCCTCTCTTTTGGGCATGTGGGTGACTCTGAAACAGACTCAAATCGCACAGCTAGTCCTTCCACAAGTGTTTCAGCTTCATCACCTCATGCGACTTCACCAAATCCAGAACAGGAAGCCACTGCAAATATACAACCAGAAATGAAAAATCAGCACTCCATGGTGACTAGAAGTAAAGCTGGTGTTGTCAAACACAAATGGCCCTACATTGGAGTAGTAATAACTGATGCAGTTCCTACTACAACCAAAGAAGCTCTAAACTGTGAAGAATGGAAGAGTGCAATGCAAGATGAGTATCATGCCCTGATCAAGAATAAGACATGGAAGTTAATTCCCTATCCAGGCCAAGGCAATCTGGTTGATTGCAAATGGGTCCTCAAAAGAAAATTCAATTCAGATGGATCGTTTCAAAAGAACAAAGCGAGATTAGTAGCCAAAGGTTTTCAACAAAGCCCGGGTGTTGATTTTGATGAAACCTTTAGTCCAGTCCTGAAAGCGTCCACTCTAAGGTTTATTCTTGCTATTGTAATCACACTCAATTGGCAAATCAGACAAATGGACATTAATAACGCATTTCTTAATGGTGAACTACAAGAGGTGGTTCTCATGAAACAGCCTGAAGGTTTCACTGATCCTAGACACCCTAATCATGTTTGCTTACTGAACAAGGCCCTGTATGGACTAAAACAAGCACCAAGGGCTTGGTTTGACAAGCTAAGGACAACTTTACAAAGCTGGGGCTTTACACATTCAAGGTGTGATCCATCTCTCTTCTTCATGAGATATGAGAAACTTGTTATGTTTGTTCTTATATACGTTGACGACATTATAGTGACTGGGAACTCAGCTAGGATGATTAACATGTTTGTGGAGCAATTAAATAATAAGTTTGCTCTAAAGGATCTGGGCCATTTACACCACTTCCTAGGCATTGAAGCATACAGAGACGTGACTGGACTATATCTTAAGCAAGAAACGTATATAGAGAGTATTCTACACAGAAGCAACATGCATCACTCAACTCCTGTACCCACTCCTATGGTTGTGAACAAGCATCTATCCAAAAATGATGGCATACTACTCAATGATCCAACAAAATATAGGAGAGTTATTGGAGCTTTACAATACCTGACCAATACTAGACCGGATATCCTGTTCGCTGTCAACAAGTTGAGCCAATTTCTGAGCTCACCGACAAGCACACACTGGCAGGCAGTAAAACGGGTCCTTAGATACTTAAAGGGAACGAAAGATCTTGCTTTGCACATAAAACCAAGTGACAACCTTACCTTACAGGGTTTTTCAGATGCCGACTGGGCTGTATGTCCCGACGATCAGAGGTCCATGGGAGGTTATTATGTCTTTTTCAGTGACTCCCTCATCTCGTGGTCGGCTAAGAAGCAGCGAGTCGTCTCTAGGTCGAGCGCCGAGTCTGAGTACCGAGCTCTTGTAGATCTTTCATCCGAGCTCTCTTGGATCCATTCCTTCACCGTCGAGATAGGGCTTCACCTCCGCGAACCACCAATCGCCTGGTGTGACAACCTCAGCACCGCTGCCCTTGCGGCGAACCCAGTTTTCCACGCTAGGTCGAAGCACATAGAGCTGGATGTCCACTTTGTCAGAGATAAAGTACTCTCACGTGATCTGGAAGTGAAGTATGTTCCTTCAGCTGATCAGGTTGCCGACACTTTCACGAAGGCCCTGTCTCACTCTCGCTTCTGTGCCTTTCGATCCAAACTCGGAATTGTCACAATACCCTTTCCTCGTTTGCGCGGGCGTGTTAAAGCAATAAAACGTAGTAAGCCCAATTCATGTAATCTGGTGTTATTAGAATAGATAGGCCCATCTATACAATAGCCCAATAGGGCTCTGTAAGTCTCACACTCACTGGACATTTGTATTTTAGGGTTTCTTAACCTACCTATAAATAATACAAGAGACTGTGGCTACAATCACGCCACTTATACAGATAATTCAATAGTCTATAATTTATCTTATATATATATATATGTGTGTGTGTGTGTGTGTATGAATGTATGTATAATTCATTTGTGACTAATTAGACTAACTAATTAATAACATGTTGAAATTATGAATTAATAAGGTATATATATAAGTTTGTCTTTTTATCAAAGTATAGTTTAAGCCAATTTGATAGGACTTGTCTTAATATTATGTATCTTTAATTCATTTGACGTGGTACTTAATCATTCCTTCTAATATAACCTCCACCGCCACAGGGTTGCGAAGCATCCTTACTCATAAACTCCGCTGACGCGAAGAAAGACGCTAGTCAAAACTTGAGCGTGCAAGGATTTGATCTAATCGACGAGGTTAAGGAAACGCTTGAAGCAGCGTGCCCTTCAACGGTGTCTTGTGCTGATATCATAACACTAGCCACTAGAGACGCTATGGCTCTTGCCGGAGGACCTAAATATGAGGTTCCCATTGGACGACGCGACAGACTCGTCTCTAGGAGCAGAGACGCCGACTTGCTGGGACCATTGATCTTTGTGAAAAATGCCTTGGATTTCTTTGTCGACAAGGGAATCGAAAACTGAGACATGGTGAGCCTTATAGGTAGTCACACAGTGGGAAAGGCATTTGGTACATTTTTGGACGCCAAGACGCCAGTGTAGTGGATATATAATCACTACTACTTCCTCCAATTCTTAATATAGGACAAAGTTTGTATAGTAAAATTGTACTACAAACTTATAAACTTTATCTTATATTTAAGATTGAGAGAATACAAGGAGATTCTTACCTATATGAGAATGGAACTAATCTAGATGAGAATGCAAATTTGGGGGTTTTTGTTATGAGAGAATATTAAAATCCTAAGAAAATAAATTAACAAAGATTTAATTCAATTATGATGATAAAGGGGACAACTTAGGAATTGCATGGATTTAACTTAGCCCAAATTAATTAGTTAGACCAAAGGGGGGTTGATGGAAGATTGGAAGTAATGAATTTAATTGCCTAATTAAACATGGGAAACCCTCAAGTTTAATAACACATATTACACCAGAAAACTCATAGTGAAATAAGCGGTGGCTAATTAAACTCATTAAAAACCAATACAATTAATTTCTAATTAATTTTAGAATCTTATTTACAATCATCCAATTAAACAACTAGATTATTTATCGACTCAATTAAACAATTAAATCGGTAAACCCAATTGACAATTAAATTAATAACGAAAACTCAATTATTAATTCAATTGACAATCTAAAGGTTGCAAACAAGAATCCAACAATAAGCATAAAAACTTGAATTATCAATCTAATCCAAAAGAAATAAGTTTACAATCTAAAACTAGATTGTTCTCAATTAATACAACCAGAAATCCTTTAAAACTAAATAATCTCAAGTTTGAATTAAAAAGATAAAAGGAACAACACTCCCTTGTGGTCTTCAAGTGTAAGACCCTAGGCTTTAGCTTCCCCCATGCTCCTCCCAAGTTACCTCCTAAAGATCTCAAGCTACCATGGAAATCATCCCTCCTTCAAGTGTTAAGCAACTCCTCGCAGCCATTAAAATTGATGAACAAGAGTCAATTGATGTCCAGGAAAGAGTGACGTGGGTCCTGTGAGTGGATGATGCCAAAAACAATTCTCCTGTGCGTGGCAAATTGAATAAATAGATGAAGGAAGCAATTGGCTTCAAAGACACAGTGGTTGTGGGGTCCGTGGATGAATGAATCAATTAATAAACAATCAAAAACTCCTCTGCGTGTTGCGTGTTACATTTGCGTCTATTTCCTCTCGCGTGAATGTTCTTCGTCTCCAGAGTATGCGTGAAAAACCAATCAATCCCGCGGCTAGGTTAAATAAATGGGGGAGGAGAGATAGATTTTTGGATACTATCTTGAGTCCAATAAAATTTAGAAAGCCCAATAAAATTTCACCATTGGATCTTCTTTTTAGCTATCCTGAAAAAATTACGCACCATAGGATCTTCTAATATGATAAAATCAAGATATTATATATTAAGAGATATTCTTTAATAACAAGATATCAATCAATAAATAATTTAAGCCCAATATCTCATAATTAATTCAGATTTTGATAAATAGATATTTTATAATTAAATAAGTGTAGATTCGAGATATATTGGATTGAATTTATTAATATTATACTTATTTAATTATCTTTTATATATTTATCTATCTTTTAATTAAATATAGGATAAAAGAATATTATAACGAGAAAATCTATTGATATCCTATTTTATTTTGTAGGAGATATGATGTGATCTAAAGAGAGGAGAGAATATAAACAGAAAAATAAGAAGCATGATCCTGGACAACAAATTTAATTGAAGGGGATATAATTTAATATATTATATTAAATTGACCAAGGATTATAAACTAAAAGATGTGGACCCTGTGCGAAAAGTGTCAGCGTCATCCATGGAAGGAATAATAGATATGATATATCATATCAAAGGAAAAAAGATTTCAATACGCGTGGGGCCCACAGGAAAACCATCCCCAACTTATATCTATCAAAGGAGGAGCAAGACGCACCAGGAAGGAGATCTAAGAACGAAAAAAAAACGCAGACAATTGGGATTCATCGGAAACCACATTCAGACGAAGCAGACGGCACGCATAAGAAGCAAATTAGGAGGAGGACGACGTAGACAGGAAGAACGACGCGCGCAGAGATCTGGGAATAGCGACAACTCCTAGAAATTTACTGTGTTCTTCCTATTTTCTTTTCTTCTTTAAACCTGAATTGCTATCTTTATTTTATGGATTTTATTAGAGTCATGTGTGGCTAGTTTTCTTTTTCAACCTAGAGAACCTATGAACTTGTTTGGGTTCTAGGTATTATTTCCCACTATTAGTTTTGATTAATTTCAATCAGTTTATTTATTCCTGCTTTTCTTGCTATTGTTTATTAATTGGCCACTAGTAAGCATGTTTAGGGGATTTAGGGTTAAACTTGGAAGAGGAAATCCTAAATAGACCTTGGGATTAAATAATGTGGAATTAGATTTAAATTTAATAAGGAATTAGGTTTTAATCTAATTTGCGTCTAGGATAGGAATATACCTAGAAGCTTCGCATAATCAAATTAGGGTGAGTTCGATCCAAAACGCATTTTAGTTAATTGTGTGAGGCATTACATAGTTAATTAAGATAGGTTTATAAATGGACCGGAAGGCATTTATAGACATTAATACTCTAGGTTAGCTGAGTTAGTTAAATCAAAATCAATTTAGTGGGGATTAATTCTAAGAAACCAACAAGGGATTAGCGACTCTAGGTTGTACTTCTCGAATTGGAATTCGCCTTTTGCTACTATTAGTTTTCTTATTAATTTTCCTTTTATTGAAAACAATTTTGTCTCGCTCAACTTAAACGAAATAAGGAATTTAATATCTAATCACTAGTTTGATTGAGTCCTCGTGGGAACGATATTTTTCATACTTATCACTTTATTACTTGATACGGCCCGTATACTTGCGGAGTCTATAGGCTTTAAATTTTGCCCTATCATATCTATTGGTCAAAACCTTGCTGCTTCTAACTTAACCAGGAGTATTGTCACTGCTCTTGCATCTAACACTACCGACTTTCAGACCAGCTTCGCTACTATGATCAAGATGGGTCGAATTCAAGTTCTCATTAGTAAAGTGGTAATGCTGGAGAGATTCGTAATAAATGCGGAGCTTTCAACAATTAATTAAGCAAAATTGCAGCAATTAATGCTGCAATTTATTTTATTGTGAAATGTGAAATTGTATGCCTTTGTTTCTATTTATATTTCGAACTTCATTGACGTGATGTAGTCAAATAATAGAGTTACTAGCCAACATTGGAGGTAAAATGCAGCAACTCTGCATTTTGCTTTTACACCACTACTAGTAGTATTGTAATAACAATTTAGGTTAAGTAGTAAATTTATTTTGAAAGTTTTCGTTGCGGGGTAATGTTCCCTTGGAAGGTTTTGTTGTCTCAATATTGCCTAAGAAGTTTCAGAACGAAGCAATGTTGCCCATTTCCGTCAAAAAGCTAACGGTCAACGTCAATTTTTTGAGACGCGGCTTTTGTCCTATACCGGTATCGTTCTTTGCTGCGCTCTGATGCACTAAAAACGTCACTTTTTGGTGCAAAATACATTGTTCCTTCTTCTTTCTTTCTTTCTTTTTTTTTTTAAAATTTAAAAATAGCATTCACCATCTTGTAGTATTTTTTAAGTACGGTTAGTACCCTAAAATATTTTTCAGTACCATTCAATATCATGTAGTATCTTATTAGTACCATTCACTACCCTGAAATATCTTAAAATAGGGTACTAACTGATACTAAGAAGATGCTATAGGATACTAAATGGTACTAAAAAAATTTTAGGGTACTGACTGGTACTTAAAAATGCTATAAGACTTAAAAAAATAGTTCATAGTACTGACTGGTACTAAGAATATACTATAGGATACTGAATGATATTGAAAATAATATTTTAAGGTACTGACTAGTACTTAAAAAATACTACAGGATGGTGAATGCTATTTTTTTTTTCAAGATCGTAAAATAATTTTTAAAGATCATGAAGTATTTTTAAGTACTAATCAGTACCTTGAGAGGTAAAGCATATAGTAGCAAAGACCATCAACACAACCCTTCCTCCAAAAAAGCGAATCTGAGAAACAACAGAAAATACGACCACTAAAATCCAAAAACACAAAAAACTTAGAAAAATACAGACATCTCCTCTGCCGACGGAGACTTCCAGGGAGGGAGACACCGTTACAATAGCTCACACGGTGAGAAAGAAGACTCCCACCACCTCAAGAAAGATCTAGACAGGGAGAAGAAAAGCTTGCCCCATGTAACACCCCTATGGCTGAAACCAACATACTTGTAGTTATCAATATTCCAATTGGAAGAAAATATCTAGGGAAAATTTAAAGAAAGCCCAAAGGGAAAATACCTGTTGACCAGCGGGACCCAAGGGGACCGATAGATGGAGACCGGACCGGATAAAATGGAAAGACCAAGGGATCTAAATTGTGGGGCCCAGGAGGCGCCACTTAGGCATAGGAAAATTTTAGAAGACTTGGGGAAAAATTCAAGGGTAATTGTTGAGCCCGGGCCAAAATTGGTAACTTTCATAAATTCCAAGCCAAAGTAGGTAATTTTCCCTAAATGTAAAAGAAATATCTAGACATCTGTGGGTGAAGAGGTACCACATGGCAGCCATCTAGGAGCCTCTGGAATTCTCTAGAATTGCTTGGAGAAGAAGAAAAGGGAAATCAGTGCAAAGGTCAAACCGCAAGTCTCACGTTCATAGGAAAAAGGGCAAAATGGGAATAAATATGTAAAAATTAATTGGACCAGGTTTTTGGGCCCAAAATGGCATGCCATATGTCCTTTTGGACAGGTCCAAGCACATGGGGAAAATTCAAAAAAATAATTAGAAAGTTTTGGGCCACAAACGCAATTTACAAAAATTCCGGGCCAAAACTCGTAATTTGCCCCAATGGCAGATAAGGATCTGCACGTTTTTGGAGGGGGAAGTGACACATGGCAGCACCCTAGGAGACCCTGGAGAATTCTATAAAACTTGGGAAATATGTCAAAAATTCAGATCTCATCATTACACAACAGTCAAAAATTACGCTGTTAATTCTAATTCTACCGGATCAAACTTACTTTTATAAAAAGGTGTTTAGCTTTTCATTTTCACCCCAAAGGGAGAGAAAATTCCAAAGGGCAGGAGAGAGCTCAAAAACCTCCATAGTCCAAGCTCAAGGATCAAGATCTCAAGTTCATTCATCGGCTTGCCGAATCTAGGTAACCCCAAAACCCTTGCTTTCTTGAATTCTAGTTATGGTAATTTCGTGCATGAGGTAGGAACTTGGTTTTAGGGTTGGATTTCTGAAATTTTAAGGTCTCTAATAGCTCTGGAACGTGATTTTGTAAAGGGTATGACTATGGCTTAAGTTACCGAAGTCCAAAACACCGAAAAACCCCTTAAACTAAGCTTATTTTCAGTTCTGGAATTTCTGGCAGTGTGTCTTCAACCTGGTTTTAAAAATAGTAAATGAATTCAGCTGTGGCTGAAATTTTACAGGAATAAATTAAACATTCTAAGGTTCACTGTGATGTATAATTTTGTATGATTTGGACTTCCCTACTAGGAGATAAAAATTTCTCAAGTTGGTACAGATGCAACAGGTTGAATTTGGACTAGGAGGTGTAAAAGTGGTTATAAGTCAAAATACCTGTACTTTCAGGGTCTTAATATATTTTTCTTGAAAAATATACATCTTAAAGGTTTAAAGGGCACTGGTTTCATATAAAAATTATTTTTTTGGAAGTTTCTAAAAATCGTGGAAGTAGGGACAGAAACACTGGATTTCTGGAAAACTTGGGTTTGGCTCGGTTTTTCTGAAAAAGAAAAAGGATATGAACCCAGAAGGATTTTATAATTATTTTTCCCATAAAATAGACATTCCAAAGGTTCCATGGTCACTGATTTCATGTCAATAAATTTTTTCTAGAATTTATTAAAAATCGGCAAAGTTGGAACAGCGATTCTGGAAAATTCTGTTGTAAGCAAAATTCATGGAAATTAGAAGTTATGTTAACACACATAATTGATAGTATGATATTTCGTTGTAACTTGGGTGTTAGTTCGTGTGGACCATAGTTTCAATATCAAGAGAAGTATTTGCCAATTTCAAGGCGTGCTAGGTAGTAACTATGTGAAAAAAAAGCTTCAGTCATACCTAATAAACAATATTTTTTTATCGAGAATTGACTTACATACTTTATGTTGCTTTTGCATGTTATGTTTGATCATGATGTAGGAGATCGGGCTGTAGTACCTATTAGACTGCGTGTCCTTAGGGTTCTACTACAATACCGAGGGCATGTATGATCGGGCTGTAGTGCCTATTGGACTGCGTGTCCTTAGTTTTCTACTGTAGTACCGAGGTATGTGAGGTAAGTAGGGCCTATATGACTGTGTGTTTATAGGTTGCTACTGAAACCTCTTGGGTTAGGTAGTTAGGGTCTGCAGCTTTGACTACTGAGGCCCTTGCGCGCTAATAGTACTAAGGGGCTTGTCTTGACCAGGTGGTCTTGTAGATTGTGCCAGAGGCAGAACGTACATGCCAGATTATTGTGCCTGACGCAAAATTTATTGTTAATTTCCTTATTGTGATTTGCATTGCATGCACTGCATACATATTGTATTTGAGTCTAACAGTTACTCTGGGGTTCAACTTTGAACTCCAGACTGTTGTGAAGGTACAGGGTGAGAAAGTAGCAGGTGGAGATAGAAGAAGGTAGGGCAAGATGCGTTGGGTTGAAGAAATAGGGGATGCCCTATCGCTTTTTGTATTATCATATTTTGGATGACTGTACTAATTAATACTGTATCCGGATGACTGTAACTAACCCTTCGGGGAATTAACTATCTGTATGAACTTTATACGTTTATCAGTACAGTAGACTTGTCCAAACCTGGTCCCGTGCTTTGCTGTGTTTACTTTGATAAATGTTTAAATAGACCAAGTAAGCAAGGAAAGGTAATTAAATTAAAGGAATCCCTCTAACCCGCCACCCGAAAGGGCGAGGCCGGTAGGGGTGTAACACCTCAGAGGCGAGAGAGAACCACAATCTCATACAAAGATTAGAGGGCCACCACGAGTAGAGTGACGGTGAAGAGGGAGAACATAGGTAGGCCGACGTCGATGAAGATGGAGGCTCACTACTAAATGTCGCTATGCCGACCTGAAAATCACGCCTCCAACATTCTCTGGCGCTACCTTCTTTTGGTTCTTCGAGCTCCGATCTACTACTCTATTATATCGCGACTGTGGCTCAAGATGGTGCTCACCAGTGGCAAGGACGTTGTTGGCGAGAGAGAACCCCTAATGTTGGAAGTCGAGCGAGAGAGTCATGAGAGAGAGTCTGCAAGTTAGAAAAAATGTTACTTGTGAACATTTCCAATTTAAAGATAATATATAGATACCTTTCCTGGAGTGATTCATCCTTCCTAATCGCAGCATATAGCTCCATTGTATGACGCTCTCCAAGTGTGCTTGTTCCCCCGTGTTTTCTTATCATTACAATTCTTTGTGAAAAAACTCTAATGACAAGAAAAAAGAAGGTGCTAAAGATCTGTGTAATGAATTAGAGTACTATAGAATATGTTTACAACCAACTCACACGTACAAATGGAATTTACGCGATAACAAAAAAAAAAGGGGGAGTTGCTTTGATTTTGATAGAACACTTTAAGCACATGGCATTGAGGTTGGATGACTGTTATTGATAGGTGCACCGTTACCATCATTCATAGATTGTTTACAAATAAATCTGTTGTGTTAAATTTATGTTTATATGTCATACATTCTAATCTTTTACTAAATTCTTCGTTCATAAGTATGATAAATTTTGTGCACTAAACATTTATTTAAAGAAAATCATGAATATATAAACTTGGTGTGGTTCTTTTAAAATAAAGTTTTGTGTGATTTATAATCTGATCATAACCTACAATGTCCAGATTCGAATTTTATTGCTGATGACATAAGAATTTCGTTGGTGAGTAATTATTATGAGTATTTTTATAACTAATCTTTTAAGTCCGAAGATATGCCATGACTGTAGTAAGCCCATTGAAACGCTCATAGGTTTGGCGCAGACGCAAACAAATGGGTCAATGCATGATGAATCTCTCTCTCTCTCTCTCTCATACACACACACAAAGTCTAACTGCAAAAAAACAAATCCAGCTGTTGAAATTGCTACGATAATCTCTGGTCTCTGTCTGGAGGCGGAGAGTTCAAGCTCTCGGGGAAGTCCTCCCTGCTACATTGTCCAGTCCAACTAAAGCATTCACCAAATGGCGCTGCATTGGTAAAACCCATCATTTAATTAACCAAATGGCGCTGCATTGGTAAAACCCATCATTTAATTTATTCGTAGGTTTATTTTTATCGTCGTCCCACCAAAAATAATGATCAATTATGATTCCAATTATAATTTTTCGATGTGATCCAGGTTGACGATTTGACAGGGTATTCTTTTTCAAATAGCCATTAAAATAAGTTTGACATGTTGACAACGGGGAGAAAACAAATAGAGAGAGTCAGAGTTGTTCAGATTCATATCATAACTTGCAACTCTTATTCATGAAAATCCACTATCAAAAGTTGAATTCATAATTGTTTCCATGCTCTTCCCATTTGTTTGCTTTTGATAGGGCAAAACTTTGTAGCCTAAAAACTCCACAAGTGCACGGGCCGTATCAAATAATAAAGTGATAAGAAAAGTATCGTTCCCACAGGACTTAGTATCACAACTTCAGTTAAGCATTAATTTTACAATTTCGTTTAAGTTGAGCAAAACAAATTGAAGGAAAAGAAAATCAAAACTAAAATAAAAATAGAAAACCTACCACAATAATCAAATGAGCAACCTAGAGTACTAATCCCTTGTTAGCTTCATAAAGCTTATTTTCACTAATTTAATTAGCTTCAATATCAATTTTGTTAATCTCGAGTAAAAATAGCTATAAGTGCCTATCGGTCCACTTATAACCCTCTCTTGAGTATAACTTGTTATGTCTAACATAGTTACTCAAGAGGCAAGAAAACTCGGATACACTCTTCAACAACTATATGGGGTCATTAGGTATATGTCTATCCTAATCACAAATTAAATCGTAATCTAATCCCATATTACTTAATCCCAGAGCCTAATTAAAATCCCATTCGTCAAGGTAAATCCTAATGCTCAAAATCATATTCAATGATGGCCAATCACTAAATAGATAAAACTAACCAAGATTAAGTAACCAACATTAATATCAAATTTAACTAAATAATGAAAACAAAATTCAATTCACCCACAAGTTCATAGGTTCTCCAGGTTGCAAAACCAACTAGCCACACATGGCTTTATTCAAATCCATAACAAAAAGATGAAACTCAGGTTCAAAGAATAAAGAGAGAGAGAGGAAAGAAAATTTCTCCGTCGCCTCCACAGTCCTTTCGTCTTTCCTTGGAGATGATGAAGAGAACTGAAACGCTCAGCTCCTCTACTTCTTCGTTCCTTCTCGTTTTGCGTCTCCCCGATCCTCTCTACTTCTTCGTTCCTTCTCGTTCTGCGTCTCCCCTGAAAAGACCCTTCGTCACAAATAACAATTACCCATAATGTTTTCTTAAAATTTGATTAGCAGGTAATTAAAGAAAACCCTTTTTAACAAGTGATAATAGAGAAAACTTTTTCTACTGATAATAGACATATCGGGTTCAGGGCACAACGCTCGCCTACAAACCAAGAGTCCAGGGCACAAAATTCTGCCCACAAACTCACTACAGGAATTCATAACTCAGGGCACAATTATCGAACATGAGATTTTATAGCCCACGAGTCTTACAACATTAACCCTCAATAAAGGGTCTACACAAAACAATTGTCACAAAAGATATAATTGTGGATCCATGATGATATGATAGTGTAAAAAAATCAGGCCTTCGGAAAATCAACAGTCATCCAAAATAGTTAATGTAGTATTTTAAAAATATGGCGCCCTATGATGGCAATATATAAATCAATACAACCCTAGTACCAAAAAGAGGCCTACAAGTTCCACGACGTCTATGCCTCTGGCTGCTTCCCTTATCCTCTACTAGAGTTTAGAGGTCTCATCTGAAAAATTTAATAATGACGGGGTGAGACATAAAGTCCCGTAACAAAATTAATTTATCAAGTATGCAAGAAAGGATTGCAAGTCGAGAAGCGGTTTGTTAATAATATAATAATAATAATAATAATTTCAATAATTAAATAACCACAAATAAAACAATTATCACATAATAACCATAACAATTAACCATCCCCACTCATCCATCCCGCTCCTCCTTATCTCCTCATGGACGCGGATCATCCATTCCCATCAAAAATATTAGTAACCATTTAAAACCATCCCCACTCATCCATCCCGCTCCTCCAAGGTTAGCTATCACTTTAAGGATAGTCCCCTCAAGTGCCACCACAAAAATACCGTAATAACGGGGAGGTGTCCGCCCAAAACACTCAACTCAAATCCAGGCCAGGAATATGAGAGAGCCGATGGGCACAATTTCACCCTAAATCTCTTCCACACAACCCAACATATCCCAACAGAAGAAATAATAAAATACTAAAATTTTCCAACAACATTTTATTAAATTATTATTCCATACACAACATCTCACAACAAAAATTATAACCATCACAACAATAATAATCCCAACAATAATAAACACTTAAATACATAGATTGGAAAATACACTGCTTCACTGAATTAATTTAATATTCAAACATACACATAATTTTTCAAAACACATACAAGTAGTATATATGAAAATAAGACTTAGAAAAATACCTCACAGCCCAAAACAAGCATATAAAGTAAATTAACCCCGGTTACCTCAATTCCAAGCTTAATCTTAGCTTGAGGAGCACAACCCGTGCAATCACCGATCACAAGAAGACTCTACATTATCACAATTATAACTTATAATTTCATAAAATTAAAACATACAAATTTTTAATTAATAATAATATATAAATATATAAATGTGTGCAGTGATTACATATATATATATATATATATATATAGCGGCTTATAATATATGACAGGAAGCTAAGTTTTTTTTTAAACTATAAAAAAAATACAGTAAAAACACACCAAATCAACCTCTTTTCTATCCAATATTTTATCATATCAAGGCTTTGGTTCCAGGTACAGTGGCTTCACGTGTTAGGAGTATATATATATAGAGAGAACATTAAGCTTTTCCTTGGCTCCAGGTATTTGTTCCCTAATAATCATTCTTGCCAATAAAGTTATGCGTGCGTTTTCTTCTTCTTCTTCTTTTTTTTTTTTTTTTTTTTTTTTTGGGATGGCAACGTTATATGCATTTATATGTATTATAGGAAAACAAGCTTCCTCTTTTTTTTTTTTAATCTGTGTAAAATTTATTTTAGTGAAATTGAAATAGTAACACTATAAGGGGAAAAATCCAAATAATGACTAACCAAACCATGAAACCCAACTTCCAAGTGTTGACGGAAAAAAAAAAAACAAACAAACTTTCAAGTCACAACAAGTCTCTACAATTATTACTAGTAGTTTGTGTCTACTTTTCTAGATTCAATTAGGTTGTCTCTCCACCTCCTTGTTCATCTAGATCACGCACCCATAAATTTGATTAAACAGTGGCCAATCATAAAATCAACATAAATTATTAAATAAATGAAATTATAATACAAAGGAGTAGGGAAAACATACTCGTTTATTAAAAAATATCTTTAGTGCTGTGTGGCTTTGGGAACAATGAAAATGTTTCATTTGTCATCTAACAAAGTGTGTGTGATATATATACAAGTTAGTCTTCTCTTTGTACAGCTATATATATATATATATATATATTTCTTTCTTCAATGTTCACGGCACACACATAGAGTAAGCTTTAATTTTATACTTTAAATATATATATATATATATTTTTCTAGGTGCAACAAAAAGGCATGACAGTGAGCTTATGACAGCAAACCGAAAGCTAGACTATAACAGTGAGCTTTCCTCCTTTCTTGTGTATGTGTGTGCAGCATTTTACCATAGAACCAAGAAGGAAGGAAGTTTAAACATTACCTCTGTTTTTCTGGTCTCAAAACAGGGCAATATGATTTCGGTTGGAGTCTCCCTCTTGCTTCCTTCGTTCTTTCACTCTTATGTTCCCAGACTTAGTTATGGTTTATTTTAAGCTAACATGAATGGGAGAAAGCTAAGGGAGTTGTGATTATATATTAGCTCAAGGGTCCAGTCCGAGATGCAAAACGCTGGTCCGAGAAAGAAGATGATCAGACTGAAAGAGAATGACCATCGTGTAAGCAGTGTGGTGAGGCTCGAGAAGTATGGTGCGTCTGAGTTTACGTGTACAGTGGAAGTTGAAAGTAATATATTCTGACGTTGGAGTAATATATTCTGACGTGTTGATAGCGACTTCGGCAAGTGCACCGGTCGTTATAAGTAATAAAGTAGTGAGAAAAAAATCGTTCCACGAGGAATAGTACTCAAATCACTAATTTGCTATTTTCGCTTTAGTTGGATGAATGAGTAATATGGGGTGAGTTGTAACCAAACAGAATTTAAAGAATTAAATAAAGAACCGAATCCAAAATCAAGAATTCCAAGAACAATTTGAAAGAAAAGATGAGTAATCCAAAATTAAGACCTTCAAGAACAACCGAGAGAAAAGTTGAGTAATTAAGAAATACGCAACATAGGGATGAGAATCCCCCTATGTTCCTCTAATAATTTAAATTGAATCCCTAATTGATTATTATTTTCATGATTGACGATCAATTCTCTAAAGTTAGACTAAGTTCCAATGTCTTGATCTTCCTGTCATTTATCTTTGAAAACAACCTAATGTCTTAGTATTGTTTGGAAAGATCATATTTTTACCAGAATTCTGAGATCCCATAAACTCGTAAGCCTATGTCTAGGTCATACAACTCTACGATGAATTAACGGTTCTAGTTAAATGCACCAACATCTCTATTGTCATACACCAACCTAAAAACAATCTAAAAGGTGATCAATCTTCAAGAAAGCTTTAAGCAAAGATAATTCATTCAATCAAGAAAATAAAGATCAATAAAGAATCCAACCAAATATTTTAAATTCGCATAGGGTTCATCCTCGCCCTAATTACAAAAGAAAACTAGCCAAAGCGTACTATACTAAAATCCATGAAAAGATGAAAATCGATTGATAAGGCAGGAAAAGAAAAAAGAATAAAGACTCTTAAAGAATCCCTCAATCTCAATCTTTCTTTGTGTGTTGATTGTGGTGTTCTGAATCTTGCAATATCTTTATAAATCTCTATCTAATTCAATTTAATATAATATAATATAATATTATATTAAATTCTTTCAATTCAATTCTTTGCCAAGATTTGCATTCACGTCCGCGTCATCAATTCACAATTGATTTTGTCTCTTCTTTTTCCTTGTGTGGGACCACCATTGAATTTCCTCAATACCTCATATCCAAAATTGCCAGCTCAATTCCGGTGCTTGTTCTCTTGTAAGCGAGTATATATCTTTGATTTCTTTTTATCTCTTTCTCCCTCTAATATCTCTTCTAAAATAAAAATAGGATATCAATAGATTTTCTGTTATAATATCATTTTATCCTATATTTAATTAAAAAAATAGATAAGTACATAAAGATAATTAAATAAGTACAAAATATTAATAAATTCAATTCAATATATCCCAAAATCTATACTTATTTAATTATAAACTATACACTTATCACGTGTCTGACTGGAAAACAATATGAGAAGGAGGAATGAACATTAAGAATTATGGGTGCTAAGTACATGGGTCCATTAGCTTGTGAATTGAAGAGGTATTGGGCTGAATCTCGTTGAAGCCACAAAGAAAATATGGACCGAATGGATATTAGAGAGTTAGGAAAATGTGTTGTGATTTACCCAAATGAATTTTGAATAATGAATGAGAGAGAAAAAAAAAAAACGCTAGATGAAATGAAATGTTATGTGAGGTTGTGATTTGCATGGGGGTATATTTGTATGTATTGTGGGACCACAAAAGAAATTATCTCATCTGATCATCTCCAAGACTTTTTTTTTTCCTCAATTAATTCTTCCAGGCTATAAAATATAAATCCTATAATTTTTATTTTATTTTATTTGCCTAAATTATTCCTTTTTTTTTCAAAATAAATTAATTAAGGGGGAAATAAACCTAAATTTCCAATAATTACTTTCATAATTATACTTGAATCCTTAGATTAAAATTAGGATGTTACACTCCCGATCCTCTTCCTTGTCTCTGCCTCCCTATTTATAATTTAGGTCTTGGTTCATTGATTCTCCTTTTCTTATTAAAAAGATATCTTGTATCTTGTAATCAATTCCACCAGATCACGCTATTGATTTTGTTTCTATTTTTCTTGCGTGAGATCACCAAGTTTAGGATTGATATCCTCTTAATTGCCTTTTCTACTTCATTCCAAATCGGCTAATATTTCCTGACAATAAAAATAGGATATGAGTAGATTTTATGTTGATTTATTTTTTGATCCTAAGTTTGATTCAATGATGGAAAAGTCAATAAAAGATAATTAAATAGGTATATAATATCAATAATTTCAATTAATTCTCATAAAATATACACCTATTTAATCATAAAATATACACTTACCACTTAATAATACAAATAATAAATCTGCCCAACATGCACGCATAAAAAGGGGAAAAACTGAAATCTAAAATGTTCCACATAGAATAGATATAATTTTCGAAAGCTTCTTACAAATATGAAATATAATTACATAAAAATGATCTAAATGACTCGATATTAATTTTAATAAATAATATAAATAGGATCATTTCTATTTTTTTGATATTATATAATAATAGAATTGACACATATTAGCTGGATTATGCATAAATAATATGGCAGTAATCAACCAGTCATATATTACTCCCCATACTTAATATAAAACATATTTTGAGGTTGATATTGGTCATAAATATAAAACTATTTTTTTATATTTATTAATATTTCCCTAATTTATTTTTATTGTTGACAATAATCAAGAAGGAGAGGGAATTAAAGAATTAAGGAAAATGAGTAGGGTGTTTTAAAATATAAATGTCACATTAATTGACTTAACCAACTTAATATAATCAAATTACATAAATTTATCTTATAAGAGGGAGTATTATTTTAATTAACAGGATGATTTGACAACTTTTTTTGCCGGGATGAAGCCTGGCAATTGGCAACTTGGGCATTAACGTCAATTTCTTTCCCCTCTGGCTCTGTATATAACATGCTCAAAGATCACAGGCTCTCTCAAGCAACAACGCAAATTCACTTGGTAGCTAATCGTGTACAAGCAATTCGCAATCGATCAGCAAAGTGTACAATGAAGGTATCAGTTGCTTTGTTCGTGTTGATGGTGGTGCTTCCCATGGCATTTGGTCGGCTCCAGGTCGGCTTCTACGACTCCTCCTGCCCAAATGCAGAGTCCATCGTCAAGCAAGTGGTTCAGAAGCGATTCAACACCGACAACACTGTCACTGCAGCCTTGCTTCGCATGCACTTTCACGACTGTTTCGTCCATGTGAGCTTAGCACCACTTTTATAATTTCAGTTATATATCATTCCTTGTGATTAATTAGACTGACTCACTAATAACATTCACCCTCACAGGGTTGCGATGCATCCTTACTCATTAACTCCACAGACGCGGAGAAAGACGCTGGTCAAAACTTTAGCGTTCGGGGATTTGATTTGATCGACGCGGTTAAGGAAAGCCTCGAAGATGCGTGCCCTTCAACGGTGTCGTGTGCTGATATCATAACACTAGCCACCAGAGACGCCGTGGCTCTCGCAGGAGGCCCTAAATACGAGGTTCCCACCGGACGACGCGACGGGCTCGTCTCTAGGAGCAGTGACGTCGACTTGCCGGGACCAGGGATCTCTGTGCAAAATGCCTTGGATTTCTTTGCCGACAAGGGAATCAAACGACAAGATATGGTGAGCCTTATGGGTGCGCACACTGTGGGAAAGGCATTTGGTCAATTTTTGGATGCCAAGACGCCATTCGTAGTGGATAATCAGTATTATAAGGAGATTCTTCGAGGAAACGGCGTTCTGTCTATTGATCACAACCTTGCTGTTTCTAGCTTAACCAGGAGTATTGTCACTGCTCGTGCATCTAACACTACCAACTTTCAGACCAACTTCGCTAATGCTATGATCAAGATGGGTCAAATTCAAGTTCTAACGGGTAATGCTGGAGAGATTCGTAAGAAATGCAGAGCTTTCAACAATTAATTAAGCTCAATTATTCTGCAATTAATATAATGCTGCAATTTTTTTAATATTTTATTTTATTTTGAAATTTCTGGAAACAATCTCTTCAAGTGTGGGGTAAGGCTGTGCACCTCTACCCTCCTCAAATCTCACCTAATGGGGAGTCTTGTGCACTAAGTGCTTTTTACTTTATTGTTAAATAATAAATTGTTGATAGGACAAAACTTTATAGCCTATAACTCAGTAAGTATACGAGCCGTATCAAGTAATAAAGTAATAAGAAAAGTATCGTTGTAACACCCCACTGTTCTGAGCCCAGAACAGAGTGACATCTTCACCTACTATGTAAAGATGTAATATTTAATGAAAACTGAAACCACTGGCTAGTTTTGGTTCTTGCAAAGAAAGCCCTTCTTTAAAAAGAAATTTCAAAATAATTAATAAATTCGGTTGGGCTTTTTTGAACCATTTAAAACTTTTGAAAACATTTTTATCGTGGTTCAAACTTGTCATTAAAAATTGCATCATACTTAAAACCTTATCAAGATTCATCAGAGTTTCTCCTTATTTCTTCAACTAATCTAGTGCTCTACTAAATCGTTTACCATAATTTGGGCTTGTCACATACATGCCCGTCCCTGCAGCAACCGTTAGCAACGTATATATATGTATATAAGGCTTAACTACTTCGACGTAGTATGTATCTAATTAATATATACATCCCTAGTAGCCACATACGGCCACATACGGCTATCACAAAATAACATCTAAGTCATGAGGAAACACTAAAATCCAAAGACAAAAATGAAACTAAATGTTTCATCTGCTTCCTCTTCACCACCTTCTTCTCAAAATCAGGCAATTACTATGCCCTTGCCTCTTCCTCCTTGCTTACTAGCCTGCCCATGTCTGGGATTCAAGGAAGGCTCTGAGATTCAAATGAATGAATCCCAGAGTAACAGGTTAATCTCAAATTCTAGTATATGTAATACATGTAAATTCACCAAACAAAGTAGTCCACACAGCATATAAAGCATTCAAATTCAAGTTCAAGTTCAAGTTCAAATTCAAACAACAAGTATTACATACCAAGTATTAATGCAGCTTGTAATACAAGTGTTGATTCAAATACTTTCAAATACCTTGGCGCAAGGAAAATTCGTTTTGGCAATTCAATACCAAAAATAATGAATGCACTAGGCCCTGCCTAGCCACGGGAAGTTGGCCCCACGGTCGGCCCTTCCGCTCAATCGAGCCACGAGTGGTGCTGGCTGTATAGGCGGGACATACAGATATGGCATACATAAACATATATAGCTATGCAATGAATGTGAGATTAAAGTTACTACCTGTTGGTCTTACCGACGAAACCCTTTCCATCAGATTCTTATCACTACGATTATCCTTCAGGCACGGGCGATTCTCAGGTCCTATAATTAACATTTATACAGTGATGGGTCATTAACCAATCCAAACACAATTATAAAGTCAACTCCTCTAGATCCATCCCAAAAACACTTGTCTTTTAATATCCTTATGACTAGGGATGTATACTTATTGGGACTTATTTAATTAGATACTATTCACTATATATAATTATCATCTCAGCCATTTAACCTTTTATTTTAACCAAAGAAACCTTTACTTTAAAGGTTTAACACAATTAACAACTTATGTGACTTTTTAAAGACTTATCAAAAATTCAGCAGCTTCTTTTTCTCGAGAATTTGAAAAATTTATAACTCAACCAACATTACTCCAAATGGAGTGATTCCAATTTCTACTTAAACCTTGATAAGTCTATTTTCATAAATTAAAGTCACTAAGTTGATTTATGGCTGAGAAAAATTCCCATAATTCAAAAACAGAAACCATGTCCAGAAATTCTTCAGATTTTCTGACAAATCTTTGAGAAACCATAACTCCTTCAATACTTATCGGATTTCGACGAATTACCTATCAAATTAAACCTCAATGTGTCTACTATTTAACTGGAAAATTTCACATTTCAATGATTTAGTTTAGTCAGTCCGAAACCCAACGCCATTTTGCTGTTCCTGAAGCATACCAGAAATTTCCAGTTTTTTTAGCTCAACTTCGAAAAATCATAACCGGAGTTGTAGACCTCCGTTTTAGGTGAACCAAAGTTTATTTTAAACCTCAAAGAGTATACTATCTCCTGTAAAAATTTCAGATCAAAAATCAACCTATGACTTTTGAAAACACCATGCACAATATGCCCTGTTTTTACGTCATGTTGCAGAGTTGAGAAAACAACACATGCAATTTTATTTTGTGACTTATAGCTCTTGAAAACCAGACCGAAGGCACATATATCAGACATGCACAGCCTTTAAGCATGTTTACTGAGCCAAAGGAACCCAAAAACCAATTTAAAATCGACATGCAAGACTGCCTTATGCTTCATACGGTGACAGCAAATTCCTCTCACTATCCCATGAATTTCAGACATCAGCAACTCTTATAATACCCAGAAAATGATGGAAACCAAGATGGGAAAATGATTTGGAGACTCACCTTTATAAGAAAACGACTTGCATGAGAGATTTTGTCATCTCTCCTTCCTCTCAGATCAACTCTCTCTCTCTCTTGGAGTCTCTCACGATCTCTATATGTCTCCCTTAGTCTGTCTCTTCGGCGTTGAATGGAGAGAATAAATAAAATGGATGATGAATATTAGGGGAAGAGGGAGCTATCCAAGTTAGGAGAAACAGTCGGATGAGAAAATGAGAGAGGTTGAAGGAAATGTGAATGAAGAATGTTGGTGTTGATGTCGTGTGGTTGCTGGTTCAGATTAAAAGAAAAAATGAAGTGTATGGGTGGAGAGGAAGCACGTGGCTGGCATGCACAATTGGAAGAGAGTAGTGGATTAAAAAAAAAAAAACAATGGGTTCTGCATATGGTCCCATCACACAAGCCCATTTGTTTACATTGCCTTGGATCAATGATCAAAAGAAGTCTGATGCTCTCTTCGGCCCAACACATAATGCCCTAAGCTTAATTCTTTTTTTCTTCTTCTTCTTCTTCTTCTTCTTTTTTTTTTTTTTTTTTTTGTTGCTAAAATGTCTCCCAAATTTTATTTATGGGCTTGAGTTAATGAATTTACCATTTTACCCATAACATCTGGTTATCAAATAAATTCCCACAATTCATCTCATCTTATTTTTAATTTCCTAAATCCAAAATTTAGGATGTTACAATTCGTTCTCACGATGACTTAGTATCATAAACTTCAGTTAAACATTGATTTTACACTTTCATTTAAGTTGAGTAAAACAAATTGAATTTAATTAAGTGAAAAGAAATTTAAACTAAAATTAAAATAAAAAAACTTCCATAATAATCAAACGAGCAACCCAGAGTCACTAATCCTTTATTAGCTTTATGAACCTTGTTTTCACTAATTTAATTAGCCTTAATATCAATTTTGTTAGTCTCGAGTATAAATAGTTATAAGTGTCTGCCGATCCACTTACAACCCTCTCTTGAGTGTACTTTGTTATGTCTAACATAATTACTTAAGAGGCAATAAAACTCGAACACATTCATCAACAATTATATGGGGCTATTAGGTATATGCATATCCGAATCGCAAAATAAATCGTAATCTAATTCGATATTACTTAATCTTAGAGCCAAATTAAAATAGTAAATACCCTTTCTGATCCCTGACAAAAAACACAGACCCCATTTTGATCCCTAACTAAAAATAACTCATCCCGTCATCCCTGAAAAATCAAAAAACATCCCACATTAGTCCTTCCGTCAGTTAGTTCCTAATGACGTCACTAACGTTGCTGATGTGTAACGTGAGTTGTTCCAGTCACATGCCATGGAGGAAGGCTAAGACGACGTCATCCCCACATGTCACCATCTTCACTCCTCAACAACCCACGCTTCCTCACTCTCTCTCTAGTTCCCATCTTCACCATCTTCGAGAACACTCTGGAGAAGAAGCACACCATTGACCTGCAGAAGAAGGAGCTTCACAAGCTCTTCCGTTTTCTTCATCTTCCTCACCTCGTCTTCCTCACTCTCTCTAGTTCCTCTCGCCTCCAAAGCCGCTTTGGATCCCTATCTCCTCCTCTCCTCGCCCACCTCATCTTCTACGTCTCCATTGCCCAGACCCTTCGCTGCATCAACGCCTTCAAGTACCAGCGTCGATGCCACAAGCTCACCCTCGGATTAGCCATCGAGAAGTTGAGGGAGATGAAGATGAAATTGCAGAGCGGGAATGAGTTCGACGGAGTAGATCTACTTTTAGGTACGCTTTTATGGTATCTTCTTCTATTGTTCTTCTCTGCTTTTAGATCTGCTTCTGTGACAAATCTCAAGATCCATATGTCTGAAACGAACTAAAATGAGTAAATACCCTTTTTGGTCTCTGACAAAAAACGCGATCCCTATTTTGGTCCCTTATAAAAAAAAATGTCATTTTTAGTCCATAACAATTAAAATTTGTATTCATTTCCAATCTGGAAACATTAGATCTAGCCATTAGATTAAGTTTGTGAAGAATTTGTGTGGAAGTGAGAGGGGAAGCATTATTATTTTCAGCACAAACCGGTACTTTTCTTTCTCTTTCTCAGTACCACACCTTTTCACTTTTTCATCTTTCCTTCTTCTCTTTGACTCGTATGATCAAATGAACAACATTTTTTCAGTTGAGCAAAAAGAACAACTTTCCATTAAGTTGGGTAGCTTTTGCTTGCCCCTATCAGGACAAGTATAATTTTTCTTGTAACAAAAAGCGAAAAATCCTAAAAAAAAAATGGGGGTAGGGGAAGGTGAGATGACGAACTCACAGGGCAAGGTGGAATCGGTGATAGGTGGGGACGATGTCATTTTGGCCTTCCTCCGTGGCATGTGACTGGAACAACCACTACAAAAAAAAACTGTTTTTTGCGGCGGAAAAGTTCCCTCTCAAAAAAGCCATTTTCTAAATAGCGCAAAACTAATTTGCGGCGGAATTTACGACGGAAAAAAATTCGTCGCAAAAAGACTCTCGCAAACCAACTTTCCATCGCAAAAATGCCTTTTTCCCTTACAAATTCCAGATTTGCGAGGGGAAATTGCGAGGAAGAATTTTCCTCGCAAATCATGGAATTTGCGAGGGAAAGGTTGTTCCCTCGCAAATTTCTAGGATTTGCGAGGGAAACTTTTCCTCGCAAATTTCAATATATTTTTTTTAAAAAAAAAAAAAATCGAAAAAAAATAAAATAATTACAAAAAAATATTAAAAATTAGATAATAAAAAGACTTGTATATCAAAGCCAAAGTAGATCCCTCCACATACCGATATATATACGAGAAGTTGTGCTTCACACGTATGCATTCAAAAAGGAAAAAAATTAATTCATGGTTCCAATTCTAATATTGTGTAGCCATTGACCATATGGGGAAAGGCTATTAACTCAAGTGTACAAAGAATAAACAAGTAATCATTACGTCACAAATCTTGCAAATCTACAAGCGCTTTAGATAGCGATCGTTACGCTTTTACGGAAGTTGAGAAAGAACATCCTTTTGAAGCCTTCGAATCATCACCGTCGCCTTAATCAAATTGTGCAATTCTTCATGGTTACTTGCACCTTGGTATTGTCCAAATAATCCCTGGAAGACCAATAAAATAACAAAATGTAGACAACAACAAACATAAAATTAATAACGGAAAAAGAACTGGCTAGTTTAAAGAATCTCATAAGAACTGGCGAGTATGAGCACAGGCCATGACTCAGAAATGCATGAAGTTACAAAGAATGGCTGCGAAGACATAATGAATTAGACAGAAACAATAAAGTACGGTTACCCCCCAATATGCCTAACTTTCCTTCTCTAAATGTCCACATTTTAGGTTCCTCAATTTTCCTTTTAAAGTAAAAAGCTAAGAATTCTTCTAATTAATATAACGAAAACCGATGAAGGGTAATAAGATTGCTTTGTTGAATGCGACATCTTTTTGGAGTCTCATTCTTTTGCAATCAATTCACATCTACAGACCCAAAATATATCATTCTTGACAAAGCGAAGTAAAGCAGCCATAAGAAGATAGATACGAGGTCTCGTTAGTTTTTCCTATAAGCGAAACCGAGTTGAAAATTGATCTCAAACAAGCTAAAATAACTAGTACAATGAAGAGAATATGATAATGAACGGAATGACAATTAAATGGTTTATTTTAACTAGAAAAGGAGATTAGATAAAAAACCGGAACCTGAAGGAGCGAAGTTACAATGACAGTAGGTTTTTCTCATCTTCCCCATGTTCAAACAAAAGAGAATATGTAAGGGAAAAAGTATAACTGATGAGTGAACACAAACAATTTCTTATTGCCAAATTAACATGACAAAATTTTATTGGAACAAATGCTCCTTTTCATGAGGATCAAAGGCAGAACTCACCTTATATTCTTCCAAGGTCAAGTTCACAAGACAAATTCCCCACCATGGTTCAATTGCAAAGTCTACGGTGTTCTAGAGGTAAGGAATCTCTTACAATTGACTTGTTCGGTTTCCACATGATTTTCTGAATATTCCAAAAGAGAACATGTTGAGTGAAAAACCATGATAATAAATTTCGAGCTTAAAAAAAGCTCATATCCAATTAACTAAGTTTGAACATAATGGAATTACCATAACCCATTAAGGTTAATATGCAAGATCAAATCAAAACATATAAAATAACTGGAATATGATGATGCCCCATTTATCGTAGGTTTTTCTCATCTTCTCCATGTTCAAACCAATGGGATTCTTCTACCCATACCCACCCCCTCGTGCACACGCGAAAGTTGAAGAGTAGAATGCATATAACATTCCAAGATAAGAATGAAAAAGGATTTAATTGAGGTACTGAAAATTAAAAAATGCCATGTATTTGTTTAGATGAAAAGGAAAAAAAACATGGATGAATAATAGTTTGATAAAGTAGACATGATTTCCATGAATTAAAACATAGAATTTATAATTTTGGTAAGAACTCCTTTAAAAGCCGATGTATTGGTGTGAATACATAGACAAGATTGACTGACTGACTTCTTCTCATCCTCCAAGGACTCACGCCACAAACAAATAACAAAAGAAATTTTCTAGTCAAGGTTTTCACCTAGATGCAGAGCAAAGGAGTTTGAACATATTTTATTGAATCTGTGCTGCTGGATTTGGAGTAGTATTCATCCACCGACCTGGAAAGAAACCGCAAAGCCACATAGATTATTCCAAACATAAAATTTACAATTATGATGCAAAAAAGTAAGTTCAATATAACAAATGAGTCCGCATGCAATCAAATCTTAACATTCTCTTTGGACTCCTCTTTTATTATTTGTCAAAAAGAAACACCAGGGCAATGTTGATACTAAAAAGATGTCCGACAGATTGCAGAACAACAAATCTCTACCAATAGAGATTAGACAGACAAGTATGAAAAAGAAAAATGCAAGAAATACCAGGAGATTAGACAGATCACAGATACTCAATAGTTTAACTTAATATTGAAAAGAATTAAGCAAGGAACCTTAGAATAACCTGGACAGCGATTCAGCAAACAACAGACAAAGACAGAGGCTGAGATTCTGAGACTCTCGACTCTCGAGTATGCGACAGACGATGGTGAGGTGAGGACGAATCACGGCCTGAGACGTGCGACCGTGTGAGTATGCGATTGCGAAGACGGTGAGCCCGAGAATCTTGAGTATCCGACGGACGACGTAAGGAGTGAGGACGAATCGCGGCCCGAGACATGCAAGCATGCGACTGAGAAGACGGTGAGGCCGATCGAAGAGACGAAGATGCGACCGTGAAAGTAGATCTAGGGCTACTGAGTCGAGTGTGCAAGGAGAAGCAGGGGCGGAAATCAAATGAGAGACTTCGATTTTTTTTTTTAAATTGTGTTGGCTTCGCAAAATGGATAGCAATTCCCTCGCAAAAACTAAATTATTTTATGAGGGAAAATGGGTTTCTCTCGCAAAATTAAGGCATTTTGCGAGGGAAAATATGTTCCCTCACAAAATGACTTAAGTTTGCGAGGGAAAATGGATTCCCTCGCAAAATTAAGTTATTTTGCGAGTGAAAAATGTTCCTCGCAAATTCCGTCGCAAATTTTAAATTTTCTAGTAGTGAACTCACGTTACACATCGCAACGTTAGTAACGCCGTTAGAAGTTAACTCGATGGAAGGACTAACGTGAGATATTTTTTGATTTCCCAGGGATGACGGGATGATTTATTTTTATCTAAGGATCAAAATGGGGTCCATGTTTTTTGTCAGGGACCAGAAAGGGTATTTACTCTAATTAAAATTTTCTTCTCCAAGGTAAATCCTAATGGTCAAATTCATATCCAATGATGGCCAATCACTAAATAGATAAACCTAAACAAGATTAAATAGCCAAAATTAATATTAATTATAACTAAACAATGAAAATCAAATCTAATCCACACATAAATTCATAACACCTCTAGGTTGTAAAGAAATTAGCCACACATCACTTTATACAAATCCATCAAAGCAAAGAAAATTCCAGAGTTCAAATTCATATATGGAAGGGTAAAGAAGAATAAGACCAAGAACAGTAAAGTCACGTGGCCTCCTCTGGTTCTACTCGACGGCGTCAAGCTCACAAAGAAAACAATGGCAGCAGCTTCCAACTCCTCTGGTTCAGACTCCTCGAAGAAGAAGAAGAAGACCCAATCTCAGTCCAAAGATCGGTGACCTTCTCTCTCTAGTTAAGCTCAAAGAAGGTCCAGTAATGGCATCCTCCCCTCAACTCATCCTCTGATCTCTTTCTTTCTCTGGTTCGACAGTCAAAAAGATGAAGAAATAAGGGATATATCAACTGCTCACCAGAGTTCTTTCCGTCCTCACTTCGATGACCGTCGATCTCTTTTTGGTTCAGAGCTCTCTTCCAGATAATGATCAATAGTCGTCTCTCTCTAGCCGCCTCTCCTCTTATATGGAACCGATTTTGGTGCAATGTGTCCGAGGCGCCTACATTGTATCTAAAAGGCTTCAGACCGGGCCCGCCTTAAAAAGCCTATTTTATTTTTTTTAACCAAAGTCGCTTTTTTGAATAAAAAAATTATTTTTTGAAAAAATGTTAGTTAAGAGATTATCTTTATTTTAGATTTTGTATCCATTAAAATAATTTTTTGAAAAAAATAGAAAGTAAAAAAAAAAAAGATCTGGACCGCCCAGATCTGATCTGGACGGTGCAAGGGAGAGGAGCTCTCGAGAGGCAAGGAAGCTGGATCCCCTCTTATATTAGGTCTTCCAATCTCCTTCCCCAAAAAACAGTGGCGTGCGTATCTGATCCTATAGCATATAATAATGATAATGATAATAATAAGATCTGAAAAATCTTTTCCTTCTCTTAATCCATTTTATTATTCTTTTCTTCAGAATCTTAAATTGTTATTATTTATTATTCATATCATTATTTTATTGAAATTTACATTTTAAGTTGAAATCCCATAAATGACACACCCAAATTGATATCTCTTAAAATCTTAAGAGAACTTCTTTAATTTAGTATTGATGACTTCCCAAATATATCAAAATATACCTCAAATCTATTAAAATTAGGAAGTCATCAATTGTACACTTGTTATGGTTAAAAAAAATGTACACTTGTTTCTATTTATATTCGGAAGTTGACATGATGTAATAATAGTAAATTGCACTTTTTTATAATAATAAGAGGTACGTACAATTAAACCAAATTAATGTGGACGGCATTTTCTTTATGAGGAAACTGGACAGCGACATTGAAATTAGAGGACGTTCGAACGAGACAAATGGAACCTTTTAAAAGGAAAAGGTTACTTGTACTTGTGAGGAAGTCAAATTTTTGGAAGTTTCATTATCAACTCTCTTTTTTCTCACGTTAGCCGGCAAAAATCATTTTCAACCCTTGATCAAGATTTCAAAACTGGATCGATTTGATAATGCCTAGAGGATCCGGAGCTGCTGCGCATCTGCATTGTGGACGTATGCAGCGCTCATAGAAACACTGTAGCTGGATGTACATACATCAGGTCATCATTTATATACATTTTGTTCCTCATCTTTTGATTTTTTTCGTTCGTATATATATGACATTGTCTATTAAGCATTTGATTTTAAGTCCTAGGATATGCCTTGATGTTTGGAGATATATGCCGCTATATATATCGATGAATACTTTATATGCTCATCCAGAATGCACAACGTTTACTTCCCCATTATGTATAGTTATCATCGTGCTTGACTTAGGATCGATGAATTAATATTTAAATGTCGATTATTTACTAAGTTAGCAAAGGCGGCAAAATCATCCCGGGCTAGCTACAAGATCTCAAGTATAAATAATGGATGACTTCATTGAGACCAAAAGCACAATACAGTTACGAAGGAAAATCAAGGAAGCATGTCTACACACAACAAGAAGAACATGAGTTTAATGTCGCTCTTAGTTTTCTTGTTTTTGTTCTACAAACTTCCCTCCGGATTTGGAGCCCTACAGGTCGGTGTCTACGGCTCTTCCTGTCCAAAAGCAGAGTCCATTGTACAGAAAGTGGTGCAGCGCCGTATCATCGCCGACAGGTCCCTCGCCGCATCTCTGCTTCGCTTACAATTCCATGATTGTTTCGTCAGGGTAGGGAACTATAATAATGAAAATTCGTTTCTTCCCATAAAAATATAACCACCCCCCCCCCCCCCCCCAAAAAAAAACAAACAAAAAAAACCAGTTAATTAGCAACGGAATTCCGTTGCTATTTAATTAGTGACAGTCTGATGGAATCTCCAAATTCCCTCAATAATTCACTGTTTTTTTTGTATAAATCATGCTGAAGAACACGTTGAATAACTGTGTTATGTGACTCTTCGTCCAGGGATGCGATGCCTCGCTTCTGATAGGCTCCGATAACGAGACTGAATCATCGAGACCAGAGAAAGGCGCGCCTGATAGTGAATTCCTTCAAGGATTCAATGTGATCGACGAGATCAAAGAAAGCTTGGAAGCCGAATGCCCTTCTACGGTATCGTGTGCCGATATCATAGCCCTCGTGGCTAGAGATGCCGTGGGCCTCGCCGGAGGGCCCAAATACGAGGTTTTCACTGGGAGGCGTGATGGCAATGTTTCAAATAGCAATGACGTAAAATTACCACAGCCTGAATTTCCACTGAAGCAGGCTCTTGATTCTTTCACCAAAGTTGGGTTAACATTAGATGACATGGTCACCCTGTTGGGTGCTCATACGATTGGTGTTGCCCATTGTGGTTTCTTCACAACTAGGCTTGGTGATGATGAACCAATACCTGGTAGGAATCAATCTAATGATCTCCCTCCAATGGATCCTGCGTTGAAAGCCAAGCTGAACAAGATCTGTGAGGATGATGCTTTTCGAAAAGCGTCCATGGACCAAGACACGCCTTTTGTTTTCGACAATTCGTTCTATAAGCAGCTTCTTGTGAGGAGGGGTATATTGGAACTGGATCAACGTCTTGCTTTTCATAATTCCTCTAGAGCTCTTGTTTCCAGGTATGCAGCAGACAATGAGGCGTTTTTGCAGAGCTTCGCGAGAGCCATAGTTAAGATGGGAAGCATTCAAGTTTTGACTGGAGAAGAAGGAGAGATTCGAAAGAATTGTAGGGCTTTTAATAATCCCAGGTAGAACTAATTATACTGAGAGACTAGCTAGCTAGCTTCTTGAATAATTAGGCCATGTGTGAACTAGGTATATGTAGTTCCAATGGCTAGTGTCGAACTTATGTTTGCATGCATGTGTGCGTATTTTGGTGAGATGTCAGAAATTAAAAAAAGGACAGAAAAATCCCACACGGAAATGGTTTGATTCAATTCTCATCCTTTTTATAATCATTTTTTTACGAGAGAAATCTCATTGTAACTACGCGTATAATTAATTAATAGACGTCGTTGTTAGTTGAAGCGGGATACATTCGATGTGTGATACGTGTAGTATAACTAATTATACTACGTGTATAATTACTTATTATTATGATGAGATCTAAAATGTTTAAAATTTAATATGAATAGTCCAAATTTTTTGAATTTTTAAATGATAAATTTATTTTTATAAGAATTTATAGTTATAAGATTATCTTTATTTTAAATTTACATATATTAAAATAAACATTTATTCAAACTAACTATAAAAATTAAATTAAATCTGGATTATCCAAAACTAATATGTAACGATGTATATTGGTGATGAGCACAAAATGTGCTCCCAAAAACAGCCGAAGCACTTAGTACCTAGTTTTTCTATGTGTTTATTGGAGAAAAAGAATCATTGATTTTGACTATATTAAAGAACATTTTATGTTCCTGTCTTCTTTCAGCATCTAAAACTCCAGATGAGGTCCGTGGTAGTCCACAGTACAGTTCTACTTGGGATAGGCAAATAAAATTTTATAAATTTATAATAATAAAAATCCTAAATTAAGTTCAATAGTAATGGATATGAATTCTAAATACATTTGCGTAGTAGTAATAGATCGACTCTTGGAGGGAAAGAAAATTAGAAGAAAAAAACTTTTAAAAATAGTATTAAAAAAAATTATCAATTTTAGAAATTTTCCTTTCTAACTAATATCCTCTTCACCCTATTTTCCCTTCACTTTTCTCTTCACCCAAGCATAGTTTATGTAACCTGATTGAGTGCTCGTGAGTGGACAAAGAGGCAGTTTACATTGCAGCTGAATGCCTGAATGTATTGTTAGCTCCACGTATATTCTCATCATTGTATTAGATGACATTTATATAAACAATTAATAAATATGCTATGTCTTTTATTTCTTTCTTAGTTCACTGATATATGATGAAGTTTAGAGTTTGAAAGCTTAAAATTGAGTCAAGAAAATGCACGAATGTAAAATTTTTGGAATATAATTCTGGTCTTTCAAATAAAAAGTTCTTTTTAAAGGAAATTCACGATGGAAAAGTTCCACTCACATGATACTCTTGATAGCAACTAATTAAGCGGCCTCATCTTCATAACGAACATAACATAAATTCAAATTTTATGAGGCGTAGTTATTGGAAAACTGGAAAACTATTTGCACTCTGACCTTCGGAAAGAATTAGTCTTACCCCCAAAATGTTTTGGAATACCTTCTATCATATAAAACAAGAATAAAACTCTTGATAGCAGAGTTCAACGTACATAAAACTTACGGAGTTTTACTATTTTATTTAGTAAATATATATTTATTTTTAATTTTTTATCCCAAATTATCACATTATATATATATATATATAATTCAGGGCCTTTTCAGTCATTTTTCATCTCAACTATCTTTTCAAAAGCTATGTCAAACAAGTGCCCATTAAGAAAAAAGTCATTTCTGCTACTACTATCTCAAACACAAATTATATCAAGAAAACTCTAACAGAAAAATAGTCTATTAAGAAAAGTCCAGCCGAAAAAAAAAAAAAAAAAAAAAAAAAAAAAAAAAAAACCATTTCTACCACCACTATCCCAAACGGGCTAATATTCAGAAGATCCCTGGAGCTTGGGCATTTTGCTCTAAGTTACCATCAATTATGGTGGATGGGGTTTCCGTCGAATTGAATGGAGTTAAGCCCCTTGGAGGATCTGTCCAGAATTCATAGCTTCATTATTGAACAATGCTACCTGAAGGATCAATCGTCGGCAAGCTCTACTTCTGTCCAACATATAAATACATGACTCAATTGAGAACAAAACCAGGCAAGAAGCATGGCTCCACTCAACAAAACCAACATGAGTCCAATCCTTCTCCTGTTCTTCTTATTCTTCCACCAACTTCCCTCTGCATTTGGTGACCTGCAGGTTGGTTTCTATGGGTCTATCTGTCCAAAAGCAGAGTCCATTATACAGAAACTGGTGTAGCAACAATTCAGACGCGACGCATCCTTGACCGCCGCTCTTCTTCGCTTGCAGTTTCATGACTGTTTTGTCAGAGTAAGACCCTACTAGCACTTCGAACCAATTTCAGAACCAAGAACTAATCTCCATTGCAAACAGATTAAATCTAATCTGGATGGATCTATTGAATTTTTTCACTTTTTTTTTCAAAAAAGTTATTTTAATATGTACAAAATCTAATATGAAAATAATCTCAAAAAAATGATTTTTTTATTTAAAAATATTAAATTCGGACCATTGAAAATCTATTTAAAAGTTGTAACCGCTCTCCCGGTACTCATCGTTGATGAGCACTGAAACTAGTTGCCCCTAACACTATATATATTCCAAATTTATTACTTTAATTTGCCGCATGAATTGATGACCACGTTGCATATATATACAACTGCGTTTCTTGTAGGGATGTGATGCCTCGATTCTGATAGACTCCACAGAGGGAAGAAAATCAGAAAAGGACGCGGAAGATAATATCCTCCTTCGAGGATTCGGTGTAATCGATGATATCAAAGAAATCCTGGAAGTCGAATGCCCTTCTACAGTCTCATGTGTTGACATCATCATTCTTGCCGTAAGAGATGTGGTGGCTCTCGCCAGAGGGCCAAAGTAGGAGGTGCCACAGGGCGGCGGGATGGCCTGGTTTCAAACATTGACGACGTAGACATACCAAAGCCTGATTTTTCAGTGGGATTTACTTTTGAGTTTTTCAATGAATTTGGGCTCACTCTAACCAATATGATCACTCTGGTGGGTGCTCGTACGGTTGGGCATGCCCACTGCGAATTCTTCTCCAATAGGCTTCCAAGACCTGGTAATGAATCCTCTGACCCTACAAATGGATCCTACGTTGAAAGCTAAGCTGGCCAATTTATGTTTCACCACTACCACCTCTGAAGCCATTGCGTTTTTGGACCAAGGCACGCCGTTTACTTTTGACAATCATTCTACAATCAGCTTCTTCTAAGGAAGGGTATATTGAAGCTGGATCAACGACTTGCTTTTGATAAGTCCACGAGAGCTCTCGTTGCCAAGTATGCGGCAGATAATGAGGCATTTCTGCAGGGTTTTGCGGAAGCAATGGTGAAGATGGGACGTATCAGAGTTCTGACCGGAGTCGATGAAGGCGAGATTCAAAGAATTGTAAGGCTTTTAATAATCCCAAGTAGAACACCCCGAGTGTTTGGGCCACCGCAACACAATTATGTTCTAGTGCTTTTGGTTTGCAACGTTTTCCTTTAAATTCAATGCTCAGCCCTAGTATAAGAGAAAGAGTCAGATAATGCACTACTATAGAAATGAGCTACAAGGTCTGTTTTTAAGCTTATTTAACGTCCTTTTTTTGAAGAACGCCTATTTGGGGGTGTAAAAAGTGGAGACTTGCAACGTCCTAAATTAATTTAGGACTAATTTAGGACGCCATAAGTATTTTAAAAAAAAATTTACAAAAGAGATGGAGAATTCTGAACGGATTTCGACTTGTACGCCAAAAACAAAACAAATCTAACAAACGCAAAAACGCAGATCAACGCAAATGCACCAATGCAAACAAAGTATAGATCTACAAAATGCAAAATCGCCAAAATAGTTCCAACAAACACAAAAATGCAGATCAACGCAAATGCAAAATCGCAAATGATCTCACCAACGCAAACATAGTAGATCTAAAAAATGCAAAATTGCAAAAGCATCTAACAAACGCAAAATCGCAGAAGATCTACCATCTAAAAGACGGAGGGAGCACCAAGCTTTGATCTTGGAATGACGGAGGGAGGGAGCACTGAGCTTCCAGTAGCAAATCTGCATGAGACTGATGAAGACATGACGAGCAACTTCGAGCTTGGACGACGCGCTTCGAGCTTCAGCAACACAAGAGAACGACGACGCTTGGAGGAGAGGGAAGAGACACTACCGTGGGGCGACGGAAGAGAACCGGATCTGAAATACAAAATTGCCTAGGGTGAGGCGAGAGAGATACGAGAGAGAAGAGTGAAAGCATGAGAGAGGAGTGAAAGGGAAACTAGATCGACGGATCTAAGATAGCTGGGGTGCATTTGTTTGGGGCCCGCGAGAGAGAGAAATGTCACCCTTTTTGCATATAAATTTTGAATTTAGAAGCTAAAAGTGATGCTTTTAGCGTCTAAATTTTCAATTTAGATATCAAAAGTTAACTTTTCTCACGTATAATTATAAAAATGCCACCACTTTTTAGGGAAATAAAAACCCTTTTTTGTAGGGGTTATTTCGAAACATAGACTTTAATTTTCTTTTTCCGCCAAAGGACCAAATCTGTAAAATTTGCTCCCAAAGTATTTTGGGGTAGGGGTTTTCTCTAGTATGCTATCTAATGTTCCTTAAAATTTCATGACTTCTCAAATATTTTGTTCTTGTATTTTATGATCATTAAATTTTATTTAAAATGAGTGACATTTTGATATCTTATGGGTATAAAATGATGCAATTTTGATTTTAAAGTATTTTTTTTAGAAATTCATAAATAATTCAAAATTACACCATTTCCCCCTATAATATATCTTTTCGCCATTTATCTTATCGCAAGTGTATGGGTTACAAACAATAGTTTAGTGATAAAAAGAGTGTCATTTCACAAGAACTATGACGAAATTGAGCTAATTATTGTAACCATGTTCTTAACCTAAGCTAACTGAAATCCTTTCAAATCGAGTAAGTCGAATAAGGAATCTCGATGAGAGCATTAAAGTTGAGTAATCAAAAATTGATTCTACGTACTTCAGGAGGTTATAGGCTCAGGATTATTTATTCCCATTGTATTTCATAAAACTATGCAATTATCCACTTATATTGGTTAAATGAGTCTATATGCTAGTCAACGGTTCTAGAATCATCAACCAAGCTCTCAAGTCAAGATTGATTTTTAATTTTTGTTAAAAATATTCAATCTCTTTTTTATAATTAATTAAAACCATCCTTCTAAAGTAATCCTTCAATAGATTACGCTAGGTAGTTAGATATATCTCTATTATAACAACAAATAATCCATTTAATTCCTAAATTTCAAGTCTAACATGGTTTTTCTTAAGTTCTATACAATCAAAATATTTCTCTCAAACATCTTTTAATTGAACTATCTAATCAAGTGGTGACCAAACATAAGATAGCATTAATTAAGAACAAAGAAAAATAAACATAGATACTCATTAACTAACAAAAGTAAGATAATGTAGAAGTTTAAATCCATACAATGAGTAAAAGTAATCTGAATTGATAGTTTTTAGCCACTCATGGCGTGTACATGCCAAAATCTCAGCACAAAAACATCAACCATGTCATCAAAATAAGAGAAAAAGGGAGAAGAACAAGAAAAATCTAAGATTTTTGGCTCAAATCTCTTTGAAGCTCGATCCAACCCAAGGCTCCAAATCTTTAAGGCTCTCCTTACCTAAATTTTGACCTCTCCAAGTTAGAATTGTCTGTTTAGATGTTTCCTATCAGGTTTTTAAGAACTAGATTTTCACATCAAATAATCAAAACGCATAGCTTCATTTTCAAGCAGTTTGCCGTTGTTTTGTTGTGGCGAACTAGTAGCGAAATGTGCACTGATTTGGGCAAAACTCTCGTTGATTTTTGCTGTGGTTTTGCTATGGAAAAATGGAACTGAATTGCAAAGAATAATCATTGCTTTTCGTCGTGCTTTTGCTGTGACGAACCCGCGGCAAGTGCATGCACATCTTTTTTCCTTTTTCATCTGATTCTTGCATTATTTTCCTTCTTTCATAAACTTTCCATGATCTTCTCAATCACATATGATCATCATTTCCTACAAAAAGCAGGATTTTATGAGATGCTAAAACTCTTTAAATAGTAAAAACTATTCACATTTAGCTCAATATTTTTTTAAAATTTGAACATTGTTTCACCAAATCACATTTTCTTTTATATATGTATATTTTATGCACACATTGATTCCAAAAACCTATAAAAGTATGGGAAAATATGTTGAAATGTATGAATTTCTAGAGATTATCAATATCAAAATGTGACTCATTTTAGGTAGAATCTAATGATTACAAGAAACAAGAACAAAACTTTTAGGAGGTTGGGTCATTACAATGGGTATTAGAGAGAGGCACATTAGAGGCCTCAAATCCAAGTATTCCTCATTGATGGCACATGATGATTAAAAGGGTTTCTATTAAGCAATGTTCAAATGCACATCATTAAAGAGTGTATTCTAGTGTAATCAACAATTATTTAATATAGGGAAAATGACAAAAAAAAAATATCACTTAAACTTTAAAATCATGTTGACAACAACAGTAATAGGATTAATAAGAACAGTAAAGTAATTGACAATTCGTTTTGTTGCAAAATAAACTATTTATCATTTTAAAGTTCAAGTGACATTTTCTTAGGATTTCCCTTTAATATGAGCATCTAACTTAACTAGTTTTTTAAAATATCAGCAAATTAATTATCAAACTTACAATGTTGAAGATCTTTGCTAGTATTATCTTTTTCCAATATTTATGTAAGTCATTTAGCATCAACTAGTTCTTTTATGTTTTATGTTCACAAACAGATGGAGAAACGATTTAGATTGACACAACAAATTTAAACAGTGACTCGGCATGATAAGATATGCTGAAGAGTCATCAGCATATGATCCACCTACCCCCTCTCAGCGGTCTTGTCTTGATCCTCCAACTTGTCTTTGTTTTGATCCCACCATCCTCATTATTGATACAAAAGCAGCCATTAAAATTGCCACGTGTTCCCCAAAATGGTTTCTGATATTACTTTAGTATTTTTACAACTCCTGTTTGCATTACATGAAGTTTCCACTCACAATTTTCACACACGAGTTTGATCCACTTCAATTATTGAAACTTTTGGAATTGCCTTTCACTAATGACATTGGATTCTTATATACTCTAATTAAAGAAATCGGTTTGTGTCGGTGTGTTTAAAATTGTACTAAAAGTAACGGTGGCACTATACATATATTTGCAAAGTTAATAGCTCGAGAACATTTTTGTATATACACGCTCCAAACATGTCGCAGGCCTTGAGGGCTTTGGCTTCGGAATTCTCGTATCACCTCTACTTCGGGTTTTTAATATAAAATTTATTTTGTATTTTTTTAATTAACGTTGGTATTATATCAAACAGTGGAACAAGAATTAAGTTTGATGATAGGATACACATACACGAGTGTGCGTGCCTGCAGCCAGCTTTTGTCGCCACGCATGCGAAAAAAATTTATCCGTAGGGTTTAAACTTGAGCATATTGTACGCACATCTCCACAGATTAAATTTTACAGATGCTTTAAAGGTAAACTTAACAGTTTTTGCTTTTTATAAGTGTTTTTATGATTTATGAAACAAATATGTCAGAAGAGTTTTAAATTAACATGCGATTTTTTTTTTTTTTTTTTTTGAAATTATGATTTGGATGTTTCCACAATTAAAGTTTATACATAGATGTGTGTCTAACGAAAGTGTCCGCGTTCTCCCTCTTAATATAAATATATATAGGACTATAGGAGCAAATAGATACATATATGATGTACTGAATTGAAAAACAAAAGAAAACCTTGAATACCTTGCTGGAATCACAAGACGCAGCAACTGATAGAGATGGGTTAGGTTTCTTTCATTGTTCTATTTCTTATTTTCTTCTTATAATCTAATATTTATTGTTAGATTAAAATAATATATGATTTAAATTCAGTCTTTTATAAAATTATTTTTATAAACATAAACAAGTAGATTTAAATTCTTAAAATCTAATTTATACCATTGATATATAATTACTATCCATTAAAAATAAATAAATGTTAATTTATGAAATATTATTAAAATATTAATTTTATAAAATATTAAATCTAAACTATTTTATTTTATAATTTAAAGGTAAAGATGAGATAATAAGAAGATAAGAAGGGCAACAATGAGAGTGTCTCTTCCTGACAGATCGGTCATGCTGTTTAATTTCCCAAAACCACGCCTGGCTGTTGCTTTTATATGGAGCCCATCAATATAGTTAATAGTTTCATGTGGGGCCAGCTAGTCATTTCTCACTACCGTGAGCGTGTAGAAGACCTCTTCCTGCTCGATATATACAGCTTCCCTTTCCCCTTCATCAACACACAAAAATATTCAGAGATCCAATAATGAAGATATCCAATATTATCCTCATCTTCTTTTTCGTGCTACCCTTTGCATATGCCGACCTCAGGGTTGGATTCTATGGCAGAAGCTGCCCATCCGCTGAGACTATCGTACGTCAAGTTGTGCAGAAACGATTCAATCGCGAGAGAACCATCGTCGCGGACTTGCTTCAAATACACTTTCACGATTGCTTTGTTAGGGTAAGCACTAGTACACGTCTGAGGGACTCTCTTATACTATGTTTTTGTTCATGTGTTGTGGCAGATATAAAAGTTGGCGGTATGGTTAATTTCAGGGATGTGATGCCTCCTTACTAATTGATCCAAGAGGGCAAAGAAGATCGGAGAAACAGGCAGCAACCAACAAAAACCTCGAAAGCTTTGACTTGTTCGACGAGATCAAGAAAGCCTTAGAAAAAGCCTGTCCTTGCACAGTTTCATGCGCAGATATCATAGCACTAGCCACAAGGGACACGGTGGCTCTGGCGGGAGGACCCAGATACAATGTTCCGACGGGGCGGCGAGACGGGCTGGTGTCAAATCCTAGTGAAGTGAATATTCCCGGACCAGACCTCTCGGTGTCTCAGGCATTCGAATCCTTCTTCAGAGGAAGAGGCTTTTCATTGAAGGAGATGGTTACTCTTCTGGGAGCTCACACAGTGGGCTTCACTCACTGCAGTTTGGTTCGAAACAGGCTGTCCAGTTTTGGAAAGCGTGATCCTACTATGGACGGAGCTTTGGATGCTAAGCTGGGAAGAACGTGTGGGTCGTCAAGGCGGCCGGCCAAGAACGATCCTCAGATTGTGTTGGACCAGAACACGTCGTTTGTGTTTGATAACGAGTACTTCAGGCAGATCAGGAAGGGGAGAGGTGTGCTTCATATTGACCAGCAATTGGCTCTGGATAATTTATCCAGAAGCATTGTTGCTGGTTTTGCTGCGAATGGTGCGAGTTTTCATCAAAACTTCGCAAATGCTATGATCAAGCTGGGAAGCCTTCATGTTTTGGTTGGAAACTCTGGAGAGATCAGGAAGAATTGCAGGGCTTTTAATAATCCTCGCTAGAAAAGTGTGTTTGTGTTTGGGAAATCACGTTGAAAGCTAATGGAAGCCATTAATAAGTGGACCCTCATTAATTAATCACTCGTTTGTTGTACGTATCCCACTAATCACCTTTAATTTAGATGGTGACCGGGTGGGATCACTTTAGGTGTGTTATTTAAGTGCATGGCATTATTATAGCCCTACTTTACGTACTTTTGTATGGCCCACACATGTACATGCATGTAGCCTGTTGGTGGATGCTGCTCCTGTGTTGTGCATTGATGATGTCCAATTCAAACTTTATACTTTAAATTACTTTAGTGATGTGAATGAGTACTTATGGATTAAGTTATCGGGCATGCATGAATTCTCGTTGCTATAAAAAAGAAATATTAATATATGTTACGTTATTTGGGTTTGGTTCTTACAAGCTTATTGCAACAAGTTATTAAATCTGTGTCTATAATAAGATGTACTCTTATATACTATACAGTATACATTGATCCACACTCATTAGATTAAATAATAAATAATTGTTATCGAATCAGTAGAGACGGCTAGCTGGTTTTAGTTTGAATTTGAAAAAAAGTTGTCGGCCACTGATAGAGGGGCATGAAAAACGTTGTAGTAATTTTTTATTTTGTTTCGTGTTTTCCCATTTAACCATCAGCAAGATTTTCCAGTTTTCCTTTTTTGTTTTTTTTTGGGTCAACAACTTTGTCTGGCTTAAAGCGCTACGGATTAAGAAAAGAGAAGTTGGAGAACACAAAACGATGATGCACATATGCATGATGCGCATCTAAGGGCGAGAGTATTCATTAAAATTTGAACACCCAAATTAATTCTTGCTAGACAATTTAAGAATACTCCAATAATAGGGCCCCCCAACAAACCTCTTCAATTCCAAATCTCACCTACGCTCTGAACAATTTTTTTCCCAAAAAAATACTATTCGAGAAAAATTAATGATTCATTATTAAAAAAAAAAAAAACACAACTGATAAATTTGCAATGATTATAATATAATAGTATATATTCACTATGGACTGTATTGTAGATTATGTCATTAGAATTGACTGTATTTATAAAAAAGGCATATATGTAAGAAAAATAATATATTTTTAAGACATCAAGTTTTTTTTTCCAAAACTGTTTTGAGTTTTTTAAAAATAACTTATATATATAAAGGAGGAGGAGATAAAATGACCCTAATCTAAAACATTATCCGCATAGGTCTCCAGCAAACTTTCGCGTGAATTCCGCCCAGTCTTGTCCCCTTCCTTTTTCTTCCCTTTAATAATAACCAGCACTGAGTCTTGTCATGATATACATGATCCCTCAACTCTTGTTTCTTTCAATTCCACCTTTCTAATTATAGACACAAAAGCAGCGTTGAAGAGGCGCTACAGAATCCCCAAAAAAGCTTCTAATTTGGCATTTTTAAACTGTTTGCATTACTTGAAGTTTTCTCTCACTAAAGAAGACAAGTTTTACTGTCAATTTATACCGTTGGAACTTCATTTAGTTAATGACATTGGATTCTTATGGCACTGTATATGTATGAGTACTTGCAAGAAACAAGCCTGCTTTCTCTCACCTATTTGACTAGCTAGTCACTTCTCATTGTAGCAAGAGAGCGTAGAAGCTAAGAGACCCACTCCAACTCTATATAATATAATCCTTCCCTTCGGCCTGGTTCAACAACAAATATATTGAGGAAGCTAAAAATATGAAGATATACAATATCATCCTTGCCTTCCTTTTTATGCTTCCCTTTGCATTTGCCCACCTAAGGGTTGGTTTCTACCGAAGAAGCTGCCCATCCGCTGAGACCATCGTCCGTCGAGCTGTGCATAGGCGCTTCAAACACCACAGATTCATCACCGCCGACTTCCTTCAAATGTACTTCCACGACTGCTTTGTTAGAGTAAGAAAGAGACTCGTCATTCTTCTTGTTGTTAATCTTATTACGTATTATACACACACATATATTACTGCAAAGATTAAAGATTAAGTTACTTATTTAGCTTCTTTAATCTCTCTACCCATAAAAATAAAATAACTAGGTCTTACATTTAATAATAGATCAGTAACAATGTTGAGGCTGTGGTTCAATTATATTTCAGGGATGCGACGGCTCCATACTAATAGATCCAAGGCCGGGAAACGCATCGGAGAAGCAAGCACCACCCAACGTAAACCTTGATAGCTTTGAACTGATCGACGACATAAAGAGAGCCTTGGAAAAAGCCTGTCCTTCCACGGTGTCGTGCACAGATATCCTAATACTGGCCACGAGGGACGCGCGGTGGCTCTGGCGGGAGGACCAAGATACAGCGTTCCCACGGGGCGGCGAGACGGGCTGGTGTCAAATCCAAAGGAAGTGAACGTGCCAAAATCATCATTCTCAGTGTCTCAGGCGTTCGAATCATTCAAACCAAAAGGCTTTTCATTGAAGGAGATGGTGACTCTTCTGGGAGCACACACGGTGGGCTTCACTCACTGCAGTTTGGTTCGAGGCAGGCTGTCCAGTTTTGGAAGGCGTGATCCAACAATGGATCCTGCATTGGACGCTAAGCTGGTTCGAACTTGTGGGTCGGCGAGACGGCCGGCAAGGAACGATCCTCAGATTGTTTTGGACCAGAACACATCGTTTGTATTTGATAATGAGTACTACAGGCAGATCAGGAAGAGGAGAGGAGTGCTTCATATTGACCAGCAATTGGCTCTGGATAATTCGTCCAGACGCATCGTTGCTGGTTTTGCTGCGAATGGTGAGAGTTTTAAGCGAAACTTCGCAAATGCTATGATCAAGCTGGGAAGCCTTGACGTGTTGGTTGGAAAATCTGGGGAGATTAGGAAGAATTGTAGGGTTTTTAATCATCATCACTAGTCTAATAATATGTATTTGGCCAATCACGTTCTGAGTTAATCATGGGGTCGTTATCCTCTTATCGGAGTCTTTATACTACTTCGTGTCCTTAATATAAGACACAATTAACTTTTTTTAGAGAGTTTAATAAAACTAAATAAACTTTTTAATCATGTAATATATGTTGTGCATCATCAGATTATATATTAATTTACAAATCAAACAAATTAGTTTGAAGAAGAACCATGAATATAAATATTTTAATGTAACTTAATTAGCTTCCGTAACATTTCAAAAAGGTCAACTGTATCTTAAGAATTAATGACCGGAGGTGGTATATAAGTGAACCTGGTTCAATCATTTGTCTTGTTGTATCCCTCTCACTTTTGGGGATTTGGTTATTTTGGAGGGATTTTTTTTTTTTTTTTTTTAAATGGCTTCAATCGTCCAGCTACCAGTATTTCATAGCATTACATAGTACCTGTATGTACAAAAACACAAATGCACGTGGCTTTTGCATGAACCTGGCTAGAAAGTAAGTGGAATATTTCAATTTAGGAGCTAAGGAATGAAAAATACCTTGCTGGTTGGCTCTCCAGCCGAGCCAGCAAATTAATCCATCACATGTCTTGTACTCGCTCAGGTCTTTGTTATAATAAGCCATATTTTGAGTGTTAACCTGGATTCTAAATATATATATATATATATATAAAAAAAGTTTTTATATTTGTCAACATTTTACTAATTTACCCTTATTGATGTTTCATCAAAAATATTTAAAGAGAAAAAGGAATTAAGGAAGATGATTAGGATGTTTTCTTATGTCATATTAACTGTGAGGGTCCAAGTTCTGAGGACTGTACATATCCAGTCAGCTATATCCATCTTAAAAAAATCTCTGCACATATCAGCAGGTAGTATTTTCTTCCAAACAGATGAAGCCAAGTAGCAATCCTTAAAAACATGATTATTATTTCTATGCTACCTTGGAAAAGTGTGCATCGTTGATTCATAGTCATTCCCCTTCTAAAACGCTCGCCATTTGTTAGAAGGCGATCTTTTAGCAGCAGCCACGTGAAAGTTTTAACTCGTTCTGCCATAGGAAATTTCCAGACTCAAGTACATTTATCACTATTTGCATTCCAATTCAACGACTCAGCAGCATGGTAGGCAGACTTGATGGAAAACTCGCCAGATGATGTTAAAGTTCAATAGCAGGACTGTTCCTGAGGGAATTTCCTAGTCAAAGTGTTTGCATATTTTATCCAGATAAAACATATATTTTATTCTTACAAAACTATACAGACTTCTTTTTTTGGCGGGGCATTTCCAAAATAATATATGAATGTGTTTTTTTTTTTTTTTTAAAAAATTTGGCATTTTATCCGCTAAGTAATATGTTGATGATGTTATTTACTACGTTTGAGGCGATCCAAGAATGTCGAGGGAAGACGCTCTGGGCTCTTACTAGTCTCTATGCTCCTTTCAGTTCTAAATATAAAAAATACATAATATTTATTTAATTTAATTAGATTAAAAAAGTTAGTTAAGGCAGTTGATATGATATTTTTTTTCCCTAAAATACTTTAATACTTTAGATTAATTTTCTTCATCTCTTTCTCACATGATTATAGCGGAGGAAACATCAATATAATAGAGGTAAATCAGAAAATGATGCACAACATGGAATATAAATCTTATCTTTAGGATTAAGATTAACTCAGTAACAATTAAATCCTATATTAAAAATAGAAGGGAGTATTAACTAATCGTCCATTTCAAAAAGTAGTATTGACATTCTGACTTCTGATACACAAAAGAATGATGGTGGCCTGGGGATGTATTATTATTATTATTATAGTTTCCTTCATTTATTTTATTTTAAAAAAAATAATATATCATTTTGTTGAGTAGAAAGACAGGATGTTGGGTGGAAGGCATATCCTGTGGATGGTAACAGCATGATGGTGGCATGAAACATAAAGTCAGGGCATAATCTTTTTTTTTTTTTTTTTGGTCAAAAGGGCATAATCTCATCGTTACCGGTTTTTAAATTTGTATTATCATAGCGTTTAATTAAATCTATCCTTTGGCGTTTTCTCTGTCTGGGGATAATGTCGAGGATGTGTTGAGCAATGACACACCAAATAAATTCGTTACTCACAAAATGATAATAGTCAATAAAATTACTTGCATTAGTCAATGATGGCGATGTGAAGCGGACATCGTCGTCCAATGAGAAAACAAAGAGTTGGTGCCGCAAATTATTTATTTATTTATTTTTTTTTAAAGAAAAATGAAGTTGCAGACATGCAGCCAAGTGCATCTTGTCTTATCGAATCAAACCCAATCCATGGACCCTTTTTTTTAAGGGAAAAAAAAACAGTTGAATTTTCGAACCGAATCTTAGTTGTTTAAATATAATTATTTGTTATCCTAAAAAACTTAAAATAATAAATTTGAATCATATAAATTCATCACATCTCTTTAAATAAAAACTCAGATACCATCATTGATTAGAATGTCTATGTATCATGTTATCAAAAAAAAAAAAAAAAAAAAAGCCCTTGTCTTTGTATCCACAGACATTATTCAAAATCATAATTTCGTAAAAGAATGTTATACTTGTGGCGGCTCCCTTTTAAATTAGAGCAATTATTAGGTTGTTTTTCCGATTCAATGAATCATGAATGAGACGTGCATCGAGATGCAAAACGTGCATATCATCCTCTCATACAAAAGAAAAATTAAGTACAAATAAAGGTGGCAACCTACGTGGGCCATCACATATAGATTTTTTTCATGCATATTATTGTTTTAAATATGTGACAAAATTTATATATAAACTTTATTCTATATTTAGGATTGGAAGGAATATAACTTATGAGTATTGGGTGTGTATATATTTTTTTGGTTTCATTGATTTCTTAAAATTAATATCATCAAACGAAGTGGATTACAAATAACATTTTGAAAAGTGAGATATCGACAGTGAGAGGCGGTATGAAGTGATATTGGATGGGGCTAAGGCAGCCGTCTATTTGGAACGTGAATTCAACACGTCCGGATATTGGATAATGGGGGCTAAGGCAGCCATCTATTTGGAACGTTAGCAGAATTCAAAACGTTTGTCCACCAAACAGCTGTTGTCCACAAAACAGCTTGCTTTTTCCCCTTTTTAAACACACTAGTGGTCATAATTTACTACTACTACTACTCTTTACTTAAAGCCAATATCAATTTTCTGTAATACATATTTAATTAGGAAAAGTACACACAAGTCCTAAAAAGCAGAGATAATTACATTTAGGTCCCTTCAAATGACAAAGTAATTATTTGTGAAGGTTAAATTACCAATCTGACCTTTCTTCCTTCTCCTCTCTCCCTTTTTCTTCTCTCTCTTCCAATTTTTCTTCTCTCCTCTCTCGCCTTACTCGCTCTCTTGCATCGTCTCCACCCTTCTTCTCTCCCACCACATCCCGAGTCCATTCGATCCAAGGGCCTTCTTCAACGTATCCGACTCGTTTGAAGCAGATCTAGATGACGAGGATGAAAGCAGTGGCGGAGCCACATTGTTTCCCATGGGTGCAAGTGCACCCATAAAAGATACCCTTAATTGGGGGGAAAAATCATGTCTCTTGAATATGAACATACATTCACACAAATCATAAATATGCATGCTTAGGATTTTTAATAAAATAGGAAACAACCAAAGAAAACCTAATAAAAATAAATTAGTAAAATATCATAGTATATGTGTGGCTATTAGTTTTGAAGGTCCAAAACTCGACTTTTGCAAAACTCAGTTTTAATAATGTTTATTTGAGTAACTCAAAAGTGACTTTGAAAAATGGAATATTAACCTAAAATTGGGTTTTGCAAATGGTAAGAGTGTTACTTCTAGGAAATTGGTTTTTGTGGTAGAATGTTGTTAATTTTCCTTCAATATATGAATAGTTCATTCTTGCATTTGATATTGCTTAGTTGACTTATTATTTTTTATAAATTGAATTTTTCTTTTGTTTTCTCGTCTATATTCTTTTGTTTTTTAATCCATTAATTATGCACCCACAAATATAGAATCTTGGCTCCGCCACTGGATGAAAAAAATCCGGTTTTCAAAAGTTGTTGTTAATATCGTGAATGTTCTCGCATCGATTTTGTGTGAAAATAAGCCCGGTTATTTGTGGTAGAGTTGTTGTTAATATATGAATTTTAAATATAGCATTTGTTGAAATAGCTTCGGAAGTGAGAAAAAAATCCAGATTTTCAAAAGTTGTTAATATAGCATTTGTATTTGTAAATAGCTTCTGGAAGTGAGAGAAGAAAAAATTACAGGTTTTTAAAAGTTGTTGTTAATATATGCATTTTATGTTGTTAATATAACATTTGTTGTTGTAAATAGCTTCTGGAAGTGAGAGAAGAAAAAATTTCAGGTTTTCAAAAGTTGTTGTTAATATATGCATTTTATGTTGTTAATTTAGCATTTATTGTTGTAAATAGTTTAAAGTGAGAGATGAAAATAATTACGTAGAAGTTCAAAATGGTAATTTTACGTTCTGAAATAATTACACATAAGTTCCTAGGAACTTCTGTGTAATTTTATCATTTGAAGGGACCTAAATGTAATTATCTCTGCTCATTGGGACCTGTGCGTAATTTTCCCTATTTAATTCATAATTTGCATGTACGGTTATAACAGTGTCATCAGATCCAACTTTAAAAAATACTCTATGTATTTCCCGTGACTCGACAAAGAATTAATTAAATTTACAGTCATGCGAATATACAGTAGATTATATATTGGAATTTGGAACATAATATAAATTCCATTATAGTAATAATATAGGGTGAAGGTGATTTGCCAACCAACTATTACCCGAGGAAATACCGACACAAATAATAATATATTGGAAGAAAAATAAAAATAGAATAATGCCAGGAATAAAATGGTACACATGCTGGAGATAAATAAAGAGTGTGGTCCACGGATAGATGGGCAAAGAGCATATACATATACTACCTCCGGTCCTAATTATAAGATCTAGTTGATTTTTTTGGAGAGATTAAAGAAGCAAATTAAATTATTTTAGAGCGTTTTTATTTTTATTTTTTCTTCAAACTAATTAGTTTAACTAATAAACTAATAAATAATCTAAAGATACACAACATATGAAATGATTAAGTATATTTTTTAACTTTTTTAATCTCTCTAAAAAAATCAATTAGGTCCTATAATTAAGTACAATATAGTATATGTATATATGCGCCTCATTTGTATCATTGGAAAGGTGTTGACCCTCTTTCTTTGACCGCACGCCGTTTGGTAGCGCCTCCCTTCTGCTTCTGATTCTGATTCGGATTATTCGGATTCGCGTGCCAGCTGGACACCACAGCCCTCGCTTCAATTTTAATCAATCATTTAATCAATCATTCTTTATACTTAATCCCTAGCTATTACATACGTCCATCACTTTCCACCTTCATTCTTTCTCTACTCTCCTATACTTTACCACCATTACGTCCATCCAAAGCAATGCACATCCACACTTATAATCTGTTAACTAAATTCCTTCAAATTATATTCTTGGCTGTTTCTTATAATTTGTTGGAATCAATCAAGTTTTCTTTTTTATATAGCATGATGAAAACCGCGTTCTGCGCTTGAGATGCCTATCCATCAATGATTCGCAAGTTCAATAAGAAATTTAATTAACTCATACCTGGCCTGTCTCTGGGTTTGACTTTTGTTGCCATATACGACAATTGTTATAATACTCATAACTAGACGTGTGACGCAACAAAATACATACATACATACATACCTTACTTGAATTGTAAGACGCACCAAGATTCGCCCACAAAACCATGCCACTTGTTTTTTTATATATTATTCCCCTTCTACCACCCTCACGTTTGATGACCTGCGAGACTTCCTACCACCTTCGACTCTCTCTCTATATATATACCCCTCCTCATTCCTCATCCTCCACACACACCAAACACACAATAATCATATCTCTCTTAGTTACATACTCTCACACAGACACAACATGGCCAAGTTATTCTCTTCCATTCTCATCTTCCTCTTCCTGCTTCCCCTTGCATTTTCCGACCTCAGGGTTGGCTTCTACTCCAAATCCTGCCCTTCTGCTGAGACCATCGTCAGTCGTATCGTCCAGAATCGTTTCAAAGGCGACAGATCCATCACCGCCGGCCTCCTTCGCATGCATTTCCACGATTGCTTTGTCAGAGTATGCACTTCAAACTCCCCCACACTTTTCTCTCATTTCCCATTGTTAAGATATTATACCTTATATTAATATTTGATAAATTCTTGTGTTAATATATTATATATCTTATGTTGATATTTTATATATGTGTGTGGTTGTTGATGATCGATGCCATGGTTTCAGGGATGTGACGCCTCCATACTCATAGATCCAAAGGGCGGAAAGGCATCAGAGAAACAGGCGGGACCCAATGCATCGGTTCGAGGATATGAGTTGATCGACGAGATCAAGAAAGCCTTAGAAAAAGCTTGCCCTCTCACAGTTTCGTGTGCAGATATCATTACACTGGCCACAAGGGACTCGGTGGCTCTGGCGGGAGGACCCAAATACACCGTTCCCACCGGACGGCGAGATGGACTCGTGTCTAATCCCAACGACGTGAACGTGCCCGGACCCACCTTCTCGGTGTCACAGGCACTCCAATCCTTCAGTGCGAAAGGCTTGACACTGAACGAAATGGTGACTCTTTTGGGGGCCCACACGGTGGGCTTCACTCACTGCAGCTTCGTTCAAGGTCGACTTTCTAGCTTTGGATCTCGTGATGCTTCTATGGACTCTGCTTTGGATTCTAGTCTGGGAAGAACGTGTGGGTCATCGAGCAGGCCGGCGAGGAACGATCCACGTGTGTTTTTGGATCAAAACACGTCGTTTGTTTTTGATAACGAGTTCTATAATCAGATTCTTAAGAAGAGAGGAGTGCTTAAGATCGACCAGAACTTGGCTGATGATGCATTGTCCAGGGGCATTGTTTCGGGTTTTGCGGCCAATGGTGGGAGCTTTATGCAGAGTTTTGCAAATGCCATAATTAAGATGGGAAGGATTGGAGTTTTGGTTGACAATGCTGGAGAGATCAGGAAAAATTGCAGGGCTTTTAATCAATAAAATGATCCTATATTCTGGTTCATCAATTATTTCGTTTTTTAAATACCTTGCGTTTAAACCTTGTTTCATAGCATCCTAAGATGATGCGTAAAGACGATGATCGACTTCGATGTTATGAATATCTGATTTGTATTTCTTACCCTTCTCTTCTATTGTATGTTTCAACATTGTAATAATATTAGAAAAAAATTATTCTATTTGCAGAAACAAGGGACACTATCATATACCAGCTCCAGTTCGAAACATAGGAGTTTGGCAGGAGTTCGCTTTGATATAAATATAAAATCTCATTTCACTTGTCGTTTACATTTACAATTTTTTTTTGCTCAAAGTATCTTATTAATTGCACATATTAAGAGGCCCCTAAATAAGGGGTATTTTCAATGCACATGAGTAAGAAAATAATTTAGGAAAATCAAGGCACATTTTTTCCAAATCACTAATTTAACTAACTTTATTCTTATAGACATATTAATTATCTAGTTTTATAGTAAGAAAAACAAGTAGTATATATATGTAGCTTTCTCTTCTATTGTTTCAACATGTAATAAAAAGAATTCCTTAGGTGATATAAAAAAAATATTCTATCGCCAAAACAAGGGAACCTATCATACACACACATGACGGATAGGTGAGATTGATTGATTCTTGTCGACTCATAATTTAGATTATTTTGATTTGTTATTCTTAAATCAAAACAGGAAACTGGCCAAATAGATTAATTCAGCCGAAATCTAACAATGTCCATTCTATCATACAACAAGGGATACGTTGATGATCATATTGGTTAGCAAGAGTACTAACACCTGTTGTAAATTTTGACTTGGGTTTGATTAGTTTCTTTTGTCTCTCAGTGTCACGGTTCCTGGCTAAACCACATGCAAATGGATCATTTGTCTTTACTTCTGACCTTTATCGATTATATACATATTGGTAACTCAATTAATTTAACCAAATTCTGTCTGAGCATGTGTCAGTGTGAAATCGAATATTATTTTGAATATTAAGATATAAATAATTCATACATTTTGAGTTGTGCGTAAAGAAATAACTTTTGAAACTTAACAAAGACTCCCTTAACATTGTATAATTTTCATGCATATATAACTTTACTGTCAATTTTAAATTATTAATTGAAATTTCTATATCAGATTAGTGTTACAACTTCACTAATTAGGTCGTGTTTATCATGCATAAAAGGAGTTTTAAGAAATGAGTGAAAAATTCTCACTTTTGTCAATGTTTGATACACATTGTTGCAAAATGATTGTCACCACCCCCGCCCAGCTAGCAGACTTAGTGGTGAAAATGTGACATGGTTCAAATCTGATAATTTTTAAAATATACATAAAAGAAAATATAACTTTTATTTTAGACACTGTTTTTTCATTTATCTATTTATTAATTTCTATTTTTTAATATATATTTATTAATTTCTAAACTTAATCTTATTACAACTCAATAACAGTTATTTATTGAATTAAGAAATTTAATCGATATTGACGTCGTTAACCATAAAAAATGCATATTATAAAATTTTAAATGTTGATGACTAAGTACATTCTCAAATGTTAATTGATCAAGTTTAATTTTAAAAACAATAATGGTTATTATAAAAAAATATTATTTGATACTAAATTAAAAGACTAAAATGATATTTTACAAAATTTAAGAGACTAATAACTTGACATTTTATACGAAGTTAGAGGACTAAATACGCATTGCACTTTTTCGGTAATGTTTGAAAGTGTGGATTATAACATCAATTATTTAAAGTATTTTGTTTAAATGTTTTTGAAAAAAATAAATATGTCATACCAGACATGATCTCATTCGCATTAATCTACTGGGTTTACGTATGTTTAATAAAAGAAGAAATTTTTAACTTTGTCTTCATTTATGATTGAAAAAAACATCATCATGAGTATAATTATATAGGTAAAATTGTCACATTTATTACATAAAATTGGACTTATAAATTGAATCAAATTTTTTGATCAAAATAGATTTATAAATAGAACCACCAAGATATGCAGCATATGTATTTTCTTCCACGATCCACGCGGGTAGGTCTTCCCCATAGAATCCGAAGAAGAAGGATGATTAATGAAATCATCGTTGCATTGTGGAAATATTGCATAACGCAAGCATGCCAATTTTCTCAAACAATGAGAGATTGAAGAGAAGAAACATAACAAGAAACTTGAAGCAGCGGAGGGTGACGGACGTCGTCTATCGCCAGGCCCACCGGAAAATTCAGAAAATACAAAATAGTCGAATAAGTCATAAGTAGGACTCTACACTTTAGGCACGAGGCTGGAATAATCTAATTATTGCAAGTCCGATAATGGGCATTCTAGGCTATGATGATTCGCCCATTTAGGCCCACTTTTCTTCCCTCAAATACCCAACATTTCATTCATGGGATATCATCATTGCTTTTTACTTTTACGCATAGTATTTTTTTATATTATTATTGAAGAACATCACAATAATAATATGCATTAGATATACCTAAATCATCTCGTGAATATATTTTTTGATAGAAGTATATATTTTGATACTTTAAGTAACTTGAACAATATTTTAGTTTGGTATCTTTTCAATTCTCAAATAGTATAACATCATTATTAGTCTGAAATGAAATGATAACTTTTGTACTAATCTTTGTGTTTTTCTAGGAAAATTAAACTCAACATATATATGTATGTTTGATAATGTTTTATGGACATTTAAAATATTGATCTTAGTTTTTTTTTTTTTTTTTTTTTTTTTTGTTAATGAAACTGATGGTTTCAGGATTAAAAAAATTAAAATACATTTTATAAAATAAAGAGAAAAAATAAATCCAGTGTGAAATTAAAGGACAAGAGCTGCACTTTTACCTTTTTTTTTTTATATAGACATCATGGTAATGTAGTTTAGAAAATAATTATGATTTTTATTTATTATGCAATAGTTTGGTATTTTATATATATATATATATATATATATTATTCTTGTTATCAACATAGAGTTAGTCTAGTGGTGTAAAACCTCGCTAAATCTTTTTGAGTCTTAAGTTCAAGTCCTAGATGAGACACTTATGTTGAAAAGAGAAGCCACTAAGCCAAAAATACTGGTTGAAAGTATCAAAAATATATATATTATTCTTGTTTACAGAAAAACACAATTACGTACCGTTTTAGCGGAAGTTGATTATATATGTTCTATCAACTTGATAGTCTGTGTTAGTCATTATTCTAATTTCATATGAACTCCGGTTAGCATCTAGAAAGGAGAATGAACTTTTGGAGGACTAGAATAAGGTTAAAAAAAACTTGTAAACTTCGGTTATTGCGTGGTTGACAAAAGGTATAGCTCGAATTAAGAAGTCGATAGATAATTTATGGGTTATAATAAGAATTTCATGCATGCGCATGCCTAAAAAATTAGTCTTGAGGAGACACACACACACTATGTTATCAAGGGAGAGAAGCCGCAAATGATAAGCCTGAATTTTACTGTAATAGATCTTCTAGTGTTAGCTAAATTTAATTTTATGGTTAAGTTAAAAGTGCCCCGATACGTACGTGCCCGCATGAGCATTCATCGGCGAATTAACCAAAGCCAGCGAGGTAAATGGAAATGGCTTTATTGTATCAATTTGATGGGAGCAAATATCAACAAGGTCTACAGATTTATCGAGTTCCCGACCAGAGAATGATTATTGTGTGGACGTTCTTCCATCCCAATTACCATTACATACAGTGCATTTCTGAGTTAATAATATTGATAAAGAAAATGATATACATGTATATGTATATATATAAAGTGGGAGATCGGTAGGGCATATATATATATATTAAGGTAGATATGCGTAGGTCGTATCTGAAGTTTCTGTTGAAATCATATGAGGCCGACTAAGCAGGCGTAAGATAGGGCATTCGAAACGGGGGAATGTTGAATTCATGTGGCCCAAAGGAACAACAACTGATTATTTATGAGATAGTGCCTCTTTTCATATATACAGTGATTTTTGAAAAAATTAAAAACAAGAAAAAATTTCAAAACAATACTTTAAAAATATCAAAATACTGAACCAGTCTTATTTATTACAATTGATGAGCAAATGAGAACACATTTTAGTTGGAATCACTGATTTGAGATTCTTAAATTCTGAAGGTATAAATAGCATTTATATTATAAAGTAAAAGATAAAATATTCAAAATACAAAGTTCAATGTATAGGAGAATCTCATGGAGAGGACCCAAAAAATAAGGAAATATTATGGGAGAATAGAGAGGGGGAAAATGATTAAAAAAACTCTAGATATATGGAAGCAGATATATCATGAACAAAGCGCCATGTACTTGAGATTCTTGCTAGATGGAGAAATTTGGAACCAATAAGTTGATGATGATAGGAAGAAGAATAAGATGTTGTTCCATAAAAGAACATATTTGAAACACACACGTATATATAATGAATAGAAAGAAAGTGGAGAGGTAGAGTTAGAAAAGATAAGTGAGTGGGGAAGAGTTGGCCTGGTAAGTAGGTAGGTAGGATGGCACTTGCAAAGTGGGAGGCAAATGTGGGAGTTTTGGTGTTTTGCCAAAAATGGAAAAGTGCCTGCTGTTACCGACTTGGAAATGTCTTCTCATTGTTTCACATATTATATATGACTCACTCACTTTGCATCTTTACACATATATATTTAAAAAGAGGTATGTATAAAAGAAGCCAAAGCCATGGGAATCTACACCGTTGGGCTGTGGACTGAGCACTGTAAACTGTGAATGACAGCCTCTCGTGCTTCTCGTACTGCTTTCTATATACTCCAAAACCCCACCTCACTACCCTCCAAATCGTACCTTTGGCCTCTTTTCCCCCTTTTACCCACTCCACAATCCCCTCCAAACATCGTCTTACAGCTTGATTTCATCATCAATATGTGTTTGTGTGTGTCTGTGTCACAACTAAGTGCGTCATGTTAATTGGTATACTTAAGACCACCACCAAGGTAAAAAGCCACATATTAGGCAACTAATTATATTAAATCACTCTTACATTGTTCATTTATATACTGCTCATGACTTTGTGGGGACAAACGATGACAAATACGCTGTGGGCTTTTAGAAAACAAAGCGAAATCACCGAAAGATTGATCACCTGCATGCTATATATATTTTCACAGATAGAAGCAGGCGAACAGCAGAATTTTTTTTTTCCTTACAGATCATTGTCAGATAGCTAGATATCATAGTAAAAACTATATAAGAAGCAGCAAAAGCATAATAAAATAACATGAAAACAGCAAGGGGCGATGTAAACTAGAAGTGTTCGAGGTTTAAGCCAACCCTTGATGACCCTGCGGTTTAATATTAAAAAGGAGGGGGTGCAGAGAGATCAGACAGAGGCACTGTAAGGAGTGTGTTCGCATTAGCGTCACTATTAATAAATTATTGCACGGTTCCTCCACCCACCCTTTATTTGGATTTTTGCTCTCTTTTTAATTAGTTTTTCAGATTATTTTCGCTTCCTCCTTTTCTCCGTCCCACCTTTCCATGCATATCTTCACATGCACTTGCACTTGCCTTTGCCCTAAACCCTAACCCATCCCCTCCTCTCATATTTTTGCCCAAATTAAAACAAATACTGCATATAAACACACCACCTTCCTTCTCTTACTCTCCGCTTTATACATTCTTTTAATCTTCAGGCAGCTAGTGGTAAATAAATCAATTCAGTACACTCTGATTAATTTAAGGAGAAAGGCGTCTTTAACTCTGACCATGGAATGTAAGTTACCTGGTCAAAGGCAGCAGCCTTCCCCGAATTTGAGCTTCTCAATATTTCTTTAATCCATCATTAAATTATATGTACATTTAATATTCTAGAATTTTACTGTGACAAGCGCGTTATACTTTTGAACCATATATATCTATATTCCTTCCAGCTAGTTATTCCACAAAGGATGCCACCTTTGAATAATGTGAATGAGGGGTTACAAGTGGGACTAGTTCTTGACAATTTACGAGGATGAATGACCATATAATATTTATATATCCCTAATATAGATCACCCAAATTATACAGCAGCCTCGATTCCAAAAAAGTTTAAACTTAATCAAGTCCGGACTTCTACATTTACATATATCAGTGATGTATGAGAATTGGCCATCCATAATCTATTGTATATGGACGCATTAATTAATTAAGCTGTCAATATACGGTAGTATTCATGACAAAAATACAATTGAATTATTTATATCATAGGGGGAAAATGCCAATAAAACAACATATATATCAGATAGAATTGAAGAGAGGAAGTTATTCCGTATACTCAGAAATTTGTCTGTCTTACAGAAATCAATAATACAAGAAAAATGAAGCCCTATTTAGTAATGTTTTTATCCAGATGAAATATTGATTTGTCAATCTGGGGCTTTAGATAAGGATGAGGGAAAGAATAAAAAAATGAACGATCCTATAGATCTTTTTCAACATGGCTAAGTCATCAATGACTAATTGCTGGGGCTGGAAGAGTGTTAAATACCCGCAGAAAGATCTATCGAATAGTCAAAACCTTAAAACACTTTCAGAGCCTTTAATTTATATACGTGTATGTATGTATATAATATGATGAATATAACATTATCTAAAATAACAAATGAGTTCATGATTTGCATAGATCACAATGGTATGATTATTTTTTTAATCCTAAATTAGTATAATACGGATTTCCACCAAAAAGAAGGACGATTTTGAGGGGAACTCAATATTTAAGTCAATTGAAACACAACATATGATTCCATTCTTTTTCTCTTTACTTTCTCCAAAAGACTGTTCTCTGGTAAATAGTGAGATTCCCACACCCCACTATGCCCCTCTTTTCACTTCAAGTGGCTGTCCTGAATAAGATTATATGTCCTCATCAATATCAACTGAACTGATTAAAATGGTTTCTCAAAATAGAATTTCTGACTAATTTATTCAAATTGTAATCAATTGGTACCATGTTAATTTATTTGAATTGATTTAGATGGGTAATAGAACAGATAAATTTATAATAATTATATGCATAATGTATTGTATTTCATGAAAATGAACATTTAATTATATGTATTAAAGGATATGTAGAATTGCTTAAAATAATAATCAGCGCGTATAACATAAAACGTACAATTTATTGTCAAGGAATCCTTTAAACATGTTTGAAGTTAGATGATATGACATCAAGGAAATAAACATAATTAAGTGAGTTTGAATATATTATTTGTTAATAACATCGTGGTATAAAATGGCATTACCAAGTGGAATAACACAGTTTTATTCGCTTGCGTTATCATTACCTTAAACTATAAACCACAAGTAAAAAAAAAAAAAAAAAAAAAAAAAGCATGGACTTTTCAAATATCGATGACTCCTGACCAACGCAAGACTAAGGCCATCGTCGTCAAGAAGCAAGGGAGTTTCTCTTTGAACGCGGGTTTTGAGGAGTTCTGTATGTTTCAAATCAAAAGAGGGGAAAAATTAATATATAGATTATTAAATTAAGGATAAAAATTATATGCTCCACTGCCTGTATTGTCCATCTTCTTATAATAGGTAAAAGTAGAATATCAACCCTTACCAATAAACACGTGTCGATTTAAATGGCGCCATGAGCTCCCACCGTGTGTCTTTATAGTTTATATACGCCCAATATAATAATAACATAACACACGTACAAGCTTTCCTTTATTTAAAAAAAAAAAAAAAAAAAAAAAAATTAAGCGTGAAATGGAAATGACTAGAAACGCATAACTGAGGGAGAGATGAAGGGCGGGAAGGTAATTTGAGAGGTTAACATTCTGTACTTGTTATATTAGAGAAGTTTTATTAATTAGTGTATAGTACGAGTAGTATTTATAATTAATGATAGTAGTATGTTTGAATATAAATAGTGAAGAAGCAAAAGCATATAATATAGTAATTTGCGTGCCTAGGTTTCAGCTTCAGAGAGATATCTTAATAGATTGAAGTAGCCAGTGGTACATAGGAATGGAAGATCAAGGTGAGGGGCAAAAACAAGAGAGCAATAATGGTCCGAACCAAGGCTCGGAGAGGAGCGAGCCGGTGAGGTCCCGGTGGACTCCAAAACCAGAACAAATCCTCATCCTTGAGTCCATCTTCAACAGTGGAATGGTCAATCCCCCAAAGGAGGAAACCATCCGCATCCGAAAGCTCCTCGAGAAGTTCGGCTCCGTCGGCGACGCCAACGTCTTCTACTGGTTCCAGAACCGCCGCTCCAGATCCCGCCGCCGCCAGCGCCAGATGCAGGCATCCCTCGAGCAGCGAAACCATCAGCTTCATCAGCCAGCACAGCAGCTTCATGGCGGTGCAACAATTACTTATGATCATCACCATCATCAACAACCTCATGTCACCTCATCTTCTGATCCAGTACTCCCTCCGGTTTCTACCATGCCTTTTGCCGCTGCTTCTCCGTCGTCGTCTTTCCTTGATCTCTCCGGTTCGGCTTCTTCTTCTTGTGGCATGCTTGGCAGCCAAGAAGCCCTTGACCGTCTTTTCTCATCGGTGGCTTCTCAAATGTGTTTCCCTGAATTTGATCACTCCTCGGCTGCTTCTTCAGCTCTATACCCTCCTCCCTCTCATGCTTCCTCCTTCAACTATCATTCTGGTAATTAATTGCATGTTTGTGTTTCTCCATCAACTTCACCAAAACGGTCCCTTTTTTTATTTATTTAACCATGTATTTATATTAATTACTCTGTTAAATAATTCTGTCTTGAGCCTTGCTTCTGTCCTCTCTAAAACAACCCACCACTTAATTTTAGGCCATCTAAAGAGTACTGAGCGAATCTTTCATAATAACTGTCATTATATATATGTGCAGTGTTAATTTTTTTGTAAAAAAATTAATAGTATTTTTGGCATATGAAAAAAGTTCAATTGTTGGGGCTGCTTAGGTTTAAAGGCCTACAGAATAAAGTTGCAACTTTTTCGTGATTTGACACTTCTTTTGCCTTAAAGTTGTACAATTTTACTGTGAGCAAAAACATCAGCTGAATTTCCGGTAGCAGTTTCTATTTCTGCCTTTCAGTTTCCCCCCTTCTCTTACACTCGATCTTCCTTCCAAACTTACAGTGATTTCCAAACCCTACCAACTTTAATTTCTTGGTTAATTGGTAATTCCCTAGATTTCCATCTCTTTGCCAATTGGCAACAATCTTGTATATATGTTCACAGTATATATTTATTATTACAGATACAGATTTTTTGCTTAGAATTGAATTAGGTAATGAATTAATGAATTCGCCATGATATATATATAGTTCAATTTTCGCTTATTTGATATGTGAGTTGGCCAGTAAAAGTGTACAAACAGAAACCAAATTAAAGGTATCTGCTGAGTATTTAGAGGTCAATTGGGTTAATTTTCCTGTGAATTGTATATATACTGATTGTTTAATTACGTACATTGGGGCACTGGAATTTCAGGACTGGTCACAGTTTTTATCAATGGAGTGGCAACAGAAGTTCCAAGGGGAGCATTGGACATAAAAACAATGTTTGGGCAAGATGTGGTGTTAGTTCATTCCTCCGGAGTGCCACTTCCCACCAATGAGTTTGGTTTCCTGATGGAGAGCTTGCAGCATGGCGAAAGCTACTTTCTGGTGATTAGAGCACCTCCAAATTATTTATATAATTCATTGATTTCCCATATTTATTTGTGTTCTTTCCATACTATTAATTTATCTACTCATAATATTGGAGAGTTCCTCTGCTTTGTCTGAGAATCTGGATCGGAATTTCTTTGTTTACAGGTCTCAAAGCCAACATAACATAATTAAAAGCAACTAGCAGCAGTGGGAGCTTCCTCTTATGTTTCTCCAAATTAAATTTCCTTTGTGCCAATCCCTTTTTCTTTTTAAAACCCCTCCCCCTTAAAAAAACCCCCAAAGATTCAGTCTTTATATGTGGTTCAAATAATAGAGCTCTATTATGTGATTACAGTCTACAGAAGTCCATATATGTGGATATCTAGACATATAATTTTCTCGTTCACATATATATATGGTTTTCAGATCTCTCTCTCTCTCTATATATATCCATTCAAGCGAAGGTTTGGCAATATGTATAGTTAGTCACTTGGTTGCCCTTCCATTTGTTTCTTAGTTAGTTTTTAAGTATACATCAGTTACGACTGATAAGATTATTAAAATAATTTTTAAACATGGTATGACATGTTGGGACCAAATTAAAAAGAGCAATAAATTCCAGCGGTCAAAATTGTTGGAGAGATGTTAGCTGAGCTTAACCCATCACGTTGCTATTGTGCAGTTTCTTCAAATAATGGAGTGCAATGTTAATTACTTGTAATAATATAGCACATCTCGCATTAAAAAAAAAATGAGGGCAAACATTAATAATTTTAATACTACTACTTAATTAAATAGAAACAGAAGGAAAATGTAACGCGTAAAAGCGAGACAGAATATTCAAAGTGGATGGTTCTTTTAAGGTTGGGAACATTCACAGACACACATGTATGTCAATCTTTTCCCGGCACCCATTCCCTTCCCAATGAGCAAAATCAGGTAAAGGCCGACATATGTGAACCTTCCTTTCAGTAAGACTGCGTTTCAATTCATTGAACCTTCGGTTTCCATTATTTTTCAAAAGGGGGCCAAGAATAGAATTATTAATTACTTTGAATTGTAACAAGCGAAATAAACTATAACCTCTATATAGAGGGGAGAGTAATTAAAGAAAACGGGAAGGAAAGTTGCTAGTTCTATAACTTATAATAATGTTCGTTTCGACTCTTCCCCTCGAAATCATTCGATTGCTGGACATTCGATCTAGCTAGAACTATCCATATATGGTAAGATACTAAGATTGAACCAGGCATCCAAGTCCGAATGACAATAGAAAGAAGACAATGAGGTTTTATATAGTTTATATGTGAACTAAATTATACCGGTGACAATAACGAATCTTTTGGGTTCTACTATATTAATTAGTGTTGGAACGACGCACCAGAGATAGCTGCCTAGCTAGCTTGCAATTACCGCAGATATATAGCTTATTACGGTAATAGATCAGTGTTGATTATTAAAATGAAAAGCAAGATGATCGATGATTAAGATTATCAGAAGAATATATGTTTGTTGTTAATGGAGATTTTGATGGATCGGAGTGCATGGGCAATGGATGGCTGTACGTGGATTGGAATGAAAATGAATTATATAAACTCAGAAGTTGGGGCCCCACACCGACCAAAATAACCAATGCGAATGAGACGGATGTTTGTAACAGATGTCTTGGATTCTTTTCAAGTTTTTGTAATAATCTCAATCAGAACATTAAGGCGGGGCACACTTACATAGAAATACCATGTGAGTAATCTAAGTCCTTCGGTTGTCATATCAATAAAAGTATGAATATATTTGCATCCCCATGTTAGATTCTGTGCATACTTGAGGCGATTATTTCAATTGAGATCATAGATTTTGTGTTGACCAGGAAATCCTCCGTGAGCATATATCTATTCATTTCTCAATGAGCCCATCATTAATTTCAAAAGCCTAAAACTTTAGTTGTACGGTGTGCATAAATAATTTCTCTTCTGTGAATTCCAGCTTGGATTGCTTTCGTTCTAAGTGAAACTTGGTGGGTTCCATTATGCATGTAAAGCTCCTTTTTTTTTTTTTTTCTGGGTATTGATCATTGAGTATTGACAATGATCTGGTTTATTGCTCAGATGTCTTACAAAAACAGGTGAAGTTGAATGTATAGTAAGTAAGAAATGACACTAATTCACTAAACAGGTGAAATCTTCAACCCATGAGGTCTTTTATGTACGGTTCAACAAATTAAAGTGAAGGAAACAAGACTGTCTTATTTGCTTTGGCTGTAGCTAATCCGATGAAAATTATCTAAAAACAGATTATCTAATTTTTTTTAAAAAAAACATTTTAATTAAATAAATTAGCATCACTTTATTTTTCCTTTTTCAGAATATTTACGTTTACCTTTTTTGTCAAAATACTTCTCTTTTTTGTCCACACACTATTTTATTTATTTAATATTTTAATCTGCAATATTTTCGTTATGAACTTCAAATAGCCCTTCGTCTTTTTGTGCATGTGTGCTTGGGTATATCAATATTTGTGTATGTTACTATACATACGTGTATGACTCTTACATTCAAAAATATAAAAGGCAAAAGAAATTTTCCTTTTTTTTTTTTTTTTTTTTTTACTAGGCACTAATATTTTCCTATTAAAAGTAATTATATTGAGGTATTATCGCATATTAGATATGGGCACTTCTCCCTACAAAGATTCAAATCTGTTGGAAGAAATGTCCATATTTAGAATATGATAGTGCCTCGAAATTGGAAGAAATTGTTTTTCCTTGGCCTTTTATTTTTCAAAAAAAAAATGAGAGGGAGAGGAATTTACTTGGGCCGGAGAGCAAAAGCCCAGAACGGAAGGAATTCGTTGACCAATAGCCGACCATCATTTTGAACCCATGGTGAGTCGGTGGATAAGCCCAGTCAAATCCAAACGCAGTCAAATGGCCGCCAATAATGTGAGGAAGCCGCTCTTATTGACCGTAGTCAAAGATAACGGGAAACGAGTCTCCGTCCATGCTGACACCTTGGGCCAGGCTGCACCTGCACCGCCAACGTGTCTCGGCAAACAACAAATATAAAAGACGTGTGTCCCTTCCCATTTGCATCTCCATTTTCCCCTATATTTTAAGTATTTATGCCTTTTTATGATTTCTATAAGGTAGTTTTTTTTTTTTTTTTTAACATTACTTGATAATTATAATTTTACTCAAAGGTAGTTATGCTGGGTTGGATGTTCCAAGAACTGAAACTGAAAATGCTGTAGATTGATGTCACTTTGACCTAGTTAATAATTAAACACTTTTTTTTTTTTTTGAAAAGTACAGACAAGTCGGAGCTTGAAGGCATAAAGAGTGGGCAAGACTAAAAGTCTAACTCATAATACAACAAAATAGAAATCACTACGAATGACAAGCTAGTTGGTCCTTCAAGACCATATCCAGACATCCTCCAGGAACAGTTGTAATTAGAGTCACATCATCTTCTGTTGAAGCATCATGGCCTTGCTTGAATTAAACGCTTTTTTATATTTGAATAAACAGCAGGGTGGAGCAATGAAATTATTGCTACTTCTTTTTTCTTTTTTTAAACTAAGAAAAGGATTATATTTTGACAGAGAAAAAAGTGAAGATGCTGCAATTTTGAAAATAGATGTAGCAATGGGAAAGCATGGTCCCCGCAAGGAAGCATTAGTTACCGTTTCTTTTTCATCCTCTGTTTCATGCACAGTGGACTGACTCAAGGATTCAGATGCCATGCGGGTAATAATAAGAATGGAAAATTTTATTGAAGGACCATCTAATCAAATTTATTTCAGTTAACAATCAAAATATTTTGAAATTTTATTCTAGGATCAATGGCAAAAATAAAAATAAGTTTTGTGAGTAAAAAGGTAATAGTACCCTTGCTTTATTTCTTTTGTAAAAAAAAAAAGTTTGATCGTCACCTGGGCTCTGGCGACCAGTCATCAGCATCCTCCAGCCTGGAGCAACCCCTGCCGACTAGCCATAAAAGCCTTGGTGTAGTAGAGTTTTGACGATAAAAAATTAATGTGTTTTTCATATGAGGATTCCATTGGTTCATGAAGAGCTACATTCTTATTCATGAAGAGTAGAATCAATGGTGAAACATGGCCCCATTTGGCCCATACTGATCTTATAAAATTTGTTAATATATATATATATTTATTATATGATATTCTATTTTGACTAATAATTTGGTCTCACTAATCTCTTATATTTTCTATAAGAACAATGCTTGGTTCATTACTATTAGGCTGTGAGAGGAAAATAAAATTCTTGTTTGAGATACCTACTGAAAATGTTAATATAATCTTATATCTTGTTTTGATTTATAATTATCAGTTATTATTTATTTATCTTTTTAATATTGTGTAATACTATTTAATAAATAGTTCAATATATTTATTTGTTAGCCCAGGCTAAAAAAAATTGTGGTTTCACCACTAAGGAGAATCATGAACAAGTGTACAACTTTACCACTCTGATCCTATTTATAAGTCTCATTTTGACCAAATCACACATACCAAGGAGAGGTAGGTAACTCAATGATTATAGGGTAAAATTTCAACTTTATCCTCATTTATGATTGGGTATCTTTTAACTTTTTCTTCTCTCTCTATTTTCATTGGTACAATAATATGGGCAAAATTATCACAGTCTCATTTATTTGGTCAAAAAGGACTAATAAATAGGACCAAATTTTGTTGGTCAAAAGGGACTTATAAATAGGATCAGAGTGGTATATGAATAAGTGAAATCCTAGTGTAAAAGCCACGTTAATTTTCAGTAGTCGAAGCTCCAGCTGGATGGCATCGGACTTCATTGGCCAACAACCAATAGCCGAAGTTATGATGATCCAACCTTTTTTAAAAAATAAAGAAAAAATAATTATTGTCTTTTTACCTCCAAAACTTATTTTCATATTAATCATTGATCTTATAGTAAAATTTCAAAATATTTTAATCCTTAATTAAAATAAATTTAGTAATTTGATCCCTTATTTTAATGAGATTCTCCCAGTTAGAAGTTTGTTAGGCGCTTAGACCCCCCCTTTTCTAATTTGCACCGACATACTCTATAGGAAATTAGAAATAGACCTAATAATCACGTTTTTCAGAATATACAAACGGGGACGGAGGTGGCAGGAACAGAACCCACCAGGATTATAATAATGACTTGTCAGACGTCATGCTCTCATCCTCGCCATTTATTTTACATCTTCCCTAATACTCCCAAAGTCCTCCATTTAATGGTGTCTTAAAGCTATAACCAGAAGACAAGAGCCCGGCACTTTCATCAGTACTGCATCTAAAACTTGGTCAAACAACTTGTTACGAATATGCAAGCCACATGTTAAACTGACGGGAACTAGTAATTCCATTAACTCTGGCCTACTTTGGCTTCTCCTGAATCCCAAAACGCCAAAGCATTAACATAATATCTCTGCCTCTTTTTTCTTTTCTTTTTCTTGTTCCATGGTGGTTTCCCACTATTACATTTCTTGTTTGGCTAGCTTTTTTCCTATTACGAAACTAACTGTACACACGAGGGTGTCCTGCTCCTGCTACTGCACCTGCAGATTCCTTTCTCTGACTTTTGTTTGTTTCAGTGAACAAGTGCTGCTGAGTCATAATTATCTCTATGCGGCAGCTCCCACCCCCAGAAAATCAATGAACCCCATCTTCTTCATCCTATCCCCCACGTTTTCACTTTCCCCAGTATATGACAAACGCTTGCTGCTGCTGTTGTTGCTGGGGCCCACTGACTCGCTCACTGATACTTCCGACTTTGAGTCTGAACTATTATTTGCTTGCCCCAATAACTTGTCCAAACCCACATCGCCCGATCCTCCTGCAACAATCAACAAGCAACATAAGCTTACGATTAAAGGCTTCAACCAAGAGATGAAAGACTCACAAGTCATAATACACAAACATAATCAAGCGTACCGATAAGTGTTCCATGGTCTTGGAAAGGAGAGGGTTTAGCGGAGGAGGGAGTGAGGGAGAGATTAGTGCAGGTTGAAGCAGACTCGTCTCTCGTGCTTGACATGCTAGATTCACTGCCTGCATTGTTACTCAGACTGAGTTTTAAGCCCTTTGCAATATTGTTGTTGTCAGAAGTGGGTTTCCTCCTCCTTAAGACGTGAGACTGCTCTCTCTGCCTCCTCGCCATGATCACGTGCCAGTGGTTCTTCACTGCATTGTCGGTCCTCCCAGGGAACAGTCTAGCGATCAAAGCCCACTTGTTACCGTACGCCTTATGAGCAGCCAGCAGCCTCTCCTCTTCTTCCTCCGAGAAAGCCCTTCTGTTAATCCTCGGATCCAGCTGATTAAACCACCTCAATCTGCAACTCTTGCCTGCCAATCCAGTCATTTTCAAGGAACAGTGCTTAAAAACAGTATCTCTTTTCGCAGTCAATGGAGTTTATCAAAATCGACCATTCCCCATCACAAATCACACAGAGGCACTCAAAATAATCTCACTCAATAAAAGAACAAACATCAAGCAAATAGAGAAGAAAGAAACTCTTTGTAGGTTCTTTTTCCCTTGGTAGAAATTGATTACCTGATCGTCCTTGGAGATGCTCGGCGATCAGGTTCCAGTTTTGAGGACCATACTGAGCCACCAGCTCTTTGAGCTTGGCATCCTCACCGGGCCTCCAGTGGCCTCTGGCACAGAGCTTAGGATGGCCACTTTTGCCGGCATCAGGCCTCTTGGCTTCTGCTACTTGTTCACCCAGTTTCAAGAACAGGCCGTTTGTGTCGACTTTGCCGACGCTTTGATCGGTTGCTCGGGTCTCCATGAAGGAAGGGCTCAGAATCTGAAATCCAATATCAGATTTGTTAGGCTCGATCTCACCAGGATGACCCATGGCCCCAAAGATGTTACTTATAGCCCCGCGGAAACTGTCGCCACCATATTTAAAGCGCTGGGAACTCATGTAGGATGATGACCCGGAAAAGCAGAAGGCAGAGGAACAAAAGGGAAGAAAACGGAAAGGCTCCGAGTTCCGATGAAGTGAATTATTTTCGGGAAGGAAGCAGAGACTGATGGGGGGAAACGGTTGCGTTTGTTGATGATTGGGGTGAACGAAAATCAAGAAAGAGGAGAGGGAAGCGGAATCAGTGTGGTTGTCGTTGATCTCCCCTGACTGTCGCACCCGTGACTGAGCAGAACAGTGTCGGAGAAGAGGGGGAGATGAAAATGGAGAAGCGAAGCCAGGGGAGGGGGCTGGTGGGGTTATGAGAGAAAGAGGAACGTTTTAAAGAAGGGAGAACGGCAAACAAGCGTGCATTTTTATTTATTTAAAAATAGGATTAGTTAGAAAGGATGAAGAACAGTAGTAATAATGTGTAGACAAGGAAGGTGCAGGGTTCAGTTGCGTGGACTTGAGTATGCATTTAAAGGAAAACGGAGAAGAAATGAATATAAAAATGAAAAAGGGGAGGAGAGGAGTGGGGGTAAAACACAGAAATCGAGAAGCGCTCGTGTGGGTGGTGACTAGTAAAACAAGTGGGGTGCGTCGTCTCGGGGTTTGGGGGAAAAAACAGAATCTGGCAGTCTCTTTGCCACAGTTTTCGCATTCTCAAATGTGTAACTCTAAAAGCTCTTCTCAGTTTGGACTTTGGTGACTCACAAATTAACACCCCCTCGTCACCTCCACCTGTCCAATACCCCGGCAAAGGGACTTAAATGTATGTTTAGATTAGTACCCCCATGTATATTTGAATTGTCCACATCTGATTTTTTTATAAAATTATTTTAATAGATATAAAATATAAAATAAAATAAAGAAAAATATCAGTAAGGTTTTAAGATAGATAAAAAAAATATCAAAAAAAGTCCTAATCTCAAATCCCTCACACAAAGTTGATAGCGACTTTTTTTTATATTAATTACGAAATTCCTCTTATAAAAAAAAAAAAAGCCTTGTCAAAAAATGATTTTTCATATTATCAAAATGACTTTATTAATTGTTAAAATGTCCCTAAAATGTCCTTATGAAACTCTCGTTGTCAAAATGGCTTTATATGTTATTGAAAATTTTTCAGGTTTCTAAAATTCTATATGCCCGAAGAAAAACTCAGAGAATTTTTTGCAACATTAAAAGTCGAGTTGACAAAATTAGAAGTCATTTTGACAACGAGTTTTCATAGAGATATTTTAACAACTAATAAAACTATTTTGACAACGAAACTTTTTTGTGAGAGAAATTCCATAATTAATATCATAAAGTTCCTAGGAATTTTTTTACAAGAATTTGAGGCTAAGACTTTTTTAATATTTTTTATCTATTTTAGAACCTCACTAATATTTTCCCACAAGATAATCTCTCAGTGACAATCAGTTAACTCGTGTCATTCATTAACCTCGTTACATAGCCTAACATATTTTAATTATTTTTTTCCGGCAAATTTAAATGCGATCAAATCAAAGATGACAAATTCCTCCTAACAACCCAAAACCAAGGCCTGCCGGAGCTTGTTTCTGTGCTGAAAGTACCAAATCTCGTTGCACACAGTACCAATACTAAGGGCCCGTTTGGTATAAGGAATATTTAAAGAGGGAAAGAAACTTATAAGAGGGAAATGAATGGAATGGAAGATGGGAGGGAACATAAAAAGCTAAAACTATTTGGTAGACATGGGAATGGAACTAAAGTTGAGGGAAAATAAAATGTTTGGTATAAAGAATTTGTTGTTGGTTAAGTGGGAAGTTGGGGTAAAATTCCCAGATTGCCCTTAAAGATAAAAAAACTCAAAAACGCAGAAAAAGCACTACGCTTCATTCCTTCACCGTGAACAAACCGCGTGAATACCAAAGGCTGAAGACCAGAACGCGGCGAGGCTTCGTTCCTTTACCGGTCGCACCGCACCAGCTCCTCCTTTTCCAATCGGCGCTCAGCTCAACACCACCGTGGTCGACCCTTCCTCTGTCTGTTACCATCACCGTCAATTTCAAAAGGGATAGAGAGAGAGAGAGAGATAGAGGAGCGATCGGAAGAGGAAGAGGAAGAAGTTTCACTCATCACCGTTCATCTTTCTTTCACCGTCATCCACGCCGGAAGTTTCTTCCCTTCCACCCGACTGTCGCTGTCTTCTTTTCAAAGGGGCTTTTTTGTCAAAATAAGTCACTCTCCAGGAAGTTTGTCAAGATCCCACCAGATTTTGAGGGAGCTCAATTTCCCATGTTCATGGGAGCTTGGAGCTTGGATAGAATGAAAGTTGCAGGGAACTTGGTGTGCCAAACATGTTTTGGGTGAGGTAACTTTGTTAAGTTCCCTTTCCCTCCTCTCAATTCCCTGAATCAAACGGGCCCTAATTGTCTCATTAATATATTACATTGACCATTTTGTTAATTGATTCAATTCCAAACTGTCTTTTTTTAAATTCTGCCTACAAATTGATCTTTCACGCACATGTATTTGTTGATGGCATATTGTTATCAAAATTAATAAAATTGTGTGTGAAAAAATTTGCTCTTCATGTAATCACATTCACACTCTCGTCCGACTTAAAAAGCATGAGTCTTTGTCCGACTTAAAAAACCCCGCACCATGATAAAAAAAAAAAAAAGCATGAGTCTTTCAACAAAAGCAATATAATTATGTATGCATATGGCTTTTTCAAAAGAAAAAGCACATTACTTTGCTCACCTCAATGGCGTGAGAAAATAACAAGACAATCTAAATTTCACAATATTTTAAATAATTAGACTGGCAGAATTAAAAAAGAAATATTTATTTGATTACTAAATAATAAGCAGTAGTAAATAGAAAACACAAGTATTGTAACCAGCTGGTGGAACATGAAATACGCTGTTGCCAACCGCACGTGAAACTGTTACCCTCACCCACGTTTATCACTCGCCACTTCCACATCTCCTCTCAATTAACCCTGTCATGCCCATACTATCCTCATTTCTGTTTACTTATTACTGCCTCTATTCCCCGCGCTTTTTTTTTCCTATTGTTTTAAAAGGGGGAAAAATAGGACTTAAATATAATAATTATACCAACAAATAGGGTCAGATAAATCAGAACTATTCTGCAGTATAAAACTACAAGTGTCTAGTCTCAATGGACTAGTGAATAGTTTATATAGGATCAAACGGCCACTCAATAATATTTAGGCATTAAACACCAAAGAGAGGGTGAGTGTTCAATGATATCTATGAGAAGATACCAAGGAATATTAGAGGATCATTGTGCAACACGATGGTATGGCCAGTAGCCAAAATTGAATGGGGTATGTGCACAGTGAGATTGAATAGTAAGTAATGGAATAGAGAATCAAGAGAGTGCACTTGGTGGATAATCTCATATTTATAGATGTTACCTAGGGTTTCGTTTCTCCCGCAGTGGTTTCATTCCTCAGGCAATGTGTGCCTCCATGTTCTGCAAATGCCTCCTTCACTACCTGTACTATCCAGGATTATAGACATGATTACAGGGTGATTGGCGTTTTACCTGATTATGGAATGATTCTACCATAGAGTGCTCTTATTGGGCTGCACACCTGCCAGGCCCATTATACGAGTCCATAACAAGAACCAAGATGGAATGAGTCTCCTAAAGATTGAAGGACATCCATATTATTGGGACACCTCACATTATTTTTGTAAGCATATTCATAATTTATGAATAATATATATGTATGTACAACTGTATATCTTTTAAAAGTAAGTACTAGTAGTAGTTTAGTTGTATGACTGGGATTGGTTAGAGTGAATAAGTTAAGAATATAAGGGTGTGTTTGGGGGAATCAAAACATAGGTTTTGAAAACAAAAGTTAGGTTTTGTCATAATTTTTCCAAACACCCCAATTTTTATCCAGAAGCTATTCGCATCAAACCTAAGTTTTATAAAAAGCTATTTTTTCATATTTTTCTCTCTCCTCTACCATCATTAGTATTTTTTTATTACCATTCAAAGACGTTTAAGTATTTTTTTTAGCACCCTTCAATACCTTGGTAATATTTTTTCAAGATTAGTCATTATTCTGAAATATTTTTTCAATATCTTAAAATGAATTTTCAAAATCATAAAGTATTTATTCAATATCTTTAAATATATTTTTAGTATCCATCAGTATCCTAAAATATTTTTATTCTAAAATATCTTTACAGTATCCAATAAGCAGGCAGAGACTAGTTTGACTGTGGGCTTCACCCCTTTTGCGAAAGTAAGGTGGTGAGTGAGTAGGGAGTTAGTGACATCACAAACATGTGGACTTTCCGTCTTTCCCTGACAACAACAAATAAAGTGTTGCATGGCAAAAAAGGAAAACAAAACAAATAAAGTATTGCACTCCGATCCCCGAAACAAAACATCTCACCTTGTACTTCGGGACAATCGCCTCCAACTACTCCATTTCCACCACTTTATTAATATTAATATTAATCAACTCTTGCCTTTCTTCCTCTCTGTTCATCTTGCGACAGGGACGTCTGTCTTTTGTGTCCATTGTTTATTACGCCGATGCTTAATTATAAGATCGTATTAATTTTTTTAAAAAAATTAAATAAGTTACTTCACATTATTATGTATCTTTAAATTATATATTATTTTAATAGTTAAACTAATTAATTTAAAAAATATATATTCTAAAGTAATTTAACTAACTTCCTTAATTAGGACCAAAAGGAGTATTGTTACTGATTTTTTATTTAATTTTAATAAATAAAGATGCAACATTTAGCTACATTTTTGGAATTATTTATTTTATTTCATGCATTTTTACTTTTTGTCCCACATGCCTTATAAGCATTTTACAAATTAAATTTTCAATTGAAAACAAACTACTATTTTATACAATTTTTAATTATAACATGATGGTTTATGGGTGATTTTAAATTGAAAAATCACCTTAGCGTCAAGTAAATCAAGTTATAGATTTTAGACACGTGAACAAATTTTTTTTTTTTAAAAAAAAAATCAATGATTTATTTTTAATATTATTGTATATTGATTTAATTTTTTTCTGTGATGGAATTCTTTTTAATACTCCCTCCGGTCCATAATATATGACGCTTCTAAAAAAATATGATCCAAAATATAAGTCACTTATACTAATTAATTAATTTTATCCCAATGATTTTTTTTTTTCAATTTTGCACATTCATCATGTCCCATGTCACATCAAAATAACACAGAGTCCACGTTCTTCCATAAAGAAAAAAGTGAAAATATATTTTAATTTAGGACATAAGTTACTTTCTAATTAGCATGAATTAGTTAAAATGTCTACATTATACATAAGGTCAATATAATTAGAGAGAGATGGACGGAGATACATTAATGTAATCAATCAGAAGCATGTTTTCGTTCCCACCTGTGTGATTCACTGATTACTTTACCGACCATCAATAATTGAAAGAAAAGGAGAAGGTTTTGGGAAAATATCACTCATTATAAACTAATTAATCAAATAATACAAACACTACGAAAAACTAATACAAACACTACAAAAAAAACTCATTACGTTGCAGCGGGTAATACCAACCGCTACAAAATGCAGTAGTGGCTCTTGTGACATGCATAGTGGTTCTCTTTAATTGCTACAAAAATGCTTACAACGTTGGATTTTGTGGCGGTTTGTCCAGCCACCACTACTAGCGAACCATTACAAATGAGTGTGGGTTGTAGTAATTAAATATTGGGTGCGGCAAACCAACTTGGGGATTCTTTGTGAACCTTTTTATTTCGAATGATGTTTATGTATGGATCTTGAGTTGATTCTTCACATGACTTATGAATTTTTTGCAATTAAACATGAGAGACGGTTGTTAAATTGTAAGTGAAATGTACCGAAATATATAGAATAAGAACATATCGGTGTACAATTCTTACCAAAGGAAGGGATCAACTTGACCGCAATTAATCAAGACATGTTTACATGTTTGGAACTTCTCAGTTGCAGTTAGTTAGAAGTTCTCACTTCCTCCAACTGGTTTACCAATAGGAAGGATTAACAACTTTCTTGATGATGACTCAAGTTCAGGGACAACCACCTACACGAAGCGGTCGGTTGAAAGACGTCTCAATGTCATCTAAGTAACTTGAAAAGAAATACAAGACATCACACTCTATATAATCTTCAGCAATAGAATATTCTGGTTACGCCTTATTCCTTATGTAAGATTTCAACTTCCCAAAGAACTAATAAATTTAACAACAAAAAATGTTAATTAATGCTTAAATGTGTGGTTGTAGAACCTTCTAGACATGCCTTATTTCTTATGTATTGAGCAAATCTTGCCCAGTCATTGGGTTGGATGTCGTCAAGCACGGCCTCCATCAACTACCAGAGGAATCGTTTCATCCTTATTCACGATGTGGTAGCTAGAAACGATTTCTCTTGTTCTTCCATCCATCCCCCATCTTCATCAAGGTGTATCGCTTTTTGTTGTCTCACATGGCAAACTTATCTTGTATAACAAATTTAACTAAATCAGTAATGATTAAATAAATTTTAATTATCAAAAATTATATAAATTATAACGATTTACATTTGATTTAGTAAATTAAATTGGTTACCTTTATAGCTTCATCCGACGCTATATCCTTCAACATCAAGGGAACCTTCTTCCAGTTCAGGAAGCAGACAAGGAATCAAATCCAATTCACACCCAACTCGTTCAAATAGCGATTAGATAGATGACTCACATTCTCAATTGAATGGTATGTGGCTTCATTCCACAGAAATACTACATGTAGCTTAGGGCCTAACTTATTTAGAGCAGCCACATCCAGCCTCCTGGTAGTGATGTTCTCCTGCTTATCTCCGCAATTCACACAAATTTTAATTTGACATTTATACCACTGTAATATTAACTTTATTAAAACAATTCTTTACTTTGAACTTGCACCTCAAACCCAATCGACCGCAAAGATGACCATCTTGGGTTATTTAGGTCCCTAGCCTCCTTGCGGTCAAGGAACCTCTTTACCTTGCTCATGGGAATATCGAAATCAAATTCCTCAAGCTCATCTTAGTTACTGAGACTAATATTAGCTCCCTCTGGTTGAATAGACACCTCTAGTGGGGTCACATGATATAGGGTCCCCTGCTGCGGTGGCACGAGGACATATGCACCTTTGGGGTGCCCTCTACCCCAACCATTGCTCCCTTGCAGAATAAGTCTTCCGGGGGACTCTCATCCACCTTCCCTTTCCTCTCCTCTCTCTTGGAAGTCATTATAACTACAATTATTAACCAATTAAAAATAAATTACAATGACAACTAACCAATATTTATAAAAAATTATAATAACAATAACCATCATTATAAATAATGTAAAATCACAATATTAAAACATAAAAAATTCAATATCTTCTAAAACCTAATGAAAACGCATGTACAAAAGAGGTTTAAAAAATAGGCTCAAGAACTCATAAATATTACCAAAACTTACTACAAACAAATCTATTTTGCTCAAAAAATTGATTAGGTAACTTTACTAACCTCGAGTGCCTACCTCTTTAGATGTTTGAGCAGAACCTCCGATCCAAACAAAACTTCTCAGAGCACACAGGGAAACGGTTTTGCCAAAAGTGGTAAAATGAGGAGTAGTGGCATTTACATAGCCACATGATTTTTAGCAGTTCTTCCAAAAACTACTATCTTAACTGCTACAAATAACAAAACCATACGTTGGCCAACGTGACAATTTGTAGTGGTTGTCCCAAAATCGCTACAAACTTGCAACCCTTTGCATTCTGTAGCAGTTATTGCCTCAATAACCACTACAAACCATGAAACAGTTTTTAGCGGTTGTTGTAACCCTTTGCATTCTGTAGCGGTGTTTCCTTGTTGATCGTTACAAAGAGCACTACCGCAAATGTGAGTGTGTACACATTTTTTGTAGCTTGACACTACATTTGTCGTGGTTAGTATGCCGCAACTACTAATAAGTAACCGCTACAATTGTAAGCGCCAGCATAGCACCACATTTTGTAGCAGCTTGTTTATATATAACCACTACAAATTGCCGTCTCTTACAAATATTAATATTTGTAGTAGTTTTTTCCAGTTGCTACAATTTAACCGTTACGAAATGCCAATTTTTGTTTGCATTTAAAGATGTAACTGATACCAAGACGGGCATACATATACATGTGGCCATTAGATGAGTTATATAATATCAAATCATCATAAACACGCAAGCTAAAAAGCACAAACAAATTTGAGTATGTAGGGTTGTGTGGAGAGTAAGCATGATTGAGTTAGGAGGTGGAAAAATGATAATGCAAATGAAATTAAATTTTGGGACCTAACTTTGAAAGATGACTGGGATAAACAGGGAATAGGTAGGGTGCCGAGTAGATACCCACAATATCTCATAGTCTTGGTAATATTAACATCACTTCCACTAAAACCTAGTGATTGATCTGAACAATATGTATGTATCCGGTGTACCTACTTAATTAGGATTAATTCCACGCCCTCCACCCATAAAATTGGCACGGTATAATGGGCGGAGAACACTGTTTCTTAACTGACCTCACTGCTCACGCTAGCTGATAGGTTGGGTAAAATTGGTCTCACCCACGGTAAAAGTGCTACTGTCACAAAACTGCTCAATTAACTACGCTTAATTATGATATTAACGATAAATTAGTCATTACTGTTTCCCACGGCCTCAGTCCACGCATATTGCTTGCCAGACCACGATTATTTGATTAATTAATTCGATTTCAACGAGATCTAGTGTAATTTTTTAAGGTCTGCTGACTGGATTAAAACTTTAATACTAAGTGTATTCTTCAAATAATAATATTTGCAAATCTCTGCCAGCAATGCTCCTCATTAACGCTAAACGAGTACATACAAACACATAATTTTCTGCACACGTCACATCGTTAATCGATCATTTTCTTTTTAATTAATGGCGCACTCTTTTGATTTTGACATAAAACACCCACGAGTTGTTGACAAAGTGTTTGGTTTTGGGGAAGGGAGGGGAGAGAAATTTTTTACCTTATATTAACTAAATTGTCTATAAAAAATTTTCAATATTTCAAAAATCACTCTCAACAAAAAAAGAACATTATTCTCATTAATGACAATTTGGTCAATATCCTCCCTCTCCTTTCATCCTCATCCCCTCAAACCAAACACACCTAGATAATCAAAACAATTAGAAACAATATATACATACATACATATATATATGTATATATATATATATACATACATACATATATATATATATATATATATATATTAAAAAGCTAACTTACCGAAAATAATATATTTCACTAAACCAAGAGTATTTGAGCATTTGTCACTGTAAATATGACATGCCACACCACGCTTCACATATTATGAATAATTTAGCTTTCTGTTTTTTATTTTCCATGTTTAATATTAATATATATTGATATTGATTGATTTTGGCTTAAGCGGTGGGGTGAGAAAGCAAGAAGAAAATTAGGACGGAAAGTATAATTTAAGAGATAGATGTAACGTGCCTAATTAATGAATGAAATTATCAATCAAGCACGATGCCGTTAAGAAGGGATTATTAGTGATAAGTCACTTTCAAAAGGGTGTGTCCCACGGTCCCACCCGATATTCGTTCGTTTGTCTGCACATTTTAATTTCCTTCGTCTTCATGCTCTTACGGCTGACCCCTATTTTGTTGCATGCATGCACGAATCACTTTATATATTTATGTCATGTTTCAATTTTGACCCTTGAGAGACCACTATCTACATAATCAAGCACGCCTCCCTTCTCTTCCATTTTTTTAAAATAATTATTAAGTCATGATTAAGATTTTTTTGAATGCTACCGTTAGTTTGCCAACAAAAACCAGTACTAATTAACTGACTGCTTAGTGACGGTATACGAACATGTCTTACCTAACTCTGATTGGAATTATCTATCAAATAAGTCCGTCTCCCCCTCTTACTTTTTCAGTTTTTTTTTACCTAAAGTAATCATATACGACTTCTATTTTGTTTCTCCATTTGAAGAACATAAAGGCTCAAAAAGACGAAACTCTATGAATGCTTCTAAACTTTAGGGGGGGAAGCCAAATCATTTATAATTGGAACCTGGAAAAAGGAGAAGACAGATATTAATTGAAAATTGGATGGAAAGGGTATATTATGTAGTTACCTGCAAGATGCAGATATTAGTCGTTTTCTTTAAGGTAGGGTTAATTAAGGTAACGACCATGATTGTCAATTTACGGATTCTTTGTTTTTCTCATAGATAGATCCAAGCCAATTTGGATTCCCAATGAATACATATTGTTAAGATATTATCATATCTTATAGTAATATTTGATATATTCTCATGTTGAGATATTATATTAATTATTATACTTTACAAATAAACTTAAAATTTAATTTCCTAAAAAAATTATTTATGTAATTTTTATATTCAAAAAATTATTTATGTGGCGGCGGTGATGGCGATGGCGCTGGTGGTGGCATGCGGCATCGGTGGTGGTGGTGGTGGCGATGGCGGTGTTGGGGTGGTGGCGGCGGCGGTGGCGGGGCCAGTGGCGGCGCGGTGGCGATGGCGGTGTTGGTGTTGGTGGCGGTGGCGGTGGCGGTGGGGCGGTGGTGGCGGTGGTGGCGGTCTTTGGTGGGGTGGTAGCGGTGGCGGTGGTGATGGTGGTGTGGTGGTGGTGGTGGTGAATAAAGGTAAATTTCTGCTTCGAAGAGGAAGGAGTCTTTTTTTTTTGAAAAAAATAAATTCTCATTTTGTGCCCCTGGAAGAGAGAAGCGAGAAATTTTTAGCTTTTTTTTTTTACTCCCAAAGACAAAAATAAACCGGTTCATTCCTCGGAGCAAAAAAAAAAAAAAAACCGGATTTACCAAACACAATTCTCATCCATTTTTGTTCCCGGGCATAGAAATTAAGAAAAAAGTCATTCTGGGAGCGTTACCATGCACACCCTATATATCTTATGTTGATATTATTATTTGATTAAATTTATTTATGTTAAATTAGATTAAATTCTAGGATTAGTTAGGCTTGCCTACATAAAGGTTGTTGCTCAATTTGTTTGTACAAAAATATTAAGTATTAAGGATTCAATAATATTTAGAATTTCTTATTCTTGCCTACAGTGGCAAGTCTACCATTTAGTTGTTTGAACGTTGAGATTAACACTCATGAACCTTCTTCTTATTGATAAAATCGGCCTATCTTCAACCAAAAAATGCTCTATCGATTGCTCTCTCAATCGTTTCGCCCTATGAAAGGGTTCCTGACTTCGGTCACCTTCCTCCGTTTGGGACATAGTGGGCGCCGCTATACACGTATTCTTTCATTTGCAGACTATCTGGTTCCATCCCAAATATATTTTTAGAAAGTTTCTGGTTCTATCCTGAAGAGAGCTTTAGACCCGTTCCTTGGAGAGTGTATGCATAGTTCTATCCTAGAGCTTTGTCCAGATCTTTTCACCATTTGGTTCCTCCAAGATCTTTAGACCATCTCGCTCTGCCAGATCTTTAGACCGTCTCTTTTGCCTAGATCCGAAGACCCTCTGGTTCCATCTAGATCAGCTCAATGTCGTTTCTATTCCATTCAGATCGCTTGATGTCATTTCTGTTTCATCCAGATCAACATTTGCTTCAATATGTTACTTTTGGTCCACCTACTGGTAGTTGGTCCCTCCGGTTTTTGCTTCGAGTTTTTAGTTGACAAACTCAAGATGATCTTGAGTTTGAAGGGGGTGTTAAGACATTATTATATCTTATAATAATATTTGATATATTCTCATGTCGAGATATCATATATCTTATGTTGCTATTATTATTTGATTTGATTTGATTTATTTAGATTAGGTTTTAGGATTAGTTTAGGTTTTTCTATATAAAGGCTCTTGTTTAGTTACTTGTACAAAATGATTAAATATTAAGGATTCAATAATATTCAGAGTATCTTGTTTCTTTTCTATTATAATCCTTCAAATTCGAACACATAAAACATATATTATAAAACCTAATCCCATTCGGTTCATTAAACAAGTGGAGAGTATACATCATAGTGTGTGTACTATATATATAGTTTAAACATTCACCTTCATTTAAATTTTGGTCGGAGAACATGTTACGAGGGGAAAAAAAACAAACATTCCCAGAATCGGAACGACAGACTCCAAGCACAAGGCCAACGTAAATATCTGTGCTTTTTGTTTAGTTAATCTAAATATATATTACCGTCACAAGGTGGTCGTTTCCCTTCAGGAAATGCATAATTAATTAAGGGTTGATTGGGAATACATATCTAATAACGCTTCCCTAATTCCTCAATCTCAATAATGTCGGCTAAATATTCCAGAACTAAATAGTTATTTTATAAGTTCGAGATTTTATGAGTCGTGACACTGTATCTATGATTATATTAATTCATTTAATTAATCTGGCTTTGTTACACCAAACCTGCGGTCACCATCATGGTAGTTACATGGCAATCTGTAAAAACAAAATGTGGTTCTTGGTTATAATGACTAGAATTTAGATTATCGAAGTGAATCACGTAAGCTATTTTAAAAAAATCAAAAGAAAAGCCGACCTATATGAATGAAATCATACAGTAGTGGAGCCCGTGAAAGCTATAATTTGAACATTTTCAACAGGAGTATTTACTTTCGTTGATAATGTGGCTTCTTCATCATTATATAATATAGCTTTTATAGGAAACAAAAGGAAGAAAAAGTGACGATATTAGAATAAATTAACGTTAAGCATGGGAAGTCAATTAGCAATATGCTGTTGTCCACTTTTATTTCTACCGAACTTGATTTTGCCACATTCATGCATCTGCTCGATACGTCACTTTTAAACAATGACTAAACAATATCATTTCTTTGCTTTTCTCTTCTCTCCGTGTATAAATACAATAATATGAAAACTTTAAAGTTTAAACTAGAAAATTGATAAATTTTCTCCCACAAACACAGAAATGATACAAAGTATAAATACGGATAAATATCTTGCCACCGATAATTAGTTGGAGAATGAACCTGGAAAACATGAAGGTGCAGATTGACAGTATATTGTAAGAAATAGATCGAAATATACAAGTTTCAATTATTCATATGATGTATAAATCAAATTAAAAACATGTGGCTATTTCACATTTTCATTCGGGCTAGACAAGTTAATTAAGGGCTAAATTAAAATATCAATCTCCAATAGTCCCATTTTTCACATTTTAATATATAGGGCAGAAACAAACAAGTGAATTGGATTAATCAATTATAAACCTTTTTGTGATTTTATATACTTGTACTGACCTTTTTCTCATGTTAATTGCACGTCTTTTTTTTTAACATGGCATGATTAAAAGCAAGCAGTATGTGTGTGAGAACTAAAGTAGGAAGACCAAAGTGGATTCTGTCAATCTATGGATGATGCTTTTCATATGATACTATGTAATACCCGCTTTGATGCAGTTTTGGAAAGCAACAAGGGCCCAAGATATTGTCAGACATACACCAATATAGGTGTCTTTCCAGGCAAATTAAACTAATCGATTCAAAACAAAAGCAAAAAACACAGTCCCCACCACCCGGATCAAAGATCAACATTTAGAAATTGGAGTTCCAGATCGATCGATGAGCTAACTATAGTTATTTGTATAAAGCGTGAGTTATCAGAATTCACAACTTCCGAGACAATGGTCTTTGTGGGGTGTAAGTGACAACTTTTGAGATTAGTTGAGGTTTGTCCCAGTGTAGTAACAAATTGGAACATGAAGCGCAGCCTTTTTTGACAACAAAAGAGGCTTTGGTAATTGCTAGTGCCACCGCCATTTCCTCCTTTTCTTGACTAAACATCGATTTGTTTTTTATCTTTCATGTTCATCAGTGCCTAGATAGCCCTAAATATAAGACATTTAATTTTTTTGGGGATAGATTAATAAAATTAAATAAGTTAATTAATCATATCATACGTATTGTATATCTTTAAATTGTATATCAATTTATAAGTTAGACAAAATAGTTTGGAGAAAAAATGACAAATATAAATATTTTTAAGTAATTTAATTAGTACTTTTAATATCTCCAAAAAATGTCAATTCTATCTTATATTTAGGGACCGAATGGGAATATGTTATTAACTTATTATCAACCCTGATGCCATTCTGGGATGACACAGCTTTCCCAAACAAGAACAAAATAATTCACGTTACTAACATTAAAGCGATACATAAGATATCCCTCTAATAACTCTAGGACCGATTCCCTTTTTTCTGCACGTGACATTATTGCTTAATCGGGATCAATCATTGTCTTCTCCTTCACCGAACCTACTATGTAACAATATTGCCCTTCTTGTGTTATGTGATCTCGTTGATTCCTCTTTTCTTTTTCCTGGGTTTTCTTTCACTCGAAAACACCAATAATGAATAATGATCAACGATCAAAATAGAAAGCTAGCTAGACTCGAATGGTTTACGGTGCAAGTTAGGCCAGCCATGCATTGCCTATATTGGAGAAGACAAAACATAGTGTGTTTGTCCGAACCTACTCTTAGGATCAGTAGGGGCAAGAAAATAAGACATATATAAAGATCCCTACCCATCATATATATAATCCCTAATATTAGTATCATGTTCCAATGCTGTCATTTTAGTTAGATCTTTCAATGAGATTCCTATGCATCATGTCGTGAAAGTGTGCATTTTCCTAACACGACTTAACTCTTAATTAACCTCACACTGAGGACATCGTATTTCATTTGGCTTTTTGAACTAGGATGGACAAGTTTTCAACTAAATGGTCTTCCTGTCTTCTCCGTCAAGCTCAGCGCATATCAAATGCCATTGACTCTATTTCTCTTTCTTTCCTTTTCAGAGAACATTTCATGGAAAATCATATAAGCAGCCTAAAGTAAGTGTCAATTATACTATATTTTTCAACATCCACATTATTTGTAGGAACTGCACTACGAAAATGCATCTTCCTAGCAAGCTCCTTTAAAGTCTAATAATTTGAGTTTTTGCTTTTGTTTCTTTGTGCCTGTCAGTCTCACCTTTCCTTCAATTAATTTGTTCCTTTTTACTGATGCAAATTAATCACCCCGCTGTCACTTTTGACTTTAATTTAATCAATCAGGCCTCACTCTACTAATAAGTCGACAATAAAAAGATTGACCCCTGCACCAGAAACAAAAAGAGAACGTAAGTTTATAGACTATAATTCCCATAAACATTGCATTCAGACCTCATGTATTGAGTACATAATTTTAACTTAATCAAATTGTCCTTCCCAATTCTTACGCCAATCAATCCTCTCCTTTTTCAGAAAAACTCTACCAACAACACATCAGATACTGACTGTAAGATTGCAATTTTACAAAAGATTCCGAATTTGGTCAAGTTCCATATCTCTATATAAAATCAAGGAAAAGATACAGATACTGTAGAAAATTATTCTGGCACGTCTATAATTAATGGCAGGCATGATTAGCTAACTCTTTGATCACTCTTTAATTTAGTCTCTGCCGTGATTGAAATTTATTCATATTATAATATTCAACAATCTTTCGCACGGCTGAGATAGGACTTGCATATGCACAAAAATTGGTAAATTTCTTTGAGAATCATGTGTTGCTGATATTATATTCTGAAATATGTTTTTCATCTGTTCGAACAAAATCTGTAACGAATTTGGCGAGTTATTTAATTTTATCTCGTTGTTCAACACAAATCTAATTCCAAACCAATGGCTAAACCATTAAATAAACGTGCTGAAATAATTCGTTTTTGAATATGATGATTTGTTGCGTACGTATGTGATAATGTTTTTTCGGAGATTTTGGAGGATATATAATATCGTTGAATATATACAAAGGCGTTGCATATTGTTATGTGTGGAATAATGTTTGGAATCTCAAAATTGAAAATTCAAGTGTATATGGCTTTTGCTTTTGCCTTTGCTTTTTGATTGCCAATTGCTCTATTCTTGGAGCATGAGTCCCTTCCGTGTCCACGTCTCATAATATGACTCAATAAAGTGAAATTAGGACTGCTTTTTATAAAAGAAAAGAAAAAAGCTTTGAAATGGAGTATTGTTTAGAAATATCACACCCCGTAAAACAGCATTGACGCAATTAGCAAATTAAACCATTTGATTCATGAATCACAGTGATTGGAATAAAGTTTTTTAAAATTTACAAGTTTGACTGCTTAATTTGTTTTCTTTGAAAAAGTAAATTCACCACTAAATTTTTTAAAATGCGATAGTAATATTCATAATTTTTAAAAATTATACGTATTTATTCAGTTTGGGTTGTAGAATGTTACTAGTAAATCCTAAATGATGGATAAAGTATATGTTACTTAAACGAAATTTAAGTTTAATATCACATTTAGTGTTTTGAATATGATTACTTCTAAAAATAAGAATCTTGTGCCTAGCGGAAAACAATTCAAGTTGGGCCTTTATTATGCTATGACTGATGAAGTGTAGATTTTATATGGGCCTTAATTTTCCCGAAGCCCATCGTAATTAACGGGTCTCTCTTTTGCGCGTGCGCGCATACATTGCGGATCACAATCGTATCTCTTTGTATATTAAAAAAAAAAAAAAAAACAACAACAACAAACAATCTATCTCTGCTTCCGAGAAAATAATTAATAAGGCTAAACATATCATTAAAAAAAAAAAAAAAAAAAAAAAACAGACAAGTGAAATTGAATGAATTAATTTTCTTTTTTGCCACGAGATGAATTCAAGTAAAATAAGAGGCGACGGCAACACAATTATTATTTTGTATTTTTAATGGAATCTCACACACGGCAATAGGCGAAACGGCGAAACCATCCCAAAGCCATGGACTGAATTTCCCCATCTACCCCCAAATTCAACTGTGACTTTGCTTTCATATAAGGCTGTAAGTGGCCTTGTAGCAAAACCTTGGTTACATATTGGAAGATTGGGATCATCGAAAACCGCCTCAAGACCTCCCTAGTAGCTCACCAACTCTGCTAAACAGTAAACACAATCACATGCATCCACTACAAAAAATAGCGGAAATTCTGCATCAACAATAACGAAATCCTGAACCACCTCTTAGTTCTTATATATAATGATCTATACAGAGATTATAAGCACAAGTTTGGATCACTCAAGCTCTTGCTGGTACTTTTGGATTATGACGGTTGTTAGCTCCCGTCCCTGGATAGTCTGTGCTCTCCAAATCCATCCTTCCCTCTATCTCCTCTTCTTCATTCTTCAAATCCACCAAATCCTGCAATTTATTTTACATCATCATATTCTCAGTTTCGAGACTTTGACATAGTGAAGAACCACGAGAGAATGAGATTCACGAGTCCAAGTTAGCTATAAAACCTGAAACGGTCTTGTTTGCGTTGAGAGTCTTGAAAATTCTCGCCAGTGGACAAGAGGCTTCCTGTGTAATATGAAGTTGAATATGCATATCAGAGTTTAGTAACTAAAGAATTGATTCTCGCGAGTTGTTAAAGTCTTACGGCTTGCTGGGATGGCAACAGACGATACAGCAAATGAAAAAGCCACAAGTATGATAATAAGCAGTTGCAGGGGAGATTTGTGCGCCATGTTCCACTGCAGGAGAAGAGATATCTGGAGACTGAATAATGATAAGGCAAAGCCTGCGGAGACGGTGCTTATATTTATATAGGAAAAATATCAGACGGACAAAATAATTTAATTGAACTTTACAAGAGAGTACTGGCGCTTCAAGTCAACCTAACCCCAACTTTGGAAATAGTGATCCCATAAAAAATGTAACAAATGTAGCAGTCAGTTATTAAACACCACAAATTTATGTGCAAGCTAAGGACCAGTTAGCCTGTTAGGGGAGAAAACAGAGACCTCCTGCGCTGTTAACCGTTCTAACTTGATGAGATCCTAGGGGTTATGATTATGAAGGGGAGATAAGCTCTGGCTACAAACTTCCATATACTGTGAGGCACTTGATTAGATAGAATTTTAACTTTTGTGATACCTGATATAAATCAGTCATGATCAGATACTGGATGAACTCCATGATTGAGTAACTTTTGTCCTGTTCTACAAGGGAAAGGAACAAGAAAGAGATGGAATCTTGAGGAATTACATGATTGGTGGCAGACCTAACATGTTAAGATGATGGTGAGAGAGCACCTCAACGTGGCAGATGTATATCACATTAACGTAATCCTTTGTCCTATTTGGTCCAAAGCCTGATGCAAACAAAAATGTAGGTCCAAATAATACATTCACAACCACAGCATGAAGCCTTCACATATTCATATATGCTAAACAGGCATTTTCTCCCTTCGTTACGACGCAAGATGAATATAATTAAATGATTTCAAAATTAGAAGAAATTAAACTCATTAGTCTCACCTGAAATTATGCCCCTCTACCCCATAGAGCATAGGGGTGTTTATGGGCAGGGTGAGACCCTTGCCCGATGATAAGTGTATATTTTATGATTAAATGGGTGTATATTTTATGAGAATTGATTGGAATTATTGATATTATATACCTATTTAATTATCTTTTATTGACTTTTCCATCATTGGATCAAACTTAGGATCAAAGAATAAATCAACATAAAATCTACTTATTTCCTATTATATTTTGTAGGGAATATTAGCTGATTTGGAAAGAAGTAGAAAGAAAGCGATTAAAAGGATATGCAATCAGTCAAACTTAGTGGTCTCCCGCAAGAAAAATAGAAACAAAATCAATTGCGTGATCTGGTGGAGTAAATTACAAGATATGAGATATCTTTGTAATAAGAAAAGGAGAATCAGTGACCCACGACCTAAATTATAAATAGGGAGGCAGAGACAAGAAGGAAGGAGAAGATCGGGAGACACAGGACAAGAAGGAACGAGGAAGCAGAGGAGCAGAGGCTGAGCGTTTCAGTTCTCTTCATCATTTCCACGGAAAGACGAAAGGACTGTGGAGGCGACGGAGAAATTTTCTTTCCTCTCTCTCTTTTATTCTTTGAACCTCGAGTTTCGTTTCGTTATGGATTTGAATAAAGCCATGTGTGGCTAGTTGGTGTTGCAATCTAGAGAACCTATGAACTTGTTTGGGTTTTAGAGATTATTCCCACAGATTGGTTTTGCTTAATTTTATTCCAGCTTTATTTAATCCTCGTGTTTATTGCTATTGCTTAATGAGTGGCTACCATTGAAATGCATGTTATGGGGATTTAGGGTTGGACTTGAAAGAGGGAATCCTAAATTGACCTTGGGAATAAATAATGTGGAATTAGGTTTAAATTTAACGTGAAGTTAGGTTTTAATCTAATTTACGTCTAGGATAGACATATACCTAGAAGCTCCGCATAGTCAAATTAGAGTGAGCCTGATTTGAATTGCACCTTAATTAATTTGTGAGACATTGCATAATTATTTGAGGTAGGTGTATAAGTGGACCGACAGCACTTATAAACATTAATACTCTAGATTAGCCGATTAAGTTAAGTCAAAGTTAATTTGGTGGGAATAAAATCTAAGAATCAAATAAGGGATTAGTGACTCTAGGTTGTCATTAGTGTGTGGTTAGTTTGTTTTAATTTTAGTTTTAATTTCTTTTCTCTAAATTAAATTAAATTTGGTTTTCTCAACTTAAACGAAATTGTGAAATTAATGCTTAACTAAAGTTATGATACTAAGTCCTCAAAGTGGGACGATACTTTTCTTATCACTTTATTACTTGATACGGCCCGTATACTTGCGGAGTTTATAGGCTTTAAAGTTTTGCCCTATCACCCGATGCCCTGCCCAATACATCATTGGGCAGTAAAATGAGGCCCAGTGCCTGGCCCTGCCCGATAGAAGCCCTAAAATTTTTAGGCAGGGCAATAATGGGCTGGGCAGGGCAGGCCTTCCGTGCCCAAGTGACGATACCCTGTAACATTGCCACACCCTATGTGAAAAAAAAGTTTTAGTCATACCTAATAAACAATATTGTAAATTTCAAATGAAATCCATAATTCTACACTTCTCGAATATTCAAACATAAGTCTACAACTTAAGTTTTGAAATTAAAAAGACAATCATATGTCTTAACAAAATAACAAATAGTCAAATATCCATAATTAAAATATTAAATAACAACCCTAATTCATTAAATACAAGGCATCAAAAAATTGCAATTAAAGCCTTGTAGACATTCATCCACCACTAGCCAACCGACAACCGTAACCATTACATTCCCCCCTCTCCATGTGCAGCATCTAGGAAGAAAATAATTTGCCATCCGAGTCCGACAGTGGGAAAAAGGAAGAGTTGAAGAAATGAGGATATTTTTTTATATTATGTTATATAATTTGCAAAAAATATATAATACTATTTTTTTAAAAAAACTATAAAATACTTTTTAAATTATATTAAAAAAGAAAAAAAGATTATATACACTCCCTGCCCGATGCCTAGCCCAGCCTGTAAAAAAATGCCCAGCCCAATTGTTCCCAAATTTTTTTGGGCTGCTTTTCTTAGGGCTGGGTAGGGCAATTTTTCATTGGGCGCATGGCAAAGGAATAGAGGCAGATGGGCATCATGCATACCCCTAATAGAGCATATCAAACACTATTAAACATTCCGCCTTCAGCTTCTTTAGGCGACAAGCCACATCCGAGTAGCATTTCTTCCATCTTTAGTTCTAGATAAACCAAATAATCAGGTTTGACCCCCTTTTGTCCATTTGTTCATCTCTCAGTGTTATCTCCACCAGCAAATTGACAAGCATCTCCTTTACTTCAGGGGTCCACAAACGACATCGACGCCCATTTCCTTCGCCAAAACCACCCTTCACATCTCCATCCTCCGCCATATCCCCTCCAGTTTTCACTTTCCGATGGCCCTCTGTTGCCTTTTGCCACACAAGGGAACCTATTTGGGGTGTTAAATATATGATGGGTGAGTAACAGTGCTATTGGTGCGTGGCTTTTGTGGGATTTAAAATAATCTTCTCTATTTATGGGCAAAATGGTTTTTTTGCCGCATTTTACTACTACATTTTCTCCAAAATAAATAATAATTTTCTTTTTCAGTAGGAACTAAACACTTTGATGCAAAATATTATTTTCCATTCCTTTCTTTTCCATTTCCACTTCTTCTTTAATCCAATCGGGCACTTAATGAAAAGGAGGGAAAGATGAAAAGATGGGCTGAGAATTTCTAAATTTAATCTCAACTAGACCCGCCCAAAAGAAAAACACAATCCAGCCACGCAAAAATATAATCAAGACACGCAGCCCCATGTGAGCTGCTACTCTTCATAGAAACAGTAAAAAAGCGACAGATGAAAGTGGTTTGGCTAAGCTCTACAATGATACAGATATATAAGAGCAAGTGGATTATCCAAAAAAAAACGTCAAAAAAACATTCCTGAAGGCTGAAGCTATCGACGTAACTCAAATTCAATTCCAACTTACACTCAACTGTCTTACTTCTAATGATTTTAAATTTCAACGCAAGAAAAGTTCTTTTCATAAATTTTATCCGAACCTGAGTTTACAGGGATGGCTTAGATTTGCTCGAATTTCGATGTTGATAAAAAATAAACATTGAGTGGGTTTGAGTGGGAACCACTTACCCTGTTCGTCGCTCGTCCCTGGATGAGCAGGGGCTTCGTCCGTCGGAGGAGCTGGCGGCCGTCGATCTAATCCGAATGGCCCGATCGATATTTTTTCTTTTCTATTTTTTATAAAAAATAATTTTAATAAATGCAGAGGATCTAAAATAAAGATAATCTCAACTAACATTTTTTCATGTAGAAAAAAATAATTAAGAAATTTAAAAAAATCGATCTGGGTCATCCAGATCTAGATCTGGACGACGGCCAGCAGCTCGTCCGTACGGACGAGCTGCCCCTGCTCGTCCCAAGAATGAGCAGGGAAAGTGGTTCCTGTTTGAGTGAGCATGGAACCTATTTTATCTGATCTAGGCTTGCATGTTCCGCGAAGGGTTGCCCAAAAAAAAAAAAAAAAAAAAAAAAAAAAAAAAAAAAAAAAAAAAAAACGATGAACGGCTGAATTACTATCCTTGCCTTTGCCGAGCCATGACATGAAGAGAGAGCCAACTGAAACGACAAGGTGTTGCCCGCAAAAAAGAGAACCGGTTGATGAGCACCCGTACCTAATCAGATCTAGCCATAAATTGGGTAGTATTGACCTATTCGAAAGATCATTTAAGGTAGATATAACATTATTTTGGGTTGTTCCACCAACAAGGGAAACTCAAGAATTCATAATTGTCTCAACGTTTTTTTTTTAATTGACTAAATATTCAAGAATTAAGAGAACTCAAGTGTTCCATTTCGCCACGCATGCATTATAAATTAAACCAACAATTAGGATAAGCACAAAAATTAATGTTTATTTAAATATGGATACCTCCAATATATTGAAACTCATTGCTCCACAAAGAAAAACTGTTTCAACAATAAAAACTCTCTAGCAAACATAAATAATAAAGATTTTTTAAATTGTAACTAACCATAGTCTGTTATTGGTTTTATTCCTGTTTCGTAACTAGAAAGTTTCTCAAAGTCAGTTCATTAATTTTTCATTCAAATATACAATTTTACTATTTATTTATTATTGTATAAACTTTGTCCTCATAGTATATTATGCCTATTGAATTAGGATAAAATCGAAAGAAAATTTTAAAATAAATTCAATAAAATTTATGTTAGAAGTCACTTATAAAAAAGAATAAACTGATATATGAAGTAGTCATGATGATACCAGTTACATTGGTTTGACAAAAAAAAAAATGTTTATTTAATCTGGTGTTAACCAGTTACATTGGTTTGACCAAAAAAAAAAAAAAACAGTTACATTGGTGGTTATAGTGCACACGTATCTAGCTTGTTAAGAAAGCCGCCGAGAGCTACATAATCTAACCTCTTGTTATCTCAATAATATAGAAGTTTGTAGTAGATATGTAAATGGTTTATACTCGACAAAATATTTGTTCGGAATGGATTTAGTTGTTCACCTTATGTAGTGTGTGTTTTGTATTTTAAATTTACGCTTTTCATTTGTAAAAAGAAAAATAATATAGAAGTTTGTTTGATTAAAAAAAAATATAGAAGCCTGCACGGTCTCTCTTATAATTGTGAATTCCGACGCTCTCGAATCTCCATTCTCCTCCTTTCCAATTTCTCTCTCCCTCTTCATCCATGTCTCTTGCAGATTTTTCGTCGAAATGGCTGACCAAATCTGCTGAGAAGCTCGTCTCCATCAGCACTTTCATCGTTTTCCTCGTTCTAGATTTCCTGGACACGGTTTTTTGCGTAATATATCAATACCTTGATGAATATATTGAAGGGGAGGCCCTCACGTGTTGCTGCAGAAACAGGGGCAACCACGAGCAGAGAACGAAAGATGATGATGAGGGTGAACTGTCAGATACACTGTACAGGAGAAAAAACTTGTTCAGGGAAATGGGTCTCCTTATAAATGGAAGGAAATTAGAAGATTCCGAGACAAAATGGAGGGAAGGCAGGTGGTCAGTGAACAGTTGGTCTGATTGTGGGTGCGACGCATGCCTTTCGTGGGTGAGTGACGGTGATCTCAGGCTTCATTTTGTGGTGAACGATCCCTCAATAGGTAAATTTCGAACTTGTGTAATCGTTTTTTTGTTTCCCTTTTGTATTGTTGTACAAAATGTAGTTCATTGAGTTGCTCACGTAGTTGAAATTTATGTATGACAGCTACTGATGAGAACTGCAGGGGAATGCCTTCTGAGAATGTGCTTTTCTTGCATGGGTTTCTATGTTCTTCTTCATTCTGGGCACAGACAGTTTTCCCAAAGTTTTCTGAACAAGTAAAGCAGAATTACCGATTGATTGCGGTAGATTTGCTGGGATTTGGTAGGAGCCCAAAGCCAAGGAACTGCTCCTACACTCTGAAAGATCATGTGGGAATGATAGCGAAATCCGTGGTTGAACCATTGAATTTAAGTTCTTTTCATGTGGTTGCCCACTCCATGGGTTGCTTAGTTGCGCTTGCTTTGGCTGCAAGGTACCCCAACCGTGTTAAATCCATCACCCTTGTTGCCCCTGTAAGTGCCTTAAATCCTACCTGATATACCTCTCTCAGAATACTAAATTCAAAGCAGAGAACCAAATTGATCATCATTCTCTTTGTTGATTTGCTTTGCAGCCGTACTTCCCTTCTGGTGGAGATGATGCTAGTTTAAATACACTCACAAAACTAGCTGGCAAGAAACTGTGGCCGCCATCGGCATTTGGTTCTTGCTGCATGTCGTGGTATGAGCACTTGGGTCGATTTGTTTGCCTCATATTTTGCAGAAACCACAGGATATGGGAGAAACTTATAAAGTTGTTTACTTTCAAAAGGTAAAACTAACAGACGAGTTTTATTGACAAAAGTGTAGGTCATTGACATGGATGATATTCATAAGCTGGTCTCTTGTTAACTTATGCAGGGATCTTCATTTCTTGACCACAGACTTGACCAGGCACACCCACCATTCAGCTTGGAGTTGCATGCACAATGTGATTTGTGGGGGCCAGAGATTTATGGATAGGTACCTGGAGATTTTGAATGAAGGTGGAGTGAGAATAAATGTGATTGGAGGTGGTGAAGATGAGGTTGTACCGTTGGAGAGCTGCTATAACTTGAAGCTGAAGGCCACAGAAGCTGAGGTTAGCATCATAAGAAATGCAGACCATCGTACTGTAATCCTTGGCAGAGAGAAGGAATTTGCTCATTACCTAGAGGGTGTGTGGGCCTCCCAGTAAACTAGTAATGTACAAACATGAATCCCATGAAGCAGGGGATATTGGACTTCTTAGGTATAACGTAACCTCGAATGTCTTTTAATTCCATGCAAAATATCAAGAGCATGATTTCGCACGTTTGTTCTGTACGTGAGGAAAGAATAATCATAATGAAGACTGTGTGATCAACTGTCAAACCTGGCGTGGGTCGCTTGACCACAATTGAAATATCATTATGGCGTCAAATAAATATCAAGATGCGATTTTTAGAAATATAAACAAAAAATTTATCTTTACTTTTAAGATTCTTGTCTATTAATTTAATTTGTTTTAGATACTCGGATCATCCGGATGTCATTAATTATTTTTAATACATCGAACTGATTGGATAGAGACGCGTGTTAATGTCTAGTGTCTTATGTTAATCAACCAGACGCATCCTTTTATATTTTCTTTTCTTTTTATTATATAACAGCTTTTTCTGGCCGGCTGTTATTAACAGCTTTTAAAAAAGGCTTGATTTTTTTTCCCACTTAGCTGGTCTATTCAGCATCCACATAGGCATATTTAACAGTGTTAATGTCACATAAAGTTAGTTAACGATATTTACTCTAGTTTCAATTCCTTCTAAGAACTAATATAATGGTTTAAAATAGAGTAAACTTAAAAGAGTAAAACCACCTGTTTGAAATTTCATAGACCAAAACCAAAATGATTATAAACTATAATGACTAAAGATGGTATTAACTTATTATCAAATCATGATTATGATTTTTCTTACAGCCAATTCAATCAACGTTAGTTTGCCAACAAAAACCTACATTAATCAATTGATTGCTTGGTGATGGTCTCCCTGTGTGGGAGATGAATGTCTCCAATGACCTCCCTTTTTATTTACTCTCCATCAAATATTTCCACTGTTAGATCGACTTTTAATGATTGAGATCTAATCATAAATGTAAAAATATCATTATAATTTTAAATATAATAAAAATCTATAATTAAATCTCAATCATTAGTCTCACCATTTTTATTAATCTATTAAATAGTCTGCCAACAAAAACCTTCGTTAATTAATTGGTTGCTTAGTGATATACTGATATTGGTATACCGTACACATACATGTCTCACCAACTCTGATTCGAATAATCTATTAAATAGTTATTTGCTCCGGTCCTAAATATAAGATGAAGTTAATTTTTTTGGATAGATTAAAAAAACCAATTAAATTATTTTAAAGTGTTTATATTTATTATTTTTTATCCAAACTATTTTGGTCAACTTATGAAATGATGTAGGATCTAAAGATACACAACATATGATATGATCAAATAACTTGTTTAATTTTTTTAATCTCTGCAAAAGAAATCAATTATATCTTTTTAAAAAAAATCAAAAGAAAAGCTGATCTATATAAACGTAATCATACAGAAGTGTACCCATATGAACATCTTCAGTAGAAGTACTTTTGTTGACATTGTGGCTTCGGCATCATGATGTACTCCCCCGGTCTTTTTTTCTTAAAAATTTTCTTAAGCATTTTTCCTTCTTTTTTTTTTTTTTTTTTTTTTTTTTTTGGGGGGGGGGAAGGATTTTTCCTTTGAACACTTAGACTATAAAGAGTTTTTGATTCTCCTAATAAGTTGTTTTTCAGAATTTGAACTTGTGTTTTCCTTTTTATAGGATGGGATCCCTTATTATCTCAACCAACAGCTTATTGGTCTTCACTCATCAATCAATATAAACTTAATAGCAATAGCATTTCAAGTTGTGCACTGTTCATTACCTCACAAATCACTGTTCAATTCAATAGTAATGGTTCAACAGTGTGGCTCAGTGTTGGGCTTCGTGCACAAATGTCGTTAGCATTTTTATTTTGAATTTTGAAATTCCCTCCTGTCTGTTCTCTCTCTTTCATTTTGAAATTCAACAGTATGATCTTCTTATTGAAAGAACATTTCGTATCTCTGTTTGTGATTAAACAAATTTCTTTTATACTCAGAGGTTCTTTTCATTGAATACTTTCTATTAAGGCTTGCAAGGTCCTGATAATTTTCAATCGGTCATTTCCTTTGTTAGCTCTCTGGAACCTTTGACTCTGAGTTTGGTGGGTTTGGATCTGCACCAAAGTTTCCCCGACCGGTTGAGAACAACCTGATGCTTTACTATTCCGAAAAAATGGAGGATGCTGGGAAGTTGGGTGGAGCTAATGAACGTCAGAAAATGGTCTTTTTTACCTTGAAATGCATGGCAAGAGGGGGTATTCATGATCATATTGGAGGGGGTTTTCACAGATATAGTGTCGATGAGTGTTGGCATGGTAAGTTTAACATGGCACCAATCATTTGAGTGAATAATCTTTGATATGTATGACATTTCTATTCACTGTAGTTCTCAGTTGCTCTCAAGAGGCATAGATATAGTTTTTTTTTTCCTTCAAGTTTTTCATTATTTATTGTAATTTGCTATTGTGTTCTCTGTTATGAAATGTTATGAATAAATCATTCAGCTGTAACACTGATTGCAGTTCCACATTTTGAGAAGATGCTATATGATCAAGGGCAGCTTGGCAATGCTTATTTAGATGCGTTTTCTATCATGAAAGACACCTTCTATTCATTTATATCACGGGATATCCTTGCTTATATAAGTAGAGACATGATTGGTCCAGAAGGTGAAATCTTTTCAGTAGAGGATGCTGACAGTGCAAAAACTGAAGGAAGTACAAGGAAAAAGGAAGGAGCCTTTTATATATGGACCAGCAAAGAGGTTTTTGCCATATATTTTTTGTGCCCATAATTGTTTTTTCTCATTTATTTCTCCACCATTTTCTGTTATACATAAAGCGATGCGTCTTTTAAAGTTATTTAAAATGCCATGCTATCTCTATCTCCAACTGTTTAGATAGTTAAAAGTCAGTTTGCTAACCTAACTGCACATTTTTAATTTGATCAAGAAATACAATAACTTGGAAGCTTGTATCACTCTTCAGTAGATGATGAATGCTCCAGATGTTTGCCTCCTTGGCGCAGTTGTTCTGTGTGGGATATGAAAAGATAATATAATTTCTCAGTCATGGGGCGGTTTTTCCATTCATGCAATATATATATATATTTTTATTTTGCATTTTGTTTGTTAAAATACTGTTTAGTCACTTGAAACATTCTTATTCAACTTTACCTTGAAATTTCTTCTTCTTTATTTTCAAATATGTCATTGATTGTATTTTTCCCACATAATACCCATATGGGGGTGGGGGTTTAAATTGCCCGACTCTCTATTCTGATAAGGACAAGTCTCTAAAGAATTCTGAGTTGCAAGGTAGCATTTTCTATGCAAAATTTATTTTGATTCATCATTCTTTCATTATTTTATTACACTTCCTTTTTTGAAGTAAAGCAACTACAGATTCATGTATGAGACATGGAAGTTACTAAGGGGGAGCCATATGTATTTGATCCTTTCAACAAAAGAAAATAACAAAACTCAAAACAAGTTAACGAAAAAACAAAAAAGTTAAATATGAATTGGAGTTGTGCTATGCAACTTTTTTGCATGTAATAAAAGTGAAGACAAAGGTTAATTGGTGTAGCTTATTATAATGCTAATAGGCTCAACAATAAAAGTCTTTTGTGTCCCATGACTTTGTTTGTTAACACACTAGATGAAACCTTTCTTTCTATTTTAATGTACTTTAAATCAAGAGCATGTGAATTTTAATTCATAAATCCATGCCACTAACAGATTTTAGTCACTGCGTTTAGTTACATGATATGGTTGATAAGAGATAATTAATACATAAAATATTAGAATTTCTCTTTGTTTTTGTAGCTCATTTTTAGTTTCTCTCAGGGGAAACGTATTTTTTGTCAAGCTAAATTTTTGGTGAACATGAACAATTTACCCTTCTTATACGGACGTTCTGTTTTTTTTTTTTTTTCGGCCTTACTGTCAATAGTAATGGTAATTTTTCTTTTGGATAAAACGATCTATACTAAACCACTTTACAGTTTCTTTTAGTTAAATTTGTGATTTCATATGTACTATATACTGATCATTAGTACGTACTTTTCTTTGTTACTATGAATTCATGCAAATGCATTAGAAGTCAGGTATAGAGTTATACACATGATTACGGACTACGGACATGGGTAATGCAATGTTTGACTGGCTTCAAATGGTAGGTAAAGTTTCTCTCATTTTGGATGTTCGATCCAATGTAGAGGAGAAGGCAAAGGTATCTCGTTCTTATGCTTAATATTTTGCTTAAGTACCTATTACTTTTCATAAAAGAGTAATTATTGTTATTTATTTACTTATGCAATGCTTTATGGAATATTAGAACTATCTTTATATTTCAACAAGTCACATTGGAAATATATTTACAGGCTGAGCAACTGTGATGATGTGCTGCCTATATATGTTGGAGATGATTGGTCTGATTAAGATGCTTTTCAAGGTTTATAACAAATTTATATCTGTAGTCAATAATATTAATTGGGATATAGCCATTAATATGAAGCAAGGGCCTTGCTGGATAACATTAGATTGTGAAGGGAATATTGCCATTACAATTGTTTTTTAGCAATCTTTCTGTTTTGAATAGTGAAGGGAATATTGCCATTACAACTGTTTTTTTATAAAGATATTAAAGCTTACTTTATGGTTTAGAATTATTATTTAAATGAATTTTGTTGTGTGGGGTGATTTTTATCATACTTCTATTATTAGCCTCTTATTATTGTCTTTTTTGCTTTTAAATGAAGCAACTATATATTCATGTATGAGACATGGAAGTTAATAAGGGGGAGGCATATGTATTTTATCCTTTCAACAAAAGAAAATAACAAAACTCAAAGCAAGTTAACTGGAAGACAACAGTTAAATCTGAATTGGAGTTGTGCTATGCAACTTCTTTGTATGTTAAAAATACCAAATTAATAAAATTATTCATTCTTCAACTCAGTTGATGCCCCAAATTTGTGCCATATACTTTCTATCTAAGGATGGTTGCTGAAATTTTAATGGTTGTCTTGTGGATTTTTTTAATATTGCTTGACTGTATTGTCTTCCCTTCCCCATTTGTCACTTGTGCTTTGTTTTCATTTAGAGTTTTAGATTGAGTTCTTGGATCGCATGTCTAAAAGTATTGTTGCCTGTTCTTCTATTCTATCGGGGCTTTATGTGAAAATTGGAATCAATATGATTGTGATTCTATTTATTGAGGAATGATTATACTCAGATAACTATTATTTTTGTAAAGGGGTAATTCATTTGATGTTGGTTGCTACTTATGTAGAAATCATTGTGTAACTTTCAAAAATTTGATGAAAGATGTGTTATATTATCACAATTGGTTTAATTAGGATTTTTTGATGTTGTCATTTTTTATCATTTTCTGGTAGACTATAGTCTTCATAGTCGTCTTGATTTATCTTTTGGACTTGAGAAAGAAAAAGTTGAAAGTGTTGATTTGTCTACTTACTCTAGCCCTTATATTTGCCTATTACTTGCAATTTTGCTACTCTTTGTTGCTATTGATAAGGAGTTGGTATTCTTTCTTTTAAAATATTGTTGTGTTTTGGTAATTTACAGATAATGTTGCAGCGTCTAAGCTTTCTAATCATTTATGATTTTTGCTCACTTTTTTTTCCAACATTTTTTCCTGGTGAAGTAGAATTTTAAAAACTTGAGGTCGGTGGAAATATGTGCCAAACGGTTAACTGATGATGATGTCAAAAATCAAAGGCCTTTCATCTCTGATGTGCTTAAATTTATCACAAAATAATAGTCTTATAGGCAAATTCTTGCAAATGATTTGTGGTATGTTCACAAGTCTCTGCATTATTTGGGAAATATGGTTTCATGCTTTTTTTTTTTGGGTATATACAATTCAAATAAAAACATGCATGCAGTACAAAGTTATTTTGTTTGGTGTATGAAAAATTGTCTTGCATTCTTTTTCAAAAAAATTTTGGTTGTCTGATATGATCTCTTTCTTTTTAACTTATCACACAATAAGGTTATTGTTGTCTTCTACATGTCCTGTATAGCATTTGTGACCATAACAATTTTCTAACATGTATTGGGATTTGGTGCTAGTAGCTCACCATTATTCACGAACTTTTTATAATATCTCTACATCAAGAGATTGGATTGGGCGGTTCAGAGTTTCAAAGGTTTTAATTATGTTGGAGATGTGTTGATTAAGTTAAATTAGTCATCAAATGTTTACAAATGTATATTTTTTGGTGTACTTTTTTGGTTTTTGGTTATCATTTTTTAGCATTTTTTATTTTTTGTGGTTTAAAACATTCTTTTGCTCTTATCATTAATATATATATTCAATAGTGCTACCTACTAGGTTGGTCTATTTCTACTGTCCACATGTCATTCTCATTAGTTGCTTTGGTTCATTTTTTATTTCTCACTAATAACTTCTGCTCATTAAATGATTATTTAGTTTAAAATGCGAAGTTTTGAAATCTGAAATATTTCTTCTTCTTTTTTGCTCAAAAAATCTGAAATATTTCAAACTCAAATTTTGTCTCCAATTTAAGATTTTAAACTCATTTTTCAAACTCATCATTTATTACGATGGTTAGCGAAGGTTTTAATTCATATAATGGACATGAATTCTTCAAACAGTCGTCTTCCTTTCCAGATGTAGAGAAGGCAATTTCCTCTTGCTTTCTCTTTTGTAATGACAATTAATAAGAGTAAGGGTCAATCATTATCATTACAAAATGTTGAGTTATATTTATTGAAGCTAGTGTTCACATATGGACAATTATATATGTTGCTTTATCAAGATTAACCACCATGTAGGTGTGAAGTATACAAGATAGCAATAATCATAGAAAGTGTACAACTATCAATGTGGTTTATAGAAAGATATTTAGAAATGTTTGGCAACATTTGTGAGATATTGTATGTTCATGTTGCATATAGGAATGTTTATATACTATGATGGCTAGCATTTTGATGTAATTTTTTGTTACTTTTCAGCTGATGCAGCAGTTGCTAAGCATATAAAAGTATGACTTACTTATGTGGTTTTAAATAGTGAGATAACTTCTATGTTTTGTTTGTGGATTTGAAATCCAATTCTTTTCTTTTATGTTCCTTTGTATTTTATTTAATTTTTTAATAATTTGTATGAGTGGAAGGTAAGAACGCGTTTTCATGTTAGCGAATTGTTGCACCGCGCGCGCGGGAGTGGTTGCTTGTTTTTATAAGAAATTGATAACTCAATTACGCGATTTAAGAAATTAGTCAAGAGTGATGAATGGGTCAAAACTCAAAAATTAACTTTCTTTTTTAGGTATATCCTTATTTATAACATGACAAGTAAAACAAAGAAATAGAATAGTAACTAAAACAAAGTGTGATAGAGTGGTAAAAAGATTATCAAAAGGAATACAATTAGTTAAAAGTAAAAATGATAAAACCACATTAATCATTTAGACAACCCAAAAAAAAAAAAAAAAAAGATTAAGGCAATTTAAATTTCCGATTATTATAAAAAGAATTGGAGAGAGTAATATACTTTTTTTTTTTTTTTTTTCTGGAGACGAAAATACTAGCTTTGATTGGAAGCAAAAGATACAGAGAAGGAAAAGTGGCAATATTAGAATAAATCAAGCTAAAGCAAGCATGCAAAGTCAGTTATCATAGTGTCGAGTCTTGAAGAATTAATGATTGAATCTCTTACATGGAAGGTGTCAATGTTTAGTTCTCAAAAGCGTCTCATTTAGTGTCAAACAATGCTTTAAATACGATTGCCTCTAGTGAAAAGATATATGTGCTAATAAAAAAAACTCAAATTCAATTCAATTTTTTTATATTATCATTTGGTAATTGGTTTTGTTTCATGACTGTCCCTTATAATATAAGTGTCTTATTTGGAGCTCGAACTTAAGAGTCAGAAGGATCTAATGGAACCTTACATTACTAGACCAAGTTGATAATTCAATTCCAATTTATACAGAAGTGCTTTTACTTCTAATTGTTTTAAATATCAAGCCAAGAAAAGTTTTTGAGAAAATTTCATTGCACCCTACTGTAGAGAATTAATATCGAATAGCCTTCAAACATTTTTGAAACCTCACTACACTCAAAGGACCAAAATGAAATTAAAATTCCTCGGTGAGAAGACAATTGTGTCTTACTTTATTTTTTCAAAAAGGGTCTACTTTCATTGGAGCTTCAAAGGCTGGCCACCAGAACTTTGACCGTCATTGGTTGCACCAACCACTAGAGCCGCGGTGACAGTTACTGAAAAATTTAGTTGTGAATCTTCTTATTCCAATTGTTAATTTATTAAGGAACACTTCTATTTATGAGGCTTGTTAATCCCCTTATGTTTCTTGTAAATAGTTATATTTTGGTTGTAAATCTCTTTATTTTAGTTGCTAATTCATATGCAAACACTTCCGTTCATTTTGGTCTTTAAAGGTACAGTAAGGTTTAATTTTTTTTAAGGGATGTTGGATATCTGCGGTGAAATTTTCCCAAAGTTCTTTTAATGAATTTTATTCGAACATTTTAGCCATGATATGGGAGAGTATTTGTTGAGTTTACAGGAATAGATTAGGTCTGATCGTATTTCGACGTGAATAAAAAATAAACATTAAGTTGGTTTGAGTGAGTATGAAACTTTTACTTTAAAAAAAACAAAAAACAAAATTTGCTTCTGTTTGAATTGAAGTAGATGAAGGTTTAATTATTGTGCATGTTTGATATGGTTTGTAGATAGCCCAATTAGACCTAGCCGAGTTAGTAGAAGTGCCGTTAGCAGACAGTGCGGGCAATTTAGTCATTTCTTCTCCGAAACAGTTTTGGGTGCACTGTTTGAATCAAATTTATGGAAAAATATAGGGTTAAGGTGCATTTTTGCCCTTAAAGTATCTGCACCCAAAAAAAATTTTTCCCCGAAGTTTTCGTAAGCAATGTTGCTTTTGAAGTTTCAAAATGGAGCAATGTTGCCCTTCATTAAAAACCCTAACGCTCAACGTTAGGGTTTTTTCGAAAAAAAAAAAAAACGTTAGGGTTTTTAACGGAGGGCAATATTGCTCCGCTTTTTAAACTTCAAGGGCAAAATTGTTCCAAAAAAAACAACAATGTTGCCAAGTTTAAAAACGGAGAAATGTTGCCCCGTTAGGGTTTTTAATGAGAGGGGCAACATTGCTCCCTTTTTAAACTTCGCGCAACATCGCTCCCTTTTAAACTTCGCGGCAACATTGCTCCAAAAAAAGTAGCAATTTTGCCCTTGAAGTTTCAAAAAGCATTTAGGAGGAAAAAAAACTCTAACGGCCAACTGATTGAAACATTAAGGGCAAAAATGCACCTTAACCCAAAAATATGTTTAGTTGAGAAGTTATTTAAAAAGTTACTTTAAGGAGCTTTTGTTCAATCGGATTTATGGACTAAAATCATAAGATATTTTTTAGTACCGTTCAATATCTTGAAATATATTTTTAGACCATTCAATACTCTAAAAAATATTTTATGATATTGAATGATACTAAAAATAATTTTTTAGGGTACTGAAATAATTGTTCAAGATTATGAGGTATTTTTTAGTACCATTCACTATCCTGAAGTATATTTTTAGTATAATTCAAGATCTTTGAATATTTTAAATTAGATGACCTGGTAATAAAAATAATTTTTTCAAGATTTTAAAATAATTTTTTAAGATTTTAAAATATTTTTTAATACTATTCAGTATCTTTAACTATATTTTTAGTACGAGTCACTATCCTTAAAAATATTTCATATTGCTATCAGTTTAAATCACAAAAACACAAATCTAAACATAAATCACATTTCACAATTTTTCACATTTTCACAAGTCAGATTGACTAATCTAAAAATAATTGTCGTTGCCGAGCCTTAACAGGTAACATGAAGAGAGAAACACATAAAAAACGACAAGGGGTAGCCGGCAAATTAGACAATATGCGACATGGAAACGACATCCAATGGCCTGGAAGGATCGAGTTATCCTGGACTATGGGCGTGGAATGAGATGCCTCGACGTGGTCCGATCTACATCGCCATTTCATATTCTCGCACTTTCTCCATCTGCATTCTCCTCCTTCCACTTTCTCTCTCCCTCTTCATCTATGTCTCTTGCAGATTTTTGGGCAAAATGGCTGTCCAAATTTGCTGAAAAGCTAGTCTCCTTCATCACTTTCATCGTTTTCCTCGTTCTTGATTTCCTGGACACGGTTTGTTGCGTAATATATAAATACCTTGATGAATATATTGAAGGGGAGGCCCTCACGTGTTGCTGCAGAAACAGGGCTAAGCACGAACCGAGTACGAAAGATGATGATGAGGGTGATCTATCAGACACATTGTACAGGAGAAAAAACTTGTTCAGAGAAATGGGTTTCCTTCGAAATGGAAGGAAATCAGAAGATTCCCAGACAAAACGCAGGGGAGGGAGGTGGTCGATGAACCGTTGGTCTGATTGTGGGTGCGACTCATGCCTTTCGTGGGTGAGTGACGGTGATCTCAGGCTTCATTTTTTGGTGAACGATCCCTCAATAGGTAAATTTCGAACTTGTGTAATCGTTTTTTTGTTTCCCTTTTGTATTGTGGTACAAAATGTAGTTCATTGAGTTGCTCATGTAGTTGAAATTTTTGTATGACAGCTACTGATGAGAACTGCAGGGGAATGCCTTCTGAGAATGTGCTTTTCTTGCATGGGTTTCTATGTTCTTCTTCATTCTGGGCACAGACAGTTTTCCCAAAGTTTTCTGAACAAGTAAAGCTGAATTACCGATTGATTGCGGTGGATTTGCTGGGATTTGGTAAGAGCCCAAAGCCATGGAATTGCTCCTACACTCTGAAAGATCATGTGGGAATGATAGAGAAATCCGTGGTTGAACCATTGAATTTAAGTTCTTTTCATGTGGTTGCGCACTCCATGGGTTGCTTAATTGCACTTGCTTTGGCTGCAAAGTACCCCAACTTTGTTAAATCCATCACCCTTGTTGCCCCTGTAAGTGCCTCAAAGCCTACCTCTTACGCCTCTCTGAATTCTAAATTCAAAGCAGAGAACCAAATTGATCATCCTTCTCCAACTTTATATCATTTACCAATTTTCTCTTTGTTGCTTTTCTTGCAGCCGTACTTCCCTTCTGGTGGAGATGATGCTAGTTTAAATGCACTCACAAAGCTTGCTGGCAAGAAACTGTGGCCGCCATTGGCATTTGGTTCTTCCTTCATGTCTTGGTATGAGCACTTGGGTCGATTTGTTTGCCTCGTCTTTTGCAGAAACCACAGGATATGGGAGAAAATTTTAAAGTTGTTTACTTTCAGAAGGTAAAACAAATTAACAGACGACATTTTCTTGACAGGATAAAACGATTGCAGTGCAGGTCATTGACATGGATGACATTGATAAGCTAACCTCTTGTTAACTTATGCAGGGATCTCCATTTAGACTTGACCAGACACACCCATCATTCAGCTTGGAGTTCCGTGCACAATGTGATTTATGGGGGCGCCAAATTTATGGATAAGTACCTGAAGATTTTGAATAAATCTGGAGTCAGAATAAATGTGGTTCGAGGTGATAAAGATGCAGTTGTGCCGTTGGAGTGCTGCTATAACTTGAAGCTGAAGGCTCCAAATGCTGAGGTTAGCATCATAAGAAATGCAGACCATCGCACTGTAATTTTTGGCAGAGAGAAAGAATTCGCGCATTACCTAGAGGATGTATGGGCCTCTCGTTAATGTAGTAATGTAGAAAATAGGATGTATCCAAAAAAACAAGTTCTTGGAGAATCTGTTTAGATAGGAAGGTTGAGAAAGCTTGGAGGTTCTTAGAAATCTGGAAGTTGACACGATCTTTGAAATTTAAGTCTTCTGTTATTAAAAAACAAGAATTAATCCCTTGACACAATCTTTCATTATGAAGATTTATTCCTTCAAACGCACGTTTGTTCATAGAAGTACCAAATACTGTGAGGAATAATCATCATGACGATTGTATTAACAGTCCAACCTAGTGTGGGTCGCTTGACCACAATTTTCTGGTATGCAAGTGCACAAAAATTTAAGAAGATGGAGAACATAAGAAAAAGATGAAGATACCTTGAAGAATGGCAAGTTGGGGATGAATATGATGTAGACAACATCAGGACAGAAACTACAGGAACAGTGCTGCAAAAATACTAAATTTGCTGGAAATGGATGTGAAGAAGAATGTTGAAGCAGGCATGTCCGCCAGAAAGCACTATCCAAATACATATGACTATGAGGATCTGATATTTGGTGATGTATAAATGAATGAGTTTTAAATTAGTGACTGCATTCTTGGGAGAAGGAATAGTTCGTATTTGGTTCTTTTAAATTTATTGAGATATATTTTTTGGTAGGCTCCGGGTATTCACCGCTGATAGCAGTGACTAATCTTCTCACACTATAGATTTCTAAAGGAGTTTTAGTATTAATTATGGGACTCTCTCTATATACACTTTTCTGAGGTATATTTAATATGTTTGACTTGACCTATAAGAGAGGGAAATAAAGGATATAATACATTGATAGACCAGAATACAAATTGTTTATATGTAAGTGAGATACAGACTGTCACTTGCTTGAGGTGGATATATAAGAGTGGAATTTATAGTTCTAATAAAATAATATATATGGACAATATGAAATGCTTTAGCCATCACATTTATGGGTTTTCCAGATGTTTGAAAATGGATGGAGGATGCTGCAAGTTTTACACCAACACAGGCAAGAGAAAAATATTTGAAGAACCCATAGAGGCAATGACCCGATGAACATTTATAGTATCAATAAAAATTTGTCTGAAAGACACATTAATTTGCCATTTTCTTGTAATATCATTTGCACTTCATTGGGACATAATTTTTATATAGAATGAGTGATGAAATTCTTCGCAAAGAAACATTTCATATATCGATATACTCCTTCCGAACTAAAATATAAGATGTTAACTAATTTTAGACTACTAAAAAAATATAAGTTAAAATTGTTTAATATGTCTTTAAATGATAAAATTTATTCATTTTACCCTTATTTTATTTTTAAATATGCATTTAATATTTGTTTTAGTTGAAACTTCTTGTATTATAAACTAGAGAGGGTATTGTTTTAATGGAACTATTAAATTTTGCAATTATCCACACTTCAGCAAGTGACAGTTTGTATCTCACAACATATAAGCAAATGCAAATGAAGATCGACATATTTCACAAACTAATTGATCAGTTGCAGAGATTCAAATCTGTAAATGGAGACCAACGAACACCATAACTAAATAAATAAATTTTTTTATTTAGTTTTAGAAACAGGGGGGGAACAAAGCTTTTTGGCTTTTAAGGCCGAACCAATTAAACTTGGTTTGAAAAAGAAACATAAACTGAAAAAACTGAATTGAATTGGATAGGCTCGGCTTTTTGCTTCTGTTATCCTTCACAGTTCACTCACCCCTAATTGGAATATCAAACACACTTTTTAATTGCACCCCCATTTTCATTTTCCTTAAAAAACAATTCTCGTGCTAAACGGGGCATTAGTTTACTATTTTCGTCCTTGTCATAATTTCTGCGGAGAGTTCAGAGCTCAGCGGGGCTTGGGTGAGGAACCAGGCAGTACAAGGCCGTGAATCTCCCGTAATTCTGCCGAGCGTAAACCATGGACTTCCTACAGACACCGGAAAATCAGATGCTTGTGGGCGTCGCCGTGGCTCTTGTAGCCATTGCTCTCGGTGCTTTCTACCTCTTGTCGTCCAAGAAGCCCAAAGGTTCGACCCTGGATTTCATGTTTCTGCCTCCTCGATTCTATCTTATTTTGTTCTGATTCTAAATGGGGTTGATATTCACGATAACTAGTCATTCCTGAGTCCCCCCCGCCCCCCCCGATTTCCCCCCTTTTACGTGTGGAAGACATGACAATGTTTTCATATTCGTATCTTAAACTGAGCCGTTTGGCTCGAAATTTTGGGTTTGTGGAATCTATGGCTACTACCTTTTTTCTCCTCTCAATGATGTTCAGATGCTCCTTTTTGCTTGCAGAGTCTATTATTTGTAATTGTAATCTTAATCTCTTGCAACTTAAGTCCTTCTACACGTTTAGCATGATACGAAGAGCAGTCTGGGCATTTTAATAAAGATCTTTGGTGTACCGATCAACATATGAAACAGGAGTGTAAAAAATATGACAACGTCTGTCACGGCTTGTAGAATGTGTCTCGATTTGATTTTCATGGGAATTCCTATTTGAAAAGAGGGGGGAAAATTAAGTTAGTGATGACGTTTCTTGCTACAGCTTGTTGTGTTAGTAGTTTCTGATTCTATTGTTGTATCTAGTTATTTTAGTGATCTCTAAAGTGAACATCACGTCGTCCATGTGATAGCAGGTTGCTTAAACCCTGAGGAGTTTACGGAGTTTAAACTTGTGAAGCGCACTCAGCTTAGCCATAATGTGGCAAAGTTCACGTTTGAACTTCCAACTCCTACTTCAGTTCTGGGTCTTCCAATAGGTCAACATATAAGTTGCAGGTTTCACTGCCTGGTCTTGTTTCTTGTGTTTCTCACCGTGCTTGAAATCTTTTTTGATTGTTTGTTTCATAATTGTTATGTGCTTATTATGTATGTCTTTATGTTGGCAGAGTTGTGCATTTTGAATTTTAATGAGAAATATGATGGGAGAAATTGTTCCTATGTTTAGTCTCTTTGTCATTGTCTTGTCATCGTATTATGGACAAGCTCCTTTTCTGACAGGGGTAAGGATAGTCAAGGTGAAGAAGTTATCAAACCATATACACCTACTACGCTAGATTCTGATGTTGGATATTTTGAACTAGTTATAAAGGTCTGTATGTCCTTAACTTTTTTATTTTGGGTTGGACTGAGTTGACTGTCTGTATCTTTTCTCTCCTTAAATTTTCTATATCCAATGTTCTTCATCTTGTCCCTTGTTATTTTCTTCTGCTTGTCTTTGACTAGATGTACCCACAAGGAAGGATGTCGCACCATTTCCGTGAGATGCGTGTTGGAGACTATCTTGCTGTTAAAGGACCCAAGGTAATGTTTCGGGGACACTCTATCATATACATTTCTTTGTGCTTCCCCTTTCCTTATTTCTGCTGAAACTTTTATGCCTTATTTTATTGGGGGATTTCCAAAAGAGGGAATTAGGGAGAGTTACTGAAAAAACTGTGAAAAATGAGTTGCAAATATAGATGTAGATAGTTGTAAACAGGAATCTCAATTGCAAATTGAGAGTTTAATTTAAAACTTAAATGTCATATTTGCAATTGAGATTCTTGAACCTGTAGTTGTTTAAATTGTTATTTGCAACTCAATTTTCAGAAAATTTTGTCGGGGCCTAATTGTCATTAATTCCCTCTTTTAGGACCTAACTGTCGTTCTTCCTATTTTATTTCCTAATGGCTATTGTGGTTCTTATGAATGTTTAGACATTTCTAGCACTTTTCCGGTAAAATTTGTTTCATATTATATTTGAATGAAATTCCAGAAACTACTGCAGTAGGTCAAATTTATCTTGTCTATGCCCAAGGAACAGATAAATACAAGGAGGTTAATTTTTGCGTTTTCTGACTATTATTTTTATTTGGTAAATTCAATCATATTTAAGATTTGATCTTTATATTTTGGATATAATTTCTTGTAGTCAAATCAAAGGCTAGTTATTTGGATGGTTTTATTTACATCATATAACTTTCAGGGACGCTTCAAGTATCAAGTTTGCGAGGTTAGAGCATTTGGAATGATTGCTGGAGGGTCTGGAATCACTCCAATGTTTCAAGTATACATTTAGGATATATACTCTTTGTTTATTCATCATTGAGAAGCTGAAAAGAATTCAGTCATAGCCTTTTACCCTGTTGCTTCCCCAGGTTGCTAGAGCCATACTAGAAAACCCAGAAGACAGGACAAAGGTGCACCTAATCTATGCCAATGTTACATATGATGACATTCTTTTGAAGGTAACTGGCTTTATTTATAAATTACACATTATATTTTTCATCTATTTGAAGACATTCATAGCTTGACACTAAAGTTGATTATTTTGTCCATGCATAATCTATGGTCTTATACATATTGTGCAGCAGTATGCACAGTGAGAAATTTATACCCATTGTGACACAATTGTTGTTCATCACAAAGTACAATAGACTTGCATGCAGTTAATGGATCTGTCTTTATTGCTGTGTAGGGAGATGCAATTTGTGTGAAATGGATGTTGCTTGGATTAATTTTGCAGTTTTAGCAGTATTTATGGCTGTTTCAAAATGCCTGCCTCAAGTCTGTTTACACAATTGCTGAGTGTTTCTTAAAGTTATGTATAGGAAATGTCAATAACTCGGGCTAAATGCATGTCTTTGGTTGCAAAGTGGTTGGATATGCTTTTGTCTCTCTGTCTCCCGTATACTAGTATCTATTGATGTCATGAACTTGCTTAGCAAAGAGAAATTACCCTTCCATACGAATGTCTTTTGCATGGAGCAGGTCCATTGGGAGGAGGGTTCTTTTTCTTTTGGAGAAGAGGGAAAAAAAGAGGGGGGGGGGGGGGTTTGGTTTTGAGATTCCATCACATACAAAATTGGAATGTTATGAGTGTCAATGAATTGTGTAACAGTTTCTCCATGGTAACAATTTGGAACTTAAATTTTTCTTCATTGCTATTGTTTCTTTTCGTTGGAGTCGTGGAAAAACTTGAGCTGCACATACACTTTACAAGAGAGTACATGAGGGAACCCTCAATATATACTTTTCTTATGCATGCAGGAAGAATTGGATGTTCTTGCTTCTAAGTATCCAGATAGCTTTAAAGTGTACTATGTCTTAAATCAGGTTAGTTGCTGTAGAATAGAACAAAAGTTTTCTTTTCCTTATCCATAACATGTATGCTTTGGCATCTTCATTGATATTGCAATGGTAGTCCTAACTAAGGTTGATGAAGCAATTCAAAAGTGCAAAGTTCATGAAAAAATCATGGAAGTAATTTGTGAATAGTAATTAACAAGGACAAACATGTTCTTGAGTTCTCTGACTATAATTGATTGCTTCTGGAGGAAAAAGTTAATTAATAAAGTCCTTTGGAGCGAATATACATAACTAGTAAAATGGTTTCTGGGAGTTTCCTGACTCGAACTTAAGTCCCTTGTGCTTAACTAACACCCATGATACTTTCTGGGAAGTGATCGCAGTCTCATGATATTCTGTGCAGTGTTGTATATAATGACTTTCTAATGATGAGTCCTGTTGATATTCTGACTAAAATTATGTCGTGGACACAGCCTCCTGAAGGATGGGATGGTGGTGTTGGATTTGTATCAAAGGAGATGATTCAAACACATTGCCCTGCTCCAGCCAATGATATCAAGGTTTTGTTTTGTTTACTCTTACCCATTTCTCCATGTTATTATTAATTTGAAGTTCTTGGTGTAGCTACTGGTCTTCAATTGATTATGTAAGTTTCTAAGCTTCAGAGGAGGAGGATGATTAATCATGGTGGTTTTGGAATGTGGATTCGCAGATATTGAGGTGTGGCCCACCACCCATGAACAAGGCCATGGCTGCTCACCTGGATGCCCTTGAATATTCCCCTGATATGCAGTTCCAGTTCTGATTGATTTGACTGTAAAGCATTGGGTCAACGGTGCATTTAGTTTCAGAACGTTCTCCTACTGACTGAGATTTGAAAATCTGAAATAATTGCCTTCAATCCGGGTATGAGTTTGAGACATTGCGTCCTGTGGTTGTAGGCATTATGAATACTGTTATTTACATACTTTCAATTACAAAAGTATTTTCCATGGGTCGCCAAATATCTTTTTGAAAAATGTATCCAAAATGGAAAAGAACGTTGCATTATGGACTATTTAAGAGCTGAACTCGGGAGTGGGCTTTGTGTTTAGACATTACGCTTAGTGGTTCAGAGGTTTTTTTTTAAAAAAAAAAAAAAATCTTAACACTTGACCACGGCTTTGTCCACATTTTGGTCACGGGATTTTTTGTGTGTAAGGATAAAAAATATACTTTTGCAATACAAAATTTGTAGAATAGGTGGGTCTCCTTCAATAAATTCGAAATTGAAGAGTTGCTCGATGATACTGTAGTTTTTATATTACAAGGGGAAAAAGAAAAAAAGATACTGCAGATTTTATAGATGTACATAGTATGACTCAATCTCACTAACGGTTGGGTTTCTTTTATCATCTTTTATAATATCTAAATCATATCCTTCTAATCAATCTAAAAAGTCACATTATTATTTTAACTTTTTTCTTCTCTTCCCAATCAATAGCCTAGAATAGATGGGGTTGATGAGGGATATAGAAGAAAAAGATGAAGAGATGATCTTTTTCTCATTATTCACGGTTGTATTTTTTTTTTTTTAAATAAATCACAAATTCATTATACTTTTCTAAACTTTACATTTAAGAAAGTGTTAAAAGAGATGTTTGGTATTAGATGTTGATGTGGTTCAAATTTTATTATATGGTTGACTGATAAGAGATCATAATAAATAAATGGGTCAATTCACTAAGCTGGATTACCAAGATTATGGTAAAAAAATTTCAAGGTGTAAGATTGTTACTTGTAATCCCAACAACCCAAAAAAATGGATTAAATAAATTGAATAAAATCTGGGGGCTTTATTAATGGATCAGGTCAGATTTCAAAACGGGGGCAAGAGTCGTCCTGGAATTGATCAACCCACGTGGTTATGCATTTATTATCTAATACCTATTGGCGGACTTAAATTTTGGACCAAATTCATTATTTGGACACATAAAATTATGCATTTATAATTGTAAACACCTAATCATTTTAAATGGAGAGGATCCGTACTCATCCAAGAATATTCATCCTGCCCAAATCAATAATTTTAAATTTAATATCTTTTTGGTAAAATAATATTTTCAATATATGACTTCTTTTTTTATATATACACAGTAGCTATGCAATGATGCAATCGTTACCCTACATCACAGTATTCTAGTACTCATCTGATACTATATATAAGGTAGAGAGAAAGAGAAATTTTTTGGTTATATTTATAAGGAGAAAAACTTTTAAAATGAATAGACTTCCTCCTAGGACACTTCAACTATATTATGATAAATAAAAAATGACAATTAAGTCATTTAATATGTTATAAATATATTTTTATTTTTATTTTTATCGCTCTTGAGAAATTGAGAACATTATTTTAGAAATAGGAGATATAATAAGTGGACAAAGTTGAAAAAGTAAGTATTAATCACAAAGGCAAAATAGGAAAAAGAGCATTAATTAAACTGGAGATGACTTATATTTTGGATCATATTTTCCTTCTAGAACTGCATTATATGTGGACTGGAGAGAGTACAATTTTACCCTTTATTTATTATTGTCTTAAATTTTTCATGGGGTTTAATGTATATTAAATAAGGGTAAAGTTAAAAAGAAGTTAAATTTTGTGGAGTTAATGAAGTTTAAGAATTTTCTTAATGTGTGTGAAAAATATATTGGAAGTGTCTTATAAATAGAATTAGATAAATAACTGAATAGTAATATCAAATTTATTACTAAGCACTAGTGTAGTACTTATCTAGTTATTTTTATAATAACCCAAAATCTAAGTTTCCTTGATCCTCTTTATAAGAACTTGATAAGAGTTATCGAACATTTAATTAATTTTTTCATTTTTGTCCCTTATTAATTATATATATTGTACTACATCTGGTCCTAATTATCTTTAATACAAACTTTATCCTATAATTATGATAAGAGATAGTATTAATTAAAAAAATTGATGATACTTATATTTATTCTATTTTCTACTTTTACGTGCCTCCTTATAAGTAATTGTCCACTTAAAAAAATTATTTTAAACATGCTTATTATTTTAACCGTTTGTGTCTTTGAAACATGAAATTTTGGTTTTTTTAAATAGGAATCAATTGCGTAGAATTTAAGTGACAGGAGTAATTAAAGCTAACAAGGGCCTTCTAGTTGCTTGCGACTCTTGTCAAGTGTCAACTTCTGTTCTCCCCTGCAATGAGCCTATGATCCACCCTTTCGACTTGCGTACACGCTACGTTGTTCACATCAAATGCTACTTTTATAATCCCAAATCTAATATTACTTTCGGTCTTAATTATAAGAGTTAGTTGATTTTTTTTATAGAGATTAAAGAAGTTAAATAAGTTACTTAATCATATCATATATTGTGTATCTTTAGACCATATATTAGTATATTAGTCAAACCAATTAGTTTTAAGGAAAAAATAAAAATAAAAATACTCTAAATTAATTTAATTAGCTTCCTTAATCTTTCAAAAAAATCAACTAACTCTTATAATTAGGACTGAAGGAGTAACATCTTCCATTTCCCACTTGTACTTACAGGAGGTTCCTCTTTTAGATAAGTTTTTGGATGAGATTTAAACGGTTTAAATTTTATATTTTTAAATTGACATTTTTTAGATAATTTTTTTAAAAAAAAACGTTAGTTTAAATATTATTTTCATAGTTCAAATATTATTTTTATTTTAGATTTTTTTATTAAAATAATTTGTTATAAAAAAAGAAAAAAAAAAAAATCTGCACGTCTTTTTGAATGTATCTCATAAATAAGGGAAAAATTATTTATCATATATATTAATTACTCTTAACTAATTTTTTTGCGTGATTTTTGAAAGAAGGGGACATGAGGGAGAACCACCCTTGAAATAGGAACAGAGGAAGCATGCAAGACGACAGAGTTTCTCCCTCTCTCTGAAACAGAGTAGCCCGACAGTTTAGGTCTCAGACCCTATTCTCCCGCTTCTTGTCACACCTTCGTAATCGTTCCCCTTCTCTCTTTTCTTCTTCTTTCTCCAAGTTTCTCATTACCTTTCTCCTTTCATTTCATTTCTTCTGCCCCTGTTTTTGCTGATTAATACTAACGTGGCCGATACATTGTCTCAATAACATCTGCTATGTTGAGTTTTATCTTCTTCTTCAATTCCTGTCATGGTTCTTTTGAACGCAGCAATGTATGCTGATATTTCTCGCAATAGTATTACTGCAATGGCGGAGAGAAATGCGGCGTCATCCATGAAGGTTGTTTCTCGCAAGTCATTCTTATGGCTCTTCACGATGACATCTACCCTGTTTTTGTTATCTTGGTTCTTTGTCCTTCGTTCAACTTCAACCAATCGTCCCGATTTCATTGATTCTGATTTCTTACCCAATTCTAAGCTCCCCACTGATATCGATAATTCAACTCTCAAGAAGGATAATCTGAACGTTGAGCCCTCCATCGGCAACCGAGCAATACTAGTGAACACTGAAGAAACGGAAGCAACCCGCAAGACAGGGACACTAGCAGAGAATCAAACGCCTGCAACAAATGACGATGAATCCAAGTGCAGTAGAAAAAACGACGCGGTTGTTCCTCTCAAGGTTTTCATGTATGACTTACCTCCAGAGTTTCATTTCGGACTCTTGGATTGGAAACCCCTAGGAAATACTGTTTGGCCCGATATTACAACTCAAATACCTCATTATCCTGGTGGCTTGAATTTACAACACAGCATAGAATTTTGGCTCACCATGGATCTTCTCGCTTCAGAACTCCCTGAACCCCCCAGTGCTGGTGCTGCAATAAGAGTTCGCAATGTTAGCGAAGCTGATATCATATTTGTACCGTTCTTTTCTTCTCTGTGCTATAACCGGCACTCCAAAACCAGTAAACACGAAAAAAAGAGCATGGACAGAGTACTGCAAGAGAAGTTAGTGCAATTTCTGACGTCTCGAGAAGAATGGAAGAGGTCTGGTGGAGTTGACCACTTGATATTGGCTCACCATCCAAATAGTATGTTGACGGTGAGAACGAAGCTGTGGCCTTCAACACTCATACTCTCAGACTTTGGGAGGTATCCTTCAAACATAGCCAATGTTGAGAAAGATGTGATTGCACCATATAAACACGTAGTCAAATCCTACGTTAATGATTCCTCTAACTTCGATTCACGTCCAATATTGCTCTACTTCCAAGGCGCAATTCATAGAAAAGATGTATGTCAGTTTTCATGGAATTGACCTGTTTTTGCATTCTCCTGGTCTTGCTTAATTAACTTGTGTTCTGTTTTTTTTTTGCTGATTCTCAGGGCGGTCATGCCAGGCTAGAGATGTATAACATGCTGAAAGATGAGAAAGATGTGCACTTTTCATCTGGGACAGTTCAGAAAGGTGGGATCAGACAAGCAACAGAGGGAATGCAATCTTCTAAGTTCTGTCTCAATATAGCTGGTGATACTCCTTCATCAAATCGACTATTTGACGCCATTGTTAGTCACTGTGTTCCTGTGATTATAAGCGATGAGATTGAGCTACCATACGAGGATGTCCTTGACTACTCTGAGTTCTGCGTATTTGTTCGCACAAGAGACGCACTTAAGAGAAATTATCTGATAAATTTCATAAGGAGCATTGGCAGAGAAGAATGGACCAGAATGTGGAAGAAGCTGAAAGAGGTCGAAGCCATGTTTGAGTTTCAGTACCCATCAAAGGAAGGGGACGCTGTGCAGATGATTTGGCAGGCTGTGGCTCGTAGAGTTCCTGCAATGAAACTTAAGTTACACAGATCCAGGCGCTATGTGAGATCCTTGTCTAAGAAAGAGAGAAGCTTACCTACAAAGCCTGCACCAGTGAATTATTGGTTAGAAAGAAGAAATGTTATGGTAAGAAAGTCTGCAGCCTAGGTTTTGTTGAAATTAGGGGTTATGTGCAATGAAATGTACCATATGATCTTCATTTGAATCATCAACCCTTTACGTGCAATGAATGTATCTTGCCTTTTCCTTAGTGCTGTTAGCTAGTTTCCTGTGTGTCAGCCATCAGAGTAGTTGACTTAGTCTGCAAGTGATCTCATGTTGGTGATGAGGAAGCTAATGTTGTACGTGACTGGAGTTAGTTAGAACTTGGAATCTTGGTAGTCCTTCATGCTACAGTTCAAGCGCCGGGCTATCTTAAATTTATTTTTTTTAGTTTTTATTTTTTCAAAAAAAATTATTTTAATGGGTAGAGAATCTTAATTTCTTTTTTTTTCTTTTTTTTCATTAAAAAAACATTAAAAAAATAAAATTTGGATCGTAATCATTTTAATCCAAAGTAAGACCTATTTATCTAATTTAAATATCTTAGCTTATTCTTTTTTTAAAAAAAAAATAATTAATCATTTTAATGATTGATCTAATTTAAATATATTGAGAAAAATAAATAAATTATTTAATTATAGCATATTACATGATCTCTCAAAAATATTTTTATATATCATTGAGTTACTGTAAATTAAGCAAATTAGTTTTGAGGGAAAACAAGAAATATGAGAGATATAATGGATAAAGGTGTTACGTTTAGGAGCAAAATCTATATTTTGGAATGTATGAGTATATTTATATAGAGTAAAATACTTTGACTATCCTCCTGTTTTGTCTTAATTATACAGACCTCCCCTCTATTTTGAAAACCCATAAAAACCTTCCTATAATTAAAATGTATGTTACACAAACCTCCATTATATGAGTAAAATACTCTGACCACCTTCCCGTTTTGCCTTTATTACACAGATCTCCACTCTATTTTGAAAACATACACTTAAGTCCAAATAATTAACTCGTTAAGAATATTCTAAAAAGATTCCAAAAATATAGTATTTTTTAATTAAAGTTTATATAAAAATAAAATTTATATATTATTTACCATTAATATTGTACTTAATCCCTAGTTTTACTTTTATATTTTGACTAATATTGATTTAAATAATTTAAGAGTTTTTAATCTTTACAACTAGTTATCTCTTTGATTATTTTAGTATTTGTTAATGTAAATATCATAGAATGTTGAATATTCAAATAAGTTTTTAATTAAATAAACATGTGCTTGATCAAATCTGTCTATAAATATTTGTGAAAAAATTATTAAATTAGAAATTTAAATGACACATAAAATCTCAAACTTATATAGTTTATTATATTTGATTAAAAAAACATATGTGTTTAATTTATATTTTTAAGTCAAAATTAATTTATAAGATCAAAACTAATAAATTTTTTAACAAAATTAGAAAGTTATAAAATCTATTAAAATACATTTTTGGTTGTATAAATTTGGTTTTATATACTTAAATAATTCTAATACTGAAGAGGGACATTTTGGTAAAAAAAAGAGAGTTTAAAAGTCAAACTTAATGGTTAACTAACAGTTTGGGTAGATGGAAATAGAATATTAAATGGCGGACTCTCCGAATGCTCTCCCACCAACAGACACTGGGCCCGAACTCCCACGGACCGGGCCACCCACGAAGGTCAGGAGGATCGAAAAAAGAAGAAAAAAACAGAAGCTACGAAGTTATCAGTCATTCCATCATGGATGATAGAATCTTTGGACAATGAGCCCGAGCAAGAAGTCGGTCACGGCGTTAACACTGAGCAACAAGAAAACTCAGAAAAGGCTGCAAATAAAGCAACAAAATTCCCTTCTTATCGTGCATCACTGATGGGCTTCAACGGTGTTGCTCACAACAGCCATTTAATGGAGGAAGATGATCTCTTCAACAATGACAGAGAGATATGCTGGAAAATTCCAGAGGAATCAGAGGAGTTGAGAAGGCTTAAGGAACTGTACCCTGAAGCGCCCTGCACAGAAGAGGAATACAATGAGTGGTGCGAGCCGTGGAATTACGCTTTAATTCTAACCGTGCTTGGCAAGAAATTCAATCTATATATTCTAAAGGACCTCCTAATCAAACTTTGGGGATTTTCAAACTTTGAATTAATAGACATCCCAAATAACTACTTCGTTGTCAAATTTCAAGATCAGGAACTTTGGAGAGCACATTACCGCAAAGTATTGTACGATGGCCCCTGGGTAATTAGGCAGCACTGTGTCCTTGTGCAACGGTGGACTCCTTACTTCAACCCGTATCAAAATCCTCTGGGCAGAGTAGCTACCTGGGTCAGGATCCCTGATGTGCCAATGCATTTGTACAACAAACATTGCATTTCACGACTTGGTGACCGCATTGGACGCACTTTGAAAGTAGATATGAATACCTTGATGGACTTCCAAGCCGCAACACCCGAGTTCAAAGAGGAAAATTTGTCCTGGATCTGCGTTGAGCTCGACCTTCGAAGAAGCTTGTGCCGAAGGTTATTGCGTAAATGGGCTCCTTGTTTAACGTTGAATATAAAGGGCTCTCTCTCATTTGTTTTGCCTGCGGACGTTTTGGCCATAGAAGGGACGATTGCCCCTATAAGTGCTCTGAACCGACCTCTAATGGTGAAGCGAGGGCGTCACGGCAAGCCCAAGCGAGAATCCTTGGCTTCGATGCGCGCCAAGCTAAACGACCTCCACCAATCAACTCGACGGCGTCGTCTACGCGGACTCCGGCGGGCCGTTTGGCCCTTGGATGCTCGTTACTCGGAGGAGTAACCGGTTCCGATCAGCACAACGGTCGGAATCCATGGCGATCGAGAACGCCCTCGATCAAGACCCAGACAAGAAAATCGAGCCACGTCAAGCAAAATCCTCGGTTTGCGCTGCTGCAAAATCTCGAGGATGGCCGCCTTCTGACAGAAGAAGATCCCGTGGTACGATCTGGGCAGAAGGGTCGCGAACTAGCTGTGACAGGGAAACCTCACGTTCTGAATGGACAGGCTATAGGGAAAAAGACGCCACTGTCTTGGTTCACGTCAAGCTCCCAAAGGCTTTAGTCAAAAGATGGATAATGGTCTCAAGTCAAAAGTCCAATATAGGCCAATTGAAAAAAAAACAAACTAATGGGCCCAGCAGTTCGAATGCAGATTCTGGGCTTGGAAAAGCACCACAAAATATTCAGAATGAGGCCACTCCTCTCAATGGTGGCGAGACCAATGGGCAAGAGAAATTTCAGGCCTCTGATGGGCCCGTTTTTGTGCAGAATGACCAGGCCCAAACGCCTAATAATGCCATAGTTCCTTATGTGGGCCAAAAAAGATCCAATGACAAGAAAACAAAAACTAAAAGTCATCGAACCCATGTTATTGTTCAAGGCAACCTCAACAACTTGGCCCAACAAGATCAGCAAGATCCCTCTTTGGGTATTCCCACAGATCATAATCCACACTTGACTGATCAATGGGATCCTAATGAGGATATTGCTCCCGATTTCTTAGAAGGCAATGAAGTGATAGTGCCTGAGACTCAGGATCAGTGTGGGCATGAAGATGGCGCCAGGTAGCGCAGGTAAGTATTCCTATCCTAGATTTTAAATTTTAATTATTTTAATGATTATTGCTTCTTGGAACCGTAGGGGGCCGGTAGACGTGCCTTCCATTCTACTGTTAAAGATATTGTCGTTAAATATCATATTAACATTCTTTGCATTCTAGAACCTCGCATTAGTGGTGCTAGAGCTGATAAAGTTTGCCGCAGATTGGGTTTTAGCCATTGGATTCGGGTTGAATCAACGGGGTTTTCGGGGGGTATTTGGATTTTGTGGGATAATGGTGCTTTCGAAATTACCTATCTTACCTCCACCACTCAATTGCTACATTGTCAAATTAATGACCGTAGTAGTAACAATATAAGTCTTGCGACTGTTGTTTATGGTGAAACTACTACTGTTGGTAGAACTTCTTTATGGAATTCCCTCCGGTCGCTTGCTAGCTCTATTACTACTTCCAATCTCCCTTGGATTGTTCTTGGTGATTTCAATACTTATTTGTCCCCAAATGACAAACTTGGAGGAGCTGAACCTCAGTGGACCTCTATGCAACATTTTAAGGATTGTATTGAAGATACGGAGCTTATTGAGGTGAATGTGCAAGGGGAGAAATTCACTTGGGAGAAACAGGGGCTTAAGGAAAGACTTGATTGGGTTTTCACCAATTTTAGCTGGATTAATTCTTTTCCCAATCACATTGTCCGCCATGAGCTTAAATTCAGATCTGATCATAGAATTGTGGTGGTTAATTCGAAACCTTCGTCTCTTCGGCCTCATAGCTATCAAAAACCTTTCTCTTATCGATTGCTTGGGCCCTGGAAAATGATTTTATCGACATCACTAAGGAAGCTTGGCATGACAAGAACCGGCTTCAAGGGCTCTTACGCTTCCAAGCAAAGGCTTCTCAATGGAATGACAACAGGGTGGGTAACTTCACAAAAAAGAAAAAAGAAATCATCCGTCGTCTTGAGGGGATTGAGAGGAGTAGGAGAATGAACTTGCAGACCGGTTTATGCAAGTTGGAGAAAAAGTTGTGGAACGAATACCATAAGGTAGCAACCCAGGAGGAAGTCTTTTGGTTCCAGAAATCCAGGAGCAAGTGGCTTCAGGAGGGGGATAGAAATACTAGATTTTTCCATGCTTCGGAATGATAAAAAAGAAGAAGCAGAGAATTGGAGCCATCTGCAATGAAGTTGGGGACTGGGTTGAGGATCACAATTTTGCGAAAATGATGGCGCATGACTATTTTTTTAACCTTTACTCCCGTGATCTTTCTGTTAAAGACCCTGGTGAGCTGCCCTCTAATTTCCCATCCATTGATGCCAATGACTTGCGTAGGTTATCCAGGAATGTCACCAGAGTGGAGATTAAGAATGCCACCTTTGCTATGGGAGCTTTTAAAGCCCCTGGACCTGATGGCCTTAATGCTCACTTCTTCCAAACCCAATGGAATGTGGTTGGGGACAAAGTTTGCGATTTTATTGAAGATTGCTTTAAACATCCCCCTAATATGGCTAATATCAATAAGTCTAGAGTCGTCCTCATTCCTAAGGTCGACAATCCATCTTCGTTAAGAGAGTTTCGCCCATTTCCTTGTGTAACGTCAGCTTCAAAATCATTACGAAAGTCTTGGCGAACAGGCTCAGGGGAATAATGGGACATCTTATAAGTCAAGAACAATGCAGCTTTATTGCAAATAGATCCGCCTGTGACAACATCCTAATTGCCCAAGAGATAATACACTCTATGAGAATGAAGGGTCGGAAAAAGGGATACATTGCCGTCAAAATTGATATGGAAAAGGCTTTTGATAGGCTTGACTGGGGTTTCATAAGGAACACTCTTACAAGTCTGAATCTGGAACAAAACTTCATTGATCTCATTATGGCTTGTATATCAACGACTTCTATGTCTATTCTCTGGAATGGGGATGAAAGCCCAAGCTTTACCCCCTCTAGAGGTGTTAGGTAGGGAGATCCCTTAAGCTCGTACATCTTCGTTCTCTGTATGGAGCGCCTTAGCCACCTTATTAAAGCTGAGTGTCAGGCCCGGCGATGGAAACCTTTTAGCTTCAAAAGAAGAGGTCCTCATATTTCCCACCTGTTCTTCGCCGATGATCTTATCCTTTTTGCTGAAGCTTCTTCTCACCAGATGGCTGAGGTTCGTAAAGTGATGGAAATCTTCTGTGAAGTCTCTGGCCACAGAATTAACTTGGAAAAATCTAAGATGTTCTGTTCTGCTAATGTTAATATTAATAGAGCCCTTGACCTTAGCCAAATGCTCGGGATTGGACTCACCTCTGATTTGGGGAAATACTTGGGTGTGCCCATTATTCACAAAAGGATTACGAAGGCCACTTATCACCCCATTGTGCAAAAAGCTCGATCTAAATTGTGCATGTGGAAATCTAAATTCCTGACTATCGCTGGTCGCTCGGTCCTGATCAAATCTGTTCTATCTTCTCTTCCGAGCTACCATATGCGCTAACCTCCTGCCTATTTGTACTATCAATGAAATTGACAAAATTTCGAGGAAATTCCTTTGGTCCCAAGACGAGGATATCAAGAAAATGCACCTTATAGCTTGGGACAAAGTTACTCAGGCAAAGAACCAGGGAGGGCTTGGATTCAAGAACCTTCGACGTCAAAATAAGGCGTTCATTATGAAGTCATGTCTTTGGTACATTCTGACTAAGAGGGATGCTCTTTGGGTTCAATGTCTTAGGTCCAAGTATAACTGCGGTGACCTTCCTATGCCCAATATCTCTAAGAAAAGAAACTCTTCGGCGGCTTGGAAAGCCATTGTTGGAGTCTGGGACAAATTCCTGGATGGGGTTGGAAGAAAAGTTAACAATGGGGCAGAGACTAAATTCTGGTGTGATCTTTGGCTCCCTCTTGATCAACCCCTCTCGGCCTTTGCCCTGGACCCATCCCTTGTTAATAGAGACGAAACTGTAAGGGACAATGTGTGGATGAATGGTCAGTGGGACAGTAGTAGGTGGCAGGGGATTCTTCCCCCTCGTATCATTAACATCATCCTCAACGTTCAACCCCCGCGCAACAATATCCCTGACTGCTTCACTTGGAGAGCTGCGAAGGATGGGTGTTTTTCCGTTAAATCTGCTTATCTCTACCTATCTGGTCAAGGCGGGGAAAGTAACAATACCTTTTGGACCCGGATATGGAAATGGCAGCTCCCTGAAAAAGTCAAATTTTTCATGTGGCAAGTTGGACATGAAAGACTCCTAACCAACTCCCTCAGAGCCAGAAGGGGTATTAGTAATGAGAATCTCTGCCCTTTTCACTGCAATAGTGAGGAGAGTGTAATTCATGCTCTTAGGGACTGTGAGAGAGCGAGAAATTTGTGGAAAGAACTTATAAACCCTAACTACTTCTCCCAGTTTTTTGCAGGTAATTTGCAGGTTTGGCTCAACTGGAATATCAACCATAACGCTGGAAGAGGAAGACTTCAAAACTTACCCTGGCCTAGGATCTTCAGCTTGGGATGCCGGATTCTGTGGACAACTAGATGCAAAGCCCTGTTCCAAGGCGAATCCAAAAATACAAGGGAGTTGCTTCATTTATGTAATTATTTGCTTATGGAAAATACGGTCAACCACAACCTCACTCACCAAATTTTCCATTTTGACAGGAATGATGAGGAATCTTGGACTCCGCCTCCGGAAAATGTGGTCCGTATTGATGTTGACGGTTCTGTTCGGCAGAACTCTCAAGCAGCTTGTGGAGGGGTCATCAGAAATTCGCAAGGATGCTGGTTGATGGGGTTCAACAAACCCCTCGGTCTTTGCTCTGTTATCGAAGCTGAGCTCCATGCCGTCCTGTTGGGATTAAAAACGGCTCTGCAGTTGGGATTACACCATATCTTGCTCTACTCGATTCCCTTGATGCCATCGATTATCATGAGAGACACACGGTCATGCCGACCACCCTCTCGCGTGATGTCATCGGCGATATCGAGACCTCCTTTTTCGTGATTGGAATGTCAAGTTACTATACACCCCGAGAGGCAACATATCATGTGCAGACTACTTAGCAAAAGAAGGACATAATGTTCCTGCAGGCGACGATGTCAACCTAATTCCCACGATTCCACGAGGTTGCCTTGCAATGGCGTTGAAGGACCAGTTGGCCTCTCACTGCTACCCTACCACCTAGGTTTTTGTTTGGTGGGCTAGATTAGTGCATCTAGCTCGCTTATTTTATCAAGCTTTGTCTTGCCTTTTCTTTTCAAAAAAAAAATAGAATATTAAAATATAAGGGAGGTTTGTGTAACATAAATTTTAATTTTAAGGGAGGTTTCCATGAGTTTTCAAAATAAAGGGGAGGTCTGTGTAATTAAGACAAAACATGAAGGTGGTCAGAGTATTTTACTTTAATTTTAAAGGAGGTTTCTATAGGTTTTCAAAATAGAGGGAAAGTCTGTGTAATTAAGGCAAAACAGGAAGGTGGTCAGAGTATTTTACTCTTATGTATATGCAATTGATTTTGAAATGATATATTTAAGGAAAATCCATCTCAAGGCCCATATTAGTAAAAAAAAATGTCAAAAAATGCTTAAGAAAAGTCATATGTCAAAAAAGGCTCCAAGGCCTTTTCTAGTATCATTTTATCACCATTAACAACTAAATCAGTAGCATTAACAACAATATCCAAATCAGTAGCATTAACAACAATATCCTACCCCTCGTCCTTGGGTTCAACTGGCGTGGGGGTCGGTCTTCCTCACCATTCGGGAGGGGGTTCGATCCCTACGTTGGTCAAGGCGCTGGGGGAGGCATTCTAGAGTCTAAACCCCAATATCCTAAAAATTTTTTACCAAAAAAAAAAACCCTTTCCTAAAATTTTTTTAGCAAATATATATATATATATATATATATCCTAACAACTAAATCAATATCTGTTAATAACTAACGTTTTATGAAATAATATCAGAAAAATCCTTATGACCTTTTTTGACATTAACTTTTTTTGGGCCTTTTTTGACAATTTTTTTGTCAATATGGGCCCTGAGATGGATTTTCCCATATACACACACACATATAAGGCTTTTGTCTTGTACTAGCTCGTATTTCCGCCGAGGGAATGCTACTATATACATACGCACATATTAGTAGACGTTGACATTTCTATTGGCAAATTTTGACAAAGCCCCGCTGATTTATATATATAGATTGTTCAGATATGGTAATCTGAGGACTGAGGGTAAAGTTATATTTATTTCATAAACTATCATAATTGCTTCATCCTAAGGAATTTCTTTTTCTTTCATAGGTAAGAAAAAAAAGTAACCTCTCAAATTTCTAAAGTAATTCAATGAAAGAAATTTCAAAGAATATAAAAATATTGCTAAATATAGGCGGTTTCCAATAATTTGGAATCCTAGCTATAAAATTAGATGAAATTATATTTTGTCGCAAATTGTAAGTAGCAAGTAATGTGTGGTACTGATTTATTTTAGTTATCGTGGGGCCATAAACATAGTTGTGTTTAATGATAAAATAAGAGGAAAATAAAGATAATTGGAGATGATGTGATGGAGGGTGAGCCTAATTTGAAGGCGAATTAAATGAGAGGGTGAAGAAGAAAGCTAAAGGAAACTTCATTTTCGTGTTTACAAGTCAGATAGCGAGAGAAACGACACGTCTTTAATTGCATTCAAGTCTGTGGGATCGATCATCCATCCATCAGCCTTTGTAATTATATTATTGGCGGTCAAATAAGCTTCGGTTTCGCGTGTGAATTTCTACGTCCACACATTAAAGGTTTTCGTGCCACATTAGCCAAAATCATCTTGTGATTTACTGATGAGGACTCCATGCATGCACAGAAAGTCTATCTATCTATATACTATATATATATATACACACAAGAATATCCATGTGATACAAAAGAATAATATATGTGTAGCTATTGTATTATTGTGGTATGAAGCACAAGTGTTATAAATACTACATTTCATCTTTAGTATAAATATCTACTTAACTAATTATATGTAGATTAAAGAAATTAATTAAATTTGTTAATTGTTTAAAAGGCACGTTGGTTTCCCTAAAATATACTAGCTTTTCTTAAGTCATTTAAATTGAAACTATTCATGATACAAAATCCTTTAAGCTTTATGAATTAATAGGAATAGTTTATGAGGAAAAAACGGTCAATATAGGGGGACAGATCAGTAGATTAAAGTTTTATATTTAGTGTTAAATCAAACTCCTCGATTACCTCTTATATTAAAGACATGTGATGGTAATGTTTACAACCACAGTAGTGGGTTTTGGGGAGGCCAGACAGTGATAATGGCATGATTTCGGACAGTGGTGGTTTTAACTATTGCCCAAATTAAAGCCTCAGCCTCGTACAGTGTTATGAGTTTTATGTGAAACATGAAAGAGACTGGGTGTGACAGACACTCCCAGGCAACATATGACTAAGGTAATAGCCCCACACACATATATATGGGGAAAAGGGGATATGAGCCAACGCCCCCCAATATAGATTAGAGTAAAAGAAATAAAACCTAGTTATGATTGTCAATAATTGACTGATATACGACACAGTCACTGCAAATATTGTCTACTCTGTAATTGGTCTGTATGAATCAATATAGCAGACTCAACCCTACCATGCATTCTTATTACCCTCAAACCAGTTATATATATATATATATCACCCTCAGTTACGTACACTTTTCATCTTCTTCACATGCCTCCTGTTTTTCACACGCTAACTTATTATTACCGTTGCTCTCTAGTTTTTAGTCTTATATTTGTCTTAATATCGTTACACGGTTCTGTTCTTTTTTTTTTTTTTAAATTGTTATTGATTGTGTGAGTATTACTCTTCACTAATGATGACCCTCAACGGACAGTTGCCACATGATGTAGTCCCAAAGCACAGCTACTGCATTCAATAGTAATAACAATAATTAAATAGCCATAATATAAAATCCAGCTATGCGTATACTAAATGGACTCCATCATAATAATTCAACCCCACCAAATTAATCATATTGCCCTTAATTATTCTCCATTACAGTATCGTCTCATCAAGGATGAGGCTCAGGGTTCGTACCTACGCTGCTACTTGGCAAACTATCATTGATGCACCAATATTAATTGCACCACCGCCACGAGTCAAACTCGTATATTTTCATATATCTTGTGAAACTTAAATTTGTGCTTCTCCCTCTCTCTCTCACACACACACACTCTCTCTCTCTCTCTCTCTCTATATATATATATATATATAAAGTAAATTATACTAGGTGGTGAACATTAAGATTCAGATTCTCGCACCGAAAGGTGAAGACTGAAGAGGAAGAGATCACATGCTTGCATACAAAATATTTCCTAAAGGAAAAGGACTCTGAGCCTTGAGGTTCCCATTTCCCCTTGGAATGGCGTGTTTTCTTGCAAGACCTTCGTGACACCTATCACCTTTCGCCCACTCATCCATCGCTATTCCTTCCCCTCTCACTCTCTTTTTTATACTTTCATCCGGTATTTAGTTTCGTACACAAATGTCTCCTATAAAACTTAAACTTAAGAATTTGAGGATCATATACTGTGTTAGTTATTCCTTCCTCTTCCACTTCCTTCATTTCATTTTTATTATATACATCTCTAGTCAAATTCAATTGCCAATCTCACCTACTTTACCAATTCTTTTAAATAACATTTCGTATATCAAACTTTTCGTTTCTTTGTCTGTGTTTATTAAAATACAATACCACGAACGGAATTACATTTCGTAGAATGGTTTTGTTCAAGAAAATCAAATATGCCCTTTTGTCATATTATATTTGTCATTTACTGCTTGAGTGGTACCAAACACCAACCCGTAGTGCCTCAAATTTAAATGTCCTTAATCTTAAAGTGTTATTCTTCCTTCCCGGGACGCATCAGGTGTTCCAGTATTATGCTTATAGTCGTCGTTTAATTAATGGCTTATTAGCATGCATGTAATAAAATGTCAAGGACAGGTTAAGGATAGTAATAAAGTCCACCGGCGATGATATCAAAGGTCTTGGACACTATGGTCATATCACAACTTCCCATTCCCAAATAAATACACATACCGTCACTTCTTTATGAAACCTTATCTCCTCATTTATTTACTTTTGATGGAAGTTATTAATATATGCAGCAATTAAAGAGAACGTGGAGAAGATAGAAAAGAGAATATGTACTCAGAATAGCACATACAAGAAGAAGCAATACTGCTAAATTAAAGTAGGTTTAACATTTGTGAAAGGTGTTTAATTACCTGCTGCTGGTATTAGAAGATTATTTACTGTCTGAGACACAAGAAAACATGAGTAGCTTCCGGGAAGGCAAGCTAATTATACAAGGAGCAACACGCTACAAGCTCCCTTACTTGACATAAAAATCTGAAGTTACACATATATGCATGTTGACAGAGATCCTAACTTCTCAGAACCTCTAAATATGATGATTTGAGTACCCTAGACACTTTTCAGAAGAAAGTTTCTCTCCCTCTCTCTGTTTTTTTTTTTTTTTTGGCCTCCTCCTCTATCATATCACACTAATCATGTTTAGAATTGGCACAAATAAATATTGGATCCTATATGATATGTTAGAAAGTAAGGGATAATTCCATCATCTCCTCTACTTGACCAACATTTTCATCCAAGAGCCACTTCTCAAGAACTGACAATGAAGGATCAGAAGAAGTGTTCTCAGATCTTTGCTTATTATTCCTCTCATCATGAGCCATATCGCGAACCTTGTTGCCGTCGTCATCAGCAGCAGCAGCAACTTCAGAAGTTGTACTCTTGTGAGTTATTGGAGGCATAGAATCGCCTGTGGACTTGTCCCAAGCAGCATTATTAAGGTTCTCATAAGACAAAATGGAATCAAACTCTTCGTGGGACATCATATCACCACCTCCCTCTTCTCCCTCGTCTTTGTTTTGGTCGGACATCAGACTTAGACCAGACTTCATCATCACCATGTTACTGCTATTATTTTCCATGTTGCTGTTGCTCTGAAGAAGAAGGTCTTTGTGATCTACTTGGGTTGTTGCTTTGAGATTAAGATTATTAGCTGTGTCTGGCTTTGGTGAAGATCTCATCCAACCTTCTAAGAGACGAGATATGTTCTCAGTGCTCGAAGCATAGGTGGATGATTGAGACTGACTTAACCTTTGAGACGAGCCACCATGGTTGTTGTCTGAACTCTTGCTCTCATTATTATTAAAGCCTTTTGAAGTAGACTGAGTAGTTGTTGTAGAGTTTGCTGCCAGGTGGGGGTCCAATCCTGTTTGAAGTTTTTTCAGCTTCTTCTTCAGATGAGTGTTCCAAAAGTTCTTTATATCATTATCTGTCCTTTGAGGAAGGTACGAAGCTATGGCTGCCCATCTGCTCAACAATCAACAACCACTCAAATTCATCAAATATATCATTGATAAAAACTGGTACCGGTTAGTTGTCTGTTTCCTATATATTGGCTAGTGAGAAAAAAAAACGATAGAAAAGAAAATCCAAAATAGAATTTGTGGATATTACTTGTTACCCAGTAGAGCTTGCAAATGAATTATTATTCCTTCTTCATGCGGAGTGAAGTTCCCTCTCTTGATTCCTGGCCTGAGGTAGTTCGTCCATCTCAGCCTGCAACTTTTGCTGCACCTTGACAACCCTTTCAACCACACACAAGGAGGAAATTTTTAAGAAAAAATTTAATTAATCTGTTGGTTTCAATTCGAAATTCTTGAGATCAAAGTTCAAAGCAAAAAATCAAGAAGAATAAGATCAGATAATAAGACAAACAAAAATCTTAAGACTTGGAATCTAAAAAGTGAAAGGAATGACTTACCAGTATTAGTAGGAACTGATCTCCAATTTCCTGGGCCATGTTCTTGGATGTAAGAAACAAGAATGATGTCCTCCTCTGGTGTCCATGGACCCTTCTTGATGCCAACTTTCTCACAGCAAGGAGGCCTTCCCATGGCTACTCTTCTGCCACAAAAACTTTGCTATGGAGCTTTCATATGGTAACAACTAGGAGTACTTATATATTGGGTGGTCGAAGTAGCACTTAATTTTTTACACTTGCTCATCTATCTTGCCGAGTCTTCTTACCCTTCTAAGAGCTTTCATTTTCATCGTAGAACTCACTATTGTCCTACTTTTCTAGGTCACGTGGCACTGAAGGTCGTCAACAAAGGTGTGAAACTTTATTTTCCTAGCCTTTGTTTTCTCTAATTATGTCACTCTTAATTACCGTTTATACTATTACAGGGTCAGTGAGGGATCCTTGATCTGTAAGCCCACTAATATACACATAAATACGGTGGACATCTCATAAATTCAGGCCTGAAAAAGAAGTGTGAATGTGAGTGTGTGTCTAATCTAATTCTCTGACTTGTAAATGCACAAGCTAAACTTGTAAAGGACAGCAGATTTATTATAGGGCTGACTTATTTTTGCCCTCGTTGGTTTTGTCGTTTTTTCTTTTGGTCTTCTTTTCCTTCTTGATTTGTACTGCTACAATAAATGAAATCTGCACAGCGGAGACAAAAAATCAATTAGAGAACATTGAGGGAATAGAAAGATGATGATTGTGGTCTTTTTTTCTTTTTGGTTTTTTTAATGCTCAACTTGTGAAATGATGAAATTATTCATTTATTTCCACCCTTAAGGTTTAACATCTCAGTTAAAATATTAATTAAATTGAAATGATGCCAATTTAATTTGATTAGTCTTTCATCAGGTAAGGTTTAACATCTCAGTTAAAATGTTAATTAAATTGAAATGATGCCAATTTAATTTGAATAGTCTTTCATCAGGGAGAAGCCATTTCGGTAGTTTATGTAGGAGAGTGATATTTATGAGTCATTTGTACCTGCTTCCCTCAAGGATGGATTCACCGACAGGCAAGGCTAGGACGTGTCACCGCAAATAGTAGTACGGCCTTTGTCTTCATGGAAGCCAGCTATCTAATATGGCGTTGTTTGTTTTTTCACTAATTTAAATAATTAAGTCCAAGAATAGCATGATTTTAAAACTTCAACAGACTTGGGGATTCTGGGGAGAGCGCATAAACGAAAATTTGAACCCAAAGAGAGTTACTAATTATCTGATCATTCAAGAGTTTCCCGTACGTAGATGTACACTGATTTTGGCGATTTGAATCATCTTCAACTCTCTCTTATCAGTTCTCTTGCACAGAAGGAGATAAACAAATTTAGCAGGTATTAAACCAGTCTTCGCTTGTACATCAGTGGCTGCCTGGTACCAGCTTCCCCCAGAGATCAGAAAATTTTTAAATGGGTCGGATACATATACAAATTGACCTTCGCTTGAAAATATTACGTGTATTTATTACATACTCATGTATTTGAGCACAAAGCATTAAGGTTGCTTGATGTGCCCTGGTTGAATGGTGCAAGGGTGCAACTCCACCAGACCTTTTATTTGTCACGTAACAATGTTATACCTAAATTCTTCGATGTGCACGCTAATAATCAGTCTACTTTTGCGGAGCTATTTATTTAACTAACATACAATTTTTTGGTGTAATACTATACTACTCCTCTCACACTTTGGTTGGATTATAACTTGTGGAGTTAGATTTCTCTCATCATCCTTTTCTCATTATCCCTCATAATCTCTAAATCATATCCGTCCAATCAATACAATACTACTTTTACTTTTCTCTTATTTTCTCAATTAACGATTTAGATTGAGCCATGAGAAAAAATAAGAAAGGAGATATGGAGAAAATCTCCTTCCTAACTTGTGAGGTTCACAAGATGTGCCTCTTTCTTCGTTAACAGAAAGAATCTCTGCCACAACGAACTCGAAACCTTTGTTAAATGTTAGGTTCTCTTTATGGACAAAAGAAAAGGGAAAATGCTTTGTCTTGCAACATTCCTGCTCCATTTCTTCCCTATACAAGCAAAACTCAAATGAGGTTAATTATAGTTGGCCAAGTCTCCGCATGGCTTCACTGCATCAAGGAAGTACGGAATAATACGACTGATACCAGCATTCTGCAGAGAATATTGGAATAGTTAGGTCAAGCTGCTTAGCCTGTTAGCCAACAACTTGAGCGGCAGCGACCAACTGGATTTAATGCACCTGTCACTAGTCTTTTCAGATTCATTTTAGGAAAACCAGAGTAATTAATGAAGGATTTCAACCACATGACACTTGTACACATAAAGTTGCAGTAGATCGCCTGCACTAAAAGATCCACCAGGCGTCACAGGATGATGTTTACTAAGCCATTTATTAGTTCGTATGACCTTTCTATGCATGGCTTCAATGGCCGGATAAATACAATAGCCAGCCATTAAAGCTCCCACCGAAACACAAATGAATTGGCAACACTGTAACAATATGGAGACCGGAGAGTACGTTCAACTTAAGAAAGAACATTGAGAGGGCGAACAAACATAACAGCAGGACATACAGATCAATAGTAAAGAGATAGGTGTAATTTGAGTGACCACAGGAGAGTTGTGTTCTCACATTGGATCTAAACTAACTATTATTCCTCCTCCCAAATACAATGTTTAAAAGGTGCATAAAAGGCATTCAATTGGAAGGCATCTGTGCTTCTAATCCACTCTGACAATATCTCCACAAGGCCTACAAGCTACAGCAGAGTGATGAGGTGACCATCTGAGGCTCTTCTATGACTCCAAGATCCTTTATCATTGGATCTCTAGCTCCTCGGGTATTTTAATCAGTAATTTTGCATACCTAATTTGAAATTGCACCCAATCCGCCAAATCGCCAATGAGCAACTTTTGGATGCAGAGCAAGACAGTGTTAAAGGCAGGATTAACTTCCCCGTGCCCAAGGTGGAATTGATTCCTTATCCCAGCATGTTATTCGTCTTCTAAGTCTTAATACAATGTCTACAGTTCTACACACAGACAACTTCAATGATACAGAAAAAACAAATACCAGAGGAAGAACATCAAATAATGTAATCAACCAGATACATGTTTTCTTCTTTCATCTGTCTTGAACCTCTGTAATATCAATAACATCAAATTTAGAATGATACAGTGTTTCCATTTGCCCAACTGCTACCTCCTGATAAATATAATGAACAGGACATATGTTTATCCTTCCCAGTGAATCAATTAAGACTCCATAAGAAGAAAGATAATGCCTGCTGCAAAATGACCATGCTATCTGCATTTTCATATACAACAGAAAGTAGAAAAAGTTATGACACACAAGCCCCACCCCACATAGAACACCCAAGTTGTATTTTAGTAAGATATATAATCATTAGTAATATGTGAAGAACTAGTAAGGATCGTAAATGTGAATGATCAAGTCATTCTGTTTGAACAAGTGATCAATCAATTTGCAGCAGACAATTGGCCAGCATCTCAACACTGCAAATATTGGTTGCTCTTATCTCTGGAAAATGAGATCATTGAGTACTCAAAGCAAGATAAAGATTCATCTATGATTTTTAAGATTGCTTTCCTTCTCCTGCACAATCAGTAAACACATCTTACTATGAGTTTTTCCTCCAAATTAACAATAAGACAAACCGCCCAAATGGCAATAGCAAATATGGAAATGTGCGTGTTATGCACGAAAAAGACCCCCCCCCCAAAAAAAAAAAAAAAAAAAAAAAAATAAAAAATAGAGGAAAATCAATAATTAAAAGCTTAAAATCTTCTTGAACCAAAGTAAGCAATACACAATTATCAAGATTTAGACCATGTATTAGATGAGCAGTAACAGAAACTCACAGCTACGGCATCTTTTCAACTTCCTGGCCTTGACATAGGAGCTGTTCTCCCCTCCACTTTCTGACTTATGCCCCCGCACAGGGTGATAGTTCAAAGATAATAATTCTTCCTTTGCAGTATCAAGTCTGTGCTTTTCATCCTTCTGGTATAATTTTATTTCAGAGATAGCCCATCAATCCTCAATGCTAATTAACTTGATCGTCAATGGAAATATGACACTTACATGTGACTTCTTCAAGTTCATTATCTGTTGCCTGCAAAGTCTAAGTTCCATCTCAAGTGCATGAATCCGAGATTCAGCGGGCACAACACATTGCTCCACCAACTGTTTTTGCCTGCCCCGGATAACCTCTGGTTGCCACACATTCAAAGCTGCAGAGGCTTGTCTGCAAAAAAAAAAAAAAAAAAAAAAAAAAAAAAACACCAAAAGCAAATTTAAGTAAATAATGATAATAGATATACAATAAAGAGGTATTTTAATGGAAGCAACACCCATATATAGAGGAATAGAAGATTTAATCAAGCCCCCTTTCTTCCCATAATAAAAATACAGCAACTTAAAATAACAACAATAATTTCCTATAAATTCAACTAGGGTTGATTGTTAATATCACGAAGGCAGGTAGAAAAGAGTTCTTCAATTTTAGCTCAGTAACCATATATACATTGACCAGGGCAAGTAGCAGATCAGCGACGAACCTGACCTTGTGCAAATTCGACAACTCTGCAGCACTTTCTCTCATTTTGATGCTCTCTTCAGTTATCCGGCTCTCAATGTCTTGGATTTTTCTGATATGTTCAGCAATCTGACTCTCCTTTCTAAATACAGCCCTCCTGTGAGCGGCTATTCTTCTCTGCTTATCTTTCTCGAACCTAACAAACACGAAATAGAATTACAAAAAATTCCAAAAGAATTTTAATATACCGAAGGAGTGAACGACCCTGAAAGATGTTGGTACACAGAGAAAGCCCGAATTCCAGTGGTACCTGATTTTGTAAAGGGATTTGGATGATGGCGAAGTAGTAGATGAATGACCATAATTGGGGAAAAGGTTGGCAGAAGAATTTTGTGTAAGAGCGAAATCAGAGGAGAGAAGGTGGTTCCAAAAGGGGTCTTCATCGGAGAGGCGGCGGAGGCGTCGGCAAGAGATGGAGCAGACGCATAGGTCCTTATAGGTAAATCCACAGCTTTGCACTCCTATTTCCAGAATTTTCCTCCACAGTTCGTCTGGTAGAACGGCCATTTGGGAACTACCCCGTCACAACTTCAATCGCCGGCGATACTTCCCCCTGCGATGCTAATCTAGTAATAATCTTATTGGAATCGAGAAGGCTCGTCGGCGTTCAAGACCCCTTTCTCTCTTTTGGTCAAATTGTTTCTTTGATTTTTCAGTAATTTATTAAAAATTTAAAAATCTGAACAATAGCTATATGGTATCTCCGGCTTGTCTCCGCTGCTATTATCATTCGCTGCCATCCTTTTCCCTTGAACGACGTCGTTTCAAATGTCATTTATTTCTCATTTTTCCACCTCATTTATGTAAACATGTAAACGCACAGCACATCGTTCACACAGTGCCCTTTCTTCCTACTGCAGTAGCGCGGGAAAATCACAGGAGTTGGAGGGAAAAATCTTTCGACAATTGGAACAAGTTCAATCAAAGATTGATGAGTAAATAACAATCTTTTATCAAACACCCACAATTTCCATGATATTTTACATTTAATTTTTACATTCATGATTTTTTTTTTTTTAATCTAACTTGATAATATTCAAATAATGTTCTCTAATATTCATCGTTCATAAGTTGCTTCTATCTTGTTTGTTTTTAGTTGTAAAAATTTAAAATCTTGTTAGCTCGCTTGCTCTGTCAGTTTCGCTATGTTTTTGTAATAACTCTGTTTCCCAGTAATGAATATTTCTAGAGTTGTCCAAAAAAAAAAAAAGTAGATGATCCTGGATATTCTTTTAAATGGAAAATTTTTGACTTTATATAAATGTTTTTTTTATCAATGCTCGTTTTCGGTCTAACAGATATTCTCTTGCTGTACATATTGATTTGAAGCATTGTGATTTTATGCCTTTTTTTGGATCTTTTCTTCCAGTTCTGAATTTAAGTATAAATTATTGTTTCTTAGAAGGGACATGTTTAACAAAAAAAGTAAGCAAGCCAGTAATGAATGGATCATGTTCATCCATTGAGCTGTTCCCTCAATTGAGGAGTCCTATACTTTCTCTTGTTTTATTTAAATAACTTTTTTCATAATATATCAATCTTGCTATGAGTTTATATTTATATTGGGTACCTATTTTTAAATTTTGCAGATGGATATAAATTCAACTCCTAGACTTGATCTTGAATTTAACAATGTAGAAGAAGCATGGGAATTTTGGAGGGCATATGGCGAAGAATTGGTTTTGGTGTTCGAAAACAAAGCTTTAACAAGAGCAAAAAATAAGTCAAAATATTCCTCTTATCTATATGTTTGTCGTAAAGAAGGGGTGAGGAAACCGGACATTCGTGATGTGAAAACTAGGAAGCCTAAAGAAGAGACAAGAACAGATTGCAAAGCAAGAATGAAAGTTAAAGAAGTAAATGGAAAGTACAAAATAAATGAAGTTTTCCTAGACCATAATCATCCTCTTCAACCTCCCGAAGCCGTTCATCTTTTTTAACGCGGTTCAACAATATGAACTAGAAAATCTGAAAAGACATTAGTAAAAAATCAGCATTCAATTTGCAAAGCCAATATGCGGAGGTCGAACCAATTTGGGATATACAAGAGTTGATGTGAAGAATTACCTTAATTCAAGAAGGCAAACGAGCTATGAAATATGGGGAAGCGGATGTATATTTGGGTATTTTGAGCGTCAATTATAAAAATCCATCTTTTTTTCATGCTCACCAAATGGATTCGGAGGAGCAAGTGACAAATGTATTTTGGTGATGCACGCATGTTGGTCGACTATGCTTGCTTTGGTGAAGTAATTTCACTTGATACAACTTATTGCACAAATCGTGACCATAGGCCTCTTGCAATCTTCTCCTAGCTTTAACCATTACAAAGGGGGGTAATATTTGGAGTGTCATTGTTATATGATGAGACACAGAGTTTCAAATGGCTTTTGAGACTTTTTTGTGCGCACACAAAAATGCAAGGCCACTAACTATGTTTACCGATTATGTCACGTGCATTACAAGAGGTGATGCAGGTAAAGCATGCCTTGTGCACTTGGCATATTTCAAAAAATGCAATGAAGCACCTTCCAAGCTCAATGGTTAGTGATTTCAACCATTGCATGTATCATTGTTGGGATGAAGTCGAGTTTGAGCAAGCTTGGCAAACTTTATTATCACAACAAGATATGACAAAAAACTCGTGGTTGATGTCTATGTACCAAATAAAAGAGAAATGGGCAATATGCTATATGAAGAACTCAAGGACACTTGGCATGAGAAGCACACAAATTAGCGAAAGTGTCAATGCATAAAAGTTGCACCCATGCTAAATTGGATATCAATCAGTTTATCCAACAATTTGAACAAGTTCTAGAGGATAAGCGTTATAAAGAATTGCAAAGTGATTTTGAGGCGCTTGACAAGTTGCCAAGATTGATATTACAAAGTTCAAGTATGCTTCGTCAGCTTTCTGATGTATATACTCGACCTATTTTTAACTTGTTCCAACATCAATATGATCTACGTGATGCTACACATATAAAAGAGAGGAAAGAAAGAAAGATAATCATGGATGTGGAGGATAGTGTCACCATGTTTGATTATGTGATCGTTATGGATGGAAGTAAACGAGAGCATAGTTTGACATTTGATCCTTCAACGAAGACAATAACTTGTAGTTGCAAAAAGTTTGAACGAGTTGGCATATTATGTTCTCATGCATTGAGAGTATTGAATGAACATGATGTCAAATTACTCCCTCAGAAATATATAGTAAAAAGGTGGACAAGAGAAGCACGATGTGGTGTAGTGTATGATATCAAGGGGAAACAAATTGAAGTTGATCCTAAACTTCAAAGATCAAATCGATATAGACAATTATGTCCTTTACTTGTTAAATTAGCTAATGATGCATCGAAAAGTTCGAGGCATTCTCGCTTGTTCATGAAGTCGTCTTAGAACTAAGCAAAAAAGTGACCAAGCTTCACATAAAATACCTATTAGATGATGGTAAAGGTGATGAGAATGGTGTGGGGAATCATGATGGTGATAATGGTGGTGAGAAATTTGTTGGCTTCAAAAAGAGATATGGTAAAAAGATAAGTAAACGAATAAAGAGTTGTCTTGAAATCGACGAAGAGGAATAACAAAAGCATCTAAAAAGCCTAATCAAGCTTCACGGTATATTTTTAATCAATCATTTTTTAAATAAATGCTTAATGCTTATTACATATTTAATGTTTCGTTCTAAATATGTTTTAGGGACACCGGAATCAACTTCAAGAATTTGAGGCATCAACTCCGACAAAAATAATAACATGATATTGGATAACTCTCAATCAAGCCAAATGACTCTTACGAATTTATTGATGGTATGTCATATGATGTCGAATAGCATCCTCAACTAGCTTGTTTTATTTATTAAGAGATTTATTTTATTTTACTTTTTTTTTATAGGCACCACTTGACTGTGACTTTACATCACTTGAAGCATTGGATTTTAGCCAAACATATAATGTTGGTAAGTATAAAGAGTAATGATAATGAAAGAAAACAAATTAGTCTCTTATATTGAAATATGGAATTCTTTACATAGCATTGTCTCATATTACAATAGTGGGCATGATTCAAGACTCAATATATATTCACTAACATTACAAAGTTACATTGTGTTACAAATACAGATTCAATGATTGACTTTGATCCGCCTACATGAAGCCTCCATTCCACCTTATTTTGTCCAGCTCAATTGTGCAACTAATGACTCCCTTTGGGTTGGCTGCTGTCTATTTTGTTGAAGGCTCATTTTGCACTTCCTTTGGTCTGCTCTCTATTTTGGTCAAGCAAGCTCATTTTGTACATGAAGTTTTCATTTTGTTCTTCAAACTTCTCATGTCATCCCAATTGATGCTATGAAACAAAGTCAAGAAACAATCATTTGTTTTGTTTGCATATGGATAGAAAAAGATGGTCACAGAACAGTTCCAATCCATGCCATCTACCAATGTGAATGGAAGGATAAAAAAATTGTACATGGATACAGTTGATGACAGTATGTTACTTCTTGCAATCTCCATTAATCCATTCTACTTATTTGGAATGAGAAATGTTTCATGATTGGTTTTCATTAATTTCGTAACAAGTTGAGCTCAAAGCATGATTAACATGTTTCTTTGAAGCACACCTTTAACAAACCGAACCAAAGCACTACCACGAATGACTTACTATTTGTATCGATTTGCAAAAGAGGACAAAATTGCAAAAGAGGAGGAGGACAGAATTGCATGTAACAAAATTGCAAAAAAGGATGAGGACGAAATTGCAAGTAACAAACTACCTCATAATTAGTTACAACCACTTCCCCATCTACTTTGGTCGCCCATTCAAGCAAAAGGTTTCCTCAACTAAAGCACTTGTTCTAGCACGCCCAATACATACCATTCTAAATTTTATAACAAGATTCAGATTAAGCCACTTAAATAACGAAATTCATATGCTTCGCAAAACTCCCGCCTTTTAATAAAAAATGAACAAGCACTTGATAATGTCACGCCAGACTAAGTCTTAAATCAGTTGCTGAACACAGTATAGAACCAAATTCTCAAGACACTACCGAGCTTCTCAAAGAGCATCAAGCTAATGTGGAAAACAAGAACAACATTTGCATAAGTTACTGCAGGAATGGCTTGATAAATAATACAATTGATTTATTCCGTGAATAATATTGCAAAACTTACTGCAGAAGAAGTTCCATTCAATCACCTCAGGTGCCTACCTCACCATGAAGAATAATCGGTTTGTACATTTCCAGGAGTATGCCGCCCAAGCAAACCCCAATAATACTACTATATGTTTGCCAACAAGACTCAGAGTTCAAAGAGCTGCTAAATTTCTATTGAGTTTAACAGAGTTTATAAATATTTAAGATTCCTTACATGGTGAACACAATAGTACGATGTTTCCCAAGTTAAGGCCACCTTAGAAGAATTTTCTAAGGAAACTGTAGTAAATAGCCATGAGCAAAGGAATTAAAAGATATTTACTTCTAAACTTTCAAACGGAAGACTTGCAATGTCAATATTGTCTATAATTCCCATCAGCATTGAGTTTAAGCCTTTTATACAGCATGGTGACAATAAAATTAAACATCAGCCTTTTTTTGGGGCCTGAATCGCAAAGCAATCTTGAGGACTAGTAAAAGCTATAAAAAGCAAGACAGTTTCAATCATAAGATTTTACCACTTCTACATTTCAATACCAACTAAAAGCATATTCTCGAATACACTAAAAGGGGCTAATGAATCTATCAACAACCCTAAACATAATAAATCAATAGCATCAATTCAACGGGTCATCAACATAATCCAATAGGCAATTGTGTATATATTTCTCTTCATCGGAATTCCAATAGCGCTCTTATCACCCAAGAAAAAAAATCCTATAGCACCTCTATCATTCGGTCCACCCAATTCCTCCTAATACAGAGCCAACAAATCTCAGTCACCAAGGCCTCAAAATCATCATATGGTTCTCTGTCATGGAAAAAGTAATAGATTAAAACATAAAAGTAGAAGAAAGTCAAGCCACCTTCGAATTTTGCAAATCAAATCCGTTGGTTATAACATAGAGATCGAAGTCGATAAACCCTAGATAGAAGGAGCGAGAAATCGATTGAGAGAGATCAAGCTCGACCAAGTCGCTGAACCCGGTAGCCATTCATCCAGAAAGAGGAAGACGCTCGTCCGATTAATTGGAGTTTCTTGCTTTGCTTCGACGATAGGTGAAATCTGGGTCAACATGTGTTTGCAAACCAGACAAGAATGAAAGGCTTCGATTGAAGACAACGGAGGGCTGAGATCTTATGTGCAAAATTGAAACGACATCGTGTAAAGAAAAGGAAAGCAGCGAACGGGAAAGGCAGCGGAGACAAGCCAGATCCAAAAAAACCGGCTTTCCTCCGATCCCTAGCCTGCCCTCCTATATCGAAAACTGCGCCGTTTTGGCAAACACTGCAGCTGCCTCCTTTTTAAATAAAAAAAAAAAAAGAAAATAAATAAATATTTTTTTTCGGTAAAAAAATTTTAGGAAAAGGGTTGGCTTCACCTATGATCCAAGGACAAGGCAAAATCTCCCTTCTTCCTAGGTCATACCGATGTTGGGCAGGGCAGGTGTTTACCTACGCACCTAAGAGCTAGGATGCCTCCCCCAGCGCCTTGACCAACTCCAGGATTAGAGCTGTCAATCAGGGCCGGCCCGTGAAAGGCCAGGGCCTAACAGGGCTAGCCCTCCAGGGCCCGGAGTAAGAAAAACACATGTTTTTCAAAGCCCGGCCCGAGAGCACTAGGGCAAAAAGGCGACCGCGGGGCCCGGAAATTACTATTTCAAATTTTAATTATTTTCCTTCCGCTTTTTTTAAAGAAATATAATTAGTAAATTATAACACAAATCATCCAATAAATAACTACAATCACTAATTTATAATCAAAAGCAAACTATCTTCACAAATAACTCACATAAAACATAAAAAAGCATATTATGAATTTCTTCTCCCGCATCATGAACACATCCATAATCTTTATTTGCAACAAATAATAAACCAAATCATGAAATTAGAGTATAGTTATTATATATTTGTAATTAAATGGATAAATAACTTTATAAAAAATACAACATATATATAAATTAATAAATTTAAAAAGAAAAAAAAAGAAAAAGCTACAATGAAAAGGGCGCACGCGGTGGCGCCCGCCCTCCAGGTTGGCCCGTCTAAGCCCGAGACCCTTCAGGGCCAATTTCAATTATTTTGTCTATTTTTCAAGCCCGACCCTTGAAGGGCCAGGGCTTAAATGGGCGGCCCGATGGGCTCGACCCGTTTTGACGGCTCTATCCAGGATCGAACCTCTCCTTTTGGTGAGAGTAGGGTTGTCCAAAAACCCGAAGTCGGTTAGTCCGTCCCCAACCCGTCGACTGGCCGGTCTAGAATGAAAAAATTGGTCCAGACAATTTGACCGACCGACCGGACAAACCGCTGCTCGGGTCGGATGGACTTGGCCGGGGGCTTACACCCACGATGGTCCGGCTCGACCCGAGGTCCTTTTTTTTTTTTTTTTTTTTTTTTTTGGTAAATCACCACTACATTGAACCGTTCACCTGAGTCTGGATATCCTAATATGCTTTTTAATTTATAGGAATCACTTTTCACTATATTATTTTTTAATACTTTGGGAAGTCAAGTGAAATCAGAGCTAAAATATTGCATCCCAAGAAGGCAAGAAAAAAAAACTGGGAAAAAAAAACTAGAAAAAAAAAAGGATCTGGAGTCCAGTGGTCCAGTGGTCCGTGTGTCGATCAGTCCCGGCCAGGCCTCGGGCCGGGTACAGACGGACACTCGGCTGATTTTTTTTTCAGCCCGAGCTCATATCGGGCGACCTCGGGTTGACCTCTAACCGTCAGGCCCCGTCTTTGGACATGCCTAGGTGAGAGTGTCGACCCCTTTGCCAGTTGAGCTCAAGGACGAGGGGTAAAAGAAAATATATTTCAGAGTATTAATGAGTACAAAAAATATACTTACTGATACTAAAAAAAATACTTCATGATCTTAAAAAATTATTTTAGAATCTTGAAAAAATATCCTGAGGTATATTTTTAGTATCATTCAGTACCCTTATTTTTTCACAATCATAATATAATTTTTCAAGATCATGAAATATTTTTTAGTACAAATCAAGATTCAAGTATCATTTTAGTCTTGGTTATTGCACTGAAATATTTTTTCAATATGGCGGTATCTTTAAGTATCTTTTTAATACCGGTCAGTATTTTAAAATATTTTTTCAAAATCCTAAAATAATTTTTTAAAATCATAAAGGTATTTTTTTCAATATCGATCGATATCCGGAAATATATTTTTAATACGAGTACCCTAAAATATTTTTTACAGTACCCCAAAATATTTTTTAAAAGAGGGGGGGGTACGTTGTTTTATGCCAAAACGATGCAAATTTACAGTATAGAAGGGAAGCGGACGGCTAATGGCATAGGAGGAAAGTTCGGTCAGAAAGGATAGGGGAAAAAACTCTAATATATAAAACTTATAAGAATCTACGAATATTTTAGGATAAAATGTTTGTTTCTACATATTTTAGGAAGTCAATTATTAATGATTATTATTTTTTGCTATAAAAATTTTAGGAAAGAGATTAGATTCACCCACAGTCCAAGAACTTTGATTAGTGAATAATAAACTTTTACCTTCAGGCAAAAAAATGAGATGAAAGCACTTTCTGAAAAGTGAAAGCACGTTATTAGGAAAATTACAATTAAAAATGGGAAAAATAAATTAGTGCTGTAAATTTGTCAAATCTCACAACAAAACTGAAGTAGGAATATGATATTTCTAATTATAATCAAATTGCCATGAGGTAAGTTGTGAAATATGAAAGTGAAGTAGTTAATGTAAAATCTGAGGTTGTTAATATAGATATAAATGTTGTTATCAACCCCTGAAATTTGTGACATCAAAATTATCCTGATTTTTTGGTTTTGAAGTTGTGAAACATAAAAGTCAAATTGTTAACGTAAAATATGATATTGTTAATATAGATACGATGTTGTTATTGACCCCTCGAAACTTGTGCAATTGAACCTTCAAAATTATCCTTGATTTTTGGGATATGAAGTTGTGAAACACAAAAATAAAGTCGTTAATGTAAAATATGATGTTGTTAATATAAATGCAAATGTTTTTATTGACCCCTAAAACTTGTATCCTCAAAATTATCTCTAGTTTTTAGGATATGAAGTTGTCAAACATGAAAATAAATTTGTTAATATAAAATTTGATGCTTTAATATAGATAAAGATGTTATTATTAATCATTGAAACTTTGTCATCAATTCAAGGTATTTTGGTCATTTGGTCAGAATTGAAAATCCAAGATTCCTACATCAGTTCTGACTTAAAATTTAATAAATCCATGGCACCAATTTGTCTTTTCTCCTTTTTAATTGTATTTTTCTGAAACTTTCCCCACATTATTTGTGGTTTTTTTTTTATTCGAACATAATTTGTGATTGATAATCAATTTTTCTTGTTAAAATATCTTATTTTATATTCATCACACAAGAACTATAATATTTTTTTGATACAATATTATAGTTTACATTATAGATATAGGTTTTTTTAAGGGATTAATCAACTCGTTTCAGCCTAATTTGTAACGTCATTTATTCATATTTAAAATATTGTTGAGCACACGAGAAAACATCTCATTAATAGTACTTTCCCTATCCCAACAAGTGGCGCTGCCAACATGAAGAACCGAAGATCAATTTTCCTACGTTGTTACTCGTTAATCAACGAAGCTAATGTTTTCATGTCAAAAAAAAAAAAAAAAAGCTAATGTTTGGGCTTAAGCTTACCACTTTCCCAGCTATTCAAGACATGTATATAGCCATCTAATGAGAGTTGGCATAGATGGTAAATGATCCCGTTGGCGCAAATGGTCGTGGGTTCGATCCTCTGCTCAGCTGACTCATTTGGTAGAGCGATCTCGTAAGCCCGAGTAAGTCTTCATTCTTGTTGACCCGATGTCGAACCCTCCAAAACTTTTTTTATATCAAAAAAAAAAAAAAAAAAAGACATGTATATAGCCAAAAGAAGTTGGTATAGATGGTAAGGAATTTGTTCAAGTCCTAAAGGAATGTGTGTTTGATCCCCGCGATCATTGGGAGACTCCTTTAGTAGAAATGATCTCGTAAGTCTCATTAAGTCTTTCAAAGAGCCGAAAATCGGACGCGTGGTGGTGATGTCGAACCCCTCCAAAACTTTTTTTTAGCCAAAAAAAAAAATACATGTATAACCTTTGTCATCCCAGCATCTGCGGAGGCATAAAATGACTTCAGCAAAGAACACCAGAATTCAAAGATCATGTTATGCCTACAGCTCCTTCACCTCTAAAAATATCTCTCAACTCCCTAAACAAGGATTCAAAGAAAAATCGAAAAACCGGATATGCCTTGCAGTTAAAAACAAATCCATAGCATTCGTAGAGATATTTAAGACGGGTCACATAACTTAGAACAAGATGATGAAGGAATATTCATTAGAATAAAGAGATATTTAAGAAGTAGACTCCTAGATCCCATTACTGGCTACTAGAAAACAGAAATCCTGCTAGTTGTATGCAACCAACTTGTTTTCCTGTGTCTAATACTCACTATTCATGTTCCCAACCTTGTCTAAATCTCATATACTAAACTCAGAAAGATGCTCAAATATTGGATAATTTACAACAGAAACATCTACGACACCTGCAATTAAACTTGATGGGGAGAAAGACAACACCTCTCTCAGAAAAGGAAGAAAAAGAGAGTAAAACAAATCACATTAAAAAGGCAACAAACTGAAATCAGTGAACGCACCTTGCACTGAAAATTAGGTTATACAAGTGATATCCTTAAAAATAAAGTCTTCCATCTATGATACACAAAGATGAAGTCAGGAATACACGATCCGGGCATTAATGCACTTATTGATACAAGAAGCAAGTGCTTGCATAATATGAATGACTATTAGTTCATGCACTCATAACTGAAAATTTAAATATATGAATGATGAAAACAAATTTATGTCGTTAACATAAATCATCATAGAACACATACACCACTCAACAAAGCTTTCAACATGGTGCAAGTTAATGGCTACCAGAACACTGCTTTATGATGCGTGAAACAACCTTATCCTTGTTTGGCATATAAAAGGTGTTCACCATAAATTGTAGCATAAGGGCAAGTTCTAAAAGCGTGTGCATAAGCATACCCCCTAAATAGCAAAATATGAAAGGAAAAGGCATTCTATCGTGGGATTTATGTCACAAATATACATGAGCAAACAGTATACCCTACTGATACGCAGTTACCTGATGGACCCTGTAGATCTTGGGTTGAGTTGGCTAAAGGCCAGTGCTGTCCCTCACACTAGGGATGTGAACTGGGTGAGTTGGGAAGAGAGGGTCTGTAAGGCTGGAGAGGTTTGTTGAGGGGTTTGGGACCTAAGAGGAGGCAAGAAAGTATTTCGATTGTTGCGAGGAAAGTGCCTGATCTTTCAAACACTAGGTTGAGGAATAACCTGTGTTCCTTCTTCATTATCTGTATCTTCTCTGTTTTCTTTCACTGCTTCCATGGCTGTAATGCAATGTTTGTTTGTCTAAGCTCAGACTATCTATTGTACGAGTCTCATTTCCTTCTTTGGAGTAGACTATTTATAAGCTATTATTAATTATTAATATACCAAACGAGTTCCACTACTACCACTTAGTTTCTACATGTACGCCAAAAGTCTTAGACATTGGTAGTACAATACTAGAGCTAAATTTACAGCCTCCATAGCAAAGGGTGAGAAAAAGGTTGCATTCCAAATGCCCACTTTGGTGATAATAAATTGCAACACTTTCTAATCCCCACACAATTGGATGATGAGAAAATGTGATAATAAATGGCAACACTATAAAATCCCCAAACACAATTGCATGATGATAAAATAAATGTAACTTGAAGGTAGATAGGAACAATGGAACTCTTCACTCCAAGAACAAAATTCCTTTCTATGAAATGATTAGTGTATATCAAACATTTAGCGACTCATTATCCTGTCTGTCTAAGAAAACGTTGCCAGTTCAAAACATCATTAAATTTGAGGCTGCCCCAACAATGAAGGGCTCCATTAATAATCGTGTCAAGAAATAAAAAATGACACCCAGGGCGATAGAAATAGGAAGTGCAGGCAGAGCTCGACGGCACACTGACAACAAAATTAGAGTGCAACCAAGTCCTGATATAATTGCAAGGTAACAAGCATAAACTGTCATAAGGTCATACATTGCAGCTCTGCCCACAAGGACACTGTAGAAAACAAAGTCTCCAAGTCCAAGTTTAATACCCCTATCCGCAATCTCCACATCACCAACCCTCGTCTGCCTTCCTTCATTGCCCATTTCCATCATTTCTACAAGGGGAGACGTTTCCTCACCAGCATTTTCATGGTCCCTGCCATTAAATTGCTGATCTTGCCTGGATGGACTGATAACCGTAGAATACTGCGACGAATCACTACTTGATGAATGCCTTTCTCGTGCATGACCCACCAGTGGCGACCTCTCCCCATCGTCTCTGTCACTATGAGCCTCTTCATTCTGAAAATCCCCTAAGGTCACCGCAGAATAGTCGGCATTACTGCGACCCGCGTTCTCATTTCTATTGACGTTGTCCCTTGACACCGCTTGAAGCTCGATTGACGAAGAATCTGAAACTCCAGCGACCAAAAGCCCTAAAGACGAGGCTCCGCGATTCCCAGTTCGAGCGACCGTAGGTCGAGCCTCGTACACCAAGGCAGGGAGCTCTTCATCCCTAGTTGAGGCCAAATCCACCAACAGCTTAAGCGGGCCACCGGGTGTCAATACAGCCACCAAATCATACACAGCCAATGCGACTAGCAAAACCCAAGTAGTCCACTCGGGCAATTTCGTGAACCAGGCCGCCACAATGATCCCCAAACAAACCATGTAGGTTTGCCTGAGCAAAATTGGGATCCCACCCGAAAACATGGAGAGAACACCGACGACGGTGAAGTTGAGAAGCAGAAGAAAACAAGTAACGGAATCAACGGGAACAGAGAACTTTTGAATGACGGTCAAGAAGATAGATCCGCCCATGGTGCCAAGAACGAAGAAGGCGGAGAAGCGCATGTAGTTCTTGAGGAAATTGGTGAAGTTATAATAGTAAAGAAGGACAAGGAGGAAAGTGACGATGGCGATTAAGATGACAAAGACCAAAGCATTGAGAAGAGCACCTTCGAGCTTCTGGGAAGCAGAGTCGGAAGGGTTCTCGGCGTAGACGAGGTTGGCAGCTGTGCGAATGGTACCGACAGAATCAGGAGAGAAGGGATTGGAGGCAGAGAGGGAATAGACGAGGAGGACAACAAGGAACATACAGATGGAGACAGGGGACATCACTCCGATTATCTCTACGCCGATGGATTCCAGAATGCTCGACTCCATGGCGGTTCAGACGACGATAACCGCCGAGGAATTTCGTCGAGCAGGGGACGGGTGTGGATCGCTTCGGATTTTCGCTATTGCATATTGGAGTGTGGGGACATCTATCCGACTCAGAGCTCAAGTTACGTTTGCATTTTAATCTCTCATAATCTCGACCCCAAAAGCTATCGGCGTCTCAGGTCTGTTTGCTCCTGGATTTTTTTGTTTTTATTTTGACCTGAACTTTTCTTCTGGATATGAAACCCCGCATTTGCTTTCTTGATTCGGGAGCAGATATTTCAGAAGGGGTTTTCTGCTCATCTCTCGGAATCTTCAAATCCTAGCCGTCGAATCCATCCTAGTATTCACAGAGAGACACGTCACCCAAACAAGAAACCTTCACCATTTTGTTGACTGAGGAGACTCTGTTTTTTTGGAACTAGCCATCAACCTCTCTTATTTGTCTGAACCATTTAAATGAGATCTACAGTTTAAATTTGATATTTTTTAAAATATATTTTTTAAATGAAAAATTATTTTGTAAAAAAAAAAAATATTAGTTGAAATACTATTTTATTTTAAATTGTCCGTCTATTAAAATAAAATAAAAAAAAAAATTTCAAATTTCAAATTTGAACCGTTCGGATTCATATGGATTATTCATATCTCATTTGGACAATCAGATGAGATAGGTTGATGGTGTCCATGCTTGGTTCCGTTTTTTTGAGCAAAAAATGAAGATTCTATTTGTCTTTTAAAAGATTACCTAAAGTGGATGAGCTGTTGATTCTTGAGGGGAGGGGTTCAACAAATATCAAGACCCATTTGGTATGGGAAAGATTTGAGGAGGAAAAAGAATTGAGAGAGGGGGAAAAAGAAGGGAAGGGAAGATTAGCTTGAGAGAAGATGAGTTGTTTGTTAAGAAGAAAATGAAAGGGTGACAATTGAAAAATAATAAGGAAATACCTAGTTTATTCTTAAAGTAATTAATTCAAAATGGAAAGAAAAAATGTATTTCTTTTTGTAATTTGAATTTGAGACAAATTTGTTTACATAAAATTCAAATTTATCTTTATGAGTTAAATTTGAATTTTATGACGAAGCATTTATTCAAAAAAAAAAAAAATTTATCAAAAATCTTCTCTTATCAAATTTGAATTTATCGTATAAATTCAAATGTAGTTCTATTTTCTTGTCTTATAGAAAGTAAACATTTATAAGGGGTAAATATACCCGAAAGATTTATGGTTTATAAGGAGAACTTAGGTTCCCAAAAATTTTGGTGGGATTTTATCTTTCTACCTTTAGTGGAAGACTGGTGAATTTGAGAACTTGAGTTCCTGAAAAGATTAGACGCTAAAAACATACCGAATAAGGGAACTTGCTCACTTTTCCTTCCTTCTTCACCTCTTTCCTATACTAAACAAGCTTCCCTTAGTCTTCATTCCAAGGGGCAGGATTTGGATTTTTTTGGGGGGAATCTTTTAAAAATACAATTAAAAATATGAAGAGACAACTTGGTACTAGAAATTTATTAAATCTCGGTCATGATCGAAATAGAACCGAGATTTCGAATTTTAATCAAATGGCCTTGAATTAAGTTGTGAAACATGAAAGTGGAGTCGATAATTTAAAATTTGATGTTATTAATATAGATAATATGTTATTATTACACCTGAAACTTATGCACTCAATTCAAGACATTTTGATTAGAACTGAAAATATTAGATTCCTACTTGGTTATGATCATGGTAATTAAAAAATTGATTTATCACTACGATTTTACGTTTTTACTATTTTTTTCATTCAAATGATTTTACTAATTTTTCAAACGCTTTTAAGTTTTTACGATTTTACTACGTTACGATCTTATGTTTTACAATTTTTTAATTCTCCTTCAATTTTCGTAAAAATGTACGTTTTCATTACCATGGTTATGATGTAGAATTTAATAAAGTTTAACAAATTCACATCATCAATTTATCTTTTTTATTTTTAATTGTATTTCTATCAAAAAAAAATTCCTCTTCTTTTTGTTTTTTTTTTTCACAACAGTGTCATTCTTGCTTTTTTTTTTTTTTTTTGAAAAGAGGAGGAATATGTTGGAAATTATGCCATCTTTCATTTTTGGATATTTAAGTTATTTAAAGTATTCTCTTTAGTTATCATTTTCGTTTGCGTGTTCGTATTGATAATCGAATCCCGGATACATCTTATAGATTATCCTAAATGTCCTCGGTCATCTACGGAGCGAAGATGAGTTAAGACCCGCATGACTTTGATGAGGTATGGAGATACGAATCAAAGTCATGGGCACTTGTAAGAGTACAAGTCTTCGGGCCGATCCACTATGAAAAGCTGCGTGGATCTACCAAGCTTATCTCATGTATAACCGCGTCACGACGCCCTATGACTTGAGATCATCATGGATTCCTACATGATGAATCACAGTCTTTGACCTAGTCAAAAGTCACCTTTGACCGGTGATGATAAAGGCCGGATCGGGATCTTGGTTTTAATGTGAGACGTGAATGGTCAAAAAAAATTTGTCCCATCTGACATTTGAAAGAAAATAGTTCCTTTGAACAGCTCAAGTTCCAAACTGGATCATACTATTGTTCCTTTACACTCTAAATTGAAAGAAATGAGCCGTGGAGGATAAAATAGCAATATTCCCACTTGATAATAAATCGCGTGACAAAAGGGACGTGACATGGTTATACGATAGGTTGTATCGTGTCATCGATCCCCATGTGAATTGGGAGTCGCAATGTCTTGCTAGAGGCCGCTTGCGATTTGTGGGTGATACGTGTTGGCCCACCGCCAATCTCACATGGGCCCGCAGGTCGCATACAAAGAATAATCCAACACGGGTAAAAGTGTCCAGGTTCATTGAATCTCGATTAATCCGAGATTAATGAATACTTAATTTAATTTGGGGTAAATATATATATATATATATATTTAAATTCGAAAATAATATAATGATATTATTTAATTGAGATTAAAATATTATTATATTATTTGTTTTATGTTTAATTTATTTGATAAATTAAATATCTAAAACAAACAGAGATATTGTATCTCATTTAATTTTCGAATAAAGATATTATTGTCTATTTAATTTAAATTGAGATATTAGTATCTCGATTTAAATAAATAGATAGATGTCATTTCTGGATTTAATTTATTGAGATAAATTAAATCAAAGGCTTTTAAATTTGGATTAAATAAATAGGTTGGATTAAATCTATCGATAGATTTAATTAATTATTTTTTAATCTAGATTCGAATTCGAAATTTCAGATCTCGCAATTTCAGATCCGGCTAAACTTGATTAAATAAATAATTATATTAGATCATAGATTTAATTAATATATTTTAATTGATCTAAAAATTTGAATTTAAAATCATAGGATTAATTTTGCATTAAATACGTTGAAATTTCGGGCTAAAGAAAAAAAAAAGTTCTGGAAACGTTGAAAGAACAAAGACGGCAAAAGAGGCGCTTAGCACGCGCTAGTAGCCGTGTTCGGAATTGTTCGTGTGGATACTCGGTGGAGGAAGCCGATTCTACGAGTCGTCTTCTCACGATCGAGAGGTAGCCCACCCGTTCAACGAAGAAGAAACCGCGAACGAGTTCTCCAAAGGTAATATCCGGATTCCTTAGCCTTGGTTTAAACGCACCTGAGTGATCCTCGGGACGGGATTCGTAGAAATTTTAATCCGCTGCGTTGTACGGATCCTAAAAGCATAAGCCTTTATATTAAAATAAAGTAGGAGGGGGATTAGATCCCATACAATCTTGATGAACTAAAGTCCTCAAATGAGGAGGACACAGGTCGTAAAAGAAAGAACTGGAAATACCATCCTTCGCAAGCAAGTCGGCAACATGATTTTGTGAACGCCCTACATGCCCAAATTGAAGGTCCCAAGAAAAACCCATTAATTGTCTAATGCGGAATATTACCAAGCCGTGAGTTGGTCCGTTTGCATCGGTGAGAAGTATGTCTATCGATTTTTGGAATCGATTCAATAATAACCTTTCTATATCCCAATGTCCAAGCAAGTTGGAGGCCCTTCAAGAAGGCCCATTCTTGACTTCTTGCGGGTCATAGCAACCAATTGGTGAGGAGAAGCCCTTGATCCATTTCCCATCATGATTCCTCAAAAACCCTCCACACAGCGGATTTGTTGTCGGAAGTGGAAACAGCCCCCATCGACGTTGACCTTAATCCAACCATGAGGAGGTAATTGCCATGATGTATTCAACACCGACTCTTGAGGGGATCCTGGAATAGGTAGTCCATTTGGAGCAAAGAAGTGGCGGAGTATAATATGGTAGCAAAAATGGATCCCTTGGTTTCACAAAATAAGTATTGAAGGCCATTTCATTCCTCCAATTCCATAATTTCCGATTCCCACACCAAACAAAATATTCCATGAGACAACCTCCGACCTCTACCAAAATCCCTAGAGAAATTTAGTGTGAACCATCAAAAGATGAGCCAAAGAACCGGAATAATACCTTGGCTGAATTAGAGCTCTTTGGCACAAACTCAGAAGCATCAGAAGAAAAAAAGCTACAAGCAACAGTGGTTGGGTTTTCTTTCTTTTTGAAGGAAGCCTATTGAGGAAGGCCAACCACATAAAAACCCTGATTCGTTCCACTCTTGGCCACTTCCAGATATACTTGAAACATTTATGAGATAGACCCTCATTTGGCTTATCAATCAGATGGTATGCTGATTTAACTGTGAATATGCCAGTATTGGTTTGACTCCATAATATCACATCGTCCCCTGCTTCTTGTATAGGAATGGGGGAAGTGACTACTCTTTGTAGAACCTCATTAGAGACAATTGAGTGAAGCCGAGACAGATCCTAAAGCCATCCATCACCCACTTCGGCCACCTTTTGAGTTACGTTCTTCATCCGAAAGTGTCCCACGCACATGCTTTCAATTTTGCTCCCTTTTAATAACCATGAGTCAGTGAAGAAATTAACTGTTTTTCCATTGCGAACCCTCCAACTGATACCTTGGCTGATTGCTTCTTTTTTATTGCAAATGAAGCGCCACAGAGAAGAGTCACCTGAGGTGGTCTAGAACAGGTGGGATTCATGCCTTGTAATATATTTGTGGAAGAGTACATCTAACCATAGCTCATTAGAGGCAGACACCAAATTCCAAGCCAACTTACAACCAAAGGCTTGGTTCATAATTGCAAGTTTTTTGCACCCAAGACCACCGTAGAGCCTAGGACGCGTTAGTGAACTCCAACCCACATTGTGGTATCCTTTACCCCAAATAAAATTGCTCTGTAAGCGTTCCACCTCGTTACAAATACTTAAGGGAAGCTGGGCGACCTGCATGGGGTACAGCGGGACAGCGCCCAAAACTGACTTTGACAATGTTATTCTCCCAGCCATAGATAGTGAGTTTGCTTTCCAAACAGATAATTTCGAATGGACTCTATCAACGATGTATTGGAAGGTCTCCCTTGGCTTACGTTTCCGAGATAAAGGGAATCCCAAGTACTTGCCTATGTCTGTGGTTATCTTCATTGAAGTGATATTTTGAATATCCTTCTTTAGACTAGCAAAGTGACTCGGAGAGAAGAAAATGGATGATTATGCACTTAATGTGAGAACAAAGCATGAAAAAAAATAAACAACGTCAGTGTCTAAGCGTCTAAACAGTAGCAAAGGAAATAACAAGCAGCTGAAAACGAAAATGTACAATTCTGAACAACCAAGAAGATTAAAGTGCGATCCTTCACGAATGAAAACTTCCTACCCGACTTTTCTTCAATTCTCTAACAATCCGTTGCCCTCCTTTTTTACCCTCATTTTGGTGCAAAGTAATACCTTTCAATTTTTTTTTTTTTTTTAAAGCATTGATCATCAGTATCGGTCAGTGATACTTTGAAGTATTTGTTTTTTTTTTTAAAAAAAAAAACAGATTGAACAATTGGAAGAAAGAGTCCACATTATATACACATACCTTATGTGCTTCTTATAGAGGTATGAGCTTTTTTTTTTTTTTTTTTTTATCTTTTTATATATTGTATTTAAATTATATGTTGTTTTTTGATATGTTTTTTTGCATACTGATATCTCAATTAATTAATTTTTTACATGATCTTGATGTTACAGATAAATATTTTTGAATGCAGAATTGGAAATTAAATCATTTGAATACTGGGTGAAAAAAACAGGTTAGAAGGTCGGATATAATTTAAATATAATATATATAAAAATTAAATATATTTTTTAAAAAATATGTGGGCATAATGTGAACTCTCAAAGAAAGCCGGTCCGAAAGAAAGCTTCAGGCTATATCTCTGCACCAGACCGCTGAGAATCAGGAACCTCAGCGCCAGTTGCATCACGTGAGAGAGTAGGGCAGCCGAAGAATGGCTAGGGTTTTGGCAGAAATGGGGAGTAAAACCGACGGTTCAGATTATCATAAAATGGAAGGAGTAGACGCACTCTTAATGGCTGCATGATGTGTCTATTTCTAGGCTGTTAAATCTATTGGACGGCTAGGATTCATAAATTATATTATAAAGGACAATGAGGAAAAAAAAAAAAAAAAACAGAGAGAGCAGCCGAAAGTGCCTTGATTCACTTGCTTTCCCTTCTACCTCGCTTTGGGGACTCCATTTATTCCTGATCACCGATCTTGCCTGCTGTATGCTAATCTAATACTCATGATAAAATATTTTATATATACCAGTATACCACATGTTGTGCTTCTAAATAAGCATATATTCTGGTTTATTTAATTTAAAATAAAAAAAGTAGATGATTCATTACGAAATGAACTTTGGGTTTTAGTTGTTTTAATTAGAAAATTTAGGTGCGATTATTATAATTACTTTTAATAATGAAATGATAAATACATATTTAATGGGAAACATGATATCAAAGTTTATTATGTTATCGATTATGTTCATTTAATTCTAAAAATAAAAACTTAAAATGGTACAGCCTAGAAAAATATAGATGAATTGCTAAAAAAAAACCAGGGCAGAACCGAATTGAAGGGCCGTTTAAGAATAGAGTGGGACTCTCTGTTTTTTTATTCCCCCAACGAGTTGGACTGTTTTGTTTGGCTAGCAATTTAAGCTTTAGTTTTGTTTTTGTAAAAACCACATGAATTTTCCCCCAACAGAATTTGTACGCGCCTTGAAATAAAATAATGCTGAATCATCTTAGCAGAGTCTTATGTATCTCTATGCCTCTAATCCTCTATCTACATGCTGGTCCTCCGATTCGATTATTTCTCTTATGTAATTTTTTTTTTATCTTCCAATTTATATAATTCTATGTATGTGTGTTGTTTTTTATCCCCCTAAGCCTAGCTATCCTCTTATTGGAAGCAATCTTCTTCATACTGTCAGACACTAAATATAAGTACTTTTGTTTTTGTTTTACATGTGTTGTATCATAACTCTTGGCTTTTTTTTTCTTGATATAAAAAAGTTTAGATGGGAGTAGATACCGGTAATCCACCAGAGTCAGGACATGCCTCTAAACTTTAAAAGTGTTTATAGAGATACTTGCAGATCCGTATACCAATAAGGCCATCACATCCACTAACGGGTATCAAATCTCCTCCCTTTTTAAGGTTAAGGTGACACTTTAACCAATTATGTAATTCCTTATTGGACATCAGTTTTGACTTTCACCTAGACTATACCACTCTAGATGCAAGATTCGAAATGTGAAGTGTATATAGCCCAGCCCATTCTCATATTTTGGGCTAATATAATGTGGGTTTTTTAACTCTTAAATTTTGGTATTGAACTGATAAAACAGTTGGATGAGAGGTATGATGTAATGTCACTCCCACTCGCACACACTTGGCTATTATCTCCCAAGGACGGACCAGGCGCCCCCTAAAAAAAATTTATAAAAATCAGTCAATGATGGTATATTTTCCATAGTTATAGTATATTTTCCATCTTCATCCTTTGCAATGATGGTATATTTTCCACAGTTATGGTATATTTTCCATCTTCATCCTTTGATTGCAATGATGGTATATTTTCCACAGTTATGGTATATTTTCCATCTTCATCCTTTGATTGCAATGATGGTATATTTTCCACAGTTATGGTATATTTTCCATCTTCATCCTTTGCAATGATGGTATATTTTCCACGTTTATGGTATATTTTCCATCTTCATCCTTTGATTGCAATGATGGTATATTTTCCACAGTTATGGTATATTTTCCATCTTCATCCTTTGCAATGATGGTATATTTTCCACGTTATGGTATATTTTCCATCTTCATCCTTTGATTGCAATGATTGTATATTTTCCACGTTATGGTATATTTTCCATCTTCATCCTTTGCAATGATGGTATATTTTCCACATTATGGTATATTTTCCATCTTCATCCTTTGATTGCAATGATGGTATATTTTCCACGCTATTATGGTATATTTTCCATCTTCATCCTTTGTAATGATGGTATATTTTCCACAGTTATGGTATATTTTCCATCTTCATCCTTTGCAATGATGGTATATTTTCCACAGTTATGGTATATTTTCCATCTTCATCCTTTGATTGCAATGATGGTATATTTTCCACGATTATGGTATATTTTCCATCTTCATCCTTTGATTGCAATGATGGTATATTTTCCACGATTATGGTATATTTTCCATCTTCATCCTTTGCAATGATGGTATATTTTCCACAGTTATGGTATATTTTCCATCTTCATCCTTTGATTGCAATGATGGTATATTTTCCACGATTATGGTATATTTTCCATCTTCATCCTTTGCAATGATGGTATATTTTCCACGATTATGGTATATTTTCCATCTTCATCCTTTGATTGCAATGATTGTATATTTTCCACCAGTTATGGTATATTTTCCATCTTCATCCTTTGCAATGATGGTATATTTTCCACAGTTATGGTATATTTTCCATCTTCATCCTTTGATTGCAATGATGGTATATTTTCCACAGTTATGGTATATTTTCCATCTTCATCCTTTGTAATGATGGTATATTTTCCACAGTTATGGTATATTTTCCATCTTCATCCTTTGCAATGATGGTATATTTTCCACAATAATCTTCGAGGTTTACTTAATCCCATTCTGATTGCCTTCTTTTAAAGTCAAAACCCAGTGGGATTTTTCTTTTAAAACTGAAATTCCCCTTCATCCTCCTTTAATTTGTAGTGACTTCAAAATAAAATGAAAGACCAATTTTTTGATGATTCTTTGATTACATATATTAAAAAAAAAATTATTTTGAGTTTTAACACATATTCAATTATAAATGAGTTCCAACAATATGAAAATACATAGAGTAAGAGTAAAAAAAAAAGTAATTTTAATCTTAATTTACGTAATAGATCGATTTCTTTCAATTTTTCGTATATTAGTCGTATCGTATTGAAAAATACTTTTATTTATGATGTAACATTTTTTATTTTGCTCCCCTCTCAATAAAATTCTTGAGTCCATCCTTGTTATCTCTCTATCCAATATGACACAAGGTGCTCCGGTTTACTTCAACGGTACCATCCCGTAGTGCTGTATCAGAAAATCAATGGTTTTGACACTGATGCCCACTGTTTGTTTTGTATATTATGTAAGTTGAGATAAAACTAACTACGTATTTATTTTAGTGATTATAAATCATATTGAAAAAGCACCTTTCAGCACCAACCAAAACAAGCACGAAATAGGCAATGAGAGGTGCAACTGTGGAGATATTTTGGGGAGTGAGGGGGCATTGTCGTCATTATGGCGCTGAGCCCGAGAGTTTTAAGCTGTGGATAGACACACACTGAAAATCTTGGACAAGTAGTTGACGTGCGATAGTGAATGAAGCAAAGTTAATTTTGAGCAAAGGATCGAAGTGGGTTGAGGCCGGTTCAGCAATTAAAAAGAGCATACAAAACCTACGTACGTTGCTGCGGTACTGATATCGATATCGATGGTGAGGGTGGGGACAAGGGACGCTTGGCGGAGAGTGGTTTGCCGACTACCATGAACCCTTTCATTGCTCGTGCTTGAGTGCTGCTGGTGGACCATCAATTGCCCTAGTACTACCACGCTGGTCCTGGTCCTTATATACGTACAACTGTTCAATATAAGAATAATTAATAATGGCTTTCTAATAACTCTTAAAATGGATAAATTTTAAAAAAGTTAATCTTGATATTTGAAAGGAGGTTAATATAGTAAGGAGTCACCGACTGAGGAAGGAGTAATAAGGATAGATTTGGCGGCTGTGAGCGAGTGTGGCCTCCATGTGCTGCATAGCAGAGATAACAATGATGACAAGCTTCATGTTACATCATCAGCCATTTAAGCACCCAAACAAGTCGTATTTTCTCTCGTGCTTCATCATGGTTATCTTTCTTTTTTCGCACAACATTGATATATTATCTCCTCTTTTGCTCAAACAGCAGGTTTCATTTGTCGAGTTCTCATTCGCTTCCCATTCCATCATCAGTCATTATCAGTCGATCTGTCGAGTTCTCATTCGCTTCCCATTCCCTCCTCAGTCATTATCAGTCGACTCTTTGGTTAGCATATCCACTTTTTCTGTCCTCTTTCCCGACAATTTTAATCATCTAATCTTGTCTCTCTTTCAATTATTTCTTTTTCATGTATATCTCTGTATCACATCAAATCTGCTTTATGTTTTTCCCTGTATCACTCCCTCTTTTCCTTCTGAGGTTGTGACCCTCCTTTCTTTTTTCTTGGTACGATTGTACCAGTACATATTAAATATCCTAAGTACCATCTTAAAGAGTTTAAGTGTTAAAACAACATTTAACTTAAAAGGTTAAAAGTAATTATAAACTATTTTTTAAAGTAAAAGTAACTATAAACTTTTAAATTTGTGGCAAAACGGTTAACCTAATTAACTTTCATGTATAAGGGTTAACCCACATTGACTTGAACTTGGATAATGAATACATATTAACATGCGAGAACATTGTGACTAAAGGTGTGTAAAGTGTTATGTCCTACATCGGTTGGAGGGGAATGAAAGATCCTTTATAAGAGTCTGGATACCTCCCCTCTAGATGCGTTTTAAAGCCGTAAGGGGTAAGGGTCCCCAAAGCGGATAATATCAAAAGCGAGACGCTGCGATGTTGCAACAGATCCAGGCGACTTGATGCCTCAACGTCGTTAAATTGCCCTAAAACAACCTTAAAAGATGAAGTTAAACAAGACAACCAATCTTAAAAATAACTGACATTTTTTTTTTTCTTATCTTTTAGACTGGTTATTATTAACAACTGGTATTCAAATTAATCGACATTTTTTTTATTTCTTATTTTTTTTTACCAATGGCACAGTGCCATGATTATGTCTGTTGTTAGGCTGCTCATTGTTTGCTTTTTAATCTGGCTTTGGTTTGCTTCTGGTTTCTGTGGTTTTGCAGGTTCGTTATGGGTCCTCAATATTTCCTCTTGCGTTGGACAGAGCTTGGGAGTGCTACTACTTTTCTCTTCTTGGCAGATAGTCTTCATTAGTTGCCTCATATTCCTTCCTATGGGAAGCTTTGAACCTTGTTGGTTCGATTGCTGCAACACCCACTAGTGTTTATGTTGGCTCGTGTCTTCCTGTCTCTATAGGACGCGTTTGGCAAGCTTTTTGGACTCTCTTTTGTTAGTTGCAAAAATCTCTCCCCGAAGTCGTATAATGCTTTGTTGGTTTGCTGCTTCATGTGTGTTATTTTTACTTTGCTGCTTGTTATTACAAGTTTTAAGATTTTTCTGATATCATTTATTTTAGTTGGGAATTTAATAGCATTTTTCAAAAAAGGTACGCTACGTGGGACCTAGCTAAATAAATATGCTCCAAGTTAAAGCTTTTTCCATGGCTGAGAAGGCGCTCGATTTCCACTTTTTCCACTTATGTACACTTTAATATGTTCTGCTACTAAGTATAGACTTTCATGGATTAATCTTTTTAGACGGAGATGATACATTATTCGGTCAATTTTCACCCTAGCATTATTAAAATGATTTTCGTTATATTTATTTTAAGTAATTTTCTAATGTATAAAATATCAGAAGTTTTATTCCCTAAAATATAAATTGACTTTTAAGGCGTAAGTGAAAAAGAGTCTTAAAATGGTGGACACAATCAACGGGATCGTGAAGATATTCTTTTCCCGAATTTATATATAGCCATTTTAGTTGCCCTCCTTGTCCAAAAGTTTCCCTTCCCCTCTCGTCTTCGACTGCAAGTTCCCCTCCCCGTTCCTAACATCACTATGCGGAGAGTTGCCGGCAACGGCGCTGTGGCGGAAGCAGTCGGTGGAAACATTGATATTATGTCGGAGATCCTCCTCCGAGTGCCTGCCAAACCACTCCTCAAATTCAAATGCGTTTCGAAGCAATGGTTGACTCTTATCTCCGATCCACAATTCTGTCGCTCCCACACTCTTCGCCACCACAATCCTCACGCCGTCCCCAGCGCCCTTCTCCTCAACAACAATTACAGACCCTCTCCTCACTTCCAAGTCGTCCCTCTCCGAACTTCCAACTCCGTCTCACCTGTTGTTCGTGTTCCTTATTTCGATTACCTCAATGTTCCTCGCGTTACCATTCTTCAATCATGCAATGGGCTACTTCTCTGTTCCTCTGGCTTCCTTGTGACCGACGATGATCGTGGCTTCAGGTATTTTGTCTGCAACCCCACCACCAAGCAGTTCACTGTTGTTAATTTACCTGATCGGGAAGTTAGGGATCGCTTGATCACCCTTAATTTGGCTTTTGAACCTTCGAGATCCCCGCACTACAGAGTCATTTCAATCTCATCGGGAATTTCAGGTGTTACCGACGATGGCCTCGGTCTTGAAATTCGGGTGTATTTTTCGGAGACTGATTCTTGGTGCGAACGTGTTGTTTGTTTCTTTGCTTCCTTCAGTATGTCGATTCATGCTGGTGTTTACTGCAACGGTGCCATTCATTGGTCCAGCCAAGGTGAGGATTCTGTGTACTTTGAGGTAGACAGCCAGTGCTTAAAAACTTTGCCAATGCCACCAGACAGTGAGGATTGGGAATACAGGAACCTTGCGTATTTTGGGGAGTCCAGGGGTCATCTGCATATGATACTGGTTGAACCTCATCAGCGTGTGGTGTTTGATATTTTGGAGATCAATGAAGATTACTCTGGTTGGTCTGTGAGATACCATGTGGATCTCTCTCCGATGCAAACTTCATTCCCGGAGCTGATATGGTATTTCAAGGAAAAGAATGAATCCTTTTCTATTTTGTGCGTTCTTCGTCAACTGAAAGAAGAGGACTCCATGGTTGTGTTGGTCGTGGATGGCAGAGTCATGTCCTTTAATTTGGTGAACCATGCTTCAAGACAGCTCTGTGATTTAGAGCTTTGTGTCATGCCGGATGGTTGTGCTCCATTTTCTTATGAACGCAGTGGAGCGTTTCAGTACTTTGAGAGCCTTTCCATTCTTGGACCATCAACTGCATGAGGAGTCACAACCCTGAGTATGTATGGACTGTGTCATATCAAACATGTAACATGAGTCATGACCACTTGTAGAAGGCTAAAAATAGAACTCCTTTTAGCCGTAACTTGGATATAAAACTACCTATTAAGTGGTGCTTCGTGTACCTATTAAGTGGTGCTTCATGTAAGTTATCAATAAGACTTGATTATTTGTATCTGATAAATGAAATTAGAGTTGGATCTTGTACAATACTTCATTTTGTTCTTCTGGGAATCATCGTGCCTGTAATATTTAGTTTATTTTTTTTCTAAATATGTTGATCATATTAAAACTTTGAAGCAGAGTTGTTGACCACAAAAATTCTAAAAAAAAGGAGTGAGTCATCCAGATCTTTTGAAGCATGGGATGCTGTAAGAAGTAGTGTGGAATAGATTTACTGGAAGCTCAGATATCGCTGCATTAACATAGATGGCATGAGACTGTTGTTCAATATGAACTCAGCTACTATTTCAAAGTATCCACACTTGACAGATGAATTCAGCTGCAGAGCTCTTCAATGGTGGAGCCTATGGCATGCCTTATTCAATGGAATAGGAGGATCAGAAAATGATCCACCCACAATTTGTTCAAATACCCATTTATTAGCTGCCTGAGTGTAGTGCACACCATCCCAATTAACCCAAACCGATGGATCCTTGCATGGTTTTCCAACTAACACCTCTTTCCCATGAATCTTTACCTTTCCTCCACATCCAATATGTTTATTGTAGTTGTACTTCCCTCCATGCCCACAGCAAGCTCTCAGGGGTTCCATAAAACCTGCATTTATCAACCGAAAGTTCAAAACTCTTACCAAGATCACTCTCTTACATGGATCAAACAAGCCTTATAAAAGGAGGTCACTCACCATGCTTCTTTGCTTGACTGATGAGGGAGTACTTGACGGAGTAGACATCAACGTAGGTGATTGCAGCCAAGGGAAGTTTCTCTCTGAGTTGAAGCACAGCTGCTTTTAATTGACGATTGAAGTACTGAGCAACTTCGTTGTAAGGGGCGGCACATCCCGCTTCATCCATCCGAGTTGTTTTCTCTGGATGAAGGTCCAATATGTATGGCAAACAACCAACTGGACCTGTGTTGTGTATCCAGAACGACCTCCCTCCATGATCATATGCATACTATCAAAAGCAAACAGATCAAAACACGCTTTCTACATAACAATTATAAAGTTAGCATAAAACTGAATGTGAAAGCAACAGAGTTTTAAAATCTAGGACTTTAGTTCACCTTCACAACGTTCTTGAACTGTGCCAAAATATCAGGAACATATGCTTTGACTTGATCAGTGGACATGTTATGGAAATAACCTGCTGTCAAGTCGTTCTGCCCGATATCGAAAGTGTATAATGCACGAGAAAAGTCTACTGCTTTTGGTAGCAATGCTGCATATAATCCTCCTGAGGGGGAAAAAAATTCCATGACATCTAAGCTAAGGTGAAATCTCAAAGTTACCATTGACCGTTAGTTGTAGTTGGTTATTTTTGGGAGCGGATAGGGAAGTGAAAATGAAATCATATATAGACAGAGCCATTACCTTTATTTCGAAAAGTTTGAGATCTGCGCTGGAAATCGCTGAATTGATTGAATTGAACTTCCAAAGAGAAAGGACTGAACCCACCAACCTGATGAAGGGTTGTATTCTGAGGCCTGACGGTGGATCCGGCCGTGGCGAAGTTAGCTCCATGCGAAAAATTTGAGCCAACCGAATCAAGGAAAGCATTCAAATATGGTAGATCCAGCTGCTCAGCTTTTGAACAACAGTTTCAAATAAACAAAAGAATCTCTGTCATCAATGGTTAATTCTCACAACTAGATAGTTGCGAGTCTGCTAAAGAACAGAGTAACTCTACTAATAGTTTGAGCCAACCGAATAAAGGAAAGCATTCAAATATGGTAGACCCAGCTGCTCAGCTTTTGAACAACAGTTTCAAATAAACAAAAGAATCTCTGTCATCAATGGTTAATTCTCACAACTAGATAACTACGAGTCAGCTAAAGAACAGAGGAACTCTACTAATAATTTGAGTGAAATATCTTTGGATCAATATGCCGACGCGGTTTTACATTCGTTGCCAGACATTCAGGGGCACGTGGCTTCATAAGACGTAAATTCATGTGCTTAGTGCTTTCTTTTTTTAAAAAAAAAAATTTTAAAACGTGTCATGGATTAATTAGCACTGTTAGTCATTAATTCTGTATATAACTGAAATTTAAACCAATCGATCAGGCAAAGAATGGAGAAACTATTTTTAAAAGAAATGCGGGGTTCTTTAAATGATTGAATCACACGACACGACCCTATTTGGACGGAAGCTTTTTGTCCTAATGCGTTAGGAGCAGCACATGACCCCATAATCTAACAGAAAGGCAGTAAACAATCTAACAGAAGGTCAATACACGAAGGCACAAGGTGGTTGATAGATTTTTTCTGATCTTTTTGTGTTTTTGATAGATTTTTTTTTTTGATGTGATTTGTTTGACTTTTTTGAAATGATAGGTGAGATGGAAAATGAATATACCATTTTTATAATCGAAGACTTTGTTTGACCCTTTAACCAAATAAATGAGATTGTGATCTTTTAAAATGAAAATAGGGAGAGATGGAAAATGAAAAGTTGAAAATTCACCTCATAATCAAAATTAACTACGATATCATATATATATTGTATATATGTATAATTTGAGATAAAAATAAAAATAAATATAAAGTTGCTAAATAAAATAGTAAAATTATCATTAAAAAATTAGTTTAAATAAACCTATCCCCTACAAGTTGATTTTTGATTTGATCACAAAGTCATTGTGAACAATGAGCCTCAACAAAAAACCCACATCAATCAAACATCATTCCAAACACTTCAATTATTAGATTTTTCTTGTTCTTGTTCCATTTGATGAACTTTTTTTTCCCAATAAAAAACCCATTAAACATTAAACATTAAACCTCAGAAGTCCATCAAACATCATTCCAAACACTCAAAATTATCATATTTTTTTTAAAAATCTTGTTAAGCTTTTTTTTTTCCCCATTTGATGAACTTTTTTTTCCATTTGATACTATCCCAAATATACCCTAAAAAATAATATTTTAAGCATCTTTTCTTAAAAGCACAAGTCTACAGAAAATGACCACACTGTTGTTTCACGGTGGGGGGACTGTGGACTGATGATTTGTATGCAGAAGTTAACACCCGACACGGATGAGCTATACAAACATGTTGCCAAATTAATTGATGTTTCTTATAACACATGACATTGATCGTTGCAAACACTTAACAAAGATCTGAATCAGAATTAATCGATTGAATGAGAGTGGTAGATGAACACAGACAGACAGAGGAGGTAAAAAGGTGGAAGGTGTACCTATGAAATCAATGACAAGACGACCGTCGCAGTAGCGTCCGGCAGGGTGGTGGAAGAAAGACTCGCCGTGAGGAGGACCGGCTTGGCCGAAGGCAGCAGAGAGACCACCGGTGTCGGAATTGGAGTCGCCAAAGTTGAATATGGCCGGAAAATGACAGTCACTTGAAGCATCTGATAACAATGACATGAAAAGCCACGCACACAGAGCACAAACCTGAATAAACCTCATATTGCTAGTTCTATGCCAAAATCTGGGAGAGAGGAGATGAACAGAGAGGCTTGAGTGAATTGAAGACGGCAAGTGAGACTGTGTATGCAAAAGAGATAAGAGAAAGCAAAAGGGCACCTTTATTATGATTATACTATTATTTTATTTATAGAAATAAGAAATGTATGTAGTAAGATTCCGAGAATCAGAGTGAGGCACACCGCTAGGAGCCCACAAAGGACAGTTTTCTTCCTATTTTAAGCTCTGAGGATCATCTTTTATCCTATCTCCATCCACGTCTGCAATCGGTGGACCTTGTTATGAAGAATTTGTTTCCGTTAGCCTGAGATTCTGGACTATATGTAATAATGAAAGGACATTCAATTACATAAACGAAAATCATTCAAACCATATTGGAATCTTAACCATTTTAATCCGTTCATGATGCATAACGTCGTCTGTGGTAATTAATGTTATCTGATGGAAGTGAATAGTATGATTTGCTTACTTGATTTAACCTTTTACATTTGCAAACTTTTTAATTTGTACTGCCGCATGTAAATTAAAAGGAAAATCAAGTAATGCATGACACAAGGGTATTGAGTTGGCAAGGCGTTTCACCATTTTACTCCAGCCCTATCTTATCAATTATTACATCTCACATTGTCGCAAAAAAATTTTTTATCACATCTCACCGACTTTAAGACTTGTTTGAATTACTGTCCGAAAAGTACTCCATGTAAGCCTATACAAGCCTCTTCTCATATACTAATTGTTGGGTTAATGTCTTTCTTTTTCCCTGTCAAGGTCCACTTAAGCCAGATCCCAACTCTTCCACTCACAACCAGTGGCAATAATCATCTTATATAGCAGCTTAATTGAGACTACAACCCAAGAACTCTAAGGCCCATGTGATTAGGGTTAGGCAGGGTGTAGAAGATATAAACTAACTTTCGATCGGACTTGAAAAGATACATCCAGAATTATCAGCACATTTACGCACAAATAGTTAGGAGGCTCTCATCGTAAACAAAAACCTAGAGGCGACGTTCATCATCCGAACGGTTGCCCACACAACCATCTCATCCCCCTCGAGAGATAGTCCGGAAGATCAATCATAGATCGCACGAGGACCGTTTTCGTATCGAGGACCGTTCGTAGACAAGGTTTGCTCGTGGAGAATCTTTCGTATAGCTCTTCAATATCCAGGTAAGCAAAACGATGAAAGGTTTCATCTTTTCCTACATCGCGTGGTACGATACGCTTCCGCGTTTCTGATCAGTTTCCTACACTAATCCCTTACATGATAAATTAATAAATTAAGTAACTATTCTGCTGCACTTTTCAGTTGAATAAAAAAATAACACCTAATGTGATTTTAATCATGAATGTCATTTATTCAATCTCAGATAAATACCATATAAAATTTCAAAACCCTCAAAAGTCTATTAACATTTGTAAAGGACATAAAGGTGACAAATAATATATTAAGATTTTAAAATATTGGTGAATTTACCATTATGCCCCCACTTCCTCTTTCTTCCTCCTCAACATCTCTTCCTCTTTCGGCCGCCATGGTAAAATATTGATGAATTTTCCATTTGCTGACTTGCATGTTTTCATCAGCAAACGCTTTATTAAGCACTATTACAATTCTTGTCAAAACCATTACTAAACTTGTCAATCCTATTACGAATTTTAGTGAAATGCCATAAATATGAATGAATCCTGACTTATATGTTTTTATAAGTAGACACTTTTGTCAAAACCATTACAATTCTTGTCAAAACCATTATTAAACTTGCCAATCTCATTACAAATTTTGGCGAAATATAAAAAATGTGGGTGAATCCTGATTTGCATGTTTTCATCAACAAAACTTTTGTTAAAATCATTACTAAACTTATCGATTTCATTATGAGTTTTGGTGAAATTGCACAGATGTAGGTAAATCTTTGTCTCAATAGAGTATTTCAATGGCATGTTTCGGTCCTCTTCCTCATTACTTAGAAAAATTGAGCCATCGGTTGAGGTACAATATACTATCATTACCGCCTGGACAATTAGACATCCAACCCGTAATCGCAACGACCCAATTGCAAGAGCGGAGCTCTACCAACTGAGCTATATCCCCTCGAGCCAAGTGGACCATGTATGAGACTTGCATGTTTTTATCAGCAAACACTTTTATCAAAATTATTACTAACTTGTCAATCTCATTACAAATTTTGGTGAAATGTCACAAATATAGGTGAATCCTAACTTGCACGTTTTTATCCGTAAATGTTTTTGTCAAAATCATTACAATGCTTGTCAAAACTATTATTAAACTTGTCAATTTCATTACAAATTTTGTGAAGCTCATTTTATTGTTCGCCTTCTTCTTCTTCAACCTCCTGAGCTCATTTTACTATTCATCTTCTTCAATCTCAACCTCCTAACTTCCTCCAACAACTCCAATTTCAACCTTCCTCCACCTTCGCCTCTCTTCCTCGCCAGGGTGTGACTTGGCAAAATGGAAAGGGTGAATCTTGTGTCCTGTATTTCATATACAAACGTTACATATATATAGAAGATAAGAGAGCCTCAATAGTAATGGCTCATAATGACTATTAATGAAGATTATTCCTAATCCCTACAAATTAGAGATTCCTATAAATATAATAATGACTATATTAATGAAGATTATTCCTAATCTCTACAAATCAGGGATTCCTATAAATCAGAATACAATTTCCTATGTAATCCCTGTCACCCCCCGCAAGCTGGAGCATGGATGTCTTGGATGCCCAGCTTGGACTTGAGTTCATGAAAATGAGTAGGATGAACTGACTTTGTGAATATGTCTGCAACAAACGGTCTCACAAGGGACCTAACAATATACTCCAAAGGTCTCAGCAAGGACCAACACCAAACGGTTAACAAAAGTGATTAGAAGATAAATCAGAATACAAAAACAAAAAAAGGTGATTAGAAGAAATAATATGGAGAAAAAAGAAAGAAAGATGAAGAATCATATTATGTGAACCACAAAAAAGCAATACGCTCATACAATGAGTAACCCACTTTGAGTTAACTCTAAAACCTAGAAGAAGACCATGTTAACTCCTTCTTAGAAAGAGACCATGTTAACTCTCTCTTGGAGGGAGACCAAGTTAACTCCCTCTCTAAACATGGAAAAAAAAAAGATCAATCGAGATAATTGGTCTCGAGAAAACAAGGAAAAACTAAAGGAAAATCGAGAGAATAGCTTCTCTCACGAAAACGAGGAAAAAAATGGAGCAATCGAGAGAATAGGTCTCGAGAAAGGAGAAAAAGCAAAGTAAAATCGAGAGAATAGCTCTCGAAAAACGAGGAAAAAAAAATTGGAGGTAACGGGGGAAGAACGAGAAAACCTAAAAAAAATATATATATTTTAGAGAGGACACAACCTAGGCTCTGATACCATGTGACTTGGCAAAATGGAAAGGATGAATGTTGTGTCTTGTATTTCATATACAAACATTACATATATATAGAAGATAAGAGAGCCTCATAGAATGGCTCATAACGACTATTAATGAAGATTATTCATAATCCCTACAAATCGGGATTCCTATAAATATAATAATGACTATTAATGAAGATTATTCCTAATCCCTACAAATCAGGGATTCCTATAAATCAGAATACAATTTCCTATGTAATCCCTGTCACAGGAACAATTTTCATCTTCATCATTGCTAGCAAGTTTCGACCACCATTCCATCATCACCTTCCTCCATTTTTTCCATCGACAACCTTCACAACCTCGTCATAACCTTCCTCCATTTTTTCCATCGACAACCTTCACAACCTCGTCATAACCTTCCTCCATTTTTCCAGGCGACAATCAGACCAAGGGAGTGTTGCGAACACCTGAATTTGGGAGACCTTTGTCTTCCACAATTTTCACTTTACTCTACCTCCACCTTCACAGAGAGAGAGAGAGGACGTCAGGAAAAGAAAGAGGAAAAGAGGGAGAGGAGAGAGAAAGGGAAGGAGATGGACATTTTAGTAAAAACATTTAAATTTTAAAATCTCAAATTCTCCCCAATAACCTCTATATCCTTTTAATTCTTTAAGAAACATTTTGAGGTTTTGGAATTTCTTACAGTATTTAAATAGGATTTTTCCTTTATTCAATTTATATTTTTTTTAAAGAAATACATAAAGTTCATATTAATTGAATTGTTTAAATCAGCTCTTTTTTATAGGAAACTCTTTATATGTCGATGGCCATTCTTCGTCTGTGAATCTTTATCTACCTCACTCGACCCACTTGCCGTTGATTATCTCGTGAACTAACTATTAAAAACCAGTTAGATGTGAAAATAACAGTTACATTTTGATGGAAATTATTATTTTCATATTATAAATATACTATTTATTTATTTACTAAAAACATCCTATAAACATCTTTGCCAGAGATGGAGAAACTATTGGATTTCAAAGCTTATTCCTTTGTTTTCAATTTTTGCATATTTCGAATGTTTGACGCATCTTAACCCTATTTTATAAGATAACTAGTTTTTTTTTTTTTTTTTTTCAAAAAATGTAAACTTCATTAAATATAATTAACAGAAACAAACATCAGCAGATATGTCTAAAACACAACATAAAAAAAAAAAAAAAGGTTTAAAGCCAAGTACATTAATTCAACCCAATCAACATCAAAATCTAAAACCCTAACCCTAATACAAAGAAAGAGAGCTTCGTGTGCCGTTGCCAAGATCTTAAAAAAAGTCAATTTTAAGTGACTTTTAAACTTACATAAAATAGTTCATTAGAATTTATAAAAAGACCAAAAAAGTATGAAAAAACCTTTTTTTTTACCTAAAATAATCCAAATCCAATATGTTATCCCGAATCAAACATATAGCCAGAAAATGTAAGGAGCACGTATTTTTATCATATTAAAAACAGAGCATAGTAAATTAAATAATTAAATACTAAATAAATGGAACGCTCCTGGCCGTCGAGAAGAAGCGAGGGTCGCAATCCAGAAGCTTCTCCAGGATGAATGGGTCCCGCCACTTACCCTGCTATACTGCCGTTTGATTAAAAGACCGAAATCCATCCAACGGTCAATTTTCGACCTGGTTGACACCAGCTCATATCTTCCTCCTTGTTTTTTCCAACTTCACTCACCAACTTCCTTATCCCTCCCTGCACCGAGCCCTTATCCCCCTCGGAGGTCTCGGCGATGGCGACTTCCCTCAGAACTCCCACCTTCCGGCCGCCTCTTCCCCCTTTGTCTTTCACTCCTCAAAAACCATTATGCGTCTCTTTGAGACACACCGGTAGTTTTAGGCCCTTTTCTCTTGCCGCTCCTCAGTTGGGGAATACAGCATCGCTATGTGCAGTAAAACTCGTGCCCTTTGCTTTCGGCAGGGAAGCCGAGACCGCTGAGACTGAGGAAGTTCACGAACCAGAAGTCCTGGTGGGTCATTCTGTACATTCTTTTTTATTGATTGCTTATTATTAATATCAATACAATTTTGATTTCTGGAGATGCTCAATTAATTAAATTTTAGTTTTCATTCCTGTTAATTTTGTTTTCGTATATTATGGCTGCCAAGCATTGGGGGTTTGTGTATCTAGTTTCGGAGATGTAGTGTCTGTTAGATTCTACCAGTGTTTTGCGCTCAGTCTATGTAATTTCTGAAGGATGAATACTTCGTTTTTCCAGGAGGATAGTGTGGTGAAAAAGGTGAGTGTTATAGCTGAATGCTGAATTGAAAACAATTTTGTGAGTCTCGATTCCGTTGTGCATTCTCATAGAGGAAAATGAGGATCGTTATGCTAGAGTTGTCAAGGCTTTGAAATGTGGATGGGGGATGCTAATGCAAAAAAGATAATTGAAAAATGAAATATAGTGCCTAGGCAAAGAATTAAACTAATACAAGGTCAAGATTCTGTTGTTAATATAGAAAATTAAACCAATCTGTTGAGATAGTGAAGTTTCTTCCTTCCTTAAAGAGTAAAAGTCTCTTGATTTGTGATACATTGACTGTTGAATTGAATTGCTGATGATGGTAAATTGCAATTTTTTTTTGGGGTAGATTTGAATTGCTTACTGATGAAAGTCTTGATTTATGCTACGAGATTAATGAAGGGTAAATTGCACTAACTGAAACCGCAGGAGGCAAACTGCCCGTCAGTTGTTAATAGTAGGATTAAATAAATTACTTTTCACAAGCAGAAATGATGACTAATAGCAATAAGTAATAAGAATATTAAGGATTATTGGGGTAGGTCTCCAATTATTTGATGCCAACTTTTATTTTTTTAGCTACCATTTCAATAACAACTTATTTTAGCTACTTGATAGGTTGGAAACTTTACAGCTTCCACTAAGGAACAAGGATACATACTATTATATCGGAAATATATGATTTTTTTTTGTCTGCAAATCTGAGTGAAAGGTGGTAATGTTTTTTGTTTTTTTAATAAAAGAGCAAAAATCTGTTGCTCCTTTTTTACGAGTGAGCTGCTAAAAAAAGTCACAGAGTAAAAATAGTAGTACATATGCACCTCTGGAATGAGGGTTAGTTGGAGTAATTCTTCCATGAATTTGTTTTGGACTTTTGGTTTGCCATGTCTTTCATTCTCCTTTAAGGTTTTTTTGATCAATCTATATGTATATTTTTTGTATCACCAATGTTTCCTGTGGTGCATATCTTTTGCTAGGGAGTACTTTATATCATTGAAAAACGAAGTCATTTTTTTTGTGCCACGTTTTTTGTAGTAATGTGCCTCTTCTTTCTATGCAATCATATCTTGGGCTGTATACTATTTAATTTTTTGGATTTATGTTTTCATTCCATTTTTGTAGTTTTATTGTCTCTGCCTTACTGAATATGAATTCTTACTGAATGGGTATCTATGATTGAGGTTCAGAATGTTGAATAGAAGCATTCAGAAATTTGAATTCCTGATCCTCTCTCAATTTGCTGGCAGTCTGATATGTTCATGTAACAGGATTCCTTAGATGGTGGTGTTGGTGCAGAGGACGATACAGGTGACAATGAAGTTAATGATGCTGAGGAAACACCTGTTTCACCCCTCCTAACGTTATTTCAGTCTTACAAAGAAGCAATAGCTAATAATGATGAAACAAAAATTACTGAGTTGGAGTCATCGTTGAAATCCATCGAGGATGAGAAAAATGGTCTTGAAAGAAAAGTTACTTCTTTATCTGAAGTGCTATCAATGGATAAAGAACGGATTCTGAGAATTAGTGCTGACTTTGACAATTTCCGCAAGAGGACTGAAAGAGAACGCCTTTCACTTGTTACAAATGCTGAAGGGGAAGTTGTGGAAAGTTTATTACCTGTACTGGATAATTTTGAGAGAGCAAAAGCTCAGATCAAGGTGGAGACAGAGGGAGAGGAAAAGATAAATAACAGCTACCAAAGTATATATAAACAGTTCATTGAAATTCTAACATCGCTTGGAGTTGAACATGTGGAGACAGTTGGAAAACCCTTTGATCCTTTGGTAAGTTCATTCAATCCGTTTAGCTTATAGCCTTATACTGGTAAACGGAAATCCTATTTGATTTTGAACCCTTTTTTTTTCAGCGGTGATAATTATTTAGCCTTACCATCTTTAATTATCTCTTCTTTTGGTAGATCAGGCCAGGAATTTGTTAACGTTTCATGGTGCACTATAACCAAGTTTATCACATGGCCTGTTCAATTATCTGCTACACAACATGATGATGATATTCATGTTGCATTTGTTTGATTTTATCAAGCTAGAGTTATTTGACTTCATTAAATTTACCCCTATCTGCTTGGGTTTATACTTTATACCGTAATGCATTCAGTCCACACGGTACTATTTTTTAGCATGCTCCTTTTCTGCATGTAACAGTCTTTAGATAATAGAAAAATGTCCAGGTTTTTTCTTGTTTTTGGGACACAATGCTGTCATTTTTGACAGACTTTTTGAAACGCTCTCTGAACTTTATTCAAAGTTCCTGAATACCTGGACACGCATTAAATTCAAAGTAGTTCTTGATTAATTCAAGCAACTTGATGAGTTTTTTATTTAAAAATATACAATTATGTGTGTGAAGAACTCAATTTGGTTACGAAGTACTACTTTCAGTCCTTTGCTTGTAAGATGCTTTTACCTGGAAACTAATTGAAATCCCTGGAAGTTGGTAGTTCTACAAGCTAATTAGATATGTTAAGGCTTGAGCAGCTTATTGATAAATTAATATTTGCACTTCTGAAAGCTGCATGAAGCAATTATGCGTGAAGATTCCACTGAATTTAAGGAGGACGTCATAATTGAAGAATTCAGGAAGGGCTTCAAACTTGGGGAAAGACTCTTGCGTCCATCGATGGTGAAGGTATCAGCTGGTCCTGGACCTGCGAAGCCTGAGGGGGAAGAACCACAAGAACAAGATACAAGTGAAATACCTGAGAGTAGTCAAGAAAATGAGGGCAGTGCAGAATCGGAGTCTGCTTGAAAGATCAAATTTTGTGCTCGGGTTCAGTTTTCTAGAAGTAGCAGTAAGTTCAATAACCAGAAACATAATGTTGGGTGTGAAAGCTGCTGAAGAAACGTTGAAGCGTAGCTGTGATACTGTTTTTAAGATTATGAATTACGATTTCAGCTTTGGCTTCGTAGAGTTGAGTTATTTCTCATGAATGCTTTGTTCCAGGAATTATTCTTTGCTTGATAAAGAATCCCCCCCCCCCCTCAAATTTTGTATTCCCAAAACATTTGGTCAGAGAGCATTTTGACTGTATCATAGTAGTATCATTCCAAATGAAATATGAATGAACTTATAAGCATTGAATCTTGATTCACTCGCATTGGCAAGCCATGTGGAATGCAACTTCTGGTGGCCTTCTTGGTCCCTGATTGATGGCTAAGTGACGAGGTCGAGGTTGGTGTGAATACTTTGATGAGGGGTCTGACAATTTGGATAGAAATAGTTCATTTTTAAATAAATATTTTGATTTGATGATCTAAACAGAAAAGGTTGCAACGTTTATTAGGATTGAGACGCTTCATGCCACCATCCGATGAAAAAAAAAAAAAAAAAAAAAAAAAGACTCTATCAATTAAAAAAAAAATTACTTTAATTCTTTCATTCCAACGGGATGAATAAGTGACGCATAATTCAAAGTAGTTCTTGCTTGATTCAAATAATTTTATGAGTTTTCTATTGAAAAAAACTTATATCTGGAGAATTCAATGTGTTTTCTTGGTTACGAAGTGCAACTTTCAGTCCTTTGCTTGTAAGACGATTTTACGTTGAAACTAGTTGAAATCCCAGCAAGCTCTCCGTCTTATAATCTAACTAGATATGTCAAAGCTTGGGCAATTTATTGATAAATTATAATTTGCACTTCTGAAAGCTGCATAAAGCAGTTATGTATGAAGATTCCACTGAATTTGAGGACATCATAATTGAAAGAATTCAGGAGGGGTTTCAAACTTGGTGAAAGGCTCTTGTGTCCGTTAATGGTGAAGGAGATTGAGGTAGGTTTGTCTCTTGCTATTAAGAACTCAAATCCTCGTTCGCACTTGCTACTGGTAGGAATCTCAATTTACTGAGACGATGAAACGATAATGTTAGGCTTTAAGGATATGTTATTTGTTCCTAAACGCATGACACGCGTAAGTGCGGCTTCTTTGTTTGGGCCTATCCAAGGCGATTACCGGGAACTGACTCTGTTCATTAGCGTCCAGAATGGTTGTCTTCATTTTTGTGGGTAAATTATAACTAAGGATCAAATTTATAAATATTTTATTTTTAAAGATTGTGAATATGTGAATTTATTATGAATAGTTATATTCCTCTGTAAAAATAATAAATTTTATTTTTATAAAATTGTTCTTCAGGCTTTTATTATGGTTCTACTATTATTTAACACTAATACAACATTGACTTTGCTACTTTCACTTCAATTATTCAACACTCACTTCCAAAATTATATCTTATATTCAAGACTAATAACAATCCTACTAAAGTTTTATAGTGAGCAGAGGAGGTGTGACGGAGTGTATAATACTATAATTAGATATTTTAGATAACTTAAATATCACGTGTGACATGTGCAAAGCTGTGTCCTGTGTCCCCACACAGTTCCGTGGGCCGAGTGGATTCTTTATCGGCCAAAAAGTCCGAAAAAACAAAAAAGTATACGTTGAGAGACTGGACAATAGAGTATAATATGCTCTTTCAATTTTAAATATAAAACATAGTTTATAGTCTAAATCAAAAGTAGATTTCCTTGGTCCGATTCTAATTATAGGAACGCTTTTATAGTAAAATTGCACTACTATAAAAGTGTTTATAATTAAAAGATAGTAATATATTATTCTCTGCGAACGGGTGTCTCGCTAATACAATCATTATTCTCGAATAACGCCAGCCTGGTGGGTCTGTTAGTGTTCGGTATGGCTGTAGAAAAAAGAAAACCCCAATCGAAGAAATATAGGTGTTTGAAGTCACTTTTGTAATTGATGGAAGCATGGTAGTTAAAATCGTTTTATTTTGGATTAAACGCATTTCGTTGTGGAAAAAACGGTTTCAAAAGGGACGTAAAAAACACCGCGATAAAACATAAAAAAACGCTGCGTTTTTTTTTGTAAAAAGCTTCTTTCGTTTACAAATTCATTAAAAGTTTTAAAAGTTCTAGAAAGGGACTAAAGTGAGAATTTTCAAACTATTTTAGGGTAGAACTGAAATTTTAAAAACATCTGGGTCCTTTTCTGTAATTAATAAATAAAGATCATTTTATCCCTAATTACACTTAATTCAATACAAATGTTCCTAACTCAACTTAGTACTTAATCATACAATAATGTCCCAGAAAATGCATTAAAAATCCCAATTTAATCATGTAAAATCATATAAAAAATATGGTTTGATCAATGATGTTGGACATTTTGATTGATATTGCATTGATCAATATATGTTATATGATGTTTTTTACTTTTCAAAATATACATATGCTTAGGTAAAAACTCCATTTTATTTTCCTGGACGCCAGCCTGGTGGGTCTGTTAGTGTTCGGTATGGCTGTAAAAAAAGAAAACCCCAACAGAAGAAATATAAAAAGGTGTTTGAATGATTACTGCATTCAATGATTTTGGACCCATTCCCAGCAAACCAAACTCATGTCTGCTCCTCAAGGCTCAAGCCAACACTTCCTCTCACCAGCCTCTCCTAATTTTGATGCAAAATTTAATGTTGTTTGTGTAGTTTAGCGTTCACGAACTGGATTCACGCGATAGCGTTTTGCCGCAAATATTGAGAAGCAACCAACTCTAGATCAATGTTTGAGGAGTCGTTTAGTTTTTTTTTTTTTTTTTTTTTTTTTGGTCTGTTTACCTTTCTAATCTATCAAAAAAAAATTATCATTAATATTGAGAATACTATTTTGTCGGTGTAGTGAGTTCGGAGGAGAGTGTTGTTGGGCCAATGGTGTCACTGTTGTTGCATTATTATTAATGTTTTTAATAATAATTTAACTTTATATCAAAAAATAATAATAATAATAATTTAACTTGCTAACGAGAAATGAAAAGTGAGTTATTGGGCTAAGACGTCACCTTAAATCTCAAAAAAAAAGATTTGATATCCGTTGATCAATGTGAAAGACTTCGTTGATAGGTGATCTATAAACGCTTTTTTAAGCCTGAGGCATGCGCTTCGATCCTTTTAGGTTACTAATGTCTACCCCCACATAAACTTTTTTCTATAATAATAATAATTTAACGTTTTTTATCAAATTAACATTTTTAACTTCAATTATCACATAATATACAATTTATATATATATATATATATTTATATATAGTCATTCAAAGATTAAATTCATAATATAGGGTATTTTTGAATTTTTATTTTTGTATTTATTATTTTTTCTCAAAATATCCTTCATTAATTCCTCCAACCCCAAAACTACGTTATTTTAAACAAGAGCTTATTTAGAAAAAAAACGTAGTTTTGGGGTGACTTGATATAACCACTATACCAAACATAATTATATATAAAATCTAAAATTTTTTTCTATTTTCCGTTTACAAAAACTCAGAAAAGAAATTATTCTGTCTCCGTTATTAGACAAAAGCATCATATCCTCACTCCAATGCCATCAGGATGTGAGCGATCCGTACTTCACATCCGTCCATACCCAAGCCATGGTGTGAATAAATACACGTTGTTGGCAAAATAAGTGGGGAAATTAATATTTTAGTTCACTCGGTTCTAACTCATCTCTATGTTTTAACTCAACATAACTCTCGGTTCTTATAATTTTGACTCTATTGTAATTTAGTCCATCAATTTTAACTCACTGTAATTCAATTCTTATAATTTAAACATTTTATAATTCAATCCCCAACCTTTAGTCTAAAACACAAAGATTAAATTATAAAATGGTTAAAATTATAGGGAACGAGTTCTTGTGAGTTAAAGTTGAGTGACTAAGTTACAATCAATCAAAACTATAAGAACCGAGTTACTTCAAGTCAAAATGTGAGACTTAATCAAAATTATAGGGACAAAAAAATGTACGTATATACTATTTTGCAGTGTATGTAAGGAATTGGGAGATCGAAGTCAATGAGCGATCATCTTAATTCAAAATTTTATGGTGAATGTTGTTACTACTTTTATTATATTTCATTAAATCTAACCTCACCTTAATTCAATTGTTTATGGTGTGTGTGGTTACTTGTTAAATATAACTTTTTTGAAGTAGAACTTTTCCTATCAAACTGAACTCCACTTATGCTCGGGCAATTTAAGAAGAATTTACTATAAAATTTTAATAGAAGAATTTAATCACTAGAAAATTTCAAAATTAGTGAGCAACATGTAGTGACAATGGTATAGGAACATAACAAGAGTTTTAGTATACTCATGCTTGTTTGAATTAGTGTTAAAAAAACACGTTCAATAAGTCAAAATAAAACTCTTTTCATATATTTACCTTATACATCGTAAATAACGTTTTAGACCACTTTTGCTGCCAATACAAATGTGCACTCACTTGTTATTAGAACTTTTTGATCATTGCATATCTTTTTCTTAGACATTTTAATAATTCTCCTAACAATTGGGTGTGTTTGGAACAAAGTAGTTAAAATCGAGATTTTACGTAAAATCGGGAGAGGGATAAAAAATTGTAAAACGTAAAATCATAACGTAAAAATATAAAAGCGTTTGGAAAATTAGTAAAATCGTTTTAATGAAGAAAAAAATCATAAAAAACCTAAAATCACAATAATAAATCGAGATTTTAACTACCATGGTTTGGGATCACGTTAAAAGGTCAAAAAATGCATCCCAACTGCCAAAAGCCACTTTTTGGCTTTTTGTGATGTTTGGATTAACATTTTGTTTTTTGTCTAGGACATAAATGCAATTTTTCCTAATTTTTAAATAAATATTTTGATTTGATGATCAAAACAGAAAAGTTTGCAACGTTTATAGGATTGAGACTCTTCATGCCATCTGATGGGAAAAAAAAAGCACTCTATCAATAATTTTTTTTTACTTTAATTCTTTCATTCCAACGGAATGGATTAGAGCCCAGTTGATATAATCGGAAGGGTGATAAGGGAAGAGAAAAGAAGATGATAAAATTTCTTTGTTTGGTATACTTTGGCATCAAATATTCTCGGAACTTAAGTTCCTGAGCCCATTAATCTTCCTTTAAAGGAGGATATAAGATTCCATCAAAATTAGTGGGAACTCAAAATCCCTCTATAACCAATGAAGCTTTCAGAAATATTTACCCTTATAAAATATTTATTTTTTATAAGGCGGGAAAATAGGATTATATTTGAATCTATACGACAAATTCGAATTTGATAAGATAATATTTTAAAGAAATTCGATTTTTTTAGCGAAATAAATGTTCCATCATAAAATTTGAATTTAACCCATAAATTCGATTTTCTTTTTTTTTGCGAAATAAATGCTTCATTATTAAATTCAAATTTAATACGAGCAAATTCGAATTATAAAAAAAAAAATACATTTTTTCCTTTTCATTTTGAATAATTACTTTTGAGGATAAAATATATATATTTTGATAATTTCCCAACTGCCACCCTTTATTTAATTCTTATACAACAAAAATTAAAACTCTTGCTTGCATGACACAAGACTCATAATTCATTTACTCAACCTTTTACCAGCTGTTTTTCACAGGCGACGGTTTTTTTTTATTATTATTTTATTATTATTATTATATAAAACTAACACCTATAGGATATTGCATCCAATATAATCCTGACAAAGAATCACCTGTAGGATAAGCATCATGAAACCCCCATCCCATCACAAGTCCACTATTCACTAAGTAATTCGCCGCAGGGTTGGAGGATCTGTTCACATACGTAATCTTCGTCACCCAATCCATATAAAACAGCTTCTTAATTTCATTAAAAATGTTGAAGTCTCGATGATTAATACTTTGTTCGAGTGTGAATGATTGAAGACACTCAGTAGAATCAATTTCTAACCACACTCTCCTAAACCCCATCACCTATGTTGTTTCAAGCCCTAAAAGACAACCCCGGATTTCCACCGATAGCTCATCCCCATGATTAATGGGATGTAAAAATCTTATAAGGAACCTTCCAAACGCGTCACGAATAAGCCCCCCACATGCATACTTATTCACAACTTTGGAATAAGCCCCATCAACATTCAGCTTCACCACCTTCCCTCCTCTAGTGGACGCCATATCTCTCGTCTAGATGCCAGCTAGGCAGTCGTTAGTCAAATTCATGCATTCCATCATGGAACCTGTACTAGCAAGAATGTTATCGTTCAAGGTGCATTTCTTCTCAAACACAGAGAGATTCCTTCATTTCCATGTCCACCAGCATAAGATAACAAACCTAGATGTCCACGCATTACTCAATGCTTGTTGATCCCTGACATTCCACCATACCCAGTCCAACAAGGTCATACTGCAAAATAGGTGACGGTTTTATTATTTAGCACTAAGATAACAAAAATTTACAACTTCCAATTCAATTATTTTACACCTAACTTGTTTAGTGTGTGAATCCAATAAATGTCATATGTAAGGAATTGCTATTACTTAGCATCGTGACTGACAGCATTGGCGCCATAAGTTATTAGAAGTTGAGTTAAAGATTATTCAACAATTGATAAATAAATTTTGACAAGTTATACCGGTAGCTCATTCATAAGGTCATAACCTCCTTTTATTTCATCTCAATTAGGAGAGCTATCTGCCTATGGTGTATTTTCATTTTCAAATTTTTTTAAATCTTAATATGTAAATAAATTTTGAGTGGCCAAAAAAATTTAATTTTTAAATAAATTGAAACAACGATCCTATACTAAAATTGTCACCCCGCATATTACTAAGAAACACATGGGATTATTATAATACTTACTCACTTTTAGTATAAAATATATTTATTTAATTTGATTTGATTAAATAAGTCAGTTAGGTTAGTTAATATGATATATATTCTCTAAAATACTTTATTTTTATATCTTCCTTAATTCATCTTTTCCTCCTCCCCTTTAATTATTTTCGGTGAAGCATTAATATATATTGACAAATATTGTAAACAAAATATATATATATATATATATATTGATAAATATAAAAAATATGATGAATATAAAAACATGACAATTCAGAATTTAATAATATAATTATTCAATGCAGTAACGTGTCACTCGCTAGTGACAATCACTTGTACCGGAATAACGCCAGCCTGGGCCAATTACTTTATCATATTCTCACTTCGATGCCATCAGGATGCGAGCGAGGACAATATTGTCTTCTCCGGACTTCACCATATGGTGTGAATAAATACACGTCGTCTGCAGAATAAAGAGAAGGGGAAAATTAATATTTTGGTTCCTCTATTTTTGATTTAGTATTAACTCAGTCCATTTATTTCAACTTGACGTAACTTAGTTCTTATAATTTAGACTTGGTTGTAACTCAGTCTATCAATTTTAACTCAGTTCATATAATTTAAACATTTTATAATTGAGTCCCTAACCTTTATTAAAAAAATACAAAGATTAAATTATAAAATAGTTGAAACTATAAGAATCGAAATGAATTAAAGTTGAGGGACTAAGTTACTACTGTTTATACATTAAAATGTTATAAAATACTTGAAACGTTATTTATCTTATACATATAAATAATATTTTATACCTTATAAATTTTATGTAGTTTCTACTGTCAATCCAAACATGTATTTACTTGTTGTTGGAATTTTTTTGGTTATTGCATTGCTTTTTCTTAGACATTATAATAATTTCTCCAACAACTTAGGGTGTGTTTGAATCACGTTTGAAGGTCCAAAAGTGCATTCCAACTATCAAAAACCAATTTTTGACTTTTTGTGATGTTTGGATCAACTTTTTTGCCCCCTAATTAGGCTTTTGAAGAAAAAACTACTTTAAACCAAAAGCAAAAATTTCATGTTTTAAGTTTTTTTTCATTGTGGAGAGAGAATAAATTAAATTCTTATTACTTAATGAAAACAGATATTGGATCCCACCCTTTATTAAAATAACATTTTAGTCCTTATTTAGTACTTATAAGTCCTCCTGGACATAAAAATTTTGGTCCTAGTCATACAAGTATACTTAAAAGGTTGATAATATTCTCCCTCTCTTTTTTTCTTCAATTTTCTCCATATTTATAAGAGTATTCAAAGAAAAAATAAATAATAAAATTCAAGGGAAGTTGAGAAAAAGTCCCCCATTTAAAATTTAATTAGTGTGAATAACTTGATAATTTATATTTTTATTTTTATTTTTTGAAAATCATATTATTTTCAATCATTTCACAGCCAATCTTACTTTTATATTATTCACCAAAAAATGATGGAGGAGAGAGAATGGGTTGGAGAAGTAAACGTACTGCTTAAAAGAAGCATCCAATCCTTTAACAAAAATTAAAAGCGACAGATTAAAAGAGCGACCCAGGTCTGTTTGGGTTGCAGCTAAGAGCTTACGGCGTATTTTCATTTTTTAATTTTTTTTAATCTTAATATGTAAATAAATTCTGAGTGGCAAAAAAAAAAAAAATTTGTAAAAAAATGGAAACATACTAAAATTGTCACTCCGAATAATACTCAAAAACACATGGGATTATTATAATACTCCTCCCCTCTTTAATCATAATTATCTAATTAGATTAGATTAAGGAAGTTAGCTTAATTAGTTAATAAGATATGTATTTTCTAAAATGCCTTGATCATTTTTCTTAATTCCTCTTTTCCCTCTCCTATTTAATTATTGGTGGAGGAGTATTAATAGATATTAACCAATATAAAAAATGTGTCTTATATTTAAAACTAATATCAACCCCAAAGCTTTATATTGAGCAGAGGAGGGAGTGTGTGATTAGATAACCCTTTCAATCAATTATAAAACCAAATTGATTTTTTTGAAAAATTAAGGAAGTTAATTAAATTATTTTAAACTATTTTTTATTTTATTTTTTAAACTAATTAGTTTAACTAATATATAATTTAAAGATACATAATATATAATATAATTAAATAACTTATTTAACTTTAATAAATTTTCAAAAAAAAAAAAAATCAACCCAATATTATAATTATAACAGGTGTGAGTATTTAGATAACTTATATATCACGTGTGACATGGGCAAAGCTTCTGTTACGTGCATGGTAGTGAAAGCGTAGTTTTTATGTAAAAACGGAAGGAGAATGAAAAATCGTAAAAACGTAAAATCGTAAAATAAAATAGAGTTTTTACATGCATATATATATATATAAAGGTACTGCCTTCATACACACATATATTGATCGATGCAATATCAATCAAAATGTCTAACATTGTCATTGATCAAACCATATTTTTTATATGATTTTATATGATTAAATTGGGATTTTAATGCATTTTCTGGGACATTATTGTATAATTAAGTACTAAGTTGAGTTAGGAACATTTGTATTGAATTAAGTGTAATTAGGGGTAAAATGATCTTTATTTATTAATTACAGAAAAGGACCCAGATGTTTTTGAAATTTCAGTTTTGCCCCAAAATAGTTTGAAAATTCTCACTTTAGTCCCTCTCCAGAACTTTTAAAACTTTCACTTAAGTCCCTTAGTAAACTTGGCGCTTTTTGCAAAAACGTTGCACTTTTACACTTTTACGCTTTAAAGCGGCGCTTTTTACGTTTTTACCTCTGGTGCGTTTTTTTCACCACGTAACACATTTTGCCCGAAAAAAAGCGTAAAAACGACATTTTTGCGCTTTAAGCGCGATTTTGACTACCATGGTCCTGTGTCCTCCAAAGCGATGGGGATGTCCGTCGGGCCCCGTGTCCTGTGTCCCCCAAAGCAATGGCGACGTCCGTGGGGCAATTCCGGCCGAGTGGATTCGTTTATCAAATAAAAAAGGACGTTCAGAATCAGACGGGACCATAGAAATTAATAATATCTCTTGTCCTAATTATAATTATTGTAAGAGCATGTTTCAAACGTAATTTTCACTATAAAAATGATGTTATAATTAGGATCAGAAAAAATAATATATTTTTATATAGTAACCGGTCTCTCTCGGTTAGGGAGTAGGGAATGAGTTAAGTTTATCTTATTATTCCTCATAATTTCTATTTAATCGATCTAAAATGTCACAACACTACTTTCATTTTTCTCTCATCTTTTCAATCAACAATCTAGATAGGCAAAGTGAGATAATGAGAAAAAAATATATGATCTGTTTCCCATCGTTATGTGAGCGAGGACAATATGGTCTTCTCCGGACTTCACCATCTGTCCATACACGTGGTGTGAATAAATACACGTTGTTGGCAAAATAAATAAAGTGGAGGAATTAATATTTTGGTTCTAATAATTTTAAGTAAATTGTAACTCAGTTTGTATAACATAATGTAACCCAGTTCTTATAATTTAAATTCGGCTATAATTTAGTACATCAACTTTAATTTATTGTAACACAATTCTTATAGTTTAAACATTTTATAATCCAGTCCTAACCTTTATTCTAAAACACAGATTAAATTATAAAATGGTTAAAACTATAGGAATGAGTTGTTATGAGTTAAAGTTGAAGAACGGAGTTACAGTCGAGTCAAAACCATACAAATTTGAGTTACTTCGAGTTAACGTGTGGGGACTAGGTCAAAATTATTACTATATGCAGTGTCTCTGGGGAATTGGGAGATCGGAATCAATGCGAGCAATCATCTTAAATTCAAAATTTTATGGTGAATGTTGTTACTACTTTTATTACGTATCATTAAATCTAACTTCACCTTAATTCAATTGTTTATGGTATGTGTTGTTACTTATTATGCATTACCTATTAACTATAACTTTATTTTAAGTATAACTTTTCCTATCAAACTGAATTCCCCTTATGCTCGAACAATTTAAGAAGAATTTATTATAAAATTTTAAGAAAAATATTTAATCACTAAAAAGTCTCATGATCAATGAGTAGCATGTAGTGACAATATCTGGTACAGGGACATAACAAGAGTTTCATTCCACTCATACATGTTTGAATTAATTAATATTAAAGAAGCACGAATACATAAGCTGAAACAAAACTCATCTCATATACTTATTTTATATACCGTAAATCACGCTTTCTTAAGCTTCTCCTGCCAACACAAACATGTACTCACTTGTTATTGGAACTTTTTGATTATTGCATTGGCTTTTCCTAGACATTTTAATAATTCTGCCAACAAGTATGTTAGCCACTTTTTGGCCTTTTTTTTTTTTTTGGTGATATCTGGATTAACTTTTTTTTCCCAATTGGGCTTTTGAAGAAAAAGTTGTTTTAAGTCATAAGCTAAAATTGCATGTTTTTGGATTTTTTCACTATAGGGAGAGAAGAAATTAAATTCTTACTCCCTCCGGTCTTAATTATAAGACTTAGTTGACTTTTTTGGAGAGATTAAAGAAGCTAATTAAATTATTTTACAGTATTTTTATTTTTTTCTTCAAACTAATTAGTTTAACTAATAAACTAATATAGAATCTAAGGATATACGACATATGAAATGATTAAGTAACTTGTTTAGCTTCCTTAATCTCTAAAAAAAAAAATCAACTAGGTCTTATAATTAAAACGGGAGGTTGTACTCCCTCCGGTCCTAATTATAGGAACACTTTTGTAGTGCAAATTTTTGTACAATAGAATTTCTACAATTTAGACCAGAGATAGTATTACTTAAATAAGAAAAGACATTGGGTCCTACCTTTTATTAAAATAACATGTTGGTCCTTATATATAATTTATAAGCCCATTTGGAGATAAAAGTTTTGGTCCTAATTATATAAATTTACTCGAAGGTTAATAATATTTGTTTTCCAATTTTATCTATATTTATAAAAGTATTCAAAGAAAAAATAAATAATAAAAAATATCAACCCAAATTCTTTCTAAAAAAATTTTCACCCTCAAAATAATTTTTTTATTGTCAAAATGACTTTATTAGTTGTTAAAATGTCTCTATGAAAATTTTGTTATCAAAATGGTTTTTTACATTGTCAAAAAGGTTTTTTCTTTGTCAAAAATTCTCCGAGTTTTTCCTTTGACGAGTATAATTTTAGAAACTTGAAAAATTTTTGGTAACATGAAAAGTCATTTTGACAACGAGATTTTCATAAAAATATTTTAACAACTAATAATAAAAAAGTTTTTTTTATGAGAGGAATTCTGTAATTAGTATAAAAAAATCCATAGAGACTTTTTTTAGAGTGAATTTGGGGTTGAGATTTTTTTTATTCTTTTTTTTTTTTTTGGTATATTTTATCTACTTTGGGACGCCACTGATATTTTCCTTTTTTTTTTTTTTTTTTTTTTTTTTAATATGCGTCAGGTCTAGCTGATTGGGTGTGGAGGCCTCCCTCTAGTTTGGATCAATTGGTGTCTCTCTAATGTGATAATTTTAATTTAAATACTAGTACTTGCTGCTTAAATTTCTTTCGTTCGAAACTTTGTTTTTATGCTATGCTGATACTGTGATACAGTGATACTGGGAATGAGGACGAGGATCTATTCCTGGTTTGATTGTGTGGCTAATGAAATCCCTTTCCTTTGATGGCCAAAAAAGAATAAAAAAAAAAAAAAAAAACATTGTTACACGATGAGTTAAAAAATATAATAAATAAATCACAAAGCCACAAAGTCATTAAATTCAAATCGTGACTGCCCTCATACCAAGGGCGAGCTGGCCGCTCATAATGAAAGACAGCCCCTCCCATTTTGTTTGTGTTTTCTCTATTCCTCTGGCCTCTCACGCCTCCATCGTCTTCCTCTCCTGGTAAGCTTCTCTTCCTTTTCTTTTACTGTTCCTCTCTTCATAACGAACACCACTCACTCACTCACACACACACAAACTTATGTTGGTATAGTCTTCTTTCCTGTAACTATTCTCCGTGGGCAGAAACACCCCCCCCAACCCGCGGCGGCATGCTAGCCGCGCAGAGGATAAAAAAATCCAAAAAACAGAATTTTAGCAACAGGATCTGTGTGCGATTATTTGTTTGTTGTTTGTTGTTGTTGTAAAACGCACGTTTGTTTTGATTGTCGTTGACTCGTTGTGACTTCAGTATGGCTATGCAAAACAAGAAACATGGGGCGGCTGATTTTTTTTTCAAGTGTCTATGTTCATGGCCGAAGAGGGCACGCCCAGATTTTGACCCTTTACGGCATACTGAATATTATCTGTCAATTTTAAATTGGAAATATGAAATCGTAGTCCTGAAATCACATTTGCGAAACACGAAAATGGTTTCGTTTTCTTAGGAGTTACAGCTTATTTAAGTGCAACTCTCCAAACAGAAGTTCACACTTAGTTTGGATCCTGATGCATCATGAATAAAGAAATGGATCAACTTACCACAGAACCATAGGAAGTTGCGGGGTGAGAGAAAGAAAAATGTTACTCCGCTCTATAGATTGAGTATGGTATTACACCTCAGCTTAAGACAGGATAATACGCAGCCTTCCTTTGCCAAAGGTAGAAATAACATAAAATTAAACCAAGAAGAAGGAGGCAGGGTTTTTAGCTAACAGAGGAGGGGATGCTAGGAAGGCACTGGATTATCGGGTGGTGCGCATTTATTATGTATATCTAATATAATAAACTATTCATAAATATGTCTTATTTTTTAGAATCGATACAACTCAACGCCTGCCACTTTTGTGATAAAAGGACAAACTCACCAAAAAAGTCAAAGGATTCCTTTCCTCTCATCTGAACGAGGAGGCCTTATGTCCTCACGCTATTACAGTCACATAAGAAGCGCATTTTGTAACAAGCTAATGCTGCAACGGACGAACTGTATTAAGTATTAACATAGATCTCTTCCAGAGTGGTGAAAATGGCAGACGAATTAAAGGAGAGTCTCTTGCAAAGGCAAGAAGACAGAGAGGAAGCAGAGCCACTTATCAAAAGGGTGTGGAATGAAAACAAGAAAATGTGGGTTGTGGCAGGGCCTGCCATATTCACCAGATTCTCCACCTTCGGTATACAAATAGTCAGCCAAGCCTTCATTGGTCATATTGGCTCCATTGAACTTGCTGCCTTTGCGATTACCATGACCGTACTAATCAGGTTCGCTAACGGAGTACTGGTAAGTACCCATCTTTTCCTTTCCCTTTCTTCAGAATCTTAATTCAGCTTTGCTTATAATGCTTGTGGCTATGTTGAGATCAAAATCTGAGAATTAGAACTGTTGTGGATTGTGAATTGCAGCTGGGGATGGCAAGTGCTTTGGAAACTCTGTGTGGGCAAGCATATGGGGCAAAACAGTATGAGATGCTAGGAATATATCTTCAAAGATCATGGATAGTGTTGTTCTTGACCTCACTCATGATGCTTCCTGTTTTCATTTTCACCGCCCCAATTCTGGAGTTTTTGGGCCAAGATAAAAGTATTGCGGAAGTAGCAGGGAGCATTTCTCTGTGGGCAATAGGCATCATATTTGCTTTTATCGTGTCATTCACCTGCCAGATGTTCCTGCAGGCCCAGAGCAAGAACATGATCATCGCCTACCTTGCAGCACTTTCAATTGGAATTCACATTTTTCTGTCGTGGCTTTTGACTGCTAAGTACAAGTTCGGGATCAATGGGGCAATGATATCAACCCTTCTTGCATACTGGATTCCCAACATAGGTCAACTCATGTTTGTCATGTTCAAATGCCCTGAAACATGGAAGGGCTTCTCACTTTTGGCTTTCAAAGATCTATGGCCTATAATCAAGCTTTCCCTTTCTTCCGGAGCAATGTTGTGGTAAAGATACTAGTATTTTTTACACCATCAGTCTTTTAAGATTATGCAGAACCTATGAACAGCTGATTAACTGATGGCTAACATTGAGCTACATGTGATTGTTTTACAGTCTTGAGTTATGGTACAACACAATTTTAGTGCTTCTAACAGGAAACATGACAAATGCCCAGGTCGCCATTGATGCTCTGTCCATTTGGTAACTCAACCTCACCAAACTCTACCGTTTCTTTTCCTTCTTAATTCCGCTGTATTATTGCTCTGGAAAACTCACGACATTCTTTTGCAGTCTCAACATCAATGGATGGGAAATGATGATAGCGCTTGGATTCTGTGCTGCTGCTAGGTATTACTTCATTGACAGTCATAAAAATCTTGAAGCATTCAAATCAGCTCAAGGAATCATAAAAGAAACTTAATTTTGACTGATTGTACAGTGTGCGGGTGTCTAATGAGCTGGGTAGAGGGAGTTCAAGGGCTGCAAAATTTTCCATAGTTGTAACAGTGATGACATCATTTGGAATAGGGTTCATCCTATTCATCTTCTTCCTGTTCTTGAGGGAGAGACTTGCTTACATATTCACTCCAAACCCAGAGGTGGCTGCAGCCGTTGGGAACTTGTCACCTTTGCTTGCCTTTTCCCTGTTAATGAACAGCGTCCAACCCGTGCTCTCTGGTAATATCTTCATTCATCATAACATTCAGTTACATATTAAGAAACGGGGTTCATTATATTTTTATATATCTTTCTTTCCTTGGTGGTTAAAAGGAGTTTCTATTGGAGCTGGTTGGCAAAGCATTGTAGCATATGTAAACATAAGCTGTTATTATCTGATTGGGATCCCTGTTGGAATTCTGCTCGGCAAAATGATCCATTTGCAAGTGAAGGTAACCTATCATTTGATGATATGCTATATACTTTGTCTTCCCAGAAATGGGAAAAGGAATCTGATATATTATTATATGATCTGGTTTTTACAGGGTATTTGGATTGGAATGTTATTTGGAACATTTGTTCAAACAATAGTGCTCATTATCATCACATACAGAACTGATTGGGACAAGCAGGTATTTGACTCGTCTGTATTTTATATCCAGCCTGCATCATTTGTGAATTTTGATTATTTGCAAGTTGACTTGAATGAATTGGTAGCAGAATTTAAGGTAGCGTTTGCATAATGTTCAGGTAGAGATTGCCAAGCGTCGTGTTAAGAGGTGGGCTGTGGTGGAAGCTGAAGAATGAAATGGCAAATTTGCTTTTGTGAAACGTGTTTTGCACAAGATTTTTGTGTTGCGCATTGCTTTTCATCCATTTGTTCCTTACAAATTATTAACACGAAAACAATAAAGACGTAGGAAAGCTTGCTACTTGCCCTTTATATGTTAATACTGATATAATGCGGTATTGGTTAGATATATTATGGATTTATAAAACTTGAAGTAAAATCATGCAGTATAATAATATGAAGAAAAAGAAGTGACAGATTATTCAAGGCATATAGATGAAGTGCTTTAAGAAAAAGGACAGAGAAAAGAAAATGTGTAGGGTACGCATTAGTTTGGTTTACGTCTTTGGTTGATAATGTAGATTAAATATAAGAAGCCAGTGCTTTAAGAAAAAAGACTGAGAAAAGAGAATGTGTAGGGTACTGGGTACGCATTAGTTTACGTCTAAAGTTGATGTTGTCGATTAAATATAAGAAGCAAGTGAGATGTCACGTCAATTTTGGCCTTTACTAGAAGAGAACATCCAGAAGACCAAACATTCTTTACGTAAGTGATTATTTTTTTAGGTTTCTATCAAAAGCGATTGAAAGATAGTAACAGCGAAAACTGAAAGAAAAGACAATGGCAATTCTGTGTTCGGCCGGCAAGACAATGACGATTTTAATTGTGAAATAAGGACATTACAAGGTTAATAAAAACTGATAGCAAATAAAAACTTGAGAATTAACCGAGCCAATAAAAAGTAAACTATCTTTTGTCCTGTCATGATGAGTTGATGGAGTTCATCATTGCGATTTGTGGCTGGCCTACTTTAAAATAAATTGCTTTTTTTTTTTTTTTTTTTTTTTTGGGAACATTTCATTAAACTCCAACGATGTAATATAATTTCAGTCAACTTCCACAAATCTTTTTAAACTTCACTATATATCAAAATAAAATTAAGTTTTGGGGTAAAAAGATAATTATGTCTTTACTTTATTTGTCCTGTAAATTACTAAAATGTTTTTAATTCCCTATTTGAATCCCTTTATTTTCCTTGCAAATGTTTTTATTTATCTTGTAAACGTTCATATTTATCTTCTAAATTGTCAAAATATTTTTAATTTCCTAGGTTCTTTTAAATCCTTTTATTTATATTGTAAATGTTTTTATTTGTCTTGTAAATGTTCTTATTTATCTCATAGATGCTATTTTGAAAAAAATAAAATTAAAAGGGCGTCATCGTTTTTTCACCTACAAAACTTAATTTTATATTGATTCATGGGGTACAATGAAATTTGAGAAAGTTTTGGGGGTTGACTGAAATTAGTCACATCATTGGAGTCTCAATGAAATTTTCCCTTTTTCATTTGGCAGTTCAACCCTATTATAAAAGGGTTAAGGGGCAATTTATCTGGGAAGTTTACTCCAAGGGGCAATTTTGCCCCGCTATTATTTCAGTTTATTTTGATTGTTAATTGATCAAATATGTTGAACGGACAATTCACATGTCATTCACATCATTTTTGTTAAGATACAAATTTACCTTCAAAGTCTATATATCATCTACCTCACTTTTTTTTCCAAAGTTAGGTTTAACACATGTAAACTATACGATCAGCGTATTTGGTCAGTCAAAATTAACTGAAGTCACTATAGGAACAAAATTGCCCCATTTTTGACACTTTTGAGACTAAATTTCTCTCAGGAAACTTCCCCGCACTGAGAGTAAAAAGAGGCCACTGCACTCTTTATAAAAGTATCATGTCAATCTACCCTTAGGTCAGCTCATATTTCGACCCCATCATTCACATTATTATATTTGTAAAATTTAATGCATGATATATAAAGCTGGTGGGTGAAAACAAAAGCCAGCAGAGTGATTGGCATGGTTCGATTTGTTGGCTCAATAAACTCAGTGTCAGTTTATTTATTGAAACGGCAAGAGCAAACAAAAATAAAAGAATATGATGGAAATGCTTGATCCGACAAAGAGCAAACCAAGCTTGACTTTTCAGGAGGGGGAGTCCAACTTGCATTCCTCACACATCCTTCCTTGGGTCTCAAGGATTCACCCCTTGACATCTCCATAGTCACTCACGTTAAGGCTTGATCCGACAGAGCAAACCAAGCTTGACTTTTCAGGAGGGGGAAACCAAATTGCATTCCTCACACATCCTTCCTTGGGTCTCAAGGATTCACCCCCTTCACTTCACATCTCCATAGTCACTCACGTTAAGGGAGTAAACAACTTTAGACTCTAGACTGCTCATTTCGCAACATCAAAAAGAAAGATCTACATTTTCGTTTTCTGAAACAAAACTCATCTTATATTGATAGGAAAAAACCTTATATCCTTTAGACTCAACAAGTGTACGTGCCGTATTAAGTAATAGAGTGATCAGAAAAGTATCGTTCCCACGAGGACTCAATCTAACTAGTGATTAGATATTAAATCTCATTGTTTCGTTTAAGTTGAGCGAATCAGAATTGTTTTCAAAAAGAAAAGGAATAAGAACTAATAGTAGCAAAAGACTTTTTCACAAAAAGCAAATTCCAAGATCAAAAAGTACAACCTAGAGTCTGTTTGTTTTTCTAGATTTTATCTCCACTAAATTAATTTTGACTTAACTTAATCAGCTAATCTAGAGTATTAATGTCTATAAATGCCTTCCGGTCCATTTATCTACCTATTTTAATCAATTATGTGATGCCTCACACAACTAAATAAGATGCTTTTAAATCGGCCACTCTAATTTGATTATCGCGGAGCTTCTAGGTATATTCCTATCCTAGACGCAAATTAGATTAAAACCTAACTTCACATTAAATTTAAACTTAATTCCACATTATTTAATACCACGGTCAATTTAGATTCCCTCTTCCAAGTTCAACCCTAAATCCCAAAACAAAACATGCTCAATGGTGGCCACTCATTAAGCAATAGCAATAAACTCGGATTAAATAAACCTGAAATAAATTAAGCAAAACTAATAGTGGGAATAATCTCTAAACCCAAACAAGTTCATAGGTTCTCTAGGTTGAAAAGAAAAATTGGCCACACATGGCTATAAGAAAATCCATAACTAACATAAGAAATTCAGGTTCCAAAATAAAGAGAGAAGAAGAAGAAAGAAGAGATCCCAGAACAACCCTGCTTCTTGAATTGATATCACGCTTTGCTTCTTCTTTTCGTCTTCAGCAAAATCTCACGCTCCAATTTTTCACTGTGCCGTGCGTCTCTGCTCCTTTTTTTTTTTTTTTTTTTTTTCCATTGTGTGTCTTGCTCCCTTTTTATAAATATTAAGTTAGGTGCTTGGGCCCACTTGTCTATCATAAGATTTTCTCCAAGATTACTCCTGTACTTGGTCTGCTTCCTTCTTTTTCTTGTGTGGTCCCCACGTATCAATTTAATGGAATCAATCTTCTTCAATTGCCAAAAACATGTGTGGCTGTGGAAGCAAAAGAAAAAGAATCATAATAATGATAATAAAACTGATTTTATTTTTAAACTTCTCATTACTATTATTTCCTGAATTTAAACTTTTATTTTAAATTGAAATCCCTAGATGATGCATCTAGATTGATATCCCTTAAAATCATAATAAAATCTATTTAATTTTGGCATTGATGACTTCCTAAATATATTAAAATATATCACAAATCAATTAAAAATAGGAAGTCATCATATATACTTATTTCGAAAGTAGTAAAAATATTTCTGAAAAGCTAAAAAATACAAACACAAACCACTTTAGTCGTTTTTATAAGTTTTAGTTTACCTAATTTTCATAAGCTAAAGAAAGTTAACCCATTAAATATATCCTAAATTGATATTCCTTTGGTCATTAATATAAAACTTATTTACCCGATTTGATTAGATTAAGGAATATAGTTAAGTTATTTAATTTGACATGTATTTTCTAAAATATTCTACTCATCTTCCTTAATTCCTCTCATTCTTGATTATTGTTGAAGGAGCATCAATAGAAAAAATTAGTAAATGTTGACAAATATGAAAACTACGTCTTATATTAAGGATCAAGATCAATTCTTCAAATATGTCTTATGTCTTATACTAAGAATTGGAGGAGTACATTTTTTCATTCTTATCCTTATTTATGGAAAAATATAAAAAATATTTTATACATTGTATTTCACCTCTTTCTTCTCTTTATGCGTTTAATAGGGAAAAATTGTAACATAGTCATTACCACTCCTGGTCTTATTTATAAGGTTTTTTTGACCAAAAAATTTGGTCATATTTATAAATCTTGTAACACCCCATTTTTCAAAAGCGAAATAATGTATTTTTATCAGAGTAGAGCATCGGAGCAAATAAGTGAGTAACTGATAAGTATTTAAAATAATAACCATGGTGTATTTGTCTGATTATGGTTACTGACATTTATCCGAGTATTTAAAATACATCAAAATATAACCCAAAATGAAAATCTCCGATAGGGCCCTCACGCGTCTTTGCTTACCCTTGTCATCAGCCTTCGGTCCTCCAGACCCTGAAGCTATGGTGAGAGCTGAGATCCAATGCCCATTGGACCTCAGGTAACAGTTAACCTTATGCTTAAGTAATATAGTATATGTATAACAGATATTCATGACATTATAGCAGTAATCAAATACATAAGCACACAGTAGATGCAAGATTAATATAACACAATAGTACACAGCACAAGCACACAGTACATGTAAAGTCAATCCACGTTTGCACAAACCGGTGCCACGATAGCTCGTCGTGTCCTCAGCGCTAGGAAAACCATCATATGGTATTATCAAGTCTATAATCCGTTCATAGCTGAATGTGTAAGACAGTCTTAACTATGGTACATGATCCAAGACCGAGTCCTGTCCATGACCTTTTGAAATCATTTATTACATACAAGTATACAATAAACATCAGAATTAATGTTACAATACGCGTCCGTACCTTAGCCTGTTCGGATATCGATACGTTCGTCTGCTTGGTACGTCCCCTGACTTTCTCGGATATCCTATAACGATATTTTCGCATTATTACCTCGTAAAGAATATCTTGAGAGATATTTTAGCCACTATTTACCTTTTTACCCTGGTGGATTTATTATCCCAATTTTATCCCTTAAATGTTGTAAAAACGTTATTTCAGCATTTCTGGTAGATTTTTCGCCTAACTTCGATAAATCATAATTAATTCTAAAAAAATTGAAACAAGGATCCGTAAAATTATTTGGAATCCTTAACATGTCTATTTTCAAGTAAAAATACTTACATTCACCCAGAATTAGTGAATCATTCCCAGTTTAATATTCTTTAAACCTCTGCCCAGAATTTTCCAGAAAAACGTAGCTTAACTTTGGAAATTTTTATCTCTCTGCAAAAAATTCAAAATAGTATGTTCTTGACATATTTAAAAATCCCTATATGTCTACTTTAACCATGAAAAATTTCAGAATTAATTAACTTCATCTTCAACATAAAATTATGGTGTTTCTGCCACTGATTTCAGAAATTCCTAACCGATGAATTTTCGCCAGAGCTTCGCTACTTTGCTTTTCAACTCCCAAAAATTTTGCTATACCACATGGCTCATCTAATTTTCGAAATACCACTATTTTTAACTATAAAAACATGATATTAAAATTACTCTAGCATATTTAAAATCAAAGCTACTTCTAACTATGAATTTAAGGACTAAAACTTAAAGAACTTACTTGCAAATGCTCACTCCTTCAAGCTACTTCCCACTCAACCTCACTTCTCTCTAATTTCAGATTGCTCTTGCTTGTTTGGTGTGAAGAATGAATGAATACAAGGTGCCTATTTATAGGAAAAAGCTATGGCACTCTTGGCTCCAAGAATGGCATTGGTGGCTTCTCCCTTTTATGCATTCTCATACAAGCTTTGGTGGCCTCTCCACCCTCATACATTCTCAAGCAAGCCTTGGTGGCTTCTCCCTCACCCATGCACTCTTGCTTTATTTTTTTTTTCATGGTTCACAATCATCCACACACAAACCTTTGTCGCCTCTTGAATTTTCACTTAGGTTTAGTCTTTATTTAGCTTAATCTTTGGTCATTAATCCTAAAATGGTGTTATTGAATTTATTTGTTTGGCTACTATATTAATCATGATCATTAGTAATCATCTTTATGCTAATCTTGGCCCTTCATTAGCCATTGGTCTTTAATTAGGGTCACACATCTCAATTTAAAACATGTTAAATTTATTATGAAAGTTTATGAAATTAATCTAATTAATGTAGATTTAATTATCTACTAATTTTTGGCAATTTTCTTTAATTGGTTTAATTATTTTCTCACAACTTTTTGATTTTCTATAGCCATTTATGCACCATGCATTTATTTAATAATCGTAGGGTAACTTATGGTCCCTAAAATAGTATTGGATTTTTGCCTCTTTAATTTCCAAGGAAAATAATTAAATAAATTACTAAAATTAGAGACAACATACTTTCCTATTTTAAATAGGTATTAATTTTCCAAAATATAATATTCAAGAGAAATATAAATTTTAGGTATTACAAATCCAGTTTCAAGATAGTAAATGAGATTGTGATAATTTAAATCCATATTAATTGTACCAATAAAAATAGAGAGAGAAGAAAGAGTTGAAAAAATATTCACTCATAAATAAGGGCAAAGTTAAAAATGTACCTATAATCATTGAGTTAACTACATTTTCTTAGTATGTGTGATTTAGTTTAAAAAGATTTATAAATAGGATTAGAATGGTAATTACTCTCCAGGCGGACTTATAATAAAAACCAAATTTTTTTTCCAAACTAAACTTGTAAGAAAGACCAGAATGGTAATATTAGTTTATGGAAATTCAGAAAATTTTAATAATACCAATTTTAAAAGTCTATAACCCTTTTACCTTGAAAGTTATATTACTACCCTGAGGTGGTAAAAAAAAATTAGCTTGTTGGAAGTAATATTACTGTATGACCCCTCCTATACTTTTTAGAAAAACCCAAAATATAAATGACCTTAGTCGTTTTTATACAAGATTCACAAGAGTTGTTTGAACATTTAATGAATCTTTTTTCCTTCATTTTTGCCCCTTATTAATTATAGATATTGTATTAATTAAAAAGTCGATAGTACTTATATATTTATTATCTTTTACTTGCGCATCATAAATAAGGGCATGCAAGAAAAAAAAGTTTATTTTAGCATATTATTTTTAACTAATTTTAACCACTCTCTTAAACCCCGTAATTCGATTTTTGAGCTCTTATAAATAGGAGGGAGTATAAGGTAAGTATGTGAGAGAAGTTTATGCCTAAAAACACATTTTTAAATGTTTGAGTTTTCCAAACTAGAAATTCCAATATTATAGAATATTGTCCTTTTCATGGGAACCAAATCCAAGACATAATCTCTTCAGTTTTTTTTTATAAGAATCTAAAATCTAAATTGGCTTGATTCTTTTTATAAGACCCTGAGAAAATTTGTTTCAATATTTAATGAGTTTTTTTTTATAATTTTATATATTTCATTTGTGCCCCTCATTAATTATATAAGATGAAGGGTTGGTGATACGTATATTGACTCTATTTCTCTCTTTTATTTGTCCCTATAAATAAGGGTATATTTGAGAAAAAAAGTTTATTTGAAGATATACCTATTAATTTTAATTATTTTTAACCGTTTTCTTAAATCCTATAATTCGGTTATCAGACTGTCCCATACCCTGCGGCTTGGGGTTTGAATGGATCGCAATCAGTTCCATCACCACAATGATTGGTCCCCTTTTTAGTGGGGTTGGAAATTAATTAAAACATTCAATAATACATGAGGATATTTCGATAACAGAAAATTAAAGTTAAAATTATTAATATAATCACCTACTCATAACAACTGGCTTAGTCCTTACATTTTGCCCTACTGAAAGGAGGACAAAAAGAGTCACTCATTGTTTTTTTTAACTTTTGTAAAAGGTCGCCGGCTATCTTTCAGGGGTTCGTGTATTTTTATTTTAGCGTATGTTATGCATCTGTTTTCTAGTATATTTAATATTTAAAAATATAATACGCTATCCCGAGGCGAACTCGACGTGTCAAATTTCTCTTCCTATAATTTTAAATATGAAATATGATGACCACATTACAGATTCTCAGCATGATCACCTTCATTATTTTTGGTACGGTACGACCATCCCCAGTTTGAATACTTGACCAGATATTTTGTGGGTTAAATTCTGTTAGTCTTTTTTGCCAAAAATTGTTAGTCAAATGTTTAATGTTCACTACTTTGGTGACTGTAAGGTTCTCAGTTTCGCAATAATTTTATGTGGAGGATGAATCTCAACTTTAAATTAACTTTTTATCAATTTAAAACTTAATTAATCCCAGTAAAACAGCTATAATCTGGGAATATACTCAAGGATTCAGCGGAGGAGTGAAAAAGGGAGTAATATAATACCTTTAAGGAGCCGTTTGTTACAAAGAATTGGTTGGGAAGGAAAGGGAAGATCTCAATCTTCCCATGGATTTTGGGTGTTTGGTAGACGGAAAGTCAAAGTCCAAGATCTTCCAAATGAGACTTATCTTCCCTTATTTGAGGGAAGATGCTTTCCATCAAAAAATGGAAGGAAAGCTGCAATCTTCCCAGGAAAGTGTTTTTTGACAGATTTAACTCTGAAAGTTCAAATTTGGCGAATTATTATTATTATTATTTTCATGAGTTCAAACTTAACAAGAATATATTTTTAAGAAATATATTTTAGCAAAAAAAAATATTTTTCTTTTTTATTTTGAATTAATTTCTTTTGAGGGTAAAATAGACATTTCCTAATTCTTTACCAACTACCACCTCTTCATTTTCTTCTTACCAAATAACTCAAACCATCTTCCCTCATCTTTCAAATCTTCCTTTCCTTTCCATTTCTTTTCTTTCTTTCCTTCCCAAACTTTTTTTGTAACAAACGGGGCCTAACTGGTTGAGCTTTCTGAAACAATGACCAATGAAATTTTTGTGGCGGAGTGGAATTCAGCTACTAGCTGCCAAGAGAATTTTGCATTTAAAATAATGCTGCTTCGCTTTCTATTTCTTTAAATAAAGTGGCCGTAAACAATTTCTCTTTCAGTTCCCACATCAAAGAAAAAACTCTTTATATAATTGGAAAAAAAAAAAATCCCTATACCTCAACATGTGCATTATTAAAAGGGAAAACACAACAAAAGCTTGCTATTTTCGCTTGGAAAAAAATGGAAGAATCTGCAAGAAAGCTGCTGAGTGAAGAAGAAGATGATCTGCCTCTGATAAAAAGAGTATGGAAGGAGTGTAAAGTGATGTGGATAGTAGCAGCTCCAGCCATATTCACGCGAGCTTCCACCTTCGGCATCAATGTCACAAGCCAAGCTTTTGTTGGTCATATTGGCTCCAAAGAGCTCGCTGCCTTCGCTCTCGTCTTCACTGTTCTTATCAGATTCGCCAACGGTATTCTGGTACATGGTTTCCTGAATTTACCTCCTTCAATTCTCCCTAGATATTACAATATTTTGATAATATTCTGATAATATTATTTGAATATTGTAAATATTAGCATGGAAGATGAAATATGGCCGGGCTATTCATTCTCATTTCAATATTTCACATTTTTCGAATTCATGAGTTTTCCAATATTCTTGGAATGACGATTTCGGTCTCCTGTTTGATAATATTCTCGATCTTATGTCTAGTTCGGGATGGCCAGTGCATTATCCACTCTATGTGGACAAGCGTATGGTGCCGGAAGATATGGCATGATGGGAGTGTATCTTCAACGATCATGGATAGTCTTATACTTAACTTGCTTCCTTCTTCTTCCCTTGTTCTTCTTCACTACCCCAATTATGAAGATGTTGGGCCAAGATGAAAGCATTGCTGATGTGGCAGGAACAATTTCTCTCTGGTCCATCGCTGTTATTTTTGCCTACGTTTTGTCATTCACCTTCCAGACATTCTTGCAATCTCAGAGCAAGAACGTTGTTATATCCTTCTTGGCTGCTTTCTCCATCGCCATTCACATATCTCTATCGTGGCTTTTGACTATCAAGTACAAGCTTGGGATACCTGGTGCAATGATTTCAACAATTCTTGCTTATTGGATACCCAACATTGGCCAATTTATGTTTGTGACATGTGGTTGGTGTCCTGAAACGTGGAATGGCTTCTCCTTTTTGGCTTTTAAAGATCTTTGGCCTGTGGTCAAGCTCTCTCTTTCATCGGGTGCCATGCTGTGGTGAGTGTATATATGATCTAGTGGGCTTTGCTTGATTGTTTTTTTTATTTGAAATGGAGTACTGTAACGGGTAACAGCTAATATAGGATTTGGGTTTTGTTAATTTCTGCAGTCTAGAGCTCTGGTATAACACAATATTGGTTCTATTAACTGGGAGCATGAAAAATGCAGAGGTTGAAATTGACGCTCTTTCTATCTGGTAATCATTTTGTCATCTTAATTTGTTCTTAGTTTATGTTGAGCTCACTGCATGAATGACTAGTATAGAAAGGCTTTTCGCTCTCTAAAGATGAGATCTTCAATTATTACTACTGCAGCCTCAACATCAATGGATGGGAAATGATGATATCTTTTGGGTTTCTGGCTGCCGCTAGGTAATGACATTCTTTCCTTCTTTCTCTTATATTAATTTTGGTCTTAAATATAAGATAGAGTTGAATTTTTCTTAAGAAAGCTAAATAAGTTACTTAATGATATCATATTTTATATATCATTAGATTATATATCTGTTTATAAATTAGGTAAAATAATTTCGAGAAAAAATGATAAATATAAATACTCTCTTAATATTTCTAAAAAAATCAACTTGATCTTATATTTAAGACAGAGCTAGTATCTAATGTTGATTAAGCCAACTGTATCTGTCAATAAGTGTTCATTTGTTACCTGCAACATGAAAACGGTCACGAACTCATAGTGATATATATACATTTGTGTATGTGTAACTCAAAAGGTTGATTATATTATATATATGTTTAAATATAAATGTGTAGCGTGAGAGTCTCAAATGAGCTTGGGAGGGGGAGTGCCAAGGCAGCCAAGTTATCAATAGCAGTGACGGTGATGACATCATTCACGATAGGGTTCCTTCTGTTCTTATTCTTCTTGTTCTATAGGGAACGACTGGCTTACATATTCACTGCAAATGAACAAGTGGCGGCTGCAGTTGGAGACTTGTCTCCTTTGCTTGCTTTCTCTATATTACTGAACAGTGTTCAACCTGTTCTCTCTGGTACGCTTTATATTTATACACACACACTGAATTCCTTGTTTTTTTAATATAAGACTTGTATGACGTTTTTAGAAAGATTAGAGAAGTTAAATAAATTATCTTCTTTATACCAAACTAATTTATTTAATTTATAAATTGATATATAATCAAATGATTACACAACATAACTAGCTTATTTAACTTTCTTAACCTCTCTTGAAAAAATCAATTGAATCTTATATTTAAGATATGTTTGTTGATATATTTCATGAAGGGTAACCAATATCGTAGTTGAGTTTAGGACATGTGTTGAATCAATGAAAATATCACTTGAGTTGAATTGAACAGGAGCAGGGTGGCAAAGCGTTGTAGCATATGTGAACATAGGGTGTTATTACATCATAGGAATCCCAGTTGGAGTTGCACTCAGTAACATTCTCCATTTGCAGGTCAAGGTACGTAAATACCTGATTAAGCTCTTTTTTTAATTATGTAAGAGGATCCTCATGATATATACAATGAAGCATTTGAAGATATTAAGGTGACTTAGCTTTTAATATGCAGGGAATCTGGATTGGGATGTTATTTGGGACATTGGTTCAGACAATTGTGCTAACAATTATTACCTACAAAACTGATTGGGACGAGCAGGTCCACACACATATATGCAATTTCACCTCTTTAATTAACAGCTGTGTTTTCTAGCTAGCTAGGAGAAATATGATGTGACTAATCACTTGCTTATGTGTGTGTATAGGTAGCATTGGCCCGACGTCGCGTTAACAAGTTTTCTGTGGACGTTGAAGAAGCAGACATGAGATCTGAGGGAGATAATTAATTTAAAATGTTCAACAGTTTGATGCGTGGGGTACAGGTTAATTACAACTAAGCATTTAAGTGAGACTATCATGTGTTGGTCATATGTATCTTGGTCCCTCCAAATAAAGTGGAACATGCATGATGAGAGATCGAGTCATATATGGATTAGTTCTCCATCGTTATCAGAATTTAGAGGATTATTTCGATTAGCCTTCGCAAATATAAGGCAAATGCTTGCAAGTTGTTTATGTATAAGGTGGCAGTAAATGTAACATCTCATAAAGGAAATAGATAATTGTGAGGTTAATTCAAGTGTTCGTTAGCTGTCATCTTTCAAGAAATTAGGGATTAATCAGTAGTAATAAAAAAAATGCAAAAATAAAACATTAAAATTAAATCTCAAACACTCTAAAGGCTATTATTATAAATTTATAATCCGCACTATGAGGAGGTATGTATCACTACTACAAAATCGTAGATATATGACACTTGTTATTACTGACTATAAATCATGGTTTTGGCTATCATGTATGCGGACGCTATATATATTCGGCGCAGATAAAAAACCATTTCGAACTGTGATTTATATGGTATCTATTATAATGGTTATAAAATGATATACATTATGTATTAAGGCTTGGTGAAGTCATGATGTGCGTAAATGCTGACATATATAATAAATTATGGTTTCAATCAAAAACAACCACTATACATTTTGTAACATACATAATGATGCTTAAACAAAATTCGCTATATATATATAGCATAAACATAAATAACAAGTGTTATATTGTAACCGTTATTTATTTGCTAGAAATGCTAACAATTTTAATCAAACAACTATCATATATAGTATATACATAAATCACGGTTTTTACGTAAGAACCGTCAAGTTTTGAGGTTGTTGTTGTTTTTTTTAAAGGGGGGCTTCCCCTTTTGGTATCCCCTCCATGCATATAAAATGAAATTCTACACAATTATATATATATATATATATATATATATATATATATATATATTTACAGTCATTCATACACACACACATACATTAAAATCAAAAGTTTAAAACCTATATATAACATATGCATGAGATAGAGTTTCTATTTTGCTTGTTGAACTTGATTGTATAATAGAACAGAACCTAACACATAGTGGCGGAACAAGGAATTTTAATTAATGATGGGGGCAAAAATAAAAAATACTATATCATAAATAAAAGTTCTTAAAATACAATACAAACGTAATATATAAAAAATTGAAAGAAAGCTATCATATAATAGACCTACTTGCATTGGGCTTGGGTGGCCCTAATCCACCAAGAATGGGCTATGTATATTCCAACAAATTACTCCCTCTAATCCATAATGTAAGACATATTTATGGAGTTGATTTTTGTCTTAAATATAAGACATAGTTTTTATATTCGTTAACAATAATCATGGAAGATAGTGAAGAAAAAAAATTAGGAAAGACGATGACTGACGTGTATGTTTTAGAAATACATGTCAAAATTAACTTATTTAATCAACTTCCTTAATCTATCTAAATTAGGTAAATATATCTTATATTTAGGGTTGGAGGAGTATTAACTAGATTTTTAAATACAAATGATAAAATACAATAGAATCAAATAAGCTTAGTTTGTTAAGCTTGTATACACATGTAGGTATTTCGTTATATTTTGTTTACGTACGACAATTTCAAACTCAAAAGTTAAGGACCAAAAGCAAGCTAAGATTATGTGAAACTACTATATATTGAGATCAAAGGATAAGCAAGTTATACATAATAAGTTTCTCTTGCGGGTGGGTTTGTTTGTGTGTGGTCGAAATATTAAAATAAGCCATAGCAAAGGAATATATCTCCTTATATGTATATTTTAAAAAAAAAAAAATTAGGGGGGCAGGGGCCACCCCTAGCCCCTCCTAAATTTGCCCTTGCTCACACATCGAGTATAGCCATGCAATTTGGGATAAATCAAGACATTCTTGGCTTTGTGGTTACTAGCTAGGCTCAATGGAGCTTCCTAGTGTAAATGAGTCAAGGGATATGCAAGCCATGAGCTAGACTTGGTAGAGAAGGAGGGATCAAATGTGACTATGTATAAAATGCCATATGCTATAGTTGGTGCCTTGCCACTACTAATAAATAAATGACGGTTGTTTCGTAAGAAATATCATTTTTGTCACTAAATAAATAATGATTAGTAACTAAAACCGTTATGTTTTGTTTTGACTAATTCAACCTCTCAATACATGATAGTGTATATATTTAACCATGAGCAAGACTTCGTAGAAAAGTTTGGATCAAATGTGACTATGTATAAAATGCCATATGCTATAGTCTGTGCCTTGCCATTGGTCATAAATAAATGACGGTTGTCTCGAAAGAAATATTATCTTTGTCACTAAATAAATAACGATTAATAACCAAAACTGTTATGATTTTGTTTGATGAATCTGCCTCTCAATACATGATGGTGCACATATTTAATCATTAAGTTTTAGCGTTATATATTCTTACAAAACCTTTGTTTCAACATACATAATGTTTATTCATTGAAATAGTTATTTATTAAGCGTTATATATATACGAATCTGTAGTAGTGTATCGGAATCATGAGAAGAACATATTTGACATAATTGGTGTCATTGTTTTTCAATACACTGGGAAAATTTCCACCTTGACATCTATGTAAGCCTTTTTTTTTAAAGTAGCCTTATTCCATGTCAAATTTTTAACCTCTACAAGATAACATCTATTAAAAATAAATAGTAAATTTTGAAATATTAGTTTTTTTATGAAAATGAAAAAATTCTAGATAAGAGAGTAAGTGATAAGAGAAGAGAAAATTCGAGAAAGAAAGAGAAGATCAATTCTCATTCGGTTTCTTGTTTAGTTTCAATGGTTGTACAAGGCCTTTATTTATAAGCACCAAGTGGTCACCACTAAGGTACAATAAATGGTATAATGAATATAGATGAGTGTACAATATATGACTCTTTGTACCACACAACTATCCGAGGTTGTTGAACTCGCGAGTTTAAACAAACTCATGACAGTGACGTAAACTTGTATTGTGAATTCGAATCGTAAACTCATAAAAGTTTACTTTTATTATTAAATAGGTTTACTATTGTATAATTAAATAATTAAAATATAAAAATGACTATAATTTGATTTAGATATATTTTGAATCCAAATAATTGAAATTAAATCCATCAACATTAATCATTTATCATATTTAACAAAAAAATGATTCTATAAAATTTATATATAAAGTCGTTGAGTATGATCAAATAAGAAAGTTAACACATTAAATAACCTTTTAGTTAAGAGTAAATTAATACATCCATATAATTTTGTAAGCTAAAAACATAAAAAAATTTGGTTACATATATTCAAACTTTAATGCGTGAGTTTAAGGAAGAGATATTTACATTTAGGTCCTTGAATTTACGTTTACCAAGGGACTTCGGAAGTGATGACTAACTTATTTTTATAAGCTAAAAACGTAAAAACAACGATAAACTCGGAAATATACCTAAATATACATTAAATAACCTTTTAGTTTCCTAACTACTATGCATGAATGGTTATTAGGATATGAGAGGTCTAAATGAACATCCATATAATTAATATATTCATAACAAATCTATCCATTATTAATATTTGTTACTTTTTTACCAAAAAATTTGGTAACTATATATTCAAGTATTTAATGCATGCAGGAATATGTAATAATACATAGAATCCGGATTCCTATAAGTATCTTTCCCCTTTATGTTACATAAAATCTAGGGACAAGCATATCCATATACTTATCTATTTTGAACAAACGGGTGTTTGTAGTTAAGGTTGTCAAACTCACGAGTTTAAGTAAACTCAGATCGTAAACTCGAATCATAAATTCGTAAGAGTTGACTTTTACTATTAAATAGGTATTAGTAGTGTATAATAAATAATTAAAATATACAAAAATTGACAACAATATGATTTAAATATTTTTAAAATCCAAATAATTGAAATTAAATCTATCAATATTCAAAATTTATCACATTTAATAAAGAAATTTATATAAAATTCACATATAAAGCCGTTGAGCATGATCAAATAATAATAAATAAAAAAAATAACAAGAGTTTAGAACGAGTTAACACGATTTTGTAAATTTGAAACGTAAAAAAAATGGTAAACTCGGCGTATAAACTTATAAGTTTAACCGAGTTTACAACGGTAGCGAGTTTACCCCAGTGCCCGACTTCGATTTGGTAAACTAGAAACTTAAAAAAAAAAAAAAACAATATTTGTAGTAATACATTTATTAACTTTTAATTTTTCACTATCATAATATACCTTAATCAGAATTTTGAAATATTTTCTGTCTGCATAAAATTAACTATTCAGCTCTTCGCTTTTTTTTTTTTTTTTCCAAAGGCTCGCACTCATAATCTTAACGAGTATATTGTATTATTTCCGCTCAACTTAATAAACCGCTGTTATACAATAAGTATATCTATTTGTTTTTATAGATATTCCTTCACAATCAAATAAATAAAAACAAGAATAAAATTCTCAACTAAATTGCGTTCTTTTTCTTATTTTACCTTTATATTTTAAATGATCTATTCAAATATTTATCGATTGCAATAATATAAAATATTTAATGCTTACATTTTAAAAAAGGGAACGTCAAGAATCGTGTGCAAGGAGCATGCATCTGATGAGCTAGTTATGAATAGGATTGGATCATTCCAACAGAATAATTTTCATTTTTCTTTTGTTTACAAATGCTATCAATTGTAAATTAGAAAATCAACTAAGAATGGCCATATATATATGTATAGCTGGCTCTACTATTGTCCCTATTCTTCTTTGAAAAACCCATCAACGTGCATTAAGTGGAAACACATCACAAGGTACAAAAGCTTGCGATGGAAGAATCAGGAATACAGGTCGTGAGATCGGAATCGAAAGAAGAAGACGAGTTGCCTCTGATAAAAAGAGTATGGAAGGAGTGTCTGGCGATTTGGGTAGTAGCAGCTCCAGCCCTACTCACTCGAGTCTCTACCTATGGCATTAATATTACGAGCCAAATTTTTATTGGTCATATTGGCTCCAAGGAGCTCGCCGCCTTCGCTTTCTCCTTCACTGTTATTATGAAATTCGCTAATGGCATTATGGTATGCTTTCCTAATAAATCCACCTTCCTTTTCCCTCGGGTTCAATTTTGGGGTACTTTCCAATTTTTTCTGTATGATTCTTTGATAATTACATTCTATACAAAATGAGTAACATTTTTGATATCTTATGATACGATTTTTCTTTATGATTCTTTCCAGTTTTTTCTGTATGATTCTTTGATCATTGCATTCTAAATGAAAACTACAAATTTGGAGTATTAAATCGTTGAAAAATCGTAAATTTTTTTTGCAAACGATTCCTTTTTCTTTTGTCCACAAGATATCAAAAGGTCACCCATTTCATACAAAATCTAAAAATAAAAAAGGTCTCAGAATTGAGGGGCAGCAGTCCCCCGCTCTCTTTTCCCTCTTTCATTTATTTATTTATTCATCATGATCTCCATCGGTTTGACGTAATATTCTTTTAAATCTGAATTTCTAGTATATATAGCATGGCCAGTGCGTTGTCCACTCTTTGTGGACAAGCGTATGGTGCTAAAAGATATGGCATGCTGGGAGTGTATCTTCAACGAGCATGGATAGTCTTATTCTCCACTGCTTTCCTTCTTCTTCCCCTGTTCATCTTCACAGCCCCGATTATGAAGATGTTGCGCCAGGATGAGGGAATTGCGGATGTGGCAGGAATTATTTGTTTGTGGGCCATCCCTGTCCTTTTTGCCTTTGTTTTGACGTTTACCTTGCAGACATTCCTGCAATCTCAGAGCAGAAACTTTGTTATATCATTCTTGGCTGCTTTCTCTCTATCGCCATTCATGTACTCCTGTCGTGGCTTTTGACTATTAAGTACAAGTTTGGGGTACCTGGTGCAATGATTTCAACAATTCTTGCATTTTGGCTACCCAATGTTGGCCAATTCATATTTGTCACATGTGGTGGTTGTCGTAAAACGTGGAAAGGTTTCTCCGTTTTGGCCTTGAAAGATCTGTGGCCTGTGGTCAAGCTCTCTCTTTCATCAGGCGTCATGCTGTGGTGAGTGTGTATGAACAAGTGGGTTTGTTTGATTGTTTTTTCGAAAATGGAGTATTAATGTATTATATAGAACAGCTAATAGCATTCGGGTTTTGTTAATTTCTTCAGTTTAGAGGTCTGGTAAGGCGCAATATTGGTTCTATTATCTGGTGGCGTGAAAAATGCAGAGGTTCAAATTGACGCTCTTTCTATATGGTAATCATTCTGAATCATTTTGGCATATTATTGTGCTCCTAGTTTATGTTTATCTAAATGCATACATGACTTGTAACAGATAATCTTTTCGATCTGTAAAGATGAAATCTTTCATTATTGCAGCATCAACATCAATGGATGGGAAATGATGATAGGCTTAGGTTTTCTGGCTGCAGCTGGTAATTTATGGTGGCCGACCTTGTATCTGTCACCAACTGTTCATAAATTTAACTGCAAAATGAAAACTGTCACGTACTATTCATAAATTTGTGCACTTTTGAAAGAGGCATCCATTTTTGTCATATATACGTGTGTGTAATGCAATATATATATATATATATATATATATATAGTTTGATTAATATGTTTACATATAAATTAACTAATATGCAGTGTGAGAGTGTCAAATGAGCTTGGGAGAGGAAGCGCCAAGGCTGTGAAGTTCTCAATAGTAGTAGTGATAGTGGTGACATCATTCACAATAGGGTTCCTTCTATATTATTGTTCTTCAGGGAACGACTCGCTTACGTATTCACTACAAATCAACAAGTGGTAGCTGTTGTTGGAGACTTGTCACCTCATCTTGCTTTCTCTATACTGCTAAATCGTGTTCAACCGGTTCTCTCTGATACATCCATACACACACACTAGCTTGCTCCGCTCCTTATCATTTAACCTTTTTTTGGAAAGATTAAAGAAGCTAATTAAGTTATATTAAAGTGTTCATATTTATGGTTATTCTTTAAACTAATTTGTTTAACTTATAAACTGATATAAACGGATACTAGTTTGTTTAGCTTCCATAAAATCTTCAAAAAGAGTAAGCAAGATCTTATATTAAAGACCAGAAGTAATATTTTATATTTGTTTTATGATAGTCCATTTGAGAGTTTAACAGTGACCTATTCTGTAATTATATAGGAGGTTACGGGTTTGATCTCGTTGTAACCTAGTGACATTAAAACTCTCTTGTAGGTGGTGGAGCTTCTCAGATGGCCCCCCTAAAAAAAAATTGTTAAGAATTTTTTTATAGATCTAATATAATGTAAAATTTAATATATTTTAGCATAGACAAATATTTATTGAAAGGCCATCACCCCCCCCCCCCCAAAAAAATTGATCATAAATTTTTTTAATTAGTTAATGAGTATATATTTGGCTCCCGATCAAATATATATCCCAAGGTCCGCCACTGCTTGTAAGTGTAGAAGGTCATGGGTTTGATCTTGAAATCAAACTGTTAGTATGTGCCCTCTAATTCAGAAAGAAATATATTGGACCGTATTAAGTCAATGAAAACATCATGTGAGTTTGAATATTTGAACAGGGGTTGCAGTAGCAGCAGGGTGGCAAAAGATCGCGGCATATGTGAACATAGGGTGTTATTACATCATAGGAATCCCTGTTGGTGTTATACTCGGTAAGATTCTTCATATGCAAGTCAAGGTACGTACGTACGTCATTAAGCTTTTTTCATCCATGAGAGCCTCCTCGTGATATATAATGAAGCATTTGAAGATCTTAAGGTGGCTTTAAATATATAGGGAATCTGGATTGGCATGTTATTTGGGACATTATTGGTTCAGACAATTGTGCTCATAAGTCATAATTATTACCTGCAAAACTGATTGGGACGAGCAGGTGTATATATATGCATGCACTTTCACCTCTTTAATGAACAACTATATATATTTCTGTGTGCGTTTGTTTTCCAGGTAGAAGAAACATTTGTATTTTGAAATGATGTTAAAGATGATTATTGATATATTGTGATTAACCATATGCATATAAATATATATAGGTGGTATTGGCTCGACGTCGCATTGACGGGTATCTATGGACGACAATAAAGAAACAGACATGACCTGATGGATAATTTGATTAGTGTAAAGAGCGTCCATATATATATATATATATATATATATATATATAGTTTGAAGGGTGGTACAACTAAGAATTTAAATTAGATTATTATATGTTGGTCATATATATATTGTATATATGGCGCTGTTGCATGACATCCCAGTCCCCCAAATAAAGTGGACGCTGTCCATAAAATACATGAGTGTTATATATATGGAGATGTTGTTGTAAATGGATAATGTGGGTGGACTTGAAATGTTATAAGTATCTAAATTAGTCCATCATGTCCTTAATTTGAATGAAGAAATTAAACTATAAGTTGGATGTTATATTAAGAACTGAAAGTAGTGCAGCGAAACTATATAGAAAGCAGTACGATTACGTGCAGAGTTTATAGCCACTAAGATGACGCAGAGGGCATTAGGTCATGAGTATGGTGATAAGATCAATCTGTTTTGAGTTTAATAATTACTCAATATATACCAATTGATTAAACTTATAATCATTAATGTAAATCAACATGTTATAAATGGCATGTTTTTTTGAAGATTAAAGAGATGATTTTAGTGAGAAAGCCGTTGGAAAAACTTAATTAGTTGAACACTGCAGCATAAATTAATTTTCGATTACTTTCTTTATTTATGGAAAAAAACGGTTACTTTCCCTTCAATTATTAAAGCGTGCATAAATAAATATAATAATACATAGAATCCGACTTCCATAAATCACTTTTAATTCCCTTTATCTTACGATTTGGGAAATGCATAAATCTCATATTTTGACGGTGTGAAGGTTTTTGTATATTTAATTAAATTTTTCACAGTTATTCAGTATTTAATATTATACTGTACCTTAATATAAATTTGAGTATTTTCAGCCTCAATAAAAAAGTATAGCATTCCAATATTTTTTTTTATTTACTCAAAATGCTCAAACTTGATCATAACCTGAAAGAGTCTTGTATTCTTGACACCCAACTCAATCATTGTTATACAAAAGGTGTATCTATTTTCATTTCTTTTCCCTAGAAAAATCAGATCATCAATTTTTTTTAATGTTCATATAGAGCTAATGGTGATGGAGTTTTAAGCCTCTCATGAATTCAAGTGAAAGTTTGTTGAAAGAAGTGGCAGATGCAGAAAGAGCGGACTGGGAACTAGAGTTTATGATTTATGACGAGACGTGCGTTTCATGGTCTCCAAATTATGTGGGCGTTAAATATGCAGGGAATCTTATCAAAGATATCTCATTACTAACAGTTTGGGATACTCCTCATCGATCAAATCAAAAAATACCTTTTTAAAATATATAAGTGATTACTCATTACTCAGTTGCCTTTGACCTTTGTTTTAACAGGATTAAATTGAAAGTTGACTAAAATCCAGCTCCAGAAATTCATTCCAGGTTCGTGGTGAACAACCAACGGTTATAATTATAAATATACATACACTTTTCCAGCTTCAGTGTAGGAATAGCACCATGATATTCTATTAAAAAAAAACTTATTTTCTGACCACAAAAATAACTTTTTTGGACAAAGACAAAAAAACAAAAAAAAGAGTCAGGAATATCAGTCTTGGACACGACGATATCATGAATGAGGGTGGCCCGTCATGTCCCGATGATTTGGGTCAACTATGGCCTCACATGTCGGTTTTTTCAATAATTTATTTTATATTTTATATTTTGTTTCTGTTACGGACCTACATTAAGTTCAATAGCAGTACGGCCCAGTAATAGATATGATATATGTATCAGGATCTATCTACAACAAAGGATCATAACTGACCCATAATAAAGGAGTATCTTCATATGCGATTTAACAGTCAAGATACTCGGACCAGAGATTACGTGAGGCCCGAGATATCCAACCTAAAGTATACTCTATAAATACAGAGATCAAGCCTTAAGGTACACACGTTCTAACTTTACACTATTTAGATACAGTCATCATTGTGCACACACCCCACTCCTTGGGCACAAGCCACGTTTGTGTACAGTAATCTCCTGGATATCTTCCTCATAGGTATTCGGGCAGGGTCTGTCGATCCAATATCGAAGCACTAGCCTATCTGGCCAGACATCTGTGTTCTACATCAAAACAATTTCATTGTTCTTTTTTTATTTATTTATCTTTTTATAAATAAGGGTATACTTAAACAAATTACTATTTTTTTTTTATACCTATTTACTGTTTTCAACTAATTTTAACTCATTCTCATACAAAGGAGTGGAGGCCAAGACTCACTCAGCTAGGTATCCCTCTCACTCATGGGTACATTCTTGTGGCTCATTCAGGGGTCAGGATTTATCCACCTCATTACGTAGCTATCCCTCTCACCGTCTCACGTCGTGATCGTCCAATCCAATCCCACGACTTCCTTTTTCACATCCATCCTCAATAATCTTGCAAAATACAATTAATATTAATTATAATTGCTATACTTTAGGGTTGGAGACAATTGCCATCCCTCATGAACTTTAAATTTAGGAAAATTACTCACAGGTCCCAAGGAAGACACATATTTACAAAGCTTAGGTCCCTTGAATTTACGAATTACTCAAGTCCCAAGGACTTCGAGTAATTATTTCGAATGTAAAATTACTTTGCTGCCCATAGTGCATATTTCACCGTGCGATTAACAACACAAAATGCATAAATTAACAACACAAAATGCATAAATTAACAACACAAAATGCATAAATTAACCACAACTTCGAAAACCTTCAATTTGTCATGTCTCACTTCCAAGTTGTGGTTAATTTATGCATTTTGTGTTGTTAATTTATGTATTTTGTGTTGTTAATCGCCTCTGGAAGTAAGACATGACAGATTGAAGGTTTTCAGAAGTTGTGGTTAATTTATGCATTTTGTGTTGTTAATTTATGCATTTTGTGTTGTTAATCGCCTCTGGAAGTGAAAAATGACAAATTGAATGTTTTCAGAAGTTGTGGTTAATTTATGCATTTTGTGTTGTTAATCGCCTACGAAAGTGAGACATGACAAATTGAAGATTTTCGAAGTTGTGGTTAATTTATACATTTTGTGTTGTTAATTTATGCATTTTGTGTTGTTAATCGCTTGTGTGTGAAATATGCACTATGGGCGGTAAAGTAATTTTACATTAAAATAATTACTCTAAGTCCCTTGGGACTTCGAGTAATTTCGTAAATTCAAGGATCTAACCGTAAATATGTGTCTTCCTTGGGACCTGTGAGTAATTTTCCTTTAAATTTATGTTTATATATAATATTATAATAAAATCTATAATGAAGAGCACATGACTAAGACCCACAAAAGAACCAAGTTGCTTGCATAACTACCACATCCTCTTGCCTCATTTCAAAACCCTTAATAAAGCACCCTGAATTTTTTATTTTTTATTTAAAAAATAAAGAGCTTCATCTCTCTACCACCTACTTGCTTTCATTACGTAGCTTGCTAGCTACTTCTGATGAAGAAAATATAGAAGCGGCTCTCCTCTGGTAATCTGTGATTGCACACGAAATAATCATTCTTTATATCTATCTGTGGAACTTACTTTAGAGTTAATGTGCAATTTTACCAATAAAGTTTTTTCTGAAAGGCATCTGGCACAAATAAATTTTAGAAAATATAAGAATACCAATAAGCAATTTAAAATGGTGTAATTTCACTAAAACTGTTAAATTATGAGAGAGAAAAAAATCCTAAAAGCGTTTAATGAAATATAACGGTTTTAGTGAATTTACACTATTTTAAATTGTTTATTGGTATTTTATCCCTTCTAAAACTTATTTATATCACATGCCCTTGGGGGAAAAGGAATATTGATAAAGTTATATCTTCAACCTACTTTTATATCCTGAGAATTCTATTATCAGATAAAGATCGAACCAGACAGCCAATTGAATATGATTGTCGGGACTGGAAAATGTCACGTCGAAATATATAGGACCGTCTAACAGCCAAACGTACGAAAAAAAAAAAGGAGAGGGAGAAAAAGTTCCCATAAAAAATGTTATTAGTAAAAAAGGTCTAATGAATTTTTATAATTTATATACAGAAAGTGTCTTGATATTTTGTAAATTTCATACATCCCGAGTAACCAACAGTACACTATGATTCAAGTCCTTCTCACCAAGATAGTTAAAATCGAGATTTTACATAAAATTAGAAGAGGGATAAAAAATCATAAAACGTAAAAAAATAAAAGTGTTTGAAAAATTAGTAAAATCTTTTAATGGAAAAAATCATAAAAACATAATCACAGTAAAAATTTGAGATTTTAACTACCATGCTTCTCACCATGCCTAACCGGCTAATTCCAAACGGGCGCATACAATTGTATTTGTGGCTAATGCATGTATCATATCATTTAAAAAAAAAAAAAAAAAGATAATTGAATTCATGAAACTTTGACTCGCTGAAACTTGAAATGATAGCTCAATCCTCTAATTCATTGTAAAAAATATATTAAGTACATGAATGTTCTCAAAAAAATAAATAATAAATATCATTCTCCAAAGCTACTATGAATCTAGAGAACAAAAATAAATCAACAATTATATTTTTTTTTACTTATATATTGCACGAAAAATTAAGAATAAATCTTATTGTTTCTATGAAACATAAATTTCTATTGTGATTGTTATATATATATATATATATATAACACTGACGTTGATTGTCTTTAATAGTAACCGATTGACCAAATCTTTGTATAGTATATTATAATTTTAAAACTAAGAAATCAGAATTAATTTGATCATGCCTTCTCACATGCATGGGAATAGCGGTATCATAATTAATTTTATATGCCTCATGAAGCATCATGACATATAATCATAATAATTAGCCTTTCTTCCTTATGTTATGATGGTCTTCGACTTGGAGAAGCGTCCAAACGCACGTAATGTTTATACCTTAAACAAGATTATTGCGATTCTGAGATTCTCTGCCTTAGTGCCTATTCAGAGATTCTTTGACTTGGAGAACGAAAAGTTGAGAGTATAGTTTCTGAACGACGATGAAGATCAATAATGAAGGTTTGGACTTTTTTACTTGGAGAAAATTTCAGGAGGACCTTCTTTTGGCAAATTAAAGGAGGTCCTGAATCCAGAATAGATTCGTCCTATGGGAACCACCCTAGCTACAGAGAAAGCTGGCGTCCTTGGAATATCTTTTCCTTCATCATGTGTTAATTAACACCCTACCCCTCCACATTATAACTTGAAATTTGTACACCGATTCCTTTGCCCCCAGGAAGGTGAAATATAATTCGACAACAAATTAAAGGCTCGCACATGATGACGTGGTATGTATTATATTTGTGAAATATTTGAGATGAGTCGCCATATATATTGATCATGTGATGAACAGATAATTAAGTTGAATTGAATTTGGTAGTTAATTAGATGTAGTAGAAGAGAAGAGCAGTTAATTAATATATTATTGTGAGGGAATTAAAAAAGTTGGTGACACCACTACAAAAAGCAGGAATGACATCCCTAAAAATGTCTGTTTTTTAAAAAGGAAAATTAAAAATAAAGGTGATGGTGATGGTATTTTTAAAATTATGTGGAGAAATTTTAAAATATTGGACATCCCTTTAACAAAACAGACACCAAAAGTACACTATTGACGTCCTAATTAGAAGAAATGTGTTTTCTAGCAAGCTAGAAGAAATATGATGTGATTAATCACTTGCTTGTGTGTGTAGGTAGTATTGGCTTGACCTCGCGTTGACAAGTTTTCTGTGGACGCTGAAGAAGCAGACACAAGATCGATCTGAAGGATAATTAATTTAAAATGTTCAACAGTTTGATGCGTGGGGTACAGGTTACTTACAACTAAGCATTTAAGTAAGATTATTATGTGTTGGTCATATGTATCTTGGTCGTCCCTCCAAATAAAGTGGAACATGCATGATGAGAGAGTCATATATGGAATAGTTCTCGATCGTTATCAGAATTTAGAGGATTATTTCGATTAGACTTCGCAAATATAAGGCAAATGCTTGCAAGTTGTTTATGTATAAGGTGGCAGTAAATGTAACATCTCATAAAGGAAATAGATAATTGTGAGGTTAATTCAAGTGTTCGTTAGCTGTCATCTTTCAAGAAATTAGGGATTAATCAGTAGTAATAAAAAAATTGCAAAAATAAAACATTAAAATTAAATCTCAAATACTCTAAAGGCTATTATTATAAATTTATAATCCGCACCTAACTATGAGGAGGTATCTATATAATCAGTGGCGGACCCAGAAAATTATTGGAAGGGGGCACCATTGGTAGGGGGATTCGGGCGCCCCCGAAAAATTTTTTTTTTAAGCAAAATTTTAAATACATTAAAAAAACAAAAGAATATAAAGAGAAAAATAAGGCCAAGTATATTACAATAAAAATAATTACAATGTCATTCTTCTAGGCCTAATTTTTTGGAATTCTATCATAATTGCCTCATTATCAATGCTATCAAATACATCTTTTTCAATATAAGGCACTAAGCAATCATTCAACCATTCATCGTTTATCTTATTACAAAGTGCAGTCTTGATATATTACGTGTGAGCTGGAAGGCGTAGAAGGGAATTTCAATCGCTAGGTCAAAAAAGAGGAGGAAGAAGAGTGAGCCAGCTGTGAGACGGAAGACATAGGGAATTTTTTTTTTTTTTTTTTTTAAAGGAATTTCAGGGGGGGCATGTGCCCCCCTTGTGTAACACCTCGGTCCGCCTCTGTATATAATGTAAAGGCTATTATTATAAATTTATAATCCGCACCTAACTATGAGGAGGTATCTATCAGTACTACAAAATCGTAGATATGAGTTGTTATCAACTATATATTATAGTTCCAACTATCATATATGCAGATGTTATATATGCTCGGCGCAGATAAAAAATAATTCTGAAGGGTGATTTATATACACTATCTATTATAATGGTTCTAAAATAACATACGTTATGTATTGAGGTTTGGTGAGGTCATGATGTACGTAATGTTGGAATGATAAATTATGGTTTCAAGTAAACAACCACTAACATTTTATAGCATACATAATGGTGCTTAAACAAAAACAGCTATATATAGCATATATATAGATAAATAATAGATGTTATATTGTTATATTGTAACCCTTATTTATTTTCTAGAAATGCTAACGGTTTCAATTAAACAACTATCGTACATATATGGTATATACATAAATCAAGGTTTTAAAGCAAGAACTGTTAAGTTTTGATGCAATTTTTTTTTTTTTTTTTTTTTTTTTTTTAAATGAGGGCTTCTCCTTTCAGTATCACCTCCATATATACAGAACGAAATTGTAGAAAACTTTGTATATATATTTATAGTCATTCACACACACACATTAAAATCAAAAGGTTAAAACCTAAATATAATATATGCATGAGATAGAGTTTTTGTTTTGCTTGTTGGACTTGATTATATAATAGAACAAAACCTCAAACAACAAGTATGGCTTTGTGGCTTGGCTTAATGGATCTCCTTACCATAAACTGCTCAAGGGATATGCAAGCTTTGAGCAAAACTTGATAGAGAAGGAGGAATCAAATGTGAATATAAAATGCCATATGCTATAGTTGGTTCCTTACCTTTGCCCATAAATAAACAACGATTGTTTTGTAAGAAATGTCATATTTGTCATTAAATAAATAACGATTAATAATTAAAACCATTATATTTTTGTTTTGGTGAATTCTGTCTTTTAATATATGATGGGGCACATATTTAATCGTTAAGTTTTAGTGTTATATATTCTTCTACAACCTTCGCTTCAACATATATGACATTAATTTACTGTAATTGTTATTTATTAAGCATTATATAATATATATGCATAAATTTGTAGTAGTACATACCGGAAGCATGAGAAGAACATATTTGACATCTATGTAAGCCATTTTTTAAAGTAGCCTTATTCCATGTCAAAATTTTAGCCTCTACAAAATAACATTTATTAAAAATAAATAATAAATTCTTAAAATATTAGTTTTGTTATGAAAATAAAAGAAGTCTAGGGTAAGAGAGTAAGAGATAATTTGAGAGAGAAAGGGGAGAGAGAAAGGGGAGAGCAATTCTTATTCTGTTATAAGCACCAAAGGGTCACCATTAATGTACAATAGATACATATGAATGTACAATATATGACCATCTGTATTATACATATATTTGAATGTACATTAAATAACCTTTAGTTTCCTAACTAAAGGCTATTTAATGTACAATATATGACCATCTGTATCATACATATATTTGAATGTACATTAAATTGCCTTTAGTTTCCTAACTACTATTCATGATTGGTTTTTTTTTTTTTTTTTTTTTTTTTTTTTTATATGAGAGGTCCTAAAGAGTCGATGAACATCATATAATTAATATATTCATAACAATTTTATCCATTATTAAAATAAGGTTATTATTTTACCTAAGGTTGTCAAACTCGCGAGTTTAAGTAAACTCATGACAACGATGTAAACTCGAATCATAAACTCATAAGAGTTTACTTTCACTCTTAAATAGGTATTGATAGTGTATAATAAATAATTGAAATATAAAAAAAAATGACAACAGTTTGATTTAAATATATTTTAAATTCAAATAATTGAAATTAAATCCATCAATATCAAAATTTAACATATTTAACAAATAAATTTTTATAAAACTCACATATAAAGCCGCTGAGCATGATAAAAAAAAAAAAAAAAAAAGTTAATATGAGTTTAAGAGTAAGTTAACACAGTTTTGTAAGTTAGAAACGTAAAAACGGTAAACTCGGTATACAAACTCATGAATTTGACGGAGTTTACAATGATCATGAGTTTACCAGTGACTCGACTTGATTTGGTAAACTAAAAACGTAAAAACGGTAAACTCGGTGTATAAACTTGTGAAATGGTCACGAGTTTACTAATAACTCGACTCAATTTAATAAACGAGAAACGTAAAAACGATAAACTCGGAGACTCAACTCACGAGTTTGTAAATAATGGTTTTACCAAAAAATTTGGTTACTATATATTCAAGTATTTAATGCATGCATGAATATATAATAATACATAGAATCCAGTTCTCGTAAATATATTTCCAGTTACATGATCTAGGCACATGCATATCCATCTACTTTTATATTTTGAACGAACGGGTTGTAGTAATACATTTATTAACTTTTAATTTTTCACTATAAAATAATATACCTTAATCAAAATTTTGAAACATTTTCTGTCTTCATAAAAGTAACTATTCAGCTCTTCCCTGTTTTTTTCCAAAGCACAATCTTAAAGACTATATTGTATTATTTCCACTCAACTTAATTAGCCGTTGTTATACAATAAGTATATCTTTTTTTTATATATTGTTTTTCTAGAAAATCAGATATTTTGAATCAAATCCTTCACAATCAAATAAATAAATAAAAAGAATAAAATTCTCAACTAAATTTCATTAGTTTTCTTATTTTACATTTATATTTTAAATGATCTATTCAAATATTTATCGACTGTAATAATATAAAATATTTAATGCTAACATTTTAAAAAAGGGAAGGTCCAAGAATCGTGTGCAAGGAGCATGCATCTGATGATCTAGTTATGAATAGGATTGGATCATTCGAACAGAATAATTTTCATTCTTCTTTTGTTTACAAATGCTATCAATTGTAAATTAGAAAATCAACTAAGAATGGCCATATATATATATATATATATATATATTGGCTCTAAGGAATATGCCTGTCTCTTCTCTTGTCCCTATTCTTCTTTGAAAAACCCCTGTACAACATCAACGTGCATTAAGTGGAAACACATCACAAGGTACAAAAGCTTGCGATGGCAGAATCAGGAATAGAGGTGGTGAGATCAGAAGAAGACGAGTTGCCTCTGATAAAAAGGGTATGGAAGGAGTGTCTGGCGATGTGGGTAGTAGCAGCTCCAGCCATATTCACTCGAGTCTCTACCTATGGCATTAATATTTCGAGCCAAGTTTTTATCGGTCATATTGGCTCTAAGGAGCTCGCTGCCTTCGCTCTCGCCTTCACTGTTGTTATGAAATTCGCTAATGGTATTATGGTATGCTTTCCTAAAAATCCACCTCTCCCTTTTCCCTCGGGTCCAATTTTGGGGCACTGCCCAATTTTTTATTTATTTATTTATGGTTCTTTGATCATTACATTCTACATCAAATTATTGACATTTTGATCTCTTTGATTAATTTTTTACGATTTTTCAAGATTTAAGATCCTAAATGAAATATAGACTACATAATTTTATAGTAGTAAATCTTTGGAAAATTGTAAAAAAAAAAAAAAAAAAAAAAAAAAAAAATTGAAAACACCTCATTTTTTTCCCTATAAATATCAAAATGTCACTCATGTATAATATAATGATCAAAAGAACTATAAAAAAATTGGAAATTGCCTCAGAATTGAGATGCAGCAGCCCCCCGCTCTCTTTTCCCTCTTTCGGTTATTTATTTATTAATCATGATCTTCATCTGTTTGATGTAATGTTCTCTTAAATCTGAATTTCTAGTTTGGCATGGCCAGTGCGTTGTCCACTCTTTGTGGACAAGCGTATGGTGCTAAAAGATATGGCATGATGGGAGTGTATCTTCAACGATCATGGATAGTCTTATTCGTCACTTCTTGCGTTCTTCTTCCCCTGTTCATCTTCACAGCCCCGATTATGAAGATGCTGCGCCAGGATGAGGGAATTGCTGATGTGGCAGGAATTATTTCTTTGTGGGCCATCCCTGTCCTTTTTGCCTTTGCTTTGTCCTTTACCTTCCAGACATTCCTGCAATCTCAAAGCAGAAACTTTGTTATATCATTCTTGGCTGCTTTCGCTATCGCCATTCATGTACTCCTGTCGTGGCTTTTGACTATCAAGTACAAGTTTGGGGTACCTGGTGCAATGATTTCAACAAGTCTTGCATTTTGGCTACCCAACATTGGCCAATTCATATTTGTCACATGTGGTGGTTGTCGTAAAACGTGGAATGGTTTCTCCGTTTTGGCCTTCAAAGATCTGTGGCCTGTGGTCAAGCTCTCTCTTTCATCAGGCGTCATGTTGTGGTGAGTTTCTATGAACAAGTGGGTTTGTTTGATTGTTTTTTTGGAAAATGAAGTATTATATATAACAGCTAATAGCATTCGGATTTTGTTAATTTCTTCAGTTTAGAGGTCTGGTATAACACAGTATTGATCCTATTAGCTGGGAGCGTGAAAAATGCAGAGGTTCAAATTGACGCTCTTTCTATATGGTAATCATTCTGAATCATTTTGGCATATTATTGTGCTCCTAGTTTATGTTTATCTGAATGCATGCATGACTTGTAACAGATAGTCTTTTCGCTCTCTAAAGATGAAATCTTTCATTATTGCAGCATCAACATCATTGGGTGGGAATTCATGATAGCCTTTGGTTTTCTGACTGCAGCTAGGTAATTAATGGTGGCCTTCTTTCTTTCTTTCCTTAATTTATATATATAGCTACGGTTGATTAATTAAGTCATTGTATCTATCACCAACTGTTCATAAATTTACCTGCAAAATGAAAACTGTCACGAACTGTTCATAAATTTGTGTACATGTTGAAAGAGGCATCCATTTTTGTCATATGTGTGTGTGTGTAATGCAATATATAGTTTCATTAATATGCTTACATATAAATTAACTCATATGCAGTGTGAGAGTGTCAAATGAGCTTGGCAGAGGAAGCGCCAAGGCTGCAAAGTTCTCAATAGTAGTGACAGTGGCGACATCACTCACAATAGGGTTCCTTCTATTCTTATTCTTCTTGTTCTTAAAGGAACGACTCGCTTACGTATACACTACAAATCAACAAGTGGTAGCTGCAGTTGGAGACTTGTCACCTTATCTTGCTTTCTCTATATTGCTAAACAGTGTTCAACCTGTTCTCTCTGGTACATCCATACACACACCACCCTAGTTCCGCTCCTTATATAAAACTCATTTAACTTTTTTTGAAAAAATTATGGAAGCTAATTAAGTTACATTAAAGTGTTTATATTTATGATTCTTCTTTAAACTAATTTATTTAACTTATAAACTAATATGTAATCTCATGATACACAACATATACTATGGTTAAATAGTTTATTTAACTTCAATAACCTAAAAGAATAAACAAGATCTTATATTAAGAACTAAAAGTAATATTTTATATTTGTTTTATGATAGTCCATTTGAGTGTTTACTAGTGACCTATTCTGTAATTATATAGGAGGTTACGGTTTGATCCCGTTGTAACCAATAGTGGCATTAAGACTCTTGTATGTATAGAAGGTCACGGATAAACCTGTTAGCGTGTGCCTTCTAATTCAGAAAGAAAGGTATTGGACTGTATAAAATCAATGAAAACATCATGTGAGTTTGAATATTTGAACAGGGGTCGCAGTAGGAGCAGGGTGGCAAAAGATCGTGGCATATGTGAACATAGGGTGTTATTACCTCATAGGAATCCCTGGTGGTGTTATACTCAGTAAGATTTTCCATATGCAAGTCAAGGTACGTACGTACATCATTAAGCTTTTTTCATCCATGAGAGCCTCGTCGTGGTTTATAATGAAGCATTATTTAAAGATATTAAGGTGGCTTTAAATATGTAGGGAATCTGGATTGGCATGTTATTTGGGACATTGGTTCAGACAATTGTGCTCATAATTATTACCTACAAAACTGATTGGGACAAGCAGGTGTATATATATCCATGCACTTTCACCTCTTTAATTAACAGCTATATATATATATATATATATCTGTGTGCGTGTGTTTTTTAGGTAGAAGAAACATTTGTATTTTGAAATGACGTTAAAGATGATTATCGATATTGTGATTAATCACATGCATATAAATATATATAGGTGTTATTGGCTCGACGTCGCGTTGACAGGTATTCTGTGGACGATGAGGAAGAAACAAAAACACGACCTGATGGATAATTTAATTGGTGTAAGCAACGTCCATATATAGTTTGAAACATGGTACAACTAAGAATTTAAATAAGATTATTATATGTTGGTCATATATATTGTATATGGTGGTATTGCATGACATTCCAGTCCCGCCAAATAAAGTGGACGCTATCCATAACATACATGAGAGTTGTGTATATGAAGCTGTTTTATATATGTGCGTGGATTTGAAATGTTGAAAGTATCTAAATTAGTCCATTATGTCCTTAATTTTAATGAAGAAATTAAACTATAAGGTGGATGTTATATTAAGAACTGAAAGTAGTGCAGCGAAACTAAATAGAAAGCAGTACCATTACGTGCAGAGTTTATAGCCACTGAGATGACGCAGAAGGCCTTAGGTGATGTGTATGGTGAAAAGATCAATCTGTTTTGAGTTTAATAATTAGTCAATACTAATTGATTAAACTTATAATCATTACTGTAAATCAACAAGCATGTTATAAATGGCATGTTTGTTTGAAGATTAAAAAGATGATTTTAGTTAGGTTAAATCTGAGAAAGCTGTTGGAAAAACTTAATTAGTTGAACACATAAATTAATTTTCGATTACTTTCTTTTATTTATGAAAAAAATGGTTACTTTCCGTTCAAATATATAAAGCATGCCTAAATAGAATCCGATTTCCATAAATCACTTTTAATTCCCTTTATCTTGTGATTTGGGCAAATGCATCAATCTCATATTTTGACAGTGTGAAGGTTTTTCTATATGGTATATTTAGTTTTTTTTTTTTTTTTACCATTATTCATCAGTATTTAATATTATACCTAATATAAACTTGAGTATTTTCAGCCTCAACAAAAGTATAGCATTCCTCGAGCCTTGTGAATGTAAAAAACTCCCGCTAGAAGACTCACCCACCATAGTTAGGTGCGCGACCCGAGTCGGATCCGGATTAGTCGGGGCGAAGCTCCGGTGAACCGGGTGGGCAACTAAAAAAAAAAAGTATAACATTCCAATATTTGTTTTTATTTACTCAAAAGGCTCAAACTCGATCATAACCTGAAAGAGTCTTGTACTCTTGACACTCAACTCAATCGTTGTTATAAAAAAGGTGTATCTGGTTTCATCTCTTTTCCTCAGAAAAATCAGATCATCAAATTTTTTTTTTTTTTAAATGTTCATGCAGAGCTAATGGTGATGGAGTTTCAAGCCTCTCATTTTGATCAAAAAAAGTCTTGAGCCTCTCATGAATTCAAGTGAGAGTGTGTTGAAAGAAGTGGCAGATGAAGAAAGACCGGTTTGGGAACAAGAGTTTAATGATTTATGACGAGACGTACGTTTCATCAAATAAATAAATAAAAAACGTTGTTAAAATATATAAGTGATTACTCATCATTCATTTGCCTTTTACCTTTGTTTTAACTGGATTAAATTGAAACTGGACTGAAATACAGCTACAGAAATTCATTCCAGGTTCGTGGGGAACAAACAACCAACGGTTATAAATATAATTATAAATATACATACACTTTTCCAGCTTCAGTATAGGATTAGCACCATTATATGATCTATTAAAAAAAAAAAAAAAAAACTTATTTTTCTGACCAAAAATGGACAAAGACAAAAAAAACCAAGTTAGGAATATCGTAGTCTTGGACCACGATGATATCATGAATGGGGTTGGCCCGTACGATGATTTGGGTCAATTACGGCCTCACATGTTGTCGGTTTTTCCAATAATTTTTTCCCCCTTAAAATTTACGACAGTAAGCAATTAGTTTTAGGAATGTAAAGTGTTTGCTAATTAGATATCATTATTGTGGTTCATTGACTCCACCATATTCCAGGTTAAAATAGTTCCAAACAAACAAAAGGCTATGTAGTAAGAAATTAAAAACCTAATTGATCTCCTGAGTTATTCAAACTAGATAATTTATACATCTTAGCTCTTTTCTAGGCACATGAATGCTCTCAAATTGGTTTCCCTGCTCAGCAGATTTGCTGAGTAGGCAGAGCTATGTTATGAATAATCTAGATGGCCCAGATTTATTTAGATCACAATTTGATAGAATAGGGGATCTTACTTCTTGAATCTCATCTTTTAAAAGATGTATCTATCCATAATCAATTAAGATCAAATGCATAGCTTTCAAAGAATCGGTATCAAGCTTAATCCTGCTTAACCCCAATTGCTTGTAGGGTATAAGGTCTTTGTGAATAGTATGGATTTCTGCAGCAGCGGGAATAATATACCATAACTTCTGTTGAAATCTACATATCCTATTATCTTAAAAATCTCTTATCACTCCTCTACATGCTACTTGCCTCTAGCTTTTTCCCAAAAAAAATTTGGTATTACTTGGGATTTATCTCCTTTTTTTTCTCGTGTTTTGTTGATTAATTAGTGTTCTGTCTAATATCATGACTTCTCTTGAGATTCAGTTAAAACAAAAGATACCACCAGCACAATTTGACTTCTCTTAAGATCAGTTACTCCGGCTCGGAAAAAGATAAGATCAAATCCCAATTATTATTCCTTCTAGCGCAAAATGTAAAAGATAGTTCGACGGTTATTTTGGTCCAAAATATTAAGGAAAAATTATATATAGGTCCCAAGGAAGAGAGATATTTACATTTAGGTCCCTTGAAATTATGAAATTACTCAGAAGTTCCAAGGCACTTCAGAGTAATTATTTCAAGATGTAAAATTACTTTGCTGCCCATAGTGCATATTTCACACAGAAGCGATTAACAACACAAAATGCATAAATTAACCACAACTTCCAAAACCTTCAATTTGTCATGTCTTACTTCTAGAAGTTGTGGTTAATTTATGCATTTTGTGTTGTTAATTTACGCATTTTGTGTTGTTAATCGCCTCTGGAAGTAAGACATGACAGATTGAAGGTTTTCAGAAGTTGTGGTTAATTTATGCATTTTGTGTTGTTAATTTATGCATTTTGTGTTGTTAATCGCCTCCGGAAGTGAGACATGACAAATTGAAGGTTTTCGAAGTTGTGGTTAATTTATGCATTTTGTGTTGTTAATCGCTTCGTGTGAAATATGCACTATGGGCAAGAAAAGTAATTTTACATTCTGAAATAATTACTCTGAAGTCCCTTGGGACTTCTAAGTAATTTTGTAATTTTAAGGGACCTAAATGTAAATATCTCTCTTCCTTGGGACCTATATGTAATTTTCCCAAATATTAAACCGCAATCTCACTCTGCGTTCTAAATTTATACATTTTTTAAAAACATTATATCTATTAATTATATATATTAAATGATATTTTCATCAATGAGAATAATGATTAAGAAATTATTTTAACAAAAATAAACAACTAATTTAATTAAACTTTGAAATATCTGCAAATTGTTTATATTGTTCATGGAGATATATGATTTATCATGTACAATATTCCCTCCTATCTTTTTTATAAAAAACTCAATATTTGTCCAATCTTTTTCATTGAAGTCCAAATTTACAGTGACTTTGTTTGTTTCAGACATTTAATGTGCTTTTATCATTATTAAGGATAATTAATTATATTATCTCTCCTCATCTTTTTCATTACTAGATTTTCTTTCACTATGTTTTTATTTGTCATCTTATAAATTAGGACATACTTAAATAAACTATTATTTATTTATTTATTGTTTTTAACTCATTTTTATACTCCCTCCGGTCCTAATTATAAGACATAGTTGAATTTTTTAAAGAAATTAATGGAGCTAATTAAATTACTCTAGAGTATTTTTATTTTTATTTTTTTCTTCAAAGTAATTAGTTTAACTAATAAACTAATATATAATATAAAGATACACAATATATAAAATGATTAAATAACTTATTTAGCTTTCTTAATCTCTCTAAATAAAGTCGACTATATCTTATAATTAAGATTAAAAATAGTATAAAAGAGTGGAGGCCAAGACTCAACGTAGCTAGCTATGTGGGTACATTCTTGTGGCTCAGGAGTGAGGACTTATCCACCTCATTACCACATTAATTGCCTGATGTATATATATTTGGACCCATATTAAATTGCCATCATTATTGTCTTCGATCCCAAGACAGTGAATGCAAAAAAAAAAATAAAAATATATCTATGAAATATTTAATTATGTGATGTATTAATCGTCCACCTCAGCCATTAAGGCACTGAGATCCGATGGATGTGGGCAAGTGAGGGCTCACGAGTCAATACAGTCTCCCCCACTTCCTTTTCATCCAGCCTCGATAATTTGCAAAACACGATTATTTATTATAAGAAAAATTGTATTCTAATTTTAAAAATCTATATTTTCTAAATTTCAATTTGTTAAAAAATTTATTAGTTTTTATTTAAGTATATAAAACCAACTTTATACAACCAAAAATGTATTCTAATAGATTTTCTATTAATTTGTTAAAAAATTTAATTTTGATATTATAAAAATTTTGATAAAAATATAAATTAAATACATATATTTTTTTATCAAATATAATAAACTATATAAGTTTGAGATTTCATGTGTCATTTAAATTTCTAATTTAATAATTTTTTCAAAAATATTTATAAACACATTTGATTAAGAAGATGTTTATTTAAAAACACATTTGAATATTCAACATTCCGTCATATTTACATTAACCAATACTAAAATAATTAAAGAGATAACTATTTTTAAAGATAAAAAAACTCTTAAATTATTTAAAAAAATATTAGTCAAAATATAAAAGTAAAACTAGGGAGTAAGTATTAAGGGTAAAATAATATATAAATTTTATTTTTATATAAAATTTAATTAAAAAATATATTTTTAGAATATTCTTAACGTAATTAATTATTTAGACTTAAGTGTATGTTTTCAAAATAGATGGGAGATCTGTGTAATTAAGATAAAACAGAAGAATGGTCAGAGTATTTTACTGATATAAGGGAGGTTTCTATGGGTTTTCAAAATAAAGGGGATGTCTGTATAATTAAGACAAAATAGAAGGGTGGTCAAAGTATTTTACTCTTATTATAATTGTTGTAATTTAGGGTTGGACACAATTGCCATCACCATCATCAACCGTTGAACTTTAAATTTAGTTTATACATAATATTATAATAAAATCTATAATGAAGATAGATAGAATCAAAACAATAAAAAGAGCACATGACTAACTAGGGGCTAGATTTGTGGCATCGGCTTACTGGCAAGGAATCGAGATTAGACCTCTGAGAAACAGTGTTTGCTAGGCAATCCCATGCACGGCTTGACCTATTATTGTAGGCTTCAGGAATGGGTCTATCTCTCATAACCATAACACCCTGAGTGTAAAGCAGATCTAACTAGAAAGTTGCCATAGAAATATTGAAGGAGTATAGTTAGCGTCATATGTATCGAACGCGGAAGCTTCGTAGACTATCGTGGTGGGTTAACCAAATAGCTTTATAGTTAGTAGCTATGTTGTAGAATTGCGGAAGCTGTGCAGTATAGATGCTATAGCAATGGATAGAGCAACTGGGGGATTGATGCACTTAAGGGTGATTCTGAGTCCAGCCTAACTTTTTACTGATATCTTCTCAAGTTTAATTCATTATGCTTATTTATGCTATTAGCATAACCACAAAAAAACCTCTTAAACCGAATATATTTACTTTCTGTTTGCACAACTATCATAGCAATCAAGCGTCACTCTTTGGTATCTCGGTCTCTGTGGGACGATACTCTACTTACACTTTATTACTTATTCGACTGGTTCACTTGTCATTAAGAAAATCGACTAACAATTAACGCTAAGTCATTGCAATTAGCGGTGAGATATTTATTATATTTATTATTTATTTCAACAAGCAACATGTTTATTTCATCTTACATGCCACATTTGTGATATATTTTTGTGCTTGTAGGAAAGTTGGGAGAAGCTGTCACAGGAGAGAGCCACACAGATTGCGAAATACCCCGATCCTCCTAGTCCGATAACGAGAACCTCTTCATTAAGGCTACAGGAGGATTTGACAAAAAAGGCAGAGTGCTTGGGTTGGGTGCCTCTGCTAGCCGAGTGAAGGCTACCAAGCGCTCATCCAGCCATATTGGAGGTGTTTCTACAAGTAAACGTAATATTTTTTTTTTATATTAATTGTTACATTTTCAATCCCTTGTCTATTTAAATGAAGTATAAAAAATAACTGACTTCCTAATGTTGTTTTTGCGGATGAATTTAAAAGGGTGAAGATGTTAGAACAATAGCTCACTGCTACCACATAGCAGATGGAGGCTACGACATAGCTAGTCAATGAGTAAGCGGAGAAGATGAATCACCAAGAGGAGATGATGAATCTGCAAACGGAAATGATAAAGAAGATGCAGTATATACTCCGTCCCTATTGAAGGACAAGAAGGATAAAGGGGCCGGCTGACCACATTGCTACTGTATAGACATTATCTATGATTTTTCCCTCTTTTTAGTTCATTTTGTTGGTAATATTGTTATTTATATTTCGTTTTTTATATGTATAACTTTTTATATTGCTACTATATATATTTTTCATCATATACATTTTCGTAGTTTTTTTTATTGGCTGCTAAAGAAGAGGCCTAATAAATATTTTTTTTTATATAATTTTTCAATTTGAGATGGATTATTTTCAACATCACGTCGCAAATTTCCTGAACTTGCGATACAAAACACATCCACCACAAAATTCTTAAAAATCTATAATAATAATTTTTTTGTTTCTTCTTGCTGAATAATTCAAAATTGCAATAGATTATTTTAATTATTCCGCTGCAAAAATTCATGATTTTGCGACGGATTATAATATCGTCACAATCAATGGAAAACAAATTCCATCTAAATTTGTGACGGATTCCATCACAAATTTGTCACAAATTTACTTTGCCATGATAATTGTTGCGTTGGAAGTTGATATTTGCGACGGATTTTCTCTGTATAGCGATGGATCCATTGCTAAACTCTCTTTTTTTTTTTTTTTAGTGACGTATGATATTGATTGTAGAATATGAGGAAGAATAATATTTTTTTAAAAAAAAAAATTACATACAGGAGTTCGAGGAGATACCGTCCACAGAACAAATATACGAGTTTATATCCAGAATGACAACACAAACAAATGGTGATGGTGGTATGCGAAATGAGAACCATCTTACTTTCGTTTCCAACCCACGGTCTACGACCAACAGCTATTGACCGTAAGACTCACGATCAGACATCTCATGACTGGGACCCACATAAAGACAGAGTTGCGTGTGTACTAAGCTTTTGTGCTCCTGCCGAGGAACAAGCACCGCTTATCTGGGAATCTATACGGCCCTATACAAATTTGTCCTTCTTTATTCCCGTGACTTACTGCCGTATCATGTCCTCTGATAATCCAAGATTTTGTTTTTATAATTATAATTAGTCTATGTCATTCAATAGCAATGGACAAATGGTGTAACGTTAATTCAATAACGGTAACTTTCATTCAAATTATCACGGCCAGATTGATGGACAAGGCAGTAACTCAGTGTGTGAGTATGGGCATATTAATTATGACCCTTCTAAAAAGATGACCACAAGGGCATCTCATAATAGCCAGCTTTTCAGATTCCTGATGTCCATCTCACAATTATCTACTATTTTTGGGTCTGAAAATTGTCATGTCTAAAAATAGGGACGCCAAACAATTCACTCATGTTAAAAACCACTTCTTGGCTAGCGAAAAGAACAGTGTCGATACTATGCTTCATCGTACCGGCGTCCATGGCCTCTGTTTTTCTTTAATGTCTCTGCAGATTTTTCCTACCTCGGCCAGCTTCTGGTCCTCCTTTGGTTACATGCAGCAGAGTGGGAAATTTTTTTATTACCCGTCCTGACTCACGCTTAGTTGTAGATGATAAAGATAATACCATAAAAAATGAAAAACCAAGTGATTGAGTGATAGACAAGTTAAAAGTTTAAGGACCCGTTTGTAAGAATATTAGAGAATGAAAGAGAAGATCTCAATCTTCCCATAATTTTTGGGTGTTTGGTAGATAAAAGTCCAATCACCGTCTTTCAGTGAGGTCCAATTTTCTCATATTTAGGGAAGATGCTTTTCATCCGAAAATGGAGGGAAAAATGTAATCTTTTAAGAAAGTGTTTTTTGGACAGATTTACCCCGAAATTCAAAGTTCAAACTGGGGGAAAAGTTGAACTTGGCGGGAAAGGTCGAAGTGGGAGAATTTTTTTTTTTCCACGATTTTGAACTTAAAAAATATATTTTTTTAAAAAAAAATATTTTTCTTTTTTATTTTGAATTAATTTCTTTTGAAGGTAAAATAGACATTTCCTAATTCTTTACTAACTATTAACTTTTCATTTTCTTCCTACCAAACAACTCAAGTCATCTTTCCTCATCTTTTAAATCTTATTTTCTCTCTTCTAAGACTTTTTCCTCCCCACCAATTCTTTATAACAAACGGGTCTAAGAATCCAGTTGTAATGAGTTATAATTAAGTGAATTAAAAGTTGACAACCAAAAGATTAACTTTTAGTTAACTGGAGGACGTTTTCTTTTTCTAACACCCCCCACCCCCAACCAATGGTGGACCCAGGTTATATTAAGGATGAGTAAATCAAAACCAAAACTGAAAACTGAACCGAATAATTTGGTGTTTGGTTTTTTTAGTTTCAGATTTTCGGTTCGGTTCGGTTCGGTTTTTGAAACTAGCTTAATTCGGTATTCGGCTCGGTTGCATTACAAATTTATTTCGGTTAAAACCAAAAAATCGATTTTTTTTTTTATTTTTTGTAGAAATAACCACAATTAATTAAAACGACGATGCATATGTATGAGTCATGACCCTCGACCCGCCTCAACTGAAGACCAGTACCAGACGTCCAGACCCAACCCAATTCCTCTTTCCATCATTATTCCATGTTTTGATTTTAAAATCTGCAACCTATTATCATACAAGTAAAAATCGATATATACCAAGTCTTTCCATGTAAAGCATACTATAGTCGGGTTGCACTTTAATAGTCAATATTGTAAATTGATTCAGTACCAAAAAAAAGTAGATTGACCATTTTACAGAATTAACCCAAACAAGAAGACCCAACTTAAGCCCAAAAATCGAATTAACTACAAAACCGAACCGAAATATTTCGATTAATTCGGTTCGATTTTTTGATACTTCGATTTCGATTCGATGGTTAAAATGTGTGTATTTTGGTAACCGAAAACCGAATGCCCACCCCTAGGTTATATAGAAAGGGGGCAAGAACCCCCCTTAAATTTGAGATTTTTTAGAAAAAAAATACATATTTAAATGATTGCCCACCTTTAATACATCAAGACTATACTTCATAATCAGATGGGGGATGAATAATTGTTTAGTACCTTATATTGAAAAAAATGTATTTGATAGTATTGATAATAAGGGCCCGTTTGGTACGAGGAAAATTTAAGGAGGAAAGGAATTTAGAGGAAGGAAAGGAAGGGAAGAGAAGATTTTGAAAAATGAGGGAAGATGAGTTGTTTTGTAGGAAGAAAATGAAGGGGTGGTAGTTGGTAAATAATCAAGAAATGTCTATTTTACCCTCAAAAGTAATTAATTCAAAATAAAAAAGAAAAATAATTTTTTTTGCTAAAATATATTTTTAATAAATATATATCAAAGTTTGAACTTACGTAAAAAAGACAAATAATTTTTTTTGCTAAAATATATTTTTAATATTTGAATTTGAGGGGTAAATTTGTCAAAAGTGTGAACAATGATGTGGGAAAGGTGAAATCCTCCAAATTTGGAGGATTTGATCTTCCCACGTATGAAGAAGATTGGTGGGCCCGGGAAGATAGGTTTCCTAAAGATTGGTCCAAATGCGTACCAAACGAGGGAAAATTTTAATTTTCCTTTCCTTTCACATGGATTCTTTGTACCAAACAGTACTAAGACAATTATGATGGAATTCCAAAAAATAAAGCTAGAATAATGACATTGTAATAATTTTTATTGTAATATATTTTTATTATTAAAATATATGTACTTGAACTTATTAGTCTTGCACACCCTTCATTGTAATTTATGTAATTGCATTTCTAACCGCTTGCTTTTTTTCTAGTATTTAGCGCTTTTACTTTTCTAAATAACAGGTTTGTAAAATAATTGTTTATCTTATTACATCATCAATATTTACTTGATTTTATAAATATTTTTTTGATATTTTTTCTTTTCTTATTTATATTCTTTTGTTTTTTAATATATTTAAAACCTTTCTTAAAAAAAAAAAAAAAAAAAAAAAAAAAATTGTCCCAAATCCCCTCACCAATGATACCCGTTAAATAAATTTCTGGGTCAGCCCCAACCCCCACCCCCAAAACACACCCCTACAAAAAGGAAAACAAATCCCCAAACAGACAGAAGCATTATTCAACAGTGGAAGATGGAAGAATCTGCAAAACTACCACTGTTGAGGAATAAGACAGAATCTGCAGAAGAAGAAGATGAGGCACTATCTCTGGTAGAGAGAATATGGAAGGAGAGTAAAATGATGTGGGTGGTAGCGTTTCCCGCCATATTCACTCGATTCTCCACCTTCGGCATTCACGTCACCGGCCAAGCTTTTGTCGGCCATATTGGCTCCAAGGAGCTCGCTGCCTATGCCCTCGTCTTCACTGTTCTCATGAGGTTCGCCAATGGTATTCTGGTACGCTTGCTTAGCGTCGCGTTAAAGATAGACTGTATCAAATATCAATATCTCAACATTATATATTTATATTATATTAGCTTTTTTCACTGATCCCTTAAAATTACTATTACTTGTAGCTGGGAATGTCAAGCGCTTTATCGACACTTTGTGGGCAAGCATATGGTGCAAAACGATATTTCATGATGGGAGTGTACCTTCAGAGATCGTGGATAGTGCTCAACTTTACCTGTGTTCTTCTTCTTCCCCTGTTCTTCTTCACCAGTCCAATTTTGAAGATGTTGGGTCAAGAAGAAAGCATTGCTGACGTGGCAGGGATTGTTTCTCTTTGGTCCATACCTGTTATTTTTGCATATGCTATGTCCTTCACCTGCCAGTCATTCCTGCAATCTCAGAGCAAGAACATCGTTATATCGTTCTTGGCTGGTATCTCCATCGCCGTTCATCTGTTTCTGTCGTGGCTTTTGACCATGAGGTACAAGCTGGGAATTCCTGGGGCAATGATTTCGACCATAGTGGGTTTTTGGATTCCAAACATAGGTCAGTTTATATTTGTCACATGTGGTTGGTGCCGTGAAACGTGGCATGGTTTCTCCTTTTTGGCTTTTAAAGATCTGTGGCCTGTCGTCAAGCTTTCTGTTTCGTCCGGGGCTATGTTGTGGTGAGTTGTTCGATCCTTCTTTCTGCATCAACTTGCTGGTGGGTTTTTTTTTTTCTTTTTGTTTTCTTTGATGAAATTAATTAAGAGGTTCTGATTATAGGATTTGGATCTTTAATTTGTTCATTAATTTCTGCAGTCTAGAGCTCTGGTACAACACAATATTGGTTCTGTTAACTGGTAGCTTGGAGAATGCAGAGACTGAAATTGATGCTCTTTCTATATGGTAATTACTAATTAATCACTCTGAATTTTCTCCTTCCTTTTTTAGTCATTGTTTCATTCATTCATCTCGGTGGGTTTGCTTTGGGTGAATAAGATATTTGGTGTTAAAGCTTCTCTTTTGATGTCAATGATCCAAGTTTTTATTAAATCATTGCAAACAATATTAATTCCTGCAGCCTCAACATCATAGGATGGGCAATGATGATAGCCTTCGGTTTTTTGGCTGCGGCTAGGTACGTATACTTAATTACCACCAAAACGTGTAACTAAATCACGAACTAGTACTTCACACACACACAATTGTATATATATTTGTTTATTACATATATAATTAAAATATATATGCGTAGTGTGAGAGTGTCAAATGAGCTGGGGAGAGGGAGCGCCAAGGCAGCCAAGTTCTCAATAGCAGTGACGGTGCTGACATCATGCACAATAGGGTTCCTTTTGTTCTTATTCTTCTTGTTCTATAGAGAACGACTTGCCTACGTATTCACTGAGGATCACCAATTAGCTGCTGCCGTTGCAGACTTGTCTCCTTTACTTGCATTCTCTATACTATTAAACAGTGTCCAACCAGTTCTCTCAGGTATATATATAGACTTTAAGTTTAATCACACACACGTATACATAGTAGTGGTTTAAGTAATTTGTGTTAGTGAATGAGTTAAAACACCTATGTGAGGGTGAATTGATGAACAGGAGTGGCAGTAGGAGCAGGGTGGCAAAGTCTTGTGGCTTATGTGAACATAGGCTGCTATTACATCATAGGAATCCCTGTTGGTGTTGTCCTCAGCAGGTTTCTCCATTTGCAAGTCAAGGTATATTATATTTATTTAATCTGTTTTATATTGGTGTACTGTCTTCCTTAAAAACCTATATATATATTAATGATGTGACCTTTAATTTGTAGGGAATCTGGATTGGGATGATATTTGGAACATTGGTTCAGACTGTTATTCTAACTATTCTTACTTACAAAACTGATTGGGACGAGCAGGTACGTGTGTGTATAACTAACTAGACGCACTTTCACTTCTTAACTTCTATATTTTCATTTGTACCAGAGAAGATCATTTACATGGGTAACAACATTAAGCATGTTGTTAATACTGTAATCACTTACAGGTCATATTGGCACGAAGTCGCGTTAATAAGTTCTCAGTAGGGGACGATCAAGAAACAAAAACCAGTACGCCAGATGCATAATTACTATTACCTCTGCAGATAATACTCATCACTTTGTTTCATGTGAGTGTCCATATATAGTGTCCATATATTAGATATAGGATATCCCCATAAATCTGAAAGGGGATGGGATATACAATGGATGGTGTAAATTGTTTAATGATTACCCCCATTTTATTATGTTCCTTCCATTTAAATTCTATTATATTTTGCAGATTGAACAAAGTGGAAGGAACATTATGCTTAATGAAAAACTATATGTGCATTTCTCGTTAAGAAGTCTTGGCCACTTTCAGCAAATAACTCTAGCATCCAAGAGGCTTGTAGCAGTTCTGCCCAGAGATAAAAATTCTGAAAACCCCAACAACATTATTTTTTTTGAGAAAAAAAAACCTCCACTCCACAATATAAAACATATTTACGTAATTTAATTAGACTAAGGAACATAGTTTAGTTAATATTATATATATTTTTAAAAACACTTTAGTCATTTTCTTTAATTTAATTCCCTTCTTCCCTCTAATTATTTTTAAACAAGCATCAATAAGAGTAAATTAAAAAAAATATTGATAAATATGAAAAATAAATCTTATATTTAACACTAAGATCAACCCTCTTGGAAGACCTCATTTTCCCCTCCCATCCTTCTCTATCTTTAGCCATTATATCAATATTTGAATGATCCATATTTAATCTTTTATAAAATTATTGTTAAAATGTTAAATTATAAAAATAAAAATAATTAAATAAATGCAAATTGCAAAAAAATTATATGAATAATTCAATATTGCTATAAAGAAAAAAAAATTGTATAAAACTAAATCTAGACCATTCAAATGTTAATCCAATGGTTAAAGGCGGATGGGAAAGAAAGAATAGAGGTTTTGTCCCAAACCCCAAATATGTCATATATAATCGAGGTTGTAGAAGTTACTCCCTCTGATTCTAATTATAAGAGATATTTAACTAATTTTAGAGAGATTAAGGATAATAGTTAGTTAGTTAATTATATTTATTTTTCTAAAAGACCTCTTATATAAATTCAATTCCCAGTTAAGATGCCACTGCCAACTAAACAGGCCACCAACAATCTATACTAATTTTCTACTTTTCCTTCCGCAATTCCATATGAAGGAAACGAAGGGAGCATGAAGATTGCCACGTTGGATAGGGGGGCTAAATATAAAGTGCAATGATAAAAATTTTCTCAAAATGCATAAGAAAAAATATTAAATTATTAGATTTTATATTATTTTTTCAACTTAAGAAAATAATATAAATTGATGGCTATTAAAAAAGCACTCATTCTACAGAATACATAGGCACATTGTTAAATAAATCATTATTATGTATAATTATTATTAAAGAAGTATCAATAAGGATATTTTAAAAAAAATTGACAAAAGTTAGAATTATAAACTATATTTAGGACCAGGAACAACTCCCAAATAATATCCTATAATTAGAACAAGAAGGAGTATGATAATTTATAAAACTGAACACCAATAATTTGGTATTCAACCAAGCGGTGAATGATTAGTGATTTAGTAATCAATCCCACCTCGACCTGAAGCCAACGAACGGTGATGGTACAAGTACATATGCTAGTAGTATACAGGGAGTATGATATAGCCTGACATAATTCATAAACTTGATTTTCACCGTTACTTTTCCCTTCTTTTTGTTTTCTTCTTTTGTACGAATAACTAAATGACAAAACGAACACCGAAAATCATCTCAATAGGTTGTAAGCCGGCAAATCTTTTACAGTGGAGATATCTTCAAGAGCAAGCTCACGCTCTAACTGCGTTCTAGTGGCCTTCAGAACATCCTGTTATAAAATAGGTTAAATAGGAATCAATGAATAGTCAAGCTTACACAAGGAAAACAAAGCAATTAACAAAGTTGATAAAAACTTCACATTAAATTCCATATAAGAAGCACGCTTTGCAAGCCACTGAGCATCCATCATTTCAAAGGCGACACAATAGAGGTTGTCAAATGCCATTTCATCCTCCTCAAGCAAATGAAGAAAACGGATTCCCGTAGGAGAAGATGGAATCCCTGCAAGAAAAATGTAAATTCCTTAGTTGTTTTACATGATATGTTTATGTGGTGAATACTCAAGGAACACCTACATTCACAGAGCAGAGAGTTATTTAGATCAGGAATGAACTAAATGCTAGCATAAAAATAGCATTCCACTGGATCTCTTTTTTAGTCAACATTTCACCAGATGCCTAAATAAGCAAGCATCGGTTATGAATGAAAAAGGAACTAGTTTCTCGATCATTATTGACCATGGCTGTGAGAGCTTGCTGCTATTTTTTTTTTTTTTTCCTTCAATTATATATAAGTAGCCATGAGCCCATGATGAGACTCGAGACAAGGACCAATCCCATCTTCACTCCCACCTCTACCATCCATAGGTACTGAGACACAGGGATACGACTATTACACCACCCAATTTCTTCTACAAAGAGAATTCATGGTACCTGCTTGAAGATCTAGCATTTGAGCCAACAAAAAGGAGATGTTAATTCCAGCAACGGCAAATGGATATTCCCACTCTGCTCTGATTCCATGTTCTTTACGCAATAATCGCTGGAATGATTCCTGTAACAGTGCCAAACAAATGTCTTTCGTTCATACCAAATATGCAGTGTGAAAGAGCCCTATTCGCTGGTCAAACACACACTAGAAAACAAGGGAGGGCACAGACAGCCAAGGATGACACAACAAATAGGCATGAGGTGTTTTAAGGTTGAAGAGTTGACCTTTTATGTCTCTATCATATTTTGGGTAAGTGTAGGACCTATAGCTGTTATTTAGGGTGGCGTATGGGGTACTGTGAAAGCCACTTTCTGTAGTTATATGAGCCGTTAGGGTGAGTGTGATGGTAAGGAATATTTTGTGAGTTGTAATAGGAGGAGGAATCAGGGACGACCTGAACCTTTTCTGGGCTGATAGGGAGTAGTTTTGCTTCTATCAGATTGGCTGTACCCTTTTGTTATCAATATCATCTGTTATATCAGCATCTTTCGCTGGTATTTTGGGTGAGTCCTAACACAGTGCAATACATAGAATTGCCATGATCTCATTAAACATGCACCGCAGTGCACAAACATTTGGTCAGGACGTAATTAATGTTCATTCGAGGAAGGAAACTTACTGGATACTTCTGGGCATAAAAGATAAGATTTTCTAATGAAATAAATCCTCCGCCCCTGCCAAACATGCCAGAAAGTTAATATAAGTATATAACTCATTGAAAAAAAGAAATTACATCAGCAAAGAGGATTCTTCTATTGCTAGAGCGATCAATGCTATGTTTCAGAGCCCCTATGAAATATCCATAAAATGTATTAGTTTTCTTCGCTACTCTAGATTATTAGTAAATAATGTCTCTTCCTCTACTCAGTAAAATTTCTCAATGCTTTCTAATTTGTTTTTAAACTATTCTCCATAAATCCTCTATCCTATGCCATCCACAGCCATTCCTGACATATGTTTTAGTTTAAATTTAATCGCATACCTGAAATCTGTTGACGGGTCCACACCTTGCCATCCCATTTCTTTCCAAAGCTCTGACTTGAGTCCAGGAAGTTTCCTGTCAGGGTAAGCCAGTGACCATAATTGTTTGAGTGCATCCTGTGACGCACAAATATGAATCGACTAATTCAGAAATGCATATAAATGACTGAAAAAATCATTCAGGAAAAAAGGTGTCTATTAAGTTTGTTCACTGTATGATAGATTCACAGAAAATTCTACTAGCGGACACAGTTGCATTTTATATTTATAGACATGCAACAATGAAATAGATAAATTATCATCCCTAGCAATCGCTCAGTTAACCCATATAGGCAAACTCAATTTGAAATAATAAGATAAATTCTTTCACCCTAAACAAGAATTTGTAAGTCAGGAAGTTAGCCAGCATATATTCAGCTAAAAATCCAGATTCTCTATCTAGCCTGAAAGAACAGCAAAATAAAAATTGCCATGAAAAACTACAAAAATATTCTGTCCACAGGAGAACATGAAAATGGCAGGGTCAGCATAATAAGCAAAATATTGAACAGCGCCCAAATGCCAGAAATGGTGGTTTCTAAATTCACAATCAGGTGATATTACATACTTGATGCTCAGTTTTAGAACTGTCAAAGGGTACTTCAAGCCGTTGCCGTAAATTTCTGAGTCTTTCTTCCTAAGAAATGACAACATGAAAAATAATCATATATAACACATAGAAGCAGACAACCATGAATTATACAGAATAAGATGTCAAAGCATTAAATTCTTTAAAGACACCATTAAAAGCAACAGTCTAATATATGCAAAGTAAAAGGCTACAATCTAGTTATTTTAGATCATCTGATAGATCCATGCATAAACATAAATATACGTTGAAGTTAAGTGAATTGGATGGAGGACAAAGACAGAGTGCAATTGCGAACTGATGAATGTTCAAACAGAAAAGCTGCAAAATACTGAACGACGTTTCATACCACAGCATGTCCACATGTTTGATATAATATAAAATGAGATATTTATTCCATTAACTATACCCTTTAAGTAAACAATCTATGGAAAAAGGGCTTATTTTATTCAATAATCATAATCGCGTGTATGTTATCTTATAAATTGAACAGCATCAATAATCATTAATTTTTTCTTACCTTTTCTATCATTCAAAAGCTACAATGAGAAGCACTATCTTAAAGAACCCAGTTCACCATGTTGTATAAACCATGCAAAAAAAAAGTATCCCTTTTGTTTGGAAGTTTAATACATGAAATAAGAAGGACAACCATTATAGATACTACATTATAATATAGACTTTTAAATTATACTGGCTGAATCCAACTCTGATATCCATTATTTTGCTTTTTCTGGGTTTTCTTCAGTCATCAATTCTTCTGATAAGTAACATTCTACTATATGAATGAAATCTTAACATAAGAGGCAGTTCAAAAACAAGAATTCCAAATTTAGAGAAGGGACAGGAATATGATATGAAAATTTAAATATAGATAATAATTATATATTCATGATTAGGCTAGTGGGAACAAATAAAGTGAAAGTTATCTACTCAAAAGGCAAGTGCGTTCAACAGCAATAGGTTTGCAATAAATTTGATGCCCCTTGACTGAACAAAAATTAGCATCAAGAAGGAAGATAAGAAGAGCTTCCCTCCTTTTTTCCTCTTCGCTCATATTAAAAACTTCCAAATAAAGGGGAAACCCACTCCATTATTTCCCGTTCATTCCATAGATTCTCATACATTTAAACGACAGTATGATTCTTAACATTATCAATGCTATTGCAGAGAGCATACAGCCACTTCATTCAATCAAAACAAATGTTGAAAAGAAAATGAAAACATTTCTTCCATAACCAAAATTCAGACATAATTACTTATACCTGCAAAGGACTAAGAGGAGGAGGAAGAATCCTATTGTTTCCTCTATTTAGAGCTATAGAAGGGAGTGATATAAGTCGCCCGATTAATGATCCAGATCCTATCACAATATTTGCTGCAACAGCATTATGAAATAATTAGATACAGTTTACAACATCTAAACAATGCAAAAAGAACAAAGAGCCACAAATGCTGCATTTTCTTATTTGTACATCAGTCAACAATATGGAAAAGGTGAATTAACACATTAAAAAACATGAGTAACAAAAATATTGTGGATCAAACCTCAGTTGTAGTGCAAAAACTTTATGCAATCTGCATATAACAGATAAAATAAAATTTTGTTTAATGGGAAAAGGGGGCCAGGGGGGGATATCACATTAGTCGTAGTTTAATTGAGCAATCACCATGCACCAGCAACAAGGTATATAAACAAAACTGTGATAATTCAATAACATACTATCACATGCATAATTGCAAGTTTGTGAAATAAGCCCATAAAATCACAAAGACATACCCAACCACTGTGCCCATTGCGCAATCAGTTGTGAAAATAAGAATGTCCAATGAAGCTGCTCCTTCTTTTTATCATCACATAAATCTTCAAGTGTAGGTACCTACATTAAAACATAAAAGAAGTAACATTGAATAAAATGATGATAATAATTCTAGAACAAGAAATCAGAGAATTGCATCCTTGAATGGTTGAAATGAGAAAAGAACCAGCTTTTACCCTCTCACTATAATCGTGTTCCCCCAGTAGCGGCTCACTCAAGGAATCTGTCCCTGAAGTCTCAAAATGCTCACGGTTTTTTCCATCGACATCCCCGTGATGGAGTCTCCTCCTCAATGTTCTTGATGACATTAATATGCTAACCAAAACGATCACCACTATCACCAACATTTTATCAGTCGGAAGTCAGTAAATGCATTCCACTAGCTAGACGGATCCTATCATCTTAAGCAAAGACCCACTCACTCTAATGGAAGAGGAGGGGGGCATCAACTAGCGGGAAACTATTTGTTTTGTAAAATATGATTATAAAAACACCAAGACCATAAAAAACCCCCAATTTTATTCTAAAAAAATTTTTAGCCTTCACCTCACAGACCAAATGGATATCATAGCAATCCTATTCAATTAACAAAGAACTCGATAATTGAAGCTCAAATGCGAATCGACAGAATTGGGACTCTTACCTGAGAAATTTTAGAGGATCGTGAAGCCTAAGCATGAAGAATAGGACAAATCACGGAACCATCAGCGGGCTTGCAACGATCACTTTTTCCCCGGGATACCTTTTCGTGCTTCCGAAGTTGTAAATCACATTTGCATCGTCCTTTCAGGTAGATTTCTGACTTGCGCCAGCGCCACCGACCTAAACTTTATTAAAATTAAAAATAAAAAACGATTTCTTGCCCAACTTATAAAAAACCTTTTTTTTTTTAAATGAAAAAAGATTCAAGCAAGATTCAGCCGCGCCCGCCAACCCAACCATGTTTCTCTGCCCTTCCATTTAGCAGCTGAATTAGTTTCCTGTTGGTGTTAATATTTAATTAATACAGTTAATTTTTTCCGTTAGTTTGAGATCAACCTCGGCTAGTCTTTATTCCACCAACTCTTATTAATTAATTTTCAGTATTTGAGGAATATATATTTTTTTAAAAAATTAATTAAAAAATTATTTGTAAGGATCAAATTTACAAATTATTTATTCTAAAGACCCTAAATTTACCACAAACTTTGCGCAAATTTATTAATTAAATTATGAGGATTTATCACTAAAATAAAATAAAATCTTAAGGTAAAAAAATATTCATTGCTATTTTTTGTTGTTGTCAATCCGTTATTCAAAGCTTCATTCGACTAATCTGGATCTCGACTCGAGTCGTGCACCCGATTATAGTGGGGTGAGTCTCCTAGCTAGAGCCGGAAATCGGGCCAAGCCCGTCGGGCGCTGCCCGTTTAGGCCCCGGCCCCGTAGGGCTCGGGCCTAAAAATCATCCAGAATTTTGAATTTGGCCCCGTAGGGCCGGCCCCGCAGGCCTCGAGCCTGCGCAGGGCTCGGGGCCGGCCTGTTAGGCCCGCTTCACCGTAGCATTCCTTTTTTTTTTTTTTTACTTGGTCTTTATCTATGTATGTACGATCAAACGGAACTTGGAAGATATTTGTTAGAAACTACATAAAGCACACATGCCGTACTTAAACTAAACAATATGACTTGGAATGACATGATAATAAATACTTGGATTCCATGGTTAATTTATTAATAAAAGCTATAGGGAAAGTAAAAATTCACAAAGATTAATTTGCAAGTCGCTACTTCAACCGTGGACAATAGTTTGTTTTTTGTTACGAATTAATGAATGTATTTATTTGTTGGATGATTTGTATTGTTTAGATATTAATGTTGATAATATTTATTTGATAGATTAGAACTTTGATGGTTGCAATTTACTAATTATATTTCTCTGGAAAAAATCGGAAGAAAAATAGTTAAAATTTAGAATAGTAATTTCCAGGCCCTGTAGGGCCGGCCCTGGCCCTGGTACTATCGGGCCGGGCTTTGAAAAACTGACGTTTTCCTTATCCCAGGCCCTGTAGGGCCGGCCCTATCGGGCTCAGGCCCTGTAGGGCTTGGCCCTGTCGGGCCGGGCCGGCCCTGATTCCCAGCTCTACTCCTAGCGAGGTTTTTTTGCATTCACAAGGCTTGAACTCGAGACTTTACTTAAGTGATACACTCAGGTAAATACAATTATAAGTGAAACTATAATCATGAATATCTATTATTAGTGGTTTTTAAAAATAAATAATTTTTTGAATAATTTTTGTAATTCTCATTTGTCCTAAGGAAACAGCATTTATTATTTATTTGCAAGTGTGTTGTATAACTCCACGTTGTTTTTATGTTTTTTTTTTTTCCTTTAAATGTAATTCAGTTTGAATAGTTCATATGGAGATATGTAATACAAACTGAATAACGAAGAAAATGTGACTATAACTATAGGGTTGTAACCTATTGCCAAGGACAGCACGAGCCTGATAGAGATGTCACTATGAATGCATAATTGTATCAAACTAAGATCATTTTTTTCTCGAAAAAGGAATTCACTCTAATCAAACTGTACCAATAGTAGATTACTAGCTTGTGTGGAAAACGTCTTGTTGTATTGTATAATATCCTAAGATATTGGTGAAGGCATCCAATAATTAAACATTGTTTACAACTTAGCTGTATAACATACCATCAGCATATGCATACATGTTATACAACAGAAGACAGAATAAATATAAATTACCAGGATACAGTGATATCTTCACAAATAACTCTTCTTATGTATGAATGATGACCATAAGTTCTCCGGGCTTTTACTGCAGCCATTTACACATTGTCTCATCAAACTAATGCTGCCTTTGACTGTGGAAATTGAAGAAAAGTTTACTAAATTGTAGTATTACAACTATGGACACATAATAGAATATAACAAAGATCCAAATTTGATCATAGATGTCTTCAAGGTTTTCTCAAATGATGCAGTTTTCTTACATCTTTACGGTCTCCCATGCAACATCAAGAAAAATCGATCTTATTAAGTGTCTATTTGGAAACCCCTTTTGGAAAATAGCTTTTGAGATTTACGAGGTAAATTGTGAGAGGAGTTTTGTCTCGGCTTGCGCAAAATATCTTTTCAAAATGGGTTACCAAACGGGTACTTAAGCCACTAATCAAAATGTAAAAATATTCCTAGGGTGTGAACACCAAAGAAATTTTAACAAATCATAAACATTATTAAGAATATTTGGATAAGTGTAGCACTCCCAACCTGATAAACATTGTCATATCACATATGAACAGAATATGTACTTACTTACCAGCAATCAAGAAGGATGAAATAAAACAAGTTTAAAATTAAGATGCCAACTATGCCTTGAGAACAAGTTTATTGCAGAGCATAAGAAATGCACATTAAACAAAATAATGACAATGTGCACTCTCTCTTTACTATCTTGATCTAACTGAAGAAGTATATCAGCACATGGTAGATTCATGTAGGATATAACGAGCAAAAGCTAACCTATGAGGAGGGAGAACTCAATGGACTTATAAAATCCACCCCAAGAGCTTGGCTCCCGATGTAGGACTCATTACATAGGACAAACCCAACATAGCATAATAAGGATGTTTCAGCTATAATGTAAAATAAAAAACATAAAGTAAATTAAACAATAATGAATCAAACAGTTAGAAGAAGGCCCAAATGGATATAATTCTGATAATGTACTGGTGGCTCCTGTCCTAAATATATGACAAAGTTTTTACCGCGGGGATAGTATTTAAGATAACAACAATGTTTACTACCAATTTACATTGTTACAGAGCCTCGGAGAATATCCTCGGCCTACAGCGAAGTCCCAGGGGAACTTGCTATTATAAAACGTTGCAGCAATATGTTGGCCAATGGTGCTTTAAACAATGGTCACTGCCTAGCTATGTACTGGCGGTGGTGTTGACCGTTGAGGGATGGCTTTGCCCGTAAAACCCAACGCCAGGTGGCCTGTAAAATCCTCCTGTCGCAGACTGCTGCTGCTGCTGTGCTTGCTGAGCTTGTGACTGCTCAATAGGTGAGCGCCTGGCCTTGATAAGTGATAACCCTGCTGCTACATGTGGAGGTAAAGGAGGTAAAGGCGGAGGTGGGAGGTTATTTGATCCATATCCATAAGGAATGCCTCCAATCATCAAACCAGAGGATTGGACATTGTTGTGGACCTCGGAAATAGGCCAGACCAGGTCAAGCCCAAGTGAAGACCAATTATCCCATGACCACACCCACTACCACAGTAGTGCAGGGAGTGGGGGCACAGAACATGCGATAATGGGAACAGGTTATCGAGAAAGTCGGACCAACCCGGCTTCACTATAAATAGGGGCATACTTAGGTGAACGGTACACACATTCATTCTCCCACTGTTTAGATACTGTCCCACTGTGCACACACCACACTCCTCTGACGGCATTTCGTCTTCGTGTTGCACGGTGATCATCTTGTTCATTGTTATCTCCTCAATAGATAGCAGTGGATAAGCCTCTTAGGTACAACCTTTAAACCCATCAGATCCAATATCGACCATTAACCAAATTTCAAGGGATTGGACATTTGTGTTCCATATCGGAACATTGGCGCCGTCTGTGGGGAACGAGTAAACTTCGAATCCCAAACCACAAAGCTACGAGCTTTACCATTGCAAATGGAGAACACCAGAGGACGCAGTACGACAACTCGGCAAGGCCAATTGCCGTAGGAACAGCCCGGCAACAATGTTCAAATGGACAAACGTCTCGACGGGAGGTCCAAAGTGAACCCGACGCGAGAACATGTCGAGATGGAAACTGAAACTGAGATATCAGACACGGCGAATTCTCCTCCCTCTGAGAATGTCGTTGTCCAGCAAGTTGGTATCCAGGCTACCCCAAATAATCAGGCATCAGAATTTCAAGTGGTCGATCCCGACATTCGCATACTGCAAACCACCCTCAGTTCCGTGATGGACCGAATGGACGATATAGAAACGCGCAATCGTATACAAAGGGAGGAAGATGTCCGACTTATGAGAGAAGAGATGAACCATCACAATGACGAATGGAAGAAACTATTCAAATTCCATGTCGGACGAGCCGAAAATCGTAACGGCAATACAGAAAAACGTCGTGGACCCAAGCCAAAATGACATTCCGACATCCCAAAATGCCCGAACGTCACGCACAGACCACGGGGAAGACACTACGCCCGAGGTGAGGAGTGATGCACGGGAACTGAGAAGCAAGAAAAGACAAGACCGAATAATGGCCACTCACGGTGGCACGGACAATGCCGGACGAAATCGGGCGTTGGTCGGGACGACGAGAAAAGAAAAAGAATCGGTCAAGGACCCAAACCTTTCTAAAAAAGATGTTGCTTCGCCATCACCGGAATCAAGCTCTGATGATGAAGAGAGAGTCGCGACTCCTTTTACGGACAGAATAATGGCCGCAACTTATCCAAAAGGCCTGGACACAAAAGATTTCCCGAAGTATGATGGAAGCCAGGATCCACAGGTGCACGTGGGCAATTTCAAAATGGAGATCATGGTAAAGGGCTATACTGGGCCCGGGGTACCCTGGTTGTTCGCAGGAACACTGCGAGGAGCGGCTCAAATCTGGTTCAATACCTTGCCAGAAAATTCGATCCTGGACTTGAAGGATTTGGATAAGAAATTCTTGCTTAACTTCGCCACAAGCAGGAAGCAACCAAAAACTGAGTTCCAGTTAGATCAGGTGAAGCAAACACCCGAGGAAACTTTGCAGAAGTATTTGGAACGCTTTAAAGACACGACTTTACAAGTCCCGGGGTTAAAGGAGGATGTACATTTGCACTGCGTCATAGCGGGCCTGGACAAATCCTCGCGTTTGAAGAAGTCGGTCGTGAAGCGTCGTCTTAAAACACTGGCGGAGTTCCGAGACCGATCCAAGACGTATATAGAGCTGGAGCGAGATGGATATTATGAGCCATGTACCACGGACGAGCAAGGAGTCCACCTTCCCGAAGTAAGGAGCAGTTCGGACGAACGGCAGACAAGACTCTCGAGGACGTGGAAGGGATAACAAGACTCGCGGAGGAAGAGCGAAGGAAGGTATGACCGATATGCCCCATTGAAGGTGTCTCAAGCCCAAGTCCGGAAGGAAGTCTCCATGACCGAGATGAAAAAGTAGAACGACCATGTCCATTGCGGAACGAGGCCACCCTGGATAAATCTCGATATCGTGAATTCCATGATCAACACGGCACACGACGGACGTCCGTTGGGACTTGAGAGACGCTATCGAGAAATTCATTCGAGAAGGGAAACTCCGCTGGTATGTAATCCAAACCCAAGTGCGGCATAACAAGCGCCAAGGAGACCGAAGTAGAAGCTCGCCCGCCGAGAAGAAGAGGCGAGAGCAGAAAAAGGTAGGACGAGGAACTGATGATGAGTTTCCTGATTCAAAATATGACTGCAATGGGATTGTTGGAGGCTTTGGCGGAGGAGGAGATTCTATGAGTCAGTGAAAGAAATACTTGAAGGAGGTCCTCTCGGTAACTGACCGTCCGAGGTTTAAGAAATAATCCGCAAAACTGGGCTTACCAATACTCTGATTTACTGAAGAAGAGTTAGATGATGTAATGTCGGGGCATCATGACGGACTCGTCATAACCGAGATAGTTGAAAATTGCCGAGTCAAGAAGATTTTTATGGACAATGGAAGCGCGGTGGACATAATTCTCTGGGATGCATTCAAACACATGCGGTTTGATTCAGAGGACTTGAAACCATGTAAGACCACCTTAACAGGTTTCAATGGAGAGGACACCCATCCAAAAGGATATGTCGACTTCAAATTAACGTTGTGCACGAAGGAAGCATTCAAGTCGGAAGTGGTTCGTTTCGTTGTGGCCGATTTTCCATCTCCATATAACATTATCCTCGGACGGCCAAACATCCATAACTGGAACATGCTAGTATCTTCCAATCACCAGAAGTTGAAATTCATAGACAGGAAGAATCAAATCGTTACCATCAAGGGCGATCAAAGAGATTCTCGGCAATGTTATTTTGAAGCAGTCAAGGAGAGTAAAACCTCAAAGTTGGGGCGCTCCAAGGAATGCGAAGAGAAGACAAATAACAAATCCATTCACATAGTCGAGTTAGACCTGAGGGAAGAAGACAAAATGCAAAGGGCCGAACTAAATGAAGAAGTGGAAGATTTTGTCTTGGGAAATGAGCCAGAACAAACTACCAAAGTCGGAACGATGTTGGATCCCGAGATTCAAGCGAAGTTGGAAAGGTTTTTGCGGGAAAACAAAGATGTGTTTGAATGGACGCCATCTGAAATTTCGGGGATAGACCCCGAGTTTTGTTGCCACAAGTTGGCGATCCACCCTGGTTCAACCCCAGTTGCCCAAAAGAAGAGGAAGCAAGGTTCGGACCGAGGTAAAGCCTTGGAAGCACATGTTAAGGAATTGATCGCGGCTAGATTCGTCAGGGAGGTGCAATATACGACGTGGTTGTCCAACGTGGTCATGGTTAAAAAGCCGAACGGCAAATGGCGCGTATGTACGGATTACAAAGACTTGAACAAGGTATGTCCGAAGGATGCATTCCCCATGCCCAACATCGACCAGTTGGTTGACCAGTCTTCTGGTTTTCAACTTTTATCATTCATGGATGCATACTCGGATACAATCGAGATTGCCATGCATCCCGATAACCAAGAAAAGACAAATTTTTATCACGGACAATGCGAATTATTGCTACAACGTAATACCATTCGGCCTCAAGAGTGCCGGGTCGACTTATCAAAGAATGATGACCAAGGTCTTTGCGGATTAGCTGGGAAAAATATGGAGGTGTATATCGACGATATGATAGTAAAATCCAAGGAGCAAGGCGATCACGTTCATGATCTGCAACAAACATTTGAAAAGTTGCGAACACATCAAATTCGACTAAACCCGGTGAAATGTGCTTTTGGAGTACCGTCGGGCAAATTCCTGGGTTTCTTATTGACTAACCGAAGCATTGAGGCTAATACGAAAAAATGTAGGCCGTATTGGAAATGAAGGCCCCGCCAACAAGAAAGAAGTGCAACAATTGACCGGACGATTGGCGGCTTTAACAAGGTTCTTGCCTAAGTCAGCGGAGAAGTCACTCCCATTTTTTAAACTTTTAAAGAAGGAAGCCCAGGGAGAATGGAACTTGGAATGTGAAGAGGAATTTACGAGAATAAAACAGGTGCTTGGCATCCTGCCGGTATTATCCGCCCGAACCCGAGAAAACTTGATTCTGCACTTATCGGTTGGTGAAGAGGCTGTAAGTGCAGTCTTAGTTTGGGAAACGAACGAAGGGCAAAAACCGGTATACTTTGTAAGCCGAGCTTTGCAAGGTTCCGAGTTGAGATATTAGAAGCTAGAGAAGATGGCTTTTGCGTTGCTAACGGCGAGATGACTTCGCCATTATTTCCATGGTCATTCAATCATCGTGAGGATGAATCAAATTTTACGGCGTTTTGCATAAAAACCGGACTTAGCCGGCAGGATGATAAGTTGGGCAATCGAATTATCCGAGTTTGATATAACATATGAAGCCCGATAGGCAATTAAGTCACAAGCTCTGATCGATTTCTTAATGGAGCTAACTTCATCACAAGCAGAGAAAGGAGGGATAAAACCATGGAAAGTGTTTGTAGACGGCTCATCGAATCTAAAGGGAAGTGGTGCAGGGGTCATTGTGAAGAGCCCCGAAGGTGTTGCAATGAAATTTTCTCTCCAACTTGAGTTCCCGACGTCAAATAATCAGGCCGAGTACAAGGCCCTTATTGCCGGCCTATTGCAGGCAAAGGAAAATGGAGCTCAACAAGTGCACGTGTCCACAGACTCCCGGCTTGGTCGCTTCTCGCATCCGGGGACCTATCAAGCAAAGGGGCGTTATTGGCCAAATACTTGGCGAAGGTTAAAGACATTATGACAAGTTTTGACGAGGCGACAAATCAAGATATTCCTCGGGCGAGAAAATACGAGAGCCGACATTCTCTCCAAACTAGCAAGCACGAAGTGCCTGGGAAATCTCCGCACAATTGTCCAGCAGAATCTACCTGAACCAAGTTGCATAATGCTTATATCGGATTTGAGTGATTGGCGAAAGCCAATTGCCGACTATCTAGAGCGGGGAATTACCCCGGAGGATGTTGCCGAGTCCAAGAATCTAGTCAGAACAGCGGCCGCCTATGTAATGGTGGACGATCAATTATACCGTAAAGGCACGCATTCTCCAATGGCAAAATGCCTCAATAAAGATCAGGCCCAGTACGTCTTGGCAAAAGTCCATGAAGGTATAAATGGACAACACATGGGGGCAAAGGCGTTGGCTCGGAAAGCAGTACGGGCAGGATACTATTGGCCTACCATGGCGCAGATGCTAAAGACCATGTTCGGAGGTGCGACAGGTTGTCAAAAACACGGAAGGTAATGTGGGTCCCGCCAACCGACTTGACACAAATCACGGCTCGGTGGCCATTCTACAAATGTGGCATGGATTTGTTGGGACCGTTTAAAGCAGCACAAGGACAGCTGAAGTGGTTGATTGTCGCAATCGACTATTTTACCAAGTGGATCGAAGCCGAGCCTCTGGCAACAATTACCTCGGCAAGAGTGCAGAAATTCCTTCAAAGAAACATAATTTCGTGATTTGGAATCCCGACAGAAATAGTCACCGACAACGGAACTCAATTCATAGATAAAGGCTTCCAGAAAGTGGTGTTCGACCTTCATATAAAGCATCATTTTGCTTCGTGAACACCCGAATCCAACGGACAAGCCGAGGCAAACAATAAGGTCATTTTCAACGGTCTTAAAAAGCGAATGGAAGAGGAACGGGATAGGCTGGGTGAAGCATCTATATGCGGTGTTATGGGGATATAGGACCACAGTGCAGACATCCACGGGAGAGACACCCTTTAGGCTGACGTATGGATGTGACACCATGATTCTAGTTGAAATCGGCGAGCCTTCATGGAGAAAATTGAGAACTTCGTAGGAAGGACGGAAGAATGACGAGGCTGTCGCGGTAGAGTTGGATCTGATTGACGAAGTCAGAGCCACAGCTCACTTTTGAGATTTGGCCACAAAACAACTCATCGATGCTCGGTACAATAGGAGAGTAAGCCCACGATCATTTAAAAAAGATGACTTGGTGCTGCGAAGGGCCGATATAGGCAACAAGAACGCCCGAGATGGGAAGCTCACCGCGAATTGGGAAGGTCCCTACCGTATAAGAGACGAACTCAGAAAGGGGGCTTACCTATTGGAATCATTGAAAGGGGAAGCGATTAAGAGAACTTGGAATGCGGACAAACTTAAGGCTTACTATAGCTGAATGTCAAGTTTATGAAGTTCTTTGTTTTTGTTGCTTTGTTTTCGTTTGTTTCTAGCATTTCCTTTTATTAACTTTACTTTCGTGTTGGTTATGATTAGTTTTGATGATGTCTTATATGGATGCCATTATTAAAGCAAAAAGATTGAGTAATATAGTTATCTCCTACATTGACTAACTACTATTTGTAGATTAATCCAAGATGAATTATAGAGATTGATCAAGAAAGTAAGAAAGAAGTTCTTGCATGCAATATAATGGGAATATCGAAATGTCAAGGAAGCAAGAAGTTATCAAAGGATTTTAGGATTAATCAAGAGAAGAGAAGAAAGAAAGAGTTAGAGTTATGGAGAATGATCAAGAGAAGAAGAAAGAAAGAAGAACTTGTTGAATGAAGTGAAGATATCGTTATCCAAGTTCTAAGATTGATGCTAGAAGTCTCCAAGGTCATATGGAAGTTGGAATGGGTCAATTTGAAGTTAAAGTCAGCAAAAATCAACTTCAGGATGAGAAAACTCGAGTTTGGAACACAAAACTCGAGTTTGGACTCAAAACTCGAGTATACAACTCAAAACTCGAAGAGCTAAACTCGAGTACAAGTGAAAACTCGAGTTTGGGACACAAAACTCGAGTTTGGGACAAAAACTCGAGTTTGGAACACAAAACTCGAGTTTGGGACTCAAAACTCGAGTATGCAAGTGCTAAACTCGAGTAAGGAAGAGCTAAACTCGAGTATGCAAGTGTAAACTCGAGTTTGCAGCGTGATCAGCTCTTCAGCAACTCTGTTTCACGTTTCAGCACAGGCGAGGTCCGGTAATTCGATGATATCTCTCAAACCAGGAATCGGATTGACGTGAAATCAGTGGCATTTGAAACTAGACATCCAAAGCGTCATTTTGATATATAAATCAAGTCCAAAGGTGTCAAGATCAAGGAGATATGATTTTTACAAGTTGCCATAAGAATCAACGTCACAGTCCAGACCCACCTTCGGTATTTTGAGTGTAACTCACAAACTACAAATCCGATTGAGCTGAAATCAGTGGCATATGAAAATAGACTCAAAGAGCTTTCCATCAAGAGTTGAACGGACCAAAACGGAGTTCAGACCAGGGAGATATGGCCCTCGAAAGTGGACAGATAATTTCAAGAAAGCAATCAAACTTGTTGAGCTTAAGTGCAAACTGCGGTATAGGTTTGCATACCGCAGTTTTGGACTTCCGAAGCGAACCAGGTTTTTAAATGAAGTCAATACTGCGGTATTGGTAGGCAAACTCGAGTATTGGACTTCTAGAATGAAACCAAGATTTTAAACGAAGTCAATACTGCAGTTTGCATAGCCAAACTCGAGTATTGGACTTCCAGAGAGCAACCGAGTTTTTCAGGCTAAGTCAATACTTCCACCTTTACTGCAGTTTGTAAGTGAAAGTATGCAAACTGCAGTTTGCATGAACATACTGCAGTTTTGGACTTCCGTGCAAACCAGATTTTTTAAATGAAGTCAATACTCAAGCGGTATTGGTAGGCAAACCAAACTCGAGTATTGGACTTCCGTAATGAAACCAAGATTTTAAACGAAGTCAATACTGCGGTTGCGTAGCCAAAATCTTACTAGTATTGGACTTCCAGAAGCAACCAAGAGTTTCAAGCTAAGTCAATACTTCCGCCTTTACCGCAGTTTGTGAGTGAAAGTATGCAAAACTGCAGTTTGCATGAACATACCGCAGTTTACAACGTTAAAAAATGATTTTTGAATTACACGAATTTGCAAATCACTCTTGTTTGATCCTATTGCTTTCATAAATCATTCACTTATGTTCCCAGATATTTTAACAAGTTTATTGAGTGAATTTCAGTTAGCACAGATGAAGATTAATGAAGATCAAGGCAAAAAGCAAAAAGTGCTCAGTGCATTTAATGCACTTCTGCAAATCAACCTTCTTTTGGATAATCCACCTGAGCACGCATTCTCAACGGTCAAGAATGCTTTCTTCATCAAGTAAACTCTTCTCCAACGGGCAAATCCTCAGAGTTCCACATCAGATCAATTAATCACATGGATTAGTTGGAGTTTAGAGAGAGAAGCGTAACCACACTTAATGATAATCAACTACAACGGTCGATTCATCCTACAACGGTCATAAACGGTCACGACCTTTCTCTATCTATAAAAGTCATGGACACAAGCGTAAAAACGTGGAGATACAAGATTACAATGCCAAAATGCTGATACTCTGCTTCTACATCCTTTTCACTGCTTTACTTGTCTAGATAGCTTAGAGAGTGAAATGAATTGTGTTTGTACTTCAGTGATTATTTATCCATTCCTTTGAGAGGAAAATTATTGTAAACACATTATCTTTTATCAGAGTTACTCAAGATTGGGGAATCTTGAGTGGGATATACATTGTGTTGATTACAACTTGTAAGGGGGAGTGAATCCTAGTGAGAGGATTACTTGAGTACGAGTGTGTAATCAAGCGGTGTGTTGATTACGTTGTAAGGGGGGAGTGAATCCTAGAGAGAGGATTGCTTCGATTACAGATCGTGTAATCAAGAAGATTAAAGATAGTGGATTGAAAATCCCAAGTGAGGCTTGGGACGGACGTAGGTCAAGGATAAGGCCGAACCAAGATAAATCTGTTTGCAAGCTCTTCTCCCTTATCTCTTACATTTCCAAAGCATTTACATTTGAATGTTTGTCAATTGGTTTATAACTCACTTCTTTTATACAAGTTGAATTTACTGAATTGAGAAAAGATTTTCATAGAATCTAAATTTTTATACTTCACCCAATTCACCCCCCTCTTGGGTTCAAGGATAAGGCCGATAAATCTGTTTACATTTGGTATCGAAAGCTAGGCTCTTGTTTAAAGGACTTAACCGTCTCAAGAGTTTCAATGGCTTACATTTGATTTCGGGTGTTTTCTTCATTTTCTTCATTTTCGAAGGTTTTGATTATACCATTCCACCGTTTTTCAAAGATATTGATTTTTGGTTTTGGAAAGCTAGAATGACTAGTTTTATCAAAGCAACTGATTTTAATATGTGGAATGTTTTTACAAACGCTTTTGATTTCAAACCAAGAAAGGATTGGACAGAAAAAGAAAAGAAAATGTTTTCTTTGAACATTAGAGCAATGGAAATTCTTCATGATGCTTTAACTGAAAATGATTTTGAGAAAATCAAGTTCTCGCTCTAGTGCTAAAGAAATGGGATACTCTTGATTCTATGTATGCTTCTAACAATTGTGTTGAAGTTGAAAGTGTTGACAATTCATCTGAAACTATAAGCTACATATCCACAATGGATGAACAATTGGAAGTGGAGAATGAAGAAGGAGAAATCATTGGATACTTCCATGATCCAATCAACACAAAAGAACAAGAGGAAGAGGATTCCCAAGAAGAGCTCATGGACGATTATGATCAATCATTATCTAGAGCTCAAGATACACATGTGGTAAACAATTCCAATTCTTCTTGTGTAGTTAAGAAAAATGATTTTGAACAATTGCATAAAATTGTTTTTCAACCAATCATTGATTCTCGATTTGAAAAGCAAGAATGTTTTGAAACAAAATGCTTTGGAAAATCTATTGGGAAGAATGAATGTTCAAATGAAGATTATTTGAAGTTTTACTCTAATGACCAAGACAATACTTGCAAAAATGTTCATAGTAAGCATCACTCTATTATTTGCAATTATTGTGGAAAATCTGGGCATATTTCTCATACATGCTATATTAGGAGAAATTCTAATATGAGAAATAATCTTGTTTGGGTTCCTAAAGGACAATCAAGGTCCAATGCTAACAGTCAAGGACCCAAGTATAAGTGGGTACCAAAATGTCCATCTAGTACTCCATGTGTGCAGGATGATTTGAATATCAATGGACATCAAGGTACGAAAAGAGGAAGAAGAAGCCAAGAGTTTCTCATGCACCATTGAAGAAGATCATAGCATCTATATCAAGCAAGAGAACTCTCAGGGCACCCATTGCTGGAACTACATGGTGTAAACATCAAAGGAAGCAATGGATACAAGCAAGAAGAGTATCATCTACCTCAAGAATGGATTACCACAGAGTACCATTCAACTATCTTGAGGAGAACAAGAAAAGAAGGATCTCTCAAGTATCAAACAGAAGATTCTGGAAGTCTATATCCTTTGAGAGAACTTTGCCAACACCCGTAAGAAAATATATGAAGAATCAATGGGTGAGCAAAGTCAATCCTCCCAAGACCTAAGGCTAAGGTATACAATGGTAAAACCTCCTATGCTATCATCTGAAATTTTATTTGAGGTTTTATATCTTGTAGCCTTAGGAATGAGCATTGCAACTATTTTCTTTAAAAACCGGGTTCTCACATCCCGATCTATTTTTGAAAGAGATTGCAATGTTCAATAGGTTTAACTCTCTATGCATACATGATGATTTGAAAAGAAAGTATTTCTTTTATGCATAAAGTCATGATTAATTCATTGTGCTCAATTATTCTGAATTAATTATATTCATAAGAGCATGTGAATTTTGGTTCCTACAAGCTAACGATGATTGGATCCAAGTAAGGTTGGATACCAAGAAAGAAAAAGATTTATACGGTTTTGTAGGATCAATGGAAGCTTCTCAAGAATGTAACATAGAGACATAATCCTAACCTTGAGAAAGCTAAACAAGCTATGCTTAATGTTGATGGTGAACACCGAAAAAGGAGTTATCTACACCAATCCATCTCAACCAAGCAAGCTTCTATGAGGACAAGAGGAATTACGGTGATGTCTAATCCTTACCCCATATTTTGATTATATAAAATTCACTTTTAGGTAATGAATACTTGTCCATCATTCCATTCCTTTAGCAATCAATCATTTATATTTTTCAAAATGTTTTCAGATTGCTAAATGGACCATAAATGAATTTGTGCATAACTTTCTAAGTTCATGTTTTTGAAATGCACAAGTGTAAAATTTGTTTGGATTTCAACTCACACTATTTTGTGAAAAGTGCATACAAATGTTTTTGAAAACATATCCATACTTTGATTGCATTCAAATAATGTTTCAAATTGGAAGTTAATATTGTATATTGAATGTTGGATATGCTTCAAATTTGTCTAATTGAGTTTTCCTATCATTCACACATTGATTTTTGGAATTCAATGTTTTTGCTTGAACTCTTTAGTTTCATTATCTATCTAGTTGGACCTTATGTCTAACAAGTTAATCTCATATGAGTTTCAAGCTTATCTCAATAAGAGAATTCAATTTGTGAAAATCTCATGCTTATTGGATAAATTCTTATTGGTCAAGTTACTCCAAGCATTATGAATGTTAATTAATGCATTAAATGTTAGTGCATTAACCATTATATGGAATAACTTACTAGGATAATATTATGGAACTCTAATCATTTGGATTAATGAGTTTGTACTTCATCGTCCATGAATCCTAGTACTCCTTGTGTTACTCAAATACATCAGCATTTGTGTTCATCTATATTCTCGAGTAACTATCTCTCGCATATTCATACTCTTGCCTTGAATGTTCTTATATTTTCAAGACTCTACTCTTTAAGGCAAGATTATCTCTTTGTCAATAGCAAAGTCATTAAGCTTATATATGTTGTGCTAAGCATGTCTTGATGATGCTTTACTTTCATGACTTTGACTTTTCAGAAAATTCTTCAACATGTTAACTTCAATGTTCAACATGTTCTCTAAAACTCAAGCATTCGATACATTCTGATTTATTATTTAACATGTTGACTTCCACCATGTTTTTTTAAAGTGATCATTGTTTTCAAGCACGTTTTAAAACTGAATCTTTCATTCATGAAATTTTTTTATACATGATCATTTTTAAAAGAACATTCAAGATTTGAAGTACCTTGCATATTTCATTATCCTTCTTGAAAAATCTGATCTCATTCATGAATTGTGAGTTGATAAATGCTTATCTTTATAGATAAGATTTTCTATACTCATTGATCAAATTTACATGCATTCTTATCAATGACATCTTTTCTACATAAAGTGTATTCACAAATTGTCATTGAGAAATAACATTTTTGGTGTCATTTCGTTGTTACCCTATTTGATTCATTGGCATGAACTTATTTGATTGGGTAAAATTATGTTCTTAATCTTAGATTGACTTGTTATACTCTTTGCTCAAATATCATATGATTTAATTCTATAAGAGCTTAAGAGTTGTCATGTCTAATCGTTGTGGACTCAAGAATCATTGAGTACCAAAGAACATATATTTTTGCAGAGTTGACCAAAATGTTCTGTTGTTGGACACAAAGAACATAGGCCAACAAAATAGATCATTTCAAAGGGCTATGTCAGCAAATTCTATGGCATCACTTAAGTGACATCCCAACACTAGCAAGAAGCTTAAACCAAGATGATAAGGAGCATACTCGCTTGATGAGAAGCTATGAGCGTAAAAACTAATTTTGAGATCCAATTCAAAGCTCATTTGGGATTTCGCTTCTAAGATGCATTCGAGCAATTGGTGGCTATAAAGACTTATCCTCTTGAAGCTCATTCACATCCAAATGATCCTCAATATTGGTCACATCATCGAATGTGATTAGCCAATAATGCATCTATGGATTACAAATGATTATGGCTCAAGTAATTACGATATTACTTGAGTGAGGTTTGTATTTTGAAATAATATGCATATATCACAATCATGCTAGGCTAATTTGATTTCATTCGATCCTATCTCATGAAATTTAGCCTAAGAAAATTCACTTTTAAAATGACCCTTATGCTTTAAACTCTTTTTATCATCATAAAAAGCATAAGTGATTTGTTTATACCAATTTCAAGTCCACCCAAGTGAACTTGAAAGTTCTCAATTCTCGAGGTACCATGTTGGTTGCAAAGATATTTCCAAACCTCATAACCTTTGGTGTCTCATTATTATTTGATATCATTAAGGGGGAGCTTCACATTCACATGTGTTTTGTATCTTAATAGCTCACCTCCTTTATTTGAAGAAAACCATTTTAAGCATACTCATCTATATTTACTATGATTTATTAGTTTTGATGATGAGTTAATATCACATTTCACTTTCACTATCTTAATTTGAAAAGATTATATAGAAAGGAATATGTTGATTGCACTAATAATTCTCTCTTGCAAGAAAGTTTTACAATTGTGGTAGGAGAATTAAGTCCGTGCAAAAGTCTCCCTTAATGCACTACAAGGAGAAACTATTACATTGAGGAAAGATGTTTTGATGTTCACCTCAATGAAGCTAAGGAAGAGGAAAATCTCTTGAATCCTAAGATATGCTTTATAGAAGAGTTCAATAAATAAAAGTCAAAGGATTGAATCCAAAGCTATATTCAAGATGAGATAGCATTCAAGAGCCAAATTTCGCTCTATTCACATCAAAGATCCTTTTATTGAGCACACTTCGAGAATCTCCTTCGAACAACAAAGCTAGCAAATGGACTTCATCGATCATTCATCAATTTGCAAAACCAACATGAGCATTTCTAATCTCTATCCTTTTATATTCAATAGAAAGTTTGCACATGTTTGGTATCTATATGTTTTAATTTTGAAAGATGTCTTGAAAACCTCTTCAAATTCTTACAAATTTGTTTTCATAAAAACATTCCAAATTGCTTTATATTTAAAATGAAAACAATTTCAAATCGAGGAGAGAAAATCAGTTGTTTAACTCTTTCTAATCTGATTTCATACTTGTCTCTCTAAATATTTCTTCCTTACTTCAACTTTTTGCTAATGACAAATAAGGGGGAGAGAAATGGCAAGAAAAATATGCTGCACTTCTAACATATTTTCATGCTCTTACATATTTTTCTTATAGTATTTGCCATCATCAAAAAGGGGGAGAATGTTGGTTATGATTAGTTTTGATGATGTCTTATATGGATATCATTATTGAAAGCAAAAAGATTGAGTAATATAGTTATCTTCTACATTGACTAACTACTGTATTTAATGTAGATTAATCCAAGATGAATTATAGAGATTGATCAAGAAAGTAAGAAAGAAGTTCTTGCATGCAATATAATGGGAATATCAGAATGTCAAGGAAGCAAGAAGTTATCAAAGGATTTTAGGATTAATCAAGAGAAGAGAAGAAAGAAAGAGTTAGAGTTATGGAGAATGATCAAGAGAAGAAGAAAGAAAGAAGAACTTGTTGAATGAAGTGAAGATATTGTTATCCAAGTTCTAAGATTGATGCTAGAAGTCTCCAAGGTCATATGGAAGTTGGAATGGGTCAATTTGAAGTTAAAGTCAGCAAAAATCAACTTCGGATGAGAAAACTCGAGTTTGGAACACAAAACTCGAAGTTTGGGACTCAAAACTCGAGTAAGGAAGAGCTAAACTCGAGTATGCAAGTATAAACTCGAGTTTGGGACACAAAACTCGAGTTTGGGAGTCAAAACTCGAGTTTGGAACACAAAACTCGAGTTTGGGACTCAAAACTCGAGTATGCAAGTGCTAAACTCGAGTATGGAAGAGCTAAACTCGAGTATGCAAGTGTAAACTCGAGTTTGCAGCGTGATCAGCTCTTCAGCAACTCTGTTTCACGTTTCAGCACGGGCGAGGTCCGGTAATTCGATGATATCTCTCAAACCAGGAATCGGATTGACGTGAAATCAGTGGCATTTGAAACTAGACATCCAAAGCGTCATTTTGATATATAAATCAAGTCCAAAGGTGTCAAGATCAAGGAGATATGATTTTTACAAGTTGCCATAAGAATCAACGTCACAGTCCAGACCCACCTTCGGTATTTTGAGTGTAACTCACAAACTACAAATCCGATTGAGCTGAAATCAGTGGCATATGAAAATAGACTCAAAGAGCTTTCCATCAAGAGTTGAACGGACCAAAACGGAGTTCAGACCAGGGAGATATGGCCCTCGAAAGTGGACAGATAATTTCAAGAAAGCAATCAAACTTGTTGAGCTTAAGTGCAAACTGCGGTATAGGTTTGCATACCGCAGTTTTGGACTTCCAGAAGCGAACCAGGTTTTTTAAATGAAGTCAATACTGCGGTATTGGTAGGCAAACTCGAGTATTGGACTTCCAGAATGAAACCAAGATTTTAAACGGTCAATACTGCAGTTTGCATAGCCAAACTCGAGTATTGGACTTCCGAGAGCAACCAAGTTTTTCAAGCTAAGTCAATACTTCCACCTTTACTGCAGTTTGTAAGTGAAAGTATGCTAAACTGCAGTTTGCATGAACATACTGCAGTTTTGGACTTCCGGTAAGCGAACCAGATTTTTTAAATGAAGTCAATATCATGTATTGGTAGGCAAACTCGAGTATTGGACTTCCGAATGAAACCAAGATTTTAAACGAAGTCAATACTGCAGTTTGCGTAGCCAAACTCGAGTAATGGACTTCCGTAAAGCAACCAAGAGTTTCAAGCTAAGTCAATACTTCCGCCTTTACTTTTTGTGAGTGAAAGTATGCAAAACTGCAGCTTGCATGAACATACCGCTTTACAACGTTAAAAATGATTTTTGAATTACACGAATTTGCAAATCACTCTTGTTTGATCCTATTGCTTTCATAAATCATTCACTTATGTTCCCAGATGATTTTAACAAGTTTATTAAGTGAATTTCAGTTAGCACAGATGAAGATTAATGAAGATCAAGGCAAAAAGCAAAAGTGCTCGGTCATTTAATGCACTTCGCAAATCAACCTTCTTTTGGATAATCCACCTGAGCACGCATTCTCAACGGTCAAGAATGCTTTCTTCATCAAGTAAACTCTTCTCCAACGGGCAAATCCTCAGAGTTCCACATCAGATCATATTAGCACATGGATTAGTTGGAGTTTAGAGAGAGAAGCAGACCACACTTAATGATAATCAACTACAACTATTCGATTCATCCTACAACGGTCATAAACGGTCACGACCTTTCTCTATCTATAAAAGTCATGGACACAAGCAGAAAAACGTGGAGATACAAGATTACAATGCCAAAATGCTGATACTCGCTTCTACATCCTTTTCACTGCTTTTACTTGTCTAAATAGCTTAGAGAGTGAAATGAATTGTGTTTGTACTTCAAATGATTATTTATCCATTCCTTTGAGAGGAAAATTATTGTAAACACATTATCTTTTCGAGAGTTACTCAAGATTGGGGAATCTTGAGTAGGATATACATTGTGTTGATTACAACTTGTAAGGGGAGTGAATCCTAGTGAGAGGATTACTTCGAGTACGAGTGTGTAATCAAGCAAGGTGTTGATTACGATTGTAAGGGGGAGTGAATCCTAGAGAGAGGATTGCTTCAAGCATTCTGATCGTGTAATCAAGAAGATTAAAGATAGTGGATTGAAAATCCCAAGTGAGGCTTGGGACTGGACGTAGGTCAAGGATAAGGCCAACCAAGATAAATCTGTTTGCAAGCTCTTCTCCCTTATCTCTTACATTTCCAAAGATTTACATTTGAATGTTTGTCAATTGGTTTATAACTCACTTCTTTTATACAAGTTGAATTTACCGAATTGAGAAAAGATTTTCATAGAATCTAAATTTTTATACTTCACCCAATTCACCCCCTCTTGGGTTCAGCCGGTACTTACAATAATGTCTAATCGTCAAACCAATGCTCAGGCGGACGAATAGCCTTGCGAAGGTTGTTGGGTACTTTATTCTCCCAGAGATAAGATGTAGGAAGCCGGGCCATGGGGCAGGAGCCAGATGCTAAGGGCTCAGCTTCTTGAAGCTCGGATCCCGAACCGGGAGGAGAGGAGACGGCGGGAATAGCCTCATCTATCGCGAGGCGGTAGTCTTCTTCATCAATGTTTTAGCCCTCTTGGCGGCGGCTTGCCGGATGGGCTCCTCGGGAACCGTTCGCTTTTCGCCCAGAGTCAAAGGGCGAGCTTGAGGAATAGTCACGTCGAGATATTCGGGCCTTTTACCCATCGATCCACCTGTAAAGCACAATCCAGGAGTCAAATTTGGAGATAACAAAAAAAAATGGGGAGGGGGAGGCCCTACGGGGTGTAATGTAATCGGCCGAGTCCACCAAGTCTTTTCTTGGCTAATGCAATAAGGGCACCTATGGTTTCCTTCTTGGCAAATGAAAGTTGAGAATTGACAGCAAAAAATCTTTTGCTTGGAATTTATGATGCTCCTGACCAAGATAAAGGGAAACGCTCTCCAAGTTCCCCGGATTGCCGAGTTTGAAGGAACCAGGGTGTATCCCTGGGTTTAGCAACGACTTTAAAGTAAGAAGTCTTAAAGCCTTTCCAGAATCTTTAAAGGGCTTAAGAAACTTGCGCCATGGGAAGCTCAAAGTGATGTCCAAAGAATACCATTTCTTTTCCCCTCCGTGGTGGTTTTAATATCTAACGGAGTAAAAAAGCTACAAAAAACGGGGACGGAACACTCGAGTTTGTGCTCATGACAATACTTTTCAAAAGCCAAGGCAGCGGCCCAACCATTGGGGTGTAATTGTGAAGGAGCAAGGTGTAAATGGCGGAGAAGACACATTTGAAAGTTAGAGAACAAAAATTCTACGCCGAGGTAAGTGATCAAATCTTTGTAAAAATAAAAGAAATGGCAGTCCTTATCGTTTGATCGACCGGAAGCCACAGACTCGTTTGCTGGGGGCAAGCACACGTCATACCCTTCTCCGCCTCGGATTGTATGCGAAAGCACGTTCCCAGACATTTTATTCTTGACGTTAATTACAGTGCTGCTAACAGCATATTCCTTGATGGGAGACATTCGTGAAGATCCTCCAGAAGGGATGGACTCTCCGGTCTCGGATTGATTGGTTTGGTGTGAAGACATAGACCTAAAATAAAAAACAAAAGGCCAGGGTCAGAACTATGAAGTATACCTGACGGTACAAGAATTTTAGGACGAGTTTCAACAAGCAATGGATCGCGGGAAGTCCGCGACGCAACGGCCGAGGTACTCTGCAGTCTATTGCAGCGACATTTGTCCAAAAGCAACTCGGCTTCTCTATCATGGCCGTGACGAGTGAGCTCAATCGCCTTGTGAGCACATTCCTCGCAAGGACCAGAATCGTCAACAATTAGAGCAGGGCAACAACCTCGAGAGCTGGGGGAGAAGCCGACAATCTCGGTGAAGGAGAATCGAGGAGGTCCGGATCGGGTGAAGGGGGAGCTCGATATTTGCCCTACCTCCACTTCCCCGAGATGGGCGAAGCAAGTCTTCCATCTTTTCTTCTTCTTCGGGGAAGGATGGACCATAGCCGTAGTTTAGTTCGGCGGGTACACGTGCAAGTATTTCTCTATCTTCCTCCGGGATAGGCCTACCATACATATCTACTAGCGGGGTTTTGGATCCATCTTAGGAACAAATCATACAACGTGTTAAAAATGCAAACAAAGTCATACATATCAAACCTGTGCTACCCAGATTGTGAAGAACACAAGAAAGTCAGCAAGTGCGAAGAGCCAATCACAAAACAGTGAGAAATTAAAGGCCAGAATAAACGTAAAAGAAACCAGGTGTTGCAACAACTCAGACAGCTTCACAATGGCTTTCAACATTTTTCGTTCGGAGAGGAATTCACGAGGTCATCACGCTCGTCAACACCCAAATCAAAACAATGTAGAACAAGAATTACCCAAAATGCAGAACAAGAACGGATGTGGGAATAGCAGCATACATGCATCAATCGGATTGAAACCAGGAAAAAGAACGAGAACAATCAATAAAGAATAACCCAGAAGCTCGAGGAATACCTGGGAGCGAGAGAGCAGCGAGAAAGCAGAGAGACAAGTTTTGAAGAGAGAGAGAGCTCCGGTACGTTTCTTCACAGGTGTGAGGACGGGGTAAAGTGACGATGAGGAGCGTGGAGAAGTATTTATAGAAGGCTAGGGATGCAACATTTGGAAACCGAGTCGTCTTGTCGTTTACGAGGAGATCAGAATAAAACCCTAAGGCAATCATGGTGATATGACAGAGGGCATTAATGGGCGCGGTAACCGAAGGCGGCTCTTGAAGGCGCGTGACTTTGAAATCAGAAATGGCGGTTATACGCTGCAACTGAAGAATGAGAGGGCGGTGGTGGCGGTGGCGGTCAATTATTAGTTTAATATCCTTGTTGTGGCAGTCGTTGGGGAGGGCGAAGTAATATGACACCGGGACTAACGATGGATCATAATTTAACTAGTGGTGCTTTATTTGTGGGACCCCGTGAAGGTATTGCGAATGTGGGAGGGTGAATGCATTTTTGGAAGGCTATATAGGGTGGGCCAGCTCTGTGATGATTTATTTCACTCGGATGGACACAAGTGGGAACTTCGTACTTAGGTCCATGCATGACATCACTTATTAGCCTAAATAAGGCATGAATTACAACTATCAGCATAAATAAGGCAAGATGAATCACGTGATGATGTGCTCTAACGCAACACAAAATCAGTTTCCAATTGACTAAACCGTCACAAAAGGGAACGTTAAAACAGTTCCACACATACTATTTTTATAGGTTGATGCGGATCCAAAAATTATTGAAGGGGACACCATTAGTGGGGGATTTGAGGGTTCGGGGCCCCATTTTTTTTTTTTTTTAAAAAGATAAGTTTTAAAAGCATTAAAAAAAATATCAAAAAAATATTCATGAAATCAAGTGAATACTGATGATATAATAAGAGAGACAATTATTTTATAAACCTGTTATTTAGAAAAGAGCAAGGTTAAGTGCTGTTAAAAACATAGTTACATAAATTACAATGAAAGGTGTACAATCAATAAGTTCAAATACATACTCCTCTAGTCCTTATTATAAGGCACCAACTAACAAGTTTATTTGGTCCTTTTTTATAAGACTTGCTTGTTCCCAATGAAGATTGATTATTTTTTCCATATCTCGCCCATAATTAATAAGGGTAGTAGGTGAGAGTAATAATTATTATTATATTAGAATTTAGTACAATTAGTAGAAGTAATATTGGAAATTACTTAGATTTTAGGACAACTTTATTGACTTTAACTGCTTTTATTGGTTTGTGAGAAAAGTTAGTTAATGTCTTATAATAAGGACCAGAGGGAATATATTTTACTAACAAAAGTATATTACAATAAAAATAATTATAATGTTATCCTTCTAGGGCCTAGTTTTTTGGAATTCCATCATAATTGTCTTATTATTAATATTATCAAATACATCTTTTTTAATATAAGGCATTAAACAATCATTCAACCATTCATCTCCATCCGATTACCAGTCATGATGTATTAAGGGTAGTAACTTAATTTAAAGATAGGCAATCATTCAAACATATATTATATATAAATAAAAAAAAAAAAAAACTCAAATTTTAGGTGGTGTCTAACACGTGGGTCCGCCCATGTTCATAGGGAAACGTTATCAACGCTGTTTCCAGCAAAATTTCAGTTAATTTATCAGAGACAAAATGAGACTTGAACCGAACGCACGAGATTGAGTGATCGACAAGTATCCCATATCAGAAAGAAATGAAAAAGATGAGGGGGTATAAAAGCATATGTCGAGTCCTAACCAAGTAGCTTAACCTATTTTGGTATGATGGAAGAATCAGGAATAGAGGTGGTGAGATCAGAAGAAGACCAGTTGCCTCTGATAAAAAGGGTATGGAAGGAGTGTCTAGCGATTTGGGTAGTAGCAGCTCCAGCCATTTTCACTCGACTCTCTACCTATGGCATTAATATTTCGAGCCAAGTTTTTATTGGTCATATTGGCTCCAAGGAGCTCGCTGCCTTCGCTCTCGCCTTCACTGTTGTTATGACATTCGCTAATGGTATTATGGTATGCTTTTCTAAAAATCCACCTCCATTTTCCCTTGGGTCTAATTTTTTGGCACTTCCCAATTTTCTTATTTATTTATGGTTCTTTGATTATTACATTCTATATGAAATGAAATAAGTAACATTTTGATATCTTTTGACAATTTTTTACGATTTTTTTGAAGATTCAAGACCCTAAATAAAACATAGATTACACAATTTTAAAGTATTAAATCTTTAAAAAAATCATAAAAAACTTTGAAAATGACTATAAAAAAGAATTGGAAATTGCCTCAGAATTGAGATGCAGCAGGGCCCCCGCTCTCTTTTCCCTCTTTCATTTATTTATTTATTCATCATGATCTTCATCTGTTTTATGTAATGTTCTCTTGAATCTTAATTTCTAGTTTGGCATGGCCAGTGCGTTGTCCACTCTTTGTGGACAAGCGTATGGTGCTAAAAGATATGGCATGCTGGGAGTGTATCTTCAACGATCATGGATAGTCTTATTCTTCGCTTCTTGCCTCCTTCTTCCCCTGTTCATCTTCACAGCCCCGATTATGAAGATGTTGGGACAGGATGAAGGAATTGCTCATGTGGCAGGAATTATTTCTTTGTGGGCCATCCCTGTCCTTTTTGCCTTTGCCTTGTCGTTTACCTTCCAGACATTCCTGCAATCTCAGAGCAGAAACTTTGTTATATCATTCTTGGCTGCTTTCGCTATCGCCATTCATGTACTCCTATCGTGGCTTTTGACTATCAAGTACAAGTTTGGGGTACCTGGTGCAATGATTTCAACAAGTCTTGCATTTTGGCTACCCAACATTGGCCAATTCATATTTGTCACACGTGGTGGTTGTCCTAAAACGTGGAATGGTTTCTCCGTTTTGGCCTTCAAAGATCTGTGGCCTGTGGTCAAGCTCTCTCTTTCATCAGGCGTCATGCTGTGGTGAGTGTGTATGAACAAGTGGGTTTGTTTGATTGTTTTTTCGAAAATGGAGTATTATTTATAACAGCTAATAGCATTCGGATCTTGTTAATTTCTTCAGTTTAGAGGTCTGGTATGGCGCAATATTGGTCCTATTATCTGGTAGCGTGAAAAATGCAGAGGTTCAAATTGACGCTCTTTCTATATGGTAATCATTCTGAATCATTTTGGCATATTATTGTGCTCCTGGTTTATGTTTATCTGAATGCATGCATGACTTGTAACAGATAGTCTTTTTGCTCTCTAAAGATGAAATCTTTCATTATTGCAGCATCAACATCATTGGGTGGGAATTCATGATAGCCTTTGGTTTTCTGACTGCAGCTAGGTAATTAATGGTGGCCTTCTTTCTTTCTTTCCTTAAATTTATATATATATATATATGGTTGATTAATTAAGTCATTGTATCTGTCACCAATTGTTCATAAATTTACCTGCAAAATGAAACTGTCACGGACTGTTCATAATTTTTTGGACGTGTTGAAAGAGGCATCCATTTTTGTCATATCTGTGTGTGTGTAATGCAATGTATAGTTTGATTAATATGTTTACATATAAATAACTAATATGCAGTGTGAGAGTGTCAAATGAGCTTGGGAGAGGAAGCGCCAAGGCTGCGAAGTTCTCAATAGTAGTGACAGTGGCGACATCACTCACAATAGGGTTCCTTCTATTCTTATTCTTCTTGTTCTTAAAGGAACGACTCGCTTATGTATACACTACAAATCAACAAGTGGTAGCTGCAGTTGGAGACTTGTCACCTTTTCTTGCTTTCTCTATATTGCTAAACAGTGTTCAACCTGTTCTCTCTGGTACATCCATATATATACACATGAACACACACTAGCTAGCTAGCTCCGCTCCTTAATATAAAACTCATTTAACTTTTTTTGGAAAGATTAAGGAAACTAATTAAGTTACATTAAAGTGTTTTTATTTATGGTTCTTTTTTAAACTAATTTATTTAACTTATAAACTGATTTATGATCTAATGATACACAGTATATATTACGATTAAGTGGTTTGTTTAGCTTCCATAACCTCTCCATAAAGAATAAACAAGATCTTATATATTAAGGACCAAAAGTAATATTTTATATTTGTTCTATGATAGGTCATTTGAGTGTTTAACAATGACCTATTCTGAAATTATATAGGAGTTATGGGTTTGATCCCGTTGTAACCTAACGGAATTAAGACTCTCTTGTATGTGTAGAAGGTCACGGGTAAACCTCAGACTATTATTGTTAGTGTGTGCCCTCTAATTCAGAAAGAAAGGTATAGGACTGTATAAAATCAATGAAAACATCATGTGAGTTTGAATATTTGAACAGGGGTTGCAGTAGGAGCAGGGTGGCAAAAGATTGTGGCATATGTGAACATAGGGTGTTATTACCTCATAGGAATCCCTGTTGGTGTTATACTCAGTAAGATTCTCCATATGCAAGTCAAGGTACGTACGTACGTCATTAAGCTTTTCTCATCAATGAGAGCCTCCTCGTGGTTTATAATGAAGCATTTGAAGATATTAAGGTGGCTTTAAATATGTAGGGAATCTGGATTGGCATGTTATTTGGGACATTGGTTCAGACAATTGTGCTCGTAATTATTACCTGCAAAACCGATTGGGACGAACAGGTATATATACATGCACTTTCACCTCTTTAATTGAGAGCTTATATATATATTCTAGTAGAAGAGACATTTGTATTTTGAAATGACGTTAAAGATAATTATTGACATGTTGTGATTAACCAAATGCATATAAATATATATAGGTGTTATTGGCCCACCGTCGCGTTAACAGGTATTCTGTGGATAACGATGAAGAAGAAGACACAACCTGATGGATAATTTTGCTCATTATATGTTGGTTATATATATATACATATATATATATGGCGGTGTTGCATGACATCCCTGTCCCCCCAAATAAAGTGGACGTTGTCCATAAAATACATGAGTGTTATACATATGAATGCTGTTGTTGTGAATGGAGATAATGTGCGTGGATTTGAAATGTTGTTAAAAGTATCTAAATTAGTCCATCATGTCCTTAATTTTAATGAAGAAATTAAACTATAAGTTGGATGTTATATAGAGAACTGAAAGTAGTGCAGAGAAACTATATGGAAAGCAGTACCATTACATGCAGGGTTTAAAGCCACTAAGATGACGCAGAAGGCCTTAGGTGATGAGTATGGTGACGAGATCAATCTGTTTTGAGTAAATCAACATGTTATAAATGGCATGTTTGTTTGAAGATTAAAAAGATGATTTTAGTTGGCTTAAATCTGAGAAAGCTGTCGGAAAAACTTAATTAGTTGAACACTTCCAGTTTTCATCTCCCAGATTGACCTCCTCCAGCGGATTTTGGACCGGAGCCAGGCTGTCATCTAAATTAATTTTCGATTACTTTCTTTTATTTATAAAAAAAATGGTCTTTCTTTTATTTATGAAAAAAAAAAAACTCACCCACCATGGTTACTTTCCCTTCAAATATATAAAGCATGCATAAATAGAATCATTCCCTTTATCTTATGATTTGGACAAATGCATCAATCTCATATTTTGACGGTGTGAAGGTTTTTGTATATGGTATATTTAGTTGTTTTTTTTTCACCATTATTCAGTATTTAATATTGTACCTTAATATAAACTTGAGTATTTTCGGCCTCAATAAAAGTATAGTATTCCAATATTTTTTTTATTTACTCAAAAGGCTCAAATTCGATCATAACCTGAAAAAGTCATGTACTCTTCACACTCAACTCAATCATTGTTATAAAAAAGGTGTATCTATTTTCATCTCTTTTCTTTAGAAAAATCAGATCATCAAATTTTTTTTTTTTTTTTTTTTTTTAATGTTCATAAGAGCTAATGGTGATGGAGTTTCAAGCCTCTCATTTTGATCAAAAAAAGTTTTAAGCCTCTCATGAATTCAAAAGAAGTGGCAGATGAAGAAAGACCGGATTGATGGGAACAAGAGTTTAATGATTTATGACGAGACGTAGATTTTTTTAAAAAAAAATTACCGTGTTGAAAGAAGTGGCAGATGAAGAAAGACCACCCGACGTGGCACTTCTATCCGATTTGACCAGCGCCACTAATGGCGATTGATGGGGACAAGAGTTTAATGATTTATGACGAGACGTACGTTTCATCAAATCAAAAAATACACTTATTAAAATATATAAGTGATTACCCATTGTTAAAATATATAAGTGATTACTCATTAATTAGCCTTTGACCTTTGTTTTAACAGGATTAAATTGAAACTTGACTGAAATCCAGCTCCAGAAATTAATTTTTCAAAGACCCTAAATTAATTTTCAATATTTTGGGAATATATATTTTAAAATTTTTTTTACTAAAAATTATTTGTAAGGATCAAGTTTACAAATTATTTATTCTAAAGACCCTAAATTTACCACACACTTGGCGCAAATTTATTAATTAAATTATGAGTATTTCTCACTAAAATTAAATTAAATTTTAAGGTAAAAAATATTCACTGCTATTTATAATCAAGTAAATACAATTTATAAGTAAAACTATAACCATGAATATCTATTATTAGTAGTTTTTAAAAATAAAATTTTTTTGAATGATTTTTGTAATTCTCATTTGTCCTAAGGAAACGGCATTTATCATTTATGTGCAAGGGTGATGTATAACTCCACGTTGTTTTTATTTTTTTTTTTTTTTTTTCATTTTCTTCAAATGTAGTTCAGTTTGAATAGTTCATATGGAGATATCTAACACAAACTGTATAACGAAGGAAATATGACTATAGGGCTGTAACCTATAGCCAAGGACAGCACCAGCCTGGTAGAGATGTCAACAGCCTGGTAGAGATGTCAACATGAAAGCTTAATTGTATCAAACTAAGATCATTTTTTTCGAAAAAAGAATTCACTCTAATCAAACTGTATGTACCAATGGTAGATTACTTGTGTGGAAAACATCTTCTTGTGTATAATATCCTAAGATTTTGGAGAAAGCATACAATAATTAAACATTCATCAGCATATGCATACATGTTACACAACAGAAGACAGAATAAATATAAAATATCAGGATACAGTTATATCTTCACAAATAACTCTTCTTATAAATGATGACCATAAGTTCTCCGGGCTTTTACAAGGCTGTTTACACATTGTCTCATCAAACTAATGCTGCCTTTGAGCTGTGCAAATTGAAGAAAAGTTTACTAAACTGTAGTATTACAACTATGGCCACATAATAGAATATAATAAAAAGATCCAAATTTGATCAAAGATGCCATCAAGGTTTTCTCAAATGACGCAGTTTTCTTACATGTGTACGGTCTCCCATGCAACATCAAGAAAAATCCATCTTATTATTAAGCTACTAATCAAAGTGTTAAAATATTCCTAGGGCGTGAACGCCAAAGGAAATTTAACTTGTTAATAATATTTGAATATGTTCAGCAGTCCCAACATGATAAACATTGTCACATCAGATATGAACAGAATATGTACTTAGTTCTTACTTATCAGTAATCAAGAAGGATGAAATAAAATAAGTTTAAAATTAAGATGCCAACTATTGCTTGAGAACAAGTTTCCTGTAGAGCATAAGAAATGCACTTTAAACAAAATAATGATAATGTGCACTCTCTCTGAGGGGATACTGGTTATGTTATTAAATTGGGAATAAAAAGGAAAAATAGATTTAAAGAGCAGCAAGGATCTCACTGGTTCTCTAAGAACAGCCTCTGTTTTATAGAATAAGCGAGTATTTCACTAATTCTATAAGAACAGCCCACATCCTTAATAGTAGATAAACCAGAATCTAATCCGACTATTAAAGTCCAAAGAGAATCTTCACCACTGAATTACTCTTTGAATAGTCGATATTTTATTGATAAGGCACTAGGCCTATTTATAATTATTTACAAAGAATAGATTCCATTCAAAATAAATATCTAAAAATATATCTAAATCTAAGACTTAGATAACTAATAATTATAAATCCTAATAACTAAATCTTATCTAATAAGATATTCCTCTTATTTCCTAATTCCAAAGATAATAAAAACATAGTCAATTAATTAAATATTAATTCCTAAAATCTCTAAACTTTTCATAACTTCCATTATTTCCCGCTAATCCGGTACTTTATCAATACTTCCCCCTTGAGATTCACCTTGACCTCAAGGCGAGACCAAAGTGCCAGTCTTTGGATTTATCTTGAAGCTTCATAGTGGTCGTCTTTGCCTCTACCTTGATTGTATTAAAAGACATTACACCATCTTCCCGCTTCACCACAATAGTGGCAACGTCTTCCACAAGAAAGATGAGCCTTTCACCTTCTTTTGAAATTTCCAAGCGTGAAAACGAGGATAGTAAGTAGGAGTAAGTGAGTAACTCATAGATTGTTGGCTCTGATACCAAATGATGAGATACTGGTTATGCGATTAAATTGAGAATAAAAAGGGAAAATAGATTTACTCTGTTTTTAAAGAGAATCAAGGATCTCACTAACTCTCTAAAAACAACCTCCGAGTATCTCACTAATTCTATAACAACAGCCCACATCTTTAATAGTAGATAAGTCATAATCTGTAACTCATCGGACTATTAAAGTTCAAAGAGAATCTCCACTACTGAATTACTATCTAAATAGTCAATATTTTATTGATGAGGCACTAGGCCTATTTATAATTATTTACAGAGGATAAACTTTATTCAAAATATAAATACGAAATCTAAAAATATATCTTAGATAACTAATAATCATAAATCCTAACAGCTAAATCTTATCTAGTAAGATATTCCTCTTATTTCCTAATTCCTAAAGATAATAATAAAAGATAATAAAAATAGAGTCAATTAATTAAATATTAATTCCTAAAATCTCTAAACTTTCCACAATTTCTATTATCTCCTGCTAATCCCGTAGTCTATCACTCTCTTTACTATCATCCGGTACTCTATCACTCTCTTTACTATCTTGATCTTACTGAAGAGGTATATCAGCACATGGCACATTCATGTAGGACAAAGCCAACAGAGCAGAACAAGGATATTTCAGCCATAATGTAAAATAAAAAACAGAAAGTAAATTAAACAATAATGAATCAAACAGTTGGAAGAAGGCCCAAATGGATATAATTCTGATAATGTACTACTTCCTTCGATACTAAATATAGGACAAAGTTTTAATGCAAATTACAATAAAAAATCAGTTTCCAAGAGTAAACCATCATAACTGGTGAAAAGAAATAATTGACATGAATTTCGCCTGTCAGCATAAACAAGGCAAGATGAATCACGTGATGATGTGCTCGAACGCAATAGAAAATCGGTTTCCAAGACTAAACCGCCACAAAAAGGAACAAGGAAAAAAAGGGTCTATGAAGACAACCCAAAGGCATGCTGCCGTTACGGAAATTCATTCTTTCTTCGCATAGAAGGTTAAAATTGTTCCACACATATTATTTTCATAGGGAAAGATTATCAACACGGTTTCGAGCAAAATTTCAGTTAATTTATCAGAGACAAAATGAGACTTGGACGGAACACACAAGATTGAGTGAACGACAAGTATCCCATATCAGAAAGAAATGAAAAAAATGAGGGGTATAAAAGCATATGTCGAGTCTTAACCAAGTAGCTTAAGCTATTTTGTTATGATGGAAGAATCAGGAATAGAGGTGGTGAGATCAGAAGAAGACGAGTTGCCTCTGATAAAAAGGGTATGGAAGGAGTGTCGAGCGATTTGGGTAGTAGCAGCTCCAGCCATACTCACTCGAGTCTCTACCTATGGCATTAATATTTCGAGCCAAGTGTTTATCGGTCATATTGGCTCCAAGGAGCTCGCTGCCTTCGCTCTCGCCTTCACTGTTGTTATGAAATTCGCTAATGGTATTATGGTATGCTTTCCTAAAAAATCCAGCTCCTTTTCCCTCGGGTCCAATTTTGAAACACTTCCCAATTTTTGTATTTATTTATGGTTCTTTCATCGTTACATTCTATATGAAATAAGTGACATTTTGTTATCTTCAATCAATTTTTTACAATTTTTTAAGGATTTAAGAGCAACAATATACATGTGTTTTATCCTCGGGAGCGTCCAGCATCATATGCTTTTTTTAGGAGCGAAAATACACATGTGGTTACATTTTAGGAGCAAAAGTCACACCACCGTTAAAATCTAGCCGGTTGTAAATATGATTTTTTCTTTTGTAAATGGCCAGATTTTAAATTTTGTTGTAAATACAGTACTTTTTGTAAATCTAGCCTTTTTCTGTTGTAAATAACCTTTCTATGTTCAAAATTCAGGTGTTTAAATGTTGTTGTAAATATGTCATTTTCTATTGCAAATGCACCATTAAGTTAGATTTTAATAGTGGTGTGTGATTTTTGCTCATAAAATGTAACCACACGTGTATTTTTGCTCCCAAAAAAAGCATATGATCTTTGGGCGCTTTGGAGAATAAAAAACACGTGTATTTTTACTCATTTACCCATTTTTTAAAGATTCAAGACCCTAAAAGTAATAAATCTTTAAAAAAATCATTAAAAAAAATTGAAAATAGTTTTTTTTCCATAAGATATCAAAATATTATAATGTAATGATGAAAAGAACTACAAAAAAATTGGAAATTACCTCAGAATTGAGATGCAGCAGGCCCCCGCTCTCTTTTCCCTCTTTCATTTATTTATTTATTCATCATGATCTTCATCTGTTTTATGTAATGTTCTCTTAAATCTTAATTTCTAGTTTGGCATGGCCAGTGCGTTGTCCACTCTTTGTGGACAAGCGTATGGTGCTAAAAGATATGGCATGATGGGAGTGTATCTTCAACGATCATGGATAGTCTTATTCGTCACTTCTTGCCTCCTTCTTCCCCTGTTCATCTTCACAGCCCCGATTATGAAGATGCTGCGCCAGGATGAGGGAATTGCTGATGTGGCAGGAATTATTTGTTTGTGGGCCATCCCTGTCCTTTTTGCCTTTGCTTTGTCGTTTACCTTCCAGACGTTCCTGCAATCTCAGAGCAGAAACTTTGTTATATCATTCTTGGCTGCTTTCGCTATCGCCATTCATGTACTCCTGTCGTGGCTTTTGACTATCAAGTACAAGTTTGGGGTACCTGGTGCAATGATTTCAACAAGTCTTGCATTTTGGCTACCCAACATTGGCCAATTCATATTTGTCACATGTGGTGGTTGTCCTAAAACGTGGAATGGTTTCTCCGTTTTGGCCTTCAAAGATCTGTGGCCTGTGGTCAAGCTCTCTCTTTCATCAGGTGTCATGCTGTGGTGAGTGTGTATGAACAAGTGGGTTTGTTTGATTGTTTTTTCGAAAATGGAGTATTATATATAACAGATAATAGCATTTGGGTTTTGTTAATTTCTTCAGTTTAGAGATCTGGTATAACACAGTATTGATCCTATTAGCTGGTAGCGTGAAAAATGCAGAGGTTCAAATTGACGCTCTTTCTATATGGTAATCATTCTGAATCATTTTGGCATATTATTGTGCTCCGAGTTTATGTTTATCTGAATGCATGAATGATTGGTAACAGATAGTCTTTTCGCTCTCTAAAGATGAAATCTTTCATTATTGCAGCATCAACATCATTGGGTGGGAATTCATGATAGCCTTTGGTTTTCTGACTGCAGCTAGGTAATTAATGGTTGCCTTCTTTCTTTCTTTCCTTAATTTATATATATATATATATATATATATATATATATATCTACGGTCGATTAATTAAGTCATTGTATCTGTCACCAACTGTTCATAAATTTACCTGCAAAATGAAACTGTCACAAACTGTTCATAATTTTTTGGACGTGTTGAAAGAGGCATCCATTTTTGTCATATACAGTGTGTGTGTAATGCAATATATAGTTTGATTAATATGTTTACATATAAATTGATTAATATGCAGTGTGAGAGTGTCAAATGAGCTTGGGAGAGGAAGCGCCAAGGCTGCGAAGTTCTCAATAGTAGTGACAGTGGCGACATCACTCACAATAGGGTTCCTTCTATTCTTATTCTTCTTGTTCTTAAAGGAACGACTCACTTACATATACACTACAAATCAACAAGTGGTAGCTATAGTTGGAGACTTGTCACCTTTTCTTGCCTTCTCTATATTGCTCAACAGTGTTCAACCCGTTCTCTCTGGTACAACCTTACACACACACACTAGCTCCGCTCCTTAATATAAAACTCATTTAACTTTTTTCGGAAAGATTAATGAAGCTAATTAAATTATATTAAAGTGTTTATATTTATGGTTCTTCTTTAAATTAATTTGTTTAACTTATAAAATGATATATAATCTAATGATTCATAACATATACTATAATTAAATAATTTGTTTAGCTTCTATAAACTCTTCAAAAAGAATAAACAAGATCTTATATTAAGGACCAGAAATACTATTTTATATTTGTTCTATGATAATCCATTTGAGTGTTTAAAAGTGACATATTCTGTAATTATATAGGAGGTTACGGGTTTGATCCCATTGTAACCTAGTGGCATTGAGACCAGGGGCGGAATCAGGGGGTAGGGGTGGCCCCCGCCCCCCCCAAAAAAATTACACAACCGGACCCAAATTTTTTGGAAATTATACTTTACCTCATAAAAATTTTAATATTTTCATTTTAGTCCCTATCAAAAGTCTCATGAAGGGACTAAATTGAAAGTTTTGAAATTTTATGAGGTGAAATCATAATTTATGAAAATTTTGGGTCCAATTCTGTAATTTTCATCCCCTAATTTTAAAGTTGACTCCACTGGATTTCAGTAGATAATTTTCGCCTCCCTTGGTTTTCCATCCTGGCTCCACCCCTGATTGAGACTCTCTTGTATGTGTAGAAGGTCATGGGTAAACCTCAGACTGTTAGTGTTAGTGACTTAATGTGTGCCCTCTAATTCAGAAAGAAAGGTATAGGACTATATAAAATCAATGAAAACATCATGTGAGTTTGAATATTTGAACAGGGGTTGCAGTAGGAGCAGGGTGGCAAAAGATTGTGGCATATGTGAACATAGGGTGTTATTACCTCATAGGAATCCCTGTTGGTGTTATACTCAGTAAGATTCTCCATATGCAAGTCAAGGTGCGTATGTACGTCATTAAGCTTTTTTCATCCATGAGAGCCTCCTCGTGGTTTATAATGAAGCATTATTTGAAGATATTGAGGTGGCTTTAAATATGTAGGGAATCTGGATTGGCATGTTATTTGGGACATTGGTTCAGACCATTGTGCTCATAATTATTACTTGCAAAACTGATTGGGACGAGCAGGTATATATACATGCACTTTCACCTCTTTAATTGACAGCTATATATATATATATATATATATATATGAGTGCCCGTGTTTTCTAGGTAGAAGAAACACTTGTATTTTGAAATGACGTTAAATATCATGATTATCGATGTATTGCGATTATCTCAATGCATATAAATATATATAGGTGGTATTGGCTCGACGTCGCATTGACAGGTATTCTGTGGACGACGATGAAGAAACAGACACGACCTGATGGATAATTTGATTGGTTTAAGCAGGTCCATATATATATAGTTTGAAGCGTGGTACAACTAAGAATTTAAATATGATTATTATATGTTGGTCATATATATATATATATATATATATTTATTTATTTATTGTATATGGCGATGTTGCATGACATCCCAGTCCCACCAAATAAAGTGGACGCTGTCCATAACATACATGGGTGTTATGTATATGAAGCTGTTGTTGTGAATGGATATAATGTGCGTGGATTTGAAATGTTAAAAGTATCTAAATTAGTCCATCATGTCCTTAATTTTAATGAAGAAATTAAACTATAAGGTGGATGTTATATTAAGAACCGAAAGTAGTGCAACAAAACTATATAGAAAGCAGTACCATTACGTGTAGAGTTTATAGCCACTAAGAGGTGATGAGTATGGTGACAAGATCAATCTGTTTTGAGTTTAATAATAATTACTCAAATAGCTAGAACATAATCGGAACCAATTATATGTTACATCCCCACAATACATCAGTAATGGATTGTAAAACTACAAAACTACGAAAGGCCAATGTAGTTCTCACTTTTTAAAAAAGCCAACAGTCTCTTCCATGCCATCCACAGCCCTTCTTCCAGTCAAAGAAACAAATTACAACTGGTCATGAGTCATGACAAATAATCGCAGTATAATGTTCAACATGCACACTGCCAAGAACCAATTCAACTCAAAAGCTTAAATTGTTAATTGAAAACCTGAGATTTGTTTTCACTAATATTTCGTTGGGTTTTAAGTGTAGACACAACCCATCATATATTGAGTCATAAAAAATTTTAAAAAAATAAAAAAAATGCAATCCCTCTAATTAGAGGGAATATATTGAGTCATTGAGTCACTGAAAGAAGGGGGCAACAGGAATCAAACGCTTGATCACTCGAGACTTCTATAACATGTCGAGGACTAATCCAACCAGAAAAAGATAAGCAGTAGTGAAGATCCATGATTCCTTTTATCAATATATTTAACAAATACGTACCTCGAACACAACACAATTTCCCGAAAAGACATTATACTTGGCAGCTTGAGAATATTTCAGTTGTGGAAACAGCAAGCATATTTCCATTAAATTATATTTTATAAAAACCATCATTTTGTTATTCTGAGTAATATAGATCAAAATTGTCTTCCCCTCCTTTTCCCAAACAAAATATCCTTAGACAGTACTCCCTCCGATCCTAATTATAGGAACACTTTTATAGTACAAATTGCACTACAAAAGTGTTCCTATAATTAGGACCGGAGATAATATTATAGAAGGATGAGATTATGTTAAGAAAACAATACTGACTGGACTAACAAAAACGTTATGAATGCTAGTTGCCAAGACACTCTCTTTAAGGCTAATAAATGAACTTCAAGACATCCAGTTCCCCATTAGTCCCTCCCTGAATGTTGACCAAGTTTATATCAAATAATTGTTTCATGTTGACCTCTACACCAAATAGATGCCTAACAGACTCCTCAATCATACAAAAAGTGTAACCACAGATACTATATAATGACCTATAAGATTCAGGACAATGAGATTGAGGGAAAAGATGTACCAATGTAGTTGAGCGTAAAATCAAAAGCGTTTCTAGTCTCTTCTTGGCCCTCTTTCTTTCTTCTCATGAACCTTCCAAATGATTAAAAAAAAAAAACCAGCGGACCTTTCTCTTACCCCTTCTTCAGTGATAAAGCAAGCCAGAGATGATACTGAAAAAGTTGCTATGAAGAATGCAATGTTGACCAATCTTTAAAGTATAATCATAATGCAAAGCAAGTAGATTCTTTTCATTCTCATACTTTTTTGGGGTTAAGGCTCATGATGACTATAGGGGTAATTTAACTGGTTATACAGTGAAGCGAAGAAATAAGATAGTACATGGTACCATAGAAGTGACAGGCAAGAAGTAAAAACAGTAAGGGGGAAATTCAGGCGGGTATGAGGATGCGGACTAAGAACCTATCCATGATTCACGGTGGGCGTAATTTGAAGTACCGTAATTTTCCCGGAGTAGCATAATTTTTAGTGATATGTTGCGTAATTTTCTCAAACGTGTTTTTTCTACTACGTTATTCTAAATTACTTTGAGAAAAATAATAATTCCCAAGTATAGTACAGAATATAAAAATAATAATTTATCAATATTTTATTTTAAAAGAATTAAATTTCCTATATCATGATGTGTACATGACTAATGAAGCGCAGCAATTTACTTTGTAAGGTCATTTTTTACTACGAAAATAATTTTTTATTTTGTTATTATTAAAAAAAAATGGAAATAGCAAATGAAATATGGTAGATAAAATGTTAAATGTGGGCCATTAAAATATTAATCCAATGGTGCTAGAAGGTAAAGTAGGGAATGACAACAAAGGTTTCACCATTTATTTACGATCCTCCCCCAACCATCCAAATTAGGATGGGACATAAAAACATGGTCGATCCAAGATCTTTAAGCTAATTATCGGAAAGAAGAAAAAAGGGAGGTGAGCCTCACCTTTGTATAACTAACAAGAACAGAGACGAGACTTGCCTCTCTTGTTCTTGTCCCCTAAAACTTGTACTCGAGTAATCTTCCAAAAGATTTGGCGCTCCTGCGTTTTGCCAAAACAAAACGCAGATTGGGGGACAGTTCTGCCCCCACAAGCATGCTCCTAGTAATAAAGGAGAAAAGAACTTTTAAAGAGGGCTCGGCTCCATCAGGTTCTAATCCGCAGTAATTGACTCAATAGAATAACATGTTAGGTACAGCTATGATTTTAAGACCTACCACTAATGAAAGGGCAGTTGCAAAGGGGAGGTGTACAGGGCTACAGGCAAATGCTGAAATAATCTAGTTTTCTACTAATTTACATTGTTACAGAGCCTCAGAGAATATCCTCGGCCTACAGCGATGTCCCAGAGGAACTTGCTATTATAAAATGTTGCAGCAATGATGGCCAATGGTGCTTTAAACAATGGTCACTGCCTATGTACTGGCGGTGGTGTTGAGGGATGGCTTTGCCCGTAAAACCCAACGCCAGGTGGCCTGTAAAATCCTCCTGTCGCAGACTGCTGCTGCTGTGCTTGCTGAGCTTGTGACTGCTGCGATGGCTGAGCGCCTGGCCTTGATAACCCTGCTGCTACATGCGGAGGTAAAGGAGGTGGAGGCGGAGGTGGGAGGTTATTTGATCCATATCCATAAGGAATGCCTCCAATCATCAAACCAGAGGATTGGACATATTGGTTTACTGGAGAATGAGAGGGTGGAGGTGGCAGTGGCGGTGGGGGTGCTGGACCAAATGCACTTTGTAATTGACCAGGCTGTGACACGGCCTGGAGGTTCATTGAAGGTGGCATATTAGCCATTGAAGGCTGTGATGAAGGGGCAAAAAATGAAGAGCTCCCTGCATCAGAATTGCTTACATCAAGCAATGGTTTGTCAAGTTTGGGTCTTTTTTCTGGGTTGAACATTGGTAGTCCAGAAGAGAATCCAGTGGATTTTGAGCTACCATTCATGGAAGCAGCTTCTTCAGCAACAAGAGAAGAAAGAATAGAGGTAAGCATCTGAGCAGAGGATGTGGAGGCAGCAAGCTTAGCAGCAACAGCTGCCGCCACTGCCTTCTTGTTATCTTCTTCAGTAGTTTTAAGAGGAGCAAATGACAGAAGAGGTTGGCTAAAAGGAGGCTGAGTGGAGGTGCTGTTCAATTGAGCTGATGGAGCATTCTGTTCTAACACCCTTGTGTCTTCTGCTGCTGGGTTAAGCCTTTTCCTTAAACTAACTGCCCGGTCAATCTGGCCTCGTGCAGCCTACAAATCAATAAAACCATCAATGCCCTCTTCTAGACAAAAAGAAAAGAAGCACAAGTGCAATATAAAGGAGACACAAGCGTATGTACAGGTTAAGAGACTTTGCAATATAAAAGAGACACAAGTGTATGTACAAGTTAAGAGACTTTCAGACCATTTGGTTAGTCGAAACTTTTTTACGATGTCCATTAGCCTTGTAATCATTGAAACATAGTCTCAATCATCCTTTTATTACTTCTTTAAGTAGGGGCACAATAGTCATTTTTCATTCCATTTCCTAATCCATTATGTGCACCAAATGGCCTGTATGTGCTGGATCATGAGATCCCAAAATATGAAGTTTCATGGCCATGGAGGGGAATTGAAGCATCTTATCAGATTAAATAGGGTCAGTAAGATGCTATTATCTGCATGGTCTGTTGAAGAGCTCAAAAATAATGATTTTAAGAATTCACATCAAATTGATAAGTTAACACCTGCATCAACTCCTCTGTGTCAGGCAGAAGAAAAAAGGATGTGTCACTTTGGATAGTGCAATCTGAAAGAAAAAGTAAACTAATGGATTTAATCTCATAATATCATAACTGAGGATAATGCAGTTTCCATAAAATGTTTAATAAAATCTGGATGGGCAAGTCGTGTTGGACATAGTGGTCATCTAAATGAATACTCGGAATATAAGTAACAGGCAGAAATAGCAGAAGTCCCCACAACTGTGAAAAGAAAGTATGATGAAAAGCGGACGACAACATTCCCTGACATGCCTACAGTCCTGAGAAAGAAAATTGGGGGATTTTTTTTTTGGTTGGGGAAGGGGGGCGTCCTACTCCTTACAACACTGAGGCAGAAATAGGAAGAAGCCAGTAGGATATAACATGAATAATGTCTTCATAAATTTATCACATACCAGAGGTGAAAAGATAGATCAAAAGTTGATGAGCTAACCACAATTAAAAAAAAAAAAGGCAAAAGTTGCATGAAAATAAATTGCAAAATCACACCATGGAAATCAGTTTCCAAGACTAAACCGTCACAAAAAGGAACAAGGAAAAAAAAGGGTCTATGAAGAGAACCCAAAGGCATGCTGCCATTACAGAAATTCATTCTTTCTTTGCATAGAAAGTTAAAATAGTTCCACACATTTTATTTTCATAGGGAAACATTATCAACACAGTTTCAATCAAAATTTCAGTTAATTTATCAGAGACAAAATGAGACTTGGACAGAACACACAAGATTGAGTGATTGACAAGTATCCCATATCAGAAAGAAATGAAAAAGATGAGGGGGTATAAAAGCATATGTCGGGTCCTAACCAAGTAGCTTAAGCTATTTTGGTATCATGGATAGCTCCAAGTATACAGTGAAAGCCCAGCAAAAACTCATAATCCTAATACAGAGGAATCAAGAGGATACTCAAACTTGACAAAATTAATAGAGACAAACAGGTAAAAGTATTTCAGAAGGAAATAACAGTATTACACCCACGAAGACAAAAGGGCAAGGGCAAATTCTCACCAGCAACTGTGTGCGGACAACCTCCTGCCTTGATTCCTGAAAAACTTTAGATCAGTAAGCAGTCATCAATCGCACAAAGACAACAATTGAAGCCTCAGAATATAAGATTATAAAAACATCTGTACTTGTTCCAAAAGTGCATCTTTAAGCTGGGAAAGCAAGGAATCCCTAGCAGCCTCAGCGTTTTCAAGTTGCGATATATATTGCTTGAGCTCCTTTTCCTGATCTTGCAGGTCATTAATCAAAGTGGATCCCAGCTGATTACCTATGTAACATACATGCCACAAAAAAAGTGCTCATCAATACAAATAATTCTTTGATCACTCTATGAAAAATATCAACTTGGACCCAACAATGCTTGAATCTGGATTGGTTAAAACTCAAGTACCAAATACGAAATAGTTGTTAAAAAAATAGAAATCTCATTGAAATTCAAATGTTCAAAGGAAGAAAAAATTGAAGCAATGAAATCTATTTTGTCTAATGCAGGGTAGAAAGTCAGCATGTAATTCTCTGAACATGTCCTGCCCTAAAATAATTAGGTAATCCTTCCGGTCCTTAATGTAGGACCTAATTAGGATTGCTCCTAAATGCAAGAACTATTTCACATTTTTATCCATTTTCTTCCAAATTAACCCTATTGATACTCACCCAACAATAATCAAATAGGAGAGGGAGAAAGGAATTAAGGAAGATGATTAGGATATTTTAGAAAGAAACTTATCATATTAACTAACTCAACTAACATCCTTAATCTACTTAAATTTGGTAATTAGGTCTTATATTAAGAACCGGAAGGAGCATCTTAGTTCATGTATTGGAATAATGAGAAATTCCAGAACTAATGTGAACAATTACAAGCACATCTATTCATTCAAGAAGGTATTTCTAGCCTGTGAACCTCAATAGAACAGTACTTCCTGTAGTCCTACCGTTCTAGACTATCACAAGCATACCAATTCATCAAATAAGGCATTCCTAAACTTGACTTTTGACATTAATATCATGTTTTAGGGTGGTGGAAATTAGTACAGAACAATCTCTTATCTTTTGAATGATATCTGCAAATTCTATAGAACAACAGTGCAACATCATTTCTTTTCCCTTTTTTGTTTTGTTTTGCCCTCTTAAAGCGGGGGAAAGCCTGAAAACTTGCTTGAGCACAACTTATTCAAAAGCCTGAAGGTATTTATTCTCATTCAATATTCCATTGCTTTAGTACTAGCAAGGAGAATACAGCCTAGGAGAACCTCTATGGGAAAGCAAGAAAGATACCATTATATGGTTAATCCAAAATTATATGGTCGTTACATGAGCACAATGTCCATAGATTATGTAGTCTATTTCTACAGCATAGGTAGTGTCGATGCATGTAATGCTTCCCCTCTTTTCTCTCTCTTTCATACATGGTTTCCAAACATTTCATTGTTTTATTTACTCTTCAGAAAATAAGTTGAAATTCCTGAGCATAAATTAACAGGCTTTCATATCATCAAAGTGATCGAAATTGTAATATTCAGCACTAAAATCTGGTTGGATCGTGTTCCAAATCAAAGCCTTTCAAGATTAATGGTCTTAAAACTAGACCAATCATCAAACCAACACACAATATATCAATATATACTCCTCTGTTATGAAAATGTCCCAAAGTGAAAAGTGGGAATACCTTAAACTATGTTGGGAATGCCTTAAACTTTGGAAAGGTATATGGCTCACGTAGACCTACTCTGTTATCAAAGTTCCCAAAGTTAAAGGTGGGAATACCTCAAACTATGGAGAAAGGCTCTGATACAGGCTAATGAAAAGTAGGTTCACAATGATGAAAAGTACACCTAGCTTTGAGCTAATAAATGTGGAAAACAAAAATTACATTGTAAGGTTCCAATATGAAAAAACCTATGACACATTCCTGAATGATGGACCTTGGGCGATCTTAGGACATCATGTGTAGTATAAAGGTGCACGCTAGAACTCGATCCTTTCAGAAATGTTCTAAGCAGAGCATGATTCAATCTAGGTAAGGAACCTCAATCTCCCCATTCAATATCACAATAAGCATTTAAAATAATTAAGGTCTGCGCCTTATTTCTTAGTTTTATTCATCCAATATATGTGTACATATATAGAAGGAAATAACCTAAACTGATCACTAGAGTTTCTCCTAGAATCTAGGAACAATAATTTAAAAAACAGTTAGGATCACACAATCGGATCTGATTAGACTAGGTCACATAACAGATTAGGGTTTAAATGATAAAAGCCCATAGCTTTGCGGCAAGGCCCATTCCAACACTCCCCCTCAAGCTGGTGAATAGATGTTGGTCATTCCTAGCTTGCTTCTAAGGCCTTCGAACTTTCCCTGAGTGAGCGACTTGGTCATAATATCTACAGCCTGTTTTCCTGATGGAATGTATGATAGATCCATCACCTTTGCTTCCAATTTCTCTCTAATGAAATGTCGGTCTATCTCCATGTGCTTCATTCGATCATGATGAATAGGATTGTTTGCAATACTAATCGTTGACATGTTGTCACACCACACCTTTATGGGTCCTTCTGGTTCATCCTTAATCTCTTTAAGAAGTCTTATTACCCACATACCTTCACATACTCCAAGAGACAATGTCCTATATTCAGATTCTGCTGAGCTTCGAGAGACTACTGGTTGCTTTTTACTCCTCCAAGTTACTAGATTACCCCATACATAGGTACAATAACCAGTGGTGGAACGTCTATCAACTTTTGAACCTCCCCAATCAGCATCAGTGAACAATTCAATGCTTCTAGAGTTCCCTTTTTCAAAGAATAAACCTAAGCCTGGAGTTTTCTTTAGGTACCTGAGTATCCTATATACCACTGTCATATGCTCTTTTTGCGGGTTACTAGAGAATTGACTTACCACACTTACAGGAAAACATATATCAGCCATCAGGACGTGTGCGAGACAAGTAAATTAGCTTTCCAACTAATTTTTGATATCTCTCTTGATGTACTGTTGTACCATCAGGCCGAATCGTTAATTTCTTATTTAATTCCATACGAGTATGACCTAGTCTTGCCCCTAGCATTCCAGTTTCTTTGAGGAGATCCAACGTATACTTTCTTTGTGAAACATTAATCCCTTTCTGAGTTCTAGCCACTTCCATTCCTAAGAAGTATCTTAATGGGCCAAGATCTTTTATTTCAAACTCTAATGCTAAATTTTTCTTTAGCATTGTGACTTCTTCATCATCGCCTGTTAAGACAATATCATCAACGTACACGATGAGAATCATTCTTCTTCCATCTCGGTCCTTTATAAACAGTGTATCATCTGCTTGGCACTGTTTATAACCCCAAGCCTTGATAGCTCGAGTAAATCTTTCGAACCATGCTCTTGGTGATTGCTTCAGCCCATATAGTGATTTGTAAAGCTTGCATACTTTGCTGGAATTTTCTGAGCTTCTAAGTCCCAAAGGTACCTCCATGTATACTTCTTCTTTAAGATCACCATTTAAAAAGGCATTCTTTACATCCATTTGATGTAAAGGCCACTCTAGATTAGCTGCAAGAGACAACAAAATCTTTATAGTGTTAAGTTTTGCTACAGGGGCAAAGGTTTCTTGATAATCAATGCCATAAGTCTGTGTAAACCCTCGAGCAACTAGTCGAGCTTTGTATTTATTCACACTCACATCAGGATTGTATTTCACAGTAAATACCCACTTGTTGCTGACTACAAACTTCCCCCTAGGTAAATTAGTGATTTTCCAAGTCCCATTCTTATGTAGATTGTAGAGCTCTCAATTCTTCTTCAATAGCTTGTTTCCACTTTGGATCAGAAATGGCTTCTTCAAAATTTCTGGGTATGCTCTCCTTCTCAACATTAACCACAAATGTTTTCATATGTGGTGAAAGCTTATTGTCTAAGACATACCTGGCTATAGGATGTTGGGTGCAACTCCTCTTTCCTTTCCTTAAGGCAATAGGCCAGTGCAGATCCTCAGAACTTGTCTCAGTTGTAGGATCATGAGTCTGCTGAGGTGTGGAATTAGTATCTACCTCATCATGTTGCTGTTTTGTGGCTGCATCTGGTTCGTCCAACCTAGTCTCATGTGTTTCAGATTCAGAAATCAAGTTAAGAGGCTCAAATGGATTTGATGTTTGGGGTATGACTGTTTGAGGACTTTGCTGGTGTTTGTTTCTAGGATTGTTCTGCACTGAGATTTCTGAACTATTTCCAAAAGAATCAGAATGATTTTCGGTAGAGTGAATAGGATAAATAGGTGAGGAATCTGGAAATGGTGTTTGCGGTGCATTAATAGGCTGTGTAGATGAGGAAACACTATATTGCTGATCATACTCAGGTTCATAAACAAGTCATTCACTCCTACTCTCCCCCTGAATGGGTGTGTTTGAGAAATAAGGTTGGTTTTCAACAAATTTTACATTTGAAGTGACAAAAAATTTGTTTGAAGCTGGATAAAAACATTTATACCCTTTTTGAGTTGAGGAGTAGCCCAAGAAAATGCATTTAAGGGCACGTGTGGCTAGTTTACCTCCTCCCTCATTATAAACAAAAACTGTACAGCCAAAGACCCGTGTAGGAAGAGGATTAATAAGAGGGGAATTTGGATAAGTTTTTGTAAATATTTGTCGAGGAGTCTAAAAATCCAGTATTTTTGAAGGCATGCGATTAATTAAGTAGGCTAAGGTAAGAACAACATCTCCCCAAAATCTGCTAGGAACATTTGTTTCAAACATAATAGACCTAACTACCTCAAGGAGATGATGATTCTTCCTTTCAGCCACTCCATTCTGTTGAGGAGTATGAACACAAGAAGTTTGGTGATGGATTCCCTTTTCAGTCAAAAAAATTTAAAAATTTGAGTTTAAGTACTCCCGACCATTGTCACTTCTAAGAACTTTAATAGAGGTTTGAAACTCATTTTGAACGAAGGTGTAGAAATTTTTGAAAAGTGTAAACACCTCAGATTTATCTTTCATTAAAGTGACCCATGTTAACCGAGTATGATCATCAATAAATGTTACAAACCATCTAGCCTTTGAATTATTTGCAACCTTAGAAGGACCCCAAACATCACTATGAATGAGATTAAATGGATGTGAGGGTTTATAAGGATGAGAGGGATATGAATTTTGAGTCTGTTTAGCAAATTGACAAGAATCACATTGAAAATCTGAAATAGATTTAGTACTAATGTTTGGAAAAAGCAAACGCATAGAAGTGAGACTAGGGTGGCCTAACCTAGAATGCCACAATTTAATGTCTTCTGTAGACATAACAGAGTGCACACCACAAGGTTTATTTGAGAGTGATCCTCGGATGTAATAGAGTCCATTCCACACTTCAGCATTCCCAATCACCTTCCCCAAAGCCAAGTCCTGAAAATGGCAACCAATTTTGTCAAAGGTTACTATGCAGCTTAGCTGATCAACAACATGTTTTTTGGGATAACGGCTACACTCAATTTCTGAACATATAAGACATTTTTTAATACGATGTCTTTAGAGATTACTACTGTGCCTAATCCATAGATCTTTGAAAATTGGCCATTAGCCACTTCTATTGAATTATCCTTAGAATAGTGAGTAAAATCAGAAAACAGTTCCTTGAACCCTGTTATGTGGTCTGTTGCACCAAAATCCACAACCCAGATATCCTTGGAAATAGTCACACCACTAAGAGCACATGTAAGGGTAGTACCTGATTTCGCCAAGGTAACAGAAGGGGTATTTTTCTCACAGATTTTTGCTAAGGATGATTCGGTATGTGTGTCCAGAATCCTTCGTAGAACCGTGAGTTCTTCGGTGCTTAGATTATCACTGTCCGCTTCAGGTGCATTTATCATTAGCCCTCTCTTATCATATCTGCCTTTCTGCTTCATGTGTGGAGGCTTGCCGTGTAATTTCCAACAATCTTCTTTGGTGTGACCATTTTTATTACAATGATCGCACCACTTTGTAGACTTTCTTGTCTTCATGTCTCCCTGATTTCCACGAACAGCAAGGGCAGATGCCTCCTGGGAGATTGCTGCCTGGCTAGGTGAGCCTCGAGTCAAGAATTTTCTACTTTCCTCACATTTGATCAAGTTAAAAGCATCTTCCAATAGGGGTAATGGCTTTATGCTCATTATGCGTCCTCGGGCATCTTCATATGAGTCATTGAGACCAAGAAGAAAGTCACAGCATCTCTCTCGATCAAGTAAGCGTTTATGATAAATTATATCACTCGACGGGACCATTCATAACTTTCATATAAGTCTAATTGCTTGCCATAGTTTCACCAAAGCATTTGTTGTAGATAGTATTGAGTCACGGACTTCTCACCCCGATAGAGCTCTCGGAGTGCTCTTTTTACTTGGGTGACCGCATTTTCTCGTTGAATATTCTCCCCGGAGATGAAAAAGGGAGAAGGTTTTTCATATGGCGAGAGTCCCAAATTTCTTTGGGACGAAATAGCAAGAAGATAATTCTCACTTATCTCAATTGTCATAGAATTTATTAGCCATGCTATAACCATGTTGTTTTCTGCACACCAAGTCTCGAATTCCGCCGAGTTGGGCAAGGGTGGATCTTCGGTAAGATACTTGGCCTTCTTCTTTACTCGGACGTACATCAAAATGTTCCAGGACCATTGAAGATAATTATTCTCATTCAATTTGTGCACTATCGTCACTTGAGAAAGGGAATCCGGCGCTGCCCCAATCGGACCAACACCAAAATTTCCCATATTGGTCAACGTTTCAATCCTTCTTGAGCCATCACCTGTTGACGCGGATAGATGATCTCCGTCGTCAACGGCGAAGGCCCGCGGCTGACCATTTAAGGCTGCTTTATGTGACATCAGGAATGAGCCGAAGTGCCTGGCTTTGATACCATGAAATAATTAAGGTCCGCGACTTATTTCTTATTTTTATTCATCCAATATATGTGTACATATATAGAAGGAAATAACCTAAACTGATCACTAGAGTTTCTCCTAGAATCTAGGAACAATAATTTAAAATTTAAAAAACAATTAGGATCACACAATCGGATCTGATTAGACTAGGTCACATAACAGATTAGGGTTTAAATGATAAAAGCCCATAGCTTTGCGGCAAGGCCCATTCCAACAGCACTTCTTGGAGAGGTGGGTAAATCAAGAAAACATTACAAGTAGATGTAAGACGATGAGTTTAGAGTAGAAAAGGGGAGTTTTACATAGATAAGTATTTAAAGATTTAAGATAGAAACTTAGCATCCCAGTTTACTGTCTAACTCATTCCCATCATTGAAAACAATAGTTTGAATTTAGTGTTCTTTAGGTATCTAAGATATCAACATATTAAAGCAGATTGTCCATAAATCATGCATCTAGAGCCAAAAATTTCCAACAATCAGAAGTAAGGAAGCCACAAAAGCAAATTATGCTTCCCCGAAGGAAACTGTACCTTTATTAAGGGCTAGTGAATAGGTGGGTAAACTTTCCAATGAGTATAGATAGTGGATGCTTGTTCAAAGAAAAGCCAAAACCTCAATGTGAGCTATATGGAGCTACAAGGACTTTGTCAAAAGGGCAGCAAAATTGTACACCTCAGGCAAATCAAAAGACACTCCATGCTAGATTTGGTGCATAAGCAAATATGAAGACAAACCCTAAAATTTTCAACAAAATAGAGCTTTACATGAAGGGAAGTCATTGGAGCATGTGATGTACAACAAAGATAACCTAGGAGGAAAAGAGGGTTCACCTTCCAATGCTTAGTGCCTTGGTAGGGAAAGTCAAGTGAGGGACAAAGCATATTTAAGAAAAGGAGAAAATTAAGTTCAATGTGGTTTCATTGCAAAGAGATCCAAAATCATAAAGTTTGAGGTGAGAGTAAGGGCTCGTTTGGATAAGCGGTGGCAGTAGTGACTTATTTTCAATCTAACTTTTGCAAACGTAACATAGGATAAAAGTCATATTGTAAATGTGATTTGTGTTTAGATTCACCGTGGCAGAAGTGGTTTTTTTCCACACTAAAACTTGTTTGGATTATTATTTGAAAAGTCAATTGAGATGGAAAATGACTGAAAATGCATAAATCTTTTTTAATACTACATTACACACACACACACTCTTATATTAGTTGTATATATTGAGATAATTGAAGAGAAAAAATTAAATTTAAATTCGATAACAAAAAAGTAAAATTATTATTTAAAAAAATAAAGTCCTTAATTAAATTTGACATGATGTGAGGGATTAGTCGGTTCTCCTAAATTGAAACCCCATTGGCAAATCATTATCTTTTTAATATGATTATTGCAAGACAACTTTAGGAATAAGTTCTTATATATACAAATCAATATTTAATCATTAAAGTTTACTCTAAAGTATGAGTGTGAATTTTCTACATTAATTAATTAATCCTCCAAGTCCAATATCCAAGAAAAAATCAACAAATCAGACGCTGACACGACGCAAAGCAGCAAATCTTCTTCTTCTTTTTCTTCAAGAAGCAGCCATCGTAATCGAGGCCATGGAGGCCACTCACGGCGAATTGCTGCTCCACGGAGGACCAAACCAAGATCAGAAACTTCAGTCGATGCAAGCCAACTTCACTTACGGATTTGTCCAAGGACGTTGCTCCGATGCAATCACTCTGGAGGCTATCGTTCTAGGATCTGAGCTGATCATTGCCGATGCGAATCAACGATGATTTGGCGCAAGCGTTCAAGTCATCGTCAAATTGAAGAGAAGAGCTGAGCCATGGCAAGAAAGGATGATGAGGAGTTGAGCTGAGCTAATTTTCCATTAAATGCCCAACGCTAAGGATTTCAGCTTTTAAATAAGGAGCTTTTTTGGGAGAAGCCCAATGACTAAAAATCTTACCCAAACACCATACAACTGGGCTTTTTTTCCCACCGAGCTTTTTCCCTTTTCCTCACTAGGTTTTTAAGCATCAAAACGCTTACCCAAACAAACCCTAACAATGCAAGCCCAAAGGAAAAGCAAGTAATAGAAAGTCCATCAGTGACGCTTGGGACAAAAACTATAAGAAAGCATGGTCTTAGAGTTCACCTCACAATAAGTAGAAATACAAACAAAGAGCATATAATAAAGGCTCATACCACAAAAAATAGTTCAACCACGGAAGTTGGCCAAAGAAATGGAATTAATGCAGCAAACAAGCCACAAAGGCCTAATTAGAGCAGTTGGTCCTAGCATTGCCTCAACTAGCATGCCCCTTGATCACAAATAAGGATGCTTCATGTGTAAAGGCGCCGAAGTTAAAACATAAAATAGTACCATGGAAGCCAAATTTAGGATAGGCATGCTGGGTTATATGGAACTCAAGGTGTAGTGAGATTTTCTGAGTGAAAGGATACAAGTGACCTTCTCAACACATGCATGTTGCAACAACGTTATAGCTTGAATGATGGATGGAGTCGTCAGATTGGCCAAATCCATATGAGGGACCCGAAATGGCATCTACCAAATGTAAACTGAGTAAGCATTGACACAGATGATTCAATCATAATTCACAAAGGAGGGAAGCACTAAATGTGGTGCCATTATTGGGGACAGTCCAGTGAATTAGACCATGGGTTTTCCACAAAAACTGGGAGCTTATCCCTCCATGATAATGGAATGAGTGAGAACACTTAATACCTTTTTGATCAGCAAAGAGTTGGGAATCATAAGATAGATATTTTTTGCAACAATCTTGAGGCAATAAACTCAATAACAAGGATAGAAGCAAAAATCATAAGTTCCACAAAACTCGTTAACAGCATCAAAAACATGATTTGTAGATATGAGGAGGTGACAATTACGTGCACAAAAGAAACACCCAAAAGAAAAGGTATTCTTAAAAAATGTCAGATGTTAATGTTGCCATTACTTAGGTCTCAAATTCACTATATCATTTTTTCAGCTTTCCACCTTTGCTACCATGAACTATTAAGCAAAAAGTAAGACCCCTGATTTCCAGTAGCAGTACGCCCTTTACAGTTCACTCCTCTCACTTCTAAATGGCCACCACCAAGAATAACCAAACATATTAAGTTATTCCACAATTGCATTAATTGATATTTCAAATCAAAAGTTGCCTGGCAATCAAAAAGGTTTCTAATCAAATAATGGATATCAGTGAATTATATTATTTAGCATCCTTGTTATTTTATGCCCAGCATCCATTAGTTTAATATAGACAAAGGGGCAAGAAAGTTTCACTTGCAGCTCTCTTACCTTGAGCCAATGTATTTTCAACATCTTCTATAAGTTTGCCCACATCCCTTACAGCAGCATAAGACTTACTTAAGGCAGCCTCCTCACCAAGATGTTCGTCAAGAACAGACTGAAATGCTGTCAATATTTTTTCTGGATGGCCTCCAACAGCCAGTTTCTACAATGAACAAGATCAAATAGCACACCTTATCAAACACTTGCCGGCAAAACCATCACGGAAATGTATCAAAAAAATTTTATAAAAAAAAATGCTTTTTTCTTGCTTACTATTCTCACAGAATGGGCATCCCTCTTCACTATCTTGATAGGATTGCTCTTTCCATTGCTTGCAGAGGATGGAAGTGGAGTCTTACCCATCATTTCATCTTTCAGACCCTGACCTCTTGAACCAAAAACCTTTCTTTCTTCCCATATGTCAACCTAATCAAACCAACAGAAGACACCATTAACACCAACAGCCGCCACTTTCCAGAAAAAATTAATAATGATGAAATGATCAGGAAAGAAAAAGAATACACAAGCCATAAGTATGAGGAGAAAAAAGCTCATGAAGAAAACCAATAAAGATAAATAGACATAAAATTGGAGTCTCTAAGGCTTTAGTTTTCTATGGTAGGACCATAAAAAGATGCTGGTGATACAGCGAATATGTGCCACATCCATCAATCCGGATAATGCACCTGATCTGGTGGCCCCATGCAAAAGCACAACTAATCGGCAATTGCCACTTGCAGGGGTGTGACTTCTTGCACTGCATGTGCAACAGTAGAAGGGCAATACTACAATCAGATTTTTTAACAAGCAATAAAAGGACTTACAAGTCTGGTCACTGCTTTCTTTCCATACTCATCACCATTTTCATAAACTTGCCTGAGAGCAGCTGGAAGAACTTTCCAGAATTCATTGACAAACTCACTACCCTTCCGCCTACTATTTTGCAAGATGTCATTAGCTAGGTATAGAAAAGAGACACGCTGCTCTTTCTGGGAAGAGTTAAATATTTTATCCCATGTTTCAACAATGTCTTTTGCTTTCTTCCGGAGAGAGATGCACCATCGCGACAAAGCTGATTGAATAGTTAAGGGAAATGAAAGGTTAACAAAACAAGATTAACCAAAATAAAATACAGCTAATAGAAAGCAATGTCAAAGTTGCAGTAGTATTTCTTCTAGAAAATTATTCAGCTATGGCACTTCCTTAGAGTATACAAAATTATTACCAATTACTTAGACTACATTATTAGGAAGACTAAAGTGCCCGGATAAAAGTCACTAAAGTAAAACATGCCCGCAGAAATTTCCCTAAAATTATCAGAATAACAACAGCACACGATGCACCTTGTTTCATGGTGACTTGATACAAAAGGGTGGAAATACGCAGGTGGAAAAAAAAAATTAATATAGAAAAATATCTCAAACATGGAAAAAAAATTGTTTCCACTTATCTGGTGTATAACAGATAGATATAATATTAATGATTCAAGCAAAGTTTACATCATTATGAATGAAAACTAGAAATACAAGGACTAGGTAGTATGGCTTGACCAAAATGATTTATAAATAATGAAGTCTAATGAGTAATGACAACCTGCAGCAGCATGAAATTAAAAATAACTAGAAACAGATAATTTATAATTGCACTAAAGACACAATATTTTGGGCAGGGGACCGGAATATTACATACCAGTACATTTTGATTAACTTAATTTTAAAACTAAAGGAGGATTTGCAAAACAAAAATCATGAAAACTCACTTGCAAAATCAAGAGGATAAAAATTACAACAAGATTTAGAAGATATTTTCTATATCCCAATAAGAGGGTGAGCCTTGATGCAGCGGTAAGGTTACTGCAATGTGACCTGGAGGTCACGGGTTCAGATCCTGGAAACAACCTCTCCACTTTTGGGTAAGGCTGCATACATCTATCCCTTCCCAGACCACACATGGTGAGAGCCTTGTGCACTATGCCGCCCCTCTTTTCTATATCCCGATAAAGCACAGAGCAGCTTTCACGTAAATTAATACCATGTAATGAACCAAGACCGTGAGACATGAAAGGTTTCTTAGCCATAATTCATACATAGGCAGAGGCACATAGACAATGAAGAAGAGGAATTAAGAAGAAGAAGAAGGATGAAGACGAATTTTGGATACATTCAATGCTTTGTTGCGAATTGTTGAGTTTCAACAACTTGTCCGTTAATATCTGTGCATCAAATATATCGTTGCTCATGCTGCTTTTTGACAAGCTCACATATCCTGAGGCTATTCCTGCAAATTATAGGTAATAATGTGCGTCAATTAAAAAGAACCAAGAGACTTAGAATTAAGTTAGAAGAAATGAACGGATCAAGACAGCCATCACAAAAAAGAGATAATCAACTTCCACTAATTTGCTACTCTACTTAATAAGAGCAAGAATGTGTACAAAATAGGATATTTAATTAGGCACCGTTGAGGAGCCTGGTAAAGGTCACCTATGGAGCTGCCATTAGGGAGTAATGCCCAGCATAGAGTAATATATATTTATTTTCAATGGAAACAATACATACAGTATTCAGAATGTCAACATGATAACAACCTGATTTCAAGTAAGCTAGATAAATTCATTGCAAGCAACAAGTGGGAAGAAATAGTTAAGGATTTCATCAGATGTTCCCATAAATAACATGTTGATAGAATTACCATTTCATCAGACATTCAATCATCCTTTCTTTCTCCTTTATTTAATAATTAGCGCCCCCCAAGCCCACGAATGATAAGTTTATTGAAAAGAGAGCTAAATACTAATACCTTATAGTTATACAGCAGGGATGGGTAAAGCAAGGAACTTGAGGAGGCAAAGGTAAAGGGAGACGCAAACACACACTTACAAAAGCCAAACGAACCACAAACTAGAAACCAACAAAAGATAACAGAGCAAGGTTACTCTGACTTCCCTCTCTGCCCGTACAGTTTAAACTTTCAAACCAAATAAATACATCATGTTCCTACCGCGAATTCCTTAAACAGAGAAAAAATGTGCGTGGGTGCATATGCTCTCTAGCCTTCTTTATGACATAGCACAACATGTGAACAGCCCGGATTCTGAAGAAGAGAGACAGACTAATACGGCCCAAATACAATATTCCGCAAATAAATTAGCCAGGAGATAGCGTAGAGTCTTTTTACTGGGAAAAATGCTCCTAAGAGAACCTAACGCAAATTTCATTAAAGGCTGACCCAAATCGAATTCCATTCACTTCATAGGAGAAAACCTAACACGCATGATCAACCAGCCGCACCAACGAAATGAAAATGGGGTAGAGGTAGATCCAGGATACTTACTAGGGCAGCAGCAGAGCAAGGAAGCAAGGTCAAAAACAAATCTTTGCTTCGGACGATCTTCTCTGCTAGTCAACACTATTTCTTAAGCCTTTTCTTCTTCTTCTTCTCCCTCGCCTATCGCCTCAGCTTCGACGCCAAACCCAAGTCGGAATATTTGTTGTGCCTCCTCTTCCTCTTCTGATTCGCGATCCCATTGTTTTTACTAATAATATTTTCTTATTTATCCTGGTTGAGGAAGATTTCATTTTCCTTCTCCTTTAATTGGGTCTTCTTTCCTTTATTTTTATTTTTTTTTTTTTTTACTCGAACGCTGTCGTTAAAGCGTAATGATGGCATAAGTGTTTTTAGGTTTAATGTTGAGAATGTTAAAATGGAACAATAATGTCCAATATCATTAAAAACTTAAAATCAATATCAATTTTTAAGGAAAAATCTCACTTGGCTCTCAAAGACAAGGGCTATAAAAAATATCAAAAAAGTTTCAAGATAAATTCTTCTATAAGGAAAGTTCCTAAGGCCTTGGTGATATAAATTTTAAATGTGAACTTATCTTATTGATAAGTGTATATGACGTTAGAGTTGGGAATCAAGGGCAGCACACCAGGGCCTAACAGGGCCTAGGATAAAAAAAATCTATTTTTCAAAATCCGACTTAAAAGCACTAGGCCAAGGCCTCGAAAGTTACTAAGGTCCTAAGACTATTCCAAATTTTAACTATTTTTCCTTGGTTTTTTTTCAAAGAAATATAACTAATAAATTATAACAATTAATGTTCTAATTTATCAAATAAATGTTGTCAACATTAATATTCATACAACACGAATCATCCAACAAATAAACACATTCATTAATTCGCAATCAAAAGCAAAATATTGTCCACAAATAATTCACATAAAACCTAAGAAGCATATCTAGGTTTTAAATTTAAACTATTATACAATATCTCTATGACAAAATTAACCCAATGACTTGTGATGAGAAGGTTGCCAATATAAGACGCAATTTGACTTTTATTTTCAATGAATATTCGAATGAGGACATTTCTTTCCAACTCCTTATAAAATTTTTTTTAAAAAAAAAAAAAAAATTAGCTGGCCTGAGGCCCTACAGGACCAATTTTATTTAATTTCTCTAATTTTTAAGCCCGACCTTTGAAGGGTCAGGGCCTAAAAGGGTTGGCCCGACAGGCTCGGCCTAATTTTCCAACTCTTGACTATATTGACAAGTCATTAAATGGTCATTGACAAACTCTATATATTAACTAAAACGATTTCTGATGACAAGCGTATGCGACTATATTGATAAGTTATAAATTGATCATTAACAACCTCGTCTATTTTGACCTTAGCCCGCTCCTATTGACCAATGTATATTACTATATTGACAAGTTAAAATGCAATGACTAACCCATTTATGTTAACGTAAAACAAATTTCATTAAACTAATGCGTTTTTTAATCAAAGGTTTTTATTACCTTATCAAATGCAATTTCTCTTAAAAAATCAAAGCAAAATGAACTTGAAATTTTAACGCATCTTTCCCTTAATATAAACGTTTACTACTTTTTTAAAATTTTCCGTTGCAGATAATTATAGAGTTATTTTTTTTTGTCAAAAAAGTAAATTTATTGAAATTTTTCTAAATTTTGTTTTGGTATTATTTTGAAATATTAATACAGGTCAACTTGTTCCGATATGGAACACAAATGTCCAACCCTCAAAGGCAAAGTTAATGGTCGATTGATCTAATGGGTTTAAAGGTTGTACCCAAGAGACTTATCCACTGCTATCTATTGAGGAGATAACAATGAACAAGATGATCACCGTGCAACACGAAGACGGAATGCCGTCTGAGGAGTGGGGTGTGTGCACAATGGGACAGTATGTAAACAGTAGGAGAATGAATGTGTGTACCGCTTCACCCGGGTATGCCCCTATTTATAGTGAAGCGGGTAGGTCGACTTTCTCGATAACCCGTTCCCATTATAGCACGTTCGTGCCCCCATTCCCCGCACTACTTGTGGTAGTGGGTGTGGTCGTGGGATAACCGATCTTCACTTGGGCTCGACTGTCCGGCCCATTTCCGAGGTTCAAAACAGGTTGTCCCCAAAGTCACCGCTCGGGTTCCGAACTGAGTTTACTCGGTATAAGACCTCAACTTTCCAAGCCCGTATTTTCCCTGACCCTTCTCGGGTTGCTAGAACTTGGCACATTTTGTTTTCGTAAAGCGTCCCCGGTATCGTCACTTCGGATGTCAATCCAAGTTTGTCAAGTTATCTTGGTTAGCATGCGTTTTTGGCATCCTATCCGGGTGTCAAGTAAAAGTGCCGACATATCTCCGCGGGGTATGACCGTTCGCCAAGCCGGTGTCTCTTCGTTTACCCGTGTCGCAGCGTATAATCGCCATTTCCGATTTTAAAGTCACGCGCCTTCAAGAGCCGCCTTCGGTTACCGCGCCCATTAATGCCCTATGTCACATCGCCATAATTGCTTTACGATTATTCTGATCTCCTCGTAAACGACGAGACGACTCGGCTTCCAAACTTTGCATCCCTAGCCTTTTTATAAATACCTCTCCACGCCCCTCATCGTCACTTTACCCCGTCCCCGTGAAGAAACGTATCGAGCTCTCTCTCTCTTCAAAACTTGTTTCTCTCCTTTCTCGCTTCTCTCGCTCCCAGGTATTCCTCGAGCTTCTAGGTTATTCTTTGTTGGTTGTTCTTGTTCTTTTTCCTGGTTTCAATCCGATTGATACATGTATGCTGTTATTCCCACCTTTTATTGTTCTGCATTTTGGGTAATTCTTGTTCTACACCGCTTAGATCGGGTGTTGAACGACCGTGATGACTCTCGTGAATTCCTCTCCGAATGAAAAATGTTGAATGCCATTGTGAACTGTCTGTCTGAGTTGTTGCAACACCTGCTTTCTTTCACGCTTATTCTGGCCTTTAATTTCTCACTGTTTTGTGGTTGGCTATTCTGCATTTGCTTTACTGTGTTCTTCACCATCTGGGCAGCCTGGGTTTGATATGTATGGCTTTGTTTGCATTTTTAACATGCTGTATGATTTGTTCCTAAGATGGATCCAAAACCCCCACTAGTAGATATGTATGGTAGGCCTATCCCAGAAGAAGATAGAGAAATACTTGCACGTGTACCCGGCCGAACTAAACTCTGGCTATAGTCCATCCTTCCCACCGAAGAAGAAAAGATGGAAGACTTGCTTCGCCCATCTCGGGGAAGCGGAGGTAGGGCAAATATCCGAGCTCCCCATTCACTCGATGCCGGACCTCCTGATTCTCTTTCACCGAGATTGTCGCCTTCTCCCCCAGCTCCCGAGGTTGTTGCCCCGGCTCCAACTGCTGATGGTTCTGGTCCTTGTGAGGAATGTGCTCACAAGGCGATTGAGCTCACCCGTCATGGCCATGATAGAGAAGCCGAGTTGCTTTTGGACAAATACCGCTGCAATAAACTGCAGAGTACCTCGGTCGTTGCGTCACGGACTTCCCGCGATCCATTGCTTGTTGAAACTCGTCCTGAAATTCCTGTACCGTCAGGTATACTTCATAGTTCTGACCCTGGCCTTTTGTTTTTTATTTTAGGTCTATGTCTTCACACCAAACCAATCAATCCGAGACCGGAAAGTCCATCCCTTCGAGGATCTTCACGAATGCCTCCCATCAAGGAATATGCCATTAGCAAAGACCGCATTTAACGTCAAGAATAAAATATCGGGAACGTGCTTTCGCGTACAATCCGAGGTGGAGAGGGTATGACTCGTGCTTGCCCCCTGCCGAACGAGTCCGTGGCTTCCTGGCCGATCAAACGATAAGGACCGCCATTTCTTTTATTTTTACAAGGATTTGATCACTTACCTCGGCATAGAATTTCCGTTCTCCGACTTTCAAATGAGTCTTCTCCGCCATTTACACCTTGCTCCTTCTCAATTACACCCCAATGGTTGGCCGTCGCCGTGGCTTTTGAAAAGTATCACAAGCACCAACTCGAGTGTTCCGTCCCCGTCTTTTGTAGCTTTTTTACTCTGTTAGATATTAAAACCACCACAGAGGGGGAAAAGAAATGGTATTGCTGGACATCACTCGTAGGTGCTTGTAGGGCCTCCCCCTCCCCGTTGTATTTTTTTTGTGTTATCTCCAAATTAGCAAAGATGCCTTCGAGAATGCCTTAGAGCAAGTTCAAGATTTGGACTTTCTCGAGGCCAAGAAGGAACCCCTCTTGTCATGGTTCGTGACGACCGCACGTTAAACTTGGAAGGAGTGCACATGAACGCTTACGTTGAAGACGGGAATTTTATCCCGAGAATGCTTTAGAGCAAGTTCCTTCCTCTAAACTTGGAAGGAGTGCACATGAATGCTTATGTCAAGATGATGTTCCAAATCCCGAGGTGGTTCTGGAAGAAGACGATGAAGGCCAACCATAGTTGACAGTTCGCCGTTTCCCGGTCTTACAGCCGTGGTTAATATTTTTTGTTTATGTTAGCTGCTACAGCTTTTGTAATTCCCTTTTTGTAAACACTTTTGCGCCCGAGTAAGGCTTTTCTTCATGAATTTAAACCAACGGCATAAATTATTTGCGCTTATTTCTTATTTAGTGTCTTGTGAGTTGAAGGTATCATATCTGACGTGATCAAGGTCAGAGAAACACTTCTTTCTTGTTGGCCGCGTCATGTAGACTCGGCATTCAAGTGCACATAATATTGAATTCGGTGGCTATGCCGCTACATGATTCACAAACACGAGCTTCTGCCGTGATTCGCGCATGTTTGTTTTGGCCATTGTTAGTTTCTGATAAACACGAATTAAACAATCTGAGTTCTCGCCAGTCTTATTAACTGATTGCTTTGCCGCCATACGATCCTGTAAGTGTAGACTCGGCCATTTTTCCTTTACATGATTTATGAATGAGTTTCAAACTTTGATTCATACATGTTTCTTTACGCTTGACCATCCTTTGGAGCAAATTGTGAAATACGGGTTCTACGATCCGGTCTTTTTGATTCATTCAATATGTGGCATTACATCAGATTTAATTTCCATATGAATTGACATACACTCACGACCGAGTTGCCTGGAAGTAAAGTTAATCAAAGGAAATGCTAGAAACAAACGAAAACAAAGCAACAAAAACAAAGAACTTCATAAACTTGTCATTCAGCTATAGTAAGCCTTAAGTTTGTCCGCATTCCAAGTTCTCTTAATCTCTTCCCCTTTCAATGATTCTAATAGGTAAGCCCCCTTTCCGAGTTCGTCTCTTATGCGGTAGGGACCTTCCCAATTCTCCACAAGCTTCCCATCTCGGGAGTTCTTGTTGCCTATGTTGGCCCTTCGCAGCACCAAGTCATCTTTTTTAAATGATCGTGGGCTTACTCTCCTATTGTACCGAGCAGCGATGAGTTGTTTTGTGGCCAAATCTTGAAAGTGAGCCGTGGCTCTGACTTCGTCAATCAGATCCAACTCTACCGCGACAGCCTCGTCATTCTTCCGTCCTTCTTACGAAGTTCTGAATTTTCTCCATGAAGGCTCACCGATTTCAACTGGAATCATGGCTTCACATCCATACATCAGCCTAAAGGGTGTCTCTCCCGTGGATGTCTGTATCGTGGTCCTATATCCCCATAACACTGCATATAGATGCTCCAGCCAGTTACCCCGTTCCTCTTCCATTCACTTTTTAAGACTGTTGACAATGACCTTATTGGCTGCCTAGGCTTGTCCATTGGATTGCGGGTGTTCCACAGAAGCAAAATGATGCCTTATATGAAGGTCGGACACCATTTTCTGGAAGCTTTTATCTATGAATTGCGTTCCGTTGTCGGTGACTATTTCGGCCGGGATTCCAAATCAGGAAATTATGTTTCTTTGGAGGAATTTATGCACTCTTGCCGAGGTAATTGTTGCCAAAGGTTCGGCTTCGATCCATTTGGTAAAATAATCGACTGCGACGATCAACGACTTCAGCTGTCCTTGTGCTGCTTTAAACGGTCCTAACAAATCCATGCCCCATTTGTAGAATGGCCACGGAGCCGTGATTTGTGTCAAGTCGGTTGGCGGGATCCACATTATCTTGCCGTGTTTTTGACAACTGTCGCACCTCTGAACATGGTCTTTAGCATCTTGCGCCATGATAGGCCAATAGTATCCCGCCCGTCGCTTCCGAGCCAATGCCTTTGCCCCCATGTGTTGTCCATTTATACCTTCATGGACTTCTGCTAAGACGTATTGGGCCTGATCTTTGTTGAGGCATTTTGCCATGGGAGAATGCGCGCCTTTACGATATAATTGATCATCCACCATTACATAGGCGGCCACTGTTCTGACTAGATTCTTGGACTCGGTAGCATCCTCCGGGCTGATTCCCCGCTCTAGATAGTCGGCAATGGGCTTTCTCCAATCACTCGAATCCGATATAAGCATTACGCAACTTGGTTTCGGTAGATTCTGCTGGACAATTGTGCGGAGATTTCCCGGGCACTTCGTCCTTGCTAGTTTGAAGAGAATGTCGGCTCTCGTATTTTCTGTCCGAGGAATATGCACGATTGTCACCTTATCAAAACTTGCCATAATGTCTTTAACCTTCGCCAAGTATTTGGCCAATAACTGCCCCTTTGCTTGATAGGTCCCCTGGATCTGAGAAGCGACCAACTGGGAGTCTGTGGACATGTGCACTTGTTGAGCTCCATTTTCCTTTGCTTGCAATAAGCCGACAATAAGGGCGTCGTACTTGGCCTGATTACTTGACGTTGGGAACTCAAGTCGGAGAGAAAATTCCATCGCAACACCTTCGGGGCTCTCCACAATGACCCCTGCACCGCTTCCCTTTAGATTCGACGATCCGTCTACAAACACTTTCCATGGTTCTGTCTCTCCTTTCTCCGCTTGTGATGAGGTTAGCTCCATTAAGAAATTGGCCAGAGCTTGTGACTTAATTTCCTGTCGGACTTCATATGTTATATCAAACTCGGATAATTCGATTGCCCAACTTATCATCCTGCCGGCTAAGTCCGGTTTATGCAAAACTTGCCGTATGGGCTGATTTGTCCTCACGATGATTGAATGACCATGGAAATAATGGCGAAGTCGTCTCGCCGCCGTTAGCAACGCAAAAGCCATCTTCTCTAGCTTTTGATATCTCAACTCGGAACCTTGCAAAGCCCGACTCACAAAGTATACCAGTTTTTGCCCTTCGTTCGTTTCTCGAACTAAGACTGCACTTACAGCCTCTTCACCAACCGATAAGTACAGAATCAAGTTTTCTCCGGGTTCTGGTCTGGATAATACCGGCGGGGATGCCAAATATTGTTTTATTCTGGTAAATGCCTCTTAACATTCCAAGTTCCATCCTCCCTCAGCTTCCTTCTTCAAAAGTTTAAAAAATGGGAGTGACTTCTCCGCTGACTTAGGCAAGAACCTTGTTAAAGCCGCCAATTGTCCGGTCAATTGTTGCACTTATTTCTTGTTGGTCGGGGCCTTCATTTCCAACACAGCCCTACATTTTTCTGGGTTAGCCTCAATGCCTCGGTTAGTCAATAAGAAACCAAAGAATTTGCCAGACGGTACTCCAAAAGCACATTTCACCGGGTTTAGTCGAATTTGATGCGTTCACAACTTTTCAAATGTTTGTTGCAGATCGAGAACATGATTGCCTTGCTCCTTGGATTTTACTATCATATCGTCGATATACACCTCCACATTTTTTCCCAGCTGATCTGCAAAGACCTTGGTCATCATTCTCTGATAAGTCGACCCGGCATTCTTGAGGTCGAATGGCATTACGTTGTAGCAATAATTCGCATTGTCCGTGATAAAGACTGTCTTTTCTTGGTCATCGGGATGCATGGCAATCTGATTGTATCCGGAGTACGCATCCATGAACGATAAAAGTTGGAAACCAGAAGACTGGTCAACCAACTAGTCGATGTTGGGCATGGGCAATGATCCTTCGGACATACCTTGCTCAAGTCTTTGTAATCCGCACATACACGCCATTTGCCATTCGGCTTTTTAACCATGACCACGTTGGACAACCACGTCGTATATTGTAGCTCCCTGATGAATCTAGCCGCGATCAATTCCTTGACATGTGCTTCCAAGGCTTTACCTCGGTCCGACCCTTGCTTCCTCTTCTTTTGGGCAACCGAGGTTGAACCCGGGTGGATCGCCAAATTGTGGCAACAAAACTCGGGGTCTATCCCCGGAATTTCAGATGGCGTCCATGCAAAAACATCTTTGTTCTCCCGTAAAAACCTTTCCAACTTCGCTCGAATCTCGGGATCCAACATCTTTCCACTTTGGTAGTTTGTTCTCGCTCGCTTCCCAAGACAAAATCTTCCACTTCTTCATTTGGTTCGGCCCTTTGCATTTTGTCTTCTTCCCTCCGGTCTAACTCGACTACGTGGATAGATTTGTTATCCGTCTTCACTTCGCATTCCTTGGAGCGCCCCATCTTCGAGGTTTTACTCTCCTTGACTGCTTCAACATAACATTGCCGAGAATCTCTTTGATCGCCCTTGACGGTAACGATTTGATTCTTCCTGTCTATGAATTTCAACTTCTGGTGATTGGAAGATACCAGAATGTTCCAGTCATGGATGGTTGGCCGACCGAGGATAATGTTATACGGAGAGGGAAAGTCAGCCACAATGAAACGAACCACTTCCGACTTGAATGCTTCCTTCGTGCCCAACGTTAATTTGAGGTCGACATATCCCTTTGGACGGGTGTCCTCTCCATTGAAACCTGTTAAGGTGGTCTTACATGGTTTCAAGTCCTCTGAATCAAACCGCATGCGTTTGAGCATCCCAGAGAATTATGTCCACCGCGCTTCCATTGTCCATAAAAATCTTCTTGACTCGGCAATTTTCAACTATCCTGGTTATGACGAGTCCATCATGATGCCCCGGCATCACATCATCTAACTCTTCTTCAGTAAATCCGAGTATTGGTAAGCCCGATTTTGCGGATTCTTTCTTAAACCTCGGACGATCAGTTATCGAGAGGACCTCCTTCAAGTATTTCTTTCGCTGACTCACGGAATCTCCTCCTCCGCCAAACCCTCCAACAATCCCATTGCAGTCATATTTTGAATCAGGAAACTCATCATCAGTTCCTCGTCCCACCTTTTTCTGCTCTCGCCTCTTCTTCTCGGCAGGCGGGCTTCTACTTCGGTCTCCTTGGCGTTTGTTATGTCGCCCTTGGGTTTGGATTACATACCGTCGGAGTTTCCCTTCTCGAATGAATTTCTCGATAGCGTCTCTCAGGTCCCAACATACGTCCGTCGTGTGCCCGTGTTGATCATGGAATTCTCAGTATCGAGATTTATCCAGGGTGCCCTCGTTTCGCAGTAGACGTGGTCGTTCTACTTTTTTCATCTCGGTCATGGAGACTTCCTTCCAGACTTGGGCTTGAGACACTTTCAATGGGGCATATCGGCCATACCTTCCTTCTCGCTCTTCCTCCGCGATTGTAAGGTCCACAACGTCCTTTCCCCGTATTGCCATTATGATTTTCGCTCGTCCGACATGGCATTCGAATAGTTTCTTCCATTCGTCATTGCGACGGTTCATCTCTTCCCTCATAAGTCGGACATCTTCCTCCCTTTGTAGACGATTGCGCGTTTCCATCTCGTCCATTCGGTCCATCACGGAACCGAGGGTGGTTTGCAGTATACGAATGTCGGGATCGACCACTTGAAATTCTGACATCTGATTATTTGGGGTAGCCCGGATACCAACTTGCCGACAACGACATTCTCGCAGGGAGGAGAATTCGTGTCCGTTGTCTCGCCAGCCTCCACCTCGACATGTTCTCAAGGCGTGGGTTCACCGGACCTTCCCGTCCAGTGCGTTTGTCCATTAAAGGTCGTTGTTCCGTCCGTTCCCGGCAATTGGCCTTGCCGAGTTGTCGCATCGCGTCCTTCCGGTGTTCGCCATTTGCAATGTAAAGCTCGTAGCTTTGTGGTTTAGGATCCGACAACTTAATTTATTTTTAAATTTATAACAATGTTATATGTATATATTTTGAATATAAATTAATACAAATATATTTTCATACAACTATCTAGCATCCCACTTAGTTTGGAATAACTCAACAATCATATCTGCTTATTTAATGTAAATGTAATTATTGATATGAAAACAACTGATATGTTGATTTTTAACTAATATGTTTTTAAATAATTTTTGGTAAATACAAGTATTATGTTATTTCGTAATTATTTCTTAATCACATGATTTTATTATTTTAAAATCTGAAGACATTTCTTAATATTGGCCAAATATATATTTAACATTAACATCATAAAATTGTGCGTGTGAAGGTCCTCATTTTTAAGTTGGTCACTAGCCGTTGATTTAACGTTCATAATGCAGAATATTTCTATAATTTTACCACACTAGTTCGATAATGAAATTATATACATATATTATAAACAAGGAGGTGGTAGCCAAGGCGAACGAATAATTTTAGATTAACACCAGTCAATGGTCAAACTAGCGAAGCAGGGAAAAGTTGCAATCTCTCTCTCCCTTCTGTAGAACGAACCCTTAAATTGGAAGCACTCTCCCCCACAGTTACCATCGTTCTTCATCTTCACCTGCTTGGACAGCAGAGTATTGTTATCAAGTGAAAAAAAAATGATTGGAAAAAAGAACAAAAGACCAGAAAACAACTATCTGTATATGAAGAGAAACAAAATCCAAACACCATTTCTACAAATCAAGGTATGATGTACAGCATTTTTTCCACATACTGCAACTGTTGGACAATAAGGTCTCAGTCTATATACCTTTGTAAGACTGCTCACACTCAACGGGGAAAACTGAACAAAAAGAAACCCCACACTTCAAGAAATCAAACCAAAACTCATTCTTGAAGAAACCAACCTTCAAAAAAAAAAAAAAAAAAAAAAAAAAAAAATGTGACTACGATTAGACAAGGGATGATGATAACTAGGCCAGAAATCCAAGCTCTCATCACTGCAGTGGACAAAAAAAGGCTGTAAAATTAGAAATTTGTGGCAATTTCTTCATGCTCATAGTGTAATTTCAGTATCAATCAGAATCACTTGAGCTGGAACTATGTCTCCTATGGTGAATGTTGGAGCTGCTTGTTGGTTGGAGCATGTTCTGTTTCAACCATAGAAGTTTTGCTCGGTTCATCAGCACCAGATCCTACATCACAGGACTCAGCCATCTTGGCTGAGCCAACTACTTTCACTTCTATATCAGCTAGTGCATCCTTCATATTTAAAACCATCGGCAGCTCCCCTGGAGTACCTTCTGAGATTTCCTCTAAACTGATATCAGCATCATCCTGAGATATAGCTTCAACAACTTGAACGTCTGAATTGGCAACAACATGTTCTTCAGATTTGTCACAGGAAAGCTGATCTTCCATACTTGGTAGTGTGACCTTCTTAACATCCGCTCCTTCTTTAAGTTGCTCGATAGCCGAGTCAATATTTTCAAGTGATCTTGCTTCAACAAGTGGGATCTCTTGACCAAACTCTATTGTATCTCTGGGCACAGAACTTACTTGAGGATCCCCAACAGAATTCTCCTCTGGCAATAGATCAGGATGAAGTGATTCCGCACCATCCACAGTGTGCTGATCCTGAACCGAACTTGGTTGGATGAGCTTCTCAACATCTACTCCTTCTTTAAGTTGCTTGAAAGCCAAGTCGATATCCTCAAGTGATCTTGCTTCAAGAAATGGGGTCTCTTGACCAGACTCAGTTGTAACTCTGGGCAATGAACTTACTTGAGCATCCCCAACAGTATTCTCCTCTGACAATAGATTAGGATGAAGTGATTCCACACCATCCCCAGTATACTGATCCTGAACTGGACTTGGTTGGGTAACCTTCTCAACATCCACTCCTTCTTTAAGTTTCTTGAAAGTCAAGTCAATATCTTCAAGTGATCTTGCTTGGAGAAATGGTATCTCCTGATCATACTTTGCTGCATCTTCAGGAAATGAACTAACTTGAGCATCCCTAACAGTAGTCTCCTCAGGCAATAGGTCAGGATGAAGTGGTACACCAACATCACTGATACCAAAATCCCCAACAGTGTCCAATTCTGACAAGAATCCTTCATCAATTTCCTTTAGCTCATCTGATTCTTTGATATTTTTTTGAGTAGCCAGAGACCTGTAGCCTTCTGCTGAGGAATTCAATATTTCTTGCATCTCATTGACAACTTCCCCAGGCCACTCAACTTCTGAATCCACTTGGTCAGTTGGCAATTTGAATCCAGGAGTGTCAGATGAATCAGAAGTAACGGAAGAGATCTGTGGCAGTACTTGGTCTCTGGTCTCTGTTGATTCAACCTGAACAGTAGAAGATTTCCGCAGAAATTCAAAGAATTTATATGAGCTTTCTCATTTACTTTAAATGCCAGAAAAGCTGAGGAAGTTGAATAAAAAAGATAAAATGGAATAAGGACCAAGGTTGTGTGCACATCAAGCAAGTGAATGAAGAAATAATCGATGAATATGATTTTAAACTTTTTTCTGACAATAAACAAATAGAGATCCTTCCTCTAGCAATGTAATAAAACTAACATTTCATCTGCATAGCACTAAACATCTTATTTGTTTCTCATTTATATGCCAAACTCCATCAAAATTAGCCTATAATGTTCATATCCTCTTCTGCTCGATGGAAGAGGAGAGTTAACAAATTATGGGTCATCCCTCATCAGTAGCAAGCTATACGAGAGGGGTGCTACATGATAAACAACCAATATGAGGTGGGTAGCTGGTGCATCTCTAACTATCATACAGAATAATAGCATAAAACTATATTTTTAAGGAGAATCTTTCCCATGGAACTACGATGAAGAATCAATGCAGAGTAAGTTCTATAATTACAAGTTATTCAGAGAAAGGTAAGCATAATTAATTAGCATGTGACTAACCTGATTTTCATCATGATCACTAAATGATGGTGCAACTAATGAATTATCTATACTTGGTTGGTCATTGTCCAAGATAGAGTGTGGTTTTACTTCACATTGCACATTTTGAAAATCCAAACTAGAAGAAGCCACCTTATCCAAATCTTGATGAAGATCAATGTTACCCTGTTCAAAAGAATTTGACAAGAATAACTTATCCTGCTCAATCTCAACAATTTCTTCCATTTTTAGCGAAGTTTTCTCCGCATGGTCACTTTGTACAGAAGGCACAATTGGATGAACAGGTGAAGCTTGCTCTGCCACCAGAGAAGGCTGCAACTCATGTGGTTCAGACACAGATGAATCACTTGAAAAAATATGCTGGGAATGGGAAGCCATCAAATCCAGCTTCCCATCTTTATCTTGTTCGACCTCAAACACGTCTTCCTTATTCAGTGAATTTTTTTCCACAAGTCGTGTTTCTTCAGAAGAAACATTGGGATGAACTACTGAAACTTGCTCAGCTTCCAGCAAAGGTTGCAAGTCCTGCGATACTGACATAGATAAATTGCTTGAAGACTTATACAGGGAATAAGATTCTACCAACTCAAGCTTTTCATCTGCATTTGGGACTCCCTCAGATGTATTTCCATCGTCAAATCTGGATGGTTCCTCATCATAGTGCACTGAACCTTCCTCTACAGATTCATTATGAGATGAATGTGACTTCTCAGACTTCTCAAAAGCCATGTGATAGCCAGAAGATAAATCATCTGAATTGTCTTTTTGAACTTCAGATTCAGCATGCAAGAGGTCAGCTTGCACCTGTTCATTAGTATGTAAGATGTCAGCTTGCACCTGTTCATGAGTATGTAAGAGGTCGGCTTGCTCCTGTTCAGGAACCAAGTCTGTATTCGTCTCTGCATTTAATGATCCAACATCTGAAGAAGAACTTGAATCCACAGAAACAGGCTGCATAACCTTAGGCACAGATGCTGAAGAATCATTATATTCCACAAAGCCAAGGGCAACTGAAGCCAGCTCAGCATTAACATCATGCTGATTTAAATCTTTAGTGTCCCCAGAGCACCTTTCATCATTTACTTCCATATGTAGTTGGGAACTGCCGGAGTGATTTTCTTCATGACAGGAAGTGTTGGCTTCTTGAACATGATCATCTTTATCCTTTACGTCAGCAATCACTTCTGCTGGCGCTGGAGGCCAAGCCCTCTCATTAAACTCTGTTGCTGAATCAGAAGATACAGAGGAAAATGATGCAACCTTGCTAACAGTTAGTGGGCTAGAATCATAGAGAGGTTCCCTGTTTTGATTGTCTTCCGCCCCAGCACTTATATTCTGGAGGTTCACCTGCTCCATAGATTCAGGCACTGAAACTCCAGAGTTCAGTAGATTATTAACTCCTGACTGTGGTCTTGCTGATATTACTCTCGTCTCATCAGGTATGTTGTCAGTCCCTTCCGAGAGTGAAAACTGGCTTGATCTGCTGTTGCTCTCCCCAGCAACTGTTTCTCTCCCCAAATTGGTTTCGATTTCACCCGCATTTAATTCCTCATGTGTTGTAATCCCTCCTGTTTCAGAATAGAGTTCCATCTCAGAAAGATTTTCCACCCCTCCCAAAACTATTTCAACTTCATCATGGTGAGCGTTGCTCTCATGTACTTGTACCATTTCCACAGGATCAATTTCTCCAGAGGATAGACTTCCAATTTCAACACATTCAGAAGCATGATCTATGTTGGATATTAATTCTGTTTCGTGAGACAAATCTCGCTCATCAAACTTCCTCTCATCCTGGTCACTTGAACTCATTGATTCAGTATCCTGAACAGAACTCAAATTCGTTTCACTTACTTCACTTAACTGCCTCTGAAATGAGGGATAGCTCGTTCCCTCTGAAGCCAGATGCTCTGACACAAAGAAAGGTTTCCAACTCAAAGTTTGCTTCCCGTGCTTGGTTGCACCTAATACAGATGGCCTAAAGCTGAAACTTTCATGCCTCCGGAAAAATGAATCTTTCTGGTTTAATGTCAAGAACTCCTGTTCAAAGCTGTCTCCCTTGAGATCAGGTTTTTCTTCATTTGGATCATACGGAATATCAAAAGGGTTTCGTCTGGGCTGCAGATTAGAAGGAGCAGAACCAGGAATGGGTGGTAACCCCATGGCAGCATAGGAATCATCAAGTTGGTCAAAGGGGTTGCGTCTTGTTGTTGTGATGGGAGCAACATTGAAGGGAAGATCAGAACTTTCAAAATCTATTAGATTTTTCTCAGCCATCATTTTCCGTGCCCTTCTCCTTGCAATGAGATTCTCTAATCGCTGGTTCCTCTCTAGCTCTGAAGTCCCCAGATCCATGAGATTCTTTTGGTCGTCTTCTGTCCACTTAATAGCAGATTTACTTTCATCCTCTTTGCCACCTTCTTCTTCTTCATCGTCATGATCATCAACGCCATCTTCTTCCACTTCAACCCGGTTCTCAGTTTCTTCATCTGACTGATCACTGCCATCATCACTCTTTTGAGACTTCTCTGAAGCAGCAGATTCAACGTGGGATGGTTGTGCAGTCTGCGAGGCTTCCAGGTCTAACAGTGGGTGGAGTTCCTCAAGCATTGGCATTATGTCTGCCATGGAAGCATCAGGTGAGGAGCTCTCTGCCTGATCAGACCCTGAATCCAAAGAGTCTTCCTCTTCATTGTTATCCACCCGTTTCCAAGAGGAACTGGGTGAAAATTCCAACTGATCTCCCTTCAAATTTTGAAGCAGCTCTGCAACAGTTTCTTCATGTTCATCATCAATAATATCATCCTTTACTCTTTGAACAAAAACGTATTCTTTCTCAATAGCATCGTCATCGCTTGAAACGCCTTCAGCCTTCGATTTCTCTTCATGAAGTTCCTTCTTATTTTCTAACTCAAAACTGCACAGTTCTCTATCCATTTGCTCGCGAGCTTGGTTCTCATTCTGGAAATTTTGAGAGATTTCATCAACTGGTAGCGCGAAAGAAATTAAATTGTCACTTTCCTCAATATTCCTAAGTCTATCTTCTCCCAAGCTTGCTTCTTCAATGCTCCTCTCTTCTACAACACCTCCACTTTCTGTATGTGTTTTCACAACAACGCCCTCATCTTTCTCAGCAATGACAGTGGCACCCTCTGAAAACCCAGTTTGAAAAGATGAGATGTCATGAGCAACTTCCTCTTCCTTTTCAATTTCACGTGTGTTGGGTTGCCCAAAACTAAGAAGAGTCCCAAGCAGAACAGCAGTGCAGACCAAAACAGGGGAAGCAGAAACCAAAAGGGAAAATAAAAAAGGAAAGGATCTGTACAGAAAAATCAAGAATCCCAAGACACCCACAAGGAAAGGATGACTACAAACTGATCTGTAACATGCTCTGATTGAAATAATCAGCATTTTTCTCATTTTGACTCCAATTTCCATCGCTGATGCCATCTCCCTCGCTTTCTTAGTCCCTGTCTCTTTGATTCAACAAAAATCTGCTCAAATTAAACAAGCAGAAGCAAACCAGTGAGCAATGCCTTCCATGTAAGATCCATGATGAACAGTTTCCAAAAAAGCCAAGTCTAACCAAGAAATTGAGCTATAAAAGGAAGAAGAAAAGAAGAGCTGAAACTAACCTCAACTGTTGAATCGACAGAAATCTCCCAGTGAATCAGATTGATCACTCGAGAGAAAATGATGAGTTGATCATACAAGAGGAAATACTGGGGATGAATAGGTCACCGGGTAGGATTGATAAACCCAAACAAAAAATTGTAATGAGAATCCTCTTTGCTTGCCTTTTTAGTGGGTCTTCCTTCTCAATTACTTTTTATGGGGCTCAATGTAGACAACGAGCTGTGGTGGAGCTATACGATGAGTGATGATGATATGGAGGTGCTTTGGACGCTTGACAGAATGAGAGAGTGGGCCGGCACAAAAAGAAGAGAGAGAGAAAAAAAAGAAAGATAGTTCAACTATTTCAATTTTTTATTTCGCCTTCCACAAGCAACTCTTCTTTTACGGAATTTAGATTGTCTACTGTAGTCAATGGACCCCACCTACTCCCTCCCTCCCCCACCGTTACGTGGAGATCAAAATCCTTTCTTTTTACCCTGTCGTGCTTTTGGTTTCTTCACTTTCTCGTTGTTGTGGATCTTAAACCAGTAACTGTATCAGTGCTTCCTGCTTAGCTTCTTGTGCTCTGTATTTTACTGTTTTGAGAATGCTAATATCGCGTCCATCAATGAGTGAAAAAGGGTAACAGTGACAGCCAAACAGAGAGGCATGGTGAGGCTAAATAATACGTGATCACAGTTATTAGGGAGTAGTTTTAGTTTTAAATATAAAAAAATCATTGAAAAAGTAAACAAGAAAGAATGTAGAGATTTATGTTGGTGATCATCATTCTTTCCTCAAGTTGCTGACAATTTATTCTTTACTATTTTTGTACCATTCAGAACATGCGCTTGTGTCAGCATTGCTTCTTCCAGGCTGGTGCTGGAGGAATGCATAGACGCCCTACAGCCCCCATTTTCGGGAAAATAAATATTTTTTTCTTAAATTAATTTATCTAACCTTTTTAAATTTTATAAAATACAAAAATATTTGAAGTTAAGATAGTTTGTGATTGAGGTGCATGATGCTTTAAACTACTATTTGTATTTAGAAAAATCCAAACATGAGGTGATGATTTGCGCCTTAAGATAAGGGGGTTTGAACTCTGTTCCTATCCCAGATTTTAAAATGTCAAAGCTTGTTTGGAATATAATCAAAGTATGATAGCAAGTGACATTGTTTCAAAACGAAATATCTTAAACAAATGAAACTGATTTATGGCAAGAGCGGAGTAAACCTTACGACCAATCCTTCAGTTGAAAATACTTAAAGATCAGAATATTATTGCATTAATTGACTTGGTATAAGCCATCATTCCACTAGATTTACCAGACATCGTTTCCATCAGTGAAAGAGAAGTATACCCATTCATACGGAAAACAGATTCTTCCATATTGTCCAACTAATTTTAAGATTTTTAATTCCTTAAAATTGTTTTTTATTCATTAAGTTTTTATTTATATTCAGTATACTTAAAGAATCACAGAGATCTTGCCCTTCTGTTAACATAATTGTTTTTCTGGCCGTGTCTACTAAAATTATTGGATGGGATGGAGGAATTAACCTGCCTTCGCCCTTCCCAACTGGCAAGACTTGTGCACCACAAAATTCTTCAATTTCCACCACTGATAAAATTATCCAATCTAGTAATTTATTATAATAATTGATTTACCAAAGTTGTTTTCCCTAGCTCACTTGAGTTGAGTTAGAATTTAATACTCCAGTAACTGTTAGATTAGATATCAGGCGATTTAATTAAAATAAATAAATTAATTACATCTAATTTAAATATGACATATTTTGTAATGTGATATACACTATAAACTATATCTTATATTTAAGACCCAAAAAGTATAAAAAGATTCAAATATAGTGGCGGTCAAGCACTACTGATGTGAGCTTTTACCATTTAATTAAAAGGAGTCGTGACAAAGCAATATGCATAAGCTCCACAATTTTTTGTTTCAGCATTTGAATAATCTTCTTCGTCCGTGTCTTAGAAGTCTGAACATAATAAATCTAGAAATGCCGTCTTAGGCGTCCCTGTCTCATTCCTTGTAAATCAATTTGGACGGCCCGCCCACTCAAGAAAAAGCTTAAAGATACCCCAGGAAAAGCGGCCAACGGGATAGTAACTAATCAACCTTTGATTTTCATCATTATTTTTGTTAAAGCTAACCACCTGTCTTAAGTAATATAACAGTCCTTGCAGAGCTACACAAATTGCTTTTGCTTATAGAAAACTATACCTTGCCAGACAGACTCAGAAAAGCATCAATTGATCAGCAACCTTTTTCTTTTATTAGCTCATCAAAAGAAGATTGATGTTTAGAATCTTATTGTACTAAATTACAAGAAAAAAGCTTTATGCTTTCTTAACAAAGCCATGTACTTGAATTCCCGTCAAGGTTACAAGAAAATACCATCTTAAGAAACTTATTTCCGCTCATCAAGTGATACCTTTTACTTCTCACTTATCCCCTTCACAGGAGTGCCCCCTGTTCAGTTTTTATCAGGTCACCTTTCTTATTTGTCACTTTGAAATTAAACCTTTCTAAATCATTTGAAACAAAGAAACAGACTCTTTTTTTTTGGAGTAATTATTGAATACTCCAAACTTGACTAAAAGGGATGGTCTTCAATGACACAGCTTGTCCTGACTATTGCTCTACCAATTAGCTTGGCCTACCTGAGCATTTTTTTCTCCACCGAGCTTACTATCCTGTGTGTCATTTTGAGAGCGAGGTGAATGGCCTTGAATACCTTCATCTTCTCGCTCCAATGATTCTTCATCGCAACCGTTATCAGAAGAAGGAGATTCTGGCTGCAGTGATTCAGCCATCACAGACTGCAGCATAGTTGGTGATGAACAACCAGAGTAAGCAAAATCAGACATCTTCTTGTCATCTTCTCTCAGCCTCTGTGCGTAAGCTTCATAGTCGAATCCGGCCAAACTTTTTCCACCAAAACGGGATTCCAATTTCTCCAGGTCAAACACTTCTTCCATTATCTTGCAACTCTTCGGGTTCTCAGGGTAGACGAATCTCACTTTTCTATAAGTTTTGGTCTCCAGAAAAGGTTTCACCATCTGTCCAGATTTAAGGCAGACATGTGAAACATTAAAAAGACACATAACTCATAATACAGAGTTGCAGAGAGAACAGGCATTAAATTTGATCCCAAGGGGAAAGCTATAGTTCATGGCAAAGCTCCTTTGTCAGCAATTTTTTATTTTATTTTTTTATTGGTCTTCAATTTTTTTCCGGTTCGAATTAAAAACATAGATGTATATGATTCACTGTGCACAGAATGTTTTCTAGACAAATGATAAAAGAAAGGGAGATGATTTGAGACTTATGAAAGCGTACCGTCCAAAAGGACTCAAATAATTTTGGTGGGTTGTATAGGATTGCCAGGCCCAATCTCTCAGGGTAATGATTCTGCAGGAGTTGAGTGGCCTCCTTTGTAACCTTTAACGATACGCTTGATTTGCTCCACCCTTGAAAATCAACAAGCCAAATAATCTGTTCTTGATTATAATTTAGATTTAATATAGCATTCTCCATACAGTAAACCAGGTACTTTATCTGCTCCACTCCTGAGCCTGTACTCTGACATAGAAAAATGGGTCTCAATGAAGGAAAATGAAACATTGATTATGTTAAAAACGGCATCCAAAAATAAAGTAGTCAGTTACAAACTTACAATCATAAGAAAACGAACAAAAAGTCCTGTAAAGTTTTTATTGTTGAGTTTTTGTAAAATTTGAAGAGAGGAGAAAGGGGGAAAATGGTAAGTTAATCTCCAAACTCCACAGGAACGTTATAAGAAAGGACTCTGTATAATCCTTATGCCAAAAAAAAGTGGCCAATGTCTTTTGTGAATTCTCACCAATCTAAATTGACTACCTGTACACCTGGTCTCATCACAAGAACAACCCTCCCTTGCTTATCCAAAAAGTCGGCTCTATATATCCTTCCAGTCTTAGCTTCACAAGATACATCATCCTGAATACACAGATGGAAATTTGTTTTTCAGTTGCACATATATTATATATACCATAGCACATAACTTATCACAATGTTTTAAAATATCAACCATAAAGTGCAATCTTATCTATAATTGGCTAAAAAATAAAAATTAAGTTTATCAAAAGTGAGTCACAAAGAGAGATCTGGCTTGATATGACCTCCTAATTTCAAACAGAGAAATAAAATACAATTTATGATTATACTTACCAATCGAATGTTTTCTGGCTTGTATTCCACCCTCCATTTTAAAGTTTCTTTCATCATTTTTGCAGCTTTTTTGGCATTCCAGTTTCGTGCTCTGAGGAACCTTTGCATTGATGCATCCGAAAACAGTGCCGGGAACTTCTCAGTAATTGGACCAATGATCTTTCTGATTTCACCAATCTGAGGGGAGAAATGAATTAGCCTAGAACAAAATATTCCCCTAAAATGCTATATCGACATTAGCAGATCCTCTTAGCTAGCAGGAGTTTTCCTCCTCATCCAAATTCAAGAAAGATCTCCAGCAATCTCACCACAGTCAACGTTGTAATTTGGCATGTCGGAGATTTAAAAAGAATGAATTAATTTCCTTACAAGCATAAGGATAAATGAAAACTGTTGGATAGAAACCCAGAAAAGAAAATATATATCCGCAAAAGTCAAATTTATTCCCTTATGATCTGAAAAGAAGCCAAATACTATCAAATGTGCTACCTGGTCCTGCTGCTCCTGAGGAGACAATGTTCTTTCTGTTGCACCTACTCTCATCAGTTGCTTGGATGCCATCTTTACAGATCCCTATCCACCTAACACGCCCTGAATCCACTAGACCAACAAAAAGCCTTAGTCCCATGCTTTGGGCATGTGCATGAATCCTTTAACTGATAAATTTAAATTTGCATCTGTAATTTCTTTATGCAGTGAAAATCACATGTAAGGACAACAGTAAAAGAAATAAATAGTGATCCATCAGGAAAAAAACAGAGAATGAAAGAAATAATAGTGGAGGAGGTGATTCCATCACCGAAGATGCTTAAAGAAACCCCAAAAAGATGAAGTACGTTGAAAGACATTCACGTTTTCTCCAAGTAATGCTTGCTTTATAGACTGCCTCAACATGAACGGTACATCAAAGCTAAATTTGAACCCAAGACTGCCAAGATCGTCATTTTCTCGAAGCATGGTAAAATTAACTGATTCCATTCACAAAAAATATTTTCAGACACCTAATTACAAAGCAGCAAATCCAGTCCGCCATTAAGTTATAAAATACTGCAGCTTTTTCCCTTCCTTGAGATTATTGCATCCCACAAACATTGCAATTACAAGAAGACATATGGCCTACCAGGCTAACACGCATTGTGTAGCACAAGTCACATAACAAAAGCATGAACTGGGAGATTTGCCCCATCACCTAATCTCTCTCTTTAACTAAAGAAATTTAAAGGGTCCCACCAATTGTCCCAAGAACAATCTACTTCACTTTAGGCCCCAAAAAAATATGCCTTATATGTAGTTGAATCTGCGCAAATTTCAACCCAAGGAAAAAATAAAAAAACTCAGCGTGCTTGAGTGGGAGATTGCCAGAGAGAGAGCATGATTTGATACAGACAAAAAGCCCTGTAAATAGCCATTAGGTCTGATGTTAAATGGCATGTAATGATCCACAAGATTTCAGGCCACTTTTGCAGGTGAATTAAAAGCTTATAGACGTGTTACCGATTTGCTGGGTGAGACCTATTGAGGCAGGGCGCATCCTTCCCCCTGTCTAACAAGAAGAATACGCCCTTTTCTTTTAACATTGTTAGGGGCTATCTGGTTTTGGCCCTGCCCCACCGACGGAAGCTCAAAACGTATAATCATGAATAGGCACGGGTTTATATGGCAAAAATAAGATCAATAAATCAACAAAAAATACACAGATTTATATGAAGTGACCAGTTACTGCAGCCAAATAATCGTATCAACCATGAACATAAGCACTGACACACCCTACAAACAGTCCATGAGCATCAATTATTCAGACCTCAAAAAATCGACTGACCCCATGCAATCAGTATCTCGTCCTCAGAGAGATATACTAACTTCGCCACAGAGATTGTGAAAACCAAGCTCATTACCGTACGTACGTCGCCGGGCAACAAGTTGAAGATCAAACAAACAAACTAATCGCTTCACTGGTTTCTCCGGGGTACCCAAAGCTAGCACAGATGGTGACGCGTGAAATAGGCGAAAAGAAAAGGCAGCCAAAAGAGAGAGAAAGGTATATACCGGAATTGACAAAATCGCCCAACAAGAATTGTCAAAGCTAAACACGATAATTATGGTGAAGATAAGCCAGGGATGACTCTTTATCTAACGCTGAGAGTCATGCGGACATTGGAATATACGTCGGGAAAACGCGAAAATAAAGCGACATTGTACTGCCTTTAGCCAGATACAATATGTTTCTTCGAAGTCCGAAGCCGAATGGGAGAGAGAGAAGGCCGAATCTAGCCGTTAGATCAACATCGCATTTTCGTGCCCAGTCACAATCGTGGCAAGTGTTTGTGGGTACATATAACACAGATGAACGGCTCAGCAGGATTGATCCTTCGCCAGGAATAAACAGGTCTGATCAGGAGCGAGCCGCCCTTTGTCGTCGTGACACCTGCGTGGCCTTGAGTAATGAATAAACGACACGAGTGTTTACCTGCAATATGCTTCTTCGTAACTTTCCGCAACACCTATTTGCATGTGCCACGTCATCAAAACAAACTACCCGTCTTTTTTATTTTTGTTTTTATCCGTAATCAAAACTTCCCGTCTTTTTTTTTTCCCCTGTTTTTTCCGTAAAAAAAATTCTGCCGCGACTCTATCCAAAATTCATTTTTATTCAGTTCTAAGCATAACTTACTTTTAACTGTCTCATTAAAATTGAAAAAACAATTTATTAGTACATTTTATTTAAAAAAATTAAATGCCGCAAAAATGATTACCCGAGAATCAAATCTCGATGACAAATTCTAGAACATCAGGAGCATGAGATTTGGATCTCAGATTCATTTTTCTCGTTCTCTTTTCAAAATCCCTTCTACACCTTAGAATCGAGAAATAAATGGTTCAGCTGTAGCATGTTATTAAATATTATTCTAGTATAAATAAATAATTTTAAAAGTTAAAATTTAATACACCTGTATTATAAAAAAATAATTTATAAAATATTTAAACAATAGTTTTATACAGTATTACATTTGGACCATCTATTTTATTAACCCAGAGGTGTAGAAAGGATTTTGGGAGTAAAAATAGAAAGATGATCCAAATCCAGAAGGAAAAATGGCCCATCATTCTAAAAATAATGCGCACACACACATATATATATATATATATATATACATAACTTCTTTTTTAAGTTTTGGCATTCTCATCTAACGATAAGAAAAGACGATTACACGTGCTCAAGTTATAGACGTGTTTCATTATAAATTTATAATCTCGAAGATTGGGATCTGGTAGTATTTTATAAAAGGTTGGGTGTAAAAACAAATAGGCGATTTTTTTAACTGCACTCAGTATTAAATATTTGTTTAGGTGTAAAAGTGGGTTTAGGTGTAAAAGTAGCTACATGATTATAAAAATGAAGTAAAAATACTCATTGACTATTAGTTGACCATTGATTTGACTTTTTTTATATTTTTAAGGCTGATATAAACAATGATTCAGTTAAATTTCTCTCAATTCGCAATAAAAAAAAAAAATGGATAAAATTACAGAAAATGACATAAATATTTTGAAAATTACAGTTAAGCCCTTCTTTCTCCAATTCTCCTTCTCTCTCTCAATCTCAATCTTACGTGTCAAGCCGCCCATCTCTGCCTTCTAGCCATTGTTGTTGACTTTTTGTAGTTTTCAAAACTATCTGACCAATTTTTAAAATTTTCTCCAATTCTCCACTACGAGTTGAGATGAAATTTAGGCGAGCCATCGCCTACGTCATCCTTAAAAATACAAAAAAGTCAAATTAACAACCAATGTATATTTTTACTTTATTTTATAATGACATAGTCATTTTTACACAAACAAAAAAAAGACTTGGTATTTAATGCACTTTTAAAAAAATCCACATGTCCACCCCTTTTATAAATATAAAGGCATTTTCAACAATTTTGCCTGAGGATTATTTATTATCTCAGTTTTTAAATAATTAATATGGAGATTTCAGTCCACCTCTAATTAATATGGATTTCACTAATAAATGCTTCTTACAACTCCTTGTTAACTTTGTTTTTGCTCAACTCCTTGTTAACTTTAAGACTGCATGCATTTGACCGGTATAACGTGGCAGAAGATGCTCACTAAGAGCCCTATTGGATGCTCTTATTTTTAACTTATAAGCTACTTTTAAGCTAAAACTAAAAAAAAAAAGCTTTTAGAAAAAACTAAAAGTTTGTTTGGTGATTATATAAATTTTTTAGCTTAAAAGTCACTTAAAAACTGAAATTAAAAATAAGTCATTTGACAAAATTTTTGTCATAAGCACTTTTTCTAATAAAAATTATCATAAAAGGTATATTACGCGGTGGGGCGGCGACGGCGGTGGTGGGCGGGCGGCGGTGGTGGTGAGGGCGAAGCAAGCGGGCGGGTGGTGGTAGCGGCGAGTGGTCAATCGAGATATTACTTAATTTTCTTTTCATTCTTTTTTTTTTTTTTTTTTAAAAAAAAAGAGCTTATAAAAAAAAAGAGCTTAAAAATAAGGCTCCTCATTATAAAATAAGCTTCTTATAATTATAAGAGCATATAAAATCCCTGTTTGGCCAAGCTTATACTTATAAGTGGCTTTTAAGTAAAAAATGTTTCAAACCAAACATTTAAATGACTTAACTTTTTAAATGTTTAGGCTATTTATGTCCTAACACGACCTATTTAACTGATTTCGAGAGGAATTAAGAATGTGAGTTAAATTAGTTAAATTTATTTATTTTTCTGAAATACATTTATATAAATTTTACACTCCAACTACTTTACTTGATTTCACATAATCCCTCATTTATATCTTTAGGAAGAAATTGAAGGGGTAGTTTTTGAAGAAATTGACTAAAATTATAATGTTGCCCTATAATTAGGACCAAAATTGACTTTTAAATATTATCCTATAATTAGGATCGGAGCGAGGAATGTAAGTACTTTCATCTTAATTGTATCATTTTCTCCTGCCCTAAAAGAAACATTACATGTTTTAGAACGTGAACTACAAAGGACCAAAGGGGGAGAGCGGAATTAATTTCGCAGTGTGCGACGTATATCTACGTCAAGATATAAATATTTGGACTCAGTTATTATAAATAAATAGTTTTAAAATAATAAAACTTAGTATATTTATTTGGGAAAAATTTCATTAAAAGATCATATGGATAAATTTATTCCAATTAAGGACCAAGATCAAGAATCCCCAAAAAAATAAGTTTTGTAGGTGAAAAGACAATAATGTCAACTGCTTTACCTTTTAAAAAAAAAAAAAAAAAAAAAGGTTTTATTGCTGCTGGAGCTTCGACAATCAATCACAGGCCAACCATCAAAGGTCTAGAGCCGAACGCCCAAACCTCTTATGACAAAAAATTAATGTTTTGTTCATAAGAGGATTTCATTTATTCATGAAAGTTGCACAATTATTCATGAAGAGTATGACACTTACCAATCTGACCTGCTCAATTTGTGTTGTTCACACATATAATCCACTTGTATGTGCATCAAGAGTTAGACATTTGCAAATGGAACTTGTTCATGATCTTGTATTTAACTTAACCTGTTAATTTGTGTTACTCATATGCATATTTCACTCGTCCATAAAGAGTTTGACATTTGCAAATAAACAAAACAAATTCAATAAGTTCTATTTGTAAGTGTACAACTCTTAATGAACAAGTAGATTATATATATGAACATTACAAATTGAATAAGTCACATTTACAAATGTTATACTTTTCAAAACAAATGGATCTTTCCATAAACAACACATTAATTTTTGGTGTCAGAGCTTCTACTTGTTGGCGCTACATCTTCAATGGCCGAGTGACGGTTTCCACATCAGGTACCGGTCGTGGGAGCTATAGTGACAATCAAACCCTTTTTTTTTTTTTTTAGAAAATAAAGTAGATACATCATTGTCTTTCAACTACAAAACTAAAAGTCTTACAGTGAAATTTTAAAATGACTAAAATAAATTTGATCTTGTGGTTAGGCATGAAAATAGGTCAGGTCAGGCTTTTGTTAAAAAGACCTGAGCCTGTAATGGGGTTAAAAGGCCTAAGCCTGAATACAAACTTTTTTTTGAGCTCAGGCCCGAGCCTTTATAAAGTCTAGTCGACTTGAAGCCTTTTAAAGGCCTTACTTACAATGTAGGCCTTTAAAAAGGCCTCATATTGCGGTCTTGAAAGTCATAAGTAGACTTCACGCACTTTGAGCCTATTAAAATTTATATAAATATAAGAATAAAAAATAAATATTTTGTTATTATATGATATAAATATAAACATATATATTTAATGTGTAAAATGCGGTCGCAATGCGAAAACAGCTTTTTTTTTAACAAAATCGCTCCTTAACAAAATAGGTCCTCGCACCTATTTACGATAAAAGCCTTTAAATATGCCGTTTGTTTTTAACCTGACTTTTTTTAACAAATCGCAGTCGCAAAATGCACCTTAACCCTATATTAAACGCAAACCCTAAACAAGCTTAAACCGCTGATTGACCTTGAGAAACGATAGGGTTGTGGTCTATTTCCACCTGCTTCAACGAGATTCTCCCATAAATTTTTTCCAATAACTGGAATTGACGAAGAAAGCCATTGCAGTTTGCAGGACCCTTTCCCCCTCACGGAATGTCAACCGTCAAAACGGTAGTGGGTAGGTGGGAGAAGTTAGGTGTCGTCGGCCCTCTTTTTCTCCTACTCGCCAGTCGCCAATATCTGCTAGAAGCCGATTACTCTCGTCTCTTCCCCTCCATCGTGCGCTTCATTTCCGATATCCCATACTTCCCGTGCCCAAACACTCAACGGTACACATGGGCGTGTACTCGACGGTAATGGAGGCGATAACGTGGTACACAGGTCTATCTCCAACGGCCTTCTTCACCATTCTCTTTATGATGGTTATGGTCTACCGAACGGTCTGCGGAATGTTTGTTTCTCCTGAAGACTACAATAAGCCTCCTATCATTACCGCTCCAAACAATCTTGGGTTGGATGGCGCGAACATCGACGCTCCTGAACCGGTTCAATTGGGAGAAATGACTGAACATGAATTGCGAACCTATAATGGCTCCGACCCCAATAAACCAATCTTAGTGTCAATCAGAGGCCAGATCTACGACGTCTCTGCTGGCAGGTACTCCGATTTCCCCTTTTTCTTCCCGAATTGAAAGTTTGACTCTAGTTTTAACATTGACCGTTTGATAACTGGATGAAAGTTCTATGAACATGACTGGGAGTATAATTTCGTTAGTTTATAAGCTACAAAATGAGCAATCTTGAAACGTGAAACCATGCTACCTTTCCCGGGATGTCCATAACTGTATAATTCATTTAATTTCGTTGTTGTTTGTCTGGTGGATGGGAAAGTGAAGGAAAATGCTTGTGAACTTACATGGGTAACGGGTGTTTTTTGTGGTTGTCAAAAGCCAACGAATTGAACAAGGTTATTTTTTCCGTAGTTTTAGCGTATGCTTGTTTGACCGTCAACCAAATACTTTCGTTTTCTTCTATTGCGCCTCGTTGGGATTTAATTATTTAAACTGGACTTCATGCTTGGGTCTCTTCAGGATAGCGGATATAATCTGGTATGTCAGTTCTACTGATACAGTCTTGAACTATTGTACTGTACGCTTGACAAAATGAAAATGGGCCAGCTACTGGCTCTTTGTTCAGCATGATGATTATCCTGATTCTTGCCCATTATATTTTCTCTCAAGATGAGACAAGATTAAATTATAGATTTCCAGCTCATTTTTATAACCTTATGCTAAATATTGTATTACAGAAAAGAGAAAGAGCAAAGTCATAATCTAGTCCGTAAATCATAAATTCTAGGTGGAAGATGATCTTATTAAATCTTTGAAACGATTTTAATCTATATCATCTGCTATTTTCATGTATGATCTGAGTTTGCACTAAGTGGACGTTATGGCATTCTTTTTCTTCTTTTTGTTATCATACGTTCGCTTTGAAAAAATTTAATTATGCAGCATTCTGTCTATGCATGACTTTGGAATCAAATTTGTCTATGTACATTGGTTCAGGGTTTGCTTATGAGAGTCTCACAGTTTATTCTGTAGTGCTTCTAGATTCATTCGAAGATGCTTCCAAATCATACTGTATTGATCATTACTTTTTTCATGGTCAGGAATTTTTATGGTCCCGGTGGACCGTATGCCATGTTTGCTGGAAAAGAATGCAGCAGAGCCCTTGCTCTCCTTTCTTTTAAACCTGGGGATATCAACGGGAATCTTGAAGACCTGAACGAGGAAGAACTTGTAATTTTGGAGGATTGGGAATATAAATTCATTGAAAAATATGTGAAGGTTGGTCAGCTTGTACCTGAAAAAAGCACTCAGCAAAATGAGCTACGGGGAGAAATCAAAGACAAACCTGTTGATGAATGCAAGTGAGCAGGCTAAAAACCATATCAACGTCATGGGGCTTCCATTCAGTTCACTCAATTGACTCTGCAGAATGTGACTGGTGCTTTTGTATAGCTTGTCTTTGGTAGTGACAGAAGGATTATTGTTCTTTTTAAGGCTGAGTGATGGCTTTGAACGGTGAGAATGTGAGATATTTATTAAATCCATTCATATCGATCCCACTTTTTGCTCTCCCCTACAAGTTCTTCTGCTGTAATTGAGAGAGTCAGTTGCTAGATGTAAATTCTTATAAAAGATTTGCTATAATAAGTGGATTTAGATTCCTTGGATCCATGGTGGGAGGAAGCTGAGCATAGACAGAGAAAAGAGTTATATAATCACAGTATAGAAGTCACCTTGTTTACCCGAGAGAAATGAGTTTGAGAAAGAAAGACAATTGAGATAGTAGGGTGAAATGAAGTTTGTCAGTCAGAAAGTTTGTTTTGCCCTTTTTGTTGTTGTTGTTGTGCAGCGGGGTAGTGAAGTACTTGTGAGCCATGATTCATGGGATGGGAAAGTACCTTGGTCGTGTTTTTGTTGTTGTTTCCTTTTTTATATGATGTAGACGGGATTGGGCTCACTGTGGGATGCATACGTGTCTATGAAGACAGTTGGTTTTTGGGGGGGGGGGGGGGGGGGGGGTTACATTAATCATTGTGGGACACTCTTTGCTAATAGTAATATTGATGTTAAGGTACCACTCTGAGTTCTACTCAGGGCTCCCAAAAAAAAAAAAATCTAGAAAACCCCAAACTTTAAGTGGTTTACACATAATTCTCTTTGTTTTAAAGTTTAAATTTAGCTAACAAGACGTTTTAAGTTTTTATATTGAACTCCTCGTTTATTGAACTTCGTTTATAATTTTAATGCTAAGTTACAAGATCACGTTAGATCGGGGGATAACGATCATGGCACCTAATATGGACGACTAATTTTAATACTAAGTTACTAGTAGAAACTATCACGTTAGATTATTAACGATGACATGGCACCTAATATGGATCTAGTTAATGGTAATTTCTTACTTTAAACTCTTAGCCCATGTATATTTTGAATCTTTTAAATTTGTATGAGGTTTTTAATATTCTTACAAAAAGATTATCTAAATATATGTATACTTATTTATTTAAGATTCTTTAAATGGAGGTGTAGATAATTAGACCGAGCGAAATTGAAAAGAGTTTATTATATTTTATTTTAAAAGTAAAAAACATACATGCCATAGTTTTATTCGGTAAAAAAATGGGAAATATAATCAAGAGATAGGATATTGTCATCACCAATTTTGGTCATTACCAAGTCACTATCATTTTTTCATTTTGTTAGGTCGAATCTCAATAGGAGAGAGAAATGATAAATGTAGATAAGATTTTGATCTAACGGTAAAAAAGTGGTAGTGACATTGGCAATGACAACATCTTATCCCTATAATCAGTGGTGGACCCAGGATTTTGGATTTGTGGGTGCATAATTAGTGGTAGGATTAGGGGGTAGCGCCCCCGATTTTTTTTTTTAAAGCCAAGTTTTAAACGCATTAAAAAACAAGATTAGGCAACATGTTGCAACCTATAAGCTAGCTCATCTCAATGTTTCCTCTATCGAAACCTATAAGATTGTATCTTTTTTAATACAAGGGGAGACTAAGAATCAAGCTATGATTTTCAATTTCAAAGCAACTCATAATGATTGTATCTCAATGTTTCCTCTATCTTTTGCTTTCTTCCTTCTTTATTTATCATCTCCCTCCTCACACATAAATCAAGATCTCATAATGATCCTCCTTTTTGTCGGTTATTTAAAAAGAGCACACTAGATTACATTATAAGTTAGTTAAACAAGAAAAAAGATGTAATGATTGTAAAAATAAACAGTATACACCATTCAGCTCAATCAAGCTCACATTTCTCCAAGAATTTCCGCAACAATCAAACAGCACAAAAGGAAGGGCCATATCAAAAAGAGGGGAAAAGATTTTCAAAGCAACCTGATGTCTTAATGGAGAGGAACAACCATCAATCCATATGGGGGTAAAGCTTCTGACTTTGGTTGAGATAAATCCTGCAATGAACATCAGAATTTATTCACTCATTTTCAATTGCAGACAACTTTTCCTTGTTAGGGTAAACATGCAAGTTTATTAAACTTGACATTAGAGGAAGCATGGAAATCTTCACACAAGGCAACACAAATAGGACAAGACATGGCAAGTGCTTATGAGTTCCTAATGTTGTACCCACACACAAGCGTACAGAATTATCTATGGAAAATAGCAAGTGTCGATTGAGCCCAAATTACAGATACCTAGATTGAGAAATCAGAATCAAGAACCCCGTTTAGGAACATCAACCTAAACACCTCTGGAGCCTCATTGAACTGCGCAATCTGCGCATACCCATTGACCACTGAGTTCCAAAGCACCACGTCTCTAACAGTAAATTCATCAAACACCTAACGTGCTTCCACCATCAACCCAAATTTCAACTAAGTATTAATTAAAGCACTGCCAACAAATATGTCCAATTCCAGCCCAAGTTTAAACAATAACCCATGAATCTTCTTAACATCAAAAGTATACATAGCATCACCACATGATCTAATGACGCACGGAAACGTAAATTTATCTGGCAAAACTCCCACACATCGCATTTGTGTATAAACCTCAAATGCGTCGTGGGCAAACCCAGTAGCAATAAAACCAGAAATGATTGCATTGTACGCATAAACATTCTTAGTAAGGAGAGCGGTGACGGAGAGCGAGGAATGGAGGAATCCATTCTTGAGTATGTAGGAATGGATTTCTTTACCTTTGAAGAGGTTGCTGCGGAGAGCACAAGCTTGGAGAGAGGAAATGCAGATAGTGAGGTCGTAGTAAGGTTGGGAGTGAAGTGAATCAAAGGTGGGTGAGGTAGAGAAATAGAGAAACAATCGAGGTCGTTTGTGGAGTAAAACCCTGGAGATTGTTACCCTGGAGATTTTCTCCTTCCATTCATCTAACTGAAAAGAAACCGTTTTGCAAACTTTGCAATTTGGAACTTTCACGCGGCTTCCCTCGATTCTCAATGTTCAAAATCAGTTGTTGGATCGTCGGGGGAAAAAGAGGATAGGAGGGTCGAACTATTAGAATATATCAGAAGATTGTATTAGAATATACCAGAAGATTGTATTATGCTTAGCTGGCAACTATAGTTACAGAATTAGTTGAATTGTTGACAAGTTGTTATGAATTAACTGCACACGTGTACACTTGTTCACTCTACGCTTCCTGTTGCTATCTTTACTCTGATGTACAGTACACTTGGTCATCTGTCTATATAACAGAGACACGACTTCACTATTCAATAAGATTGGGATCCATTTCTTCTAATCTGTTCTTCTGATTCTAATATTCTACTATGGTATCAGAGCTGACGACCTCCGTCACTCTCCGATCCAGTTGAATAGAACGATCAAAGAGCTTGGTGATCTATGTTTTTTCTTCCATACAGATTGATCGCTAAAGCCAAGTGTCCGATATGTCTGGATCTAGCGATTCGATTAAAAACCCAATCAATCGATGTCTATGAGCCGTGGCTTTTCGAATAAGAAAATCACCATTAAGCTCGATGATTCCAATTTCTTGTTGTGGAAACAACAAGTTTATTTTATGGTAAAGCAACACCGAGTTCATTCGTTCCTTGATGGTACTGTAGTTACTCCGCCGACTAAAATCAGAGACGATCGTGGTGCAGAAATTGTAAATCCAGAGTTTGATGAGTTTGAATCACTAGACTCAGCCCTCGCTTCCTGGCTGTTAGCGTCCGTTTCTTCAAACATACTGCCAGATCTTGTTGGTCTCACCACAGCAGCTCAAATTTGGGCGAAACTCAATCAACTTTTCTCAAACAAGTCTGATTCAAAGATTCTATCCTATCGAAATCAACTGGCTAATCAACGTAAAGGAACTCTTGCTATGCGTGATTATCTTGCAAACCTGAAATCCATTTGTGATCACTTAGCTATGCTTGGCGAGAAGGTAGATGAAACCACTCATGTATCTCATATTCTCAATGGACTCACGCCGAATATGAACCAGTCATAGCTGTCATCAATGCCTCACAACCTCGGTTTGGTCTTGAAATAGTGTCGAATATGCTACTCGACTCTGAGTCTCGGCATAAGGTATTCCTTACCAATAATACAACTCATCCAATTAATCTGGTTACTAAACCATTAAATACTGTGGTTCACAATCCTCCTGCTCCATTGTCTTCCGATCACTATAGTGGCGATCCTAGTGATGAAGACTCATTTACTGTGATTTGTCAAACTCAAGGACCTTTTTCAGGATATAGCAACAGAGGTGGTTCTCGACCTCCAAATTTCTCTCGTGGAGGAAGTCGTGGCAATGGTCGTGGTCGTGGACGCTTTCACAATTGGAGGCCACTTTGCCAAATCTGCCACAAATCAGGACATCTGGCTGACCGTTGTTACTACAGGTATGAATATCCGACTTCCTATGGCTATGGCTCATCGTCTGAATCTCAGGCTCAAGCTCATTATACTGACTATGGTGTACCTGAATTCTACTCGCCATTTGAATATTATCCTGTACCTGTTGAGTCCACTGTATCTTATGCTTCTTCTAAGTTGCATGACACTGGTTCTGTCTCGGCCAATTCTGTGACTCATGTGCCCTCTGTGAACTATGTGCATTCATCTGCTACAAATCCTAAACCAGCATCTACTCCTAATCCTCCTACGGCTCAAGCACTTCTTGTTGCCACGCCTAATACTGTGGATGATCCTGCTTGGTATCCTGATTCTGGTGCTACTGCACACATAACTCATGATGACTCTTGTCTTGCTCCTGACTCCATTCTTGAAGGTACTGGCACTGTCCAGGTTGGGACTGGTGAACTATCACCAATCCAATCCATTGGTAAAACCTTTCTTACTAATACTGAATCTCAGTTTTCTTTGAACAATGTTCTTTATGTACCTAAGATGAGGAAAAACCTTTTATCAATTGCTAAATTCACTCGTGAGAACAATGTTTCAGTTGAATTCTTTCCTAACAAATGTGTTGTTAAGGATTTGAGGAATGGCCGTCACTTGATGTCTGGAGTTGAACGGCATGGGATGTATCCTTTGATGGCGTCTGTGGTGTCTTCATCTACTGCTGAATCATCTTCCACTTCTGCTCACTCCACAACATCTCAGTCAACATTTCAAAGGACTCAAGCTGGCAAAACATCTTATGCATGCGTTGTATCAACTGACTCGCTGTCTCTTTGGCATCAAAGACTTGGGCACCCATCTCTTGTTACTGTGAAGAATATTCTCACTTGTAACTCTATCTCTTTTCATGCTCAACAAAATAAACATCTATGCACTGCTTGTCAATATGGAAAGATACATAAACTTCCATTTTCAGCTTCTAATACAGTGTATCACAAACCTTTACAAATGATAGCTATGGATATCTGGGGACCAGCCCCTGTTCAGTCTTATGGTTCAGTATACTACCTTGCTCTTTTTGATGCTTACAGTAGATTTACTTGGATTTATTTTTTACACAAGAAGTCTGATGCATTGTCTAAGTTTAAAGAGTTCAAGCTCTTGGTTGAAAATAAATATTCACAAAAATCCAAGCAGGTACAATCAGACAATGGTGGAGAATTTATTGCTTTCAAGTCTTATCTTGCTTCTTGTGGTATAGAACAACGTTTCTCTTGTCCTCACACTTCAGAACAAAATGGGTTAGTAGAATGTCGCCATCGTTTAATTGTTGAGACTGGTTTGACTTTGTTGGCTCATGCTTCTTTGTCTATGGCCTATTGGAAGGATGCCTTTGCCACTGCTGTCTTTTTACTTAATAGACTACCATCACAAAAGCATTATCTACCAACATGACTCCTTATGAGAAAATTCATGGGGTCAGTCCTAATTACTCCATCTTGCGGGTTTTTGGCTGCATTTGTTACCCATACACTAGACCATATAATTCTCATAAGTTAGAATTCAGATCAGTAGCTTGTGTCTTCTTGGGATACAGCTCCCAACACCAAGGTTATAAGTGTGTTGACATGAATACAGGAAGAACTTATATCTCTCGCCATGTTCACTTTGATGAATCTAATTTTCACATTTCAGGTTCTCAATTCTCGTGAAAACACAAACAGCCTCTCGCCACCAATCAATTCTCCCATCAACTCTTCGCTTATTCCTACCACCACCAGCAAATCCATTCCCACCATACATCCCTCACACAAAAAACTCAAATCTCACATTCTTCACCTCAACTACTACGATCGATCCACAACCATCAACATATCACCTTATTCATCTAATAATTCCAATTCATCCTCTTCAATATCTCCCACCACATCCACACCTCTTCAACCAGCTCTACTATCTCTCGCCCACACATATGCCTCATAATACTCACCCTATGACTACCCGTAGTAAAGTAGGTATTACAAAACCAAAAATTTACTCTGTGTCAACTCCTGTTAATAATACTCACCCTATGACTACCCGTGGTAAGGCTGGTATCTCCAAGCTTCCTGTTATTCCACCTGCAACCATCACTGAGGCTCTAGCAGATTCTGATTGGAAACAGGCAACTCTTGATGAATATAATGCCTTACTGAAATTTCAAACTTGGGATATTGTTCCACTACCCTCTCACCGTCGTCCTATTGGATGTAAGTGGATTTGGAAAGCAAAGACTAATGCAGATGGCTCTCTTGCTAAGAGGAAAGCGAGGTTAGTAGTAAAGGGGTTTTCACAAATAGCAGGAATAGACTATGTAGACACCTTTAGTCCTGTAGTTAAAGCTGCAACCATCGAGAGTTTTACTTACACTTGCTCTTCTTGTTACATCTAAGGGTCTCTAAGGCAACTTGATTTTAATAATGCTTTCCTAAATGGGGATCTCTCAGAGGAAGTCTACATGGAAGCACCTCCAGGTTTTTCTTTTGGTTGTTCTCCCACTGATGGTCAACCATTAGTTTGCAAATTGCGTAAGGCTATCTATGGTCTTAAACAGGCACCTCGCGCCTGGTTTCAGAAATTACATTCAGCTTTATCTACTCTAGGTTTTGTTGCTTCTAAATCTGACTCATGCTTGTTCATCAGAAAAACCCAGAACAATATTTCATATCTTGGTTCTATATGTAGATGATATAGTTATTACTGGTTCAGATAATGATGAAGTGCAGCACCTCATTAATGCCATGAGTGAGTTGTTCTCTTTAAAAGATCTTGGCATGTTGTCTTATTTCTTGGGAATTGAGTTTTATAATACTCCACATGGCCTTTTACTGTCTCAACGGAAATATATACTTTCTCTCCTCAATGAAGTCAAGTTTCTCAATGCCAAGCCTTATTCTACACCAATGGCAACCAACCTTCAGCTTGCCTCCACAGATGGTGAATTTTTTCTTAGTCCTAAATTTTACAGAAGCATTCTAGGTAAACTACAGTATCTTTGCTACACAAGACCAGAAATTTCTCTTGCAGTAAATCGCTTAAGTCGATTCCTCAAAGACCCTCGTGATCCTCACTGGATTGCAGTCAAGAGACTGCTTAGATATCTTGTTGGTACTGCTGACTATGGACTACTACTTCGACCTCTGCCTAGACTACATGTCCAAGCCTTCTCGGATTCAGATTGGGCTACCAACAAAGAAGACCGACGCTCAGTTAGTGGTTATTGCACCTACTTAGGACCTAATCCGGTCACATGGGTCTCCAAGTGTCGCGGTGGTCTCACGTTCGTGCGAAGCCGAATACGAAGCCTGGCTGATGCCTCCTCTGATGTGGTTTGGGTAATGAAGCTATTACAAGAGATGCATGTTCCAATGGATGAGATACCTATAGTTTGGTGTGATAACTCCGGGGCAATTGCTTTAGCTTCAAATCCAGTTCTTCATTCAAAAACAAAGCATGTGGAAATTGACATTCACTTCCTTAGAGAAAAAGTTGCTGCAGGCCAAATACAAATTGGTTATGTTCCCTCAAGTGAACAAGTTGCTAATGTTTTGACTAAACCTTTGGGGAAGAGCATGTTTCTTCCTTTCCGCGACAGATTAAATGTTTTTGCCTCCAGATCATACAAGTAAAAAACAAACAAAATTTGCATGATGAATATTAGAATATATCGAAGATTGTATTAGAATATACCGAAGATTGTATTATGCTTAGCTAGCAAACTATAGTTACGTAATTAGTTGAATTGTTGACAAGTTGTTATGAATTAACCGCACACGTGTACACTTGTTCACTCTACGCTTCCCATTGCTATCTTTACTCGATGTACGTACACTGGTCATCCGTCTATATAACAGAGACACGACTTCACTATTCAATAAGATTGGGATCCATTTCTTCTAATCTGTTCTTCTGATTCTAATATTCTACTACGAACCAGCGGCCTTAGTACTAAGGGGGTAGAGTATTAACCAACTACACTATCTATACATTCTGTCATTAAATTCTTTCAAATCATATGTATTTTTTCAAATTTTTGTGTCTGCATTTACCTACACTAACACTAGTGTGGGTCTGCCACTGCCTATAATTAAGGTCCTATCCAAGGAAATTAATATTAGAAAAATTCCACTAACAAGTAAAAGAATTACCATTAATAAGCGAAAGGCCTATCATTGATAGGTGATGAGATTTCTTCTGACATTATTTTCATTGGTTAGGACTTTAATAATATTTTTTGTCTAAAAAACAACCATAAATGAGCTTTTTTATTATGTGAAATTAGTTTTAAAGTTATTGTTAATGGCGTGTGAAATTTAAGCATGTTTTGTAAACTATATATAGCTCTTGATGAAGTTTATAAAATTATAGGGTTAAAAAGATATTTTGGCTTAAACTCTGAGATTTAACTCTTGCCATTAAGTAGTGGCTATATTAGTGAGGATGGCGTATCATATGATATCGATTAAAAAAAAAATTATAATATACAAAAACCTCCCTTCATTAATATTATAAAGAATTTTAAATTTTCAAATGTCATGTTATCTTCTTTAAAGTTTAATCTGGAATATGACATGATGGTTTCTATAGGTAACTTTCATCTCCTTCTTCTTTTCCCCACTATTATAAGTAACTTTCGTCTGAATATTGGGGAATTATTATACCCGATTCTAAAGTAAGACCACATATAACGAGATACGTTTCTTTCCACTGCTTTTTCATCTACTGCCTTGTCCTTTTCTTGAAAACATAGTCGTTTGGTGAGGAAAATGGCAAGAGAAACTATTACAGACCTACATTAGACCTAACAGCAATACGGCCCAACAAGAGATATGACATGTATCAGGATCTATCTACAACGAAGGATCCTAACTCACTCATAATAAAAGGAGTATCTAAAGATACGATATAACGGCCAAGATGTTCGGGCCGGAGATCACGCGAGGTCTAAAACATCTTACCTAGGTATGCTTTATAAATATAGGGATCAAGCCTTAGGGTACACAGGTTCTAACTCTAGATTATTTACATATAGTCATCAATGTGCACACACTCCACCTCTTGGGCGCAAGCCTCGTCTGTGTACAGTGATCCCTGGTTCTCCTGGTTATCTACCTCATAGATACTCCAGTAAAGTCCAACAATCCAACATCAAAACACTAGCCTACCGGCTAGATATCTGTGTTCTACACCAAAACAGAAACAATTATTGTTAATGCGTGAATGGGGCATTGCTAATGAATTTATTGACGCAGAATATGGTTAACTGTGCAAGAATAATTAGATAATGGATGTAGCTGCTAAAAATTATTAATGAGTTTAGATGTTTTTATAAACTCTAGATTTAATGTATTTTTTTTTTTTGTCTCTGATTAATTATATATCTTTTTCATCTCTTTTTTCCACTCATTCTCTCTCTCACTACTCCTATCCATTAGTTTTTACACATCTATAGTCTTTAACCAATTTTAACCAAATTTGTAAGCTATATATTATGAAAGCACAATTCCAACGTCACATGTTCGAAGCTGTTACGGTGGAAGCTTTGTGCTCTTCTGTGCAACCCACACTCCATTTCAGTTCCTAAATTTGCATTTTACGTTGCCCTGAGCCCATCTTCCATCTCGTAATTTTTTTGGGGTTCTAGTCCCAAGCATATAAACCCCCCCCCCGGGTTTTTTTGTTTCGATATGAAGCATATAAACCTTATATGCACTAATCGTTTTATCTAATGTATGTTGACTTTTATCAAAAAAAGAAATTATCTTTTTTTATTATAAATTAAATAAGTTACTTATTCACCTTATGTATAATTAGATCATGTATTAATTTTTAAGTTAGAAAATTAATTCATTTTTTTTAAAAAAAAATATATGTTTCAAAGTAATTTAATTAACTTCAAGTTACATTGACCGATACTAAGGCCCAATGCCACGAGGGTCCAATGGAGGGCATATCCACCATAACCGTACGCCTATGGTATAGGAAGACCGTGATCCGGATTACTAGCATCGTGGCGCACCCACACTACCGTTGCATTACGTGCGCCCCCACCAAGTCGATGGGGATCATGCCCGACCATGATCACCATCACGGTGCCTCTATAAATACATAGACAAGATAACCAGGTGCACAGGTTCTAACTTAGACTTATTACTTTCAGTCACACTGTGCACACACATCACCCCCCGTATTGTGTACAGTGATCCCAACCTCCTCTCCGGATATCTCCTCTTAGATATCTAAGAAATGAGCCCTTTGATCCAACATCAAAGTACCAATCCGAGACCGATGTGCGAACGTTCTATACCGAACATTGGCGCGGCCGCTGGGATCGCTAAATTACGATTCCCGTGACTACCGATGGCTCACACAAGAAGCAATAGTCGGAGTATCTAGCCTAATCAACCACAGGCGGAGGCAAGCAAGCCGCACGATCTAAGTATATCCCACCAAGGAGGAGCTCCTGAGGGTCACATGTCGGATACGGCCTCCTCTCCTCCTGATGCCAACAAAACACAAGGCGCGACGGCCACAGAAACCCCGGCTTCAAGCCAGGATGTCCACATTCTGCAAAAAACTCAGGAGTCGATCCTTAGAAAGTTTGAGACTAAGGAGAGGCGGGACGAGCTCCAGCGCCAAGAGGATTTTAGAGTGATCCAGCAAATGATGGATGACCAGCTCGAAAGAATCTAAGACTGGGTGCACCAAGGAGGTCGAGAAGGATCACGTGGAAAAAAGAAAGTGACGCAGGATGATAGCAGCCCGTCTCACAGCTCAGAATCGGTGTCCGCACCGAGAAACCAGGGCGAAAAGCCGAAGACGAAAATACGCCCAGGACGAAAAGCGGAAGACGAAAGCCGAGGTAGGGAGAGGAGATCCCGGTCTCGGATGTCAGAAGGAGAAGACAGAGAAGTCGCTAGGATACCACGGTCTCGACGATCTCCCCGAGTATACAGGATGAAATACCTGACAGAGGCCGAGGCAAGGCCATTCTCGCGAGAAGCCGCCACGGCACCTTATCCAAAGAATTTCGATCTGACCGATCTCCCGAAGTATGACGGAACACAGGATCTGCGCAGTCACCTCGAAACATTTGAGTTACTTATGTGGGTCTGCTTGATCAAAGGGGAGGTCATCTTACACTTGTTCGCGGCGACTCTGACCCGTCCGGCCCAGAAGTGGCTCCACTCCTTGCCGAATAATTTCGTGCGCAACTTCGAAGACCTGGCGTGGAAGTTCAAGCTAAACTTCGCAACCAGTAAAAAACAGCCGAAGTCCCAATACACACTGAGCCGAATAAAGCAAAGGAAGGGAGAGACACTGCAGAAATATCCGAACCGATTCAAGGATGTGGCTCGCAAGCGCGCTCGCTCTCGAGGAAGTTCATGTCCATTGTCTCGTAGATGGCTCGGATCCAGCGTCACGACTGGCCAAGAACATATGTAAGAACCGGGTCTACACTCTCACCGAGTTTTACACCCGGGCACAGCAATATCTGGACGTCGAACAAATGGAGCTGGCCAATACCGTGGAACCCGAGAGACCGAGGAAGACATCTCCCGACCCCGATAATAAACGAAGAGAGGATTCCAGAAAACGCAACCGAGACAGTCGGACTAGGGGGAAAGACCTGAAGGAAAGGCGAAATATGACAACTACACCCCGTTGAACGTCCCTCGGGCGCAGCTCTGGAAGGAGGTGGCCCAGACCGAGATGAGGAGAGTTGGCAAACCGAGGTATGGAGGCGGCCTCTTTAGGCGTAAGGTCCTCAATCTGGATTTGGTACGAAGAAGGGTTCAGGTCGTAGTGGGTGTCGTTCCAGAAAGGGGAAACTCCCACTCCACGTCCTCTCCTTCGGGCCCTTTCAAAAATCGTGGCCGCCGTCTGTCCGTTTAGCTTCGACTTTAAAGAAAGTCGTCTTAAAATGCTTAAAGGAGTTCGAGAATGCACTCATTATTTTCCTATCCGGTCCACACGAAGGGAAACCAACCCCTTCAATCTCTCTTCTTCCTTGGATGTCCGGGAAGTAAAAGGGCCAAAATAGTGGAAAAACAACAAGGTGGTGCAAGGAATGGGGACCGGAAAGGAAGATCACAGGCACTCGAAGGCCACTAAGTAGACCCATCCGTTGGGATGGAGCCGAGAGGAGTGCTAGCCGCAGAGCCATCAGCGCCGACATTTGAAACTGGCTAAAAGGAAAACGAACTTTAACACGGGTCAGATAGTCTCGGTAGAAGAAGAAGAAGTTGGTGCGCCCCACCGATCGAGTAGAGCATATAGGCTCGCCCGCATCCGGAGGACTGACAGTACAACCTTCCATCTCGGGAAGTTTAAGACGAGCAATGTCGGCTTTGGACATCAGCAATCGTGTCTTTAGGATATCATGGGATACCCAGGAATACTGTCTACATAGCGCCTCGGGAGGACTAGAAAGCAGTTCGACTCCCCGTCGGATTGGATGCTATGCGAAGAAGACCGTGAAGCCATTCACCTATAAGCAAAGTAAAAATGCTAGGATCGGCAAGAGAGAAAAAATACCCGATCAAGTATATTGGCATACGGGAAAACAAGCGGACCGGGGACGGAGATTGCCAAGAAGGATTGGAAGGGGCCAAATGGCGGCAAGAACCTAAGATTAAGGAAGCACAGGGAATCTTCGCCCGGGCGATGAGGAAGGAGCCTTCGGTGAGACAATCCCGGCGAGGGGCCGAGGTATCCGAAGGATAGGCATCCGAACCCCGAGCCAAGGAACGGTAGAAATTAAGGGGTTGGCGGAGAGCGCGTCGTCCTCTGCACGAGCCATACTACTCGGTCCCAAAGGTTCCAACCGAACGCTTGAAGCGGCTTTCGTATCGAGCACGAACCGGCGGATTTGGAGCTCGAGCGAGCGGATCGAGACCCGGTACACTCCGTGACCGGATCCTCCCCTTAGCACGGTTGCCGGCCTTTCTTCCTCGGAAAGTTCGAACCGAGAATCCAATAGAGGTACGGGGTAACGGACACGCAAGGCTTCCTCTTCCTCGGGGGTTAATGGTGGATTTGAAGGGGGTAAGCGATTACTCCCAACCATCGCCAAAGAATAGAAACCTAGAAGGCACAAAAGGGTATGTGAAGAAGGGGAATAAGGGGAAGGATCGTCAAAGATATGTTGAGGCTCAAGACAGCCGAAAGGGGGTTTCGACCTTAGAAACAGACGAAGCTACCAAGGAAGTCTACCCGAAAATCGCCACGACGAAAAACTAACGTGTAAAATAAACGGAAACCATCAAGTTGCACCGGTCAAAAAGCGGGAGAAGGTGATATACCCGAAGTAATCGGAGAAGGAGCGAGCCGCGAACGGAGATGTGAGAGCGCGGAGTAGGCGATTGCGAGAAAAATGGCGAGAGTAGAGAAAACAAAAATGACAAGAGAAATGGTGAAATGAAGAAAATTGAGGGAAATATGATTCGTATAGGCTCGTGGGTAACTGAAGTGACGGGGACAAAAGCGTCTTTTCACCCCGATCAAGGAAATGGCGTATCGCGCGTGTAGAGAGCATTAAATGCGCACGAAGATCAATGCATGGAGTGACGCGGCGGTTGCGTGGCACTCGCCAATGCGAGTCGCCCGATGTCGGGGGGCAATGATGGCGAATGCGGAAAGTCCCTCTCATCAAAAGAATGAATTCACCCGTAACCGGCCGGTGTAGCCGAGAACACCTCGCAAGTAACATATATCTCCGACTCGGATATATTCATTACACGAAGCCTCGGATAACCGCTCCGAAGAGGTTACCTCGGCTCCTTGAGGTTCCACCGGACTCTCGAAAGGTTAACACGCTCGGCCAATGAAGCCGCCCGAGATATAGGACATCTCGGCGGCTCGGAAATCGACTTACCGAAATGGGGCAATCAGCATTTTAATCGACCGATCGAGGCCCGATGCACGAGGGGCCCAATGGAGGGCATATCCACATGCTTCGTGCGCCTGGTATAGGAAGACCGATGATCCAGTTACTAGCATCGTGGGCGCACCACGCTCTGGTTGCATTCGTCGCCCCCGCTAAGTCGGCATGGGGATCATGCCCGACCATGATCACCATCACGGTGGCCTCTATAAATACGGAGACAAGATAACCAGGTGCACAGTTCTAACTTAGACTTATTACTTTCGATCACGCACCTTTTGCACATCTTCCCCGTATTGTATGCGGTGATCCCAACCTCCTCACTGGATATCTCCTGCTTAGATATGCGGAGGCCCTTTGATCCAACATCAAAGTACCCGTCAAGGCCGATACGATGCGTTCTATACCGAACAACTTCCTTAATATTTTTTTAAAAATTAATATGGTTTTATACTTGTTCCGTATAGAGCGTTATTGTCCGGGGCTCTCGGGTAATTTGATGTTGGATCAGGGCTTCTCCATATCTAAGAGGGAGATATCCAGGAGGTTGGGATCACCGTACACACGGGGTGAGTGTGCACAAGACACAATGACCGAAAGTAATAAGTCTAAGTTAACCCGCGCACCCGGTTATCTTGTCTCTATTTATAGAGGCACCGTGATGGTGATCATGGTCGGCATGATCCCCATGCTTTGCGGGGGCGCACGTAATGCAACGATAGTGTGGTGCGCCACGATGCTAGTAATCCGATCACTGGGTCTTCCTATACCATAGACATACGCTTATGGTGGATATGCCTCCCATCGGGCTCAGCAGACGTGGCGTTAGATCGGTCCCAAATAATACTTAAAACAAATGGAGGTAGTATCTCTCTAAAAATAAGATAAGGTAGGATAACATTAAAATAAATACTATAGTAGTATTTTATATAGTACCAAAAAGTAAATCTTTTAAAATGTGTACCTTGAAAATTACATGCACAGTAAAAGTTACGCACACTCTAAAAGGTTTGCATAACTAAAAAGTTAAATTGGAGCTAACATGAGGTCAAACCTGTAAGAAATAAAGATTTAAGGGTAATTAATATAAAAAATTAAAAATCGATTAAAAAAAAAAAAAAAAAAAAAAAAAACCAAACGTTGATGTCCAGACCGGTTTTCAGAACAATGGGAAAAAGCCGACACCGTGAAAATCCCGCGCAGCAGTAAAAATTCACGCCCCGCCCACGCTGTCAAATAAATTGCCCGCTAACCTTGTTAGCGGTAAATTCGCAGGGCGCCCTCGAGCCCTCCCATAGTCTTACTTCTTGTTCTTACCTGTCACTTCTGCGATAGCCCCGCGCCTGATCAAGGGATGTTTCTGAAAGCGGGTTCTCCTGTGGTTTTTCAAGATTGTGCTTAACAAGTGTTACATAGGAGTGGCGTGTTCTAAGCCCGTCATGGTATGATGCAATAGCTCATTTCTTTCGTTCACTGTTGCCTCTTATTGGAGCATCAATTCCGCAGATTATACGTAAATTTATGATTTTTTTCTTACAGGACAATACCAGTGAATCTAGCAAACCAGTGGCTGACAAGTACAATGTTGAAGCCGCGGAAAACTTGGCGAACGAGGCTCAGGTTTGACTCATTTTCAAGTTCAAATTTCGTGTCTTCATTATAACACCTTCGCCCCTTGTGTGAAGAGAGAATTACTCACCCCCTCGTGTTTTACTATTCAGCATTTACCTATTGCAGAGGCGATACCTATTTACGAGCAACTTCTCACATTGTTTCCGACAGCTGTGAGTGTTTTTTATTCGGTGCTTCAGTGTCATAACTTGATAATGCTTATCGGAGTTTGCTATTGGCACAGGCCAAGTTTTGGAAGCAATATGTGGAGGCGCATATGGCTGTAAATAATGATGATGCCATCAAACAGATTTTTAGTCGTTGCTTGTTAATCTGTCTTCAGATTCCCCTCTGGTATGTCAGTTCTTTAATCTTATGAGGCCAATGGTTGATGGAGTAAACCTGCTTTCGGATCACTATTACTGTAACTGGTGTCTATATGTTGCATCACTCGTTTTGTTCCCATTGTTTTGAATGTTAATATTCTATATGAATATGTTGTAAATACACACTATTGTCATCTAAAATATTGTTTTTGGATTTTTCTATCTTGACCCTCCACGGCTGCTCACCCTTTTCAGTTCTTAGGTATTGAAAGTAATGGAAATAGTCTGCATGTCACTAGGAAGATGATATCTGGTCTTGTGCTTGTATGCTATGCTCTGACGAATTTTCCACATATATATACTTTGAAACCATATGAATATAATAGTTCAGTGTCTGTCATGTATATTAGAGGCATTCTTAAATATCGCCTTTTATGCTTTCCTTGTAAAAATGGATGACTAACCATCTTTTTATCTCAGTTTCTCCTGGTATTCTGCTAGTTTTATACTTCGACTTGTTTTTTTAACTTGGCTTTGTAGGAGATGTTACATTCGTTTCATTAGAAAGGCTAATGAGAAGAAAGGGGTAGAGGGTCAAGAAGAGACTAGAAAAGCTTTTGATTTTATGCTCAACTATGTTGGTAAATCTTTTCCCTCAATCTCATCGCCCTGTATCTTATATGTCATTTTGTGATATCTGTGGTTTTACTTTTTACTGATTGAGGAGTCTGTTAGGGATCTATTTGATTTAGAGGTCAACATGAATGAATTAATTGATGTAAACTTGGTCAAGATTCATATTGGAGCTTTTGGGGAACTGGATGTCTTGAAGTTTACTACCCTTAGAGAGAGTGTCTTGGCAATTAGCATGTATAACATGAAGTTTACTACTCTTAGAGAGAGTGTCTTGGCAATTAGCATGTATAACATGAAGATAGAAGCAGGTTATGCTTTGGCTTGGAGTAACTTTTTTTTTTTTTTTTTTTTTTTTACCTATCATATTTAAATATCCTAATTTTTTAACGTGTTGGTTAACCATTTTGGGCATCGTTTGGTGCATCTAGCAATTGTGTATTTCAATTTTGTTTCAAGTAGTTAAAGTGACCCTGCCAAATATGTGCATGAGGGATGGAAGTAGTCTTCAGTTGCATTTTATATGTATTCAAAGCCTTCGGTAAGATGTATTGCCGGGAAATTTCTGTTAGTTGAAGTCCTTATTTATAGTTATTATTGTTTTCCCAAGATAAGATCCTTATTTTATAATACTTTCTAGGGATAGTACTATAGTTGGGCTTGAAAATATACTTGAGGGGGTGCAGGGGAGATATCTGTTGCTTATATTATTCAGGAAACAAAATGGTGTTTTTTCCAATTGTTTTATGAATTCCAATTATTTACAAACAGGAGCAGACATAGCATCCGGCCCTGTATGGATGGAGTACATATCCTTTTTAAAGTCATTGCCGGTGTGTATAGTTGTTCCCATATATTGTGCAAAGTAAAGATGAAAGGCATACTTAACTATTAATTAAATGTATTTTTATTGTCTTCATTTCCAGGCTCTAAACCCTCAAGATGAATCACACCGGATGACTGCTGTGCGGAAAGCATACCAAAAGGCCATTGTTACTCCTACCCATCACATTGAGCAGCTTTGGAAGGAATATGAAAATTTTGAAAATTCTGTTAGTCGTCAGTTGGTAATATATTGGTCTTAGATATTCATACTTTTATCTGAAATCATGGTTTACTTATGCCAGTAGGTGTCATTCTGTGGTATTTAGTTAAGAATGTACTGAAGGCATGCTAGTCTAATGGATAAAGTATTTCACAGGCCAAAGGATTGATATCTGAATATCAACCAAAATATACCAGTGCCAGGGCAGTATACAGGGAGAGGAAGAAATATGTTGATGAAATTGATTGGAATATGCTTGCTGTACCACCCACTGGATCCGCCAAGGCAATTTTCTGCATCTCTGTGTACTAATTCTCTTGACAAGATTTTTGTCAGCTTGTTAAGCTGTCAAGTATAGTGTTTTTCTGGAAGTTGTGTTGTGTTAGAGGTACATATTTGTTAAATATACTGATAAAACCAATCATGGATCTTCACTTAACTGCTCATGCTTTGGGTTTAGGGACTCCTATTGGCCCTGTCTTTGCTAATGAAAATTTAAGTTTGGGCTCAATATATGATGGGCCTGTGTCTACATTTAAAACCTAATGAGATATTAGTGAAACCAATCACAGGTGAAAACAATTTAAGCTTTTGAGTTGAAGTGATTCTTGACAGTATGTATATTGAACATTATCCGGCGATTATTTGTCATGACTAGTTGTAATTTGTTTCTTTGACAGGAAGAAGGGCAGTGGATGGCATGGAAGAGACTATTGTCTTTTGAAAAGTGAGAATTACATTAGTCTTTCTTAGTTTTGTAGTTTTACAATCCATAACTGGTACATTATTGGGACAAAACATATAATTGATGCTGATCTTGTTCTAGCCATTTGATTTTATGTATTTATGCAATCTTTTATTTACCGTTTCTGTTTTGATGAAAGCATGCATCTTTCAATAAGTTGATACATCCATCAAAGGTCTGGGCTTCTTAACAAGATAATAGGGGATTTTATTGCAAAAGGAGAGAAAATAAGTAGGTCATAATAGTATAAAATGCCTTCAGAGTATCACTAACATAAAGTTGCAGAGGGATGCGTAAAAAATGAGAGTTCTATTCCATTCCTTCATGTTTTTTTTAGGCCAACTGCCCCCTCCTGTGTTTTTATGATAAAGTAATTTTTTATAAGTAGAGAGAGAGAGAGAGTAGATAAAGCTAGCATTAATTTCCAATTAAGCACTGCTGATTAGAAAAGAGGTGGAGGAAGGGGGTAAACAATTACTTCCGTTTTTGAGATTGAATATTCAAGTCCCTCTGCATAACCAGTTAAATTATCCCCTAAAATCACCATCAGCCTTAACCCACAAGAAAGTCAGGAGTGCAACCTTAACCTTTGACAATGAAGAGAATCTTGTTGCTTCGCATTATGACGTTCCCTTATACTCCAAAGATGGGTCAAAATTGCATTCTTCAATCTTTGTAACAACTTTTTCAGTATCATCTTTGCCTTGCTTTACCATTGAAGAGGGGATAAGGGAAAGGTCTGTTGCGCTTTTTTTTTTGGGGTTAATTTTTAATCTGAAGTTTCCTTGAAGGAATATTATTGATTTTCTAAAGGGGAATTAATGTTTTTAATATTGTATTGAGGACTTAGGACAACAATTTGGTTTATCTAGGTTTTTCAAAAAAATTCTCAAATATTCATCTTACAGCTGGGAAGTGGGGTTGCCAATAGAACATATTTATCTTTAGAAAATCTGAAAAATTATGGCATTATGCATTTGTATGCTCATAATCATTTAGAAAAGCTATTAGATGATTATGATGCTTTGCTATCTTCAGTTCTTATCTTTATTGCAATTATACTGATCTATTTGACTAAGATTAAATAATTAAAAAAGGTTCTTATTAATCATTCTGCATTCCAGAGGAAATCCACAGAGAATAGATACTGCTTCATCAAACAAGCGAATCATATTTACTTATGAGCAGGTAATCCTAAATATACTTAGTTATTATTAATTTTATCTCTTCATTTTAATCCCTTGGTACAATAAGTTCTTTACCTCATGTTTCATCTGAATGTTTGTGTCTGTTGTCAGTGTATCTTGGTCTTGTTCAAAAGATGTAATTATTGCCAACATAATCCCAAGTCCTTACTTTTGATGCATGGAGGTCTCCGAGCGTCCTCATTTATTACTAGATGTTTAAAATATGCATCTTTAGTAGCTTTTCAACTTCAGACTTGTGTTCCTAACCTTTCGTGCATCTAAGTTGTGCTAGTATAAATGGTTGGCTGCATCTCATCTACAATTGGAACCGATGTGAATAATTGGATTCCTGTCTAATGGCGTCTCCATCATTTTGATGAAGGCTGTTTTTACTCATAATTACCCTGCACCAGAAAGAATGAAAATTTTAAGGGAAAGCTTTACAACTGCTTACTTCGTGGGATGTTTAGGTTCAGTTTTATTAAGAGAGGGCATGAGAGGGGGGAGAAATTTTTTAATTTTATGATTGCAAAATGTTTTTAGTTTATTTCCTCAGAAAGAAAAGGTTGGTAAAACCTCCCTGTACCAGTCATTCCCCAGTCCAAGTAGGATTTGCTATAATACTTCCACAGTTCTTAACTAACTTGTAAACATACATCAAAAGCAACTTTACGCATCAAATTTTGTTTAGGGAAGTTCACAAGAATGATTTCTTTTGTCCTGATTCTGAAATGGAAGTGGTTGCAATAAATGAACAAATTTATCATGACATTACTCATTATTGACCTAGTTTTTAGATAACCAAGTACTTAATAGTATGTTGTCCATAGGAAGCATTTTCATTGAACATATGGTCAATCTATCCACTGAAAGAGGAAATAAAACATATCCCTTATTGAGATGTGGTATTAACAACATCATTAATCATGTGTTTTACTTTTATTATTTTTCCTTTTATTTATGGGATTGCTTACTGCATTCTGCTGGTATTCAGTGTCTGATGTATCTGTACCATTATCCTGATATATGGCATGATTATGCAACATGGCATGCAAAAAGTGGTTCAATAGATGCTGCAATCAAAGTGTTTCAGCGGTCGCTGAAGGCTCTCCCTGGTATGCGGTCCTTTCCTTTCATTAATTTTAGTATATTTTCAAAATGCATTTACTGTTACCTCCATATCTCAAATTTTAATTGCACCCTTAACTTTTAGTTATATTTTGTATAATGCATCATTATGCATGGAAAAGGCTTTTGGATGCGCATCGAAGAAAAAAATCTGTTTTGTACTATAAAATCATGTGGTTATAGAAGTGTGAATATGACCTACAGAATCCAATTTTTCTGACGTCCTCAAGACTTAAGAGTGTTGTTTTCTTTATCTTATTTTTCTTTACCTTGTCTTCAGTTGATGTCTACTGTAGAATGTATGTTGCTTAAGGTTTTACTCTTAAATCATGTGGTTATAAAAGTGTGGATATGACCTGCAGAATCCAATTTTTCTGATGTCCTTAAGACTTAAGAATAACATTTTCTTTATCTCATTTTTCTTTACCTTGTCTTCAGTTTATGTCTAGTGTAGAATGTATGTTGCTTAAGGTTTTACTCTTATCCTTTGGCAGGTTTCAATATTGCCTTTAATTTTCCGTCAATAAGGTTCACAAGGATTTTTTTTCTCACTTTTTAGTTCCACCTTTTTGACATTTCATTTATAAGCAGATTCAGAAATGCTACGTTATGCCTATGCAGAGCTGGAGGAATCTCGTGGTGCAATTCAGGTGTGACAAATTGTACAACTGCTTCTATATCTGTTACCATTTTTCTTTTACTTCTTTAATTTTCTTGCTTTTTTTGGTTTGATGTCAGGCTGCAAAGAAAATATATGAGAGTCTTTTGGGTGATGGTGTCAGCACAACTGCACTTACTCATATTCAAGTATGTCAAATAGTTCAAATATATGTTTAATGCTCATCAGAGGTGTTAGCCTGCTGGATAGTTGGGAGGTGAATATGTTAGGTACATAAAAATGGGGGGAGGGATTGATTTGGTAATCAACAATTTTCTTCTGACTTCAATTTTGTTGAACTTTTTAAAATTCAGCTCTGATCTTCAAGTTTGCACTATTCTTTGTTGAACTATTTTAAATTTGCTCAAGCATCCCATTTATATAACTTCATTTACAGAAAAGTTCTTCAGTAGAAATTTCATATCTAAAAGTGGGCTTACTCAGACTGGTTTAGTTTATTAAATATCATTTCATTCTTTTTTTACTAAAATTTTCATTCTAGTAAAATATGTGCTATCAAAGACGGGTCAAACTTCCTTCCAAAAAATGTAATATCTGTGTTTCATGCTGCAGTTCATTCGCTTCCTAAGAAGAACAGAAGGTGTTGAAGCAGCTCGGAAGTACTTTCTTGATGCTCGCAAATCCCAGAATTGCACTTATCATGTTTATATTGCTTATGCCATGATGACCTTTTGTCTTGATAAGGACCCAAAGGTGCCACAATTTTCTCCTTTCTTTATACAACAGTTACTTTAGGTCAATTCTATTTTTTACTGTAGATAGCGGGATTGTATTATCTACAGAATCGTATGCCTGGTTGTTATTTCTATTCATTCTGCTAGCAATTTTCATGTTTATGGTGCATGCTTGGATATGTCATTCTATGAATTTGTGTGTGTATGTTGAAAGAATGAGCAAGGAGCTATCTGTCATTAATTTGCAATTGATGTTTCACAAATATCGGTTCTGTTATTCCCTATCAGTCTAAGAATGCACGCTCAATCAGAGTATGTCACCACCAATACCCTTCTTGCCCTTGGCGTCTCCTTCATGGGGTGCACTAAATGTAAACTTGTTCTAATTTTTAACAAAGAATAAGGCCAAAAATATAAACTGTTGGCAAATAAGCTTTGAATCACTGCATGATAGTTGCTCAATTCATGCAGATGGCGCACAATGTTTTTGAAGCAGGGCTAAAACGGTTCATGCATGATCCAGTTTACATTCTCGAGTGAGTTCTTTGACCAACTGAACGACCCTTTTCCTACTGTACTTTGTTGATCACCTGATCACCTCTCTGACACTTAGTGGTAACTAGTTTGTTGTAATATTAATGTCATCATTTGAAAAAGGACATCATTTAAGGACTTCCTCCGCCCTCTTCTATCTTCATGCACAGCTCACGAGCATCCTCCTTTGTACTATATGCTGTCATGCATTTTAGTTAGTTCATGCCTGAGTGATAGTTGGTTTGTTTCTTTGATTTAGCTAAGAAACATCAATATTATTGTAATATAAATGTTATTACATGGAGTGTGCATAAGAACTGTTTTTTTTTTTCTTCCTGTTTTTGGTAGTGATTTCTGTGTGTCGTTTATGATTTTTCTTATATTCAGATTTTTATTTCGCTAGCTAGTTATCTTAACTGTAGCTGGGTCTGTGGTAATACATTTTGCTGGTACTTGTACCTGCTTTTTTGGCCATGGGTGTTGATGTTTGTTGGTGTTAAACTCTGCAGTCTCAGAATTGTTTTCTGTAGTGTTGCTACAATTATAGGAGCTTCTTTGTTTGTTTTGTCAACATGAATCATGGATTTATTATACATGACCTGGTAAACCTTGAGCTTTTCATATGGTAACCGAACTTACTTAAATATTTAGCAATGTTAGTGTCTGTTTATCCACTCACAAAATGAAATACCTCAAAATATTTGCCCCTGGTTGCTTCATGTTATTATTGAATCCCTCTGAAAAGTGTATTCCTACTATTGTTCTAATTTTATACAGTGATTGGCAATTGTGATTGATTTTCATGATAATTCAGATATGCAGATTTCTTGACACGTTTGAATGATGACCAAAATATACGGGCTCTGTTTGAACGGGCTTTAAGTTCACTTCCGCCTGATGAATCAGTTGAGGCATGCCACATCTTCTTATCTCTTATTTTTGCCCCTTACCAGAAATAACTGTTTTCCTAAATAAGTGCTGTAAATGTTACTCCATTCTAGGCCTGATTGGCAAAGAATCTAAGAATTGTAGGTTATGTGGGACCTGAAACCAAACTACTGCTGTTGTACAATAAAATTCTCAAGTCTTGTTTTGCCCCCTGTGGAAATGTTTGTTTTCCTTACGAAATACTGCTTACTATGTACTCCATTTAATGCCTAATGGCTTTGGTGTTTACCATTTCTTTGATGAACGTTTGAAGAATAATGCATGCTATTGGAGACACCAAATCTTTGGATGTGGAAATTTCATTAGGGAATGCATTTGAGGTTTGATGGATGTTTCTCTAACGTTGGGATCTTGTTAAGTTAGTTTTTTTTTTTTTTTTTTACTATCTTTATTACATTGATAGATGATATAGTTTATGCTGTCTGGTGGAAGGTCTTTATTGCTGACAATTGTTATGGAATTCAATGATCACGTGTTCAAGGGTCTCTCTATTTGAAATTATTCAATAGCCAGATGTATAATACTTTTGAATTTTTCTTTTTGCAATACTTATGAGCAGTATTGGGACATTGTTATTTAGAAATGCATGACATTTTCAATATTGTTGAAAGTTTGACGCTGTATTCTTTTCACTTGTAATTTATGCTGTGTTCTTTTGCCTTGTAATTTATGCTATTATTTAGCTCTGTATGTCCATTTGATGTTGCTTACAGGCTTCAATATGAATGTGATTGTAGTTTACTTGCAATTCCAATGTAGCTGTTACATATTTATATTTGCAGGTCTGGAAAAAGTTTACCCAATTTGAGCAAACTTACGGAGACCTTGCTAGCATGTTGAAGGTGATCTCATTAGGTTTTGTGTACATCTGTATTATATCATTAGGCTTATCAAATTTCTACTTTTCAGCAACAGATTTGTTTTTTTCTCTTGTATAAAGTTATATCGTTTTAAAAGTTTTAGTTGGCTTTTTGGGAAATAGTATGTTTGTCAAAGATCCACTACTAGGATACATTATGACTGTGTTAGGAAAGGGCCGAGGATCATCTGAAGCTGATTTTTTAAGAAAGTCCAAGGGCATTATACTTTCTTCTTGTAATCCATATATTCAAAGCAAACTTTTCTCCTAGATATTCTGCAATAATAATTGGAGACAAGAACTTGTGGGATGGCAAGAAAATGTAAACTGGTCACTATCTGCTTTGATTTACCAGATATTTTGTTATTTCCTTTGTTAACTAATTTATCTACTTTATTTTATTACCCTGCTATTGGAGGCTGTGTATCTCTCTATCAAAAAGTTTCTTGATTTGCATTTGAATACTATACATAGGTTGAGCAAAGAAGAAAAGAAGCACTCTCTGGAACAGGTGAAGATGGAACATCAGCATTAGAGAGCTCTCTGCAGGATGTTGTTTCACGGTATAGTTTCATGGAGCTTTGGCCATGCTCCTCTAAGGATCTTGATCATTTAGCTCGGGAGGAGGTACTAGTTTTTTTAACCCCTCTTTGGGGTCTGGTCCTAAACGTATTTTTTTCTCGTTAAAGTTGACATGTCTTGCAGAGCCTATTGTGTGTCTCATTAGCATCCGATGTTGAGCATCCATGAAACTCATTTTATATTTGCCTGAATTTTCCCCAATGAAAGAAAACACAAAAATCCTTGGCATCAACATTAGCAATTTTGCTTCTAACTATAATCAGTGACAAGGTTTTGGAATAAGGTCATACTTGGATTTTACCAATTTTTTGAAAGAAAGTTTGGGTGTGTTAACATCGGGTGGGTAGTTTTCCACCTTAAATGTGGTTTACTTGGAGTGACATCAACCTTGTGACTAAATTAACGAATCAAGTAGAATTAGATTATTGATGTTTAAATTTGTTCCAGTTTGAGGTAGTCAGGATTCAGTTAGATCATCGTTTATAACTGACTAGTTTCTTTCACTACTTTTGGGCATACAAAGACTGATTTTCTTACGTCCCTATGCAGTTTTAATTTTGAAATGTTGGATCTAATTAATGTTACAAATCTTCTGCAAATTTTTAGAATAAGGGTCGCTTAGATTAGTTTGGTTAATTCCAGTGAAATAGAAGAGTTCTTACATGAACATTGCCAGCAAGTTTGCCCATAGAATCCAATAAAATGGTCCAAGAAGATAAACTACATTAAAGTAGACGATGAGAAGAAAGTTGAAGAACAGAAAACCAAGAGGCCAACAATCTGAAGTATTAATAAATAATGGTAGCAGTAATTGTCTGCAGATTTGATGTGATCATCGTAATAACCAACATCTACAGTTATTCATTGCTTGGTGCAGAAAATTCTATAATGAAATATAGCCATCAGGAATTAGAACTGATGTTAGTCATATCATGATAAAGACAAAGCGTGATTCTTATAATAATAGCATCATTTCAATATTTTCATTTCTGGTCAAAGTGTTATTACTATTATTTTTCAGACAGATCTGCTTTTGACGAACAGTAACTCGTGAAAAGGTTTCTATTCACAAGATTGTGTTTATATTGTTGAGAATTTTTCCTTTTCTCATGTTTGTGGTCTGTATTTTTGTCTGTAAATTGTCCTATGTAGTAATTCACTGTTCATTTCTGCCTCTTTAGTGGCTTTCAAAAAATATCAATAAGAAAGTGGAGAAGTCCCTTCTGCCTAATGGAACCAGCCTTTTAGGTACGCATCTTATAAATTTTATCCTCACGACTGACTTCTCATTATGCATTCTTATGTGGTAAATGCTGCACTATTGGTGCAGACAAGGTGTCTACCGGAACAACAAACATTTCAGCTATGTCAACAAAGGTTGTTTATCCTGATACCTCAAAGATGGTGATCTATGATCCTACGGTTAACCCTGGTATGCAACCCATGCTGTTTGAAATTTGATTAACATTTACTGATACTGATGTTATTTGACAATACATTCTCCTTTCCAACTAACTAACTTTTTTGTATGTCATTCATATTAGATCGTTGATTTAATCTCTCAATTCCTCTCTTTTTTACTATCCCTATGTTTTATTTTCTATCCTATTATATCATAATATCCCAGACAGAATAGTGCAAACAAGAGGCACAGAAACAGGACAACACCAACATGTGAAAAGCCATGATTCCAAGAATAAATACTTAAATACTTTTGATGACATACACAATATTCCAACACTTCTTCTCTTCTTGATGTCATGTGATATTTTATTTCCCATTAAAGGTGTAGTATCAAGACCCGGAAACAAGAGAATGATCTTACTTTTCTAGTGTCTCTGTAAAGTCACATAACTCAGATGCGTCCTATATGTCTACTTACATCCGCCGCTCATTTTTGAGCCATTTATATAGGCTGCTTTACGTATCAAGTGTCTACTATATGTAAGGTATAAAAGAATAGGATGAAGAGAGACAGGGGAGTTTATACAAGCACGTGATAGTTAAATCAATTGATCATGTATTAAAAGTTTTGTTGAAGTGCTGATAATTCTCAGATGGCCATCTAAGTTCTAAGCAATGGCTATGCCTCATTTATTTTCCTTTCTAGCTTCCTTAATTTGCTTGAGTTGTGGTTCCAAATCCTAATTTATTCTTTTGAATGTGATGGGACTCTATCTCATATTATACCAGTTCAATAGAAGAAGAGCATTAAGTGTCATTTTAGATCCATCATATGTACTACAAAGGAAAAAAAGCAAAGCGCTAGTTAAAAGGGATTATTTATTATGTGCATTGTTTCAAATATCAAGGTTCGGGAGAGGAGAGTTTTCTTTGGTAATTCCTTTACATTGGTTGATTGATGAACAATAGGAATGCTATTGCTGGTTAATTTTTACAAGAACAACCATACCTGGAGTTTCTGTTTCGTCGGTGACATTCTTACTGGATGACTGCAATTAACAGGTGGAGGGACAAATGCTTTTGATGAAATTCTCAGAGCTACACCACCTGCTTTAATAGCATTTTTATCAAATCTTCCTGCAGTTGAGGGTAATTTTCCAAATTCCATGACCTGTGATATAAATTCAGCACTTGTTCAATAATGTTGCTCTGTTTTGTAAACAATTGATTTAAGAACATATCAGAAATGAATATCGGTTTTGTTGGTGAATCCGTGAATGAGCCAATTTTGTTTGATTCTATTTTCTCTTCTTCCTTTACCACTTGTTTGTTTTGTTGTTCTGTTTTCCCCCTCTATTTACCCCTTCAAGGTCTTCGTTTCTAGATTTTTTGTGCCAAGCTTGAAGGAGACACCATATTTGTTGTTTGTGACGATGAAAACTTGAGTTGTTACTCTTGTTTGGTTAGTAATATTTGCTGCTTGTGTCCACAATTTTTGTTGCCTATGACATTTGGAAAACTTCTGGAATCCTGAGGAATTTGACGAATTTGGGAATTTTTTAATGCAATTTTTATTTTTATTTACTGAAGTAATAGGACTAAACTACTTGTTTGATCATGTTCACCTGGGTTATCTTAATTACCAGGTACTGAAATGTGTTATCACAATGACAGGTCCAACACCAAACGTCGATGTTGTGTTATCAATTTGCTTGCAGAGTGACTTACCAATAGCACAAAGTGGGAAGATAGGGACGCCAGCAAGATTGCCGACAGGTCCTGCACCCTCTACAAGTGAAATTTCTGGTTCAAGCAAGTCACACCCCATGCCAAGTGCCTCATCTTTTAAACCAACCGGTAGAAGACAACATGGAAAGAGGAGGGAATTAGACAGTATGTGCATCATCCTTGCTGACCAAACTCATTACCATTTTTCTTTTGAAAATTTGATAAATATGCAGTTTTACTTGAGAATATTCTGCATAAATCTCATCCTTGATGCTGCCTCTTAGATATTTCTGCCATATAAAATCATAATATTTTGGGTGGTCAAATTTTTAATTGTTGGTCCAATTTAGCAAGGTTGTTAAACCGGACCGACCATTGAACCGGCCGGGGTTTTGGATCAAGGGTTAATAACCGTAAGAAATTGATGATTTCAGGGTTATTAACATGAAATTCTTAAAAAAAAAAAAAAAAAAAAAAAAGTCATTTAAAAAAAAAAAAAAGATAGTGAACTGGGTTGATGTCTGGGCCAGCAGACTGGTATACCAACCGGTCTGCTAGTTTGGGGCCAAACTGCCCGATCCAGTTCGGATTTCAAAACTCATTGAGGAATGAACTTCTATATCTGCCACTTTGCTTTACTAGCATGTCTTATGCTTGCTACGGATTCTTTTCTGAAGCTAAGCTGGCATTTTAGTCGTCAAATATAAATTGATATTATTCACAACTCATCAATTTTTAATTATTAGGTAATAATATGGCTTATGATTTTATTTATACTTGAACGGCCCCCCATCTTCATATGGAGCCGCATTTGCACTTCGGAGTTTTCATTTCTGTCTGATTTGTTACGTGCATCCCTGCATCCTCAATAATGGAGATTATTAGTTGCTTCTTTGGAATATGTTTTTGTTCATCATATGAGCAATCAATACTGGGATTTTCTTTTACTTCAAAGTTCCATTTTCCCTTTTGAAGATTTTAATAATATATAAATTTCCAGGGCAAGAGGATGATGATACAACAACTGTCCAAAGCCAACCACTTCCTCAAGATGCTTTTCGGATCAGACAGTTCCAGAAAGCTAGAGCCAGTAGTACTTCACAAACTGGATCTGTCTCGTATGGAAGTGCATTTTCTGGTGATTTGTCTGGTAGCACTGGCTGAAACTTTTTTGTTGGAGACCAGAGGTTTGATTCTCCCTTATCTGGAGGAAAATCTTCAACACATGACATATAGCTCAACGCTATGTTTGGTCCACTATAGTTTATTTGGAGATAAATCCCTCATTTGGTTTAGAACAGGGTAAGAAGGAAAGTAGTTGTGCCCCTTTCTGTATCATATATAAGCAACAACAACAAGAAGAAACCTCATACTTATCTAGTTAACAGTACGTTTATACTTCCCTATTAAATGAAGAGTAAAATAGGAAGAATTTTTTTAATGTTCATGATAAATGATACTTTTTCTTATGAGTCTGGGGGTATATGAATGAGTAATAACGATGCTAATTTTCTTCTTTTCTTATGGAAATGATTAATATATACAAAAAGAATGAAAGAAAAGTGTGTTATGATATATGCTATTACAAAATATGTGAATTTGAATCAAATCACTAGCCACAGGTGACTCCCACTGTCACACTTCAACACAGCATAGACCCGTTTTTTACTGTTAAATAAATGGGGAGCACTAAGCAATCCTGACCATTGATAAAGTTGAAGTTAGTGAGAGCACGGACGGGGCCGTTGATAGGGTGCTAAGCGCTCCTCGTTAAGCACTTGGCAGGGAAATCATCGAAACCAATTTTATCACCGCACTAAGTAATCATTTTCATAATAGAAATAAGCTTGGACATTATTACCAGTACTGGGATTACACGTGTCATTGTTAGGAGCTAATCCCATTTGCCACCCAACTACTTGCTTCATTCTTCACCCAGCTTGGAGCTTCTGCTCAACTGAATCCCATTTTCCTATTTAGTATTATGCTTTCAACCAAACACATGATATCATACATTAAATTATGAACACCATGGTTCAATGTATAGTTTTTTACTATATAATTAATAATATGGACTCTATTCTTCTTTCGTTTCTCACACATGTACACTGCTTCATGCCAGACCTTTGAGCACAGAGGCCATTGATATAACATGCAAACTAATAAGTTTACACTTACCAATTTGTTTTCAAAATCTTCAATTAATGAATAGTTTTTTTTTTTTTTTTTCAATTTTTGTTTTTACTGATAACCATAAGCCACAAGATGTTCAGTGTAGCCTTAAGTTTGGGAAGCTTGACCCTTGGTGGTTCAGTGGCAGCATGAGAACCTCGTGGATAGAAAACAATGTACACTGAGGCATCATTAGCAAGTTCTAGATCATACACACGTTGTCCTGCGCCATATTCTCCTAGAAGTTGGTAAGACCTCTCTGATTGATCCATTGCCACACACATATCATCACCACCTACTCAAATTCACACACAAACACAACACATAGTTATAAATCTTCATTAACCTGAACAATGTTTTTTTTAGAGTGAAGTGTGACTCACAAGCAGCTAGTTCTATCTGTGTCTGGTATATAAAATCTAGAACTGCAGAAATGTCTTTCTCAAACTGATGAAACGGCCCACTTTGAAACTCCATCCTTCGCAGCTTACAAATTCCCTCTCCCAGCTCCATCATCGCTCCTTTGTGGTTCTAACCAGCCAATTCCACGCACAATTCTCAAATCAAAACTCAAAACCAAAATTTAAATCAGAGGGAAAATGAAACAGAAATGAAAATTTTCATGAGAAATGGAAAAACCTGGTTGAAGAGGTGATGAAATCCGACAGCACATTGTAGAATGCCGTGAATCAGAGTTCTGGTAGGATCCTCAGCTTCGTGCCATAGAGCTTCAAGATAGTCATGGCACTTGTAGTAATCTCGGCCGTTGAATAAAGCCACTGCTTCATCAAAGTTGTGATCTTCAGCGTCCTCTTCATCTTCTTCATGTTCATCCGTGAAATACCTGTAAGAAACAGAGAAGAGCTTGGAGTTTGATCTGCTTCTGTGGTTTAGGCGCAGCTTTAATGGAGTCAGTGAGCTGAAAGATTGTGAAGAAAAAGAAATGGGGTTGTCAAGAGGAGGTAGAAGAAATGGAGGACAGCGTTGAGAGGAGACATGAGAAATGGGGGGAACAAGAGCCATAGATGATGAAAGTGATGATTGGGGCGAGATCTTTCTTTGCCTTGGCCAAATTATTTTTCAGTTTGTGTGGTGGTGGTGGAACTTCGTGGCTAGGAGGAAAGTCCTGTTAGATTCATTCTTGTACGACTCTTTTTGTTAGATTTTATGATATGGATATTTCTTGCTACAAATTTGAAACAGACAGTAAACTATAAAATTGCTCCTTTTGATCGAATGGGTATGTTCTGTCGATTTTTGTACGGAACCGTTGTGGGATCACTCGTATTTTTTTTGGTTAAGGTATAAAAATGCAGGTGTTTTGATCAGAGAAGCTCTCAGCAGCAAGTGTTTTTTTGAGGTGACGTGGTTAAAAACTAGATATCATTTGATTGTTAAGTTTGACTTTGATCGTTAAATCTAACCTTTTTTTTTTTACCTTGATTAGATGATGACGTGACTTTTTAAAGTGTAAAAATACACATATAATTTGACTAAAAGAGCACCAAATACCAAGTACTTTTTTTAGTTAAAAAAATATTGTTTGGACCGTTAGTTTGATTTTTTTTTGTTGATTAGACGATGATGTGGCTTTCAAAGCAACTGTGTGGAAAAAAACACGTCAATTGGTCGCAAGTCTAAGTTGGGAAGAATTAATATCACCATTCCTACCCCTTTATTTGCCATTGTAACAACACTATACGTAAAAATCACAACTTGTCCAATGCAGATATATCACCCTTCACCCTGTTAAAAATGCCATCAATAACTGCCGACATATCGTCCCACCAAAATCGGAGACCTTGCCCGGACTAGGATTCTTAATGCCGTTGTTGCTTCCAATCCATTAAAATTGAACCGTCGCGGCGTCAGTTAGAGTGAGTACGCATCAGACGATGCATACGCGTACCACCGCCGTTGCCTCCTAAATAGCCCCATGAAACTCATACAGCTAAAGTGGCGTGTGGATGAAAGATATATCCGTATTGGACATGTTGTAATTTTCAGGTACAATGTTGTTTCAAGGGCGAACAGAGGACATAGATGGTGATATTAATGCTTCCCAACTCAAACTTGCGATCAATCGCCATGTTTTTTTTCCACACAATTGCTTTGAAAGCCATATCATCATTTAGTTAGCAAGAAAAGTCAAACTAATGGTCAAAGCGTATTTTTACTCCTAAAAAAAGCACTTCGTGTTGGGCGCCTGACAACTTTAATTTTTTTGACATACAATAATATGTTCCTCCATAGTTATTTTCTCATGGTTTTATATTTTACACCTTAAACTTAATTCTTAAAAAGTTTATAAAAAATGAAATAGAAAATTTAAGTGAGTTAATTTTTAAAGAAAATTGAGAAAAAATCTGACATAATAGCATGTAATCCATCTGGTATAATATACATTATCACGTCTAATGGCTAAATTATCGCATCCAATTACTTGGGGTTGATTATATATTAATTAGGGATAAAATTAGAAAGTTATTAAGTTTACAAATAAAATTATTGAAGTTTAAGATCTTCTTAGTTCAAATAAAACAAGTTAGAAGTAACTTATAAATAGGAGTAAGTTAGTAAATAATAATAATTTTCTTGTTAATTTAAAGTTGATGTATAAAATTTCAATTTATGTTCATAACAATAGCATAAAATTTGAATAGTTAGATAAATAAGTTTTTTTATAAGTTGGGGGTATTTTGGTACTTTTATATCAATTTTGAATGTTTATGAGTATTTTTACACCTTTAAAAAATATATGGTGTTTGTTGTACTTTAAGTAAAATTTTATAGATATTTTTGCATATTTACCATTTTTAACCTGTGAGCATTTTGGTACTTTTAGAAAAATAGCATGGGCCTAATTACAAAAGGTAACGGATGTTAGCTTATTTTTACGAACGTGTCATTTTTGCTCTGATATTGAATGTTTGTAGGTATTTTTCCAATCAAGAAGAATTTATGGTGTTGGGTACAATTTTGGTATAAGTTGGTGAGTATTTTTGGACCTTAAATCTTTATTTTTGGAAATATTTTTTCCGGTGCATCCATTATTTTCAAAGTGTATTTTTTTGTATAATTTTATACTTAACAATTTAGGTGATTTAATGTGTTTGATACATGTTAAAAAATACTTTACAGCGTTAGATACACCTGGAAAAATACTTCTTAGATGCACTCAAAAATAATTTAGGATGTTGGATACACTTGAAAAAAATAATTCAGTATGTTAAATGCACCACAAAATATTTTAAGATTTGGATCCACCTAAAAAAATATTTTACTGCACTACATACACCTTAATTTTTTTGGTTTTGGCACGAGTAGAAAAGATTCATTGTTCATACGTAGGAAGATATTTAAATTCAAATTTTATGATTAAATGGAACACTTGTTTAATAACAGTTTTGATAATTCACCAATGTGTCGGCAAATTTTTTTTTTTATTTTTTTTTTTTTGCCAATATGTAAGTGGTGAATATATAACATTTATTCTAAATATATATTGTATGAAAGATTAAGATCAATATCCGGAATATGTCTTATATTAAGAATACGAGGGAGTATGATTTTTTAGGAAATGATAATCCTATCCAATATTGTATTACAAATACTCCTCCGGCTTTTAATATAAGATATATTTAGGAATTGATCTTGATTTTAAATATAAGATAAAGTTTACATATTTATCAATCTTTTCTTAATTTACTCTTATTGAAGCTTACTCAACAATAATCAAGGAGAAGAAGGAATAAGAAAATTAAGAAAGATGGTTAAAGTGTTTTAAGAAAATAAATATCATATTAACTAACTCAATTTATTTCTCTAATCTAATTAAATTAAATAAATATGTGTGGACTACCATCAAACAAGTGATAATACAATACAATATCTTGTACAGTGACCAAACACATGATATAATATCTTATATATTGTCATATCAACTGTTGCATGATATTTAAATTCGAAGCTTTATCATGTCGGCTCATATCTAAGTAAAATCTTATAATACTAGATCTCATATTTTACAGCGTACCAGCAGTCCTTAAATCTAATGGAACTGAGGTTTCTAATGTTCTTGTAGTGCCGTCATCTTCCAAAAGTCTATTATTAATATTTTTTCTGTAATTATCTGATTCTTAAAAGTTTACAATTCAAAACTAAGCGATTTTACGTCTAAGAAAATATTAAAATGTCAGTATTTTTTTGTTTAATCTAATAAAAAACCAGAACAAATAAAGGAGGCACATTAGAACTCAAATCTAACGTGTAGTTAAAATCAAACTATGATTATGTACCAAAAAATCAAGCTATGATTCAAAAGTAATATATTTCTCCCAAGACTACTAATAACCAACGACTTCCTGTTACTTACAGATACTTATATATAATAAGGTCTTTAGTTAAAAATCAAGCGCAATTACTAGGTAGCTGAATCAATAAAATAAGAGGAATACTAGAATCACAAATTTATACTTCACATGGAAGAAATAGAGAGGGGGAAAAAAAAAGGAACTATTTCCATGTCATTGGTTTATGACAAAACGTTATTAGCCAAAACCCTATGCATTTTACGGGGATTTAACAAACGCGCTCATCTGCTCAATAACAGCAGCAAACGTATAGTAAGCAACAAAGCATCAGATCCTAGTCAATGAACAACTACTAGGCTCCAGAACCAATAATAGTATATACTATCGATTTTCACTTTTTATGACAGAAAAGTTGTTATACTTTTTAGCCAAAAACAATATGCCAATATGGGGCGTGTATATATTTTAAGAGGGGCATAACAGACTGGCTTATCTGCTCAAGACAGAGAAGAAGCCTTATCATAAGCACCACATCATCTGTTCCTAGTCAATGAACAGTTACAGTGTAAACATTGACAACGAAACAAATAAGTACAAGAACTACCAGGTAAAAAGAATCCTTGCTTTATGAGATAGAAAAAGAATGTAAGCAAGTCCTTCTCTAGAGCATATGTCAGCCCACCTGATAAAGAGCTATACATAAATTGTCTAGAGGCAGGCAATAAAGCAGTGCATGTTACCTAGAAGATTAATGGTGACCCACCACCCACTTCTTTCCCGAATCAATCCACCTCTGATGAGCTTGATTGCGTAAAAACCACAAAGAAGTTCTTTATGGTCTCTTCGGAGTTCAGACAGACCTTCTTCCCTAAATGTCAAATGGAATGGACCCTCACATACATTCCCATTGATTTCTGGCTCATATTTGATGTCAAGATGGAATTTGCTTCTTTCCTAATTGCTTGAATCAGCCCACCAAACCTGTCACGCGTAGTCACATTAAGGGAAATAAAGGTTACTTTGAAAATAAGGAAAAGAAAGTAGAAATGGTCAAGTTTAGTAGATCTTGAGTAAAGATGCAATCCATCAGGGGTGAAAAAGAGATTCAATCCAGAAACTTTTTAGATATCTTGATTGATTTGCAGATCTTGAGTAAAGATGCAATCCATCAGGGGTGAAAAAGAGATTCAATCCAGAAACTTTTTAGATATCTTGATTGATTTGCAGTCATACTATACTTATGAGGCATACAATATGGATCCAACAAGGACTTCGATCGCATTGAGTGATGCTCCCCAGCTTCACATGGCATATGTCTCTGACTTTTTCTAAGTGATGCTTCACACATTAAGATAAGCCAGCACATGGAAAAGCCTAACATTTTTACCTTATATATCATCAGGAAATCCCATCTCTTCACATTCCTATTATCCTTATCAAAAGCAGCTAGCATAAGTTTTTTTTTTTTTTCCCCTCCTGAATTGAAGAAATCGTACTTAGCAAGCAGATCTCTGCTGCTTGAATGTTATATGTTGCGCATGGTGTCTGCTAACCTAAGCTACTGTAAAACACACAACTCATAAGGAATTACAATTTGTTACAATGATTGATCTCTTGACAGAGATTGCGGTAACAAATGGTCATAAATCTTGATGCAGCCAAATTATGAACTGCCGCATGTCATTGGTTTTTCTATCATTCTATCCACAAGGATGTGTCATAGTTTAGCTGGGATGCTGTAGTTTAAATTCACTGACTTTTGTCGTTTACTTATAATGCATCAAGAAGGTATATGTCTGAGGCCGATCATAAATTGTAAGTTTGTTATGTAGAATGTGGAGGGAAAAGGAGAGGTGGGGAAGAATAAGCAGTTTTTACTGCTTGCATGATTGATGACAGGACAAGTTGGCACATTAGGAATTTAGCACACAGCCCTGAATCCGTATATATCAACATATGCAGAAGTAATTTCAGAGGATACAGCTCCACTATTCAGTTTCATCTTCAGCTCTGCCAGTTACAAATGTATTTTTAATTAATATCTCACGCAAGAGCAAGCAAAATGGAAAGAACAACAGTGATGAAAACCCTGCATGGGAACCTGATTCCTCCCAAGTCTCCTGCTCTGAGAAATGGAGATGCATCTTTCTCTTCTTATCTGAGGCCCGATGAGGCAATTAGTTGCCAACGACATCTCAACATTGGCCTTGGTGGATGTAGAGCCCATGATGATTCTGAGCTCAGTATATTCGATGCCCACAAGTATTTCAACGAAGCAACCAACAGTGACATACAAAAGGTAAGCATTAGCAGCAACAGTAGAGTATCCCCACTGGTTAATTTGAACGTCGAACACAATCCAGAGCGGGGTGATATTATTACAGAGCCCAGACGACACTCCTCTGCTTCCTCTTTTGATGGCTATTCCCACATCAGGAACTACAGAGCTCGTTCTTTTCATGCTGCAACTCCAACAGCCTCCTCGGAAGCCAGTTGGAATAGCCAAACTGGTTTGCTCTCTCATCCTCCTGGAGCTATTTCAGTCTCTTTGAAGAATCCACCTCATCCCACCGATGCCAACAGGAAGTTGAGAGATTCATTGTGTAAACCCATATGGCTTTTTCGAAGAAAATGTCCTTGCAATGGTAAGAAATCCGTTGAAGTGAAGGAAAATCCATTAGAACACAAAACTCAAATGGCACAAACACCACCACCACCTCCACGTTTATCGAACAGCCAAATAACCAGAGATTCTCTGAACCTCAAAAGGCAGGACATAGATAGCCCCAATCTGAAGACGCCAATAGACAAGTTTACAATGAATATGGAGACGCTCACGGCAGCAGCAAAAATCCTGAAACCCAGAAGATTCCAGTTCCTATCATACACAGCAGCAACTGGGTGGACCAGAGACCATTAGACCAGGAAATGTTTGTCACCAAGTCTCAAAGATACCAAACAGCTGGAACTCGAGTTCCTGCAATTTTGCAGCCTCAACAATTCCTCGCCTCCGCTAGACCCTTCATCGATGGCTTCACTTTCCCTGTGTTAAAACCACAGTCAGCCATGCCCGCCACAGAATTACAGAACGTGAATGAGGTAGATGAAGATCCACCCCGGAAATCCTTGGAAGTTTTCCGACCTCCGGACATCGAACTCGAGTCTGTTCCACGAAAGCCCAACGACAGAAGCCGCCAGAATTTCCCATTTCCCCCAAGCCCCAAGTCACGAATCATCGACGACGATGTAGCAAGCGACGCAAGCTCCGATCTATTCGAAATAGAGAGCTTCTCCACCCAGACCACATCGACATGCCCAATCATGTATCGGCGAAGAGACTCCCTCGACGAAGTCACCACCTACGACGCAAAACGATTAGGCACCAACAACAACTACTTGTTCGGCAGGCGAAGCATGGATTCAACAACACCCACAATAACCGAATGCTACGAGCCAAGCGAGGCGAGCATCGACTGGAGCGTGACGACCGCAGAAGGATTCGACAGAGCAAGCGCAGTCAACTTCTCGGCGAGCGCATCGGAGATAGCGGACGACACGAGCATCATGCACGGCAGAGGAGGGGAGGTTCACACGGCAGAGAAATGGAAACGGAAAGGAACAACGGGAAACGGCATGTCGTTGCTGAGCTGTCGGAGCGAGAAGGCGGTGAGCGTAGGGCCACAACCGGTGAGAGCGGTGGAGGCAGGAGAGGGACAGAGAGGGACCACCATCTGCATAACGTCGTCGAGGCATGGGCATGTGAGTAGTAGGGTAGGCACTGTAAATAACGCACCGCATGGAAGCTCCCACACAGCTCGCATGTCTCTTCCCTACGCAACATAGCCATTTGATGAATGGGGTCATATTGCGATCTGCTTCTTGTCTGCAGTGAATTGCATTTGCATTGTTTATGGCTCTCGCTTGCAGACATATCCATTCCCTCCCTTTGATCCCTTCTGCAATAAATGATCTTATACTATCATATTCACCTTCTTGCTCTGTTCCTTTCCCAGATTTCAATAATGGTGTAATTCTTGTTCCATTATTTGCTTATTTGGTTGTTGTGTTTACATCATCGTATTAATAGATTCATACTGCAATCTCTTAAGTCGCTATAGAACCTGAGTTTTAGGTTCTGTGCTCTTACGTGAAATTTGATGCAAGTTGATCATAATACAAGTCTCTGACATGATAAGTGATGAATTGAAAGTAACAGGTTTCCGGTATCCAAGAGCTCATCCATTAACATTAAGGCAAGCATCTAGGCTGTCCAGATAAGATTGGACGATTCAGATTTCAAAATTTTTTTTTTTTTTCACTTTTCATAAAAAATTATTAGTAGTGAATTTAAAATAAGGATAATCTCTCAACTATCACTCTTTTTTTAAAAAATATTTTTTTCATTTAAAAATTATTAATTTAAAAAATAAAATTTAGACGGTCCAAATGTTCGCCCAAAACACAAGCTCCTGGATGAGCAGTGAGGAGATAGGTTCCGAATTGAAAGGCATCTAAAGTAAGGTTTGTTAGACGAGCATACCATCAGATTTTTCTAGTACAAGACATGTGGAGTAGACATTTTCATTACAGAGACTTTTATTTTATTTTTTAACAATATGTATGAAGAAAGTTACACAAGTAAGGTTGGAATTGATAGATTTTGGTGGAGGAGGAATGAGTAAAGCATCAGTTTTGTAAGTGAAGTGACTAGAAAAAGAAGGAAGCAGTGTATTGATATCCTTTTTCAATGTGATGTCACTGTAATCAGAATGGACAAGAATGTTATTGAGCAAATTTTTCATGCATGTGATGACGTTAATATGTTTAAAGATGTAGAGAAAGTCAGGGTAAGGACATCATCAGTAACACACAGAAAATGGAGAGAAAAAAAAAAAGGCAATAAGGATCATGAGATTTCAATCTCATCCGTATGAAATCTTGAATTTTAAGTAGTAAAGTAAGAACCGAATGACATTAATTAGCATGACTTATTCTGAACGAATAAACCCAACGAAATCTCATAAAAGATCTTAATTTTATTTGATAGGCCGATCTTATTATTACTTGATATCTCTTCTTTTCGGCTTGAGCAATGAGATTCAACTTCCATCAATCCTTCAATACCGAATGATCAAAGCACATACACCCATATATCAATCACGCCTTGTTAAAAAAGGCTATTGGTAGAGGCATACCCATCACAAAATCTCGATAATGTTTAGTCGGTTACTTGGATATCTATTTCTATAAAAAATAAAAATAAAAAACCAAATATTGGGAATTTCATATGTTATTCCCTCCAATTTTAAATATAAGAGAGAATTGATCTTTTTTGGAGAGATTCATCAGGAAACTAATTAAATTACTTTGGAGTATTTTTATTTTTTCTCCAAATTAATTAGTTTGACTAATAAACTATGGGATAGGATATTGTCACTACCAATTTTATATCACTACCAAGTCACTACCACTTTTTCATAGTTAGATCAGAATCTCAATAAGAGAGAGAAACAATGAAGGTAGATGAGATTCTAATCTAACGGTGAAAAAGTGGTAGTGACATAAAATTGGTAGTGACAATATCCTATCCCATAAACTAATATATAATCTAAAGATACAAAACATATAATATAATTAAGTAACTTATTTAATTTCCTTAATTTTTTTAAAAAAATGCAACTCGTTTTATATTTAGGATCGGGAGGGGGTATATTTATTGTTGTTAAACTCGCGAGTTGACTCTCCGAGTTTAGTGTTTTTACGTTTTTAGCTTACAAAATTGAGTCGAATTACTGGTAAACTCGGTTAAATTCACAAGTTAATATATTGAAGTTATTGTTTTTTACGTTTCTAACTTATAAAACCGATCAATTCACCTTTAAACTCATGTTAGCTTATTTGATTGATCCTATTCAACAGTTTTAAATATAAATTTTATAGAAATTTCTTTGTTAAATATGATAAATTATGAATGTTGATAGATTTAATTTCAATTATTTGAAGTTAAAAAATATTTAAACCAAATAGCTGTTATTTTTTATATTTTAATTATTTAATTATACACTATTACAATAATATCTATTTAAAGGTAAAAATAAACTCTTATAAATTTACGATTCGAGTTCATGATACGAGTTTACTTCATCGTTTAATTTACCTAAACTTACGAGCTGACAACCTTAGTTGATTGAGTGTATCAAAAAAAAAAAATATATATATATATATATACACACACTTGTAAGAAAGTCCGATTGGGCATTATGTAGATACTCACAAGTCAAGTCACACCATTGCAAGAGTGAAAGAAGGTAGAAGATAAATGTGAATGAACAAAGACAAAACATGATATTTAGGTGGGTACTATTATATTAATGGGCCCAAAATGTTTAATTTAAAGCATAATGCTATGGTACTTGCTGGACATAAAGACGGTTGGGATTGCACAATACGAGAGAGGTGGATCATAAGTCAGCATCTGAGAACATATAGAAATGGTTGGCAGAAAATGGAAGCAAGAGAGCGGATAGAAATCAAATCAATGACATATTATATCCACATGACACATTTATTTGGTACTTAATGAGAACAAGTACACAGCGAGAGGCTACAGTACAAAAATTGGATTTGAAGGCACAGTACGTAAGGCCAGGGACATGCATGTGATGAGAAGCACTGAATTGCTGGGTGGGATGATGTTCTCTTCCCTTTTTCTGAGCTTTTTTGCAATGGTTGATCTGTAGCCGTGGCCCATCATCGGCCTAGCATTTAGCTGATTTCTTTAAACAAATCTAGTCATGGGTTCCATCCCTGACCGTGTATACGGAGAGACTTTTTTTTGTCAGCACTAAAGCTCTTTTAGAGAGTCTACGGTGTGAGGAAATTAGTTAATGTTATCAGTAGTGGATATATACCCTGGATATAAAAAATAAATAAAAAACCGATAATTGAATCTCCTCTTAGATTTAACCAAATAATGAATCAAGAGTTGCAATTAGATGTAATATTTAAAAAACTTATGTGTACTCGTTTGGCGATTGCCACGGCAAACTAAATCCCTGCATTTAAGGCCGGAGCAGTATTTATAATATCTCGTAAAAAGGATAAAAGTTTATAAGAATACATTGGAAGAGTTTCGCATCTATCAGTTGCACATTGAATTGAAGGTATATCAAATTGAGGATTTGGGGCATGTTCTATCAATTAACTTAGTCATATTGGCAAAAAGACAACCACATCCGATAATTTTTTTTTTTTTTTTTTTGGGTTAAGGTATAGTTTTAGTTTTTTAAGTTTATATTAGATATACTTTTAGTCATTTAACTTTATAAAGTATAATTTTGGTCATATAATTTTAACATCGTTAATGTTGTTAATAAAACAAATGACGTAACAAACTCAAGCGATGATTGAATAATTAAATGCTACTAATCTTAACTTTAAAATATGTAAAAATTTAAAAATATTTAAAAACCTAATGAAGCAAGTTAAATATTAAAACCTCGATTGTATTTCAAAAATTTAGTTAAGTAATATAAATAACAAAACCCCAATTTCATTTATAATAATTTGTTAGTTTATTTCAGCGTAATAATCGAAATATAATATAGTAAAAATTAAAACTTAAATATGCTCATCCGGCTTCATAATCATTACTTGAGTTTATTATGTCAAGTATTTTCTATTAAGAATATTAACAAATGTTAAAATATAGGACCAATAATATACTTTATAGAGTTAAGTGAACAAGAGTATACGCCACATAAAATGTATGGAAAATTAAAACAAAAGAGCAAGAGAAAATCATATTTATTAAAATAGACTATATATTTTGTAATTACATGGAAGAACCAAACATAATAATATAAATTTAAAATTACTAAATTACCCCTAACTAAACTTCCTCCATTATCTCTTATATTAATAATTAAAAATTACTTAAAATAAAACTAAAACCACCCATAATTCACTTGTCACATTGTATCTTTTTTCCCACTAAGTTTCATATTCATGTAATAAATATATCATTTAATTAACAACAATTAAACTCATATTTCGTAGTGTTTTTTCACTAAGTTCCATATTCATTTAAGGGTAAAGGATTTTTCCAGCCATCGGAGATAAGTTATCTCCAATGATCGCTAAAACTACGTTGTTTTGGATTAATGAAGGGTGTTTCTATAATTTTGCACATTTCATTAATTCACCTAAAATTACAAAACATACATATCATTAATTCAAAATGACGTAGTTTTAGAGGTCAAGGGAGATAACTTATCTCCAATGCTCGGAGAAATACTTTTCCCTTCATTTAATCAATATATCATTTAATTATTTAGGCATAGTAAATTATTTAGACATTTTTTAAATTTTATTAACATTAAATGAATTTTCTTAACACATAAATGTTCTTTTGTAAACAAAAAATTGTATAGACTTTCTTGGTTTAACATATATAATAAATTATAAAAGACCTTGAGTTTATCAAGATTACATAAATTTTATCATTAAAGTTTTTGTTGCTTTTTAAGAAATGATAATTTTGAAAAAAATCAGAGAATTTGTAATTTTTTCCCCACGCATATCTGTGCAAGTTATAAAAATGAAAATTGAGAAAATTTTTGTTTAATTTATTAAAATTTAGAACTTTGTATTAGGGCCCGTTTGGATGGGCTTTTAAAAAAAAGTGTTTTTTTATTTCTTTTTTTTTAGTTCCAAATTGAAGCTTAAAAAAAAAAAAAAAAAAAAAAAACAGAATTTTGGCTTTTTTGTGTGACCTAACTATCATCTAAACACATAAATTAATAAAAAAAAAAGTATATTTTTTTATTTAAAAAGCCAATCCAAACTACTCTTAATTTTGAAAAAACAATGTGAGGGAGAATGTAGAAAAGAATGCAAAAGACTTGTTAAGGACATTTTAGTATTTTCAATTTTATATTTTTGTATTTAGTCATTTTAAATAATTATAATTTTTATAGTCATTATCAATAAATATATTTTCTTTTAGGTCTTTTATTCTAATTTTTCCTAAAATTTAAAACACGATAATACACTTTAGCCCCCCACAACTATAAAGGGATAAGGAGCAATTTTACACATGTAATTTACCCTAGGAGCGTCCAGCACCACGTGATTTAAACTGGATCAAAAATACACATGTGATTACGTTTTGGGAGCGCCCAGCATTACGGCCGTTAGTCAACGGTTAACTTGGATGGAAATGAACAGTAACTCGGGTAAAATTACACTTTTGCCCCTAGTTTTAGGTGAAATTACACTTTTGGCCCTTAGTTTTAAATATTAATTACACTTTTGCCCCTATTTTTAAATATTTACAAAAATCGCCAGTGGGCCCCACCGCGCCACCGCCGCCACCGGCCACCATCGCCACCACCGGCCGCCATCGCCGGCGACCACCATAGCCACCACCGGCCGCCGGCGGTGGGGCCCACTGGCGGAGATATTTTAATTTTTTTAAATATTTAAAACTAGGGGCAAAAGTGTAATTAATATTTAAAACTAAGGGCAAAAGTGTAATTTCACCTAAAACTAGGGGCAAAAGTGTAGTTTCACCCGAGTTACTGTTCATTTCCATCCAAATTAACTGTTGACTAACGGCCGTGGTGCTGGGCGCTCCCAAAACGTAATCACATGTGTATTTTTGGTCTAGTTTAAACCACGTGGTGTTGGGCGCTCCTGATGGTAAATTACATGTGTAAAATTGCTCTTTATCCCCAACTATAAAACTATAAATGAGTGCTCATTTGACGTTTACGTTCAAAAATGATATTTTTCTCATTTGACGTTGACGTTCAAGATGATTTGATACCAATATTATTGTTCATATAAATGAGTAAATCACTGAATGAGTGGTCTTTGTCAAACTCACGAGTTTAAGTAAACTCATGACAGTGACGTAAACTCGTATCGTGAACTTGTAAGAGTTTACTTTTATTATTAAATAGATATTACTAGTGTATAATTAAATAATTAAAATATAAAAATGCCAACAATTTGCTTTAAATATCTTTCAAATCCAAATAATTGACATTAAATCCATCAATATTCATCATTTATCATATTTAATAAATAAATTTCTATAAATTTTTATATAAAGCTGTTAAGAATGATCAAATAAAAAAAGTTAACACGAATTTAAGAGTAAGTTAACATAGTTTTATAAGTTATAGACGTAAAAATGGTAAACTCGATTGTATAAATTCGTGAGTTTAACCGAGTTTACAATTAGCACGAGTTTACCACTGATTCGACTCGTTTTTGTAAGTTAGAAGCGTAAAAACGATAAACTCAAAGAGTCGACTCGCGAGTTTGACAAGCATGATGCTCTAGGCTCCACATTAATACACTATCGACCGACAAATCTCCTCCATGAGTCGTTTTATGTTGACAATTAGCTCGAGCGTAATTACCAAAAAACGATAAACTCAAAAGAAGTGGGTTAGGGGTCAGAGTCAAACCGGGAGTTAAACCGGACTAAACCGTGAGAAAGTAAAAATTTAAAATTATTAATGTAAAATTATAAAAAAATAATTCTTTTAATGGCTATTATCCTATGGTCCAAAAGGTGTCTCACTACTCTTAGTATCCATGATAAAAACGAGGCTCCACATTAATACACTATCGACCGACAAATCTCCTCCATGAGTCGCTTTATGTTGACAATTAGCTCTGAAAGCGTAATTACGCCTGATTTGTTTTTTTTTTTAAAAAAAAAACCCGAGAGAGAGAGAAAAAATTCTCCATAAAAGAGAAAACTCATAAAAAGTTAAACTCCTTTTTTTTTTCCTAATCAAAATTTTTGCTCAAAGTTTTAATCAACATAAAAAGTTTTACTCCTTCCTATCTATGGTACATCCCAGTTTAACTAATTCTGATGAATTTAAAAGTGAAAATTAACTCATTTAATATATTATAAATTGATTTTTTTTTTTAATTTTTACCCTCATTACAAAATATGAATTCTGTATTATTTTGAAGAAAGAAGATATAATGGGTGAATAATAATCATAAAAATGAGTATTCCCTCCGGTAGAACATTTATAATATAAATTGCATTACAAACTATATTCTATATCTAATATCGGATAACATTAGGACAAATGTGAAAAATTAGAGATAAATATCTTGTAGATGACTTAAGTTTAAGTCATGTTTTTCTTTTAGACGCACCCAATATTATCATCATTGCAACACAGGGGATGGGACCACTGATCCAGAGAATCAAAGGTACGGTTTCTCAATTCATTACCCTTTCCCGCGAATGGAGGATGACAGTAAAGGGGCTGACTGATACTCTATTTCACGAAGAAACCGGAAGTTGTGGAAGAAGGAGCCGGAGAAGCAGAACGTGGATGAAGCTGTTACTGGCAACAGTCATTTTAGCAGTGGCTAATTCTGCTTCTGCCGATGATTCTCTTAACAGAGGCGACTTCCCATCAGACTTCATCTTCGGCGCCGCAACCTCTGCTTTTCAGGTTCTTCTTCTTCTTCCTCCTCCTCCTCCTCCTATCGTGATTCGCTGTGTGTGCGCTTTTTCTGAGTTTGAATGTGGATGATATCGAAAGGTTGAAGGTGCAGCAGATGAAGATGGGAGAACGCCCAGTATACTTGATGCCCTAGCCCTCAACGGTATTGTACAATTTATCATACTTAACCATTCTCTAGCATTTACTAACTACTCACTACACAGGATTTCATATATTCATGTTTTACTTAATGTTTATTTCTAGAGCTTCCATTGCTACTTTAGTCCTTGTAATTGGTATTTATGTTACTTTAGTCTTCCTTAAAATCCCCAAAGAAACAAACAAAATGTTATTGAATCTCCAATTGAATAATATTTCCAGAGATCATGACCAGAGGATATGGAGACAGAACATGCGACCAATATCACAAGTATAAGGTTCGTAAATGTGGCAAATGCAACGATCACCTGTGGAATGATTAATACTCATTTTATGATACTCCCTCCTTTCTTTAATATGATATGTCACCTCAATCATCTTCCTTAATTCCTTATACCCCTCTCTTCCTTGATTATTGTTGAGAAAGCATGTAACTTAAGAAGAAAAAATTGAGAAATATGAAAATATTTCTTATATTTAATACCAAGACCAACTCCAAAATTAAGTCCTCTACTAAGTATTAAAGTCATGCACATATCTTCTTTGACTTGATTTGACTTGTTGCAGGAAGATGTGAAACTCATGGCAAACATGGGGTTAAATGCATACAGATTTTCCATATCGTGGTCAAGACTTATTCCAAGTTACGTCCTCATTAAACTGTTAACTTATAATACTGCTTCGTATTTTGAGTAATCTGACCATCTTGTCTCATACTCATGTATTTTGCAGATGGAAAAGGAGCAGTCAATCCCAAGGGACTTGAGTATTACAACAACCTTATCAATGAGCTCATAAGCCATGGTAGATACTTGTAAACGTTATATATTTCAACCTCTAACAAGCTCTTCCCCAAATACACATTTTTAAGCTTGTTTCAAACTTCTTAAAGATTAACAAAAGTTTTCAAATGTAGATATCCAGCCACATGTCACGTTGCATCATAGTGACCTACCACAAGCACTGGAAGATGAGTATGGGGGATGGCTTAGTCGCAGAGCAGTGTAAGACAACTTTTGCCACCTACCTTGCGTAGTTATACAAATCCATATCACTTTTGAGCCGTGAGAAACATATCAATGTGTATGTATGCTGTCTTGCAGGAGAGACTTTGAAGCATATGCGAATGTGTGCTTCAAAGAATTTGGTGACAGAGTTAAACATTGGACCACGATGAATGAGGCAAATATATTCGTGTTCTGCGGTTATGATTTGGGAATTCTGCCACCTTATCGATGTTCATCTTCCTTTATAGCTAACTGCTCCAAGGGCAATTCTTCAACTGAGCCATATCTAGCAGCCCATAATATGTTGCTAGCACATGCATCAGCTGCTGCATTGTACAGGAGAAAGTATCAGGTTAATTACCACCCTCTTTAAATTCCAAGAGTGAAGGACAATGATTTAGACCACCATCACCGTAATAATCGTTTTATTTTAAATTCAGGAGAGCCAACGTGGATTTGTGGGGATTAATGCCTTCACTATGAATTTGTCTCCTGAAACAAATACTACCGAAGATGTAAGCGCCACTCAAAGGGCTCAAGACTTCAATCTGGGTTGGTAAGCAGTAATACATGATTGCCCTTTAATATTTGTATACTACCGGTCCTTAATCTAAGATCTAGTTTATAGTTTAATTTGAACTTTGAACTACAAACTAAATCTTATATTAAGGACCGGAGATATTATTAAATTTGTAAGTCTGTAATGGTATCGATGTGGTTGTGATGTTGCAGGATTTTGAATCCCATAATGTTTGGTGAGTATCCTGAGACACTCAAAAGAAGCGCAGGCTGGAAGCTTCCTTCCTTTACTAAAGCCGAATCAAATATGGTGAAGGGCTCAATTGACTTCCTAGGAATAAATTTTTACCAGACATGTTCTGTGAAAAACAACCCTAGCAGCTCACAAATAGGGGAAAGAGACATTCTGGCAGATTTGGCTTTCTCATTTTCCTGTACGCTGTCCTAAGCTGTTTTATTTTTTTGCTTTACAAACGCAACTTCTATTTCATCAAATCCTAACTGTTCAACTACTTTATTTTATTTGTTCTTGTAAGTTGTAACAGGTTATGGGAATGATACATTTGCCATTGAGGTAAGCGTAGAAATGAGGTTTCGTTCGTCTTGTTTTAATGATGGAGCTGAAGTTTTCCGCCACTAACTAAGTGTTTGGATTAGATTCCTGTTAAACCCTGGGGATTGAAAAGCTTGCTGGAGTTATTGAAGAACACTTATGGCGATTTGCCAATTTACATCCATGAAAATGGTTTCCTTCTCCTTTGTCTCTGTCCACTTTTCCTTTGACAAAATTAACCTACCTCCATTGTCAAGTGAGGCACAGTGGTAACCAAGTCTTTTGAACTTCACAGGTCAACAAACACTAAGGGAATCATCGTTGGATGACTGGCCAAGGGTCATCTTCTTGCATGAATACATTAAGAGTGTGCTTGATTCACTGAGGTAACATGATCTTCTTTCTTTCAACTTCATTTCCAATGAACGTGATGTTTCAGACTCAGTAGTGTTAATGGATTTTTCCTGACCTTTTCTTCATTCTTGACACATTGAAAGGAACGGATTGAACGTGAGAGGCTATTTTGTATGGTCCCTTTTGGATGTGTTTGAGATCCTAACTGGATATCAAACCAGTTTTGGTCTATATTATATAGATCTGAACGATCCTAACTTGAAGAGGCAACCTAAACTATCATCTAAATGGTACTCCGAGTTTCTGCATGGGAGGATTATGAATCCAAAGATCACTACAGAACTTGAGAAGAGTGCATCCATGCTATCTGCTGCTGCATAGAGTCACTTAGGACCAAATATGGGAGGCTTAAGACTCGGGAATCTTTCATCCTCACTAGTGCTACAATAGTATTTCCCCCCTATAAAAGTGAGTGGGTCCCATTATAAAGAGAAGAGAAAGAAATAATAAATATTAATGGGACTCACTCACTTTTACGTTGTAGCAAAAAAAAAAAATTCTACATTAAAAGTAAAATCATTAAACCCATTTTATTATATTCTATTTAATTTGCCAATTTTTTAATAATATAATACAATCTTATTTGTATAATAGCACTCGATCTCGAATGCTTATTCTTTATTTCTTGGGCTTCCTTTTTTTAATTAATTTAAACAAAGTTCATGGAGCTTGATGATTTATTTATTTATTTTTTGGTACTGAATTTTAAGGAAGGAACCAGTCCATAGGATATACTGGGTTAGAGAGTATATATGTCTCCACCTCTTCCCAGTGTTTCTACTGCTTCGTAGACCCCTAGAATGCCTCCCCCAGCTGCTTAATCAACTTTAGGATCGAACCCTCTATAAACAACAGATATTTTGTATTACAAAGAGGGGACAGGGAAGGACACCACAAAACAGGGGGATTAGATGAGATAAACGGATGACATGGATCGAACAATGGAAATTATTCATATATAAATGTTTGTATTTATTTTATATATTTTTTCTAAATTTAATTATTAGCATAGAATTAATTTTTATAAGAAATTACTCATAATTGTTCTATTTTGCAGAAAATAAAATAAACTCATTTTTTGTTTGTTTGAAATATAGCACTCCAATCCTTTTTATAAGTTCAATTAACATAATTTTCACATATTAATGTGAGTTAAAATGCAGCTGAGTGCACCAAGTGTGGGTTAGTGAGTGTCTTGTCATGTACCATCTTGATTTTTACTTTTAAGATTTAATTAAGACTAGAGTAAAATACTCTAACATTCCTTACATATTACTTTAATTATACTGACTACCTTTCTATATTGAAAACATACAATTAAATCCTTGTTAACACCTTTAAGAATATTTTACTTAAAATATATTTTAATTAAAAAATTGTTATAAATAATTAAAAAGTTTTCTCTCTCCTCCTTTTTTTTTTTTTTTTCTTCCCCTTTTTGAAATATATCTGTTTAATATTTTTATCTTATTCGGATATTAGTTTAATTAATGTAGAAATAAATATGAGAAAACAACTTTAAAATTATAAGATCTCAAATCAATTTAGCTTGTCCATCAAATTTCTGTCCTAGCAATCACTATTTTTTTTATGAAAATGAGAAGAAAATCCCACCAACCCACGGGCATCTCCATCTCCAAGTCCCGCCGCCCACATCCTCTTTAGGAGCACTTAAGGTGTTTTTCCTTTATGTACTTCTTACATACTCATTTCTTTAATTAAAGGGATGATAATTTTTTTTATATATATATCTTTAGATTTAAATTATATGTTGTTTTCTGAAATTTTTTTTACATCTAGTATCTCAAATTAACTAAGGTGTTACCGGATAAATATTTATAAATACAGGACTAAAAACTAATTAATTTAAGATACTGGTCCAAAAAATATTTTCAAACCGTAAATATAATTTAAATTTAAAAAAATAAAAAAAATGTGTTCATCCTATACATAAGAGATGTGCACCTAATGGGACACACCCCCTCCCCCTCCCAACTTAAAGCTTTCTTTTTCCTCAAAATCAAATTCACATTAAATTGCCTCCCTTCAGCTGTTTCAAGAGTTAAACAAGAATTCTGCAGGTATGAACCTTCTACTCCGTAGACTACGCTTGGAAACACAACTCCATCTAAATAAATTTAAAATTCACAGCAGACCAATCTGTTTGTTTAGGTGGATAGTACTAACTCATACTCCTAAATATGAGACATAGTTAACTTTTTTTGTGTAAAGATAATTAACGAAGTTAAATAAATTATTTAATGTATCCTTATATTATATACCATTTCATAAGTTAAGAAATTAATAAATTTTTTGTTGTACTTTGACAAATATAAATGTTTAAATAACTATTTTTGTTAAATAGGGATATTTTGGTCAAGATTCATGTTTAAAAATCAAACTTGATGATTAACTAATAGTTGTATAGATGGAAATTTGTGTAGTATGTATTTTTATTTTAATTGAGGTCTATATAAGTTTTCAAAATAAATAAAAGATTTCAGTAATTTAGATAATACAAAGGGATAGTTAGTGTATTTAAACTAAGTCACCAGTTTTCAAAACAAGTCAGCCAATCCAATCCAGATTTTAAGGGGAAATCTACCTCGGGGGTTCAAAATAATGAAAAAATGTTAAAAAAGACCAAAAAAAGTCACATATAAAAAAAGACCTAGGACTTTTTCTGATATTATTTTATAAACGTTAACAGCTAAATCAATACCTGTTAACAACTAAATCAGTAGTATTAACAACAATATCCTGACACAATTAACAATTAAATCAGTACCCATTAACAACTATATTATTAGATATTAACAATTAACGTTTTATGAAATAATATCGTAAAAAAGCCCTAGGGCCTTTTTTCATATGTGATTTTCTTTTGGGCATTTTTTATTTTTATTTTTTTTTACTAGTTTAGACTCTAGGATGGATTTTCCTATATTTTAATTCTATGATATATAACCTCCCATCTTGTCAAGCTGTTACTGGAGCATAGAGGGAAGAGCCCAGAGGACTGTAGTGCTTTGTCTCTAGTCTCAGTCTTTTTCATTTAAAATTAATAAGGATAACTAAGCTATTTTAAAAAACATGTGTTATATTAACTATTTTAATTTAATAAAATTAGATAAATATGTCACTTAAGAGAGTAGTACATATGTCATAAATAAATTTGTTCTCGTATGCCTTATTTACAAAAGGCCAAATAAGAAAGAGAAACAAGATAGTAATGAAAAAAACTATAAAACTTTGACCAAAAAAAAAAAAAACTATAAACAGAATGTATCCTCGTAAAAAGATAAGGAGAGAGAATAAAATAAATTAGTAAAAATATTAAAAACACAAATATTTGGAAAAATTCAGAGATAGATTTTTTTAAAAAAAAAATTATAAAATTATAAATCATATATTTTCTTAAAAAAAATGAGTTGTATTATCATGTCTTGGTAATTAAATTGATTTGAAATTTTATAATTTCAAAATTCTTTTTTCTATCTTTTTTCCAAATTCACATAGGATTTTATAAAAAAGATAAAAATAATACATATTTTAGGCTTCTGTAAAAATGGCGTGGAGGAGTTATCCGCGGAGGGAAAAGAATGAACACACAGAAAATACGAGGCACCTCTGCCACTCCATAGTCCATAGAACCCATATGGCAAATTTCAAAGAGAAAATTTATTTTACTTCTCGTTAAAAAATGATATTTTTCGCCTTCCATGTTGACGTTCACGATGATCGACGTTCAAGACTCCAAGAAACATAGGCCGCGAAATGGGAAGCCGGTTCTCTGTGACTGTTCATAAATGAGTCAATGGCCAAATGAGTGCCACAACACTATCGACGACAATCTCTTCCACACGAGTAACTTTACGCTGACACTTGGATCTTCTGAAAGCTGAATTCTCCAGAAAAGAGGAGACACATGGCATGGGACCACTCTTCCATAGAGTCAAAGGTATTCTCAATTCATCACACTTTCCGGCTACTGGAGGATGACAAAAGGAAAAGGACTGCCTGATACTCTATTTCACGAAGAAACCGGAAGTTGTGGAAGAAGCAGACGGAGAAACAGAATGTGGATGAAGGTGTTATTGGCAACAGTTCTTTTAGCAGTGGCTAATTCTGCTTCTGCCGATGATTCTATTAACAGAGACGACTTCCCACCAGACTTCATCTTCGGCGCCGCATCCTCTGCTTTTCAGGTTCTTCTTCTTCTTCTTCCTCCGCCTCCTATTGTGATTCGCTGTGCGCGCGCTTTTTCTGAGTTTGAACGTGGATGATATCGATCGAAAGGTTGAAGGTGCAGCAGATGAAGATGGGAGAACGCCCAGTATACTTGATGCCCTAGTTCTCGACGGTATTGTACCATTTATCATACTTAACCACTCTCTAGCATTTACCCCACTACACACTTCACAGGATTTCATATATTATTGTTACTTTAGTCTTCTTTGAAATCCCCAACAAAACAAACAAAGAAGAAGTTGAATCTCCATTTAAAAAATATTTCCAGAGAACATGGCCAGAGGATATGGAAACAGAACATGCGACCAATATCACAAGTATAAGGTTCGTAAATGTGGCAAATGCAACGATCACCTGTGGAATGATTCATACTATTTCATTTGATGATACTCTTTATTAAAGTCATGCACATATCTTCTTTGACTTGATGCAGGAGGACGTGAGACTCATGGATAACATGGGGTTAAGTGCATACAGATTTTCCATATCGTGGTCAAGACTTATTCCAAGTTACGGCCTCATTAAACAGTTAACTTATTATACTGTTTCGTGTTTTGAGTAATCTGATGATCTTGTCTCATGAATTTCGCAGATGGAAAAGGAGCAGTCAATCCCAAGGGACTTGAGTATTACAACAACCTTATCAATGAGCTCATAAGCCATGGTGGTTACCTGTAAACATTATATATTCAACCTCTAACACAAGCTCTTCCGCATATAAACATTTTTTAATCTAGTTTCAAACTTCTTAAAGATTAACATAAGTTTTCAAATGTAGATATCCAGCCACATGTTACGTTGCATCATAATGACCTACCCCAAGCACTGGAAGATGAGTATGGAGGATGGCTTAGTCGTAGAGCAGTGTAAGACAACTTGTGCCTCCTTCCTTGCTTTGTTATACAAAACAAAATCAATTTGAGTTATGAGAAACATATTTATTGAATGCATGCTGCTTTGCAGGAAAGACTTTGGAGCATATGCAAGAGTGTGCTTCAAAGAATTTGGTGACAGAGTTAAACATTGGACCACAATGAACGAGGCAAATATATTTGTGCTCTGCGGTTATGATTTGGGACTTCTGCCACCTTATCGATGTTCATCTTCCTGTTTAGCTAACTGCTCCAAGGGCAATTCTTCAACTGAGCCATATCTAGCAGCCCATAATATGTTGCTAGCACATGCATCAGCTGCTGCATTGTACAGGAGAAAGTATCAGGTTAATTCCCACCCTCTTCAAATTCTAAGTGTGAATGACAAAGATTTAATTAGGCTACCATCTTAGTAATAATCCTTTTATATTAAATGCAGGAGCAACAACGTGGATTTGTAGGGATTAATATCTTCACTATGGATTTTTCTCCTCTAACAAGTAGTACCGAAGATGTAAGCGCCACTCAAAGGGCTCAAGACTTCAATCTGGGTTGGTAAGTAGTAATACTTGAGTTACAAATTAGATCTTATATTAAGGACCGAAGATATTATTAAGTTTGTGAGTGTGTTATCGTATCAATGTGGTTGTGATGTTGCAGGTTTTTGAATCCCATAATGTTTGGTGAGTATCCTGAGACACTTGAAAGAAGCGCAGGCTGGAAGCTTCCTTCCTTTACTAAAGCCGAATCAAATATGGTGAAGGGCTCAATTGACTTCCTAGGAATAAATTTTTACTACACATGTTATGTGAAAAACAACCCCAGCAGCTCACAAATAGGGGAAAGAGACATTCTGGCAGATTTGGCTTTCATATATATCTGTACGTTGTTTTTCTGCTTTACAAACGCAAATTCTATTTTATCAAATCCTAACTATGCAACTACTAAACTTTATTTGCACTCGTAGCAGGTGATGATAATGATACATTTTCCATTGAGGTAAACACTGAAATGTGGTTTCTTTCCTTTTGTTTTAATGATGGAGCTTAAGTTTTCCGGCAATCACTAAGTGTTTGGATTAGATTCCAGTTAGACCATGGGGATTGAAAAGCTTGCTGGAATTATTGAAGAACACTTATGGCGATTTTCCAATTTACATCCATGAAAATGGTTTCCTTCTCCTTCTCAGTCTGCGTTTCCCTTAAAATAAATCAACCTTTCTCCATTATCAATTGGGGCACAATGGTAACTAACCAAGTCCTTTGAACTTCACAGGTCAACAAACACTAAGGGATTCATCAATGGATGACTGGCCAAGGGTCATCTTCTTGCATGAATACATTAAGAGTGTGCTTGATTCACTAAGGTAACATGATCTTCTTTCTCTCAACTTCATTTCCAATGAACGTGATGTCTCAGCAGTGTTAATGGATTTTTCCTGACCTTTTCTTCATTCTTCACACATTAAAAGGACCGGATTGAACGTGAGAGGCTATTTTGTATGGTCTCTTTTGGATTTGTTCGAGATCCTAACTGGATATCAAACTAGTTATGGTCTATATTACATAGATCTGAACGATCCTAATTTGAAGAGGCAGCCTAAACTATCATCTAAATGGTACTCCGAGTTTTTGCATAGGAGGAGTATGAATCCAAAGATCACTACAGAACTTGAGAAAAGTGCATCTATGCTCTCTGCTGTTGCATAGTGTCACTATTCATCCTAAGTGCTGTAACTTTTCAATGTTATCGTTCATGGTAAAATTAATAAAGTGACATGATATTATATTCTATTTAATTATCCGATTTTTGAGTAATACAATACAATCTTAGTTGGATAGTAGGACTCAATCTCAAATGCTAAGACTTTTGTTTCTTGGGCTTCGTTTTTAATTAATTTAAACAAAGTTCATAGAGCTTGATGATGCTAATACTAATAAGCCATCTATACATTGCCTGCAGAACATAAAAATGTGTAAATGAATATGCACGACATATATTTATGTTGAAAACATGGGATGGGGAGGGACAGCACAAAACAGACGTACTAGATGAGATAGACAGGAGACATGTATAGAACTCTGGGAATTATTCCGCAAATGTTTTGCACTTATTTTCTCTAAATTTAATTATTAGCATAAAAATTAATTTTAATACAAATTTACTCATGTTTTTCTATTTTTCAGAAAATAAAATAGACTCACTTTTTTTTTTTTTTTTTTGAAATATAGAATATAGAGAAAAGGGAAGTTGGGAAGTGGTGGGGTCAATAACTGCAATATTTCCAAATCAAAAAGGGACAGGGAAAAGTTTATAGAATCCGGTTGGTTGAAAGTAATCAAAGTATAAAAGAAAATAAAGATATGTGTAGGAGCACAATTTCTCCTCATCACTTTGATGAGCACTGTGCCCATCAACCATTTACATAATTTGATTAATTTTAGGCCGTCTAAATATAAATTTTTTATTTTAATATTTGTTAAATTAAAAATAAAAATAATTTTATAATTATCACTTCTCCCAAAACAAACCCAAAGACTCACAATTGGGGAGAAGAGACATTCCGGGCAGATTTGGCTTTCTCATTTTTCTCAGACTGTTATAAAGTCATTTTTTTTACGCTTTACAAACGCAACTTCTATTTCATCACATCCTAACTATTCAACTTCTTAATTTTATTTGTGCTTGTAACAGGTTATGGGAATGATACATTTACCATTGAGGTAGGCATTGAAATGAGGTTTCGTTCCTCTTGTTTTAATGATGGAGCTTAAGTTTTCCACCACTAACCAAGTGTTTGGATTAGATTCCAGTTAAACTATGGGGATTGAAAAGCTTGCTGGAGTTATTGAAGAACACTTATGGCGATTTGCCAGTTTACATCCATGAAAATGGTTTCCTTCTCCCTCTGTCACAGTGTACGTTTCCCTCAACAAAATTAACCTTCCTGCATTGTCTTTTGAACTTCACAGGTCAACAAACACTGAGGGAATCACCATTGGATGACTGGCCAGGAGTCATCTTCTTGCATGAATGCATGAAGAGTGTTCTTGATTAACTGAGGTAACATGATCTTCTTCTTCTCAACTCCACTTCCAAAGAACGTGATATCTCAGAACTGTTAATGGATTTTTCTTGCCCTTTTCTTTATTTCTAACACATTGAAAGGGATGGATTGAACGTGAGAGGCTATTTTGTGTGGTCCCTTGTGGATTTGCTCGAGATGGTAACGGGATATGAAACCAGTTATAATCTATACTACATAGATCTGAACGATCCTAATTTGAAGAGGCAGCCTAAACTATCATCTAAATGGTACTGCAGGTTTCTGCATAAGAGGAGTATGAATCCAAAAATCACTACAGAACTCGAGAAGAGGGCATCTATGCTATCTGCTGCTGCATAAGTCACTTAGGACCAAGTATGGAGAGGCTTGAAACTCGTGAACCAATCATCCTCCTCCATGTTGTTACTTTTTAATGTTATCATTCATGGTGTAATTAATAAAGTGACATGATGTAAGCTTGTTTTAGATCACTTATCGGGTTTTAAAAGTGCTTATTCACGTAAATCAAGACAAAATTCATCTCACATACTTACCTTATATACCGTAAATCACAATTGAAAAGTTACTTTTGAATGTTTCAATCACTATTTCTAATGAGAACGAGTTAGTCGGATGGGCCCTTTTTTTCTTGATATAAAATTTTTTAGGAAAGGGGTTGGATTCACCTACAATCTAAGGGTAAGGCAAAATCTCTCTTCCTCCTAAGTGATATCGATATTGGGCAGGCATAGTCGGATGGGACTTAATCTCAAATGCTTAATCTTATTTTCTTGGGCTTCGTTTTTTTTATTAATTTAAACACAGTTCATGGAGTTTTATGATGCTAGTACTAATAAGCCATCTAAACGTTCAACAGAATAATGTAGAAACGAATATGAACGACATATATTTTATGTTGAAAACAGGGGATGGGGACGGAACGGATAGTACAGAACAGAGGGATTAGATAAGATAAACATAATTCAGGTAAAACAAAAAAGGACATGATAAACAGAAGACGTGTATCAATCACTGGAAATTATTCAAATTGCCAGAGGAAAAAAAGGAAAGAAAAATATTATGTTTTGACAGAAAATGATTCATGAAACAAAAACCTATGCTGGTGGTGGCTTAATCTCTCGGTGGCTAAATCAAATTGATGCAAACTCTTGGCTCCTCCGTGATATTTACCAATTCCTCTGTCTCCTTTTTGTAATTGCTGCTCCGTCTGATAATCGAACTTGAAGCATCTTCAGAGATTATAGGAGAAGCAGAGGCAACAGGGGAGTCCCAGATTTCATTTTCTGGGCGCATATATAACCACAGAAGAAGTACAATAGAAGCCATGGCAGGTACAACATAAAGCTTACACGTCCTATGTTCCGCTTTAATAGGTCATTACATAAGCCGTTATATATGTAAACAATTAATTATTTTGCTGGGAAGTTAGGAAAATAGAGAAAACGTTGATAGTGTTGCCTCGTAGCTGGTTTCCTTTTTTGTTGTTATAAACGCATACATCGTGCAAGTCATTGTGGTTTATGAGTTGAAATTTCATCCTTATTCAACGTCCAAGATTTAAGCCATCTAATTGTCTAAATTAAACTAGCGTGTTGGTAACATCGATGACAAAACGATCACTTTGTTTTGTTGCCTTTTGCTGGTTCCATTATTATTGCTCTAGATGCATATATGACGTTGCTGAAAGTAGTTGAAAAACTAGTAACTCATCCTTTTCAACATCTTAGACTTTGCAACCTATCGCCATTTATAAGATGCACACCTAACTTCCTGCCACTGTAGGGTGTCGAATAAAGAACAAGGGAAGGCCATCAACAACGAAGTCACTTTAGTTTTTTAAGATCAAGTTCAAATGACAGCACAATCATATTAATACTGGTTATTTAACTCCATTACTTCAAGTAACTTATCACAACTCAGTGGTCGCTGGTTACTTGAACCCTTTATTTATAGATAGAATAAAAGCACGTATGACCAATAGTATTACTACCAAACCATGGCTCACAATGAATCATTTCCCACATCTTAGCCAGGAGGCCATTTCATCTGTCGTCCCCCAAGAAGATGCACATGAATGTGGTAAACTGATTGGCCTGCCAAAAACAAAATTTCAACTCAGATTTGAAAATACGCATAAAAAGGAAGCTTGTGTGCACGGGTGTGTCAACTGAGAGCAAAACTGATCAACTTAAACATATTGACGTAGAGAAGGACACTTACATCCCATTGGCCCATCATTAATGACAATTCTAAAGCCATCATCAAGGCCTTCTTGCTTGGCAATCAGCTTCGCAGTGAATAGAAGCCGGCCAAGAATCTCAAAGTGTCTCTCCTCAGCCTGGAGAACATTAAAGTCCAAAACCACAAACGTTTCCAAGTTAAAATGCTGATGTTGGTGATGGTTTTGCAAAACTAAATGCGAACTCAGCATCTGTCACCTAACATTAACACCCCACATCCACAAAGATTAGCGGGGATCCAAAAGCATGCACTCATCATAAAAACATGATCACAGGAAGCCTCAAAACCTTGAAACCCTAGACTTTCCAGAACGGTCCTACAAAGATGTTCTAATTAATACTCTCTCTGGTCCTTATTATAAGGCACCAACTAACAATTCTCACAAATCAATAAAAACAGTTAAAGTCAATAAAGTTGTTCTATAATTTAAGTAACTTCCAATATTACCCCCTAATAATTGCACTAAACTCTAATATTATATTAATTATTACTCTCACCCACTACCCTTATTAATTATAGGCATACATTGAAAAAAATAATTAATACGCTTTGGAAACAAGCAAGTGCCTTATAAAAACAACCAAATACAATTAGTAGTTGGTGCCTTATAAAAAGGACCAAAAGGAGTAGGTCATATTTCATGATATACTAGAAAAGCATGTACAGGATATGCATACCTTGGACAACCCAGTTAACCCATCTTTCACTTTTGGAATGATTAGAATGTGTACTGGAGCTTGAGGGTTAATGTCCCTAAAGGCAAGGACCTGGAAAATAGAAAAGGAACAGAATAGGATCATAAATTTCTACAACATACTCTCTCCCATCTAAGACTCAGTTAACTTTTTTTTTTGAGAGATTAAGGAAGTTAAATGAATAACTTAATCATAACATATGTTGTATATTATTAGATCATATATTAATTTACAAGTCAAACAAATTAGTTTAGTATAAAAATAATAAATATAAATACTTTAAAGTAATTTATTCAGCTTTATTAATCTATCCAAAAAAATCAACTGAACTTATATTAAAGTACAGGCATATTTCCATCCTTTTGTGTCACCCTCCTGGTGCATACAATGCAAGTACAAGAGAGGAAACAATCTCCCACAATTGCATTCAGACTCTAAAAAACTGTTTGACCGTTTTAAATCTTGGCATGATCAGTCAGTCCAAAGAGTGAGGAAAATGTTAAAAGAACGAATACAAGCTTAAGAACACTAAAACATTTTAACTGGATTTTAAAACATAGCCATTTCTTTATAATTGTGTTTTTAATGTAAATACAAGCATTTTCCACGTTATGATTATGAAGCATGAACCCTCAAAACCCAAGATGTCCGTAGCAGGTCCATGTCAAGTATACAAAAATTACAAATAAAAAACTTCAAATTTTTTAGCGCCATTATGTTCATTCGCGTACAAATGCTTCCTAGTGTCAATGTCATCTCGTTTAGGAAGTGACATTTGAAGCATGATTGGATACCTCAAAATTCCCCAAAAGAAACAATAAGTTTAAAAAGGCCAAGAACATTGAAATACTGCTCAGTCCCTTCCAAAAGAAATCGAGAAAAAGGGAAAAAGGCTACAAGTAAGATAAGTTGAGGACAAAATAGAACGTTAGGCAGTACCTTATCATCCTCATAGACTACAGTAGAAGGAATTTCCTTTTTGATGATCTTGTCAAATCTGCGCATCATAGGATACAGAATTAACGATATCAAACTTCAATGTTAGTATTCAAATTTTTCAATATAAATATTTGATTTAAAAGCCTGCTCAGCACAAATAAAGGACTCAGGTGCATATGACATATCCATCCTCACTGAGTAGTGCCTAGTGTACATGTATTAAATGGCATCAATATGCAAAAGATAGGTTGACATAAAAAAGAATACTTCAAGCATTTATCTTTATGGCATGAGCAGCAAAAAGGCGCCCATAAACATTCGCCATCGCCTTGTTCCAATCGGTCATAAGACTCTTTTAGACAAGAAAGATTGTGGGGAAAAATATAAAAGCCGCATATGCACCAAATTTAACCACACAATAGAGCAATCATTCCAGGGCTTTGTACAAACAGAGATTCAGCGAGATGGTAAGAAGATCCTCCGAAAACAAAAATTCAGACAAGGAGATAGTTCGCTAAATGAAGCAATGAAAAATTGAAAACAGTAAATGCACAATCAAATGGCGGAAGGGATTTTTAAAAGGAATAATAGAATAAGAAACCATACATGGTAGGAGCATCAGAAGGAGTGGCTGCCAGAGCTGCTTCTTTCTCAGAAGCCATAGTTGCGAGTTGCGACGACCTTGCTGCTACTAGTGCTGAAGTCGATCCGGCTTTTAACTGTTTGGGCCAATTTGGCCCTAAAGGACGAAAATGATCATTTAAAAAATATAATCATCCCTGGAATTAAGATTGGGCAATTTTACCCCTCGTCTTTGGACTCAACTGGTAAAAGGCTTGGATATTCTTATCAAAAGAAGAGGGTATGATCTTGGAGGAATTCACATTATATGCTTTTCCGTTTTTTAGGTCTTGTCCTCGATAAGAAGGTTGAAACATTTTTTTATTTTTTTTTTTTTATATATTCTATTTATTTAGATTAAACTATATGTTGCATTCTGAATTTTTTTTTCACCCAATATCTCAAATTAATTAATTTTCATGATAATGGTGTTACGGGAAAATATTTCTGAATACGATTAAAAATTAATTAATTTGAGATATTGGGTGCAAAAAATTTCGGGATGCAACATATAGTTTAATCTAAATAAATAGAATATATAAAAAAAATAAAAAAAATGTTTCAACCCTCTAATTAAAGGGACAAGCACCTAAAAAGCATGTAAGGAAGAAGCATGGAATGTGAACCCGATCTTGGAGTTGATCAAGGCGCTGGGGGAGACATCTTAGCTCCTAGGTGCCTAGGTTAACTCCTGAAGGGACGGCTCACCCTACCCAACATCAGTATCACCTAGAAGGAAGAGATATTTCATCATGCCCTTAGATCGTGGGTGAACCCAACCCCTTTCCTAAAATTTTTATAGCAAAAAAAAAAAAAAAAAAAAAAAAAAAGAAGATTGCGCAATTTGCATCTCTTATCCTTTAATTAATTAATTCACACTTATCTCTTTAATCTATGTGAGTAAGTACAGTTTGAGCCTTTTTTAAAAAAAAATTAAAAGACAAATTTTCTTACATTGTATACCCAAAAATTATAATTTCAAGCTTTAAGAAATAAATTATACAAGTGAACAAATTCATGAGACTTCAATATACTTTTGGTTTTGTATAAAAAGATTAATAGGTAATAAGTAATAACCCTTCAATGATGCTTCAGTTCTAAATAATGCAGATAATTCAAATCGACATTTTTATGAAAATCTTTATTCACTTTTTCAAAAATATAGAAATCACGCTTATTTGTTACTATATACGAGCAGATGGTTTTAAACAGGTAAAAAAAAAAAGGATGGTTTTATATAATTTCAAATTGCATCATTTGAGACTCCCATCGAATTGTCCTTTGTATCACCTAAATACAGCTTAGAATTAAAATCTACACACGGATAAGTTAAGCAACCCAACAAAAATGTAATAATATTTTGATCATCATATCATAGAATTGATAACATGGATACTGTGTTCTCTAAACTTTTTTAGGGTTAATTGTAAAGGGAATTACATTGAGGTCTACAAAGTATCACCATCACATCTCACAAAATCATCAAACTGAATATGAAGACCCAAGAGACATGTGCAAAATTTATTGAAGTTGTGCAAAGACAAGGTTACCAGGACTTGTCATTAGTTTTGACCCAAAAAAAAAAAGACATGTCATTAGTGATAAGTTGACTAGTTAATTAAGACGCATGCAATACAATGATAAGTTCTGATAAAAGTGACAACACCTCACTTATCACTAAGATTTCTTAACAATTGCGTATATTTCTTAGGCTCTCATGGTAATTCCCCTTGTATTTTCCTCACATTCTTTGCAAGCTTTGGGTTTATATACTCTTATGCGAAAATAAATTGTGAATTCTCAAATAAATATAGTTAAAGTGACAAAAGAGGGGGGATTAATTTTTTTAAACCATGCTAAAACACATCTTGAATTTTGGGACACTTCCAACTATTTCAAAAGTAGACCCATGAACATGTCAATGCTCTATCTAGAAAGCAAAGGGATTTGGTATATGTTCTCATGCAATGTGATATCTTATTTCTGCCTATTCATTTTATTTACGTAACTAATTGCCCTTCTCCTTTTGAGACTCTGCACCTGCTTGTTGTACAAGGAAAAGAAAATGTGATCCCCCCCCCCCCCCCCCCCAAAAAAAAAAATAAATAAAATACTGAATTGATAGAAACAGTATTATTTGTATCAGTTCATGATCCAATTAATGGATATGATCTAATAATACATTATGAAACTTCCTTCTTACATATGACAGAAAATTATTCTAGCAAAAAAAGGGGCACAAGAAAGCTATATTTAAATGACATCATGCAGAGAAGGCATGGATGCATTCTTCTTCAATTCTATGATAAGCGTTGAATCAATAGTCCTTCCATGCAGAAAATTTGAGTACCATTCAGCAGAAAGTTTAGGTTGCCTTCTCAAATTCTGATCATTCAGATCCACATAATATAGTCCAAAACTGATTTCATATCCACCCAGCAACTCGTACACATCCAACAAAGACCATACAAAATAACCTCTCACATTTGTTCCATTCCTTTGAGCACGTAAAAGATAAAAAAAAGGAAAGGAAAAAAAAAATTATTAGCATATGTGAAAAAATGACAAGCATTTCAAACTAAGTAGAGGAGAAGGTCAGAACGAAGAGATGTTACCTCAAACCATCAAGCACAGCCTTAATGTGGCCATGCAAGTACTTCACCCTTGGCCAATCATCCAATGACGAGCTCCTTGGTGTTAATTGACCTGCAAAGTTATCTTAAAATGCTGGTTTTGTTGAGGGAGAGAAAGACAGAGACAGAGACAAACCATTTTCATGGATGTAAAGGGGAAGATTGCCATAAGATTGCTCCAATAAGTCCACTACCTCTAGCAAACCCCAAGGCGTTGTAGCATTAAACATAATACCTGAAACCATGAAACGAAGGAATCAAAATTGTCATAACTCTTACCTCGGATATGATTGTGGCATTTTTGCATTCATTAGGGAATCTTCTCAGCTCCAAACTGATTTAATACTTCATTAATTAACCAAGCTCTAACATCATTTGCTACCATAGTCTATGTATATGTCAAGATCAAGATCCTACTTATCATTGTGCCATAAGCTCAGTGTTATTAATAAGTATTCACCTTTCCTGCCTCAATTTCTCAAAGTCATACTTAACATGAGAAGCTGCACCCACCATAGGCGTCAGGAGCAGAGTTGTTTGGTTGAAAAAAAATCTAAGGATGATGTTGGTCTAATACTATAGAGTAATGAGGAAAATATGACATCTGATAAAGGTGATATATAACAGGAAAGAAATCATCTCTTCTCATACCTACTATTTCCACAGCAGCATCTGTGAAAGTGCTACTGCCTTTCACTTGGTGATTTTGAGGGATGTTCTTAACATAAGAGGTGTAATAATAATTTATTCCAAGGAAGTCAACCGAGCCCTTTACTAGATTTGATTCAGTTTCGGTGAAGGAAGGAAGCCTGGAGCCTACATTCTTTTTCATTGTGTCAGGGTAGTCTCCAAACACTAAGGGATTCAAAATCCTGCAACACCATAACATCATAGATGTTAAAACATAATTACAGTCACTGACATATCAAAAGCTATCCACTTCGAACATTGATGCCTACCAACCCATTAGCAAGTCCTTTGCCCTTTCAGTGGCATCTAAATCTTCAGTAGTATTTGTTAGAGGTAAAAGATCGAAAGTAAGGATATTGATCCCAATAATCCCATGTTGCTTATCCTGCATTTAACATTTAACCATGTTGATAATTCAAATTAAAATAGGGCGATCCAACTACTGTCATTTACTTTCCAGATTGAAATAGTGAAGGGAGCGTCATATAAGAATACCTGATACTTCTTCCTATACAGTGAAGCAGCAGCTGCATGTGATAACAATATATTATGAGCTGCTATATACGGCTCAGTTGAAGAATTTCCCTTGGAGCAATTATTTATAGGGGACGGAGAACATCTTTGAGGAGGTAGGAATCCACCATCGTAGCCCCCAATCACAAATATATTTGGCTCATTCATTGTCGTCCAGTATTTAACTCTGTCTCCAAACTCTCTGAAGCACACATCTGCATATGTTTTGAAGTCTCTCCTGTATATATAATACATATCCATGTTAATCACCGTAAGTAAATAAATTCTGTATAACTTACTAGCTGGGAAGGTTGTAAAGATGACATACACAACTTTACGACTGAGCCATCCTCCATACTCATCCTCAAGTGCTTGTGGTAGGTCACTATGATGCAATGTAACATGTGGCTGGATATCTGCATTGTGAAAAAGAAGGGAATATTAGCATATAACCAACTATTAGCTGTTTAACATATGATTGTAACTATTAATCACCATGGCTGATGAGTTCATTGATGAGGTTGTTGTAATATTCCATCCCCTTGGGATTGACTGGTCCTTTTCCATCTGAAAACACACAAGAACAAGACCTACGGTCAAGCATAGAACACCAAGAGTATTTGAGATGTAAAGTAGTATTTGGTTTGGACGATGGTAACCTGGAATAAGTCTTGACCAAGATATGGAAAATCTGTATGCATTTAATCCCATTTTCGCCATCAATGCCACATCTTCCTGCAATAAATCAATGCTTACGTCTTGTAAGGCACAAAAATAACCAACACGCTTAGTAGTCCTAGTAATCCCATGTTCTTGTTTTTTCTACTTATCATGAGTGTGATGTTCCATTAAAAAAATGCCTCTTTGAATTCTACGGACGGACCTTATATTTGTGATATTGATCGCATGATTTGTTTCCATAGCCTCCATCTGAAAATTCAATTGATAAGAGGAATCTATAACAAATTCCAAACTTCAAACAGAACCAAAGGATAGCAGACAAGCGTAATAGTGCCTTTTTTACATTAACTATCCATGTATAAGCAGAAACTGATGGAACTTTCACTGATTTATATGACAAAAGTACAAAACCCTCTTTGCTCAGGTAAAGGCTATAGAATGGCATGATAGGTTTGATGTTAATTAGAACAATGATTAATTCCATTGAGAAGTCATAATGTGAAGGAGTGAATAATTTTGGAAGATTGTGAATATGATAGATGAGAAGATACATGCAGTTTGGGAGAAGGTATCGAATATGCTGGGGGTCCTTCCATCTTCATCTTCTGCGCCTTCAACCTTTGAGGATAAAAGAATTCAATGAAATATTAAAAAGGGAGATATAGACGTATACAAATAAAGCAAATAATTAAATTATTATGAAAAAGAAGATCGGAGAAGAAGAAGAACCTGAAAAGCTGAGGTTGCTGCACCGAAGAGGAAGTCAGGTGGGAAATCATCTCTACTATATGTATCAGTAGCAGATGCAGCCAGTAGCGATATCAGTGCAGCCAGTAACGCCTTCCACAACATTCTCTGATTTTCTTGTTACTCCTCCTACTTCTGCAGTAAATATTTGAGCGTTCTTCTACTTGTATATAAGATTCCTGGATGTTTCGAGTAATTGAAAGGCATGACGACGATAGAGTGATACCTGTCTGTACCCAATTGGATTATGCTGATTCTGACGGCAATCGGTTTGACCAATCGATCAAAAAGGTCGGAAGAGAAATTCCAAAAAAATTTAAATCTGAAAATGGACCAACCGGCCCTGGGCCACCCCCGGCAATTTTTTTTTTTTTTTTTTTTGACATACTGTACTTTCGCAATTATACATATTGGCATGGAAAGGCTCTAACAGTGGCATTTTTACTATTAAAAGCGCTTATAAATTGCTGGAGGGAAATAATGAAAGTCCAGATGATACCCCTATTCAACCGGATTTGGCGATGGAAAGGGGCTGAACGCATACGTGTCTTCATGTGGATAGCGTTCCAGAATCGACTCCCTACTAATCTTTGGAGGAGCCGTTGGTCCCAAACCTCCCCCCTCTGTGGCCTTTGCTGTGAGGAAAATGAATCAGTTCTCCACATCCTCGGAGACTGTGCTTCGACGAAGAGAGTATGGTATGAGTTAATTCACCCGAAGTACCGACACCAATTTTTCAATGCCTCGTTCCAGGATTGGGCCAAATTGAATTTAAAGAGGGATCTAAGCTACCAGGAAAATGGAGATTGGCACTTAATCTGGGGCGTGGCTATCTGGAAATTATGGACTTGGAGGAACAAGGGAATTTTCGATCCTGATTTCCTGAGACCAGCCCACATTTCTGAGGTGATTCTGGGTTGTTGGAGGAATTTTGCAATGACACAGGAACTTACTGCTGAGCCCCAATTGACCAGAGACAGGGACATGAGATGGGAACCACCACACACCGGCTGGATAAAGATCAATGTTGAAGGGGCGGTAACTCGGTCTCAAGGTCGTGCTGGTTGTGGAGCTATTATCAGGGATCACGATGGATGCTGGATAGCGGGGTTTTCTCACTTCCTGGGCTCATGCAGCGTCTTTGAGGCGGAAGAATGGGCAGTGCTTAAAGGCTTAAACTTAGCTTGGGATCTGGGGTTTCGTAGAGTCAGTTTAGAATCTGATGCCAGAGAATTAATTCAGCTCCTGATGGATGAAAGCCCAAGGAGGAAAGGGAGTCTGGTGTTCTGCAGAATTAAAGAGTTTATGTGCAGGGAATGGGATTTGCAAGTCAACTTTATCCCAAGGGATAAGAATCAAGCGGCGGATCTACTAGCAAAGGAGGGGATTTCATCCTCTACTTTCTTTGATTCCTGCTCTCAGTTTTTGCGAGCTGTGATAACTCATGATAGTTTGGGATTTACTCACCCTAGGTAATAGCCTTAGTTTGCTTTTATCTTTTTTTTAAAAAAAAAAAAAAAAAAAGAAAAAGAAATTGATAAACCCTTTTGCTTGGCATCATGCCCCAATCCAAAAAACTGTCACCGTCAAGGCTTCACGTTTTAAATTTTTCTCTGCATCTAAAAATCTAAAAGCTCCTTTTTAGTTAAGGAAGTCTATCACTCTAATCTAATTTATAAGTTTTTTTAACTAAATCTCACATATCAATGAGAATTAATTTACTTAAGGTTAAAGTATACGTTTGGTCATTTATGTTTGCCTCTGATATCATTTTGGTCCCTTAAATTTGTAAAGACACGCGTTTGGTCTCTTAATGTTAACACCGTTAGTTTGGCTTAACTAAAATACTTGACTCAACAATTTTAAACGATGATCGCGATTAAATGTTGAAAGCAAACATATTTATATGTTGGTATTTTAATAAATTAATATTCTAAATCCTATAAATTGAAAAATATTTAATCTTCTTCAAAAATATATATATATTTAATTTAATTTTCACAAACTGTGAAAAATCATAAAACAGTCTATGAAGATTAAATAAAATATTTTGACAGAGATTTGCCGTAATCTCCCAAAATAACCAGATTAGAAAAGGATTTGCAGCATAATGTAACATGGGTTGTTTCCCAACGAATTATGAATCGGTTCAATTCGAACAAAGATAAAACAAGAAAAAAATGGGTGTTTTGATTCAAAGAGAATAAAAACGAAATAATAGAAATAGAACGAAATAAACACAGATTAAACAGATAAACAGAAGATTAACTCGGGATTTCGAATTCCACCACTTCCCTTCCTCGAGGAAAAACAGATTTGAAACGAACTCGTGATTGATTCTCGACGAACCGAAATCTTTGCGTTATCGTCGAAAAATCCTCAACTAGACGATCGCCTAGCGTTTATTCGAACGATGGCGTGTCACAGTGTGATCGCACAAAGAAACACTTAAACCTAGTTCGAACTCGATCCTTGGGATATCTCAATCTGGCGTTAAATCTAACACCAATCCGAAAGTAAATCAAATCGAAATTACAAAACGAAACGAATTTGTTACCGTTAAGAACGAGTCCTCTGGATAGTGGAATCTTCAATCCATGGGTCAATCACGAGCTTAGCTAGTCATGGTTACGCAGAATGAAAATCGAAAGAAATGAAGAAGTTCATCATGAACATGAAGAACACGAAGAACGTATGAGAGAATTTAAAAACTCCTATTTTGATCCACCAAAATCTAAAAATGTGAATGAATGAATGTTTGTGGCTGCCATCTAACTTAAAGTTAACCTAAAAATGGAAATGGTTCACCAAAACGAAAATAAAATAAAATTGGGGTTTAGTTACAAAATTCGAGCCCAAATAAAATCCAAAAATACATATGACTTCGGCTCCAAAATCAACCACCCTCTTGTCCGAATTTGCTCTTCATGTCTTCACAACAATTGTAGCTCTCTGAATCATATGAAATATGAAATAAAAATGAGGCAAATCTGATGTCTGCGGTTCAAGAGTTATGGTGAAAATAGTGAAGCGTGTAAAACTGAATTTTATTATTAAAAATGGCTAAAACATAATAAAAGTCTCAAAGCCCATAAGTATAAAAGCCATTATTTATTAACTAAAGAGCCTAAATTATTAATCAAGAGATAAAAAGAAGTGAATGAAATATTAAATTATCAAATTCACTCACACTTATCTTTTTGCACTCCTGAGCAAAATTCAAAGAAAAATACCTAAAGGAGAAACTCTTCTTTTCTAACAATTGCTAACAATGCAAAAATTGAACAAGGGACACAAAGCTCCAAAAGATCAATCAATCAAGACCACAATCTCTTCATCTCAAATTACAATTCATGGTAATCCCAATCAATGATGCTAATCACAAAATATAGTCTCTCAAATGATGCACTCAATAAATCAATCTCTCAAGTGTTTAAGGTAAATAAATGTATCGTTCAAATTCTACTCAAGAAAATTGTTCTACCATAAGCTTGCACAATTTCTACGTCTCCACTACTCATAACACATGCATGCACAAATCAAGAGAGCTTGTTATGAAAGGTTGTAATGGGGTTAGGGTGAAGGTAGGTAATAGTATGAAATGAGAGGCTAAGCACCAAAGAAATTAAAAAGAGCATTAATTAACACAATCATTCTCTATGTAAGAAAATTTTTATTTTACTTATATATCTCCTTTCTTTCTATGTATTTTCTTTCTTTATTTATTTCTTTTATTTATGCTTTTCTTTCTTTTCTTTTTCTTTTGTTCTCCTTTTTTGTTTTTTGCTTTTCTTTCTTTCTTGTTCTTTTTTTTTTTTTTTTGAGAAAATGAAACTATACTATATACATAATCACAATGACAAAAGCAAACATCCCCCCCACACTTAAACTGTTGCACTCCTGAGTAACCCCCACACTTAAACACAAAACCAAGGTGAAACCAATGCTCAATAAATTTTCAAGGTGTGGAATAAAATGGTTTTACGCTTAGGCTTGTAATGTGGCTTAGAAAAGAATGAGTCAAAAAGGCACAAAGGGCTAGCAAAGGGATCATAATGCAAGGGAAAGACTATTTAGCTAAAGTAGGGAAAATAAAATAAAGAAAACAAGCTTCCATCATACTTATGCACGTAAGTGAAAAAATGTAGTTTCAAAAAGAAAAGGAGCAAGTTCTAGAGAACATAAATCATGAGTAGATGCACACATGAAAGAAAGAATGGCAAAAGATGAATTCCATTCATGCGCAGCCCAAAACCTCACAAGGTCAACACCAACTTAAGCAACCAACATCACCAAATCAACTACCAAGACATGTAATCGAAGAGTCAAGAATGGTAGGCCCAATAGAATGATCCTTTAAAACCAAAATGTCCTTGTTCATAATATGTAGCAACCATAGAATGAGAGACTGTATTTATTTTCAAAAAGCAAAGTAGAAAAAGGAAAACAAATAAAAGAAAGAGGGAGAAAGAAAGAAGAATACTTCCTAAGGGGTTTATGGAGGATAAGTGGCATCAATGAGGAGAATCTCTCGCTTCCTCGTGCCGCCGGGATCCCTCGTGAAATGGCTTGAGGCGATGCCCATTGACCTTAAAGGTTCATCCCGTGGTGGATCACATAGCTCAACAAAGACCAAATGGAAAAATGTTAGTGATCTCAAAAGGGCCATCCCATTTAGATCGAAGCTTACCGCATAAACTTCAAACGAGAGTTAAACAAGAACTTTCGGCCCACGTAAAATTCTTTCCTCAGAATATGCTTATCATGAAATGCCTTAGTCTTTTCCTTGTATAATCGTGAAGTCTCATGGGCATCCAATCTAAGCTCATCCAACTCTTACAATTGTAGCTTCCTCTCCATCCCAGACTTAGCCAAATCCATGTTACACTGTTTAATGGCCCAATAGGCTTGATGCTCCAACTCAACCTAAGATGACATGCCTTACCAAAGACAAGCCGATAAAGAGACATCCCAATCGGAGTCTTGTAGGCGGTGCGATATGCCCACAAAGCATCCTCTAATCGCTTACTCCAATCTTTCCAGAGTTAATAGTCTTCCAAGGATTTGCTTAATCTCTCTATTTGAGACTTCGCCTGACCGTTGTCCGAGGATGGTATCTTTGTCAGGAGACATTGTGGAGCACTCCATACTTACGTAACAAGGCACCCATGCTTCGGTTGCAAAAATGGGATCCCCGGTCACCGATAATGGCTCTAGGAATACCAAACCCGCAGAAAATGTTAGACCTAACAAAATCCACCACCACAAAAGAATCATTAGTCCGGTGGCTTTCGCCTCAACCCATTTCGAGACATAATCAACAACTAGCGGTATGTAAATATAACCATATGAAGCAGAAATGGACCCATAAAATCAATACCCCAAACATCAAAGATCTCACAAAACAATATAGGGTTCTCGAGGCATCTTATGCCTACGGAAATACTCCCCTCTCTCGACGCTTATCACATGACTTACAAAACAGATGAGAATCATGAAACAAGAAAGGCCAAAATAATCCACTGTCTAATACTTTCCTAGTAGTTCTTTGGGGTCCAAAGTGACCACCACAGGCAGAAGCATGAGCAAAATGCAATATAGAGTTAAACTCATGATCAGGCACACATCTCTTAACTACTTGGTCACTACAAAATTTCCACAGATAAGGGTCATCCCAAACATAATATTTAGACTCACTCTTTAATTTAAGGGTTTGGGCTCTAGTGGAATCTACAGGTGCAAAACACCAAAGACCAAGTAGTTAACCAGATCATCGAATACCATGGAAGCTTACCTTGCAAATGTAAAAGCCGCTCATCGTGGAAATCATCCCGAATAGAAGAGGAGTGAGAAGGAGAATGGGTGATGTGACTCAAGTGGTCACTACCCGGTTTGTGCTCCACTTCTATCTCAAATCTCAACATCAAACTCTTGGAGCAGCAACATCCACCGGATGAGTCATGGCTTAACATCTGTCTTTTTCAAAAGAAACTTCAAAGCAGCATGGTCAGAGAAAAAAACTACTCTACTTGCTAGCAGATATGACCTAAACTTATCAAAAGTAAATACAATAGCCAACAACTCTTTCTTAGTAGTGGTGTAATTAGATTGGGCAGGATCCAAAGTCTTGGAGGCATATGCAATAACATGAGATGCTCTATCAACTCGTCACGTGCCAAGATAGTACCAACCACATAGTTGGAAGCATCACACATCAACTCGAAAGGGAGGCACCAATCGTGGGGTTGGATCACAATGGCCGTAGTCGCAACGCTTCAAATGATCGAAGGCCGCCTTGCAAGCATCATCAAATACAAAGTCGGTGTCCTTATGTAGAAGGTTGGACAAGGGTCAGGCAGTTTTGCTGAAATCCTGAATGAAACACCGATAGAAACTTGCATGACCAAGAAAAGAGAGAACTTCCCGCACAGATGCGGGGTAAGGCAAAGCAGTAATTACATCTATCTTAGCAGGATCTACCTCAATCCCTTTCCTAGACACTATGTGTCCCAAGACTATACCCGACTCAATCATAAAGTGACACTTCTCATAATTCAGCACAAGATTAGACTCAATGCACCTATGCAAAACTCTAGACAAATTAGCTAAGGATGCATCAAAATCAGACCCATATACAATGAAATTATCCATAAAAACCTCCATGCAGTCCTCTAGAAACTCATAGAAAATGCTTACCATACAACGCCGAAAGGTGCCAAAGGTGCGTTGCAAAGGCCAAAAGGCATCCTTCGGTAGGCATATGTTCCAAAGGGGCATGTGAAGGTCGTCTTCTCCCGATCCTCGGAGCAATATGGATCCGGGAAGTATCCGGAGTAGCCATCCAAGAAGCAAGAATGAGACTTACCACCAATCGCTCTAATATCCGATCAATAAAAGGTAGGGGTAATGATCCTTGCGAGTGGCTTGGTTGAGTCTCCTATAGTCGATGCAAACTCTCCAACTATTCTCAACTCGAGTAGGAATGAGCTCATTCTTCCGATTGGCTACCACAAGGTGACTCGGATTTTTAAGGAACCACCCGACCGGGCTAACCCACCGGCTATCGAAATGGGATAGATGATACCATCTTGCGAGAAGCTTAGTGACCTCCTTCTTCACCACATCAAGGATAAGAGGATTAAGGCGTCTCGGGGTTGCCTCACCGGCTTAGAGTCCTCTTCCAACAGACCCGATGCATACACATGGAAGGACCGATGCCAACGATATCGCTAATGTCCACCCAATGGCTTTCTTGTTTGCCCTCAATAAGCTTAGCAGCTTCTCTTCTTGGTCGGAAGAAGATTATTTGCCACAATGATCGGCAACCTGCTCATCCACCTCTAGAAATGCATACTTCGGGTGATCTCGGAAGGGATTTCAACTCAAGCTTGGGTGGTTGCTCAATGGAAGGCGAAAGCTTGGGTGGTTGTTGCAACAATTCGATGTCATCACACTAGAAATACCTAAAACCACATTCAAAGAAGCAAAGAACTGTGTCTATACAAATCAATGTTAACATCGAGTTCACTCATCAAAATCGAGTTAAGCTCATCAAAATCAAAATCGGGATGCACATTAGGATCGGGATGAAGCTTAAACTCGGAATCAATATCGAATCCATATGTAATGCGAATCGCAAGCAAGTTAGAATCACCAAATAATGCAACATTAACCAAGTGAGTGCAAACAGAGCACCATTCATTATCAAGACATGCACAAATGGCGTAATCACGCTCGATGAAAAATCGATAATCGAACACTAATCAGCAAGAACATCATCCACAACATCATCAATAACATCAATGCAGAAAAGAATGCTCTTCCTTAGGATGTTTCATGGCATCAAAGATATTGAAATTCACAGATATATCATCAAACTCCATGGAAAGAGTACCTGAATGCACATCTATCTTAGTCCTACCTGTTTTCATGAAAGGCCTCCCTAGAATGATTGGTGACCTACTACTAGAAGACTCATCCTCCATATCTAAAATGTAAAAATCAGCAGGAATATCAATTCATTAACTTTGACTAATACATCTTCAACTAAACCGGAGGATGAGCACTACTCCTATTAGCTAACCGAACAACAACACCAAAAGAGGACGCAAAGGACCAAGACCAAAAGATTTATAAATAGATGTAGGCATGACATTAATAGAAGCACCTAAATCTAGCATGCAATCATCAAATCTATAATTACCAATAAGGCAAGGGATAGAAAACGTCCCCCGGATCCTTGCACTTGCGAGACATGGTAGGCCGGATGAGTCTTGATACATTCTCGGTTCAAACTCACTCGTTCACTTCCCTTCAGTCGCCTCTTGTTGGTGCACAACTACTTCAGAAACTTGGCATATTTAGGGATTTGTTTGACTGCATCTAAGAGAGGAATGTTGATCTCTACTCTTCTGAATGTCTCAAGTATATCCTTCTCTTGTGCTTTGTCTGCCAACTTCTTGGATTGAGGGGCTCTCTGAGGGAAAGGAAGAAGAATGGGAATGTCTTCCTATTCACCTTGTTGCATTGCCTTTTTATTTTTAGAGTCAATCTTTACATTTTCTGACTCTCTTTCTGATGTGGAAGTCACATCTGCAGCTAGTTTAGGTTCCTCCAATTGCTTGCCAGATCGAAGGGAGATAGCACTCACATTCCCCTTAGGATTAGGAATTGTTTGTAAAGGAAGAGTGTTGGATCCCCGAGGTTGAAACTTGGTTCAATGAGGTTGCCAACCCGCCCAATCTGTGTTTGCAAACTCGTATGGAAGTGTCGGTTCTTTCGTTGAACCGCATATTGGCTGTGACAAATTGCTTCATCATATCTTCAAGTGAGGAACCACCACCACTACTACTAGCCTACTGTTGTGCCGCTTGTGGAGGTGCACATATGACTGGTCGAGGAGGCGGTGCTGGCAAAGGCAAAGGAGGTGCAGACTGCTGCTGGAAATTATGTGGTCTGTACTGTCTTTGCTGATAATTCCCAGAATTCTGCTGCTGATATTGGTTATCCTGGTTCTGATTCTGGTTCCAACGAAAATTGGGGTGATTTCTCCAACCAGGATTGTAGGTATTGGAGAATGCATTATTCTCGGTATTGTGGCTTCCCCGGAAAAACACCCACCGAAGCTACCGACCGGGTCTTGATAAGCAAGATCATGCAAGGTAGGGCAAGAGTCGTAGAATGGTAAGGGTCGAACAAACCCACATGAGTACCCAATCGAGGAGGAGAAGATTGTACTGTCATGTCATCGCTAACCGCCTCACCGTAGAGGTCGAGATCATCAAGTCTATTCTCTAATCTCGAGAATCGTCTTTGGACTGGAGGTGTTTGAACATGGTAAACAGGATACTATTGGCCCTGGTGCCAAATTTTTGAGAGTTGGCTGCCATCTCGGATATCAAGTTTCAGGCATCTTTAGGTGTCTTGTTACGCAGAGCCTCACCACTAGAAGCATCCACCAAACCTTTGTCTACTGGTAGCAGACCATCATAGAAATGGGTAATCAAGAGTTGCTCAGTGATCTGGTGGTATGGATAGCTTGCACATAACCTTTTGAACCTCTCCCAGTACTCATGCATAGTCTCCCCAGTGGCTTGTTTAACATTTCCAATTTCCTTCTTGATCGCAGTTGCTCTTGAGGGGGGTAATATTTCTCCATAAATAACCTCTCAACATCACCCAGCTTTCCAATAGATGAGGGTCAAGGTACAACAACCAGCTTTTGGCTCCACCTTCGAATGAGAAAGGAAAAGCTCTCGCCTTGATATGATCTTCATCAATGGCTCGTGGTTTCATTGTCTTTAATAGATGGAATTCCTTCAAATGCTTAATGGCACACTTACCGAAAGACCATGAAACTTAGGCAACAAGTGTATTAGACCAGATTTAAGCTCAAAGTTAGCAAGAAGGGCGGATATTGGATGCACAAAGGTTGATAATTAACATCGTGTTCATTCAACTCCTTTAGAGTAGGATGATTTTCTTGTTCTTCTGCCATAATTTTTGAGTTAGGAAAATTGCTACTAGAATTAGTGAAAACAACAAGACTATCAGAAGTACTGTCAGAAACACAATCAGAAAGATCAACAGAATGGACACAATCGAAATGGTCACAATCGACTCAAGTTCGTGTCAATTCAAATGTTAATCCCACGACTTAGCCTAACAACTCTTCTAGCAAGAAGAAGAATTGTTCTTTTTATTTCGGATCAAATGGCAACAAGTCTTCTAGATTGATAGTGCTCCTAGTACTCATGTAGCATAATCACAAGGTAGAATTTGCGTAAAAATCATAATTATGAAAATGCCACCAAACCAATCGAATTACGAAAATGCCACTAAAAGTGGTAAAAAGTATAAAAACAATAAGACACACAAAAGCAAACACAAAAACAAAAACCTATGGTAGAAATTGACCAAAAAAGTCCAGGAACACTATCAAATGATTTTTAAAATTTATGGGACTTGGACAAAGGGCAACTCCTAGACCATTGGGGAACCCAAAAATGGAATAAAAAAACTTCGAAAATTGAAAAAGTGGTTTAAAAGATGGAATTTGACAAAAAAGAGAAAAGCACATGGAAAATCAAAGATTTTTTATGTGTCCTGTGAGATAGGCCATTTTCTATTGTTACACCCCTACCGGCCTCGCCCTTTCGGGTGGCGGGTTAGAGGGATTCCTTTTATTTAATTACCTTTTCTTGATTACTTGGTCTATTTAAATAATTATCGAGTGAACGCAGCAGAGCACACGGACCAGTTTGGACAAGTCTACATCGTATCGATACACGTATAAAGTCCATACAAATAGCTAATTCCCCGAAGGGTTAGTTACGATCATCCAAATACAAGTATTAATTAGTACAAATATCCAAAATATGATAATACAAAAAGTGATAGGGCATCCCCTATTTCTTCAACCCGATGCATCTTGCCCTACCTTCTTCTGCTTCCGCCAGCTACTTTCCTACCCTGTATCTTCACCATAGTCTGGAGTTCAAAGTTGAACCCCAGAGTAACTGTTAGACTCAAATACAATATGTATGCAGTGCATGCAATGCAAATCACAATAAGGAAAATAACAATAAATTCCGCGCCTCGTGCACAATAATCTGGCATGTATGTTCTCGCCTCTCCGGCACAATCCGTGGATCGCCGGTCAAGACAAGCCCCTCGGTACTATCGGCGTGCACGGGCCTCGTAGTTAGAGCGGCACCCTAACTACCTATCCCAAGAGGTCTCGAGCAACCTATAAACACACAAATCATATAGGCCCTACTTACCCCACATACCTCGGTACTGCAGTAGAAACCTAAGGACACGCAGTCCAATAGGCACTACAGCCCGATCATACATGCCCTCGGTACTGCAGCAGAACCCTAAGGACACGCAGTCCAATAGGTACCACAAACGATCTCCCACATCATGATAAAACACACATGCAAAAGCAACATAGAGTATGCAAGTCAACAGCTACTACCGATACTCCTTGAAATTAGCAAACACTTCTCTTGATTTGGTCCTCACGAGCTAACACCCTAGTTACAACAAAATACCACACTTTCAATTATGTGTAACAACTCTACTTCTTAATTTCTATGGATTTTACCTAATCCTGGGTTTCCAGAATCATCTTCCCAACTTCATCGATTTTTAATAAATTCTAGAAAAATCATATTATCCCAAAATCAGTGCCAATGAAACCCTTAAGATGTCTAGTTTATGGGAAAAATAATTATAAAGTCCATCTGGTTTCATATCCATTTTATTATTCATAAAAACAGAGCTTAACCCAAGTTTTCCAGAAATCTGGTGTTTTTGGCCCATCTTCCATGATTTTTAATAAATTCCAAAAAAATAATTTTTGAGTGAAACTAAATCCATCCGAACCCTTAATGTGTCTATTTTGTAGGAAAAATACTTTTACAGGTCAAAAGTACATGTGTTTTGGCGTGGAGTTACTTCCACCTCCTCTGGTCCAGATTCGCATCACCGTCCGTAACCCCTCTTTCAATTATTTTATTTACCCAGAAAATATTATCCAAAGTTGTCTTATTACATGTCTAAAATCATTCCCCACATGTCTAGTTTCTGCATAAAAAGTTTCAGCTTAAAAAGAGTTCATCCACACCTTTAAAAACGCGTTATAAGAGGTACTGCCCAGATTTCCAGAGTCAAAGGTAACTTAGTTTTAGGGGGTTTTTCGGTATTTAGATTTCGGAAACTTAGACCATAGCCATACCCTACACAAAAACGTGTTCCAGACTCATTGGTGATCTCAAAAATACAGAAATCCAACCCAAAACCCTAGCTCCTACTTCATGCACGAAACATCTTATTAAGAACTCAAGAGAACAAGGTTTTTCTAAGTTACCTCAAGATCGGCAAACCTATGGATATTCTTATGAATCTTGAGTCTTGACTTGGTGTTGAATGATTGCAGATTCCTCACCCTCTTACTCTGGAATTTTCGTCCTCCAAGGGTGAAAAATGAAGGGCTAATCACCTTTTTATAGAGGTGGTTTTGATCCGTAATTTCGGAATTAACAGCGTAATTTCGGACGGTTGGTTAATAAATGGGATCTCGACTTTTGACTTGTTTCCCAAGTTTTTCTAGAATTCTCCAGGTTCTCCTAGGTGCTGCCATGTGTCTCTGCCCCCTCCAAAAACGTGCAGATCTTTATCTACCTTTGGGGCAAATTACGAGTTTTGGCCCTAATTTTCGTAAATTGCGTTTGTGGGCCCGTAACTTTCTAATAATTACCCACTTTTTCCCCATCTTTTCACCAGCCCACAAGGGCATATGGCACGCCATTTTGGGCCCACCTTTCAGCCCAAATCAATTTTACCCATTTATTTCCTATTTTGCCCTTTTTCCCCCGAACGCGGGACCCGTGGTTTGACTTTTGCACCAATTTCCTTTTCTTCCTCTCCAAGCCATTCTAGAGAATTCCAGAGGCTCCTAGATGGCTTCCATGTGTCTCCTCTTCTTCCACTAATGTCTAGATATTTCTTTTACATTAAGGAAAAATTACCTACTTTGGCCTGGAATCTATGGAAATTACCGATTTTGGCCCGGGCTCAACAATTACCCTTAAATTTTTCCCTGAGTCTTATAGACCTTTCCTATGCCTAAGTGGCACCTCCTGGGCCCCACAATCCAGATCCCTTGGTCTTTCCATCTTATCCGACTGGTCTTTATCTACCGGCCCCCGTGGGTCCCGCCGGGGTCGACAGGGCATTTTTTTCCTTTTTGGGCTTTCCTCAACTCTCCCGATATTTCTTCCAATTAGGGTATTGCTAACTACAATTATGGTGGTCACGACTGTGGGGTTGTTACATCTATCACTATACCAAATTTCAACCAAATCGGAGATACTCCAAAAAAATTACCCTAGTAGAAATCACAAAATTAAAACTTAAAACTGCGAAAAAAATGGTCTAAACATTGGAATTTGGACAAAACAGGGCAGACCTCACTCTCTACTTGAGAGTGACTCTTTCTTAGAATGCTCAATTCCTTGTGAATAAGACCTGGGTTGAGTGATCTGGGTCAGAAAAATTTCTGTCCAGCTACCCAAACCACCTAAACTACCGAAACGAAGTTATTTACACTATCATTATTACTAATCAAACCGATGCAAATTCCCCAAGAACGACGCCATATTTTGACAGAGATTTGCCGTAATCTCCCAAAATAACCAGATTAGAAAAGGATTTGCGGATAATGTAACCTGGATCGTTTCCCAATGAATTCGCAATCGATTCAATTTGAATAGCAATAAAACAGTAAAAAATGGGGGTTTTGATTCAAAGAGAATAAAAATGAAATAACAGAAACAGAACGAAATAAACACAGATTAAACAGATAAACAGAAGATTAACCCAGGATTTCGAATTCCACCACTTCCCTTCAGACGAAAACAGATTTGAAACGAACTCGTGATTGATTCTGGACGAACCGAAATCTCTGCGTTCGTCCAGAAAATCCCTCAACTAGATGATCGCCTAGCGTTTATTCAAACAGTGGCGTGTCACTGTGCGATCGCACAGCAAGCACTTAAACCTAGTTCGAACTCGATCCTTGGGATATCTCAATCTGGGCGTTAAATCTAACACCCAATCCGAAAGTAAATCGAATCCGAAATTACAAAACAGAAACGAATTTGTTACCGTTAAGAATGAGTCCTCTGGATAGTGGAATCCTTAATCCATGGGTCATCACATTAGCTTAGCTAGTCATGGTTACGCAGAACGAAAATCGAGCAGAAATGAAGAAGTTCATCATGAACATGAAGAACACGAAGAACAGATGAGAGAATTTAAAAACTCCTATTTTGATCCTCCAAAATCTAAAAACGTGAATGAATGAATGTTTGTGGCTTCCATCTAACTTAAAGTTAACCTAAAAATGGAAATGGGTTCAGCCCAAAACGAAAATAAAATAAAATCGGGTTTTAGTTACAAAATTCGAGCCCAAATAAAATCCAAAAATACATATGACTTCGGCTCCAAAATCGACCACCCTCTTGTTCGAATTTGCTCTTCATGTATTCATAACAATTATAGCTCTCTGAATCATCTGAAATATGAAACAAAAATGAGGCAAATCCGATGTCTGGTTCAAGAGTTATGGTGAAAATAGTGAGGCAAAGTAAAACTGGAATTTTATTATTAAAAATGGCTAAAACATAATAAAAGGCCCAAAGCCCAAATAAGTATAAAAGCCATTATTTATTAACTAAAGAGTCCTAAATTATTAATCAAGAGATAAAAAGAAGTGTATAAAATATTAAATTATCAACAGGGCAGATCCGTAGTTGGCGCAAATAAAGTCAATTATACCGCGTGCGTGGTGGCTACCAAGCCACAAATTTTGCCTTGATGTCATTTTAAATTTTAAGGAAGGGTATTTTTGGAAAATAATTGCAATTAACTAAATTAACTTCTTCTCTTAATCTCTCCAAATTCTTATAAATAGTTCCTATAATTAGAATGAGAGGGAGTATAACTTTCTAGTTGGGTTAGGTAGGTTGCAAATATGACGTACACTACTTTACGACTGAGCCATCCTCCAACTCATCCTCAAGTACCTGAGGTAGGTCACTATGATGTAAGGTAGCATGTGGCGGGATATCTGCATTACGATGAACAAACAGGGAATATTAGCCTATATCCTACTTGTCTTGGGTGTTAAATATATGGTTTTAACAATTAATCACTATGGCTGATGAGTTCATTGATAAGGTTGTTGTAATATTCCAACCCTTTTGGATTGACTGGTCCTTTTCCATCTGAAAACAGACAAGAACAAGATGCACGGTCAAGCATAGAACATCAAGAGTATTAGGGATGTGAAGTAGTATTTGGTTTGGGCGATGATAACCTGGAATAAGTCTTGACCACGATATAGAAAATCTATATGCATTCAATCCCATTTTTGCCATCAGTTCCACATCTTCCTGCAATAAATTAATGTTTGCATCTAGTAAGGCACACAAAAAGTAGTGCAGGATGCATGGTTTTGTTAATACTGGTAAGAGAAAGGAACTTGCATGCATGAGTGTGATTTTCCATTAACAAGATGCCTCTTTAAATTTTATGAACAGGCCTTATATTTGTGATATTGATCACATGATTTGTTTCCATAGCCTCCAGTCATGCCATCTGAAAGATGAATCAATAGCAACTTTCAAACTTCAGATAGATAGAACCAAAGGATAGCAGACAAACGAATTAGTGTCTTCTACGTTAACCATCAACGTAGAAGCAGAAACTGATGGAACTTTCAGTGATTTATATGACAAAACCCTCTTCGCATAAGTTTGTTAAGTAGAACAATAATTTAAGTCCATTGAGAAGTCATAATGTGAAGGAGTGAAGAATTTGGAAGGTTATGAATAAGATCAAGGGGAAGGTACATGCAGTTTGGGCGAAGGTATCGAATATGCTGGGGGTCCTTCCATCTTCATCGTCTGCTCCTTCAACCTTTGAGGATATCAGAATTCAATGAAGTTTTTAAAAGAGACAATTTAGACGTACAGAGATAATTAAAAAAAAAAAAAAAAAAAAAAAAAAAAAAGAACAACCTGAAAAGCTTAGGTTGCTGCGCCAAAGAGGAATTCAGGTGGGAAATCATCTCTGCTATATGTATCAGTAGCAGATGCAGCCACTAGCGATATCAGTGCTGCCAATAACGCCTTCCACAACATTTTCTGATTTTCTCCTTACTCCTTCTACTTCTGCAGTTAATATTAGAGCACTCTTCTAATATGTATAAGATTCTTGGGACCTTGGAGGCTTCAAGCAATTGAAACTTGAAAGGCATGGCGAACCACGTCCACACTCGATTGGACTGCTGATTCTGACGGCAATCAATGGACCCATCGATCAAAAAAGTCAAAAGAAAAATACTTGTATGTTCTAGAAGGGAGGCGGTCGGATCCAATTGTTAAGCATTCCAAGAAAATTTAAATATGAAAATGACCCCATCGGGCCACTCCCCCGTACTTTCACGATTCTGAATTTAAACCCTTCTGCTTGGATAATCATAGCCCAAACATAAAAAAGCAACACTGTCAAGTCTTCACGTGTTGTGTTTTGATAAAAATTCACACGAAGTTTCATTTGCTCTCCCCCTCCTCTTAACTGCCTGGGTGGTGAAAGCTATATTCTCTTGTCCTTGGGCAAGCTTTTTTTTTATAGCGTTTCTCTCCCCGCTTTCAGGCAAGCCTTTTTTATGGCGTCTCTCTTCCTGGTTTCGGCCTGGTGGAGATGTTCATATTTTGTGTGTGTGCGTGTGTGTTTTTTTTTTCATTTATTTTCATGTCTCTTTGGATTTTATATGGTAGTGTTGATTTTCTTTACCACAATAAATAGGGTTGGGAGTTTTAATGACAGCAAATCTCATCTAGTGATTGCGTGTTACGATTTTGGGGATTAAGATTGATAACTATGGTCTTATTTATTATTGTTGGCTCCATCTTTTAAACAACTATTATGGATTATTGTCAATGACGAATCCAAAGTGCAGCGGCTAATCTTTGAAGAAATATTTGGAGGAGCTAAATATATACTTATTAATGAATTAGGGGAAATGTATACTCATTAACTAATTAAAAAAATATTTAGGAGTCAAATGTATAATAAAAGTATTTTAACAAGTCTAATATATAAAATAACATACCTTTTTATATTATATTAAATTATTTTTAAAAAAATTCTGGACACTTTTTTTGGGGGGCCATGGACCCCATTGTCTACGCTAAGCTCCGCCATTGCCAAAGTTTATGCCATCGTTGAGGACGTGTGGTTCGCTGTACAGTTGACAACTTTGCTATCTTTATCTTTTTTATTGGTGTTTATGGGTTCTTTTCCATTTATAAGATCTTCTCATTGAGTATTTTCCACAATCAATCTGGTTGCTTTATTGCCAATAAAACCGGTGGATCCTTTGGGATGGTTTGTCATTCAACCACTTATTACAATGAGTTTATTACCGATGATGGTGTTTTTCTACCCACAAATTACAATAAAGAAATTATGAAGGTGATAAGGTTTTTGACTATGGTGGTAGCTTCCTCTCACATATTTTGGGGTTAGATATTTTTTTTTTTGGGGGGGGTTAGATTATTCTTAGGATTCCCTGTATTCTTATGCATTTGGGCTTTCTTTTTGCAAACGTTTTATTTTGAGCTTACATATTTTATTGGGTTAGTTTTAATAAAATATATTTTCTGGCAAAAAATTTTAATATTAAATCCTAGATTTTAACTAGCAGCTTGTAAATATATATCACAAACTTTTAAAAAATTCAAGTTTTTTAAATGTTTGTTAGAAAATTAAGAAGATATAAATTTAAATGAGTTACACAATCTCTCAAGCCTATATAGTTTATTATATTTGACAGAAAAAAATGGGTTTGATATATAGTTTTTGTCACTTAAGAAATTAAAAATAAATAAATTTCAATAAATATAGTGGAAAAATTAAATTATAAATTTTATAATCTCAAAATTAATAAAATTTTATCATATCAGAAAGTTATAAAATATACTAGAATTAAAATTTGGTGGTATAAATTATTTCAGCCCATATATATGTGTGTATTTAAATAATTCTAATGTTAAAGAGGGACATTTTTATAAAATAAAAGTTCAAAAGTTAAAGTTAACGGTGAAACTCACTATTTGAGTGGATAGAAATAGGATTTCAAAATATAATGGAGATTTATGTAACATACATTTTAATTTTAAGGGATATCTATATGAGTTTTCAAAATAGAAAGGAGAACTGTGTAATTAAAGTAAAATAAATGTATAAGTAGAGTATTTTACTCTAAAACAAATAACATTTTAAAAATACATTAAAAAACAATTTGTAGCCTCATAAGGAAACATCAAATTTGGATTAAAAAAAAAAACTTGCCAAAAGTCTAAAACATGAAATCATGCGAACCGGGTCAAAGGGGTCATCCTCTTCATCATATCGACATTTTATTCATGAGATAAAAAAAAGCTTATTTCTCCCTAAACCTAAAAAAAAGCTTGTTTACAGGCCTAGACTCAGGCTCTAGGCAGTTATTTCTCCTTTCTAGGCTCAAGCCTATTTAGCCAAATTCCGATCCGATCGACATGTTTTCACCCCTACTTTTAGGGGTTTATTCATGAGACAAAATTCTTCTTTCATTTTATCCCATATACCGTAAATTACAAAAAAAATTGTTTCTAAATATTCCAATCTTATTCCTAACCATGGCGGTGAAAACGTAGATTTTACTAAATTACAATTAAAAAATTGTTTCTAAATATTCCAATCATTATTCCTAACAAACATGTATTTGCAGCATTTTCTGTGGTTTAGCCTCTAGGTGCAAGCTTCATCGCATTTAGTAAGTTACGAGTATATCATTAATTTCTTTCATATAAAATAAAAGCATGATGTTGCTAAGTTCACTGGATTAATGATTTTAAAAAGTGAACATTGAAAATTATCAAATCCAAGGTCCCATAAGAACAACGAACAAGAATTGGGGAAAAAAAAAATTTGCTAAAATGGCCAACCTTCATTTTGTTAACAAAAAAATGCCTCTTAATATTCCAATTTCAGATAATTTAGTTGGCCGATTGGAATAAAATCTTCCCAATTCGATATCTTGAAAAGTATTTGAAAGTCCCGAGGTGGGCCCCATTCTCTTAACTCATTCTCATCAGTGGTGGTTTGTCTTTAATTTTTACTTTTGGGCAACGGTTTTCTGTAGGTTAAAAGTTTACGACACATTTTTTAAATAATAAAATTTTAAATTTTAAAAAAGAGATGAAGTATACCCATAAACATTCTTTCTCGTCACGCTGCTGCCTCTTTTATTTCACAAAAATCATCACTCCGTTAGATAGTCATATAATAATTGAAAGAAACTTTTTAGCCCATCTTTTTTAAAAATTAATCTTCAAGAAGGGGTCCGCATCATTATCAATATAAAATAGTACTTTCTTAACATAAGATTAAGTTTTAAATAGAATTTATATTACAAATACGGGTGAAAATAGACTATACCTCTTACGGGGACTATGGCTTATAGAAAGTTTAGCCTAGCTTATAGTAAATGGGTCAGGCTTAAACTTAACTATATTATCATGCATATTTAGATAAATAGGCCAAACTTATTTTCATTAGAGCCTAAAAGCCTGACCTATTTAACTTTTTTAATTTATGCTATTACATAAGTGTGTGTATAATAATACTTTGACAAAAAAAAAAGTATATATAATAATACCATCTAAATAATTTATAAATTTATCATCTCAACATTAATCCTAAGTTTCACTTCCACATAAATTGTTTACCGACCTTTCTTATCTTTGATAACTCGAGATGACAACGTTAGGTCACTCATTCTCCTTTGATTTGCATTATCCACTAAAGCATAATAATAATTGCCATGGATTTATTTTAGTGCCAAATGAAATATTATAATCTTGGTAGGAAGAGTTTGTTCCAATTTATGTGGAAAAGTAACCGAAGTAAAATCCAATTTTATATGCCACTAGTACATTATGCTTGGACAATTTTTTTTTTAAATACATCTTATTAGTAAACCGATAATTAATTTTTCTTATTCCTACTAACTTGGATAACCATTGTCAATAAACATTATTTTACTTTCCTTACTATTTATTAAGTCTTTATATTACAATAAGAATAGAAGTTAAGCTTTTAAGACATAATGTAAGATTATAAATAGACGTAAATAGTTATATATGAATTTAAAGACATAGAATTATTTAAATGTCTACATTTTAGATTTTCATACAGATTTCAGACCATGTAAGGCCTTTTGGAGACTTAGGCTTACGACTAAAAAAAGCTTATATATAGGCTCAGATTTTAAATTTTTATTACAAGTCCAAGCCAATTTAAATAAAACCTATTCGAATCTTTTCCCACCCCTAATTATAAACTATACCTTGTATTAAATACAGAATGTGGTACGAAAGTTTTAATTAATAAATTACACCTTTCATAAAATTAAATCGCCAACAATTCATAATTAATCAGGATCAGCAGGGGATCCACCCACAATGATCACTGAGGCGAACAATCATTAATAGCCAACCAAGAAATTCTGGAGATATAATGATAGCAACATCCACCTCCACAATGAATGATATAATTAAGTGATTCCTAAGTCTAGTTCTAAATATATGGTCATATTGATTAATATATAAATTTTTTGCAAAATTAATTAATTATTTGTAATATTAATATAGAGAGAGTCTGTGACATATTTTTATAGTAAGTATGCCATTTAATGACTAACCATAAGAATACCCAAATAAAAATTAAAAACTATATATATATATATATATATATAAAAGGGTTTAAATTCTCATATTTAGCGAGAAAAGAAGAAGATTTTTACACACACACAAATAGTGGGACCACATATATATAAATTATTATATATGTGGGTCCTACTATTTTATGTGTGTGACATGAGAAAACACTTCCCCTACAATATGAGAAGTGTTTTTCCCATATAAGACATAATATCCGGCGTCAAAACAAACTACTCTCAGATAAAAATTATGCTGAGGACTGAAAAGATATCCATAGTTATGATATCAGGCAAAAATGTGCAGCGACATGTGGTGGGTTCTCTGTAACTAGGTTTTTGGAAGGTTTAATTAGAATACGAATCCTCGTACCTGTCAACAGCCGTTTATGCTCCTCGTCCTCCTCATCTTCTGACACAGGAGTGGCCTCCAACTCCCTCGAAAAAAGCAACCTTTTCTTTTTAAAAAAGGCAAATGAATCAGACAGAGAGCCCATTAAAAAAATAACAAAAGAACGATATGTGCTACATTATATTTAAAATGGGTAACTTATCTGTTGAGCAACGGCTATGAAAGTACCATGAGGGTGTTTAAAAAAATGGGAACTTTCATTTGTGGGATACATAAAAAGATATATAGCTAAGAGCATGAATATGAGTTCCTGCCACTTGGTCTGGTTTCGCTTCTGAGAGGAACAGAATGAGATTAAGCGATCGAGAATGTTTATTTCTTGTAGATTAATGAAACAACACATGCACGTGGGTGTCTTCCTCGGTGGGATGCCCACGCGTATTCTTATGCATGCATTACATGTGCACTTCTATGACTTTGTCTCTTCATTCATTCCCATTTCTCAGATCACATATACAGTTGGAAGTTTCCAAAATTGTCGGTTATTTATCATGAATAACTGAACACTCCGGTGGATTGGGTTCACTTCCTCTTCTTCTTCTTTTAATGGAAGTGCTTTACTGACATATAAGAGTTCCAAACATCAGGTGTTTATTGAAAAACCAGCTGAGAAATTTATCTTTTATGTCTGGTACGGTCCATCTTTTTACTGTCTCTAGGTATATGATAGTTTTAAAGTTTTCTAACTCAATTTTTCATATGCTCTTCTAGATTCCTGAGCATGATGATCCTATCTCTGGATTCCCTGGCTCTGTTTTGAGTCATTCTCTGCTTTCTTAGTATTCAAACTAGGAATTCCAACTGAAAATGACAAATAAGTTGAGGCTTACTTTTTTTCCCTTTTTGGTAAAAACTCATTAATCGTCTGGTTACTATATGCTGATTCATAAACCAACTCATGTTAACCCTTGCACTTATTGCCTCTTACTTCAATCAAGATGTAGTATGTCTTCTTCGGATCATACTATAATTAGTCTTTATCTTTCAAGTAATTAAGATCGACTTGCATACTCAAACACGCGTGCATATATACTCACAAATTGCTAGAAAACACACAAGAGATAGGAAAGAGAGGGAACGTAGGTTATTTTATTTTTAATCTACCATCATATTTATCCTGTCCATTTGTTTAATTAATATATATTTCTTTCACGCCCGGGGTGGTTTGGTGCCCCCACTCCTGAAAGGAAATATGAAAAGGCCTCTTCTTTATCTCTGAGATTTTATTGCACACTAACTGCAGTAAAGTAGGTGGAAGGCAGAAACAGAAGCATAGTTTCGCTTATGTACGAACTCTATTCCTTTTTTGGTCTTTAAAACAGTCTTGTTTGTGTAATTGTGTTGACCACTATGCAAATCGATATTCTGAGTTTTGTTCTTAAAAGCTAAGCGCTGATGATGTAACTGGCACGCATAAGCAGTTGATGCCTTTTTTTCCTCAGCCATTCATGGTTGGTTTTTGACTTTATAGGCCTTCTGTTCTGCAATACTTTTCTTTTTTGGGTGAAATGTGCAATATTTTCATTCATTGACCATATTCAATTTCCAATCTGATCTGGGTTATCCTTTTCTTCTTCTTCTGGGCTCACTTTTTTTTCCATACCACTTTATATTGCGTGATTTTGGATTGGTGAAAAATTAAAAACCAAAGGAATCTGGTAGCGTTTGGATTGATTAAGACGGCATATTCTGTTTTTTCTTTTCCTTTTTGGTTTCAGGTTCATCATCACCAAGTTACTTTGCTTAATAATATCTGCCTAGACACTGTACTGTGACCTATTTCTCAAAATGAAAGATATGCTCTAGGATTATAGGTCGGTGGTGGTGTGGCTCAGATAATGGGATCTCAAGGAGAAGCAACAACCCAAGAGCCAAAAACACAGTCTTTGGCATACCAAGGATCCTCCTTATACAACCTAACTCTTGATGAAGTGCAGAACCAGCTTGGCAATTTAGGGAAGCAACTAGGAAGCATGAATCTTGATGAACTGCTAAAGAGTGTGGGAACTGCAGAAACTACTGGTCAACTAGCTTCTGGGTCGTCGTCTCTGAATCGACAAAACAGCATGACATTATTATCTGGGGATGTTAGAAAGAAAACTGTTGATGAAGTTTGGAGAGATATACAACAACACAAGAAGAGCAATAATAATAAGCAAGATGGGAAATCTAAGGAGAGACAGCCAACTCTAGGAGAGATGACTCTTGAGGATTTTCTTGTGAAGGCAGGAGCGATTTTTGATTCAAATGTTGCTTCTTCTGATCAACACAATATTTCACAACAAGCTCATTGGATCCAATACCAGCTCTCTTCTTCACTGCAACAGCATCATCATCAAAATCATCATGATGTGATAGCAGGTTTAATGACTGGCCATGGAATTCAACAGCAGCAGCCTAATTTGCCAGTAGCAGTAGTAGAGAACCCGGTTTTGGATTCGTCCTACTCTGAAAATATGGTGGCAACAACGATGTCACCATCTTCTTTGATGGGTAAGTTATCTGATACACCTAGTCCAGGAAGGAAGAGGGAGGCTTCTGGTGGTGATGTGGTTGAGAAAACCATGGAGAGAAGGAAAAAGAGGATGATAAAAAATAGGGAATCTGCAGCTCGGTCAAGAGCAAGAAAGCAGGTCATATATTTTTTGTATGGTGTTAGTTCTTTGAGGTGTATTTGTTTTCTAAGTTTGATACTTAACTGTATCTATGTCAATGGACACAGGCTTACACGCAGGAGCTGGAGATTAAAATCTCAAGTTTAGAAGAGGAGAATGAAAAGCTTAGAAGACAGTATGTAAGATTCAAAACCTTGGTAGTAGGCATTTTTGTTGATAACCAAGACTTGGTTTGGCCATTGCTTGTTCAAGGATATCTGCTGTGTTATACCTAGGATTAAGCAAGTTATGTATAGAAAGATTTAAGGCGAGAGTTCAAAGTCTTGCGCTATTAGGTGCCAAAATTCAGGAATATTAGGTTATATAAAACGAAGATGCAACTGCTGTTTTTTTTTTATTCTGTTCATCGAAACACTATCGCAAAGCAAGACGTGTATTAAGAGTTAGTACAGTAAAAGATGAGGAGGATACATAACTTATAATAATATCTTTTCTCAGAAAATATTTAGAACTTAGAAGTTAATACGGACAATTGTGAAAGCATAGGACTGCACTGAATACAAAAAGCTATGAAGATTTGAGCACTAAAGGCTATAGAACTTTTAGCTTGTTCAAGTTTACCAAATAATAGACCAACAATCTGATATCGCGTTAATCATTACATTCTTTTTTCTGGTATTTTCTGAGCAATTACATTATTGAGGCAAAAGACAGACCAGCATAAAAGATGATTCATGTACTCTTATCTTACTGAATTTTCTTACATGCAGGAAATAGAGTGTGTGTTGCCGTATGTTCCACCAATTGAGGCTAAGCATCAGCTTCGCAGAACAAGTTCAGCTTCTTTCTGACAGCTTCCTCCTTGCCCTTGACTTCTTCTGAACAGTCTTTGTTGCAGTCACCTAGTCATTGTTTTTTATGGATTCCTGAAAGTTTTTGGATAATTGGAACACTCTTTTGCTTTACAAGTGATACTTTAATTCAATGTGCTGTTATTTGTGCTGGTGGTGATGCAGAATTGCTTTGGTGCATGTACGTTTTGTTATTCTTGGGTCTCCTACTGTCCTTGCTTTGATTATCTGATGCATTCACTTAATTTGGTGTTCAACATACTTCACGCGCAATGATTTTTGCTCATACTATTATTTTTGAATAAAAATGACAGCTTAATTCCATCTCATGGTTATTTGCAAATTGGGCTTACAGACACAAGGCCCACTCAGGCGGTGACTTCTAACCCTGGGTTGTGATAACTAATGTATATTTAAAAGCTACTGCAAGTTCATATCAAAATCCAGAACCAAAAAAAAAAAAAAAAAAAAAGCTACTGCAAGCTTTTATATCAAAAAAAAAAAAGAAGCTACTGCAAGCTTGTACCAAAACAAAAAGCTACTGCAAGCCAAACCTCGGACTTTGTTTTTTATTTGGAAAATGCTGATTTTTTAATCTCTCATTTTTCATAATAAAGCTAAAAAGAGCTTGCATCACCAAGCTTTCAAGCCATTACAAATTTATATTTTTCTTTTTAAAAAACGTTGTGTAATGTTATTTGCGTAATGGAGCTTGCAGAAGCAAAGCTTGTAGGCAATCACTCTCAACCCTGATCGTGACAATCACTTCACCTAGTCGATTGTCTATGGCAAATTGGCAATATATTGCTACAGCTATTACAAGTTTTACTATTGTAACAAGTGGAGTACATACTCAAAAATCAAAATGTCAAAACAGAATCAGGAATCATCTCAGGAATCTGGTGGAAATATAATCTGCAATTGCCATGCTTGATGTTAAACCGGGTGACTCAATCCCAAAAAGATTAACAAGACCAGGTACCCCATGAATTTCCTCCCCCTGCACAAATACGCCAGGTGAATTAATTATACTGACCTCAATTTCATGCGTCCAGTTCTGTGCAGCTCTAGAGGTGTCTTTTACTTTTTCAAAAACCATGCGAAATGTTCAATTTAATGATTTAATCACATACAACATTTCACCTGCCCTATAGTTCATAAGAAAATTAAACAAATGGAGAACATGATTAGAAGTATAACTGCAAAAATCATATCAGAACTCTTTTACCAAGGATCTCAAACCAAAATATGGACCAATTCAATTGAAAAATGCAATTTGCTACTCCTATAGTCCTTAATATAAGATGTATTTATCTAATTTGATTAAATTAAAGAAATTAGTTGAGTTAGTTAATATGAAATGTATTTTTTAAAACACCCTAGTCATCTTCCATGATTCCTTCATTCCTTCTCCTCCTTGATTATTGTTGAGGAAGCTTCAATAGGAGTACATTAGGAAAATATTGACAAATATGTAAACTATGTCTTATTTTTAAGATCAAGATTAATTCTTCAAATATGTCTTATATTAAAGCCAAAAGGAGTCCTTCATTTTGGGAAAATGCAAGAGATGAGTAATTAATAGAAAGACCAAGAACGAAGGAGTAAAGAGAAATAAAGAATTGCCTGTATCACAAAATCAATATGTGGCTGATGCGGTCCCGAAAGTTTAGGTCGAATTCCTGAATACCCTGGTTCTAGAGATCCATCCTTTAGGTTTGGGTAGTACTTCCGTATCTCTGGATAAAACCTCTCCGCACGCTTTGCAGGTACTGAATAGTCAAACCTGGGATCAAACCTTAATCAATCCAACTCCCTCATCAAAATCAAACACATTTCTAAAACCATGTTTGGAACTCAAGACATTAATTTCATTAGGTGCATCTAGTCTCAAGTTTATGATTAGTCAAAGACATGACGTCTGGATATATACGCATATTCTGGGAAGTTATTGGTATAATGTGAAAAGATTCTGCTCCCATTTCAACTCCTCATGCAGGGGAAAAAAATGAACACGGTCCTGAATCATAGGATATTGGCAAGAGCAAGTTCTAGAGTGATTAAAAATCAGTGAAACATTATCAAGAATCATTAAAGGGTGAAAGGAGTAACATAGAAAAAGATACACAGAGGTTTTCAAGATTTACTTATTGAGAAAGCTTGAGATATCATCAGGAGCATCGATCCATTCAACGTCTGGGCCAAACTTGACCTGACCATTCAAATCTAGAGTAACATGCACACCTAGGCCACCATCCTCTGGTATAGGATATATCAAATGTTTGAATGGGGGAACTTTAGCATTGGACAAAGTGAAGTAGCAACCACGAGCAAAATAGGCAGAGGGTATAACTCCACTACTTTGTAGGGCAGTAAATCCCTTTGCAAGCGCAGGGGCACCAAGGCCTGCAGAGTTCACTACAAATTTAGGTATAAGCACAAGATCTTGGTTCAAAATTGACCTCCCATCCCATTCTTCAACACTCTTGGTTTCTGATATATGGAGACAAATCTGATCACCTTCAAGATGCCCACCAATAACAGTTGAATTATAGGAGAAGGTTGCTTTGTTATTCTCAGCTTCCCCCTGGACCCACATGGGGGTTCATATACAATAATAACTTCAAATAAACAAGCTGGTAAGTTAGCAAGAATTTAATACGAAAAATATGCGTGAATTCAGATTGGAAACATTGTAATTTGAAACAGGAGGCTTGAAATGCATACCACTAACGACAGCATGAAAGAGTGGGAATCAACAATCCCGGAAAGTGGCGATAGTATAGCTTTGATGCATTGCAATTCAGGTTCCATTCTCATGGCCTCAGAACCATCCATCATCCTCAAGCCATCAACTCCATTTTGAATCCCATGATTCATTATATCATTTAGCTTTGAAATTTCTGAAGATCGAGAAGCAACTATAAGCTTCCCAGTTTGTTTATGAGGAATATCATGCTTGGAGCAGTATTCATATAGCATTTCTCTTCCTCTTACACAAAACCTCGCCTACAAAACAGACTGCATTACATTCTAAATAGACAAATTTTTTACAGTCATGCATTGGTAGATTACCAGGAAAAGAAAAACAACCGAGTTGTATAGTATGATGGAAAACAATATAACTACTTGGTAACTACAATTTGATAGTTACGCCTTGTATATATGATTTATTTATGCTTCTTTTCTTTTTCAATTTAGTCTCTTCAATCCCAGCATATCTAATTGAAAAAAAATTCACTCCCTCATTTCATTTTCCTTTTAATTCATAGTTTTAAAGTTACATAGCATTTTCAACTCTAAATAATTGATAAAAGTAGGAATCGAATTTCGAACGAAAATTCGATCGCATCATCTAGCAGAATCTGTTGGCAGAACAAAAAAGAGAAATAGATAGCAGATATACAGACCTTGAAGGAATTGCGCGGGTAATAGATTCCGCATGAATGACTTCACTATTGCGAGAACTAGTGGCAGTGCCAAAGGTGGAAGCCGAATCGACAACTAACACCTCTCTGCCTTTGAGCGCAAGTGCTCTGGCGACTGCTAAGCCCACAACGCCAGCCCCGATCACTAAGCAATCCACTTTTTCCCTAGGGGTCGAGACTGATATATCAATTTTGACGCTATTGCTGTTGCTGTATCTCCTGATCGAATTCGCAGTTATAAATCTCTTCCATTTCATATGAATAACACTTGTCGATGATACAAGTTTTGCCCCTAAGCTCTGAAGCGCCTTCTTCAGCATTCTCACGCCTCGCTCCCCTTTCTCCCGCTATCCTCGTTAATTATGAGTAATTTGTATAAGCAGAAAAATTAGTTAAATTAATCATTTATAATTGATGCGTTTCCAGGATCATTTATAATAAGTAAGGATTCTTAAGGGGGAAAAAATAATAAATTTAAGAAATAAAATATTTAGAATCAAAATAAACATTTTATAATAAGTTGTTAGTTATTTATATTTATATTTATATTTTGGAAATAGTAGTAGTACTATTTATTGTAAACTTTTTGTTGTATTTTTACATCTTGTATTGAATTGATTAAATATTGATTGATTTGAAACAAATAGTCACATGGTCTGACTGATATACACCCTCTCTCTTTCAATGTTTTTCTTCATATATTATGACTGATGTTTATCTCTCCAAAAATAATAAACAACAATATATTTGAGAATATAAATATAATGTACCACATTTTATAAGCGAAGTTTTTTTTTTTAATTAAAAAAAGGAGTTTTATATGAGAAGTTAAGACATTATGAAGCTCAAAATTAATTATTTTTAACCTTGTTCTCCAAATTAATTATTTAAACTTTTCAATACTCATTTTTTTGGCAAAAAAATACACTAATTTTCAAATGTTATACTCCCTCCAGCGTTGCATTGCTAAATTAAATTAGCAACCACCAAATTCGCGCGCTCACAACATGTTCACTAAACATATTTTTAATTTCTTGTAGCAATACACAGACTCACAGAGTATATGCTCCTTATAAAAGTTAAGATAATCCTTTTATGTTTTAATTTCTTGAATAATAATTTTTTTTGGTTCGTCAAAAAAAAAAAACACTCATTTATCTTGATTACGACATGCTCAGGCAATGGATGAGAACAAATGGAATAGAATGAGACGATAAGCGCGCTTCAAAAGCAGAAACACAGCGATCCAACTCGGACGCAGAAATATCAATCATAGGAGAGAAGAAGAAAGATGAGAGTTCCAACAGAGAGGAGCAGCCCGATGATGGCGAACCCTCGAAGAATCGTCTATATCAACAGCCCGTCTTCCGATAACCCCTTCCAGATCCGATCCTCTTTTCTCGCTTCTCTTCTTCAGTTCTTTCAGAAGCCTCTCTCTCTTCCCTTCCTTCTCAGCATTTTTCTCTTCCTCACTTGGATCTCTATCCGCTTTCAGCGCGTTTCCCAATTCCCAACTTCATCCATCGGAACCGCCGCAGATTGGAGCGTTGATGACGATATGAAGGTCAATTTGATTAGGTTCAGCTCTGGGATTCCTTCCCAAATTGCTAAAGACAAGCGTGGCTGGTTGCTCGATCCCGTTTCTCTTGCCCTTGCTTCTGGCATTTCTGGTATATCACGCATTGTTTTCTTTTTCCTTTTTTTTTTTTTTTCCCGTTCTTAGTTTTTCGATATGGACGTTTGTGTTGTAAATTGTAATGATAAGTTGATAACCCCACTACTTCACCGTGTGCCTTAGCTTCACATGTATGGTCAATCTGTTTGTTCAAAAAAGCTGATATGTACTGAAGTTACGTAGTTTAGAATAAAATGAAATTTAATTTCACTGGACTGTATATGTACTGGACTATTAATTGAGTATTCAGGCAAAATAAAAGGCACATTGTGTGCGGGGTTTGATATGCAAAAAGAACATGTGTTTGTGTTCTTTTCTGGCATTTGAAAAGAAGCATGCTTCTTTGCAGGTGGAGCTGTCTCTTGCGCTTCACTTCATGTTGGAGAAATACGTCCAGGCAAAATAAGAGGAAATCACAGACATCACAATTGCAACGAGACATTTGTCATTTGGGGTGCTGCAACAAAATTTAGGGTAAGCTCCTGTGTCCTACTTGATAGTTGGCAGCATATAATTGGTTTTGTTATGTGTTTCGCTGCAGCTGCATGTTAGATTTTATGGAGAAATAGCTTTCAGTCCAAAATGCTTGCAAACGGATATGTGTGAAACAATTGTACAGATGATAAACATTTCTCCGTTTGTTCAAATTACTTTTCTTTTCCTATCTAAGTGTTAGTATCAGGTCTACTTAACTTTTTATCTGGTTACAAAATTAACAGATTTACTTTTTTTTTTTTTTTAATTGTTTAAACGAGTTGTCCTGATTCCCAAAAATCATTAGATTGGTTTAAAATGTCAAATTTTTTATGGTTTTACGTTAAATTAATTGGTGAAACAAACAGAATAAATGCCAACTTGTTTGCACTTTGCACCACATTCTGTTTATCCTGTTTGGCTGCATGCACCAGCCCCTGATGTGAAAAACAAGGTTTATGAATGCAGATTCTCTGATCCTTGGAATGAAACTGCTTGCCACCTTGGAAGATCTTGTTGTTTGCCTGATCCTTCGATAACATTGACCTCATGTGTCTGAGAAACTGAAATTTAATTCCATCATGAATAAAAGGTGTTTTACCTTTTTTCTTTGATTTGAATGCTCCCAGCCGTTCATTCTAAATCCTGAAATGTAAAAACCTCTTCTCCCTTTTGTTTCCCTCCGGCAAATGATGATTTGTGTCTGAGTCTGAGACCCAAAAATGCAGCTCTGTTCCATTAGGGCACAAGATTTTCAGTTGTCTTTTGGTTGAATATTCATGTCTGAGGTTCAACTCTTTGCTGATTTAAGCCATTTGATCGTTCATAAGAGGGGGCATTCACCATTCCTCAAAGGGAGTTGCAGAGAGACATAATCGAAAGAAGGCTTGAGTGTTTTAATGGATTTAAATTAAGCAGTTGGGATAATCCGATGAATTCATATTTTCAATTGCCCATGTAAATCTGAGTATAATTGAGGCATAATGCACCATTTTACTCCAGCTGAAACAGTGCAATTCAGCTTCTCAGGCATGTGGTGTCAGCACTGTCACAGGATCAGGCAAATAGCTGGGATCTCTCTGAGTTGTGCAGCAAAAAGTCCCGTTCTAACGTGCAGAGTATCTGCATTCCAAGGTTTGTAGTTGTTAAAGGAAATGCTTATTTGTGTTCATTCCCCTGCTCACGCCCGTCAGTGCTTGGAATTAACCTGATTAGCTCACACTGAACGATTAGTTCCTATGCATCAACTTGGCACTATTAATTGATCAGAAGTGGGAAAAAAAACGTTTCTCTTCTGTTATTACTCTCAATTTGTATATCAATTTAATCTACAAGAGTTGAAAACTATTTGCAGTTGGAGAACAGCAAGGTTGCTGACAAGGGCTACGCGGAAGTGATTATTGGTGCAGACGAGGTTGCTGTTGCTGCCAGCCCCGGTAGGACAGCCCATGCATTAGTGAACATAGATCCGATTAGGAGTACATTCTTTTTAGGATGCCAAGACAGTATAATCAACTACAATGGCACAAGTAATGACTACAACGTTTGGAAGGATCTTTAAAAATGCTGCTGTACAGATTTTCCCATCCCTTATCTGCTGAAGGAATCTGAAATACATCTGAGCCTTCCTATTTTTAGGTTATTCTTTTGCAGCGTATGACAATTTTTTAGGAATCTATGTACAGAAGCTTTGTTTCATCGCATACTCATTTGATGAATGTCTTTCTTCTTTAGTGATAAAGAATAAAGGATAAGGAAGAAAACCAGAAATTATAGTGATAGACCTGCTTCTGTTCTATAGAGCATATTACAAGGAATTTTCTTCTCTCTGCCACAAGTTGACTCTCAGTTTAGTTCTCAAAGAAGCGGTTGGGAGATTTTCTTTCTACAGCTCATGGCCCCCTGCTACATGACTTGTTACTCTTGTGGCCATTATCCCCTGCCATGTAAATTGTAGACATAATGTTGGCTCCTTTCTCTGATTTTGCAACGGGAATAAGTTCTCAAGGTTTCATTCTGAATTCACCGGCATTCCCCCCCTTTTTTTTTCAATGAAATATCAAAATTCATTAATAAATGGAATAATAAAATAAAATTACTTTAAGTAGTTGTTTATTTATCCCTGTTTCTTCTGAAGAAAGTTTACTGATGCTTAAAGACAAAGTAGTATGGCCATCTTTACTCATCTGTCTATTTTCCTCAATTTATTTATTAAATACAAAAATGCATTCACTACATCACACAATACTAAAAGAGAATATTGAGAGTATATCCTATCGGTTGAATTTTTAATGAATTTTGAGCCACCTGCCTTAATCACCCTTTTAATAATTGTAAAATGGAAAATTTCAAGTCAGCACATTAAACACATTCTATATCTATGTCCCTTGTGAGAATTTTGACCTGCTCCATACATTTGAAGCACACATCCAATTTTGACCTGCTAATTCATTATTATTTTTAATTCGTTAAGCATGTGCAATATTTTACGACTACAACATTTGCTTGCACGCCATTGGAAAATTATGCACGCCAATACCAACTTTTAAAGAAAAGTTATTAATTGAAAGAAGCATGTGAGTCTAGGCTTCAATTTGATTATTTGATTGAAAAATTAGTAAATTACTCCCATAATGAGTCAGCGGAAAGCGCTAGACAGTGGAAAGAGTCAGAATTCCAATTTCAGACTCTCGTAGAAAGCAACGATCAAGGACATGCTTGTACGGAATTCCGAAGAAGCCTTTCATTCTGCTTTTGGCTTGCAATTTCTGCAACCAATAAAAGTGAACGTCATCAAAATCGACCTTCATGAATGCAAATTAAGAATGTGGAGCCAGATGCGTAAGCGCGAGCTTAAAACCCAACTTTCTAATTCTATTGGTCGTTGAAGCCTTCATGGATTTCTGATGACAACGAAAAAGCTTAAACGTTGAATCACATATAACTTGCGACACTCGAAAGCCAATAAAAAAAGCACACCAGGTTACTTGTATCAAATCCAAAGCAAAACAGGGTGGTCTCCAATTATAAAAGCTGAAGCCAATGAAGAGTCCACCATCATATTATCCAATCTGCATAACAAGACAACATCAATAAACAATGGAAGGAATTACAAGGAAGAGGCTGGCTGTATTGGTTGGGTGCAACTATCCCAACACTCCACATGAACTGCGTGGCTGCATAAACGATGTGTTGACCATGAGAGACACTCTGATCAAGAGGTTTGGGTTCGATCCCTCCAATATTGAGTTCCTTACTGATCAAGTTGATGCTCCCGCAGGTTCAACCATGCCCACTGGAGCTAACATCAAGCAGGCTCTTGCTCGCATGGTTGATCAAGCTCAACCAGGAGATGTCCTCTACTTTTACTATAGTGGCCATGGGACCAGAATCCCCTCCACGAAACATGGCCTCCCCTTTGGCCACGAAGAAGCCATCGTCCCCTGTGATCTCAATCTCATCACAGGTTTGTCAGTATAGGATACTATCTCATGAGTAGTATGGGATATGTGGGGTAGGGGGTGTCTGCCCCTTTACTGTTGCGCTTCTGTCCCTTAATTTTGGACCCTTCCCAACCAAATGTTTTTTCTCATTCTACATGAAATGAAATGAGTAACACTTTGATATATATAAAAAATGGAGTCGTTTATAATTTTTTACTATTTTTGACAAAATTAAGACTTTAAATAAAAAGGAAACTGTATAATTTTGAAGTTTTAAATTTTATTTTTGAAAAAATCGTAAAAACAGCTCTATGTTTTTACACATTAAATGTGGAATTGTCAACCACGATTCTTAATGGTACATTGATGTGCAGATTTGGACTTGAGGAAGTTGGTGAACCGGGTTCCGAAGGGAGCGAGTCTGACGATTGTGTCAGACTCGTGCCATAGTGGAGGCCTGATTGACAAAGAGAAGGAACAAATAGGGCCATCTTCTGTGGTCAACAAGGACACCACAATGAACCTTAACTCCAAACCTAAGACCATACCCTTCTCCTCCATATTAGAACAGCTCTCGTCCTTAACAAACATAAGCAGCTCCGACGTCGGAACCCACTCGTTGAAGTTCTTCGGATCTGAAGCCAGTTTGAGGTTCAGGCTGCCACTTGTGGAGCTGGATTTGTTCCCACCTTTGAAGCCCGACGAAGGGATTCTGCTCAGTGGGTGCCAGGCTGAGGAAACCTCCGCCGACATGGACCCCTCCCGCACCGGCGGGAAGGCCTACGGAGCATTCAGCAATGCCGTTCAGATGGTGCTTAATGATGATGCTGCTCCGTTGAGTAATACAGAGGTTGTTGTAAGGGCCAGGAAGATCCTTCAGTCCAGAGGCTTTGACCAACATCCTTGTCTCTACTGCAGTGACGAGAATGCTGACGCTACTTTCCTGGGCCAACAACAACCTCAGGCTTCTGCTTTGTGACTTTATGACATTTGAAACATGGATGTTATGAAATTTGGACATGGCTTTGTATTTGATATTTCTGCACAATTGGTTGGATGTTATTGTTAGAGTGTATATTTTGTATTAGGTATTATTGTGTGTGGTTTGGGTTTATAAGTTCGGCTCTAGCCCATTTAGTTGTATGTACATGTTATTTTATAGGGTTAAGTAGCAAATTCGTCTCAAAAGTTCACGTTCAAGAGCAATGTTACCCTGAAAGTTTTTTTAGTCTTAATGTTGATCCCGAAATATCAAAACGTAGCAATGTTGTCCTCCCCATTAGTAGCGTTAATTTTCACCATTAAAAAGACACGTCAAACTCTTACATGGTACTAAAATTGCCACCTAATTCTTCTACCCTCTCCCCTCCTATCCACCTCATCATCGCCCCCCTTCCTCCAATGTTCATTCATCACCTAGGGAAGGCAAGAAGGAGGAGGTAATTGCTCCAGTGTTCATCGTCACCTAATTCTTCTACCCTCTCCCCTCCTATCTACAAATGTCTGCTCCACTATCTGATGCATCATTGCTCCACTACCTGTACTACGGGGATTAGTGCCTTGTTTATAGGGTGATTAGTGTTTGCTGCTTAAGGAGGGCTTCCAAATTGATGTACTCGAGTTGGGTCGGCCTCATATCAGGGCCCAATATATAAATCCATAACAGTCGTTAAAAGTATTATTTTTTATGACTTTTTTTTCAAGAACAATCGTTAAAATTATTTTTTATGATTGTTTTTTCAAGATTGTGTGTCTCGAGAACCATGGTGGAGGGATGACTTTTCTGTCACTGTTGTACCCAACCTGTGGAACTCGCTGATTTGCGTGATTTCCTTCTGTGATGTTGTGATCTCTTTCTGTGTTTTCGTTGGCTAACGTAAGCCATTAATTTAATGAATGATAAAGGAATGTAGGTATATTTTCGTGCTGGGCTGAGAGAAGGTGAATGACCTTCATGGTGATTTCGGGCTTCATAGGCTTACTGGTGCAGGTGAAAGCAGAGACATGACGGACGTTTGTTGAATTAACGGTGAGGTGTGACTTTTGCTCCAAAATGGTAACCACGTGTGTATTTTTGCTCCCAAAAAAAGTATATGGTGCTGGATGCTCTCGATGGTAAAACACATGTGTATTTTTGCTCCATTACTTTTTGCTTTATTATCACGAATTTACTTAAATTAGTGAGTTTGACAACCTAGGATTTACTTGTCCAAGAGTATTATGACATGTTCCTACTAAACTTGCGAATAATACACAGCATTCCACGTGCATTTTGCTTTCCATAATTAACTAACATTCTCTTCCCTCTTACTTTCTCACTTTTGTTTTTAACGTTAACCTGTGTCCCTCTGCCTACAATGGCACAAGTAATGACTACAACGTTTGTAAAGATATTTAAAAATGCTGCTGTACAGACTTTCCCCTCCCTTCTCTGCTGAAGGAATCTGAAATACATCTGAGCCTTCCTATTTTTAGGTTATTCTTTTGCAGAGTATGACAATTTTTTAGGAATCTATGTACAGAAGGTTTGTTTCATCTCATACTCAATTGTTGAATGTATTTCTTCTTTAGTGATAAAGAATAAAGGATAAGGAAGAAAACCAGAAATTATAGTGATAGACCTGCTTCTGTTCTATAGATCATATTGCAAGGAATTTTCTTCTTTGTGCCACAAGTTGCCTCTCAGTTTAGTTCTCAAAGAAGTGGTTGGGAGATTTTCTTTCTACAGCTCATGGCCCCCTGCTATATGACTTGTTACTCTTGTGGCCATTATCCCCAGCCATGTAAACTGTAGACATGATGTTGGCTCCTTTCTCTGATTTTGCAACGGGAACAAGTTCGCAAGGTCTAATTCTGAATTCACAGGCATTGCTGGTTTTATTTTATTTATTTAATTTTTTTTTATGAAATATGAAAATTCATTAATAAAAGGACTAATACAATAAAAATACTTTAAGTAGTTGTTTGTTTATCCCTGTTTCTTCTGAAGAAAGTTTACTGATGCTTAGAGACAAAGTATTATGGCCGCCAATCTTTACTCATCTATTTTCCTCAATTTATTTATTTAATACAAAAATGCATTCGCTACATTTCAGAATACTAACAGAGAATATTGAGAATATATCCTATCGGTTGAATTTTTAATGAATTTTGAGCCTCCTGCCTTAATCACCCGTTTAATTAATTGCAAAATGGAAATTTTCAAGCCAGCACGTTAAACATATTCTATATTATCTATGTCCCTTATGAGCATTTTGACGTGCTCCATACATTTGAATCACTCATCCAATTCGTTACGTATCTTCTCTCTACTTGCCAATTCATTCTTTTTTTTTTTTTTTAATTTACAAGATGAAACACAAATAACGGATGGTTGGACGAACAATGCAGCATGGGCAATATTGTATGAGAATTGCATTTGCTTGCACGCCATTGAAAAATTATATATGCCGACACCAACTTTTAAAGGAAAGTTATTAGTTGATAGAAGTTTGTGAGTTTCGGCTTCAATCTGATTATTTGATTGAAAAATTACTCCCAGAATGAGTCAGTGGAAAGAGTCACAATCCCAATTTCAGACTCTCATAGAAAGCAACAATGAAGGACGTGCTTGAACGGGATTCTGAAGAAGGCTTTCATTCTGATTTTGGCTTGCAAGTTCTGCAACCAATAAAAGTGAACGTCATCAAAATCGACCATCATAAATGCAAATTAAGAATGTGGAGCCAGATGCGTAAGCGAGCGAGCTTAAAACCCAACTTTCTAATTCTAATGGTCGCTGAAGCCTTCATGGATTTCTTATGACAATGAAAAAGCTTAAACGTTCGATCACATATTACTTGCCACACTTGAAAGCCAATAAAAAATGCATACCACGTTACTTGTATCAAATCCAAAGCAAAACAGGGTGGTCTCCAATTATAAAATCTGAAGCCAATGAAGAGTCCACCATCATATTATCCAATCTGCATAACAAGACAACAAAAGACAATGGAAGGAATTACAAGGAAGAGGCTGGCTGTATTGGTTGGGTGCAACTATCCCAACACTCCAAATGAACTGCGTGGCTGCATAAACGATGTGTTGGCCATGAGAGACACCTTGATCAAGAGGTTTGGGTTCGACCCCTCCAATATTGAGTTACTTAATGATCAAGTTGATGCTCCCGCGGGTTCAACCATGCCCACAGGAGCTAACATCAAGCAGGCTCTTGCTCGAATGGTTGATCAGGCTCAACCAGGAGATGTCCTCTACTTTCACTATAGTGGCCATGGGACCAGAATCCCCTCCATGAAACCTGGCCTCCCCTTTCGCCATGAAGAAGCCATCGTCCCCTGTGATTTCAATCTCATCACAGGTTAATTTGTTAGTTTAGGATACAAGTCTCATGGGATATGTAGGGCTGCCCCTCTATTTTGTTTACTTGTCAAATGTTTTTTCATGGTTCTTTTTATCTTGATGATTAGATTCTACTTGAAACTAGTAAAACTTTGATCTCTATAAAAAATGGAGCTATTTTCAATTTTTTACTATTTTTAATAGATTTAAGATTTTAAATAAAAAAGAAACTACACAATTTTTTGGAGTGAAAAATTTAAAAACAAGGACATCTTTTTACACATTAAATGTGGAATTGAAGTTGACACGATTCTTAATTGTCGATGTGCAGATTTGGACTTGAGGCAGTTGGTGAACCGGGTTCCGAAGGGAGCGAGTCTGACGATTGTGTCAGACTCGTGCCATAGTGGAGGCCTGATTGACAAAGAGAAGGAACAAATAGGGCCATCTTCTGTGGTCAACAAGGACACCACATTGAACCTTAACTCCAAACCTAAGACCATACCCTTCTCCTCCATATTGCAACAACTCTCGTCCTTAACAAACATAAGCAGCTCCGACGTCGGAACCCACCTGTTGGAGTTCTTCGGATCTGAAGCCAGTTTGAGGTTTAGGTTGCCACTTCTGGAGCTGGATTTGTTCCCACCTTTGAAGCCCGACGAGGGGATTCTGCTCAGTGGGTGCCAGGCTGACGAAACCTCCGCCGACATGAACCCCTCCGTCACCGGCGGGAAGGCCTACGGAGCATTCAGCAACGCCGTTCAGATGGTGCTTAAGGATGATGCTGCTCCGTTGAGTAATACAGAGGTTGTTGTAAGGGCCAGGAAGATCCTTCAGTCCAGAGGCTTTGACCAACATCCTTGTCTCTATTGCAGCGACGAGAATGCTGATGCTTCTTTCCTGGGCCAACAACAACCTCAGGCTTCTTCTGCGTTGTGACTTTATGACATTTGAAACATGGATGTGACATGGCTCTGTATTTGATATTTCTGCACAATTGATTGCAAGTTATGAAATAACCGGAATATGATATTCGTTTGTTGATTCTAATATAATGTTATTCCCAGGTTTCAGATCCAACACAAGAAAGTATTTTCTTTCCTAAAGTATATTCCAAAGGTTCGTTGATCCAATGGTCCGAGACAAAATACACCACAAAGTTGTTGGAGGTATGTTTAAAGCAATCAATAACAAATAAACATGTGTGTGTGAGAGAGACAGAGAGATTGCGGAAACATTTCCTGAGAGTCCATAACTATATAAAGCTCTGTAACTCAGAGAACGAGACACTTGGCTGACATATGGGTGGGTCGGTTGATATATGGATTTATTTTTTGGGCTCATAAACTTTAAATTTATGGTGGTGTCTTTCTCACACAAACACACAAGTTGGGTTGGACGGAGTTGAAATAGTTATATATTATTAATTATAACCCCTTGTTTGTGGGTTCAACACTTAGAGATTTAGAAACTTTTACAAATGAAGAGGGTTCAAATATTGACATCATTACAGCGTTGGTGGAGTCATTCTAGAGTTTAGGAAGCAAGATAACCCAAACTGAGATGGAAACAAATGCATTTTCAGTCCTGAATTCTTTTGGCTCGGACACCCTCTCCTAAAATTTTTATATAAAAATAAATTGATTAATTATAATCATGCAATGAGAACGGATCATTGACAAAAAAATGGATAATGACAATGATTCCTTTTTCCCACTAAATAAAAGAAATCTCAGCGACTTTAGCTTTTCTTTTTTGAACTTTGTATCAGACGTCAATGACTTGAAACCTAAGTTATGCTTTAATGGAAATCATGGGACAAGCTACGGGAGAACAGCACAGAGACACACATACACTATAATACAAATTGATAATTAATGGGTGTGTTATTTCCCATATGCATTGAAAAGGACAAAACCCCACTTTTAAAATACTGGCCAATCTTAGGATCCAATTATCTGTGTATAATCACGCACAGATTAGCTCTTGATCACGCCCATTTCATTAATTACGCAAAACAGTAGATTAATCAAGGAATTTGAATTTTGTTGTACTATTTCAAGTAAAATGAGACTGAAGTGAGAAAAAGTGTAAGAAATAATGCATCATAATGAGAATCATGCACTGTAGATCAGTAGTTGAGTGTGTTGCCCACCACCCCTGTTTACGTGTCCCCTGTTCCTCTTCTTTTTACTTTTTCTGGTGGTCACAGAGCATTGCTCATTCACATCTCGTGCCATGTTTATCCCTAACTTACTGCCTAAGCTGTAAATTCTAAACTTTTAAAATTATATGACTAATTTATAAATATTAAGAATATTAATTAAATTAATTACTTATAAAAATTATATATCATAGAGATAAAATAGAGTACGGTCTTATATATTTATAGCTAAAACAAACCATGTAATAACCTTTACACTTAAATTAGGACCCGTTTGGTAGGCAGAAAGTTTGGGAGGGAAAAAGAAGATGAGGATCTTCCTGTTGGAAATTATGCCCTAGGGCAAGTCATTGTTCTCAAATTGAGTTATCACTTCATTCGCATGTTTACAGTGATAACTAATCCCCTGGATATATCTTAAAGATGATATCCTAAATGTCCTCAGTCGGCATCTACGCGGAGCGAAGATGAGATAAGACGATATGACTTTGATGAGGTATGGAGATACGAATCAAAGTCATGGGCACTTGTAAGAGTACAAGGTCTTTGGACCAGACCCACTATGAGAAAGTGCATGGATCTAGTCATAAGCTTATCTCATGTATAACCGCGTCGACGCCTATGACTGAGATCATCATGGATTCCTACATGATGAGTCACCGACCTTTGACCGGGTGATGATAAAGGCTAGGATCGGGATCGGTGGTTTTCATGCGGAGGGATGTGAATGGTCAAGATGGAATTTGTCCCTCACATTTGTAGAGAGATATCTACCCCTCGATGAGTGAGTCTACGAAATGTACGGCCGTACTGTGATGGAAAGGAGTTTCCATTTCACCTATTAGACTAACTCGAGAATCGAGAAAGTAATGGTCAAGAAAAGGAAGTTGACATTCTCCATGCCTCATCCTTGACCAAATTATCGCGTGACAAAAAGGGACGTGACATGGTTGTACGATAGGTGTATCGTGTCATCGATCCCCATGTGAGTTGGGTAGTCGCAATGTCTTGCTAGAGGCCGCTTGCGATTTGTGGGGTCGACACGTGTTGGCCCACCGCCAATCTCATATGGGCAAGGTCGCACACAAGAATAATCCAACACGGGTAAAAGTGTCCAGTTCATTGAATCTCGATTAATGCGAGATTAATGAATACCGAGTTTAATCTGAGGTAAATATATATATATATATATATATATATTTAAATTCAAAAATAATAGAATGATATTATTTAATTGAGATTAAAATATTATTATTATATTATTTGTTTTATGTTTAATTTATTTGATAAATTAAATATCTAAAACAAACCGAGATATTGTATCTCATTTAATTTTCGAATAAAGATATTATTGTCTATTTAATTTAAATTGAGATATTAGTATCTCGATTTAAATAAATAGATAGATATCATTTCTGGATTTAATTTATTGGGATAAATTAAATCAAGGCTTTTAAATTTGGATTAAATAAATAGGTTGGATTAAATCTATCGAGATAGATTTAATTAACTATTTTTAATCTAGATTTGAATTCGAAATTTCAGATCTGGTTTTTAATTCGATTAAATAAATATTATTATATTAGATCTATCGGATAGATTTAATTAATATATATATTTAATCCAGATCTAAAGTTTGAATTCAAAAAGTTAATACGATTAATTTTGTATTAAATACGCGAACAGGTTTTAGAAACCTACGGGACTTTCGATCGAGCGTATTCTAAAAGCCGCGAGAAACCCTAGAGTGAAAAAAAATGAGAGAGAGACGCAAAAGAGGCGCTAGCACGCCGCCATAGCCGTGAACGAGGATTGTTCGTGTGGATACCAAAGAGAGGAAGAGGATTCTAAGAGTCGTCTTTTCCGATCGAGGAGGTAGCCCACTTGTTCAAGGAAGAACGAGACGCGACGAATTCTAAAAGGTAATATCTGGATTCACTAGCCTTGATTTAAACGCACCCGAGTGATCCTCGGGACGGATCCGTAGAAATTTTAATCCGCGTTGTACGGATCCCAATACTTCCCACACCCAAAACCTGTTTGGTGAGCAAAAATCTCGTTGCTTAAATTCCCGGAAGAGTAGATCTTCCTTTAAACATGGGAATTTGGGTTCCCTCTGAAACTGGCGTCAACTCATGATCCTCTCAGGAAAGAAAATATTTGGGACAACTTTGCCCTCTCTCTTCCAATCAAAACCCCATCATCATCCGAGAAACACAATGGTTGTCGGTCTCTCTCCACCAACCCGTTCGTTCGCATTTCTTCTCGGTTGAACGAAGATGAAGCCGCCGATTTCGCTTCTATTTGACTCATCCGGTTTTTGTGCGATTTGCTCTGTTTCAAATGAAGGGAAACGAGGAAGATGACAATAGTGCGATATATTTTTCTCCGATCCCACCTGTCAAGTTCTTGCTTTTATCGTGATTTTCCAAATCCCTGTTTCGCGATTCAAGTGCGTTCATATGCCTTTTTTTTTTGAAACGTTTGTATGCTTTTATAAAAGCCAAAACGATGCTTTCCAAATTCTAGATCCCTGTTTCGCGATTCAAGTTTGTTCAGGTGCCTATTACGTTTGAACGTAACTTTTGTGTTCGAACGTCTGAGAGGTATTTTAGGAATTTCACCTCACCTTCCCACTTAATCAACACCCAGTTCTTCATACCAAACAATTCATTTTCCCGCAACTTAAGTTCCCTTCCTATGTCTATCAAACAAATTCCAACTTTTTTAGTTTCCTCTCAATCTTCCCTTCCATTCATTTCCCTCTTTTAAATTCATTTTCCTCTTTAAATCTTCCTCGTACCAAACGGGCCCTTAGTGCATGCCCCTAACTATCAAAATTAAACCCAGTTATTAATCACGTATGGTAAAAAAGGTCTACTAGGGTTTATTTCCTTATGGTTATTGTTATCAAACTCGCGAGTTGACTCTCTGAGTTTAGCGTTTTTACGTTTCTTGTTTAAAAATCGAGTTAAGTCATTAGTAAACTCGTGGTTGTTATAAACTCAATTAAACTCACAAGTTTATATGTCAAGTTTACCGTTTTTACATTTTCAAATTACAAACCATGTTAATTTATCCTTAAACTCATGTTAAATTCTTCGATTTGATCATACTCAAATATTTTGAATATAAATCTTATATAATTTTTTTTTCAAATATGATAAATTAATGTTGATATATATTTCATTTCAATTATTTGGATATAAAAAATATTTAAATTAAGTTGTTGTTATTTCTTATATTTCAACTATTTAATTATATACTATTGATATCTATTTAATGAAGTAAACTCTTATAAATTTATGATACCAATTAATTTTAGGGTCACAAATTTACTTAAATCGTGAGTTTAAGTGTTTAACAATCTAACCTACAATATAAAGATTTACTTGTCCTAGAGTATTATGACATGTTCCTACTGAACTTCCGAATAATACACAGCATTCCACGTGCAATTTGCTTTCTGTAATTAATCAACATTCTCTTCCCTCTTACTTTCTCACTTTTGTTTTTAACATTAACCTCTGTCCCTCTGCCTCTTACCGTTACCTTTACTCAACTCTTGTAATGTTATTGTTATTTTCCAGATTTAAATAAATTATGAGTAGTAAAATTACATTAACATAAACCTGTTCCAAATATTTATTCAAAACATCCTTTATATTCTCAAAAGCCAAAATTGGACTTTTATACAGCTACACACACTACAAATAAATTCAAATTTATTTGCAACCTCCTTTCATGAAAATCTTGTCGGCCTTAATATTTATATGGAAAATTGGCAAGGTTTATTTGAGGAAACATAAATTAAAATTTCTATTATAAATAAAAATTAAGAAAAATTTATTTTATTATACAGATTAAAGTAAAGTTATATAATTTCAATAAAATCTCTTAAACACGTGATTAATTTACTTATTATTTATAAGGAGTCTGCTATATAACTAAAAAAAATATCAAATTTAAAATCTCTAATCACTGGCACAATTTACAATTCATAAGATATAAAAATGAACTTTCTTAATTAAACAACATAAACTATGAGAAATTCTTACAAACTTTGGGGTAAATAATAAATAAATTCTATAATTCAAACAAAACAATAGTCAATTTAGGGGAATGTCCATTTAAACTGGAGGAAAAAAAAAAATGAAAATGAGAACATAACTAGGCGCTTTTCTCCGGCTTTTCTCGGTGCCTTCGTCATCAGCCTACACAGAAGCGCACTACCGGAGAGAGCAATGAAGAGACAGAATAGCATAGTGTCATCGTCTTCACGCCGAGAAAATGCGCCGGACAAGATTCAATCCAAAACCATTGGCTGCATGTCCGGCATCATTCATCTCGTCTGCAAGTCTCACTCCTCTCGCAGATTCCTCACCTTCGGTAATCGATTTCTCCGCCATAATGTTGTTAAAAATCTTCTTGGTTACTGGGAAAACATATAGTAGCTTGAATTTTGGACTTTGGATTTATTAACATTAGAGTGTTCGATTCTCCTTGTCCATTTACAGGAAAGAAGCAGATTAAGAATGAGAGTTCATTTCCCGCAAAGGCAGAACAACCGAAACAAGCTCCCGTGAAAGAGGGGGAAAGCTTCAAAGAGGATAGAACCAATGCTTGTCATAACTCTAGTTTTTCACGTGAATCACCAAGGAGTCCCACCCTTCCGGCGGATATTCGCCGTTCTAATCCGGCGAAAACACCTGAGAACTTCCGAACTCCGCCGGCGCTGGTGGCCAGGTTGATGGGATTGGAGAATGGTCCGACGGTGGAGTCGGCGGCGGAGAAGCCAGAATCCGTGGAGGACAGAAGAGAAAGGCTCTTGAATGCACTGCAGAAATGCGACGAGGATCTGAAGGCACTGAAGAAGATCATTGAGACCGTACGATCAGTAGATCAGCATCGAATACCCTCGCCGGAGGTGATATCGAAAAACGAGAGTTGTTTTGGGGATAAAATCAGAACAGTAACGGAGGTTACTTGTTCGGAGTTTAAAGGCGAGCAGCAACCAAGTCCAGTGTCTGTGCTCGACGAGTTCACTCGGTCCCCTGTGAGTTTCAGGAATTACTCGCAACAACATTCACATTCAATTGGTACGTTAATTCGTTTTTTTAGTCTAATGCCATGAACTTTTTCCTTCTTCCGCATCCCAAGTCACTTGCATTCTAGTTAGAAGATAAATTCTACAAAGTGCAAAATCATAAGCCATCTTGCAGAAATTTCTATTCGATAATTAAGCCAGACAAACATCTGTTAACTAGAATTAATTTGTTTATAAGAATGTGACAAATCAGATAATAATGTTCATTAAAACTTTGCCTTCTAGCCTTCAAACTAGCTAGATTTTAGAAGTCCTGAGAATTTATAAAATACTTGCGATGATTCTGTCATTACTCTGTAAATTAATGCATGATCATTGTTCCAATCCAAACTCCTTGTTGAGTGATCGTTTTCAATTCTGCATGGATAGACACATGTAACTATTTTTTCTTTTTGGAGAAATGTATAAATTAAATTTTTGTTTGGTAGTCAAAGATTCCAAGATTTTTCCCAGCTTAATTATCGATCCTATTGCCGTTTTTTTCCTGTTTTGTTAACCGATCCGGTGAAACTGAGTTATCAACTTGCTGATCGTCCTTTTCCCCTTGGTAGTTAGGAATTGACTAGAAAGAAGAAGGATGAGGACCAAAAATTATACAGCTACAGGGCTTTAGAATAAAACTCGTTATTATTTACCCCCCTTAAATTTGGATTGACTAGAATAGGTCAATGATTTGGTGCTTAGTGAAATTATCAATTCTTGTTGTTTTTGAATCTTTTCGTTTCAGCCATATCCGGTTTGAAGAACAAACAAGATTCTAAATATTTATATAGCTCAACATGTTTTATAATAAATCCTATTTGTTTAAATCTGTCTGGTTGTCATATACTGATGGAAAAGTCAGACATTTTTAGTCTCTGGCTGGCTCAAAGAATGTAATTGTCATCATTCTAAAAGAATATTTACTAATCTCCAAGCTAGAAAGATACAAAGTTCCAATATATGTTGACCTTTTGGAAGGTTTTATACAGATACAAAAATAAACTTACTCAGGGAGAGAGGGAACACAAATGGTCTTTCATGAAAAAGCACATGCTTCCTTATCCATCCTGTTTAGGATTCCAAATTTTACAATCATAACTTCTTGTGTTCCACACCATCTTCACCATCATGACTGGGGACAAATTAACTCCTTTTTGCCGCTACTGCAATTATATTGCGGCCAATATAAGTGACTCACAGCTAGACAGCAAGCTGCTATAATGAAAACAGTCAAAATATCACTAGTAAAGTTAGTATAATCTTTACTTTTTATTTAGTGATTTTACAGTTGTCTATCACTTTTCATAGAGAAAAAAATTGATTTAACAGAGAACATAAAATTATTAGGAAGAAGACAAAATATGTGTAGGATTAACCCCTTTTGCATATATGTTGCTTCACTTGCTTGCTACAGACCAAAAGAGAAGCCCAAATGACCATTTTTCATATAAAAGAAAACTTGTCGACTTTAGTGGGTGGTGGGGGATGGACCACCATCTGTGCGCACAGGGGATTATATATTATTAGGCGGAGACAGTCAAAAGACGTTCAAAAAGAAAAAGAAGAGAGGACACAGTCTCACACACACATATCCCCCTTTGGCTGCTTTACCAGGGAACCTCCTTCACTTTTTACAGGACATTGCTCATTTCGACCACCACACCACTAAGCTTTATTATACCTGCATGCATCTTCTGCCTTCAACAAGACGTTGATCTGTGCTTAGTCTTGTTGGAAAATAGTTATCATTATGTCCAAATCATGAGTAATTTCCTCTAGTACAGTGCATTACAATATATAACCCTGTCCACTTCAAGATGTATATCAAAGAAAAGAACCACGGCCCCCAACAAGAAAATTATTTGTGATTTTACATAACTTATGACATTAATATGGTAATGAACTGTCAAGAGAAAGATAATATGTGATTGTTCATGCATTTGATTTAATCTTAGATTTTAGAATTCCCTCTCCAATCACACATATTTACCTAATTTAATTAGATTAAAAAATTAACTGATATATCATGTATTTTCTAAAATACTTTAGTCATATTTCTTAATGCCCCAATTTCCTCTCCTCCTTGATAATTGTTGAGGGAACATAATAGTGGTAAATTTGGAAAAAGACTGAAAAATATATTTTATATTTAAGACCAAGATTAACTCCTAAAATATGTCCTATATTAATATTAAGGTGAAAATAGACCTTCAAATGTGATGGGTGATTGGCATGATTGATGAGATAATTATTGAAAATTCTGTATGGTTGAATAAAGATGATGAAGGGTGATGTGCACAGGGCGAGTGCAGCTGCAGAAGAAACCAGGAGAGGAAAACAGATGTTTCTATGAGAGAATTAAGACGAGCGAGTTGGTACATAAGAAGATGAAGGTGGAGGAGGAGGAGGAAGAAGAAGAGGAATCGGTGACGTTGTGGAGCAAGAAGGCAATGAAAGAGAGTGTAGAGGAAGTGTGTAGGGACATCGCATGGGGAGAGAAGCGAGAGATTGGAAGAATAGGTTTGGCTTTACATGACCATATTTGCAGGGATTTGATTGATGAAATTGTTCGGGATTTGGGATTTTGTTGCTTTCATTCTCTGCCCTTCCAGGCCTGTAAGAGAAGACTCTCTTTCTGATTACTGTCAATAAGTTTTTGTGTCCCTTTTCATTATAACTCTTTCTTTATACCATTCATTAGAATCATACCACTTCTAGACCATTTTTACTCCTATTTCAAATGAAGATATGGGCGTGTTTTAATCATGCACTTGATATTGTATCCACGTAATTTATGTACTTCTTTGAGTGTGAGACGTAATTGAAGATCGGCCACGTGAAATTTGGCTGTGGCTGTGGCTCAAAATTGTAGACCATATAAACTTAACTAACAGATACATATATACACAACATACATCTTCATCCTCATCATATCCTAAATATAAGATTCAATTAATTTTTTTTAAGATTCAAAAAATCTAATTAAATAACTTTAAATTATTTATGTTTACCATACTTTAAATTATAAGAGCAAATTTTGGAGTGGGTTTTGGTCCTAATTATAAGAGCAAGTTTTAACTTTTGTCAATTTTTTTTCGTATAATACCCCTATTTATACTTTCTCAATAATAATTGAAGACAATACTAATTTAATAATACACCTATATATTTTATAAAATAAATAATGTTTGCAACTCATTAATGTCATATACACCTAAATTATACTTTTTTATATAAAATAATTTTGAGCAATTTTTGTCATATTTTTCCTATATCACCTCTGTTAATACTTCTTCCACAATAATTAATTTAACAACACACTTATATTCTATTAAGTGAGATATTCTACTTTATTAGATTTGTATATATAAGCGTGTGACAACAGATGAAAATATATAAGCGTGTTGTCCCTCCAAAACGAGTTGATAGATTTGTATATATAAGCGTGTGACTTTTGTGCCCTGTTTAAGGGTGTTGTGACTTGCCAGCAATATAAGCGTGTTGTCCCTCCAAAAAAGATATGTTATTTTAGATTTTAGGTAAGGGTATTTAAGGAAAATATATATAATTAACTAATTTAACTTCCCTCTTTAATCCTTCCAAATTCGGGTAATTTTCGCTATCCTATAATTGGGACCGGGAGAGAGTATTTTTTTCAAATTAATTTGTTTGACTTGTATACTGATAAATAATTTAATCATAGATGTTATGATTAAATTAACTCATTTAGTTTTCTTATTCTCTTTGAAATAGTCAACCATATCTTATAGTATTACAATGGGATTTTCTATCTATAGCTCATCTTAATCGTTTTAGTCACGACATTATACTTCCTAGATATTTATATTTGGTTGTTCTGATCTGAGCGGGGATCAAATAGAAACAAATTCAATTAATAATATATAATTTTTTTTTTGGACAGAATAATATATACGTTTAACTTGTTTTAAAATCATAATCAAATAGGTTGGCAGTCTTAATTAATTTTTTAAATTTTAAATTAATAAAATTTTCACTTATTAAAAACGATCATTATTGTTATATTTTTTATTTAATTAATTTATATGTTTTATCATTTTCATAAAAAAAGTGAGTATAAATTTAAATTATTTACTAACAATTATAGTGTTTTTCGATAAAGTAACGTATCAAACCAAACTAATACATATGAAAGCCAAATCAAATTAATGTCGTCTTTGGAATCAGCAGTACTTTTGGAGTTTTGACAAATTTTATTAAGGGAAAATTACACTCAGGTCCCAAGGAACAGAGATATTTACAATTAAGTCCTCGAATTCATGAAATTACACGAAGTCCCTAGGGACTTCTCGTAATTATTTGTGGAAATAAAATTACTTCTTTACCCAAAGGAGAAATAGCCTCTGGACCTCAAAATTAAAAAATCCAAGTTTTCAAAAGTTGTTGTTAAAATAGGAATTGTTTATTTGTAAATATAGAATTTCTTGTTGCAAATGGCCTCCGACCTCGAATTGAAAAAATTCGGGTTTTCAAAAGTTGTTGTTAAAATAGGAATTGGTCAGTAAATATAGAATTTTTTGTTGCAAATGGCCTCTCTAGACCTCGAAATTGAAAAAATTCGGGTTTTCAAAAGTTGTTGTTAAAATAGGAATTAGTTGTTGTAAATATAGAATTTCTTGTTGCAAATGGCCTTTGACCTTAGAATTGAAAAAAAATCCACATTTTCAAAAGTTGTTGTTAAAATAAGAATTGGTGTTGTAAATATAGAATTTCTTGTTGCAAATGGCCTGGACCTCATAATTGAAAAAATCCACCTTTTCAAAAAGTTGTTGTTAAAATAGGAATTGGGCATTTGTAAATATAGAATTTTTTGTTGCAAACCCGGATTTTTTCAATTATGAGGTCCAGAGCGTTTTTCTCCTTTGGGCAAAAAGTAATTTTGCTTCCACATATAATTACACGAAGTCCTAATTTCATGAATTGAGGACCTAATTGTAAATATCTCTTCCTTGGGATCTGAGTGTAATTTTCCCTTATTAATTTCATGGTTGAATATAAATATTTTTCTTAGGGCTATTTGGGACGATGAATTCAGAGGGGAGGGAAAGAAAAAAATTTATGAGTTGAATTTAAAAAAATTGGAAAAAAAATATAATTATAAGCTTTTAATAAAGCAAATATGTAAAATAAAATAATTAAAAATTTTCAACCCCCACCTCTCTCATTTTTTTTTCAGACTGAGCTCAAAAAAGCTTCCCTTCCCGTCACCTGTTACTAAACAAAGCTTTAAAATAGGAAAATGACACTAACATCTCAATTAAAAAAAATATATTAGAAATTTTTTATAATTTATCAATAATAGATCATTCATTTATTAATGACTGTTCTTATACTTTTTATTAGCAAGGTTAGAGACTTTTTTTTATATTACTAATAATTATAAGACCAACTAACTTTTCTTACAAACCAATAAAAGTAGTTAAAGTCAATAAAGTTGCCCTAGGATCTAAGTAATTTTTAATATTACCCCTACTAATTGCCCTAAACTCTAATATTATAATTATTATTATTCTCACCAACTACCCCTATTAATTATGGGCAGACATGAAAAAAATAATTAGCTCATCGAATTAGCAAGTTTTATAAAAGGGACGAAACAAACTTTGGTTAATAAGGACAAGAAATGAGTATTATTATTTCTTTTTAATGGGAATCTTGACGTGATTTTCCCAAAAAGAAACTGAGGAGGGGAGGATGGAGGGCAGTTGGGTCATTTTGAGGGGAGAAGTCGAGAAGAGATGGCGGACTGAGAAAAGTGGAACAGATACCGAGAAGGTGACGTGGCCACAAAAAAGGGCCCACAAGCGAAGATCTCCGCGTCCAAACCGCGTTCCTTTATTAATTAAAAAAGGAGCAAATTTTAAATATTAAAAGAAAAGCCCCCAAGTCCAACCAGCAGGTCAAGAAAAAGCGGTGTCCGTTGTCCCCATCCACCGTAACTATTTCTAGTAAAACCCAAATGCTCTCCATTTTCAATGCGTGCTTGTCCTCGGGGTCTTTTCCCCTGTGGACACTCCCCATCTGTCACCTGGGCGATCACTGTCTATCACCCTCATCATCTCCAAGTGACCCTATTAAACGGTGCACTTCAGGACTTAGGATAGGGTCCTTATCCCCCATCTCCACTCGTGCCTATAGTATTCCGTATACTTAGATGTCCCCAATTACATAACATTCCTGCCCACAATTAGTCATTAGTATTACCCCTCATGTTAAATATGGGACAAAATTTACAGTAGTAATCCTTCAACATGAAGCTGTAATTTGACCTGGGAAGTCTTTTTTTTCGTTTGAAAATAATTTTGCTCCTGACGATAAAATTATCAAAATGTCATTCTACACAACTACTCCCTCCTCCAATCATTTTCATTTATGCTTATTGGATAAAATAAACTAAAGGTTAAAATTAGTTAAAAAAAATTAAATATATAAAAATATCATGTTTTTTTAAATATACCCATATTTATGAAAAGAGCATAGCAATTTGAATGAGTAACATATATGAGAGATCATGAGTATACAATATGAGAGATAATATACAATAAATGAGTAAATGAAAGAAAATTAGTAGTGAGTGGAGATAATTAATATAAAAATGTATATCTATACGGTAGAAAAGGAAAAAATAGTTTAAATCTTAAAACATAGAGAGAAAGTTACTTATAAAAGGATATAAAAAATTGTTTATAAAAAAGACGGGAGAGAGTATATGCATACTTCAGGCCTTTTTATACAGACTAACTGACTAAGTACCTAATAAAGAACTTTACAAATCCTAAAAGAAAAAAAAATGTTTTGAATATTCATAATCCTAGAGTAGTGTTAGTACTTGATTTGTTTGTTTTTTTAAAATTTAAAAGAAATGACACAAATACCCTCATTAAATCTTATTTTTATTTTCTTTTGTCCTCTCTCTCTCTCCTCTTCTTCAGATTCCATGTCGAGAGTGTCTAGCAACGGCATCTGAGACAAACTCCTCCAACAACGACGATGGCAATCTTAGCCTCCTCTAGCAACAATGAAAGACAACGGTAACCTCCTCTAGCAACAAAGAAGAAGAAAGGGCATGAAGATTTGGGTGGAGGGTGCCTGCACTTCTGGAATTCCTTTAGACTTGTGATCTCATCGCAAATTTTTATAATATTTGATAAGGGTTTTTCAATTTCTAATAAATATTTTATAAGTTTGATAAAGGTTTTTAAGTCCTCAAGAGAGTTACACAAGTTGCAATCAAAATTCACATTTTTGGTAAGGATAATATTCACAAATTTAATTAAGGTTTTCATGATTTTATAAAAGAATTTCACAAGTTGTAGATAAAAAATCACTAGATTTGATAAGATTTTCACATATTTTAATAGAGGTTTCACAAGTTCGAGATAATATTTTCACAAATTTTAGAAAGGATTTTACAAGTTGCAAATAAAAATTTACGATTTAATAAGGGTTTTCACAAATTCTGATAGAGATTTCACAAGAAGGAAAATATATAAATATAGAAAATGATTTATTTATCCACTTGTAATTAGCTCCCCTCACCTACCCTTCTAAATCAAACAAGAAACTAAATCCCCCCTCCTCTTTTCTTGAACCAAATAAATCTGTAACCTCCCCTAATCTTAACTTTAATCAACCTTATTTAACTAAACAAAGCCTTAAATTGATCAATTAATCAAGCAGTTTTTTTTTGTTTTTTTGTTTTTGTTTTCCCACCAACAAGAACAACTAAGGAGCTAATTAAGACGAGAGTCGAAAAATGGGGGAAATAGCAAACAAACGAGTAAAGGGCGTGTTGGTAAAAATAGGCTGACATGAAGGGCAAATTGATAACAACAATTCTCCGAATAAAGATGAGATAACCGACACATCCTTTGATTTTCCTATAAAAGTGGCAGCGTTTATCTAAAGATTCAATTCAAAACCCTCTCGTGTTTGCTTCCAATCCAATCTCTAACCTGTTTCTCCGAAACGGAATAATTACTTTGAAACGGAGAGGAATTACAGCAAGGAAGGGAAGAAAAAGGAACAACAATGGCCGATCAGCTCACCGATGAACAGATCTCTGAGTTCAAGGAGGCCTTCAGCCTGTTCGACAAGGATGGAGATGGTTCGTCTCTCTCTCACTGTCTTTCGCTCTTTCGTTATTTCGATTGGCCTGCGAGTAATTTGCCTGCGAGTAATTTTATGTTTTGAGGTATTTCTAGATCTAGCTGTCTTCTGGAGGTGTTTAGCAGGCGGACTCTGGTTTATGGTTTGGAAAATTAAATGGACTAACGATTTTGAAGAAGTTTTACCGTGCTTCGGGAAAATTGTTTGTTAGCGACGTCGAGATATAGATCTTACACGGTTTCGATTTCTGCTTTAAATGTCACAATTAATCAACTGATCGTTCTGCACGTATTACCGTTTTCTTTTCTATCCATGGTTGATGAGAATATTGGAGGAAGTAGGAAAAATGAGAGAAATAATTTTTTTTCTTGAGCAGAGTTCTTATAGATGACCGTCGAATGTGTAGGGAATGTCTTGCTTAGTTTTAAAATGCCAGTGATGCCTTTAGAAATGAATGAAATGCTGCGTAGAAAGTTTTCGCATCTGTATGTAGGGTTCTGTTCTTATTTTAAACAGCAAGAAAATTTGAGGGGAAGAAGAATGGAAAAAAAAAAATTGGATTGCACTTTTTCCGTTGTTTCTTTCTCAAATTTAGATCATGAAGCCTGAAGGCAATGGGGACTGACAGAATAAATGACTGGCTTTTGTAAATACCCTACTGTTGGCTTTTCCTTTTCCGTTTGGTATTTGCCTTTTTTTTTTTTTAATGACATTGTCTTCACATCTGTTGAAAATAAATCGAGATGAAGCGTAAATTGCAATCTGCAATGCGACAAGAGAACTTAGAGCCCTATATTCGGATATGCGGTTTTTTATAAAATGCAAAATCATTTGACTTCTCGGTTTCTAGCCCCGAAACCTGAAGTTCAGAAAGGCCTTCCCTTGCCAAAATGTGAATGTTGCGGTTACACATCTGCCCAGCATTATTTGCCAGAAAGTGTGAGCTTGCACTTTATTGAGAACCCAATCCCTGGCTAAATTCCACCCCCCCCCCCCCTCTCTCTCTGGTTAGTGTAAAGTGAAATATGTCTATTTACGTGTATAAACGCAGAGACGTTTGACGGCTTTTGTACTATGTTATCTGACAATATGACACTATTGTGAACCTGATTGATAGCTTTTGTATGGTTTTGAGCGTGACTCTTTATCTTGACCTCATTGAATTTGGAAGCGGATTTTCATAGTGTTTGATCCACATTTCAGGTTGCATCACAACCAAGGAGCTTGGAACTGTTATGAGGTCACTGGGGCAGAACCCAACCGAAGCAGAACTCCAAGACATGATTAATGAAGTAGATGCTGATGGGAATGGTACTATTGACTTCCCTGAGTTTCTAAACCTTATGGCGAGGAAGATGAAGGATACAGATTCTGAGGAGGAGCTAAAAGAGGCATTTCGGGTTTTTGACAAAGATCAGAATGGATTCATTTCTGCTGCCGAGCTCCGCCATGTGATGACCAATCTTGGGGAGAAGCTTACTGATGAAGAAGTTGACGAGATGATTCGAGAGGCTGATGTTGATGGTGATGGCCAAATAAATTACGATGAATTTGTTAAGGTGATGATGGCTAAGTGAGATCCATGTATCTCAACCAAGACCCTGATGAAAAATTATAACTGCAGAGAAGAGACAGGATAAGGGCGACAGGGTTGACTTATATAATGAATTAATGATACTCCTAGACCTAGTACTTATTTACTGTTAAATCTTTGTTTGATGATTCTGAATCAAACCTTTGTGACATTTAGTGTGCTAAGCTAATTGTTTTGGTGGAATGGTGTCTGCAGTTTCTCTTGTGACTGTCTTATAATAAGTTCATGACTATTGCACTCATTTTCGATCTATGGATCATGGTAGTTAAAAACTCGATCACCGCGATTTTACGTTTTTATGATTTTTTTTTCATTAAAACGATTTTACTAATTTTTCAAACGCTTTTAAGTTTTTACGATTTTTTTACGATTTTACTACTACGTTACGTTTTTTAACTCCTTTCGCTTTCGCGTAAAATCTACGTTTTCACTACTATGCTATGGATAAATTTTTCAACTCCTGAGGATGTTTTAAATGCAACGGAAGGAAGTTGATGAATACGCTTTCTAATTAGTACACTGCAACAGGCTGCGCGATGCATAGAAATCTCACTTTTTTCGATAAAAGTTAGTCTTAATTTTTTTTTTTTTTTTTATACAAGGAAAGATAAACAACCGAAACCAAAAAAGCTTTTGAGCAAAAAAAAAAAAAAAAAAAAAAAAAAAAAAAAGCTAAAAGCAATTAAAGTCTTAGGCCTCTCCTCTCAGGTCAGCAACAAGGAAGCAATGAGGATTAGTAGGAGGATCAGAGAAATGGGATTTGTCTGGAGACTCCACATGCAGGTAAAATTAGTCAATCAATCTGCACACTGATTGCCCTCCTTTAGAACATGGCTATATCGTATCACCCACTTCGTATCCGAGCCACCAGATGGAACTCATGAGTTGCATTACTTTGTTTGGATAGTAATGTAATGACTGATTGACAGTCACTTTTAAGTTTCAACAACTACATGCCTCCAATCTGTCTTCCATGCCATCTCTAATCCCCTCAAAACTCCCCACAACTCAACTAACATCGCTGAGCACCCTCCTAGGCGGAGAAGTCTTTCAACAAACCCCCACAGGCAAAATTAGTAAAAAATAGGATAAAGCCCTAAAACGTATCAATTTTTTTTTTGAAAAAAAAAACGGAGCCTTGATGTATTTACTTTTATTCCAACCAACTTGATAGTATATTGATCGCTCCTCGTGGGATTAGATACATTATCTACGTGTCAAAAAATTAGTATACAGCAAAGTGTTGACCCGAAAAAAAAAAAAAAAAATCGCCGCATCCAAACCGCGTTGGATTTCGAGTCTGACGAAGACCACCTTTATTAATTTTTTTCCCGATGAAATGCAAATATATTTATTGAGTTATAATAGCAGGTAAGAAAGTCCCCAAAAAAATAAAGTCTTCATCTTAGTAATGATTTTAATATGAGATTGTTTTACTAGTTTACAGTGTATAGGAAATTTAATTAAAAACAATCAGAGTTTAAATGTTACTAGTAAAAAGAAAAGCCGCCAAGTCCAACCAAACAATCAAATATTAGCTTATCTTATTGAGTATAGCTTATCACTAGCATGGATTCCAGAAAGTCTACAAAATGCAATCCCATTAAGTTGATCCCATTGCATCTATGGAGGAAAATAATGTTTATCATTAAGGAATATTATGTTGACAATTAAAATTGAGATTGTTTGAATATGAGCAAATATGTTTAAAACCATTGTTCAGATATAGAAGGAACTGCAAATCAAGACCAACGACAGACCAAGAAGCATAGCTTTTAAAAACATCTGTATATAATATGTATACTAGTAAAAAGATATGGAACATAAATGTCCAACCAAACAATCAAATTAGCTTTCAATATAGGATCTGGTAGGCTTATCCGGTGTTATCTATGGCATACAGATAACAATGGACAAGATGATCATTGCTAGCATACAGGAAAATAGAGGTGTGGGGTGTGTGCACATGGGACGATATCTAAAGAGTAGGAGAGAATACGTGTACCCGTTCACCGGGGTATGCCCCTATTTATAACCAAGCGGGTCGGTCCGACTTTCCGGGTAGCATATTCCCATGATGTCGCGTCTTGTGCCCCCACTCCTGCTTGACTACTATGGTAGTGGGGATAACCGTGTGGGCGGTTGGCCATCTAGTGGGCTTGACCTAATCGGCCCATTTCCGAGGTCCATAACGGTTGCCCCCAAAGTCGGCTAATTTCGGGCTTACGAACTGCCGAGTTTATTCCGGTGTTGGCCCCGATTTTCCAGGCCCTTATTTCTCTTAGAACCATCTTGGGTTCTAATTTCAATTAGCCGTAACCGCATCCCACATTTGTCTTTGAGTAGCGATTTGCATAAGCTTTGCCGTCAACTTACGTATCAGAACCCGACCTCGTACATTAGAACCCGTCCTCGTGCGTTCTGCAAGCCGCCTCGGTCTCGTCATTTTAGGACCTCCATTCGAGTTTATCAACTTATCTCGGCCGTTATACGACTTGGTATTCGGCCCGAGGTTTTGAGCGAGGATGCCGACATACCAGCAAACACGACCGTTCGCCTAGCAAAATGTCTTTTCGTTTGCTCGCGTCGCATCGTATAACCGTCGCTTCCGATTATAATGACACGTGCCTTCAAGCGCCGCCTTCGGTTACTGCGCCCATTAATGTCCCACGTCATTTCGTCATCATAGCTTTTTAGGGTTTTCCTTTTACCCCCTCGTAAGCGATGAAACGACTCGGCTTTCCAACGTTATATCTCTAGAATTTCTAGAATTTTTATAAGTGCCCCTCACACCCTTCATCATCACTCTTCTTCGTCTTCTCAACTTTGAAGAATCGCACCAGAACTTCTCTTTTTCAGAATCTGCTTCTTGCTCTCTCGTTCTCTCGCTTCCAGGTATTTCTTTCTCAGTTGTTCTTGAAGCACGCATGTTATAGTCCTTAGCTAGCGTTGTTACGTATTTTGGCAATTTTTTGCTCTTTGGCACAGGTGTTGAGGTGTTGAGCGAGTGATGACTATGTGAATTCCTCTCCGAACGAAAAAAAATGTTGAACGCCATTTTGAACTTTGCTTGTCGAGTTGCTTCAACACTAGTTCTTTTTCCACCTTCATTCCTTCTGGCTTTGAATAATTCGATGTTTTATGGCCTGCCATTCTGCATTTGAGCGATTTTACTTTGTTGAGTTCTTCGCAATCTGGGCTATCTGGGTTTGACATGCATAATTTCGTTCCTGTTTTAACATGCTATATAATTTGTTCCCAAGATGGATCCAAAATCCCCGCTAGTAGATATGTATGGTAAGCCTATTCCGGAGGAAGATAGAGAGATTCTTGAACGCGTGCACTGGTCGAACTAAACTTTGGCTATGGTCCATCCTTCCTACGGAAGAAGAGAGGATGGAAGATTTACTCCGATCTCGGGGAAGTGGGAGTAGGGCAAGCGTTCGAGTTCCTCCTTCACCCGATGCCGAACTCCCTAATTCTCCTTCACCCAGATTGTCTGCTTCTCCCGAGGTTATGCCCCCGGCTTCAAACATGGGCCCTTCTGGTCCTTGTGAGGAATGTTGCCACAAAGCGATTGAGCTTGCCCGTCTTGGCCATGACAAAGAAGCCGAGTCTCTTTTGGATAAATGCCGCTGCAATAAATTGACGAATACCTTATCCCTTGGGCCATTGCAAGCTCGTCCCGAAATTCTGTTCATCGGGTATACTCATAGTTCGATTCTGCCCTTTGTTTTTATTTTAGGTTTAAATGTCTTCACACCGCACCACTCAATCCGAGACCGGAGAGTCCGCCCCTTCGGAGGATCTTCACGAATGCCTTCCATCACGACTATCTTGTGAGCAACATAGTACTTGATTGCAAGAACAAGATGTCCGGAAGGTGCTTTCCGGATTGTCCGAGTGGAGAGGGGTATGATGTGTGCTTGCCTCCGTGCGAGTCCGTGGCTTCGGGTCGATCAAACGATGAGGCCTGCCACTTCTTTTATTTTTATAAGGATCTGATCACCTACCTCGGGGTAGAATTCCCCTTTTCCGACTTCCAAATGCGCCTTCTCGCCCATTTACACCTCGCACCTTCTCAGTTACACCCCAATGGTTGGGCCGCGGCAATTGCTTTTGAAAAGTACTGCCATACTCATAAGCTCGAATGTTCCGTCTCCGTGTTTTGTAGTTTTTTCACTCCTTTAGATATTAAAACCACCACGGACGGGGGAAAGAAATGGTTTTGTTGGACCTCACTTCGGGCGTCTCATGGTCGCAAGTTTCTTAGGCCTTTTAAAGATTCCTGGAAAGGCTTCAAAACATCTTACTTCAAAGTTATCGCGAAGCCCGGGGACACACCGTGGTTCCTTCAAACCCGGACATCCGGGGAACTTGGCGAACGTTTCCCTTTATCTTGGTCGATGAACATCATAAGTTTGAAGCAAAAGATTTTTTGCCAACTAAATCGCAATTATCCGCTGCTTGAGAAGGAAACCATCGGCGCCCTTATTGCCTTAGTCCAAAAGACAATTTGGTGGATTCGGTGATTACATTACACCCGTAGGTGTTTATAGGGCTCCCTTCCCCCATTTTTGTTCTTTTGTGCGTGTTTGGTCAGACTTTGACTTCTTTGATTGTGCTTTTCAGGTACATCGATGGGTAAAAGACCCGAGTATCTGGACGTGACGATTCCTGCCGCTCGTCCAACAACTCCGGGTTCAAAACGAAAAGCGCCTGGCGGAGAGCCTGATGAACCTACTACCGCCAAGAAAACCAAAGCTCCGAAGAAGAAGAAGAACGACAATCCATCAACAAGCAAGGATATTCCTACCCCGACTTCTCCGGCTCAAGATCCGGGAATCAAGAGCTGAAACTTTAGCCTCGATGTCCGTCCAACCATTCAGCTCCCTCGTTCCTATTTTTGGGGACATAAAATACCCAACTCCCTCCGTAAGGGCATTCGTCCGCGACAATTGGTATGACGGGCGGACATTGTCGGAGCGGAGATGAAAGAGTTGAAGGAGATTGAGCATGCCAACTTGAAGAATGCCGGCCTATGTCAACTTGTGGCACATCTCAAAGAGAAGGTCGGACGAAATGAGAAAGATTTGGACTTCTTTGAGGACGAGAAGAAGAAGGCCGACGAGGCATTAACTCAAGCACGGGAGGATGCTTGCAAGTGGCGAGAGCCGAGAAGGAAAGCCTCTCGACGAACCGGTTAAAGTTCGTGACAAGCTGCACTTGTCCGAGTCTGAGCTTACTCGAAGGGCGCAGGTCCACGAGAGTGACATGGAGTCCATTGCCAGATATAAAAACTTGATTGACGAACAGGCGACGGAACTCAACTCTTGTAAGCAAGCCCTCACTGCCGCTCAGGCCAATCTCAGTTCGTATCGAGACGCCCTTGATGTCGCCCAAGTTGATATTTCCAAGTTAAAGGCAGGCGTTAAGGAGGCCTTCGAGAATGCCCTGGAACAAGTTCGCTTCCGAATCCCTCGATCGATTTGAATTTAGAAGGAGTGCACATGAACGCGTACGTCGAAGACGGAATATTTATTCCGGCTCCGCCGTGGTTGATGATGCCGGTATTGCCGAGACGGTTCGGGAAGAAGAAGGCGGCGGCCAATCTCCGTCGTCCAACAATAGTCGGCAATTTGCCATTTTGCAACTTACGGCTTTGTCGTAGGTTATGTAAACACCGCTTTGCCCGTGTGTAGGGCTTTAATTTATAAACGTTTGATTTAACGTTTTAATCGTATGCGCTTATTTTCTATTTAGCGTCTTGCAAATTGAAGGTTTCTGACGTGATCAAGGTCAAGGAAACACTCCTTTTCGGTATGCCTAGTTTTGATATATTCGGCATTTAAATGGTGTATACATTGAACTTGGCGGCTATGCCGCTACATGATTTACTGAAAATGGGCGTTTGCCAATTCGCACATGTTTACTTTGGCCAACGTGGATAACATGATAAACACGAATTAAGTAATCCGAGTTTTCATCAATCCTATCATTTGGCTTTTTGTTGCCACGATCCTGTAAATGTGCTTACTAGGATATTTATTCGGATTTTTCTTTTACATGATTTATGAACTTTGGTCCATACATGTTATGCCCGACTTTTTCTTTTCTTTTTACATGATTTATGAACTTTGGTCCATACATGTTATGCCCGACTTCCTTTGAACAAATTGCGAAATACGGGTACTAATGCCCGTCCTTTTGATTCATTCAATGTGCGGCTTTACATCAAGGATTCGATTCCCGTAGGAATTTGATACATATTCACGATGAAGTAAGCCTGAAAGTAAAGTTAATAGAGGAAAATACTTGAAATTAACTGAAAACAAAGCATTGAAAACAAACGAATGCATCAACTTCGATAATCAGCTATAGTAAGCCTTAAGTTTGTCCGCATTCCAAGTCCTTTTGATTGCTTCTCCTTTCAGTGATTCTAACACATAAGCACCGTTTCCGAGTTCATGTCGGATGCGGTAAGGACCTTCCCAATTTGCAGCGAGCTTCCCATCTCGGGCATTTTTGTTGCCTATATCGGCCCTTCGCAGCACCAAATCATCCTTGTTGAAGGAACGCGGATTAATTTTCTTATTGAACCGAGCCGCGACGAGTTGCTTTGTGGCTAAATCTCGCAAGTGAGCCGTGGTTCTAACTTCGTCAATCAGATCTAGCTCGACCGCGATAGCTTCGTCATTTTCCTGTCCTTGCTGTGAAGTTGTCGCTTTTCTCCATGAGGGTTCGCCGATTTCAACTGGAATCATTGCCTCACATCCGTATGTCAGCCTGAACGGTGTTTCTCTTGTGGATGTTTGCACGTGGTCCGACAACCCCACAAGACGCATAGAGATGTTCCACCCAACTTTCCGTTCCTCGGTCATTCGCTTTTTAAGCCCGTTGACGATAACTTTGTTTGCTGCCTCAGCTTGTCCGTTGGATTGTGGATGTTCCACGGAAGCGAAATGATGCTTTACATTAAGGGCGGACATCATTTGTTGGAAGCCTCTGTCCATGAATTGTGTTCCATTGTCGTGACTATTTCTGCGGGATCCCAAATCGTGATATAATATTCCTTTGCGGGAATTTACGTACTCTTGCCGAGGTGATGGTCGCGGAGGTTCAACTTCGATCCACTTAGTAAAGTAATCGATTGCGACGATCGCCACTTCAAGCGGCACGGAGCTGCCTTAAACGGTCCCAACAAGTCCATGCCCCATTTGTAGAATGGCCATGGAGCCGTGATCTGCGTCAACTCGGATGGTGGAACCCACATTATCTTGCCGTGTTTCTGGCAACTACTGCATCTCTGAACATGGTATTTAGCATCTTGCGCCATGGTAGGCCAATAATATCCCGCCCGAACTGCTTTACGGGCCAAAGCTTTTGCCCCCATGTGTTGTCCATTTATGCCTTCGTGGATTTCTGCCAAAACGTATTGGGCCTGATCTTCGTTGAGACATTTAGCCATGGGAGAATGCACGCCTTTGCGATACAATTGATCGTTGACCATTACATAGGCGGCATTCGACTAGAGTCCTTGATTCGGCCGCATCCTGCAGGGTGATCCCCTTTCCCGGATAATCGGCAATCGGTTTTCTCCAATCCCGAATCGAAATCGCATCACGCAACTTGGTTCCGGTAGGTTCTGGCTGGACAATTGTGCGGAGATTTCCGGGCACTTCGTGCTAGCGAGCTTCGAGAGAATGTCGGCTCTCGTATTTTCTGCCCGAGGAATGTGCGCCACTGTCACCTCGTCAAAATATGTCATGATGTCTTTGACCTTTGTCAAATACTTAGCTAACAGCGGCCCCTTCACTTGATAGGTCCCTTGGATCTGGGAAGCAACCAGCTGAGAGTCCGTGGACACGTGCACTTGCCGAGCTCCGTTTTCTTTAGCCTGAAACAACCCGGCAATGAGGGCCTCATATTCAGCCTGATTATTCGATGTCGGGAAGTCAAGTCGGAGAGAAAATTCCATTGCCACGCCTTCGGGGCTTTCCACAATAACTCCTGCACCACCCCCCCTTTATGTTAGACGATCCGTCCACGAACACTCTCCATGGTTCAGCTCTCGTCTTCCCGTTCTGAGCCGAGGTTAGCTCCACTAAGAAGTCGGCCAAAGCCTGTGACTTGATTGCCTGCCGGGCCTCATAAGTGATATCAAACTCGGACAATTCAATTGCCCAAGCTATCATCCCGCCGGTAAGTCGGTTTATGTAAAACTTGTCGTATGGGTTGATTCGTTCTTACCACGATCGAATGGCCAAGGAAATAGTGGCGAAGTCGTCTTGCCGTCGTTAATAGTGCAAAAGCCATTTTCTCCGGTTTCGATACCTCAACTCGGAACCTTGCGAGCCCGACTCACGAAGTACACTTGGTTTACGCCGTCGTCGGTATCTCGAACTAAAACCGCACTTACTTGCCTTTTCCCCAACCGACAAATACGAAAAACAAATTCTCCCCGACTTCGGCCGGGATAATGCTTGGAGATGCTAAGCATTGCTTTATTACGTTAAACGCTTCTTCACACTCCGAGTTCCATTCTTCCTGAGCTTCCTTCTTCAAGAGTTTAAAGAATGGGAGGGATTTTTCTGCTGACTTGGGCAAGAACCTTGTCAAGGCCGCCAATCGCCCTGTCAACTGTTGCAATTCTTTCTTGTTTGCCGGGGGTTTCATTTCCATCACGGCCCTGCACTTTTCCGGGTTAGCTTCAATGCCTCGGTTAGTCAAGAGAAAACCCAAGAATTTTCCTGACGGAACTCCGAAAGCACATTTTGTCGGATTCAAACGAATTCGATGCCTCCTCAACTTTTCGAATGTTTGTTGTAGATCATGAACATGGTCATTCTGCTCTTTAGATTTTACTATCATATCGTCAATGTAGACTTCCACATTTTTTCCCAGCTGATCCGAAAAGACTTTTGTCATCATTCTCTGATAAGTCGCCCCCGCATTCTTGAGGCCAAAAGGCATCACATTATAGCAGTAATTCGCATTGTCCGTGATAAATGCCGTTTTCTCTTGATCATCGGGATGCATGGCGATCTGATTGTATCCCGAGTATGCATCCATGAATGACAAAAGTTGAAAGCCGGTCGATTGGTCAACCAATTGGTCAATGTTGGGCATGGGAAATGCATCCTTGGGACATACCTTGTTCAAGTCTTTGTAGTCCGTACATACGCGCCATTTGCCGTTCGGCTTTTTAACCATGACCACGTTAGACAACCACGTCGTGTATTGCACTTCCCTAATAAATCCGGCTGTGATCAACTCCTGGACATGCGCTTCCAAGGCTTTACCTCGGTCCGCACCCTGTTTCCTCTTTTTATGAGCTACCGGGTTTGACCCATGGTGGATGGCCAATTTGTGACAACAAAACTCGGGATCAATTCCAGGAATTTCAGATGGCGTCCATGCAAATACGTCTTTGTTTGCTCGCAAGAACAACTCCAATTTTGCTCGCATCTCGGAATCCAATGTCTTTCCGACTTTGGTGGTCTCGCTCAGTTCATCTCCCGGGATGAAATCTTGTTTCTTCATTAGGTTCGGACCTTTGCATCTTGTCCTCTTCCCTCAAGTCTAACTCTACTATGTAAACGAGACTTATTATCCACCTTCCTTTCACCTCCCTTGGCAGGTTCCGTCTTTGGAGTTTTGCTTTCCTTTACCGCTTCGAAGTAACATTGCCGAGAGTCTCTTTGATCTCCTTTAATGGTAACGACCTGATTCTCTCTGTCATAAAATCTCAACTTCTGGTGATTAGAAGATACCAGCATGTTCCGATCATGGATAGTCGGTCGTCCGAGGATAATATTGTATGGAGACGGGAAATCGGCCACAACGAAACGAACTATCCACGACTTGAACGCCTCCTTCGTCCCCAACGTCAATTTGAGGTCGATGTATCCCTTTGGACGGGTGTCTTCTCCATTAAAACCTGTTAGGGTGGTCCTACATGGTTTCAGGTCTTCCGAATCGAACCGCATGCGTTTAAACGCATCCCAGAGGATTATGTCCACCGCGCTTCCATTATCTATAAAAATCTTCTTAACTCGGCAATCTCCGACGATTCGGTTATGACGAGCCCGTCGTGATGTCCGGCATTACATCCTCCAAGTCTTCTTCGGTAAACCCGAGCATTGGCAAATTTGGTTTTGCATATTCCCTTTTAAACCTCGGACGGTCAACTACGATAGAACCTCTTTCAAGTATTTCTTTCTTTGATTGGCGGAATCTCCTCCTCCGCCGAAACCTCCAACAATCCCATTGCAGTCATATTTTGACTCGGGAAACTCATCATGTGCTTCTCTTCCTTTCTTCTGTTCTCGTCTTTTCTTTTCGGCTAGCGGACTTTTACTTCGTTCTCCTCCGCGCTTACCCTGCCGCCCTTGCGTTTGGATTAGATATTTACGGAGCTTCCCCTCTCGGATGAATTTCTCGATGGCGTCCCTCAAATCCCAACAGACATCCGTTGTATGTCCGTGTTGGTCATGAAATTCACAATACCGGGACTTGTCCAGGGTGTGCTCATTCCGCAACGGGCGTGGTCGTTCTGCTTTTTTCATCTCGGTCAAGGAGACTTCCTTCCAGACTTGGGCCTGAGATACTTTTAGTGGAGCGTATCGGTCATATCTTCCTTCTGCTCTTCCTCCTCGAGGTTTAGTATCCCTTCGTCCTCGGGATTCTTGTCTTTCGGGTTGTATCGTTCCTTCCCTCGGGGGAGATGGACTCCTCCGCTTGTCCCGTGGTGCATGGCTCATAATATCCATCTGTTCCAGCTCTCTATGTACGTCTTTGATCGATCTCGGAATTCACGCCGGCGTTTTGGGACGTCGCTTTACGACCGACTTCTTCAAGCGTGAGGATTTGTCCGGCCGGCTATGATGCAATGCAAATGTACGTCTTCCTTTAATCCCGGCACTTGTATCGCCGTGTCCTTAAAGCGCTCCAAATACTTTTGCACCGTTTCCCCGGGTGATTGCTTCACCTGATCCAACTGGAACTCGGTTTTGGGTTGCTTCCTACTCGTGGCGAAGTTGAGCAAGAATTTCTTCTCCAAATCCTTCAAGTCCGGACGAGTTTTACGGCAAGGTGTTGAACCAGATTTGGGCTGGTCCACGTAGCGTTCCCGCAAACAACCGGGGTACCACGGGCCCCGAATATCCTTTGACCATGATCTCCATTTTGAAATTGCCCACGTGCACTTGTGGGTCCTGGGTTCCATCGTATTTCGGGAAATCTTTGGTGTCTAGGCCTCTTGGATAAGGCGCGGCCATTATTTTGGCCGTAAAGGGAGTCGCGACTTTCTCCTCCTCATCTGAGCTTGCATCCGATGACGGCGACGCCACGTCTTTTTAGAGAGGTTTTGTTTGTTGGAGCCTCTCTTTGTCTTTTTTCGACGTCCCGACCGACGATCTTTCCTTTCGAGTGTTATCAGTGTTGTCGTGATTAGCCACTATCCGATCTTGTTTTTTCTTGCTTCTGGCTTCCCGTGTATCATTCCTCATCTCGGGAGTGTCTTCTTCATGATCTGTCTGTGACGTCCCAATATTCCGAGATGTTGGGATGCCATTTTGGCTTGGGTCCACATTGCTCTTTCTGCGTTGCCGTCATGATCCTTGGTTTGTCCAACGTGACATCCAACTAATTTCTGAATTCTTCCTCGCGGCGGTACATCTCTTCTCTCATAATCCGGACGTCCTCCTCCCTTTGTAATCGATTCCGTGTTTCCATCTCGTCTATTCTATCCAATACGGAACCAAGGGTGGTTCGTAATAGTTGAATATCGGGGTTGACCACTTCAAGGGTTTTGGTTTGCTTGGATAACGACATTTTCGGGGGTGGAGATTTCACTGTGTCCGACGTCTCCGCTTCGGTTTCTACCAACACTTGTTCTTCGTCTGGGTTCATCGGGCCCCCCTGTTGTGACGTTTGTCCATCGTGTTGTTCTGGTTGTTCTTCTGGCACTTGGTTTTGCCGAGTTGTTGTACCACGTCCTCTTGTATTCGCCATTTGCTATGATAGGTTCGTGGCTTTATGGTATGGGATTCGAAGTTTACTCGGTCCCCACAGACGGCGCCAATGTTCCGATATGGAACACAAATGTCTCAGCCCTTGAGGCTGGATAGCTTTCAATATAGGATCTGGTAGGCTTATCCCGGTGTTATCTATGGCACGATAACAATGGACAAGATGATCACTGTACACAGCAGAGGTGTGGGGTGTGTGCACAGTGGGACGATATCTAAAGAGTAGGAGAGAATACGTGTATCGTTCACCGGGGTATGCCCCTATTTATAACCAAGCGGGTCGGTCCGACTTTCCGATGGTAGCATATTCCCATGATGTCGCGTCTTTGTGCCCCCACTCCCCTTTAGAGCCTACTATGGTAGTGGGGATAACCGTTAAAAAATAATTATCTACATAATAATTATTTTGAATGATTCATATATAATGATTTATTATTTTTGAAAAAAATGTATAATTAAATAGCTTTAAAGTTAAAAAAATTGTTAAATTTTGTGATAGAATTAATAAAGTTTAAAATTTTGTGGTCAAAAAATTAGAAATAAATTCAAAAATTAGTCCCCACCACGGGCACCGACCGCCGCCAACCAAAAAATTTAACAATTTTTTTAACTTTAAAAATATCTAAATATACATTTTTTCAAAAAAAATAATTATCTACATAATAATTATTTTGAATGATTCATATATAATGATTTAGGGTGGCTAAAGGTTAAATTTTGTGGGGTAGCGGGGATTTTATTTTTTTTTCTAATTTTTTGAATTTATTTCTAATTTTTAAAATTTTTTCATAATTTTTTGAATTTTTAAATTATTTTATAATTTTTTTTCCTAATTATTTGAACTTTTTATAATTTTTTTTTTAAAATTTTCCTAATTTTTCGAATTTTTATTCCACGTCGTCGTGTCAAATCGCGCCACGTCGTCGTTCCATCCAAGTTAACGGTCAACTGACTAAACTAACGGCCGTGGTCTTTGGGCGCTCCAAAATGAAATTACATGTGTATTTTTTGTCCAGAAAATTTTACGTGGTGCTGAGCGCTCCCTGAGTCAAATTACATATGTAAAATTGCTCCTTTACCCATATTTTTAAATAGTTGAATCAATTAACAGTGTTTTAAAAATGACGAAGAATGGATGCACCTATTTTAGGCAGGAAAGGTAAAGCAGTGACTACCAAGCAGAAATATCTCCTTCCCTTAGATGAGAAACAGACTCTACGAAAAATTGAAGTTCAATATGTAGAAGTGAAAATAACAATATAAAATATAAATCTGTATCATGCTTCTAACTGCATACAATGCACAGAATGTCAAAAGCAAATCACAAAAAGGTCCATAAAACCGTCGAAGCTCTCACCTTTAGGTGGCAAGTGTGGAAAGTCATGAGAAAGTAACAACTTCATACGGAAAACTCCATTTTCATAAGGAGTCCCAACTGCAAGTATAATTAACTCAAGCTCAGCTTGATTTCTTCACTTGATGAATACGCTTTCTATTTAGTACACTAACAACAGGCTGCGAGATGCCTAGAAATCTCACTTTTTTAAATAAAAATTTGTCTTAATTTAAAAACCCGAAAACATATCAATTATTATTTTTAATATAGCCTTAATGTATTTACTATTTTTCCAACGAACTTGATAGTATATTGATTACTCCTCGTGGGAGTAGGTACATTATCTACTTTACATAATCTTATAAAAGTAGATAAAGTTTGTTGGGGAGGTCTTTTTGCACTCTTCTCCTCATCTCATTTCTATCTTTAAATTTCAATTAAAAATAGAATGATTAAGATTAAATATCTTATTTAAATTTATGTTATACTATTACATAAAAATAAAAATAAAAACTACTAAAATTTAAACTAGATAATTCACAATTAGGCAACCTAAAAATAGAAAAGATAAAGGTTTTATCAAATATTGAATCTCAACTAGTATTCCTCATGTCCTTAATATAAGACTTAATTAATTTTTTTGAGAGGTTAAAAAACTAAATAAGTTAGTTAATTATAACATATGTTTGTGTATTATTTGATTATATATCAGTTTATAATTCAGACAAATTAGTTTGTTAACCGAGTCTTATAGTTAATACTATTTTTCAATCAAATAGTTGAGATAGGATGAAGAGAGGAAGAAAAAGAAAAATGGATGGAGAAATGTTCCAAATCTGAGTGAAAATGGTTGAACAGACCTCTAAACCAACACAAAAGCAAAGCAAATAGTATTCACTTAATTAAAATGGCCCCCACGGGCAAAAGAGTTGGCTTGTCTCCTCTACCCATTCTTATCCTTTTCTCTTTTCTTCCGTTGGATTAAGTTCTTAACGGTTCAGATTTATCATATGATTAAAATATTATTATAATGGAAATGGAAGGTAAAAAATTATAGCAAATCTAGACCGTTGAGATCTTAATCCAACAGCAGAAAAATGAAAAGGATAGAAAAGGATGGGAAGAAGTAGAGGAGAGAAGCTATGCCCCGAGCAAAGTGCGAAGATTACTCGTCAAACCGCGTTGGATTTTGTTGACAAAAAAAAAAAAAAAAAAAAAACGTGTTGGATTTCGCGTTTGACGAAGACTCCCTTCATTATTTTTTTTCCTGATGAAATGTAAATATATTTATGGGAAAATCCCCTCAAGACCCAAGTAATTAAGATATTGTCAAAAAAATGCCCCAAAAAAAGCCACATGTCAGAAAAGGCCCTAGGGCCTTTTTTAGTATTATTTCACAAAACGAAATTACGTTGTTGTATTGATATAATCGTTAACATGTACTAATTTAATTGTTAATGTTGTCTTGATATAGTTGTTAACGTTTTTGAAATAATAGTAAAAAAGACTCTAGAGTTTTTTCCGACATGTGACTTTTCTTTAAATCTTTTTTGACAATATCTTGATTATTTGGGCCGTAAAGGGGATTTTCCCCTATATTTATCATGCAAAGTTATAGTAGGTAAGAAAGTCCAAAAAAAAAAAAAAGAAAAAAAAAAGCCAGTAATGACTTTAATATCAGATTGTTTTACTAGTTTATACTTTCTTTACAACTAGTTTATACTCCTTTCAATTAATTACAAGATATAGTTGACTTTTTTAAAGAGATTAAGGAAGCTAATTAAGTTACTTAATCATTTCATTTGTTGTGTATCTTTAAATTATATATTAATTTATTGGTGAAACAAATTAGTTTGAAGAAAAAAAAAAATAAAAAATAATCAAATAATTAGCTTATCACTTGTCCCCATCCACCGTAATTTCTAGTAAAATCCAAATCTTTCCTATTTTCATGGGTGCTTGTCCTTGGGTCTCTGACGTGTTTTAGTTCCCACTCAAAAAATACGTTTATATAAATGGGAGATAAAACTTCTTTTAAACATTTATTTTATATATTTTAAATCACGTCGAAAAAGTAATTTCTACTACTAATCTCCATGGTAGTCAAAAACACACTTTAACTCGTAAAAACGACGTTTTTACGTTTTAATTTTAACAAAACGTGTTTCGTTGCAGCAAAAAACGCAATCAGAGTGAAAACGTAAAAAACGCTGCTATAAAATGTAAAAACAAAGTGAGTTTTTTGAAAAAACGTAACGTAAGGATTAGAAGGATTAAAGGAGGGAGGATTTTTTTATTGATACTATTATTTTATTGAAATTTACATTTTAAATTGAGATCCCCAAAATAATGCATCCAAATTGATATCTCTTAAAATCTCAATAAAATCTCTTTAATTTAGTATTGATGACTTCCAAAAATATCTCAAACCTATTAAAAATGAGAAGTTAACAATATCGTATTGATCAGTATATGTATGGATGATGGCGGTGCCTCACTTTTCTTGAATTTTTTTTTTTTATATATATTTATGCGGGTAAAATCTACGTTTTTGTATTACGATTTTATGTTTTACTTCCGTTTTCAGGTAAAATCTACGTTTTCACTAATATGCCCGTGACCACTTCCCATCTATCACCTCATATTTGGGTGGCTATCACCTCTCATCGTGTTTACTTGAAATAATGATTGGAGTTTTTAAAAACAGTTTTTTAATTATAATTTATGGTGTTTGAGGTAAATATATAAGATGAGGTGTGTCTCAACTTACATTAAAAAGCATTTTTAAGATATCCAATCAGAATTTCAAACAAGCACATCGTTTCCAAACTATTAAATGGCGCATTTTGGGATATTTTGTATTATATTTTGTATTCTGAGATGCCCTTGTTATATGTTACTTCATGTCTTTAATATAAGATTCGAATGACTTTTTTGGAAGAAATTAAGAAAGCTAGATAAATTACTTTAAAATATTTATATTTATCGTTTTCCTCCAAACTTATTTGTTAACTTATAAATTGATATACTCTCTCCGGTCCTAATTATAAGACCCAGGTTGACTTTTTTGGAGAGATTAAAGAAGCTAATAAAATTACTTTAGAGTATTTTTATTTTTATTTTTTTCTTCAAACTAATTGTTTGACTAATAAACTAACATATAATCTAAGTATACACAACATATGAAATGATTAAGTAACTTATTTAGTTTCCTTAATCTCTTCAAAGAAAGTCAACTAAGTTTTATAATTAGGATCGAGAGGAAGTATAATCTAATAATATACAAGAATATATGTAATGATTAATTAATTAATTAAGCTTATTTACCCTCTCAAAAAAATGTTAACAAGAGATTATATTAATCACATGATGATGAAGAATATATAATACTCTCTATTTAAACTGCTTTCTAAATTATACAGCATAATGTGTTCCGTAACATGAGGTAATCCTTGAACATGAAGCTGTAATTTGGCTTAGGAGAGTTTTTTTTTCCTTTCCGTCTGAACACAAGTTTTTTGTTCGTGCGTGACTGGAGTATTAAATTAACAAATGTTCATTCTACAGAACGAAACAAAGACTTTCTTCTTTTAATGTTAACGAATTAGCTAAGAATTACAATGAAAAAACGGTCAACCTTTGGTTTTCCTATAAAAGTGGCAGCGTTTATCTGAAGATTCAATTCAAAACGCTCTCGTTTTTGCTGCAAATCTCTAATCTGTTTCTTCCAAACAGAATAATCATCTTGAAACGAAGAAGAATTACAGGAAGGAAGGGAAGGAAAAGGAACAACAATGGCCCATCAGCTCACCGATGATCAGATCTCTGAGTTCAAGGAGGCCTTCAGCTTGTTCGACAAGGATGGAGATGGTTCGTCTCTCTCTCTCTCTCTCTCTATCGCTCTTTCGTCATTTCGATTTGACCTGCGAGTAATTTTTGTTTGGGAAGATTGATTTTGAACAAGTTTTACTTGCTTTTGTCAATACCCTGCTTACTATTGACTTTTCCTTTCCATTAAGTAGCCGCTTGATGCGATGATAGAATATAGTGATAGCTTCCTTATGGTATGTGCGTCCTTTTACTGAAAACCCAATCCCTGGCCAAATTCCCCCCCCCCCCCCCCCCCCCCCCCCCCCCCCCCCCCCGTTATATACAATTAAATCCGTCTATTTATGGAGTATAAATTTAGGCAGAGACGTTTATTTGAGCGCTTTTGTATTATGTTATCTGACAAAACGATACTATTGTGAGCTTGATTGATAGCTTTTGTATGGTCGTGATCCACATTTCAGGTTACATCACAACCAAGGAGCTTGGAACTGTTTTGAGATCGCTGGGGCAGAGTCCAACCGAAGCAGAGCTCCAAGACGTGATTAATGAAGTTGATGCTGACGGGAATGGTGCTATTGACTTCCCTGAGTTTCTAAACCTTATGGCGTGGAAGATGAAAGATACAGATTCTGAGGAGGAGCTAAAAGGGGCATTTCGGGTTTTTGACAAAGATCAGAATGGATTCATCTCTCCTGCCGAGCTCCGCCATGCGATGACCAAGCTTGGGAGAAGCTTACTGATGAAGAGGTTGAAGAGATGATTCGAGAGGCTGATGTTGATGGTGATGGCCAAATAAATTACGCTGAATTTGTTAAGGTGATGATGGCTAAGTGAGATCCATGTATTTCCCCCAAGACCCTTACGAAAATTATAACTGCAAAGAAGAGGCAGGAGAAGGGCAACAGGGTTCACTTTTCTATTGTTTGATGGTTCTGATAAGTTCAAGGTTGTTTCTCTGTTTTCATGTATCAATAATTTGTTTTGGTGGGATGGTGTCTGCGGATTGTCTTGTGACTGTCTCATAAGTTCATGGTTGTTTCACTCTCATTTTCGATCTATCAATAATTTGTTCAACTCTATAAGGATGTTTTAAATGCAGCGAAAGTTGATGAATACGCTATGTATTTAGAACATTGCAAAATCTCACTTTTTTCACAAACAATTCCTCCTAATTTCATGTAAGGATTTTTATACAAAATTAAAAATTGAACATTTAAGATTTAATATCTAACTTAACATAATAGCGCCGCGTGGAATTCTCAATAAAAAATAACAATCAAACTTAATTTTTTCTAGGGTGAAGGTGCAAATTTGCCAAACAACTATTACCCAAAGAGCGTCTGGGCTAAATAACTATTGAAGAGACCAAAATTGTCAATCAACAATTAAAAAGTGGAAAAAAATCAAATAACTATTAAAAGTGGAAAAAAAAAAAACACCAAATAACTATTAGAAGAAAAAAAAACTATCACAATTAAGTTAAAATGTGAGACACCGGCGTAGGACGGTAAGCGAAACGCCGGAGAAAAGAGCGGTTAAGCCTTCTTGTTGGAAAATGAAAACACCAACGAGATGGGACCCATGGGAGCATGTGCGGCATCGGCCCGGTTCTTCTTCTTGTGGCATTGGAGGATGGAACCAGGGTGTAAGGTGTGTGCTTGGTCGAACGTTGTGGACTACTTGGATGAGTTCAAGAGGGTAAGTGGAACACCCAAAGAACAATAGAAGCTTTGGAAATCGACGTCATCGACACTATGACAAATCAATGGAAGACGGAGGCACCAAGACAAAGGACGGGGTAATAGTTCGTTGGCGAATCGCTCCAAATTGTGTTTTTTTTTCCACTTTTTAATTGTTGATTGGCATTTTGGCCCCTCAATAGTTATTTGGTCCCGTACGCTCCTTGGGTAATAGTTGTTTGGCAAATCTGCACCTTGACCCTTTTTTCTAATGTCAGGATAAAATTGCTAAGTTTTGTTAACTTCCAAAACAAATTTGTTCCAAAAAAATCTTATAGATATCTAATATTCCTCAATGAAAACTTTCTAGGTAAAATTGACACTTTACCCGTTTTATAAAATACCAGATCTCTACTGTTACTTTTCAATCAAATGGTTATCTCTACTGTTACTTTTCAATCAAATGGTTGAGATAAGATGAGAAGGAAAAAAGGAAAAAGGATGCGAAATGTTCCAAATCTGAGAAAATGGTTGAACAGGACACAAAAGCAAAGCAAATTTTCACTTAGTGATATGCTTGATGCTTAAAGGCCAGGCACAGAACAGCTCAATTTCATCCATTATGTCATGGGAAGTACACATCAAAGCACGAGCAAATGTCAGATCCATCTTCCCTAGGCAGCCACATTTTCCCCTTCCCCCTTCCTAACAACAAGGCAACAAATGAAAAGCTCTCAATTATGGAACGACATCATTACAATCTTTTCAAACTTTTCTTTCTGGCATCTATCTTCTTCTTGTCTGCCTGAACTCTTGCTGCTCCAGTTTCCTTCTTTTGTGGTATTGGTGCAGCACTGCAGCAGGAACTACAGTTGCAACAGCAGACCCGTTGACAAGCGTATCTGTTGTTGCGGTAGCTGCCTGTTCTAGACTGTCAACTCTCACTGTGGCGGCTGACTGACCTAATGGTGGCTGCAACGGCATTGCAGCATCCGGTGCCGCATTTTTCACTTCACCATTAAGAACTGAGGTGTTGGTCTGATCAACATTCAGTGCAGTCGTTGACTCGGATATAGCTCCAGTTTTGAATTTGGGCTTTGGTTTCGCATGGATTCCAGTGTAAAGCCTACAAGCAATGCAACCCCATTAAGTTGATCCCATTGCTAGCATATGGAGGAAAATAGCCATGTTTATCATAATAAGGAATATTATGTTGACAATTAAAATTTACAGTGCATCTTGTTCATGACTATGAGTAAATATGTCATTCAAAACCGTTGTTCATATTTCAGAATGAAGGGACTGCAAATCAAGACCAACGACAGCCCAAGAAGCATAGCTTTAAAAACACATGTATATAATATGTATACTAACCTGGCATGTCTAGCATACTCCTCGTAGTTTTCATCAAGCAACATTTTGCCAGCTTGGTCATTTAGAGCCGACTCTGGAAATGGTTCTATCAAGAGACATCTGACTACCTGTTTGAAATAAGAATCAGCATTAATATGAAAAACAATCATATACAACCAGACATGCAAATGTAAACCATGAAATTTTGACAACAAGAACAACCAATACGATGCACTTACAAGAAGAACATGTCGTAAACCGAGGGAAGGATTCCAATCCTTTTTCAATGTGTTGACACAAATCTCTCCATTGGTTGCAATGTTCGGATGAAAAATCTTAGTCAAGAAATAACCTAAATATTTTTAAATAGTTGAATCAATTAACAGTGTTTTAAAACTGACGAAGAATAGATGCACCTATTTTAGGCAGGAAAGGTAAAGCAGTGACTACTAAGCAAAATATCTCCTTCCCTTAGATGAGAAACAGACTCTACGAAAAATTGAAGTTCAATATGTAGAAGTGAAAATAACAATATAAAATATAAATCAGTATCATGCTTCTAACCGCATACAATGCATGCTTTTAGATTTCGCAAAACCCAAGTAAAAACAATATTATGACTCAGTCCAGAATATCAAAAGCAAATCATAAAAAGGTCCATAAAACCGTCGAAGCTCACCTTTAGGTGGCAAGTGTGGAAAATCATGAGAAAGTAACAACTTCATACGGAAAACCCCACTTTCATAAGGAGTCCCAGCTGCAAGAATAATTAACTCAAGTTCAGCTTGATTTCTTCACTTGATGAATACGCTTTCTATTTAGTACACCGCAACAGGCTGCGAGATGGCTAGAAATCTCACTTTTTAAATAAAAATTTGTCTTAATTTAAAAAATAGAATAAAGCCTGAAAACATATATGTTCTGTTGTAAGAACATAGATGTCTAACCTCAATGGATTAGTAGATGATTTATATAGGATCTACTATACTCTCCGGGATATATATATATATATATATATATGCTTATAAACCGAAGAAAAGATGATTGTTCTATGATGCCTATGAGGAAGACACCAAAGAATACTAGATGATCACTGTGCTACACGAGTATGGCGTTTAGCCAACAAGGGGTGGGGTGTGTGCACCGTGAGACTGAATAGTAAAAGATGATGAATCCAGAGTGTGTACTGTGAGGTTAATCTCCTATTTATAGGGATTACCTCTAGAGTTTTGGTCCTTGGGCTGTGCGCGTCTCCAGGCCCTTGTCTCTGCTCCACTACCTATACTGCTTGTGGTTATAGACGAGATTATAGGGTGATTAGCGTTTTACCTGATTAAGGAGAGCTTCTGTCATAAAGTGTCCTTGCTGGACCACATCATATCTGAACTCAATACACGAGTCCATAACAATATCAAGTATTATTTTTAATATAGCCTTAATGTATTTACTATTTTCCCAACCAACGTGATAGTATATTGATTACTCCTTATGGGAGTAGATATTTTACATAATCCTATAAAAGTAGATAAAGTTAGTTGGAGGGGTCCTTCTGCACTCGTCTCCTCATCTCATTTCTATCTTTAAATTTAAATTAAAAATTGAATGATTAAGATTAAATATCTTATAAAATTATATTATAAAATTCCATTAAAAATAAAAAAATAAAAAGCTAGTAAAATTTAATCTGGATAATTCACAATTATAGACAACCTAACAATAGAAAAGGTAAAGGTTTTATCAAATATTGAATCTCAACTAGTACCCCTTTTGTCCTTAATATAAAACTTAATTAATTTTTTTGAGATGTCAAATAAACTAAATAAGTTAGTCAATCTTAACATATGTTGTGTGTTATTTGATTATATATCAGTTTATAATTCAAACAAATTAATTTGTTAAGAAAAAGATAAATATAAATCCTTTAAAATAATTTATTTAGTTTCTTTAATCTTTTAAAAAAGTTAAATGGATCTTATGGTAATTAGTATTTTTAGTTGAGATAGGATGAAGAGAGGAAGAAAAAGAAAAATGGATGGAGAAATGTTCCAAATCTGAGAGAAAATGGTTGAACAGACCTCTAAACCAACACAAAAACAAAGCAAATAAGATTCAATTAATTAAAATGGCCCACGAGCAAAGTGCCAAGATCGCCGCGTCCAAACTGCGTTGAATTTTGTTGACAAAAAAAAAACCGCGTTTGATTTCACGTTGACGAAGACCCCTCATTATTTGCTTTCCCGATGAAATGCAAATATATTTATGGGAAAATCCCCTTTATGGCCCAAGTAATCAAGATATTATCAAAAAAAGTCCAAAAAATCACATATTAGAAAAGTCCCTATAGCCTTTTTGGTATTATTTCAAAAAACGAAATTATGTTGTTATACTGATAAGTTGTTAAGGTGTATTGATTTAATTGTTAATGTTATACTGATATAGTTATTAACGTTTTCCGAAATAATACTCAAAAAGGCCCTAGAGCCTTTTTTGATATATGACTTTTTTTTAGATATTTTTTAACAATATCTTGATTACTTAAGTCTTGAGGGGGAATTTCCCTTATATTTATTATGTAAAGTTATAGTAGGTAAGAAAGTCCAAAAAAAAAAAAAAAAAAAACAGTCGGTAATGATTTTAATATGAGATTGTTTTACTGGTTGATAATAGTATATGGAAATCTAATTAAAAACAAGCAAATTTTAAATGTTACTAGTAAACAGAAAAGCCACCAAGTCCAACCAAATAATCAAATAATTAGCTTATCACTTGTCCCCATCCACCGTAATTTCTAGTAAAACCCAAATCCTCCCTATTTTCATGCATGCTTGTCCTTGGGTCTCTTGCGTGTTTGAGTTACCACTCAAAAAATAAGTTTATATAAGTTTGAGATAAAACTCACATCAAATACTTACTGTATATATTTTAAATGGGTTAAGGTGCATTTTTGCCTTTAAGGTATGCGTCAGGAGCAATTTTGCTCCCGAAGTTTTTTTTGGCCGTAAGAATGTTGCCCCTAAAGTTTCAAAACGAGCAATGTTGCCCCTCCGTTAAAAACCCTAACAAACTAACTCAATGCTAGGGTTTTTAACTGAGGGGCAACATTGCTCCGTTTTTGAAACTTCGGGGCAACATTGCTCCCAAAAAAGTAACAATTTTGCCTCGGTTTCAAAAAACAACAATGTTACCCCTCCGTTTAAAACTCTAACGGTCCATTAACGGTCAACTAACGTTGACCGTTAGGGTTTTTAACGAAGGGGCAACATTGCTCCGTTTTGAAACTTCAGGGGCAACATTGCTACGCCGAAAACTTCAGGGGCAAAATTGCTCCTGGGCGCATACTTTAAGGGCAAAAATGCACCTTAACCCTATTTTAAATCATATTAGAAAAGTAACTTCTACTACTAATACAAACAGATATTTATCCCCCATGACCACTTCCCATCTATCACCTCATATTTGGGTGGATATTGTTGGATTTTAGGATCTAAATCCCATAGGTTATGAATAAGAAGTCCCATTGGTTCACCACCGCCGCGCGCTTGTCACAATGGTGTCCATCCGATCAATTTCCGTCATCTATAAATAGGATGTGCTAGTGACGAAAATTAAAGAGATATAGGAAAAACTAGATCTAAAATTAATCTCAAACATTCCTCTCTCGCATATTACATTCTGTAGACATAGTTTGTGTGATTCTGAAAGCAGACTCGTTGGATTCGCTTGGGCTTTAGATTGAGAGAGTCATCTTTCTGAAGACGAATAATCCGCTCTATCCTGGGAGACAATTGTTCATCATCATTGGGCATCCATATAGAGGGAGCAAAATTGTCTTAAGGACACAACGAAAGTTGGGCCCGGATTTCTTCATAGTTCATTCCATATTCGGCAGTCTTGTGAGTTTTTACTGGTTTTCTTCTTAATACAATACTATCGTATGTTTACAGATTATGCATATTAGTTACACAGATTCTTATCTTAGTGATATTTCTATCTTGAAAGTATTTTCACCAACAGATATCATGTCTCATCATGTTTGCTTGGAATGATGATTGGAGTTTTTAAAAACAGTTTTTTAATTATAATTTGTGGTATTTGAAGTAAATATATGAGATGGGTTATGTCTCGTTAAAAAACACTTTTGAGATACCCAATCAAAATCTCAAATAAGCACATTGTTTCTAGTTAACACTATTAAAGGACGCATTTTAGGGCTTAGGACCTTATCTCTCTTTGCATGCCTATAGTATTTTGTATCATGAGATGCCCTTGTTATATGTTACTTCATGTCTTTAATATAAGATTCGAATGACTTTTTTGGAAAAAGATTAACAAAGTTAAATAAATTACTCTAAAATATTTATATTTATCCAAACTAATTTGTTGACTTATAAACTGATATATAATATAATAATATACAAAAATATATGTAATGATTAATTAATCTATTTAACTTCTTTACCCTCTAAAAAAATAAAAATAAAAAGTTAACTAGTCCTCGCATTAATCACATGATGAAGTATAAATAATACTCCCTATCTAAACTGCTTTCTAAATTATACAGCATAATGTGTTCTGTAACATGAGGTAATCCTTGAACATGAAGCTGTAATTTGGCTTAGGAGGTTTTTTCCCGTTTGAACATAATTTTTTTGTTCGTGACTGGAGTATTAAATTAACAAATGTTCATTCTACAGAACTAAATAAAGACTTCAGTCTTCTTTTAATGTTAATGAATTAGCTGAGAATTACAATGAACAAACGGTCAACCTTTGGTTTTCCTATAAAAGTGGCAGCGTTTATCTGAAGATTCAATTCAAAACGCTCTCGTGTTTGCTGCAAATCTCTAATCTGTTTCTCCGAAACAGAATAATCATTCTTGAAACGAAGAAGAATTACAGGAAGGAAAAGGAACAACAATGGCCCATCAGCTCACCGATGATCAGATCTCTGAGTTCAAGGAGGCCTTCAGCTTGTTCGACAAGGATGGAGATGGTTCGTCTCTCTCTCTCTCACTCTCTATCGCTATTTCGTCATTTCGATTTGACCTGCGAGTAATTTATGTTTTGGAAGATTGATTTTGAACAAGTTTTACTTGCTTTTGTCAATACCCTGCTTACTATTGACTTTTCCTTTCCATTAAGTAGCCGCTTGATGCGATGAGTGATAACTTCCTTATGGTATGTGCTTCCTTTTACTGAAAACCCAATCCCTGGCTAAGTCCCCCCCCCCCCCCCCCCCCCCCCCCGGTTATATACAGTTAAATCCGTCTATTTACGGAGTACAAATTTTGGCGGAGACGTTTATTTGAGCGCTTTTGTATTATGTTATCTGACAATACGATACTATTGTGAGCTTGATTGATAGCTTTTGTATGGTCGTGATCCACATTTCAGGTTACATCACAACCAAGGAGCTTGGAACTGTTTTGAGATCACTGGGGCAGAGTCCAACCGAAGCAGAGCTCCAAGACGTGATTAATGAAGTTGATGCTGACGGGAATGGTGCTATTGACTTCCCTGAGTTTCTAAACCTTATGGCGTGGAAGATGAAAGATACAGATTCTGAGGAGGAGCTAAAAGGGGCATTTCGGGTTTTTGACAAAGATCAGAATGGATTCATCTCTCCTGCCGAGCTCCGCCATGCGATGACCAAGCTTGGGGAGAAGCTTACTGATGAAGAGGTTGAAGAGATGATTCGAGAGGCTGATGTTGATGGTGATGGCCAAATAAATTACGCTGAATTTGTTAAGGTGATGATGGCTAAGTGAGATCCATGTATTTCCACCAAGACCCTTATGAAAAATTATAACTGCAAAGAACAGACAGGAGAAGGGCGACTGGGTTGACTTTTCTATTGTTTGATGGTTCTGAGTCAAGCCTCTGTGACATGTAGTGCTAAGCTATTTGTTTTGGTGGGATGGTGTCTGCGGATTGTCTTGTGACTGTCTCATAAGTTCATGGTTATTTCACTCTCATTTTCGATCTATCAATAATTTGTTCAACTCTATAAGGATGTTTTAAATGCAGCGGAAGTTGATGAATACACTATGTATTTAGAACATTGCAAAATCTCACTTTTTTCAAAAACAATTCGTCCTAATTTCATGTAAGGATTTTTATACAAAATTAAAAATTGAACATTTAAGATTTAATATCTAACTTAACATAATAGCGCCGCGTGGAATTCTCAATAAAAAATAACAATCAAACTTAATTTTTTCTAGGGTGAAGGTGCAAATTTGCCAAACAACTATTACCCAAAGAAATGTTCTAAGCTAAATAACTATTGAAGAGAAAAATTGTCAATCAACAATTAAAAAGTGGAAAAAAAATCAAATAACTATTAAAAGTGGAAAAAAAAACCAAATAACTATTAGAAGAAAAAAAAAAAACTATCACAATTAAGTTAAAATGTGAGACACCTCAAGTGCGTGACTAAGCTAGCAGTAAAACGCTGAAAAGAAGCGGTTAAGCCTTCTTGTTGGAAAATGAAAACACCAATGAGAGATGGGACCCATGGGAGCATGTGCGGCATCGGCGGTTCTTTGCTTGTGGCATTGGAGGATGGAACCAGGGTGTAAGGTGTGTGCTTACGAACGTTGTGGACTACTTGGATGAGTTCAAGAGGGTAAGTGGAACACCCAAAGAACAATAGAAGCTTTGGAAATGCCGACGCCATCGACACTATGACAACAATGGAAGACGGAGGCACCAAGACAAATGACGGGGTAATAGTTCGCATGGCGAATCTGCTCCAAATTGTGTTTTTTTTCCACTTTTTAATTGTTGATTGGCAATTTTGGTCCCTCAATAGAATATAGTGATAGCTTCCTTATGGTATGTGCGTCCTTTTACTGAAAACCCAATCCCTGGCCAAATTTCCCCCCCCCCCCGTTATATACAGTTAAATCCGTCTATTTATGGAGTATAAATTTAGGCAGAGACGTTTATTTGAGCGCTTTTGTATTATGTTATCTGACAATCCGATACTATTGTGAGATTGATTGATAGCTTTTGTATGGTCGTGATCCACATTTCAGGTTACATCACAACCAAGGAGCTTGGAACTGTTTTGAGATCACTGGGGCAGAGTCCAACCGAAGCAGAGCTCCAAGACGTGATTAATGAAGTTGATGCTGACGGGAATGGTGCTATTGACTTCCCTGAGTTTCTAAACCTTATGGCGTGGAAGATGAAAGATACAGATTCTGAGGAGGAGCTAAAAGGGGCATTTCGGGTTTTTGACAAAGATCAGAATGGATTCATCTCTCCTGCCGAGCTCCGCCATGCGATGACCAAGCTTGGGGAGAAGCTTACTGATGAAGAGGTTGAAGAGATGATTCGAGAGGCTGATGTTGATGGTGATGGCCAAATAAATTACGCTGAATTTGTTAAGGTGATGATGGCTAAGTGAGATCCATGTATTTCCACCAAGACCCTTATGAAAAATTATAACTGCAAAGAACAGACAGGAGAAGGGCGACTGGGTTGACTTTTCTATTGTTTGATGGTTCTGAGTCAAGCCTCTGTGACATGTAGTGCTAAGCTATTTGTTTTGGTGGGATGGTGTCTGCGGATTGTCTTGTGACTGTCTCATAAGTTCATGGTTATTTCACTCTCATTTTCGATCTATCAATAATTTGTTCAACTCTTTAAGGATGTTTTAAATGCAGCAGAAGTTGATGAATGCACCTTGTATTTAAAACATTGGAAAATCTCACTTTTTTCAAAAACAATCCATCGTATGCCTCGTGGAAGTCTCAATAAAAAATAACAATCAGACTTAATTTTTTCTAACGTCTAGACAAAATTACTACGTTTTGTTAACTTCTAAGAAAAATTTACTCCAAAAAAATCTTCCGTATATCTAGTGTTCCTCAATGAAAACTTCCCAGGTGAAATTGACCCTTTACCTATTTTATAAAATACCAAATCTACACCGTCATTTTTCAATCAAATGGTTGTGATAAGATGAGAAGGAAAAAAGAAAAAAGGTAATTGTTTCCAATCTGAGAAAATGGTTGAACAGAATACAAAAGAAAAGCAAATTTTCACTTAGTGATATGCTTGATACTGAAAGGCCAGGCACAGAACAGTTCAATTTCATCCATTATGTCATGGGAAGTACACATCAAAGCACGAGCAAATGTTAGACCCATCTTCCCGAGGCAGCCACATTTTCCCCTTTCCCCCTTCCTAACAACTAGGCAACAAATGAAAAGCTCTCAATTATGGAATGACATCATTACAATCTTTTCAAACTTTTCTTTCTGGCATCTATCTTCTTCTTGTCTGCCTGAACTCTTGCTGCTCCAGTTTCCTTCTTTTGTGGTATTGGTGCAGCAGGAACTACATTTGCAGCAGTAGACCCGTTGACAAGCGTATCTGTTGTTGCGGTAGCTGCCTGTTCTAGACTGTTAACTCTCACTGTGGCGGCTGACTGACCTAATGGTGGCTGCAATGGCATTGCAGCACCCGGTGCCGCATTTTTCACTTCACCATTAAGAACTGAGGTGTTGGTCTGATCAACATTCAGTGCAGTCGTTGACTCGGATATAGCTCCAGTTTTGAATTTGGGCTTTGGTTTCGCATGGATTCCAGTGTAAAGCCTACAAGCAATGCAACCCCATTAAGTTGATCCCATTGCTAGCATATGGAGGAAAATAGCCATGTTTATCATAATAAGGAATATTATGTTGACAATTAAAATTTACAGTGCATCTTGTTCATGAATATGAGTAAATATGTCATTCAAAACCATTGTTCAGATATCAGAATGAAGGAACTGCATATCAAGACCAACGACAGACCAAGAAGCATAGCTTTAAAAACAGATGTATATAATATGTATACTAACCTGGCAAGTCTAGCATACTCCTCGTAGTTTTCAAGCAGCATTTTGCCAGCTTGCTCATTTAGAGCCGACTCTGGAAATGGTTCTATCAAGAGACATCTGACTACCTGTTTAAAATAAGAATCAGCATTAATATGAAAAACAATCATATACAACATGCAAATTTAAACCATGAAATTTTGACAAGAAGAACAACCAATACAATGCACTTACAAGAAGAACATGTCGTAAACCGAGGGAAGGATTCCAATCCTTTTTCAATGTGTTGACACAAATCTCTCCATTGGTTGCAATGTTCGGATGAAAAATCTTAGTCAAGAAATAACCTACAATATTTTTAAATAGTTGAATCAACAGTGTTTTAAAAATGACGAAGAACAGATGCACCTATTTTAGGCAGGAAAGGTAAAGCAGTGACTACTAAGCAGAAATATCTCCTTCCCTTAGATGAGAAACAGACCCTACGAAAAATTAAAGTTCAACATGTAGAAGAGAAAATAACAATATAAAATATAAATCTATATCATGCTTCTAACTGCATACAATGCACAGAAGGCCATTAAGATTTGTAAAACACAAGTAAAAACTGCAAACTATATTATAACTCAGTCCAGAATGTCAAAAGCAAATCATAAAAAGGTCCATAAAACTGTCGAAGCTCACCTTTAGGTGGCAAGTGTGGAAAGTCATGAGAAAGTAACAACTTCATACGGAAAACTCCATTTTCATAAGGAGTCCCAGCTGCAAGTATAATTAACTCAAGTTCAGCTTGATTGCTTCACTTAATGCTCAAAAATAAACTTACAAAACAAAATTCCATGCCTGGGCCATCAATGTCAGCATATATTGTCGAAAAATCATCATCATTTACAACAACTTTAATGCCCTCAGGGGGGGAATCATCAAGATTTTTCAATTCCTTGGCCAGTTGCTTTATTACATTTGGTGGAAGATTTTCATTAGTTGCCTGAAACAAAAATGCCACAATAAAATTTAATGATAATGAAAAATAAGCATTGAAACTAACATGCCATGCAAGCAACAAAATGCCATCACGAAGAAGGCCCCATGTATAATCAAATACTGTGTTGTGTGTAATTAGCTATACTTTAGAATTCTACCGCATCATTTTCATTCCAATTATACAAATGAAATTATGATAAACTATCAGGCTCTTGGTAGTTGTTATTGTAAACCGTTGCAAACAAGCACAAATATATGAACAGATGATTAGTTGTTGGATGCCATGAGATATCCTGATTCCAGAACAGAAGGTTAAACTACTCCTGAATAAATTTACTTGGCAAAAATCATGTTTGATGATCAATAATCACAAGTATACAGAGAGTCGCCAGCAATAATATCCATAAGCTACGATAAATACTTACCATCTCTGCAAAAATGAAATTGCACTGGATGTTTTATTCAGCTGCCAATTAAGGAGGGACGGACCCTTTATTAAACAATGCACCGAACCTTCAAATTTTCAGCTCAAAGCAAAGGAAAAATTTGAACAGCTAAAGGGCCTGCAAAAATATTTCTGATTACTATGAGAAAATATAGGACTTGGCTTCAGTTCAAAGCTGCCACAAATGAACTACCAAACGGTATGAATTGTCATATATTTAATATAATTTAAAATAATACAACAAAGACAAGCATTATATATATAAAATGAAAGAATACACCGACGCCCCAGTTTAGCATCACAATGCCCTTAAGCAATAGTGTGAAAAAAAAAAAATCACTCATTTTAATCCAAGACCACCGAAGGACAGCTCCATGTAAAAATTGAAAAAAAATCACTCATTTTTTGCAATCAGAATAAGCTCGGTAAGAGGACTGCCTAATCATCAACAGAAACGCAAATACATGCACACATCACAGTACAAATAACTAGTAGCTTGAACAACAAATCTGCTTCCAATAGAAGATAAACGCCGCTACCGCCCCAAATTACCAATTTACCGCGTAGAATCCCCATAATCATATATAAATTGAACCAAGTAACTCAATTGTAATTCGTAAAACCCAGATGACTGCAAAAGCTATTAAAGCATTTTTGTGCGGGTACAAGCACAGAGAGATTTTCAGAACCTGATTTCATCTACCGTATATCATAGTATACATGCCAACTAAATAATCAGCTTTTTCGATAAAAGAAGAAAGAAGACTAAACAAGAATTTGAAAAAGAAACTTGCAGATCACCGATCGCAAGGTAAAACCCTAATGCCCAAACCTATATCCAAGAATCTCGACATTCCTAACTGAGCAAGAAATAAATCACACACGAGAATTTATTTTCAAAAAAACAAAAAAAACAAAAAAATTTGCTTCGCGGATAGGAAAAGCATTAGCACAAAGAACACGATGTCTGGGAGGAAAAACTCTCAAAACCTCCGATTGAACTCAAAGAGAACAATTTGCACGCACAGTTCCACACAAGATGACGAAAATGATATATTACTAGTTAACCTAGATGGAAATTCACCTTATCAGAGGCCTTCGGGTGCGAGACTAAAGCCAGAGAGAGGGAAGGGGGGTTGGAAGGTGAGAGAAAGGTTGCGAAACACAGAAGACGAGAGTGAGAAAACGATCTCTCCTTGAATGATTGATATGGGCGACCGTGAGGAGAAATAATATTTTAATCAGTCCAGATGAAACGGAAGAGCTAATAATAATTTAAAATAAAATAAAAGAAGAAAATACTTATTAATGCGCCACTTTATATTATAAATTCATGAATGAATTCATTAATAATCAATATTAATCTATTAATGGAGATTTGATTTGAAATGAGGTGGGGCTAGTCCAGATGCCGTGGATTTAATAGACGTTGGATTCTTCATGTCTACCAAGAAGGCCGCTTCTCCACGCGCTCTGGGTGGCCGTGAATCACACGAAGAAGGAACAGGCACACCAAAAGATGGTGATGATTTGAAATTAAAGTTGTCTCTGCTTTTTGCTCGTAATCCAACATCCATCAATCTTTCTTTCAGGGCAAAACAAAGAAAGATGCTTGTAATTTATACAAAATATGATCAGCCAAGTGAATTATATCATGGACTTAAAAAATAAACCTTGTAAAAGACAACTTATATCACGAATCAAATGTAGTAATTTAGTATTTTGAATGAAAAGCCTAGGCCTGTTCGGGACATCTGAATTTGAGAATGAAAACCACCTCCATATAAGACAATGAAAGTGGTTTTGTTAGGTAGAGCCAAGAGGATGGAAGTGGAGTTCCATGGAACTGAGATCCAACCTTGCTACAAAAGAGGTTTGAAGACCATCAACAGCAATGTGGGCTGAGGTCCAAAAAATGTGGTCGATCGGAATGTTGACGATAAATGTGAATGAGGACGGAAATATGGTTGATTTCTACTTGATTACTATTGTGATTGGAACATTTAAAAATAGTTTTTCAATCGTAATTTACAGTATAAGATGAGCTTTATTTTAACTTAAGTGAATAAACATTATTAAGACCCTCAAAACTCAAAAGTGATACTGATATCAAACATGCATGAATTATAAAGTGAAGCTGTCATTGATCTCCAAGTCATCATTGTCACTCAAATTCGACTTGGCTCGATTTTTGTCAACATCAGATATAATTAAAATTGTTATTTTAAAGTGAAATAGTGATTGATATCAAAATGATCCCTTTCCTATGTAATTCTTACATCGCCAGAGAATAGGGGTACAGCCGTACAGGGGGAGCGTCTAGAATAGGCTTTGAATTTGAGATTTGAGATTGAAATAAATACGAAAAGGATACGTTAGTTGTCTGGTGAGGATCAGGAGTCAGGACTTGCGACCAACTCAACTACCCTCTGTGTTTTTTTCAGTAGCGTATTATTTTATTATTGTTACATTTAAAAATTAAAATATAGTCTATGTTCCTCTTCACACCCCAAATCAACACTCAACTACAGCTATTTTTTCCTGGCTTGCGATTCGCATTTGTTTTTCTTTAATTTATTTAAATTACTAGTAATTGATTAGAGTTAGAGCCAAGGCTACCAGATGAGGTTGTGCTTGCTGGCGTTACCGTTGGGACGTCGGCTTCTTCAGAGGAGCGCCGGCACTGGCATTCAGGAAAGCAAAAAAAAAAAAAAAACATGGAGCAACAACTTTTATCGTTGTCATGGTTCAATTAAAAAATAATAAAATAATGTAAAGAAAAAATGTTACGTATTATCCGATATTCCTACCAACTATTCTGTAATCTTAAAATTTTATCGATGCTTATATTATTTGAGTCGATTCTGTGATTGTATGGTGATCAAACTATATAGGGTAAAGGAGCAAAAATACACATGTGTTTTGCCCTCGGGAGCGCCCAACACTATATGCTTTTTTTAGGAGCAAAAATGCACACGTGGTTACCATTTTAGAGTAAAAGTCACACCAACAACGCTAAAAGAAAAACGTCCTTTGTTTTGCCATTAATTCACCGTGTCGGGAAACGAAAAAAAAAAAAAAAAAAAAAAAGGAAGCACTTGCTCGAAAGCCGAACCGCCTAACGTCACCCCCGCTGGAGCTTGGATCCAACCTGTGCGCTTGCTCGAAAGCATGGAAGCGGCCTTCGAAATCAATCATCAATATTTATATCAAATCCCATCTCATCAAGTCATCACGTGTGAATTATGACGTGCCATAAGATATGGGAAACAAATTGGAGTACAGATATGAGTGCCGATGATTGATAATAATAGTGAACTACATTTTTATAAGGATCTGGATTAAATTACGTGAAGATTTGGGGTGCAAGAAAAAGGGATGGATGGAGATTATGACAAATTGATTGCCTGACATATCAACGCAACTAGGAAGGTGAGATAGGTAATGAATGCTTAAGGGAAGAGAGAGCATATTTGAAATTTGGAAAAGAGAGAGCTTATTGCAAAGAACATATTGGGAATGAGATCAGCATCAGCAAAGTGACGAGGTTGGTACATAATGGTTTATCAAATGCGTACAAGAGAAAGAAAAAGAAAAAACAGGGACAACATAATGCGGAATCGTCGTGGGGATGGAGTAGCATCGAGTTCAGAGGAATTAATGAAGAAGGCAAAAGAAGAGGACAAAACTACTGCTTCATTCTCATGGTGGCAGGATAGCCATAGTCGTCCTCCTCAATCGCCATGGCTCCATGCTGCTCTCTCAGGTCCTTTCCCGTTCAACTACCTCGTTTCATATAACACACAGACACACATCATTAGTTACTGTCTCCTTCTCCGACTATCCTCTGTTTAATTTTCAACTTTGAAGCCCACATCAATATTCGATCGAGCTTCCTCTGTTTTTTTTTCGACACGTTGAATTAATGGCAAAACAAACGTTTTTTCTTTTAACTGTTGGTGTGACTTTTGCTCCAAAAAGATAACCACGTGTGTATTTTTGCTCCCAAAAAAAGTATATGGTGTTGGGCGCTCTTGAGGGTAAAGCACATGTGTATTTTTGCTCTTTTACCCAACTATATATGTGTATATATATCTCTTGTCAGTTGTTGTAAATGTTCCCAGTCGATTATGTTGTCATTTTTGCATTTGTTACTCCCTCCGGTCCTAATTATAAAAGTAAATTACTGAAATTTGGAGGGATTAAGGAGGATAGTTAAATTAGTTAATTATATATTTTTTCCTAAAATACCCTTACCTAAAATTTAAAATGACATTAAGGAAACGCTTGTTGAATCGTTAGCCCCGCGTGGTTCAACTGTTAAGGAAGCATGTGGTTCAACTTTCAACTAATTATATATTCTGTTATTTGAAGCATAAAACAAAAGTAATATCATTATTATTTTAACATATTAACTTCTCTCACGTGAAAAAAACAATTTTCTCTCGTTTTTTAAAAAAATACCCTCTTATAACTAATAAGTCTAATTGATGGCAGATCCAGAGGCTGGACACTAGGCCTAGTCCAATAGATAATAGTATAGTTTTGCCTTATAATTCGTAAGGTAGTCGCCCAAGCCCAAAGTGATCCAATTTTTTTTTTTTTTGGTTATCCATCCAATATCCAGAGCTTCGTTCTGACTAATTCAGGTCCGACCTACATTGCGTACTTGGCTATGGTGTGAGAGTTTCCCAACAGGACTTTTCTGCATTCACAAGGCTTGAACTCGAGTCCTTACTTAAATGATATAAGCCGCTTATCACTTGTATCAACCCTCATTAGTATCTAATTTAGTTAGTTTGGAAAGCGTAAATATACCTGAACCTTGCTGCGGATTTGTTTCAGCAATCAGCACTAAACATATAATATATTTTGCTTCCCTAATTTGTGTTTTTAAACGTTGCAGATGTTAAAGGAGCATATGCCCCCCATCAATGAAAATAGTTCTTCTGATAAAAAAAAAAAAAAAATTGAAAATAGTTCACAATGCAAGTGTTTAAAAAGTTATTTTAAGAAATCGAACACATATCCTTTACAACAGCTAAATCGGTTTATTTTATTACTGCAAATTAACCACTTAGCTTTGACATTTAGGATTGGATAGAGTAATTAAATAATGGTTAAATTATAAACAACTCTCATAAATTGTATGTCATGTACAGATAAGCCCCCCTTTAAAAATTTACAATAAACCCATATTATATAAATGTAAATAACTCCTATTTTTTTATTTTTGTTCAATACTTGTCTGATTAGCTTTTTTGTTTTTAAAAAAATAGACCGTCTAAACATATGTGCTCGTTAAAATATTATCGCCTAAAGTTATAAAGATTTCAAATCCTAATTCTCTGATTGTCCCCATCAGAACGTGTACTAAAACATGGAAGTGATTAAAGGGGAAAACAAATATAAGTGGTTGCTAGAAGCTGGAGTAGCGCAGTAGTTGAAGCTCAGCACGTGCAACCACCATTCCGCCAAGTCAAATGACTTCAAAGGAGGTTGGTAATTAAAATTCTCAATAAATATAGGGAGGTAGGTGGCAGCAAGAAGGGATAAAGTCTCTACTTAATGCAGCTCTCCAGCTAACCAGGAAGAGATCTGAAACAAAAGAGAGGCAAAGATGGAAGGTCAGAATGCAAAGAAGATGAAAATACTATGCCTCCATGGATTCAGGACTAGTGGCAGTTTCTTGAATAAGCAAATCAGCAAGTGGGATCCTTCTCTTTTTGAATCAATTTGACCTGGTAACATGTCTTCCTTTTCAGTCATATTTCAAATCCCTTTCTTTGATACAAAGAAACAGCCATAAGCAACGTAGAGATTAAGAAGAATATGAATCAAACTGTTTATCATGACAGGTTTTTCCGGATGGTAAATTTCCTGCTGGAGGAAAGTCTGACATTGAAGGCATATTCCCTCCACCCTACTTTGAGTGGTTTCAGTTCAACAAGGTACGAAGTTTCCAGCTCATAATCCTATGAATAGATTTATTCATATAAAAAGAAAGAACTTAGCTGCTGAACACACATTATTTAGGAGTTTACGGAGTACACTAACTTGGAGGAGTGCATCTCATACCTTTGCGAATACATCACAACCAATGGCCCCTTTGATGGGCTTCTTGGCTTCTCCCAGGTACTCATCCATGCTTGCTATTCACTTTACAATTGAATTTATATGAAGCATAGAAAACAAATATATCTTGTTATACTGGCCCAAACATCACACAGCGGGATCAACAGATAGTTTTGATTAGACATCTCGAGTTTCAACTCCATATTTACTGATTTGACCTTACTTGGCTAAACAAAAGACATGATTTCTTCTCGTGTATTTATCTGTAACCCAGGGTGCAACACTTTCGGCACTTCTGATGGGTTACCAGGCACAGGCAAGTAGTTAGTTATTGTCATTTGATCTTTATAATGAACACTGAACTAGACAATATACTGAAGGAGGAACATGGGGTTTACAGGGGAAGGTTCTAAAGGAGCATCCGCCCATGAAATTGTTCGTATCAATATCAGGATCAAAGTTCAGAGATCCGAGCATTTGTGATGTTGCCTACAAGGACATCATCAAGGTCAAATCCGTACACTTCATTGGGGAAAAGGACTGGTTGAAACTGCCTTCAGAGGAACTAGCCACGGCTTTTGACAATCCCCTTATAATAAGGCACCCTCAAGGTCACACCGTACCAAGATTAGGTCTTGTCTCTCCCCCCTTCTTCTCTCCATACGCAAGAAAAATCTGTTATCTAAACTAGTTGACAAATTTACTTTGCATTGTACTCCATGCAGATGAAGTGGCCACCAGTCAGTTGCGAAATTGGATCAAAGAAGTGTTCCATTCCACCTGTGGTGTGTCAGATGGAAATCATGAAGAAATCAAAGCAGAAAAGACATTGGAAGTGAAGGATAGCAAGCTTGAAGAAGCAATTAGTGTCTGTCAGGGTTGAAGCAAGGGAATGAATTAATAAGGAAGCTGATATTGTAGAAGTAACCCAGGTCTGAATATCTGAATTACCTGGACCAGGGATCCACAGCTTTAGCACGGATGATATGTAGATATTGATCCGTATGAATAAAGGGTGGAGGGGAATGCTTTATATCCCTGGCAGACATTCTCTGCTTCACAGTTCACACAACCAGGTGAATTAAAAATTAATAAATGTTTGAAGAAAAATGATCTTTGCCAATGATATTAAATATGAATTACAAGTTCGTTTCGCAAGACGGAATTACTTATGGAATGAGACACGGGCTCCATTCGTCAAGAGCAGTGTATTTTATTTCATGCCTTTCGACCTGAACCACATTCTTTAGTGCAGATAAAAATGTCAGGATTTATTTAAAAATTGTTCCAAGGACAATATCATTACAAAATAAATTAGTTGAAGAAGGCTTACCTATCTTAGCAATCTAATAGCCGGTTCACTTGATCAATATGCCCTGGAATTCTGTTGTCCAAAATTAGAGACACCAATAGTTGCCCAACATCATGCTCCGGAACGCTTAAGTTCCTGTGAATGAATCGGTTTCATCAAATATACAAATTGGACTAAACATAAATCAAGCACTCCATTCCACATGTAAATCTTTCAAGTCAGGGCATTACTTACACTGGACTGACAGATGTATTCAACAACTCCTTTTCTTTTTTACTCATCTTTCTCCCAGTGAGGGTGGACGGGGAAACATCTCTTTAACAATTGGTAATGTGCACAATGCTTTGGCATCTCAACAAGGATGTTAATGAACATGCCATAGAATCGCAAGAGTTCACATGATTAGTTTGGAAAAACCCAACTTCTCGGACTATACAATAATGGAACCCATCGGCAAACAAAATTTTCCTAATTCATAAATGCTAACAAGAAACAGTGGAGAAATTTGTGGAAAATGGAAAAATTGCATAACTTTTGAATTGCAGAATTGTAATATTGATTCTCAATATCTACATCCTGCTCCTCTTGTTCTTTGTCTGAGTACTCAGATCCACAGTCCTCCATCAGCATCTACATAATAACACAAAGGAGTATGCAATTTCTTTATGCCAATTGAAGATACCAAAACCAACGAATATGGCAATATTTCTCAGAACAGGGTACTTGAAAAAAGACATAGAAATAGTCCATCAAGAAAATCCTAAAGGTAAGAATTCAGATTCCTAGAAATGAGCACCGAAGTTGTCACAGATCGCTTATGCACAGGAAAATAATAGCACCACGGAAGAGAAGATCCACTGGGCCACGTTAGTCGTTATAAAGGTATTCAATATCAGTTCGAAATTTCCACCACAACAATAATGCAAATTATCAAAACACAACGAAAATTACCTCAAATCCAACCCAAAGAAAAAAAGAATAACCGGGTAAAAGCTGAACAAAGAACTAGGGAAAATCATCAAGACGGTAGGAAACAAAGGACAAACTCCCCCAAAATTGAGAAACAAGAAGGGAGTGCATACCGAAAGCCGTGTGGAATTGAACCGATTAGTCATCCAAGTAGGGTTGGTTCGATCGCTATTGTCAGTGAGACTCCTCAGGCACGCGGAACTTGTTATACAGTGGTTTACACGGAACTCGGCATTCAGTGAAAGAAGAGGACCGAACGTCAAGAGTAAAAAGTTAAATTGTAACCTTTGATATTAATTAGACGGATAGAGATTATGAAGGACAAAAAAAAAAAAAAAAAAAAAAAAAAAAAAAAAAAAAAAAAAAAAAGACGATGAAAGAAACACAAAACTCGAAAGGAACAATGGCATGGCTTTGCCTCCAGGTCGAACTCAAACTCGCTCCTGGGGGGACGCTTGTTAGCCCAAAACCCAATTTTAACCCTTTTTGGCCAGTCAAAACTCAAAATGTGTTCATAATCAGTCATTGATTAACAGTACAGTGGAATTTAGTTATTTCCTGTGTCCAGTACTCCAGTTAATTTAGATTCTCATGGCAAAATTTTGGAATTACAGTGTTTGGTTTTGTTGCAATGGGGCATGAATTTGACCACTATCCCTAGAACATGATTCGCAATTGGAAGAGTTGGAACTGGTTCCTGGAGGAACCTAACAAAGATGATGAAGATAAGGATACCAATCCTGCAGGTTAATTACATTACTATCCAATAAGAGCGGGATTACAAGTTAATTGGATACACGTACAGTTGAAGAATTTAAAGGACTTTATATTCGCCTTCCGTACATTTACAAAGGTTAGTGCATGCCTCCGGCGGGCTAGCCTCACCAAAATTGGCCGTTAGCCCTATATTTAAAAAAGGAGGGTGAAGCTACGCATAAAGAGATCATAATAAGTTAGGTAAGTTATAAATAGGGGAGGCAGCAAGAGGGACTATAAATAGAAGGTTCGTTTTTGAAGTGCAGCAAGGAACACATCAAAACACAAACACATATCCAATCTGAGTTAGTGACAGCATATGGCTTCCCTTAACCTTAATACTCTTCTCCCGATTGCTTTCGCGGTGCTGGTTCCTACAGCGTCACTGGCCCAATCCCATGGAGTTGGAGTCGGAGCCGGCGGGATTGAACTTCAAGTTGAAGGGGATGTGACTTGCTCGGCCACCGGCAACCCGGTGGAGGGAGGCGCCGAATGCAGCAGACGCAAGCGTGAGCTTGATTTGTGGGAAGATGGGCGTTGAAGCGGTTGGAGTGACAGACGAGAAAGGACATTAATACATTATCACTTGAGTGCCCAGGTGAAGCCTGAAGTTGGGGAACTGGTAAAAGGGAATGAATGTGGGGTGAGAGTAAAACTTCCTGTGCCTAATTGCACCGCTTTGAATCATCAGGGAGCTCTTTATGCACCAGCTCGAATTCTACACACGGCTGCTTCAAATAAGGTTCTTTGTCTCGTGGCTACCATCTTTGCGCTTATTTGAGGTGAGGGGAAGGCAGAGTTGGGAAAATGGACGATATTAAAGTTTTTTTGAGTTTGATTAAAAAAATTAGAGAAGTGGGATCACAATATTTTAATAAAGAGAAATTATAAGATAAGAAAGTATTAAAGATTAATTAAAATATTTTAACCCCACTTCTTCAATTTTTTTAAATTCAACTTATAAAAATTTTCTTCGCCATAATTTCCTTTCAAATCCCTCGTATCAAAGAGACCCTACTTTAATAATTTGGTCGTCCCTGTTTAACCATATATTAAGAATAAAATGAATTGCCCTTGGATACATTATTACGCTTGTATTGTTATATATTGTGGCAGTTCTATTATCCATCTATCTGTCCACCTTTTTATTGTTATAATCATAACAGATCACTCTATTTAATAATATTGTTGCCACACACACACAAATTCATCACTCTCCTTCCCCTCTCTCTATATATTACAAAGGGGAGAGGATCTTCTCATTATCTTTTTTTCTCCTTTTCTCTCATAGCCCATCTGGGCTATTGATTGAGAAGAGAAGAAAGAGGTTAAAGTAGTATTGTAATTGATTAGATTGATATGATTTAAAGATAATGAGGGATAATGGAAAAAGGATTAGGAGAGAAACCCAACCCGCTGTTACAATTTACCCTCTCTCTAATCCGGAAATTTGAAACATCTTCTCCTCCGTGAGAGATTTTTCCTAGGTTCTTTTGGTCAAAGCAGCGTTCTCGTGGCGACTTCTCCTCTAGAGAAGGTTGGTGGTGGCGGCTAAGGGCTTTTACTGGTTTGGGGTTGAGTTTTCATCAAGCAAGGGGAGGAATGTGATTGCTAAAGGTGAAAGAAGAGATTGGTGCTGGTGTATGGATGATCTGAATCGAAGATTTGGGGATTGGAAAGAGGATCTCCAAAACTAATCATCAGGGGCTTTGACTTTTTTAGAGAGATTAAAGAAAGCTAATTAAATTACTTTAAAATATTTATATCTTTATTTTTTCCTCCAAACTAACTATTTTGACTAATAAACTGATATATAATCTAAGGATACATAATATATGATATGATTAAGTAACTTATTTAACTTCCTTAATCTCACAAAAAAAAAAAAGTCAAAGTGAGTAGTAGATAATCGTGCTTGATGCTAACGTACATATGTGGATTCCGGACTAAGGAAGGGGTAGTTGGGGCTATAAATAGTAAATTAATGAGGGTTAATGAGCAATTTGGCCAACAAACTTTTACCTCAAGAGCCGCCCAGCACAAATAACTTTTAAGGATACCAAAAATACCAAAAAAATTTTAAAAATGTGCAGTTAACACAAAAAACTTTTAAAAATGTGCAGTCAGTACAACGCCGATGGAAAAAGATAACGTTCGTTATCTAAGGTGCCGATTGGGCAACGAACTTTTACTCCAAGAGCACCCAGCACAAAAAAGTCCATGTGCAATCCACCCAAAATCTGACTGTTGTAAATCCTTACCTGGACCCTCAACCATTGCATTGGAATTAGAAAGAGTGAAAGCAACAAAAAAATCACAAATTATATTAATTATTATTATCAGTTATCTTATGCAATTATTGACTATAATATTGTATTATTTACTCTTTCAATTAAATTTTTGTTGTTGTAATTCTACTCAATCTTTTAAAAATATCACATAATTACATGCGTATAATATATGTGAAAATTGATATACGGCTGATGAGATTTTTTAGTTATTGATATAAGTGCGTATAATATGAGTAATTTTTTAGTTTTATTTATCATCAATTTAGAATAGTTAATGTGATAGGATTCTTCGGTTGCCCCAAAAAAATTTAGACGCCTTCTTCCCATTTTTAAAAGTAATACTCCTAACCAACGGGGGTTGGCTCAAGAATAAGTAAGGTCTCGAGTTCGAGCCTTGTGAATGCGAAAATCCGAGACTCAACCATAAGATTTGAATCCAAAGTTTGGATGTTAATACTCCTAGAATACCTACTTAACCGACAATAAAATTTGAATCCATAGTATGTTAATCTTATAAGCTGTATATCAATTTTCATAGGTAAAAATATTATATTTATACACATAAATATAAATGAATTCGATCCTTTTATCAAAGAGAGATAAGAGAGAAGGACATACCCAAATAAATAAAGATGGCCTATAAATGATGTCATATTTTTAAAAGATTGAAAAGAATTACAACAACAAAAATTTAATTTAAAGAGCAAATAATACAATATTATAGTCAATAATGCATAAGATAACTGATAATAATAATTAATATAAGATAATTAATATAATTTGTGATTTTTTTTTGTTACATTCACTTTTTCTAACCCTAATGCACATGGTTGAGGGTCCGGGTAAAGATTTACAATAGTCGAATTTTGGGTGAATTGCACTTGGACTTTTTTGTGCTGGGCACTCCTGGAGTAAAAGTTCGTTGGCCAATCTGCACCTTAGATAACGACGTTATTTTTTTCTAACGGCGTTGTGCTTTGACTGAACATCTTTAAAAGTTTGTTGGTATTTTTGGTACCCTTAAAAGTTATTCGTGCTAGGCGCTCCTAAGGTAAAAGTTCATTGGCCAAATTACTCCTTAATCCAATTTATTCATGAGTTGCGGCTAACGACTACAAATAGTAGGGTGGGAAATGTGGATTTGGCTTTCTCTCCATTTCTTTTATCCTCCGCTCCCCTCCTTTTTTTAAAGTGATATCGTTTTGATGCAAAAACAAGCCGCTGGTCCCTTTTTTTTAACAAATTTTTTAATTTTTTAAGGGTATTAACAAGTATTGAAAAGATACTTCAAGATATCTTGACCGATATTGAAAAATACTTCATGATTTTGAAAAAATATTTCGGTACTGATGGATACTAGAGGGATACTTCAGGATACTAACTCGTATGAAAAATACTTCAGGATACTGACTAGTACATAAAAAATATTTTAGGGTACTCGCCGATTCTAAAAATATACTTTAATAGACTGATTGGTACTGAAAAAATACTTTATGATCTTGAAAAATTATTTTAGTGTGTTGAAAAAATATTTCAGGATACTGATAATACTAAAAGATACTTCAGGATACTGATTGGTACTGAAAAAATACTTTAGATAATTTCTTAAGATCTTAAAATAATTTTTCAAGATCATGATAATTTCTTAAGATCTTAAAATATACAAAAAAATTTGTTCAAGTGTTTTTTCAAAAGAAAAGGAGGGGAGCGGAGAATAAGGCTCGTTTATTACGAAAAAGTTTGGAGGAGGAAAGGAAAAGAAAGAAATGGAAAGGAAAGGAAGATTTGAAAGATGAGGGAAGATGATTTGAGTTGTTTTAAATACCCTTCACTTAATTCAAGATAAAAAAGAAAAATATTTTTTTTTGCTAAAATATATTTTAAAAAATATTTGTTAAGAGAAAAAAAAAAAAAATTCGTCAAATTCAAACTTCCCGGACCAACCGATTGTTTTTCCACCATAACAGCGCCACCTCAAAGAAAAGGAGGGGAGCGGAGAATAAGAGAAATGGAGAGAAGGTGCATCCGTGAAATGCGGTATGGGGGGTCACATACCTCAAGACTCGTCAGAATCAAATATGGGTATATATATATTCCCTTATTCAATGTTTTGGTGTTGGTTCCACTAGTAATAATGCTGCTAATGGTGGTTCCTGGGACTCCAGCCGTGGTCCGCGATCTTAGAGAGAGAAGGTGCTTTGCAGTGGCAACGGAATCCTGGTGATCGACGCCGGCAACAAAGACATGGTCGGAGATGTCAACACAATCGCAACTACAGATTAGAGAAAATGATCAAGGAAATATACGCATTGTAGCTAGCCAACCTTGAAGTTAATTAGTCGTACGTGGGGTCGGATTATCTTCGTGCCTACGCTCAAGGATACACACACACACACAGACGCCTTCCCTTAATTTGTTGTACAACTTTACTCGCCCGAATCGGAAATATCCTGCAGACTCTTTTCATGCAGGTCAGATGTCAGATGAGGACATGGAAACACCGGAGTGGCCAAAGTGACGGTGAGTCTGTCGTGTGGGAACAACCTTGCAAGTGCAGTTGCTGTCTTGCTGATAACGAAAGACATGCTATGTCAACATCGAGATTAGCGCCTACAAGTACAACTTAACAGAGTCATTGCACCGAAGAATATTAATTACGTAGTGGATTTTATGTGAATTGTACTGTGTTAAAGCTTGCCTATATCCCTCATTTTCTTTTCTTTTTAATTTAACCCAGAGCCTATCCCCCATTTTCTATCGTTGCAAATATATATACTCCATTCATACAGGTGGCTATGCCCGTTTCGTCTTCCCATTCTCCCCTCGATTTTGCTTACAGAAGCATTTTTCAATTCTATTACAATAACATAACACTATATATATATATATATATATATTCATCATTATCACTGCTTTAATTTCCTCCCTTTCTCTCTCTCCTTCGATATGCTACAAAGAGTCTCTTCTTATAGCATGATGTCACGACTTCATCTCTCTCACAATTTTTGACAAGTTAATATATGAAGGTGGAGGGTGCAGCTTTGGTCCTTGACAAGGACCATCCACTGCACCTATAGAAGTCAAAATTGATAAGTTTTGGCAAAAAGTCAAAACTTAAAAAAAACAAAACAAATAAAGGCCAAGAGTTTTGGCTTGTAAGGGGTGCAGCGAATGGTTCTTGTCAAGGACCAAAGGTACGCCCGAGGGTGGAGGAGTGTTACATTTACTTTCCGCACCATTGCATGAACTTTTTTAAAAAATATTTTATATTTTATGATAATATTAAATGCAAAAAAATATATAAATAAATCTAAATTATTAAAATAATTATGTATAAACACTTCAATTTGTAGACTTTTATTAAAGTGTTCTATGTTTTTTAACTTTTTATCTCTGGAACTTCTAAACTTTTGAGGTTGAATTTTTTGAAAAAAAGTTTCCTCAACACTTCTTCCTCCCACCCGGGGACGAGCTTGGAGTAAAAATTTGGGGGCCAAAAAATGATAGGGGGATCTTTTGCCCCGAAATTTTTTTTTTAAAAGAAAGTTTTAAATGAATTAAAAAAGAAAAGAATATAAAAAAATATTTATGAAATCAAGTTAATACGATGATGTAATAAGAGAGACAATTATTTTACAAACCTATCATTTAAAAAACTAAGACTAAGTGTTGTTAGAAATACAACTACATAAATTACAATAAAGGGTGACACTCAATAAGTTCGAGTATGGGTAAAAGCATAGTAAATGATACACCACAAAAATAAATTTCACCGATAAGCTAAAAATTTCGTGGTAATTAGAATGAAATATAGAAAAAAATGATAAGATTAACATAAATTATGCAAGACCCCACATGGAACAAAGATTGAATTATAAGCCCCAAAGATATAAAAAAAGGGAAAATGTATTAAAAAAAAAAAAAAAAAGTTGGGGGCCAAAATTAAATTTTACATTATATTAAAAAAAATCTAAACTTTTTTTTTTTTTGGGATGGCCCCCCTCATCCCTTCAATACTCCGTCCCTGCTCCCACCCCATGGGTTTCATGAAATACTTATCTTAAATCTCTCTCTCTATATATATTTATATGTAATCACGTAGTACCTACAGTATATTTTTGCCTCTGTTTTCAATCGCCTAGGAACAGAGCTAAACAGAGCATCTTTTGCCTCTGTTTTATTTGGAGGTAGCTCCTATTTGGCGTCATTAAGTTTAATTAGTTACAAGTGTACGTAGGTACTTTAATTCCTGATTAACCCATGTCGCTATTGATCAAAATAGTCACTCGCATACTGGGAAGCGTGTTCTTCAACCTCAATCGTCGGCTTAAGTATCAGAAAGCGACGAGTATGAAGTGGAGGATTTCCGGTTAGAAAACAACAACCTCATACTACTTGCATGTGAAGTATGAGGTCCCTGTTTCTTCTTTTAAGACTCATAATAGGAGGGAGAGAGAAAAATGATTGTGTCCTAACTCCTAACTCCCATTATGATAGTTTGGAACGTATCAAAGGTGCTTTTTTAAGCACTCTTTCATAAGTGGAAACAAGATTACTTTCACATATTTATTTGTAAATAGGAAATACATTTCTAAAAAGTTAAAACACAGTGCTAATACACGCATTTTTTATAATTTTATCATTATATTTTTTTAATTGAATGAAAATACAATAGTTATAGTATCATTTTTTATGTTAATTAATAAGGTTAAGTTAAATTTAAACATAAATATTACATAGTATCTGCTTATATGTATGCTTCTTGATCTTCCAAACAGTATTTTTCCAAATAATAACACGTCCTATCAGGATCTAGTTGGGTGTTGAGCACTGATGAGCATATAAAGATAGAACATTCCACATTGCCTACCTAACATTATCACAATGGCTAAAAAGACAAAAACAATTTTAAAATCGAGAGTCATGGCTGTCACAGGACTCATAATAATCTCATACCAAATCGTCTATAAAACTCACACGGAAGCTTGAGGGTTTCGCATACTCACACACAGAGCTTGAGAATAACAAGTTGAGATCCTTCTGTGATCTGCATCAGCGTTGTTAAATTTAAAGAGAGATGGCGATGGATCTGAATCCACAATCGGCGAAACAAGTGTACGGAGGAAATGGAGGGTCGTACTATGAGTGGTCCCCCTCGGAGCTTCCCATGTTAAGCCATGGCAACATCGGAGCGGCTAAACTCGCTCTTGACAAGTACGGCTTCACACTTCCTAGCTACTCTGACTCCTCTAAGGTTGCCTACGTTCTTCAGGGTATCTATCTATTTCATCTTCTTTGGTTTTGATTATATTTGTGCCCTGTATTTTCCATCATTAAAAAAATGTCTTTTTTAAGGACGCATGATCTTTTATCATGATTTTATTATTGTATTGGGTTGCTGTTATTATTCCGCTGTTAAATATAGGGCAAAACTTGTAGCGTAAATTGCACAACAAACTCTATTGTATATTTAGAACCAAAAGTAGTATATGATATATGTCTAGTTTTTCTCCCCAGTCTTTGATTTTTTGAAAAATTTGAGGTCACTTGTCTCATAACACTAGGATTAAGTAAACAAATTTACAGACACGGATCCAGGAAATTTTTTCCATATGAACGGTTTAGATTTAATTTTTTTTATCTATTGATTTTTAAATGAAAAATCATTTTTTAAAATATGCTAGTTACGAGATTATTTTTATTTTAGATTTTTTACCTATTAAAATACTTTTTTTGAAAAATGAAACGTAAAAAAAAAAAAAAAAAAAAAATTAAATCTTGATGGTCCAAATGAGAAAAACCTCTCCTACTCATCATCTAAAGAATAAGTAGGGAAACTGGATCCACGTATTACCGTGGTGTTATTCTAGATCTTGTATATAGTATATACTAAAATAAAATATATTAAAAGAATAAAAATAGTTTAGCTGTAATTTGAACCGTGCTTATAATTTTCCGATGAGCATTGAAACTCAATTTGGATCTATTGTTGTTTTATCTCATATTATTTGCTGATATCATCCCAAGACCCTTAGGAAAGTTGTATAACTGCAGGTAAAATTTAAAATCGGTTCTTGAGATATAAAAACATGCGAATAATAGTAAAAACACGTTCTTAACATTTATATGGGTAATTCCCTAAGCATCTATCATCAATAAAGTATTGACTGTATTGTAGTCATGACTCATATTGTGAAATTGCATTTCTCAGGAAATGGGGTCGCCGGAATTGTGTTGCCTGAATCAGAAGAGAAGGTTGTTGCCATTAAGAAGGGCGATGCTATAGCACTCCCTTTCGGTGTAGTGACATGGTGGTACAACAAAAATGACACCGAATTGGTCATTCTTTTCCTGGGTGACACTTCAAAAGCTCACAGGCCTGGTCAATTCACCAACTTCTTTCTCACAGGTTCTAATGGCATCTTTACTGGTTTTTCAACTGAGTTCGTGGGACGAGCCTGGGACTTGAACGAAAAAGACGTCAAGGCTATTGTTGAGAACCAATCAGGTAAAGGCATTGTGAAGCTTGATGGCAACAATGATCTCCCCGAGCCAAATCAGGATCATCGTAATGGTATGGTACTGAACTGTCTAGAGGCTCCATTGGACGTTGACATTAAAGGAGGTGGAAGAGTTGTGGTTTTGAATACAAAAAATCTTCCATTGGTTGGTGAGGTTGGACTTGGTGCTGATCTGGTTAGGTTAGATGGAAGTGCGATGTGCTCTCCTGGGTTTTCTTGTGACTCTGCCTTACAGGTTACTTATATTGTTAGAGGAAGTGGTCGGGTTCAGGTTGTTGGTCCCAATGGTGAGAGAGTGTTGGAGACAACCATAAAAGCAGGTTACCTATTCATTGTACCGAGGTTTTATGTAGTCTCAAAGATAGCTGATCCTGATGGGATGGAGTGGTTCTCTATCATCACCACCCCTAAGTAAGTATTTCTCTCTTTTTATAATGTGTTATAGATGCCTCATTTGATTAAAAAATGATTTCATATTATATGGAATTTGTAAGAATTCTGATTTTTTTTTTTTTATCATGACTCTTGTTTTGGCAGTCCTGTTTTTACTCATTTGGCTGGAAGTTCTTCAGTGTGGAAAGCATTGTCTCCTACAGTTTTACAAGCTGCTTTTAATGTGGATTCAGGACTTGAACAGCTCTTCCGTGCAAAGAGGACTAATGATGCCATTTTCTTCCCTCCACCAAAATAGATAAATGATAAGATTATATCCTATAAGACACAATAAAGTCACAAGGAAACTTTTTTGTTGTTGTTCTTTTTAATTTTAATAAATATTGTAGACTATAATTCACTAAATAAAGGATTGTCTTTGTTCTCTTTGACTGTGCTATTTAGATTCTGCATGTCACCTAAGTTGTTATCTTTTATGTTTTGAGGTTTGAGGTGTTTGAACTATATTTAAGTTATACCGGTTTTTAACATTTTCCTAGGCCTTGATGCATTTCTTCGAATTACGTTCTCCATGCTCGGGGAAGCTCTATCTATGCCCATTACCGAGTAGCGAATCCTTTATGGAAGGCAGATTTATTTCGTCAATTTTTTATGGATTAGAGTCTTGTATTTATTGTGATGGATTATGATTACGTTTTTTCAAGATAAAATTCGTTATCATAACCATAGAAACTAGGTTAAATTATTATCCTTTTTAAACGGAAAGGACAGAGCAAATAAGCATCAACTTATTTAGTGTGAGAAATCATCTTTTTGCATAATATTTATAGCATTCTTATATTACATGATACAACTGTTCATCTAATATTCAGTCAAAAAGTCTAACGATGTTAAACCAACTATAAATTCGTAACTTGAACGTCAGAAGCAATAAGAACAAGTCAAAGCAAATGGAATGCAATGGGCACAGACCCACAAAGGCAAGCAATGAGATCCACCCAAGACACCTAAAAGAATCGTCATCTCCAGTTCGATGCCACCTACATGCTACAAATGCATTTCAGACAACCCTATAATCCAAGAAAGATGATAGTCACACAATACTTCACAGCTAACAATATCTAGCGGCATAATACTGGAAACTAAACGCCAAACAACCGACTATCAGTATGACAAGTTTGGATGGGTTGGAGATAATTAATGATACCCAAGTGAAGTTATTTTTTGCCAAGAGAAAGATGGGCGGCGATATCTGTAGGAAGTTTTAAGTTTGTACAAATTAAATGGAAGTAAATCACATCATGTTACATTAGGAAGAGAATACACTTCATAGCATTTATCTCCAGGGAGATGAAGCTATCCGAACATGAAGCGCCTAATTAATGTTCCAAATGCTCCATCACAGAACATGAAATACAGACCCAGAACATGAAAATTGCTGACTTGGCCTAATCTGCATCCATTTCTTCAAGAGCTGCCTTAGCTGCTGCCTTCGCTTCTTCCAAAAGTTCATCAGGGACCTGAGCATCACCATAATGGCATTGGGAACACGGTATATTAATAAACTTTCAAAAATATTATGGATGCGTTTGTTTCATGTGTTGCATGTTTATAAACACACCCTTGTATAAAAGTAGGGTATTTTACCTTCACATGTTGGCGGTTTGATTCATCACACACCCAGCTCATTTCAAGTTCAAAGTCTTTATCCTTGGCCTCATCATGAACTCCATAAATACTGCTTGACACCAAAAACAAACAATTTGTAAATAACAATTTTAGTGCACAGAATGTCTTGGGTAAATTGAATCTTCCTCCCTTCCCCTAGCAAGTACAAAATATCCCAATACCTCAGTTTTAAACCCACCTCACTCCCAAAAAATTATCATACATTTTAATTGCCAAAAAGTGGGGAACAAATCTTACAATAAGGGTTGTATGGCATATAAACTGAAAAAGGCATTTTGAGGATGAAAAATGATCTTTGTGCCTTTATTCTAAAGAGATACGAATTGAGATGAGATGCTAAAAACTGTTGAACAGTAATCATTAGAGTATTCAAATGATGAAAAAAAGTAAAGAAAAGAGAATTCAATTCCTCCCCCCCAAAAAAAAAAAGGCTGTAAATCAACTGGCAAGGTGGAATGTAACGCTCCAGAAACTATAAAAGTTAAAAGTAACCCCAGTACTGTAGTAGTGGTCAATGATAACTATCGCTTTCTCTTTTGTGGATGAAAAATTTGATCTAGTTGCTTCATGCTTTAACAGCCACAATGTATATCAAAAACCTAAAAGTTCATACTGATCATGTTTACAACAGAAGCAGCAACAGAAAGTATTAGCCCACTAAGTGGGCAACATACTGCTTATGTTTAATGCCATACACTCAGTCACTTACCATATGCTATAAAAAATATCAGAACAAAATCTATTGTCATTCAACGCATTAAATATGCCACAGGCCTCCCATTATGTTCTTTGATTTTATAGAAGCCTTATCTTCCCCTTACTGCTCAATTTTTCTAACATTTTGAATTGTAACTATGACAGCGATATCTGACACACCAAGCCACACTTAAAATGTAAGCTAATAAATAAATAAAATAGGACACAGACAACAAAACATGAAACTAACTAAATCTCCCGTCCATATATGTCCAAACAAATTGCTATATAAACACTACAGCCAATAATCAATCTACTTACATCTTGGCTACCTCGATAACTCCCTGGCGGCAACTCATGTCAGAAAGCTTCAACTTCTCAATCTCTCTGCGAAAAGCATTAAACAGCACAATTTAAAACCATATTGCAACAACTGGCATCTCAATATTACAATAGCAACAAAGTTGTTTTAAGGGAAAAAATTACAGGAAGCACTACATGTAAAGGTTAACAAGAAACTTGAGTTTTTCCTCATAGGAGACACTTTCCTACCAAAAAAAAGGGTAATACTTGATTCGATCAAAATTGATAGATTAATTAATAAATTAACAATTTTTACATCGTAATAATGGCCCAACAGAGAAAAAGGGATATGACGTTGGCCACCTGCCAAGGTATTCCCACATAAAGTAAACATCAAACACACACACACAATTGGAACATTTTATTTCATCATTGCCTAGAGCAAAATCATTTGTCCTATCCACCATGTTCCTAAAGATTAAGGCAACTTGTTAGGATATTATGGATTATTTAGATTAATCATTATCTTATTATTAAGTTTGATATTTATTATATCTTAAGATATTATATCTTAACTATTTTGATTTGATTTATTTTGATTAATTAGATTCTAGAGTTAGCTCTAGGTTTGCCTATATAAAGGCACATTTGACTCTCTTTTTATGCAGAGATTAATAGAGTGTGTTTTATCCTCTAAATTCAACACAACTAAAGCACAATGTTTAAAATGCAACACAGAAAATGGAACCTCAACATTTTATAGATTAATGAAAATCATTCATGGGTCCGACATCACAAATTAAGTGTTTTAGTAAAAGCAGCCATCAACATGGCATTAGAGTCTCTAGGACCACACGGGCAAGTGTTAAATTTCATTACACATTTTTGTGGACCAATGTGTAGTCCCCACTTTAAGGCCAGAAAGGTTTTAGTTTTATGTAAGGTGGCATGATGGAAGGCAGTAAGAACCATCCATTGGGCAACTACTTGTTAGTGTAAGCTTTCTAGTTGAAGATATTCTTCTTGATAGTCTCCAGAACTGAAGATACTAATTCAGTCATATTTCCAAGTCCATTTATCCCCCAGTTGCTATGTGCACATACAATTATAATAAATATGTACATTCTTTAATCCAATTTCAAATTAAGGTTTTTTGCCAGGTTGCAGGCAATGTTAAAATTCCAGTGTAATAAATGAACTTTTCACTATGTATAGTGTCTAAAGGATAAAGATAGCACAATGAATGCATCCAGTGAGTACAAATGTACAATGGCAGGGTTCTTATTTGGATTCACGCAATGGCTACAAGATTTGAGAAAGAGAATTATAAATAACATTATAGTTTGCCTTATTTAGTTAATTCTTTTCACATGACTAGATTACTAGAATAAGATCAAACTACACGAACAAGAGGAATGTTGTCCTCACACGTTATCAACTGACCTTATGATTCTCACAACTCCACAGAACAATTCCCACTGCACTAAAGAAATGACGTCTATTGCAACCTTGTCAAGGTTCAGCAGTGTCTTTTCAAAATTTTAAACCCCAAGATTTGATGCTTCATCACCTCAAAAGTATTATCGTTTTGGTACAGCAACAAATTAATAATTACTAATTTACTACAAAATTATAAAATCAATCTCACTTACGTTTTAGCAGCCTGCCTGCCCTTCCCAATTGCTGCACCAAAATACCTCTAAACAGTGGCCAAAACACAATCAGTACAAAGATACAAACCAACCTAATAAAAAATATCTTGAACACGCTATCTATTGCAAAGCCATAACGTAGCCATAATGAATATAAACTCACATAGGAAACACCAGATGGTTCAACCATGTACAACTGCGGTCCATCTCGGTCGTAACCTCCTAGTATGACACCACATCCAAAAGGTCTGCAAAACCATTATAGTTCTTTCAATACACAGAACTATGAGAGATAAAATTTGAAGATTTTTATTGACACTCAATCAGATCTTGTTTAACCTGAGCCACCAATATAGCGTGCAAAGGTGCACATAACTAGCCACACGATCAGCGAGTTCCTTGACGGGAATTTGCTCACCATAAACACTGAAAAGAATAACTGAATGAACATATTTTCTTTTCATGAGCTGAACCGACAAACTTCCAATAATACCTCACAAATCTCAAGGTATAATGTCATTATAGTTTCCATTCACTAGTGAATCAGAACAATGCACAGCATTAAAGAAATGAGTTCAATACAAATACCTCCTGGCTTCAGTCTTGAAACATGATGTTCAACATTAAAAAGAAAATAATATTTATGAGTTTACAGTTTACTACATAAAGATACTAAGCAAATGTTTGCTGCACTCGAAATGTTTACTCATATATTTCTCATTCTACTCAGTTCAGTACCCATCGACAGAATTTTAATCGCGTCTTTCTCCATAGAAAAGGTCTAAGAATAGGAAATCACAAGCATTAAAATATACATGCCAAAACAAGAGGAACAGGTTACCAAGACATTCATATAAAAATGAGCAATACAATATGCTCAACCATTACACCCATAACATGGGGACTTGGAGTGTCATGATAGAGTATATTCAACATATTCACAGATGAAAATCTTTTGCAGGTAATTCCATCAAGGATAAGTAAGAAACAGTAGTGAAAACTGCCACCCAATACTCAAAATTAGAACCTATAATTAAGCTTAATTACACTATACAGTGATTCAATCAGTTCTATTTATCTATCATATCAATAAATTAGAAAATAGTGAAAGTATTAATTCGGTCATACTACATAAAAAATGCAAAAGTAGAAAAACAAGGGGCAACTATCAAATGTTGCAAGGAGCACAATGCAAAACCTTTCATAGTTAGTTGCTTCTGACTTAGCCCTGGCAACAATTTGCCTCCCATCAGCTGCTAATCCTGCCACCGCCTGAAATTGGAAGAATATTAAGATTAAGAATACATCAAATATAAGGATAATAAAAAATTTTAAGAGAGAATGAACAATATAGATTTCCTGAGCAATTATGCAGTGCACTAAAGCAGCTAGAGAGTGATAAATGGCATTGCAGTCCAAGAATTCTTAAACAAAAAGGTTTGCACTCGATGGCAGTATGGCTATTGCACCATGAAAAGATTAAAAGGAACAAAAAACAAGATATGCAAAAAACAGAACAGTCATAACTAAAAGTTAATAACATAGTACCATGCCCGAGTGGCGATGAACAGAGTGTATTCTTCTATTGGAACCAGGCAGCATCATCTTGGATGGAACAAGTTTCTCAACCCCCTAAAATTACGTTAACGTTGTAAAAAGGTTAATACACATATGCTGAAAGCATTAGACCAACACATTTATAAAATATCTACCATCACAATCCCGTCCTTGCATTTGATACCGATAACAGTCCTGTAACATAAGTTATGAGAGTGAGTACATAAGTTATGAGAGTGAGATCCCCAATGACTACAATCCAACAAATCATGTTCTAGGCATCGGCAAAACAGGGAAAAAAACATCGTATTTACTTCTGAAATGTCTGGTAACAAGCATAAAAAGAAAAATCGAAAAAGTAGAGGAACGGCAGCCGCATACCCGCTGTTGTCCACCGCTTTGGCGGCATACTCGATCTGGAAAACTCGGCCATCAGGGGAGAAAGTAGTGACCGAAAGATCATATCCCGTTCCTATGCTACTCATTCTTGCGAGCTATCAGAATCTACTAAATCTTCGTCGTGATCGAATGTCACTGACTTCCCGAAGCCCTACAGATATAAGAGGGGTTTTGCCTTTCGCTTCAAGAAAATGGCAAAAAGTTTTTAATTTACATATATTTTATTCCGTGGCGAAATCCTTTTCTTTTTTTTTTTTTTTTTTTTTACCGACTAAACGTCGTCGTTCCCCGCGTTCCGTCTTCCCCCATTTTATCCTTCAAATTATCCCTCCATGACCATCAATCAGTTAATTAATACTCCTCCGCTAATAAATATAAAATAAAGGTGATTTTTTCTAGAGGTGTTAAAAATGCTAATAAAATTATTTTAAATATTTATATTTATTTTTTTATTTTCTAAAATATTTTACTTAACTTATAAATTGATGTATAATTTAATGATACAACATATAATATAATTAAATAACTTATTTAACTTCCTTACCGTGTGTTTAGTTTGAGGAGAGAAGAAATTTTTATGTGAAAAGTCAGATATGATCATGATTATAAAATAGTTCTATCAGGTAATATGCAGAAAACGATACAAAAAGCTACAAAATTTTGGAAAAATTTCATGGGCAATTTGGTCAAGATTTTCACTCCCCTCCCTCTTCTACCCTCAAACCAAACACACCCTTAATCTCTTTTAAAAAAAATCAACTCCTTCTTATATTTAGAAGGTAATTAATAGTAAGTAACACAGATAATAATATAAAAAAAAAAGTCGATCAATCTCCTATAGTTTGCAACAACAACAAAATCCCATCATAATTAATAATGGTGAATGATCAATTTTGATTCAAAAGTTTTTACGTGGGTATCTGAACTGTTTTTAAGATAAATATCATCTCGAAAATGTTAAAAAAGAGAGTAAAATCACTCTAACAATTAAAAAAACTAACATTAATTGTTAAAAAGTTAATGTTAATCATTAATATTTTTAACAATTAAGGGTGATGTTGCTCTATTGCAAAAAATATTTGCAGGATGTATGAAAAATAACTTTAGGATACCTTTACGCTTCTTGGAAAATATAAAGTCTAAACCCATTAATCAAATATAAAGCCATGAATATCCTAACAACTAATGATAAAAAGTAAAATATGCTCAAAAAATTGAAAGAGATACCGGAGATAGTTGCAAATTACACAATGTTTCGAAATATTTAAAAATAAAATAAAAAAATATTTCTTAAATGAATATATTAAAAATATTTTATTAGGTTTTTCAAAACATTTTAAAATTTTATCAGGTTGCACCCTTCAGATCCCATTACTAATGATTTTTAGACATTTAAAATTTAAAATTATTCTAATATTTCATAAAATACTTTTTTGAGCGAATTCCTTTCGCTCCACTCTTAGCCTCCCATGTTTTTCGTCCCCAAAGCCATTAGCCTCCTCCATGTCCTCCATCTCATCCTAGGGGTTGGTAACAAACTCAAAGTTCCCTATAAAACTTTGCTTTTATAAATTATCACTCTTGATACAGAGGTTATTTTCAAAAATACTTTTGTTTATCTTATTATTTTGTATGATCTCATATCAATTGTGTTGTCACTATATCAACTTCTCTTACATATATCCGGCTTATTTGGTTCACCATGTGATATAGGGTGTAATACTACCACAAACATTTGATCGAATGGAACACATGTATGATTTCTAATTTCAATGTCAGTTGGTATGTAAGGTGCTTACAGGACCATTGGTCACCCTTAAGGCATCACTAGTATATATCCTTCATCGACAAGACTAAATAGACCGAGGGGTTCTAAAAAGACTTTATTTGAGATCTGGGTTTCATTTTTTTTTTTTTTTTTTTTTTTAATCATCAGCGGGGAATCTAGTTATGCATCTATTTTTTAAAAGAGTTGTCAAATTTAGAAAAATAAAAAGAGTTGCAAAATGTTCATAAATACAAATACAGGATCATGACTGGAACAAAATATAATAAATGGGAGAAAGAAGTGTTATAAGTTTTGTCTTTTGTTTTTGTTTTGTTTTGTTTTTTCTCTTACCATGAAATTTTGGTCTGGGTTCTAAACTACTATTTTATATAATAAGAGGGAAGTTGGTAGGTTGACTGTATGTCTGAAATGTTCACTCTATTATAAAATCTCAGTGACAAATTTTGTGTGATACACTTAAAAATAACTGAAAATCTTTACATGTATTATATAATTGTCGTGATAGGAGTAGAAGGGGAGCCTTGTCTTAATTTTTTTTAACAATCCGAATAAACAAATTTTATATAGATAATTATATAATTGGTCTAAATCAACGTCTTTTTTGCCATTATATTATATAATTATCTAGATAAACTACTATTGATTATTTTATGAATTGTTAAAAAATTAGGTAAGTTAAAGAAGTTACTCCATGTGAAATTTTTGTTTTCCTTGGTTTTGGAAGTTATGACGAATGTATATAAAGATTCAGTAATGATATTTAAATTTTTGTAATAGATTAAATATTTTAATTTATCCCGTTTTAGATTTTTTTTTCTCTTTTTTTTAATGAAAATTTTTATTTGATTTAAAAAATTAGAATAAAAAACTCCATGTTTTTGTTTATTATGATGTATATGAGGATTCAAATAATATTTAAATTTTTGTAATCGATTAAATATTTTAATTTATCCCGGATTTTTAGATTTAAAAAATGAATAAAAAAGTTATAATAATGTAATAGGGCGGCCACAGATAATAATAATGATAATGAATAGTTTAATTTCTCCCAACTACATCAAGTGATATTTAAGTGGACACATTCAACTTGTCATACAGCGAACCTATTATAAATATCATTTTCTTTTTATCAATAGTTTAATTTATCTACCATCGCAATGCCATCCTTGCATTTGATACCAATAACAGTCCTGTAGCAGAAGTTTTGAGTGTAAGATCCCTAATAACTACAATCTAACAAATCATGTTCCAGGCATTGCCAAAACAGGAAGGAAGAAAACATCATATTTACTTCGGAAATGTCTAAATTATTAGATATCATGCGGAATATATTTATAATTTTGATTATAGTTTTACTGTTATTTCATAATTATCAGCTGGCTACACTTGTTTTCTTATGCCAAATATACGTGCTAAGAATATTGGTACCCCTCCAACCAATGTTTTTTTATAGTTTAAAGGGTTAAGTATCAATTTTATTATTGAAGTACGCGTCCAGGAGCAATTTTACCCTGAAGTTTTTGGTGTAACAATGTTACCTCTGAAGTCTAAAAACGTAGCAATGTTGCCCATCCGTTAACTGCCTTAACAGTCAATGTTAGGGTTTTTAACGGAGGGACAATATTGCTACGTTTTTAGACTTTAAAGGCAATATTGCTAAAAAAAAAAGTAGCAATTTCGCCCATGAAGTTTAAAAATGTAAGCGATATTTGCTTCCTCCGTTAAAAACCCTAACGGTCAATTAATGTCAACGTTAGTTGACCGTTAGGATTTTTAACGGAGGACAACATTCTTCGCTTTTAAACTTCAGGGCAACATTCTTCTTTGAAAATTTTGAAAGTAAAATTCTTCGCTTTTTAACAAAATCGATATTTAACCTTAGTTTAATTGATATATTGTTGGTGAATGAATTATTGGTGTAAGAGCTCTCCCTTGCCCTGGTTGGTCATATGAGTATGAATTAAATGAAAATTATAATTATAACTCGGAATGAATTTTCTTAATACACATACATAACTAAAAATGAATTTAGTTATTGATGTAAAAATAAAATTTCCTTCATTAACCAAAAAAGTCGTTGTGTTGAATCGTTCTTCAGCTTTTGCCTCCGAGCCAACTCCCCTGTAAAAAAAAAAAAAAAAAAAAAATCGATCCCTGTCTCCCCTGAAAATTCGAACTCCAATGATATAAACCGAGATTAGATTCCCGGTGGCGTCCGTGGAACTTTGTCGTGGTTCTGCATGCCTCCATGCCCAATAGAAGGCCACAAAGAGAGCGGATAGAAATGGCCATGTAGAGTCGGGTTCGATTGGAGAAGAACAGAGAATCGTAGCCGATAGAATTCTTAGTTCCTAGTAGCAGAAAAGGATGGGAAGGGCTCGGCTGCTTGTTTCAGATTTCCTCATCTCTTTCATGTGGGTATGGTCAGGGGTTATAATCAAGTTATTTATCTTCAGATACTTGGGTTTGAGTCACCAGCCCCTTGTTGAGGTTCTGAGGTTGACGCTTTCCATTATAAACATGTTCTTTTTTGCATTGTTGGGAAATTGGACCCATGGAGGTGCCTACAATCCTCTCACAGTTTTAGCCGGTGCCTTTTCTGGGGATTTCAGCAATTTCCTTTTCTGCGTTGGCGCTAGAATTCCTGCTCAGGTCAGCTTTTCATTGGGGTTTGCTAATATTCTTCTTGGACTGGTTTTGGTTATCTTTGTCTATCTAGGTTAGGGATGTGAAGATGAAAATATAAGGGAAGGACTTGTGTGGTGTAGATTTTCTGAAATTAATTAAGGCACTTTATCTGCAAGTTAAAAATGGTATCCAGTTCTTTACTGCTAGCATTTTTGCCATTGCAATTGCATCATCTTTGAGTGAATCATTTAAGAGCTGATTAGAAGACACATAATGAGACCTTATTAGTTGGAGTGAATGCTTGATGTAGTGATGCCTTGATGGTTTCACTCTTTTAATAGGCATCTTTGTCATTTAGATAATCTTGTTTGCTTTTGGCAAAGTCCCTTCTTTGTTGGTGTTTGATGTGTGCTCTCAGGGTTTGAAATATCCTGTTTGATTGTTTGCTGTTACAAAGTTTTGGCAAGCTTAAAAGTAGAACTATGGGTCGTTACTGAAATCAGATATCTCGAGATGTTGGAAAAATATTTGCTCACTCCAATAACATTTCGAGTCAATCCACATCCTCATGATTTATTTTTATTTATGAATTTTTGTTTGATGCAGCTGATTATGAAACTTTCATCTAAGGAGTAGTATTTTCAATTAGGAAACATTCCAGAATAGATTAACCTCGGCTTTGTCCAGAGTATATAAACCTTTTGAGAGATCTTAGTATGCTCTAGTGCAGTGCTCCATAATATTTGATGATGTGAAAACAAAGTTACTGTTTTATTAAAATGTACTTCTCTTTCCTTCTCTATATGCATTTAATACATGCCTTCAGCACAAGTCCTGGATTGAAGGCTATTATTCTGAATTTCTGATATTTTCTTTGTTTTATGATTTTCAGGTATTTGGATCCATTACTGGGGTTAGGTTCATAATCGCCACAATTCCTGAAGTAGGACGGGGACCGCGTTTGAGCATTGACATTCATGGAGGTGCTTGGACAGAAGGATTGCTGACATTTGCAATTGTCATCATCTCGCTTGGGCTTTCCTTGAAACTACCTGGAAGTTTCTATAGGAAGACTTGGATTTCCAGCATTTCCAAGCTAACACTGAGTATACTTGGCTCTGATCTAACTGGCGGTGTTATGAACCCAGCCTCTGTGAGTACCCTTTTTTCATGCCCTTAATATGTACAGAAAACTTCAACTATTGAAATCTTCGAAAGAAAGACAAAACTCAAATCAGGCACATTTTAATGTATCTGTTATCGATAATTTTTTAACAAGGAAATTGATATTTCATAGTTTGACTTTGGTTGATCTCCTCAGGTAATGGGATGGGCTTACAATCGAGGGGATCACATTACTAAAGAGCACATCCTTGTATACTGGCTTGCCCCTGTAAAGGCAACTCTACTTGCAATGTGGGTATTCAAATTGCTAGTTAAGCCTGCAACACAAGAGAAAACCAGCACAAAAACTAAATCAGATTGATGAAACCTTATCCAGTGCTAATTCTCTGATTGCTTATGGCTTTCATTTAACATACTTGAAGATTTGGGACTCTAGTGGATATTAATCTGGTGGCAAACATGTGCTAATCGTTCCATATGCTTTGCACTATAAATGATGTAGTGTTCAATTGTAAGTATCATTATGGCTGTGCCCTGGCAGCCCTGCCATTTCTCAGATTGTATCAACTTAAGCCCTTGTACATTGTTGCGCTTGCATAATGCATATGCGCTTGCGCTCATGTGTTAACTTGTTAAGCATGATGTGTTTTTGGATGTTTACATCAGGACTACCAAAGCAGATCACTGTGGTTCACTGAGGAGTTATGTCTATTGATCTTTTGTACTTGATTCGGCTTCTACAATGAAAAAATACACGAATAAACTTTACATGGAAAAAAGAAAGAAAGAAAAGAAAAAAGTTTAAGTTAATGAAAAATAACATCCATTCTAAAGCTTGGTAAAGGGTTTGGTGGAAGAAGAGAAAAAAAATCTAGTACAGTAATAAACCTGTCTGAACAAGCTGTATACATTCTCTTGAACACAAGGTCGCGTTTACAGCTTACAACCAGCACTCTTCTGACCTTTATAGCAACTTTGTGCAAGTTCGGTCTATGCAATGCAGTATTGATGGCAACAATGGATTTTCTATGGCCTATCTGGATACAATCACAAAGCAGTGGTTGCTGCAGAAATCTGGAATTGTAGCTTTAACTTTTGCCATTGCTTTTATCAGCTTCCTTAACTGAACGTGTTCCATCCACTACCTTTGAGTGGCTTCTCCGCCTTCATATTCCGCATGGGAGGTTTGCACAGATTTTGCCAGTTCATGTTCATTTGTAATGTTTTCCAAATTTATCACCGAGGTGCCGGAGCTTTGTGCCGAGTCTTGCACGTCTTCTTCAACACTGTAGAATGGATCAAAAGAAGACAGTCTTCCTTCTAGATCTGCAAATTTCATATCATCCTCCAATTTATCAAAATCAAAATTCCGCAAAATTTCAGGGATTGGAATACCGCCATCCTCGGCATGCATAGATCCTCCCAATTCAATGTCAATCTTCTCCTTTTGGTTTATACTGCTTTCCTCAATATTTGGAGTCACAGAACCAACCATCACAGTTTCATCCACCAGCACAAATGATCGGAAGTCATTCTCTGAAAGGGGTATTTTAGAGCAAAGTGTTTCCTTAAAATTTCTCAGACTTCCCTGATTGTATGGATTTGCCTTCTTATCATATTGGTAACGAAAGTTCTCATAAGTTGTCTGTATGAAATAAAAAATTAAATGCATCATTAGGATTGACAGCAGCAAAAAACATATACAGAAAAACAGGAACCGATCAAGTTGCTAAGACATTTTAATTCAATATGCTTCTAATTGATGCTCCATATGATGCATAAAATGGCCGTAGCCATAGCAGTATAGATTTTACGCTTCCAACTAAATGAATTAGGCAAACATCCAAGCCCTAACAAAAATTGTTCCCTTGTTCAAGTCATTCCAGCTTCTACCTTTAATTGTTATTTTGATTATTTTGTTTGTCCCGCTAGCTTTGGAACTCTGTAAAATATTTTACCTTTAACATCATTTTGTCTTTTATAGGGACAAAAAAAAATAAAATTATTCCCCTAGCGCTTAAACAATAGATTTAGATGGATCAAGCATCCGAAGTAATTGGAGCATTGGACTTTCTTTACATTTTGAGTGAGATGGTCACCTGGTTTGTGCAAATGAGGTACAAATGGAAAGCTGTGAGGCCCCCAACAAACCAGACTGCTATGAAACAATATACTATGAGAAAATCTGACACATAGTCTTGTGCTATTGCCTTCCCAAGGTTAACACCCCTCAGGGCAAGATTGATCCAAGAAAACACAAAAACATATATGCAGAGAATGGTTGACGTTGAGATAAACATGAAGAAGAACCGATAGTTTCTCTGCAATCATATCAACAATTAGGTCAAAATGATAGTCAGTCAAATAAATTCAGAAAATAAGAAGTGTCTCCTGTTTAAAATAATCTTGTTAGTTTGCAAATGGCATAAAAACGCAACATTGTACTTGAATGATTTTAACATAGGTCCCCTGCATTTCTTGCCTAACTGCACAGGATAAATTTGGAGAGAGGGAGAGGGAGGAAGGAAGACCAGCCACTTTTGTCTTCCCCTCTCGGTCTCTTTTACTGCATCTCTTGCAGTACTGTGGGGGATCCAGTTCAAAACGTTGTTAAGCTTCATTTTTTGCAGCATATTGAACTTACCATTCCAATGCACTGGCCAACCCAGGGGCAGTGATGATCAAATCTCTGGACACAGTTGTTACAGATGGAACAATGAGAACAACGAGGCGGGCGATAAAGCAAGCATGTATCACAGAACTTCACTTTAACTGTATGACCATTAACTGTTACATCCCTATTACGAGGCAGTCTTAATTGAGGCGTTGTACCAGTGATCCATTCCATGGAAGGGCTGGGTAAATCAAATGCTTCATCTGACTCAGGAGGCCTTGCATTCCTGGGGACAATTCCAGGATCTCTTCCAGAAGTCAGGAAGAGGAATGCTAAATCCTGCATGCGAGTTTTGCTTGGTGTCAGCTTTTTACTTTCAAATTAAGAAAGGAGGAATCGTCATAGAATATAAGGAAAAGGTAAAATGCTAAGGATCAAGGGTAATTCAATAATGAGCAAGAGAATTAAATATTGCCAGGTGTTTATAGAGTCAAACTGAAAACGGTGGAGATCTGAGATATGTTGTTCTTTTTTTTTTTTTTTTTGGGGGGGGGGGGCAAGTGAAGTAGGCCAAAAACAGAAAACACATGGGATGGTAACTTATTCCAGTAAATTCCAAAAGCTGTATTATTCTAAAGGCAGATGTAATGAGAACTTACCAAGATAGTGAGAAATAAACATGTAGTCAATACAGGATACCAATATGAATCGCCAGGCTTCATAGCATCTTTAATATTAATATATATCTTTACACAAAATGTAATTGCAGGTCCAGCAATTAGAAGTGTGGTGAGAAGCAAGGAAGCTGCATCGGGGCCAAAGACAAGTCTACCACCGCAAAAAAATCTCTGGAAGAAAAGTAAGAGAAAGCTAAATCAGTCAAGTATAACATATACTTGAGATTGCCTCTAAATGTCCCTTGTGCTTCAATAATTTACATTGCTTGACTACATCACTATTTTCAAATGGAAGACGTTTACAAGCTCAAAATATACATAACCATGCCAAAAACTAATAAAAAGAAATGCGATCGGAGGAAAACTGAATGCAGACTTCAAATTTGAGTGGTACCCAAACTACTTTTAAATATAAAAATAACATGGATTCACAATCAACATCCGTGAATATTAATTTGTAAAACAAGAATATTAGAGAGCTGAAGGAAAGAAACGCAATTTAGGATGCAGTTTCCATCAGCCAAAAACAATGCAAGCAATTGGGACTTATTCTGCTATACGGATATTGTTAGCAGAACTGTTGTATATTTCTTGTGGCTAATGCTTAACAAACAGAGAAAACGAAAACCGACCACTGAAAGTTCCATGATCAAGGGACATCAACCATGCAAACACTGGGGGGTCACAGTAGAAATTAAGGAACGATCTTATAAGGATCAAATGAAGCAATCTTAAACATCAAATTCAACGACTAGCAGAATAAATAAAAACATATCGACAAAGAACTCATATCAGTTCACAGTGAGCCTAATTGTTTTACTTTTCCATGAAATTAAAATAAACAAAAAAAAAAAATCTATATTTGTTTTCCCGACCATAAAAAAGCCATATTTGTTAGTCATGAATCACTATTGCATAATCAGTCAACTATCTTTGTTTTACTTTCCCAGGAAATGGAACTTGTATTAATACTCCAGTGCTCTCCAATCAGATCGATAAAGTTGTATTCGTAATCCATTAATCTACCGAGAGCAAAGAAAGTTGACGAGGGGAGTCCAAAAATACAGTGCTCTTTAAAAAGAAAATAGACAAGAAGCTACAAATCAACATAAAAAGCTCAAGCTCAAGCATTATAAGAACCAAACAAAAAAAGGAAAGCAAAAACCCACGTTATTCCCCCTCCACACTTTGTAAAGCCTCCTGTATTTCACGTTCTGGGCCATACCACCAGCAGGAGAAGAAGGCTCCATGTCCCGATTCCTGAACGTTCTCAACCTAAACTAGCTTTTTGCCCAACAAAAAACACATATCTTCCAATCATCCAGCTCTGAAACCAGAAGTTGTCAGAGACGATCAAATTCCTTTCACAGTAACTAAATCAGTGTGATTGAGAATCAACAAGAAAAATTGACAATGCAGATAGAACAGAAGAAAGAGACGGCGTGGGATCAAGATTGAGAGAAGCAGGGTGAGGAAATATTCTGAGAGAGTGATAATAATATGCGCGCACAAAACAAAGTTTGGGGTGTCCCATTCTGTCAAGGAAAAGCGATGGCAGCTTGGATGATAATTGGGCGGGCGGACGTTCCAATTCACGTGGCATTCACGCGCCTTGTGATTCCCTCGTTCACGATCGTCCTGGGTTATATTATCCTTACAAAAACGATGCGCCTTTCTTAATTGTTTTCCTTTTATAGTCAGTTAATAGTAAATATACTTCCACTTGCCTAACCCACAATTCAATCCACCGCAAGAAAAATTCTTTAATGCATAATACGAACAATTTAAATAGTGATTAATGCTTACTTGTGAATTGTATAAATGTAATTAATGTTTAACTATGATTTCTTGTATCTTCTTCTTCACCCTAATGAATAAAATTAGATTTTTTTTTTTAAAAATAATAATATAAATATAATAGGAAGTTAACTATTATCTTTTAATTTTAAGGGATAAAATATTGTCACTACCAATGCACTATCACTTTTCCACCGATCAGATGAGAATCTTATCTATCTTTATCATTTCTTTCTTCTAATAAGATTCTGATCTAACGGTGGAAAAAGTGATAAGTATACGTTGTGACGTTGTAGTAATATTTTATTCATTGAAATTAAGAGATAATAGTTAACTTCCTACTACATTTATATTAAATTTTTTGAAAGGTAGATGAGATTCTCATCTGACGACGGAAAAGTAATAATAACATTGATAATGATTAAAATTGGTTGTGACAATATATATCCTAATTTTAAATCAAGTTAACGCCAAAGTCATAGGGAGGTGGGGCGGCACAGCTTTGCCCCCATTATTGTCCTAAGCAATAACGTGCTCACATAAACTCTATCTCGGTATTACAATTAATATAAAAACTTTCACGCAATGCACATAATTCACCTTAAATATTGTATTAAAAATCATTAATATTATCACTTTATCTTACATAACTTTCTTTTGCTTCAATTATATCCACAATTAAATAACTAAATGAATAATCTTTTTGAAACAAGTGTATATTCTTCAAAACTAATTTAACAAATAAAAATAATCGCTTTATCATTTGAGGTACTGTATTTCTTTAAAATATAGAAAATATTTTACACATTCTCGCTGTAGGGATGAGTCTTTCTATTGAAGTTTTTTTTTTTTTTTTTTTTTGGGTATCGACTTGTTTTACCTTCATTTTTGTATTGAATCTAAACCAAGATAAAAGATAATTTATTCAACTTATATTTGGATATATATATAACTGTATTAATTTTGAAAGTGAACAGCTAAAAACGTCTTTTATTATACTGGGAGGAATGCATAATGATGGTTGTTGATAGCTACACAGCAAGTCTACGATAGTTGGAATGGGGACGTATATATTACTATTAATTAGTTGAAGACATTTAAAAACTTATAGCTCGTAATTTTCATTAGCTTGAGACAGCTTATATCCTGCTGTTCAATAATTCCTACTTTATCTATTTATATTCATACTCAAATAATTTGAAGTTTAATAAACATAGCTTATCGACAAGAATTTGACAGCTCTGCCATTGCAAACTTATGACTTGTCTCACCTCATGTTTAGACAAATTATTTTTGGGAAATTCCCTTTAAAGTCCTAAGGAATAAAAAAAATATAAAAAAATACCAAAGAAAATTCAAATATTAAAGAAATGTTATTGATAACTCGTTCAGTAGGTGATTGTTTTTTTTTTTTTTCTCTATCAAAATGGATCACTTTTTTTTTTTTTTTATTTGATACTATTAGTCCAAAATGCGAGCAAGTCACAATTATACATTTCATACATGTTAAGAAAATTATTTAAAGTTATTTTTTTTAATATTTTTTTTTTAAAAAAAAAAAAAAAAAAAAAAAAAAAATTTGTCACTATGATAAGCAACTTAATGAAAGCTGCATTATAAGGGCATGGTTTGAATTGTCCATCATGGGCAATCAGCTGAATATGAGAGTCTCGAGTGCTTTTAACTTTGATATTTGTGTAAACTATGAATAATTGATGACTGTTTCATTGTTTCGATCAAGATATTACTATTGGCTCCTTGTGAAGTTTGTTTTTGACTAATACTACATATTGCAGCATTTGGAGAGAATTCTCAGATAACTCAGCAAAAAGAGCAGCATCCACGTCCACATCTCAAGTAGCTTCTTTTATTTTTTACCCTTCTAGAAAATCCCACTCTTGATTCATAAGTCTGGTTCTGATCTACCAAAAAAAAATTATAAACATGATCTATATATTTTCTTAGATATCCAAACTTTAAAAAAAAAAAAAAAAAAAAAAAAAAAAAAAAAAAAAAAAAAAAAAAAAGCATCCAGAGTTGAAATGCCTTCTCAGAGAACCCAGGAAGAAACCCATTTGTCAATCTTAAGCTTTCAAGCAGAGAACAGAGGAATGGCTTCGCTATATGTATACTTCTTCATCTCAATCTCTATTCAAAACCATAGTCTCCTCACTCATCTGCAAAATCTGAATTCAAATATTAATACCCACAAATCACTTCACATATGCTAGATTGGACCTGTATCATGAATCTACATTAATAGCTACAATAGAAGAATATTGTCTTTCTGAAATGACAAAACTTTTGTTCTGAGACAAAAGAAACCACAGCACAAAACAATCATTCGAATGAGAAACTGGCTCGTCGGTTATGCTAGCAAACTGACGAGTTGTTTATTGAATAGCTAGACTTCAGCTTTAGTTCTTAAAATCGTTGAATGCAAGAGTTTGTCTACACTCTCCGAAAATAACAAACTCGCTGCTCCTTAGTTTCAAACATTACTTGGCCACTTGACACAACAACTAGTGGACGATAATTTTGTTATTTTTAGGAACTCGTGCTCACAGAATTTCGAGAACTAAGGTCAACTAGACCTACCAAGACAAACTTACAAGCTATTAATCAGAAGGAGACAATTCAGGAGCAACTAATTCCTTCATCCTCAGGAAACAGGAAACTAAATTCATCAGAATTCTGGATAAGTCCTTTGGTTGATCTCAGCAAATTTATCTTGTACTTCTCTTGTGTTGCAGCAATCAAAGCGAGCCACCGATTTGAAAAGGATTTTACAAGTTATAGATCATTCCCAGCAAATATCCCAATTTTCATTAACAATTGACTGTTTAGAAGAATATATACACATTTTGCGTAAGGATAGTATTGTGCTCCACGGAGAGCATTCCTATAGACAGAGGCAAACGTCAAAATGCTACCTTTGTCTTTGAAGAACCAGCTGTGTGATCTGCAGGAGCTATTGGTCCGTCGGTTTATCATGTTCAGCATCTACTCCTACTATGGAATTCCATCGGGCATATTTTGATTCTTGATCAGCGGGAACGAAAATGTTAAATGGTGCATTTTCCTCTTTTGCCTTCTTGAAATTATCAACGCCATTGTAATCCAAATCTTGTAAAATACTTGGAAGTCGCTTTTGACCATCCTTGTCATTCTTTGTTCCCATGTCCATGTTAAATTTTTGTTTTGAGTTCATCAAGCCTCTTTCAAGATCTGAAGCAGCGGATTCATGTTGTGTATCATCTGTAACCCAAGCTCTGAAATTGATCGCTGAACGTGGAATCTTTGAAAAGGACAGTTCTAAAAAGTTCTTCAATATTCCCTGTCTATATGGGTTTTCCTTCTTATCATAGCGGTACCGGAAATTCTCATAAGTTGTCTACAAAAAAGGAAAGAAACACCAGAGCCAATAAAATATGAGAATAATATACATTGTGGGTCTTAACAGTCAAGACATGTATAATAGGGTCAAATTTGAGAATTACATATACAATGAACACCAGAAGCCAAAAAAAGGGGAAAAACAATGCAGAACATGTGTACAAGAAGAAATACTCATACTTGAGGATCAAGTATAGAAGCATCTTACATATCTACATAAATCTTCCTTGGAAAATAGCAAGAAGTTTAATCAAGAATTTATCTCTATTTCATGGACAATTAGGGTTCTATGGTTTAGGTCCCACCACATATGATATAACAGCAGCCATTAGAAGAAAAAAGACTCAAAACAGGAGGAGGAGCAAGAAGAATACCTGGTTGGTAGAGATCAAATAAAGATGGAAAACTGAAAGGCCGCCCACAAACCAGATGACTATGAAGCAATATACAATAAGAATAACTGATAAAGCATCGTGTGCCATGTTGTGCTCTAACTTGCCCCTTTTCCGACCAATGTTAATCCAGGAAAACACAAATACATATAGACACAACATGGTTGTTGATGATATGAACAAAACGAAGAAGGGATAGTTTCGCTGCAACAGCATGAAGGGAAGAAACAGTGTTAGATGCAGCTAAAAAAGTGATTAAGTGGGGGCAATGACAAATAATAAACTGCAAACAGAAAAATGAAAGATACTGATCGGGCCATCTAGCCGTTTCTAAGCCTACTTCTGATCACATGTTCAAGAATTGGTGATAAAAAATTCAAAATTGTACTTCTAAATGAGTTCAAATTTTTTTGGGAGAAAGGCAGGAAAAGAAGAAGAAGTTCATGAAGATGAACAGATGGCTACTAAAAGAAGTTCTTTCTTATATACAACAAAGTTATAAGTGAAGGCAAAGAATTAACCAAAATAATTTAACGCTACCTTTGTCCACTCAAAGGTGCTAAAGCAATGAAACAAGCTCAATAGTCCATATCCAAATAGAATTGAAACATAGACATTCTAACGGCATTCATTTTTTGTTTTTTAAAAAGGGTAATACTCCCAAATAGCATTAAATTTGAATTCCATGAGATTGAGGGTGGCTTTGGATAACTTACCGCTGCAATACACTGACCAACCCATGGGCAATGGTGATCAAACTTCTGTACACAGTTGTTGCAGATAGAGCAATGTGATGCCCGCGGTGGACGATACAGCAAGCAAGTATCACAGAACTTCACTTTCACTGTATGGCCGTTGATCTTCACATCCTTCATTCGAGGTAATTTCACACTGTTGGAATTAGAATTTAGCCACTCCATAGATGCTGAGTTTATGTCAAGTGCTTCATCTGCTTCAAGTATGCGTGAATTTCTGGGGATAATTCCTGGATCTCTACAACAAGTCAAGGACAAAAAAGTAAAATCCTGCATCATCCATTCAAATGTCAGATTCAAATATCAAGAGCAGTCAGTGTACTATTTAATTATTGCCAAGAAAACCTCATAGTTTTACCAACCAAAAATGTGAGAACCAATGCTCCAATCAGTACGGGACGGCTAAAGTGAGGATCATCTTTAAAAGTTAAAAGCATTCTTATACAGAACAACAGTGCAGGACCTCCAATCATAAATGTTGTTAGGAAAAGAGACTTTGCATCCCGACCAAAGATTAACCGTCCCCCACATAGAAATTTCTGACATAATAATTAAGAGAAGCTTCATCAGAAACTACCCATATAACGTCATATCATATCATCGACATGCAAATCATCAATGTCATCAACATCATCAATATGATATGAAATCTATAATGAATTGCACAGTTCATATCTAGTTGCATTCTGAAACCTAATGTGTGCAATGAGGAGGAAACCAATTCAAAGGAGAGAGAGAATTTAAATAAGGTACATTGTTTCCCTTCCAGACTTGGTAGAGCCTTCTGGGTTTAGGCTTGGAAGGTTCAACAGCCACGGCCAAAAGGTCCGAGGGAGAGTAGCTGTTGAGGCTACTCATAACAGCAGAAAATATTCCCAGACGTCGGCCGGCCAGATGGTGGTGGTTGCGCAATGATCTCAATTCTTCCGCAAAAACCCACACCACGTTGCTTTGTTGGGAATGGCGGGTTTTCGTTTCCCGCCTCCGGGTCAAGCAAATGAAATGAGATCAATTTACCATAGCTTTGGGAATTTTCTTTACATTCCTCTCATTCTTACAAATCTCAGCCACCCCCTCTGGTTATCTCTCATCTCCGTCTCTCTCTCCCTCCCTAAAGAAACCAGCACCAGTCCTAACGGCTTCCCATTTCCCACCGCTTTTTTAGCGGGCACAACTATTTTAGAATGTAACATCGTCATCAATCAATCAAAATCTTTCTAAAACCACATCAGAGATTCTTTTTACTGACTCCTTTCCCCCTGATTCCCCACGGTTTTGGTCGTTTTCCATACTAGCTGTTCACATCTTGGTCCTTTTCTGTTAATCACCTTCTGTTTTGAATTTTCATTCTATTTTATTAAAGTACAACTGAATTTTGTAACACTCTTCCTCGCCCAGATAAAATTATTTTTTTAGAGAGATTAAGAAAGCTAGTTAAATTACTTTACAATATTTTTATTTTTATTTTTTCTCTAAACTAATTTGTTTGACTAATAATCTAATATATAATTGAAGGATACATACATATGATTAAATAATTTATTTAATCTTTAAAAAAAAGTCAACCTGTCTTATATCTAGGACCAAGAAAGTATCTTTTTATATATTTTATGTATTGATTTTTTAGATTTGGGTAATCTTTACATCGAAAAGCAATCAAAAGTATTTAGTTAAAATATACTATTATTAATAACGTAAATTCACAGTGAAAAAGAAAAAGTTTATTATTGATAATCAAGGAGCAAAAAAGTTGAAGACAAACGTGATAAGAATTTTTTAATTAGTCAATTATTCAACAATGTTATGTTTTATTATTTTTTAAATAAAAATATTTTTCATTGTGCTTATTTGCTTGTTATTTCTGTCATTTACCTTATGTAGTTTTTTAGAAGCTTATTTATCACTACAAACTAGATATTATAATAAGAACCGGTAGTGCATTGCTCAGCTCTTCTTCAGAAAAAACCCAACCTCAACGGAGAGAAGAAAAGCATACCAACAGAGGAAGATACAGCATTGCACATAATTTGTGTATTAAAGTTTAGATTTACAGCCACTGAGTAATATTAATAGAGAGCCTCATCTATCTTGTTCTAATTCGCTGGTGTTGTCCAGAGGCAAAAACTGGTCTATGCATACGAGTATAAAACTCAAATGTTACATCTTCCTGTCTGTCAAAGCTCCAGGTGATGAACAAGACAGCGGCTTAAGTCAGAGATTCTGGGAAAAGCACCAATATAACAACTTTTACCAAAAATTGTACTCAATTAGAGCAGATGGAAAAAAATTTACTATAATAAGACAGTTAATAGTGTCAGCTCCCATGACGCCACTACCTCAGTGGCGTCACGCACCCTGACTGCCCTATTTCGGTAAATATTTTTTCACCTGCTCTAATTAAGTACAATTTTTGGTAAAACTTGCTACAATGGTGCTTTTCTCCAGAGATTCTTCTTTCATCATCTTCTTCTTTGGTCTGGGAAAAGCACTATTGTAGCAACTTTTACAAAAAATTGTACCCAATTAGAGCAAGTGGAAAAAGATTTACCTAAATAGGGCAGTCAATGGCGTCAAGGTGCGTGACACCACTGAGGTAGTGGCGTCATGGGAGTTGACGCCACTACCTCAGTGGCGTCACGCACCCTGACGCCACTGGTGGGTCGCTGCTACTGACTGCCCTATTTCGGTAAATCTTTTTCCATCTGCTCTAATTGGATACAATTTTTGATAAAAGTTGCGATATTGGTGCTTTTCCCTCTCTGGTCTTCCTTCTTTCTGAAGCAGCAAATTTGAATCTAATACTACCTCCTATCCTAAATGTAAAATTTATTTTGTACTAGGTCCAGCATTTACGACCTCCTTTGTAATCTTACTGGTATGATTTTGATCGTAATTATTTTATGGAAGGAAAGTGTCAGTACTTAATAAGCAAGAAAGTCACTGCAGAAATTAAAAGACAAGACCATTTTCCATACTTAAAAAGCTTTCATATCTGAATCAACAAAAATAATATCCCCCTGCATTTCACCGATTCACATAGGCATTCCTTTTTCTTGTGGCTCTCTGTGACGGACTAAACTATCCCATAATCATAAGTTAACTCTGTCATAAGAGGGATGTGTCTGATTGTGTAATACCCCGGATTTTTAGAAATAATAATAATAATAATAATAATAGATTAATAATGATGATGATGATGATAATTGGTTAAAATAATAATAATAGTAATAATAATAACAATAATATATTAAATAAATATTTAGAATTTAATAATGTTTGTATTATTTTACAATTTATTAATTGACAATAATTATATTAATAATAGAAATTTAAAAATTTAATTGTATTATTTTATAACTGAAATAGCTAAAAGCCCACCCATACTTAAACCCTAAGTTTTAATTATAAACTTAGGTCTAGCCGTCGAAACCTTAAAACGCTCGATACTTTTCTTCTCCATTGTTTTTCTTCTCAAATCCTCCTTCTATACTTTCATCACATCATATTAAAATTAGGTCGCTAACAAGAACGGAGACCAGTAATTCTAATCCCCATGTGTAATTCTAATCCCCATGAGTAATTCTAATCTCCATGTGTAATTCTAATCCCCATGAGTAATCCTATGAGTAATCATAATCCTCATGATTCTAATCCCCATAAATCTTAGGTTAATTTTATATCTTGATAGGTAATCCTGATCCCTAGGTTATAGTAACCAATTATTGTTGTTTGATTCTCATACGTGTAGATATATATATATATATATATATAATGTATGTTATTGCTTGACTCGACTTGCGTGCTTTAATTACATAATATACCTCGTGTGTCTTTTTTCATTGAATAATATTGTCTCGCCTCGGCCTCGTGCTAGAATTGGACATATATATGTTTTAGTCCGATCGTTCACTGAATCCAATTTGTGCGTCTCTTGTCTTTTTCTTGAGATTGAAAACCATTGCTTCGCCTCGGCCTTCGTGCATGAATCATCTATATACTCATAAAACATGTACGCCTTCTTTTTGGTGATTAAAACTCAAATATGCCTTTCATATGTATCTGTGCGTTTTGTTTGTGCTCTAGGTGTGTCATTTTTTTATTTGGTGATTGAAACACATGTGTCTTTCATTAAAATAAATATAAATATAAACATATATATATATATAAATATATATATTAAATACATGTACGCTTTAAATGGTTTTGTCTTAGTTGCTTCCGTAGACTTGAGAAAATTCCTTTTTGTGTGTGATTGAACTAAATTAACCGTGGGAGGATAGCTTTGGGATGGTACCTCCCAAAGTGATGAACACAACTTTTGGGCTTTATGCCACCGATGTGAAAAGATAGTATCCGTTCTTCCCAAAGTGGTGTCGCGGGTTTTAGGGACACTAGTAGCAACTTTGGGAAGAGATGTGCACACTAGGAAGAAATGTTGATATGTTTATGGCCAATTGATGATTGTGGATCGCGGGTTTCAGTCACGTAGACCGGCGGTTTTCCTGGTCTACCATGGTTCTATTCCCACTAAACTAAATAGGCGGCGGTTTTTCCTGGTCTATACGAATTTAATAAAGATAATGAATGATATTTGATTCAAAGTGAATATATGTATATATATGGCGAATATTGGATTTGTTATTTGATTAAATCACTATGTGATTACGTATTTGATTTTATTAATATAATTGAGCCATATAAATTGTGTTTATTAGGATTACCAACTTTTGCTGATGTGTGTGTTCATGGGCTACGATGATCCTTCGGGGGAGCAGAATTTCAGTGAAACAGGTGTCAAGAGTTGGGGCTAGCAGTGGGAAGTGAGGAAGAATCTTCAATGAATCTAGCTAGTTTTATTTTATTTTTATTTTTATTTTTATTTTCTTTCTTTTTGAATAAAACACATTTATTTAAGTTCAGATTTCTGTTATTGTAATAAGTAGCCTTGCACTTGTCCCAGTACAAGTGCGGCGGTAGCACTCCCCAATGTTGTTTATTTTGAATTTCAGTAAAATTTTAGGTTATTATAACTGTTAGAAATTGGGGGTGTTACAGATTGCATGAAAAGCAACAAGAAGATACACTGATCTATATTTGTGCGCATAATAGGACGCCAAAACACATTAGGACAGCAACTATGGTTCATGAAGCGACCAACATTTCCATTATTCCTCACAGTTATATAGAGTGAATATGGGATCTTAGGTGCTCCAGTTGTTGGAAATTATGCCCTAGGGGCAATTCATTGTACTTTGGATATTTAAGTTATTTAAAGTATTCTCTTTTGTTATCATTTTTGTTTGCATGTTCGTATTGATAACTGCATCCCTGGATACATCTTATAGCTTATCCTAAATGTCCCTGGTCGGTCATCTACGCGGGAGCGAAGATGAGTTAAGACCAATATGACTTTGATGAGGTATGGAGATACGAATCAAAGTCATGGGCACTTGTAAGAGTACAAGGTCTTGGATCGACCCACTATGAGAAAGCCGCATGGATCTAGTCATAAGCTTATCTCATGTATAACCGCGTCATGACGCCCATGACTGAGGTCATCATGGATTCCTACATGATGAGTCACTGGTCTTTGACCTAGTTAAAAGTCACCTTTGACCGGGTGATGATAAAGGTTGGGATCGGGATCAGTGATTTTCATGCAGAGGAATGTGAATGGTCAAGATGGAATTTGTCCCTCACATTTGTAGAGATAATACCGGGCCCCTCGATGAGTGAGTCTAAGAAATGTATGGCCATACTTGTGATGGAAATGGATTTCCATTTCACTAATTAGACTACTCGAGAATCGAGAAAGTAATGTTCAATAAAAGGAAGTTGACATTATCCATGCCTCATCCTTGACCAAATTATCGCGTGACAAAAGGGACGTGACATGGTTGTACGATAGGTTGTATCGTGTAATCGATCCCCATGTGAATTGGGTAGTCGCAATGTCTTGCTAGAGGCCGCTTGCGACTTGTGGGCTTACACAGTGTTGGCCCACTGCCAATCTCATATGGGCCTGCAGGGTCGCACACAAGAATAACCCAACACGAGCAAAGTGTCCGGGTTCACCAAACTTAGATTAATCGAGATTTAATGAATACTTAATTTAGTCTCGGGTGAATATATATATATATATATATATATATGTATAAATTCGAAATTAATATATATATTAATATTATAAATAGAGATTATAATATTATTATATATGATTTGTTTTATATTTAATTTATTTGATAAATTAAATATCTAAAACAAATAGAGATATTGTATCTCATTTAATATTCGAATAAAGATATCGTATATCTATTTAATTTAAATTGAAATATAGTATCTCGATTTAATTAAATAGATAGATATTATTTTTCGGATTTAATTTATGGAGATAAATTAAATCAAAAGGCTTTTAATTTGAATTAAATAAATACATTAGATTAGATCTATCGATAGATTTAATTAATATGTTTTAATTCAAATTCAAATTTGAATTTCGATCTGGTTTTAATCGGATTAAATAAATGCGTTACATTAGATCTAACAGTTAGATTTAATTAATGTATTTTAATCCATATTTGAAATTCAAAATTCAAAATTAATGCAGATTAATTTTATATAATGCGCCGACCGGGTTTGAGAAAACCTACGAGACTTTCAAATCGAGCGTATTCGAAAAAAGCCGCGAGAAACCCTAGAGTGGAAAATTAAAAGAGGCGCACAAGAAGCGCTAACACGCTGCCGTAGCCGTGTTCGGGAGTTGTTCGTGTGGATACCGGTGGAGGAAGACGATCCTACGAGTTGTCTTCTACTGATCGAGGAGGTAGCCCACCTGTTCAAGGAAGAACAAGACATGAACGAATTCTCCAAAGGTAATTTCGGATTCCCTAGCCTTGGTTTAAACGCACCTGAGTGATCCTCGAGACGGGATTCGTAAGTTTTTTTTAATCCGTTGCGTTGTACGGATCCCAACATCAGTATCACTAGAAAAGAGTTCCAGTTGTTGATAACTGCGTGTAGAGTAAAAAATGTAATCATCATCATCATCATTTTCACTACCAAGCTTTTCAACTCTAGCATTGTCCATGACTTCTCCTGCATACTCACATATAAAAGTTCCTGCTTGAATAGGATCCTAGGATCTTAGACCCCACCCTTTCTCCTTAGTCTTGAATACCTCCAAACGAATCTAAGCCGCCTTATGAAACTCGATTTCGACAACTAGGAGGACACTGACAATAACGACCATACTCATATATCACAGATTCAGGACCATGAGTACCCCATTTACAAAATATGGCAAATAGCCTCCATTCTTTTGAATGCAAGTACGGCTCAAATTACCAGGTAAGCATCCACCAATACAGTTGCATCCAATAGATGGTTCCGCAGGATGTATCATTGGTTTCAAATTCTTTGAAGTATGATAGTAAGTAAAGCATGCAGGACCCTTTTCATCATCAACATCATTTAAAAGACAAACAGGTAATTTTTCTTCCCCAGAAGTAAGATCATGCAATATAAGCCCAGGTGTAAAAGTAGACTTGTCAGTCCATTGCTTGATTGATTTCCAAATCATGCATCCCTTAGGCTGACCAAGCAACCTCACTAATTTATACTTGAACACATAGAAACTTGATTTTTCTTTCTCTACCCAAAATTCCTGGATCTTGTAAAGACCATCATATACATATACCTTTGTTCTAGAACTTGTAGATTCCTTGAGACACCTTGTGACCCTTACTTCATTACCTCGATGCAGACTCTTTTCTAATGCAAGATTCCCTCTTTCAAGCTTCTTATCACACTATTCTTTACTCTGGCAAGACCCGCCTTGGCCACTGTAAATCAACACATCCCCATCATCATCAACATTATCGTCATATCCTCCAGATGATATAATACTGATAGCTAGTGGTTCTTCCTCTTGACTAACTTTGACACCTAGGTAATCAATTCCAGACATGGATGGAGCATGCAATCCGATCACACACAATTCCATTCTAAAATAGAAAATATCTCCAACTTCAATGCCAGGGACAGTTCCAATGCGTTTCTGTTTATTAATCCGAAGCCCTTTGCTCAACATAACAATTCCTGCCCTTTTCCTCTTCAATTTGTAATATCTTTCTTCTCAGTACTTCATGTATCATTAGTGTATATGCAATTGATCAGTCCTTATTGCCATTGTTAGGTTCATTTAGTATATCCAAAGGATTGATTGATTTGAGAATATATATCATCAACCACTTTGTCTTCATTGACATCAGCTGATGCAAAACCACCATCCTGCTTTCCCTTCTGTTTCTTGTTCTGGGACTTGCTTTCTTCTCTATTGTTAGTATTTAGGTGTCCTAGAGACAATCTGTAATGACAAATCAACACCTTTTTCTACGTTGTAGTATTTCATTATTAATAAATGAGCATACTTTATCTTTATCATATTTATGTCCCACCTTTATTTTAAAGTAAATATGTGTTTGAAGATAAAAGTCCTAGGAATATAATATGTGTTAATCTTGAGGATCAATGATAGAGATCATGATCGTGAGGACTCAAGAACACTGTATATCTATTACCTAAAACTTGTTCCTAGTCTTGAATCACCAAGAAAGGGCATTGATGATCTCAATAAAATGAGTACAACATCATCTACTTGTATAGAGATACAAGGTAGGGACATCATGGAATACAACCATACAGGCATGGAGATGCCTTAGCTGATGTCGTGGGTAGATATGTTAGAGAACAGATGGTATCGAATAGACCCGCCGAGAGACTTCACAAAGATTCATTATAGAGAGTATCGTTGGATATGTAAAGTCTCTCATTGTTTGGTAGTACGGATCGTCCTGGACTTAAGGATGTCATCAAACACTATGTCCTAGAGTTATACTTTGACTGTACAACTTTATCCACCTGAAAATGGGGAGAACAGTGTACTATTGGGTGTAACTCAAATACATGAGTATAGACTATAGATGGACATGCCAAGAGGACTCACAGCCCCTACAAGGGATTAGTTATTCACAAGATCTCCGGTAGAGCTTGGAAAGCTTCCAATTAACTCGGGAGTTTGTGCGCACAGCAAGTGATCATGAAGAGTCATGATTTATTATAGAGTTAATATAACAAGATTCCTAGTTCAGTGAATTAGCTACATTTAGTCAATTAAGAGAGATGATACTATATTTTTGCTTTTGACTAAATGTGAATGACGATGTGAGGGATGATGCCTGCACGGTATCCAAGTATGGAAGGTAGATCACTTGATCAATTCAATTAGTTCTAGGGCCGTAGAGCATTGTTAGTGTCTTATGAGGTCATTAAATAAATTGGGCCCATTAAAGAGGTTTTAATTGGTTCAAGTTTATTTATGTCAGTGACTAATTGGGCCTAATGGGTCACATACAAAAGGTTATTCCCGATTGTTTAAATTTAACAAACTTGGGCCAACAATTGTTATTGGGCTTTATCAAAAGTAAATGTGTTATTGGGTTGGAGTGAGACTCCAAACCCAATGAGGAGAAAATGACGTCATATATGGTGTCCCCAGTGGGAAATCAGTTCTCCACAAAAGGGCCCAAATGTGTTGGAAGACCCAACGGGGTCTTAGGCCAAGTTAAATTTGGAATTCAAACTTTGAATTTAATTTTGAAATTTAAATTCAAAAAGTTAGGTTATAAAAGATAATTCTAAATTATTTAATATATATATATATATATATTAAGATCCAATAATGATTGGCTATCACCCAAGAGAGGGGTGAATTGGGTGTCTGATAAAATTTTAAGAACTTTAAAATTCTTTTCGCAACTTACTGAAAATAGTTTGTATGACAGTAATGATTTATAAAGCAATAAACAATCATTCAAATATGTATGCTGGAATATAAGAGTTTAGGGAAGAGAATATACAAACTGTAATTTATACTTGGTTCAGCCCAATCCTTGACCTACGTCCCAAATCCCCCAAGCTTCACTTGAGATTTTCAATCCACTATCTCCTTGTTTAACCGGGCACAAGAGAAAAGCCTTTACAACCTCACAAGTTTAGTTGGGCACTTGTGCAGCTTTACTATCTCTTACCGAGATACTCCCCTTACACACTATAAGGATACAATTACACACTCGTAAACAAAGGATGATCCTTTCACTCTCTGGACTCACTCCCCTTACAAGTTGTAAATCGTACACCCACACTCAAAGGTTCCACAACCTTGAGATTTGATCACTAAACAGATAATGAAATAAGTGTTTAGACTCTCTCACAGAGTAGATGAATAATAATCACTGAAGTACATAATCGATCATCACACTCTCTACTGAAAAACTATATAACCATTGTGAAAACAGAGAGTAAATGAGTTGAGCGTTGGATTCATAATGTTGGCATTTCGACAGTGTAAGCTCTTGTCTCTATCTTTGTTGTTTGAATGTTTCTTCTTTTATAGCTAATGAAGATCATTGAGCAATTCTTCCAGATTTTGAATATGACCGTTATGAGCGTATATGACAGTTGGAAAATACTACCGTTGGGATATTCAAGTCATAGCATTTGAAGCCGATGAACAAATTGAGCATTTTAATTCATTGAAGAACATTATAGTTGAGTAATAAAATTTGCCAATAACCACATCATAAAAATTTCATATCAAAAATTATGTATCACGCTTTTCATTAACATATTTCCCAAGATACCTCCCACCAATCCAACCGAACCGCCTTATTTCCTCCGACTAGACCCATGAGCTAAGTTACATCCATTTTACTTGGTTACTCAAAAGCTCATCGGTCACGTGATGAGGACCGGCCAAAATCCTCGAGCACATGTCTCGACGATGGGTCTTTCCCCTCATTGAACTAGCGGGGTGTCGTACGCCCTCATTGAACTAGTGGGCCAGTCCCTTATTGAACAGATGGGACAATATAAAGCCAACCATCATGCATTAATGGAGGCCTCACCACGTGGTGGAATAAACTACTTCATCTTCCCAAGTCAACCCTTACCATAATTATCAAAATAAATATCATAATATCAAAATTTTCAATTCTTATATGTAAATAAATAAATATGTATATATTCACAATTCAATTCATAAGGTTCCACAAGGCAATTTCTATTAAGATATTCATAATCATTTCATAAAATACTCACAAACAACACACTAGTACATATAACAAGTGGAAAGTGGTTACCTCTTGCCGAAGCTAACTATTATCACACTGCTCCTAATCCAAGAGCTCAAAAACACGCCAAAAAAATCAATCTACCACAACCAATTTACTAACCATTAATAACTCTTCTAAAAATCTACATAAAATTATAACTTATAATTTAATAAAATTAAGATATACAAATTTTAATAATAATATATCTATAATGCTTGCTTGGGCACTTTATGCCTCGAAAAATCAATGAGACCCATTGTAATTACAAATTCTCCTTTTCATCAATTACTAATTAATGATACCATTTTATATTTATTATTAATTAATAATTTCCTTTATTATTTATTCCTTTTTTTTTTACTAACAATAATAATAATAAGAATAGTAAATAGTAATAATATTTATTTATTTATTTATTATTATTTAATTTATTATTATATATTTATAAGAGTACTTTTTGGCTTCAAACTTTCATCATCACGCAACAATGATTTGCATTGTCTTTCACATGCAAATACACACATGCAAAAAAGAAATTCTTTCATTTCCACATGCAACGCTTTACTTTTATATACATGTATAGGCATTAAAAAAATAGATGTGTAGCGTTAACACACACATACATTCAAAGTATTATTATTATTATTATTGTTATTTTAGGCAACAATACATATATTCAACAGCAAGCCCCATTCAAGTTTAAAACCATTAAACTAAACTCATGCCTATAAGTATCAAGTGTGCGGCGAATATACACACTACTCAGTAGAGTTTACGTGTCAAGGTTTTTTCTCCTTATATATTTATTTACACACATATACCTTGAACACACATCAATGTTTCATCTTTCCTTTTATATGTACCAAGCAACACACACACATATATATATAACTAAGCATGACAAACAGGTTTCTTTCTTTCTTCTTATGGTTTCCAACATAAATATATATGGTCATATATATATATATATATATATATATATATATATTTACATGCACTTTTATCTTGACAAAGAATTGTTTTCCCTCGATTTGCAACAATGACTTATATATACTAACGGCATTAAATCATAAGCTTCTTTTTCTCTTATCATTTATATATATCAGCATTATATTGATAGTAAAGGTTTTCCTTTCATATTCTACATGCAAACATTTAACACTCAAGACTAATACATAGGTGTAGTGTTTTATTTATGACAGCAATGTTTCAAAAGCAAACTCATATGAAATCTAGCTATGCTCCAACGGTTTAAATCTCGGAATTTGCGTTGGTAAAAATGATGAAAACCGAAAGAAGAGAAACTTGATACTTACTTTCAGTTTATGGCTCGTGAAATGTGACCTTATGACAAAACCGATCAACCTCTGTTTTTGATACAAGGCGTAGAGCATCCAAAATCGTCGAACTCTCTCTTTCTCTCCTCTTTCGCCTCACTCTTCTCTTAGCCTCTCACTCTCAGTTTTTTTTTTCCTCTTGGCTGGGTCACGGCTTTTGTTGCAGCAAGGTGGGTGAATGAAAAATGCAGAGCAAGGGTGATATATGTATCAATTGGCGAGTCTAGGCACCGAGAGGAAGAAAAATAGATGAACCGATGGGAATTACACAAAGACCGGGCTCGAGAGACATGGTCCGGTAATCTCTTCCGCCATATCTAATTATGAGATCCTGTGGAAGTCGTTGGACATATATCTTTTTCTGCATTTACGTGATTTAGCAGATAAATATGCTGGTGTGGACTTTCTTTTGACAGCATGTTTGACTGAAATAGTGTATGGGCTGGAAGATATCACATTGAAAAGGTTCTGATATGTTTTTCCCAACTTCGTGGTGCTAATAGGATAAGTTGGTTTGACATGGGCTGATTAAAAAGGCATACATATACGGGCTATAATTGTTTTGCTTGTTCTCACGCATCGGGCTTAATGAATATGACTAAATATCACTTCATGTTTATGGGCCCCGTGAGAATGCATGGTTTGGCTGTTGATGAAAATGAATAAGGAGTGGAAATGTTTTAAACCTTTAAGTAATTAATAAGGTATTAAATTTGTGGTTATAATTTGCCAACACCATATAGTTACGGCTTAATAATAAAATACCATTAATCTTATTCTTTTTTTTTTTTTGCCCGTAAAATATCGATTCCATAAATTCTTAGGCCTAAAATTATGTCTTCTAAATATTCCTTGAATTTATACTTTTTCTGTAAATTCTACATAAAATAGGCCTTAATTTCACTAATTTAAAATTTCCATAATATTCAATTTTTTTTTCAAATATTTATTTTAACATTTATCCGAGAAAAATTTCCCATAATTAATTCCACCATAATATTTTTTTATATCCTCGAAATATTTTTTTTTTCATAATCTTCCCAAATTTTCAAGGTCCCAAAATAATTTAGTTGATTATCTTAAACTTTTCCTTATAATAAGCTTAAGGCTTTTGGACTTTCTTGGTTAAAAGCCTTCTTATCCCAATTTTATTTCCAACTTTCTAGTCCAAAAATTGGGATGTTACAATTGAGTTAATGACTTGAGTCATTAACTTGATATGCAAAAGTTAAACCCGATACTTTCAAAACAAATGGCCAAATGAAAACTTAACTTTAGTTAATAAGTGAATAACTTGAGTTAATGACTTGAGTCATTAGCTTGATATGCAAAAGTTAAACCCGATGCTTTCAAAACAAATGGCCAAATGAAAACTTAACTTGAGTTAATAAGTGAATGACTTGAGTCATTAACTTGAGATGCAAAAGTTAAACCCGATGCTTTTGAAAGAAATGCCCAAATGAAAGCTTGACTCGAGTTAATAAGCAAATGACTTGAGTTAATGACTTGAGTCATTAACTAGATATCAAGAGTTAGCCTTTGGAAAACGCAAGTTAACTTGATATAGAAAGTTAATGACTTGAGTTAATGACTTGAGTCATTAACTAGATATCAAGAGTTAAACCCGATAGCCTTTGGAAAACGCAAGTTAACTTGATATAGAAAGTTAATGACTTGAGTTGGTGACTAGAGTCATCAACTTGACACCCAAGAGTTAAAAACGATGACATTGAAAAAGAAGCAAGTTGAAAGGCTTAACTAGAGTCAATAAGTATTTGCCTTGAGTTAATGACTCTTGATATCCCAAAAGTTAAAAACGATGCTTTCTAAAGAAATGGCCAAATTGAAGATTTAACTTGAGTCAATAAGTTTTTGCCTAGAGTCAATAACTAGAGTCATTGACTTGATATCCAAGAGTTAAAAAACGATTGGTCCAAAATCTTAACATCAAACAAATAACTTGAGGCATGAAACATTTGACTGAGTTAACAATGTTTATTAAAAACGTTTTAATTATTTAACTCAAGGAACATTAGATCAAAACATTTTTCTTTTAAATAATAACGCCACATGACTCAAGGCATCTAGAGATTAACTCAAAGCATCAAAGGCAAGACTTTCAAGAACATTATAGATTCAAGTTAACTATATAAAACATGATTTAGCCTTGAATCTATTAACTTATCTACATTATATTTGTTATCATCAAAACATCAAAAACATAGAGAACTAACATTGGTTGGATGAAGATAGGAGAAATAATAAGTTTGGATTGATTTAAAATGATTTTGAATTTTAGTTTAAGAAATAAATGTGATTCATCATCTTAAATTATTATTCAATTAAGATATGAATTTAATTCATTATGATTTAGATTTTCTAATTCAAGTTTGGATTGGGCCATTCTTGTGAGCACTTAAACTAGGGTTAGACTTTTATAAAGTGCTGATTTTTTGAGTGCCCTTTTTATGGACGTTTTTTGAAGGAAAAAAGGAAATAAATGTGATCCATCATGTTAAATTCAATTTATCAATCAAGATATGAATATGATTCATCATATTAAATTTAATCAATCAATCAAAATGTGAATTTAATGTGACTTGGTTGATAAGTAGTGGACTTATTACCTAAAACCCATTTCTTAGTGCATAAGCTGAAAATTCATAAGGCAATTAGGGCTAGGAATTTTTGGCCCACCAAGGCTATAAAAGGAGGAGGGTTGGACTCTTTTACACATCCTTATTGTCACGAATCATAGGGAACGCCAGATATTTTGTGCACAAGACCCTCCAAAAGAGGTTTCTAGAGAATTCCACACCTTGTTGTAGAACTTTGTACAGAGCTAGAATTGTGTGGATAGTTCTAGAGACTCCTTTGCAAATGTAAATATCTAGATATTTTGAGAGAAGGTTCTGGAGAACCAATCTCCACCGTCAGATGTAATTAATCTTAGCCGTTCGTTGAGGAGGTGGTAGACTATAAATAGAGGTGCCCACCTCATTTGTAAACCATTCGAAAGTAATACAAGTTCTTTACCATTCCAGAGCTTCTCTCTCTAAGTTTGCTTCTCTCTCTAAAAGTTCTCTTTGCCTTTGTGCTCATTGCCTACTTGTGAGGGTTCGGCTGACTTAGCCAAGATCAAGGGAGTGATCAAGCTAAGGCCGGCACGGTTTTGGGTGGAACTTGTCTAAGACCGTGACAACGTGGTATCAGAGCTTTGGTTCAAAGCTTTGAGTGTGGTTCGTGGGAGCCATTGTGTAGGCAAGGATGTCGGGCACTACTGAGGACATCGTGGTTGGAGAAGAGAGGGGTAGGGAGACTCAACCTCCTCATCAACCAAAGAAGGTTCGGGGCACAAGCAAGTCTCGCCAAGCCACGGATGTTGCCACCTTGACGGTAAAGGTGGAGGCTTTGGAGGAGGCCTTGCAAGAGGTGGTTTCTAGGGTGGACAAAGTTGAAGGAGACTTTGTGACTCTCGAGTCCCACACCCTAGAACAGTTAGACAACCTGAGGTTGGATCTTGATTCACACCTCAATGTTGAGGAGGAACGGGCTGAGTCCATGAGGAGACTCGAGGCAAAGGTGATGGATGCCATCACTGCCATGCAGGATCAGCTTAACTCTCTTAAGGCTTCTTTGGAGAGTCAAACTAGGACTCCGCTGGGAGCTGGGACCAGTGGAGGAAGGGAGGTGAGGCTAGACCTCCCTAAGCCGAAGGAATTCAAAGGTGTCCGTGATGCCAAAGAGGTCGAGAACTTCTTGTGGCAAATGGAGCGATATCTTTGAGAGCATGAACTTGGCCAACGACACGGACAAGGTACGACCGCTTCCTTATTCTTTACCGATAATGCTATGTTATGGTGGCGTAGGAAGCATGCAGATATGGAAAAGGGCCTTTGCATTATTACAACATGGGAAGATTTTAAGAAAGAATTGAAGAAGCGCTTATCCTGAGAATGTGGTCTACGAGGCTCGGAAGAAGTTGAGGGAACTTAAACACAAGACCACAATCTCCGACTATGTACGAGACTTCACTACTCTCATATTACAAATCCCCAACTTGACCAAATGAAGAAACATTGTTCTACTTCATGACGGTCTTCAAAACTGGGCTAAGAACGAGCTCCAAAGGCGTGGCGTGACGAATGTAGATGAAGCTATTACCTTCGCCGAAAGCCTTACTGAGTACTCAAGGGGCGAGAAAGGTGAGTCTTCCAAGCCTAAGTCTTCCAAACCTAATCAAGGAAAAGGTGGGGGAGACAAAGGCAAGGGGATCACCGAGGGAGGACCTAGCAAATCCTTCCATAAGAATCAAGATGAGGAGAAGAAGAAGAACAAGAACTATACAATCAGCTGCTTCGTGTGCAAAGGGCCACATCGCATGAGCAACTGTCCCAAGCTCGGCACCTTGTCCACTATTGTTGAAGGGCAAGATGTACCCAATGAGGAAGGGCCAAGTTCTCAAATAGGGTCTCTCAGACTCTTGAATGCTCTAAAGGCTAAACCAGTGCAACCTGCTTCAAGGAGCAACGGACTGATGTATGTGGAGGCTAAACTGAACGGGAAGCCCGTGAAGGTGATGGTGGATACCGGGGCAACCCATAATGTCATTACTCCAGGGAGGCTAAGCGAGTTGGCCTCTCGGTTACTCAACCACGAGGAGGATGGTTGAAGACTGTGAACACCCCTGCTAAACCCTTTAATGGCGTAGCAAGTGGAGTGGAGCTATGCCTTGGCACGTGGAAGGGGACCGTGGACCTATCAGTGGCCCCTATGGATATTTCAAAGTGGTATTTGGGATGGACTTTTTGCGCAAGGCAAAAGCATTCCTCATGCCATGTTATGACTCAGTGTGTATCCTGGAAAAGGGGCTCCCTTGCATAGTACCTGCAACAAGTGATGATCGGATTGTTCACTTGTCAGCCATGCAGGTAGAAAAGGGAATTAAAAGAGGGGAAGTCACCTACCTTGCAACTTTGAAGGAGGTGGACACGAAGGAAGAGGATAGTGGAAGCCTTCCCCTATCATTCGAACGTCCTCAAGGAGAACGAGGACATAATGCCGCGAACTTCCTAAGAGGTTGCCACCTGACGGAGGTGGATCATAAGATCGAGTTGGAACCGGAGCACGTCCACCCGCCATGGCACCTTATCGTATGGCACGCCCGAGTTGGAAGAGCTAAGGAGACAACCGAAAGGGTTGCTTGATGCTGGGCATATACGGCCTTCCAAAGCACCTTATGGGCACTGTCTTGTTCCAACGCAAGTACGATGGATCGTTACGACTCTGCATCGACTATCGGGCCCTTAATAAGGTAACTATTAAGAACAAGTATCCTATTCCTTTGATAGCCGATTTGTTTGACAGGTTGGGTAAGGCAAAGTACTTCTCCAAGCTTGATTTGAGGTCAGGGTACCATCAAATTCGCATTGCCGAAGGAGATGAACCCAAGACCGCTTGTGTGACGAGGTACGGGTCCTTCGAATGGTTGGTGATGCCTTTCGGTCTAACCAATGCACCGACGACATTTTGCACTCTGATGAATGAGATCTTTCATCCTTTCCTTGATCGGTTCGTGGTGGTCTACTTGGATGACATAGTAATCTACAGTGACACCTTGGAGACCCATGTAGAACACTTACGGACCGTGTTCCAGACTTTGCGCGAGAACGAACTATATGTCAAGAAGGAGAAGTGTTCTTTTGCCAAGGAGGAGGTGCACTTTCTTGGACACATCATTCGCCAAGGGACCCTTATGATGGACAAGGAGAAGATCCGTGCTATTGAGGAATGGGAGCCACCCACTCGAGTATCCGAGTTGCGATCTTTTCTCGGGTTGGTGAATTACTACAGGTGGTTCATCAAGGGCTACTCGCTGCCGGGCAGCCCCTTTGACGGACTTGTTGAAGAAAAACAAGCCTTGGGAATGGACCAAAGAGTGCCATAATGCCTTTGAAGATCTAAAGGCGGTAGTAATGGAGGAACCCGTGCTAGCTCTCCCGGATTTCTCTAACACTTTTGAAGTTCATGCAGATGCATCCGACTTTGCTATTAGAAGGGTACTAATGCAAGAGAGGCATCCAATAGCAATTGAGAGTCGCAAGCTCAATGATGCTGAGCGGTATTATACAGTCAAGAAAAAGAGATGACAGCCGTAGTGCATTGCTTATGCACTTGGAGGCATTATCTGCTGGGATCCAGGTTTGTGATCAAGACTGATAATGTGGCTACTCGTTATTTCCAAACTCAAAAGAAGTTAACACCCAAGCAAGCTCGTTGGCAAGATTTTCTAGCCGAGTTTGACTATGTGATGGAGTACAAACCCGGCATGGCTAATGTAGTGGCGGATGCATTAAGCCGAAAAGCAGAGTTAGCATCAATGAGTCAAGCCAAGGGCGACTTGATCACAAAAATCATTGAAGGTATGAGCCATGATCTCGTTGCTCGACAACTTGTTGAAATGGCCAAGGAGGGGAAAACCAAGAGGTTTTGGTTGGAGGATGGCCTTCTCTATACTGTTGGGAGGCAAGTCTTTGTTCCAAAATGGGAGAACCTACGAAGAGAGCTCATCAAGGAGTGTCATGACTCCAAGTGGGCCGGTCATCCGGGACAAAGACGCACACTTGCTTTATTGAAAGCAGCTTACTACTGGCCGCAGATGAGGGACGAGGTGGAACTTTATGTGAAGACTTGTCTTGTATGTCAACAAGACAAGATAGTGAACCAACAACCTGCAGGACTGTTGGAGCCTCTCCCTATACTAGGGCAACCATGGGAAAGTGTTTCCATGGACTTCATTTCAGCTTTGCCAAAGTCCGAAGGGTGCGGCTCTATCATGGTGGTGGTAGACCGATTCTCAAAGTATGCAACATTCATAGCTGCCCCTACGGATTGTATGCAGCGGAAAGAGGCGGCCAGTGCTATTCTTCAAGAATGTGGTGAAGTATTGGGGGCTACCTAAGACAATCATCAGTGACAGAGACCCCCGCTTCACTGGAAAATTGTGGACTGAGTTGTTTAAGCTCTTGGGCACTGAGCTACACTTCTCCACAAGCTTTCAACCACAGACCGATGGGCAAACAGAAAGGGTGAACTCTTTGTTGGAGTGCTACTTACGGCACTTTGTGAGTGCCAACCAAAAGGATTGGGCCAAGCTCCTCGATGTGGCTCAATTCTCTTATAACTTGCAAAAGAGTGAGGCAACGGAAGGAGTCCCTTTGAAGTGGTGATGGGACAACAACCTCTCACTCCTCATGCCCTTGCCACCACTTACAAGGGCAAGAGTCCAGAGCCTATCACATGGCCAAATCTTGGCGGAACAAGCCGAGGTAACGAGATCCTTTCTTGTCAAGGCGGCCAAGCGGATGAAAAAGTTTGCGGATAGGAAGAGGCGTGCTTCGAGTACCAAGTGGGGGACATGGTAATGTTGAAGCTTCTTCCTCAACAATTCAAAGTGTTTCGACAGTACACAAGGGCCTCATCCGCAAATATGAAGGCCCGTATAAGATCGTGTGAAAAGTAGGAAAGGTTTCCTACAAGCTGGATCTACCCCCAAACTTGAAGATTCATCTCGTCTTCCATGTTAGTATGCTCAAGCCGTTCCATGAAGAAGTGGATGATCCTGGTCGAGCCATCTCGACAAGAGCACCTCCGACCATGACCAAGTCATTTGATCAAGACGTAGAAGAGGTGCTAGCTGACCGAGTTGTGCGGCGACGTGGGGTACCACCAAGTACCCAATACTTAATCAAATGGAAAGGATTGCCCGGCGAAGCCACACGGGAACCTCGGGAGGATCTTTGGCAATTCGAAGACCACCTACACCGGTACAAAGACAAGTCGAGTGACGAGGACGTCACCGGATTAGGTGGGGGAGAGTGTCACGAATCATAGGGAATGCCAGATATTTTGTGCACAAGACACTCCAAAAGAGGTTTCTAGAGAATTCCACACTGTTGTAGAACTTTGTACATAGAGCTAGAATTGTGTGGAGAGTTCTAGAGACTCCTTTGCAAATGTAAATATCTAGATATTTTGGGAGAAGGTTAGGAGAACCAATCTCCACCGTCGATGTAATTAATCTTAGCCGTTCGTTGAGGAGGTGGTAGGCTATAAATAGAGGTGCCCACCTCATTTGTAAACCATTCGAAAGCAATACAAGTTCTTTACTATTCCGAGCTTCTCTCTCTAAGTTTGCTTCTCTCTCTAAAAGTTCTCTTTGCCTTTGTGCTCATTGCCTACTTGTGAGGGTTACCGACTTAGCCAAGATCAAGGGAGTGATCAAGCTAAGGCCGGCACGGTTTTGGGTGGAACTTGTCTAAGACCGTGACATTATGCTCTCTAAATTTGGGTCTTTACCAAAGGTTTAGAGACGAAAAGGCACCATCCATAAAAGGGTAAGGTTCCAACCAGAGACGGATCTTCATGCATATAAGGGGGGCCATGCCCCCTCTCCCAAAAAAAAAATTGTCTAAAAAATTCAATGAAAATTAGATTTTTTTTTATACATTTAACCCAAAAATTTATACATTTTGCCCTCCAAATATTTATCTCAAGCTCCATCTCTGGTTCCAACCTTGTTCATCCTATCTTTAACCTAATTTCAAGAAACCATCACCTTCTTGAAAAGATATAAACTCAAAGAAACCAAAATTCAACCTTGAAGTCTTCGAATGATCTAAGCAAGCATCCAAAGACTAGGAGGTTTCAAAAGAAAAAGTTCTTATTGCAATCGAGGGTTGCTAGGAAGATATATAGAATAATACATGTACTGGGATGATATATAGAATAATTGCTAGGAAGAAAAAAAAAAAAAATTTGTTGGAGGCGGAGCAGAGCAGCCACTAAATAAAGTGGTTGAAAAAAATGAAGCATTAGTTAGACTGAACCAGAGATGAATTCAGCTACGAAAATGACAGGGAATCAGGCTAAAATGATAACAGAAAGAACCAAGTGATGCGCAAAATCTTGGTAATTGGGAATGGTCAAATCTTTTATTCTTATATCTCAGGCCAACCAAAATGTATTGTGTTCTTTCTTGTAATGACGGCGCCTCAGAATTCGCCCCTTCAAATCAGAAAACACCAATCTTACGGAGGCTCCATATTTAGAAAAACTAAAACTAAAACAAGTGATAGTGTGATACCACTGCCAATCTCAATTTCTCAAATAATTCAATAACAATAATAATGGGACGGTGGCTTGATAATGATTGATAGCAAAATTATCGGCTTATATCATTGGTCCGATTATAATCCAGCTATGATCGAATTATTGATCATAAATACATTGATATATCTGTAAATTTATCTATAGACATACTACTTAAAAAAAAAAAGGAAAAATATCAACCTTTCCTTTGTTTATGAATGGTTTTTATCAATTTTGATTACCTCTTTTGTGGGTTAAACTTAAACTTGGACTAATGTTCAATTTTGCCAAATCTGAAATGTTACAAAATGAAAAATAATTCATTTTACCATCTTCACGGGTGGAGATGGAATTGGCCAATTTATCCCACTTCACTTCTTTGTATACATATATTATATAGAGTTAATTTATCCCTTAAGTATCTAGTCAGGGATTTGATCACTGTTAGTGTGTATAGAAAAGGTTATTTGGCCAGCACCAATGCCTCTTTGTGTATAGAAAAGGTTATTTGGCCAGCACCAATGCCTCTTTGGAATGACTACGGTGCGATAGAGGATTAGTCACTACTATCGGTGGTGGACACCCCCCGATTTCAATAAAAATAAAAAAAGCTATCGATATAAATTTAATTTAGCGGTATAAAGATTCCTCTAGATGATCTGATTTCTAAAGAAATTATTTGTGTTGGGAGAGTACCTACAAATCCCAAACTGAATATCGATAAAATAAGGAAAAAAATCAAATGGTTTTAAGAAAATGATCGGTATTGGAAGTTAAGATCATTGCCAAATAGTTAAAAATATTTGGGCACATGGAATAAAGTACTAGTATTGAAGGAAAAAAAATACTCCTGAAAAAAATTAATGCGAAATAGAGTCAGCAAGAAGGAGCACAGGTGCACTTCACTTTCCCTGGAACCAATGATATTAACCAGTTTCGATACAAAATCCATCTGCATCACGATGTGACGTCGTTTCACGCCCTTCCGAGCTTAGTGCCAGTAGTGCCTCCACCACTACTCTCTCCCCCCTCCTTTTCTTCCTTCTTCCCCGAAAGGACCCAAACCAACCTTCTCCGGTTTTCCTCTGTGCCCTATTTATTCTCTCTTTGATTAATTATCCCAAATTCCTCTATTTCTCGCTCTCATTCGTGTACGGTCCTTTTTCTCTTCGTCTCAATTTCCATGGAACAAGAGCCGCTTCTGCCGAGTGAGGATATTCGTCGCACTCGTGGGAGTATTCCCATGCTTCGCGCCTCCACCTTACGCGCCACTTTCACCCTTCCCTTAACTCGCTACACCACCCGTCTGATCGCCGCCGAGCACCACCGGATTTTCCTTGGCGATTGTACGGAGAACCCGTCTGAGGACGACGATGACCGACCCTTTGAAGATAGCAGTTGCGCCTATTCGAAGCCCATTTTGGTTCTTGACCTTGTGTGGAACCTGGCCTTTGTACTGGTCACTGCTGGTGTGCTTCTTTCCACACTTAGCGAGCATCCGTCCACCCCTTTGAGGCTTTGGCTCGGTGGGTATGCCTTCGAGTGTATTCTGCATATGGGTTTTGTGTGCTTTGAGTATTGGCGGAGGACTCGAGATTTTTACGGTGCTGAGCTTGGGCTTTCGTTTTCCCAGAGTTGGAACAGGTATTCTGTTTCTTCTCAGATTTTCTAGCACGATCGATAGGTTATGTCAGTAGAAGATAAATTAATAAATCGAATAAAATAAGCCGTTCCGAGTGGCCGTGGAAGAAAACTTGCCGAATTTATCCGCTTCCGTTTTTACACTTTCCTTTGGGGGTTTGAGGCATTTTTGTTGCTAGCCGTGGCTTGTTTCTCTTCCCGGTCTATCGGCCACTTGTTTTGTTCTGACAAAACTGTTCAATGCCTGAAAAAAGGAGTTTTGTTCGTACTTGTTTGGACTTCGAACTTTTCGGGATGTGTAAACCGGGTCTTTTCCTTGAAACATACCCCCTACATTATCTTATCAGCTTCAGCTTATAGTTGTAAGTAGTGGACGATTGCTTCTTCTTTAGTCTGTTATCATTTTGATAGCTTAATGTACTGTTTATCAATTATAGCCTTCTTTAGTGTAGAGGTATATTCTCTTGAAGCAATTTTATGCATCTTTTATTTTCTGTTAAAGATTGATCTGAATATTGGGAAAATGATGGAGAATTGGAGATGATGTCTACTCTTGATATCATTGATCTGCTAGTGAAAAAATAGTGAATTTGTATTTGACCCTTGGTTTTTGAGTTGTGCTGTAGCCTAGACACCAAGCTTTTTATTCTGAATCCAAGGTGCCATCAGTTGAATAGTTGATTGCAATTATGTTGTTTGGATTAGTTAAACTTGGACACCGTTTAATAGGCCTTTTTTTCCTTAGCAGATGCAGTATTTCATCTACGCCCTCTTATGTATGTTTAGAATTGGGTGATCAGTGCCCAAGTTGTTAATTTTGAAAACCAAATTGTGAGGTGAATGAATGATGATTTTCTGGGGTCTTGCCTGTTTGCTTTTTTTCTTGAGCATATGCATTGACATATAGTTCAATATTCTTTTCACTCTATTTGCTTTCAGCAATGTGAAGAAGTTAGAGTCTTTGAACACACTGGTATCATCTATTTGGTGGGTCCTTGGGTTTTATTGGATTGTGGTGGGTGGCCAGCAACTTTTGCAAGACTGTCCTCGTATCTACTGGTAAGAACCTTGATCTGAAACAATGTGAAGCCAGGCCATAATTTGAACCTGACACACTGTAATTTGTAGACTATGTGAGATGTAATTGGAACTTGATTTGCTGCCTAAAGGAAAAAATGCATAAATATAACAAAAGTATTGGTTTATCTTTATGAGCATAAGGAGAATTAAGTGATGTGTTTATCCCTTTCTCGCAGGTTAACAGTGGTCTTCCTAGCCTTTGATGTGTTTTTTATTATCTTTTGCATTGGGATGGTATGTATAGTTTTCTTTGCTCTCTTCTTCTTCATCCCAATAGTAGCATTAGCTTATGCTATGAGAATCAGAGAAGGCGCATCAGAAGATGATATCAGGTCTCTTCCTAAGTATAAGTTTAGTCAGTCAAATTCATTGGTGATGGTTGAAGACAGTAATAAGCAAGTTTCTCAAGCAAGAAAGTGTGCAAGCAATAGCAACCTTGTCAGTGAATTATATGTCAACCCAGATGATTCTGTGAGTATTATATCTTGTCACATTTTGCAGTCTGACTCTGATTTCACTAACCTGTAATTACTCCTTTTTTGGTGTGTTGTTTGACGTAACCCATTTTAAAGCTTTTAGATTATTAAATAGTCTATCCTATGTCATCGCAACTTCTTCTCTCAATTGGTTTAACCTCTGAAGTTTTAACTAAGATGTCCTCTGTTCTTAAGATTATGGCATATTTAAGTAATGGTAGCCATGTGCTTCTCCAGAACTTGGAAATATAAACTTTCATTCAGACTTTTAGGCTTGGTTTAGACGGGGGGGAGCATCGGAGGATATAATACTATGAGGGTCCCTTGCCTTATAATTAAGCCATTCAACTATTTTTTCATGACATCCATGTCAATCACTATATTCATGTGGTGAAATAGAATTGAAGGACACAAAGTTACATTACGAAAGGGCCTTTTCCATGAATTTTTCTGTTTTTCATCTGTGAAAGTGTAATATTCATCTTTGTGGGCTTATGTTGCTTCTGCATATTTTGCATTGCAGGAATGCTGCATCTGCCTTTCTCCATACGTTGAAGGGGCAGAACTTTATCGCCTTCCCTGCACACACCATTTTCATTGTGGATGCATCAGCAGATGGCTTCGGACAAAAGCAACCTGCCCTCTCTGCAAATTTAATATTCTTAGAAGTGATACATTGGTTTGACCATTCCTCGTGACCAGATAGGCCTTTGCTACTACGCTGACAACAGGTGGTAAATAAAATGTGTAGAGGGAAAAAAAGAGAAAGAAAGAATTATTCCCCACCCCTTCTTTCGGATGTTTCCTTGAAGCGTTTCTTCTTTTGCGTAGAACGTTGTTATCGCATTCTGAACTTTTTGTTTATGATGAGGAATCAGGAATGTACATATTGTAAAGGGTGGAGTTCTATTATCATACAAATCAGTGTTTCGTATAGAAATGCCTTGTTATTCCTTATTTTGCCACATATGCACCCAACAGAATTTCGATTGTTTTCAAGTTCCAAAATGTTAAATTTGGGTATGCAAGGGGAAAACCATAACTTTCCCAATCCTATTGAATATGATGTCTTTATGCATGGAAATACTTTGCAATACACAACTGTACCAGTTCATTACAAAGAGAATAAATGTCAGAACCGTTTCATAACCTGCGTTGAACATGGAACATTGATGTAGCTGCAAATATAGAATGGGAAAGCACAGTGCAAAAAGGGGCTATTAAATAAACATCAAGTCATACAAATCAATTCATCCATGAAGATGAAGGCAGCTAGAATTCCAAGCTCAATGAACCTCTGTGCAGGCTCATATATTCAACAGAAACTCGATAACATACAGATACATTGTGGATTGGCCAAGAGCAAATCATAACAAGAAAAGATAACTTGTGCTGGCGATCAGACGTTCTTCAACTTCTTCATTTTAGAAGGTGGCCATCTTCCTTTTTTCCTCAATCTGCGCTTCCTGACAAGTCTTTTCCTCCGAAGCCTAATTTTCTTGGCCATTTTCATCCTCAGTCTCTGCTCCTCCCTCTCTCGCAGCTTTGATTCCAAAGGAAGTTTGTCAACTGGCACAACCTCTCCCGCACCTTGAGGAGGCGATCCACCATCATCAGCTGAAGCTGCTCCATCAGCATCAGCAGAAGCAGCTCTAACAACTAATTCGGCTGTTCTGTTAAAAGGGAACGGTGGTGAAATCCGAACTCCGCTAAAGCACTTCCTAGTCACATCGATGGGTCTAGCGTGAAATCTGGAAACTGAAACTCGATACAATCAATAAACAAGATATATCAACAGAAACGCAATGATAAATAAATTAAAACGGAATGGGGAAATGGAAGGCAAAGTGAAGGAAGATGCCTCAAATATTTGATGAGACTGGAGAGCGAGAGTGACAGTGAGGTTCTTCTTACCAGTGGGGGTAGCATCGGCCGTTGGGGAAGAACAAGAAATGCGAAGGGACGAGGGAAGGGTGAACCAATTGAAAGCGAGAAGAGCCATCTTTTTTTTTTTTTTTCCCAATAAAGAAAAAGGTTTTAAAATGATGGCCTGCCTCAGCGTTCCGCTATGGAGGTTAGATGGTAGAAGCCTGATGCGGGGAAGCGTTCAGATAAGTTTCTGTCACCGGTGTCCCACAGTCGTTTACACTTTCGACTTCAGGAATTGGAAAAAATAATCTATACTTTTACCTCAATGTAATGTAAAGTGGTTTCCCTGTAATTTGATTTTCCAGGAAAACATTTTTTTTTAAAAAAAAGTAAATAACTCAATTAATTTGTGACTTCTCCGGGACTTTTTTTTCCCCTTCAAAAAATAGTTTTAAAAAAGAACTTTGAAATTATAAAATCTTAAATTAAGCATTTCTCATAAAGTAGGTCGTAATTTACTTATCAATTTTTGTCATTCGTTTATCAATTATTGAAAATAAACTAATTGACAGTTTTACAATTTCAAAATCATTTTTTCCTATCATTTTCCCTAGCTTTAATGCACACAAAATTTAATATAAATTAATCTCTTAATATTCGGTTTTCCAAAATTTTTATTTATAAATCATCGGTTGAAAATTTTAATTTTACACTTATTATTGAAACTCTATCTGCATGGTGCAGATCTCATCATAGTAACAAGTGCAATGATACTTATCAGTTATCACTGAATTGAGCAATGAGCTCCGAATAACAAGATTAATTTTTCTAATAAGATATAATCTAATTGAATTTATTTTTATATAACAATGGCTTTAATAATTTTATTTATTTAAAATCACTCCAATAAATCCAATACCTAATATCAGATCTCATATTCATAAAAGACAACGTTATTTATAAATCACATTGTGACTAGTATAACATTAATTTTTTAAATTTCACACCATTTGTAAGAATCCCCCCTGGCCACCTAAAGAATTAATGATAAGACATCCTACATAAACAGGTAAAGAGTTAAATACTGTGAAAAAATTTTTCCCCGAAAAATACTTGGGAGCATTTGGTTAAAAAATGTAGATTACATGGCCCTTTTGTTGGTAATTGATACATCAGTTTGTTCACACTGTATCTATCCCTTACTAAAAGGAGATCTTATACGGTTCAGGATCTGTTTCAATAACTGTCACCAAAATCACTTTCCGTTTATAGTTGCAATACATTTTCTGTGCATCCGTTGTTGAACAGATACATATCCCACCTAGGATATGTCAACTCAGCAATATCAACAGCACAGCTAAGATTTTGTTTTCGCGTCGTAGAATAGCCATATGAAAACGTGTCCTTAAACATTAAACATGACGTATGATTGAATAACAGGAAACTGTTCCAATTCAGTCACATTCATAGAATGTAATGTAACATTTGTCAAATATACCACCAACTTAATACCCAAAAAAAAAAAAAACAAAAAACATATAATGCTTTCCTCGAGATTTAACCCAAAACCTCGACCAAATGAATATTAACATCAAACCGGGTGTAGCCCTCCCTTACATGCTCCCTATGGAAGGGTATGTGAACGAAATAACAGGGGATATGTGCAACAAAATCCACTGCTCCAACACTGTCACAAATAAAAAAAAAAAACAATAAATAACAAAAGGTCGACTGGTCCAGGGACTCGCAAATTGAGAAACATGTAGTTAATCAAACTTGTGAAATGGGCATTTTTTCCAATCAAATTAGGACAAGTAAATTTAAAAATAAGTTACAAGTGTTAATAAAATGTTAGTTATAGGACCAATAAATAATGTCTAAACAAATCCACTTATTCTTCCCCTTTCAAAACAGTGCACCCGTTCTACCAAAATAAAAATAAAAATAAAAATAGAAGAGGAGGAGGTATAAAGCATCAGACGCCTAAAGTTGAAATCAAATACTGGCCTTAAGAATACTATAAAATTATCATGAAATGGTTCATTTATGAAATAGCAAAAGAATAAAGGGGGAAAAAACAATTTATGTCATTGAAGAATATGCATATCACGTCCTGAAATCTATAGATAGAAGCATATAACATTATTCTTTTTGCTAGCAGGAAATATGAAATTTAGATGCTCTCCAAAACAAAGGGAAACGGAAAGTAGCTAAACTTGGCTCAAACTTACCACAGAAAGCAATGGCCCCTGTTTAAATTTTCCATGAAACGACAATGCAATTGGCTTGGGATTGTCCCCTGGGCCTCTGATAAATCCACTGTAACATATAAATGCAAGACAGCATAAATCAGTCCAGGGAAAATGATGCTATCTTGACATTTCATCACTAGAAGATATTGTGCATAAATTATTTGGCATTAAAATTTACATAGGAAAAATGTGAAGAGACTAGCCAGTTCACTATTTAAAAACATTAACTCACATTAGCGATGTAGATATCAGAGGAGTCCTTCTTGTGTCATATATGGCAATCAGGCCTCTGTAAGCCTCATCTCCATCTTTAAAGGAAACAGCCAATCGCTCACCTGAATTATCCCAAGCCATCTTTTCAATGCCAAGACTGAATAAAAAAATAACAAGAGAATCAATAGTGATACCACCTCTACCAATGAGAATCATATCAGGCAGAACCAATAACTTAAAGAGAGGGGGAAAAACTGATTGAGGAATTTATCCCTCCCAAAAAAAGAGAGGCTAAAAGTAGAATCATACCAGTTGCTGCAAACACTTAGCAGCAAAGTAAACATTTTTTTTTTTTTTTTTTTTTGCAAAAAACAAGAGATTAAAAAGCATGACAAACAAGATGGAGACAAAACACATCTAGAGGTAGTCTGCCGGCAAATAGAGTATGACAAACAATATAGATGAAAAAAAAAATTCTATGTTCAGATGCGTATATCTCATCCTAGCTCTACAAAAACCTTTTCCAAAAAAGTGGAACAGAACCGAAACTATTCTAAATATAGTAGCGATACCAAATAAAAATCTCTCTACCTGCCTGCCAGTGACATTATCTCTGGCAAATCAACAGGTAACAGATGTGCATCTGAAAGAATAATCAACAAGTAATTATCAGTTTATCACTCTAATTTCAAAGAAAATTTTTCCAAGCTGAGAAGTGATAGGCAAAACATGACAGAAAATATGTTATTTTGATACCACAAACTTAACTATTACCGCAAGGAAGGCAATATTTCATCTTATCAATCAGATTCAATCAATACCATTCCAGAAGTATATCATTTAATTGATGTCAGCAAACAAAATACAAGATAAGTGCAAGCTGCTGATATTCTTGCAGGAGAGTTTTCCTCATACCCTCTCGGGCCCATTTTTAGTGGTAGGCAATCAATTGAAATACACTAGCAGATTCCTACTATTTTTAATTGTTTCATTCTTGTTTGTCCATACATTTTTCTTAGAATATCACAAGCCATAACATATCATCTGCGCAAAAACAGAAAATATTTAATCAACTATCTACTAATTTAATCAACTTATTATTTAGCACCCAATACTTCCGTCTTTACTGTCCATACTAAGCATCACATAAACAACTCAAGATAAGAAATTCCAAACAAAAGACCATATACCTAATGAGGGAGGCTTTGATGCAAAGTGAACAGATCCCAAGGTTGAAGATTCAGAAAAAGCAAGCAGTATCATACGCCCATCAGGATCCCATGTTGCACCCTGATAGCACATCATTGATGGCAGGAAACATTGAAGACGATACAGTTACAAGATGGTCATCAGAAAAAATTACAGTAGTTCTATATTGTCAGCTGACTTATCAAGAAAAGTGACTACCATCAGGATATGCCAATACAATGTAATTTAGAAGACTCATCAAGCTTAAAAGTCTTGTCTGAAAGAAAATTATGAACTTTCCTCTCTTAAATTTCTCAGAAGTATATCTTATAACTTCTATTGTTTAGACTCGTGAAACTTGGTAACCTAATGTCCAATTCCTGACTTGCAAAGAAACTGTCATATGGTTTTGATACTATTCAATGAACTCTTCAAAAAGAATTATACTACTAATTGTAGTCCAATAATTTTGAGAAAAAATGATGACTTAACATTGTCCTTCAGTGATTCTCATGTTTCCCTCACCAAATAATGGGTGTAACATTGAGGCTAAAATTCTAAGTGGTAAAAGCCAAGAACTTGCATCAAAGAAATATGAAGGCTATTGAAGGAAAATCTTGTTGTTTTTTATTTGGTCCGGTATAGCAATCAAATCTAATGAATAAATGATCCCCAAAAACATGAATTTAGACCTCATATATATACCTTTACAAATCCGCTGGTTGATGACCATTGTTCAGAAGCCCAAGTGTTTGTCTCCCAAAGATAAAACGTTCCATCACTGTCAAGGAACAATAACATCAAGATATGATTCTACAATCTATGATTGGTTAATTTCTACATGTTCAAATGAAAATGAGACTTTTATAGCATATGACATACAATTTTGAGGCAAAGAAGTAATCTCCAGTAGGTGACCACTTCAGCATTGATATGCCCGCTAATCCCCGCCGAATTGGTGTCCCCACACCTACAGATAATATGCCAAAAAAAAAAAAATTCAAGAGAGCAGGGAGAAACCTCATACATGACGATTGCAATAATAAATTCATAAAGACAATCCAAAGTTTTAGTCCTCATCCTCCCACTCCTCAAACTTCCAATACTATGAGTCACAATCAACTCATAATCCTAACATAAAATAAGCAGATATAAGAGAATAGTCATCAAGAAGAAAGGGATATCAATGTCAAATTATACAAAATTAAGCAGTGATCTTGACCATACCTTGAGCAACGTCCCACACAGTGAAAGAGGAGCTCTCATACGAAGCAGAAGCTAAGTATGTGGAAAAAAAGTCAAGAAAATTACAAATGGAAATTGAAGTTTCACTGAAAACTAAAGTATATACCCCAAGTCACACAGTTCATAAAACCCAAAGAAACCCATAAAAAATGAAATTCTCATCCAGAAAACATATAGCAATAACAAGTAAAGCTAGTGGTATATTTCATAGGATATCTTCCATCTGGACTCCATGTAAGAGCACTAATATGTTCATTGTCTTCACTGCGAAGAAAATCTGCCAGGATATACCGAATTCCAGTGCCTCTTGATAAACTTCCTACAAAGGAAGCTGCCCCAGATCTAACAGATGCTGAATTCCCCGGATAAGAAGCAGCCCATATGCATATTCCGCCCCTGAAAAGTAGATTTCCTTATGTAGTATTTAATAATGCACCATACCATTGGTAGGCCTACAAACAAAATTTTAGTAAAAACCACGCACAAACGGCAAGTTCTCACTTGCAACCTACAGAGAGCATCCGCCCACCATTAGGCCTCCACTCGAGTACTCTAACATCTCTCTGGTACTCATTGGTCAAGAAGATTGGATCCTTCCCTTCTGTTCATAATATCAAACAGTCGGCAATCAGATAGGAAGCGAGAAAGTAAAACCATTAAAACAGACACTAAACACCTAATAGTTTAGATAGGTAAACTACCTGAATCTTCATAATCACGAAGTATAACTTGATTTGGCCCAGAGATAAATGCAATTATATGCTTATTCTGGTGCCAGCTTACTCCTTGAATATCAACCTCTGGTAGCAAATGCACCTACAAATTGTTCATACAACAATATAGCGTACATTACTACCACATTGCATGTATATCATAAAAAACACCTCGCATCAAAACACATTTTTTCCGTTTTATAAAAGAGAGGACGCCATACATCATTAGGGCGAAAAAGGCGTCTAAAGGACTCATCAACTAGCCCTTGCAAGATAGCCAATGGACCTTTCCTTTGGACCCCATCCCCGGCAATTCTTCCGTCTTGTTCAGCATCATTATCAGAAGGCGGTGATACGAGCTGTTCTGGCTGAAATGGCACAGGGCTAAACACCAATCCCTATGCGAAAACCAAAATGAAAGAACAAAATCCAAGTCACCCTATCAAATTCACTCACACAACACAATAAGACAAAATCATTCGATTAAGATTAAAAAAGGTTCCAAATAAGCATAATTTACAAGAAGTTTTCCGTAGGTGTCCTTTGCTTGATCGTCCGAGAGGGTCTCCGCAGTAACTGCAGATTGAAAGAATTAGAAAAGTAAAAAGATCAACGGCAAGATGCACCTGGAATGAAGGGGGGAGAGAAGAGAGAGCGAGCGATACTTAGGTCACGATTGACTTCGCAGACGGTGACAGAACCAGGAGGAGGGAAGGAAGGCATGTCTGAACGGATTTTAGGAAGCTCGAGAGTGAGTGTAGGGTTTTAGCTCAGATCAGCTTTTCACTCATCAACTAGCCGATTGAGGTTTTACTACGAGTATTGCTTTCCCGCTTTTTCCATTGTTTTATTTTCTCACTTTCCGGCACTACCCTCAACTCACGTGCGGGGACGTGCCTATTCTCTCTATCCTCGTTCCTCACGCCTCAGTCTCTGGTCTCTACCTTCTCTCCATCTGCAGTTCTCACTCACTCGAAAGCTCTCGCCGTCTCCGTCTCCGTCGCCGTCGCCTCTTCTCCTTGTCCTCACTACCTCGGCGAATCGACGCAGTCCCAGTGTTCTAGTATCTCTCCCTCCTCACCTCTGCTTGGAGCCTCTTTGCTCTCAGGACTCAGGAGTCAGGCCTTCATTGTCACCCCTTGCTTATTCTTTTTAATTTTACAGCTTGTATCCTGATTGCTCTGCGCCTCTCTGTGTTTTCTGGATTTGCCAGTTATCTTTTCGGGCATATCCGTGCACTCGATATTATTGATTGTAACATTTCACCAAAATTTTGTGCAGGGAAGGAATTGAAATGCTTGTACTCCCTCACTGTGTTAAGTTGTTTGCACTTCCTATGATGCTTCTTAACCCATCTCAGTCTGAATCAATGAGATGAAGTTCTTGGCTGTTTTTAGATATAGGATCTTCCCGTCCGAGGTTTCGCTTGAACCTTCAACAAGCTCACCCACGGTTTCATTTGGCCTATTTAACTGTCTCATTCAAAAGAGATGGAGGAAACCGACTGTTTCTGCCCAAACTCGTTTGGAAGACAGGGTAATAGACTCCAAGATAGACAAACTCATGAACCACCTTAATAAACTCAATATTATTCTCAAAATCCACCAACTGATGTCAAATCGTAAGCGCGGTCCCTTTGTGTCCGTACAGATGATGTCCCGATGGAGGAGCATCATTGGGCTTAATGTCAGCATCGGGTCATTTATTCACAAGTATCCACATATTTTTGAGGTTTTTCCACACCCAATCCGAAGGAATTTATGTTGTAGATTTACCAGCAAAATGAAAACCTTGATAAAGGAGGAAGAGGTCGCTATAGAACAGCAGGAACTGGAGGCTGTGAGGAGGTTGAAGAAGCTGTTGATGATGTCCGTAAATGGGACACTTCATATACATGCATTGAGGTTAATTAGAAGAGAATTGGGCTTGCCTGATGATTTCAGAGACTCCATACTTGGGAAATACACTGGAGATTTCAGATTGGTGGATTTAGAGATTGTGGAATTAGTGGAAAGAGACGAACAATTTGGAGTGGCTGAGATAGAGAGATGGAGGGAGAAAGAATACAAAGAGAAGTGGCTGAGTGAATTTGAGACCAAGTATGCATTTCCCATCAACCTCCCTACTGGGTTTAGAATCGAAAGAGGTTACAGAGACAAGATGAAGAATTGGCAAAGGCTTCCATATACAAAGCCTTATGAGAGAAAAGAAGCCATTCGTGTTCGTACATGTGGAGGGGTTGAGCGGTATGAGAAGAGAGCAGTTGCTGTTATTCACGAGCTGTTAAGCTTAACAGTGGAGAAGATGGTTGAGGTCGATCAATTAGCTCATTTCCGTAGGGATTTTGCTATTGAAGTCAATATGCGTGAAGTACTGCTAAGGCACCCAGGGATATTCTACATATCTACATTAGGCAAAACTCAAACAGTGTTTCTTAGGGAGGCATATAGTAAAGGATGTTTGATTGAGCCTAATACCATATACAATGCACGTAGGAAAATGTTGGATCTTGTATTGTTAAGGAACAGGAAGACCAAACAATTGCTGGCTTGTGATAAATTCAGGGGAGGGAGCGACAATGAAATGTGTGCAGGGAATGAAGATGGTGGAAAAGAGGTAGATAGGGTGGTCACTTTATTTGAGAGTTCTGATCACCCATGATATTGCAGGCGGCATTGTTGAAAGTTTTGTACGAAGCTCTTTTTAAACTCTACTGGTCATAAGAAGCGATGGGGCATACGAAGCAGGTAATCTCACCCCGCAGTATTTCCAATCGAATTTGCAGCTTTCACTTGGATTTGTTAATGAATTCTACGCTGGAACTAATTTTAACTTTTGACGCAGGTTTTGTATGTCGGCCTATGCTGTTTTTCTTTTATACTCCCGGTTCCGGTAGGAGTTCATTTTTGTTCTAAGGTTAAGACATAATATTTTCATATGTATTAATTTTTATCTAGTTTGGTACTCCCTCAATAATAATTAAAGAAAGGGAAATATATTTCATATTATACATGTTCATAAAAATGTTATAAAAGATGTAGGCCCCACCATTTCCACACTTTTTTTTTTTATTTATATATTTTATATAAAAAAATATGGTACCATTTCACGTGTGTGTAGGAAGACCTTCTTCTTCTCATATAACATGAGAAGTGTAAGCCCCTTAAAGAAAAGAGAGAATAAGAGAATTGCGGAAGATGAATATAGTATTTTAGAAAATATATCTCATATTAGCTCATTTAATTAACTTCTTTAATCTAATCAAAGTAAGTAAATACTACCTCCGGTCATAATTATAAGATTTAGTTAACTTTTTTTGAAGAAAGGAAGCTAAATAAATTACTTAATCATTTCACATGTTGTATATTTTTATATTATATATTAGTTTATTAGTCAAATTAATTAGTTTAAAGAAAAAAATAAAAATACTTTAAAGTGATTTAATTAGTTTCCTTAATCTCTCCAAAAAAATCAAATAAGTCCTATAATTAAACCGGAGGAAGGGAGTATATCTTATATTAAAGATAAAAGGGAATACATTCATTTTTTTATTGCTAAAAAGATATGCTTTGTGACCAAAAAAATTGTATAAGTTGTTTTTGGCAAATCAATATTCATTTTTGTGCAATTTATTCATATATAATAATCACAATGTCAAATACTATCTACAAGAAATACCGATACTCCCGTCGTCCCTATGTATACCCATTCATAAATGAGGCATTGACTTTGTCTCAAAAAATTTTCACCAATTTATTTTCTCTCTCATTATTTATTTACTATATATTCTTTTTTTTTTCTCATTACATATTTATTAAAAAAATATTTCCTACATATTTATTAATTTTAAGTCGTTTGATATTCAAAGTAGATGGAAAATAAATGGGCTATAGATAATTGAGATTCAAAAATTACACGCATCTTTCCAAACAAAATTTAACGAAGCATTAAAGGAGATCCCCTGAGTGTTGGAGCTCTGCGCCAAAACAGATTTGAGAAATTTGACTAAGTTCAGGAAGATACCAACTGTCATGGAAGAACAAAATTGAAACGCTAACGCATAGATTGAACCCTCTTGTTCCCATTTCTTCAAGTCTTTCCCCTTAAGAGTTGTAGAAGTTCCTCGTCTTCATCGATATGTTGGCATTTGAGACGTTCAGATGCATTTAAGAGCCTGATAACGAGTCCTACTATGACCCATTTGATGAACTGGACGGATTCTGAGATATCTGCTGCTCCCAGGACGGAGGGAGTACAACATATGGCTAGTTGTATCATGTAAGCGTCTATTCTGGCATCTTGACGTATACTAATGATCGTCACGGAAAACCAAATACACGATCGGTCCGGCCTGCGCAGGCAACAAGATAGTATGGAATATTGCTGATTGGAGGAGCGGTCCTAACCTTGGAAGCTCTAACTAACTAGTTTTGGCTTTCCGCTTGTAATGTACTTCAGTGGATCATCAGTACTGTTTATCTGACGGTGTTGTTGAAGCTAGCATCAAAAATTCAAAATACATGGATTAAATCCAAGCTAGTAAATAGAACAAAAGATGTATTTAATCACATTAAATTAGCTGATGCGGTAAGGGGACTACAATGTGGGTAGCGATTAGGACGGAAATTCTCATCCATCTTTTCATCTTCAGCAAAAGTAATTTTTCTCAACAATGAACGGCTGAAATTAACAAGATACTACGAGGCTCAGGCACCGACAAGACAAAGGTACAAAAATATAAACTCTATATATTCGGTTGAATCATCTCCGGAGTATAAGGCCTTGCATTTGCAGATTTTGCTCTCGTATACAAAGGAGGAAAACCGCCAACTACAAGTCTCTGCCAGCCTCACCTATTCTCTAAAATCCCCTTTTTCTTCTTACAATCCGTTGATATATCTTCATTTCTGTATATGCATTTCAACATACAATCTATCACACCATTCACAAGATCTGCACCATAGCATGAGAGGATTGATCCCAATTTGCACAGAAATCAGTCTTGAATCTGGTCAGGTTCTGAGAGAATTTATCCCTATTCTTTGAATCCAAGCTCTGTGTCACATCTCTCATAAGCTTCTCAAAGCACAATGAAAGCCGCTCCTGTAGATCCAGTCGCTGCATAACAATTCGAAAACATCAATCACATTTTCCTATTCCTCAATTGATGATCATCAAAATGCTTTGCTGATAATAAAAAATAAAGATGCTCTGATGGGCCAGCCAGTAATGGTTCAAAACTGAGTCAGTGTGTGTGTGGGATGGGGTGCGTAAACGAGTGAGAGGCCTGTTGGTCGGAAATATATTGGGAATGAGGACATGCGTGTATGTGGACAGCCTAGCACACTTGAATGGCTAGAGTTGGAATCTTTACTGCTATTTTCGTTTTTAATTCCCTGGTTAAACTTACACTCTCCCAGAGTATAGCTATTTTGAATCCCATTTGGAGCAGGGTTTCATCGTCCTTTCACCAATTAATCTAAAGAATTTGCATGATTAGTTAATAAGATTAGGGTAATGGCTTTATTACTTTTTCTGCTGTCAATTAACTAAAACATCTGCACTCAGATTGTGATCATACTATACATTCAAGAGGGTTGGCTTAAATCATGTGTAAAACCCACTTCCTATCTTTCTATCCACTATAATTTATTTCTATCTGTTTCTACGCACTTAACATCACAGAAGTGAACTTAATGATGCCTTCTACGCTTACAGTTAAAATTTTGCTTCATACTGTAAACACTTGAACAAAAGATAGTGATTTCTCGTGTTACTGTGGGGGACCCTCTGGCCACAACAGGTAGTTGACTGTTTTGTCGCACCAAACAGATAATTTTCAGTCATAGATTATTATGCACGGTCCAGTTCCAGTACTTGGATTCAGTTAAAAGTATTAAATGGAATAAGCCATCAGTCAAATAACAATCAAATGACAATATGAATGATCTACCCGCCATCTTTTGGGTCATATGTTGATCCAGAATACCAATTAGGTAGGGACCATAAGCCAGATCAATATAAGCAATAATACATCCCAAGCAAGAAGGAGGCGTAGATAGATCGCATTCAACTTACGTATGAAGCCAAAATTTGAGCCTTGATATTCGAGAACATCTGCAGGCAAAATGGCTAGTCAATATGATAGCATAAACCCAGATATTAATGTTTACAAGGTCATCAAAGATATCGTAAGGAGGGATAAAAGATATGAAAACTGAAAAAGCGAAGAAAATCATGCTTACCTACAGTGTTCATTTTCTTGATATAATAACATTAATCCCAAATATAGAGCCAAAGTACCACATTCAACTATTTTACAAGCAATACAGATGAAAGGCTGGTGTTTTTTTATCACTTAATTACACCATATTTCTACTCCATAATTTTGCCTGGAAGAATCCTTAAACTATCAGCCCTGATCCGTTTTCCTCAAGAAATGTAACACTCGAAGTAATTGAAACTTAAGGGCATTCCACTTCAGTTTTGTTAAATGAACTGAAATATTTATTGCCTCCTGAGAATTAATAAAATCTTCCAAAAATGTGTCATAAGCCTATTTTCCTTACTGAGGACATTTTGAGACAAAAATATTATTCTGAAACCAATGAATAAAAGAGAGTACCTTTATAGCAAGCCTAAAGCTAACTCTAGAATCTAATTTAATCTAATCAAATCAAAATAATTAAGATATAATATCCTAAGATATAATATATTCATATCTAATCCTAAGTTATAATAAATATCAAACTTAATAATAAAATAGCAATTAATCTAAGTAATCCAAAATAAATGGACAATATTCCTACACTCCGTTGGATCATAGATGTTATTCATCTCCAACTTGATTATATAACTTTCAAATGCAGGTTTAAGCAATCTTTTTTCTCAACACATCCGCAACTTGAAGATTTGTCAAGTGGACATGATACATCCTCTTACATCATCATAAGTAGGGTTGATGGCCAAGAGAAGAGTGAAGATACGACCTTTCTCCAGTATTTTTCGATAGCTTGGTGCATCCTCAGTGCACTTCCACGCATGAGAGTCATAGAGATCAAGTTGTTGCTAATACATGATGAACATATTGTAAAGTTTAGCAATATTCATATCACCTTGTTGCAATTCATGAATAAGCCCATTGTTTGCAAAATAGCAGCAGTATTTTCTCTGGCAGAATAGCAGCTTTTAACAACACCCCATCATCTGCAGCAGTTGGAAATACGAGGTAGGTTTGGCCAATATGTGGAGTCATGGAATTTATGAACCATGACTTGACCATATTCATTTTTGCATACCAGATTTTGTATTCGGGTTCTGTTCGAGTGGCTTAGCAGCTAAACATTGGGGTAATCCTCCAGTCCTCCTTTCCTTTGCCAACAAAATACATCAGAACGCCTATTATCTCGCAAAACCATTGAAGATAATTGTTCCCATTGAAACAATGAGTTGTGATAGAGAGATGTTGTGGCTTGTTTAAAGATGCTGGAGGAAAAAATGAGCCTGAAACTCCATCCTCAGTCCTAGAGACATCTGTGCTTATGGCATTTAAAGCATAGAAGGAGCCAAAGTTTATCATGGCTTAATGAGAGAGATACCACTTGAAGTACAAGTAAAATTACCACTTGGAAGGACTTAAAAAATGCCAAATGAGTCTGACAATAAATCGATGATAAATTGAAGCTGGCGATACTTTATCAAGAAATTGGATCTTGTGAGGAATTCTAAAATTGTGAGACAATTAGCATCTTGGATAATGAACTGACCTAAGATAGTTGTGGACAGGTAGTCTAACGGGTACCGACGATGAACTGCAACGAGACCGACTTAGTTGGTGGTTGACGATGCTTAGCAAAACTAGGGATTGCACCATTTTAGGAAGAGCAACCTGAATGTCAATTTAGAATGACAGTCAGACTTGACAGCGCTGATTGTGGAAAAGCCTCTAATTGTGATTGGTTGTTACTCACCGAGAATACAAATTGGAGACTCATCTAGTATACAAAACGGAATTCCTCGGCGGGAATCAAAGGACACAGATCGCACCTGATTATTGAGAGATGGAAAACCAAAGGTCGGTGTCGACAGTGTGAGAGCAGCAGATTGAGATTGCCAATAAGAAATGGACTGAACAACTTCAAACTCTACATCGAAGAGGAAAAAAGCCCTGATTGAAACTGGGACTCGATTATCGTAAGGAAGCTCCGAGTAACACCTGAGACCTGACCATCGATTGCTAGGCAAAGTCTCCAAATGAAACCTGAGACTTGACTATGCTTGATGATGACGGGAACTAAGAAATTTCACAAGAATGTACGACCAACGATGACTGGAAAGAGGAATGCCGCGGGAACGCAAGTCCAACAATGACGGGAACGGTGGAACGTCACAGGATCTTCAAGTTTGACGATGACTGAATAGAAGAGCACCGGTTATTTTTCCGGATGTGGAGAGGAGACCAACGGTGATAGGATTAATAGGGAGAATAACTGCCCTCTTCCCCTGTTAGTTTATTCCAGACGCAAGAAGAGGAAGAAATAGGATAAGAAGGAATAGTTATGATCAATTAGGAGTAGTTATTATTGCATGTTATCTGTTTAATGACAGTTAAATTGGAAGTTATGTATAGGCAGTTATGTAGGCAACTCTTTATATACATGTATTGTGTTTTATGAAGTTATGAATGAAGATATATTTTCAGAGAAGTATTGTGTTGGTTGGAGTTAGATTCTGACTCTAGATTTGTCTCTCTTTTCCCTCTTCTTATCTTAAATTTCTCTAATCCTATCAAACGGACATTGGGTGCGATGACGGTGGATCACACGATTGGATTTGAGCTTTTCAATGCATAACTTGGACTAGTGCTAGAGAGAAATTCTGAGAACATGAAGAGATCAAAACTTGACGTGATAGACGTACCTAAGGGTCGAACACGTACGGATGGTGAGCTGTGTAAAGGTCAACGTACAGACAGTCGGTGAACTGTGAAGAGGCCAACTCTATTGGTAGTTAAGATACTAATAGGGACAGACTAACCCGTGACAATACGGAAGGTGAACTGTAACATCACCGATGATGCTAAGAAGGGGTCGACTTGCTTGGTAGTTGACGAGACTTGACAGATCCTAGAATTAACAACGCCAATCGACAAAATGAAAAATATTATTCTGAATCCATAAATAAAAGATAGTATATATGGGCTTTTATATAGGCAAACCTAAAGCTAACCCTAGAATATAATTTAATCTAAATCAAAATAAATCAAAATAATTAAGATATAATATATCCATATCTAATCCCAAGATATAATAAATATCAAACTTAATAATAAAATATCCAAAATAAATGCACAATTCCCACACTTACCCTCCTTAAAAGGATATCTTGTCATCTTTCATTGTATGTTTCTCTTTAGGTTTTTATAGCCATGGCATGGCCAAGAATGTTTCTCAGGTTCTTTTACAATTTACATATCCATTAGATCATGGTTTTATCATATCAAATGAACGCATTCTTTTCAGAGACTCAAGATATCTAGGCCATTGAACAACAATGTTGAAAAGTCATCATATCAAATGCTCCAATTTGTACTTTAGTTCCTGATATTTAAATTACCAATGTTCAAAGACTATGTTACCAATTCATATTTTCAATAGCAATGTCATTATGTCATAACAGAACTGTAAGCTGAAGTTCATGAAACAAACCACTGCGAGAAATTTGAAGCCAATTACAATATAATATCACAATCATTTACCTCCTCACTAATAAGTATTAAGCTCAGCATTGCTCTGCTAAGACTCCACTGATTGCCACGGTCTTCCAACAAAACAATCTCAAATAGGGTTTTCAAAATCTAAGACAATAAAATTCAAAGAAAAATAAGAACCCATAGAATAAGAAGAAACAATTAAAATGGACTCAGTCGAATTAGAAAGAACATGGATATGAACGCAATCATCTAACTTTTATGCCTCTAACTTACTGAATGAGTAGGTCAAAAATTAGAAACAACATTTTGAGAATGAGGTCGATGATACTTATAAATTGCTCTATCCAGTTACCCAGTTACCGCTTGATTTATTTACAACTGATATAGTTTTATGGAATATGGATTAAGAAAAGGTATATTATGAATAAAAGTAAATTATTACCATACTTATATGTGACCATATTTTCATTCACATCATCTAACTGTCAAGTTGGCTTGTCCTATTTGCTAAAAAAAATTGTCTTCCCCTACTTTTCACAGTGCAAACCAAAAGTGAACAATGTATCTTTGCAGCAAGCCCAGGATAAACTTACTCCAGAGAATAACATAGAGCAATCAGAGATTAGTTGAGCTATGTTCATCGCAGCAGGTGATGCAATTGACTCTGCGACAGTAACATGCATGAAATAAAATGTAGCCAAGTGGTCGATAGCAGAGGCACACTGCAAAAAGAGAAGACAGTTGCAGAGCTAAGTATAAAATCAGGTCGTATGCTAACTTAACCATGGTTGTTTCCCAGTTATAAGCACATGATGATGGATATTTCATGGATCAAAGACTTTCTTCTAATAATTTAAGAATTGGGAGGGAGGGGTGTTAAAACGTGAGAGCTGAACCATAAGGGTTAAAAAAAATGGTGCTTCTACCAACCTGTGATGATATATTCTCACTTAAATCTTTAAGGCCTGATTCGAGAGATCCAATGATATACATAAATGTGGTTTTATCCAAACTCAAAACAAATGACAAATGACTGCTGAAGAGGGTTTCCAAGAATGCAAAGTAAGCTGCTGTGAGCTGGGAAAAAAAGAGACAGTAAAGGATTAACTTAAAAACACATATTTCAAATAACAATGACTGACTGTTAGGATGCTACTATATCTTGTCACAAGTGCACTAAAGAGATATAACTTAAAAACACATATTTCAAATAACAATGGATTTCTGTTAGGATGCTACTATATCTTGTCATTAGTGCACTAGAGATATACGCAAACATTTGCACACGTACATAGTGGTGATTGATTTGCTATTAGTGATGTTATGATTGAGTATACAATTTTAAAACTTTAGAACTAAAAGATCTGATAGAACAAATCATAAAATCTCATCTTATCTTTTTCATATAAAATGGTACTGATTGGGTCCTTCCTAATGGAAGATTTGAGAAAATTGAAGACTTGAAGCTTGCTGGTTAGCATGATACACACTAAGCTGCAATATCACAAGTTCGAGTAGGCAAAGACATAAATAGGGACCAAAAACAGAGCATAAGGGACAGGTGCCACCACAGGTAGGGAATTTATGGAGAAATTATGCATATGCAGGCACGCACGCCTGTATGTACAAGAGAGGTGGGGGCGGGATTAAATTTTGTTATGATTTCCTATAGTTAGATCTTTTACACACAGGCTAGCTCAAGTAGCAAGTATGGGATATCTCATAGACGAACTCTTTACCAATTCACTTGACTAGACAAACTCTTTCCAAACAAATGTAGCAAGCCAAATTATGAACAACCCATAGCAGAAGCATTTAGAAAAAAAAAGTTTATTGAATTTTGGGATATCTCATAATAATCCCTGGAAAAATATTATTCCTCAAAAAGAAGCTTCCAAATGTTTAAAAATTGTCACTGATGTTGATTTGGCCAGATCAGGTACTAGCAAGGGTCTTCTGCATTGCAGAGCTCCGTAATGTGAAGAAGCAAAAAAGCTTGGGGTGATTAGAAGTAGAATATAAATTTAGTTCCATGAGCCTGCCCTTGGAATTTGTGAAAGAACATGATCAAAAGACTTATGGGCAACCTAAAGTTACCTCGCTACAATCCCATGAATGTTTAAGGTGATAATCTGACCGCAATTGGGACCAATTAAAAATATAGTCACAAATTATGGAGCTGTCCTACATGCCTACTCACTCTCAACTGGCAGACTTGTTAAAGCTTGGTGAAAACACACACACACACACACACATACATACATATATATATATTTTTGAGTGTTAAAACAGTTGTTATTTTTAGTGTTATATCACTGTTTTCTTTTTATATCCATGCTTTTATTGTTTTTCACTACTCTTTCATATGATGTAATCCAAACAGTTGGAATCAACCAAACTATAAAAATGTGGCCACTTGAACTCAAACATCACAATCTGACCTATGTTAGAAAGTACTCCTTCCAGTCCTTCTTATAAGCAACAACTAACTAAATCATACAAAACAAATCGTTGGTTAAAATTAATTTAAAGCAATTTATGTGTGAGAGATGTAATTTTTTTCCAAATATACCTCTATTATGATGATGAGGGGTGTGAGAGAGATTGAGTAGGAAAATAGATGAGAGAGAATGAGTGGGAAAATGAGATAAGAGAACAAGTAGGAAAAATAGATGAGAGAGACATGTAATTAATTGGAGGTAAAAATAGAAAAAGCGCATTAAATTTTTAGGCAAAGCCAAATTGTTACTTATATATAGGACCAACCCTATGCAATAAAATGTTGCTTATAAATAGGACCGGAGGGAGTAAAAGGATAAACAATAGTATTGACAAAATAGAAACCACCAAAAATACACGATTTGTCACAACAGAACCCTAAAAATAAATTTTGCTGCACATCCTCAAGCAAAAATAAATTTCAAAACAAATGAGGCAAAGTACATTTCAAGCTATGAGTAATACCTTTCGAAATACAAATACATCAGCCAAAGGCACGGATAATATCATCTTCACAATGATATCTAGAACATCCACTAATGCTCTATCACCATAAAGCTCAAAAACACCAAAGTTGACATAGTTCCCAGATAGTGCTGGCGTGCCCCAAAAAAAAAAAAAAAAACAGTTTAGCCCAGAGTTGATGTGAAATTACAATATCATTTAAACAATTATCACTAAATTGTCTTTTCTTAGAAAACAAAAATGGATGATTAAGTCATGTCATAAAGAATGGTGCAGAATGATAATCAACAATTTTAAGACCTGCTCACGCAATACATAAAACAAACTGAGAAGTACCAGCGAGTTAGCGACTTATAAGTTTCATGCATTACAAGGCACGTTTAAATTCATTTTGTAGAGAGAATGTAAGGTTCTCCTTTAACAATTTCCTTTTACTAAATTATTAAACTCAACAGCAAAAATAAGTACAAAACTTATCTCCAAGCAAGGTTAGATACATGGATTACACGACATGTTGTGTTTTATTATCAACTAACTAAGAGATATGTAAGAAAATAAGATTGAAAGGGGAAAAGTGTTAGTATACTGTCTTGAATAATAAAAATGAAAATGTTGTCAAAGTATAATTTAAATAGTTATTGTGAGTTATGTGTTATAGGCAGTTAGGAAAGTAACACTCTTTATATACTTGTAATCTGTTCTCTAGTTAAATGAAGATATGATATTTCAGAATTGTGTTTGACAAACAAATTGATATCCCCTTATACTTAAATGTGTATATATCTTCTCTATTAGGAAGAGGTAAAATTCTTGACCCATAGGCTACAATCAATTTACTGACTTCACGGAAAAGAAGTATCCCATTAGGGGAAGATGAATCAAAGATCAATCGCTGAGATTTGTTCAGGACCAATTCATCCACAAGTTTCAACAATGGAGTTGTTACCTGCAATGACATACCAGTATGATATCAATTTTATATAAGCCTATACCAGCAATGTGTTAATTTGAAAATATATCATAATACTAGCTAAAATTTGTTCATGTTTGATTTTGTGTATTTGACAAAGAATAGTTTTAGTTCGTATTTTGATTTATGACAACAAAACTCAGCCAATATTTAATTAATGTTGGTTGCAGCCACAGTAATTTTCAACTCAAAGGAGCTGGCCATTCTCTTAAACGGTGACTTCATAAATGCTTTGCAGCATGAGCAAGGCTCACCAAGCCTTTTATGCAATGGTACATATCTTAAATTTTCTGACATAACATTAATTTTACTTTTATTCTCATTGTTTTTTATTTCTTGTTAACTTTTGTCTTTCATAGTGCACATCTCAATTAATGAGGAGGAATGCAATCCCCTCTCCTTCCCCTCAAGATCCAGAATAGAATGGTCAGAGGAAGAATTTCATCTTGGATGCAGCAGCCGATCATATACAAAGAAAAATAAAGATACCAAGAATGATTTCAAGAAGTATTCAAATAGAATTAAATGTTTATTTCATCAGCAGAGAAATTATTGCAAAGAAAAAATGAGGAGGGTAGTCTCAATCCTTAATCTGTGTAAATGAAACTAAGTGATCTGAAAGAACCCTTCCATTAGTGGGTCAGGTCTATACACAGACTCCAAGGCAGGCACAACATGGCAGACACAAGGCAAGATGCCTTTTAAGGTTACATGGTTGACTTTGTTGTTTTTATATCCTTTTTGGAGTAAGTGTAGGAACAGTAGCTTTATTTGTTAGGGTGGCTCATAGGAGACTGTGAAAGCTCCTTTGTTTTGAATATATGAGCCGTGAGTGTTTGAGAGAGGTTATGCAGATTTTGAGAGTTTATTTGGAGAGGGGGACCAGGTTCTGTTTTGGCTAACCTGTGACCAATCTTGGCTGCGTAGGGAGTAGTTTATGCTTCCAGCATCAGTTGAATATATCAGTTATTTAGTATTTTGGGGTGCTAATCTTGTTAGTTCCTAACATGATCACTCAATAAATTTCATTAAAATGGATTGAACCTTACCTCAGGAGAATCAGTCCAATGCACAATGCCTTTCAAAAGAATAGGCATGTGTGCTGGGTAGAGCCAATCAAAAAGGAACCCAAACGTCCTACGACTGCAACAGCCAATTCAAATACAAGAAGAATATAAAATATATGCAACTAAAGGGGAAAACAATAAGAAAGATGCAATAAAGCAAGAAAATCTTCACCAAATAAAACAAAGTTTCAGGTGTAAAATGAGTGTCAACCTGTTAGTTGCCATTGCTATTCCTCGAAGGTCCCGCATTAATCCAATCAATGCAAATTTTCCAGAATCTGATCGGAAAATTGCATCAGGTGCAGATTCCAATTTAAGAACAACCTTGTACATTACAAAAAGTAATTAGAATGAAATTTAACCAAATAGATGAATGAGTATCAAAATGTCAACAATATCGGACAAATCCACATGTTTTGCCATCAACATATGATGGTGCAACATTAACCACTTGTTACACAAGGTCATCATCTAGAAGTATTTTATCACCAATTAACAAACCATGGATAGAAGAAAAGTTCTAGCTCAAATAAAGAAATTAAAAAGTACATGAATGATAGTGTCCCAAATGTCCCACAAACCCCAACAATCCTTAATCACATGCGAACTTGTGACTTATTTGAACTTGTATTTGGAAATTCTCCTTGGTCTAGTGAAGTCATACTTTTTTCAGGTTCTGGCATTAATATCTTCAGTAGAATTTCTCTCTATCTCTCTTCTTAAACACAGATCATATCAATAAAACTAGTTAGCAGTTGACAGAGGGCATAGGCATATGTTTGTCTTTATTTTGCTTCCAAACATTCTAAGAATTATGGTTAGGCGTATAACAATCGGAATGACTGAGCATCTCCTCGAAATATTTAACAATATGACCCAGCAAGTCTTGACAGAAGTTTTTTTTTTTTTTGGATGAATGAATATGAATCTTTGACCTATGAGAAAATATCATAAATCTAGTTTTTTTGTTTGGGAGGAGGGGGTGAGAGAAGCTATATTCTTAAAACTAAAAGAACAGGCCAATATTGAATTTGATCTACCTGTCAGATTCAGAAATCAAAGGAACGTGTAGCAGAGTCACCTTTTTGTTTTTATTACAGTAGCAGAGTCACTTTAGTCAGAAAACAAGCAATTGCTATAACTTGAATTATGATGACAAACCAAAAACAACTAACCTGCAAAAGATGTTCCATTGAAGACCTGAATTTCAGAGGGCTATCTTCCATGAAAACTAACATGCCAACTGTGTAGTAAAACATTGTTCTGCTGCGGAAACATTCTACGTTTTCTAAAAACAAGAGTTGCTCCACCTGAAAAAGAAAGGTGAATTGTGCTTTGTTGATCTGAATTTGAATGCAAATTATACATATATATATATATAAGAAATCAATTTCTCACAGATCAATTACAATCCTTGTACATGTTCCACTTGGCCCATGCACTTCCAACTTACAGCAGGATTTATTAGAAACTCCTAAATCTCTTAGCAATTTAACCCATCACAAACCATATCATTTTTTCAGGCTTCAAACATCACAACCCAAATAACATATCATATTCATTCTCCTCTGACAACAACCTCTCTCTTATCAGTAGAAGTTGAAGTTATCAACCAAGCAATTACAGCATATGCTTGAGCACATAAAAAAGATGCATCTCCTTCATCATTAAAATTTATTATTGTTCCTCTTGTTGATCACGTAGCATGTGAAAACCATCCTCCATGCTGCAATGTCCGACAAAGGCATCCACTAAGGCTAAGTTCAATCCAAGTTTAGATATTCATAGGATGATGCATCAATGGAGAATGGTTGTTACTAGGTAGAGAAGAAAATTTGATGAGTTGATATATAGATTATCCCTTATCCCTTAACCCATTCAGCACAGTTGGCATAATTAGTGATTGTAGCTAGATGGGAGATGGACCAGCAAGTATTGGCTGACACGTGTAAGCAATGGATAGTAGCTACATAGTTCTTTGCCAAAATGGTAGCTACTACTCACTTGGGCTGGTCCATGGAGTTGGTCATCTCCAACTTGCTACAATAGTTACACGGTTCTTTACCAAAAGAGCTGCTCAAAATAAATGGACTAGATGATACTTACATTCTGGTTTGAAATTAAGCGTTGAACTGTATCCAACTTAAGAAGTAGTTTTCCTGTCATGAATCTAGAAAGGATACAACAGAATATGAAATGATATAAACAAGGAAGGGTAACACAATACTTTAAGGAAGTTGAGATGCAACACGACTAACCCAGATGTCATTTCTGAAAAGAGGCTTAAAGTGTGATCAACAACCTCTTTGCACTGGAAAAGAGATTCTAATGTTAATGAAATGAACAATATTTGATATGCAAGGAAATATAAAAATATAATTCATCACCTCTTTGTAAGACTTGAGATTAGTAGCAATCTTTCCCAAAATAACATTTAGTAGTACTAGATGATCATGGAGTCCAAGAAGTTCAGATAATCGGGCATATAACTGCTATAGAGTCCAAAACAGGAGATGGCAATAATTAAACCTTCTTTGAATCATACAAAATTTAAAAGATAAAACGCATCTACTCCACTACCTTGGAAGGAAGAACAGCATGGTCACCAATATAACACTTTCTAAGATGTTGTAAGAAGGTTAATATAGCTCGATCAAGTCTTTGCTTACTAATATCTCCATACCTCTGAAAGTATCCAACAGAACCATGGATGTGGTGATAAGAAAAATAATGAACAGGACTGAGCTTTAGCCACAGGTCAAAAAGGTGGGAACAGAAAAAAGAGCTTTAGCATGTTCAATGAGCAAGGATTATTCAGAATAAATTTGTACAAATTCCTGATATTAATAATTGAGATATTACAAGCAACAAGAAAAATATAAAATTTCCATGTGAAAAACCCTTTACCATAAGGCAGACTGAGTTGCCTGCCCGATTTTGCAGACAAATCCAAAAAATATTCACATACCCTACTGTGTAATCCACTGTCAGTGATATTAATCAACTGCAGAACACGAGCCGAAATCTCTGCATCAAGTATCTCATGTGATTCTCCACTGCAATTCAGAAACACAGGAGAAGAGCTATTACTGTCCAGAAATGCTTACTCACAAACCCAATTTGTTCTAACAAATTACCTAAAACCAGAAATTTGTTTAATCTTCAGAATTGCAGCAACTATGTGGGTGAACCAAGCAAGTTTGGCTTCTGTAAAAGAAATTACATAGCTGTCTACAGAGATTTGGGCATTGGCTTCCTTCTGTATAAATTAAATCAAGACATAAACATGGTCAGATTATTTTTAAGAGAATAGCACAAAATTGACACGTCCCAGAGAAGTGTTAGAGAATACCATATAGCTATCTATGATAGGTTCCACAATCTTCATCAAATATGAACTGCAACTTTCATACTGGAAGGTCAGAGAGATTTTACGTAATTAATAGAAAAAAATAATTGTATATATGATATTTAAACTTTAAACATGTAAGCTTGAATTTCAAGTTATCTATAAATCAATATCATTAACATTTACCACAATATGACTTGGGTAGGAGAATAATAAAATATGAACCTGATATCTGCAGAGGTAAGGAAAGAAGTCGAGCTGATCCTGAAGCACCTCCACATTGTCCAGGGGATTTTCACCAAGTTCATCCGACTGTTCAGACTGCAGTAAAAGGATACAAAGGGTATATGTAAATAATTCGCAAATGTTAGGCATGATTGCAACATGAATTGACTCCACCTGACCTGCAATGAATCAAATCTTGAAGTAACAAAACCTTCTATGATTTTAGGCACATATTCATCCAGCAGGATGGGCTTGTCACTCTTCAGATACTTCACTGATGTTACCGATCTAGACCATAAACCTAGAAGGTAGTAAACACTGCTGCCAGCCCACTGAAATAAGAAACATTATCACACAAAAGAAAACGATACTTAAAAAAAATAAAAAATAAAAAGGCTTGAGACTATCTGATCCCCAGTCATATCTGAAATACAGATTAATGAATTCACTTGTAAACCATTAGAATATATTTTCTTAACAGGACAAATCAAATAGTCTACCTTCCAGGAATGCAAAGATTTCAATGTGAACTCTGACACTAAACGTATCCAATCACTGTAGCCTTCAGCATTCACAAGTTCTGATAACTGTAATAGCATTACACTTAGAAGAACCACACCAAAGACTGCTTCATTAATAAATAAAACAACACTAGTATGCCAATGACTTAAGTTAATTTTGAAGCATAAAATGAACAAAATCTACTGCAACAAAGAGGACAGGAAGTGGTTAAAAAAGAACGAGATTGTCATCAATCAACACAACCTGTCATCATGTAATATTTCCAAATTGATGTGACACAGAAGAGAAGATGGACTGGCCAGCAAACGTGACAATCCAAGATTTTATCAATTTTATTAATGATACTCGTAAGATCAAACATGTCATATGAATTTCATGAAATTAACAACATAATCATCTCTGATTCTTTCACAGAACTTCCCATTTTCTTGTGAAAATGTATATCATTAATTTCTAAACCTAAGCTTTTGTATCATTGACCAAAAAATGCTAACTTGACAGCCATGAGGTCATTCAACTTAGTCATAGAGAATTTTTGAGAGACCATTTTCATGAACTTAAACTGGTACAACTTGTCCAATAAGGATCTTTCAAACGGAAGGTGTAATGGGACAAATAAATAAATGATTTACACAAATAATACAATAAAAGATTTGTACAGAACCTAAAATAAGGTATGATTCACCTGGTAATCCACTTTAAAGCTTTTACTCAAATAATACAAGGAAAGGTTTGAGCAGAACCTAAAATAAGGTATAATTCACCTGATAATTCACTTTAAAGCGACCAAGAAGACGACAAAATGCATGGTAATTATCATGATCAGCAAGACCTGCTTTAACATTGAATTATATCATCAATGTCTTTCTAACTGACAGTGATATACAGTATGTGGCAGCCAAATATTTAAAACCCAACTGAATTAAGAAAACAGGGCACAGAAAGAGCTTCATGTCAACTTTAATGAGCACTAGAAGTAGAAAAGAAGTAAGAAAATTTGGAGGCAGTGAGACAACTACAAGTAGAAAGTCATTACATAGATATATGTAGTTCATTTAATGAGTTGTAAGCTGTTTATAAGAACTCAATAACCAGACAGTTGGAACCAGCTTATCTTCTGAAGGATCTCATTTTCTCTTGAAACATAAAATTTGAGTCCAAAATCTTTTCATCTTACGAAGACCATGCATGATTATAGGATACAAAACGGAAGTAATAAAGCATAATACATGCCTAGAGAATAGAGATGTCAATGAATAAGAAACAAGGGAGAATTGGAAGTTAACATATTACATTTTAAGTTCCAAGGCACAAGGAACTATAAGAACTAGAAAATATTGATTGAAAACTTTTACTATCCTTAACCTAGGCAAAGGATCATATGAATCCACTTATAAATCTCAAAATCATTAAAAAGTATTGTATCATGCATGTTCCTCTCAAGATTGAAAACGGTAAAGATTAAAAGCCAATCAAGAATCAACAGAGACACAACAGCCAGTTAAAGCTTCCACGTCAACACACGAGTACTTTTAAACAAAAAATTACTAATGCTGGAGGGAAAAAGAAGCAGAGACACTTAACCTATCCCTGTTTGCAAAATTTCTTTGGTTCCCTGCATTAAGTGTGACAAGAACTTAAGTCGAGTGGTATCACTGACAAACACAGATCGCCTAGCAGAAGCCAATCGCAACAAGCACTCCAATGCCTAAAATCGTTATAGCTCATAAGACAATGATAACAACATAATTTGAAGGTACAACAAAATTTGAAATGATTCCCAAATAGATCTAAAAGAGTAAGAGAATCAACCCTAAATTTGCTTTCCATTACGTTAAAATAGTAAGTTAGCATAACATGATTTAAAGAGAATTTTGACTTCAACGTGAGAGAACAAACAACAAAGAACCCTAGTACAGATAAATTGATCGAAGCTCAAGTGCAGAGATGTAAAGGTTCAAAAGGATTATAAAATGACTTAATCATGATAGCTCCCAAGATAAAAATATCAACGACCATGCTAGGAGATAAAGACAACTGTAATATTATAACAAGCATAATAGCTATAACTTATGTATTTATATGCAATTTCATATTATATCCATTGATTAAAATGCTTTAAGAAAATTAAGACAGCTTGAAAGGCAAATACTAGCATGTGCTAATTAGATTTTTAACAAACAACAAAGGCCAGATGATATAACAGCTATGATACGACAATGATAGAACCAACGCCAAAAATTATCAATGTGAATTTGGAATCACAATATGCTATCGTTAGTCCCACATCAGTCTCCATACAAGCATTTATAGTATAAGAATACAAAGTCAACTCTTTTAGCCAGGAGGAAGATGGCAAAGGCTTAAACCAAGGCTTTCAGAATGAAAATAAGAGCCAGGCAATACTTCGGTCTTTAAGGAACCCATAAAAAATATTTGTAAGTAACACAGTGAAAGAAGGCAAATTTTGATACAGAAGCACACTGATAGAGCAACTCCTCATATTCTTCAGAAAATCATATTTTCAAGCTAAAAAATCCAAAAAAAGGACCCAAGAGTAAACCAAACTGACGAAGATTTTTTATCATCTACTAAAACAATCCAACTTAAAAACCACTGAATCAAAATAAAATATAGAAAAATTGAAGGATACTTAAAAGCATTGACTTTCCCATCTATGGAACCATACCTCCTTTGAAAATGGTTGATTCATTGCATAATAGTCAAAAAAGATTTGCAATGTTGAGGAATCCTCAAGGACTGGTTTCCAAGAAGATGGAACCTGCGCCGCCAGATCCAATTTTAAAACCAAGAACCCAGCTATGGAAAATTTAGATTTGAATCTATTGATGAGTTCATCTGGTAATCAGGTTTAGCACAGGAATATACCTGAACTGTACCAATCTCATCTGAACTTTCATCATAAGATGTCCCCATAAAATCAAATGATAAGCACCGTAGAGAAAGTGAAAGAGATAATGCTTGCAACTTGCTCCCAACTAAAAGTTGCACCGGCAAAAATGCAATTACTATGTGAGCTTATTCAAAATTTCTACAGTGAACACAGAAGTACCTATACACACACACACACATATTTATATATTCACAGTCACAAGTTTAATATACCATCATTTTTTAGTTGGACGAGGGAGGTTAATGATATCTGGAATATCTGAAAGAGCAATTGATCCTTGAAAGAGCCAGCTATCCTACGTTGACGAGTAGGGGGTATACGAGAAATAGGCTGAAAAAGCAAAAGAACAAAATACATGACAAAATCATCAGAAGCCTAAAAGGGAACGGATAAAACACATATTAATTCAGTTTCCAAAGTAGCAATTGAATTGTAGATCTTTGTAAAGAGCTTAAGATATGCATTCAATGTAAACATTATGAGGCAACATGAATTCTATTTACATTGTTACTTATGTAAGGAGGAGGAGGAGGAGGAGGAGAGACTGCACCCAATGCAGCTACTACCAATTGCCAATGATGGATGGATGGATGGATGGAGTCCAGACTATGAACATGCTTCTCCCAAAGTAAACCAAATATATATATATATATATAAAAAGCAGAATTCTAAAGGAAGTTTTTTATTTATCAGAATCAAAAACTGAAAAAAAAAGCCAGCATACTCGTTTGGCATCAACTGAAATTAACACTTCTCTCGTGATAAATAAAACGCTGACATACAAACCTGATTTATCTCAGAAATAAGCTGGTCCAATATCTTCAAACCAATAGCATAATGCTGCGGTGCCTGATGACATATCTTGAGCATATGATTCCAATATAAATACTAGAAAAGTACAAAACAGAAATACCAAAACTCAAAATAAATCTAAACGTTGGATAACATTAGCAGAATATTTCAAATCTCAATAACCCATCATAGGACCAGCAACTAGCAAAAAGATGTCCTTTACTGAATAACAACATAATATATGAAATTCAGACTACTAAACATCCTAAAGACATCTTAAAAATGAAAAATACCAAGATGATAAGATCATAGCAAGAAATACGAAGTATATCACATTTTGACAGGGATGTTCCTAAGCTCTAGAAACATATCATATCACCTGACTCAGGAAATTCATCCCTTCTTTAACAACCTCTTTGAATCTATCATCTTCAAGCCACCCAAACTTTGTAACGCGACAAAAGAGTTGTATTAAGGATCCAAGCACAAAGGGTTCTAAGTCAGCTCCTCTGCTGGCCAGATAGTTTATAAGATAATTTCCTTCAGAGAAAGTGCAATTTGGTCAATTTTTGGGGGAAATTGTTGAAATATAAAAAATAAATGGGGGGAGGGAGTAAGATTAAAAAAAAATTGCAGTGCAACCAAATTCCTACAACCCAACCTGAAATAGAACCCCTCTCATGAATTAGCCCAACAGAATATACAACGTAACAACTAGAGAGGTTAAAGGGCAAAATTGATCTATTATAAAAAATAAATAAATAACAGAAAGAGACCACGAGTATCAAGAGTAAAATCTATAGGTTTCCCTATAATAATCCGAGGCGTAAATCATTTGCAAGAAAACAAGAATATTACGAATGTCAAGTAGGAGCTGTAAAGGAAGGCTGTGCTCTGTCACTTGCTTCAACAAGCTTGAACTAGCGAACATCAAGGCATAAGAAGATGATGTATTGTCCAGAATATATTGACACTGTGTGATGTAGTCTATATTTAAGGAAAAGCATTTCAGGGTACTCTCTGCATGTGCTCGCTCAACAGAATCCTGTGACTTGTAAAGCCTTTCGCACAATGTTTCCAATTGTGCTAAACTCTCCATTCTTCACTGCTCAGAAAGACTGTCCAATATTTCAGTTTTAGCTCCTTTTACAATTATAATGAATGTCAGTGTACAAGTTTCATCTGAATGCAAGTATATTTAAAAGGAGGAAAAACAAAAACCATGTAAAATCTGACTTGATTCTATACAAATCAGTTGAGAATAACAAAGATGATTAGATTGGATATCATAATACTATGATGTTCATTGTTTACAGACATTAAAGACATTTTCAAATCTAAATCTTTCAATTACAAGAAATGCTCTAAAATACAAAGATAACTCCAAATAAAAGGTTAATGGCAGAATTCATCAGCATATCCAGCTACAATAGCACTGGTCCAGACATGCGGCCAGTATGATCCTGAGATAGAAACAAAGTCAAAATCATTAAAAACTCAAATGAAGAAGCATTGATGATTGAGGACATTGAAATAAATTAAACTGCTGATATTCACAACATTAAATGCAGAACAGAGACCAAAAAAGAACCATTTTCAACCTATTTTCTTGAGCAATAAAGTGCTCTGAGCATATAGAAGACTTTAACACAAGTAAACTTGTAAAGGACAGAAGCATTACAGGATGAAAGGCAATTACTTAACTACACACATATGATTTTATTTACGCCTGTATGAATGGACAGAAGCATGTATATATACAACAGCATTAAGCCCCAAAAAAAAAAACACAGAGAAAACTGCCAACTCCAAGTTTGAACTAAGGCAATTTCTAGCTTCCTGTGAATATCAGCAAAGAGATCGTCAAGGAAAGAATAAGAATTTTTTTTTATCACAATGGCTTCTTCACTTCAGCTTATTTCTTCTTACTTTTCCATAAAACAACCAAAAGACAGCACAAATTGTTTTCAGAAATTTTTTTTTTTTTTTTTTTTTTTTTTTTTAACTAAGAATTTCGATATACCATCTTTTCTGCATTGTGAGGCATCCTCTCAAAAGATAAGAAAGCTAAAATCAGAAGGTATAGTCACAACAACATGGACATGGTAAAGCTATCAATCTTCAAGTCTCCACACATAAATGACTAACACATAAAAATAGATTGGCACAGATACTAACTAACGATACATAAAGAATGAGCTTATCAAAAAGAGAAGGCGTCAGCATTAAATAAAAGCAACCTGCACGATTTTTACTGTTTTTATCAAATCATATCCAACCTTCCAAAAACGTTGTCCTACATCATATCCAACCTTCCAAAAACGTTGTCCTACATGGTAAGGAAGGAACTAATTGAATTTTTTTTCTTCCCCAACGTAGTAAAGCCCTCCAAATGTTTGACAAAAATAACACAGGTTGCTTTTTATTTAATGTCGAAGCCTCATTTCTTTCTGCTATGCATTATTTCAGTGCCTTCAATTAATTCCTTTGCCTTTCCATTTGATCATATCCAACCTTCCAAATCATGTTTCTACATGACAAGGAAAGAAACCATAACATGTATTTCTCTGTCATCATGATAAAGTTCCCAAATAAACAATATAAATCATACATGTTGCTTTCTATTCAATGTCAGTCCCTCATCTTTTTTTAATAACTTCAGTCTTTATCTGCCTTTATTGTATTCCTTTGTTTTTCCATTTAATCATATCCAATCTTCCAAATCATATTTCAGCATGATAGGGAGTCCTAAATAAGGCAAAGCTCTCCAAATAGCATGTCTCCAAAACTCCTTAGAAATAATAACACCTATTTCGTTTTGGCATACATGTGTTTTTCAAAGCTACATGAAGAAAGCAGTTTATGAAAAAAGAGGGAAGACACTAGCAGTCAACAATGACTTGGGGAAGAAATATGCAAGAAGTTTTACCTATCTTTTCGTCTGTTAGAAACTAAAGCATAGGAGGGGATAACTTTAATGCTGAATGAACGCAATATCTTCAATGCACGACATTAATCAGCTGATTAAAGCAAGGCATGCAATCAAGTTTGGAATGTAAGAAATTTCTTGTAACATAAGCAACCAAATGCAAAGAGCCTCACCCCAACCCAACTGCCTCTCCACGGTCTAGAAGCCAATCCTCCCCATTTCTACAGAAACAAAACGTTCGGACATGTAATCACGTTGATTCACCAGCCATTGTGATGCGCACAAGAGATTACCTTAGGAACCCACTTCCCTCCCCATCCCTACATCTTAAGGCGTCGAACAATAGCATGGCACTGCGGCGATGAATAATAGGTCGCCACGAATGCAACTTACAGAAATCAAGTAGAAGGAGAAAATAAAGTCATCCGCAACAGAATTTATCAAAGGCAACAAGATTTAACAAACACATTATCATTACAAATTGAACAAGATAGAAAGATCGACTTCATACATGTTAAGGTCTTGACAAGAAAAGACAATCTAATATCTTATCGGCGGATACATAATGACTGAATACACACAACTAATACGTGGTAAAAGATAAATACAGATATATAAGGATATTTAACAGACATCGAAAGTGCACAGACCTATCAAGTGTGATAGTCCAGACACTGACCGCCTGAGATGTTTAGGTGCAAATTATCAGGTTAGTACGGTGAGCTTACACAGAAACAATGGCGACCCAGGTGCGCCTAAGCTCCGAAGTTAGGGCGAGAGAGGAGCGTCAGGAGTTCAGACTCTAGACAGTCTGTAGAAGCCAATGGAGAGCGCCGAGGAAATATATATAGCGCGAAATTTGGGCGTAGAACACACGCGCTATATCCTTGATTTGACTGGACCACGGCCACGAGTCAGCGAGCCGTATGGGCTCACACAGACACGCGGGGCACGCCACTTTTGGTTACAGCAGTCATTTCTTTTGATAGTGTTAAAATCGAGCGGTAATTACGTAATTTATTGAGGGTTTATTTAGCGGGACGGAAACTGAAAGTAATGTACTACAGCTGTTTTTTCTGCCCACCTACAGTTGTGTAATAAATATTCTACATTTTTTTAAGAAGAATATACGCGTAATTTAATACCACGTGTCCTTTTTTCTTTAAGTTAAAGGGTTAAAGGGTATTTTTACAACTAAAAAGATATTTACAACAATATCGTCGCCAAACTATATCGGCCTTTTACAACTCACCAAAATTCGACAAACCCAAAAAAAGGACCAAGGGGCCTTTCCGAAATGGTGAGATTCTTAGAACATTTTTTTAAGAAGAATATACTCGTAATTTAATACCACGTGTCCTTTTTTCTTTAAGTTAAAGGGTTAAAGTGTATTTTTGCCCAAAGTTCATACGTCCCAGGAGCAATTTTTAAAATTTTCGAAAAATGTTGCCCATGTTGCATTCCATTAAAAATCCTAATGTTTAACGTTAGGGTTTTTAAAGGAGAGGCAACATTGCTCCGTTTTTAAAGTTGCCCAAAAAAAATAGCAATTTTGCTCCTGAAGTTTAAAAACAGAGCAATGTCGCCCCTCCGTTAAAATCCCTAACGCTGAAAACTTCAAAAAAATTGCTCTTGGACACATATTTTAAGGCAAAAATGCACATTAACCCTAAGTTAAATGATAGTACTTCAAACCCAAGACATGCATAATTAAAATTGGGAAGATCTATTTATTTTAGGGCTTAAATTAGTAAAAAATTGTTAAAAAATGCTTTAAAAAAGTCCCAAGCCTTTTCTAGTATTATTTCATAAAACATTAGTTGTTAACAAGCACTTATTTAGTTATTAGGATATTGTTTTTAATACTACTGATGTGGTTGTTAATGGTCTCCTGATATTATTGTTAACGTTTCTAAAATAGTATTAGAAAAGGTCATGGGGCCTTTTTTGATATTTTTTTTTTTTTTACTAATTTGAACCCTGAGGTAGATTTTCCCATTAAAATTTGACATGATAATTTAAGTATAGTGAAAGTGGTTAGTCTCTCATGTTGAGGTAAGTCAAGGTTTGAATCCTCATTGAGAGAAGTGCCTGACAGGACCTCAAATATAATTGTCTCTAATAAGTCTATGCTTTTTTGGTCAAGAGCTATTTTTATTATTAATGCAAATCGGTACAATACATGAAAACAAACTGAATACAAATAAAGCCAAATTAAATACAACAAAATAAGCTAATAAGTCTATGCTTAACAACAACAACAATTGACATAATAAATACAATGAAATGAAATTGACCCAAGTATTTTTTATATTGTTCTTATAAAAATATTGGTGGCCTTATGAATGTTAACTTCAGTTAAAGCAATATAATAAATATTCGTTTTTTTTTTTTTGTAAGATCTTATCTAAGCTCTTAAATAAATATAGGGTCAAGGTGTAGATTTGCCAAACAATTATTACCCAAGGAGCGTCTCGGTAAAATAACTATTGAGGGACCAAAATTTCCAATCAACAATTAAAAAGTGGAAAAAAAATACAATTTGGAGCAGATTCGCCAACGAACTATTACCCCGTCACATGTCTTGGTGTCTCCGTCTTCCATTGGGACGTCATAGTGTCGTGGACGTCGGCATTTCCAAAGCTTCTATTGTTCTTTGGGTGTTCCACTTACCCTCTTGAACTCATCCAAGAAAGTCCACAACGTTCGACCGACACACACCTTACACCCTGCTTCCATCCCTCCGATGCCACAAAGAAGAACCGCAGCATACCGCCGCAATGCATGCTCCCATGAGTCCCATCACCGCTCTTTTCTCCAAATAAGCGTTTACGCCACCGTCCTACGCCAGTGTCTCACATTTTAACTTAATTGTGATAGTTGTTTTTTTTTTTTAAATAGTTATTTGGTGTTTTTTTCCACTTTTAATAGTTATTTGATTTTTTTTTTCACTTTTTAATTGTTGATTGGCAATTTTGGTCCTTCATAGTTATTTGGCCCACCGACGCTTTCTTTGGGTAATAGTTGTTTGGCAAATTTGCACCTTCACTCATAAATATAATATATCTGTGTCAATCAATTTTTTTCTCATACTTTTATTTTAATGCTTCTTGTATCCCCGTTCCTTGTCCAAAAATATATATCATGTTTTAAAGTATAATTATTACTTATTCTTTTTTGAAAGGACGGCATTAAATGGATGTAGCAGCTCCAATATAAATATAAAGTATATAAGATTAAATGAAAAGTAACATTGAAAAAGAAAAATTAGTTACATTGCGCACCATATAGATTTGCTTTTCTTATTGATGCCTGTTTCTTCTATAAAAATAAACAAGTTGGGACAAAAGAAGCATAAAATCGAGATTTTGAGGGGTAGATTCGATTACACACGAGTTTGCTCCTATAGTTCTATTACAGCAATATATCTACTAAATACTCGATATTCTCGACAAATCTACTCCAACCTCTGAAATAAATGGAAATACACGAGCCAGATTTTGTCATCTAAGTTTTTTCAAGTAGGTCTAAAAAATTCAACTTCGTTCAACAATATGATGACTCCCTTTACCCGAAAACTTTGATACCGTAACATGTATTTTAAATCAAATCATAAGAGGAAAAAGTTGATTAGAGTAGTTATGATAAAAAAAAAAAGGCAACAGTTAAAAATATCCATCTATTTCAGAAAATGGGGGAAAATCTCCCATTAAAATTCTAATCAATGAGAATGACATAAATCAGAATATATAAAATTTGTAGGGTACCGATAGTATAAAAATGTATCAAGTCTTCTCACAAGTAAAATTTTCAATGGGAGCCTTTTCCACAATTTTCACTAATTTAACTGGAAAACAGTAACCTAATGTATATAAAAGCAGAAATATATGAGGTTTCCCCCATGCTGGTATGGTAACTTTGAAGAGTTCATAACAACCAAAAGCTAACACATGCACAAATCGATGCGTTGCTGATTAGAAGGAGGACAAGAATGATTGCAAGTTCGCGTGTCTTACAAATATTTAACCAATGCCCACGCAACAATTATCATAATTATGATAACAAGGACTAACAGGATCATGCAAGAGCAACCGCCTTTAGTGAGCCTGCTCAAGAAGGCCAACCTCCTTTGTACCATCTGCTTCACAACAAAAACGAATCTAGCATTAACATCGTTGCAACTGATCACGCATATAAGTTCAATATACAAATCCTCAACGTGTCTCACATTCAAGCTAATCGTGGGTTATGATCACAACAGCAGGTCGCATCATTTAAACAATGTCAAATTTTTACTGTAGAAATTATTTATAAAGAATGAGCTCCTTGTTTCTTGATATATTGAGCAAAAGAGTTCATCTGAGAGTTTAACCTCTCAACTGGAAGCAGATATATGGGAGTACTCATTTTTTTCTCAAACAACTTTGAAGTAGTAGAAGATTATTGCAGTTTGAAAATAGAGAGAGATCCGAATCTACAGGTTTACTAGTGAGGATTGTTTCAACAGTCACAATTAACAGTATTATTCTAACAAAATACTCCTTTATACTTTCTATAAAAGATCCAGTCCTGCCCTATCAAAACCAAAATTTCCTATCCCAACATATCAAAAACAGGAAGTGTAGCGCAAATTTTCAGGATTTAAGTATCAAACAGTCAACCTTATACTTGTAATAACAAAGAGCATCCATAAATTGTAAAAGACGGGGCCAGACCTGTAGGCGGGAATTGGTTGTATCCACATGCTCATTCAAACCATCCTGCAAATTATCCAAGGCGAGAAAATCGTAAGGGGAAGTCATGGAAGAAGATAGATATGGAGACAAATAACAACTTAGCTAACCAGAAGCCTAGTGTGTAGGCTAAGTTCCTCATTAACTGCCAATGCAATGTGTTTGGTGCTTGTAACAGTCTCTTCCAATTTTTCGAGATCTTCATCTTGTTCTGCCTTGACAAAAATAAAATAAAAATCTTGCAACATCCAGGAACTCTTTATGAATATTAAGTTCCATCATAACATACCTTTAATAATTTGCCGTTGAAAACCAACAAGGCCTTGGTTGTCCAAGCTAGCTGCCTGCTTCATGACTTCTTCCGACTTTCTATCAGGGCCTAGCAAGCTATCTCTATTAGCAAGACCAGACATGTTAAGGGTAGCAGCCATCTCATTGGCTTTGGAGCTTAAATTAGCAATTAAGTCTTGGCGTCGATGCATTTCTTTTCCTGACCTGTTATTTACAAAGAACTTGAAAAGTTTAATGTCAAAGCCTCATAATCTAGTCTTATACTATAGTAGGGATGAATCCTAATTTAGACTAAATATGTTATTTGTAAAAATTTCAATTGCAGTAATAGTCAATTTTAAATACCATGAATAACAACTAAGATTTCCCATAAATGACAGACTTTTCCTTCCACGAGTCAGAATACTTAATTACTACAGAGGATATGTCGTCTGCACGTGGAGAGGCCTCAGAAAAGACATATATGGTTATGTATTTACCATATTCATTTGATTATAAATATTTAAAATCAACTAGTGAACATTTTAATTATAAACGATAGAGAGCAGAGATGGAATTTAGTTATCTACTTCTTGTCGTTTAAGGTCAATAACATCTCAGAGAAGGCTATCAATGGATGCACCTGCCATTCTCTGGTATATTTCACAGCAGTCATAGCCTGATCATTACATACTCAAGGAAAAATAACCTTCAAAAATCAAAAGAATACTTACTTTGGTTGCTTCCCAGGAACCGTTGTGAGAAGTGACTGCAGAATTTCAACTTTAGTCCTCAGTATGGTTACTTTTCTTCGGGCTGCTGACAGATGACGCTGTGTTTCAGGTCCAGAAGGGGGAAGCCCACTCTTAGCAGAAATCATTCCCTTGACTTCTTCCGCAAGTTTTGATGCTTCATTATATTGTCTAACCCACGGATCAGACGCCATTGTAGTTGAATGACTGAGATGTCAATAACTGAAATAATAGTGTAATGAAGGAACTCAGCAGAAATATTATCCTTGCAAAATGTCAGTTCAAACAATCTTACAGGAGTCAGCATTATTAAAAGATAAGCAGCAGATCGATGAAAAGCAAATAAGGGCGAGTGAAGACATATATGCATAAGAAGTTTCCATTATTTTTCACTTACCCGGACAATCAGATCTTCAATTTTAACCAGCGAAGGATTGAAAGGAAAAGTATTTCAAAGTTTCAAACTAGTAATTCACTTCTGCAAAGCAGAAAATTTTAATTAGATTCCAAGTAGAAAAGTGAATTTTTACTCTGATAAAAGAAGCAGATCAAAATCAAAATGAATAACAATTCTGTGATGAGATATTCATAGAACAAAAGCTAGCATACCAATTATTCCGATCTCTCCTATCCAAAGAAAGAAAGAAAAATTGTTCCTGCATGCACAGATCAGGGTTTATGATATTCTCCAATTGGGGGAAAGAGAAGTGGAGGACATGGAACTTCAGACCATCCTCCCTCAAAATCTAAATATAGTAAACTTGCCTAATCCAACAAGAACTCAAAAAACAATCACTAGTTCAGGATACTGATGCAACTATAAGATCTGAATTTTTACGTGCGTTGACATAAAGGGGACAGAGTACAAGCTCAACAGCAATGAAAAAGTCAAAGCACTTGGAGGGCGAAGCAAAATCAGAATATCAAATTGTAGGCATGGTGCAAAATTATTCTTGAATATGAGAAACAATAGAACTTCACAGCCTTAGATGAAGGAAAATGTAATCAAATGCAGATCATGGAATCAATTTTTTAACCCCTGAAAGGCGATATAAGATGGATGATGTAGATTGTTAAAATATATTCTAATTCAGGAACACAATTGTCCACTAAAGCATGTTTTAATGTTTTACGTTATGTGGAATGGCCTGTTATGTTCCAATAAGGAATCATTCATATGAGAGATGATATCTGATCACCATATGCCCTTATGACGGGAAGGAAATTCTGAGAGTTAGCCCTGACAATGGTGGCCAGCATACCCCTGATTGGACAAATCAATACTGAGTACTGACAGTAACAACCATAAAGTCAAAACGAAACGAATCATTGACCAATGACGAATATAGATTAAGAAATAGCCAAATGTTTTACCTTTATGAGAAACTGAGGACAATGTTTTAATAATTAGACACCGAAATCTAATTGCAGTTTCCAATCTTCAAGCATTCTCAGCAATTAAACATGCCAGCGAAAAGAAAAGTCCTGAGCTAAGAATCACGTAAAATTGAGGTTGCAAAGCCGTACCTTGATCTCCCAGTTGAATCAGAACAATGAGGAAGATGAATGCAGAGGGGAACGGGTACAGCAAGGTTTTGTCGCTTCCGTATGAATGCTCATCAATGACTACGAACGAATCAAGCGCATGGCACTTTTCAATCAAATATGAGGCTGTATAGCTTTCTTTATTTTTGGCGGTCGTCCTCTTCTATGACGCGGGCTCTGGACGGTGATGGGTAATTAAGTGCGGGATTAGGAGTTATGAGATAATAAATTTTAATGACTAAATAAGATTATCTTGATGCAAAAAACAACCAAATAATATTATCTTCATTTATCATTAAACAATACATATTTGCCTTATGATAAACAAGAGTAATTATTCATAATCTATAAATAGTATAATATATCATAATTTTTATAGTTCAGATTAGATATATTAATTGATTTTGATCATTGAAATTAAATCTAATAATAAATATAAAAAATGTGAATAAAAATCATTTGTTAAAATTTAAAGTCCAGTAAAGTAACAAAAAAATATAATTTTTTTTTTTTTTGCCAATATTGATGAGATATACGCACCAATATTGGCGGAACTTGAGATAAATATTTGGGAAGTTAAATTATACTCATAAACTAAATTTTTTAAGAAAAAAAATATTTGGGAGCTAAATGTATCACAAATGTAACTCCCTAGTCTTTATTATAAGGACCAACAAACTATTCTCACAAATCAATAAAAACAATTAAAGTCAATAAAGTTGTTATATAATTTAAGTAATTTTCAATATTACCCTTATTCAAAGTATAAAATAAAAAGAAACTAGCTAGAAAGGTGAATGTTATTCCTCACTTCTCACCGCTAACCCCAACCTTTGAACCTATTTCACCGAAAATCGCTCTCCCGAAGGATGGTCGCAGCCCAAAAACATAAACATCAAAAAAAGCTAGTAATCCTAATTAAAACACAATTTATATAACTCAAATATATTAATCAAACCAAATATATAATCACATAGCGATTGAACCAACTATCAATTCCAATATTCATCATATATTCATATACATACATATATTCACACCAAATCAAATATTATTCATTATCTTTATTAAATTTGTTTAGACCCGGAAACTTGCCGGTCTATTTAGTTTAGTGGGAAGTAGACCTGGAAACCTAGCACCGCCAAGTCTAGTCTACCCCGTGACCCTAAACCTCGCTCACAAATCATCAAATTGACCATAAAACATATCTTCCTAATGTGCACACATCTTCCCAAAATTGCTACTAGTGTCCCTAAACTTGTCGCAGACACCACTTTGGAAAAACGGATACTATCTTTTCACATCGGTGGCATAAAGCCCAAAAGTTGTGTTTATCACTTTAGGAGGTACCATTTCAAGTTATCCTCCCACTATTAATTTATTACGATTACACACAATCAGGAAATTCAACCTTGTCACAGTTATTAATTTCTTCATTTAATATATCAGTTACTTAAGGGCATCATGACTTTCCAAACTATTCAAGAGTATAATAATGCAAATATTTGATATAAAATCCAACTCATATTATAACTCAAATACTTATATGAGTAAAGTCTAAATCTAGCTATAATTTCAATCATCATGAGTTATAGGGTATCAAGATCATAATCATCCTATCAAAATATTAACCTAAGACTTTTTAGGGATTAGGATTACATATAATATATTTCATATATAACAAACACATATGATATATTTAGGATCATAATTACCTATCAAGATTCTTATAAAATTAACATAAGACTCATGGGATTAGAATTACCTATAATATATTTCAAGATAACAAACATATACAGAATGGATTTCTCAAATTTACGGAATCAAACTGAATATATATATATATATACTGCTATTTGTCAATTGTGGAAAGTTAGGCAAAACCATTTAAAATAGAACATGTATATATTTTAGCATAGGTACAGATTGGACAATTAAAAAGGATACATACACGCATGCATGCATACATACAAACAAAAGCTGAAGCACCCAAGGAAAAAGGAAACACGTATATTCAATGACAATGATAAATATTTTGTAAAAAGTTTTAAACGAAAGTTAAGAAGGATAAATATTTTATATGTATAAAAGGAGTTTTGAAAAAGTTTTGCTTTCAAGAAAGAAATAAAATTCAGTTTTGCTTGAAAAGGAAGTAGCGACACATTTAAGGGTTTTTAACAAAGATCGAGATCGACATGCAACAATTAACTCCTATTGTTCTGGGGATGCAACAATTAACTTCTATTGTTCTGGGGATTAAGATTACCTGGTCTCCGTTTTGCTAGTCTCTTAGAAGAATAGAGAAAGTAGTAGAAGAGAAGATGAGTATTGAGCGTTAACTAGAGTTAGATGAGTATTAAGCGTTAACTAGAGTTAGGTTAGGCCTCTATTTATAATTTAAAATTAGGGTTAGCTATGGGCTGGGCTTTTTAACTATTGTCAACTCATTAATAGGTTATATTAAATTCAATCAATCAATTATGGTGTGAATTTAATGTGACTTGGTTGACAAGTAGTGGATTTATTACCTAAAATCTCTTTCTTAGTGCATAAGTTGAAAATTCCTAAAGCAATTAGGACTAGGGGTAATCGACCCACCAAGACTATATTAAAAAAAAAAGTTATTACTATTAATAATAATATGTGGTATTACATGTACTAAAATCTAATATTATATTAATTATTACTCTCACAAAGTACCCTTATTGATTATGAGCATACATGGAAAAAATAATTAATGCTTCTTGGGAACAAGCAAGTGCCTTATAAAAAGGACCAAATAAACTTACTAGTTGATGCCTTATAATAAGAATCAGAAGGAGTATAAGATAACATACTTTTTAGGGGGCCTATGACTCCCATTGTTTCTACTAAGATCCGTAACTGTGTACCAAAGATAGATATAACTTTCTTAGGTTGCACAGAACTTGCAAAACAAGCTACATTGATTATGATTTGAGAAATTTAGCTTCTTATGATTTTTTTCCAATTATATACTCCATAAAACTAAGTTGACTTTTTTTTAGAGATTAAGAAAATTAATTAAATTACTTTAAAGTATTTTTAATTTTTCTCCAAACTAATTAGTTTAACTAATAAACTAATATAAAATCTAAAGATATAACATATGATATTATTAAATAACTTATTTAGCTTTCCTTAAATTTTCTATAAAAAAATCAACCCGGTATTATAATTATGATTGGAGGTAGTATTAATCACCCCCACAGGCCCAGTAGCTAACCACAGGCCTCTTTGCTTGGGTCCAAGAATGCTTGGGCCGTTGAGGCTAGAAGGGTGTTTCTTGAGTCCGACTCTAGAGATTACTTGTACCCCACTACTCTTCGCTCTATCTGGGCTTTGTTTGTGTAGGTCCAGCATTTCATTTCTGGTAATAATCAGGTGAAGTTTATTTCTTGGTTATTCTTCTCTCCATTTTAATCTCTTGCAAACTAACGGGTGGATTATGATTATAACGGTCACATTTCCCCGTTGATAGTTTCGAAATCCTTTGGACCATTTTGTCTTTCGCCCATTGATCATATACTTCAGAACCATTTAAAATCATTGCTTTGAGGCTGCAATAGCTTAAGTTGTTTCTGTATCCAACGTTCATGTTTGTTTTAATTTATTTGGTGATTTATTTATACTCGTGGGTTGGTAATTTTTATGAGGAGATGATGAGGTGAGCATGAGGTGAGGGAGAGGGTATAAGCGTAAAAGGACTTGCGAAACAGACAAGAAACTCCGCCAGAGCAACACTGACACTTTGACAGTGACGGCAAAAGTCAGAGTACACGTCATCAATAAAGGGCCCCACTGCAAACCAATAAAGCTGAAACTACTTCGGTCAACAGGGAACAACCTCCTCCACTACTTCCCATATGCCCATGTTCCCTCCTTGTGCCCTCAGCTCCAACTCGTCAATACTCCGTTCCCCCTTTTCTTTGAAAAAAGGGGGGAATTCATGACCCTCCTCAAGGAAAATATTAAAATATTTAATTATGATATATTTTTAAAATATAGTTAACGGGCATTTTTGTCCCAGAAAATTTTATTTATAGGTAATTTTTTTATGGGAGTGTAAAAAACAAAGCAATTTTATCCTGATCATTGTATAAGTTAATTTTAACCGATAATTGATCAAATATACTAAGCCAGCATTCCACAAGTCATTCAAGTAATTTTTATTAAGTAGCAAATTTTTTCTGAAAGTTTTAAATCTAAATTTTTAAAAAAGATGAAGTAGATAACACATTGACTTCGAACACAAATTGACATTTTGATGACATGTGACCGTCAAATAACATATTTGATCAACTAACGGTTAGAATTAATTCGATGACGATCAAAGTAAATTTACCCCAAAAAAAACTTACAAGGCAAAATTATCCCTTAAAATATGTCATTCTAAACCAAAAAAAGAGGAGAAAATATTAGTGAGGTCCCAAAGAAAAAAAAAAATATTAAGAAAGTCTGAATCCTAAATCCCCTAGGGACTTTTTTTATATTAATTAGGGAATTTCAATATCAAAAAGGTCTTATTGTCAAAATGACTATTCAAATTATTAAAACGGCTTTTCTTGTTATTAGAGTTTCCCTATGAAAATATTGTTGTCAAAATGGTTTTCCATTTGTAAAAATTTTTTTTTCCTCTTTATAATTTTAGAAATTTAGACCTGACTAGGGAATTTTAGGAGATTTATAGGGTTGAGACTTTTTAAATATTTTTTCTCTTCCTTAAAATGTGACTAATATTTTCCAAAAAAAAAAAAAAAATCTGGAAATGAATAGCATAAGCCATGCAATGCGGGAGTAAAATTAATTGCTCATTACAAGAAGTCCACGGCAGGCCATCTCTCAGAACTGCGTCATCAAGTGAGCTTCCCCTACAGGCTGGTCGACGTAGGATATGATCTATTTGATGAGGCTGCGGTCCATCCCTGGTCGCCAGGCCATCTGGTCTTGCATCAGCCTCGATCTGTCTAATTTCACTTCATTATTTACGTGCTGATTGTTGCAGTCCCATATTTTTAATCGTAGTATTAAAGGCTCAAAAACACTGGAAATTGTCACTCTCATCACCATGTCCATGTAGTGCTAGTTTTTTTGGCCAACCATGAAGGACTAGTTACCTTAGCAAAGTTCTAAAACCCTCTTGAAATCCCACGCGCGAAGAGCTTTGAACTTGGGTCGTTTGAGAACCCTAAATTTTGCATAACACCTACAAGAAGTAAATGTGTTAAGAGAGTTTTAATTCATAAAAGGTAAAAGTCAGTTTTAATTGAAGGTGTTTCAAACACCCCTGCCATGTTAAGTAGTAGCGTAGCTTCTAATTGATGAGGCCATAGAAGTAACACATGCCAATGTAAAATAAATTCACCTTCTCTAGTTCGGGTCTTTGAAAAATCACTTGTCTTAGAGTGTAGTCACAAACTCTAAATCAGATATCGAATCATAATATAAAAATCAATGGCGGATCCACATATAAGATAAGGGGGGCAAGTGCCCACCCTTGACTTATATATATATATATATATTTTTATTTTTAACAGTGACATACATGTCTGAATGATTGATCACCCTTAAATAAAAGTACCCACATTGAATACATCAAGACTGCACTTCGTAATGAGATAGGGATAAATGGTTGAATGATTGTTTAGTGCCTTATATTGAAAAAGATGTATTTGATAGCATTGATAATAAGACAATTATGATAGAATTTCAAAAAATAAGGTCTAGAAGGATGACATTGTGATTATTTTTATTGTAATATACTTTTATTATTAAAATATATATACTTGAACTTATTGAATGTTTACCCTTATAATTTATGTAGCTGCATTTCTAACAGCACTTAGCCTTACTTTTCTAAATGACAGGTCTGTAAAATAACTATCTCTCTTATTATATTATCAATACACACTTGATTTCATGATTTTTTTTTCTTATTTATATTCTTTTATTTTTTTAATGCATTTAAGACTTTTAAAAAAAAAATTGGAGGCCGCCGAACCCCCAAATCCCACCACCACTATTGCCCACCCTTTATAGATTTTCTGAATCCGCCCCTGATAAAAATAATAATTTTTCTGATCCTAATTATAGAAACATTTTTATAGTATAAATTTACACTATAAACGTGTTCCTATAATTAAGTCTGGATAGTAATAAATTCAGCTGAGTGATGAACCAATAATTCCATCTGTATGATACTCTAACGAGGTAGAGATGTGGCACACATGCTGAACCGATGATCTGGTGTGAAAGATGACACAGTAAGATGGACGGCGTGAGATGAGAGGCAGCTGAATCTGGACACACACGTGGTGCAGTGTGGGAATAAGAAGACAAATACTGTTGAACCGTTGAGTAGTATAGCCCACCGTGCTTGACCTTGTACCAGAAAATGCCAAATGCCGCAGTACATTTAAGTGCTTCAGCTTTCTAGCTCTTAATGCCATTGTGCACCAACTAACAATAGAAGTATCTCAGTTATATGTAATTGTATGCTTTGAAAATCCGTTTTGTGCGACTGGCTTATGAAGAATATGTTGCAAAAAAATCCAGTTTAATCACAGATACAACTCGTGAGAATCATTAACCTAACATGCTATACTCTTCAAAGTTGCCGTATTTTTTATTTTCGAAACACTCTAATATTATTACAAGTGACACGTATTTTTTTTTGGATAAAAAAAAACCTAAAATATCCCCGAATCAGCTTTTTTTAATAAAATAAAATAAAATAAAAAATACATTCCATATAGGACCCAAATGATAATGTTATAATAGATTAAGCCCAATAATGAAGCTACAACAAACATCCTGTGTAGGCACAGGACTTAGGAATCTTATCGGTTATCACCTATTAACTCCATAATTATAACCCCTGTCCCTAATCTCTGTTTAATTAATTATTTATTCTGATAAACTAAACTCTTTATTAATTTTAAACTCGTGAACAATCAACAGACGCCATGATTATGATTGGCAAAAGAAGAAATATGGGAATCGAAGAGAAAAGAATAACATACCACACTCTTTTTCCAATTAACGTTGTCATCACTTGATTGCTTTTTTTGAAAAAATAATAATAATAAAATAGGGTGAGATTGCAAAACCAAGTAAATACGTAATTGTTGGTGATAAATCATAAAGTGGGTTGGCAGTGGGTCAGCAAGGCATCTGCCATCGCTTTCAATCGCACCGTCGCTTTCTTTCGCTTACGTTATGGCACTCGTCATTTTGGCTCCTTCTATTGCCTTTCACTTTCCTTCCTTCTTCCTCCATCCTCCCCCCAATTGTCTTATTATCTCCTTCAATGTTACAGCAACTTTCAAAATTTAATTATTCTTAAAACTTTGATTTTTTAAATTAAAAACTAAATTGATCACTACTTTTTCCCTTTCAAGTCTTAGAACACAAATTTGCGCTTATTGAAGGTCAGTTACCACTGTAGGTTTATTTGATAGTGACGGTAAAAATGATTTTTTTTTTTAATAATTTTTTTTATGTGATTTATGTGAAATAGTGGTGAAAGAAGTGACTTTAAGATTCGAAGCAAGGAGATGTGGTTTCACAAAAAAATTAGCTTCAAGGTCTGAAGCTATGCCATCAGTCAGTAATCTAAATTCTAGTTTAGCTGAACTTCTGATAGACTTATTCAATTATTTGAGTTTTTTAAAGCTATCCCAAATGCAACTGCAACTATTAGTTTATGCTGTTATTTCTAGTTTGGGTCCATGTATATATATACAAATATTTGGTTATGAGATTTTTGAAATCTATTAGCATGGAATCCAGATTTTAGGGGATATTTCAGCTTGCTTCTAAGGATTAAATTAATCTTGAAAATGTTTCGATTATCAATAGGTTATGTCACAATTAATATATAATAAGGGTGTTGACCCCATCAAACAAATCATGTTTTACGTATAATTAATTGAGATGATCGGAATTGCCTACGCAAATCCATTTCAGTTAGTGGTTTTAAGTTTTAACCAACCCACACTCCAACCTTTAATTTGTAACCTGTCCCTGTCCGCATGGAATCGTGCCCCATTTTGCGCTGATGAAGACTGAAATTAAAAACCTTATTGAACAATGCTTTGTCGATCGAGGAGAACGAAAACTTGTAACGAACACCATTAAGGCTGCCACGTAATGGTAGATTTCATCATATGATTTATTAAATTATTAAATTGAGTTGTTTCATCGATAACTTACATACACACGCACACATGGGTCAAGATGTTTCAGAGAAGAGAGACAGAAGGAAGAAGGCTTCAGCTGGCTTTCTTATAGCTAGCATCGGGTGAAACTTCAATATTCCATCACACTCTATTTAATTATCTAAAATTAGACTTATTATGTGTGATAGAAAACGAATCTTTCACTTTTTAATTGAAATAAAAATCAAAAGTAAATATCCTGGGTCATTGTTAATTTGATAAGTCTTTCAGCCAACAAAAAGGTGGCACGTTGACACCATTCATCGATAGTGTATTGACACATTCTAGATGTATGTACTGGTATAAATACCCATGGTGGACGTAGAGCAGGTTCATCTGGCCCCCTCCTGTATACTTTTTCTCCATCCATACGCTACGTATATTGATTATCCTTTATGTCATATGCAAGAATTAATACGAATTTTTAACATTAAAGAAAATAGTTTAATTTAGTTAGAAGATTTCGAACTTTTTCCAGTAGAAATATTTTTTTCAAATAGGGTATGAGTGAAAAAAAAAACAATAAATATTCATATTCATTCTATCTAAAAAGAAATAGAAGGATTATCATTCTAGAGACGTCTCAACTCTCTACACCCAAAGAACCAGTAGGGTTTCCGTATTCCTACCTAATCCCATTACATTATTTATTTATGGCTCCACTAATCCGTTTGACTCGAGTAAACCATTGTTGTCGTTTAGTTGAAATAGTTAGGTGTCGATAAAAAAATATAAAAGAGTAATTATATTTTGATATTGAAAAAACGTCTTCTATACAAAAGTCGTTTTTTGGATTTTATTTTTTGATTCAATATAGGGCCAATGAACAAATTAATTCACTCAAGATTATTTTTTTACTATTTAATAATAATTTATTTCTCAAGAACTCTATTTACAAATTTCTTATTTGAATATGTCTATGAAAAATATGCATATTTTCTAAATAAATAAAAGATATGTTTATACATTATATTCTAATTAAATAGTATGTAAATATACTTATTTAATTTTGTGAAATCATAATATATATATATATATATGATAAGATCAAATGGGCAGAGTAGCATAGCATGGCCGGTGCTTGACCCAGCCTAAAAATACCCAAATAATTTATGAGTCCTCTTTGTAGGGTTGGACATTTTTATCAAGTTTGAGTGGGCATTGCGGGTATTCACGCCGCATGAAGACCTTGCTTTGGAACAATGAAAACTTGTTATGCTTGATCGTTTATTAGGAACAATGAAAGGCCCTCATCTCTGTAAGAAAATTATACAAATTTGAATATAGAGTAACACATTTATTGGCCCTAGTTGAAGAAAGCTTTAAGTAGTTTAAAGCAAGAAAAAATAATAATAGGAAAAAAGCTAGAAATAGAGTATTTGGGTTAAATTTTAAGTTTACTGCGTTTTTTTAAAAAAAGCTCATAAAAATCCTTAAAGAAAAAGCTCCATGGGGTTTTTTTTTTAAAAAGTTTTCAACTTTTTGACGTGGGTCTTGCCATTTCTACCACTATTAATTCAAACACAAATCATATTCACAACTTGATTTTTTTTCTACCAAGCTTCTAAAAAATTCAAATAGAAAATAAACTACCACTAACCCAAATAAGCCAGTTAAAAAGAATGGAAACTCATTGCACTTGGAATCCCAAGAAAGAGGGAAATCTCCTATCAAATAGAATATGTGTAATATTTCTTAGAGGAAAAAGTTACAGTTTATCAAATTTTAGAAATTTTTGTTTGTCGAACAGTCAGGGGCTTAGCAAGACTTCGGCTCATTAGCCCCCCGCCGCTCAATAGAAGGCATTCAATTTTCCACTATCGTTATCCCCAGATTTGAATAATGGCCTAAAATAATGTCGTTGATGGCTAGCCCATGAAAGAGAGATATTTAAGGCGGATACAGAGTCATGGTTTGTCAAGGATGTAAAGTTAAAAAAGAAAGTGCTTAAAAGCAAATCTAATCCCCATATTAGCTGTGTGCATTATTCATTGAAAGTGAAACATATAAGCGTCATCTAAATTTGAACCACCAAAAAAGCGCCTCTGTGCTTTAGTTTTTTAAATGCAGGCCCCGCCCCCATCCCCACAAATGATTCCTTTATTTGGTTTGGCGTGAAAGTCGAAACCTTTTTTTAACACACAATCAAAATCCCAAGTCATATATCAGATGACTCCATCTTCCAAATTGTCTGATCTAAAGCACAAACACGCACAAAAGAACATGAAGTTTTTGTTCACAAAAAGAAGTCCCATGAAAACAGATGTGTGTATAACTCGATCCCTATGCTCGCTTTTTTCCCCTTTTGCATGGGGTAAATGAATGCTTTATAGTCCAGGTTAAACCAGAAGCACTTTTGATCCAATTAAAACTTATGCTGTAACGGTGAGAGCAAATCAGAATCTGAGCCAAAGATACCAACACCACATTGTTGATGGTTACTACATAAACATGTAATGGCATTGATACATAGGTGGTAATAATATCTAACTTATCCAATACACCCCAGATAAACTATGTAACAAGAAAAATCTAATAGGAAAAAAAGGGTCAAAGAAGCGCTAGAGTCACTTGCTTCCCAAATTTACAGACTGAACCTAACCCATCTTCCACTCCACATCACTGGGACCCCAATCAAAGCCTTCTGAAAGAAAAGGCCGCAGAAATCGGGGGACAGAAACATAACGCAGATCTCACATAACTTTCCACGACTCCAGGGTGGGAAAGCTCGCGAAACTGTCAAAATCTAAACCTGCTGACCCAAAACCACCAGAACCATCCACCAGCCCAGCGGAGGGTGCAAAAGGAAGTGGGGCCGGCCCTGAGAATCCAGCAGCCCCAGACGCCACCGACGTGGGTCCCATCACCTGCTGCTGGTGATGATCCAGCAAGAATGCGGACGTGTCCAGCGTTGGCAAGCATCCCGGTCCGCCGCTCACCGGGATCCGGCTGCCCAGTCGCTGTGGCTCCGGCTTCAGGATCGGTACCATTGGCATCTGTGAGCTTCCCAGTTTGATGCCGGTCACCTGCTGCACCATTTGCCGGAAGTTTGCCGGGTCCGCCGTTATGTAAGTAGTCTGTGACCTCTTCGACGCGCGTGACTTGCGCTTCGAAACCTTCCCTCCAGGAGCCGGTGGAATCGAGCTCCGCTGGCGTTTCGGTGCCGCTTCCTGGTCCGAACCGGAAAGGCCCGAGACCGTCGGGGTCGGAGATGTATCGGGTTTGGTGAGATTAGTAAACGGAGAAATCGGGTCGGATGTCAGTGTGTTGGGATTCGCGCCGGAGAGCGAATTCTGCAGCGCTCTCGTGAGCGTTTCGGTCTCGCGGCTGAACACGTCAGTAAACCAGGAATCAGCGCAGGGGGATCGGAAGGTCCAGGGGTCGATACTCGCCAAATTCTCCGAAGAAGCCATGTGGTTCAGACGGTTAAAGCAACAGAACTACCAAGAGTTGCTGGAAAGATGAACAGTGAAGGGAATCAAACAGAAACGATCATCAAAGCATTTTGGAATTTGAATCGATTGATAGTATTAGCGCAGTATTGAGATGCGAAGGGAACAGAAAAACCAGTGAGGAAATGGAGAAGCAGACGTGAGTGATGATAGAATGGAGAAGAAAATGGGGAGGGAACAAAGGAGGAAGGAGGGAGATAAATAAGGGCGGTGAAAGGAGAGGTGGGGGTATTATGGGGAATGTGAGAGAAGGTGGGAAAGAAACCGCGTTGTTCGGGGGACGAGCAGACACGCGTCAGCGAGTCCGTACGGAGTTTTATGTGAGCTGGTTGGATTTGGAAGCGATCAATAATTTAACCTAACCATAGTTCACTAGGTACTTAATCATCTTGGTTTTTAATTAGTGTAAGCAAGCTGGGATTCTCCTGTTTTACTAGTACTACGAGTCCATCCGTTTCTGAATCTAAGGCATGTTTATTTTCTTATTTGCTTCGTGTTTCATATTTATTTATTTATTTCTAATTATTGTACAAGTGAATAGAATTTTTCATCAATAAAATATTTTTCGATACAATTAAGTATATGTATTTAGTAAAATAAAAAAACATCTTGTATATAAATAAATAATTTTTTAAAACTCTACACATTAGCTAATTGACTTTTATACTGAAAATAAACGAAATAACCGAGCAACATTATAGTTAATCCTTTTAATCCTGAATGTAAAACTATTTATTCAATCAGAATATATTAAGAATGCTAAATAACTTGTAACATGATTTTTCTAAAAGATTTATATGTAAGATTATATTATATACTAATGTATAAGGTAAACAAATTAGTTTGAAACAAAATGATAAATATAAGAAATAAAATATAAAAAGCTTATATTTAAAAATAAAATTCATCATCATATTAGGTTTTATATTTAGGAGTTAGGACAAGTGAGGATATTATCTTAATAAGCAAGAAACGTGGATAGTGTTTGGATATATCTAGTGGTGGATACTAGATGGGTTTCTGCGGATGCAAGGACGGGGTCAATATAAGATATTGTAGCGTTTGGTTTTGGAATGAATCTATTACTAGATTTCTATATTCAGATACCCTAGGACCCAATTTTATGCTGAGCTAAACTGGAGTATAAAGTTTTCAAAAGCGTTTTTTTATTTATATATATTCATTTTATATAAAAAAACACTCATTAATTTATACTACTACTTTTTGGTCCTAATTATAAAAACACTTTTATAATGTAATTTACACAAAAAATGTTCCTATAATTAAAACCGGGGAGAGTTTATTTTTTAGAATCATAAAAATAAATCACTGAAATTTAGAGCATGAGACAAAACAGTACGAAAATATCCTACATCCTATTTTTTATCATGAAAACATCAAATTTATTTTTCATTGGGCAACATCAAAAAATAAATTATTAAAAAATAAATTAAGAGTTTAATATTTTTATTTTTACTTCAGAAATATTTTTCTGACACACTCAAATAAAAATGAATAGGTCATAAATAATGAATAGGTTCTATAATAAAAATAGAAATATTCAACCCATAAATAAATTTTTTTTCAAGGATAACTTTATATTACCAATAGGGTCCACCAGTACAAAGTACAAGCCAATACAACATGAAGGGAAATTACAAAGCAGAACGAAAAACCAGAAGCAGAAGCAAAGTGATACCGAGGTACCAATACAAAACAACAAACTGGGAACATAAATAAGCCAAGAAAAGCAGAAACATATAAATATTAAACCCATAAATTAATAGAGTATGATTCCAAGATAAAATAAGTTGTAAATTATATATGGAATATAAACTTTTAATGAACAGCCCTGTTGATCAGTACGGTACTGCGAGTACTAATTTTTCAAAGTCATCCCACTCCAATACTTGTTCAGTCAATGAAGGTGTACGCATGAAAACAAGGGCCCAGAACCACCAATGACCAAACACATCTTTTATACGATATCTTAAACCACTAAATACTTCAACCGGTTTCTAGACTGAGCTTTAATGTATTAAATACTTCACAGGAGAGTTTTGTTTCTTTTAACGTGTTACCGGACTCTCAATCTAAATTAGTCTCGATCTTATAAGTTTTTGTTTTAATTTTTTAAAGTGTTATTACAATTTAGAAGATAAACATATAAAAAGAATAATTTTATTTTGATTTATGTAAGTGTTTTTGAAACAATGGCTTTGAATTTCCCAAACAACTACTAAATAAAGGTTTGAGAAACTATAAAATCGTAATTTTAGAAGTCATTTTTTATAAGTTGAGTAAAAATCCTATTCATAAATTGGAAAAAATATTTTTAAAAGGTAATCCAACCCATCCGTGCTCTAATCATTCCAATCAAGGGAGATTTAGAATACTGGGTGTTTCAAGAAGGAAAAAAGAGAGCTGAGAACATCGCCGTTAGTGGGATGGTTAACACTTAACAGTGAGGGCGTGGCAGAGCGTCTGTGTCAGTCTGTCAGATTTTGACGGTCTCGCCGCGTCATTAGCTTCACCTTCTCTCCGCGTTAACTCGCTTCCCAACATTTTTTAAGATACCATGGCTCTCTCATAGTTTTTGCATTTTATGTTTATTATAAATTATAATATTAATTAACGCCATTACCGCAAGCATGAATGAAGCTAATTTATCTTATTCAGTTTCCATTATTCCCGGTTTTCATATATTTTTAAGAAAAATCCACGCATCAACCGTACTTGGGTCACATGGAAAGCACTATATTAGAGGTCAACAGAAGAAGAATGCTTATATATGAACATTTTTAAATCAAAAGGAACAGACTAACTAAAGAGGTGGATGGTCAAATTTCATCAGCGATCATTTTTAATATATATATATTCCGAGAAGGTGTCAAATTGAGAGCAATATATCAATCACCAAACATGATTATATTATCCCAATTGATTTTTTCTATGGGCGAGAATCACATTTTCCAGTTTGTTTTATAAATGAAGCGAGTCAAATTTGCTATTTTCTTACTGTCTTATATATATGTATCCATATTACTATTAAATACATGTGTATAGCTGAAGCATTAAAAAAATAAAAGAACAATTAAATATAGAGCACATATGTATGTATAAGGGAATATATAACAGGCATCACGTGCCAACAGGTTGAATAACGATATTGAATTTACGTGGAATCCATCTCATGGCACATCCAGCTGCAGAAACTATATAAAGAAATTAAAAAAATTGAATCATGAAAATGCTTTTCGGTCATGTCAAAACTACACACACGTACGGTTGTAAAATTTTACGCCATCAAAGATGTCTTGTTTTAACAGCATTAAAATTTAACTATGCCCTGAATGGAGAAAGAGAAATTAACCATTCAATCAGAATGAAGTTAAATAGATTTTTTTGTTTTTTGTTTAGTATCATGAATCTACCCTTTTAACTCAGAGACTTTGTTATTGTCCAGACGAATTTGGATTCACCCAGGCTGATCTTCACGGTTGGAGGAAATAGCTATCAATACTACTTGTTCTATTTACAAGTCTTGAACTGAAGACCTACTTAAAGAAGAATGAGTACCTTAATTACCACTCTAATTGGTAAGCTAAAGAGATATGTTGAATTGCGAAAGGGATTTGTAGTAAGAGAACAATGATGAATGGGTTCAAATTTAGACAAAGGATAAAAGGGAAGAAGAGTGGGGACATATAGTTGCTTTGTGACCTCAAGGCGGTGTTTGTAAAAGCAGAGCACGAAAAGTGGGAAGAATTGGATCTCTTCTTTATTTGTTTTTTAACCATACTTACTTCATTTTTTTGGGGGGCTTAAAGGTTAAAGCGTGGTATTAATTTATTCATTAAAATAGATGGAGTGGGAGGTAAAAGTGAAAGGGAGGGGGGTCCACGCGCAGAACATGCATGGTGCACGTAACCTATTTTGTACGAGCGTCCTATGATTGCTCCTTCCATTGATTGCGTCCCTCTGTTTTCTGATGTGTTCCCCATTTTCCCTCCCAAACCTCCCCCTCATCTCAATGTTAACTTGTTCTTATTTTTGTACAAGCTTGGACCTTTTTTTTTTGCGAGCTTAATTATTTCCATATCACTTCAAATTTGAGACTGATTCATGTAGGGTCATAAGCTTTTAAGATATATCCCTCCCAAGTCCAAACTAATGTGTTTCAGATATCTAAACCTATATTCTATTCTTTACCAGTACCAGAAACCATTGTCTAATTGGTTATAGATTTGTTTTGAGGGTTGCTCTATTTTATATTATTTAGACTAAGTATACTTTTAGTATTTTAAGTTTACCTTTTAGTCTTTTAAATTTATAAAGTGCACATTTAATCCTTAAAGTCAATGTCGTTAACGTTAATAACGAAAAATGTTGATTAAGCAACATTAAGTGGGAAGAGGATCTTCTCCTCGTCCTTTTTTCATTTTCTCTTATCAGTCTGTCTAGGTTATTGATTGGAAAGATGAGATGAAAGAATATTGATAAGTTAAAATAAGAGAAAAATATCAACCTCATTAAGTGAATATAACATGATTGAACCAAGGAAAAAAGCGGCCCAAACGGGCCGGGGCATTTTTTGATTTAGAAATATTTTTTATTTTTTTAATAGAATAAAAAATTGATGATTCTCCTCTAGCTCGGGATGATAAGATTTGAATTTCCAAAAAATCAAGAGAGAAACTCAACCTCATTAAGTGATGACTATAACATGCTAACGAAGCAAACTGTATTTCATTTGAATTTCCCTAGACTTGCAACACAACGCCCTATTTAATTTTAATCATTCATGGAATTTATTTAATTTATGTATTTTTTAATAAGATTATAATTTAAATAAATTACTTCAATCGATTGCTTTTTCAATGAACATTTCATTTGATGATCGATGACGAGTTGGAAGAAAGTATAGGGATGAAGAAAAAGGATGCTGCGTTATGAAGCTAGGCCAGGGTTCATGAGCAAGAAATGAGAGAGATGATAGGTGGTGCTTGATATTTTTTTAACAAAAAAAAAAAAAAAAAAAAAAAAAAGCATTTTTAACCCACCATAAATAGCAATCTGAATAATTATAAATTTAAAAGTTTAAATTATTGATACTTATCATTTAAGTTTACAATATAACTCTTAATGTGTAATTGAGATTCTCATTTCCAACTAGTTCAATAATATAATATTTGTTCATCTATCTTGTGAGACTTTTTTATTTGTTTTAGATTTTTTAATTGAAACAATGACACCTCACATAACATTAAACTGTCATGAGTAGTGGAGGGTAGGGTTTTAGTTTTTTATAGGCACGATTGGAGATTCAGATCTTATTAATGAACAAATAAATAATGTTTAAAGAATACCACTAAACTGCTTTACCAAAAAAAAAAAAAAAAAAAAAAAAAAAAAAAAAAAAAAAAAAAAAACCGCTAGACTAGTTTTGGTAATAGTCAGATTTAACACAATGTATCAAATCTCAGACAAATGCGTTTGATAAATTGTGTATAATGTCGCTTTTAATGTAGGTTGAAAGGTCAGGAAACATTAAATTTTTCCAAAACCATGCAAGTTCATGGGTGGTGTCATATATAAAATGAAATTGCTGAATATAGCTGCAGAATTTATCTCCAAATATTTTCACACACAAGCATTTAATTGGTTTACATTAGTCAGCCCCTTACATAACATGCGAGACAAATTATGAGGGTTGTTGATTATTTCCTCTCTTCTTCTTTTCACACTCTTAGGTTTTTTGTTTTTTATTGATGTGCCGGCCATTTCAACAAACTCAGTGTAGTTTTTAAAATTTCAGACACATATTCCTCAATTTTTTTTTTTTTAAACGATCATTATAGGTGAACTTGGCTGGGGCTCATAGGAACAGGATATGCCTTCAAATTGAAGAGGTACTTACAAATTACCAACTCTTAGTAAAAACAAACAACCTTTAATAGTGAATTAATCGAGCTGGGAAAAAATGGAATGATCCAAATAACCTCAGACTGGCTTTCCGACCCTATCAGACTTTCTCTAGCTGATACACCCCGAATCCAAGGACCAAGATGGACCTTAGTAAGCCATGATATGCTGCTCAACCCTTAGGCACTGAGCTATACAATTTCCAAGTGGAGTTTCAAGCCTTTCATGAGATTTGTTTAAGGTACCAATAAGTTTCGCTATTGAGTATCTCAAGAAGACTTTTTTTGTGATACTAATAAAGTCCTCACTCTAGCAATGAGATTATGATTCAAAACCTTATATTTATGGGACAAACCTCTCATCTTTCAATTCAACTGGCGGACACTCTTACTAAAGGGGGAGATTCGATCCCAAAGTTGATTAAAGTGCTGGGAGAGGCATCCTACCTCCTTGATACCTAAGTAAATCCCTGAAGGTAATGGACGGCTTGCCCTGCTAAATATTGGTATCACATACGAAAAAGGGAGACTTCATACTGCCCTTAGATCATAGGTGAACTCAGTCACTTTTCTAACTTTATATATATATATATATATATATATAAACCCTTATATTTACAAGCCAATTTTTTTACCAATTGCATCCTAAAAAATTCTATTGCTCCGTCCAACTTCTTCAAAAATGGGTCCTCCTGCGACTGCAAAACAGAAAACAGTTGCTCTGTGTTTGGGATTCTTAATTTATGGTTGAAAAATAAATTAATATGTGTTTTTTCAGCTGTTCGAATCCAGACAATAAGAATGCAGGAGTTGTGGCCAGAGAAAAAGAAAATAACTATATTTTCAGTGAGTCAGTCTCCAAACAAAATTAAAGTGGTTAGGGAACAAATTTGTCTCAATGATGAATATCTAAGAAATATGTGGAGGTAAAGGATTAAAAGCGCAAGCGGTGACGTCATGGCATAGCGTGGCGTGACAGAATAGTGACGCGCAACGGATACCACAATTATTACTAGTAGTTAATTAATATTCAAAATCAAATTAAGAAACCGATGCAAGAAAGGACGGACCTGACCCTTTAATATTCCTTGTAGTTATTATTACTTATACCAATTTTGTTCTTTTCACAAGTTGTTTATTTGTTTTTAAAGTGTATTAATTATTTTTTTTTATGTATGTTCATAATTAATAAGGAGAGTGGGTAAGACTAATAATTAATATAATATTAGAGTTTATTGTAATTAGTAGATGTAATATTTGAAGTTACTTAAATTATATGACAACTTTGTTGATTTTAACTGTTTTTATTGGTTTGTGAAAATTGTTAGTTAGTGAGCTTATAATAGAGACTGGAGAGAGTATAAGGCATCAACTAACAATTATATTCGATCCTTTTTATAAGATACTTACTTGTTTCTAAAACACATTAATTATTTTTTCCATATATGCCTATAATTAATAAGGGTAGTACTCCTCTAGTCTTTATTATAAGGAACAAACTAACAATTCTCACAAACCAATAAAACCAGTTAAAGTCAATAAAATTATTCTACTATTTAGGTGACTTTCAATATTACCTTTACTAATTGCACTAAACTGTAATATTATATTAATTATTACTCTCACTTATTACCCTTATTAATTGTAGCCATACATAAAAAATAATAATTAATGCGCTCTGGAAACTAAATACAATTGTTAGTTAGTGTCTTATAATAATGACCAGAAGGAGTAGGTGAGAGTAGTAATAAATATAATATTAGAATTTAATGTAATTAGTAGGGATAATATTAAAATTTATTTAAATTATATGACACTTTTATTAATTTTACTTGTTTTTATTGATTTATAAGAATGTTAATCGGTAATAAGATCAGAGCGAGTAGTAGGTTTTTAACTTGATGCTTACTGCACCGAAAGCTTGGTCCTCCCTTATTTACCCCATTTATATATATTTATGACCATTATTTAATTATTTATTTAGTTATTTCGGTCACAGAAGCTTCTGCGGCCTTTCTTTTATTCTCCCACCAGAGTCGCCATTAGGCACTAGCCTCGGCTCAATGTGGTCCCCACCAAAAGTGGGTCCCATCCATCATCACCATTCACCATGGCAATTTATAAAAATATTTCCAGACCACAATCTCTTCTGTGTCCTCATAGATAAAAACTGCCCAGATTGTACTAATATAAAACTCATATGTTTTTATTTAATTACTGTTTTTTTTTTTACGTGCTTGAAGATGGACCAGTGATATCATAAGCTGCGTGTGGAGAGGGAAAAACATGAATAAAAAAGGAATACCCATAGGAATGAGGAGCCAAGGTGAAAGGGATAAGATTTCTGTGGGTCAGGCATTGACTGGATAACAACCAAGGGAAAAAAACAGAGGAGTGGGAACGAGACACGACAATGAAAATATTACAGCCAACGTTAACGTCCTAATCACTTAACTCGTCCGCCCATGTGGCCTTGTGTCCCACATCCAAATAATGCCCTCCCTTGTTCTCCACGTTCAACTCAGCCACGTCTTATTCATCCATTCGTTGCTTACTCTTCACCTTCTAGATCATTATTTCTCATTTCCCTCCCTCCACACTTGCGTGCAGAAAAATAAACAGGAGAAAATATTAGGATTTATAGATTGATATGTATAGCTGGGTAATTTAGATGTATTCAAATACTCCCTCTAGTTTTTACTATAAGGGATTGACTAATAAGTTTATTTAGTCCATTTTATAAGACACTTGCTTGTTCCTAATGAACATTAATTATGTTTTTCCATGTCTGTCCATAATTAATAAGGGTAATGGTGGGAGTAATAATTAATATGATATTAGAGTTTAGTATAATTAGGAGAGATAATATTGAAAGTTACTTAAATTCTATGACAACTTTATTGAATTTAACTGTTTTTATTGGTTTGTGAGAAAAATTTGTTGGTGTCTTATAATAAGGATCAGATGGAGTATATGTATTGTTTTGGCCAACACTAGGTTGGACTTTTATAGTCTTGTTTGAAATTCATAATTCAACTCATATAGGAGTTCATTTCGAATGATTGATTTCCTTTTCCATGGAGTTTAGATGCAATATGGTGCACGATTCTTCCATCTTCAAGCTTGTTATTGTCTATTTTTTTGTTAGTTTTTATTATTATTATTTTTTCCTTTTTGTTATATATGGTTGATTGGATTTGGATCTATTAGTCGATTTTAGGGTTAGTTTGTTGAAGTCCGAGTAGATATGTGACACTAATTTTATGCAATTCATTTTATCCTTTTTAATAAATTTCTCTTAATTACAAATTTTCAATAAATTGTCTTTTAATTTAAAAATACTGCCATATTGATTTAGTTGTAATGAGCCAAACAAAACGTATAGGATCTTGTTGCTTTATTCCGTTAGTGATTTGTTATCTATGGAAGTGTCATTAAATTGTTGACCAATTAGTGGTTCGGATTAATCGTCAATAGAGATCCCATCATAATTTCTATGAAAGTGGTTGGTTCGAATCGTTTTGTCTAATATAACTCGCTCTCTAATGGTCTATTTGAGTTGGCATATTGGAAAATTATGTTTATGTAAGTTGAAATAAAACTTTTCTTACTGTAAATCATGTTAGAAAATAACTTCTACGACTAATTCAAACATGTAATAATAGTAGGGCCGTATTTAAGTATGTACATATATAGCAGTGGGGCCATATTTAAGTATGTACATATATAACAATTTTTTTCAAGTTTGACTTTTTCATTCTACATACGAAATTGCTTCAACCTTCATCAATGGCATTTTCCACATTAGAAACTAAAGTCAAATTAACATACTGATACCAGGGATAATATTTCCCTCCATAGTTTATGACTTTTTTGTTTAAATTTATAATTATGGCTCAAGTAGCCATCAAAAGGCATAGACCATGAGAAATATCGGTTCTTATATTACAGGAGTGCATATTTGTCAAACACAAATAGAGGTCAAAACCCCGACATGACCCACAAATGAAGCTGTCTCTTGATGACGCTGAAATGCTAAAAGACCAGACTTTTTGCTTTAATTGGAATTTTCTTTATATAAGCATGCATATCTTGTTATCTGATATGATTCATTTCTGTTTCAGAAATTGTTGGATATTAAATGTGAACATCTCCCATAATAGGAATGGAAACCTCACTTCATTATAGGGCCAGTTTGAGTTACAGTTTAAAAAGCACGTTCATACAAATCGAGATAAAACTCCCCTCATATACTTATTTCATATATCGTAAGCCATGTTGAAAAATAAGCTTTTACAGTTAACCGAAAGGCTACTACTATGTTAAGATGAATTAGTCAATTTTTGTTAGATCCAACATTCACTTTGGTTTTAATAATGGATTTGTTTGTTTCACTTCATGAAGCCAACTTGTGGGTTTATTGCTTCATTCGCTTCTCCAAACCACTCTCTTATCTTACAAAACTAATTTCGACCACATCTTGAATCATTTCAATATAATATAGCATTCCATTGACTCCCACAACGCAGCACTCACCTTCAAAAGATCTCATACTCTCATTCATTAATTCCAATTTTCTGGTCAGACTCACAACCACCCAATTATCAAAATACCGATAACAACTCTATATCTTCCTGGTCTTCTTTTATCACTTTTATTATTTTTCAATTCTCAAAATTACAATTAATAAGAACATCACTCAGTCTTATTTTAGGCATTTGTGACTTATCTTTATACAAGGACTTTCAGAATTGTTAGCCTCTAAATTTTAAATTATTTATCATGAATATATTTTTTTATACTCAAAACAAAATTTAAGTCGTCATCATTTGCACATCTAAAGTGGTGGGATTTTTAATTTAAATATAAATTTTGCGGTGTTGGAGTTGAATCCTAGTCTTCATCTATATATCTAGGTGCACATAAAATATATAGATTCATTTCTATGCTTCTAGACATGCCAAGATTTAAAAAAATAAAATAAGGAAGAGATTGGTGTGTTTCTTTTTGTGTGTGTGTGTGTGTGATTGATGCTTTTGTGGGGCAAACATGGTAATTAAATTATGACGGTTGAATCATGGAGCTTAAAAATATGTCACTGCCACAGAAAAAGAAACAAAAGTTTAACGGATCTTAACCATTTCATCAGATCCGATAAAACGAAAAGAACTAAAAAAAGCATTTCTTTTGAGTGGTGCGAACGCGGGAGAAGACATAAAATTAAGAGAAAAAGCATAAAGAGACGAATAAAAGAGTACAACTGGGAATATTAAAAAGTTTGTTTGTGGATAAAAAGCCAATGCGGTGCAATGATGTCGAGTATGCGTTCTGGTGAAGTAAAGCATACGATTTGTTTATTTATTAAGAAAAAAAGAGCCCAAAAATAAAAGCAATTGCAAAAATGATACCCCTGTGCTGTATCTTTCACCCCTTCCAAAAAAAAAAAAAAAATATCAAAAAATGTGGTTTTTCACTCTTCTTTTCTTTTAAGATTTACATGTTTTTGAGATGGAATATTCTTGTCTTCTCTTTTTGGGTACAGGATTAGATTCACTTGTGAACTCAAGTTGATTTATTGCTGGAGGCTGGGACTAAAATAATTGGCCAAATGTAAAGCTAATTATTGATCTAAAGGAATTAACTGCTAACTGGCCAAAGGCAACTCGATCATGCATCTTTTCATCGATTTTATGAGATTTTGCTGGAATTCATATATTGCACTGTTGTAGCATGTTTGTTGTTTAAAAGCATTAGAAGAAATTCCTCTTTGTCCTTGTCTGTATCATTGAGATCCAAATATTGGTTCGTTACGCCCCCTCTCCGTTAAAAACCCAGATGGCTAGAGCCTTATAAAAAGGATGGCATAAATTAACACAAAATCCTTTAATCATTGTCTAGCGAAATTGAAAGGGCTAGATATCATCAGTCAGGGATTTGAATATTGGTTGTTCGTCCACGTTGTGAGATAGCAATTCTCTAGCTCTAATGATTAAATTACTACAAGAGCCCAATCACTATCTAGTAACAAATTCACGGTTGAATCCTCTCCGTTCCAAGATGATCTTCCCGAAACCCAAGTCCCAAGTTGGTAAACCCGACGATGGCCCATTGTTATTTTTTTCTTTGAGAATCCGACAATCCAATTGCCCAAACAGGAAACGACTCCACCACACCCTGCATGAGATGAAGTAGGGTCCACATTAAGCTTTTTTTTTTTTTTTTTTTTTTTTTTACAATGGACTAATGTTCAAGACAAAGCAGGATCGAACCCACGACCTCCCCAACTATGGGGAGAAGACATACCACTGGGCTACTAGGCTCGTGGTATCCACATTAAGCTTTAACCAACCATTGGGCGGCTTCTCCCACTGTGACATATGATTATTGATGATTCATGTAGTTATTATTGACGTGTCAAAAAAAGGATGGCCCAAAAGGCTAGCCGAATTGTTGGTAAGAAAACAAAAAAGCCTTGCAGAACATTTTCAAAGAAACCTTTGCCAAAAAAGACAGAGTGAAACAACTCCTCCCAAAACAATTATTGAAGGAAGGAAATAGAAGCCCAAATTGTGTTTCTTCAAAAGATGGAAGGATGGGCCTAATGGATAAAGCCCACTCAAAGGGATACCCAATTGCCACCTCAGACAGAATCAGGCTCCTTCCGCCGACCTCCGCCGTAGACGGAATCGTCCGCTTCATTCCAAGTAAGCCCCTCGATATTTCCATGTCTCTGAATTTTTCCAGTTTTCTCAAGTTTACATGCAACCCCTCAGAGTCATATAACCGAAGCTGCTGAGAATTCCACCCCCCGGGAACGAGTAAGCTGCTGTGATTTTATCTCTCATACTCTGTACTTCTTTTGTAACATTTGTTACTGAGTTTATGGGGAACAATTCTAATGGTTTCTATTCTCCCCCTTCGATTTCTTTCTTGTACTTAAGTTTTGGCAATGGTGCGCAATTAGAACAATCTCGTAGGGACTACGAGATTGTGGTGCAAAAATATAGATATAGATAGTGCCCAGGGGGGCTGCTTTTGTTATTGAGTTTATATGCTGTTCGTTTTTACTCTTCGCATATTAACCCGGATTAAGAACAACATAATATTTGGAGAAGAGAGCCAGTGACCAGAATTCAAATTTCAATTCGGAAACAATGATATCAATAATTCATTTATCACAAATCTGATGTCTCTTTTTAAATCAAATACGCGTCCATACAATTTTTTATCATCCGACATCATTTTCTTTTTCTAATCCTGTTTTAGTTTTGAGCTATCTGATATTATTATTTATAGCTATCATTTCTTTGTTCAGGTGGAGCATTCAACTCATCTTTTAAGTAGGATGTAAAATACTTACAGCCATTTATATGTTACAACATTCGCTTGTCACTACATTCTGAAGTTTCCACAGAGGACTGGTCAAGATATGGAGAATTTCCAAGATCAGCCACCCCCTCCGGGTGTTCATTCATGGACTAACTATTCATCAAACTCTGCTCCTTTGCCACAATCATTACCAGGCAATCTACAGCCTAGCGAGACTGCAACTCAGTATCCTTCAAACTATTCTGGAAGCGCTCAGTTTTTTCCTCCCCCTCCTAATTTTACCTTCCCTGCTATCTCTCAGAGTGTCTATACTCACACTACTCCACCTCAACATCAATCTTCTCACAGTGCCCCTCATATATTGGATAATAATGCCTGTTATAACTTCCAACAAGAAATTTTTTCTCAGTTCAGCGTTGTTAATAGTGCCCAAAGGTTACCCCCTGGCTCAAACAGCACATATAGAGAATATCAAAACAATGAGAATGCTACTGCATCAGTGATCCAAGAGTCTGATGTCAGTCTTCCACTGAAAGTAGATGAGGCTGCAGCAAGCGTTTCTCATGGCTCCGGAGTACAATTAAACAATGCTTATGACATTGATAGCGCTGTTCAGGATGCAGTCTTACGTGAACAAGTCTGTATCTCTTGCATGTAGATTTTTATTCATCTTTTCCTTTAACCATTCTGATTTGTCTTGTATTTGTTTGCTTTGATAGGAAATTGCCACCCAAAATATCATAAGAAGTCAAAGGTATATACTCATATGCTATTTGGCAGAATGCTACCTTTATTTTGAGTAGTAATTTGACAAATTAAGGACTACAAGATTCCATATTTGTGTTGTGCCACTCCAGAGACGCAAGAAGTGGTGGCTCACCTCCCAAGGACAAGTTAGACATATTATCAGAACGTCGTGATCCTCATGCTCTGAAGGTTGAGATTTAACATTTCTGTTAATAAACTAATTGGCTGCGGTCTTTATTTCTATGAGGAACTTATGATCTATCCCTCTTTTATTTTTATCCCATTTTTAATGGAAAACCAGGAACATCTGTTGAAGATGGCCACAGACCACAGGGCTGAAGTGGCTGTTAAACGTGGGAAACCTGCACTTTCAGAAGGTCAGTAATATTGGCGGCTTGAAGTTATTTACTGAGCAGTCATGTTCCTCTTTTCATACCTTTTGCTCGCGTTGAGATTTGTAGCTTAGCCCTTGTATTGGTGGCAGACAAGTAGGGCAGAATTTTGAATAACCGTGATTTCTGTAATTTTGTGTATCAGGATAGTGATGATTAGTGGGATTTTTAAGCATTAGATTTCAGGACCTTCTTTTATTGGGGTGTCATTATGCACATGTCATCCCTTTGATTTATGTCTCATGGCCTTATGGGAGGTGTTTCTGAATCTGAATATTTACACTAGAGAGACCTGGGAACTTCATTATATTGCATTCTTATTTTGCTTTCTTTCCCTCAAACTGGCCAACAAAATAATGCGTAGTGCACAAAAACCAAAGAAGCATTTTCAGTTTTTGAAAGAATCAGAAATGCTAATAGATCAGACATATTTATATGAACTTATATTAGTTGGATATGAGAAAGTAAATGTTTCTGTGGGTGCTTGTTGACGGTTGCCTGGATTTTGCTGCTAAGATGGCCCTGAGTTTAATTAGATATCTCTCTCAGGGATAAGATTAATCCTTATAATAAATGTATGTATTGGTTCTTTTGCCTGCGGCTGTATATTATAGTGGATCCACTTACTTTCTTTGGGAGTATTTCTCTATATTTTTATTCTTTTGGTGCGATGATGGATTGACGGATTATAGGCCCTGATTTCTATATCAGATAACTCAGAAATAGGAAATGGGTATGGTGTACCTGGTGGTGGTGCCTATTATGATGCTCCTAGGGTTGGTGCTACTGCAGGTAAATATTATTCAATTTCCAGATATATTTGACTTAAACTGCACCACCTATATTGCATCCCAATGAGCAAGCTCGTAAGAATAGCTTGACATTTTGTTGCTTCTGAAACTTATGAGTAGGTAATGATGTGGCAACCCAGCCAGATAAAGGTTCAGAACAGAAACCTGCAACTAAAGAATTGTCCGAGTATCTGAAGCAGAAGTTGAGAGCTAGGGGTATTCTTAAAGATGATGCACATGCTGAAGAGCCTGTAAGTATATTCATATTGGCTTATCTTTATTTTCTGCCTCCTTATTGTCTTCTGCCAAGCCTATATCCATCTTCTTCCTAGTTTCTTCACAATATATTATTTTCAGTCTGTCCTTTTCAATTATTTTACTAACTGTTTGTATTTAAATTCAGAAAGATACCTCAGCTAAACCCACAGAAAATGGAAGGCTGCCTCCAGGATGGGTATGTGTCACTGTCACATACTTTAACTTTCAATGTGTAATTCTCTAGTTCTTATATTACTTTGGAACTATGAGATCTTAGCTGAATGAAAAGTTCAGATTTACCATCTGGATATCATATATGCTGTATATTTAATGCTTAGTGCAACTGCATTTTTATTTAAAATTATGAAAAAATTGGACAGCTTGTCAATAGGTTCAAAGGTTTGTGAATATCTGTTATGCACCATGGAGAGCAAGAGAGATGAGCAGATATCCTAAGACTTATTTTTTCTTTTCAAATTTCTCATTTTATCAGTAGCTTATATTAAATTCTAATTTTGCATGAAGGTGGAGGCAAAAGATAATGCAACCGGTGCATTTTACTATTATAATGAAACTACGGGGAAGAGTCAATGGGAAAGACCTAATGAAACATCCTCATGCATGAAATCATCATCATCATCTGTGCCTCTTCCAGAAAATTGGGTGGAAGCATTGGATGAAACATCAGGTGCAATATATACAGAAGTACATCATAGTGTCATTGTTTTTTTCTCAATATGATCTTTAATATTTTCTGTTTGCAAAATGATAGAACTCAGCCAGATAACCCTGGAAAGTATGTATTTTAGTGTGATAGCTGAGAAAACACAAGCAAAGGAGCAACCTCAATAGATGAGCTCTTACAGAACAGATAACACAGAAGCAAATCCCAGAAAATATTAAACCAGAAACAGTATAATGTGCCAAAAAATAAACAAAACATTGTTTGGGCTCCGAGATGCCAGCTATCTCTGATATCCATTTCATGATTTTTCTATCCTGCTGCCCACTCCTCCTTCAGTTTTTCTAAGAGCATGTTTGGTTTCACACTGGAAAGCACAAAACCATGTTCTTGGTGAATTCTAACGTGAAACCAAATATGCACTAGCCCTTCCTCATGACAGAATTGCCTCCACTCACCTACTCATGGCCCCCTCCTTACTGTCCAAGATACATGCTCCTCACAGCCAACCGGTCCAAAAAAGTGGCTTTTGATGAGTGGTATGGCCTGGTGGGATAAAATTGCTGAGACAGAGGAAAGGGAGCCCTCTGAGAAATACATTGAAACAAAGATCTAATATAGGTTTGTTTAAGAAAAGAACTAATCAATGGGGAATAAACTCTTAAAGTGCTTTAGTGCTTCATATTTGGCAATCGAACCCTCTCTAAATGACTCTTATGTTATGAAAATGAATAAATGAAAATGGGGAAAAAATACCTGAAAATGTGTCATTCTGACTTTGGCCAGAGACTCCTTCCACTCCCAGAACTTCTAAAAATTAACAAGTGAAAGCTGTTTCATATTTGCTGGACAAAACCAAGTTTCACCTAAATAGCCTTCTTCTTTAGTACCAGGAAGCTGGGCAGTCTCAAAGTGAGTACCACTAATCTGGTGGCTGGTAAAACTCAATAACTGTAAGGTTGATGAGTAAATGACTAATAAAAAAGAAAGATTTATGTTTTTAATGAGTAAGGAGTAGTCTCCAGAGCTTTTCTGAAATAAGGTTTTGGAGGGAAGGTAATAGTGATAATTTTTAATAGGTCCAATATATTGACCTTTATGAATGCCTTAGGACTGGTCAAATCTAAAGACCCAAAGCAAGGTGTTAATATAAATTACAATTTATCTATTTCTATAATACACTAGCAAAATTTTTTTTTTTTACAGTATACCATGAGTTGTCCTTTACAACACCCTTTGTGTATTCCAGCCAGATTGAAACTAAATTCAAGATAATTTAATGCCTTCTGTGTTCTCACGCTCAGCAACTATTTGCTTCCTCCCACGTGCAAATAAACTTGTATAAACTTTGCTCCTTTGTTGTCCAGCTTCGATTTATGCCACCAGGTTCTGTGAACAGTTCTCTTCCTGCTCAAACAAATAGAATTTCTAATTACAATGAACAATAATCTTTGAAGTGGCTGTTGGTTAGGCCAGTGATTACCATGTTAACACTTAAAATAAATTTTACATTAAGTATCTTATTATACTCTCTGTTTTATGTCAAAGGTCATAGGTATTACTACAACACAAAAACTCATGTATCACAATGGGAGCATCCTAATTCAGCTCAGGAAAACGTCACTAATCGTTCTAACTCGTCAAGCTCACAATATGAAGGTAATCTAGGTGGGGATGACAACTCTTCCAAATTACCAAGGTGCATGGGATGTGGTGGTTGGGGAGTAGGCCTGGTGCAGGCTTGGGGTTACTGCAATCACTGTACAAGGTAGTGTGTGGTGCCTCTATATGTATTACATTGTCGCTGCATAAACTAAGTGGTTGGTTTAAAGTTTATAGAAAAATTATTTAGAGCGCACATTGCTTGTTGCTTGTAGAAGAATTAAAGCACACTACTACTAGTATTGCAAGAGTATTGGTGTAAACTTATCATCGGTTAGTGACTATAGGTGTTTTTTAACCCAAAAGAAATGATTGGATTTGTTTGTAGGCACGTTAAATGTGATTAACTAGTTAATAACCCCCATCCAGTTGATAAGAAACTCAAGTCCCTCATAGAGGACCTAAATTTTTTGTAATTCCATTCCCTAAATCTAATTCTAATATGATTTTTTTATGCTTTCAAACTCACCTGCATTGCAGAGTACTGAATCTTCCACAATGTGAGTATCTATCCTACATTTCAAATACTAAGCAAAGCAATACAACACATCCCTCTAAAAATTCTGACGATAGGAATGGCAGACAGAGGTACGCTACCCTTCCGTATGAAGATAAGGAGTACTGTTTATTGACTGTATTTTGCAGTAAGATTTTTATCGTTACTATCCTTGGTGCATGCAATTTTATTAGCTTGCAAGAATTCTCCATTAGAATTTTTTTGGGGGGCTGTTATTTCCATGTTCTTAAAAAACATGTTAGCATAGGTTTTGTATTATCTGCTGATATCCTTCCATGAATTCGAGTTTTCCTTTGCCTAAAATAAATAGAAAGTACTGTCCAGGTCCAATGGGAAACCTCCTTTTGATAAAGGAAGCCGAAGAGGGGGCAAGAAACGTGCTTATGCAGAGGATGATGAATTGGATCCCATGGACCCCAGCTCTTATTCAGATGCTCCTCGTGGTGGCTGGTATGTTCTTCACACAATTTCTGATGCTGAATTGCTGAGGACTTTTAAACTTTGTTTTAAATTCGAATGACCAAGTGGCAACTATGACCGACTAAAGTTTAAACGATGGTTTATTTCAGGGTTGTGGGCTTGAAAGGTGTACAGCCACGAGCGGCTGACACAACAGCAACGGTATGTACACCACTTTCCTTTTCCAACATTCTCTTATTTCTGTGGTCATATCCTATCCTTAGTTGCGTCTGTTGGAGACCATAAACTGCCACTCGCCAAGCGTGTAGGGAAGTTATGATATTATTTTGGAAAATGGAAAAGTACAAATATGAGATGGTGTAGAAGGATAGATGAGGAAGTAATTATGGAATTCTGTTTTGAAATATCAAATATGGTAAACCATTTTGTTATTGTATTATGCCCATCATGTGAACACCCTCCAGGTAAAGCAGTGCAGGAACCAAAAAAATCTTGTTATGAAGTTAAATGAATAAGTGGGGTTAAGGATCTCATGACTGAATCCTGATTGCTTGGGTGGTGAAATCTTGCCTTTCTCGCGCTTGAAGTTGATATTTTGGATCTTACTGTTGACCTATCCTTGAGGCTAAACATTATATTATTTTAACAAGTTGTGTTTGTGGGTCACTTTCAGGGCCCTCTGTTTCAACAACGACCATATCCGTCGCCTGGAGCAGTTTTACGAAAGAATGCTGAGATTGCTTCCCAGAAGAAGAAACCAAACTCAAATTATGCTCCTATTTCAAAGAGAGGTGATGGGAGCGACGGCCTTGGTGACGCTGACTGAGACCATGACGTAACCACCATAGCCGTTGACGTCATCTATGGTCATGCCCTCTGCAATGTCTGAGCACATTGACATCACTCAACTCTGCGGAATCTGTCTCTACTGTTCTCTGCCCCAGTTGAGCCTCAGTTATATCACTGTAAAAGTAGCTGTAATTGGTAGTATTTAGTATTTATTAGTGAGAATATTATTTTCTCTCTCTTTTCTTTTGATCATTTTTGTATGAGAATAAAACTAAATTGAAGTGGAATTATAGTTTGACAATGATAATTATTGTCACTCTCCTTTCAATATTCTGAATATAATTTCAGAAAGAATGTCTTTTTTTTGGTGAATGATTTAGCCTCCTTTTTTCCGTAAGGATCATGGAATTGAATTAAACAATGAAATAATTCATCACATTAGGGAAAAAGACAGTCATAACCCATATCCATAATGGCATAATGTCAAATTTATTTTACTGTACGAGAAGGCAGGTTATTTATGAATATATAGATGCTAGGGTAAAACTTTTTTTTTTTGTTGCTCAAAAGTCAACGATATAACTAGCTGTCCACGGAGTTTTTTTTTTTTTTTTTTTTTTTTTTCGAGTACATGGAAAATTTTAAAATTATGCATTTTTTGTGTTTTAATATAAAAATATATAACAGTTTTAGAAATAATGGGCCTGTTTGGGTTTTCTTCTTTATCGCGTTAAATGTGCAAAATATTTCAAATGGCGGTTAAGCAAATGATCGGTGAGAAAAATGACCAACGAACCCCCGTTTGGATTACTTTTGGGGCTTTGTAAAAATTCCAAACGCCACCGGACTTATTAGACGCTCCAATTTGGAGCTTATTTCCTACTGAGAAGCAGCATCTCATCCTCTCTCGAGGTCCGTTCATCGTCCTGAAATCGCAGATCATCACCGGCATGACCATTTTCCCGTCGTCCCGAAATCTCGGAAGAGGGTACTAAATCGTCTTCTTCCCGATCATCTAAAAGAAGAAGAAGAAGAAAGGAAGTGAGAGTGTGAGACCCCTCCCCCCATGAGAGAGGGTAGACAGAGGTATCACGAGGAAGAAGAAAAGAAAGATGAGGGAGATTAATTATGTATGAATGAATTATTGATTGTAGATATAATATTATTTTATTTAAAAAGTTAATGCAAAAGCATATCTTGTGGTAGGAATTTGTCTGAACGTCATGTGTGTCCACCAAAAAAAAAAAAGAACCTCATGTGTGGGGGGGGGATATAATATATTATTAAAAAAATTTTAGGTTGAGAATTTAATTAGCTTTTTCAATCTCTTAAAAAAAAATTAATTTTATCTTATATTTAGGTTCGAATGGGGGTATTTAATAAAATTCATACCTTTTTTAGTCATTTTTTATCTCAACCGACTTTTGAAATAATAATCCAAACACTCCCGCAAAAAAAGTCACGGCTTTGTAAAAGTCAAATGGACAATCCAAACACAAATCATTATCTATAACTTGATATTTACCGAACTTTTTTAAGTCGAAATTTTCCCCATTTTAGAAATAATAATATTTTTCTTTATCACAAACTGACGTTCTCATTTATTTTTAAATATGAACACATTAATATTTTTGTATTCATTAAGTATATGTTCTTTTATAAAAAATGTATATGTTTGATATTTATTTTATTCTTAAATAAATTAGAGATGTATCAACAAAATATTTTAGTAATATAAATAGTTAATTTTATTTTGTACCATAAATTAACAAATATTTATTTTTAAAAAATGAAGTGAAACTAAATTATTAGAATGTCGAGCTACTAATTTAAAGAGCATGGTAGATAGACTATCAAAATATTCACATATAATTTTTGAGAAAAAGACAGTTAAATACCATCTGAATTTCTAAAACCTAAATAAGGCTGATAAGAAATGGAAATGACAGAAAAGTGATTAGAAGGGTGAGGATGGATATCAAAGTTTGTGGGAAAAGACTTAAATACCCTCCTCTCTAATTCAGTTGTCTTCCTCCTCCTCTCAGTCTCTCTTTCTCTTTCCCCGTCTATCCTACTCTCCACTACCTCCTCCTATGCCCTCTCACCACCAAATTCTTTGCTCATGGTGGTGAAGTTCTCAATGGAAGCAACTTCAATACTGGCCGGTGGCCATAGACAAAGACGATGATTAGTAGCTATGTGTTTACCAATCATCTCGTTGATGGCCACAACTAGCGAGGGGAGGAGGAGGCAATGGCGAAGTCAAGGTTTGGGTTTTCGAAGACGTGGGTTTCAAACCAAAGATGCTCCCAAAGGATGAGAAAGCTCCTCCAGCATAAAAGAAGCCTAAGGTTGGAAAGAAGCTGGGTGGGGCAGTTGCTGGAGACACGAAGAAAAATAGGAACAAGAAAAGTATCAAGATACAAGATCTACATCTTTAAGTCGGCATCTTTTTGTTGTTTTTTTTTTTTGAAAAAAAAAAAAAAAAATTCTTTGCTCTTGGGTATGGAGGAGTAGGAGGAGAAGGTTGAAGGAGGGAGATGAGATTTTCTGAGCTATGATTCTTGGCTCTTGAGTGTGGAGGCGAAGAAGGAAAAGGTTGAGATAATTTGAATGTAGCAATTAACAACTTAGGTTTAGAGATATATGATTGGGAAAGCTTAAGTTGTCAATCTCTATACCCAGGTTGTTAATTACCTATACTCAAGTTATTAACGACACTTGCCGTAAAAACTTCGGTGACAATTTGAGCAATGAGATTAACTATTTAGGTATAGAGATAGACTATTTAAGTTCCCTAAATTTATCTGGCATCGTTGATAAGTTGAATAGAAACAATGACAACTTAAGTATAGCCATTAGCAACTTGGAGAGTGGAATTGTCAACGACGCCTGATAAGGTTTAGGGAATCCAAGTAGTCAATTTCTTTACCCAAGTAATTAATCTTATTATTCAAATTGTTATCAGAGCTCTAGCAGGTGGGGTCATCGAACAACGCTGGAGGTGGAGCTCCAATGGGGTGGACCAACTGACAAAGCCCTGTCACTAAGTTGGTTCTTTCCTTTGAAGAAGAAATTTAGGGGCATTTTGGTAAAAATACCACATTTCAAAATCATTCCTCCTTTTTGACCTATGTGTCCTTTTCAAGTTTTAACAAACTTTTTGGGATTTTACTAAATTAGATGGTATTTATTCGTGGTTTTTACTTCTTCTTTTTTTTGGTCAGGAATCTTAATTAAATATTGCTAAAAAGTTATATACATGATAGAAATCCCCAAATTTTGATCAGGGTTTCCTTAGTTCTCCTCCTCCTCGCTCAAGCTTGATCTCACCAGGTAACTGCTGTGACTCACTCTCTCACTTTATGCTTTACAGTCATTTTGATTTAGTAGCTTAGTTCAATTTGATACTCAAATCGAGTCTGTTTATTGTCCATTGCTTTTCCGTTGCTGGTTGATTCAAGGGTGGCATTTTCGCTTTTACCTGATTTTGTGGTGATGCTTTGTTGGTAAATTTTCTAAAGCCCTTAATCTTGAACTTTGAGAAGTTTCCTTTCTCTGAGGTTGCCTTGGCGATGCAACTGGGCCAGTGATTTCCTGTGTTGTGCTTGTGGGTATAGTTGTCGAACTAGATTGGACGAATAAAGTCTCTAGAAGTGTTCATAAATGATTGGTAAAATGGCGTTTTTCCTGACGAGAATCTAGAATGCTGCTACCTGGCTTCCTTTTTTTTCTCTTTTTTTCCTTTTTCCTTTTTAAGTAATTATCGCATGTGTTAATACGCTTAAAACTTCATTTTGGTTGATTTTGTTTTACACTTTACCTTATCTGTGAAATGTTGTAAAACTGTTTGAAGTTTTCTTTTTCGGTAGCTATATATCGTTTTGTTTCAGCAGGGTGAATTGTGGAAGATTCCAAGAAACGATGTTTCAGTACATTTTCGGAATCTGATGGTTAGTTACCTTCACAGTTCATACTAATGTCGTTAAGAGATGTTCTCCTATTTAAATTATGGGAAGTTCTTAAAATGGATCACCCCTTCCTCTGCTCATGCTCGATACCATTTCTACCCGGAAGTTCCTAGACCTTAAAAAAAAAAAAACAGAGAATAATGCTTTGCACTTAATGTAATCATTGCTCTTGGCCCATCAGTTACTTAAAAAAACTGAAATCAAGGCATTAATTTAAATTAGTAACCAAGATTAAGGGAAAATAATTTGCATATGGTAAATCTGGTAGAGCTTGTATTTATGATGGTGAATCCTATTCTTGCATCTGTTCTAGTGAAGCCATGCTTGTTTTTAATCATCCTTTTTCCAGAGACAGGTCCTTGTAGTTCTGCCAGAGTATAGTATCACCTAGGTTTGGCTTCTTACATTGTATCACTGACGTATTGTGATCTATGATGGTTGATGTGCGGTCCTGATGTTGACCTGCTTTGGAACTATATAAAGAAGGCATCCTACCGTCTGAGGACATTACCTCCTTGATATTTCATTACACCCTTAAATTGTCTATTTGCAGGGTGCTGGGAGACTTTAAAATTATTGTTCGGGGACTGCAAGGGAGAGCAAGCAAGACTATGTCAAATAGCAGAAACACTCATTGGTGTTATAGTTGCAGGAGGCCAGTTCAGCTGCGGGGGCGTGATGTGGTTTGTCCTAATTGTAATGAGGGGTTTATTCAAGAACTTAATGATATGATCATCAACCCAGTAGAATTCTTTGGATTAGACAATGTTGAAGAACGTGACCGGAGGTTCAGAATTATGGAAGCCTTCTCTCCCTTTACGAGGCATCGACCAGTAAATAGAAGCCATAGGCATGACATCATAGTTGGATCAGATTCAATTTCTGAACATGGTCCAGGGTATGCTCCTTTGCTGCTCTTTGGTGGCCAGATTCCGGTCAGATTGTCTGGACATGGTGGCTTCGAATCACTTTTCAATGGGACTCCTGGAATTGGTCTGATGCAAGGCAATACAGGTGATTATTTTATTGGTCCTGGACTGGAAGAACTGTTCGAACAGCTTTCTGCTAATGACAGGCGAGGTCCTCCTCCAGCTTCCAGGTCCTCAATAGATGCAATGCCTACTATTAAGATCACGCATAAGCTTCTTCGTTCAGACTCACATTGTCCAGTTTGCCAAGATAAATTTGAACTGGGGTCGGAAGCAAGGCAAATGCCATGTAAACATATATATCACTCAGATTGTATTGTTCCCTGGTTGGTACAGCATAACTCCTGCCCTGTTTGTCGCCAGGAGTTGCCACCACAAGGATTGAGCAGCAACCGTGGCTCCAACGGTAGAACTAGAAGCTATTCTGATCGTAATAGTGGAAGTGGAAGGGTAAGGGAGAACCAGGGCAGGCGGAACCCGTTCTCGTTTTTTTGGCCTTTCCGTTCTTCTAATTCTAGCAACAATGGAGCAGGAGGAAGCAGCTCACCAACACAGCCTATCCCTGAGAATAGCCACCACACCGGCTATTCTGGATGGCCATTTGAGTAAGTGCAGTGTGTTTCTCCTCATTATTGAAATTGCTTATGTGGAGTAATAAGTGGTTCTGAATGCTGAAAATGATGAGACTTTAGTTAGCCAGTCTGGGTTAAGCTGTTTTAAAGGTGTGAATTGTGAAAACTCGTGTACTAAAAACATGTGTGAAGATCTTGTGTAAATTTCCACTTTTCTATAATGATTCATTGTCGGAGGATTCAATTCAAATCATCATTTGTTTCAATTTTTCGCTCCTAATACTAACACCCATTGTTATTGCTGATTTTCCACCAATGTTTCTATCCAGTAGATTTTGGCTAAAGTACCTCTGGTATTATTTTAGTCCTTTAAGTTTGTAAAGTGCACGTTTCATCCCTGAATGTTAACACCGTTAGTCTAACTTAACGGAAAATATTGACTCACAATTTTAAGCGATGATTGTGTAATTCAATGTTGACCAAGCATGCTTATATGTTATTATTTTAATAAATTAATATTTAAAATCCTATTAATTGAAAAATATTTAATCTTTTTCGACAAAAAAAAAAATTTATTTAATCTTCACCGACTATGAAAAACTGTAAAACAGTCAGTGAAAATAAAATATTTTTTAATTAATAGGATTTAAAATGTTAATTTATTAAAATACTAATATATAAGGATGCTTGACCAAAGATTTAATCAGACAATCATCGCTTAAAATTGTTGAAATCGGTATTTTCTTGTTAAGTCATCAACTAACGGTGTTAACATTAAGACCAAACGCACTTTTTACAAACTTAAGGACTAAAATGATACTGTAGAGGTAAAAACATAAAGGACTTTAAATGTATACTTTAGCCTTAGATTTTTAATGGACTTCGTTTTTCAGTTTATGCATACTATTAAAAATAGCTAGTTCATATATACAATTTTATTTTTTATTAGTCAATCATTTGTAAACTCACTTGGGAAATGATCTATTCGTCTTGTTTCTTTCAAGATAAATAAATCTTAAAATTAAATAGATTGCATATAAATATATACCGTTCACGTCAAGATCTAATTGATTCGACTTTTTTCTTCAGTAAAAAGAAAATTTTTAGAAGAATTAGGTCATATTTTCAAAAACTTAACAAGAGTTAGGGCATGCTTTATCATCCAAATTTGCTGACAATCTTTTTACGTATCGGTGAGATTTAAACATGCACTCTTTCGGGATCTGAATATGAATCACATATTTAACAAGCGAACCAATATTTAATGACCTAGTTGGTGTAAATGCACAATTTCATGTATTGCGCATTTTGAACAAGAAAAAAAAAGTTTTTTGTTTTAAAAAAAGTATGCATTCTTAAATTCAATTTAGAAGATTACAGATGGTGATGCAATGAAATAAAGGGCCGTTCCAATATAGTTGAGGTGATATTGTGATGGTCCCAAGGATTAAAAATTCACCATTAACTTCTTTCTTTTCAAGTGATTTTTATTTTTGCAGGTACTAAAGTCCATTGGCATGATCAAGTATAACTTTGGTGGAATTTCGGAGTTTTACAAATGTTCGCATTATCCATATGGGTGTTTCAACTCAAAATTTGACTACATTCCTCTTTTTTTTCAAACTCAATCTGAGAGTAGATGCCCTTCATTTTTCTTGAGAGTGAAGTTGGTAATATAAATTTGTTCATCAACTTCCTGTAGGTGAATCTTTCATTATACGGTGTTTCAGTACGAAGATTTTTCAAAAGATGTTTTACTTGTTCATGTCATGTTGATGAATATCTAACACTGTATTTGTTGTTAGTTCGAGTGATTGTCGTAGTTGTGGTGTTAGTTTTATTTGGTGTGTGACGCCGTCTTATACTCTTATGTGTTATACATTTCTTCAATCTTATGATGTTGAAGTAATGTTTTATTAATATACTTATTCATTTTATAAAAGTAAAAATAAAGCGCCGGTGAAGACCAGCTTATACGCCAACTTTAAGGAACGTAAAGTATGTCTATCTTCAAGATCTTGAGTATAAATGATCATTTAATTAATTAATTAATTACAAGCTTAGCATGGCCAAAAAGAACAAAAAAATAAAAAAAATAAAACAAAATCTACATGCCTAAAATGTTTCATTCCTTTTGACAGGCCAACTACAAATGTTTAGTTCAAAATTGAACCGATTATTTAATAAGTCAAGATATACTGTTTTACAATTTAATTTTGGACCTTGATCATACCGAATAAATTAATATATTTTACATAAAATATGCTTGAAATAAAAAGAAATAATTATTTAGAATATAAAACTTAAATTTAAATCCAAAAAATATAATTAAAAGGCAATATACATCAATATTTGATTGTTCTCATTCAAAATGTAAAACTAATTCATAATTCATAACTTCTAAAATACACACGTATATTTCTTGCATATTTGCTAATTTTTCTTCATTTTCCCAGGCTTATAAACCTGGCGGCCGCCGCCATGTCCTGGGCCTTGGGACCACCGTCTCATATTACTCGAGCCTTGAGCTCGCAGCTTCAAATTGCTTTACCAGTTCTACCAAAAAAAAACCCACCGGACTCAGATTCTTATCGTCTGCCAACTTAGAACTTATCCCCTCGCCGCATCCCAAAATCACATCATCAAGTCATTTTAACCCCAAGTAAATTGTTACAACTCTAATAATTAAAAAAGCAAACTCCCACCGCTGTTTTATGTTAAACCCAGGAAAATTGGCCTCAGAATCATGCTAAAGACCTAAACTAAATCTGGCGCTCTATCGATCCCTCGGTATAGAGTAATAAAATACTTTCATGTTCGAGCCAGAACTTGTACCTACACTCCACACTCTTACCCCAAAGGCCAATTGGAGAAGTGAAAAATGCCCATCTATAACCAATCTCAGCAAATGCATACACTGGCGTGAGGTACATGTATTTGACACACTAAATAACTAAGTTACTTACAAGTTACAACACCAAGAAAAATTTGGCATGAGGGGATTGCATAAACTGGGGCTGGGAAGCCGTATTTGAGTTGTCTGACTCACCAGCCAGTGCCACTTCCCCAGCCAGAGGTTCCACGCTCTGCATCATTTGCACTATCACCATCGCCCCAACCACCAGGAAAGGCTTCCCTTCCTGGGGAATTTTGAACCTTGGCTCCTGGAAAATTGCTTAAACCATCGTCTCCATCCTTTGTGACGGAACCCCATCTGGCTGCACCAAAGCCAGAATCATGCCTTTCATTATTAGAGTTGTTTCCCCTGCTGTTATATGAGCCTCGACCACGTCCGCGTCCACCACCGTATGGGCGAGGCAGACCACTGGGGTGATCATCCCGATTCCCACTGTTTCTGTAATCAGTTCGCCCTGAACAGAACACAATAATCAGAGCTCCAGGGCTTGTAAAAATCTGAATACAAGTTAGAGGGAGAAAGAAGCGGGCCCAGCTGGAAAAGTGCAGGTCATTTGGTACACAGATCAAAGAAGGAAATGAAATGAAAAAAGAAATTAAGAGAGCATAAGTGAACACAAGTACTCATGGTCCTAGTAAAAATTTCGTCCAGTACTGCACATGTTAAGCATCGGATGACATATGAACAAAAGCAAAAAACAGAAGTTCATGATACAAAATATACCTGTCCTGGAACCAGGTGTGGAAGAACGATCCCTATCACCTGTGTGACTTCTCCAGCCACCCTCATTAGAACCCCACCCACTACCCACTGATGCCCCCGAGGATCCACCAGTGGCCGGGCTTCTCATTGGTACCATTGCAGCAACAGATCTAATGGAAGGTGCCACATCATGCTGGGGATCGTCAATGTGCCTCTGGAAATATGCTACAAGCCGATCAATGTCCTCAAACATCCTTTTCCGGAATTTGAATCCTTTTGGATAAAGCCCAATGTACTCATGGTGGGGATTCATGCTTCTTATATAAGTCAATATGAATGTGCCTGGATGTTCATGAGAGATGCCAAAACTATAGACTATCCGCGTAGGATACTCAGCTTTCTCTATCCTCAAAAGTTCATCAACTTCTGCTTTTGTACCCTTCTTGAACTTGCGATAATTTAGCATTGCCTTTAAGTGAACTACCAATGGATCAACATAGCGATCCATTACCTAAGCAACAATAGATTATAAAAAGCAACTAAGAAATAAGCTCCTGCAAAACATAATAAGAAGCAATCAATGCGTTTAAAAGCAGTGGTGCTGACTAACCTCATCTAAATCCTCAAAAGTGTCCTCTCCAATTTTCAGTGTCTTCCCAATTCGAAGTAGGCTTGTGATGTCCTTGTGTTCCTTTCCACCTTCAATTATATCTTTGTGGGCATAGACTCCATCATAGATTTTGAGAGTTAAAGTAAGAAATGAAGGTCCACGTGAACTAGGCCGGATTATACTTTCTCCAAAATCTTTGTCAGACAAGAACTGCATATAAAAAAAGATGTACGAGCTAAGCAACTACCATTATGAAATAGCCACTAGAGTTTGAGACGGCAAATATTATTAATTATATTTATGATTTGATTGCTCAGAGGATGCTGTTTTATTGAAAATCAAGGAAGCAGGTTTGTCATACCATCTAAAGAACCGTAATCGATTCATATGAATATATGATAAACACAAATTTAAGCGAGCAAGCACTTGGATTTTCAGTAACCAATAGAAATTGGTAAAACATAAGATTATCACAGTTAAAACGACTAAGCAACAAACCTCCATTGCTTCATCTGCAGTTATGTTCTGAAAACGTGGATGAACTATCATCCTAGGCTTGAAGTGTTTCTTTGCAAGGTCTTTTTCTTTGCGAGCTTTGTCTTGCTCACTCTGTTGAGAGCGCTGGTCTTCGTAATAATAAGGGTCAAGATTACGGTTACTCTGTAAACGGTTACTTCTCATTTCACTCTCCCTACAAACAAGGAATACCTGATACCTATTCTTCTGAATTGATTTGATTTTGCAAGTGAGGATGTCACCCTCATGTAGCCTGTCAGATAAATCAACCAAATCCCTCCAGTCATCTGTGTAATCTTCTTTCATGAGAATTCCAGTTAACCCTGATTCAAGCACACATATGGCCTTTTGGGCTTGCACCCTGCGAATTGTAGCTTGGACAATTTTCCCTTCAGCAAGGGTCTCCTCAGTCTCACCTGATATCATATAAAACTCCTCATCCTGATTTGGTTCTTCATATTGCTTACGCCAATCCTGAAATCCCTGAATCAGTTCTCTTTTTATGTCATAGAAAGTTTCTTTTTTATTCAGCCTATTCTTCGCTGAAGCATATTCCTCAACATCAAGGTTTTTCAAAAAACTAGGCCGATCTCTCACATGCTCTATAGCCATCTCCAGTGCATCATCGTCATCATTTGCATCACCTGTGCCATCCGCCTCATACACATCTTTGGCCAACTCTTGTGCAAGAGTATATGATTCTGGATGAATTCTTGTATCATCTAGCAAGTCAATAAATTGGCTGCTGCTAGCAGCCAATCCACTCCTCCGAACACGCAAGAAACCTACAGCGTTGACAAAAACCTTTTTACCCAGTTTATGTTCTGTCACAAAGTCCTTCCGTGTAAATATTGCTCCAGCTCTTACTAGGGACCTCTGTAACGATGCAGCCTTTCTTGGACCAAGCCCAGAAATAAACTGTAAAGGAGCAAACAGCCACTCATGACTTATGGCTAAATTAACATCTAAGCCCACCTGATTTGTCACATCTACCATGATCTGCTCAACCATCCCAAACTTCTCATCAGGGTTGAGAAAGCTCTCCAAGGAACTCAGTTTCCATGATAAAATTTCTTTTCTAGGTCCACATAATGTTGCAACCATCGCCAAGGGATTCTGCAGACACCTTCCAAGTGCTACAGCCCGCCTCACTATACCTGCCAAGGTGGGAGGAAAATGGATTAATTTCAAGCAACCAAGTGGGACAGGAAGAGCATACATGCAACAATATTTACCTTTCTGTGAGGGCAGTTGTTCGGAGGAAATTCGAGAATTTTCATACAAATGTGGAAGAGATTCATCCCCATACACAATGCTGAGGCCATCCATCTCATGACCCACATCTCTAGGATTTTCTTCCACCATTTTAAAAATTATCTAATAAAAGTGGAGCAGATTAGCTAATTTTACGTAAGAATCAAATCTATATGTGAATAAGATAGAGAAACTATAATGAAATCACATGACACAAACAACTTATAACCCAGATGTAACTATCAAATATCCTCAGCAGAAAGGAGCTTGCCCAAGAAGCTAAACAGCAATTCTGCCTTGTAAGCTTAATATTTTCACCACCGATACAACCTCTGGCAGGAATTTATTCCACACAATGGCATTTTGAAAATGAAACGATGGACGTGGGCTCAAATGAAGTCATCTATTCAAATTCAAAGGGTAAATAAAAGCCTATTTATTCAAATACAAAGGGAAAGGAAATACAAGGTACTTAATAAACTAATGTGGTTCCTAAGAAGTGATATATGACTAAGACAACTTAGAACCAATCAACATCATATCGCCTTCCCAAAAGGTTAACTTGCACAAAAGGAGTATAACCAAAGCACATCAAAACTTGATTCCGTATCAGAATCAAGGTGAATGACAAGTGACTTGTGCCTACATTCAATCACGATGAACCACCCACCACCACTTAGAGTAATATAACTAACTAGCTTCCTGGGAAACAACAAAGTACCGCATCATCCTAAAGGACTAACAACTCAAACAGGACATTCCTAAGCACCATAAAACCTATTGAAGCTTAATCAGAACCTAAACATTAGAATCTTTTCCTCCATTCACAACTGAGGCACTACCCACTGACTCTAAGAGCAATAGACATCCCAAATCATGCATGCAGAACAAAGACATGCATTAAAAACATAAATGGTAACAGAAGAAATGACACACATTTCCACGCTTAATGTAACATAAGAAATCCTTTTAGCAAGATAAAGAATCAACAGATTAACCAAATTAGCTTATTGATGAAGTAAATACTAATATAATAATCAAGAACATCAAAAAACAAGATGCAAACCTCATATATATCTTCCTTCAAACGAGTACAAGACAAATTCACAGCTCCTAGAACAACGACATGTGGCTGGTGGTCTGTCATGAACTTCAGAACACGCTCCTGATAATCTTTCTTCCGTTGCTGATCATTAACATTTTGAGATCGTAAAGTAAGGGACCCAGTGTAAAGAACATCTAGCACTTCCCCAGATGAATCTAACATGACAAAAGTTGTCTGCGGCTTTCCAGGACCCCAACAGCAAGCCATAACCCTAGGGGCAGCTTCATCATCAGCACTAAGATCATTATCCTTCCGTTGATAAGGTCCCAAAGAAACCTTATTCCACAGTGCCTTCCCGTACTCCATGAGTAACCAATTCTTTGCTTTACTTGTTAAATAAGCTCTTGCCTCTTTTTCCATTGATGGTAAGAGAAAGCGAAAAATTGCATCATGCAGTATCAACTTCCTCTGTTCATTCCACAGTTGGGCATACCTACTAACACTGTCGCTGATGTAATAATCATTGAATTCATTCGTCAACTTATCAAGATACTCTACAGGCAGCTTAATAGTAACTTGAAGGAGTTTCTCCTCCTCTGCCTTCTGTATAAGGAGCCATTGTGCATCCTCAAATTTAGATAATGGCTTCTCCCGCAACCACTTTATCCCAGCAAACTGATGGAAAGAATCTATAGTTACATTTCCATCAGCGATGGGACATGTTGATACCACAGCATGGTCAATAAAGTTGGTACGGACATGTTTCCTGATGCTAGGCTCACAACTAATCTCAACAGCTGCCTGGAACAAGACAGGCATAGTATCAACAAAAACCACCTTCCAAATGCTTAAGAAACAAGATAGGCATAGATCATACCATATGCCTAGCATATTTAAGTACTTCTTGAGGTGTATCACACATCGCACATGTAAAATTTGAAGCCATCTCTTCAGGTGTTTCCTTAGGATTCTCCAACTCGTTAATCTATAAGCAAAGGATATTAAAGACCGTTATTTGTAGGCAACCCAAAAAAATCGCTAATCTAAGCATGCTTACCATTGTTTCAAGCGATAAAATCATTCCAAGTTGCTCAGCACTACGACCAAACTTGTTTGCAACCTCCCAAAGCCCTGCCTTACTGAAAGTACTATACGTTGATTTCCTTTTAGGTCTTTTAAATTGCCCTTCATCAACACCAACTTCCCCTGGAGGGAAATGCAAGTTGAATTTTGAGTCAACATCATCGACCTCTCTCTCTGATTCCGCAGCCTTCAATGATCTCATAACTGACTCGAACAATTGATGGTTCAATTCGAGTCTTGTTTCATCATAAACACGACGGGACTCTTCTTCAAATCGTTTATTGTAGTAGGCTTGGAGGGCATTTTTTCGTTTCTGAAGAAGCAACCACTTTTGGTCCAAGTCTTGAATTGCCCAAAGCACCTAAGTCATGCACAAGGAAGCCATTTGTAGAGAATTAAATTTGCTTTCAGTAACAAAAACAATGACAAAAATTATCACAAGAACCCACTGTGTTTGACCCCAAAATAAAAGAAAATACACACACCTTGTGCCATTTTAAAGTTGGAGGCTTCTCATTTTTATCCCAAGTCTCATCATCAGGTTGCTCAGTATTTTTCAATAGGCTTGAGCAATCCTCCTTCCGATACATAGCAATAAATGGAATCTAGACAAGGTTGAAGATTTCATATTAGAAACAACAACAGAACCTAATAATTAGAATAAATTATGGTATTTGCCTGAATAAGAAGATACTAACGTCTAACTTCTGTACATGATGCAGCTCCAAAAATCTGATGATATCACGGGTGTTAATCTGTAAGTTGCCAGCATCTTTCTTGTGAATCCAAGGTACCATTCCCTTTTTAAGCTGATCATATATCCATTGACCCTCCTCTTCCATAATCCCTTCATCCAGTGGAGGCGCACCAGTACTCTCCTCTAATATCTACAGGAAAATCAATTTCCTGATTGAGATAACTAAGTGATCCAACAAAACAAAACAAACTATTTCTATACAGATCTCAAAGTACCTGCATTCTCTCTGGAATATCAAGCTCCCTAATTCGATCATCCTTCTCTGTCATATATTTCTCAGAAAGGACAACAGGCTCAAATTCATCTTCAAGTCTGGTCTCTCTATATTCACGTTGTTCCATACTTTGCTTGCGAGACTGCAGCAACTCATCAACATCACCAAATAATTCCTGAGCTTCTTGCAATGCAGAAGAAGACACTCCTGGTGCTTGCCTAGCTTTCTTTTTCTTCAGCTTCTTTCGCCTATAGAAAAAGCAGGAACAGATAGATATGGGAATTATCTAATAAACCAACTACATTAGGAACAAATAAGTAAAATACTCATTGAAAATACCTCATGGGAGCCCCATGTTCATCAACTTCATCTTCTTCCACGATGAAGTCCGCCATTTCATCTTCTTCACCGATGTCTGCATCCTCCTCCTCTTCTCCCTGTTCCTCCTCTTCAACAATATCTTCAAGTGGAGCTCCTATATTTCATGACAATCATGATAAGTCAATGAAAAACCAATACCATAAATCAAGTGCATCTTGGGCATACCTTCATCATCACCAAACAAGCTGCGCTTAAGCTTCTCCTCAGCAGTTCGCCCGCCTTTACCGCTTCCAACAAATTCCTCCTCATCAGATAATCCGGAGGGCTCATCCTCAGTGTCCCTCTGGCCTTTTTTCAGCCTCTTAAACTTTTTGCTCTCCTGCATAATTAGTCTTGTTAATACAAATATGAATCATGCACATAACCACAGAACTGCATCATCCAGCAGATAAGGCCAGCAGAAAATTATAAAACTAATTGAAAAAGTCAACAATTCACAACCTTCCTACGGTGAATGTTGATATTATTGTCCTCTAGAAGAGCATAATCATCTTCATCCAGAACATAATCCTCCCTGAAATAGCAGGAATAAATCTATCATCTTAGAAACATTTTTAAAAAAATAAAATAAAATAAAAAACATGTTCACCTTCCGTGAGAACTTGAATTTGTCAATAAGAATTATAAACGAAAACCCAAAACCACATATTAGGTTCAATAATATCTCCCTATAAAACGGAACAACAACGAAAGAGAAAACAACATGTCTTGCAGCTAACACATCAAAACCTAATTACCAAACAGAAAGAAAAACAAAAAAAAGGAGAGAATTTTCACTTTTTCTTCCTTTTCTTCTTCTTCTGCCGTTCCTCATCGCTTTCTGCCCTCTCTTCATCTTGTTCCTCCTCTTCCTCAACATCGTCAACTATAAATCCATCATTCTCATATTCATCCTGACCTTCTGCACGTGAAGGGAAAAAATTACAACTAACAATTCACATCACGAGAACCAGATGAAGTCTATAAATGAATAATTCAAGGTAAAACACATTTTACGCAATCAAAATTGTCTGACTAGTCACATTATAGCAAAAGCACTTTGCGAAACAAAGCCAAAAAATATATGAAGAAAGATAAAGCAAAAGTCTGAAGCACCTAGTATATATGCATAAAGCTAGGGGAGAGCATCCTAAGTTCCTAAGAGCATCATTCAAACAAAAACGACAAAGGATGCTTTCTATTGAGTGAACCCCGTATCCCAGGCTACAAGGGGAACTCCACCACAAGCAGAGACTAATCCGGACTTGAGGCATGACGAGACTATTTTTTCAAGCAGCAACTACGAAATATTTACTCATGGGAGGGGCAAGCTCTTCTATTTTGGTTCATGGTTTCTTTTGGCCATATGGTTTATCCCGGGAGAGATCGTGCTCCAAGCAATAGTAAATGATCTCGTCAATACAAAAATGTTGCCAAGTCTCGAACTCGAGACCCTTGATTAAAATAACTCCTACCAACAGGAGCCTACCACCTAAACTACAAAATATTCACTCATGGACGAGGCAAGCTCTTCTATTCAGGTCCATGGTTTCTCTTGGCTATATGGTTCATCCGAGGAGAGGTCGAGCTTCAAGCAATAGTGAATATCTTATCGATACACAAATATTCCCAAGTCGAACTCGAGACGCCTAGTTACACTAAAAAAAACCCTGGCAGGCCTTCCAATTAGGACCTTCTTAAAAAATACACAAATATAAAGAGTCAAAGCAAAAGAAAACCCCACTATCTTTAATTGAAAGAGCCCTCTTTTCCAACTAACGTGTTGGTAATTATAATTAGAAGCTTGACACCTTCTTCCAAAAACTCTGCAAGGCGCCCCTAACACCTAAACTACGAAATATTTACTCGTGGGCAGGGCAAGCTCTTCTATTCTGGTTCATGGTTTCTCTTGGCTATATGGTTCATCCGGGTGATAGATAAGCTATAGTGAATGGTCTTATCAATACACAAGTCTTCGCAAGTCTCGAACTCCAGAGACTTCGTTAAGCAGTACCACTGAAAACAACCCAAAGGATCGTCTGATGCATTGCTTCTAAAATAAGGAAATAGGGTTGAAAGCTAATGTTAACCAAATTAGCAGAAACCCTTTAGCCAAGCTGAAACCCTCGAACCAAACCTCCAACCATTGGCCGAAAGAGATGTAATTACAATAATCATAATCATCATAAGACGCTTCAAAACATAGGTCATACCCTCCTCTTCGTCCTCGTCCTCGTCCTCTTCATCATCCATACCATCTCCATCAACTGGCTCCCTATCCTCCTCTTCGAGTTCGACCTCTTCTGCAAACGTCGAAAAGCCAAAAACACAAATGTCAAAAACCCAAAAAACAATAACACCACTTCAACGAAGCGCAAAGAGAAATTAGGAAATTTCTAGGGCTCACCTTCGTCGTCTGAGACTACGCCTTTGGCCATGATTGGCGATGAGAGCAGTAACTTCGCGCTAAGCTTGAAAACTCAACAAAGAGAACTAAGAGAAAGAAAGTCGATTATCGTGGAAGAATCGGAAGCAAACCCTGGGTGAGTGCCTGTGCGACGAGGGGAGATGATCGGTATAATTTTATACTACCGTGCAAAGGGAGGAACGGTATGGCCGATCTGGACCTCTGTGTGTCTGAATTTGTAGGCAATATGAATAAGAATAAACTTTTTTCCCAAGGAAAGAGGGTCAAATTACTAGATATAAAAAAGTCTATTTTAGCCAGCTTATTTTTTATTTAAATATTTTATTTTTGTATATTTTGAGTTAAGAGATAACTCTTAATATATTTTGATATCATTATTACAAATCTACAACTACTTTGAATTATTTACAGGATTTAAATTAATTTATTAGTCTAATATCATTCTATTTGAATTTATCAAAGAATACACTAATATCCATAAATAACATAACTAACATATAGGATTAATTATTAGATTTTATATAGTGAAAGATATGTTAATGTCGTGAATTAATATATTAAAATATCAAGATGTTTTGTTATTATAAAAATGGAAAATTAATTATTATATTTTCCAAAACAAAAATTAATTAATTAATCCTTATAATTTTGAGGAGCAACTTAATCCATATACTTTAAACACTTATAACTTACTTGTCGTAGTTTAAATATATAGTTAAGATGTTAACGCTATTGATGTCCATACAATCAAATCTCATTTCATAGACCTATTTTTTGAGAAAAATATGATTAAATATCATGTGATTTGGAAAAACTCAGAGAGTCTGATGAAAAAGAGAAAGGAGGTGACTGAGGAGAAATATTGGTTTTGGATGTTTGGGTCAAATGACCAAACTACCCACCCCCATTCCTTTTTTTTTTTTTTCGGGGTCTTATCTGCCTTCAACTCTTTTCACATTCTCCTTCATCCCGTAGATGGAAACAAAAATTGTAGTATTTTGCCATGAGGATTCCATTTCAACATCAGCTGCTAGTGGTTTTTATTAGAGTATATTGTAATTAGTTTTCTATTTTTTAGTTTTATTTACCTTGTAATCAGTTTTTTATTTTTTTGTCCTACCTACTTTGTAATTAGTTTCCTATTTTCAGAAATTATTTAGATATAGTGGTTATCAATTTATTTATTTGTAAATAGCTTATACTCACACATTATGAATTGAGAAAATACAATCAAGATTTCTTCCTATTCTTGCTTTTCTAATATGGTATCACAGAGCTGAGTTTTTGACCTCCTTGAAATATATTTTTTTATACCCATTTTTTTAGTTCTCTCTTTCTTCACCCGTCACTTTCAATTTTTCCTCGTTTTCTTGATACATATTCTCTCAATTGCTCTGTCCATCGCGATCAATTTTGCTTTCGCTCACCCCTGGTTTCTTCACTATCCATCGCGACAATTTATTCTGTTCACCAATTTCGCCGATTGCTTTGATTCTTCCATGGCAACGACACCTCAATTGATTCTTCTTCTTGTGATGGCAACCCTAACGGTTCTTCCGTCAATCCTTCATCAGCTTCGCTTCAGAACATTGGTGTACAAGCGGGTCTCAGATTTTTGCATTCACTTTGGTACTATTTCATCGTTTGGTCCCGTTTTGGACGTTTGGGTTTTTTGGCCATTTGTGGCGTTTTTTTTTTGCCGTTTATGGAGCTTTGCATCCTCTTTTTTTTAAGGTCATTTTGTTTGGTACTATTAGTTCTTTGCCTCTAGTGAGGTGTTTGGCAATTATTTACTATTTAGGGTCATTGTGTAACCTGTTCGTTCTTTGCCTCCGGTGAGGTGTTTGGCAATTATTTGCTATTTAGGGTCATTGTGTGACTTGTTCGTTATTTGCCTCCGGTGAGGTGTTTGGCAATTATTTGTTGTTTGGGGTCCTTGTGTGACCTATTCGTTATTTGCCTCCAGTGAGATGTTTTGTTTGGTGTTTGTCTCTGATGAGACGTTTGGAGTATATTGTTTGGTCCCTTATGAGACCGTTTATTGCAGTTTCTACTTTGATTTGATATATCTTCTTTCCATTAAATCTCAAGATCAGTTGGCGGATATTTTTACTAAAGCTCTTGCTCTTACTCCATTTTTTACACTCATTTCAAAGTTGGGAATGATCGATATACATTCTCCAACTTGAGGAGGTATTAGAGTATATTGTAATTAGTTTCCTATTTTCTTGTTTTACTTACTTTGTAATTAGTTTTTTATTTTCTTGTCTTACTTACTTTATAATTAGTTTCCTATTTTTAGGAATTAGTTAGAGATAATGGTTATTAATTTATTTATAAATAGCTTGTACTCATACATTATGAATTGAGAAAATACAATCAGAATTTCTTCCTATTCTTGCTTTTTTAATAGTTTTCATGCTGGAAAAAAACAACAAAGGTGTGCTGCCCAATGAATCTTGTATGATCTAGTCTTGTTTATCAGAAAACCAGTTCAGTTCCCTATCAGTAGTACAAATAAGCTTGTATGGACAATAAGAATGAAAAAGTAAATGCCAAGAGCCGGATGATCTTTTCATGGTGCTTGATTGGGAAATTGTTGTGGAGCAGAGCGTGGCACCTTGGGCTATGGAAATGGATAATGAAAGTATTCCTTCAAAACAGCAAAATAGAAATCCTTTGGATGTTGAGAAAGATGAAAAGAGGTCGTCTAGTACTAAGGCCATTGGTACGAAAATTTCTGGAGTTCGAACCGAGAAGGTTTCAAGTAAGGAAACCAAGCCTAAAGACCTAAATGGATCTCTTGGGAAGAGCAGATCTCATATCACATCAAGATGCAAACCATCCTCGGGGAGCAGAACCGCGGTAGTGGAGAGCAAACATGACAAGGTACCATACTATTGTCCTATTTATAAGTCTATTTTTGGTAAGTTTTACAGAATTGTGGACCCCACCATAATTGGACAAAACCCCAAAATACCCTCAATTTATACCAGGCACCACTTCACGTTCTCATCTTCTTTTTTTTTTTTTTTTGTCAAGCACGTTCTCATCTTCATACACACAACTCCAAAGTATTTCCCTCTCCATCGAATCTTTTTTTTTTTTTTAATTCACAAACGAATAAAAAATGGCCATAACAACTCCACCGTTTTTATATGTTAAAAATATGATGCCAACAAATAATTATTTTATATGTTAAAAATATTTTTTGTATACAATTTACTATTTTTTTTATCATGTTACATAATTTAATGGTAGAAATTTATTTTTTCTAGCAATTTTATGTAATTTTTGGTATTTATTATTGAATATAATGTTTATGATATTTAAAATACCACCTTATCTTTTAAATACAATTATACAAAAGGCTAATGTCTTTTTTGGTAAATTTGATCCCTTAAAAGCTATTCGATAAAAACATCCAAACACTATCGTTTTTCCAAAACCATTTCTCCAAAACCTAAATCATTTTAACTAAGAGTAAAGTTTGGTTTGAGGGAAGGGGAGGGGAGAGAAAAAAATGAGGGGAGGAGAAATTGAGATCAAAATTTAGTGTTGTGGGGGCCCACAAAAATTTTCTCTCCCTCCCCTTTTTTCTCTCCCCCTTCAAACCAAACTTATCCTAAATCTCACGTATCAGGAAAGTTAGTTAATTCAATGATTATGAGGTAAAAATTTCCAACTTTACCATAATTTATGATTGGATATTTTTCAACTGTTTCTTCTTTCTCTATCTTCATGATTACAATTAATATGGGTAAAATCGTCATAATTTCATGTATTACACAAAACTATATTTATAAATAAGACCACATTTTTTTTTTAAAATGGACTTATAAATAGAACCATAGTGGTAACTTATTAATGTTGGGTTCTATTAATTTCCCTTGAAAATTAAGCAAAAAAAGGATACTCTAAACATGTTATAATCAGTGGGGATGTTTGAGTGCTTTTATTAGATCCATAACCAAGCTAGAGGCTAGGGATGTCCAAAAACCCGACAGTCCAGATGGCCCACTGACCCAACCCGGTCCAAGACCATTCACCTCGACCATTCTGGTCCGGTCTGTCTAGTCGGACGGACTTCGGTCTAAGGATTCAGATTCTATGGACTGGTTCGGTCTGGCCCGAAAATATTTTTAAATTTTATTTTTTAAAAAAAAAAACCACTACCTATATTTTATATTGTATTCTTGTTCAATGACATGTTGTTGGAGATTATTATGGGTTCGGATTGGATTTAAAATATTTGCATGTTTATTTATTGTCCCACGGGTGGTTCATTGATTTAATTATTGTTTTGGAAGTGGCAAATTTTTTGTTTTTTTTTTTTTTTTAAAAAAAAAAACTAGTCCCGGATCGCTGAATTGGTCCGGGAAGTCCCCCTGGACCGGTCCGGTCCCGGTCCAACCGGAAGCCGACTGACTGCACCTCGGGCCGGATATTCCGGCCGAGGTCCCTCCCGGACTGCACCGAGCCGACCTCCAACCCGGTCCTAGTCTAGATCCGGTCCATGGACATGCCTACTAGAGGCTTATCGCCTAAAACCTCTTACTTCAAATCAAACACCTTTTTTTTTTAATTAAGAAAACAAAAGTTATGAAAACGGAGAAAGAGATTACAAGGACATATCGACAAGCATCTCTTAAAAAAAATCTCACCTTTTCACACAATATTAAGTTAGATGAACAAATTAGAGAGAGCGAGTGTGTGTGTGTGTGTGAAAGAGGCAATCAGAGGTCGTCAGGAATGGGGGCAGAGAGTTTGTTGGCCGGGAGGGAGAGGAAGTCACCGTGGAAAGGAGTGATCGATGTGCTAGGAATAAACTCAATGAAGAGCTGGCGTCTCATTGATGAGGAAGAATGAGAGAGAAGAGCTTAAGGGAGATAGGACAATAAATAAATAAGGAACGAGGTGGCTAGTTTGGTCATTTGATCCAAACACCTAAAACCCAGTGAGAACTAATAGGCCTAGTATTCTTTTAACTGTCTTTTTCGCTCTTTTTGGTGGGCCAGAATTCCCAACATAGAATCTTAAACTCATATAAACTAACAGAGCAGGAAGAATTTCCTTAATAAAACATTTTACTTTTTTTTTTCTTGATTACTTTTGCATGACGTGAAATTTTACATTTATAGGAAAAAAATAAGTAGGGAGTACTGACTCTTAAAAATGTTTCCACAAATTCATAACTTAAAAATACTTATATACTCTAAGAGTGTCATATCATTTAAATTCTATAGGATGGTTGACCCAAAAAACTCTATAAGATGAAAATCCAATAACTCATATTATTTAATCAGAGTTGGATGATAACTTATCTAAAACAATTCCTATTTTACCGTTGGGAAAATTGCTAATAAATTCCTAGTTGATTTTTTTTTTCTTGGAAGGATCTAAGTCCTTCACAACATATATGAATAGGAATGAAATGACTAAAATGCTCATACCACGCTACCATTTAGATGCTCTCACACTCTCTTCCCTTGGATCACCGCTCACTTCTCCATCTTCCACAAATCGCATGTTGTTACGCCCCCTCTTTTCTCACATCATTGGTTGCCTCTCTCTCACCCCTTTGCTCACCCGCCTTCTCCTTGCTATGATTGACATAGCGATGACAACCTCCAAAACTGTGACAACGACCTTCTTCGAAAATGGCTTATAACGAGATGATTATGGGTTCTCCGACCTTCGATCTAATCTGTAACCCCCTTTAACTATCCACAATCTGTCATTGCCTTTGCAAACCCTGTTTGAGCAACTAATTTGCAAATCTAGATCTCTAGGTTCATTTCACAAATTTAGGTGATTTGCACCTAGGAAGTTTATTTGCACGACATAAAAAGATGATTTGCACATAAAGGAAGATTTGCACTATCATAATTTGCTCATTTTAGTTTAATGTTGCAACGCATGAGAATAAATTTGAATATAGGGAAGATGGATTCCATATAACAAAAGTTAAATTGCGCATAGAGAAGATGAATTATAAGTAAGGAAGATATATTGCATATAGGAAAGATTGTTTTCAGATAAGGGAATATCATTTGCACAAAGCATAATGTACATTATGGCTTAATTTTGGGACACAAGGAAAGACATTTGCTTACATGAAAGATTGACTGCATTTGATGGAAGTTATTAAGTTGCATGTAGGGAAGATTAGTTGCGCACAAGGGAATATCATTTGCATTAAGGAAAGATTGTTTGCACAAAGCATAATTTGCACATTCTGACTTAATCTTGACGACATAGGGAAAGACTTGCACATGGGAAAGATGGATTGTATATAAAGAAAGTTAAGTTGCATATAAATAAGATATATTGCAAAAGGGAAGATATGTTGCATATAGAAAAGATGAATTGCACGTAAGTAATATTATTTGCATATATAATAATTTGCACATTCTAACTTAATTTTGTACTAAAGGAAAGATATTTGCACATAGAGAAAAAGTATTTCATTTAGGAAAGATGAATTGCATGTAGGGAGGATTTTTATTGAAAGGGCAATTTAGTCATTTAATTCTTATATCTATTCACCCTAAATGATCAATATCCTTAAAAAAAAATTTGAAATACCACTGGACAATAAACTTATTAAATATGTCCTTTTACGCAAATTTCCCTTTATTGTTTTAAATAAACATAAAGCTAATTAGGCTTGGATAGCAGGCATGGGAATTTAATGAATATCACTTCTTGACATGTTCTCGTGAAAAAAAGAAGGGGAAATTAAGTTTTTAGTCATTTAGCTTTTAACTTTTTTTATAACTCAATCCTTTAATTATGATTTGGTATGAATAGTCTCAGAACTTTTGATTTACCTATGACTCAGTCTTTTTTTTCTTCCAATTTTTATATTATAATAATTTATACTGAATCACCCTACGTGGCACCGATGAATGATGAAATTGCTTCCATGTCAGCAACACATAAGCAGAGAAGAGAAAGGACCGAAAAAGATTGGAAGACAAATAACACAAGCAACAGAGAAGAACCTGATCTTCTAAGAATGGGTATATGGGATGCATATGAGATTAAAAGCTTGGATGGGAGTGATAAAATTAGGAAATGATTGACAAACATAAATAAGGGTAAATTAAAAAATGATTGATAAGTATATCTTATATTTATGATCAAGTCAACTTTCCAAATATGAAGGGAGCAATCAATTTTCTGAAGCAGTGTTATGGTAGTGTTTAATAGGGCAAAGTAGCAAATTAGTCATCGGAAGTATACGTAAAAGAACAATGTTGTCTTAAAATTTTTTTTTAGTTTTATTATTTCCTCAAAAGTCTTAGAATATAGTAACATTGTCCCTCTTATTAACATGGTTAAGTCAAACCGTCAACTTTTTTTGGTTTGACTAAAAAGAATACATATGGCGCACCATCTCATCGCCACCTCATAATCCAATCACTTCTTCCCTCTCTTCCTCAGCAACCAATCCTCTTTTCTCTCGACCTGCTTCCATCTCCTCTGCCTATTCTATATCCCCATTTTCACCACCATCAATTTTCTATCTTCTTCTTCTTCCCTTTCCCAAACCAATATAGATCTGTCACAAGCACTTAAATGTAATAGAGATCCAGTAGCATTTCTATTTCATCAACATATTTTCCTTGGGTGTCACAAGGTAAGATCAGTCGTTGTCAATGGCACCAAGACAAGACCGACTGGATGTATCCGAATTTAGGTGCGGTGTCGGATCCACAAGCAGTAAATTTGGTGTCAAAAGTGAATGAGAAGGTTCAATTGGGAGGCACGAAGTCAACGGATCTTCCTTGTCAATCCTGCCGCCGTCGACGGAGGCAAGAGCCAATGATGTTAGGGACGTGTATTTGAGGACCATAGCATACAAACCCATCGCTCCTTAGTAGCCAATGGTGACCAAGCATTTAAGTCTGAATTGAGATTTGTGATGTTGAACTCTTTAATTTGTCTTTTCCTGATTTTAAACGATTTTTTTTAGAATTTTCCTAAATATAAAATTACATCTCTCCAAGCTGCCCTCTATAGACAAAACTGGAAAAGTTAATTGAGAGATAGGGTTAAAGCAAAAAAATACTAATGAATTTTTGTCTAAGGCGTGCCTAGCACCATATTATATTTTTGGGGGTGTAAAAATACTTATGAATATTTAAAATAGGACAAAAATGCCAACACCGTTAAATTTTATTGTACACTATTACTTTTTATAGCGGGGCCCATGCACTTTTTGTATATTCATATGTAATAATGTTGGGTTAAATTTAACGGTAGTGGTATTTTTGTCCCAGTTTAAATGTTTATGGGTATTTTTGAATCTCTCGAGAAATATATGGTGCCGAACACAAAGGGCGAACCTAGAAAATAACAGAAGGGGGCACAATTGGTGGGGTTCTTGCCCCCCCTTTTTTTAAAGGAAAGTTTTAAATTCATTAAGAAATAAAAGAATATAAGCAAGAAAAAGTATATTAGAAAAATATTTATGAAATCAAGTGAATACTGATGATGTAATAAGAGAGAAAATTATTTTACAAACCTGTCATTTAGAAAAGTAAGGCTAAATAATGTTAGAATTGCAGCTACATAAATTATAATGAAGGGTGGACACTTAATAAGTTCAAGTATTTATATTTTAATTAAAAAAGTATATTACAATAAAAATAATTATAATGTCATCCCTCTAGCCTTATTTTTGAAATTCCATCATATTTGTCTTATTATCAATGCTATCAAATATATATTTTTCAATATAAGGCACTAAACAATCATTGAATCATTTATCTCCCATCCATTACGAAGTGCAATCTTGATGTATTAAGGGTGTATTAAGGGTGGACACTTAATTTAAGGGTGGACAATCATTCAAACATGTATTAATTCAAGTAAAGTAGACAAATAATACTAATGCTAATGGAAATTTGAAACCATTATATTCAAGAAAAGAAAAATATTGTCTCCGTTGATGTTTTGCAGAGTTAGATGAGGCTTTGCAGGGTTAGAAATACATAGTGTTACCCTTGCAAATAAAGATGTTATTTCCAAGTTTTGAACCCGTGCCCTTTTACTCACCTGGCAAAAACCTTTACCATTGCATACATAGTAGAACTAAATCAAACCCCTTAAACCACAACTAATGCTGACGCCTAAAAGAAACTCATCTTCTTTTTTTTTAATGATCTTCCACCATTGTCATTGCTCATCTTATGGAATTTACAGGACAAAAATATTGACAGCAAAAGAGGCATATAAGTTTAAGTCATGGATTTCTTTTATTTAACTTAATGATTGATCTGTCTCTTCGTTACAATAGAGGTATGAGCCATGGGGAAAGGGAATTGAGGATCAGAGTAATATCAAGATTAAATCCAGAGTGCTCTATAACCTCTTGACAATTTGGCCTATTTGATTATTAGAAAGGCTATTAACGGAAAAGAATGCAATGGAAAGGCTACTAAGTTTGTTTAGTACGATATTAGGAATGTTGGGAACAAATTTATCTTTTATATTAATTAAACAAAGACGTTATGTAAAAGACAAAAATGATTTCAAACAATTCTTTCCCTCCTCTTCCCTCTTCTTGACAGCCATTCACAACACCATCGCAAACTCACCATCACCGTCTCCTTTGACCCCTTCCCACCACCACAGTTGCTACCACTCCTTCCCCCTTCCATCCCATATGACCTTAATCTCTTTCCTCAAAGCAGCAAACACCTAGTGCAATAAATTTTTTTTTAAAAAAAAAATCCCAAATTTTTGGGGGGCAAGTGATGAACGTGGGTCCGCCTCTGGCCGAACACACTTTTGATAGAAGCTCATATGTATTTTTGCATTTCAACCCATTCATAAACTAAGATGCCTTATATAATTACTTGTATATAAGAAAACATTGAATATCATTAATTCATCTTCTTAGTTTCCTCCATCTCCCATATTATTTTCAAGGAAAAAAATAAAAAGATATCACTTAAACTTCAAAATCTTAAATCAGTGATTTCCTACTAAAATAAGTTGTCAATTGCTATATTATTGTAGGTAACAAGAATGATTTAAGATTTTGAAGTTTAACAGCTCGTTTGATTTGAGGGGGAGGAGAGGGAGGGAAAGATGGGAGATAATTTTTTTTTCATCTTACTAAATAGCCCATGAAAATTTTTCAATATTCTAAAAATACACTTTTAACAAAAAAGAATATTCTTCTCAGTAATGATAATTTGATCAATATCCTCCTTAAGGATTCATCCCTTCCCATTTTCTCCCTTCAAACCAAACACACTATAAGTGATATTTTCTTGTTCTTTTTCCTTACTCTTTTGAAGTAAATCTTCATTACCTACAATTACTTTCAGTAACCCAACGAAAATCACTTTTGAATACTTTTTTCCCACTCCATAATAATTAAGACATTCAAATTTGAAATATCTAAAGCAGAAGCTGTCTCAATATTGGAATAGTAATTGGAACCTTTAAAAGTAGTTTTTTAATCCTGATTTACAAGATACAAAGTAAGTATGTGAAACGGATTTTGTTTTAATTTACGTGAATAAACACTTTTGAGACCCCCATAAGTGGCCCCAAACAAATGTTTTGGAAAAATTAAAATAGCTAAATAAGTTATTTAATCATATCATATATTGGGTATCCTTAGATCATATGATATCAGTTTATAAGTTAGGCAAAATAGTTTAGAGAAAAATGACAAATATAAATATTTTAAAGTAATCTAATTAGTTTTTTTATAGGATTAAAAGGAAATTTTGTCCTATAAGTTTTCAATCTAATTTTTTAAAAAAGATGAAGTAAATAACCATGAGCTTATGACGTAAATTTATACCTTAACAAAAATAATGTAAATGACATGTGGATTGTCAGCTCAATGTATTTGATCAACTAACAGTCAAAATTAACTAGTGTTCTGGTGGAAAATGTTGATGTCCAATCTAGGATTGGTACTTTGATGTTGGATCTCTGGGCTCGACCTGAATATCTATGGAGCAGATGTTCAAGGGAGCTTGGTGTCACTGTACACAATATAGGGGGTGGTGTGTGTGCACGGTGTGGTAAAGTAATGAGCCTGAGTTAGAACCTGTGCACCTGGTTAACCTGTCTCTGTATTTATAGAGGTCACCGTGAAGGAGATCGTGGTTGGGCATGATCCCCATGGTCAGTAAGTGGGGGAGCACATAACGCAACTATAGTCCGGACACTCCCATGATGCTGATAGTCCGGATGCTCCCACGATGCAGATAATCCAGATAACCGGACGTTCCTTTATTATAGGTATACTGATTTATTGGATATGCCCCATATTGGGCCCTCGTGGCATTGGGCCTTAGTACGAGTCCGTAACAGCTGCCCCCCACCTTGGTGGGTCGGGCGTTCCGAGCTGCCGAGATGTTCTATGTCTTCTGTTGGCTTTATTGGCCGAGCTCTGTTAACCACATGAGAATCCGAGGTGGAAACTCTAGGATCCGAGGTAGTATCTTCAGGCTCGTGAGCCGAGGCTTCATGTAATGTATATGTCCGTGCCCGAGACATACATTACTTGCTGAGGTAGTCTCGGCTATATCGGCTGGTTACTGGTAGCTCCAGTCTTTTTTTATGCGAGGGACTTTCCGCATTCGCCATCATTGCCCCCTGACACCTGGCGACTCAGTATTGGCGAGAGCCTGCAACCGCCCCGCCATTCCATGCACTGATATCTGTACGCCATTAATGCTCTCTGTACGCGATACGCCACTTCTTGGGTCAGGGTGAAATGACGCTTCTGTCCCCATCACTTCGGTTACCCAAGAGTCTATAGGATTCATATTTCCCTCCATTTTCTTCATTTTGCTGCTTCTGCTACCATTTCCTGGGTTTTCTACTCTCTGCTATTTTCTCCCTTTTCTGCAGTCGCCTGTTCCTGAGCTCCCACCTGTTTGCTCGCTGCTCGCTCCTTCTCCACTACTTTAGGTATATCGCCTTCTCCTGCTTCTTGGCTGGTGTAACTTAATGGTTTCCGTTTGTTTTTAAGGGTTAATTTTCGTTGTCGCGATTTTCTGGGTAGACTTCCTTGGTAGCTTCTGAATTTGTTTCTAAGGTTAAAACCCCCTTTCAGTCTTCCTTGTAACCCCGACATACCTTTGCTGATCCTTCCCCTTATTTCCCTTCTTCACATACCCTTTTGTGCCTTTCTAGGTTTCTATTCTTTGGCGATGGTTGGGAGTAATCACTTTCCCCCTTCAAATCCACCATTAACCCCTGAGGAAGAGGAAGCCTTGCATGCCCGTTTCCCCCGTGCCTCCTATTGGATTCTTGGTTCTGAACTTACGGAGGAGGAAATGTTGGCTACCGTGCTAAGGGGAGGATTTGGTGGACGGAGTACATCCGGGTCTCAATATGATTTTGCTTGGGTTCCGGATCCGACGCCGGTCACCACTTGGCCAGATACCGCTCAGGGCGTTCGGTTGGACCTGGGCGGATCGAGTCTTCGGGCTTGTGCCGAGGACGATGCCCTCTCCGCTTAACCCCTTAACTTCTATGATTCCCCCTCAGCTCGGGATTCGGATGCCCACCCTCTGGGATACCTCGGCCCCTGCTGGGATTGTCTCGCTGAAAGCTCCTTCCTCATCTCCCAGGGCGAAGATTCTTGGGCTTCCTCAGTCTTAGGTTCTTGCCGTCATTTGGCTCCTTCTAACCCTCCTTCTGGCGGTCTTCGTCCTCCGAGTCCGCTTGTTTTTCCGCATGCCAATATACTTCAGTCAGGTATTTTTTCCCTTGCTAATCCTAGCATTTTTCTTTTTATTTTGCTTATAGGTAAATGGCTTCTCAGTCCTCTCCACACAGCATTCAATCCGACACCGGGGAGTCAAACTCTTCTAGTCCTCTTGAGGCACTATGTAGACAGTATAAGTGGGTATCCCATGAGATCCTGAAGATACGGTCGCTGATGTCCGAGGCAGATATAGCTCGTCTTAAACTTCCCGACATGGAAGGGTGTACTGTCAGTCCTCTGGATGAGGGAGAACCTATATGTTCTACTCGGGTGGTGGGGCGCACCAACTTTTTCTTCTTCTACCGAGACTATCTGACCCGGGTTAAAGTTCGTTTTCCTTTTACCCCGTTTCAAATTTCGGCGCTGATGGCTTTGCGGCTGGCGCCTTCTCAGTTCCATCCCAACGGATGGGCCTATTTAGTGACCTTCGAGCGCCTGTGCTCTTCTTTTCCCGTTCCCATACCTTGTACCACATCTTTGTTTTTTCACTATTTCTGCCCTTTTACTTCTCGGACATCCAAAGAGGACGAGAAATTAAAGGGGTTGGTTTCCCTTCGTGCGGACCCGGATAGGAAATTGATGAGTGCGTTCTCAAACTCCTTTAAGCATTTTAAAACAGCTTTCTTTAAAGTCGTAGCGAAACCTGGACAGCAACCGTGGTTTTTGAAAGGGCTCGAGGGAGAGAATGTGGAGTGGGAGTTTCTCCTTTACTGGAATGACACTTACTATAACTTGAACCCTTCCTCGTATCAAATCCAGACCAATGATCTTACGCCTGAGGAGGCCATCTCTGTACCTCGGTTGGCCGCGTATGTTGAGAAATACGGGGTCCAAAGTGTAGCCTTCTTTATAAACGGGGTCGGGTCTAAGCCGACGCCTACTGATTGTATGGTTTCGTGCTTGCTAATTATTCTGCCTTTTACTTTACCCCTGGCATGGTCTTTTTGGCGCGTGTCTTACGCTTTCTTTTTGATCCGTTTTGCAGCTCAAGACATGTCGGAACTTCCCCGTTACTTGTCCCCCATGAATCCAATTTGCCGCTAGCTTGCCATCTTTGGCGTTCTTATTGCCGATGTCGGCCCGTTGGAGTACAAGGTTACCTCGGTTAAAGGACTGAGGCCGAACCTTCCGATTATACTTTGCAGCGAGAAGTTGCTTGGCGGCCAGCTCTCGGCAGTGTGCCGCGACTCTGACCTCATCGATCAGCTCCAAATCTGTCCTGAGCGCGTCATCATTTTACGCTTCTCCCTCCCGACGGGCTTTGATCTTCCTCTACGATGGTTGTCCTATCTCGACCGGGATCATGGCTTCACACCCGTAGGTCAACCGGAAAGGGGTCTCCTGGGTTGAGGACTGCACACTTGTCCTGTATCCCCATAAGACGCTGTAGAGCTGCTCGACCAAGTTAGATTCCGCATTTTGCATCCGTTTCTTTAATCCGTCTAGGATTATTTTGTTGGCCGACTCGGCCTGTCCGTTAGACTGAGGATGCTCGACTGAAGCAAAATGCTGTCTGACGTCGAGGTCTGACATCAAGGTCTAGAATCTCTGGTCCATAAACTGCGTGCCGTTGTCCGTTATCACTTCGGCTGGTATTCCAAAACGAGAAATGATGTTGTGGCGAAAGAACCTCCGTATGCGTGCCGAGGTTATTGTCGTTAATGGCTCAGCTTCAATCCACTTAGTGAAATAATCTACTGCCACGATGAGCCACCTCAACTGTCCCGGGGCTGGTTTGAACGGTCTAAGGATGTCCATGCCCCATTTGTAGAAAGGCCAAGGAGCCGAAATGTTTGTCAACTCGGCCGGTGGTGGCCAAATAAGTTTGGCGTGCTTCTGACAACTATCGCATCTCGTAACGGCCTCCTTGGCATCCCCCATCATAGTCGGCCAATAATACCCCGCACGCAAAGCTTTCCTTGCGAGTGCCTTGCCCCCCATGTGATGGCCGTTAATGCCTTCATGTATCTCAGCTAGTACATATTTGGCTTCCGCTCCATCCAAGCATCGCATTATTGGAGAGTGTAAGCTTTTTTGATATAGTTGATCGTCGACCATGGTGTAGATGGCGGCCTCCCGTATCAACTTTTTAGCCTCGGTCGGATCAGTTGAATAATGCCTCTTTCTAAGTAATCTTCAATGGGCTTCCTCCAGTTCGTGGCCGCCGGGATGGTCATAATACAACTCGGCTCGGCCAAGTTTTGCTGTATCACCATTCTATGATTGCCAGCCTCCTTCGTACTTGCCAGTTTTGAGAGGATATCCGCCCTGGCATTTTCTTCCCTTGGAATTTGGGTGACAATGACTTCGTGGAATTTTGATATGATTTCCTTAGCTTTGTTGAGGTATTTAGCTAAGAGTGGACTCTTGGTCTGGTAGGTGCCTTCAATTTGCGCGGCTACGAGCTGTGAGTCGGTGAAAACCTTGACCTTCTGAGCTCCATTCTCTTTGGCCTGTAGTAGTCCGGCAAGGAGAGCTTCGTACTCGGCTTGGTTGTTGGAGGTCGGGAACTTTAACTGGAGGGAGTGCTCTACGGCGACACCCTCCGGGCTCTCGACAATGATACCTGCTCCGCTCCCTTTTGCGTTGGATGAGCCATCGACATATACCTTCCATGTACCTCCTGATCCCTCTCGGTTGCCTCCGCCGGGGTGAGTTCCATGATAAAGTCTGCTAGCGCTTGTGACTTAATCGCACGTCGGGCTTCATACGTAATGTTGAACTTGGACAACTCAATCGTCCAGCTAGTCATTCTCCCGGCGAGGTCTGGTTTGTGTAATACTTGGTGGATCGGTTGACTAGTTCGGACTATTATCCGATGTCCTTGAAAATACGGCCTCAATCTCCTTGCCGTTGTTAATAAGGCGAAAGCCATCTTTTCGAGCTTCTGATATCGCAGTTCCAAGCTTTGGAGTGCTTTGCTCACAAAGTAAATCGGTGCTTGTCCGGACTCAGCTTCTCTTACTAGAGCGGCGCTTACAGCCTCTTCTCCAACTGAGAGGTACAGGAATAAGGTCTCACCTGGCTCTGGTTTTGTTAGGATTGAAGGAGTTGACAAGCATTGCTTGATCCTGTCGAACGCTACTTCACAGTCCGTGTTCCAACCCCCCTGAGTTTTCTTTTTTAAAAGCCTGAAGAAAGGGAGCGCCTTCTCGGCCGACCTCGGTAGGAATCTGGTCAAGGCGGCGAGTCGGCCAGTCAGCTGCTGAACTTCTTTCTTCGTCCTCGGGGCCTGCATGTCCAAAACAGCCTTGCACTTATCTGGATTCGCCTCGATTCCGCGGTTCGTCAGCATAAAACCTAAGAACTTCCCAGCCGGGACTCTGAACGCACATTTGGCCGGGTTTAACCTGATCCGTGCCTCCTTAACTTCTCAAATGTTTGCTCCAGGTCTCGAATGTGGGCATCTGGGCGCTTTGACTTTACGATCATGTCATCAATGTATACTTCTATGTTTTGTCCGATCTGGTCTTTGAACACTCTGTTCATCATTCGCTGATAGGTAGCTCCGGCGTTCTTCAACCCGAAAGGCATAACATTGTAACAGTAATTAGCCTTATTGGTCACGAAGGCGGTCTTTTCCTGGTCGTCTGGATGCATGGCTATCTGATTGTAGCCGGAATATGCGTCCATGAAAGATAGTAGCTGAAAAAACCGTAGAGCCGTCAACCAATTGATCAATGTTTGGCATGGGGTAGGAATCCTTGGGGCAGGCCTTATTCAAATTGGTATAATCTGTACATACTCTCCACTTGCCATTTGGTTTTAACACCATCACTATGTTGGAAAGCCAAGTGGTGTATTGTATCTCTCGGATGAATCCGGCCTCCAGAAGCTCGGTCACATGCTTTTCCAGGGCCTTTTGTCTGTCTGCTCCGATGTTCCTTTTCTTCTGGGCCACCGGGGTAGATCTCGGCGGATGGATAACCTCGTGGCAACAAACCTAGGGTCAATACCGGGTACCTCGTAGACGTCCATGCGAATACGTCCCGGTTGCTCCTAAGGAATTGAGTCAACTGGGCTTTGAGGTCGGTGTTCGGGCTCTTCCAATCTTAGTGGTTTTTGAAGGATCCGTGCCGAGTACCAATTCCTCTAATTCTCCCTCGGGTTCCGGGCGTGGGATCTCAGGCTTGTCCCTGAGGTCGAGCTCTACCATGTTTACTGATCGTCTGACCCTTTGGTGCCTTTCGGATTCGGCCGAATTCTCCCTTCTATTGAGGCGAGGTGGAGGCAAGGGTCCTCCCTCCCCGTTTCGGAGGGTTTCGAAATAACATTGTCGGGATTCCTTCTGATCCCCTGACACCACTACCACTTGATCCTTATTGTTGAGCTTCTTAAGTTTCTGATGCTTCGTAGACACCAACATGTCCCACATATGAATGGTCGGCCTTCCCAGTATTACATTGTAAGATGACGGAAATTCGGCAACTATAAACCTTACTCGTTCTGACTTGAATGCCTCCCTTGTGCCTAGCGTCAGTCTGAGGTTGATGTAACCCTTGGGAAGGGAGCGCTCTCCGTTGAACCCTATGAGGGTCGTCTTGCACGACTTTAGATCTTCAGCATCCATACGCATCCTTTTATAAGCATCCCAGCTAATAATGTCAGCCGAGCTCCCTACATCTATGAATATCCTTTTGACTAGGCAGTTCGCCAAGGTTCCGGTGATAACCAATCCGTCTTGATGCCCTGGTACTACATCGTTCAGCTCTTCCATGGTGAAAGTTAAGGGCGGTGGTGTCGGCCTCGTTCGATCGTCTTTGAATTTTGGGAGATCTCTTACCATCAGGACATCTCTCAGGTACTTCTTACACTAGCTCGCTGTATCTCCCCCTCCTCTGAATCCTCCGCTGATCCCATTGCAACGAAATTCGGTTTCTGGGAACCTGTCATCGGAGTTGGATTTTCTTCTTTTTTTCATCTTTCTTTGGGTCTAGGGCCGGGCTTACGCTTCGGCCCCCTTGATTGCGCTTGCCATTTCTCTTCCCTTGAGTTTTGATTACGTATTGGCGCAACTTTCCTTCCCTTATGAATTTCTCCATTGCATCTCGAAGCTCGTAGCACTGCTCCGTTGTGTGACTCGTCCCATCATGAAACGAATAGTATTTGGACTGGTCGGTTTCGGAGAGGCCTCGGCTCCCAACTCTCCTCATGTCGGTCTGAGCAACCTCCTTACAGAGCTGCACCCGAGGGATGTTCAGCGGGGTGTAGTTGTCATATTTCCCCTTTCCTTCAGGTCTCTCTCCCCGAGTCTGGTTTTCTCGGTTGCATCTCCTGGAATCTTCTCTTCGTTTATTATCCAAGTCGGGAGACATCTTCCTCGGTCTCTCGAGTTCCACAGTATTGGCCAACTCCATTTGTTCGACGTCCAAATATTGCTGTGCCCGGGTGTAAAACTCGGTGAGAGTATGGACTCAGTTCTTACATATATTCTTGGCTAGTCGTGACGTTGGATCCAGGCCGTCTACGAGGCAATGGACATGAACTTCGTCTAAGAGTGAGCATACTTGCAGAGCCACTTCTTTGAACCGGTTCAGATACTTCTGCAGTGTCTCTCCCTTTCTTTGCTTTATTTCGCTCAGAGTGTATTGGGACTTCGGCTGTTTTTTACTGGTTGTAAAGTTTAGTTCGAACTTTCGCGCGAGGTCTTCAAAATTGTGCACAGAATTATTCGGCAAGGAGTGGAGCCACTTCTGCGCCGGCCGGTCGGCGTCGCCGCGAACAGGGCGTAAAATGACCTCCCTTTGATCAAGCGGACCCACATGAGTAACTCGAATGTTTCGAGGTGATCGCGCGGATCCCGCGTTTCGTCATACTTCGGAGATCGATCAAATCGAAATTCTTTGGGTAAGGAGTGGCGGCTTCTCGCGAGAATGGGCTTCCATCTGCCTCTGTCAGGTACTTCATCCTGTATTCTCGGGGAGATCCTCGAGATCGTGGTATCCTAGCAGCTTTTCTATCTTCTTCTTCCAACGTCCGAGACCGGGACCTCCTTTCCCTACCTCGGCCTTCATCTTCCGCATTTCGTCCTAGACGCACTTTCTTCAGTGCCGAGGCCGATGGGCGAGCTTGCCTCGTTCCTTTTATAGTTCGGCCCCGGTCCCTCGGTATGGACACCGATTCTCTGGCTTTGTGAGACGGCCGCCACTATCCTTTGTAACTTTCTTTTTCCACGCGATCCTTCTCGGCCTCCTTTCGCGCCCAATCTTGAAATCTTTCGAGCCGGTCATCCATCATCTCGCCGGATCACTCTAAAGTCCTCTTGGCGTTGAAGCTCGTCCTGCTTTTCCTTAGTCTCGAACCTTCTGAGCATTGACTCCTGGGTTTTTTTGCAGAATGAGGACATCCGGGCTTGAAGCCGGGGTCTCTGTGACTGTGACGTCTTGTGTTTTGTGGGCATCAGGAGGAGAGGAGGCCGTATCTAAAATGTGGCCCTCGGGAGTTCCTCCGACGCGATGTACCTTGATCGTGCTTTGCTTGCTTGCCTCTCGTCTCGTGGTTGATTAGGCCGGATACTCCGACCGTTGCTTCTTGTGTGAGCCATTGGTAGTCACGGAATCGTAATTTAGCGATCCCTACGGTCGGCGCCAATGTTCTGGTGTAGAACGTTGATGTACAATCTAGGATTGGTACTTTGATGTTGGATCTCTGAGCTCGACCTGAATATCTATGGAGCAGATGTTCAAGGGAGCCTAGTGTCACTGTACACAATATAGGGGGTGGTATGTGTGCACAGTGTGACTGAAAGTAATGAGTCTGAGTTAGAACCTGTGCACCTGTCTCTGTATTTATAGAGGTCACCGTGAAAGAGATCGTGGTTGGGCATGATCCCCATGGTCAGTAAGTGGGGGAGCACATAACGCAACTATAGTCTGGACACTCCCATGATGCTGATAGTCCGGATGCTCCCACGATGCAGATAATCCGGATAACCGGACATTCCTTTATTATAGGTATACTGTTATATTGGATATGCCCCGTATTGGGCCCTCGTGGCATTGGGCCTTAGTACGAGTCCGTAACAACTAGGATAACGACTAGGACAAAATTGTTCCTTGTTAAAAACTTTCGGCCCAAAATTGCCCTTTAACCCTTTTTAATATTAAAAAAAAAACTTTATCTTATATTTAAGACTGAAGAGAATATTTTTTTACTAGAATAATGTAATAGTTCTAACCACGTATTTATAAAGTATATTTATTTATTACATTAACTTCAAAGTAGGCTTTAATCGCAATTCTTATCCATCACCAGACGCCAATGAATGAAGAAATAACTTGGAAAAAATCAACAAGAAAAAGAAATAACTTGGAAAAAATTTAATGAATAAGATCACACTCGGCATCGGTCACTTTTTGTTTTGTTTTTACCTTATCTCTTGCACGAGCAAAGCCTCATCTTTCGCTGTTTGTATTAATGCTTTCTTCGTCATTGCAGGAATCCTACTTCGACAATCCCAGTGCGCTCGTAGTGGGCAGTTTAATAATCCCCCCGCTACTATTCACTTTACTTCCTTTCCAATTTTTTCCCCAATTATATTTAAAAAAAAAAAAAAAAAACAGATAAACCACCATCTCTAATAAAGAAGACTAGAGTTGCCGGTTGCTGCAAAACTTACTTCAGTTTCTTCTGGCAAACCCTAAATTATTGATTTTCCTACCAGATATATATAAGCAAAATTGCACTGACGCAAACTCCATTAAAAAAAAAAATCATCTTCTCCAACTCTTTCTCACCATTCAAGTCAGAAATGGGCGCACCCAACTCATACCGATTTCACCAAACCGGCGATGGACCGTAATCCACTTCACCGGCATTGCTTCAGATGGGAAAGGCCGAAGAAGAGCAGCCTTTGCCTTCCAGTGTTGCCTCCGGTGATCCCGAGCAGAATGTGGAGGCAAGATGTGGGTGTAGATGTTCAAACATTCGGAAATTCATTGGCCTCAGATGCATTTTCTTCCTGCTGCTATCTGTTGCTGTGTTCCTCTCTGCAATATTTTGGTTACCCCCATTTCTTCGGTACGCAGATCAGAAGGATCTGGGTTCCGATTCAAAATATAAAGGTAGGTTTTGGTTATTTATTCTCACTCAAATTTTTGAGTCTGTCGGCAGCGGCATTATTCTATGGGCATAGATCTATTCCTTTTACGGAGTTAATTTTTGTCTTTTCTTATTCGAAATAGGGAGTCTATACGATTTGCGATATCTGTTTTGCTAGTCATTAGAACTTTCATACGTTTCAGGAAAAAATGCAGAGGAAAAAGTGAACTATATGATTATCAATTTAAGTTATCCAATTCTTTAGTTGACTTTGATTAATGCATCAAGGGTAATGCGCGGGAATGAATATTACCAAGGATAGTTTATGTTGATTCGATTTGCTAAAACTGGGAAATGGAAGCAAGCTTGGTTCTAGTTTCTGATTGGACCTTGATGCATGAAAAGCCGCAGCAACTCCGTGATTTTATCCTTTATTTTTTGAATTTTTTTTTTTATAAACCAAGAATATAGTCGTAAACGAAGTAGTTTGTCAGGTCAAGTTATCTTTAATTAGGAAGTTGATTTTCTCCTATCTATTTTTAGTATGGTGTGAGGGCTTTAATCACGCATTTGCATTTTGAGATTGGTTTTGATGCCACATTCTGTACTGGACCTCACATAGGCTGCAACCTTTTTACATTATTTTCGTTATTTTGTGATTGTATTCTGACTATTGGTCACACTCAATGGAGGGGCTGTCAACTTAAGGCAAGCGTTTTGCTTGTTTTGAAACATTCAGATGCTACCACTTCTATAATCATATATTTTTCAGACATAAGTTTTTCTTTTATTACGTTATCAATACTATACATAGAAACAACGTTTCTATTCAAACGAAGCTGTTATTTTAAGTCTGTAACTTCTAACACTAGCTTGTTTGTGGTGTTGCGTTGATCATCCAAATGTTGTGCTTTGTTTGATAGATTGGATCTTATGCTCTATCATATTATTTAAACCACAGTAACCTTGTACATATTTCAAAAACCTTCTATTGGGCCTCCGCCTGAGACCTCCTTTTTTTTTTTGGAAATTTGGTAATCGCCAATTTGTGGTGCTTCTATTAGAGAAGAGAAAAATAAAATTATTAGGCATCCAGAAGCACTGCTGTGACGCTAGATGGGCAACTGTCCTTGTTGCCTTTTCATTTGTCCCAGCCGTTCTTCTCATCGTGTAGCCTCTGTATGTGGCGCATTTTCACCATCAGAATGTTTTATTTTCCACAAAATATCTACTACTATTGGTATAAATGAATAAGTTTCAACCATTAGGTGATAAATTTAGGCGAACAAGTGGAGCTCAGTGGAAAAGGAAAGAACAATTAGAGTAAGATGTAAACAGCGAAACTTCATAGTGGAAAAGGTGGAGGCTTGTAGAGAAAATAATCTGAGAAGCAGACAAGGGAAATTTTTTGCTGGCAATTCTATTACCTAGTGCATAATTGAGGCAGCTTGGAATAGGGATTTCTGTAGATCTGATCATCTGAAGGCATTTCTTTTGACAATATAAAGTTTTCATGGTATACTTGAAAGATGAACTTTAGATTTCCATTTAATTATTAATTTGTTGTTGCTTACGCTGGCATACGTAACTTCTTTCTCTTCAATGCTATCAATGCATGTTGTTCTCTTTCAATTTTTTTTAATAATATTTGATGCAATTTATCGGCCATGTTTGAAGCTCCTTTTTTCATTGTAAATTGATGAACTTGATCCATCTTATAATTTATCTTTACAATTTACAGTCATTTCCTTGTCCACATTTAGAAATGAGGCATGATATATCTAGCTGGAATGAGCTTGAGCATATTGACGTTTATTTACATGCACTTCCTACCTGCATCTTTCATCCTAACATTGTGTAATGAATCCATGCTGATTAAGATTGAGGCTGATTTTTATTCGTATATCTGTGCCCCTCAATACTCACTCCAAGTGTTTTAATATAATATGTGATTTTGTGGCTCAGGATTTATATTATTATGTATGACCATATGATCTACTCACTTAATGGCCTTGTTTACTTTTGCAGGTCATGATATTGTTGCAAGTTTTACTGTTAAGAAGCCAGCCTCTCTGCTGCAAGACAACATTTTGCAGCTTGCAGATGATATTTTTGACGAGATATTAGTTCCCTCTACCAAAGTACCTCTCTCTTAAAAATCTCCTCCTAATTTCATCAATTTCTTGTTTTTAACATATTGATTCCATCCTCCTTTTTGTAACAGGTCGTTATATTGTCTCTTGATCCCCTGCCCGGGTCAAACATGACCAAAGTGGAGTTTGCTGTCGATCCTGATAACAAATACTCTGGAATGCCTTCAGCTTCTGCTAGTTTGATAAGATCATCTTTTGAATCTCTGATTGGAGGCCAAACTGTTCTCAGGCTGACTTCATCCTTGTTTGGAAATCCCCTTTCTTTTGAAGTGCTAAAATTTAAGGGAGGAATTACTATAATTCCTAAACAGTCCGCATTTCTTCTTCAGAAACCACAAGCATCATTCAACTTTACTTTAAATTTCTCTATTCGTGAAATACAAACAAATTTCAATCCATTGACAAGTGAGTTAGAATCTGGACTACATCTGGCATCATATGAGGTCTGTTATTCTTGTCTTTAACTCTGAAGCTTCGGTTATGAATCAGTACAACAAGTGAGTCATGCATGCGGAAAAAAATATCATGAAAATACTAGCTAGCTCGTATTTTAGTTTAATGGGGTTTGGCTAAATTCCGTAATTGGATTTAGATGTATGGAGATGTTCCCGTAACTCATGTAAAGAATCAGATGACGTGCTAATCTTAGACCTGTAATATGGATGGACCATGTTGATTCTAATTGAGATCTTATAATTGGATTGCAGAACTTGTATGTCATCTTATCGAATCCTGAAGGTTCAACAGTGGCTGCTCCTACTGTTGTTCAATCATTCGTTTTATTTGCAATTGGGAATGGGGATATTCCATCAAGGGAGAGGTTAAAGCAACTGGCAAAAACCATCACAGGATCTCATTCAAGGAACCTTGGCTTGAACAACACTGAATTCGGTAGGGTTAAGCAGGTTCGACTTTCATCCATCTTGCAACACTCCCTTAATGGTAGTGATGGCAGTGGCACTTCTTGGTCGCCTGCTCCTGTTCCTCTGCCTCATTCACACCACCACCACCACCACCAGCATCACCACCACTACCACCAGCATCACCACCACCACCACCATGGTGCTCATCTTGTTCCTGCAACTTCACCCGCGTCAGCCCCTGAAACCAGGAAACGTGCTACTACACCTGAAATTGGTTCTCCTGCGGCTGCAAAAAATTTGCCTCCAGAAGGGAGGAGTTCTCGAGCTAAGCCTCCTGTTTGTCAATATGGGCATAGAAAGAGGTCTTCCCAAAATGCTGGAAAGCATCCTCATTTGACACCTGCGGTTGCACCTGACATTGCTGCACACTATCCTGTTCCCTCCCCTAAAAAACAAGTTGAACCACCAGGACTTTCTCATTCAGTTCCTGTATTGAGTCCTTTGCCAAATGTGGCTTTTGCGCATGCTGAGCCCTCGCCTAAGACTGAACCAGCTAGAGAACGTTCTAGCACACATTCTCACGAGCCATCACCATCTCCCTGTGAGTATGCTTGATGATCTATTCAAATTGAACCTGACATGTTCATTCTGAATTAGGGGCAATCCGTTTCCAAGAATCTTTTGTATGTCTTATTTTTCTACTATTCTTCCCTCATTGAGAATGAAAAATCTGAATGGGCACTCTGTCTCCCTATATTTGGAGCAGGGGGAGGAGTTGGAGTGTCCCTCCTTTTTTACTCCCCTCACTAGTTATCTTGAATGCAAGATATAGACCTCTAAGGCTGTGTTTGGTTTGAAGGGAGGAGAGGTATGGTCATATCTAACTTTTCACACTAAGGAGGAAGCTCCCTTCCCTCCCGTCCTTTCAAACCAAACACAGCCTAAAGGAAGATTGCCCACATCATCTCACAATTTGCATTTACCTTCACCCTTCATTCCTTTGCAAGTGATTCTTGTAAATTCAGATGCATGCAGCAATTCTCTTGCACATATGTTCCTCCTGTTTCTGAGATTGGTAAATCTTTTAGGTCCTCTTGTTAGTTTTTGGAACTTGAGGGTCTTATTTTGTCAGTCCATGCTTTTATGCACAGCATTCTGATTATGCAGCTGATAATAATATCATGTGTTTTTGCAGCTTCTGCAGGTACACGGGGGACTGAGAAATGGACAACTTTAATATTAGTAGTACTTTGTGTTACATGTATAACCAATGACTGAACTGTATTATTCGGGCAGACAAACTAGAGTTGTAAGAAGTTGAGGTACGCGAAGGGCGAGCTTCACATCCGAGCAGATATAAGTTGTCATGATGCATGTAAATAGTTGATTGAAGAGGTTCAGAGGAGACGATGCATGCATTTTGAGGTCAAAGACCACAAGTGGCAGGCCTTGATGACATGCATTGCTCCTCTATTGTGTATCCTATTCTGCGGAGATGTAAGAGGGATGATAATACGAAAGGAAAATGGAAGTAACCAAAATACCCTAATGTTTCTCACTCAATTATCCCCTCCTAATTCCTTCTGTATGCTTCTCTCAACGGGTGAAAGGAAAACAAAGTGGGGTAGATAAATATGTTAGCTGAACTTGATCAGAATGTCCATCTTCTTGAGGCAATGAAACGCATTTTTGCTGTTGCGACGTGAATGCTTGCTTTCTCATCCCTCCCGGTTTATGAACAATGTGACTAGACTAAATAAAAAATTGCTTCACTGTAAAATCTCAGCTGGGTTTGCTTAAATTGTTTTTAATATTTGTTTTGAAATGCTCACTAAGTATATAATCATAAACTTAATGCGCGCATTTGAGGATTACCACTTTTTAGCGATTGAATCAATAAAAATATGGTTGATGATTACCATTTGTATTTTATGTGATATATATTGATACCATCGCATAAAAATATGCAAAATCAACAACCGTCCTTGTATTATTGATGACGCATGTTTTTTTTAGTCGCACAAGTCTTTTTATTTATGTTAGTTGGTCTTCTATTTATGGGGAACTAATACAGTTTGTTAATTAGGGTATGATTCAATCGTGATTTAGTGGATAGGTAGTGGCTGTTATTTAAGATTTTTGTTGTTGTTTATTTTAAAGATTATATATGTCGGTATGTGGGTGAATCTGATCAATTAAATTAGCATCCTATTTTATTATTGGTAAAAGGAAAAATAAAAAAAAGATGGAAAATGGATAAGAAAATGCAAAAGGACTCGAACAAATAAATAACAGCGAGCTTCTGCTTCAGGTAAAATAAAAGGTAAAATAAATAATAAAGAGCTTCTGTCATACGGGCTAAGACGTGTCGCTTTCTGATTGGGTAAAGGGGTTCGAGGTCGTTACGATGGTCAGAGAAAGAAGACGGGGAGCGTGGGAGGGGAATGCGCGCCAAAAATAGTAATGAGACTGGGGGGAGGGAGGAAGGAGGCATAAGAGGAGAGAGATGGAGGATTTGTGCCCAACGGGCTGGAGATAACAACATTGGGAGTCGGAGCGGAGCAGTATTACCTATTACTCCGGCGCCGTTCGGCTTCTCTGGCGCTCCCTTTTGCTTCTTGTCTCCCTGCAGACCTTCGCTGTGTTTCAGGGTTTGCCTTCTCTCTTCTTTGCAATTATTGCTTGTTTCACAAACTGTCTTAAACACTGTTACGCAGTTAAAATCAGAAAAGGGTAGAGTTGTAATTTTTAAGTCATTTAATTGGGTATTTGGTCTTTTCTCACGTAGGTAGTTATTTGTTTTCGCATGTATTTAGCATTCAGCCACGATGAGATAATGCAGAATGAATATTGCAGATTGCTCTCAACCTCTTCTTCTTCTTCGTAACCTCTGTAACTTCTGTTTTCTTCTTGCTCTTTGATTCTGTTCCTCGTTTCTATCTTCTGTGCTTATCATTGGTATCAGAGCAGGCGTGACTTGGACATGGCAGACACGACGCGAGCGCAGACACAGTTACGGGAAGTGGAGGAACGACTCCGTTCCGACATGGACCAACGGTTTGCAGCACTGGAAGGCGGTTTGAACTCCATTCAGGAGATGCGCGAGCAGATGATAGAGTTGCAGAATTTTATGCGCCAAATGTCAATACGAGTGGTGGATGTGCAGACGCAGGGTCGCGGCGATCAACGTGGTGCCGATTACTACGTACCCACGAGGTACACTAAACTGGACTTTCCAAACTTTTCGTCTGAGGATGTGGATGCTTGGGTGGCTAAATGTGAGCGCTATTTCCAACTAGATGGGACACCCGAGGCCAGAAAAACGCTGCTTGCAAGCATTTCCCTTGACAATGATGCTTACAAGTGGTTTCAGCATTTTGAAAAAAATCAAAATGGTGTTATACCATGGCAAACTTTCGTGGAGGCGATAAGAATTCGTTTTGGGCCATTATATGATGATCCTATGGAAGACTTGATGCATTTACGTCAAACAGGATCCTTGGTGGAGTATCAACGTGAGTTTGATACCTTGATGTGTAAGATCGACATGCCTGATACAAGGAGAGTAAGTTGCTTCATTGGGGGGTTGAAACCAGCGTTAGCATCGGGAGTTAAACTCCTACGCCCGCAAAATCTGTCTGAGGCAACAAAATTGGCCAGACTTCAAGAATCTAATCTAGATTCTCTCCAACAGCTTACGGTAACAGCAGCACATTCCAACAAGTCTATTTTCACACCATATAAGGGTCTGCTTCCTACTCCTAATGAGTCCATGAATACAACTAAAGCAATCACGTGGCCGTCAAAAGATAAACCATTCGCGTTGGAGTATAAGACAACCACTTCTCCTTCTAGTTCTAATCAGGCGTTGGAGTATAAAACAACCACTTCTCCTTCTAGTTCTAATCAGAAGCCTACGGGTTCAGCAAATGGGGTACAATGGCGCCACAACCCCACTTTTAATCGCAGACTTACACCTGAAGAACTTGAGGGGTGTAGAAACAAGAATTTGTGCTACTATTGTCGTGAAAGATATTCACCTGGGCATGATTGTGCTCACAAGAAAAAGATGCAGTTATTTATGATGAAGCTACCAGAAGAAAGTACATCAGTTGACTCGGCTGAACCATCATTCACAGAGGAAGTAGATACGGCCGTTGATGGGATTACGTAGTTATTCTCAGATAAGGGTAGAGTTGTAGTCAATCCTTGAGGGCAAGGATTGTGTTAAGGGGGGAGTATTGTTACGCAGTTAAAATCAGAAAAGGGTAGAGTTGTAATTTTTAAGTCATTTAATTGGGTATTTGGTCTTTTCTCACGTAGGTAGTTATTTGTTTTCGCATGTATTTAGCATTCAGCCACGATGAGATAATGCAGAATGAATATTGCAGATTGCTCTCAACCTCTTCTTCTTCTTCGTAACCTCTGTAACTTCTGTTTTCTTCTTGCTCTTTGATTCTGTTCCTCGTTTCTATCTTCTGTGCTTATCAAACACAAACAGAAAAGAATTGATGAAAGTTTCATTTTCTCTTCTCTTTTCACTTTCTAATGCACATTTTTTTTATTAGCATCTAATATCGATCTGCGAACTATCGATGAATACCTTCCATATTAATGTGTGGTAAAAGCGAAATTTTCACTAAGAAATTTTTAATGGCAGTTATTGCTATATTACGTAATCTCTGTTCCACGAAATCATGGCCATGTGCAGAGGGACAAGGAGTAGCCAGCAAGTTCTTTGTATTCAGGGCTTATGTGTTCTCATGCTTCCATGTTTTTTTTTTTTTTTGGTGTTCGATCTCTTGTTTCCTCCGATTTCTATATGGATGTGAGATAAAATTTGTTAGATTTCTATTTTAAACTGTCATCTGATTTGCATTTTTCTGTTGTCGAATCTGCAGGTGTTGTATGGGATTCAAGTGAAATGTGCAGAAGTTAGCCTTCTTTGCTGCTCGGCATCGAAAGTAGTGTAGCGATGAGTTCGGCATTCGTATTTTATGAAGCAGCATTAACGGTAAGAAACTGGCCGCATTTTAACGAGTCTTCATTCTCATGTGATAAAGGGAGAGATATTTCATCACCTTTTCATTTTGGCATGTCATTAAAAGCATGATAGATTAATTCTGCCGCTGATCAGAATAAGTCATCTTTTCGATTGGTTTGAATCAGAACAATCTATTCTATTGATTCCTTTATCTTGCGGGGGCATGGGACTAATTGGCCCTTAGAATATCTAATGTGTGTAACGTCCAGGATAGCCATACTCATTGGTCAAATTTGGCAGCGAGAATATCTTTTGTCAGATGCGCCGGGAACTGCCAGTGAAACTGACTTATTGCAGATATAAATCAATTAAATACTTTTCCGTGTATATGCTTATTAATTTTAGTGTTATTATCAATTTATTTCACTGTTAGATCAGGATCTCATCTACCTCTATTATTTCTCTCTACTATTGAGATTCTAAACAAACTGGTACTAACGTTGTTAGTAACACTAATAACAATATCCTATCTCTCAATATAAATAGCAACGTCTAAGGCTTGCGAAGTTGCTAGGAGTTGATCTTTGAGTCTATTTTATACAATTGGCTTAATCTTTTAAATTTTTAAATTTATCCCTTTTAGTGGAATTAATTAAAAAAGGGGAAAAAAATTGACATTCATTGTCTCGAGACACTAGCATTTTCTTGTTTTCTTTTTTATGACTAAAGGAGAACAGAACAGACTATTCAGGAACAAGATGTCTCGAGCCTGTTTGGTTCCTACCCATGACATGACTGGTTCTCGAGCGATGACGCACTAGAATGTTGTTTTCCTTCATCTATGTTCAGCACATCCAGAAGCAGGTTTTAAATATGTGCTTGTTTTGAATTTGCAGATGTCATCGCCCCAAGAAAACTGATCTTCAGAGAATTTTGTGAGAAGAACTTCACTTGGAACGCACTGCTGCCATTTCCATCTGAATGAGATTGTTTGAAATGGCTCGTCGCCATTGATCAACATCATGGATTTAAGCCATTTAGTCGATCCCTTGGATGCATGTATCAACCTTGGGGTCCCCATGATCACAACATTCTAGAACTTAGCCAAACTAGTCATACCTTTAAACCAACATTTGAAGCAGATGATATCCATCGCAGTTCCTCCACTCCATGTCATCTCCTAACCAATTCAACGGAAGAAGAGCTTGGTTTTAATCCAAGAGTTGTGATGGTTGGTGGACGTGGAGCTCCTTCACATGCTCTTGTTGTTGAGGTTGCCATAGTTATGGCCTCTGGTGTTTTCCCTCAACCACTGTCACAGGGGCTAGGTGGTGCCTATCTTGTCCGCAGCCGAAATGGTGATGGCATTGCTGTGGCAAAGCCAGCAGATGAAGAACCTCTAGCCTTCAATAACCCAAAGGGCTTGGGGGGTCGAATGCTGGGTCAAACTGGATTGAAAGGCTCAATTCGGGTGGGTGAAAGTGTCATACGTGAATTGGCTGCTTATCTCCTTGACTATGAAGGCTTTGCTGGGGTGCCTCCATCAGCTTTGGTAAAATTCTGCAATGCTCCCTTCTTTGTTAATGATGCAGCTGAAGTTCCTTCCACACATTGTAGAATTGCTTCCCTCCATCGCTTTGTTGATCATGAATTTGACGCAGGAGAGCTGGGTCCTTCTTTCTACTCAGTCGCTTCGGTTCACCGCATCGGGATTTTGGACATTAGACTTCTAAATCTTGATAGGCACGCAGGAAATATGCTTGTAAAGAAAAATAACCACAAGGAAAATGTAGTTGCTGAGCTTGTTCCCATAGACCATGGATTTTGCCTGCCTGAATGGATGGACGATCCATATTTTGAGTGGCTGCATTGGCCACAAGCCTCAATTCCTTTCTCTGAGTCCGAACTTGAGTACATATCCAAACTTGATCCGTTTGGAGATGCTAAAATGTTAAGAACCGAGCTTCCTTTGTTGAGGGAATCCTCTATACGGGTTCTTCTGGTTTGCACTGTCTTCTTAAAGCAAGCTGCTGCTGCTGGCCTTTGTCTTGCTGATATAGGGCGAATGATGACTAGAGAATTTAGTGGTGGAGAAGAAACACCAAGTGAAATAGAAAATATTTGTTTGCGAGTCATGTGTAGCATCCCTTATGTTTGCAACAATGGGAAGAGAAAAGAAGAAACTGAAAACGAGTCCAAAGTATTCCAATTTGACAATGAGAACGCTGAGGGGAGTAGATATTGGAGTTTGAGTCTCTCTTCGTGGAGCCACAATTGTGAAAGTGGTGGCCTTTCCTTTGCAGGCCTCAACCTGAGCGAATGGGAGTTGTTTTTGGAGATTTTTGAGAAGCTTTTGCCTGCGGTATTGTTGGCTAAGAAGCGCAAAAAATGAACCAAAAGTTGGAACCTCGTGGAAGTTTAGGAATGTTTCCAGAGCAAGATATGAATCACCGTCGCTTGTAGATGTACATTGGTGCCTGATAGACATAGTTTAGGTTGTGCGCGCGCGCGTGTGCTCGAGTTCTATATTACGCAATAATGGAATAGCGATTGGTCAGGCCGAGAGGGCCAATGCCATCCTTTCCATTTTCACCTCAGCAGTCAATATATTATTGTATACTAAAGTTTATGGAATTGGTTGCTACATTGCTCTGTAAATAATTTATTTTGGTTATTCAAATTTCAAATTGTAATGGGCTATATTCATTTTCTTGTGTTTCCTATAGCTTGCTTTCCTTTGCTTATTCCTTGCTTCCATTTTGTGTTCTTCGTATTTCAACTTTCGTTTAATGGTTATGAGTTTTATTAGAGTAAATACCCTTTTCTGGTACCTGACAAAAAACACGGACCCCATTTTGGTCCCTTATAAAAAAATCGACCCTTATTCGTCTTTTTTATGGACTAAAAAAGACCTTTTGGAAATTTGTGAGGGATCAAGATGTCAACCAATCGACCCTTATTCGTCCTTTTTATGGACTAAAAAAGACCTTTTTTGTTGTTGTAAAGGAACAAAATAGAAATCGCTTTTTTTTGTCAGAGGCAGAAAGGGTATTTACTCTTTTTATTAATATGATTTAAACTCAAATATACAAGATAGTCTTGGAGAGAGGATTCTCTTCATGATGTCCCTATCCAGCAGATAAAAATCTTGATATTCAAGAGATATTTGATGAAAAAGTTCCGTGTTACTTACATAATAGTTATAAAAATTTCAATCCATTCTGGTGTGTGCCAACTTTTGAGAACCAAGTCATGAAATTGAAGTAGAAGTATTAAATTGGTCGGTATTCTAATGCAGTAATATTCAGAGAAGATCTAGTCATGAGCATAGTTTTACGGAGTATAATTGTGTGCGTATAAATTAACCATGGAAATTCTGTCTGTCATACGTGCACGAAGTTCATCAAACATCAACATGTTTTCTTATCCCTGTCAATAGTGCGCTAGCCTTATGCCCATGGCATGACATGAGCATTTGAATATTCTGAAACACTAGCTATTTATAGGTTAATCCTTTTCTTTATGATAAATGACGGATGCGACTATATAAATTTAAAAAATGAATCTTACTACTATAATTGCAGACAGGGACAGGAGCTTTTTGAAGACAATGGAGGACTATGACCCTCCAAAAAAAAAAAAAAATGTCTTAAATATTTAATGTAAATTAAATTTTTTATACATCTGACTTAAAAATTTATACATCTAACCCAAAAATGTATACATTTGGCCTCCAAATATTTTTTTTAATAAAAATATCTAATGAGTATACATTTGATCCCTCCAAATATTTCTTCCAAGCTCGTCATTAATCTAATGTTTGTATTGAGTGACAACAAGTTTCAAATGTGATGTGTGTTGGTGGGGTTCAGAACATTGGTGGTCTGGTTGGAACAATATGTTGATTTTAATGGAGAGGTTTAGAATTTAATTTTATCAATTTCTTTTTTGAAAAACACAAACATAAGACTCCCCATGATTTTATTAATATATTACTAGGGAGTATTTGTCGGAGCTAAGAGTTCCCTCGAGGAATTTGAGCTAAAGATTTGAAGACAAGTTTCGTGCAGAGCTCATTTTGCAAACAAGCCCATCAATGCAATTTTCATCTCTACAAATAACTTGGAACTCGATTTGCAAGTCCAATTGATCATATTTTGCCAGATTCAATGATTTTATGAAAAAGTAAAATATTGAAAGCCAAGTGTCATTGACACCGTGGAGGACAGGGAAAGCTGGGCAAGTACGTTTAATATTACAAGATAACATGAACTTTGAAGTTTGATAGAACCATTATAAAACAAAAGTGTTTTGGCCCCATTCATTATTGTAGTTAGGAATACATAAAGTTGACCTTTATTTTTCAAGTTAGATTTATCAATCTTTATATTTTTTAAAAGTGCATCACCGGCTCGTAAGCAAAGCTCTTGCCCTCACAGATTTCACTCAGAAGGCGTGAGAAAACTCCGCCATTCTTTAGTGACAGAATCACTTGTTAGCCACCTGGGGCTAGACTTTTTAAAATTTGTTATTATAAATATATATATTATGGGGAAATCATTTGTCTAGCCACTGCACCTAAGCATCTGTCCTGTGAGCCATAAAAACGACGCCATTTGGATTAGTACAGTGATTCCACGGTTGAATTGAAGGAAAAAAAAATAGCGAGAATCAGATAATTAGATGATTATCGTGAATCTGAATAGGAATAGCGCGTGAGTCTTCTTCTCCGGTGGATTGCGCGCGAGACACTCATTGATATGGATTGCATTGAAAAAAAAGAGAGATGAGTTTAGGCTTTATTTAACAAAAGTCGAGTCAAGTAAAGTAGAAATTGAGATATGAATTGAAGACAACCCAATACAAATTTCATTAAATCGCAAATACACAGAAGGAACAGTGGAATTTCATGGTATTGACAAAGACGAAGCTTTCCAATCGCCATTATACAAATTCTGTCTTACTAAAAGAAGTCATAACCCCAAAAATACTTACAGTACCAAGAGTGATTTCGCTGATGTTAAGGTCAGAGTCGCCAAGCTTCCTGTACTCCAATGCATTCTTCTGGGTGAGCGTGGCACGGACGATGGTGCTCGGTGTAGACTTTCGAAACCTTGAAATTCTAGTATTTAGGGGACATGGTAATTTTACAGTGCGACAAAAGGCAGGAGTTTTCTGGAAGGAAGAAGCAGGAATTACAGGGAAGAGCGACAACGTGGCCATGGCAGACGCTATTCCTATTCAGATTCACGATAATCATCCAATTATCTAATTCTCGCTATTTTGTTTTTTTCCCCCTTCAATTTAGCCGTGGAATCACTGTACTAATCCAAACGGTGTCGTTTTTATGGCTCACAGGACAAATGCTTAGGTGCAGTGGCTGGACAAATGATTTCCCCATATATTATATGATATTTTATTTTGGCCAATAATTTAGCTCCAGCTGATCTCTTCTTTTTTCTATAAAGACAATGTTTGGTTCATTATTCATTAAGCTGTAAGAGGAAATTAAAATTATTGTTCGAGATACCTATTGAAAATGCTAATATTATCTTATATCTTATTTTGATTTATAATTTTTGATTTATATTTTTAGTGTTACATGATACTCCCTATGGTTCTAATTATAGTATATATTTAATCGATTTTGGAGAAATTAAGGATAGGGTTAAATTAGTTAATTTTACTTATTTTTCTAAAATGTTCTTATATAAATTTTACATTTCAATTACTTTGTTGATTTCACATAATCCCTCATTCATATCAATAGGGGTATTTTAGGAATAAATTGATAAAAATTATAATGTTATCTTATAATTAGGATCAAAACAAATTCTTAAATGTTATTTTATAATTAGGAATGGAGGAAGTACTATTTAGTAAATAGTTCAATATGCTTATTTTTTGACTCGGACTAAAAGTATTTTCTGGTCACTGGGCACTATCTCTTATTTGCCTTAGTGTAAACATTTACCGCGTTGTAAAACCACATGTAAATACTTATTTAGATTAATGAACTTCTCTTTCCACCAAAAAAAAAAAAAAAAAAAAGCATTCATTCTATATTTAATAAGATGATATTTTAATTTTGTTAACCTGTACAAAATTACAGTTTGGCACACCGAAATGGACAAAGCCAAAACTTGAAACTTCTATATTTCCTTTAGTTTATAATTATACTCTTATAACATTAAAAATAGAAAATTAACTCCACAGGAAGAGAAATAATTCCACATACCTAAAATAGTTGCAAGATTTAACCATTTTAACCCTGAACAGACACATATCCAATTTGGATTAACTTGAGATTAAAAGAATGAAAGTATCATGTAAAAGCTGAATGTTTAGCTTTTATCAGCTAAAAGTAAGAGCTCGTTTTTAATAGCAATTGGAACATTTAAAAATAAATTTTTAATTATAATTTACGTGATGTAAAATAAGTATGAGAGAAAAATTACTTTTAAGGTAAAACTGAGCGTTCACTGCGATGGATTGATAGAATCAATTCTAGTTTTTAAATGGAATTAATTCAGAATGATTTAATGAAAGTAAGAAAATTTAAGAGGAAGAAAACAAGGGCGCACGTGGGGAGCGCATAATAATGCAGTGGAGGAGACCCCACACCCGCCATCCGCTCATCAACCACGAAATTGTCGGAAACGAAAACTTCCTTTTTCATCTTCCATTTCATTGCAAATTGCAATACACGAACAAATCACGCTTATCAAATCTTACATGGAAAACAATAATTTGATCTACAGTGGTAATTTCTTCTGACCCATTTTAGTGGCAAATTGCTTATCATTCAATTCAATCCCTTCAACGACCTCAAATACGCCCACAACATCTGTTTCCTCCTCACCTCCTTCTTCCTTGATCCCCAAAATCTCCTTCGGAACTTGACAAGGTAGATCCTCCGTCGTCAATGGCGCCGGTTCCTTGACCGATTGGAAGGATCCGAATTTGGGAGTGGCGTCGGATCCACAGGCACTGAATTTGGTGTCGAAAGTGAAGGAGAAGGTTCGATTGGGCGGCACGAAGTCCTCGATCTTATCCAGAGCAGTGGGGCACATCTTTCGCCTCTTGGAGTCACGGGAGAGGTCCGGATCTTCCTTGTCGATCTTTCCGCCGTGGAAGGAGGCCGGAGACGGAGGATCGTCGTCCGGGGGTGGCGTGATGGTTTGTTCCTCTGTGGAGGTAGAGGTGGAGCTGGTGGAGTTGTCGTCTGCCATTTGGTGGGAGTAGAAGAGTAGAAAGATGGAGACTCGTGGTTGGCGGCGATTTAATATTGGGGGTATTCATGAAATTACCATAACGTCCTTCGTCTGCCCGTCGCTGTGAAACTCGGAAATGTTCGTGAGAAGGATAACCCTGTCACTACAGTACCGTACGGCTGGGTCAGAAGACCCGTAACGCGTAAGAAACATAATGGTCCTGTAAAGTTTTAGTTTGAGGGGAGGGAAAGGAATGAGAAGAAAAGGTTACCTGTTTGGTTTATTAGAAAGAAGGGGAGGGGAAAAGATTCTTTATTTAGTAAGAGGGGAGGAGAGGATGGTTCAAGATTTTGACTCCCTTAAGTTATACTACCTTCGGTCCTAATTATAAAAATATTTTTGGAGAGATTAAGGAAGCTAAATAATTACTTAATCATTTCATATAATTCTTAAATCATATATTAGTTTATTAGTTAAACTAATTAGTTTGAAGAAAAAAATAAAAATAAAAATACTCTAGAGTAATTTAATTAACTTCCTTAATCTCTCCAAAAAAAACTAGCTCTTATAATTAGGACCGGGAGGAAGTACTATCTTCGGTCTTAATTATTGAAACATTTTCGTAGTCCAATTTATACTATAAAAATATTTATAATTATTATGAGGAAGGAATATTTGTTTTGAAGGGAGGAAAGGGAGGAATAAAGTTGTAAACTCGAGTTTAAAAACTTGACACATAAACTCGCAATACGAACTCGAATCGTAAATTAAGTAAGATTTTTTTTTTATCATAAAATAGGTATTAACAATTATAATTAAATAATTAAAATATAAAAAATGACAACAATTTGATTTAAATATATTTTAAATCCAAATAATTGAAATTAAATTTATCAACATTTATAATTTATTTTATTTAATAAATAAATGTCTATAAAATTCATATGTAAAGCCATTGAGAATGAAAAAATTGAAAAAATTAATACAATTTTGTAAGCTAGAAATATAAAAATGGTAAATTTGGTGTGTAAACTCGTGAGTTTAAGCGAGTTCTACATATGATACGAGTTCTAGAGACTCGACTCGATTTAGTAAGGTAGAAAGATAAAAACGGTAAACTCGGAAAAGTCAACTCATGCGAGTTTAACAACAATGAGGAGAAAAATTCTTTTCCTTAATGTAAAAAGTCAAATATAATTATGATATGAAATGTTTATACGGAAAATGATGTAAATTTATAGTCATATCTAACTTTTTTATATTAAAAAAAGAAACTCTATTTCCCTTCAAACTAAACACAATCTTGCTCTAAAAAATTTTAAAGTAAACGAGGAGAAGGATGATTGCCCCTCCCTCCATACTGCTACTGCTTTGCTGTAACTCCTAAGAAAGAAGAAAGATAACGGTCTTTCTTGGCCCCTTTCATATGAAGGTGTTAATAATAATATATATCCCTTCAGTTTGTTGTATAAATCCCTTTAACTTATTTATTAAAATAAAAAAATGATAATCAATTTATTAAATTTATCCTAGATTAAAATAAAATTTTAATTTTACTCATATTAAATGGGGTATTAAAGGAGAAAAAAATATAAGGAGCCATATTTAAACATTAATTATAAAGGAAAGATTAACAAATAAATATTAATTAATCTTCAAGTAATTTATATTATAGATTAGGTCATTTTTTTTAGAAACAATTTATATTGTGAATGGGGGAGTACATATAGTGCAAATATATATATTGACCAAATACTTATATACAGAACGAAATGACACTTTGTCAATTGGGCCAATTAAAAAGTAACAACTTTCATCGTCGCTTTTAATCCTATATGTCGGATAAGTGATCCAAAAAAATTCAAAATTTATGATTTCAAGGATGATGGGAGGATTTTTTTTTTCTAAATTAAGAAATTTAGGTTTTTTAAAATCATATAATTTGAATTTTTCTATATGACTCACCTACCATATAAATAAGATGAGTTGTTATATTTTAATTAAAAGATTACAGATAAATTTAGGAGTATGTAAGTATTTCTGAATATATATTCCCTTCATAAAATGAAATCTAGTTGAGGTGTGTGTGACTGTGTATCAAGTTAGGAATCAAAGCAGAGTTATTAATGATAAATTTGAGATGAGAAGTTTAGGTGTGCCGGAAATGCACGACTACACGAGAGAGACGGAGAGAAAAGATTTGAAACTTTGACCAAAAAAGAAACAGAACGAAAGTGCCACTTTGTTTTGGGCCAATCAGAAAAGAGAGTTCGAATTTGAGGACAGGACAGTTTTATGAAAGCTTCACGTGCGTGCGTCACCGTCGCCAATGTGCGTTGTCGTACTAATTTGAGTAATTTCTTCTCTCTATTAAATCCGGAGATTCCTGCCTTCCCAAAAACCTTTCTAAGTATATTATAATTAAATCATTAAATTATTATAAACTTAATAAATCAAATTGCATCGGATTTTCTTTTGTTCATGTTTAAATGGGACTTTTTATATTTTCCCTTCCTACGTATATAGTCTCTTCAATAAAAGTAAAAGTAAAATATTTTATTAATTTAAAACATAAAATAAGTTAACTACTCTCTCCACCCTTTTTATAAACAACTTTTATATTTATTGCTTAAAATAACGCTTAGGATTAAGTAAAAAAAAATAACTTAAAATTTCATATTTCTTTTAAATATGTCACTATTTATAAAGAGAGTATAAGGGAGAGAATGAATAAAAAATATATATAAGAGAGTTTGGGTATAAAATGAGAGAAAATATGCAATAAATAAGTAAATACAGGAGAATTAATGGTGGGAGATAATTAATATAAAAATGTATATTTAATAGGGGATAACCTACAGGGTCTTAAAATGAAAATCTAGAAAGTTTAAATTTTGAGATATATGGAGAAAGTTTCTTATAAAAAAGATACGAGAGAGTATCATTTTTTTTAAGGTGTAATGTTTGAAATCTCAGAAATACTTGTTAAGATAGATAAAACTCATTTAATATAATTACATTGTATAAATTATTATTATTATTTCAAACTTTTAGTCGGTGTTCCAAATGAGTACGCAGTGTCAGTTTTGTGCGAGGAGATGAGTAACTGAGTTGTCAGTTTTATGAGAGGAGGAGATCAATAACTGAGTTGGGTCAAAAACTGTAAACGGTGAAAAGCCCGAGACAGGCATCACTATCCAGGAAAGGACCTAACTCTTCCTCCACGTGTGCGGACTTTACTGAGTCACCCTACTTAATCTTTCCTCGCCCGAATGATTAATGGCCCTATGGGGCTCATAATTCTTTTCCAATGATTTGAATCTTTTAAATTATGGGGAAAATTCATTTCAGGGTCTATAGCAAAAAAATGATAAAAAAGACCTAAAAAAAAATTATATGTAAAAAAAAATCAGGGTCTTTTATGGTATTATTGCATAAAATGATGGTGGTTAACGCCTATTGATATAGTTATTAATGAAATCTTGATTTAATTATTAATATGATTGATTTAGTTATTAAGATATTGTTGTTATTGTTATTGATTTAGTTGTTAAAAGTTTATGAAATAATTATCGAGTTAAAATGTCCTAGATTTTTTTGTTTACGACTTTTTCTAATATCGAGAAAAGGCTTTTTTTTTTTGATATTTTTTTTTGTTAATATAGGGCCTTAAGATGGATTTTCCCTAAATTATAATCCAACTGTTGGAAAAAAGCCATTATAATTGAACGCTTCATATTAATTATTCTTTATATATATATATATAAAAGACTCTAACTGCCCCCAAGTCATTTTTCACTTGCTATGTATTTCCAAAATGGAATCCTTAATTCTTACTCCTTCGGTCCTAATTATAAGAGCAAATTTTGAAAGAAGTTGGTTTTGATCCTAATTATAAGAGCAAGTTTCAATTTTTGTCAATTTTTTCCTATAATACCCCTATCTATACTTTCTCAATAAATATATGAGAAGAGTTTTATCTCAATTAAAATAAATAAATACTTTTTAAAAATTTTAAATGTGATCGCAAATAAGATCCGTTCTTCTTATTTGTGAGAAGTTCTAGAAGTAGATTTCCTCGATAGCGAGATGTCTTAGTACCCCTCGAAGCAAGATCTGGCCCCAAAAATGAATCTAATGGCTAGAGAGGGATTTTTAAAATTTTTATAAAAACCGCGCTCGGTTTTTGACATTAATGATTCTGGACCCTTAGATAAACTTTTGCACGGCCTAGATGGAATGATCTTGAGGACCCGATCTTGAGACAATCCAGATCCGAGAAGTTCTTGCAATAGCTCCGTACTCTAGAAAAGTGACGAATCACACCTCATGGTTCCACCACATTCTCACTTTCACAACTCTCCTTCACGTCGTCTGCGAGATGACTCTCTCTCTCTCCGATGAAGCCGAGAAGAATGTGAAAATACATATAATTAGGTAAGGGTAAGGATATTTTAGAAAAATACATATAATTAACTAATTTAACTTCCCTCCTTAATCCTTCCAAATTCGATAATTTGCTCCTATAATTAGGACCGAAGGGAGTAATTAACAAACACACACTATATATTATACCAGAAGAAGCAGCAGCAATAATAGATAAAAACAACCGGCACGGTACTCCATATTGCTTAATACCAGTAAATTCTTTTCAAAGGCAAGTCCAACTACCACCTACAACTTGTTCATATTATTAGAGAGACATTCATAAGTTGCCTCAAATTTTTTGTTGATTGCCCATTGTCACCCCTTTAAATTGCTCATATTAACAATATCATCATTATATTTAATTCCTACATGATCTCTCTATCATACACTTTTTCAACTTTTCTCTCATCTTCCCAAAATGGTACCGATGGGTAGGGATGAGCAACGGGCGGGCGGGGCTACCCTAGGGTATAACCCGTGGCCCGCCCATTTATATTACATAGGTATGGGTAACCTCGTACCCTTGCTTAAACCGCACTACAAAAAAACGTAACGTTTGTCGCGGTGATCTTGTAGCGGTCAAGAACAACCGCTACAAATGAACAAATTAGTAGCGGTTTAAACCCCAACCGCCACAAATTAATAACGGAAGCATTGCCGCCAAAATGCTTGACCATTTTGCTTCGCTTTTTGTCACGGTTCACAAAACCCAACTGCTACAAATATGGCGCCGGCCTTGGCGCGTTATGGCGCGAAGTCGCGGTTGTTTCGTAGCGGTTATGTCAAAATAACCGCTACCAAATCACGAAACGACACACCTTTGTCACGGTTAGAAGAAAGCGACACGTTGACCGCGTCAAAAATTCAAATTTGGTAGCGGTTCTCACAATAACCGCTACAAAATTTATTCTATAAATAGCCAATTCCATCCGTACAACAATTATAATGTTTAAAAATATTCTAAATCTAGCTTTGTCGCTGAAAGAGCATTCTTGGCTTTGTTCTCAAAAACATAAGACGGGCATATATCTGCGGCACCGATCTCGGGAGATGAGTCTTTGAGATATTTGTCTGTCTTCTCATCGTTCAAGCGAAAGGTTCCTTGATGACAATCAGTTCAGATATTCATTGACACGAAGACTTCTACTCCTCTAAATATGTCTAACACGCCATCGAATATTGGGTTCAATACTAGCCACCTTTGTCTCGGCAAATATCTCGATCAAAATGAGTCGGTGAGTTTTTCTGGGAGATCGGTGGCTATCTTGAATCCGAATATTCACGAGCATGTTGGACAATTTTCAATAGACTTGTCATTTCTAATTTTATAACGAAATTAAAGAAAATAATTGAGAATGCTTTGATTATAATAAAGAAAAAATCCAAACTAATTAGTTTGATTTTTGATAAATCAAACTAATTAGTTTGGAAATTTTTTAAAAATAATATATTAAGATCTGTAGCGGTTTTGGTAATAACCGTTACTGAAGTTAACTTTTGTAGCGGTTTGTATAACCGCTACAAATATTCACATAGAACGAGGAACATTTGTCGCGGCGGACGTAGCGGTCTTTGCATAACCGCTACAAATATGACACGCGTTATTAATTTGGTAACGGTTTTACGCTTAGCTACAAATTGTCACCCGAACGAGGCACATTTGTCGCGGCTTTAGTGGCGGTCTTAGATAAAACCGCTACACAAATCACGCGGTTATTAATTTTGTAACGGTTATTTGGCTATAACGCGACTAATTGTAGCGGTTATTATACCTTCTCACCTTTGAAATTCACGCGCGTACTGTTCCCTCTCTTTTTTCACTTCTCTCTTTTCGCTTTTACCTTTCAACATCATGGTTTCTCCCAATAAAGGAAAAGGAAAGGCAGTTGAACCACCGAAAAAGTTTATCAGGGGTGGTAGTAGTAGTGCGGGGGCCGTAGGAGAGGTCGTGGGATTCTAAATATCACCATTCAGCCTCCTAGAGTAAATATCCCGCCCCCTCGGCCCGGATAACCCTCTTGACCCCCTCGGGTTGGGAATGAGTTTGATGAGCTCTTTGTAAATCGGCCAATCCCAAGCCCGGCGACCCTACATGAGGCCGTAGGTGGAGGTCGGCGTAACTCTATCGATTGAGGACATCCTCAATGAGGAAAATCCGGACATCGACATTGAGTTTCCCTTAAATGAAGCGGAGCGGTTTCTCGATGAGGAGAACGAGCGGGAGCAAGGGAACCCCGACCGTCGTCTTCTCGTTCCACGGATTGCGGTGGATGTCGAAGGTAAGTATAAGTAATTTATTGGAAACAAATAAAATTTAAATTTAAATACAATATAACAATTTTGTTATAATTATGCGAGATCCACGTGGGAACGTCGGCGGGGGACGGGATCTTCATACGGCGAGTCGAGTCGGGGAGGGGACAACTATCGCGTGATAGTCCCCTGGAACACGGACACGGACCGGCCGTCGGGACCGGTGGCCACTGTTAAACCGATACATCACGGTTAGGTGGGAATTGGGCATGGTTCCCAATCTATTTCCACCTGATTTGGAAAAAGGTCCGAAGGAAAACAAGGATAGGGCGTTCGAGGACATTGTGCGGGTAAGTTATGTTGTGTAATTAAATTTTACATGTTAATAGTTTTAAGGTGTATAAATTGTGGCTCATTTCGTTATATATTTCTTAAATAATTATTAATTAATTACTAATTACTAATTATTTTATAATGTAGAAAAAGTTTAAGCTGAGCCAACGAAGAGGTATGTCAAGATGAAGATGGGAGAAGCGTGGAAAAGCGGGAGGGTCGTACGTACGACCCGGCGGAATGGAGATGGGACTATGCACGTGCAACAAGCGATGGCAAACGTCCCGGACGGCGTGGAGCCAAATGAATGGGCAGCTTTTGTCCAATATAGGAGGAGTCCGGCGGGACAGTGCGTTTTTTAATTAATATAGTTTAGTTTTGAATGTAGTTGAAAATTTGTTCTAATTAATTTTGTTTGAATGTAGTTTAAAAATTTAAATATAGAGTAAAATATAGATTTGGTTTAATTAGAGTAAAATACATTGACTACACTTCTATTGTACCTAAATTGCACAAACAACTCATTTATTTTGCGGGCTCTATCGCGAGAGGAACACCGAGATCCGGGCGGCTCAAAGGGTCAATCACACGTCGGGATCCAAGACGTTTGCTTGTGACCTACGGTGAGATGGTATATTAAAAGCTAAATTCATCGTATGTTAAATGATTATTGTTTCGTTTTAGAAATAACAAAGTTTATATTCTTTTAGCAAGAGAAGGCTCGGGAGGAGAACCGTCAGACGGACTATGGGGAGTTGTGGACACGCACACATAGACACCGTGATGGGACGCCGATCTGCGAAGCGAGAGGAGATAATAGTAAGTTAAAAAAAAATATTAATTTAACTTAATTTAATTTAATTGTTTGATTAATGTTTTATGAAATATGTGCGCGGGCCGGATTGAGCGAGCCCGGCCAAAGAGATACGGCGTCGCGGCCCCGGAGTCACGGGGTTCTATTGATCCTACGGCCACTTTGAAAGGCGGTGTGGGCCCCGTCGAGCATCTGGCCGTGTTAGGGGCTTTGGGCTAGGCGCCGGGCCTAGCATGGTGTACGGCAAGGCCTCCTCCTGCGCCGGGACCTCCGGCTCGAGCGAGCAACAACTGAGGCGGTTGATGCGATGATTGCCGAAAAGTTGCCGCGCGGAGTTCTTAGAAGCGGGTTGCCGCGATTCTGCGAGGAATGAGGCCAAGACTAGGCGCATGCGGGAGAGCCTCAACGGTTGGTTCGCTACTCGAAGCAAAGGCGCGATCAATTGCGGGGCCTTGACGGGATTCTTTGCTGACGACGACGGTTCCGTCTCCCGAGCCTCCCCCTCCGTTCATCTTCGAGGATTCCCCTTCGGCTCCCCGCCTCCCCCGCCCCCCTCCGGAACATCTTTTTGGTGAGGAGGAGGACGATGTTACCTGCGGTCGAGCTCGCGCCCCCTGACGAGAGACCCCCGAGACGGGATCGATCATCGGACTCTGATAGTTAGTTCTTCTTTTGTATGCCCCGGATGTTTGATGACAATTTTATTAAATGTAATTACTTGTTTTCTTTTTTTCGTAGATTTTTACAATTTAAACATTTGTTATCTTTTTTTTTTCGGAATGTTATGAAAATTTAAATTTTATTAAAATATGATTTTTATTAAAAATTTACATTTTAAAAATTTTTAAATTTTAATACATTAGTAGCGGTTTTAGAGTTTCACCGCCACAAAATATATTAGTCGCGGTTTCAATGAAGAACCGCCACAAATTTGATTCACATTTGTAGCGGTTTCATAACGCGACAAATTTTAATTTCAAAGAAAAAAACCGCCAAAATGTAATAACGGTCATCATTTGGTATCGAATTCGTAGCGGTTATAAAACCGCTACTAGGTAAAGCGGATTTTTTATTCAATTTGTCGCGGTTAAGGAACCGCGACAAATGTAAATTTCGTTGCGGTGGATGTCGCGGTTTTGTAACCGCTACAAATTGTCCCCTGTTGCATTTAAACATCTCCGGTTACGAGATGATAGTAATTAAACATTGTCTCCACATTTGTATGCTTTCCTAGCTTTGTTTACTACGAGATGGATAAGTCATGGATCAAGATGCCGCGTTCTCTCTGTATATTTAGCGGGATTGAAAAATTTCATAGATTTCGCCTTCTCTCACGCTAGCATTAATGGCAAGATCGTGTGTCCTTGTTGTAGATGCAAGTTTAAGAAGTGGCAAACACGAGAAGGTGCTATGGAACATCTGCTTATGAAGCCTTTTCCAGAAGCATATACATTCTGGGATGTTCATGGTGAGAAACGTGGTATGGGATATGGGGATCATCTTCCTCAAACCTCACAAGTAGGAAATCAAATAAATCAAGATGATCCGGTTAATGAAGCTGTTCGCGACGCTTTTGGTGTTCAAGACGACAACTTCACGACGAAGTGAAGGGTCTGAACCGGTTTTCTTCACGAATGAAGCGGCTCGGGAATTTTTCAGCCTCATGGATGAGAGCGATCGTCCTCTGTATCAAGGTTGTCGAAATATTCAAAATTATCCTTTACGATCAAATTGTACCATATCAAGTGCATGTGTGGCATCAGCGATAAGGCGATGTCGATGTTGTTGGAATTACTACGAGATGCTTTCCACGACGTGGACATTCCCACAACCTTCTACGAGGCCAAGAAGATAATCAACAAATTGGGATTGAACTACGAAAAAATTGATGCACCTTTGACTTGCATGCTTTATTGGGGGAGGGACGCTCGGAGGAGACTTGTAAGAAGTGTCACACTTCGAGGTTCGGGACGATTCGAAGGGAAAAAAGCGAAAGAAGAAACCCGCAAAGATTCTCGGGTACTTTCCTTTAAAACCTCGATTACAAAGATTATTTATGTCGTCCAAGGCAGTGAGCATATGAGGTGGCATGAAGCCGACAAGAACGAAGATGGTAAACTCGGACATCCACGTGATGGTGAAGCGTGGAAAGCGTTCGACTCGGACTTTCCGATTTCGCGGCGGACTCTAGAAATGTTCGTCTTGCTTTGGCCACCGATGGTTTTAATCCGTTTGGTAATCTTAGCACAAGTTATAGTATATGGCCGTTGTTTTGATACCTTACAACTTGCCCCCTTGGATGTGTATGAAACAGAGCTCCTTCATTATGTCCATGATCATTCCGGGCAAAAAGGCACCGGAAATGACATCGATGTGTATCTACAACCGCTTATCAAGGAGTTGGTGGAGTTGTGGAACGTAGGCGTCGAGACGTATGACGCGCACGAAAGACACTCTTCAACTTGCGTGCGGCGTTGATGTGGACTATCAGTGACTTCCCCGGATTGGGAACATTATCCGGGTGGAATGTGCATACCGGCCTTGCGTGTCCGGCTTGCAATTTTGACTCTGACTCAGTGCGCCTTCCCCACAGTCGTAAGTGGTGCTTCATGGGTCACCGGAGGTTTCTCGATGGTACGCACGGGTTTAGGTTGCAACGCAACCGTTTCAATGGGCAACGGGAAAAAGAGGACCTCCTCGCATATTATCCGGTGCGAGATCATAGAGCAGATTGTGGATGTTGATTTTGAGTATGGGAAGAAAGACGATCCAGCAAAGGCCGGGACAAAGACGGTCGGGGCTTCGGTTCGGGACCCGGCAATGGCGGAAGATAAGCGTCTTCTTCACTCTTCCGTATTGGAAAGATAATTTGCTCCGACATAGTCGGATGTCATGCACATTGAAAAGAATGTGTGCGACAATGTGTTGTACACGATTATGAATGAACCAGGCAAGTCAAAAGATCATCTTCAAGCGAGGAAAGATTTATGGGAGATGGGGGTTCGTGCGGACGCGTGGCCGGATGAGCATGACATTTCAACCGGCAAAATTCACCACGACAAAACCGAATAAGGAAATCTTCCTCGCCACTTTGAAGAAAATAAAAGTTCTGACGGGTATTCAAGCAACATTTCACGATGTGTGGACGTGCGAGCTCGGAAGGTTCTTGGGTTGAAGAGTCATGACTCACATGTGCTTATGCGGCGATGTTACTTCCGGCCATAAAAAATACACTTGCCTCTCGATGTGTCGATCGTTTTGGTCGAGCTTTGTACTTTCTTTCGGAAGTTGTGTTCCAAGGTGTTGATCGTGGAGGAGCTCGACCGGTTACAACAGCAAATCATTCTTCTGTTTGTGCCATTTGGAGATGATCTTTCCTCCTTCATTTTTCACGGTCATGGTTCACTGACGGTACACCTTGTTCACGAAACAAAGCTTTGTGGCCCGGTTCACTACTACCGATGGATGTATCCTATTGAGAGGTACTCTTTTAAAATTAATTACTTCAGCATTATATTACTTCTAGTCGCATGTTTAACCATTGATGTATCGACATTTTTCCTCATTACTTTATAGGTTCCTTGGGAAGCTGAAATCTTACGTGAGGAATAAGGCGTGGCTTTGAAGGTTCAATAGCGAAGGTTATATTGGGGATGAGGTCTTATATTTTTGTTCCAGGTACCTTGATGACATTGAGACGTCATTCAACCGGCCGCCTCGTGTGGACGATTGTCTGAGCCGGACCCGAGCCGGCGGCTTGAGTTGTTATTCCCTCGTGTTGGTAAACCGGTTGGCGGATGTGAGAACTTCAAACTCACGGCACTTGAGAAGTTTCAAGCACATAGACATGTCTTGATCAATTGCACTCAAGTTGAACCGTACCTTCGATAAGGATTGCACACGAGATATATTTGTTATCCTATATGTTTCACGACATTTTATAGGCACATTTATTGCTCGTCATCGCATGTTTAAATTGTAGGGAATTCGGGAGTCATGTGAAGCGTCGGTTGAGGATCCGTTCACGAGACATCCTCCGAAATTGATAGAAAGGTCCACGAGAGAATTCCGGGGTTGGTTTAGGAGGAGAATAATGAATGACCACAACCCCCACTCGGCGGAGAATTGAGCTCTCGCACTCGGCCCGCTTGACCACGCCCAAAGATTTACGGCATACAATGTGAATGGCTTCAAGTTTTGCACGGTTTCACGAGATCGGGGATTGCTCACCCAAAACTCGGGTGTATATGGCACGTTTGGGACGAGGAGTTATGCGAGCGACGGTGACGGGAACATGCGGTTCGGTGACGTCCGTATTATGGAAAGGCTGCTTGATGTGGTCGGGATAACTTACCAAGGCATTTTCTCTGTGTTGTTCAAGTGTTTGTGGGCGAATACGACAACGTCCGGGGACTCACGGCCCGATGACTTAGGCATCACATCGGTGAATTTCTCTCGCCCTATTCACACTTTGGTCGGTCGAGAAGATGACGAGCCGTATATTCTCGCCTCGAGAGGCCCATCGGGTTTATTATGTCGCCGATGAGAGGCACGGGGATTGGAATATGGTGGTTCACCTAAAGCCTCGGGACCTTTATGACATGGGCGATGGTGAGAACGTCGCCTACGATTGTGAGCCGCTCCAGCCCGCCAGTTTTGAAAACTTCTTCCCAGACGGCGATGACACTTTACCTATAGTTCGGTACGTTTTTAAATAGACGCAATATGAAATATAAAAATTTTGATTTCACAAAAGTTTTATATATGTCTTATTCTAAATTCAACTCAAACATAACTTTTTATACAAACTTTTTTTGTAGGGATCTTGGCCTTGATTGAGACGAAAAATTATCCCTTCTCTTCCTTTTATTTTATTTTTAAAAAAAATGTAAAAAAATTATTTTGTAGCGGTTCATGACCGCTACAAGAATAAAAATAACCGCTACCAAAATTTGATTTGTAGCGGTTAATAACCGCTACTACTTAGATAAAACCGCTACTAAGCTAACCGCTACAAAAACCGACACAACAACCGCTACAAAATGTTGCGGCGAGATCAAAATAAATACCTCGCCACCAACCGCTATAATTATATGTTTTAAATACGTCTTCTCTTATATATTTTCACGTTTTCTCTCTTATATTTTCACGTTTTACGAACGAGGCAAAGTGTTTGGATGGGGTAAGTGTCTCTAAACTTCATCAAATCTAGCCATTCTCGAAATATTTGTTTTTTCTTCTACACGATGATATTATTTTATCTTATTTTACGGGTATATTTTGTCAATTCTCAACTTTCTTTCTACTTTCACCTACTTATTCTTTGATCAACTTTCCCACATTTTTGTTTTTTAAAATTCATTTTATTTAACTAACTCATAAATTGTTGATTCTCATTCTTTTTACACATTTAAAGACATCTTATACGGTTTTCTATCAAATGTTAATATCCATTTATAATTAGTAAAAATATAAATGTTTATTAATTCAACATTTTATAATCACAAAAAAATTTTGTAAATTTTTTTTTTTAAATTTCATCTTTTTGTCGCGGTTATGACACCGCTACAAAAACGAAAATAACGAGGACATCTGAAATTTAAAAATTAGGGCGGGAATTTGGTCACGGTGATATCACCGCGACAAAAAATTGTTTTGACACCTTTGTCACGGTTTTAAAAACCGCTACAAATAAAAAAAGCGGCAAAATTTTTTTAAAGAATAATGGCTTGAAAATGGTCACGGTTGTATAACCGCGACAAAAAATTATTTAAACAAATTTGTCACGGTTTAATGACCGCGACAAATGTGATGGCGAATGTTTTGTAGCGGTTTTTTGACCGCGACCTTAATAGCGACAAATTTAATGGCGGGAAAAATTTGTAGCGGTTTTTTGACGCGACTAATGTGTTCATTAGTTGTCGGCTTAGCCTTATATAGTGGCGGTTTATGTGCGTTGAGTAGCGGTTTTTTTAACCGCTACAAATGTTCTTGTTTCGGTCGTTTTTGTGGCGGTTTTAGTAACGCGACAAATTTCATTTGTCACGTTTAAAACCGCTACTAATGTGTATTTTTAACCGCTACAAATGACCGGTTTTTTTGTAGTGATCATCCGGCGACTCCAACCGAGACCACCACTCGAGCAAGATGAGAGCGTGAGATGGCGAAGAGGTTGGCCGAGATCGAGAGAAACGAGAGATGAGAGACGGAGAAATGTCGAGACTGGAGAGCGACGAGGTGACCGAAGGGACCCAACCAGTCGAGCGTTTTGAGTGGTGTTTGAGACTGCCCCGTGGCGTTTGAGTGTGGGTTGAGATTGAAATGTCGAGGTTGGAGAACGCTGAATCGAGACTGGAAAACGATGAAGTTGAAATGTGAAGGGATTTAAAAAAAAAAGAAAAAGAACAGGGTATATATATGGGTAGTCATGGGTGCCCCTTGGTGCAATTGTGACCCGCCCGTATAACACAAAACGGGTATGGGCTACCCGTACCCGTGACGGATCCAATCTGGGCGGGTTTAATATAGGGAAAAAATCACGAGGAGCGGTGGTTGGATGGAGTGCAGGTTATTTGCTCACCCCTACCGATGGGCTTATGACGGATGATGAAAAAATGAGATGATGAGAGGATCTACTATTATAGTGGGTTGAGTTTCTCTCATTGTTCATTTTTCATAATTTCTTCATGATCTTTAAATCATGTCCGTCCAATTAAATCTGAAAAGTGAAAAATGAATCACATCATCAAATTATCACTCTTTTAACTTTTCTCTCATATTCTTAATCAACGGTTTAGATTAGCTCATCTTTCTAATCAACAGTTCATAAAAGCTTATGAGAGATTATAAGAAATTGAGATAATAAAAAGATCTCCCCCATTTTTTACATTATTATTACTTCTGACCAACTTTTTGATTAATGTGATTCCGTTAACTATCTGTTATGAAAATAATGAAGGGATATACATTTACATAAATACATGCCTATTTACGAAGAAGTGACCAGTTAGATTACTGATCCTGCCGCCTAAGTAAATTAGTAATTCAGTGTGGACAGTTTCTTGAACAAGTGAAGTAAAGTTAGAAGGGCCGGGATAATTAATTATGTTTACAGTTTTAAGAAATGTAAATAATACTAACACTGGATACTGTGTAGAAGAAGGATTCATTTATGGAAGTCAAGGATAACCACCAACTTCATCATTACGTAAGTCTGCCGTATCACCCAATGCCTATGACGATAGATATGATTATTTGGAAACACAAAAATTAACAAGATAATAACAATATTATAAAGCAAAGGTGCCATATATGGAGCATGACATTAATTTAGACACAAACATACAGGACCCACACCAAGATAAGCATAACTAGAGTTATGTATAGCGACCCAACTGCGAATAAAGATAACAAAAACCACACACAAGTACGTACAGATATCTAAAACAACGAAACGACAGAAAATAACACAGTACACACACACTATAACATTGCTTAACCCCAACTTTGTGGATAAGTACGGATATAGTTTGGTTCTTAAAGACTGAGAGACAAGTCGAGGTCTGAAGGCGTATCATCAAGGCTTTCCATATCTGATGAGTTCGTCCCGAGGCCTCCAACACTCGCACTCGCACTTCCTGGTGAAGAACTCCGAGAATTGTTTCTGCGGTTCCCCCTCCGTTGAACGTCCGGTCCGTCGTAGTCGGCCCAGGAGCTCCTTGAGCCGAACCGGAACGCCTCTAGGGGCGAGCTGGCTGCAGGCGCTTGCAAGCCATAACGAGGCATCAGTGGGTTCATCTTGTGATGATGATGATAAATCCCTGCATAAAAAGGTGACCCAGTAGTGGAGGCATAATTAGCCATGGTTGAACATGGGAAAAAGTGAACACCACAGTATCCAAAAGTGCCCATATCAATCTCTCTGTCAAGCCTGCTCAGCATACGCTCACGCTTGTGAGCATTCTGGTGTCCACCCAGAGCTTGAGAGCTAGGAAACTTCTTGTAGCAAAACTTGCAACCCAAGTTTCGCTGCTGATTATTATTGTTACTCTTCCTTGTTGCTCTCTCTTCATTGTTTGCCGCCTCAGCCACAGCTGGTTCGCCACCCACCACCAGCTTCAGAGTCAGAAGCCCTCTGAGTCATCGTTGCCGGCATCATCCATGGAAGGAGGCGGCGGCTCTGATGACGACTCCTCAGTCATCTTACGCTTAAGCTTTCTGTCATCAGCATCGCCCAGGGTTACCCTGTCTGACATGGTTGAGGCTAATTTCTCACAAGAGAGGATTAACAGAAGGTACTATTTGTGTGGGTTATGATGGAGGAGAAGGTGGTATTTATATTATGGGACTGATCAAAATTGCTTATTTCCATGGAAGGAAGTGTATATATCTATGTTGGACCAAGTGAAACGTATATACCTTTACATAAATAGTAAGGAGTTTAATGTAGAGTTAGCGTGGTCTTTGATGGAAGGAAAATGCTTGCGCAACACTTCACAATATGTATAGATAATCGTTGGCTACACATACTACATAAGCACCCCAGAATTTTTTGCTTATGTATTTAATTTTCTTTCTTTTAAGGGTGTACAATTTAGGCTCTATATATGTTTCCTTATAGTCTGATTAATTACTGGGAATGTATTTTCCAATTCATCTAGACATGAACTAGAAGTATACGTGTAATGTTCATCATACGGCAAGTTTCGTTTTAATTAAAAAAGCACTAAATTTTACGTTTTTTTTTGGCGTAATATATAGAAAGAGAAATATGGACAGCAGCTCTATTAATACTGATATGATTTCTTATACTAACAAAAACTGTAATCTCGTTTTTTTAGTTCAATTCATCAGTAAATAAGATTATTAATGTGACCATTATTTAATATTTGACTGTACAGAAAATAATTGAATTATTATACGCACACTTTATCAATTTAATTTCTTCCTCTTGACTAGTAAATTATAGGTTGGAGATTGAAGGTCAGAATAAAGAATATGTGAACACAACTAATTAATGATGAACTTATAAGTGTGCTTTGAGAAAAAGCAATTTCTTTAGGCCTTGTGATGGTATTTTTTTTGGGGGGGTTTAGCCTGAGTGATTATATGATGGATTGTACAATATATGCACATCATATATTGTAATATTGTTTTGACGTGTTATTTAATTTATTTTTAAATAAAAAGCGTCAAATAATTTTTTCAGATATTATTTAAATACACTATAAATTTGATTGATAAAAATTTATTTAAAAAAATGTAGATAGTAGCATATTTTTTTTTTTACACTACTATAATATGATAAATATTTTTCATGTGGCTTTGTTCGGCCTGAAAATATTTTCCATCTGATGAAATACGCTCCTCCGTTATCATACATAGGATAGTAAGTCAATCAACATCCTTCCATTTTAACGCCACCATATGAGTATTGATTATTGACTATTGACTACTGACCGTTATATATATATATATATATATTTGTACTCTGCATGGTTATGGATATATAAAATAAACTTGCTTAATACCAACTCAATTACATGAGTAGTAGAAGAGATTATTGAGGCTTAAACAAATGTAGTTAGAGGTGTGATTTTTAGATTCTGTATATCGAAACCTAGCTAGTTAAAAAATTATTATTTATTTTTAATCTTGAAAAAGATAAGTTTCCACTTTTAGATCGTAGATAACTCTTAATCTTATAAAAGAAGAAGAAAATAATGGTTACTTATTTATTTGAAAAAATTGCTATACAACATCTTCCAATCATTAAACTTATCATGTATTTCAGAGAGATAAGTTTCCAACGTCAGATGAGATAACTCTAAAAAAGTTGCTTATTTAATTTAACATATAACTATATAAAAATCTTACTATTGATGAAATGGTAGAAAATCGTTCAAAGTAGTTTGCACATGAACAAAAAAAAAAAAAAATGCCATTGAAGGCGTCTGTGATGAGGATTGAAGAAAGTATATCAAACAATATATAGTCATTTGAAAAGGGTTGAGGAAGATAGAAGAAATTACTCAATGAAGTCATTAAATTCACACTTTTGATTAACAATCTATCTAAAGATTTGTTTGTTGCAAAAATTAAAGCACAATAGTGTTATGCAGTGCATGTCATTATCCTCATCAAATAGGATAAACCTTATTATTGTTGTTGTCATCTTCAAAGAGATAAGTTTCTCCTGTCAAATCGTAGATAACTCCTAATCTTACAAAAGAAAAGGAAGAAAAGAGAATGCCTACTCATTTATTTGAGAATATTACTATACAAAATTTTCCTATCATAAAACTTATCTTATGTATTTTATATCTCAGAAGAGATAAGTTTTCCCGTTAGATTGTAGATAACTCCTAACCTTACAAAGAAAAGGTAGAAAAGAGAATGCCTAATCATTTATTTGAAAATATTACTATACACACTCTTCCTATCATAAAACTTATCCTATGTATTTTATATCTCGAAAGAGATAAATTTCCAACGTCGGATGAGATGATCTAAAAAAAATTGCTTATTTAATTTAACATATAACTATATAAAAATCTTACTATCAATGAAATGATAGAAAATCGTTCGATGTAGTTTGCATATGAACAAAAAAGACCATTGAATGTGCATGTGAGGATTGAAGGAGGTAAATCAAATAATAGAGTCATTTGAAGAGCATAGGAACTTCAAAAAAATGCTCAATAAAGTCATTAAATATGACATTTTGGTTAACAAATCAATCTAAAGATTTGGTTGTTACATAGGGCACTATTGCGTCAAGCGGTTCATATCGTTGACCCCACCTAGACCTAGTAGGATAAGACTTATTAGATAAGTTTTTACTACCGTCGGAGCAGATTACTCTTAATCTTACAAAGAAGGAAAAAAAAACGAAAATGGTTACTTATTTATTTGAAAATATAACTATACAAAATTTTACTATCATAAAACTTATCCTATGTTTATTATATCTTAGAAGAGATAAGTTATGAGATAACTTAAAAAAAGATAACTCTAAAAAAAACTACTTATTTAATTTAATATATCACTATATAAAAACCTGACTATCAATGAATGATAGAAAATCATTGAGTTAATTTGCACATGAACAAAAAAAGGCCTTTGAAGGCGCCTGTGAGGGTTGAAAAGTCGATCAAATAATATGGAATCATTTGGAGGGCTGAGGAAAACTGGAAAAAAAAAAAAAACACACTTAATGTAGTCATTAAACATGACCTTTTGATCAACAATATATCCAAAGATTTTATTATTACACAAAGTACAATTGCTTATGCAGTTCATGTTGTTGACCCTATCGAGTGGGATGAAACCTGCTATTGTTGTCGTAATCTTAAAAGAGATAAGCTTCTACTGTCAAAGCAGATTCGTCTAATCTCAAAGGAAAAAAGAGAATGATCACTTATTTATTTGAAACTATAACTATACAAAATCTTACTGTCATAAAACTTATCATATGTTTATCAGATCTTGGAAGAGATAAGTTTATAGCGTGAGATGAGATAACTCATAATCTTAAAAGGAGAAAATATATGAAAAAATGTGCTTTCGTAAGGGGGTACAATGGAATTAAGAAAAGAGGACCCGTTGGATATTTTGATTTTGTTTTGTTAAAAGTGTTTACAGATACATCTGGACAAAGCTACTTAAACCATAACATAAAATGCATTGCGGAAAAATCCTTAGCTCCATTCTTTTTATTTCCTTTAGATACTTTAAAGGAAAAAAAGAAAGAGTAATAAGAAATGACATTCTTATGTTTGATCTTGTTTCAATGATAAGTAATTTTTTTTTCAGATCAAATAAATCTTTTTTATCCGGAATTCATGGGAACAAAATAGGCTGGCTAGATGCATTTATAACCATTTAAAAATCTTACTGATAATGAAATGATAGGTGCGTTTCATGAAGCCTACTGACATTTTAATTTAATCAACTCTCCAAAGCCTAATTCACCTAATTTCCAATGAAAACATCATATAATTTAATCATTTAATTAAGTAATTAAGCATTAAAATATTAATAATTTGACATGTCTATTATAAATGTGACTGTGCCCATGATTAGTCTTATGTACTGGAACCACGCATCCTTCAGTCCGGAAGGGAAATATCAACGCTTCAAAATCTCAAACTCAAAGCCACTTTGGCATGAATTAACTCATTAATGACTTGACTAAGTCAAAATACGCATATTCTCGCGCACTTTGTATTGTGTGTTCAATCGCGCGAATATTTTATCCTCAGAACTGCCACCAAAGAAGAACACGTCACAACAATCTGTCTCACTTCCTCACCACTTTGGCTGAGGCTGAGATGCATTACAAACAAGATTTTATATTAAAGAACAGGTAGTAATTCATAGGTGCAGTTTAATGCTAAAGAGCATGCAGGTGCTCTAATAAATTCTCTCTGCTGTAGAGACAGGGCGCAAGAAAACCACAATGACCGTAATGTTATCTTTGCTACCTCGTTCCACTGCCTCAGTAGCCAACCTCTTTGAGCACATTCCTGCCTCTTTCACTGTATCCTTGATTATGCTTATCACTTCTTTATTGCTCATCACATCCCACAGTCCATCACTTGCTATCACCTGATCACAATTTCATTATTACTAGTTTTCCACAACACTACTCACATCACAACAGTATTGATAGAAACAAGACATTTCAACTTCACAGATAATCATAACAATCCTCACCAAATATTCATCGTCTGCAGATAAAGTAGTTTCAGTAATCTCCGGCTCTGCAGTTACAGCCGGCTTCAGGTCATCATCCCCAATGGAACGAGTAACCTGTAAACAAGAGAGTTAACTTCACTTGTGAGCCACTGACTCATGATTCACAATAGCTGTTGGTTTCAAGTTTGAAAAACATGCCTGAAGTGCAGGAAGGCCAACCCTCCAAGTATCAACTTGCCAGTGAACTTGTCCTCCATCACGAATAACACGTTCTCTCTCTTCAGGACAGCTTGCAACATGATCCTAATTAGATAAGACCTGATTAGCTAGAAGGGTGGTATTTAAAGGAATGATAAAAAAAGGGAAACTTTAGTGATATATGGTACACAACAGAATAGAGCTGCTTTCTACTCACTTTGGTTAGAGCAATGGGAGAACCAGCCCGGCATAAGATTGTCCTGCAATCACCACTGTTAGCAACAAAAAGCTTGTTTCTGATTACAAGGGCAGCAACCGCTGTACATCCAGGATGCCAATCCCTCTGGGTAACTCTTCTAGATTTATGACAGGAATCAAGCTCTTCTCTGAAGGCAGCATCTGTTTTAAGGAATGCCTCAACGAGTGTGGTAGCTGGACTGCATATTTGAACATGCTAAGGCAATCTATCCTTCAATAATACATAACTAGAAAAAAAAGATTGGAAGGGGGAGAATCTCAAGTGAACATACCTTCCTATAGAACCTAAAGACTGCAGGAATCCTGGCATGGCTTTAGCAGAAAACTCAGCAGCTGCTGCACCTGCATGAGTGCCAATTATAGATATTTCATTATATTGCTTTAAACTAACCAAGAATAGTCAGCAAGTTTATTGCAAAGAAAAAAAGGGTCTCATTTTCCATTTATTCTTCAGATTAACTAGAATTTATTTTCTTCAAATTTTACAGGGTGATTTGATGCTTCAGTTCTCTCAAGTTAACTTCAACAAGGATGCTGAAGCGAAGTGTTCAAGGAGCCTCACACTAATCAAAGTGAATGGACTAGATGCTTTTTTCGTAATAACATTTTAAATTCAAGAATGTGGATACTGATACAAAAACACTGGCGAGTACCTCTATGACCATCAAAGATACCAAAAGCATGTATGTCCTTTTCATTGCATATGCTGGGAAGAATGAAATGTGTGTCCTCCATGGTCTCCCTTCTCCCACAGGTGGCATAAGATCCCCAAGAAAGTGTTGGACAGTGAGACAAAGGCTCGTCAAAAGGCCTATGCCAGGTTCTCAATTTAGAATCAGTTGCATTGGAGGATCTCTTTGAGAAAAGTTCTCCCAGAGTAGACCAGTTAATACTCTCTTGATAAGCCTGAAGGTGATTATTGCTCCCGTCTACAACCTGATTATCATGCAACTTGCAGGGTCTGAGGTGTCTATCATCAACGTCCCTTTTGTGCCCAATGATGGAGTCAAGCTCCTTAATTATATCATCAAAGGAAGGTCTGTTTTCAGGTTTTGCATCCCAGCATCTCTGTATTAATGCCAATAATCTTGAAGGTACACCTGACTCTTGAGCAGCAAGGACTGGCCTTAATTCATCAGAAACAACAGCTGCTGTTAGTTGCTGTTCTGTATAGTTCATCTCCAGTACTGTGTGAGCCTGCCAGCAGCATATAAAAGTAAAACTAATATCGAAACAAATTGTAATATTGTGCATGTCAATAAAGGGCAGCCCAATGCACAAGGCTCCCACTAGGTAACTCAATAAAATATTTAGATAAGGAAAGCTTCCAATATGCAGAACAAACAATTCCAACATAATAATTAGCAATCCCAGCAGAAGTTTTAGCTTCTGACACAAAATGACACAAGTTTACCTCAAGAACGTTTCAAACTAAAATAGAATTATGATAAAGACTATATGATTCATATGGCAAGCTCCAATAGGTTTTACTTTCCCACAGATCCTTTTTTCAAAATGAGCATTACTTGATCGTGTACGGAAGTGGCCCTTCCTTTATGATTTCTTAATCCGAGCCTAATTAAGAAACTATTATGCAGTCACTCCATCTAAGAACCATTGAAACCTCATAGACAACAACTTTCATTGAGTTGAATGAATATAAAAAATATCCATATGTTTGTTTAAGGGTGAATTTTTTTGGGAGACATTTTAAAAACATAAATAATGAAAATACTCGCTGACAAGTCAATATAATCTTTTTTTCACAAAACAGAAATCCCAACTAATCTTATCAGTGACCCAAAGTTCCCTTAATGATGATGACAAGGAAATGAACAAAAATTCTAGAAACAAAAATAGGGAAACTGCTCATCTTCACATATAAACATAAAAAAGATGCAAAGATAATGTGAACATGTCATATAACATACAGAATTTGCCATGCTATTGCATGCACAACGAAGTACCCATGTAAGAAATAGACTGACCTGTGCTTCTGCACGAAGATCAGTGTATGGTACAACCCCTGTAAGGAGTTCACTGCAGCAAATACATTAGAAAACAGAAATTATATGTATATGCTTCTAAATTGCTCAATCATAAGCTCATTTGGCATCATAATGACCAGCTTATGTGGCAAAGTGAGATGTCAAAACTAATACTTTAAGCAATCTACCATCTACCATTCATAAGCAATCTTGCATTCAAATTTGATTTCCTGAAAAGTTATGTTCTATTGTGTATCTTAATGTAAATACAAATATGTGCTGGGAAGCCAAACCTTATTCCAGAGACAGGGGGATATGAAAAACATATTTTGAATCTAAAATGCATCTGTAAAACTTGAAAACCGAACCACTCAATTTGTGAAGCCAAAATAGCTGGCCACAACTAGTGAAATTAAGTTAAAACCACTTTTCTAAAATAGCAGATGATAAAACCCATCAGAAATAACTAGGCAACAGCCTTGAATTCACTTAAGTTTCCGAACAAACAAACAAAATGGAATGATAGAAGTGATATTTTCTCAAGCCCTTACTTGATTGTCACCCCAAAACTGTAGACATCCGATTTTTCTGTGTGCAACTCCTTCCTTAATATTTCAGGTGCCATGTAAATTAAAGTTCCCACCATATTTTTTTTATGGAAACCACCAGTAGGCTTGCCAGAAGATTTCCAATTTTCAAGAGAAACACTCTTAAGGTCATTCTTGTATTCTGCCAAACCAAAATCTGTGAGGTGTGGATAAAGATTTTCGTCAAGCTGCATAATAGAGACAAAATGGTTAGTTGACTAATGCATAAGTACTGCATAATTTTATCAAATATTAAGACAACACCAAACAACTTAATGATCAAAAGATAGGGAGAAATTTACAAGAATATTTGCTGGTTTCACATCTCTATGTAATATCCCGAGGTTATGAAGATACTGCAAAGCTTTGGCTGTAAAATCAAGTTATGGGAAAGGAACAAACTGTCAAACTAGTTGTTCTTGCATAATTTCCTTTAATCCATAAAGTAGTCGAACTACAATGGTTGGATAACAGTTTGATGCAAACTATCCCCTGGCTACATTTGTAAGTATTTTCAAAGTTTTTAACTTTTGCAATTTCCTTATTTGGCCATTTCGTGCGTATAATTACATATATTTAATTAAGTTTTCTAAAGGAAGCTACAATGCCAGATAACCAATTTTGATAAATATAACAGTCCATTCCATGATATAAGTAATTAATATCAAAGTTGCAAATAGATTCATATGTAAGTTATCAAATTTTGGGCTGAAAAGTCAAAAGTGAACACCTAGTAGACAAGCACCTTTTCAAAAGAACAAATATAAGACAGTTATAACTGCCAGAGAAAAGTAACTGCAAAGAACATATAAAACTATTTCCAATTATTCTATTTAAACTTCTGTCTGTAGTCCAAGAAGTTCAAGAAAATTAATGTCCTACTAGTTGGTAAAAGAACTTTTGATGTAGATCATAAGACTCCATAGCTCTAGTTTTAAGACCTTCCATCCCATAAGCTGATATATTAAAAAACTACTTGAGATAAGCATGATGTTACTGAAAGAAAGTTCTAAACAGAACAAAATCTTAACTATACCTAACTGAATTATTATCATAAGTGCGTGATTGATACTCGGGGTCCATTCATCCAAGTGTAACTTTTGTGCAAGGTTGAGAGATTCATAAAATTTGAAGAAAAAGAGGTAATTGGGAGGCTTTGCATGGGCAGCAATCAGTGTTGCTATCCCCGGGTGATCTAACTTGCTGCATTATTTGAGGAAAAAGAAACTATGAACTGAAAGCTGCATGCCTAATAAATATGATTGAAAATAACAAAATCTCTTAAAAGGTCATAAGATGCTCAAAACATGCAAAGACACTGATAGAATTATATAGAAAGAAAGATGTTGCGTGAGAGAGATACCATAACAGCTGTAATTCTTTGTGGAACTTGTTAATATCTTCTGTAGTTGACAGGATAGGTTTCTTAACTGCAACCTTGTTACCATCTAAATTCCCTTCGTAAACAACACTCTCCGCCCCTATGATTGCCATTATAAGCAAAGTTATAATTCATTTTCAAAAGAGGAACACATACATATGCTGAATTGAAATGAGTAGCAGATCAAACATCCAAACATGCCTCATTCATCTCTCTCATAACAGAAAGGCAAAGTCCTAACTCTTCAAAGAAAAACTAGAGCTGACATTAGGAACGGTTCAAAGATGCAAAAACTAAAGCAATCAATAGGAATGTCAAAAGGAAAAGATACACCCTTCTACAGTATCCCTCACAAGCCACTCCAATTTCTTTCTCACAAATAAGAAAGAGAGGAGAAATTCAGAACTTGGGAAACGACAAAAGCTTAAGACTGCACAGGGTTCACCTTTGGCAATTGGAGATAAAAGAGAATAAGAGGAAGGAGGGACATGAAGAGGAATAGAAGAACTGGTACAACAACCCCTAATGCAGGTGTTGGGCACCATAATCTCTAAACCCATCTCTTTCAGAGCTTCTTCTCGTGGCTGCAGGTAGAAGAAGAAACAGAGAATTTAAAGTTGGGCCAGAGGATTGTGGCAAAAGACGAGTACGGATAGAAAGAGACAGAGAAATACGGAAGAGAGGGGTCCGTGGTAGTATTATGTTTTGGTAATGGAAATTTCGGGTGGCAATTGTTTATGGCCTCTGTTTGGCAGCCTCGTGCTCTCTCTCCCTGTTATCCTCCGCATCAACTTGCCCAGAAACCGACAAAAGGAGATCTTGCTCGTTATTTGTGATTCAGTTAAAATAATTTTTAGATTTTCTTGTCAGAATGTTTGATGATCAAGATCAAGCGATGACGTTTTAATTTAATATTTTATGACAGGCATATCATCCCACGTCGTTTTTGTGCATACGGAGGATGGAGGATTTTATTTTTTTTAATAATAAAACCAATATTTTTTTTTTTTTAATAAGAACAACAAAAATGCCGTTACATAAGAAATTACTATAAAGTAAAACTATGGTAAAGTGGCATGTGATATATGATACAGATTTATAGTTGGCTCTACCTAATAATTGAATATGTGCATTTGCGGTTATAGCTTGATATCTCCCCACGGATCTAATTGTTTTAGACCCTCAATGGTTTAGCAGGCTGAATCAAGATATGCATCTCATTTTATAGGGTTAAGAAATAATTTTTGCTCCGAAAGTTTTTACCAAGGGTAATCTCTTAAAGTTTTTCATGGTAACTTCCCCTTAGAAGTGTATCAAAATGGAGTTTTTCCTCTTATTATTATAGTAGTTAATTTTAACCGTTAATTAATAAAATATGTCGAGCTCCACATGTTATCCACGTCATTTTTGTTAAGATGCAAATTTACACTATAAGCCGATGTGTCATTTACTTTTTTTATTTTTTAAAAGATACTAATAGATTTAAAATATTTGAGGAAAATTTACACATTAACAAAAATAATATATATGATATCTGGTAGACCGTCAACTAACATATGTGTTCAACCGAAAGTCCAAATTAATTAGATAATGGCTAGGATAAAATTATTTCCTTTTTGACATTTCCAAAACAAAATTTTCCCTTCACCCCATTTTATCTTTAATGAAAACAAAATCATTTGTCACCCTCTCTATTTAATTAATAGAGTTATTTGGACTCTTTATATTTTGAATATATTGCAAAAATATTCACGAGATTTTACTGTAAATTTGTTATCTTTTTTTTTTTTTTGCTAGTGGCTTAGGTACAACCTGTACAAATTATTACATCACGTTGACTGGCGAGATTGCTAAATGGAAATTATCATGAGTATGTTTTTTTTTTTTTTTTTTTTTGGACGGAGTATCATGAGAGTTATCTCATTCGAAAGCTTCCAGCCTCAATGAGAGATTTATATGAAAACTGATTTTTATAAGGTTGAAATCTGAAGTTGATTTTTGATGGATCCTTTTTTTCTGTTACTAATATGAATATGAAGTCTAACTTTCCGTCTTCACATTGTGAAATGGTGATTTTTTTTTCTTTTTTTGGGTGACAAAATGGTGATGACTTTTTTTTTTTAATATAAAAATTTTAGGAAAGGAGTTGGGCTCACCCACAATCCAAGGTAGATAAGCGCTTTAGAGCCCGGTCCAAAGAGAATACTAGGCTAGAGAGTACACATGCCTCAACCTCCGCCTAGCGTCACCACTACTTCGTAGACCTCTAGGATGCCTCCCCCAGCGCCTTGATCAACTTCAGGATCAAACCCCCTCTCTTTAGGTAAGAAAGTCCGGTCCCTTCGCCAGTTGAACCCAAGGTTGAGGGGTTTGATGACTTCAATTTTTATTTTTTATTTTTTTTATAAGAAAATTTTAGGAAAAGGGTTGAGCTCCCCACGCCTAAGAGCAGGCGCTTGGAGTAGAGGCGGAATCGTGGTCGTGGCCTAACAGGGCTGGCCCTCCAGACCCTCAGTAAGAAAAACACTTGTTTTTCAAAGCCCGGCCCGAGAGCACCAAAGTTAAGGCCGGCCTGCAGGGTCCAGAAATTACTATTCCAAATTTTAACTATTTTTCCTCCACCTTTAAAAAAAAATATAATTAGTAAATTACAACACGAATCATCCAATAAATAAGCACAAACACACTAATTCATAATCAAAAGCAAACTATGTTCACAAATAACTCACATAAAACATAAAAAGCATATCACTAAATGACATTAAGTACGATGACTATTATTGTCGTCATTTTCGTCACTATCATCAATTTTAACGACATTTGATTGTTCTTCACTTTGAGTAGTAGCCTGTGGCTCATGAGTAAGAATATCATGAAATTCTTCTCCCGCGTTATGAACACATTCATAATCTTTATCTGCAACAAATAATAAATCAAATTATAAAATTAGAGTATAGTTATTATGTATTTGTAGTTAAATGGATAAATAACTCTATAACAAATATAAAATATATATAAATTAATAAATTTAAGAGGGAAAAAAATAAAAAGCTAAGTGAAAAAGGCACCGTGTCCGGGCTCGAGGCCCTCCAGTAGGCCTACCGTTAAGCCCGAGGCCTGTCGTGGCCGCCCTCCGCGGGCTAATTTCAAATATCTCGTTCATTTTTCAAGTCCGACCCTTAAAGGGCCAGGGCTTAAACGGGCCTCCCGATGGACCTGGCCCGTTTTGCCGGCTCTAGCTTGGAGCCTAGTCCACAGGCATACTTTTGAGAGTACACACGTCTCTACCTCCACCCAAATAAGCTTTCCACCGCTTCATGACCCCTAGATGCCTCCCCACACTTGACCAACTCCAGGATCGAACCCCCTCCCTTTAAATGAGAAAGTCCGACCCCTTCGCCAGTTAAACCTAAACATGAGGGGTTGATGACTTTAATTATTTTATTTTTTTGATAATTTGATGACTTTAATTATAAAGCTTCTTCTGGCACACAAAAAATTGAAGCCCATAATTTTTCAGGTTACTTAACTGGTCCAAAAAAACCCAATATTCAATTACCAGGCCTACTTTCATTGTGTAGCCCACATAATCAGTTTTTGGGCCGATGGCCTTTCTTTCTCACTAAGGAAAAACACAACAACAAAAAACCCTCCTTAACAGCAAAGTTTGATAGTTGCGATTCTTGCGAAACAAACATTCTAAGATTGATCATTGCAGGGCAGAAGACCTGTGCGGCGACGATGAAGATCCCTACCTTACGTGTTTCTGTGCTTTTGATTGGTGCTTTCCTTGTTCTTTGTGTGTTTTCTGAATTTGTTTATGGGATGAAATTGGGAGGGGTTTACGATATTGTGGGCACTCATAACAGCGTGGAGATCGACAGCCTTGCTCTTTTCGCCGTTGAGGAGCACAACAAGAAAGAGGTATTTTATTTGATTTTATAATCCTGAATGATCGAATCTTGAGTTTGATATGTTAGCTTTTCAATTTTGCGGTTCTCCAATTACTGACTTAAGTCGAGGAATTCCCGTTTGCGTTTTCTTCTTTGTTCGTTAATGTTGTTTATCTTGTAATTGTTAATTGAAACTTCTCCCGTTAGATTTGTTCTCTATCACCAATACCGTTTTCCCCTATTTTCATCTTTCTCCCCGTTTCGTTCGGAAATACTACTTATTAAATTATATCAACGGAGATAATTTGAAGTAATATCCTTTTTTTCGGTTAGAGAGGAGAAAACAAATATTTTTAGTGCTTTTTCCCAAATACCAACTGATGTATGCTCTTCTTCACTCGTATCTAATGAATTGGCGAGGATCGTGTGAGCCTGCCAACTTAATCCCCCCGCTCCCAGATTATTAAGTAAATAGTCCAGCTTCATGCATGATTTTTATGTATTTTTTTATTTGAAAACAGAATTCACTTCTTGAGTTTGCCCGGGTGTTGAAAGCCAAAGAACAGGTGGTAGCTGGTAAGCTATACCACATTACAATGGAAGCAAGTGACGCGGGAAAAAGGAAAATATACGAAGCGAAAGTCTGGGTGAAGCCCTGGATGAACTTCAAGCAGTTGGAGGAATTCAAGCTTCTTCGAGACATCTCTCCCTTTACAACTTCAGACCTTGGTGTCAAAAAGGGTAACTAGCTGATTCTGATTTCTATATCTCTGTTCTTGGCAGAGAGTTCAAGTAGATGTAGGTATTGTTCCATGTTTATTCCTTGTGAATTGTAACTACCGGAAACTCCTGAAAATTTTCACTCTAGAATTGACATTGTATCTTAAAAATTAAATGCCAAGCATCCTCTTGTGTGTTTGTGTGTATTTTATAAAGTATGAGAGGTATTATGTTTCTGAAAGTTGGTAGCAATTTTAAGATGGACACAGATTAAGATGGAGTGATGTACCAGTACATGACCCTGATGTCAAAGATGCTGCTAGTTATGCTGTTAAGTTTATTGCTCAGAAGTCCAACTCTTTGTTTCCATACCAACTTCTTGAGATTGTTCTGGCTAAGGCCAAGGTTGGCTCTTCTAGTATAACTACTGTTGATCATATTCCCGTATTTAAGTGTGCTGTCTCCCTTCTCCTGATCATTTCATATCTGCATCGTTCTTCATTTGTTTCTACTGTTTTTGGTTCTTGCTAATCCCTTATCCCCGTGTGCTGTTTTGACGCAGGTCGTTAGAGATGAACTCAAATTTAACTTGCTTCTGAAGGTTAGGAAGGGGATGAGAGAAGAGAGGTTCCAGGTCGTGGTAAATAAGCAGCTAGGGGAAGGAAAGTTCTATATGAGCCAGATACACGAAGACCAGTCCTGAATTGATTGTGACTTGAACTGGATTTTGTGTGTTATGATGCTCTTGTGTCTTTTTCGCCTATAAATTTGAAAGTCGTCTTTTATCATTTGAAAAAAACGAAATAAATGTGTCCCAAGTTCGTAACATAATGTATATAGACAATGCAAAGTAGACTTATGTAATATTCCCCATATGCCATGTCCATATGTAAATATACAATCAGTTTTGAGTCCATGCGTTACCCGTAATATTACATATAGAATGCAGCCGAAATTGGCTATTAATCCCTCATGCTGCTACTCCATTCTCTTTAGTCTTCACATCTGAACAAGCCACAAAACAATGTTGGGCGTGGCCTCACTGGAATTCAACTCTATTGTTTCGCTTCATGTTTTACAGCTTTTCAACAGTTTATAGACTGTTGAGTGCAAAATTTAGGAGAGACAAATGAAAACCAATATTAGGGATGGATGTACATGCATCCCGATACTGAGTTATAATGATAGTGCTGGAAAGAAGCAAAGGTAAGCAAACTGAAAAGTTATATCTCGGCAGGCACGCGTTTATAGAGGTGAGAGGGGAGCCTAGGGGTGGCAACGGCCTGTAGTGGGGTCTTCATGAAGGTCACCAGCCCTGGGTTCTCGGACATGTCAATCTCCTCCGGCTTTATTCCTTCCGCTGGGGTCCAGCAGAAATGGTGCAGCAGGTGACCTAGCATGGAAGTCACCAGGTTGATTCCAAGCTGTGCACCTGGGCATACCCGACGACCCGCCCCAAATGGCAGCAGCCTGAAGTCATGCCCCTTCATGTCCACATCCTCCTCCAGAAACCTCTCGGGTCGGAACTCCGATGGGTCCTTCCAGACGGCCGGGTCGTGAGCTACGGCCCACACATTAACGTGCACGTTGGACCCCTTGGGAATGTCATAGCCTCCAATCTTGACGTTGGCATTGGCTCTGTGCGGGAGCATTAGTGGGGTGGGAGGGTGCAGCCGCATGGCCTCCTTGGCCACACACTGCAGGTAAGGAAGGCTGGAGAAGTCGGTCTCTGTCATGATCCGTTCAAACCCGATAACCCGGTCCAACTCCTCCTGGGCCTTCTGCTGCACTCGGGGGTTTTTAATCAGCTCAGCCATGGCCCATTCCACCGATATTGCAGTCGTGTCCATGCCTGCGGTGATCATGTCCTGTATAAAACAGGAAACGGGTAATAATTAAAATCCATATCATTTTTTTTCATTAAAAAGGGTAAAGAAATGTTACCCAGAGAAGACCGATGATGGTGTCTTCGCTAAGGTCATATTTGTCCTGCAAAGTGAGGAGGGCGTCAACGAAGTGTTGCTTGGCGCCACCTGAGCGCTGACGAGCCTGAGTATGTTCTTCCATGATGGCTCTGGTGAGCCTATCCCGGCGAGCGCCGTGCTTGGCAAAAGCCCCTTCTTCGAGGGGGAACATCCACCGGAGCCAAGGGATGTGCTCGGCCATGGCGAGAGAAGCTCCTAGCTTCAAGCCATTGGTGACGATGGCCTTGAACTCCACTCCTTGTTCGTCCATGATGCCCTCTGAGTTGACAAATCTCTTGCCAAATGCCAGCCTTGTTATGTTGTTGAATGCCACTGCTCCCAGGTACTTCTTCACCGTCACGCTTTTCCCTTCATTTTCTGCGCCACCAATTTCCCCCATCTCCATTTAATTTACATTTACAGTGTCATGAATAAAACAATATATTCAAGCCTTTTAAAAAAAAATAAAATCCCAAATCAACATCTTTTACGTGAAAGACGCCAACTTTTTACCAAAAGCGGGCCACACTAGTGATGCAGTAAAGGAGCCACTTGTGGGTGATATAGAGTGGAGTTATAATTACAAAAGAAATAGATATTGCAGCAGGTTTAACGTGATAAATAAGTCAGTCCAGGCAACTCAATTGGCCTAACAAAACTGCCCAACCAAAACCAACTCTACCAACCCCTTCTCCACTAATAATTGATAAATTCATAAATTGTTTAGGTGGCCGTGTTAGGCGGTGGAAGCAGTACAGCCACCAAATAAATAAATAACCTCTCAAGCTCCAAAATCCTTTGTTCATATTATTGTAACATGCAAAACTTTAAGAAACAATGACATGATAGAAAATTAGAAATGAATGCATGGGCTAACAGAGGGAGAGATCCGGCTGATCAGATTTCTTAGCTGGATCTGAGTTTTAGATCAGAACACATTGCTTGTAATTGCATCTAAACTATCTATTCACCAGCATTCACTGTTGATCCTGATGTTTGGGGACTTGTTACCAGCTTAATTCCATATTTGATTTTGACCGGTGGACTGTTCTCTTATTAATCACAAGCTTCCTCCTTAAAGGAAAAAGACAAGTTACCCAGAGTATGAACTAAACAAGAAAGAGTAATTGCGAAAACAAGATAAGGAGTCTTAATATGGAGCAAAAGGACTAATCCGGAAAGTCCACTTTCCACTGTGTTTAAGGCTTGCCCGTTTCCTTGCGGGAATATGAAGCATCAATCAATGGTTAGAAAAGTCAAGTCCAGACTACTTGCTATCCACTTGCCTTACTGTGAACAAGGCAATTTAAAAATAACAATGTTGAATTTGTACACACTTTCTTCTTCATTTCACACGACTATGTCATGATAAATATGCCCGATATGGGCATGGTTCCAAAGCAAGGGCGAATTAGCTTAATGGATCAGGATAAATGTAATAACTTTTTAATAATAAAATATGACCTTATGAATATAATTTTTTAAAAATAAAAACCATACAATTATGGTCCATGGACAAAATTTGTACACCTATTTTATTCGTTAAACAATAGTGTGTTTATAAAATCTCACCACAACGAAATAAACAATTTCACTTTAATTTCTTCCCCATAATGAGACCTGAATACGCTAATTTCTTCCTCGAGTCATCTATATCTCTGTCTGTTATTTTTTATGGTCAAAAGACATTTTCTTCTAGACAATATAGAGAATTCAACAGATGGAACATAGGCCTTTTGCCTAGTGGTATGAAAGTTCCACTCTAAGTGGTGGTCGCAGGTTTGATCCCGCAACAGATGGAGGTGGATGTTCTCCTACATATACGTTGATGTCGATTTTGTGCCATCTATTTGATTGTTAAAAGCCAAATTTATGCATACTGTATCTATAAATTCAACGAATGTTTATACCGGGAAGGCGGGAATCTAATCAACAAACCAAGCACTTGTGAAGTAAGTGTAAACTACCCCTGCTTCTCCCCTGTTTCTCATAGGAGAGAACAGAACAGAACGCAGTGTAAGAAACGTAATGAGATAAAAAGAAAAACAATCAAATCAGCTCCAGAATAACAAAATTTTTAAAAGAAATGCAAGAATTAGCGAGTAACGAGGACGAATAGAAACAGAAGAAGAATAAAGAAAGTTACCAGGATTTGTGGAGTCCCTGTATAAGGACTCAACCATAGCGGTGACCTCGTCTTCTCGAATTGGTCTCAAGGCTTCAAGGCGCTTGGGAGAGAATAGCTCGAGCGTGCAGACCTTTCTGACCTTCACGTAGTGGGGCCCATAATCGGCCCAAATGAGATCCTTACCGTCTCTGCTAAACTTAGCCGCCGATCGGCTCCTGTGGCGATCGGCCAACTGCTGATCGTGATCCTTGAGCACCTCTTTGGCCAGCTCCGAGTTGGAAACGATGACGTTGAGGGTGGAGCCGAACCACACGGATATGATGGGACCATAGGATTGAGCCCACTCGGCGAAGCAACGGAATCTGACAGGCTTGATGTCGTAGAGGTTGCCGACGATGGGCAAGGGGCGTGGGCCCGGCGGCAGCTTGAATCGCAGGCGCTGATACAGCTGGTAGCAGAGGAAAACCCCGATTACTGAGATGAATATTAGAAGCAGCGCCATGGAGGAGGAGGAGGAGGAAGAAGAAGAGAGAAAATGAAAGATGATAAGACAGGTAAGGGGTGAGAGAAAAGATATAGAGGAGCAGGAGAGGAGGGAGTTGGTGATCTGAAGGAGGATGATTGTGTATATAAAAAAATATAAACAAATGAAATCAATGACGTTTGGACAAGGGAGGAGAAGGAAGGTGAGTGAGTGAGGATAAGTTATGGAGTTGGTGGACTCAGAAATTGGAGAGCCAAACTGTGGGTGGCCTGAACCCGCCTGAATTTTTATCTACATTTTTAACGGTAATTTATTATGGACTTGTAAGCACTCTACAGTCTCTACTTAACTCTTCTAAGTCATCAGATCTCATTTAGACGATTCCCCTATGAGTTTTTACAAGTTTATATTTTTTTAATATAAAATTTAAAATAAAGATAATCTTTTAATAATTATTCTTTTAAAAAATAATTTTTTTATTTAAAACACATCATTTTAAAAAAAAAAAAAAAAATCTAAACCATCCAAAATCATGGAACGACTCAAATTTGATAAGGTGGAGAGTTAAACACAATGCTTAGAACTAAAAATAATGGGAAAATTAGTTTAAATGCCGAAATGAATTTGTAAAGCGCAGAGGTGACGCGAATTTGCAAAAAAGAATTAGAGGTGACAAGGACCTTTTCGGGTTTTTGCAAATTCGGCCAAATGACCATTTTGCCCTAGGGTTAAATAATTAAAAAAAAAAAGAAAATACCCCCTCTCGGCGGTGGGCCCTACCGCCCACCACCGTTGGCGGTGGTCGCCCGGCAGCCAGCCCGGCGGTGGGGCCCACCGCCGAGGGGGTATTTTCTTTTTTTTTTTTTTAATTATTTAACCCTAAGGGCAAAATGGTCATTTGGCTCGAATTTGCAAAACCCCCCAAAGCGTCTTTGTCACCTCTAAAATTTTTTGCAAATTCGCGTCACTCTCTCGGGGTTTTACAAATTCATTTGGTATTTAAATGGAATTTTCCCAAAAACAATTCTATTTATTATTGTTGGAGTTGTTGGAGTTTCATATCAATAAGACAAAATATAATTAATTGTGACATAAAGTCTCCTTATAATTGAGAAGTTGCGAGTCAGATTCTACTTATAAATATTATTACATCGATGTTTAATTTAAAAATTAGTTGACCTTTTTAAAAGAGATTGATGAAGTTAAATAAATTAATTAATTATAACATATATGTTATGTATCCTTAGATCATATATCAGTTGATAAGTCATGCAATATAGTTTAAAGAAAAACAATAAATATAGATATTTTAATATTATTTGTTTATTTTCCTTAATCTTTCACAAAAAAAAGTCCTCTTATAATAAAAACGGAGAGTATTGAATACCCAAAAAAAAAAAACGGAGAGTATTACTTTAGTATTTGCTCATTTAATTAAGAAAATACGACAAATATGGGAGTATCATTGATAAACACGTGATTAATGTCATTTTTCCTTTTCCTTGAAAAAAAAAAACACATATTTTTTATAATTGGAGAGACTGATAAAGAATTAAGAAGAAATTAAAAAAGATAGTAATATGTTGGGTGAATATATGGAATATGTATAATAGAGGAGAGGTGAGGATAATAAAGAAAGAAGGCTGGATTATGGTGGGGGTATCCAGTTTAGTTCAGATTTAATTTTTTGAAATGGTGACTTTTTAATAAAAAAATCATTTTTAAAAAAAAAAATTAGTTAAGAGATTATTTTTATTTGAGATTTTGTACTTATTAAAATAAATTATTTTTTTAAAAAAAAAAAAAAAAAGTAAAAAAAAAAATCAAATTTAAACTACCCAAATTAAACCAGATCCGATTATGGTGTGGTTGGTGAGGAAGAAGGGTGGGGCCTTTGACCAACACAAATGGAACAATTGAGTTTGGCTTCTCTCGTTTACCTCCCCTCTACCTATTCTTTCTCCTCTCACATGCACCCCCTCTCTATCCCTCCCAGGCGATCTCAGCCGTTGAAATCCTGATCCTTTTTCGAAAAAGACAAAAAACAAAAAATTTCATTTTTTTTTAAATCTTTCAAGATTTAAACCAGATCTGATCAAGAGAGATGGGCTGAAAATGAGAGAATCCGGTTCCTTCTTTCTCGCTATTGGATTGAAAGTATCTACGGTTCATATTTAATATTATGTGAACAATATTTTTATATTTTCACTTAAAAAATATATAAATAAATTCAAACGGTTAAAATTTGATATGAACCGTTCACAACAGCACATTATTATTATAAAGTGGATTTTTTATGACAATTTTGAAATGTTCAAATTAAATTTTAACTTTTGAATTTATTTATATATTTTATAATTGTAATTATAAAAAAATTGAATTATCGAATTTTGAAATGAAAGGTGATAAAGAGAATTAGAGATAAAGGAGAGGCAACAAGAGAAGCCCAACTCTAACGTAATGAGAGAAGAATCAAAGGTTGGTGAAGATGTAGACCCTTTCCTCTGTCCCACCACCACGTACCAGTGCGGAGTGCCCCACCACCGGTTTCTTTAACTTGTTACTTCTAGTTTCAACCACACTAATTATTCAATTCGTACCTCTAAATTATACATTCAATTTTTTTTTTTTATATGATACAAAAAATTGGTTTTTATTTAATATACTACTCATCACAGCAACAAGCTTTATCCGAGGTATTTTTTAAAAAAGTTTGAAATATAAACCACATAAAAACTTTTGTGATGGTCCAAATTGATCTGCTCACAGCAAGAGATGTGATTGTTGCATAATTAAATTTAATTGGCCTTTAAATTAATCAGTGAGAAAGCTGGTGCGACCAACACGAATGTGCAGCCGGCAAGATGAATCGATGATGGCAGTGAGCACATGGCGCAGAACACTACTTTTTTTTTATTTTTGCATTACAGGGGTAATATATAAAAGGAAAAATTCTATTAAAATACCATTTGAATTTGTAAACCCTCCGAAGTCTTGAATCAGAAAGATTGAGGAGGTGCACAAATATGAGAGATATACAAATTCGGGAGTTGTTGGACTTTTACTCCAAATGAGGGTATTATTTATTTATTTATTTAAAACTAAGGGCAAAAGGGTAATTTCACCCCACTTTTCATATCCTTCATAGGTCCGTAGTACCTCTCAGTCTTTTTACAAATTCAGAAGACTTCTGGAGGTTTTGCAAATTCAAATGGTATTTTAATGGAATTTTCCCTATATAAAACATAAATGTTCAATTTTTCTATGAGAATATATATACACCTATGCATGAGAAAAAATAAATAATTATTATATCATGTGTGCTTAATTGTATGCATTGGTAAATTTTCGTCAATATAAGTTGGCAAAACATCAGTAATATAAGTACTTTTTGTGGAAAATTTTCATTGAGCTTCTTCCAAAAAAATTGACTAAATTATAATTGCTTTAACTTAATAATAGTAGCATATATAGGTAAACTGTTTAGCGAAGGAAATTACATACAAGGACAAACTAAATAACGGAATAAATAATAATGATATAACGTCAAATTAAAGCGCAAAACATTTAAATAATGTTGCAATTATTGGTATTTTGCCAGAAAAATAACGCTGTGATTTTATTATATTAAACTGCACCCCGGGCATTTTGTTAGATGTAGAAATCATGAGCCACGGAAATTACATTTAAGTAAATGAAAGAATAGTGAAAGACATATCTCTCCCTAAGCCATCGTTATAATTTTTTTTTTGTTGGTCAACAGCCATTGATATAAGGCCTCATTGAGAATTCAGAATTGGCAACAACAAAAACTCCATCGAGTTTATAATCAAGACGCAGCAAGAAATTTTTTCATAACGAGGTTAATAATTAAGTCTGTCGTTGGTGAGAGATTTTTTATTTTCTCTTAATATATCACTAATAAAAAAAATAGCGATGGGAACGTCTCTTTCCAACTCGTGCTTGCCATAACAATATTTTTTCTTGGGAAAATTCAAATAAATACCAATTAAATTTAGAAAACTCTAAAAAATCTATTAGCATATGAAAAAGACAAATAGGTCTGAGAGGACTATTCTGAAATTTTTAAAATGTCGTGTTTTTAATGAAATGCCACTCAAGTTTTAAAATACAAAAGGAAAAATCCTCTCTGACATCGAGGCTCCCGGCTCTGGCACCACCTCATCGTGCGTGACTTTGGTTGTTAGAGCTTAGGTAACAACTTGAATAATGAAATTGATTATTTGAGCTCCCTAAACCCTATCAAGTATTGTTAACAAGTTGAATAAAGATAATGACAACTTTAATATTGACAATGACAACTTGAGAGTAACTATTAAAAACCTCTTGTCAATAATTATACTTAAGTTATCATTTTCTTTATTTAACTTGTTAACCACATCGGATAAGGTTTATAGAGCTCAAGTAATAATCTCGTTAATCAAGTTGTCATTAGAGCTTTGACTGCTAAAGTCTCACTAGCGGGGTAGTGTCGGCCAGACAAAGGGTTCTATTTTTTTTTAAAAAAAAAAAAAAAAAAAATCGATGGGCATTTTGGTAGAAACACAACATTTCAAAATTTCAAAATAGTTCTTGAGATCTATTTATCGTTTCCATGTGTTAACTGACTTTTTAAAAAATTCCAAGTTTAAGTAATAGTTATTTAACACTTTCCCTTTTTTCTTCTTCCAATTTTCTTATAGCTTGTTCTGAAAATTCAGGCGGATTCGGATTGTCTCTGTAGCTTTTTTCTCCTCATCCCTCAACGTCCTAAATCCTGTCCGTTAAGATGATCCAAAAGGTTAAAATGCGCCAAGTCATTAACCCATTAAAAATGAATCATCTTCAACCTTCAGCTTCCAACTCCAAACCTTAACCACCGTCTCCGCCATGACTCTCCTTTGCACCTCTGCCACTTTCTCTTAGAAACAGAGGCCCGTCTGGCATTCTCGAGGGATAAAATCAAAATCTTCAGAGAGATATATGATCTCTAACTTCCTGCTGCAATGAATATTAGAAGTGAACTTACATAAGCTGAGTTGAGTTGAGAGTAAGCCAAAAAAAAAAAAAACATTCCGAGAATGAGATTTGATTTACAGAAGTGTCAAAGTCCCACTCATGAGCTAACAAGCATAATACTGACATCAATTCACTCTTAAAGAATCACGTATCAGCACCAAACTTAGCTGATAGGATCTTCGTACAGAACTTGAAGGGGGTCACAAAAAAAATATTGTGGCTTTGTTGATGACAAATATGGCTTCCTGGGAAATATGCAAGTCAAGATTTTGGCCCCTAATTATGGTCCGGATATGATTCAAGGAAATACATTGCCTTTGGCGTCTCCATTCGCTCCAGCTTCGTCTTCATCATCAAATTTCATTCCTTTAATTTTTTGGGTTTGGTTGCACTGGAAGAATGATTGCTTTATCTTCCTTATTCACATTAGAATTGTTAAGTTTTTTCTTCTTATTAGTCTAAGTGCTTCTGATCTTTTCTGGGTCAGCGGTTTTCTTCGTTGGTTTGGAGCTGTCTGCAACTTTATTCTTCTGTTTTGCCTTCGAATTTTTGGAAGAAGCCATTGAGTGTCCGGATGTCGTTGCTGGATTTTCATTTCTCAATTTTCTTGTATTTCGTTTTAGTTTATTTGCAATTTTACTGCAGATTTTAGTGAAACGATTATTCCATATCAGTGCAATTAGCTGTACAACAGACTTCTTAATTTAATAGCCCACGCACAGTGTAGAGAGAAGCGGAACGGGTGATGAAGATTCGTTTTTAATATCCTTGATGGTGTGGTTATTTGTCAGCTCTTGGATCCTTTTTGACGGACACGATTTTAAGATACTGAGAGACGATGAGAAGAAAGACGCTGAGAGAATCTGCTTCCCTGGCATTAATGTCAATTTCTCTGGAAAATTTTCATTTAAGGACCACTATTACCAATTAAATCCAATAGACCCCAAAAAATTATGAAACATCACTATAGGATCGTGGAGGCAAAATGAAATTGAAATTTATGCTGCACAAAAATCACTATCCCTGAAAATGTCTTATACATCATTAATAAGTTGAATAGTCCTGTAAACAAATTAAATAGTCTTATGGATAAAGTAAATTAATTTCTTGACAATAACTCATTTAATTTGCAAGTATCTTAAGCAATTACTCACTAGAATATGTACCGTTTCACTTGTTCATATGGGTATTCAACTTGTTTATGATATATATATATATATATATATATATAAAGACACTTGCAAATATGAGTTTGTTGATAAATTAATTTATCTTTTTATAAAAATATTTCACTTGTCCATATAATTATTCTATTTATTCATGAAACGTACAACACTTACAAATGAGTAATTGTAAGAAATTAATTTATCTTGTTTTTAAGTCTATTTCATTTATTCATATAACTGTTTCACTTCTTTGTGATGTGTACATACTTGCAAATGAATAATTACGAAATTAATTTATTTTGCTCATGAGACTATTCCACTTATTCATGATATGTAAGGCACTTTTAACTATGATATGTAGAAATACGAACAAATGAAATAGTTTTATGACCAAAATAAATTAATTTATTAACAATTATTCATTTGCAAGTATCTTTCATTTCACAAACAAGTGAAATAATCATGTTCTATGTGAGTAATTGTTTAGAAAACTTACAAAATGAGTAATTGTTAAGAAAATTGTTAAGAAATTAACTTATCTTGTTGATGATATACAAGACACTTGCAGGGGCGCTGATGTCTTTTCATTATAAATTTTAATTTCATTTTGTCCCATAGTCCATCAATGATGTTAGAGAATTTTTTAGGACCCGTTGGATATTAATTGGCAACAATGGTTAAAATTGTCACATTTCTATATATTCCTCTTTATTATTCCCGATCTAATCCTCTTTTTTTTTTTTTTTTTTTGGTTGTCATATTTTTATCAGGGGCTGTTGCCAATATCTTGTTACTATTTTTCAGTTGTTTTAAACGGAGTAGTCGTTTCCATGTTTAATGAATGCGTATAGATCAGTAACATCATGAAATAAAAATAACAAATCATCAATGAAAACATAGCTGTAAGCTACAAAAATTTAAGTATTTGCAGGATATTATATAAAATTCCCGACAATCAGGACTATCATATCCATACACCCAAAGGTGGATGTAGGTAGAAGATAATGAGGGCAAGTGCCGACCCTTAAATTATGATAGAATTTTAAAAAATAAGGGAATTAAAATTATAATGTATTTGATAATATTGATAATAAGAAAATTATGATGAAATTTCAAAAAATAAGGTTTAGAAGGATGACATTGTAATTATTTTTATTGTAATTTTATTTTATTATTAATATATATATATACACACTTGAACATATTGAGTGTCTACCCTCCATTGTAATTTATGTAGTTACATTTCTAACAGTACTTAATCTTACTTTTCTAAATGACAGGTTTGTAAAATAATTGTCTTTCTTATTACATTATCGTATTCATTTAATTTCATTAATATTTTTTGATATTCTTTTCTTTTTTTATTTATATTCTTTTATTTTTTAATGCATTAAAAAAAAATTTAAAAAAATCGGGGGCGACCCCAAATTTCTTGACTAATTGTGCAAACACAAACAAAAAAATCCCAACTCTACCACTGGTGCCCACCCTTCATTAATTTCTTAGATCCGCATATAGTTAGTTGAGGCAAGACATTATTTATAAATACAGGAATAGTATGTTTTGCTTTTCGCTTTGCTTTATATATGTGTCTTTAAATTGTGAGTTAGCAAGATATTGTTGAAACCAGAAACCTGGGTGATCAGATTAATGGGTTTTTTCCAATTTGCCCCTTTTGAAATAACTATTTAAGCATATGTCCTTGTTTTGAAACTATTTAAGCATTTACCCCGTTTAGTCGACTAATACCCCTATTTAGTCGACTAAATGTCGAGGAACAAATTTTTTTGAAAACACCGGATATTTAGTCGACTAAACCTCGGGGTTTAGTCGACTAAATCTCGAGGGGAAATTTTTTTGAACATCCTAGATATTTAGTCGACTAAACCCGAGGTTTAGTCGACTAACTCGATCCGAGAGGCCAAATTTTTTCAAAAACCCTCGTTTTAGTCGACTAAACCTCGGGGTTTAGTCGACTAAACCAATCCGAAGGCCAAATTTTTTCAAAAACCCGAGGTTTAGTCGACTAAACCCGATGGTTTAGTCGACTAAACCAGATCCCGAGGGCTTTTTAAAAGCCCCAAACGCGGCTCCACGAACCCTAATCGACTAAGGGCCGCATAAACCTCTCGTCCCCTCTCCTCCTCTCTTTTTTTTTTCACTCAAATCTTGCTGAATCCATTGGTGGGAAGCGAAGGAAGCTTGATTCTAGTGTCATATACCTCGATTTTGGTACGTTTTCATCTCCTTTTCGAATCTCCACCGTTGTTCTTGTTTTTATACGAACCCCATTTGCGTTTTTTCATTTTGTGCTCTCATTGGGTGATTTTCTTGTCTATGTTTGATTGATTTGTGTATGTTTGTTATGTTCTCATCTCCATTTCAAATTTCCGCCGTAGTTTTTGCGTTTATGCGAACCCCCATTTGCGTTTTTGCGTTTTGTGGTTTGATTGGGTGATTTTGTTGTGTATGTTTGATTGATTTGAGTAATTACTTAGGATTTATGGATGAAAATGAGGAATGTACATGTGAAAGTGGAAATATTTACATCGGTTGATAATTTTTTTAATTTTGGACGAATTTCACTTTGTTTTTATCAATTTATTTCTTGTTCATTGTGTTTATTTGTTAAAATGATGAATGTTGGTTGTTTATATTGATTAATGTTTGTTTATGTTGCTTAGATGTAAAGTTTTTCGAAAACCCATATCCTTGAATGTTTCTTGTTTGTTGATAGTCTATAATGTCCATTTGTAGGTTGTTGCCATCATGCGTCGTAGACAAGCTCCTGATATCACCGACAATGAGCGTGGGAGGCGGATTAAGCAACGAGCGAACCGCGGGGCATCTTCCTCTAGGGGACCGCAGGCAGAGCCTGAGCCTGAGCCTATTGTGGATCTTCCATTCGGTTATCTATTCGATAATAATGTACAAGAGCATAACGAATTTATGGAGAAATTTGCCACCAGACCCATCTGCAAGCCACAATCATTAGATATCACATTCTTTGCGAATGAGGGATTTGACATAGTGCCATTGTTGGATCATGCCCATCTGAGAGGCTTGCGAGAAGACTCGTCCGTACTCGAGGTTATGGTGAGAGCTTTCTACCATAACCCGAGCTATATAAATGGTGATCTGCAATCTCGCGTCTGCGGGGTTGATATATTGATGACGACCGACGACCGGAAGGTGGTGCTTGGGTATGATTTTGATCGAGCGGGTTGTGTTCGGTATGATGGGGATAACCACGAACGCTTAGAGGGATATCATCGGGAGGCGACGGTTCGGGAGATTCGGAGGCCGGGAGCTCATAGACCTATACTTTACGTGGGCCGGTGACATGTTGATGCCCGTATCCTCTTCTATGTCATGACCCTCATATTGTTCCCTCGGGCTTACAATCATTCGAGGGTGTTGGAGGGTGACATTCGTGTTATGTGGGCCATTCGTCATAGTTTTAACGTGAATTGGAGGCACTTCATTTGCACTATGATGTCTAAGGCCAAACGAAGGATAATGGTGTACTCCCTTACGCGTATCCGGTTCGGGAGATATTGGAGCATTTCGATGTTCCTATGCACACTGAGCAAATGGTGAGTCGGAAAACCTGGAGTGCCAGTTTTGGACAACGTCTATTGGAGCAGTGCAAGATCTCAAAGGGGCCAAATGGTGTTTGGCACTACACTAATGTTGAGGAGGAGGTACCTGATGCTGGCCCGATTCCACCCGTTCTTGATCCCGAGTTACATGATGATGATGACGACGATCTTGATATGGAGGATTTTGTTGTGCCGGAGGGTGGATTCTCCCTTGATGATGTCATGAGAGGCATCTATGATAACACGAAACGAGAATGCCAAGATGGTAGCGAAACTAAAAAAGTGGCGGAAGAGCCACATTGAAAAAGAGAATGAAAGGTGGAGATGGATGCGGGGGTCGGATGAAGGGAATAGAGGATAGCCTTGGTCGGTTGCGGCTTGGACAAGAGCGGGAGGTAGCCGTGACGATGACCGGGGAACTCCATCGAGGAGGGCGGACACATCGAGGAGGAAGCTTAGATTTATTTGTACTTTGCCATTGTTGTTTTTTGACATTTGTGATTTCGTTTGACTTGATGTTGCTTTTGACTTGATGTTGGTTTTTAGTTTGTGTGGTTAGACTTTGTCCAATTGTAATGACATTGATGTTTATTTTTCATGAATTTTGTTGCTTTTGGTTTATGTGGGATGAATTTATCCAATTTGGTATGTGGGGTGCCACCGCTCGATTTAGTCGACTAAACCATTATGGAATTCAAGCTTAGTTTGAAGACAAAACAAAAACAAATAATCATAAACTCAATGCAAGACACGTTACATAGAATTCAAGCTTGTCTAATCCTCGTTGGACATGTACGTATATTATGACCGACTTGGTTACAACTCCTACATCTTTCTTGTTGCCCGGGGTTGAGACTCCACCCAATCCATCTCATTTTGTATCCTTGTAGACTTTGGTCTTCCCACATATGCGTGCCAAACTTGCGTTCGGGATAACTATGGGGCCATCTCCTTGTTGAATCAACAATTCATTGCCTATAGGGTACCGGTGTGCGCATATACGACTTATGTATGGCATAGTGAATACCGGGTCAACATAATCATAATGGTTTAAATTTTCCATCTTGCATACTCTTGCTAATACATGGCTGCGGGGAAACCTTCTTCTTTGTGAACCTCCCACATTGACATTTGCGATTGATCAAGTCAACCCTCATTATGTCACCGGCGTCATGTGTAGATTGGTTGTATGCGTCCTCAACCTCAAATAACGTAAATCTACGTCATAGAGTCGCACGCGGTGCGTGGCTTTGTCAAACCGATCCATATTCTCAGTATCGCATCTTCAACCTTTTTTGAAACTATCCTACCTGCGACCACATGTTTGTTAATCTCAACACGCCTCGTGACGAAATATTCCACAAGTCTACTACAAGTCATCTTCACCAATGCCGTTATCGGTAGATTACGGGCACCCATGAGGACCTTGTTGACACACTCGGCTAGGTTAGTGGTCATGTGACCAAACCTCCGTCCGTCTTCATCATAGGACCTACACCATTTCTCCTTTGGAAGTCGATCAAACCGAGGGGGCAACTTTGTGGATGTGTTTCAATAAACTCTTGAAACCGCATGTCAAACTGGATCTTTGAACTCATGTACCCCGCATAGAAATAAAAAAGTACACTCATAACAATGGAAACAAATAAATGATTACAAATATGTGCAAGAAGTACATAAAATGTGAAATTGCATACCTAGTTTCATAACTTGTTTTCTTCAATTGTATATCCCTAAACTTCGAATTAAAGTTGCTCCCGACATGACGTAGGCAATACACATGATAGGCGTATGGAGGCTGCCAATTACGATGATCTTTAACCGCCTTTATGATGCGGCGTGACGATCGGATATCAAACAAATACCACTGCCTCTGCGTGACATAATCACGTATGAGACAAAGAAACCACCACCAATCATCATACTTCTCACCGGGAGGAACAACAAAGAAAGGCAATGGGCGGGAGCTTCCCATCACCATCTGTGAAGTCGCAATCAAAAGAGTACCTTTGTATTTTCCGTACAAGTGGGTGCCATCAACTTGTAGTATGGGCTTACGATATTTGAAGGCTTCAATGGTGCTGGTTAAATGTCCAAAAAACCCTACGAAAGACGCGTTTGTCGCTATAAAAACGACGTTTGTCGAAACATTCATCGATATCAAGCACGAAAACAGAACCCACGTTACATTGCGTCATGTATGTCAACCAATTGGGCAAGAATGCATATGATTCCTCCCAATCACCAAATAACTTCACAATGGCCTTCATTTTCGCCTTCCAAGCCTTCATGTATGTTACATTATATCCATACGAGACGTTGTATCCTCTCTTGTATCAGCACTGGTTTTAAAGCTGGATCTTCTCTTAACATACCTAATGACAACAAAGCAAATTATACATGTACTGTCAATAACTAAACCGAATGTAACTAAAAAACAAATGGAAAACCTACGATAATGGATGCACATATAACATCTGAATCTAGTCATCTATGATCCCGGGCGAGATTCTGGTTTAGGCAGGTGTGCTCTTGCCCCCACTTACGCACCACCCAACAATTTCCATTCTTGGGGAGAATTGCCCTCATATACCGGGGACAACCGTCGCATGGTTTCGACACTGCATCACAAACCTATCCTCATCGCTTTTTGCAACTTTGGCAGTACGATGAGATTTCATGCAACATAATTTCACGGCATGTTGCATTTCAGACTTAGAATGAAACTCCTGATACAAATATAATGGATCACCTAAATGCCAACCACCTTGCCGCTCATCACCACCATACAACATCTCCGTTTCATCATCACAGTGCGCCTCATTAATGGAGGAATAGTGCGGGCTTTCGTTCCAAAATGGCTCACTCTCAGGCCCTACATCGGTCAATTAATATTTTCTTTGTCAGAACCACTAAATATAAATTACAAATACAAATACAAGTTTACTAACTTACCACTTCTAACTGGGTTAACACGAAGCGGTGGCATTGTTGCGGTACTCCGGTTTACTGGGTTCGTGCGAGCATCAAAATCACCCTCTACATCGATGTCCAGTCGTCACCTAGTGGAATAAACCTCTCAAATTCGTCCTCCTCATCGCTATGCATATTCCCATATTCCTCATCCTCCTCTTCCTCCTCATCCGTCAATGTTACGACTTAAGACTTGTGAAGGTGCGAGATACACCGACGGTATGTCTTCTTCACCAAAATACTTTGTGCAGATCTTGTATGCATGGGTATAGATGATGATTCACCGATTCAAGCTCAACATATATCTCAATAAAATTTTGTGCTCTCCGATTAGCAAATGCATCTATGACACACTCTACGTCTTCATCATCACATACATCGTTACTAATGTAGTATACACTATCCTTACCTACTATAGTCTCCACTTTGGCAATTAACCGATGAATGCATTGTCTTCTATGTAGCCCCAATTTTTGATGAATTCTTTCTTTGAGCTCGTTGTACGTAGTTCCCCGTTTGATTTTCATCATTTTCGTTTTTCCTTCAAATTGAATACCATCGGGACCTACAAAATGCCTCCCACTATAGTAGATTACAGTAACGTGTGTGTTTGGACTTGAACTCATCCTTCACACCAGAATTTGGAAGCTGAAAAACGAAGGGTTTCAGGTTACAAACAAAAACAAGAGCTTAACAAAGTGAAACTACAAAGATTACACAACAATCATACCTTCAACTAGGTGGAATCGTATTAAACCTTGAAATGGAGATGAGAACATAACAAACATACACAAATCAATCAAACATAGACAAGAAAATCACCCAATGAGAGCACAAAATGAAAAAACGCAAATGGGGTTCGTATAAAAACAAGAACAACGGTGGAGATTCGAAAAGGAGATGAAAACGTACCAAAATCGAGGTATATGACACTAGAATCAAGCTTCCTTCGCTTCCCACCAATGGATTCAAAGCAAGATTTGAGTGAAAAAAAGAGAGGAGGAGGGGACGAGAGGTTTATGCGGCTCCCTTAGTCGATTAGGGTTCGTGGAGCCGCGTTTGGGGCTTTTAAAAAAGCCCTCTGGACTGGTTTAGTCGACTAAACCATCGGGTTTAGTCGACTAAACCTCGGGTTTTTGAAAAAAATTTGGCCTGCTCGGAACCATGGTTTAGTCGACTAAAACGAGGGTTTTTGAAAAAATTTGGCCTACGGGTATTTGAGTTAGTCGACTAAATATCGGGGATGTTCAAAAAAATTTCCCCAGAGATTTAGTCGACTAAACCCGAGGTTTAGTCGACTAAATATCTGGTGTTTTCAAAAAAAATTTGTTCCCGACATTTAGTCGACTAAATAGGGGTATTAGTCGACTAAACGGGGGTAAATGCTTAAATAGTTTCAAAACAGGGGACATATGCTTAAATAGTTATTTCAAAAGGGGCAAATTGGAAAAAAAGCCCAGATTAATGTGTTATAGGGTATGGCTTAAAGTGGTATTATCTGTTCATTATGCAGCCAGGTACTTCTTTCCACTATTGACCTGTCTAGTTTAGTGTTCTAGCTGTGAAGCGTACAATGCAAAAGCATGGCTTAGTTTGGTATTTTCTTTATTGGGGGTGGATGCACTATGGCATTCTCGACATAATTAATTTCGCACAAATGCTTCGTGTCATTAACGCACAGGAGTGTCTATCGTATCACCCACGCACCCCTATAACAAGTAATGCACCGACAAGTTTGTGTTAGACTGTCGCATTCCACCAGGGCATGAACTATGTTTTTTTAGTACCCTTTTATATCATAAAGTATATTTTTAGTATCCTAAAAATATTTTAGAGTATTGTTTGATACTATTTTTTTTTTAAGATCCTAAAATAATTTTTTGAATATCATAAAGTATTTTTTTTAGTATTTGAAGTACCCTAAAAAATGTTTGAGATTGACTATAAGTTTAAATAAAAAAAATTACTTATAGTATCACCAATCTACCCACTATAATTTTTTATAAATTAGATTCATTATAGGGAAAATTAAACACGAGGTCCCAAGAAAGAGATATTTACATTTAGGTTCCTTGAAATCATGAAATTACCCTGAAGTCCCAAGGGACTTCTGTGTAATTATTTGTGAGTGCACAATTACTAATCTGACCTTCCTTCTCTCCTTCTTCCTTCTCCGCTCTCTCTCCTCTCTCCCTTTTTCTTCTCTCTTTCCTCTCTCCTATCTCTCTCCGCCATGATTTCTGCCAAGAATCGATCAAGGAAGACGCACTCGGCCCCTGTGATCTCTGGCAAGACTAATCTCCACCACGATTTCCGCCAAGAACCGAGCAAGGAAGACGCACGAAAGGCCATCAGCCCTTGCGATCTCCGTCGACCACTCCGCCACGATCTCCTCGAATCGCCATCATCGTTTTGAAGATCACTGACGTTTTGCTTAATTTCGGGTGCCACATGTGGATTTTCGATTTCGGACTGCTCCAAGATTTAACTATGGCTTCCGTCGTTTTGCTTATTTTTGGGTGCTCGTGGATTTTGTGATTTCGGACACCTGCTCCAATATTCGACCTCGCTTCTTTTTGCTTACTCACGGTGATCACTTGACATGGTGACGGCAAGACCACGGATCTGCGAACTTGCCTTTCTCTCATCCGTGTTCCTTCATCCATCCTTCATCCTCTACTGTTTCTGGTTATTTTTCCAAAGGTTGTGTTAAATATATACTTTTTCTGTTGTAAATATAGCATTTGTTGTTGTAAATAGCATCTGGACATGAGAAATGAAAAAAATCCACGTTTTCAAAGGTTGTGGTAAATATATGCCTTTTTTGTTGTTAATATAGCATTTGTTGTTGTAAATAGCCTTTGGACGTGAGAAATGAAAAAAAAAAATCCAACTTTTCAAAGGTTGTTGTAAATATATCCTTTTACATTGTTAATATAGCATTTGTTGTTGTAAATAGCCTCCGGACGTGAGAAATAAAAAAAATCCAAGTTTTCAAAGGTTGTTGTAAATATATATTTTTTCTGTTGTTAATATAGCATTTGTTGTTGTAAATAGCCTTTGGATGTGATAAATGAAAAAAATCCAAGTTTTCAAAGCTTGTTGTAAATATATGCTTTTTCTACCATTTCGAACTTAAATTACCCGTTCGAACTTAAATTACCGTTCGAACTTAAATTACTCGTTCGAACTTAAACAACCCTTGAAAGCCTCGATTTTTTTTCATTTCTCACGTCCAGAGGCTATTTACAACAACAAATGCTATATTTACAACAGAAAAAGCATATATTACAATTCTGAGGTCCAGAGGCCATTTGCAACAACAAATTCTATATTTACAACAACAAATTCCTATTTTAATAACAAGTTTTGAAAGCCTGGATTTTGTCATTTCTGAGGTTCAGAGGCGATTTATAACAAGATCCAGGCTTTCAAAACTTGTTGTTAAAATAGGAATTTCCTGTTGTAAATATAGAATTTCTTGTTGAAATGGCCTCTGGACCTCAGAAATGACAAAATCCTGGCTTTCAAAACTTGTTGTTAAAATATGAATTTGTTGTTGTAAATATAGAATTTCTTGTTGCAAATGGCCTTTGGACCTTAGAATTGTAATATATGCTTTTTATGTTGTAAATATAGCATTTGTTGTTGTAAATAGCCTCTGGACGTGAGAAATGAAAAAAATCGAGGTTTTCAAAGGTTGTTTAAGTTCGAACGAGTAATTTAAGTTCGAACGGGTACAATAAATTTGAAAGGGTAGGAAAAGCATATATTTACAACAAGCTTTGAAAACTTGGATTTTTTTCATTTCTCACATCCAAAGGCTATTTACAACAACAAATGCTATATTAACAACAGAAAAAGGATATATTTACAACAACCTTTGAAAGCTTGGATTTTTTTTCATTTCTCACGTCCCGTAGGCTATTTACAACAACAAATGCTATATTAACAACAAAAAGGATATATTTACAACAACATTTGAAAACTTGGATTTTTTTCATTTCTCACGTCCGAGGCTATTTACAACAACAAATGCTATATTAACAACAGAAAAAGCATATATTTACCACAACCTTTGAAAACGTGGATTTTTTTATTTTTCATGTCCAGATGCTATTTACAACAACAAATGCTATATTTACAACAGAAAAAACATATATTTACAACAACCTTTGGAAAAATAACCGAAAACTTGAGAAGATGAAGGATGGATGAAGGAACACGGGATGAGAGAAAGGCAAGTTCGCCAGATCTGTGGTCTTGCCGTCAGCCATGTCAAGTGATCACCGTGAGTAAGCAAAACAGAAGCAGAGGTCGAATATTGGAGCAGGTCTGAAATCACAAAATCCACAGAGCACCCGAAAATAAGCAAAACGACGGAAGCCATAGTTAAATCTTGGAGCAGGTGTGAAATCAGAAAATCCACAGGGCACCCGAAATTAAGCAAAACATCAGGTGATCTTCAAAACGATGGTGGCGGTTCGAGGAGATCGTGGCAGAGTGGTCGACGGAGATCGCAGGGTCCAATGGCCTTTCGTGCGTCTTCCTTGCTCGGTTCTTGGCGGAAATCGTGGTGGAGATTAGTCTTGCTAGAGATCGCAGGGGCCAAGTGTGTCTTCCTTGATCGATTCTTGGCAGAAATCATGGCGGAGAGAGATAGGAGAGAGGAAAGAGACAGGAGAGAGGAAAGAGAGAAGAAAAAGGGAGAGAGGAGAGAGAGCGGAGAAGGAAGAAGAAGAGAAGGAAGGTCGATTAGTAATTGTGCACTCACAAATAATTACAATGTGTCCCTCGACTTTAGAGTAATTTCACGATTTCAGGACCTAAATGTAAATATCTCTGTTCCTTGGACCATGTGTAATTTTCCCTTGATTATAAGTCATTTTTACGGATATCCCATACAAGCTCAATAACAGGAATTTTTTTGATAATAAAAATGGTGGCAAGTGTGCAACCACTCTGAGTTCTGAAGTGGTAAGGACGACCTTCTAAACAGTAGTAGCTTCATACAAGGTAGATTGCGAGTGGTTTTTTGTTTCCCGAACCTTAGGCATCTTAAGGAATCCAGCCACATTCCACTAGACCGAATGCCACATATTAGTAATAACGGGAATTCATGTTGACTTGAGTATGTGTGTATACACGTGTGTGGGGCGCGTGAGACCTTTAAATGAAGAGATCGCTAGGTTTATATTTGAGTAGTGGGGGTGTGGCGGTGGTTGACGCTTAACGGGCCCCACTGGGGGTTGGTGAGAAACGGTGGCGCGGTTGGTGAGAGAGAGACTTTGGGTTCATCATTAATTCAACACTTGCATAATTTCATTACCATAATTTAGGGTAAGTTTGCTTCAAATTATTAAAAAAACGAAACTTTTGATGGGTAAAATATGAAAATTTTAAGAGTTTAATGGAAGAATCTTGAATTAATGATAAAGGTTTTGTTGGGAAAAAATCTTTTCAACTTATTTTGATTTTCTTAACTTCATTTCAGCTTATATTGATAAGTTGAAATGAAGTCAACAAAAAAAAAAACTAAACTAAACTAAACTAAAAACAAAATTTTTCCGACACCTCACTCATGTCCAGTACTTTAAGGTTTCTTGATACTCCCAAAAACATTTTTAGGGGAAAAAATAGAAAAATAACTTTGAATTTATAAAATTTTAAATCACAATTTATTATCAAGAATTAATGAGGGAATGTTAATAAGAAATTCACAATTCATTTGTTTTAGAAATACTTGATTTAAAATTTTGCAAACTCAAACTTTTTCTCTTCTATCTTTTTCCCGATTTCTTATACTTGACTCAACGATATATCTAAATTTTTTTATAAAAATTTAAACCATTACTTAATTACTACACCATGAAATTTTTTTTTACTTTTTATTCGATGATTTAAATTGATGCTTATATAATTACATAATCTAAAACAATTGTGTATATATATCATTAAATTAATTATTGTAGTGATATCCTTAATATAAGGTCTACTTCAATGAAAAAATTGAACACAGACTATATCTCATATTAGAAATTGGATGAGGTATTATTTTTATTTTGGAAAAATTTCAAATAAATGCTTTTAAAATTTCTAAAACCCGGATTAATGATTCGAACTCTACAAATGCCACATCAGTCCACAAATATCAATTTGAATTTCAAAATGTAATTAATCTACTTGTACACCCTCATTCCCTTTTCTCTTTCTCGCTGCCATCTAACTCTATACCCAGCCATCACCCAAAAACCACTACATCCTCCGCCGCCTTCTCTCATAGAGGTCTTTGATGGCAGTGGGGTGGGTTGAGAGAAGAGGGCAGATGATGGGGTGGTGGAGATATAGAGCTAGAAGGCATAGGGAAGGAGAAAACTCAATGAGGGTGTAGAAGTAAATTGATTACATTTTGAAATTCCATATTGATATTTGTGGACTGAGGTGATATAATTATTTTCGTTTTTGGTTAATTATTTTTTAACCTGTCAATTTATAACTTACAGCTCTTTTTCATTCAGCGGTTTATATAATTATCTTGTCAGTCTTATAACTCATTTGAGATAAAACTGAATTTGCACGAACGACTTAACATTTATCACTTTCATAATATTAATTTTATTTATGAGAGAATAAACTAAAAAAATATTCTAGACATGGGGAATTAAATTTAAAAGATAACTGTGCAAACAACAAATTAAGAAAGGGAGAATGACATATAGCTCCCAACCAAACGAAATAATATACTCACAAGTCTCATAAGTTATTAATGATAACCGATTCACTTGTTAATCTCCGTGTTCATTTGTCAGTAAAGACTTTTTTGATATTATTTTCCTTGATTGAGATATAAAAGTCCTTCTCCCATTAAGAAATATACCATCCAACTTTAGTACTTACACTTTAACTCAGTCCTTATAGTTTTAACCATTTTATAATTAGGTCTTTATGTTTTAGAATAAAGGTGGGAAACTATATTATAAACTGGTTAAAACTATAGAGACTGAGTTACAGTGAGTCAAAGTTTAAGGATTAAGTTACAACCGAGTTAAAACTATATCAGCTGAGATGTACGTGTAGGCACTGAGTTTAAATCCGAAGGACTAACACATTAATTGTCCCTTTTTTCCAATTCCCAACAAGAAATAGACCACCCCTCGTGGATCGATCTCATGGGGAGGCCCAATGGAAAAAATTGCTAGCAATAAATTAGATCCATAATCTCATATCTGAGAAATCAGCCATTAACAAAAGCCCCAAAATAAGAATGACTCGTCATGAGGCAATATTCATGGGCCTATATCAATAATTTTTTTTTCTTCTTCTAAGCACAGGTCTCTAATAGGTAACTAAGTCAATGAGGATTAGTACAGTTGGTTAAGGCGTCAGCCTTCATATAAAAAAAGAGAAGGTTCAATACCCGTTGGTCGATGTAAAGGCCTTATTGGTGGGTGATCTGTAGAAGTACTCCCTTGTAAAGCGTTCTTTGAACCCAGATATGTCCTAACCCGATAGAGACGATGCAGTATCTACCCCCACCTAAACTTTCTCTTATTCAAAAAATAAAAAAATGTCGGACACTAAACATGAGCACTTCTCTCATGTCAATAATTTTAAAACAAAATATTTAAGTGAAGTAATTTGGGCTAGAAATATTTTTCCACAAACAAAATACCAAGTACAAAACACCAACACCCAAATCCATCAAAAGACTTTGCTTGGGGTTTCGTTGAAATTTAATAATTTGATGTATATATTTGACCCTTCACAAGCTCATTTATGATATTGTGATCATTTTTCTTTTATATTGAGTACATGGAAAATAAAAGAAGAAAAAGAGATCAAGTGTTAAAGCAAAATGGACAGATCGCTTTTAAAAGCCAAAGGGATAAAACTTAAAAGTGATTGTTTTAAGGAACACAAAAAATGCACTTTCTTTGACACAAAGTTCTATCATGCTTTTTGACTATGTTACCAAATTTCTCTTTCAAATTATTATGCCCTCACGTGAAAAAACGAGTTATATATGTTGGGTGAATACGATGGAAAGGGAAAAGTCTCTTTCCCAATTTAGCGGCCCTAAATTGAAATATATCATCTCTCAATCATTTAACTCAGAGGGTATGGATGATTTTAAATTTTCAGTTCAATTTGAAATTTTTTCATTTTACTTCTAATCTGAACTATATCGGTTTTAAAACAATAAATACAGATCATCATCGAAACTAAATTAAAACAAGCTAAACATTTTTTAAATAAAAAGACACTGAACTAAAAGAATTAGTTTTGCAGCTATATATGCAACTCCTTTTCTATTTATAAGTTCAATTTGTGAAGAAAATTTGGCTCTTATTATAAATTCACTTTCAGGATAATAAATGAAAATGTTACAATTTTGCTTTCTATTAAAGATAGATAGAGAATAAAGGGTGAAAAATACATATCCATAAGGTAAAATGAGAAGAATGTATCAATTTAATTCATATTTATTAATTTAACTTATTTTTCTTAGTATATAAGAGTTCTGTAATTTGGACATATAAATAGAAACATAGTACTGGTAGTATGTATGTATAAGTAACTACATTTTTTTTTTTTTGGGGCTAACAGAGGCCAAGTTTATTGATGATATATTGAAAATGATTTAAAGATAGGAGTGTGTGAGCTATCAGCTATGAATTGGAATGCGCGGTGACTAAGGACTGAATTAAATGTACGTGTTACATCCTCACATTTATATTTTGATCGTCAAGTCTATTTCAACTCTCCCCACCGACCATTTACCATCCACTAATTTTAATATTAATATTTAAATATAAAAAAGGGAGAGATTATGAATAAGTCTGAATAAATATCTCTTCTAAATACTCAATTTCGACCACACACGTATCATTGGCTATTTGGCTTTGCTAAAACCTATCTTTTCTGTTTCCGATCCAGGTGCTTCCAGAGTTAACACACAACACGTCGCAGATTTCGATTATTAATTATTATGGTAATGATATGTGGAGAATCGAAGTTGCGTGATAATTATCTTTATATATATCTAAGCCATTGATTTTCAAGCTAAGGTGTCAGTAATCATGAGATCTTACGGCTTTAGCAAGATCAATCAGGAACGAGTCATAGACTCATTTAGTATCTCATGATTCATGACTAAGCCAGCATTTAGTGGTAAATTATATATAATCAAAAATGTTTTTTTAGTATCAATTAATTAATATATGTATGTGACGTCAACTTTAATAATTTCATGATTAGCTTCATCATTTTGTTGCCGACGTCCTCGCCCACTCAGCTCCAAATCAAACTAGTTTATACAGCGTATACTGCATTATATAGATAGTGTGAGTGTGTGTGTGAGCTAGCTTGATTATTTTATTTGTGTGTGTGAGCACACACACAGAGAGACACACATACGTGGCCATGATTTTGTTCACTGAAATGAAAGATAAGCGTGTCATTCAGCAGATGGGAATTAGGGAATATGTCTCATGTCCCACCGCATAAATAGCTTCTCCATTATTATCAGTATTATTTATTTGGTGTGGTTGCTGAAGTGGAGAGCTCAGCCTGAGGAACAGTAGCTTCCAAATGGCCTCAATAATAATGAACAGCCAATAAATAATGAAACGAGAGTGATTTTTGGTGTTCACATTTTTGTTCATGGTTCAACTTTGATGACGACACAAGGAAAAAGGCCCATAATATATATGTATATATAAGTGGAAACACATTCACGTTGCATATAGTTAACTAGTGGGTGTTTGTTGGATCTGGTGTATAATGCTGATTAATTACATGTTAATCCAAGTAATTATTCTACCCCAGTAGTTTTAAAATGATGTTATCTATTTTATTTTATTTTATTAAAAAAATATGATCTTAGGTTGCGGGGTTACCAGAAATACTCAATACATGTTTTTTTGGTTCAATTAGCTAGATTCCTTTAAAAGGTAGTGGGTGGTGTCTTTAAAAGGTAGTGGGTGGTGTCATCATAAGAAAACATATCTTGAAACTCTTTCGAGAGATTTCGTATCTCATAATTTGCTTATTCCTCTAGAACATGGCAGCAATATTATCGTGGGTCGTCTCATACATAACATAAGCCAATTATAATTAATAATGCTGCCTACTCATCCACTATTATCCACTTACCAGGGATAATCCTGACATGAATTTTCATTTATGATATTCATACGTGTTATTCTTATAAAAATCTCAAGCATGTTCCTTTTCTTTTTTTTTTTTTTTTTAGTTAGCATCTTGACGGATGAGTGGAAAAGTTCTCTACTATTTGGGAGACTTCCGGGTTACATATGGATAAAATTGTCTTATTGTCTTTGAAGGAAGTTTAAGACCTTTCTCGCTAACACGTATATTTTCTCTCCTTTTCTCGACTATTCTCTTGATCCTAGAAATAAGAAAATTATCTATTGATCATTTTTTTCTCTCCTCGACAAGATGAAATTATAGTAGCCAAAGATTCACACTTTTGTTAACCGTGATATTGGTCCATGTTACATATGGATAAAATGCTTAAATGTGACCTTAAGAAATAAGAAAATCTAGATTTTGGGATAATCCTAATACTAATATCAGAAAAATAAAAAAAGTAAAGCCAAGATTTCCTGCTAGAGACCCGAAGGAGGCTTTGATGAAATATATATCCACACAGTGACCAGTTAAAGAGGATGGAGAACCAGATTATAGAAGGCATGTATTAATGATACAGAAGAGGGCGGCACGGTAGCACTTGGAGAGAAAGGTGATTCGTAGTATTGCCTGATTTAGTCATAGAAATTAGTTAATAGGAGAACCATTATGACTGATAACTCCGTGACACTTGTGTAGAATAATGCATCATCCTTCATTCTGGAAAAAAAAAAAAAAAAAAAAAAAAAAAAAAACCAGAAGCAAGAGGAGTATTTGTTCTGATAGGTAATGATATTTCAATGAGCATATATTGGGTCTTTAATGATCAGAAATGAGACTCAAAGTTGAGGGAAAAAGGTGGGGTTGGCAGGCACTATTCTATCACAGTTATAGATGTACATATGGATACTCGCTTATCCAATCAGATTCGACCCATGAATTTGGATGCAGCTGAAGGTAGTGATGGGACTTGGTGTTTGATAATCAGCGTACAGAATCTGATTTTAGAAGATGGATTTTCCTGGGATTATATATTTATATGTATATATGCATATCTCTTGCTGCCTAAAATTCCTAAGCCCATGCTTGCGTCACCCATTGGGAGCTGGTGGTGTGTGTGTGTGTGTGTAATTGCCCACCAGAGATATCTTCAGTAAGAAAAATATACTAATATTTCATCTTTGATGCTTTTGTGGTATGTGTGGAGCCTCTCGCTAGTTCACACACGGGAATAAATTTGAGGCACATGGGTATATATACTCAACCTTTAAGTAAAATAAAGAGCCGATTAAGTGTCAGTTAATGTCTCGTGCCTGAATTGTGCCAGGAGTTGAATAGTTTGATTTCTTAATTACATGAAAAGGATATTCTTCATGGGACTAGATTCCTGTCAGGTTCAGCATTTGCTTTTTAGGTTCAAATCATTCCATGCCTTTAATTTAATAAGTCTGGTGGAAAAACCTCACCATGAGGACGAATCTGTATCTAAAATTGAAGAGTCATACAGGCATTAATGTAGTAAGATATCATCCTTGATTCCAAATTATTTTGTGTTAAATTCTTCCAAAAAGTCCTTGTCAAGTAACCAACCCAATACTCCCAAGAGAGTGTTTCAAGAATTTCGCTTAAAATTATTCAAGTTTCTATTCATGCAGCATGCACGTAATATTGTTAATCAATTATGCAAGGCATGATTTTTCAGTTGTAATAAAGAGAGTTGAGATTTATCGTTATATCCATCTTTTTATCAGACGCACAATTGCCCAGCAAAAGGGAATCAGGCCTGAATACTTGTGGCAAGTAGTCTGATAAAAAGATGGAATAACGCATAAACTATCGTAAAACTATAAAAATCATTTGTACGGTGGATAAGGTTACTTTGTTCAAGTACCAATGAAATGAATTAACTGGGAAGATTACAAGTATCAGAAGCTGAAAATGAGATTTTTCCTGGAATGATTCGATCCTTGAGGTGTTCTCATCTGAAGTTTTAAGCCAACACTCTTAATCTTAATCCCTGGATATGGATCACTCTTTTTTTATTTGTTCTCTTTTAAAATAAGCCACTGAACCGATAAGGCTATCTTGTTTCTTATGATATCGAAGACAGAGTGAGTGTTTTTGCAATCTCTCAATTCTCATTTAAACAAAGATTACAATTTGTCACAATTAAGTTACATCACGGATACAAAGGCCATTTGTCTCATACTAGTCTCTTAACCAAAACGCAACCACCTCTCGTTACAAGTAAAAAATTACGGGGGATCAAGCTACAAAAATCCCTCTCGCATCATAGCAGTTATTGTTGTTCTCTGTTTCAGTCTCTACTGGTTTCAGGCTTTCGGAACACTAATGGCTACCGCAGGAACAGATTCTTTTCTGGCTTCATCCTCTTGCATCTCTATGTCATTTTCTTCAATACCTTCCAGAACAGTCTGCATCCTTCCATTTTGTACTGTGCATCCTTTGATTGTTTCTGGGATTAATATCTCCGCTTCTTTCTCTTGGTTCTCCTTATATTTCCCCCATAGAACAGAGTACAGACCCACTACGATCAATATCGATCCAATCACTCTGTAATAAAAAGCGCATAAATTTACATTAGTCGCTGTAAAACTGTTCAACTGGTAGCAAATTAACTTTGTGATAACGATGCTTTAGAGAGAGATAAAAGACATTAGTGTTTGTGATAAGGAAGAGAGACAGAACTGTAAATGAGCACAATGATGGAAAATGAACATCACTTTGATAGACGACAGAGCGTGTGGTAATAAGAAAACGCATGAAAGCGAAGTTTCTGCTGAATTATAAAGTTTGATTTAGAGAGAGAAGTTGAATTACCCTCCAAGGTAGATTTTTTCAGCGAGGATGAAAGATCCCATCACGGCAACGATGATCATCATCAATGGGCTAAAAGCAGTAACAAAAACAGGCCCTCTTTTCTGCATCACAATCCCTTGAACATAGTAGGCAATGCCTGAAGATATTATACCCTGTTCACCAAATTAAACATAGCTTTTATTAATCCCACTCTCTTAATCAAATCTCAGAAAATTAGTGAGAGAGAGAGGGAGACACTCACAGCATAGGCTGCAGCAAATAGATTCATGTCCCAGCCAATATTCCAAGCCGAGGGATTGTGTTCCATCACAAAAGTAACAGCAGTTGACTGAAGTGTACCCATACCACACACTAGTGCTGTGAGGGAGAGCTGAGCAGAGTATTTCCTTAACGCCACTGCCTGTATATATCATAACACATCCCAAAAGGGATTTTAATTTCCAAGTGCTTCATATTACAATAAAATGAATTGGAATAGGTTTGAGTTCTTGTGTTTTTAGGTCACCTGAAGGATGAAGAAAGAGGCCCAAGCAAGGGTAGCAATAATGAGCAGAATAGAACCCTTAACCCAATCATGTTCGGCTGAGTCAGAGGGGTTAACTGGCTCATAATTTTTAGGACGATGCATGTACTGGCTCCAGAAGAAGTCCATGGCTTGACCTTTGTACAACGTCATCAACATGGCCCCGGCAATAGTTACCACAGTTCCTATCACTTTCGCTATGCATCGAACTTTTCGCAGGTCCACCTTCTCCATCCTAGTTTATCCAACGCCATTGTCAGATGAGACCAACAAGAAATGAACAGGTTAATTTTAACTGATTCTGTCAGGGAATTTAATAACTACCTGCAAACAACAGCCATCACAAATGTCATCGCAGGGAGCATGTTGCTTATCGCACACGAGTATGTTGGGGATGTAAATTTCAATCCCGCGTAGTACAAGTTTTGATCAATCACAGGCCTGCAGAAACAGAGGAAGCCAACATTCAATTAGAAACACTTGCAACACTAACATCTTCAATTTCAGGAGGGATGGAGAAAATTAAATTACTAACCCGAGAAGACCCAGCACGAAAATTTGCATGAACATGAGAAATGTCATCCTGGGCCTTACTTTTCTGCACAAGCATATAGGAAGAAGAAGATCAGAATATGAACTGGATCAAAAGTTACAATAATTCTTAATAACATAAGAGGGAAAGTAAACCAAATACCTTTCAAGAACAAGAGCGAAAGGAGCGATGGCTGCAGTGGCGAAGGCATGACGATAAACAACAAGCACGTAATGGCTCATCCCTCGATTGAGAGAGACCTTAGTGATTATGTTCATGCCAGCGTATCCAAATTGAAGAGAAATCATAGCAATATAAGGCTTAAACCTCTCAAGAAAACTCCCACAACAACATTGATTATTCCCTTCCATCTCTCTCTCTCTCTGTTTTCTTTGATGGATTCCTAAACACCACAGAGGAGTTACACACACACTTTAACTTGTAAGTGTCTCTCCTAAGTGTAAAACGCAGGACTTCCCTCGTATTTATAGGCCTTACAATGCAAGCGTGCGAGAACTTTGCTGATCTCAGCTTTACACGTGACTTAGCAATAATTTGAAACTTGTACGTGGATGGATAGATGGAGGAAGAAGAAGAGATGAGTTTGAGACTTGAACAATTAATGAAGATGGGAATACTAGTGTAAGGTGGGTGGGTCCCCCAAATAAAAAGAAAGGATGGTGAATGGTGACGACAATGATACTAGTGGGAAGTGGGGACTAGTGTTCCAGTATAATTTATTATGAGAATGCATTTTGCACGACGCGGCGATCAAACTTCTTCTTCCATACCCTAATCCACCGGAACAGTGTCCCGACTTGGACACTTCTTTCATTCTTGTTTCCTTCTCAATCCCTCTCTCTTTCTCTTTCATTAAACGGACCATCCTCCTTTTTCATATTCTTCTTTTAACACTTATCACAAAATAAAGCTGAATCGTCTATCTCTATTTTTGATAACTTCAATCTTAAACCACGCCAAACATATGCATGGAGTATTATTTTACAAACTACAAACTAAACTAGATCTCATATTACATTATTGTATTACAAGGTCAACTTGCATTTGGTGGATTTTCTATCATGATCATCAGTTGCTTCTTTACAAGACCATACACATATAAGTCTGTCAATTTGGTCATAATAATTTCGATTCAAGTTGGCGCGTCACTTGTACAACGTTGGAAGATGCATATATGCTGTATGTAGACTTTGAATTATTGTCATCCCCCCACAATAATCATCCCATATATCATATGTGTGTTTTCTGCAGGTTCAATATTTCTGAGGTGTGATATATGAATTTTAGTTTCATTGGAAAATTCAAAAGTTTTGGTTGGGAATTATTTCCTTTTCATAATGTTATATATTATTAATTTATTTGTGCGAATCCTCTGTGTCGTGCTCTCCTGCCGACCACCTTTCTACGTACTCTATCTTCCTCTCTTACTTTTCTTTGTTTCTTTTCAATCTTGCTTTCCTTTTGTTAATTTCCCATATTAATTTTCAATATAAAGATGACGCATTATATTATAGTCACGTTGTTGCAGTAGTCTCCATCGCTCTTAACATTTAGTGTCTAGTGATTAATCACATTTCACAGACTAGCTGCTAGCTAGCTAGAATTAACGTGGAAGAAAGGTTGATCGTTTTCTAATTTGTTGCCCAGCTGCCACCACAAAAAGATTTATCCACCTCCTACGCCACAATCAATAAAAAGCATGAACCCCAATTTTTTTCCGCATCCCCGTCTGATCTCTCAAAATAACAAAATTTATTTTGTCATTAATCATACTTCGTGATCTACATTCTACACTGCCTTTTAATATTATTTTGCCATGTCATCATGAGTCATGACATAAAGTCATCAAGTGGAAGGTATGGTGCATTATAGAATTAGAAATATGGAGAACTAATTTCTTTTTTTAATAATCCTTAAATGATATATGTGTTGATAATGGCTTTATTTTTTATGTTTTATTGATTGGTGTGATCACATATGTGTATAATAATATAAAAGCTATCAAATAAATATGTGGCAATTTTCCTTCAATCCAAATTTCAAATGGAGGGAAATTTAAAAGAAAGAAAGAAGCTGGCCGGCTAGCTAATATAGCAAAAATCTAGCAACAAATGTGGAACAGAATTTCCACAAAAACGTCGGAAAAATTTAGGGGGGCTAGGGGTGGCCCCCGCCCCCCTAGAATTATATAATTAAACCAAAAGTTTTCCAAAATTATGTTTTTGCCTCAGAAAAATTTCAATCTTTTCATTTTGGTCCTTATTTAAAAGTGTCATAAAGGGACTAAAATGAAAATATTGAAGTGGTCACAATTTTATTCATTTGTCTGTTCACAAACATTTGTCTGTTCAGACTGCTGAATCTCTTAACAAAGGAAAAAGAGAACCAACATGAGCACGTGCTTAATTGCTTGCTTTTATCTTCTGTGTTCACCCTTGGATCGTATCTATATATATATATATATATATATATATGTTTTCTCTGCTTAATTAGTAACTTATTAGTACAAACCGAAGTTTCATGCATCAATCTATAGCTTATGAGCCAATCGGAAGGGTTTTGGTTCCGGAGGAGACAATCTGATATATAAATGCATGCGTGTGATTGCAGAAAAGACCACTTAATTACTAATGGATAATCATCTGGTCGCGGCGGAAATCAAGTGTGGAATTATATATGTCATATTGTGGTGTGTCCAAATGGCAATTTGATGTCCATAACTTAAGCTTTAATTTTTTGCAGTGACAGTGATATATAAACTATTCCCACTAAATTGTCAAGAAAGTAAAATCTTAGTTGCTTGTACGTTTCAAAATTCTATGGTAGTACTCGATCTTTTTTTTGCGGAATGGATGTAGCAATTGATCCAAAGTAGTTACTTTTTTTGTATTATATTATTTCACAAAACTCTGCACAATAACGTAAGTGTTTCGATAGCAACTAATCATTTGACGGTGAGCTAGCAATAGTTGTACTTGTACCCTTCTTTCTTTCTGTTAACAAATACTACTTCTGATCCTAATTATAGGAACACTTTTGTAGTACAATTCATCCTACAAAAGTATTCCTATAATTAAGACCGGATGGAGTAATTACTACGTCTAATGGTTAATTCATTTGGAAATGCAAATTGTGTATGTACTATCATTTACTGGCCATAAATAAAAACTAACTAAAAGCTGCCAATAATATATGAAATGATGTATGTAGTACATATTTGACACTGATCATCTGACGGCAAAATAATCATTAATGCGTAACATATCATTTTGTTTGTGTTCTTGTTATAGCCACAGAAGTTGAGTCCGAACATGATGTGTTAAATGACATTTGTATCCCAATAATAAAGAAATGCACTAGGGTTTTCCATTTCTCAATTTGCCAACCAAAGCACAAAGCACCCCTCCATATGGGGAAAAGCATATATATACTGTTTCTCAGCTTTAATCATTTCCTCCTCCACAAATCTCTGAGAAACGAAAAAATAAAAAAATCCAAGGCCACAAATTTCATTAAGAGACAAGGCTATATATCCATGATCAACAAGGATATCGTAGTTGTACAAGGTGGTCACCCCATAAATAGATAATACGCACACTTTGGCGGTTCAAAGCCAAATCCACATAACTTAGGGCCTGCAAATGCAAAATGGGAGGAAGCAGCCTTGATGGCTAATGTCAGCCAAGGCATAAAAACAGTGATTCAGGCAAAGTGGAGAGCACAAATGGGGATCTAATCACTAATCACCAACCAATCATCACAATGTTTGTCCCCAAATACGACAATGAATAGTTAATCTCACACACACACACACACACACACTATAAAATAGCTACGTCGATGTCCAACATAGTTCGGTGACCAACTTGATGGAATGGTCTCATCATATCGGCTTCTTTCACAAGGACATCATTGGAATGTTCCTCTTTTCCTTTTTATAATCCTTTTTAAGTTTATGAAATTCACGCAATACCAACTAGTTATAAAAGGTTAAAAGAGAAGCGACGACAAGAGCAATTGGGTTGTAGGGTATATCCTTTTAGTAGCAACAACATAACAGCAAGTGGTTTTATGAGGCTGTAATGTTGGAATTTGCTGAGCCAATGAGGTAGCCAATGATCGTGCTCTCTGGCCATATTTAAGGGCTTGTGTTTTTTCCCCCTTCACTTTTCTTTTAATTAAATATCTTCGCCATTGAGGTTATAGGCTTTTTTATGACTAGGGTTTTGCTTTTATATTCCACTAGCTGAGAAAGAAAGAAAGAATAGTAATATGGGCTGTGATATGATGGGGATGGGGTGGATCGATCGATCGAGAGGTTATCTCACAGCTATCTGAATATATATCGTTAGTGCTTCTGAGTTTGATAACACTTTTTTAATTGTTTTGTTTTTGTTTTGGCTTGTCGCCTTCTGAAGAGATAGCAAGTTGGATTAGGTTGGAAAATTTGAAGAAGGGCCAAATGCTTGCAAGGAGAGCGCACTAGTGCACGAGCAAGGAATCAAGACAATAATTTATGTTTCCACGTACATAATAATTTTCAATCATCTTTACACTACATAACTAGTTTCATTCATACAATTTCCAAGTTGTTATTGATATGTATATTATGTTTTAAGTTTCCAAAATTCGTAAAAACCAAAAGATTTTAAATTACTTTCTACTTCAGCTTATAGCTAGTGGTTTGTTTTATCTGATACTCTATCCCCTTTAATTAGATGATATATATATATATATATATACCTTAAATTATGACTGAAAAAAGATTTAAGTTATTTAGAAGATTATAGCTAGAGTAGTGCATGATAATATATATCAAAATTATGACATTTCATCTAATTTATTTTATTATTGAACATGGCTTTGATTTTTTGCTATGCGAGTCGACAACGTAAGCAGGAGAGCGATGGGAAAAGTTTCCAAATAATATCATAAGATATGAATATGTTATTTAAAGTAGACGATGAATTGTCTAATGGTAACAATTGTAATAATATATGGTGTGTGTGTGTGTGTTAATAATATCGTCTCAGCAATTATGATTGTGGCCCTTCCCATACATAGCAATGGCACGAGCCAAGATGAAAGAAAGAAGTCTTCCCGCAGGGACCCGCATGCCTTAAAAAACAAAGAAAAAAGGGGGGAAATCAGAGAGAGAGACCCACATTAATATTAACTTATGCTATATATCTTAATGGACATTCATATACTTCCTGTTTGTGCTTTTTTTTATATAAATATAATTTATATTATCATCCAGTATCTTCGGTTTGTGGCTTCCCTCCTAATAGAAGTGTTTCCTCTAAGAGACGAAATCAAAACTCAAAAGGATTTACTGCGCCTTACAATATTAGACCAACTCTACGTTGATTCCTTGGGCTCATATATTTTGTATACCACTGTTCAAATTTTGGCATGATTGGATTATTTTCTTAAAGGGTCAAGGTGCAGATTTGTCAACCAACTATTACCCAAGGAACGTCTGATACAAATAATATTGAGGGGATCAAAATTGCCAATCAACAATTACAAAGTGAAAAAAAAAACACAATTTAGAGCAAATTCGCCAACGAACTATTACCCCGTCACTATCTTGGTGTCTCTGTCTTCCATTGACTGTCACAGTGTCGGTGACGTCGGCATTTCTAGAGCTTCTATTGTTGCTGGGTGTTCCACTCACCCTCTTGAACTCATCCAGTAGTCCACAGCGTTCGACTGGCACGCACCTTGCACCCTGATTCTATCCTTTCGATGCCACAAGCAGCAACCGCTACTGCCACAATGCCTGCTTCCATGGGTCCCATCTCTGTTGGTGTTTTCCTTCTCCAACAAGAAGGTTTAACCGCTCTTTTCTCCAGCGTTTCTGCCACTGTCCTACGCCAGTGCCTCATATTTTAATAGTTTTTTTTTTAAAATAGTTATTTGGTGTTTATTTTTCACTTTTAATAGTTATTTGGTATTTTTTTTTTCACTTTTTAATTGTTTTTTGGTAATTTTGGTCCCCTCAATAGTTATTTGTGTCGAGACGCTTTCTTGAGTAACAGTTAGGTAAAAACTGCTGCACCTTCACCTTTTCTTAAATAATGAACAAGTGTTTGAAGTTTATTATAGCGAACGCGAAGACCTTACTTTTTTTTTTTTTTTTTTTATTTCTTTTCGGGCAGACTTTCAATCAATTTGTGTTGGAGTCAATGTTCTAGAATATAAAATTTGCGTGGTATTAATTCTAAAATAATGAAGCAAATATTTTAAGAAAAATTGAACAAAAATAAAATCTAAATGATACGTTATTTCTTTAATTTTAAAACCATGGAATGATTTTATTTATTATTAAAATTCAAATTGAGATCAGATAAGATAATATTAGATTATTTAAATTAAATTATTTGAATTGAATTCCTTTGGACTGATGCAATCAACTCGATCAACTGGTCAATTTCAGTCAAAACGTGGGGAGGACAAGGCAGAAAGAATGGTCTTTTCCATCATTTTGTGGGTGAAAGACCCTTTTTGGTTAAAACAAAAATTAGCATGAAGAGACTTTAAACTATATGATAATATTTGCAAATTGTGTGTGCATTCAACTTAAGTTTGTAGCTTTCAGAAACAAGCACACCTAAAAGAGTTCCACTTTTTTATCCCTCTTCTTTATTCTTTTCCCACCCCGACAACACTTTATTAATTAGTCCCAATAAACCCAAAATGAACGCCACCAACAATATGTTACGGAATGACCAGTCCTTTATTGCAATCCCTTTAACTAAATTTAATTGCTCTCTATATATGTCAAGTCTCGAAAACTTCCAATTTGTGTAATAAAGATGGTGTCTATGATTGAAACGCATTTTCTCTCAAAAAGCTATATATATGGTCAAAGATCCAAAAATAATAAAAGTCTGTGTTAGCGAACGAGAACGAATCATTGCCATCAATTATTTATCCAAAACCAAGTCTCCATCTTCTTTACTGCCTAGTTTAATACGAATCATGCACTCATGCCCCCTCTTAAATTATTGAACCTCTATTATTATTCATTCACTTTCTCTGAGAGATATATATGCTTTATTAGCTTCCCGCCTCGTAATGTCTTTATTCATGTACGTGCATGGAACTCTAATCAAAGAAGCTTAATGTTGAAACCCTGATTAATAAGGAAGACGCAAGTTGATTGAGTCCTTTATGAATTGTGATTGAGTTCCAGATTGTTTAAAACACACTTGGATCATAAACTGATAAACTTTGTTGGTGCCGAGAACATCTCTTTCTCTCTCTGTTTTTGTTCCTGCTCCTTTTTTAGTGTGTTTAATTTGCTGTACTAATGACTTTATTTCTTTTCAAAAAGGCAAAAGTGAAAAGCGATACGATACCTTGGACCGAAACAGTGATTCTAATTGAATGTTTCCTTGTTATCATACTCGATACAATCATACATAACGCTTATGATTACCCTAAAATAGTATATTACGAGCCTATTAATATATATATATATAGTCGGTATATTAAAATAGCAAAAGGCATATAAGTATTATATATACACGCAAGCTCATATGAACGTTAGTGCATTGTAGGAGAGATGTATTTTAATTTATCAACATCTATAGAAATAATATTCGACAAGTGCTTAAGACTTTGCTGCGAAGTATTCAATAATGATTAAAACTCATTGTGTTCTGTGGCGGATTACGTCAAATTTTAATTTATATGCATTGACTATTGGGGGTTAAGTTGCATCCACTCTAAAATATTTTGTGGTTCATTTAAGATCAATTATTTTTTAATAAATAATAAATAGTCAAAGTTAATTCAACATTATTTTATTCCTTTTATTTAGTTTGTTGTAACTAATTGAATCAGGTTGGTTAGTGTAACTAATTGTATCCGAATAATTAGATCAGGTTGGTTAGTTCATTCTCTATTTGTATAAAGAGACCCACTGTACATGATTTTATAATTAATGAGAATAATATTTTCTCTCCACAATTATTTTTTCTTAGTTTCAATTCTGTAATATGGTATCAGAGTTTCTTTCTTTTCTTCCGTGTTCTGAGTTCTTCGAGCACCTTCTCTATGCTCGATTCTTCTGCTTTTGTCTCTGATTTTAGCTCCTTCGAGCGTTGAGTTCTTCTCATTCTGTCTGTGATTTCCGGCGACATTTGCCCTGAGTTTCTTCGAGCGATTGGTTCTTTTTGCGTTCTTCGATTTTTCTTCAACTTTGGGCGATCGATGTTCTTTGATCTGTGTATTTTTTGCTCTGTGATAGTTGATCTGTGCTCTTCGACCTGAGTTCTTTGGTTTGTGGATCTGTTCGACTTTCTGATGGCTACCGAGTGTTCCTCATCTCTCCCGTCACTGTCTCCATCACAAGATCCGTCCAGCTGCTATTTTCTGCATCCCAATGAGAATCCCTCACTAGTGCTTGTCTCCTCTCCTCTCATCGGCTCCAACTATCATCATTGGGCTCGTGCTATGATATTTGCTCTCATCAGCAAGAACAAACATCAATTTATCGATGGTTCCCTGCCAATTCCGTCTTCTGCTGATCCCCTGTTCCCGAAGTGGCAACGATGCAATACAATGGTTATCACTTGGCTGTCCCATTTGATTTCTCCTTCCATCAGTCAGAGTGTTCTTTGGCTTAATCGGGCGGTGGACGTCTGGAATGACCTGAAAGAAAGGTTCAGTCAGGGTGATGCATTTCGTGTGGCCGAATTACAGGATGAGCTTTTTCAAATCAGGCAAGGTGATCTGTCTGTTTCTGATTACTTTACTAAGATCAAAATCATTTGGGATGAATGCTTAATTTTCGATCGATTGTTGATTGTACCTGTTCTTCCAAGGAATATTACCATCAGGATTATGTTATTCGTTTTCTAAAGGGACTTAGTGATCAGTTCTCCAATGTCCGATCTCATATTCTTCTTATGGATCCCCTTCCTCCTATTAACATCTAACATCTAAAAATTTTTTATGACTTATCTAATACCTTAAAGCATTTTTTTCAAAAAAAATTACGGCTGAAAAAATAGTTAAAGGTGTCGAACACCTTCATTAGAAAACTTGAGTTAATGAAGCAGTTAAAATTGCAAAAAAAAAAAAAAAAAAAAAAAAAAAAAAAAAAAAAAAAAACTTGCAATTTTAAAAATTAATATTTTAAGATAAAAATTTTACCACAAAATACTTTAGAGTGCTGATATACCTTTAAAAAAATTTAAAATACTAAATGAATCACAAAATACTTAAGAATATCGGACGCACTTTAACATTTAATTATTTTAGTCAAATCAAAAAGAGATTTACCCGGTGAACAATTCAAACACTATCTGTGATCTCTTGTCCCTTCATAAATCTTTACAGCCCACACTACTGTAAAGCGCGATGATATTGATTGTTAAACGTGCATGATCTCAGTTCATTGGATGCAACTGATTTCTTGGATGAGTTTTTATGCAAAATCGAAATTCTAATCTTTCTTTCTCTTTTGGATGAAACTTTGTAGTTTTGAGTTACGTACTTTCCGATTCTGCTAAAGATCTCTGTACAAAAATAATAATATATATATCATAAACGGTTTTGAAATGATCGTTGGTAATATAAATCCAAAGGCTAGAGTAAATAATAGAATGAATTTTGACATTTTAAACACGAGGTTTCGAGCTCGTATGAAAACAAAAAAACAATATTAATAAGGAGAGCTACTCCGATTGGCCATGATAGAATTTCATCAGATAACCATTAAACAAAACTGAAGGCTTGTTAGATTGGCTAATGTATAATACGAAGGATTGTTCGATTTACTTGTAGTTTTTAAATTTATTTTTATTATAGTTTTCAATCAAAATACAATCGATAAATTTTTATCTAGCAACGCGTTGACAGATGGATATATAAATGAGTAGTCAAATAATGAAACCATGATGAGTAGTTTTTTTTTTTTTTTAGTTTGGTTTTTTCCTTGTAAATAAGTTACGTTCTAATTAACAACGAACCAAAATCATATAATTATTGCCATAATATGATTAAAGAACACTATATTTATCATATAAATGAATACAGGGATCATATGTGTTGTCTTGATTTGATATATAGGTACGGGTTTTTTCTGAAAAAACGATTTTAGATTATTTCCAATTACTTATTTGGTCCTTATTATAAGACATATTTAAAAAGTTTGTATTGATCCTAAATATAAGATATAATTTTCATATTTATCAATTTTTTTAATTTACTTCTATTAATACCCCCTCAACGATAATTAAGGAGGAGAGAGTATATGAGAATTAAAAAAAGATGATCGTGGTATTTTAGAAAATACATGTCATATTAACTAACATAATTATCTTCCTCAATCTAACCAAATTAGATAAGCATGTCTTATATTAAGGATTGGAGGAGTAATTATTTATTTAACAATACTTCTACAAAAAGTGACTTTTTACTTTCATAAAAGACGTCCCCTTTTAAAAAAAAAAGAAATAAAAAATAAAAGCGGTGATATTTTTATAATTATGTGGAGGTTTCGACGTTCTAATTTTAAAAAAGGATGTCAAAATAACTTTTAGCGTCCTATTTAAAATTAGAACATCTAAACAATGAACTTTTGACGTCCTAATTTAAATTTAGGATGTCAGAAGTGAACCTTGGTATCATTTTTGACGCCAAAAGCAGCATTTTTAGCATCCTAAATACATTTTAGAATGGCAAAATCATTTCAATTGGTGTCCTAAATTGGTTTTAGGGCCAAATCAGCCCATCCCATGACTTTGTGTGTGTGTGTGTGTGAAAATATGACAGTCCATCCCTCGATCTCATTCTCTCATTTCACCATCTCTTTCTCAACTTCACTCATCGTCTCAGTCCAAGCTCGTCATCCCAACTCGCCGTCGCTCGTTATACTGTAGTGGTGCAAAAACATACCATGTCAGCAGAATCATTATTTAGTCGTAATTAAAAATTGATCGAAGAACATTAATTGCGGATTGGAAGCGTGTATTTGCTTCCTTTTTGTCGCCATACCCATCTGACACGTCAATTTTGGATCCATGCATAAGTACGTGTCATCCTTTTAGCCAAGACATTAGCACGGATTAAAGAGTAGGAGACCACGACTTTTATACATATTCAATAATATTCCAAATATTTGAAAATTTGTTCTCCAAAAACGAACGATCGAGGCCGAGTAGGAATACAGGCTACACTATTTCAAATGTGAAAATGGCACCTAATTAAAGTGATAACGCAGATATGATAGAAAACCAATCGTTTTCACGTAAAGCACAAGCATATTTATTACAACTTTGATAAGCATATGTAGCGTACGTGCATGCAATAATTGCAATGAAAAAAATTGATAACATCATAGATATATGAATATATATACACCCAAAATTCCTAATTAATAAAAAGGAGGTTTCGTGAAGTTTGTAAATACCATATACCACCAGATTGAAAACCACCCTTTAAGACGAACAATATCTCTCTCCTGTTTCCCGAATTTTGATATATGTGTCTTTTATAAGTTGTGGTGGCTGATAACACGTACATGTATCATTTGAAAGAAATTTCAAATTCTTGTAGCATAATTAATTTGATAATTAGCAAGCTAGATACTATAATTATATACGTATTGATAGCTGATTTTGTTCCAAACACTTCTAATCCAAATTTACACGTCTTCATGGGTCAGCAGCTGGGTTGGGTTTATCTCATCATCCTTTTCTCTTTATCCCTCATAATCTTTAAATCACATTCATCCAATCAACACAGTACTACTTTCACTTTTCTCTCATTTTCCTAAATCAATGGCCAAGATGTGATCAATGAGAGACAATGAGAAGAAGGATAAGGAGAGTATCTCCTTCGCAATTTCTAATGATAACATATAATCCCTACGATTAAGGCCTTGTAAATCCTAAAGATCGATGGTTATTAAGAAAAGAATGGCTTACTTTAGCTAACAAATGAAGCATCTTTTCACCTACTACTTATGAACATCATTATTTTTTTTCAGAAAACGTACAAACAAAAATAATTATGTATAATTATAAAAGCTGTATAGTGGATCCAGTCCATAACTCCATTAATCAAAAGCCACGGAAATAGTATTATAGGGCTGTGTTGCTTCAGGCATATCAAATGGAGTTAGCTAGATTTGTGGAAAATGCCAGGCTAGCTTCTCGTTAATGAAGGACCATGACAATGTTTTTATTTTATTAAAAGAGATATCGAAATTAAATTCATGGATGGAGATCTAGATAAGCACTATTTTACCTAAATTGAAGAATTTTTGTAATTAAGATAGATGTGTCATTTCTTTTCGTGTGGTCGGGGACCTCTAAAGAAGTCTTGTTGTTTTCTTATCTTCAACCTAAAAAGTAAAAAACTCTAACACTAATAATAGCCCACTAAACCAATCATAACCACACGATTAGCATATTTCACACCATCGTTTTTCCACAGGCAATCCCATTATCTACGTCATCTAGGCATGCCTCTTTCAATTAATAGTTTTAAATTGTACATATGATCGAACATGTCCAGGAACCTCCAAATAATTTCGGAAAAAAAAAACTATTAGCCTCTTCATTGACAACGACACATGTGGAATCGCTAGTATATGGTTCACAAAACAATCTTAATTTGTGTACCTTTTTCTACTCGAATAAATTTACTAACATTTTAAATAATTATGTAATGGATTATATAGTTTGAGAATTATCTCAGAATTTATAGATTCGTTGAACCAACCGTCCAATATACTGAATAAAAGAAAGAAACGATTGGAAAGGTTTTCACTTATCTTTGCCTTGCTTTTTATGTTCTCTCGATTTTCCTTGTTATTGCGTGCCTGTCTTCTTTTCTTTTCCCTTTTTATCACGATTGCATGCCTATCCTTTGTTTTTCAAAACAATTATCAAATTATATTACTGGTTAATTCACACAGAAATTTGTCAGGCTCAAATAAAAAGTACTATAAGATTATCTCTCTCTCTTTTTTTTTGTGCCCCTTTGGGCTTATAGCATTCTTTAACTGCCATGGTGTACATATAGCTGAGTTGGGTTGAGCCTGCGAAAAAAGGGACGATATTTCATCAGAACAGGCTCGACCTGATTTTTCATAGTTTGGGCTGGGATGGGCCTGATCATGCAATCAGAGAAAGCTGCTTGGGTTAGAATGGTCCTGATCCATGCAATAATAAACCCAGGCTTATATAAGAAATGAGGTTAGACATATAACTAATTAAAAAAGGAGGAAAAAATACCACTAGAACTTGACTCTACTTTGCTTTCGTGAGATGATAATTAAAGAATAAATAAAACGCACCATCGCTTACAAATATCCACCTTTGTTGACTTTTAAGATCTTGATAATCTCTTACAACTCTCGTGACTGGCAGAGATATTCTTACCAGCACAAGCTATGATTATAATTTAAATGTTTAATATGAGGAGCAAGACAAAGTCATTCGTTTGAATAAACTATTTTTAAAAAAATCCTTTTGTTTTGGCTGAACTTGGAGAGCAAGAGTCCATCTCGAGATTTTATCTTTTATGCTCGATCTGCTATCCCAGTTTATGATGAGATGCATGCATGTGGCAGTAGTAAGTGATGAGAGGGAGAGACATGAATACTTAAGTATCACTTAAATCCTTCATTTTAACACGTACGATGAATAGATAGAGCAGAAGCAGACAAAGACACAAGACATTCAAGTACTTAAAGAAATTCTCAACAACAACAAACAAAAACTAGATCCAAACCAAAAAGAGAAACAGGAGATCGACTCGCTTCCTGCAAACTCATATAATTACTTGCAAATACCAGGGGCGCTGTAATTAAAAGGTGGGAGGGATTGTATATATTACTGCTCTTTTCACAAATAGGCTATGAACAGACGAAACTTCCATTTTCACCGCTTGTTTCTTAAACATTTCTAATCCCAGTATTATCGCTGCTAATGATAGCTCGGAATATATCACGCTACTATTTGAGTTGGAACCAATTCAAACGGTTGTCTGTTTGTGAAAGAAAAAATAATAAAAATAAAAAATTCACCCTTGACAATTGACACCCCTCAGTTAAATATCACCAGAATAATATATAATCATCCGTCTGCGGACTATAATTTTGGACCTATATTCCAACCGTCTCTACAATATAATGGCATATACATATAGCTTAGTTGCTAGTTAAAAAAAAAAAAAAACTACTCCATCCTATGCTTAATATAAGACATATTTTTCTAATGTACCCCTATTAATCCTCCATCAAAAATAATCAAAGAGGAAACAAAATGAGGGAAATAAGGAATACGACTAGGGTATTTTGGAAAACATATGTTATATCAATTAACTAAATTATCTTCTTTAATCTAATCAAGTTAGTTAAATATATCTTATATTATGGACTAGAGAGAGTACTACTCTATTATTTATAAGTACTAGTGAAAATCTCACCCAAGCCCTAAGGACTAGAAAAAAATATCAAAAAGGTCACAATGTAGATTTATCTAGATCATGGGATCATGGTTTGTGAAACGAGGTTCGAAAACCGGTCCGGTTCAGTTGAAACCGATCGACCCGATGAACCCGGATGGGTTACAAGGTCAAACAGTTCCGGATTTTTTTTTTTTTAATAAAAAAAAAGGCTTGGTTTGGATTCCTGAAGGTTTGGTTTGCTTTTGGGTTTGTGAGGTTCTGGTCTATGAATATATGTGTTTTCCTGAATCTGTGTTAATGGAGGGAAATGTAGGTTGAAAATACTCTAATCTGAGTATTTTGTCTCAAATGTAGGTTGTAAAGAAAATTGTTAAGAATATCTTAATATGTCACAAGTATTGAAGTATATGGTTATTTTGCTACTAATTTAAAGTATTGAAATGATATATAATATGTGAAATTTATGTAGGTGTGATGAGAAATTAATTATTTTCCAATTTTTTATATCTTACCGGTCTAGCCCGGGTTGACTCCGGACTGACTCTGGTCTGACCCAGTAACCCTTAACCCAATACCCCGACCGGTTTAGTCACCGGTCTGACCTTGGTGTAGATTCTTCTATATATATAAAAAAGTACTATAAACTAACTACAATACAAGTACATGTGCATTAATAGTATATTTTGTACAAGTATAAACTTTAATGCCAATACATGCATCAGTATTACCTAAATGTTGTATTGTCCCTTCTTATTTTTGCGTGCTCCCTCTGCTTACATGTTACAAGAATATCACTAATTGGTTTTAATTTTTTCCAAACATCAGATACATATGCAAATCCTTATTCAAGTCTTGCTCATCATTGAGCCCAATGCTTTGCTCATACGATGCCCGGCCTGTCCATTTCAGCCTGTGCTTCCTCTATTCAGTCAACGTTAGCAATTAATGCTCATACCAATTATGGAAGGTTTAAAAATTGTTTTGGCAGACCATGATGGAGTGAAATCCACAACAAAAAATGTGGTTTACAAGGAGGTCTTTTGTAATGTAGATGTAATGTCGTAAGGTGTTGTTCCTCTTCTGATTGAACTTCTTATATGACGTATTTGTGTTTGTTTGTTTACGTTAAGCCAGACTATTGTTTATGTTAATTTTTTCCATATTTTCGTGTAAACTGTAAAGCACACTTAAGTTTAAAGAATGCAATGTTATTTTTTCATTAGTTCATATAATACGTAGTTTATTGTTTAGTAAAAGCTCACCCTACTGTACGGGTAGCACTAGCACATGCTCGTTTTATTTTTATATGTTAGCAACAAAAATCGTCCTTATATGCCCAGGCACGATTCACACCTTATTATCATCTCCTCACTTAGCCTTCTCTGCCAAAACTCCAAAGCGCAAAGCCATGGATCTCTTATCCCCAACATATCTACTCTTCCTCTTCCTTCTCTTTTTACTTTTCGAGTTTCTCAGAAAATCCCCCAAGAGGGGCTTCCGAAAATACCCCTTACTTGGAACTTTACCTGATTTCTTGAAGCATCGCGAACGCTTCTTGGATTGGACCACCGAAGTTCTCCTTGACTGCCCCAATAACACCTCCATCTTCTTCCGTCCCGGCAATCGAGGCATCATTACGGCAAACCCGGACAACGTAGAGCACATGCTCAAAACCAACTTCCCCAACTACCCCAAAGGTGAACGAGTCATTAGCCTCCTCCAAGATTTCCTCGGCACCGGAATCTTCAACTCCGACGGCCAACTCTGGAAGGTTCAGAGGAAAACCGCCAGTTACGAGTTCAGCACCAACTCGCTTCGGAACTTCGTTATTGAGAATGTCACCGTCGAAATTCAGACCCGGTTACTTCCACTTCTCTCCCGGGCCTCCGACACGCACCGGGTCCTGGACCTGCAGGACATCTTGGAGCGTTTTGCTTTCGACAACATTTGCAAGCTCGCTTTCAACTACGACCCCGAGTGTCTTCGCGGCGAGGGAACCGGCGGAACGGAATTCATGTCGGCGTTCGAGGACGCCGCCACGTTGAGTGCTGGGAGGTTCCAGTACGCTTTACGGGGCATGTTTAAAATCAAGAGGTGGCTGAACGTAGGGTCGGAGCGGAGGCTGAGAGAAGCAATCATAACCGTACACAAGTTCGCGGATGAGATCATACGGTCCAGATTGGAAGCCAGGGAAACAAATCAGGACCTGGACTTATTGTCCCGTTTTATCGGAACAGAGGAGAGTTCTCCGGAATTTCTGCGAGATATCGTGATAAGCTTCATTCTCGCGGGGCGAGACACAACATCGGCTGCTCTGAGCTGGTTCTTCTGGATACTATCGTCAAGACCAGACGTGAAGCAAGAAATTAGAGACGAACTAAGAGTAATTCGCTCCAGAAACGGGAAGAACAGAGGTGAGGCTTTTGGGTTCGATGAGCTGAAAGAAATGAACTACCTACAAGCAGCCATTTCGGAAACAATGAGGTTTTACCCACCAGTGCCTGTGGACACAAAATTATGCCTGAACGACGACGTGTTGCCCGACGGTACGGTGATTCGGAAGGATTGGTTCATATCTTACCACACGTATGCCATGGGGAGGACTGAGAGTGTGTGGGGAAAGGATTGTTGTGAGTTCAAACCAGAAAGATGGATTGAAAATGGAGTTTACAGAGGTGAGAATCCGTTTCGATATCCAGTGTTTCATGCAGGTCCAAGGATGTGTTTAGGCAAAGACTTGGCCTACATTCAGATGAAGTGCATAGCAGCTTCAGTGATGGAGTTGTTTGAGATAGAGGCACAGAATAAGGACAAGTGTCCTCAACATTTGTTATCTTTGACTTTGAGGATGAAAGGAGGCTTGCCCGTCCAGGTAACCAAAAGAGACACCTTGGACTCTAATTCTGATTTACTCTGAATAAATGCCTGTTGCCCGTTACATTGTCACCACTGGGACGAGCTCTTCATATAATAATATAGATGAGGTGGGTTAATATAACTTGTTTGCTTTTATTTTAGTTTTGGTCTCTAAGTTTTAAATCCTAGGTTTTGGTCTGGCATGTTTACTCGTTAGAAACATCGGTCCTTATATTTTCATGAGGACCAAACACTGTTAAATTCGCAGATGTGGGCTGCTGAGTGGGCAACATAACTGTGCTTATGACTTGGCATGCGATTTTTCTTTTAAAAAAAACCTAAAACGCTTAGCGTCCCAGCATCGCCGTTCGAACTGTAAACTCTTCGCTGGGCTCAAGAACTTCATCATCTTCACCAGCCACAGGCCATGTCTCTGTTTCTGGTGCTTAGGATATCACTGCTCTGTTTTGATCCGATGCTCTTGGATTTTCTTTTTTTCCCTCTCAATTTTTGTTGGTACTTATATTTGTATATTTTGTTTATGATAATCCAGATTCAGATTGTGAGTATATCCACTGGCTTTGATAGGGGCGTTCATAAATATGTTTTGCTATCCTCTGTACAGCTATTTTTGTTTCATTATCCTTGCGAATATCAGTCAAAAATTATTCCTGGCTTATGAGATAATGAAACTACAACTAAGCAGAAAGAGAAAACAAGCTTTAACTTATTAAACACTAAAACATTTCAGATGTTGGTAGAATTTAACATGCGGGTATAACACCCATCAATGGATAAACAAAGAAAGAAAAGGGTGAGTTTTTGGTGGTTGGTTCTTAAAAAGCAAAAGCTGAAGGAGACGTTATGCCAAACAAAGAGGAGGCATCATCGCGATGCCTCTGATTCTAAGTTGAAAAACAGAGCCGAGGAGGTAATTGATGGGCATGTGGGGGATAATGGAGCGAGATGTAACACCTTGACTTTTGGGATTTAGAGGGTTAGTTATGAAAAATAATAAGAAATATATTATTGTAAAACATATTTATTAAAGTTGATTAATTAACAATGATAAATGATTTTGATAAGAATACCAAGAAAAAGAAAATATCTTCATAAAATAATATACTCTATATCTAAAAAAACGAAAAAAGAGAGATGAAAGAGAAAGAACAAATAAATATTACTTTTTTTTAAACAAAAGATAATAATAACATTTTAATTGAGTCAAACTTAACCCTACTTCAATAAAACCATCTTTTCTTCTCACGCCTCTCATGCTCTCAACGCTGAGCCCAATTCCATCAATTATAGGTGCTTGTTCTGCTTCTGTTGCTCTGAATGTGTGGCGCATATATATGTATATTTCTTGAAGTCAAATTCCATATCCCACATTACCGTTGCTGCATAGATATTTTATTAGTTATTTCCTCATGTCTTCACCTCTTTTCAATTGATATGGCAAACTGTACCCATATCCTACTGATATTGCATCGCCGTGTATTATCCTTTTGGTCTTATCCTTTTGAACGTGTTTGTGTCTATATATACTTCTTTCTTTCTTATACGTTTCAACAATAACTTATGAGCCCAAGATCCTCTTCCAACCAATGCAAAACATATGTATTTTCTTAATACTTTATTCAAAAAACCTTCACCCTTTCTGGTGCGCATATATGTGGGTACATGTTCACTACTTTAGGATCTGATTATTAATGTTCTTTCTTTCTTTTTACTTCCAAGCCCTGCGAATCTCGAGGTTCATAACTTCCAAATCCTTACACACGCCCATATCTATATATCCTCTTTAAAAGCGACATTTATTTTATCTTCTAGGTGGGTGTATATAATTTTCAAGAATCCTTATCTCTTGTGCGTACAAACACACACACACTCAATAGTTGAAGTTAAATATTTTGCCTCATAGGAAGCCGCCCCCCCCCCCCAAAAAAAAAAAAAAAAAAAAAAAAAAAAAAAAAAAAGAAACCCCCTCTCAATACACACACACACAAATAATATAGCTATATAAAAATAATAATAGTTGGATTAGAGCTAGCATGCATATAAATAGTGTTAAATTAGAGTGTATTTTAAAGGCTTAGGAGTAGTTTTAGAGTAACTTTAAAGTAATTTTCATTAATACGTTAATATATATCTATATATGTGACTTTATAGACTTTTATTAAGAGCTTTAATTTTGAGTAATTTTATGTGATTACTTGTAAGCTTGAAGTAGAGAGATAACTCTGGCTATTTTTTATATATATATAATTGTCAATTGTATATATATATATATATATATGTATATGTATATATTAAATTGTTTGGGAATTTGTTGTGCCCATGCATAGAGAGCTTGATTTGGAATTATATATTTGACTAAAATTATATTGATGAGATGAGAAACATTTCAAGCATGCTTGTTGTATATTAGAACTCATGGTTATGTAATTTAAAAACTTTTTAAGCATGCTTATGTATCATGATGAAAATATTATTTATTTTATTGTGATGTTTTGTCATTGATGCATATAAATGATGGTACATTTGTAATGGGTTGAAGTAAAGAGGAATTTTTATGAAAATATTTCTTTATGTCATCACTCAATGCACAGTGTATGGTACTTATTAGGGTCACTTCTTCCATGTCTTCTTTTGGCCACAACTGCATTGAAGCTGTGGGACATGTGACACCTCCTTAGTTGTGTTTAAGGAAGGAAGTCATAGTCCAGACTTAAACTTTGTACCTTTGACCAAATGTATCGTAAGAACTAGTGAGCTTGAGACAATCTAGTTAAATGGATGAGCTTCTATTGGATATATATGTGTTAGCCTATGGCTTCAGTCAGCATTATAAAGATGGACGGTGATATGATGGAGACATATTATATATTTGTTTAGTATATTATATGACATCTCTTGTGAATGATATTTGGAAAATGAAATGATGTTCCATAGTTTTGAAACCCATTTTGGGAAGGGATTTTGTTAACCAAATCGAGAACTAATTTGTGAAAGGTTTTATATTGATAATATTAATAAATTATTGAGTTGAACTTGATTTTTGAACCATAAATTCCCGATCTTGGTATGTATGTATATTTTTGAATAACTAATAATTACTGAGATCCTTGGATCTTATGGTGATCATATTTTTTTTAGAATATTATTTTATTATGGAGTAAGGGAAGACACATATGGAGTGAATCATATATATATATATATATATATATTTTAGAATATTATTTTAGTATGAAGTAAGGGAAGACACATATAGAGTGAGTTTTAAAGACTCTTTTGTACTCCTAAAATTCATGTTATGTCAGTAGCTTTCAGAAACAAGCACACCTAAAAGCGTTTCACTTTTTTTTTTATCCCTTATTTATTCTTTTTCCACGCCCTACAACACTTTATATATATATATATATTAGTCCCAATAAACCCGAATGAACTTGTTGGAATTTTTTGGATAAAATCCCATGGGTTATGAATAAGAAGAAGGATGGAAAAGAAGAGGAAAAAGGAAGAAGGAATGTATGTGAGAGAATAGTCCCACATTGCTTAGTTGGAGAGAAGTTGGAGGGTATATAAGCCCCAACTTGGCTCCTACTAATTGGGCCCTTAGGCCAACCCACTTTTGTGGAGGGTGAGGACTTAGGTGACCCTTGTCCACCACACACGCCTGTATGCCCGCGCCCGTCGGCGGCTTCGGTTGATCCTGTTAGCCTTGCTATCGCCGGCCGGTCGGTCCGCGCGTGTGAAATAAAATATTAATTTTTTATTAAATTATTTTTCGGATTAAAAAATAATTTTTTATTAAATAATTTTTTGAATTTCCGAACGTTTAGATATTCGCGTTGTGCCTCTCCGACTTTTCCAACCGGCCCGGTTGCGTTTGTGCAATCCGTTCGGATCGTCCGCCGTGAGCAGTCGGGTCGCCTCCGTTCGCTTCGTTACGTGTGATGTTCGTCAAGACGCACCAATTCGCTGTGAATGACGCGGTCGCCTCTGTTCGTTCCGTTCCGTGCGTCTGTTTGCACAACGCACCCGGTTCAACGGCAGCGAGACTTGTCCATCGATCGTGGTCTTTCGAGTCTATAAATAGGGCGCCCTAGTCACGGTTTAAAAACACAATTTCTCTGCATACTCTCTCGCATTCGCATAAACACTCGTGCGTTCCGAAAGCAGACTCATTGGCTTCGCTTGGGCTTGGACAGACGAGCCATCTTTACGGGAGACGAATAATCCGCTCTATCCCGGGAGGCAATTGCTCGGAAAACCTTCGGCATCCGTATTGAGGAGCAAAATTGTCTTAAGGACACAACGAAAGTTGGGCCGGATTTCTACATTTTTCCATTCCATATCGCGGTCTTGTGAGTTCGTTTTACTGACTTTTTTACTTTATACGAGACTAAGTGAATGTTCACTGTATGCTCTATTTAATAAATACAGATTCGTGTTTTGATATTCTGTGTACTTTATATTCAATTTCTACCTACTCATTATACTAGAAACAACAATCTTAAGACAATTTTGGTTTATTGAAATCAGTTTATGATAAGTTACTTGATTGCTGATTTCATACGTTGGTAGTAGTATTGAATTGAATCTGTGATTAGTTTTTGTTAATATTATTATTATACTGTTAGTGAATTAATCTGTGTGATTAATTAGAATTTGTTTGAACAACGAAATGGCAAGTGCAAGTACCAATCGATTAACCCAAGTGGTCCTGTTCCAATGCATGGTGAAAAACCGGAAAAAGTTCAATGGCAATGATTTTAAAAGATGGCAACGAAAAATGTTTTTCTATTTAACCACATTGAACTTGGCACGGTTTCTCACGAGGATGCTCCAAAATTGGAAGAAGGACAACAGTCGACAAGGAAAAGGTTCTGCGATAGATGCTTGGAAGCATTCGATTTCCTTTGTAGAAACTACATTCTCAATGGTCTAGACAACACACTGTATATCTTGTATATAGTGCTTTGGATACAACTAAAGCATTATGGGAGAGTCGGACAAGAAGTACAAAAAACTGAAGATCTTGGTTTGAAGAAATTCATTGTTGGCGATTTTTGGACTTCAAGATGCTTGATTCTAAATCTGTGGTGAGTCAAGTTGAAGAACTTCAATTGGTTGTGCATGAGATTCATGCCGAAGGGATGTCTCTTAGCGAGTCTTTCCAAGTCGCTGCATTTATTGAAAAATTGCCACCGTCTTGGAAAGACTTCAAGAATTACCTCAAGCATAAGCGTAAGGAGATGTCACTTGAAGATTTGATCGTAAGACTGAGAATAGAAGAAGACAACAAGGTTTTTGAAAAGAAACTTGGCAGCAATCCTATAGTTTCGAAGGCTAACATTGTGGAAGATGGTCCGAAGCCCAAGAAACGCAAACGCTCTAATGAGGGATCATTTAAACAAGGCCATAACAAAGGCCCTAGCAAAGGCCGAAATTCAAAGGCAAGTGTTATAATTGCGGGAAGACGGTCACCGTGCTAAGGAGTGCAAGAAGCCAAAGAATTTCAAGAAGAAGAACACGAAGCCAATATGGTTGACAATACCACCGATATGATGGATAGTATGAGTCTTTCAGCAGTTGTAATGCAATGCGACTTGGTTGGAAATACCAAGGAGTGGTGGGTGGACACTTGGTGCCACCAGGCATGTATGTGCAAACAAATGGATGTTTTCTTCTTACACTCCTGCGAAGCAAGATGAACAACTTTATATGGGAAATTCTTACGCTTCAAAGGTTGAAGGTTAGGGAAAGTCGTCTTGAAGATGACTTCTGAAAAGTCGTGACACTTAAGGATGTGCTTCATGTGCCCGATATTCGCAAGAATCGATATCGGATCCCTCTTAAGCAAGAATGGTTTTAAGCTTGTATTTGTTTTCGATAAGTTTATACTCTCTAGGAATGATATGTATGTTGGAAAAGGTTACCTTAGTGAGGGCCTTTTCAAAGTTAATGTAATGATCGTCACCAATAACGGTGCTATTAATAATAATATTACTTAAATCTACATGCTTGAGTCCTCTAATTTATGGCATCAAAGATTAGGACATGTTAATTATAAATCAATTAAAAATTTAATTCATTTAGAATTATTGCCTAAAGTTGATTGTTCAAATAAAGATAAATGTCAAGTATGCATTGAATCAAAATTTTCCAAGTTGCCTTTTTCTTCTGTTGAAAGATCAACTGAGTTGTTAGATTTAATACATACTGATATATGTGATATGAAATCTGTACCATCTAGGGGTAATAAGAAATATTTTATTACATTTATTGATGATTGCGGTAGATATTGTTATGTGTATTTGCTTAATAGTAAAGATGAGGCTATTATAGCTTTTAAACAATATAAAACTGAAGTTGAAAATCAACTTAACAAGAAAATTAAAATAGTAAGGAGTGATCGTGGGGAGAATTTGATGGCCCCTTCGAAGAATTCTGTATAGAATGCGGTATTATACACCGGACTACGGCTCCTTATGCTCCTCAATCAAATGGGATTGCGAGAGAGGAAAAATCGGACATTGAAAGAAATGATGAATGCATTATTAATTGAGTCCGGTTTACCACAAAATATGTGGGGAGAAGCCATTCGACGGCTAACTTTCTAATCAACGAGTGCCTCATAAAACGATAAAAAACATACCATACGAAATATGGAAAGGAAAGAAACCTTCCTTGAATTATTTGAAAGTGTGGGGGTGTTTGGCAAAGGTTGAGATTCCCAAGCCTAAACGGTTAAGAATCGGACCTAAGACAAGACCGTGTGTTTATTGGCTATGCTCATAATAGTAGTGCATATCGCTTCCTAGTTTATAAGTCCGATGTATCAGATATCCATGTGAACACGGTTATTGAGTCAAGGAATGCAAGGTTCTTTGAAAAACGTATTTCCGTACAATAAAAATAATGATAATAACAACACCGTGATATCTCCTAGATACAATAACTAATGATAACCTTGAACAAGAGGAACCTAGACGTAGCACTAGGCAAAGGACTTCAACATCCTTTGGTCCTGATTTTATGACTTATCTACTAGAAAATGAGCCTCGAACATTTGGAGAGGCTATGGGTTCCCCTGAAGCGCCATTTTGGGAAGAGGCTATCAATAGTGAAGTAGAATCCATTATGTCAAACCACACTTGGGAGTTGGTTGACCTTCCTCCTGGCAATAAGCCTCTAGGAACTAAATGGATCTTCAAAAAGAAGATGAAAGCAGATGGCACTATTGATAAATACAAAGCTAGGCTAGTAGTAAAAGGCTATAGACAACGGGAAAGCCTAGACTACTTTGATACCTATTCACCTGTTACAAGAATTACATCCATTCGGATGTTAATCGCATTAGCAGCATTGAATGGACTGGAGTTACATCAAATGGATGTAAAGACAGCCTTCTTGAATGGTGAATTAGAGGAAGAAATTTATCTAGAACAACCTGAGGGATTTGTTGTCTCAGGACAAGAACGGAAAGTTTGTCGCTTAATAAAGTCCCTTTATGGACTTAAACAAGCCCCAAAACAATGGCATGCGAAATTTGATGAAGTTATGTTATCAAATGGTTTTAGTATTAACGAATGTGACAAGTGTGTATACATTCGAAATACGAAAATGGGTTTGCCATAGTTTGTCTTTATGTAGATGACATGTTGATAACGGGTAGTAATAATTAAATGATTAAAGCTACTAAGCAATTGCTTACCGAGTAAGTTCGACATGAAAGATATGGGTCTAGCGAGATGTTATTTTAGGAATAAAAATCCATAGAACATCGAAGGGTTAGCTTTATCCCAAACACACTATGTTTCTAAAATTCTTGAGAAATTCAAGAGTTTAAACATAGCTCTGTATCGACTCCTATAGAAACTAGTATTCGACTATTAAAAAATGCGGTGAAGCTATTAAACAAAAAGAGTATGCTCAAGTGCTAGGCGCCTTATGTATGTTATGAACTGCACTAGACCGATATTGCTTATGCAGGTAAGCATGTTGAGTCGCTTTACAAGTAATCCAAATGAGCTTCATTGGACAGCTATGATAAGAGTTTTGGGTTACTTAAAGCAAACTCAAAACTTTGCCTTGCATTATGACAAGTACCCTGCAGTATTAGAAGGGTATTGTGATGCGAATTGGATAACCATTTCTAATGACACAAGATCCACAAGTGGATATGTGTTCACCCTTGGTGGGGTGTGCGTGTCTTGGAAGTCATCTAAGCGAGACTTGCATTGCAAGATCAACTATGGAAGCGGAATTCATTGCATTAGATAAAGTTTGGTGAGGAAGCCGAGTGGCTTCGTAACTTTCTTGAAGACATTCCTAATTGGCCGAAACCGGTACCAAAGCGGTGTGTATACATTGTGATAGTCAAGCGGCTATTGGTAGAGCCAAGAATGTCATGTACAACGGCAAGTCTAGACATATACGTCGTAGACATGATACTGCAGATTAGACAACTACTTTCTAATGGAATCATCTCAATTGATTATGTGAAATCAAAAGAGAATATAGCGGATCCGTTGACTAAAGGGATTCCTAGAAAGTTAGTTAGAAAATTGTCCAAAGGAATGGGTTTAAGGCCGATACATTGTTGATTATCGCGGTAACTCTACCTAGTAGAGTGGAGATCCCACGAACTAGGTTCAAAGAGACAACTAAGTCTTAGTCGATTAGCAACACCGTGGAGTTTTAAACTCATACTCATTCCTAGACAAACGGTGCATATATATAAAGGGTAAGCTTCTAAGCTTTTAATGGTTTCTTAGTCTAATGTGTTCGATGATGTATGATGACATACATCACAAGGAATCACCTATGTGAGTGTGAAGTGCGGGCCGCTTCTATGAGAATTTAAAGCGGCCGATTCTCTAGAACACTCACGAACCGAAGCGGTGTCCGGGGCCAAAATGGACACGGCATGAGAACCATGATGCTAGAGGAGCAAGCTGTGTAACTCCTATTGTCTTGGTATACACTAAAAGGTCAACGGTTCAAGGCAGTAGCGTCACCAGATTGACCGGTATATCCGATAGGTTTTTACTAGAGAAGGTTCAAAGGTAACCCCTACCTTTCTCGATGCGGTTGTTTCTCGTAGAGGAACCGCTTTGCATACATGATCATTTGCATTTGGTCATGATGGACTAACTTCTTATCCATGTGGGGGATTGTTGGAATTTTTTGGATAAAATCCCATGGGTTATGAATAAGAAGAAGGATGGAAAAGAAGAGGAAAAAGGAAGAAGGAATGTATGTGAGAGAATAGTCCCACATTGCTTAGTTGGAGAGAAGTTGGAGGGTATATAAGCCCCAACTTGGCTCCTACTAATGGGCCCTTGGGCCAACCCACTTTGTGGAGGGGTGAGGACTTAGGTGACCCTTGTCCACCACACACGCTTGTGTAGCCTACGCCGCCGTCCGTCCGGCCGGCTCGGTTGATCGCGCCCGCCTTGCCCGTCGGTCCGGTCGCGCGTGTGAAATAAAATATTAATTTTTTATTAAATTATTTTTTCGGATTAAAAAATAATTTTTTATTAAATTATTTTTTGAATTTCCGAACGTTTAGATATTCGCGTTGTGCCTCTCCGACTTTTCCAACCGGGTAATTTGCGTTTGTGCAATCCGTTCGGATCGTCCGCCGTGAACGGATGCGGTCGCCTCCGTTCGCTTCGTTACGGTGTGACTGTTCGTCAAGACGCACCAATTCGTGAAGAGACGCGGTCGCCTCTGTTCGTTCGTTACGTGCGTCTGTTTGCACAACGCACCAGTTCGCAGCAGCAGACTTGTCCATCTGATCGTGGTCTTTCAGAGTCTATAAATAGGGCGCCCTAGTCACAGTTTAAAAAACACAATTTCTCTGCATACTCTCTCTCTGCATTCTGCATAAACACTCTGTGCGTTCCGAAAGCAGACTCATTGGCTTCGCTTGGGCTTCAGACAGACAGAGCCATCTTTACGGGAGACGAATAATCCGCTCTATCCTGGGAGGCAATTGCTCGAAAAACCTTCGGCATCCGTATTGAGGGAGCAAAATTGTCTTAAGGACACAACGAAAGTTGGGCGGATTTCGCATTTTCCATTCCATATCGGTAGTCTTGTGAGTTCGTTTTACTGACTTTTTACTTTATACGGACTAAGTGAATGTTCACTGTATGCTCTATTTAATAAATACAGATTCGTGTTTTGATATTCTGTGTACTTTATATTCAATTTCTACCTACTCATTATACTAGAAACAACATGAACGCCACCAACTAATACTACGGAATGACCAGTCCTCTATTGCAATTCCTTTAACTAACTTTAATTGCTCTCTATACATCTCAAGTTGCAAAAACTTCCAATTTGGCAATAAAGATAGTGTCTATGATTGAAACGCATTTTCTCTCAAAAAGTTTTATATATATATATATATATATATGGGGAAAGATCCAAAAATAATAAAAGCCTGTGTTAGCGAACGAGAACGAATCATCATTTCCATCAATTATTTATCCAAAACCAAAGTCTCCATCTTTCTTTACTGCCTAATTTAATAAGAATCATGCACTCATGCCCCCTCTTAAATTATTGAACCTCTATTATTACTCATTCACTTTCTCTGAGATATATATATGCTTTATTAGCTTCCCGCCTGGCAATGTCTTTATTCATGTACGTGCATGGAACTCCAATGAAAGAAGCTTAATGTTGAAACCCTAATTAATAAGGAAGCCGGCCGCTAGTTGATTGAGTCCTTTATGAATTGTGATTGGGTTCCAGATTGTTTAAAACACATGCTTGGATCATAAACTGAAAAACTTTGATTTGATTTGATTTGTTGGTGCTGAGAACATCTCTCTCTCTCTCTCTCTCTCTCTCTCTCTCTTTTCTTGCTCCTTTTTGAGTGTGTTTAATCTACTGTACTAATGACTTTATTTCTTTTGAAAAAGGTAAGAGTGAAAAGCGATACATACCTTGTTATCATACTCGTTACAATCGTACATAACGCTTATGATTACCCTCAAATAGTATATTGCGTGCCTATGAATATATGTATAGGTGGTATATTAAAATAGCACGAGGCATATAAGTATTATATATACAGTGTTTGACAAAAAAATAATAATAATATAAACGTTAGTGCATTGTAGGAGAGATGTATTTTAATTTCTCATCATCTATAGAAATAATATTCGACAAGTTGTTTAAGACTTTGCTGCGAAGTATTCAATAGTGATTAAAACTTCTTGTGTTCTCTGGCTGCGAAGTTGTTTAAGACTATGTGTTGATTATTGGGTTAAGTTGTATCTAACACCCTAAAATATTTTTTCAGATACGTTCAGTATCCTAAAATATTCTGTAGTTTATCTAGGATTAAATATTTTTTTCAGATGCATCTAATATCCTAAAATATGTTATGACTTATCTAGTACTCCCTCCGGTCCTAATTATAAGCCATATTTAATCAATTTTGTGGAGATTAAGGAAAGAAGTTAAATTAGTTATTTTTACTCATTTTCCTAAAATGTCCTTATATAAATTTAAAATGACATAAGTAAAAGTTAATCAATAGCTCCTACCACATATCTCTTCAATATCATGTATCTTAACACAACACATATATCTACATATGTACACACATATACATATAAACACACATATTATGTGTGTGTGTTTATACACACACACACATATATGTGTGTGTGAGTGTGTATGTCTACATATATTTGTGTGTAGACACACACACACATATTCATGTGTGTATCTATATATATTTGTGTATAGATACACACATACATACATATATTATACACAGACACACACATATATACATACATACATGTATGTATTCACACACCTACATATGTGTGTGTGTGTGTGTCTATGTATTTTGTGTATAGATACACACATATATACATATATATACACACAGACACACACATATATACATACGTACATATATGTATACACACACACACATGTGTGTGGATATGTGTGTCTATATATATTTGTGTGTAGACACAGACATATATACATATATAGATACACACACAAACATATATATATATATATATATATATTTAAAAGTTTCATTGATTGGAAGAGTCCACGCACCTACATATATATATTCACCAAAAACCAAACACATTTGAGAAAATAAAATAGGGGTGTTTTAGGAAGAAATTGACAAAAATTATAATGTTGTCTTATAATTAGGACCAAAACCAACTCTCAAATGTTGTCCTATAATTAGGACCGGAGGGAGTACTTTAAAGTATTTTTAAAAAAAGAAATTATGGCTGAAAAACTGGTTTAACGTGTGGGACACCTTCATAAGAAAACTTGAGTTAATGAAGTTGTCAAAATTGCTAAAAAAATATACGTTATTAGCAATTTTAAAAATTAATATTTTAAGATAAAAAAATTCGTCACAGAATACTTTAGAGTGTTAATATGCCTTTAAAAAACTTCAAAGTGCTAAATGGATGATAAAATGCTTCAGAATATGGGATGCACCTTAACCTTTAATTATTTTAGTCAAATCAAAAAGAGATTTACCCGGTGAACAATTCAAACACTATCTTTGATCTCTTGTCCCTTCATAAATCTTTAGAGCCCACACTACTGTAAAGCGCGATGATATTGATTGTTAAACGTGCATGATCTCAGTTCATTGGATGCAACTGATTTAATTTCTTGGATGAGTTTTTATGCGAAATCGAAATTCTAATCTTTCTTTCTCTTGGATGAAACTTTGTAGTTTTGAGTTACGTACTTTCCATTCTGCTAAAGATCTCTGTACAAAAAAATATGTATCTATGATAAACGGTTTTGAAATGATCATTGGTATATATAAATCCAAAGGCTGTTCTTGTATATAATAGAATGAACTTTGACATTTTAAACACGAGGTTTCGAAAAAAAAGAAAAAAAAAACAATTTTAATTGGGAGAGCTACTCTGATTGGCCATGCTCGAATTTCATCGGATACCCATTAAAAAAATTGAAGGCTTGTTAGGTTTATTTTTTTCTGGCTAATGTATATACGAAGGATTGTTAGATTTACTTGTCGTTTTTAAATGTATTTTTATTATATTTTTCAATCAAAATACAATCGATATATTTTTATCTAGCAACGCGTCGACAGATGGATATATAAATATATACCAGTATATATATAGTCAAATAATGAAAGCATGAGTAGTTTTTTTTTTTTTTTTTTTTCTCCCTTCTAAGGTTTTGTTTGTTTGTTTGGTTTTTTCTTCTGAATAAGTTCTAATTAACAACGAACCAAAATCATATAATTATTGCCATAATAATATGATTAAAGAACAGTATATTTATAATATAAATGAAAATAGTGATCATATATGTTGTCTTTATTTGATATGTATGAGTTTTTTTAAAAAGATTTTAGATTATTTCCAATTACTCCTCGATTCTTAATATAAGACATATTTGAGGAGTTAATATTAATTTTAAATACAAGATAGAATGTTTATATTTATCAATATTTTTAATTTTCCCTTATAGATACTCCCTCAACGATAATTAAGAAGGAGAAGAAATGTGAGAACTAAAAAAGATGAATATGGTACTTCAGAAAATACATGTCATATTAACTAATCTAATCAACTTCTTTAATGTAATCGAATTATGTAAGTATGTCTTCTATTAAGGACCGAATAGAGTAATTATTTATTTAACAAAAACATACGATGTCAACAGAGTTATTTAGTCATAATTAAAATTTGAAGAACATTAATTGGGGACTCGAACCGGGTATTTGCTTCTTTTTTGTCGCCATACCCATCTGACACGTCAATTTTGGAGCCATGCATAAGAACGTGGCATGCTTTTAGCCAAAACATTAGCACGGATTAAAGAATAGGAGACCACGACTTTTATACATATTCAACAATATTCCGAATATTTTTAATTTTATTCTTCAAAAACGAACGATGCCGAGTATGATAGAAAACCCGTCGTTTTCACGTACAGCACAAGCATATTTATTAGGACTTTGATAAGCATATAGTGTACGTGCATGCATAATTGCAATGAAAAAAATTGATAACACCATACACACACACACACAGATGTAACATAGTTGTAAATTGTATTAATTAGTTTCAAGTTGTATTAATTCAGTTTTACCTTTTGTTACAAGTTGTTATGTAACTAATTTGGTAATGTACATTTGTCTTATCCTTGTATATATAAACACACAGTGATCATCAATAATATTCTATTCATTCTTTCCTTCATTCACTGTGTCCGGTCACATGGTATCACGAGCCATAAGTGATTCCTTTTTTTCCTCTGCCTGTCATTAACCTACCCACTTTCTCTTTCTTCATCTTCGATTCCTTCTTGTCTTCTCCGTCCAAACCCTAAATCTCCCTTCATCGCTGGCTTCAGATTCTACATCCGATTAGCCTTCTGATACTACTTCTCCTTCCGTCGTTTCCGCTGTACCTATTCCCGTGACAGATCCATCTTCTCATTTTGACATTCATCCAAATGAAAACCCGGCGCTTGTCCTCGTTGCTCCTCCTCTCAACGGCGCAAATTATCACGGTTAGGCTAGAGCAATGCGTATGGCACTCCTTTCAAAGAATAAACTTCAATTTATTGATGGCTCAGTGGTTCCTCCGTCGTCAACTGGCCCTACTTTTCCGCCATGGGAACGCTGCAACAACCTTGTTCAAGGTTGGCTCACTCATTTGCTTTTGCCAACAATAGCCAAGAGTATTCTGTGGTTCAACTCTACCTCTGAGATTTGGAATGATCTGCGTTCAACATTCTCTCAATAGGACCTATTTCAAATCTCTGATCTTCAAGAGGAGATATGCAACTTATGACAAGGTAATCTCAGTGTAAGTGAGTATTTTACTCAACTGAAAATTCTATGGGATGAGATTATCAATATTCGTCCGTTGAAACCGTGCTCTTGTGGTTCGATCAGTACTACTCTCAGTCACCGAGAAGAAGATTAGGTGATCTAGTTTTTGAAAGGTCTCAATGAGCAGTATAATTTCACCAAATCACAAATTATGCTGCTCGATCCTCTACCTTCAATTACTCGTGTGTTTTCTCTAATCACTCAACAAGAACATAAGATTCATCCAGTTCCTCCTACTTATTCGAAAATTTTGCTGGCTAAGACTCCTCGGTATAATCCTCCTGGTCAGACACAAAAACAATGTTCTCATTGTGCTAAGCCTCATCACACTTAAGCCACTTGTTATAGGAAGCACAGTTTCCCTCCTGGCTTTAAATTTTGAAATGGTTCTGTTGTCGGGAATGGTTCTTCTCCTGTGGTAAATCAAGTTGGTACTCAGGGTTCTGGTCTTGTTCCTCAATCTCTATCTACTCCTACTTCATCTCCAGACTCCACGTCTTCACAAGCCACTATTCTACCTCAGTTGTCTTTTGATCAATATGAACGACTCCTCAGTCTCCTCAACTCTCCATCTTTGGTCAATCACTTCTCTGCCTCTATTTCTACTTCAACTGAAGGTATCTCAGTATCTAATTCATATGTCTCCTGGATCATTGATTCAAGAGAAACTGATCATGTATGTTGTTCCCTGGCTTTATTCTCAGTTTATACATCAATTGCTCCAATTAATGTAAGTCTCCCAACTGGTGCTACCGCTGTTGCTAGCTTCTCTGGAACAGTTAGAATATCTGATTCCTTAATTTTGCACCATGTTCTTTTTCTTCCTAATTTTCCCTTCAATATCCTGTCTGCTTCTCGATTAACAGTGGCTCAAAATTGTTTCCTAACCTTTGACTCTCATTTTTGTCAGACACACTTAATTCAACCTTCGCTGATGATTGGTTCAGCTAGGCTTTTTGAGGGCCTATACCTACTTACTGCAGATATGACCATCCAGACTAAACCTTCTCAGATTCTTCTGACCAATACCACTCCTATTTCAAATTCAACTCTTTGGCATATGCTCTTAGGTCATCCATCTGCATCTATACTTTCAATTTTACATAAATTTGTTTATGATATCCCTGTATCTCATACATTTCCATGTGATGCTTGCCATTTTGCAAAACAGAAACGTTTTCCTTTCCCTGTAAGCACAAGTTCATACAATAAAACTTTTGTTTTGATTCATGTTGACATATGGGGCCCTTTTTCGGCCCAAGCAATGCCCAAAGAGTTCACTTTCTGAACCAAGCCAGAATATAAGAGGTAATTGCCCTGACCTAAAAGCTACCATTGTTGATGATTATTCTCAATATACCTGGCTTTTTTTAATAACAAACAAATCTCAAACTTCCAATCATCTTACCAAATTTTTTGCTCTTGTTAAAAACCAATTTTGCACAACCATCAAAATTTTAAGATATGATAATGGTGCTGAATTCAACATGGCCCAATTTTTTGCTTCTAATGGCGTGATTTATCAAACATCTTCTATGGCTACTCCTCAACAAAATGGTCTAGTTGAAGGTAAGCACCAACACATTTTAAATGTTGCTAGAGCACTTCTTTTTCAATCTCATATTTTTGTTTCATACTTTTTGGTTCTTCATGCAACTCATATAATCAATTGTTTTCCATCTCCTATTATTAAAAACAACACTCCTTTTGAATGTTTACATGGTGTTGCACCCTCTTATTCTTTTTTTAAAGTCTTTGGTTCTCTTTGTTTTGCTTCTACTTTGTTTGCTCATCGTTCCAAGTTTGATCCTAGAGCACGCAAGTGTATTTTTTTTTTTTTTGGGTATTCCCACTGGTTCAAAGGCTTTTACTTTGTTAGATATATCAAATAATCAAATTTTCTCATTTTTTTTTTCAGGAACATGTTTCCTTTCAAAAATGGCAGCAATTCACCACCCTTTTGCTTAAACCGCAGCTTTGTTCCCCTTTACTAGATGATATCCCACTTCCCTCTTCCCCTTCTTCCTCAGTTCCTTTACCCATTTCTGATTCTATTCCCTCGGATTCATCACCCTCTTCCATCCCTGTTCCCCCTCGCTCCACAAGACTCCATAAACCTCCTTCATATCTGTAAGACTTTCACTGTGCCCTCACATCTTCTACTAACCAATCATCACCGTAGGGTTCTACTCGATATCCTTTATCTCCTGTTTTATCTTATTCTTCCCTTTCTTCTTCTTATCACTATTTTGTTAATAATGTTACTGTTCACTCTGACCCCATTAGTTTTAAACAAGCTATAAAACTTCCTGTTTGGAGAGAGGCTATGGATACATAAATTCATGCTCTTGAACACAACCAGACCTGGGCTCTTACTTCTTTACTACCAAGAAAGGCCACCATTGGTTGCAAATGGGTTTTCTGCACCAAATTTAAAGCTAATAGTGACATAGAAAGACATAAGGCTAGACTTGTGGCCAAGGGTTACACCCAAATCAAAGGTATAGATTATTTTGATACATTCTCTCCGGTTGCCAAAATGACTACCCTTCGCCTTCTTCTTTCTATTGCTGCAGCAAAGCATTGGCATCTGCATTAATTGGATGTCAACAACACTTTTTTACATGTTGATTTGCATGAGTAAGTTTATATGGATCTTCCCCCAGGGTTTGTCCCAACTCTTCCTAATCAGGTTTGTAAGTTGCAAAAGTCTCTCTATGGTTTAAAGCAAGCGAGTTGTCAATGGTATTCCAAGTTATCTTCTGCTTTGCTATCCTATGGTTATATTTAGTCAGCTTCTGATCATTCACTATTTTTTAAAGCATCTACCACTGCATTTACTATCATTCTTGTGTATGTTGATGATGTGGTGCTTGCTGGTAGTGATTTGGCTGAAATCAACTTGGTAAACAATGTTTAGATATTGCTTTCACTATTAAAGACCTTGGTGGACTTCGTTACTTTCTTGGTTTGGAACTTGCTAGATCTAAGGATGGCTTATTTCTTTCCCAACGCAAATTGGCACTTGAGTTACTTGATGATTCTGCTTATTTGGCTTGCAAACCTGCTACTTGTCCAATGGATCCCATTTAAAGCTTTCTAAGGATCATGGTAAGCCCTTACTTGATCCTCTTTCTTATAGAAGGCTCATTGGTCGTTTACAGTACCTCACCACCACTTGGCCAGACCTGAGTTTTGCTACTCAGCAGCTTAGCCAGTTTATGTATAATCCTCTTGACACTCATTTGGCTGCTGCCCATCGTGTCCTTCGGTATATTAAATCTTCTCCTAGCGCTGGAATATTTTTTTTTTCTGCTGATTCTGATTTACAGTTGCGCAGTTTTAGTGATTCTGATTGGACAGGATGTTTAGATACTCGCCTGTCTGTCACTGATTTTGCTATCTTTCTTGGTTCTTCCTTAATATCTTGGAAAGCCAAGAAACAAGCTACTGTTTCTAAATCTTCTTCAGAAGCTGAATATCGAGCCTTAGTTTCTAGCTACCACTTGTGAATTACAATGGCTTATCTATTTGTTGAATGATTTCCAGATTTCCCATGTAGCCCCTGCTCTTTTGTTTTGTGACAACCAATCAGCAATTCAAATTGCTACAAATCTTACTTTTCATGAAAGAACAAAGCACATAGAGCTTGATTGTCATTTGGTAGGGGAAAAGCTTTAAGCAAAGGTTATTTACCTTCTTCTTGTTCGGTCTGCTGATCAAATTGTAGACGTCTTTACAAAACCTTTGCATCCTACTCATTTTCATGAGCTCACATCCAAACTAGGCCTCCGGAACATATATGCTCCAGCTTGCGAGGGGGTGACAGGTGTAACATTGTTGCAAATTGTATTAATTAGTTTCAAATTGTATTAGTTCAGTTTTACCGCCTTCTGTTACAAGTTGTTATGTATCTAATTTGGTTATGTACATTTGTCTTATCCTTGTATATATAATCACACAGTGATCATTAATAATATTCTATTTATTCTTTCCTTCACTCACTATGTCCGGTCACACACACACACACACACACCCAAATTCCTAATTAATAAATAAGAGGTTTCGTGAAGTTTGTCAATACCATATACCACCAGATTGAATACCCTTTAAGACGAACAATATCACTCTCCTGTTTCCCCAATTTCGATATATGTGTCTTTTATAAGTTGTGGGGGCTGAAAACACGTACATGTATCACTTGAAAGAAATTTCAAATTCGTGTAGCGTAATTATAATAGATGCTATAATTATATAGGTATTGATAACTGATTTTGTTCCTAACACTTCTAATCCAGATTTACACGTCTTTATGGGTCGGCTTCTGATAACATATAATCCCTATGATTAAGGCCTTGTAAATCCTAACGATTGATCGTTAAGAAAAGGATGGCTTACTTTAGCTAACAAATGAAGCATCTTTTCAACTACTACTTATGAACATCATTATTTTTTTCACGAAACAGACAAAAATAATTATATATAATTATAAAAGCTGTATAGTGGATCCAGTCCATAACTTCATTAATCAAAAACCACGGAAAGAGTATTATAGGGCTGTGTTGCTTCAGGCATATTAAATGGAGTTAGCTAGATTTGTGGAAAATGCCAGTGCTAGCTTCTCGTTAATGAAGGACCATGACAATGTTTTTCTTTTATTAAAAGAGATATCAAAATTAAATTAATGGATGGAGATCTAGATAAGCACTATTTTACCTAAATTGAAGAATTTTTGTAATTAAGATAGAGGTGTCATTTCTTTTCGTGTGGTCGGGGACCTCTAAAGAAGTCTTGTAATTTTCTTACCTTCAACCTAAAAGATAAACAACTCTAACACTAATAATAGCCCACTAAACCAATCATAACCACACGATTAGCATATTTCGCAGGCAATCCCATTATCTACGTCATCTAGGCATTCCTCTTTCATTTTTTTTTGGCCAAAAGAGTCTATTTTATTAATAACAACCAAGAGAATTATACCTGCTAATAGCGAAGCCAAGAAACCCTCAAGAAAACACCTAGAGTTACAACCTACCGCAAAGCTTACCAAAATAAAACCTACCAAATACACTGAACAAAACCTACGTGAAATCTGTAGAAAAGAAACAAGAAGCAAAGGTCAGCTATATACCTTTAACCTATACCTTCCTTATCCCGTGAAACACACCTGATACCTTCACCAGGTCACCCTAGAGTCATCAACCAAGAACCTACATACAGAAGATGGTGCATCGCTCATCCAGGAAGGTTGAATCATCTTCTTTGCTACCAATGTTGCAAGTTTATCTGCAACCTTATTTGCATTCCTCTCATAGTTTTAAATTGTACACATGATCGAACATGTCGAGGAACCTCCAAATAATTTCAAAAAAAACCTATTAGCCTCTTCATTGACAACGATATATGTGGAATCACTAAAAAGTTCTTAAGAGTATATGGTTCACGTAGGGGCGGAATCAGGGGGGTTAGGGTTGGCTAAAATATAATTTCCTAAACTTTTGAGTCCAATCCTATAATTTTCGGCCCCAATTTCAAATGCTAACTCCACTATGTCTTATTTTGTAATTTTCGCTCCCCCTAATTTTAAATCCTGGCTCCGCCCCTGGGTTCACAAAACAACCTCAATTTGTGTGCCTTTTTCTAGTCGAATAAATTTACTAACATTTTAAATAATTATGTAATGGATTAGATTGTTTGAGAATTATCTCAATTCATAGATTCGTCGAACCCAATAGTCCAATATACTGAATAAAAGAAAGAAACGATTGGAAAGGTTTTCACTTATCTTTGCCTTGCTTTTTATCTTCTCTAGATTTTCCTCATTATTGCGTGCCTGTCTTCTTTTCTTTTGCCTTTTTATCACGATTGCATGTCTATTCTCTTTTTCCTTTTTTCTTTTTTTTTTTTTGTGTGTGAGTACAATGCATGTCTATTCTCTGTTTTCTTAAACAATTATCAAATTATGTTACTGGTTAATTCACACAGGTATTGTGAGGCTCAAATAAAAAGTACTATCGGTAGTCCTAACTATAAATATTTAGGACAGGAGGGAATATTATTAGATTCTTTTTTTTTTCCCTTTGGGTTTATAGCATTCTTTAACCGCCATGCTGTACATATAGCTGAGTTGGGTTGAGCCTGCCAAAAAAAAGGGGACGATATTTGATCAGAACAGGCTCGACCCTATTTTTCATAGTTTGGGCTCGTATGGGCCAGATCATGCAATCAGAGAACGCTGTTTAGGTTATAATGGGCCTGACCCATGAATAATAAACCCAGGTTTATATAAAAAATGACGCTGGACATATAATTGAGAAAAAAATTACTACTTAAACTTTAAAATCATAAATAAGTGGTTTTCTAATAATGAGTTGTCAATTGTCACACAAGCTTAGTTAAGACCCATACTCTAATAGGTAACAAGATTGTTGTGGTATTTTCTCATCTTTTTCCTATTGAAAAATTCCTACTGATTGGGTTATCAAAATTTAATTTCATAAAAACTAAATGTTCTATGATTCTATGTTACCTTTTTGACCCAAAAAAAAAAAAGATTCTATGTTTCCTTCATGAACTCTCATGACACTTGCAGAGATATTCTTACCAGCAGAAACTTTGATTAGAATTTAAATGCTTAATATGAGGAGCAAGACAAAGCCATTCGTTTGAATAAACTATATTTATTAAAAGAAATTGGTCGGCACATATATGTATTTGAAACCCTAAATCCTTTTTGTTTTGGCTGAACTTGGAGAGCATGAGTCCATTTGTGGGCATGCATCATCAACTTTTTTTAATTCTTCTCAAGTGCCATTCATCTCTAGCGATGATTAAAGACACAGTCACAAGCTCATGTGCGTGCGTATGACTACGTACGTATATATACATATGTATCGTCAACAGTACTCAACATATATATTGCATGTTTGTCGGACGGTACGATGATTAAGGAGGATTGGTTTGTGTGTGTGTGTGTGTGTGTAGTATATCATACCATACGTAAGCCACGGGAAGGATGGAGTGTATATATATGGGGAAAAGATTGTTGTGAATGCAAACCAGAACGATGGATCGAGAACGAGGTTTACAAAGCTGGGAACTATACGTTTCGATATCCGGTGTTTCATGCATACAGATACAGGCCAGAGGTTAATTGTGTTTGGGCATTTGGGTAAAGAATTGCAATATAAACTTTTAACACATACGAGTAAGTAAATACTATAATGAAGCAGTTTCTTGTATCATTCATAGGTCGATATCGAGAAGCTGCTTCTTGTCATCAAATGGATAATGTGTCTTAAATTGAAAGGAGGCCTGCCTGTACGTACGTCACCGTCACCCAGAAAGATCTCAACGTACTGCCATGATAATTAAGAAAGCAGGTTGCTTAATTAATTATGATGCTGGATTGATTTACTTGTCAATTGGCTTTAATTCGATTTTCAAAATTAAACCGATTAATATGTTTTCAACGATTTAAGATCAGATCATGTTACATATTACTCCTCCGGTTTTACAAACTATGTTTAATATTTAAGATTGGAAGTAATATTTTATAGGGAAAATTATAATAAAGGACCAAAGAAAAATAATATTGATTAAGAAGAACCATAAAAATGTTAATTATTTTGAAGGACCAAAAATTAAAATAGAAAGACTAAATTGCCCTTACCTAGATTTTCTATATTCTCTCTAACTAAATCAGAATCTGGAATGTGATTGATAAATAATGATAATTACAGACCAAATCAATCAATCAAGTTAAGCGTCTCTACTATATCCCCAAATCTCCTCCCAATTATGATCAAGGTGACTTCCTTGTCCATCTCTCTTCTGAATTCATATTATTCAGTAAAACAAAGCCACCTTTTTCTTTTTTCTTTTTTTGCAAATCGAAGATAATCTCCTCAATTTGCATATTGAACCGTCACTATCATGAGATGAAACGCTTTAGCAATTACACTTCAATGGCTATATATAATATAAAAGTCAAAGGAAACTGTTTCCTTCCTTCTCCAATCTATGTTATATATATTTCATATTATCAACAAAAAACTTATAAATGTCCAAGCACGAGTATATTCAGTTCCTAATCATAAATGTTTTCGGTTTTTCCATCATCTCTCTCCATGATTTTCTCATAATGAAGAAGATTTGGAGGATAATGAGTAATCACTCCAAATTTTGATTTAATTAGAAATAATATAAGAAATTTGGGTAAGAGCAATTTAGTCTTTCTATTTTAATGTTTTAATTTATGGTCCTTCAAAATAATTACTATTTTTATGGTCCTTCTTAATAAATATTATTTTTCTTAGATCTTTTATTATAATTTTCTCTATTTTATAACTTTTTCATGCACGTTTAGCGGAAATAAATTAGCGTATATCAATCTACAGCGTTTACGAACTTGGAGGCGCAAGTTAAATTCTTGTGTAATTTGAAAGTGCATTTATAATTTTGATGACTCTTTATGTGCTACCTGGTGTTATTAAGGAATGAATATGCCAAAGTTCTGCTAACGTGGGCACGTTACTAGCCGCGTAAAAGTTATTTTGTAGTTGGAGAGTCATGACTAGGGATGGTCCATCTCGAGATTTTATCTTTTATGCTCGATCTGCTCTACCAGTTTATGATGAGATGCGCGAGTGATGAGAGGGAGAGAGATGAATACTACGTGGTATCACTTAAATCCTTCATTTTAACACGTACGATGAATCGAGCAGAGGCAGACAAAGACACGAGACATTCAAGTGCGTCAAGAAATTCTATTAAAAAAAAGAAAAAGAAAAAAGTAGATCCAAACCAAAAACAGAAACATCAGTCTCGCATTAGAGCTGTCAATCAGGATATGAGGTAAGAAAAACATCTATTTTTTAAAAAAAGTGCAGAAGCATCGGGACCCAGGGGCCGGCCTAATGGACCTAAGTTCTTATTCCAAATTTTAATTATTTTTTCTCCGTTTTTTTAAAGGAACATAATTAGTAAATTATAACACCTAATCATCCAACAAATAAAGACAATCACTAATTCATAATTAAAAAAGAAACTATGTTTACAAATAACTCACATATCCTAAATATAAGAAGCGTATCACTAGCGACGTTAGTATGATGGTATTATTGTTGTCGTTTTTTCCACTATCATCAATTTCAATTCAAACACATTTTATTCTTCATCATTTTGAGTAGTAGTCTCTAGTTCAAGAGTAAAAATATCATGAATTTCTTTGCATCATGAACACATCAATAATTTTTATCTCGCAACAAATAATAATAAACCAAATTATAAAATTAAAGTATAGTTATTATGTATCATACTTAAATGGATAAATAACTCTATAACAAATACGAAATACATATAAATTAATAAATTATCATCATATGTGAATCCATGCATCCTATTGTGAGTATAAATAAGAGCTTGAACATTAGATAAAAGACTGGAACTTCTATATTTTATTAGAACATGTGAGAAAAAAACTTTACTTGACCCCAACTTCAACTTCAGTCTTCAATTTTTTTAAGCAAAAAAAAAAAAAAAATTGAAGGGCCTAAAAGGCCACTTGTACACAGCTCTCCGGGGCCGTATTTGCAAATGTAGCCCTCCAGGGCCTAACTTCACTTCTCACCTCCAATCTCCAAGTTAGCCCTTAAAGGACCAGGGCTTAAACGGGCCGACCCATTTGCCGGCTCTACTCTCGCTCCTACAAACTTATATAATTACTTGAAAATGCCAGGGGCACTGTAATTAAAAAGGTGGGAGGGATATATTGTATTACTATGCTCTCTTCACAAATGGGCTATGAACAGACGAAACTTTCATTTTCACCGCCTGTTTCTTGAACATTTTTAATCCCAATATTTATCACTGCTAATGATCGGCACTACTATTTGAGTTGGAACCAAATCAAACGGTTGTCTGTTTGTGAAAAGAAAAAAAAAAAAAAGATTCACCCTTGACAGTTGACACCCCTCAGTTAAATATCACCAGAATAATATACAATCATCCGTCTACGGACGATAATTTTGGACTTATATTCCAATCGTCCCTACAATAATGGCACATATGATTATTCATTTATACATATAGCTTAGTCGCTTGTTAAAAAAAAAAAATACTTCATTCATGTTTAATATAAGACATATATATTTAAAGAGTTAATTTTGATCCTAAATATAAGATATATTTTTTATATTTCTCAATATTTTCCTAATTTACTCCTATTGATGTTCCATCAATAATAATCCAGGGCGAGTCGGGATGAGTAGACGAGGGGGCGAGATTATAAGTAAAGTGTATAGAAGTCGACGAGGACAAAGACTCAATATTATTTCTCTTAAAATAAGTATCAATAGTAGCAATCTTCCACGTAATAATCACCTATAAAGAGCACGAATTATTTCATGACCAATATAATTTTAAAAATATTATTAATAACAAAATTAAAACTATTAAAATTAATTATTAATCATCATCTACATTCTCATAGTCATCTTTTAACAAAACTCAAAACTTGCCCAAAATTAATGTTCCGGTGTGGACCACAAATGTCTAGCCTAGGGCTGGTATTTCGATATTGGATCATTGGACTCGACCTGAATATCTATAGAACAGATACTCAAGGGAGCCTGGGGTCACTGTACACGATATAAGGGGTGGTGTGTGTGCACGGTGTGACTAAATGTAAAGAGTCGTAGTTAGAACACTGCACTTTGGTTAATTGGTCTCTCGTATTTATAGAGGTCACCAAGGAGGAGTGGAGGAGATCGTGGTTGGGGCATGATCTCCATCGCGAAGCATTAGGGGAGTACGTAGCGCGGATTCAGTTCGGATACCCCCATCATGCTGGTTGTTGGCCTCCGCTACAATACAGGGTCTTCCTATATTATAGGTAAGCCGTTATCTTAGTTGGGCCGCCCCAACATTGGGCCTTAGTGTAGGTCTGTAACAGTTGCCCCTAGCTCAGTAGGCCAGGCCTCTGGGCTGCCGAGATGTATTTGCCCCCAGTCGACTTTATTGTTCGAGCTCGGTTACTTGCACTAGGGTCCGAGGTGACCACTCTAGGATCCGAGGTAGCGTCTTCAGGCCCGTGTTTCGAGGATGTCCATACCCCATTTGTAGAAAGGCCACGGAGCTGAGATGCCTTTCAGTTCAGACGATGGGGCCCAAATGATTCGAGCATGTTTCTGACAGCTGTCACATCGCTTGACGGCTTCTTTAGCATCGGCCGACATGGTTGGCCAGTAGTATCCCGCTCGTAACGCCTTCCTGGCAAGTGCTTTACCTCCCATATGGTGGCCATTGGCGCCCTCATGTATCTCTTCCAATACGTACTCGGCCTCAGATGTGCCCAGGCACCGCATCGTTGGAGAGTGCAATCCTTTTCGGTAGAGTTGATCGTCGACCATGGTGTAAATTGCGGACTTTCAGATCAACTTCTTCGCTTCAGTGGAATCCGTTGGGATGATGCCTCGTTCTAGGAAGTCCTCGATAGGTTTCCTCCAATCCGTTCCATCCGAGATGGTCATGACACAGCTCGGCTCCATAAGGTTTTGCTGGATCACGGTCATGTGGCTGCTCGGTTCTTTAGTACTTGCCAGTTTGGAGAGAATATCCGCCCTAGCGTTTTCTTGGCAATGTGGTAATGATGACCTTTTGAAGTCCGCCATAACTTCCCGGCTTTGTTAAGATATTTAGCCAAGAGTGGACCCTTTGCCTGGTATGACCCTTCAATTTGTGCCGCAACGAGCTGTGAGTCGGTGAAAACGTTGACTCGTAAGGCCCCGTTTTCTTTGGCTTGTAACAATCTGGCCAGTAGAGCTTCGAACTTGGCCTGGTTGTTCGAGGTTGGGAACTTTAACTATAGGGAGTTCTCCGTTACCACTCCTTCCGGGTTCTCGACGATCACTCCGGCCCCACTGCCCTTTGCATTGGAGGATCCATCTACATAGACCTTCCAAATTTGGTCTTGGCTGACGTCAGTTGTTACTGTCGGGCTGAGTTCCCTGACGAAGTCTGCTAGTGCCTGTGACTTGATGGCGTGTCGGGCTTCGAAGGTGATATCGAACTCGGGCAGCTCGATTGCCCAACTAGTCATTCTACCAGCTAGATCTGGTTTATGTAACACCTGGCGTATTGGTTGGCTAGTCCGGATGACGATCCGATGTCCCTGGAAGTATGGCTGAAGTCTCCTTGCAGTCGTTAGTAAGGCAAAGGCCACCTTTTCGAGCTTTTGGTATCGTAGCTCCGAGCTCTGTAGCGCCTTACTCATGAATTAGATTGGTGCTTGTCCGGCCTCAGTGTCTCTTACCAAGGCGGCGCTTACAGCCTCGTCTCCAATGGATAGGTATAAGTGATGAAGACCTTTTGTCATTAGCCTTGGGGTCCACAATCAACAATTAACTAAGGATTGCGTATAGGCAAACCTAGGATCGTTCTCTCTTCTCGAGGAGCCTTTTATTGAATCCTAAGTAATTTAAATGTCATGCAAATGCAATGAAAACAAGGGGGATTGGATTTTGGATTTTTAAATTAATAAACTAAAATAAAAATGCAATTTAAATAAAGTAAAGATAAAATAGAATATAAGAAAACAAGAAGAAGCAGATTAAAATCGATCAACCCAACATTCAGATTCCGAGACTTCCATCATTGAACAAAATATAAATAACCCACGTTTGGCTCGGACGAATCGAGATCTCTCGTATTCGCCCCGAAAATCCCTCGACTAGATGATCGCCTAGAATATGTCCGAACAGCGGCGTCTCACTGTATGATCGCACAGCAAAACTTAAAACCTAGTTCGAACTCAATCCTTGGGATAAACCAAACCGAATATTAAATCTAATATTCGAACTATTCCCAAATCGGATCCGATAAGATGAAAATAGAAACGAGTTAAATCACCGATAAAGCACAAGTTCTCTGAATGAATCATGGAATCCTCACGTTGGGCTAACCACGAAGCTTAGCCAAGCATGGCTAAGCAAAACACAAGAAAAGATGAAGAAGAAAACCAAAAAGAAATCCTATTCAACGTAATTGAGAATATGTTTTTAGTCATCTAGTCTAACCTATAAATAGGAAACACTAGGGTTAAAAGATTGGCCCAAAAATAGGAAACCCCTAAAAATAGGAAACTTCTAAGAATAGGAAATCTCTAATAAATGGTCTTTTATTACAAAATTCGAGCGAGAATAAAAATCCAGAAAAATGGGTCTGTCTTTAGCTCCAATTTCGTCCATCTTCTTGTCCAAATCAGCCTTTCGAGTCTTCATAACAATTGTAGCTCTCTGAATAATCTAAAAAAGGAAAGAAGAATCAGGCTAATTGGATATCTAGATCAAAAGTTATGGAGAAAATATTAAATCACTCAAATCTGGAATTTAATCATAAAAATGAATTAAATCCAATTGAAAGCTCAAAGCTCAATTAAGTAATAAAATCCATTATTTATTAACTAAAAAATCCTAAATTTATTCACCAAGAGATACAAATAAGTGTAATAATATTCAATCATCAATAAGAATAAGGTTTTGCCTGGATCCGGCTTTGTTAGAACTGGGGGGTTTCCAAACACTGTTTGATTTCTTCAAATGCGGCCTCGCAGTCCGGGTTCCAGCCGCCATGAGTCTCCTTTTTCAATAGTCTGAAGAAAGGGAGTGCTTTTTCTGCCGATCTCTGTAAAAATCTGGTTAGGGCGGCAAGCCAGCCTGTTAGTTGTTGAATCTCTTTCTTAGTCATAGGTGTCTGCATGTCTAGCACAGCCTTGCATTTATCAGGATTTGCCTCGATGCCTCGGTTAGTTAGCATAAAACCCAGGAACTTCCTGGCCGGAACTCCAAACGCACATTTGGCTGGGTTTAACCTAATCCGATGCGTTCTTAACTTCTCAAATGTCTGCTCCAGATCTCGGATGTGGTCTTCTGGGTGTTTCGACTTTACTATCATGTCGTCAATGTAGACTTCTATATTCCGTCCAATCTGATATTCGAAAACTCTGTTCATCATCCGCTGATATGTGGCTCCGGCATTCTTCAGGCTAAAAGGCATAACGTTATAGCAATAATTAGCCTTATCGGTCATGAATGCGGTCTTCTCCTGGTCGTCCAGATGCATAGCTATTTGATTATAGTCGGAGTAGGCGTCCATGAATGATAGCAACTGAAAGCCGGCCGAGTTGTCGACCAGCCGGTCTATATTCGGCATTGGGTAGGAATCTTTAGGGCACACCTTATTCAAGCTGGTGTAATCCGTGCACACCCTCCATTTGCCACTTGGTTTTAATACCATAACCACATTGGAAAGCCATATGGTGTACTGTACTTCTCTGATGAATCCAACCGCCAAGAGCTCGTCCACATGAGTCTCAAGAGCCTTCTGTCTATCGGCTGCGATATTTCTCTTCTTCTGCGCTACCGGTTTCGAATCCGGCCAGATGGCCAATTTGCGGCAACAAAAATGCAGGTCGATTCCTGGTATCTCAGCAGACGTCCAGGCGAAGATGTCTTGATTGTTCCTCGGGGAATGTTATCGTAGAGCTTTCAACGCAGCTTCCATTTCTCTTCCAATTTTGGTGATCTTTGAAGGATTATTTCCCAGGATTAGCTCCTCTAATTCTCCTTTCGGCTCTGGGCATGGGATGTCGGGCTCCCTGAGGTCGAGCTCTACCATGTTGACTGGACACCGGGGCCCAATGTCGGATGAAATTTCTCCCTTACCGAGCCGAGGTGGAGATGAGGGTCCATCTTCTCCGACTCGGAGGGTCTCGAAGTAACATTGTCGGGATTCCTTCTGGTCACCAGATACCACCACTATTTGGTTCTTACTGTTAATCAACTTCAGTTTCTAGTGCTTCGTAGATACTAACATGTCCCAACTGTGGATGGTTGGCCTACCCAATATTACATTGTAAGGGGAACGAAAGTCAGCAACAATGAATCTTACCCGCTCTGATTTGAATGTCTCCTTAGTCCCTAACGTCAATCGAAAGTCGATGTAACCTTTAGGAAATGAACGTTCTATGTTGAACCCTATAAGAGTTGTTTTGCACGGTTTCAGATCTTCTACGTCTATATGCATCCTCTTATACGCATCCCAGCTGATAATGTCGGCCAAGCTTCCAGCATCCACGAACATCCTCTTGACCTGGCAATTTACCAGGGTTCCCGTGATGACCAATCCGTCCTGGTGTCCAGGCGCTACGTCATTTAGTTCTTCGTTGGTGAAAACCAATGGTGGTCGTGCCGGCTTTGCTGGACTGTCTTTGAATTTTGGGATGTCTTTAACCGAAAGCACTTCTCTCAGGTATTTCTTACGTTGGCTTACCGTATCTCCGCCCCCACCAAATCCTCCGCTAATTCCGTTGCAATGGAATTGGGCCTCAGGTACTCGTCTAATTGATTTCCGTTTCTTCTCCTCTTTTCTTCGGTCAGTGGCCGGGCTATGGCTTCAGCCATTCTGACTTCGTTTGCCATTTTTCCTCCCTTGGGTTTTGATACAAACCTTTCTATGGCATCTCGGAGTTCGTAGCATTCATCCTTAGTGTGCCCCGGTCCATCATGAAACGCGCAGAATTTTGACTCGGTTGTTGGCACAACCGAGTGACCTCGGCTTTTTCGACTTTTCACATCTCGTCACCACTTCCTTCCAAAGCTGCGCCCGAGATACGTTGAGGGTGGCGTAGCTCTCATACTTCGTCCATCCTTCCGACCTTTCTACTCGGGGTCGGCTGTCTCGGTTCCGCCTCCGGGAGTCTTCCTTCCGTTTGTCCGGGGATGCGTTCTTTCTTACCTCGGGCTCACGACGTTGGCTATTTCCATCGTTCTACGTCCGGATATCGCTTCGCACGGGTGTAGAACTCGGTCAATGTGTAAACTCAGTTCTTACACACATTTTTGGCCAATCATGACGATGGGTCCAGGCCGTTAACTAGGCAGTGCACATGGACCTCTTCAGGGAGTGAGCGTACATGTAGAGCTTTGTCTTTGAACCTCTTCAAATACTTTTGCAATGTCTCCCCCTTTTTCTGCCTTATTCTGCTCAAGGTGAACTGAGACTTCGGGTGTTTTTTGCTGGTTGCAAAGTTTAGTTTGAATTTTCTTCCCAGGTCTTCGAAGTTGCAGACCGAATTATTTGGCAAGGAATTCAACCACTTATGCGCCGGTTCGGTCAATGTCGTCGAGAAGAGCCGCGTATAACCGGTCCCTTGATCGATCGAACCCACATAAGCATCTCAAATGCCTCAAGGTGATTACGCGGATCCTTAGTCCCGTCATATTTTGGGAGGTCGGCCAAATCAAAATTCTTTGGGTATGGGGCCGCGACGGTTTCTTTCGAGAACGGTGTTCTACTATATCCCATTAAGTACTTTATTCTGTATTCTGTGGGAGAGTCGCGTGATCAGAGTGGTTTGTCCGTTTATCGGACTTCCTCAATATCTCGGCAATCTCCCACACCTCAGTCTTCCTCTCCATCTCCATCCTCCTCAATATCTCGATCTTCTTCCTCGGTGGATCGTGCTAGCCTCCGCCTTTTTAGGTCGGATGCTGACGGGCGATGCTTCTCTCGTCGTGAACCAAGTCGTCCTTCTCTCTGGGTGTACTTCTTTATCTTTTTGGCTTAGTCATCCATCATCTGCTCCATGATTCGGAAGTCTTCCTGGCGCTGGAGTTCCTGATGCTTCTCATTGTTCTCCATTCGCCTCAGCATTGCCTCTTGAGTTTTGTGAACGAGGCAGATGTCGGGCATGGAGATTTCCTGCTTAGTTTCTTCTGGAGGTGGCTTGTCTGGGATGGCCGGGGTGGACGCCATGTTTGATACGTAGCCCTCTGGGACATCGTCTTGTTGCTGGTGACTAGCCCCAGCCTGACTATTGCTTCTTGTACTAGCTGTCGGTGGTCACGGGGAGCGAAGTTTAACGTCCCCACGGTCGGCGCCAATGTTCCGGTGTGGAACACAGATGTCCAGCCTAGGGCTGGTACTTCAATATTGGATCGTTGGGCTCGACTTGAATATCTATGGAGCAGATACTCAAGGGAGCATGGGGTCACTGTACATGATATAAGGGGTGGTGTGTGTGCACAGTGTGACTGAATGTAAAGATTCGTAGTTAGAACCTGTGCACCTGGTTAATTAGTCTCTGTATTTATAGAGGTCACCATGGAGGAGTAAAGGAGATCGTGGTTGGGGCATGATCTCCATCTCGAAGCATTAGGGTAGTACGTGGCGCGGATTCAGTTCGGATACCCCCATCATGCTAGTTGTTGGCCTCCGCTACAATACAAGGTCTTCCTATATTATAGGTAAGTCGTTATCTTAGTAAGGCCGCCCCAACATTGGGCCTTAGTGCAGGTCCGTAACAATTATAATCCTAAAATATTCTCTAATCATTATAAAAGTAGTATCTTTATAAAGATAAAATCATATAGAATAAATTTTATGGATTCTCAAAATTTATCATAAGCCTTGGGAAAAAAAATGGGAGCCCCTAGTGAGAGGAAGAAAAGAAAGTTGACCAAAAAAGAGAGGAAGAAAATAAAGAAAATTAAGGGCCCCAAATCATATAGAGTAGTTGACATCTCGGCCCTAGTTGACCACGTTCCGCCAAAAGCCCAAAACTAATTAGATGTTTGAGTAAATATCCTTTTCAGTCCCCGACAAAAAATACGGACCTCATTTTAATTCCTTTACAAAAAAATCAACCGTATTCGTCCTTTTATGGACTAAAAGAACTTTTTGGAAATTTGTGAGGGATCAAAATATCAACTAATCGATCCTTATTCGTCTTTTTTATGGACTAAAAAAGACATTTTTTTTGTAAGGGGCTAAAATGGGGATCGCTTTTTTGTCGGGGACCGAAAAAGGTATTTACTCTAAATATTTCACCTATATGCCCCCTATTTCTGGAGTCAGCAAAACTGATGTTTATATATATATATATATATATATATTAATTTTAGGAGGGCGGGCCACCCTAGCTCCCGGTTACGCCATTGCAATAATTAAATAGCAAAGGAAATGAGAAAATTAAAGAATATGACTATGGTGTTTTGGAAAATATGTATTATATTAAGTAACTCAACTAACTTAACTAATCTAATTAAATTAGGTTAATATATTTTATATTAAGGACTAAATAAAATATTATTCTATTATTTATAAGTATTAGGGGAAATACTATTTGATCTAATGTACTATTCTATTATTTATAAGTATACGTGGTTACATTAACTAACTTATCTAATTAAGTTAGGTTAATATATATTAAGGACTAGATGAAATACCATTATATTATTTATAAGTATTAGGGAAAATCTCACTAAAGCCTCAAGAATTAGAAAAAAATATAAAAAATGTCGTTGGGTGGATTTTCCTATAAAAAAAAGTCGTAGTTTAGATTCCACTATTAAAAAAAAAAAAAAAATTATAATCTACTAGCTCTGGTCCTAATTATAAGACCTAATTGACTTTATTTAGAAAAATTAAGGAAACTAAATAAGTTAGTTAATTCTTTTATATGTTATCCTTAAATTATATATTAGTTTATTAGTTAAGCTAATTAGCTTTTAAAAAAATAAAAATAAAAATACTCTAAAATAATTTAATTAACTTTTTTAATCTCTTTTAAAAATCAAGTAAATTTTATAATTAGAATCGGAAGAAACTAACTACAATACAAGTGCATGTGCATTAATACTACATTTTGTATAAGTATAAACTTAAACTTCCTATACAGGCAGCAGTGTTGACTAATTGTTGTATTGTCCCTTCTTATTTTTGCTTGCTCCCTCTGCTTACGTGTTACGAAAACCGTCCTTATACGCGCAGTCACGATTTACACTTTATCATCTCCTCACTTGGCCTTCTCTGCCAAAACTCGGAAGCGCAAAGCCATGGATCTCTTATCCCCAACATATCTACTCTTCCTCTTCCTTCTCTTTTTACTTTTCGAGTTTCTCAGAAAATCCCCCGAGAAGGGCTTCCGAAAATACCCCTTACTTGGAACTTTACCTGATTTTTTGAAGCATCGCAAACGCTTCTTGGATTGGAGCACCGAAGTTCTCCGTGACTGCCCCAATAACACCTCCGTCTTCTTCCGTCCCGGCAAAGTCCGAGGCATCATTACGGCAAACCCGGACAACGTAGAGCACATGCTCAAAACCAACTTCCCCAACTATCCCAAAGGCGAACGATTCATTAGCCTCCTCCAAGATTTCCTCGGCACCGGAATCTTCAACTCCGACGGCCAACTCTGGAAGGTTCAGAGGAAAACCGCCAGTTACGAGTTCAACACCAACTCGCTTCGGAATTTCGTTATCGAGAATGTCACCGTCGAAATTCAGACCCGGTTACTTCCGCTTCTCTCTCGGGCCTCCGACAACCACCGGGTCCCTGACCTGCAGGACATCTTGGAGCGTTTCGCTTTCGACAACATTTGCAAGCTCGCTTTCAACTACGACCCCGACTGTCTTGGCGGCGAGGCAACTGGCGGCGCGGAATTCATGTCGGCGTTCGAGGACGCCGCCACGCTGAGTGCCGGGAGGTTCCAGTACGCTTTACCGGGCATGTTTAAAATCAAGAGGTGGCTGAACGTAGGATCGGAGCGGAGGCTGAGAGAAGCAATCATAACCGTACACAAGTTCGCGGATGAGATCATACGGTCCAGATTGGTAGCCAGGGAAACAAATCAGGACCTGGACTTATTGTCCCGTTTTATCGGAACAGAGGAGAGTTCTCCGGAATTTCTGCGAGATATCGTGATAAGCTTCATTCTCGCGGGGCGAGACACAACATCGGCTGCTCTGAGCTGGTTCTTCTGGATACTATCTTCAAGGCCAGACGTGAAGCAAGAAATTAGAGACGAACTAAGAGCAATTCGCTCCAGAAACGGGAAGAACAGAGGTGAGGCTTTTGGGTACGATGAGCTGAAAGAAATGAACTACCTACAAGCAGCCATTTCGGAAACAATGAGGTTGTACCCACCAGTGCCTGTGGACACAAAATTATGCCTGAACGACGACGTGTTGCCCGACGGTACAGTGATTCGGAAGGATTGGTTCATATCTTACCACACGTATGCCATGGGGAGGACTGAGAGTGTGTGGGGAAAGGATTGTTGTGAGTTCAAACCAGAAAGATGGATTGAAAATGGAGTTTACAGAGGTGAGAATCCGTTTCGATATCCAGTGTTTCATGCAGGTCCAAGGATGTGTTTAGGCAAAGACTTGGCCTACATTCAGATGAAGTGCATAGCAGCTTCAGTGATGGAGTTGTTTGAGATAGAGGCACAGAATAAGGACAAGTGTCCTCACCATTTGTTATCTTTGACTCTGAGGATGAAAGGAGGCTTGCCCGTCCAGGTAACCAAAAGAGACACCTTGGACTCTGAATCCTGATGGCTGATTTACTCTGAATAAATGCCTGTTGCCCGTTACATTGTTAGCACTGGGACGAGCTCTTCATATTATAATATAGAGGTATATAGTTTTATTTTGGGTAATATAATTATTGGTGGTTTGCTTGCATTTTGGTTTTGGTTTTAAATCCTAAGTTTTGGTCTCACATGTCTCTGTTAAAAATGTTAAAAACATTGATCCCTATATTTTCATAAGTACCAAAGGGTGCTGAGTGGGCAAGATGACTGTGCTTATGACTTGGCATGTATTTTTTTATTTTTTATTTTTTTAAAAAAAACCTAGAACGCTCATTGTCCCAGCATAGCCGTCCTAACTGTAAACTCTTCGCCGGGCTCAAGAACTTCGTCATCTTCACCAGCCACGAGCTGTGTCTCTGTTTCTGGTTCTTAGGATATCACTGCTTTGTTTTGATCCGAAGCTCTTGGATTTTCATTTTTCCCTCTCAATTTTGGTAAATTCTGTAATTCTTGTAGCTTTATGTACTTATATTTGTATATTTTGTTTATGATAATTTAGATTCAGATTGTGAGTATATTCACTGGTTTTGATGGGGGCTAAATATGTTTTGCTATCCTCTGTACAGCTATTTTAGTTTCATTATCCTTACGAATATCAGTAAAAAATTATTCATGGCTCATGAGATAATAAAACTACAACTAAGCGGAAACAAAAAACAAGCTCTAACTTATTAAACACTAAAACATTTCAGATGTTGGTAGAATTTAACATGCGGGTAAGTCCTTGAGCCTGGGGAAGAGTTTACAGTTCGGACAAAGATGCTTTTCTGAGCGTTTTAAGTTATTTTTAAAAAAAAAAATTAAAATCACATGCCATGTCATAAGGGCACAACAATTTTACCCTTGCCTACCCAGCAGTCCACATTAGTGAATTTAACAGTGTTGAGACTTGTAATACTTCTTGTATAAAGCTACCATTATTGGGAGGGTCGTCCTTACCACTGCAAAATCCGGAGTGGTTGCACACTTGCCACCATTTTAAGAAATTTATAAAAAAAAAAAATATAGGGACCAAAGTTTTTAATGGAGTAAACTTAAAAGATCAAAATTTACACTTTAAATTTAAAATTATAGGGATCAAAACCAAAACGCAAGCAAATTATAAGGATCAATAATTATAAGGGTTAAATAGTAATTTTACCCTAAAAATACACCACATGAGCAATATTGTCGCGAAAATTTTTTTGGGCTCAATTTTGCACTCACACTTGAGTGTGCTAACTTCGTCGATCTCACATTGTTAGTGGAGGAATAACGTTCTACGTTTTTAAACTTTCGGAAAAATTGGTAAAAAAAACTTTCGGACAATATTTTCCGTGTGTATTTTTAGGGTAAAATTACTACTTAACCCTAATTATATTAACTTTTTTTTTCATGTCTTTTACGTCCCACACAAGAATTCAAATACGTGTTTTGCAAGAAAAAGTTGAGTACAATAATGTAATAAATATATGAGCTTGACTATCTAATTCAAGTTTGGTTTCGAATCATTTCATATTCAATCAACTAGCATCATGTTTAGTATAAGAAAAAACTAGCATCGTGTTAACAGAACCCCGCTTTGTCTTTTTGCTCTTTCGCTTCCCTCCTCCCGAGTCCCGTCCATGACCATCATACAGAATTCACGCACACCAAACGCACATGAGTGCTACGTAAGAGTAAAGTAAATGGCCCGAAGAAGGAAGTCCTGTGCCGAAAGGATTAGGTGTGAAGTCTTTAAAGTTTCCCTTTTAGAGTAATCACGGTGTGCACTAATAACTCAGCTAGGCTAGCTCATGAGGCCCACTATGATCTTTGTACGTATGCTCATCTACCACTTTGTGGCATTAAAGTAGTTGATGAAGATAAGTGGGTTTTTGTGATATATAGATCCACGTTATCTGTTTTGGCCTTCTTTTGAACAAAAAACAGAGAGATCAATCTTGTGCTTTTGAGTAAAACCATATCAGATTTCCTTCCTGGAGCATGCTCTGGATCCAACCTAACCAATTCACACACTATCATGTTCCGCGTGGCGTCATCTCATTTCTGTCCATAAGCATAAACAAGGTATTGTTATACTCATTTAAAATTATGAATTACCAGTATTTTTTTTTTCCATTTATAGAGTTATTTATAACATTATGTCATCCTGTTTTCCAAACCAAATAGCAAATAGGCTTCGATTAAATTCTAAAAATAGCAAATGACAACAAAATTTAAAAGAAACAAGATTTAAAACTAAGAGTTATTGTCAATAAAATGCAAATTCTTCTGGATCCCAACAAAAGGGGTAGGGGGATAAAAACTAAACAGAGAGAAGTGGTTAAATATTACATTCAGACATACAGTTAAAAGTCTACGCTTAAAGGTCTTGTACTCGGTACACTACAGTAGAACAGAACCATGTTGTTATGTACAAAATTGGAGCTCAGTCTCCCTCTTTTTCCTGTTTGTTGGAGAAACCGAAGTATGGGTTATAGATATTACATAGATCTCAATTGAAAACACTTTGTTCCCGGCCGAAGGGTTTTCATCCCCAGGCGATCATGCAGTCACAAGATGGGGAGATGTGCGCGGGAGACCACACGAGTAAGTCACATACTTAACGCTGTCTATAAGAACCACCACAAAAATCCGAGAAAGTGACTTGTGTTGCATCATGCCATCCACATCACCATCGCCCACCTCTTTGGGATCAACAAGAACTGAAACCACCATAGAAGATGTTGGTTTATTACCGTGGAGGTCCTCATTCTGGGAATTTCTTACATGTTCTTCACTAGCGTTGAGACTTGATCTGGCAAGGGAATGGGGAGGCCTATCAAGGAATCTTCTATTCCTGCTCTTGTTGATGCCAGTATCATGGTTAACGGCAGAAACATTGGCAACTGACGATGCCGGAACTATAGCTCCAGGTGTTGGTGAGGCATCAAACTGGAAAACCTCTGAGCACATACCAGAACTTAGCAATGGCCCTGCATCAAGAAATCCAGGACCTTCAGTAATTGTGAGAATTATGGCTACATAAATAGAGAAGTAGTTCTCTGCTTTGCAATAGCTTAGACAAATATTTACAACATGGAAAATAACCAACAACTAAGATCTCCACAGGGTTGAATTTAAAGATGTAACCTCTTCATCAAGAACTTAGAGCATATAAAGAAATGAGTGCATTAAAAGGCTAATTTTATTTGGCCAAAAAACAGGCTAATTTTATGCCAACTAGTACAGGTAGCTATGCATCACATCAAACTCGGGCCTGCCGTACACGCCAAGTCAATATTATTGAAAATGATAAGCAATGGCCAATAAAGAAAACTCAATCAATGTTATATATATATAAATCACATTCTAGATGTTTTCAGGGGTTTCCATTGATGCATATTCTGGAGTAAAGGACCCACGTCAAAAGCAAACTGCTACATGATCATTGATCAAGCAAAATGCAATACTGTCGTAGTGAGTATACGGCTGTCTCTTACAAAAACAGGAAATAGTAAAATCACACGGGTTTTTAAAACACATGAGACAACAGTGAAAATTTAGAGGAGAGTCATAGATGACGTTAACAGGCACTATTCTTTTGATCACACAAAATCGGGAGAGGATCAAAATGAGACGTTGTTTCCCCCTTCAAGTTCAGAAGGGAAACAAGTCACTACGAAGGGCCAGAAATAATATGGCCAACATTCCGGAAGAAAAGCTCTTACTAGACGCTTTTTAAAATGTATAAAAGCCAATAATGCTTTAACTAGCAAGATTGTACTATTGACTGTATAAACAACAATGTAAGAAGAAGCCATCAAATAAAATCAAGACTTAAAAAGTCAAAAATAGTCTGCTTCACAGAATATATGACCTTCAAAATTTAAGAAACCTCATCACTGACGTACAAATTAGGTGAAATTTTTTGTAATAATCATTCTTCGTTGATGGCTTTTCACACTGTTCTGAAAACTTCATAATGTTACTTGGAAAGCCCATATAGCAAAGGCTAACTACCATCTTGGTTACCAACATGACATAAATCTACACATCACATGATATTCATAAGAAAAGACAATGGAAAAGCAAACTCACCAGCAAGGCCTTCGTGGAACCACTTTTGCATTTTACCATCAGTCGCAGTTGACTTTAGATGGTCCTTCAATGTTTCAGCTGAACCAGAGGCCAGAGCCTTCCGCTGTTCAGACGGACTCATATACAAGTGAGGATGTGAATCTCTGTTTTTTCCAACTTCAGGAATAGCCAGAGCAGAATCCCAATCTTTAGAAATCCCGTATCCAGTTTCTCTGCTATTATTCTCTGCATGAGCAGTTTGAGATGCCTTCGCTTTCTCAGTAGCCAACACAGAATGTATTATCAAGTTCCCGTCAATCTTCACGAGCTTATCATTCCTTGGAACATACAGAGAGGCAAGAAGAGGCTCGGGTTCACTAGCATTGCCCTTATGAACAAATCCATCAGAGGCTGTTCTATATCGTGAATCCCGCTGTTTATGTGTTCCTTCAGATCCATTCATATAACCAATCACCTCCCAAACTTTTCCTCCGCGTTGACTAAGTAACCTATCAGTAATAGAGATGGGCCTACCAGGAATATTGCCCCCTAAACCTCCAAAATTAAAATTGACTAGAGGAACGAGTCCACCAAAAAGAAATATGAAGAAAAACAAACCCAGGAAACTAATGCTGGCAACCTTCTTAGTTCTTCCCTCAGACTTCTTATTCTCGGACTTTTTGCCCTTTGGAGCAGATTGTGGTTGTTGAGGCCTTAACCTGGGGATTGGAACCAAAGGAACCTGAGAACCATTCGGCTTGACTGCATAGGGTGCATAAGGCATCCATGGATAAGGCATTGGTGCCATAGGGGGATGTGGGTACATCCCTGGAGCTGGCGGAGGGCACATTCCACTAGCACTCAATTGCTGTCTCAAAGTAGCATTCTCGGCCATAACAAATGATACCTTACTACTCAAACCAGTTATGGTAGAATGCATTGACCTCATCTTTTCCTCAAGCTCCTCCACATAATGCTTCTTTCTCTGTCTGGAGAGCTGGGCACTTTCCCGGTTCCTCAACAGCCTAGCCTTCTTTTTCTCGTCCTCCTCTTCGTTGACGTCGTTGAGATCAGACTGCTCGGTGGCATTCTCCATAGGCATCGATGACTTTCGAAACTTGGTCATTCTTGCCTCAGTATTTCCTTCATTGTGCTGCTTCTTCCTTTTCAGATCACAACTTTTACCCATTTCCCCCAGTTTTATATTCTGACCAGCAATTCCACGAGAAGTAATGTCTCTGTCGTCACAGTCAGAACTCGGTGAAGGTGAATTCATCACCACACCATTGCCTGAACCTTCAGATGAAACGGGACCACCAGAAGAGTCCCGATCGCAAGAATCAGAATCTGGCAATTTAAAGCTTGAAACCTTGCCATCCAGTGAATGGTGCGAGTCCTGATCACCCGAATTAGCAGCCAAGTGTGTCACAGAAAACTTCTGCTTGCAACTACTGGACTCAGGTGATTGTGAATTCAGAAAATCTGCAACATTAGAAATTTGAATGCCCGAACCTGAAGTATCGGAGGTGCTGTTGTAGCTCAACTGCTTATCATCGACATTCAATTCAATGTCATGCCATGCAGGCGATTGGACATAGTCATTGGGCAGTAGGAGATCGTCGAGATCGTCGAAGGAAATCTGAAAATCACCATCGTCCCCAAATTCCATGGTAAAATCAAGGTCCGATGGGAATGCTGCAGGGGGCAGGGCATGATTGTTGTCGGAGAAAAAGAGGGGATCCATGGAAGGGGCTGGCAGGTTATCAAACTCGGATGGTAAATCACTGAAACACAGATCTGAGGATGGAGTTGACTCAGTCATGGCGAGGGTTTTAGAAATAAAGAAGCGAAAGAGGGTTTCGAGTTTCAACCAAGACTTGGAGGTCTTGGCCCATGACGACGTTTCCTCGTGATTTCGTTAAATTGACGGGGATTTTGTTTCCCGTCATCGGTCTTAAGGGCGAAGCGCCTTAGATTTGGCGTGGAATGAGCCGGCAGGTTTTGATTGGCGCGTGGAGATAAACAAAGGGTAGCGCAAGTGCGGAGGAAATGGTCATGAACCTTATCCATAAGGGAATGTGTAAAAAACGCGGGGGCGACGAGACTCGTGAGCGTCACTGACGAAGATTCCAAGTGATGCATGAGTAGCGTGCTTCAATTCAGCGGCTCTTTGGTTTGGAGTTACGTTTCCGCTACGTCATTGTCCCACTGCACATTGTAATGATGCCATACTTGTTTTTGCGGTTCTGTTTTTTTTGACATTTTTCCTTTTTTCCCCCGTAGATTTGACATTTTTTATCCAAGATTGGCAGAATGTGGGCTTAAAAAAGAAGTCCATTTCGATAAAAGGCCCAGTCCAACCATAAGGCCCAATTTACTAGAAAAGTCGGTGACGCTTTTCATGGGCTATTACTTTTTTTTTTTTTTTTTGAATTGAAAAGGCAAGCCGAAGCTTGAGATCTGGCGAAGACTAGACTAACAATCTAGCCCCAAAAACTTACAACTGGAAATAAAACTAACATTGACAAGACATCGATCCCTCCGAATCATATGGAGGCATCCTTTAGGGATGTCATGGACAAGAACTACCCTGATCCCGGCCATAACATAGTGGCCTTCCTTAGACATAAAGTCAGCACATGAAATGTTGTTCCTTGGGTATGATGAAGTTCCACACTCCAATCCTTGAACAAAAGGTCCCTAGTCTGACCGATAAGGTCTCTCAGGGGATGATCCGTAGAGCAATCCCTCATAAGAGTATTAACGGCATCCGCAGAGTCGGAGTAAATGACAATGTTCTCGCAATCCCATCGATGGGCGACCCGCAAGCCGTCATGATGGCATAAATTTCGACTTCCGGATCGTGTGAAGACCAAGGAATTTGTGAAAGCCCATAAGCCAATCCCCGAGAATTCCGTAGCACTCCTCCGCACGCCGCCCGGTGGTGTTGTCGCACCGACCCGTCAACATCGATACGAACCACATCGACGGTGGAGGTGTCCGGATTCTTCCTCGGATGGACGTTTAGGCGGAAAATCTGATGAGCAAAAGTATGATTAGCGGCGCTTTCCGTGAGAAGGTAGCTGCATCGATGAAGCATTTCTCTGGCATCAGTATTTTCTCCTTGAAAAATAAAGTTGCATCCGGGCATCCAAAGGATCCAAGACTCCCAAACCAATACTCTTGGCCAAGAGGTATTCTTGAATCTACCATTACCCGGGCTGTGGGTGATGTTCCATCGAAGCCAAGCCTGCAAATCACTTGCAAAAAACTGAGTAAAAAGGTTAGGCAATAAAATTTGTTTCCAAAAATCTCTTGCTCTCACACAATCACGGATTATGTGGATTACACTTTCCTCGCTGTTACATTGAAAAGGACAAGCACTCTCATTTGTAAGACCCCTTCTGGCTCTTAATGAGTTAGAGACCAATCGCTCGTGGCCAACTTGCCACATGAAGAATTTTACTTTTTCTGGAAGCTGCCATTTCCACAAGTGGGTCCAAAAGCTATTGTTGGTGATTTCTCGTCTCTCAGAGAGGTAGTGATAAGCAGATTTAACGGAGAAACATCCATCTTTTGAAGCCCGCCAGAAAAGCGTCGTCCGGTTATTTGCGGGGGACGTGACTGAAATAATTCTTATAATATCGAGGGCGTAATCCCTTGCCACTTGGTAACGTCCCAGCATCCATTCGACAAAACATGATCTTTAACAGTCTCGTTGCCATCCACAGATGTTGGATCTTGAACGAAGGCTATAATGGGGCGATCAAAGGGAAGCCAGTAATCAGTCCAAAACTTGGTTCCTGTTCCATTATTAACTTTTTTGCCGACCCCACTGAGAAACTTGTCCCAAACTTTAGTTATTGCTTTCTAGGAAGAAGACGAGTTTCTTTTCCTGGACACCTTAGGAATAGGGAGGTCCCCACAATTATATTTAGCCTATAGGCATTTAACCCAAAGAGCATCTTTTTGCGTAAGGAGACTCCAACAGAGTTTCATAATGAATGCTTTATTTTGGCGTCTCAAATCTTTGAAGCCAAGGCCCCCTTGCTTTTCGCTTGGGTGACCTTATCCCAAGCAACAAGATGCATTCTCTTCACCTCTTCCTCCCGAGACCAAAGGAAATTCCCGGAAACCTTCTCTAATTCACGAAGAGTGCGAGACGGGGAGAAGGGTTGATTGCATACTGATAACTCGGTAAAGATGATAGGACAGCATTTGATAAGAACCGAGCGTCCAGCAATAGTCAAAAACTTAGATTTCCACATAGATAGTTTTTTCTTCGCACGATGAACAATAGGGTTATAGGTATCTTTGGTAATCCGTTTCATGGGCTATTACTGAACTGGAGTTGTTGTGGCTTGTTTGGACACATTATTACAAGTGATTTTGACCAAAATAGATTTTTTTTTTTAAAAAAAAATACCAGATTAATGCACCGTTGAAACTATTTTCTCGATATAATGCAATTGAAGGCGTACGACGTACTGCGCCACCGCTTCGTTTCATTCCACCACGTGAACGCCCGATCGCGTGAGGGAGGGGGCGCCAGTGGTCAATGGCGTGGGGCCCACCCACGCCACTAATGGCGTGAGGGCCCCACACGTAGCTAAAGGCGTGAGGATGCCTCACGCCATTAGCTACGTGTACGGCCTCACGCGACCATGTGTCGTGCCGACACACGGTCACCCTCCCACGCCGACCGTGATCATTTTTTTTTTTTTTTTTTTTTTTTTTACCCGTGACCCCTTTTTAATTTTTTTTTTGGTTTTGTTTTAATTCATTCCTTTTTCTGATTCACTCTTTATATTCACTCATTCACTCTCTTCTTCATCCGCCGTGACTCCTTCTTCTTTCTCTCTTATCATTCATTTGCATTGCTTCAATCATCCGGAAAACTCCCTCTATTTCTTCATTATCTTTCTTGAATTCGTTTTTTTTGTTGTTTAATTCCATTGATAAAGTGTTTCTACTTGAGACTTTTTTTTTTGTTTAATTCCATCTAGACAGTATTTCCTCTTTTGTTCATTCATTCCTTCCTTCATTAATCTGCAAACTTCCTCCATTTCTTCTTCATTCTATTTCTTGAATCCTTTGTTTTTTGTTTAATTCCATTTAGATAGTGTTTCTTCTTCGTAGTTTAATCTTCTTTTTCACAATATTACATAAGAAAAAGATGAGTGAAATTCGTTCATTTGTATATTTTAATGGTTCTAAAAATATAGGTCCAAATGGATTAAGCTTTGATGGTGAAAAAAGAGGAATGTTGATTGTTCCGATATCCGTTGAAGATTTACATGAAAAAATCCGTCGAAAGTTAAAGCCGCAACAAAATCGTAATATCTTCAAAGGATGTGTAGACGCCTTGTGGGAACCGGAAATATGTGGGTCTTGAGATATCCGATAATGAGGATGTGGAATTTTTTGTTCAAACATTCCTCGAAAATCATACGTCCCAATTACGTCGAGTTATATGTGGATATTGAGACGTCAAAGGAGGGCGACCAATACCGACGCATGGACTCCGTCGATCCACAAGATATGGCCGGTACCTCTCATCGCCAAGACAATCAACCGCTTAATCGGGAGAAGAAAACGACGACTATATGGTACATGAATCGACAATCGGAGGAGGAGCAACAGGAAGAAGATGAAGACACTTTATTGGAAAATGACCATGATCAAAATGATAGTGATGCGAAAGACGAACAACGAGGTAATTATTATATAATTTATTTTTTACTCGGTTACCATATTTTCGCAAAAATTGAATTATGTTTGAGCATACGATATTACACCGTTTTGGCATGACATTCCACATTATGAGGCTATAAATGAAGATTACCCGCATGAGGATATACTAGATGTGGAAGGCTTGGGCGGGGTCCGTGGGCAAGAGGAGATGAATTATGCTTGAAACAAGAGTTTGAGTCGAAGAATGATTTGAAAGCCGCAAGAACACATTTTTGCATGAAGCAACATCATGAAGCTCAAGTGGTTGAGAGCACTACTACAAATAAGTACTCAATGAAATGTCGGAATGAAGAACAAGGTTGCGATTGGAGGGTACGAGCAATTAAACCGAAGAACAAAGAACGCTTGGGTGGTAACTAAATGGGTGGGAAATCATAGTTGTGTGAACCAAAATCTATCCCAAGATCACGCATAACTTGATTCTGAATTTATTTCTCGTGTCATAATAGGTATGATGCACATTACTATTTGATAAATGGTGAATTTAGTTGTGTTTGTGAGTGAATATAAATAACATTCCTAGGGTACATTTTTTTATGAATGGTTTTGCGAGATGGTCAAGGAAACACCTTCTACTTTTGTGATCATGATACAAGAAAGGGTGATGAATATTTAGCTATCATGTTTCGTACAGAAGGCATGGAAGGCAAAACAAAAAGCAATAGCTAAGATTTACGGGGATTGGGAGGAGTCATATGCATTCCTGCCAAGATGGTTCGAGCACATGCTGAAATTTTCCCTGGGATCTATTTATCATATTAAACATGAACCGTATATTGTTGATCGGCAGTTGTTAATGGGATTCGGGTTTTTCAACGTACATTTTGGACCTTCATCAATGTCGTGCGTTCCAATGGTGCAAACCAATGATACAAGTGGATCGGAACGCATTTATACGGTAAGTATAAAGGGGACATTGTTGATTGCCACCGCCCAAGATGGAAATAATGAGATCCCGCCTATTGCATTTGCAATTGTTGAAGGTGAAACGAAGGAAGCATGGGAATATTTTTTGGCTTTCATACGACTGTATGTTACAAATGCAGTTGGTCTGTGTCTTATTTCTGATCGTCACAAAAGCATAATATCAGCAGTCGCCAATGAGACGCTTGGTTGGCAGCCTCCTCATGCGTACCATGTGTTTTGCATTCGACATATTGCGAGCAATTTTAATACCCGCTTCAAGGACCAAGCGTTGAAGAAAAAATTAATGAGATTAGGTAATATTTCCCAACTCGATGTGCAAAATGACATTCATTCTTTTCATTACCTCGACACCGGTTTGTGTGTTACGGATATGTGCCAAACAAAATTCACTTCGATGCATTGTATGCCGAGTTCTCGCGAGCTTATAATGATGTGGCTGCATGGATTGAAAGAATTCCAAAAGAACAATGGTGTCGAGTTACGATGAGGATGGACGAAGATATGGTCATATGACAACCAATTTGTCCGAGTCAATCAATAAGGTTTTCGGGGAGCGAGGAACATGCCCATAACATCGGGTCAAATGCACCTATAGTCGACTTGTCGATTCTTCGGGTCAAAAGAGGGACCAAAGCACAACAAGATACCCGATCCGAAAAGATTTTTACGGATGTTGTTGGAGAAGTTATGGCAAAGAATGGAGAGCGTGCTACATCGATGCGTGTACGGGAGTTTGATGTGGCGCGGACCACATTTGAAGTTGATGATCCGGATGATACATACTCGGTGAACCCGACCCAAATAAAATGCCAAAATGGCAAGTTTCGTGCATTCAAATTCCCATGTAGTCATGTAATTGCTGCATGTTCTACAGTATCCCTTAATCGCCGCACGACGTGGATCCCGTATTCTCAATCTACAACATTATGAATGTTTACTCTTCATCATTTCAACAAATCGGTAGTGAACAAGGAATACCGCCCGCTTCTGGACCAAAGCTTATCCCCGATGAATCAAAATTGCGTGGTAGGGGACGCCCTAGAGCTTCACGCATTCGCAATGAAATGGATGAGGTGGAGGTCCAACCTAGCTCCAGTCGACTGAGATGTGGTATATGTAAACAGTTCGGACATAATAGGCGTTCATGTCCTACCCGCATAGCGAATTAGTAGACAATTGATAGCTTGTATACTTATGTGCTACTTATGTACTTATAGTTTCACATCATTATGAATTTGTGTTTTGAAGTTTCACCTTCTCAAATTTATACTTATGTGCTTATAGGGTATAGTTAAAAATTTAGAATTTGGGAAAAAGTTGCTTACCTATACGTTCGATAGCAAAATAAACACAAACAAATAAGTACGATCCGCGTACAAATATGACATACAAGAATCCATGCAAATAATTCATAGTACAAGAATCCATGCAAATATGTCATAATGAAAATATAACAACTAGTAAAACGATATGCTCATGATGGTGGAGTGTATGGAGGCCACGGTCTCGACCGCGCATCACGCTCAGGGTTCCTACGAATGCCACCAGCTCCACGCTGTTCGTCAAGATTTTGACTGATATTGAAATCCTCGGCAGCTGTCCGTATAAAGTCATCGGTGTGGTCAACGGATTCATCGGATGCGCGGTGTCCCGGCCGGTATGGACTATTACTAGATCCCGCCTCGGTATAACCATGCACAAACTTAGGACGAACAAAAGGCAAAAACCCCCGTGGGCACATGTGGAACACTAAAGCCAGGAAAGCCATATGCCGACGGTAGGCATTGAAACCCGCAAAACCTCCTCCAAATCCGGACCGGGAACTCGTGATGGCCACTCATATGAGTAAGGAACCCGTGACATCTGAGCAAACGTCGTCTGGGCCGTGTGCGTAGGACGACGGCACATGTATCTGTTGAGGCACCTGTGGTGGCATCTCTGGATGAACCTCTACTGTCACCTCTGGGTACCACGGAACCTAAGTATAGCCCATATTGGGCCACATGACTGGTCGATATACACCTCCGCCACGTGGACCATGCTGGGGTATCTGGTATGCCTCCATCTCGTACCGTGGACGTCGTTGACCTAGTCCCCGTCCTTCCTTCGCACGAGGCGGGACCTCTGCGCGGTCTCGTACGCTAACTAAGAGTCCACTTGGTGCACTAGGACCAGGCTCCGCACCACGACCAAACTCTCTAAGTGCTCCAAGTAGCCGGTCACAAACCTCCCGAACCCGGTCCTTTCGAACCGAGCATCAAACTGTGGAGAATTCATCCACCAAATCCACTCGACACCGTCAATCTGCATTTTTCCAGTATAATAAATAACATTATTGAACCTTAGTTATGGATAATAAGATGAAACATTTAAGATGCCAAGGGGAAGCAAGATCAATACGTACCACATGCCCGATCCCGGCGACCCGCCCGTCGTCATATACCGTCTCGGTGTGTGTGAAGAACCAAGTCATGTACTCGAGTTTGGGAAATCGGCCCCTCCGATGGCTCTCGTAGTCTCGATGCACAAATGTCGTGTGTTCCACAACTGAATAAATACATCCATCTTTGCCTCCCAATCATCGCAATCTTACCGCATAAGGTCGATCATGTGCACCCTTAAGCCGTGCCGCGGGCCGGGGATGTGTTGTTGCATGCCAAATTGCCGCATGCAAATCCGGTTGGTGCATCTCGATAATATGGAAACAAAGTACGGGTGTCACCGCCCCACCCGTCCCGCATGTCAACCTCTACACCCGAAAACTCATATCCGGCGTCCCTATATGGCTCCCACTTCACCCGTACATGTATACAAATGCGGATTAGTTTACCCTTTTGATTCCTTAATCTCAAATTTATTATACATACATCGTCTCGACCCATCCGGTCAAGCTCTATCCGATATGTCTTTAGCTCACGTCGCAATAACCGCAACTTCGACATTGTTGAACCTGCAATACGTAATTCAATAACATTAGTGAAATGAGAACATAATCGCAAATCTACTCAAAGCGTTCAAATAATTCATTATATCATACCTTCCATACCGCGTCCGTAATGATCACCTGCGTCAATGGGTGGTGGAATGTGAGGTGCTATGGCGGAAATCTGACCACGCCCATATCCGAAGTAACAATAAACAACCTCCCATGTCCTTAGTCAAGCCGACGTGGCCCGACATACTCGCGATACAATATGGCGAGTACAACACCCTCAACCGTATGTATCGCCTCTCAGAGGTCACCACCCAAGAATTGTATATATCGGCAAGGACCTCGTATGGTGGACTTATCACACAACAAAAATCCACCGAATAGGCGCATGAGGTAAGCCCGTGTGTACAAAAGTTGACCCTCAACCGACGCCGAGTGTTCCTCCCAAGTGTCCCCAATGACGGTCAAACCAGCCCATCTTGATGTTTCCGCCAATCAATTCGGATGGGAGTGGAGTCACACCCATGTATTGCCGCATAATTACGCCTTGCCATGCGTTCGACCGGAAATTACTCGACCCTCAGTGGACAACCTAAAATGCCCTCTACATCCCGTAGAAATAGTCATCTCACCAACCGGCATATGGAAGGTGTGAGTCTCGGCCTCCACCTCTCAACCAAAGCAGAAATAAGGTATTTGTCAATCTGCACCAACATAAAATTAAATAACAAATATGTCAGGGTCTTTTATTATCCGTCTCATGTAAGCACAACTAAATGTATATAATTAATTACGTAAAGAATTTTAAAACATACTGGAGGTTTCTTCATGCGAGCCACGTGCCGAAACCCGCACGTATAAGGTGGTCCCGCAACTCTATTGGGATGAGATCCGGGTCTTGGATATCCGCGGAAGACCCCGTGAGGCTCGCCTCACCCTCAACACATTACAAGCTCTCCTGTTCCACACCACTTGTGATCGGTGTGACATTTGCACCTCCTCGTTAAGAACTCCCCACTCTTTAGGGCCGGCTCAATATTACACGCTACTTGTGTTGGTCATCCATTTAACTAACAAAAATTTCCAATAAGACAACACATTATTAAGTCACTAGTTATTATTCTATAAATAATTAATTATTATAAATAACAATATACAACATATTTCATGAATTGACTAATTAAGTTAATTTACAAATTATTGTAATATTCTTTTACATTTTATATTTTACATTTTACATTTTACATTTTATCCTAAGGTTAATAATAAATTTAAAATATTTTACATTTTATCTATCAATTTATTCTTTTACATACAAAATAAATATTTAATTGACTAATTAAGTTAATTTACAAATTATTGTTAGTCTTCTATCCTAAGGTTAATAATAAATTTAAAATATTTTAATTCCATGAATTATTGATTTAAATTATTATTTACACTTTTTATTATTTATAATTATTCATTTTTTATAAGTGATTAAGCATCTCTAGCCCTACCATTTTATATTTATTAAGAATTTATTGTATATAATTAAAAGTTAAATTCTATTATTAAACAATAAACATAACAACATAATTAAATGGTGAGCATCTATCCAACTGTTAAATTTATTAAATTAAACATCTATAATAAATTACAGATATATAATAAAAATTTAATTCCAATAATTTAAAAATAAACATAGCAAAAAATTAAATTTTACCTTTGCCGCAAATGTGGAGTCACAAACAATTTTAGCCTCCTCCTTCTTCCTCTTCTTAAAGTTCCTCACCCGGAACCTCGGTATTTTTTCAAAAGAGGTGGAGATTTGAAGGTTGGGGAGGTGTATGTCTGCGTGAATGTGGAAGAGGGAAGGAGTGAACAAGAATGAAGAACTTGAAGTTCTCGGAGTGATGAGGAGAGCGGGAAGGAGTGAAAGTATGTGAGAGTGAGAAAAATAAGGAAAGAAAGTGGAGGAGTAAGGAAAGAAAATGGAGGAGTGCGGATGAGGGAGAGGGTGAAGAAAATGAAAGAGTGAAAAATGGAAGAGTGGAGTGTGAATCGAAGAAGGAAAAAATAGAATGAGGGAGAGTGTGAAGTGAATGGGAGGGATTTTGAAAAGAGAGGGGGCGGTGCGGGGAATCGTGGAGGGGGGCTGCGGGAACGTAGGGGGGTTGCGGGGTTAGGGAATCTCGAATTCCCCGACGTGCACGCCAAGGTGGCGTGGACGACGTTCACGCCACCGCCGGCGTGAACGTCGAGCACGCCACGAAGGCGTGACACGTGTTCACGCCTCACCGCGGGCGTGACACGTGTTTACGCCTCTTGTGGCGTGAACCACCCTCACGAAACTCGTTGTGTCTCCCCCCCCCCCCACGCCACGCCCGAGTCACGCTCCCCCCCCCCCCCCAACGCCATTGAACACGTAAGCCTTACTTTGGAAAATAGTTTGGCAAGTGCTTTAACTTGGAAATTTTTTATAAATATTTGACTATTTTGGTCAAAATCCCATTATTACAAGTATAAAGAGATAAAGACTGAATAGAGTTTCATGAATCCCTTTGTTTTTGGGTTTAATTGGGCGAAGGAGTCGGACTTTCTCACTAGAAGAGAGGATTTAATCTTAGAGTTGGTTAAAGTGCTAGAAGAGACATCCTAGGGTCTAGGAATCGGTGGAAACACTTGGGAAGAGGTGAAGACATGTATACCCTCTAACCCAAGATACCTTATGGGATCGGGCTCCAAGCGCCCCCGCCCTCTTGAATTGTGGGTGAGTCCAACCCCTTTTCTAAAATTTTAATATAAAAAAAATTAATGTTTCATGAAAATATGGTAATATAATCTGATTGGGCATCAAGACCTTGTGATATCTTAATTTGACTTGATTTGAGAAAAGTGAATAACTGTGATGAAAATATTTTTTAAAAAAACTAAACGATAGATGATTAGTTTTGATTTTTTTCTTCCCGTTTTTAGTAATTTTGAGTCTTGTAATATCAAGATGATCGTGAAAATTATATCAAACTTGATTGCTTCTTCTTTTTTACATGCCTAACTTAGTAACTTGCAGTCCATAGAGCGGATAGATATTCTAATTACATAAGTCATAATTCTTTATGGGAGTATTACTCTGATCTTATTTATAAATCCTTTTTGACTAAATCACATATATCAAGGAGAGGTATGTAGCTCAATGATTATATGGTAAATTTTCAACTTTACCTTTATTTATGAATGAATACCTTTCAACTCTTTATTTTCTCTCTATTTTCGTTGGTACAATAATATGGGCAAAATTTTCACAATCTCATTTATTTGGTCAAAATGAACTTATAAATAGGATTAAATTATTTTTATTAAAAAAGACTTATAAATAGAACAAGAGTAATAATTATTTAAATTGATTTTTTTTTTGACCCGTGTCTCGCCGCAAGTAAGTATTTCTTCTCGGGAAAAAGAAAATCGCATGTATATGAAATAGTAATCATAGCGTTAAATGATATCTCTGGTGAAATAAAATAAAATACTAAAAATTATATCTTCTTAAGGATGCAAAGTCTTATTACCTACGAATCGAAAATTATATATAAAAAAAAAAAAGGCTGGTGTTTTATCTCTCACTGTTTATATGCAATGTATCTGTGTGTGTATACACTTCCTCTTCATTCATTTAGAAGAATATGATAACTGAATTATACGGTTTAAAAAAGTAGTTAAAATTAATTAAAAGTAATAAATATGTATTAAAAGGTTTTTTTTTTAAGTATACCCTTATTTATGGGACAAATAAGAAAGGGGAATAAAATAAATACAAGTATCATCAACCTTTATTTAATTATAAAAATTTGGGCAAAGGATTTTTGCAGTCACTGGAGATAGAGTTATCTCCAATGACCCCAAAACTACGTCGTTTTGGATCAATGAAGGGTGTTTCTGTAATTTTGTTTATTTTTTAATCATATAAATTTTACCGAAACACTTTTAATTAATTCACCTAAAATTACTAACAAACCGTTCATTAATTCAGAATGACATAGTTTTGGGGTCACGGAGATAACTCTATCTCCCGTGGAAAAATAATTTTCCCTTATAATTTATATGATTGATGCGAGGTATAAATAAAAAGAAACTCAAAATTACACTTATCCGACTATTATTTTTTTAAAAAAAAAAAAAAACCAGACAATTTAAATTAGGGAAAATTTCATTTAAATACCAAATGAATTTGTAAAACCCCTGAGAGGTGACGCGAATTTGCAAAAAAGACTTAGAGGTGACAAGGACCTTTAGGGGTTTTGCAAATTGCGCTAAATTACTATTTTGCCCTTAGGGTTAAATAATTGAAAAAGAAAAAAGAAAATACCCCCGGTGGACCCCGCCGCCACCGCCCTCCGCCGGCCACGCCACCACCACAGCCGGCCGTAGTAACCACCGCATGGTCGCCGCGGCGATCGACGATGCGTCCGCCCACCACCGCCGGTCGCCGGCGACCACCACGGTCGCGAGCTTAACCGATGGCCGGCGACCGGCGTGGTGGACGGTGGACGGTGGTCGCTGGGTCGTCAGCGGCCCGCCCATCAGAAGTGGGCGGTGGCGGTGGGGCCCACGCGGGGGTATTTTCTTTTTTCTTTTTAATTATTTAACCCTAAGGGCAAAATAGTCATTTAACACGAATTTGCAAAACCCCCAAAGGTCCTCGCATCTCTAAGCCTTTTTCAAATTCACGCCACCTCTCCGCTTTACAAATTCATTCTATTTAAATGAAATTTTCCCTTTAAATTACCATAAGAAAAGAAAAAGAAATTCGGAACCTTACGTCAAGGCGTCACATATCGCCGGGGGTCGGAGGCGGGGTTGAGAATGTTCGGGCCTATAAATTGTGAAATAGTTTTGTTGGAAAGGGTTCTCTTTCGTCGGGTGTTGGTGGGGAGAGAGGGAGAGGGAGAGACAGATTAGGAGGGTTCAATCTATCCTATGCGTATAAGGCACAATTCTTCCTCCTCTCCCCCTCTTCCTTCTCCCTGACCTTCCTTCCCCTCGTCCTGAGGGAGGAATTACAGAGAAAAAAGAAGAGGGACTAGCTTCTCCAATCTACCTATTTTTTTCGTAGAATCATGGATTCCTCATCTGCTTCCATTGATGGCTTTTCTGGATTCAAGGACAAGGAGTCAACGGTTGACCCCTTCTTGGTTGAAGCTCTTCAGAACTCTCGTCAACGTCTCACCAGTCAGTGCCCCTTTTGCTTTTGGTCTTAGATATTTATGTCGAAGAATTATTTGTTTGCTGACTTTATGTTTGGATTTTTAATTTTATTATTTTCTTCTTCTTCTTCTTCGATGCGATTTAGGTTTAGGGTTTGAGATAAGACTCCGCGATCTTGTTTATCTTATGTTTAAGATCGATTTTACGAGATCTGAAATAATTAATCGTCGTTCTTTGATTACCTTAGGAATTGTCACTTTGAATTCGCTATTTAGCGTTGAGCTGGTTCCTCTTAAGGGGAAAGGATTCTCGGCGGGTTTGTTATAATGAATCCCGAAATTTGATGCTTTGAATTTCAGACCATAAAAAATGTATTCAATTGACGTGAGCGTAAGCTCAACTTCACACATCAGACACACGCCTTAAAATCTTCATCATCGGAGAGATACAATGTAGATTTACACCAAGGATGTTCGCCTTGATATAAAATTTTAATCGAATTAGTGCGTGTCAGTTTTATACTTTGAATCTTTACACAAACAGGGTACCCACCATTGACTACGTGATTTAGGTTGGCGGGTCCCTTAGTGGATAATATTGTTCTTCTCAAATCAAAGCCCTGTATTTGAAAATAATAATCTTTTCCGGTGAATCTCAACTGAAAATAGGGCACCCTGAAATTCATGGTGAAATATGTTGAGATTGAGATTGTGTTGACTCGGGCCTTGGGGCAAAAAAAATCTCTTGCTGTTGTGATGCTTTGCCACTTCATGTTGAGTAATCATAGTATTGTTTGCTTGGCTTGAATCTGTTGTCATGTACTTGAAGCAGAAAATCTTGAATGGTGGGCTGGCTAATGGATTTATAGTTTTCTTGGAACTCTGTGGGTTAATCTTTGAGAGTTCTGGTTATTCTGCTGCCCTCCCTTTTCCCAAATGACGTTTCTGTTCAACTTTCTGATTGTGTTGTGTTGTAGTTTTGCGTATGGAACTTGATATTCAGAGGTTCCTGAACAACACTGATCAACAGCATTTTGAGTTCCAGCACTTTCCTTCTTCCTATCTTCGACTGGCAGCACATCGCGTTGCTCAACACTATGGTATGCAAACTATGATTCAAGATTATGGTGTTGATGGACAGGGAAGCAAAATAGTGGTGAGGAAGTTAGCAGAAAGCAGGTATCCCACGGTCAGCTTGTCTGAAATACCTGCCAAACAGCCAGAAAATGATAAATCTGAGCAGAAAAAAATAGTCTTAAGGTCTAGACCTAATAAAAGCAATGGAAATGGAATCAATGAAGCTGAATTGAAAGGAAATCCTATGAGAAGCGTGGAAGAGAGGAAGGAGGAATATGATCGGGCACGAGCACGCATCTTCAGTGGCTCTAGAAGTTTTGATGCAAGTGATGCATTGTCCCATGTCCCTGTGGATGGAAGAAATTGTAGTGTGGGTCAGGATGAGAATGAAGCTGGCAAGAACTCTATGGCTGATTCAGAATTATGCACCAGTGTTAGGGATATTGGTTCTACTCGTGTTGCCATTTTGAGAGATAGGGAGAAGGATCGTAGTGATCCAGATTATGATCGTAGCTATGGAAGGTAAGATTCATTCATATATCTAACCATTAATTTGAGAGATGCACAAACATGAATTCCAACGTTTCAACATGCTTGTCAATGTTATATTGGCTAAAAAAACCTTTGGAAAAACTTATATGCACCTCTTTATATTTTTGTTGTTATGTTATGCAATTAACACATGACAAGTCCACAGTGGTTGTGTAGTTAATATCTTGGCATCAATTTTTTCTTTTTTTTTCAAAAAAATAAACTATATACATATCTTTTACTTTTATTAGAGAACTTTATAGCAAAGAAAGATATAAGGAACCGCACTTAAGTCTATCTGAAAATCCTATATATTCAGTTTTTAAATATATTTCTTTTTAAGCCATAATTTTGCTGCTTTACTTTGGTTCATGTGCCAACTTTAATAATCTGTGAGTAAGAATTTTTTTTTTTGGGGGGTCTGTATGATTTAAAAACTGAGTGAACAACGGGGTAGGTAGAGGGAGGGGGAGATGGACGAATGATAACTCTTTCTTCTGGCAGTCATAAGTCCACACTTGAATCAGAAATACCTTTGGCAGTGCACAGTACAGATATGATAACATATAGGATCAATGGTTCCAAATGGTTTCATGCTTGTTCTCCTTTAAACAGTTTTTATTTGCTAATCTATGGGTTAATTTTGCGATTATTTTTAGCCTGAGAAGAATTTGTTTTCAGGATGAGTCACCACAATGATTTTTTTGCAGGTATGCTAGGAGTATTCCAAACTTTAACTTGGTGCCTTTTAGTCTTCACAAAGTTCCACCTTCATTTGCTCAATATGACAGTAATTTTAATCAGCTCGGTCAGATGTCACAAACTCAACCTTCACTTGGCTATGGACCCCCTTCTAGTCCAATAATGAATTCTTTTTGCCCCACGGGATTAAATCAGACGTCTGGAGATGTTACTTACCTGCAGTGGCCAAGTACTGCCATGATGTATGCACATTCATATGACCAATTTAGACATGCTGTTTTTCAGGTGAACAACGATTAATATCATTCACCCATCATTTGTGGGTTGGGGTTTGTGTTTTCTAGCTTTGAATCATCAGAATTTTTTTAGGTTTTTGAGTATAAGATCTATGGCTGTTGGCATGACCAAATTGTAGATGAATTGATTGTTGATGCTGGTTTTGTCGTCATACCGTATATGCTTTATATTTCATGCACCATTACTTTCACTTGGCCCTGCATATGCTTATCCATTCTGTTATGAGTCATGTTCTCTATTTGGTTGCTTTGCAGGCTCCGTTCGGTCAGCAGCCCCTGAGCTTTGATTATCCGCAGAACTACTAGACGATGGCTGATGGGGACTAGTCAATTTGTACGCTGAAATTATTTTGGCTTTAGGTTTTCAGATTTAGGTTCATGCTTTTGAACTCCGACTAGATACCCTATTGTTCCAATTGTAGTCTGTCTTTCGTTTTAGATTTTATGATAGTAAAATGTATTATGATTGTAGTGGATCTGAAAATATACATAGGCTTTTATGGATATAAACTCCTTTATTCTCTAACGCTGGGGAGGCAAAACCTTGGATGATGTTCTGGTGCTACGCTTATGCCATGCAGCCCTCAAAAATCATTTATACGTTACGTTCTCTGAGAGATAAATCTTCCCGTGCTTACTGCATGGTGTAAAATCATTTAAAATTTAAAATAATTTAAGATTAACTAAATTTGAATCACTTAAAATAAGCTAAAATTAAGCAGTCCATGAACGTGTGGTTGGGTGTCATACGCTCAACCGAATGTGAGATGGAAGTGACTGTTCAAAAAACCGAAAACTAGTATTTTTATCGGTTTTAATTATAAGACCTAGTTGATTTTTTTTAAAGAGATTAAGGAAGTTGATTAAATTACTTTAGAATATTTTTATTTTTATTTTTTCTTTAAACTAATTAGTTTGAGTAATAAACTAATATATATTCTAAAGATATACAACGTATGAAATGATTAAGTAACTTATTTAGTTTACATTCGGTATAGAACGTCATTGTCCGTCCGATCGGGGGCTGAGAATACTTTGATGTCGGGATCAAAGGTCTCGCTCCCGGATATCTAATGTGGAGATACCCGGAGGAGGAGGTTGGGATCACGTACACAATATTGGGGGTGAGGTGTGTGCACGGTTATGCGAAGGTAATAGGTCGAGTTAGAACGTAGAACCCGATTAACTTATCTCTCGTATTTATAGAGGCCATTTGTGATGTGGATCACGATTGTCGTCTTGGACTTGGTAGGGCGCACATATAGTAACGGCCACATGAGTGCGCCCACTAGGCGGTAAATCCAAGGTCACCCGGTCTTCTGAATACTAGGCACACGGTTATCTTGGATATACCTACCATTGGGCCTTTGTGGCGTTGGGCCTTATTAGCGGTGCATGTAACGATTGCCCCCGGCTCGGTAGGTCGTGAGTTCCGGCCGCCGAGATGTCCTATATCCGTCTTGGCCTCGTTGGCCGAGCTTCCATGAATTTTCGTAATTCGAGGTAAATCCTCCGAAGCCGAGGTGGGCCATTTATCAGGCTTCGTGCAACGAACATCTCCGGCCGGGCTCATATGAGGGTTCTTAGAGGTGCTCCTCGGCTTTCTGCGTAACATTTACGATGAATTCATACTATTTTGATGTGAGGACTTTCCGCATTCGCCATCATTGCCTCCTGACACTGGCGGCTTTGCGTTGGCGGGTGTGCACCCAGCCCGCCGCGCCATCTCGCGCATTGATCTTCGTGCGCATTTAATGTTCTCTACACACGCGATACGCCATCTCCTTTATCGGGGCGAAAAGACGCTTCTGCCCCCGTCACTTCAGTTCTCCTTGAACTTATATGAATCATCTTTCCCTCTATTTTTTCCATTTCCCTATTTTACATCGTCGTCATCCGTTTCGTCGCTCTCTGCCATTTTTTCTGCAATTGCTTTGCTCCGCGTTCTTTTCATCTTCGTTCGCGATTCACTCATCTGCGATACTTCGGGTATATTGTTTCTCCTGTTTTTTTGTATGGCGGGTGTAACTTGATGATTTGTCGTTTAATTTGGCCGGTTAATTTTCCGTCGCGGTGGCGATTTTAAGGTAGACTTCCTTGGTAGTTTCCCTTGGTAGTTTAATCTCTGTTTCTCTTGTCGAAATCCCCTTCAAACTATCTTATACCCATGACATTTCTTTAGCGAACCTTCCCCTTATTTCCCTTTCTTCACGTATCCTTTTGTGCCTTTATAGGTTTTACGTTCTTTGGCGATGGTTGGGAGTAATCGCTTACCCCCTTCTAACCCACCATTAACCCCGAAGAAGAAGAAGCCTTACGTATCCGTTACCCTCGTACCTCCTTTTGGCTTCTCGGTTACGAACTTTCCGAAGAAGAGAAATTGGCGTTCGTGCTAAAAGGAGGATCCGGTCAGCGGAGTGCATCCGGTCCCGAACCGCTCATGCTCAAGCTCCAAATCCGGCGGGCGTGCTCAAAGCGGAGCCGCTTCAAGCGTTCCACTGGAACCTCTTGGATCGAGTAGAATGGCTTACGTCAGGGACGACGCGCCGTTCGCTCAACCCATTAACTTCTATCCTTCATCCTTGGCTCGGGTTCGAATGTCCATCCGGCGGGTATGTCGGCCCTATTTGGGATTGTCTCGCCGAGAGCTCCTTCCTCATCGGCCAAGGCCAAGATTCCCAAGCTTCATTAATTTTAGGCTCTTGTCGTCATCGGCCCCTTCCAATCCTTCTTGGCAATCTCCGTCCCCGAGTCCGCTTGTTTTCCCGCGACAATATAACTCATTCGGGTATTTCTTTTTTCTCTTCTTGATACTAGCATTTTTTACTTTGCTTATAGGTGAATGGCTTCACAATCTCTTCTCCGCTTGACATTCGATCCGACGTCGGGAGTCGAACTCTTCGAGTCCTCCCGAGGCGCTGTGGCGTATTCTGGGTATCCCACGATATCCTAAAGACTCGGTCACTACGATGTCCAAGGCCGACATTGCACGTCTTAACCTTCCCGAAATGGAGGGCATCTTGTCATTCCTCCGGATGAGGGTGAGCCTATCTGCTTTCTACTCGGCCGGTCGGGCGCCCCACTTCTTCTTCTTCTCTACCGAGATTACGACCGGGTCAAGGTTCAATTCCGTTTAGCCAATTTCAAATGTCGGCGTTGATGGCTCTTCTACTGGCACCTTCTCGGCTCCACCCCATGGATGGGCCTACTTAGTGGCCTTCGAGCGTCTATGCTCCTCCTTTAGGTCCCGTTCCTTGCACCACCCCGTTGTTCTTCCATTATTTCGGCCCTTTCACTTCCGGACATCTAAGGAGGACGAGAGATTAAAAGGATTGGTGTCTCTACGTGTGGATCCGGATAAGAAGATAATGAGTGCATTCTCCGATTCCTTTAAACACTTCAAAACGGGTTTCTTTAAAGTCGAGGCTAAGCCCGGACAGCGGCCCTGGTTTTTGAAAGGTCCCGAAGGAGAGGATGTGGAGTGGGAGTTTCCTCTTTACTGGAGCGAAACCCATTATGATCGAACCCTTCTTCATACAGTTCAAATTGAGGACCTTTCGCTGAAGAAGCCGCTTGTATACCTCGGTTTACCGCATATGTTGAAAGATACGGGATCCGAAGTGCCGCCTTCTTTATTAATGGGGCTGGGGCTAGGCCAGAATTTGTTGATTGTATGGTTCCATGGATTGCTAACTTTCATGCTTTTTGATTTTCCGTTGTCCTAACCTTCATCGCATGTATCTTAACCCCCTTGTTCTTTGTTTCGCAGCTGAAGATATGTCGGAACTTCCCCGCTATCTGGCGCTTGTGAATCCGACGGTAGCCGCACCGACTCGTAAACGCCCTTCCTCGGGCTCGGAAAGAGATAAGTCTCGGGCGGCAGCCGGGTCGTCAGGACCCGGGAAAACCAAGGCCTCGGACACTCCCGGCTCCGGGCGTTACGCCCTTCCTCCGGATGTGCCCCGGCCCGAACAAACCGTGCCGGGACCACGCCCCCGAGGGGACCGATCCACCCCCGACCGGACGCTACGGCTCCCGAAGGTTACATTCCATCCATGGCCGGCACGACTGCCCCCTCTGGATCTTCTCCGGCTCCGGACTTAGCATCCGCGAAGGGTAAGGGACCCGTCACGTCTACTTCTCCAGTGGCGGCAGCTCCTCCCTTCCGAAAGTCTGCCAGTTGCTCATCAGTGCCACTGATTCCCCGAGGTCTTTCGTGGGAGAGAGGGGTGACTGAGGAGCTTAGTGTTGCTTTTCTTCCGCCGACCAAATTTATGAATGGAGTCCCTTTGTCCGCCGTGGATGAATCCGTCATTAGTGAGGCTCAAAGGTTCCTCTGCAAGTCCATCGGTCTTCACCAAGCGCTACTTATCTTGAAAGCGAAAGCACGTGACGGTAGAGGTAGACATTCGGCGGTGAAACTTGCCGAGGAAGAGGCCTTGTCGAGAGCCAAAGGCTGCGGAAGAGGAGGCGGCTAATGCGCGAGGCCACGGTCGGACAATTGAAAACTTTGGAGGAGGAGGTAGGCTAGCCGCCAATGCTAAGGCGTCGAGTGGCGGCTTTGGAGGACGAGCTAGGCTGTTGCCAAAGCTTCATGTGGAAAGGCGGCCAGGAACTTCGATGACGAAAGAGGCGTTGGATAAACGGACCTCGGAATGTCACCGTCTTCGGAAGGCCACTGGACGAAAGCTGGATGCCGTGAAGGCATCCCGGAAGGCAACGAGGTGATCTCGCCGCCGAACTCGGGTCGGTAAAAGAGGAGCTTCTTTCGAGCGACAAGCTAACACAGGTCTCTATCGAGACCCTCCATGAGTCGGCAAGAGAATGCTTCAAAATGGCCTTGGATCAACTCCGGTCTTGAACCCCAAATTATCCTTCAACGTCGACGGTTATCACTCACCGAGCTTATGTGAGAGACGGCGTGTTTTATCCGGCTCCTCCTCCCCGAATCCCTTCCGGAAGACGAATCCACATCCATTGAAGTTGAGGAATGTGGAGATAGAGTGGGTGAGGAACAAGTAGAGGGCGCGATGTCAAACCCCGAGGCCGGTCGGGACCAGTGAAGTGACTCCATCCGTCGGCCGGGACCGTCGAGCAAGTCTGCTTGCCTAGTCTCTTTTCCTTGAGGCGTTTTGCCTTTGTAATCATGAATTTTCCCGGCGTCTGTGCCGGTTATAAATATTTTAATGACAAAGTAAATTTTTCGTATCATTGTTGTGTGAATTCTAAACATAGTTAGAGATTCGTCGGCGCATGGGGTCTTAGAGCTATGCATTCTACCGGATGTGAAATGCGGGAATGAATGGTAGGGTTGTCGGTTTTAGTATGTGGTATTAACCTAACCGCTCTACTATCGTGTTCGGAGCCGTTGGCGGGATTTTAACCGAGGTAGGCGGTTGTCACTTGTTTAAACGAGGTGTCCGTAACGCGCAACTTAAACATTTTGACTGATCGGGGTCGGAATGACAACTCGAATGCTTAAATCGGGCGAGCGTTGACATGTCAATTTCACGAAGGCCAATAAAAAGCCATTTCGCCGAGCTCTCGACTGGGCTAGTACGCCCCGGTGTTAAATCATCTAGATGTGTCGTATTTGTGGCCGGGTTTATATGTACCTCGGTGTAATGCTTAAGCGATCAATTTTGCACGTTGGCGAAAATCCATTGAGGAATCCTTCATTGAAATGAAAACGCTCCAAAGAGCTAACAAATAATTCGGTGAAAACTTAAAACGAGAAAGATAAAATGCGAAAGCAAATGATAAGCGATCTCCGAAGTTTGGGCGTGTTCGGCGTCTCCAACATCCGAGGCCGATGTCTAAGCTGTGATAGATCTTCAACTTGTCTGCATTCCAAGTTCTTTTGATGGGTTTCTGGCCAAGGTTTCAAGTATATAGGCTCCGTTGCCCAATTTCTCTTTAACCCGGTAGGGACCCTCCCAGTTTGCCGCCAATTTGCCATCTCTGGCGTTCTTGTTGCCTATGTCGGCTCGTCGGAGAACAAGGTTACCTCGGTTGAAGGACCGGGGTCGAACCTTCCGATTATACTTGGCGGCTAGAAGTTGCTTAGCGCGAGCTCTCGGCGATGCGCCACTATTCGACCTCGTCGATCGGCTCCCAAGTCCGTCATCGGCGCGTCGTCATTTGACGCCTCTCCCTCTGGCGGGCTCTAATCCTTCTCCATGATGGTTGTCCTATTTCAAGCTGGGATCATGGCTTCGCATCCGTACGTCATCCGAAAAGGGGTCTCTTGGGTAGAGGGTAGGCGGTTGTCCTATATCCCCATAAGACGTTGTACGGTTGCTCGACCCGGTTGGATTCCGCGTCTTGCATTCGCTTTTTCAACCCGTCAAGGATTATTTTGTTGGCCGAACTCGGCTGTCCGTTCGATTGCGGATGCTCAACCGAGAGCGTAATGCAATCCGACGTCGAGTCGACATCAACGTCTTGAACCTTTGGTCTGTAAGCTAGCGTCTGCGTTGTCGTGATCACCTCGGTGGCACCCCAAAGCGGGATACGATGTTGTGTCGAAGAATCTTTGTATGCGTGCCGAAGTAATCGTCGTCGAAGGTTCGGCTTCGATCCACTTGGTGAAATAATCAACCGCCACGATGAGCCATCGAAGCTGTCCGGGGCGGCTTTGAACGGTCCAGGATGTCCATGCCCCATTTAAAGAAAGGCCAAGAGGCGAGATGGTTTTCGGTTCCGGCTGGAGGTGGCCAAATGAGTTTGGCGTGCTTCGACAACTATCGCATCTTCTCACGGCCTCCTTGGCGTCCTCCGTCATGGTCGGCCAATAATACCACAACGCGCGTGCTTTCCTTGCGAGTGCCTTGCCCCCCATGTGGTGGCCATTGATGCCTTCATGTATTTCGGCAAGTACATATTTTGCTTCCGCTTCGCCCAGGCATCTCATCATCGGAGAGTGTAAGCCTTTTCGATACAGCTGGTCGTCAACCATTGTGTAGATGGCGGCCTCCGCGTTAGCTTCTTGGCGTCGGTTGAGTCGGTCGGAATAATACCTCTCTCTAGGTAATCTTCTATGGGTTTCCTCCAATCGTAGGCTGAGAGATGGTCATAATACAACTCGGCTCGGTCAAGTTTCTTTATCACCGTTCTATGATTACCGGCTTCTTTCGTGCTTGCCGGTTTTGACGGATATCCGCCACAGGTTTTCTTCCGTGGGATATGGGTGACGATTACTTCTTGAAATTCGAGATCATCTCTTTAGCTTTGTTGAGGTACTTGGCCAAGAGTGGACCTTTCGTCGGTAGGTTCCTTCGATTTGCGCGGCTACGAGCTATGAGTCGGTGAAAACCTTGACCTACTGCGCTCCATTTTCTTTGGCTGAAGCGGTCCGGCAAGGAGAGCCTCGTACTCGGCTTGGTTGTTTGAGGTCGGGAATTTTAATTGGAGGGGCTGCTCCACGGCAACGCCCTCCGGGCTCTCGACTATGATACTGCTCCGCTCCCCTTCGCGTTGGATGATCCGTCAACGTACACCTTCCATATCCTCGTGATCACCCTCGGTCGTCTCTGCGGGGTGAGTTCCATGATGAAGTCCGCCGGTGCTTGCGACTTAATCGCGCGTCGAGCTTCGTACGAGATATCAAACTCGGACAACTCGATCGCCCACCCGATCATTCTTCCGTGAGTCCGGCTTGTGTAATACTTGGCGGATCGGTTGACTAGTTCGGACCACTATCTGATGTCCTTGAAAATACGGCCTCAATCTTCTTGCCGTTGTTAATAAAGCGAAAGCCATTTTCTCCAACTTCTGATATCGGAGTTCCAAGCTCTGCGGGGCTTTACTCACAAAGTAGATCGGTGCTGTCCGGACTCGGCTTCCTTTACTAAAGCGGCGCTTCTTGCCTCTTCTTCTCCAACGCGACGGGTAGAGGAATAAGGTCTCCCAGGCTCGGGTTTTCGGGGGCCGGAGCGTTGCCAAGCATTGCTTGATTTTCTCGAACGCTATTTCGCACTCCGTGCTCCAACCCCCAGGTTTTCTTTTTAAGAGCAACTGAAGAAAGGAAGGGCTTTCTCGGTGACCTCGGTAGGAATGCGGTCGGGGGCGGCAAGTCGGCCCGGTCAGTTCTTGAACTTCCTTCTTCGTCTTCGGGGCTTGCATGTCCAACACGGCCTTGCATTTGTCGGGATTCGCCTCTATTCCACGGTTGGTTAGCATAAATCCTAAAAATTTTCTATAGGGACCCGAACGCACACACTTGGCGGGTTCAACGATCCGATGCCTTCTTAACTTCTCGAATGTTTGTTCCGGGTCTCGGATGTGATCGTCGGGCGCTTCGACTTTACGATCATGTCGTCAATGTATACCTCATGTTTTGCCGTCGATCTTCGAAGACTCGTTCATCATTCTGGTAAGTAGCTCCGGCGTTCTTCAATCCGAAGGGCATGACCTTATAGCGATAATTGGCCCTATCGGTCATGAAGGCCGTCCTCTCTGATCGTCGGGATGCATGGCTATCGATTATAACCGAGTAGGCGTCCATGAATGATAGTAGCTGAAAACCGGCCCAGTCAACCAATTTATCAATGTTTGGCATGGGGTAGGAGTCCTTCGGGCAAGCCTTATTCAAGTTGGTGTAATCCGTACACACCCTCCACTTGCCATTTGGCTTTAACACCATCACTACATTGGAAAGCCAAGTGGTGTCTTGTATCTCTCGATGAATCCGGCCTCCGGTAGTTCGGTCACGTGCACATCCGGGGCCTTTTGTCTTTCCGCCCCGATGTTTCTTTTCTTTTGGGCTACGGGGTAGACCCGGTCGCACGGCTGTACGTAACAACGGGACCTTGGGTCGATCCGGGTACCTCGGACGAGGTCCAAGCGAACACGTCTGGTTGTCTCTTAGGAATTGAATCGGCCCGGGCTCTTAGGTCGTCGTCCGCGCCCCTCCAATCTTGGTAGTTTTTGACGGATCCGCCCCAAGCACCGGCTCCTCCAACTCTCCTTCCGGTTCGGGCCGTGGTATCTCGGGCTTGTCCACGAGGTCAAGCTCGACCATGTTCAGGAGCGTCGGGCCCGTTGACGTCTTTCGGGTTCGGGTGAGTTTTCCCTTTTCCGAGCCGAGGTGGAGACGAGGCCCTCCTTCCCCGATTCGGAGTGTTTCGAAGTAGCATTGCGGGATTCCTTCGATCTCCTGTGACCACCACCACTTTGTTCTTTCTTGTTAAGCATCTTAAGTTTTTGATGCTTAGTGGATATCATCATATCCCGATCGTGAATGGTCGGCACCTAATATGATATTGTAGGATGACGGGAAGTCGGCCACTATAAACGACACGTTCCGACTTGAATGCCTCCCTCGTTCCAAGCGTCGGCTGAGGTCTATGTAACCCTTGGGAAGCGGCGCTCTCCGTTGAACCCTATAAGGGTCGTCTTGCACGGCTTTAAGTCTTCGGCGTCCATCCGCATCCTTTTATATGCATCCCGGTGATAATATCGGGTGAGCTACTGCATCCACGAATATCCTTTTGACCGAGGCGGTTAGCCAAGGTTCGGTGATTACTAGTCCGTCTTGATGCCACTGGTACAACATCCTTCAATTCGTCAATGGTAAAGGTTAAAGGCGGCGGTGCCGGCCTCCTTCGTTCGTCCTTGACCTTTGGGAGGTCTCGGCTGTCTGGACTTCTCTCAAGTATTTCTGCGGCTCATTGTGTCTCGCCACCTCCGAATCCTCCGTGATCCCATTACAACGGAAATCGGCTTTACGGGTAGGCGTCGCGGGAGTTCGACCTTCTTCTTTTTTCCTCCTTCTTCGGTTCCGTTCTAGGGCTCCTACTCCGGCCCCCGATGGCGTGTGCCGTTTCTCTTGCCACGAGTTTTAATCACGTATTGGCGCAATTTGCCTTCCACGATAAACTTCTCAATTGCATCTCGGAGCTCATAGCATTGCTCCGTCGTGTGTCCCGTCCGTCGTGAAACGAACAATACTTTGGCGGTCCGTAGTGGGTCGGTTTCGGAGCGGCTTCGGCTTCCCGACTCTTCTCATCTCGTTCTGAGCCACCTCCTTCCAGAGCTGCGCCCGAGGGACGTTCAGCGGGGTGTAGTTGTCGTATTTCGATTTTCCTTCCGGCCTTTCCCCCCTAGTCCGACTGTCTCGGTTGCGTTTTCTGGACTCCTCTCTTCGTTTACTTCCAGGGTCAGGAGATGTCTTTCTTATCCTTTTTGGCTCCACGGTGTTGGCCGGCTCCATTTGCTCGACGTCCGAGATATTCTTTGCGCCGGGTGTAAAACTCGGTGATGGTGTAGACCGGTTCTTGCATATGTTCTTGGCCGGTCGCGATGTTGGATCCGGGCCATCCACGAGGCAATGGACGTGTACTTCCTCGGAAGCGAGCGCACTTGCAAAGCCACCTCCTTGAAACGGTTAAGGTATTTTTGCAATGTCTCTCCCTTCTTTTGCTTTATTCGGCTCGGTGTGTCTTGTGACTTCGGCTTCTTTTTGCGGTTGCGAAATTCAGCTCGAATTTCCGTGCCGGTCTTCGAAGTCGCGCACGAAATTATTTGGCAAGGAATGGAGCCACTTACATCTTGGGACCGGTTAAAGTTGAACAAGCGTAGGATGACCTCCCTTTGATCAAACGGACCCACATGAGTAACTCGAATGTTTCGAGGTGACTTTACGCGGATCCTGTGTTCCGTCATATTTCGGTAGATGGGTAAGATCGAAGTGCTTTGGATAGGGTGCCGTAGCGGCCTCTCGAGAGAATGGGCTCGCATCGGCTTACGGTAGGTACTTCATCCTATATACCGGGGAGATCGTCGAGGCCGTGGTATCCCGGCTAGTTCTTTGTCTCCTCCTTCGACGTCCGAGGCCGGGATCTTCTCTCCCGCCTCGGCTTTCGTCTTCCTTTTTTTGTTAAGGCGCACCTTCGTCTTACGCTTTCGGCCGGCTTCTCGGTGCGGATCTGGAGTCGAGCTGCTTGGATGAGGCGCTACCATCCTGCTGCGGTCTCTTTTTCCGCGGGATCGTCCTCGGCCTCCTTGGTGCATCCAGTCCTGGAATCTTTCGAGCTGATTGTCCATCATCTGTTGGATTACTCTAAAATCCTCTTCGCGTTGGAGCTCGTCCCGCCTCTCCTTAGTCTCGAATTTTCTAAGGATCGATTCCTGAGCTTTTTGTAGAATTCGGACATCGGGTTTGGAGCCGAGGTGTCCGTGGCCGTCGTCGTCTGCGCTTTGTTGGCCTCGGGGGGAGAGGAGGCCGTATCTGACATGTGACCCTCAGGAGCTCCCCCGGGTGGGAGATACTTCGGTCATTTGGGTTGCTTGCCTCAGCTTGTGGTTGATTAGGCTGAATATTCCGACTGTTGCTTCTAGTGTGAGCCATCGGTAGTCACGGGAATCGTAATTTATAGATCCCACGGTCGGCGCCAATGTTACGGTATAGAACGTCACTGTCCGATCGGGGGACCGGTACTTTGATGTCGGGATCAAAGGTCTCGCTCCGGATATCTAATGTGGAGATACCCGGAGGAGGTTGGGATCACTTGTACACAATATTGGGGGTGAGGTGTGTGCACGGTGTAACTAAAGGTAATAGGTGCGAGTTAGAACGTAGAACTGATTAACTTATCTCTGTATTTATAGAGGCCACCGTGATGTGGATCACGATTGTCGTCTTGACTTGGTAGGGGGCGCACATATAGTAACGGCCACATGAGTGCGCCCACTAGGCGGTAATCCGGTCACCCGATCTTCCGAATACTAGGCACACGGTTATCTTGGATATACCTACCATTGGGCCTTTGTGGCGTTGGGCCTTATTAGCGGTCCGTAATAACGTTTCCTTAATCTCTCGCAAAGAAAGTCAACTAGTGCCTTATAATTAGGACGGGAAGTAATATCTTATTATCTCCAGCAGTTGACTTCCTTTTTTTAAAAAAAAAAAAAAATTCTAAGAAAGTTAATTTGTATGGTTTATAAATTAATATATTATCCAATAATATACAAAATATACTATAAATAAGTAAGTTATTTAGTTTCTTTAATCCCTCCAAAAAAAGCTAACTAGATCTTATATTTATGACAGGAAAGAATAATTCATTTCCGTTTCCGAAAAAGGGAAGTAGCTTATTTAATTAATTAATTGATGCCAATTAGCCATGACTTAGTTAATGTTACTTAAATTATAAGAGCTCTGAGTGTTCCCAAAATATCCAAGATTCTGTTCAGACAAAGTGAACTGTACATGTCAGAAATATAGATGTTTAGATGAAGAAATATTGCATTCTAAATTCCCGGTTGTGATGCTGAAATCCAATCCAGCTATTTACACTCGTCCTGTTGCTTGTCTGGATTTGGTTCTGCAGCTGCAGCTCAGATGAGTTTGCTTTTCCTACTGCAGCTAAAATTCCAAATATTTTCTTTTAAAATTCAATCTGCATTGCTTTTATTGTAATCAAATTATAACTAAAATGATCATATTTTGAATCCTGAATTGGTAGTATGTTAATCCATTTAGGAATATATTTAATGCAAAATGAATACACAGTATTAAAGGTTAATTCATAACCAATATTATTCCTAAGATAATATTCTATACTAGAGTGGGGAGCATATTCAACAGAATATAGAAAACAAAATGGTGGCAAGTGGGAGAGACCATGGATGGGACAGGGAGAGAATTATGGTTAGAGAAAAACTTGGTTGAGGCAAACAAGAGAAGGGTTAAGTGACCAGTTGGATCCAAATATTAGAAAGAATGCTTTAAAAGGGAAGGGTTTAATGGAAGATGATAAGGATGCTTAATTAAAATAATGTGATGTCCAGGGTGGCCTCCACCTTCTTTTGAGGTTGGAATCTTGCCAAAGGCGCTCAAGTCTGAGCCATTAATAAAAGAACAGGACAAAGCAAGAAACGTCAAAGATTTTTGTTGGTCGACACCCCCACATGGCTTCCTCCTCATTTTAGCATTATTGGACAAATCCAAGGTATGCAATACAATGAGGTTTGTGTAATGTAATGTTAATGCAGAATATCTGTTTGGTTTCTGGTCCTATATTCCAGAAAAACTCCAAACACTGAGATGCTCTGCTTCATAATGTTACTGCCACCTTGCCCCATTTTAAAGTCTCTCATCATCATCATCATGCCCTTCGTTGACCCTTTCCTTCCCCTTACTTTCCACTTTTGTCTTGGCAATGGCTTCGTTCGGCATCTCCATCTTTCCTTTTGTAATTTAGGGCCCAACATGATCTCATGCTGCATCCTGTAAACTTATTTGCTTTTTCTAGTGAAGACTACACGAACGTACGGCATCATAATTATAATTTTGACAAGGAGCATCACACGAATGAGAATCTCAGTTCTCTACCATTTTCTTTCTGCCACTGTAAATGTACAAATTAATAGAGAGCATGAGAAAGGAAAATTTCAAGCTCAGTACACTTCAACTATTTGTGCCTATATTCGGGATTAAAACAAAACTGGTGAACAAATAATAGCATCGACAATTAGCTACCGACTAAATCTAAGTTCAAGCCCACCAGAAAGGAAAATGGGAAAATTGCACCAAGCCCCCAAACTAAAAAGATACTTCTAAGATGTCCCTTGAAATCTCCAATTTACAAACAAGTCTCATGGGACTTTTGGTAATATAATTAAAATGTCAAAAGATTTAAACATATTTAGTGTCAACTGCCTCACCTGTCAATGGTGGCCCATGGACTTGTCAATGGTTTTTATATTAACAAGTCCATGGCGTCTATTAACAAGTCATGTCACAAACAATATGCACAACATTTAATAGAATGCTTGAGTTAGCGTAAAAAAAAACGTTTACGCCAAAAATAAAACTCATCTCACATACTTACTTCATTTATCATAAATCATGTTAGAAAATTAATTTCTACCGCGAATGCAAACGAGTCACCTTTAAATTATGTTGGCCCTACCTACATTAAGGGATCAACTTTAATTTCCCAAAAGTGAAGACAAGTCTAGTGAAACGCCTATGTGTATCTCAGAAACAGGAGCTGAATGATTCGTGTCAAAAGTTATAGACCTTGCTGGGAGTTGTTTTTTTATTTGGTTGGGACTAAAAATCTCGTTGAGAGGTTAAATATAAGTTAATGATTAAAATCTCTATAACAATCTTTCATTTAAGATGAAATATTCTTTCTTCCAAAAAGTAACATCAAATTATGGGATATCTAAAATCCAAGTTACGTGCAAATGTATGATTTCAGAGGACTGTTCAGAAATCAGAAGGGAGGATTTATTGTTAAATAAAGTAACGCAAGGATGGCTAATATCCGTGATTTGAGCAAATAGATCACCATCATAGCTCTTTAGTGGTGCATTTTCTTTGCATCTCTTATTTTATTAATAAAGAGGCAATGCAGAAAGTGAGAAAAGATATGTATGATGGGTTAAATAATAATAAAGAGATGCAATGCACAAGATCCATTCCCAATCATCATATAATGAGACCCACTCTGTGACTGAGCTTCAGGACTTGAGAATATAAAGAAATCAGGAATGCTCGTCAGACAAGAAAGAAATACAAGAGAGAACGTGGAACTTTTATTTATTTTTTCCTTTGAAATGAGTACATCTAGAAATTATGGAATCTAGCCTACTACAATTCAGTTTTAGCATAGGGATTAACCCAACAATGCCAGTGAGATCAGGATTTAAAAATACGCCCTTACATCTGGCGTTTTTAATCTTGTATATATACGCCTCACCTCTACAAAAACAAGACAGCTCGACACTCCGAGACACAAATCTTTCAGTTCACAATAGAGGATCCTGGATTTAGTTTAAGAATTCACAAACCAACTCTGCCAAACAGTATGCTTCCTTGGATTCCTAATATGAGTGCACCACATAATTTAGTAGAACCTGCAAGCTCATTGTCACTGGAAGTTGTTGCTTCAGAAACTCCTGCGAATCAAAACCTTCCCAAGTAGGAACACTCTTGATTATATTGAACAGCAGGCGATTCTTCGACAACAACAATGGGATGAGTCTTGACGCAACTACTGATTCACGAACAAGCTTGTAAACATTATTTTTCCACCTCAAAAGTGACATCATGATTGTATGTCAGTCACCTGAACGCTATGGACGTGGTTACTGTGGAATCTCCCAATTTATTCTAGATATTCATTATTATGGAACGTATCCGATTATGCCACAGAAGCATGACAGCTGGGACTCTTGGATCTGCAGAAGTGCAGATAATAATCTAGACTCCAGTGTACCAATTGGTAGCATCAAGATTACCGCGACCACCTAAGACAAAATTAAACAACTAGGACCCCGAACAAACTCAAAATGAACCACCAGAAACAATATTTCACAAGACAAGAAGGTGGATCTAAGGAGAATTAGAAAAATCAATAAGAGGACCACAGAACAGATTCAATCATCCCCAGTAGGAAATAGAGTAAGAACCTTTATCGCCCCTGCCGCGTTGGCCGATTCCATGTCCTCCACATAATTAGCAGCCACTGGATTGTGCATTGGAGCTCCCATCCTGTGAAGTGGCTGAGCCTGAGGCTGCCTTGTTAGAAAGGGATGCTCAAAGTGCCCATTTGGTGGTGACCCAAAATGCCCAACCTGTCTGTGATACTGTGGCTGCAACTGTGGATGGGCGGCAGCAGCAGCCGCCGCCGCCATGTGCTGCTGGTGATGGTGGTGCTGCTGCAGAGTCTGGACCGGCACAAACGGCAAGAAATGATCGGAATTGGGCCTTGTTGGATGCAAGAAATGGGGAGGCACGGGCGAGCTAGCAAACAAATGGTCAGTGGCAGGATCTGCGGAAGCAGCCAATGGACCACCACCTCCTCCTCCTCCGCCGGCGGCGGATAATCCTTGCATGCGCTTGAGATAAAGCCGATATTTCTGCAAGTGGCTAGCCACGTTTTCTCTAGTCAACCCATCCACACTCATCAACTGCATTATAGTCTTGGGCACAGCATTCTTTATACCCAAGTGTGCCACAGCATCCACAAACCTCTTGTGAAGTTGAGGAGTCCAAACAAGGCGAGGACGCTTGAGGGTGCGGGCAGGTTCGTCGCCTCCAATACCAGAACCCAATTCAGCGGAATCAGCGAAGTCCACGGAGTTAGGGTGAGTAGGATTCCCAGGAGAGGGCAGAGGATTTGACGGAGGAGGGGGCTGAGGGATTTGTTGTGAGGTGTTGAGGTGAGGATTTCGGATATCAAAAGCCATAGCAAGATCGGGAGTGATTAGGGTTTGGGAGAGGGGCATGAGTTCGTGTGGAGCAGGGAGTTCCTCTTCCCATCGCGAGAACCAATTTGAGTCGTCTTCCCTCATTATTTCGCAAATCTAACCCCAAACCAATCCACACTACTTCTAGATTTCTGGAAGTGAACAGAACCACGGGAGATATGGATTATCGAAGGAGGAAACCAGACAGGAATTTGATCCTTGAAATCTCTCTCTCTCTAGAATTTGACTCAGAAAGAGACAGAGAGAGAGAGAGAGAGAAGAAATAGCTTATATAGACAGATAAGAGTAGATAGATAAAGTCAATGACGGAGGGAGGAGAGGTAGGAGAGGAGGAAGGTGGTGGCGATGGTGGTGTTGGTGGTGGTGGCGGCAGAGGTGGGGGAATTGGGGAAGAGAAGAAGGGGAGAGAGGTTCGAGGTGGATCTTGTTTTCTTTTCAGCTTTTATTGTTGGTACTCTTGCTGATGATGCTCTTTTCCTCATGATTTTTATGGGATTTTATTTTTCCGGGATTTGAGGGTCTTACAACATTTGAGAGATATCCTGATTTCCCCTCCACCGCCATTGGACGGCGCGTTATCTTCACGCTCCTCTGCAACTCATCCAAGGAGCTCCCCCCACTTGTGAAGTAGAAGCGAGTAGGTATTTCACTGATGAGCCACGGGACCAAGGGTAAGGGGAAAATGATGCATTAGTGGCGCGTAAGGAACACGGGCAGTGGAGGAATATGAGGTTGGAGTGAAGTACAACAAAGATGAAGTGTACGGGGGGGCGGATGGGAGTTTGGGACGAGGAGAGAGATACAAAGATTCTTTACTTTTGTGAGATTTCTTGTTTGTAGGTAGGGAATAACATGAGCTGGTGTTTGTTTGGCTGTGAGGATATCTCCAATAAGGCATTGGGTTTTGGATGCCAAATGGATGCGACGCTGACTTAGAGGTCTATTCTCTATTGGGGTCAAGTGGAGGTAATTAATGGATGGAGATAAAGCCATCAATATTCAATCATATAGAAAGGGCTTGGAACAATAACCCAGAAAAGCAAAGGGGATGAGCTGTTCGCACCAACCAAATATCAATTTTATAGCCCAATCCCAAGGGAAACATGTGACGGTATCATAATTCTGTTATGGGGAAAGAGCAGGAGAGAGAGAGGAGAATAAGAGAGCCAAAGAAGAAGAAGGCATGGAGAAGCCAAGAGAGAACGAGAGACAGAGGGAACAGGAAATATACATTATAAACCCATATCACAAATCTGAATACAATAGCATAGCATAAGACCCTTTTAGATACTCCCTCTGGTCTTATTTATAGAAACATTTTTGTTTTGCAAATTGCACGACAAAAATATTCCTATAATTAGAATCGTAGAAGGGATCTCAACTAACTAACTAACCTAAAAATGCAATCTTACTACTAACACACTCTTCCAACGGCTATATCCCAACAAACTAATTTTTTAACCCTTCATGATATTTATATATCAATACCCTCTCTCAAAAACATTCTTACCCTCAAGGATAATTTGGCAACGAAACATATAAAATCTAAAACCACAAATGCAAAACTGATGTAACAAAAATAGAATCTGGAAACCTTCTTGCGTGGATTGTAAAGACCCGCCATCATCTTGAATAGCCGAATTTGTCACCCCCAACCTTAGAAGAGACAAAGGCAAAAGAAATTTCTTTTCAGATGCTGGAGTTGACCTTTTAACTTCCATTCTCATACAAAAGTCTCTTCTTGACGCCATTGACTTGTTTCATGGGTTCTTGTATCTTAGTAGACTTCTCTTGGAAATCTTCCAGCTGAAGCTCTTCCTCCCGCAACAATTTCTCATAATTCTGCCATCTCTGTTTTCATGGACCGAAGCTCATGTAGAATTGATGTCATTTGTTTAACCATCATCATCATACTCTAAAGTTGTTCTTCCACGCTTCTTGGAAGGGATAGAGAAGCTGTAGTAACCATTGACCGGTAGGATATTTTTTTTCTTTTTGAATCGCACTGGGAGGGCCAAGAATCGGTGGTTCTAATACCACTGTTCCAAAATCATAATTCTATAACGAGAGACAGAAGGAGAGAGAGGGAAAGAGACCAGAATGAAAGAGTTAAAGAAGAAGGCGGCATAGAGAAATCAAGTGAGATGAGGGAAACAGAGGAAACATGATAACGGTGCTGCCTTTCCTGTTACTATTACCTACCAAAAGTGCACTAATATTGAATCAACACAGCATAATAAGGATGTGACGCTATCATCATCATAAGCTTCAAGGCTTGACTCTAATGAAACTGTACCACTTTTTGGTGCATCGCACAACTTATTTCTCAAATTTTGCTTTTGGCGGCAAGCAGAGCTAATTTCATGTTTTTATTTTTAATTTATAATTCAACATATCAGTCAACACATTCCGAAAACGACATCCTAAAATTGAGATTGAAATACCACTTATTTGGCACACCGGAGAAACCAAGCTGATGAACAACTCCCGAATTCATGGCCCCAAGAGAGAGACAGACCGAAACTCGGAATAATTCAAAGTTCTTCTATCACTTGTAAAAAGGTGAATAATAAGGCTATTCATTACATAATTAACCAGAAAAAATAGGCCAGTGAATGCATCCACAAATATAACATTACATTCTCGATCCAAATGAATTAGATACCATAGCAAGTGACTATGGAAAGTTTTAAAAACTATCATGACCTCAAGAAAAAGTTTTAAAAATTTTGGTATACATTGGAAACCTCTCCAACATCCATATCAGAATTGTCCGAAAGTAAAGCATCATCATAATTCATGGTTTTCCGTTGCTCTAATTCTACATTCAAGTTCTCCTCCTCAGAATCACTCTGGACCAAACTATCACATTCAATATCAGACATGTCACTGAATGTCTCTATTTTCCTCTTTCTTCCTCTGTAACCAATAAGACTTTGGACTTTTTCCTTCCAAAGGACCAAAGGGCACTTCTCAATCAGCTCCGAACCCTGATAAGCTTCAGTTAAGAATACACTAAACCTCTTACCTCTCTCTGAGACATAGAAGATGCCAAAGTGCTTTAAAAGAAGTCTCATAAGCTTTTGAGGCATCACAAATTCTCGTCGGAAGTGAGTGAGATGATCAGTTACAAGCCTCTTCTCAGAAGTAAAACAAAGTAGTTCGTGCATAATGGCAACAGCTCTCTTGTCAAATTCTAGCGACCCAGCTTTCAGGCCCCGAGCATCCGCATAAGGAGATAAATAAGACCTTTTCTGAAAATGATCGATTTTCCCACCATATCTATATACTTTTTTAAACTCTGGAGGGAATTTCAATGGGAATGTGAGTGACAGAATGCCAGGTTTGTGAGAATCGTTCTCAGTTATTCCTGTTACCTTCTTCTCCAACTCTGTAATTGCCCAAGAAGGGTTCCAAGACACAAGCTCCAAAAACTCTACTTCATCTACAGACTTAACCACCCTAAAATGCTGAGGATACCTGTGTACCCAGTTGGTCCTGAAATCCAGCGGCAAGCCTAAATCTCGCCGGAAATGTGCAATCTTATCCAATGGAAGCCGTTTATCAACTGACATCATCAGCATCCTCGTAATGTACTCCGCTGCTTTATCTGCATGCTGCTCAAGAATCTTCTCTTCCTCCTTTATTAAATCTTCGGCTTTCTCAGTCATCCCACACCATAATACCCCCTTATGATCCTTGTATAGCTCAAAAAGCTTGGGTGATTTCCGAATGAAATCGGAAATCCTATGAGGCTTGGGTAAATTAATCTGTTTCCGGTATTGTTCAAGGGACCGAACGGGAATGATCATCTCGGGCTCTTTTTAAGAGTCTCCATTAAAAAGAGCACCTTGGACGCTATCTTCCACTTCTCGGTTACAATTTCAAGGTCATGAACCCTCTTAGTCTGGCTCCTGTCTTGTACTCGTTTGCTGGTCGTCATACATCGACTCGGAAGCTGCTGCCACCACCAAAATCGAAAGGACAATAATTCCCTATTATACTTCCCTCTTATTCCCCAGCAAAAGCAAGGGCTGTCACCAAAGATCGGAACAGGATAGAGGCTTCTAGTTACATTTAATTGATTCATCCGAAAAACTAAAGGAGTTCTAACAGCCATTTGAGGAATGGAAAACATCACAGGAAAGCTATATAAGAGGAATCATCGGAAGGAAATCAAATGGAACCCTTGAGGGATGAGAAACATCAAAGTCCCAGTAAAGGAGCATGCACCGCATCAGACGTTGCATTCCGAGCGTTCGTGGAAATGCGACTGAGAAGTGAGAACCCAGCGAAAAGGCGCGGAACTCTGCCACGCACTTTCGAATTGGATGGGCCTTCAATAAAGGTAGATCGACACTAGCGTCGTCGAAAGTATTGAAACTGGAACCAAGATTTGCAGAAGAGAAATTACAAAACCAGAGGAAGGGGGAGGCTAGAGGTGAGGGGCGACGGCGACCCACTGAGGTGAGGGAATGAGAGACGACCTATTCATGGGGCTCAAGCTTCTCTCCACTAATGTTGCCCTCCACTGCGGTACGCGAAGGGGGTGATGGCTGATGCGTCGTGCTCGGAAATCTGAAACGCGAAGGAGTTGCACTTAGAGGAAGGTTTCTAGTTTGGTTCTGGAGAGGAGGAGTGAATATAAGTTGACAATCATACCCTTACTATCATATTTAGATTTTTCCCTTTTTCTTTTATAATAATATTCATATTAGAATTGTTATTTCTTAATTTATAAATTTCAAAAGCCTATTATTATCTTATCAATTTCATATGGATAGAAATTAATTTTACTAATTTAAGTAAATATTTTTTTAACATTTTATAAATAATTTTATCAAATTATTTACAGATCTTGAAATTAGAAAAAAAAAAAAAAAATAGTCTTTATAATTTTACCTCCATCCTTAAATTTTTTTTAGTTATTACAGCTCCGTTTCTATAATTTTGATATAAAATAGTTTCAGCAAGTTCCAATTATATACATAATGATGACCAACTAAATTATAAAATGGTTTAAATTGAGTTGAGTTACAGAAAATCAAACTTCATAAATTAAGTCACAATCAGGTCCAAACTATAAAAATTAATGTTCTAAAACCCGGATCAGTCATTTGAACCGATCGAGTCTTGGGTTCGGGGTTGGTGGGTCGATCTGAGTCAACCCGGGCTTAGACCGATGAGGTATAAAAAATTGAAAAATAATTAATTTCTCATTACACCAACCTAAATTTGACATACTATATATCATTCCAATACTTTACATCAGTGACAAAATAATCATATACTCCAATACTTGTGACATATTTAGATATTCTTAACAATTTTCTTTAAAGCCTACATTTGACATCCATTAAGCAGAGTCAACCTAAAACAGAAAAACCACAAAATGGCGGTCGAGGAGCAGAGAGCACCGAGAAGTTTGAAATCACACATACCTTATTTCAAATCTAATATGAATCGATTGCATTCTTTAAAAAAAAATATTGAGGGAGAAATAATATATTTTTTTTAAAAAAAAAAAAAACAGTCTGACCCGGTGACCCTTGTAACCCGTCCGGGTTACCCCAGATTCACCGGGTCAGTTTGGTTTTATCCTAAACCGGACCGGTTTCCGAACCGAACCGGCCAGTCCGGTCCGGTTTCACAAACCATGATAAAAATCAAAAGATTAACTTTCCTTTAGGTTTTTATGATACTTTAGACAATAGCCTATACCCATGGCCTGTTTTGAAAATACAAGTTTTTTTATATAAAAAATAATGGGATAATATTAGTATAACCACTTTAGTTTGTCATATAGTGATTTAAACAGATGATACGCCCATTCTTTTCTTAAATAAATTTTGCTGCAAGCATTTTTTTTTTGGCAAGCAAAAAGATGCTAGTCTAGGTCCAAACAACATGAAACCATAAAAAAGGCTGAAACGACATACAAATCTGGATTCCCAGATCAAGAAGGACTACCTAAACTGCTACACACCTTCCAAAATAATCAATATTGACCAATTTTTCAAGTGAGGCCCACAATATAAATCTCTATATTCTGCCTCTATCCAAACGTTCTAAATGATTTCAATCAGATAGCAGAGAATTGGCCTATTAGACGTATCCACTTTTTCTGTTTTTCTAATTTTTTACACTAGTTCAGAATCTACATTCTGACAAGAGCAAGTGCAGCTCAGTAGGACCGTTCATCTCCATTGATTATTCTTCGAGGCACATGAGCCTGATCACCGGAACCCAACCAGCATGACAGTGCACTATGCCTGTCCACTTGAAGCAGTTGTCAAATAAAAATGGCCACTGAAATCCGATAGAGAAACAATTTGAGAGATCTTATGAACTTCCTGCATCATTAGAGAGACAACAAACAGAAATAATATGTTACTCAATACTTTCTGTTTTTTTCCCTTTTCAGTATAAACGACATTTGCTGAAAATGAAGTAATTTCATGGAAAAGTAAGATGTGTCCGTCTCTCTTTATATTGAAAAACACACTTCTAGAGGAAATTCGAAGGGAATAGGAATGCAATCGATCCATCTTACTCCAAAACATGCTGGGGTTCTATGCTCGATTGTAGGGGCATGCAAAGGCTTGGTTGGCAAGATGAACCCACTAGTTGCTTTACGTCGGGACGAGACAGAAACTGAAAAGTAGGACCAAACCGAGCCAAACTCAGTAGAGTGGGTGAGAAGCCTGGGGTGTACTTTTGAGGCATAATCAGCGTCATTTTTTAGAGGAAAGGTTCTCCTCGCCCAGCTGAGCACTGAATACCCATGCCTCCAAAACATCTCTAAAAGCTATGGCATTGTAGGTGATCGGCCTAATCTATTTATACATTTCTTCTCTAATAGAAAAAAAGCACCAAATTCCAGTCAAGTAATTTTTCCTTCCAGCTACCACAACCCAAAATAATAATAATTGAAGGAGGTAATAGAAACATAACAAGCAACATTAAAAAATAATTACCCAACGGAGGGCCAAGTAGATCTGTTTGAGCACTGCATACTGCTGCCCTCATGTTTTACAACAGAGGTGCTGACGGCCCTTTGAAATTTAGCTGACAACTGTTGGTAAGACTGAATCTCTGTTGGCTGGACCTGTTTAATTGCCGTCTTCAAATGCTTCATTGTTATTGCAGAAGCTTTAAGGCTCTCCTAATAACATCACCAAAAACTTGATTTTAGCATGTGCTGTGAAAATATATTAGCAGCTGCAATTGAAGGATATCCTCAAAGTAAACACCCTAGCCTTTTCTCTTAAAATATACTGAGCATGAGCTAGGTCTAAGTTGAACGCTTAAACCCAAATAGCAACACAAATATGAGGTATATTAGATGTATATACTTGATTGAACAGAAAATGTGTTTATTTATATATAACTTTTAATGATAAACTCAAAAACGGAGATATATAATATTTATCAACTTGTCCGTCGTTATTTTGTTAGGAAAATTGATCAACTATTGCTTTTAAAAACTGATACCATTATAATATAGCCAAGCTATTAGTGAGCTAAACATGTGTCAAACTTTTGAATTTGACTTGTTTACCCCAATAAGCATAACGTCTGAACTTGTTTATTTAATAAATGGGTCACACCAAAACTGAATCCTCTAATTATCCAAACACAAGTAGCTCACTATTATTAAGTTCAGTGGCACCTCTTTAATATATAAATCACCATTAACGTCTGAACTTGTTTATTTAATAAATGGGTCACACACTCACACCAAAACTGAATCTTCTAATTATCCAAACACAAGTAGCTCACTATTATTAAGTTCAGTGGCACCTCTTTAATATATAAATCACCATTGTTGTGAGACAAACCTCAATAGCTGCAACAGCTGCCTCCCGGCATATTAGTGATATATCAGCACCAGTACAACCATCTGTAAGAGAAGCCAGTTCTTTCAGGCTTACATCAGAACCACATGGGATTTTATGCAAGTGAATACGGAATATCTCTTCTCTGTCTATCTCATTTGGTGGTCCCACATACAGCAGACGGTCAAAGCGTCCTGTAACACTCCCCCATCAATCATTGGAAAACTTTATTCATTTCCCTCTTCTTTTCTGTCTCCATAGAAGTGAGAACCAATGAAAGACAGATAGAATACCTGGTCTTAAAAGGGCAGGATCAATCTTGTCTGGCCTATTTGTAGCAGCAATGACAGTGACATTAGCTCTTTCATGAAGACCTGGAAAAAAAAATTAATCAAAAACAAATCCACCCTATATATAAAACAACCACTAACATATCCACTGCTTCAAAATTATCACTAACCATCCAATTCAACTAGAAGTTGACTCATGACTCTATCTGACACTGAAACCCCATCACTTTCCTTCCCCCTTGTAACAGCAAGGCCGTCTAGTTCATCAAAAAATACAATAGATGGGGCATTGGCCCTTGCTTTTGCAAACAAAGATCTGACAGCCTTCTCAGATTCACCTACCCATTTACTGAAGAGCTCCGGACCCTTGACAGCCAGAAAGTTCAGTGCAGCTTCAGAAGCAACTGCACGTGCCATAAGAGTTTTGCTACAACCAGGAGGCCCAAACATCAACACGCCTTTTGGAGGGTGAGTTCCAATACGCTTCAATGCATCATGGTGCTTCTGGGGCCATTCTACTGCTTCCATCAGTTGGGCCTTGACATCTTTTTGGCCCCCAACATCTTCCCACTTGACCTTAGGAACCTCCAGGATTACCTGATAGAACACAGAAAAGTTCAAAGAACAAATACAGCTTTCATCTGGGTATAGCGGATTGTTTTCTGATCACAAGGTTGCTTAGCTTCAATAATTTTTTTTAAATATTATTATCCGTATCCGGTTTGGGGTTCGTGGATGCCCCTCCCAACACATGTATCTCTTCTGGGACTCAAACTCTAGACTAAGAGGGATCTAGCGGGGCCTTACATACTCTATGTTGGTTTCTTAGCTTCAATAATTTACCCACACAAAAAAAGGCTGACCAATAAAACTGCAAACAGATTCCACTATAGAAGTTCTCACATGTGGACCCATACTTTGACATCATCGACTAGTCTAATTACAACAAATTACTATTCCAGTTGAATAAATGCTTTTGTAAAGACTGAATTTCTTGTCAATGTAAATCCAACATAGAAGCTAGAGAATTCAAGGCATCTGTGACCCTAACACATTTCCTTCCATCTTTAGGCAACATAGATTGCCCTTCATATGAACACATGATATTAATGAAAAATGTGATAAATCAAGCACAAATTTAGAGCGCAGATCTAAGTTGATAGCTTCAACATCTTATTGGAAAACTACTCATGACACAATTATTACCTCTCTCATGGCACTGGGCCTTATTATCATGCTTGCCTTCTGAAAATCTTCACAAGTTACTTTCAAATTATGATCTCCACCCCTATCAGGTATGCCTATATTGTCAGAAGTTGAACCTATCATGCAAGAAGGTAGCAAAGAGTTTGAAGCCACTGATAACTCAGAAACAGATGAAGTTGATAACTCAGAAACAGATGAAGTTGAATGGCCAGAATGATCTCTTGAGTCTTCTGCACCTTTCAGCAAAGCAGGTTGCTGACCTTTATATTGTGAGGATGTTCCATCATAGCAGCAATTATGCCAATCCTTCTTAAAATTAAAATAACGTCTAAGACAAACCAAGCCTGCCTCTTTGCAAAGGGCAACTAGATCAGCACCCACAAAACCATGTGTGACAGTGGCGAGATGTTCAATTTGTATCTCTGTAAGAGTGTGATCCACTTCACTGAGAAGAGTGAGCAACATATCCAACCGTTGGTAAGGAGATGGCACACCTAAGTATAAATTTTTAGGGAGATACAGGTGTTAGTTGAAGAATGAATCTTCAGAGTATTCAAATTAAAGAATAAAAGCTGTTGCCCAATTAAACAGAGGAACGAGATAAAAACAAGAGAATAGCATGTCTAGGAAACCTACAATGCCCCTTATCATCTTAACAGTCACAAGGCAGAAGAACTAAGTTTTATCTCTCAAGAAAAACACCCCACATGCACCCGTCCTCCCTGAGAAAAGAAGAAGGAAGTTTCTGCAAGTTTTCTCTCAAACCAAAAAATCAAGCCATGCACTACCTTCTCACGCAATGTTATCATACCAATTTCAATTTCCTTGTCAAATCTTCCAGGTCGCCTCAGAGCAGGCTCAATATTGTCAGGCCTGTTGGTGGCAGCAATAACAAGTAATCCTTCAGTTCTACAAATTCCATCCATAAGATTCAATAAGGTGGCTACCATTCTCTGAGAAAGCTCATCACCACCATCTTTCCTTGCAGGGGCAATAGCATCCAACTCATCAATAAATACCTGTAAAAGAAATTCCATCAGTTAGTCACGTGGGGGAACCACAAACATGGTTTGAAACAAGTTGGACTACTCTCAGCAACACTTCAAAAATAATAACTGCAAGAAATCAAAATATTAAAGCTCAATTAAAAAAAATGTTTTGGAATCGCCCAAGCACTGTATAAAAATAAATCTTCTACATCAAAGGAACATGACAACTGCTCGACAACCCTAGAAAACCAGCAGGAGAAAATTTCCTTCTATTGAAGTATATCTGCTAAATAATCAGTTGCTTAAATATAGCAGCCTTTGCCAAAATGTTCTCTCAAGTGGACTGCTCACAGAAGAGCAACTAGTACAAAGCAGAAACTTTGCCTGAGCCTATTTTCCACACATTAATTATGTAACAAATGTGAAACAGAAGCAGAGAAGATAAGCAGTTGAAATTACAAGTGCTTTATACAGATAACTAACTCAAATTCACAACCCATATGCTTATATTTGAAGTGTTTATACCTTAATGCTGCTAAACATATGCATATGCTAAGACTACATGCAAGTTCAAATAGATTTTTGATTTTTTGGGTATTAGGTTTGAAGATTCATCAATTGGCACTAAAATCCCTTGTTGGATAACAACAATTTTTCCTTTGTGAACTATAACCCATAAGTCATAAACAATAACATCAGAAACACAGACTTTCATCCAAACATGAAGAAAATATGAAACTAATAAATGAGCTTTGACAAGATCCAACCACAGCAGGTGCAGCCTGAATGGCAGAATCAAAAACTTCGTGCAATGCTTGCTCACTTTCACCATAATATTGGCCAACAATTTCAGGTCCATTTATCTGAAAAATATTGACCCCCGCATCATGAGCACATAATTGAGCTAGGGAAGTTTTTCCTGTGCCAGGAGGACCATGAAGAAGAACGCCTTTTGTAGTTCGTAACCCGAAGTTACTGGAAAAGGAAGAAGAAGCATAAGCAAGCAGAAATGAATGGGTGCATACATACATGTGATGATACATATAAGAATAGAACTACACAAGTGCTTTTAAGTTTTAACTTCTAATTCGCTTGATTCGCATAAATTGATACTATACGGCGATGATAAATAAAGGCAGTGAAGACCCTACAAAATAAGAGAATGAAAATTATATTTCAATGTGTGGCTAGCCAAACTTCTATAAAGGCTAAGCTTTATTCCTTTTGTGACTTATGAGTAATAAACCCATCAATGATTAATGAAAGATTTCCAACAATTTTAAAAAGTCCCTATTGGGGCCATATTCTAATTTAATTGTGGTCAAGCCCAAAAAGACAAGAGCTGTGGGGGTTAAAAACTGCCACCAGATATTTCGAACAAGTGGCAAAAATGGAGAAAATTTAGGTTTAAGCAAGAATTGCACATGGCCCAAATATATATATATATATATATATATATATATTGTGTGCGTGTGTTTTTTTTTTTTTTTTTTTTTGGGGGGGGGGGGGGGGGGATGCACACAAATTTGAGAAAAAAAAAAAAAAAAAAAAAAAAAGCAAATGCTAAATTTGCAGAAATTTTGACCAACTCAGCATGCCCTTTCCAATGATTCAGCACTGCAAGCATACCACAAGTTGAAATATCCAACAGAAAAGGCATACCTTAATAGATCATTTTTTACCGAAGACAAAATTATATCCTTCAAAACTGCATATTCTTTAGAAAGACCACCCAATTTTGAAACATTATTAGGTACACTAGCCTTAGTGCCCTTCTCCCTGAGTTCCACCTTAGACAAGTCTCTTTGAATCAGCTCATCAGAAGTCACATTTGAAGGCAAAGATAAAGATACCTTTGTTTCATGGTTGACAATGATAGGCTGATTCATATGCTCTGATATGTCAGGACCCTCTGGGTATGAAGAACCACTTTCACTGGATGAATCAGGAATAGATCGGTCTACTGACACCCTTTTAGCCCCTACAACTTGGAAAACGCACAGCTCTGAAAATATTTGTATGGTCACAATATTCCCTAGCAGTAACCAACGGCAATACAACCATGATGCTGCACATGTCTGCAGTAGTTTTTTGGAGCTTTCATCCCCCATTGCCTCCCTTAGATCAAATGAAATCAGTGATTGGCTCTTTTGATTAGGTGTGCTAGAAGAAGAATCTTCAAATATAGGTGAAGATAAATCACTCAAACTAGACAATTTCAATCCATTAGAAGGTGTTTTAGGAGAAGTAACATTTTCAATCCCAAATTGAAGATGGGATTTTGCTGCAGACAAGTCCATTGTTGATATCTTACTGATTTTCATGGGTAATCCATTCTTCAAAGGAGCCAACTGAAGATACAATTCCTTGCAATAATTCACCACCAAGCTATTATCTTTTATAGAATGTGGTTCATTTTTCTCATTTACGAGAGAAGATAGGCATTGATTCTGCACCGGATAAACAAACACATGTGTACCAATAGTGGGACATCCCATGGTATAAGAAAGTTCTGATGAAATTTTTACTTCATTCTTCAAAACCTGAGCAAATATCACCAAATAAATTAGGCATGCATGCATGGATCTCTGTCAAATACGGAAGAATACACACACTTCAAAGAAATGTCCAATCCCTCTGCAAAACAAATGAAGGGAACCCTTCCCAAGGGCCAAGGGGGAACTTTAACAAGGCCAGAAAACAAGAAAAAGCCATAGTCTTAAAATTCTATTGTCACATTTGATCATTTAGCCCCAGACACCATTAAAACATACGCACATCCAGGAGTTGTAAAACACCCCCCCCCCAAAAAAAAAAAAAAACAAAAAAAAAAAAGTTAATTTTCCCAAACTACAAAAATCAGTGAGAAAATCTCTCAAGGAAGCAGGGCACACCAAGTGGATTTTTAATCCTGGAGAAAATCCTCCTCCATGTTCTCCACCTATTACAAGACAGTTCAATATCATTAGCCACGCGTCATATTTTTGGTGCCTTCTCGATATCAACACCTCCAACTTCAATACAACTCAGAAACAGGGGCTGTTATGGTCCAGTTTGGTTTAGCCAGAACAACTCCCTAGAGACCTGACAGTTAAGGTACCAATAGTTGTTATAATTATTATGTTCCACATTTCTTCACTCACAGTATTTAACAAAAAGAGACCTGATCCAAAATTCAACACTAAAATTTAATGTTATTCCTAAATGTGCTCCAAAAAATGTTCTCGAGGAACCTTTTTAATTGATCTCCATAGGATGTTTATCTCCAGGGCAACTCTAGCTCAAAGATCCATGTACGAATTTTTGGGCGTACAAATATTCTTACTTCCCAACTTCCATCACTATCTCTCTTTCGTAGTTTTCTAGAATTGATTTCCTTAACTACATAATATAAAGCATTAAACCTTCTTCTAATTTGGGGCTAATTTATCATAAACATTTTTATTAGTTTTTTATACTAACACGGAACAGTTTAAATGTTTGACAACAGAAAAGAAGCTAAACAAACCTTGCTAGAAGGAAAAACTGTTGCAAGAGCAAAGTAGTTTCCTGCGCCATCAACTGAAGTGTTCCCAGAATCCAGTCCATAGCATCCAGCACATTCTTTTGTTAATGATTTAAGAGGAAAGCTACCTGAATCCAGATTTTCCCTCCTTGAACATGGAAATGACAACTGCCAATTGAATTAATATAATGAGATGAAGTAGATTGCAGGACGATCAAGAAAATGAAATAGAAAGTAGAATGATTATAAAAAAATTCTTATATGGAAATCTATGATAGCATTGGATCAATGATTAGGTGTCTTATGTTCAAAAATGGCATTACTCAATAGTTATGGATCTGGTTTTGATATACAACGTCATATAACTAATCAGAGCTACTTTGGAAACACAAGAATGCTTAGCAATGATCACCATGGATCATATATTATGTGCGACCAGCAGATAAAAGTCAAACTTTAAGAAACCTTTTTTATCCATCAATCAATCATCTATCAACAATTTACATTCACATTATAATAAACACAAGAATATAAAGACGAGAATTGCAGCTACAATTATTATTATTGAGGTAGCGAATGGCAAAATTACCGACACAATGGAACCAGGGGCAAGGGAAGAAGAAACCATGGAAGGCTCAGAAAGCCAAATTTTACAGCCTTTGGATTTCAGCTCCACAGCACTGATATCGCCAACAAAAGCGGATTTACCAATGAAAGGCGGGAATATTTTTGAAGCTTCTTCACATGAAAGGATAAGTTCTTCTTCACTCACATCTGAATCTCTGTCAGGAGTCAGTGGTGGTGTACGAGGAGAGGCCACGTCAGAAGTGGATAGCCTCGACTGTGTCTTGGCATGCTTTTTCCCTTTGAAGGCATCTTTATATACTTTACTTTTCAAAAGAAAGGAAGGCCACACAAATTACAAAGACATAATCCTGGGATATCAGACCGCAAGAATTTGCAATTTAAACTAAGCAAATCAATTTAACAACTAAAGATTCGACACAACTCTCCTCTCAAAATTTCTTCATTGATGGAGTAAAGGACTCAAGGTTACCTACTGTTGTACCAAGAGAAGTGGGGGCCTTGCGAGGACATGGGACAGCGAGAATGACCAGCAAGTGATGCTGGGTCGGAAGCGAAATCTTCACTGCACCCAAGGACACTCGACAAAGGCAGAAAAATGAGGGAAAGAAGAAGAAAAGGGATTCAACGCATGAGATGGCTCTCAAACCGGCGAGGGAGGTCAATCGACGACTGAACTGGCGGGTGCCGGAGGGTTTAGGGTTTATGGCGGCAACCATTTTTCCCTCCTGATATTGTCATAAAATTAAATTGAATGCCTCAAATTTTTTGTATGAATCGAATTTAAACCTGATAGTTAATTTAATAATCTGAGGTTATTTTAATTTGGTCAAAATAATTATTTCAATTAGAGTTTTTTAAAATATTTTTTACTGGAAAAAAAAAAAGGAAAAATTCGGCAATAGGCTCAGATGATGACTAAAATATTTGGATAAAGTGACCGTATTTTGAATTTAACACTAAAAATCAGTCCCTTAATTCTGCCGTGGAATTTTAGATTTTAGAATATATTTTGAGGCTAATTCAAAATCATATCCCTTTAGTGATTATTTATTAATATGTTTTCACATTTATTTATAGGAGAAAATTCTATTAAAAGATGGTTGAACTACTTAAATTATAATTTAGGTCATCAAATTTAACAAATTATTAACCAAGTTACAATAGTATAAAGGGATTTAGTAATTGGATCAAATTACTTTCATACCCTCTTAGTCCTTAATCTTCCACATTTTTTAATAATTTCATCCTTTTCATAAAGAAACTAATTTAAATCATCATTTAATAATCATATGTATATTCAGCAGTAGAAAATTAAGGGTGACAAGGCATCAGCCCAAGATTTCCAGCGTTTTTGACCTTTTTTTATCAAAATCTGCTTCTTTCTCGTAAGTTCTTGTTAAATCATTTCAAAGGGCAGCCTCAATGCAACTTCCACATTTTTTAATAATTTCATCCTTTTCATAAAGGGGGGTGAAAAGGCAAGAAGAAAGCAAAACATCCCCATTGGCTATCTAAATGGTATTAGCAACATGGTTTTCCTTATGATTTCACCAAATGACCCGCGCATTCCAGTTCCTGCCCATGCAACTCTGTAGTTAGTGTGCAATTGGGAAGAATCCGGCTTCACCCCCACATCCTCCAGTGTCAACATGAATTTTTATAATTAATTGATTATTCAAATTAAGAATGTGGAAAATTAGAGAATAATGGAAAATTAGAGACTAAAAGGGCATCAAAGTAATTTAGTCCAATTTCTAAATCCTTATATGCTCCATGTATCCTAATTAATAATTTATTATTAAGTTTAATGATCCATAGTTGAATCTTCCTTTATAAATAATTAATTTCACTTCACTCAATTGTCCGACGTCACCGCTTTATCAAACAGAATAAACAAATGATGCAAATTTTAAAATGGTCCAAGCAAGATTTTTCGGCACCCAGATACTGCCAGCGTCAAAGGAAACATCACAACAATATTCCAGTCCGGAAAAATGTATGGATACACTTAGCATCAACTTTACAATGAAGCCTCAGAGGACTGTTCTTCTTCAATGCAAAAAGCTCTTGTTTCAAAGCGAGAACTGAGAAAGCTTTTGCAGCTCCAAGTATCCAACAACCCCCCTTTATCAATTAAAAAAAGGATTGGGAGAAATTAATTCAGTCAATTATCTGAAAGACCAGACTTTTTGTTTCATGATGAATTAAACAAAATAGAGCAGGAAAAAAAAAATAACAAATTGTTATTGCAGCAGATCCCTAACTAGCAGAAGAGTCTTCAGGCATGAGATTCCTCGCCGGAGGAAGCAATGCCACGGCTCCTCTGTCGGGATCCGAGTATTTTCTGTACACAACTTGAAGCTTTCCATTCCCAGCCGTCGAGTGGAAGCTTACAAGCAATCTAGCACAATCCCTGTTTGTTTCATAAGATCAAGGAAATCAATCAATAATACCCATATGAGTAAAACCGGTAGTAACTAAGAGCAAATGATTGAAGGAAACTGAGGTGCATATATGTTTACAAGAGTTGTGCTTCTGAGTATCCAGTGTGAAGCTTTAGTGTGTCACTCCAAGCGGGGTTCTTGTTTAGAGTGCGACGAGCTGCCAACACTGCTGAGGCAGCAACCATTGAAGGGCAATACATTATGGTGGCATAATGCATGGCTCCCAACTCAGAAAGAAAATACACCATGTTCTCTAACTGCACAATTCAAATGAAAGCCAACTTTTTAGAAAAATGAAGCACTAACAACGAAGAAGCCTTGAATTTTGGCATTCACTTACCTTCTCATCAGGAATTGAAGCCTTGACGAAACGAACAAGGAAAACGTAAGTGGTCGGCACAGTCAGATACCATTCCAGCTTGTTTAGAATGGTTTTCTCCATCACTAATATCTGTTCGTGGGTGTAAGCTCTGTCTGAGAGGCATACAAAATCATTAACCTCAGGTGGCCAGATTTCTTCATACTTAGATGCCATGAGCATGGCACTAATCCCTACCAATTGTAGCTCCCTCCTTGGCACGGCCTTGATGGCCAGAAAACGATCAATTATATTGATGGTGAGATATAGAGTCTCAAGTGAGAGGTCGAACTTTCTGTGCACGTCTATCAGCCAATCCACCAAGATAGCTCTCATCCTCTCATTCAGTTCAGGCTGTGAGTCCATGTAATCGTGAGGCCGATTCTCATGCTACATCACACAGGCATGATACGATGAATCAAATTGCTATTTCTTAATTCAAACGGACGCACAAGAGATTGTTGAACTCAGTGAATGTGGTTTATACATACCTCCACTTGCTTGTAAAACTTGTAAATTTCATCTATGTATTCAACAGCAGCAAGTTCATTTTCAGTGTCTGCTGCGTCTATGTCAACAATTTGCTCCTTTGGCTTCTTAGTAAGACCACATGCAGCTTTGCTTCGAGCTGTGAGTACTGAAGTAAGAGTTCGTGATTTCTTCTTAGAGTTTGCATCTCCTTCCTTTTTCTTGTTTGCAGACTTGTCTTTCTCAAGCTTTTCTTCATCTGAGCTTATGTCAATGACTTCCTCTGGCTTTGGTTTAGCGGTGACTTTCCTCTGAACCGGCTTTGGTGCGACTCTTTTTGCAGCTACAACTCCATCAATGACGGGAAGAGGTGCATCCACCTTTGCACAAGCTTGTTTCTGCAATTTCAAAATTTCAAAAATTAATCAATAAACAACCCAATATTCATCCTATACAACCATCCTATATAAAACTGAACAATTGACTTAAGAACTGAGACAAGTACTAGGGCTTGACCTTGTTGTTTTCTGTAGCTGCTGCAGCGTGCGCGTTAGCAAGTAATTGGGCACAGAAACTCCTAAAAGAACGACAAAAAGATAAAATAAGGCAAAAATTCAAGATATCAATCACCAATTAAAGATAAGCAAAGAGAAAGCGAGAGAGACCTCGTGATTGGACGGTTAGGCTTGACTTCTACTCCTTTTACATTCACCAAATTTCCAATGTCGCCCAGTGGTGCTCTGCGATTTCTTCCTTCTGCCGCTGGATTCTTCTTTTGCTGTTTACCTCCATCTACGACTGCATCACCTATTCGATTCGCCCAAAAAAAATAAGAAACCTTAAATGGGATGATAGATCGATATGAATCCAGATTTATTACCCAGAATGCCTCGTTTTTCTTGTGGGTGAATTCGTGGAAAGATTTAGAAGAAACCCAAGAAATAAGTTTGAGTCTTTCCCCTCACTCCCCCAAGCATTACGGGTTCATTGAGATATACGGACAAGATCTTTCCTTTATACGCTGAACTATACTTTCGCACCTTATCCATCCGATCTAGTCTTAGCAAATCTATAAATACACTAAAAACTAATCGACCAAGTAATTATATCCCTCAAGTGATCCTGTCCATTGAGATATCCTAGAGAAGCGCAGTGAAACCAGATTTCACCCAAAATAATAATAATCTTTTTTTCTACGAAAAAACGATTGATGAACGCTATCATCCCAGAAAACAAAGAATAAAGAAAAGCACTCATGGGAACGGATAAAGAACGAACATTTTACAGCTAGATATTTTAAGATACGGGTCTCGAATGTGATAGCAGGGAAGAAAGAAGAAACGATTTGTCGGAAGAGAAGGTTTGATTTGGAGCAACGTTAAAAGACAAGGTTGTCGCAATCATATGATAAAAGAAGAAAAGAAGAGGGGAACACAGTACCTCTGGCCTGTTGGGGAACGATGGGTCTTGAAGCCATTTTCAACACTCTGCGTCTGCGATTCTTCTCCTTCTGAATCAATTAGCGATTTCTCTCCGTGTCTCTGTCTGACTAAGAAGAATGAGGGGAGGGGGAAGAACAAGCCTTCCTTTTTGAAGCTGAAAGCGGCGACGCTTCACTTCTAACGGTCGAATAGTGCCCGAGTTTTAAACCGTTGGATCCTCAAGCCTAATCGGACAGCTTATTGTGGCTTCCAACAGAAGTATAGTAGCCGTTAGAAATTCAAAAAGCATCTGCGGAGAGCGTGACCCAAAAAAAAAAAAAAAAAAAAAAAAAAAAAAAGCCAATGTAAAGTGCAATGGGCCTTAATGACTTGGGTTTCGTGGACTGGCGCCGTTACCGTTGTCAGTTGAAGGCATGTGGACAACAGTGGCGCCATGTTATACAATTTTTGTTTTATTTTTTATCCAGGAGAAACGTTAAAAATTAAAATTAAAAATTATGAAATTAAATTTGGTTTTTTTTTTTTTTTTTTTTTTGGTCAAGAAGGAAATTCTATTAATAACTCAAAAGAGAGACAGATACACAGGAAACAGAGAACAACATACAGAAAATTAAATTTGGTATTGATATCATCGATATTAATTAAAATCACGGATCCACCAGAATCAATACTGATCATTAGTTCAATATCAACATTCAATATTAAAATTTGATATTACAATTTCAATTTCAGAACCTCGGGTCTGTGTTGTCTTCCTTCCTGTGATCTTAACCAGATATAGCGTTGTGTTCCTTGCGTGAAATTTTTTGGTCCGTGAGAAGTTTGGGCTGAACATATAAAAAACAATGACAAGTTTGGATTTAAAAGTGACTTAATGTATTTAAAAAAGTCTATCCCCCGGGCCTGGGACTGACAACAATCTCTAGTCAGTGACTTTTTCTTAGAAAAATGGTAGACCATAATAAGTCTATGACACGAAAAGGGGAAGGGCGTATACCACATATTATCTCTTCTTTCCCTTTTTTTTTCTTTCTAATTAATCTATTATATCTAGAAAAAGCTTAGAGTAACCATGCATGCGTCAACTTTTTAACCTTGATTTGTGAAGCTAAATATTAGGGATGTCCATGAACCAAATTAAATTGGGTTGGTGTCAATCCGAGGTCTAATCCAGGAGGGACCTCGGGTTGGACAAGCAAGCCCGAGATCTAGTCCTCGCACCACCCGAGCTTTTGAGACTAAATCGATCGGTCCAGTGGACTCCCTAGATCGTTCAAGGGACTGTTTCATTTTTTTTATAGTTTTTTTTCCACTTCTTTGGACCAATAATTAAATATACAAACATGCAAACATCTTAAATCCAATCATACACATATAAGAATCTCCAACAACATTAAACAAAAATACAAAATAACAACATTCTATCGGGCCAGATCGAAGAAGAAGGGAAGAAGAAGAAGACTAAAAAGGAAAAAAGACTCTGGATATTTTTTTGACCAAATAAGAAGACTCACAGCGATGGGTGATGAAGAATTGAAAAGAAGACAAGAAAGAAGGACAGAGGGTTAGGTTAAATTGTGATTTTTTAAAATAAATACATATATATATCGGGCCAGACCGGACCAGTCCAAGGGGTCTTAGCCCCTGGACCAAAGTCCGGTCTGACCCGAACAAACCAGTCTGGTCTGGTCCGGCTCATATGGTTTCAGACCAAAAAATTTTTCCAAATACCGGATCGGGTCGGACCGGACCACCTGAACTACCAGATTTTTTAAACATCCCTGCTAAATACTATTTCAAGTTTAAACCGGCAAGTTAAAGACAAAAATCCACCTCACAAAAGTGTGCAGAAAACATGAGCTTTTTTGGGGGAAAAAGGACATGAGGTATTCAAGTTTCCATATATCTTTTGATGGTTGGGGCAAGGGTTTGAAAATAAAATCTTCTTTGATAACATTGAATACCTTTGATATTCCTGTCAAATAGTGTCAGTTGAATGTTAATTATAAATCAATCAAAAAATGAAAAGCCCTTATTTTTTAATTGTGTTGACAACATTTGATTCTCCTCTTCAAGTTACCTATATATTCATCATGTATATTGTTAATCTTTATTCATGTGTTAAAATATTAATATTATAAATTATTCAAAAAATGAAAAGCCACTTAATTTTTAATTGTGTTGTCAACATTTGAGTTTTAATTATTAATTAATTGAAACATATGACAACATAATCTGAGCTATGAATCATTATTAATTATAAATTAATATAGGAAAACTAAAACAAAGTCACAGTTGGTTCAATTGTCATCCTTTTTTATGGGTGTTCAATTTTCTTATGGTGTTACCTTTGAAATTGCGAATAAACTAACTTTCACGCTATTGAATAAGCTATCTCTAAAGTTTTCAGTGTTAACATTAATTATCTACTTAATTGTGTCCCCTCAAAAAAATGAACTCATCACCATCTCTCTTTGGTAACAACTAAAAAAGTTACTGCTAAAAGACTTTTTTTTGGTGATTACCTTAATAGGAAAGTGGGATTGAAACAAAATATTAAGAATTGGGGGAGGAAGGCTAAAATCAGTTTTAACCTTAAGCCGAATCAAGTTCAATTTTATTAATATCATAGTGGACATCAAATTTTGTATAAGCAATCCATGGATTTTTTTTAAGGAGGGAAAATAAATTTCCTTGGAATAAAATTGTGACACACACATATATATATTATCTACCTACTTCAAACCTGATACATCAACTCCCTATATTTTTTTTTTGGTCACCATCAATGATAAATCCATATTTTTATATATTTTATCCCGTCTTATCCATTTATTTTGGGGATTATTTTAGGCTAATTTGGATATAATAGATAATATTGGAATTGTTAGCCAATTTTAGGAGATAATATAAATCAAGTAATTATCGATATTGGGCTTAAATTATTTATTCTGATTGATATCTTATTATTAAATAATATCTCTTAATATATAATATATCATGATTTTATCATATTAGAAAATCCTATGGTGCAGAACTTTTCAGGAAAACTAAAAGGAAATCCAATGGTAAAATTTTATTGGGCTACTTGAATTTTATTGGGCCCAAATTGGTACCCAAAACTCTTTCTTCATCCCATTAAATTGACCTAGCCGCCAGGAGGAGATGGACGTTCTGATTGAGAGACGCTGAGACGCACACGACGAACACACACACGACGCAGAACAGGGACGCTGAGGAAGAAGATTTGATTCATTAATTTACTCACTCATTCATCTACTGAGTACGCGGGCCCACCTCATTTAATCAATTGAATCATCAATTGATTCAACTCTCAATTTCTCCAGTGGATGCGTGGTTTTTGAGGGAATTGATTTAATCAATTCTTCTCAAGGTTTGCTCATGAACGGGAGGAATTACTTGAAGCGTGGTGTAGGATTTTCCATGGCGGCTTAAGCACTTTTAGGAGGCAACTTGGGAGGAGCATGGAGAAAGCTAGAGCCTGGGTTTTATGCTTGAAGACTACAAGGGAGTGTTTTTCCTTTTATCGAATTGTTTGAAGACCTTGAAATTATTTAGTTTTAGATAATTTTGAATTGCTTTCTTGAGAACAATCTAGTTTTAGATTGTAAACACATAATTTATTTCAGATTAATTTGATAATTTGGATTTGAACCTTGCTAAGATATTTTCTCGGGATTTTTGTTTGCAAACCGTTTGATTGTCAATTGTATTAATAATTGAGTTCTCATTATTGATTTAATTGTCAATTTAGGTTTATCCTCTTGGTTGTTTAATTGAGTTGGTTAATTGTCTAGTTGTTTAATTAGGCAATTGTGAACATAATTCCCATAACTATCTTGGAACTATTTTAACTGATTTTAATGGGTTTAATTAACTAGCGCTCATTCCATTATGAGTTTTCTAGTGGGTTAGGCGTTATTGGACTTGAGGGTTTCCCATGTTCAATTAGTTAGTTAAATTTATTAATTCCAATATTTCATTAATCTCCTTTTGGTCTAATTAATTGATTTAGGCTAAGAAAGTCAACTCCATGCGATTCCTAAGTTGTCCCCTTTATCATCATAATTGAATTAAATCTTTGTTAATTTATTTTCTTAGGATTTTAATATTCTCTCATAACAAAAACCCCCAAATTTGCATTCTCATCTAGATTAGTCTCATTCTCATATAGGTTTTAGAGTTAATTTCATCCCGCATTTAGTTAGTTTAGTTTCATTTCATTGTAATTTTTGTCACCTAAATTCAACTTAAAGAAAAACCCACAGCTTGCTCCTTGGGAGAATGACCTAGGTTGACCCTATATTGCATAATTAATTAGGACCTAGATTAATTGACTGCTTTAGCGACAAAAGCAGGACCATCAATTCCTCTCGCACTTCATCTATCAGGAAAGACATAAGTAGATGTCAACAAATTGTGGGGGAGTCCTTATATGAGTATTTGGAGCGTTTTAAAGCACTGTGTGCTAGCCGCCCTCACCATCAAATTGCAGATACATTATTGATCGAATACTTCCATGAAGGGCTCTTACCTTTAGAGAGAGATTTGTTAGATTCGGCCGCGGTGGTGGTCTCCTTGACCCGATCACAATGATGCTTGGGAATTGACTCGAAAAGAAAGCTAAGAATAGCCAACAATTTGGTTCTAGACAACCGAGAAAAGTCAATGAGGTGGGATTGCTCTCTTCTCATTCTGAGTCTCGCCTAGAGAGCAAAATTGATAGACTTGCATCTGCTATGGAAAAAATGACTATGTCCCATATGCAAAATTCTTCCAATATGGTCAATCCTATGGGGCCCTCTACTTCTTTTACCCCACCTACCTCTACCTGCCTTTAATAGGGCCACTGTTCTATTTGCTCTCTAGCCACTCATGCTCGACTCTTGTCCCTACCCGAATGACGAGTTGAATCTTGCAATGCAATATATCCTTCTAGACCCATGACTCAAGGTGGCCAAAAGTATGATCCTTACTCCAATACATATAATCTCGGGTGGCGTGACCATCCAAATCTTCGATATGGGAATGGCCAACCTCGGCAAGCTACGCTTTAATCAAAGTGGAAATTCTAGTGGCAAAATGTTTCAACAAAGTTAGACAATCGGTCCCAAAGTGCAAGATGAAGGTTCAAAATGGGATAGCAAGATGGAAGCAATGATGAAAGTCCTAATGCAAAGAAGAAGAAGAACGCAAAGAATAACGCGAACAACAACGAACAACAAATTGAAACTCTTCTAATTCATATTGGTCAATCGTCTAATGTACATGGTAATGCACCGAGTCAAGGTTCGGGACGGCTTCCATCTCAAGTGGTAACCAATCCAAATGCTGGAACTCAAAAAATCCTCATATAGGTGGAGTCAATGCTATATCTCTCCGACGTGGGAAGACAATCCCCTCCGTGCAGATCCTGTTACAAACAATGCTTCAAAAGACAAGGTAGTTGCCGATGACTCTCTTTCTCGCTTCCACATCACAGGATCTGTCCACCTTACCAAAAACACATGTGGTGCCTAATGAAGAACAAGAAAAGGAGGATGAAGGAAAGCAAGTAATCAAGCAGGCCCTACCTTTTCCTACTGTGGTAGCTAAGGCTGAAAAGAAAAAGAAGGAAGCTGAGATGTTCAATGAAATCTACGATATATTCAAGAAGGTAGTGATTAATGTTCCATTAGTTGACTTAGTCACACAAGTACCTAAATATGCAAAATTCTTGAAGGAATTGTGTACTACAAAGAGAAAGTTTAAGCATGAAGGCAAGGTTGACTTAGGGGCAGTTGTCTCCTCTCTTTATCAAATGCCAATGCCATTGAAGTGCAAAGATCCCGGTAGTTTCCTCATACCTTGCACTATTGGGGATGTTGAATTCTCTCGATGCCTTAGCGATTTGGGAGCCGCTATTAATGTTATGCCAAAATCGCCTTTGATCAACTCAAGGGTGTAGAGCTTAAACCCACAAATCTTGTTGCATCCCTTGCTGATAGACGTTGCACAGTCCCAGAAGGCGTCTTAGAGGACATCTTGGTTAAGGTAAAAGATTTCATATTCCCTGCAGACTTCTATGTTCTTGATATGGATGATGGTCGGTTTAGGCAGAAGGGACATTCATCTTTAATTTTAGGTAGGCCCTTCCTGAAAACTGCTAGAGCTATGATAGATGTGCATGCTGGTAGCCTTACTCTAGAATTTCTTGGTGAAACTATTAAATTTAATGTGCTTGAATCTATGAGACACCCCTCGATGATTGTGCGGAGATAGATGTTAATTTTATTGATGCTATTACGGATGATTCTATCGTAAATCTTAAAGAGAGTATGCTTAGTAGATCCTGTGATATTGCTGGTTTAGATGATACTATCTCTTGCGCATGTGCAAAAATTGGTAATTGTGATACATGTGCTGACCTTGATGATGCTGATATTGATATTTTCACTGATGCTATTGAGATTATGAGACATTCTAGACATGATGCTTATGTGCCTATTTGTAGCATTAGTGATTCTAGTGGTCATGTATCGATACTACTCTTGATTCGATGGAATTTCTCAGCTACTTAATGTGATTGATGCCATGGATAAAACTGATTTGTCTTCACTGTCTGATTCTAAGTTATCGATTAGCATTGATCATGTCTCTGATGTGGAAATTTCTGATTCTAATTCTATCCCTCACATGAGTGCTACTGATGGCACTATTGATGTTGATTGTGATGTGTCTGTCGATTCAACTGCTCTTGCAGTTTCTACTAATACTCCTCAAGGTGGGAAAGTTTGCTCTTCTGTTTGTGAGTCTCGCGTGCGAGTTTCTAGTTTGACTAATGTTGAATTGAAGCCGCTCATACCTTCAATTCAACAAGCTCCATCTTTAGAGTTAAAGCCACTTTGCCCCGACTCATTGAAGTATGCTTATTTGGGGAAAGACGAGACACTTCCTGTGATTGTAGCTAGTGACATAGGCTGCGATGAGAGACCCTTTGTTAGAGGTACTTAGGCGACGGATGAAAGCTATTGGTTGGACTCTTGCCGATATCCCGGAATCAACCCAAATGTGTGCACGCATCGAATCCCGCTAGAAGATGGTGCCAAAGCGTGCGACGACCCACAAATGACGACTCAACCCATTGATTCTTGATGTGGTAAAGAAAGAAGTCTCTAAACTTCTTTCTCGGTATAATCTACCCTATTTCCGGCATGTAGTTGGGTAAGTCCAGTTCAAGTAGTACCTAAGAAAACCGGTATTACTGTGGTTCGTAATGATGAAGGTGAGCTAGTTCCAACTAGAGTTCAAAACAGTTGGAGGGTATGTATTGACTATAGAAGATTGAATTCAGTGACTAGAAAGGACCATTACCCCCTTCCCTTCATAGATCAAATGTTAGAAAGACTGGGGGTAAATCACATTACCGCTTTCGGATGGTTTTTCTGGTTATTTCCAAATTTCTATTGCACCCGAGGACCAGGATAAAACCACATTCACATGTCCATTTGGAACCTTTGCATATAGACGCATGCCATTCGGTTTATGTAATGCACTGTACTTTTCAGGCGTTGCATGGTTTCCATATTCTCGATTTTCTTGAGCACTTGCATGGAAGTTTTCATGGATGATTTTACTCGTTTATGGTGATTCTTTTGATGCATGCTTAGCTAGTTTGGACATGGTTTTGGAAAGATGCATTCAATATAATCTTGTGTTGAATTTTGAAAAATGTCACTTCATGGTTAAGAAAGGAATTGTTTTGGGCCATGTTGTTTCACATGATGGTATTGAGGTTGATAAAGCTAAGGTTGATATTATTTCCTCCCTTCCATATCCATCATGTGTGAAAGATGTACGTTCTTTTCTTGGGCATGCGGGATTTTATAGAAGATTCATCCAGAATTTTAGTAAAACAAAGATTGCCATTGTCTCGTTTATTGCGAAAGATGTAGGTTTTGTTTTTGATGATGCTTGCAGTATGCATGGGATGATTTAAAGAAGAGACTCACCACACCCCCTATCATTCAGCCACCTAATTGGAGCCTACCATTTGAGCTCTTGTGTGATGCTTCTGACTATGCATTAGGTGCCGTTCTTGCCCAGAAAGTAGAAAAGAGACAACGTATCATAGCCTATGCATCTAGGACTTTAGATGCTTTGCTCGTGCTAACTACACTACCACGAGAAAAGAGTTATTTGCAATCGTCTTTGGGTTAGAGAAATTTCGATCCTACATTCTTCACACGAAGGTGATCGTGTTTATCGATCACTCACTATCAAGTACTTGTTTAAGAAACCGGACTCCAAACCCCGCCTCATTAGGTGGGTGCTTCGATACAAGAGTTTGATGTGGAGATTCGAGATAAGAGTGGTGCGAGAGAATATGGTAGCTGATCATTTGAGTAGAATTGAAACACCTACGGTAACATCTTTACCCTTAGATGACTTTCCCGATCAAAGGCTCGTGAAGTTGTTGTTTCTATCCCTTGGTATCTTGATATTGCTAATTATCTAGTTGCATCTGTTTTACCTAATGACATGAATAAACATCAATTGAATAAGTTTAAGAGAGACGCTAAATTCTATATATGGGATGATCCCTACTTGTGGCACATTTGTAGTGATCAAATTATTAGGCGATGCATTCCGATGTTGAATTTGAGTCTGCTTGACTTTTTGCCATACTCTTGCATGTGGGGGACATTTTAGTGCTAAGCGTCTTGCTAGGAAAGTTTTGGAAAGTGGATTGTTTTGGCCAAGTCTATTTCGTGATGCCCATGAATTTTGTAAGAAGTGTTCCAGTGCCGGTTGTGGGTAATATTTCTAGGAAGCATGAGATGCCCCAACAACCCTTATTATTCTCGTGAAGTCTTTGATGTTTGGGGAATTGATTTCATGGGACCTTTTCCCACTTCGTTTGGTTATTTGTACATCTTGTCTTGGCCGTGGATTATGTGTCAAAGTGGGTTGAGGCAATCCCCACTCGTACTAATGACTCTTCGTAGTGGTTTCCTTTGTTCGATCGCACATTCTTTGCAGATTTGGCATTCCTAGAGCCATCATTAGCGATCAAGGAACTCATTTTTGCAATCGAAGTTTGCAAGGCTTGCTTAGTAAATATGGGGTGATGCATAAAGTGGCCACCCCATACCACCCTCAGACGAATGGTCAAGCAGAACTCTCTAATAGAGAAATCAAGCTCATTTTAGAAAAGACGATTGCAACCCAACCGGAAGGATTGGAGCAAACGGATCGATGATGCACTTTGGGCATATCGCACTGCATATAAAAGTCCCATTGGTATGTCTCCATACGATTGTCTACTTAAAGCATGTCATTTGCCGGTAGAGGTGGAGCACAAGGCATACTTGGGCAATTAAAAGGTGCAATCTTGATCTTGTTAGTCTTGGTATTGAACGGAAGTTGCAATTACAAGAGCTTGAAGAATTAAGAAGAGAAGCTTATGAGAATGCTAGAATTTATAAGGAAAGAACTAAAGCAGCCCATGACAAACTTATTATGAAGAGAGACTTTCAAGTGGGCCAAAAAGTTCTACTCTATGTATCCCGCTTGAAACTCATGCCTGGAAAGCTCCGCTCTCGATGGGAGGGACCCTTCATTGTCACCGATGTTTTCCGTATGGAGCCGTGAAGATCAAAAGGGAGCCACATGGAAAATGCTTCACCGTCAATGGACACCGCTTAAAGCCATTCTTTGATGGATTCTCCACTCGATAAATGGAGGTTGCTACACCGCGTGACACCACGTAGATGTCGGTTGTATTCCTTCCTTCACTCTTTTATTTTGCTTTGTCATATTACGAGTTGCGTAGTGCTACGTATTACTTGACTTTGTGATCTATTATGACTGTTTTGCAATGAGGACAATGCAATGTTTAAGTGTGGGGGAGGGATCAACTGTTTTGAATGCGAAAATTGCAAGTTTTGAGTAACTTTAGTATGATGCATTCTTGATTTGAAAAGTGATTGATCATGTTTTGAGTTGGAGAACCTAGTGGCAATGGATTTGATTTTGGTGAATTTAGGCTAGTGATAATATTCCTAGTGAGATTTTGAGCCTAATACATATTTTTTTTTTAGTGTGTACCCCTATCTCTTTACTTGATCTAGAACTTGACTTGAATCTTATTTGAGGCTGCATTTTATGCATGAGTATTCATAAAAATGATAAAGGCATTCATTTGATTTTAGCCAGATAAGCCAAAAATCCTACCATTTTCATGCATATATCTTTTGTTTAGCCCTTTGAGCCTATTTATTTATTTATTTTTATTTTTTTCCATTTCGTCTACACCCATCGCCATAAAAAAAAAAAAAAAAAAAAAAAACTTTTTGAATGTCTTGGGAGTTGAAGAGCATTGTATTATCTCTTTTGGATGGAAGAATATGCATAAAGTTAGGAATTGGGTCATTGTGAAAAATATGGTAGATTATCTTGAAAAAGAAAAAAAATGGAAAAGAAAAAGATGGAAAAAAAGAAGAAAAAAAAGGAAAGAAAAATGGAAAAAAAATGAAAAAAAAAGGAAAAAGAAAGAAAGAAAAGAATGATGACTCGGTTGATTTAGTTTGGTTTCTTGCATCCCATATTCTCTATTGTCTCATTCTCTTCATCTTTTAAGATATTCAACTTTGTTTTTCCAAATACCGCACCCTTTCTTTCTTAACCTTAGCCCCATTACAACCTAATAAAAGTCCTTTGGATTTATGAATGCACTTGCTTTATTAGCGGTGGAGAACTTAGATTCTTGTCAAGCCTATGGAAAGAGTATTAGATAGGGATGAATTTGAGCGTAAACACAAACCTATACACTTTTGAGTGAAGAGTGACATACACATTATCCTTGGTAAGAGATTTCTAGCTTAGGTTCCCCTTTGTCAAGTAAATTGCCATGATGTTTGCTTTCTTAAATCATGAGAAGATCCTTGGACATGAGAGGTGTTGAAATGCTTTTGTTTACTTATTGCTTGTGATTGGAACATTCATTTTTGAAGTTTTAGTTTAGTTTAGTTTTCTTTTGTTTTTGTTTTTGTTTTTTTTTCGTTTATGTTCCCTTGGTCTTGATTTGTTTTGCCCAGGAGTGCAAATGATAAGTGTGGGGGAATTGATAAATCCATATTTTTATATATTTTATCCCGTCTTATCCATTTATTTTGGGGATTATTTTAGGCTAATTTGGATATAATAGATAATATTGGAATTGTTAGCCAATTTTAGGAGATAATATAAATCAAGTAATTATCGAGATATTGGGCTTAAATTATTTATTCTGATTGATATCTTATTATTAAATAATATCTCTTAATATATAATATATCATGATTTTATCATATTAAAAATCCTATGGTGCGAAACTTTTCGGAAAACTAAAAGGAAATCCAATGGTAAAATTTTATTGGGCTACTTGAATTTTATTGGGCCCAAATTGGTACCCAAAACTCTTTCTTCATCCCATTAAATTGACCTAGCCGCCGAGAGATGGACGTTCGATTGAGAGACGCCGAGACGCACACGACGAACACACACACGACGCGAACGGGACGCCGAGGAAGAAGATTTGATTCATTAATTTACTCACTCATTCATCTACGAGTACGCGGGCCCACCTCATTTAATCAATTGAATCATCAATTGATTCAACTCTCAATTTCTCCAGTGGATGCGTGGTTTTTGAGGGAATTGATTTAATCAATTCTTCTCAAGGTTTGCTCATGAACGGGAGGAATTACTTGAAGCGTGGTGTAGGATTTTCCATGGCAGCTTAAGCACTTTTAGGAGGCAACTTGGGAGGAGCATGGAGAAAGCTAGAGCCTAGGGTTTTATGCTTGAAGACTACAAGGGAGTATTTTTCCTTTTATCGAATTGTTTGAAGACCTTGAAATTATTTAGTTTTAGATAATTTTGAATTGCTTTCTTGAGAACAATCTAGTTTTAGATTGTAAACACATAATTTATTTCAGATTAATTTGATAATTTGGATTTGAACCTTGCTAAGATATTTTCGGGATTTTTGTTTGCAAACCGTTTGATTGTCAATTGTATTAATAATTGAGTTCTCATTATTGATTTAATTGTCAATTTAGGTTTATCCTCTTGGTTGTTTAATTGAGTTGGTTAATTGTCTAGTTGTTTAATTAGGCAATTGTGAACATAATTCCCATAACTATCTTGGAAATATTTTAACTGATTTTAATGGGTTTAATTAACTAGCGCTCATTCCATTATGAGTTTTCTAGTGGGTTAGGCGTTATTGACTTGAGGGTTTCCCATGTTCAATTAGTTAGTTAAATTTATTAATTCCAATATTTCATTAATCTCCTTTTGGTCTAATTAATTGATTTAGGCTAAGAAAGTCAACTCCACGCGATTCCTAAGTTGTCCCTTTATCATCATAATTGAATTAAATCTTTGTTAATTTATTTTCTTAGGATTTTAATATTCTCTCATAACAAAAACCCCCAAATTTGCATTCTCATCTAGATTAGTCTCATTCTCATATAGGTTTTAGAGTTAATTTCATCCTGCATTTAGTTAGTTTAGTTTCATTTCATTGTAATTTTTGTCACCTAAATTCAACTTAAAGAAAAACCCATTTTCCTTGGGAGAATGACCTAGGTTGACCCTATATTGCATAATTAATTAGGACCTAGATTAATTGATTGCTTTAGCGACAAAAGCAGGACCAACCACCTATATGATTATTCAGAAAACATAAACTTCGGTTAATAAAAAATAACTACTTGGTCTCTGCTTGATAACTTGCTCCACTTGAAAACAAGAATTAATAGAAAAAACTACTTATTAGTTCAACCAATCACAAACTTTGAAACAAAAGAGAAAGTTCTTTATTATTGCGTTTCAAAATTTACATCATATAATACACATCCCGTGCCCTCTATTAAGTCTTATTTTGAAGACACTGAACAATATTTTATAAAGGGAAAAAAAGCAAAATATTGCATTCTAGCTCTCACTGTGCCCCGTTCATTTTAGAAGTTTTCATTTTTCAATGTAATATATTATTTTAACTGTAAATAACTTGCCAATAGTAAACTAAGCCTTCTGTTTTCTGCACAATTATGCTTCCATTTGAGTATTGCAGAAGGAAGTGAAGGCCACGGGGCAAACTTGAAAGACAGGCAATTTGTTGCAGGAATTTGCAAATCAGACACAATAAACAAATGAACTAATGATCATCCCCACTTGGATTTGTTACAACATATGATTAGGCAAACAAAAAAACATGCCTAAAATGCAACCAAGTTAGCAGAAACCCAATTACAAGGCTCCAAAGCATCCCCTTCCTTAACAAAACAGCCACACGCATATATATACTCACACCTCAAAAACTCACAAAAGTTGAAACTCAGTCGGTTAGTTTTTCTTCTATACTAAATCATCTGGCCCCACGAGCACAACCTGCCATGAAATGATCATCTTTTATGAAGTTGCATGTCAGAAAAATAACCTAGCATATAATCTGGAGAGGTAAAAGATACATACATTACAATCAAGAGCATATTTCCTGGCAACCATAATGGCGGCGTTTCTTTCTCGCTCCGATTCAAACGTCAATACAAACGAAAGCCCCTTTCTAGGTTGCCAAAACACTGCCTTCGCTGCATTACTGGCATCACTTCTAACTCCACACAACTGGCGACCAGTTTAAGGTTAGTAAGACAAATATAGCCTAAGGAGGAAATCAAAGAATTTATATGTTTACATTGTATACGGATAAAAACATTGTGATTTGACAACGTTTACAGTTCTCTAGTAGGTTGTCCTATTAGATCAGAAATTGACACTGTCAGTGCCAGGGGAATAACAGAAGCCAATAGCCAAAATAAGTACCTGCATTGCTGGGGAATAAATTTCTCTGGCTTTTGTTATCCAACCTCTACTTAACTTTATCCTCATTTTCCCCACGTGGAATGCATGAACAGAATGTGATGAGTGATCTTGTCCATTCATCTGAGAAATAACTACCTGCCAAGATAAAAAAACCAATCGTCGTAAGGACTATAGCGTAAAAAATGTCAGCTGTTGACACCTAATCACAAAGTTATGTCAGTAGCTCTCATGATTAATGTACAAATACTGGAAATTGAAAACACTCTGGATAACATACATTAAATTCTGAATTAGACTTTCGTAGGAGTGTCTCCACATGGCTTCCAAGTCCTGCAACTGTCAGAAATTAAACAGTAAACCTCTCACTCCTACTTCTCTTAGCCTCAATAAATAAATAATGTGGGAAACAAGATTAGACCCAAACTAATTGCGATCAACTCAAATTAAAAATTTTGTTAGCAAAACCAACCAGGCTGAATAGGACCAGTTGATGTTGTAAGTTTTTTGCCATTGGAAACAATGTCTACTTGTAGGACTCGCCCAACATCAAGGGGATCTGGAGCATAAATTGATCGGTTGGCTCCTGATGAAAAGGGAAAAACCAACATCAGAGGGAGAACAGAAAACAAAATCCTGGTGGACTAATTGGTCGTTGGATACTAAAAAATAAACTATGCTCTATAAAGAAAAGCATCCACTTACAAGACAATTCAATCTGGAAAAATGAAACAGATTAAGAAAGAAAGTGAAAGCAACAAATTATACCTGAAATTGCTTCCCTCCAGCTGCCTTCAGACGACAAGCGGAACCATTGAAACGAACATTTGGAAATGGGTGGCACCTCCTCTGAGCAAGGCTGCACTCGTAGGCATGAGCCTAATGTTTCAGAACCATGGAGTTTATATAAACAATATTTGTTTTCCTCACTCCTCTTGCTTATTGTTAGCTGGAAAGGAGAAAATAAAATTATTAATATTCAAGAGAATCATGAAAAGTCTGCCCAGTTTGTTACTATGCCAGTAAAATTAAAATTTGCTTTAAGATCCAGTCAACCATTCTGCATACTATAATAATCCACATAGTGCAGCCTGTAAATTAAAACTAGATTTTGTTAAGAGTCCACCAACCTCTTTCTGAAGTTTAATTGAAAACATAGATTTTTCTCGAATTTGATCCCTTAAAGCACGAAGTTCATGTTCCATGGCCATCACCTGAAAACATCATTAAAGTTGGTATTAATGATATAAAATTTACAGTTCAGAAAATAAAGAAAACCAAAAACCCCTAAAAAGGAAGCAAAAACCAAGTGCACCTTGCTTGGCTGATGCAACAATCTGATCCTTCTAGCCTCTTGAACCTCTTCAACTAGTTCATCAACATCCTGACAGTGAGGAACATCAGATAATGTATATCTGCCATACCCAACAAGGAAATAACTGCCTGGTATTTATGAGGTGTTTAGTCTAATTTCATACCCAACTACTGTACTCTGTAGACTTTTTTGTTCAATGTGTCATTCGAATTTAAAACCTATCGGAAAATGAACCCCTATTTTCTTTCCTAGCCCATATTACTTGGAAGTCAGAGAACAATCAGACTGCAAGCGTGAATTTCACTAGAGACCTCTTAAATCACTGAGGCTCTGTACTGTAGTATATATAGAAAGAATGAACCAATGAGATTTGTACACGTATAGCAGTAGCATAACACAAATGGTCTAACAGATATCACACTGAATAACCTAAAGAATATATTCTAGACTATTCTACAATAAACAATTCCTAATTATTCTTAACATTCCCCCTCAAGCGAGAAGGGGTGACAACCACTCCGAGCTTGTTGCGAAAGTCTGAAAACATAGGATGAGCTAGAGCCTTAGTAAAGCCATCAGCAATTTGTTGTTTGGAGGGAATATATCGAACATCCAGTTGACCAGCTAGCACTCTATCACGAACAAAGTGTATATCTAATTCGATATGCTTAGAACAAGCATGTTGAACAGGTTTTAGACTTACTTCGAAAGTTTAATATGCTTCATGCTGCTCCAATGCCCACACCAATGGTCTCTAATCGAAATTTTTCAATTTCTGATGGTACTCCTCTACCTAATCCAACTGTGTTTAGACAAGCCATTGGTGCTCTACAATATCTTACTACTACTCGCAGGCATAGTGAAATAAAGAGAACAATCAGACTGCAAGCGTGAATTTCACTAGAGACCTCTTAAATCACTGAGGCTCTGTACTGTAGTATATATAGAAAGAATGAACCAATGAGATTTGTACACGTATAGCAGTAGCATAACACAAATGGTCTAACAGATATCACACTGAATAACCTAAAGAATATATTCTAGACTATTCTACAATAAACAATTCCTAATTATTCTTAACAAAGTTCTTTCATTTATCTCTTGTATGATTATTCCGTCACATGACATCAAACCATAGATGCAAACATCAGAAGACCACGTGCATACATGTGTAATTAAAGAAAGCTTGTGAGAACCTGTGTTTTAGAGGCTTGGGAAGCATTCTCTTGTTCCTCAAGGGCCTCCCCAATTCTTAGCACCACTGCCCTAGCGCTCTCAATTTCAGCACAAGAAAATGACCTTTCTTGATTAACCAATTTCTTAGCATCTTCAGAAGCCTGCAAAGCAAAGGTGGTTTCAGCATCAGGAAAAATAAAATGCACGAACTACAGAATAAAAAATAACGAGTTAGGGAATAATCTAGAAGGAAAAACAACGATTCCTACATGAAACAGCACTAAACAATAATCACCGCAGCCAGAAATTTCAGACATTTTTACCTTGAACAGAGGAAGTAAGAAAGAAAGCCATTTTCACTTACTAATCAATAGCATTATTTTTTAAATTATGTGTTGCTGACATTAAATAGAGCGGAGCAAGGTTTGTAATTACAGCTCATTTGAATGAAAGGAAAAAAGAGAGAGCAATTTCTAGAGCAACTCAATATCTGATGGGAGGATTGAACAGTCTCACTGACTTAGTTGAACACATTGTGCTAAACTACAATCAGTGATCACTCCAGACTCCAGAGCTCTTATGAAACAGTCTTTGTCAATCTTAATTTGGCTTCACAATGATTAACCAATGAATCAATAAACCAAGTAGTACTATGACCTACATAGAGCACGCCACTAATGTAGGAAACTGCCCATTAAGGTTTTTCTTCTTTGTTTTAGTGTAGAGCATCATAATCAAGAAAGGAATTAATATAACCCTATAAGATAAGGTAAAAATGCCATAGGAGACCTGTTTGAGAAAGTTCAATAGCTTTTTCACTTCAAACTTTTCTTGAATCAATTCACCTTCCTTTTGAGTCAACTTAACCGCCAAAGCTTCCACCTGCAAGGTTTCAGTGTGAGCACTTAGCATGAGTAATCCACCTTCCTTTTGAGTCAACTTTTTCCCATGTGTGCGTGTGTGTCACTAGCTTTTCATTTCAAACTTTGAACAAACTCGTAACTCGTTAAGGAAAATAGTATGATACGCATACCATAGATATAGCTTTCTCCACATCCTCCTTATTTTTTCCTGCTAAGCGGCTTCTTAAGGACTCTAATGCATCTCTTAACTTTTTCAAAAGAACATGTCCCTCCAAAGATGCCACCTCTCTCAGCTTTGCCTGGTTTCCATGAAAATTATAATAGTTTGTAACACCATCAGAAGTTGATAAAAGAAATGAAGCAAACAAATTGCAAAATATTCTGGCAAAAAAAGAGAGATATGAATGAATAGACTGAAATGTGGATTAAAGTTAATAGCACCCATCTTTTGAACATCGAGAAGGTAATAACAGTAGAATAGGAATAATGGACCAATCTAATGTGAATTTGATGAACTATGGCTGGTGGAAAAGGAATTTAAAATTGCAGACCGCAAGTAGGTTGAATAGCGAGAACCTCATTAGACAGCTGAACTGCTGCGGTCAAGTTTTTGTCAAATTTACTGGCAAGGTCACGGACAGAGAGACGCTTGTGCTGCTCTGACAAATGGGAAGCTTCCTGTTCAATAACCTCCTTCAATAAAGGATCTTGGTTCTCTTCTATAGGCTCTTCCAGAATCTGATGATTAGGTCCTAGTTTATATTTGGGAAAACTGTTAGAAGCAAAGCTCACATCAGCTGAAACTGGCAAAACTGCCTCCATTGGCATCTTCATCTCAACAACAGGACTTATCTTTGTCATGATTCAAGTAGGACTTCTGGTCAAAACAAATGGAAAATAATACAGGCTTAGATTACACTGAAGTAAATTCCCCTAATGAATCTACTGTGTGCTTATGTTCAAGACCAGAAGACTAATTTTATGCGCTGCCACAATCAATCAACCACAGCTTAGTAAAGTTTATTCATAAAAATGGCAAAAATGACAGAGAAGCCTGTACATAATAGTCAATGATAAAGATAGAAAGGGGGTGATAAAGTGAAAGCGCTGTTCATAAGAGATCATGCAAGATAACAGGCAACTAGATTAACTGAGAGCTACACAACCACATCACTGAGTTCTGGGAACCCACATTACCAATTTTAGTCTACCTGACATTATAAATTTTTCTACCTAATTCACTTGACATGAAACAAAAGAACAGATACAGGAATAGAAGGTAGGACATGCACTTGGGGCAACAAAAGGCAAACGGAAAATCACACAGCTGAACAAACAGGAAAGCATCAGAAAAGTCTAAGCTTGACCGTTTATGTTACATGCAATAAAATTCATCAGAGAGAGTTCAACAGAACTTACAAACTGTGACCATATGTCTGATCAAAACATAGAGCTGAGCTAATGCAGGCTCTACAAAGAGCTAACAGATGGTTCCCCAGTACATTTTGCAGAAGAGAGAAAGAAGATAACGGGGAAGGGAGGAGGGTGAGCACAGAGAAAAAGAGATAGGGACAGAGGAAGAAGGAGGAGGAGAATCTTAAGGGGAGGTTTAGCGTTGCTTTTTAGAAAGGTAAGATAAAAGCTTCAGTGTCTGAGCCATTTGTCTCAGTCTCTCCCCTGAATATAAATGGAATTGTTAATTTTGTTAATGTTGATTCATGGTTAAATTGTAAAAAAAAGTGAAAAAGTGAAGCCACGCGCATTTCCCGCCACCCAGAAATGGACCACGTTCTTCCCAAATGAGCTGTTTGTAGGCCATATATGCTATAGTTTATGAGAGTGACGTCTGGGTGTGGGTGGTCGCAATGCTTCTTTCGCTCCTTTATATTTATGGCTTTACAGACATCGAGGCTTGGTGAATCTGTATGCTGAGACTCTCCGAGCTGGTAAAGCTGTAGGAAAGATAAAGGAAATACTCTCTAAAGTATAAACAGAAGAAAAGGAAATAAAGGAGGTAAATTTTTCTAGGTGTGATTATGGTTAATTCCTGTGCTTTCTTTTCCATTTTCACTTCCCTGTTCGGGTGAAAAGCCCTGTGATCCAAATGATGTGTGTTGGCGGGGTGTCGTTCAATGGCTGGTTTTTGGACCCCACCCAAGGACGACCCTTTGATGAATTACTTTGACCAATTCTTAAAATTTACTGTAATTGTAAAATTTTATAATATATTATTAACATTGATTGGATAAAGTTTTTTCCCCTTTTATAAGTGAGTCTTAATCCAAAACTAGATTTAATCCTCTGCATCACTCAGTTTCGAGGGGATGCTTGTTTTGTTTTGAAAATTGTTAACATTTTGTATATTAAAAATGTCACTCATTGCATGTTATGTATTTGATACAGATTTCACTCTTATCATTCGAGTTTGCTTCAAAACATTTAATGCAGTGAATTTTTTTCACTCGAATTTCATTGTAATTTGTATTCAATCAAGTAAGGAAATTATATTTTTTGGGATTCAATAACCTACATTATGTTATTCTTTGATAAGGTCAACATGAATGTTTTCACATAACAGTGACGCTTACTGTAAACTAGGAGTGGTATTTGTTGTGAAACAGGGAGAATACAGAGAATGAAAGAACCAACCCAAAAAAAACAGAGAATAAGAAAAACAGAGGAACATGCACCCTAAACAGACAAACATGCCGGCATAAACAGAGATCCAATCAAGCCACGACACATCTTGCCAGTGCAGAAACAAGTACAAGAGTTAAAAGAAATCATATATATTAAGCCCCTGTGGTATGATTGATAAGAAATACAAACAGGAGTAAAATCAAAATTGTAAGCTGGTCTTCTCTCTCCTCTATCACCAATATGAAGGTAACGTTTGGGTATAATGGAGTGTCGCCAATTTTATCGAGTAAAGAGAACTAGGGACCAACAATCTTATTATGACCTTTATGACTCAAACTCATAAATGAGTATTGATTGGCTATTCATTTTTAATACTACCTCTTAAATATAAAATCCATTTTCTAACACAAGTTTAAGACTAAGCAAGCTAGATTGCAAACTCATTTAAAACATCAATAATTCTGATGTAAGATCACACAGACCAGAAAAGCCGTAGACGTACGCAGTCACGAGATGACCCAAAAGAAAGAAACAAATGGTTCTTTTGCAGTCACGTGGGAGAGGGATCACGATTCCACAGGAAATTCAACTAATTAGGGAGAATAAATAATTATCATTCCCCTGCTTTTTTGTTCACCAATCGGGATAAACTCTACAAGATACAAATCCAATGCACGTGAAAGGGAAGGGAAAACCCAGATGCTAAATGAACGTGTGTAGCAGTAAAGATTGAAAATGAGTGAAGTTTTTTGAGGAATAATTCTGGTGCCAGCTATCTGGTTCATCCCTTTCTGGTAACTGGCAGAGTTTGTTAAGCTTTGCTTAGGCAAGAAACAAGAATGATTAAGGAGAGGGGTTAAGTACAGTACTGCAGGAAGCATTAGAATGGATTAGGGTTTAAGAATAGTGAGTCATGGCCATTGATAAGTGAACGGTGTGCACATCGTAGCCTTCGATGATGTGAAGGAAGAAATGATCAGCGCGTGAGATTGGTTGAAAAAGGGGAATAGAGAGTTATAGAAAGAAGGTGTGATTGTTATGATAACGGCCATTTTGGACTGATGCTTTTGACAGGTAGCTTGTTTGTTTGGTATCACGAGGCCGACGGTTGACGCAATTGCTTTCCAATTTCAACAAAGTTTTTTGGTTGGTGTCAATTTAGATTAACGGTAGAAACTGTTTTTTCAATGTTATTTGCAGTATACAAAGTAAATTTATGAGATGAGTTTTCTCCCAACTCGCATGAACATGTTTTTCCAACGCCAACCCAAACAGTTGGTAAAGCTCCATTCTTCAAGTAATCAAAGCCTCTCAATATCATACAATACCATGTAATGGTTTTAGTTACACTTTTATTAACATATCATGAGATACATAGTCAAGTGGTGGATCAGTTATATCAAAGAGAACAAAAATCCAAATCCACTTTGTTTAAACAAATTCACTTGGAGAGACATCCGTATCACAAAGTCTCAATCTGGATTAATTAGTTGTTTGGATATCAAGCTAGTAATATGATTCGGAAAAAGTGTTTGAGTACAAAGAATTATTTTAAAAGGATATTAGTTGCCACTATCACTTTTAGTTGGTGTTGCAATGAGTGGTGGTGGGTGGAGAATTTGGCAAGTCACCACTGAACCAGCGCAGTTTCCCCTAATTCTGATCACATTTCACTTCTCTTCAACCTGACATAACAAGCAGCCAGTAGCTCTATAGCCACTTGCTGTGCATGTACTTAGAAACTTCAGAATTTGGCTTTTAATACAGTACTCCTAACTACTTTATATGAATAATATCCTGAGATTAACGCGTGCTTGAAGGCTTTCACACTCATCTGCCTCATAATTATATAATTAGACGGAGAACGTGGGCAGGGGAACTAGGTTTTAACGTTGACTCTGACAGGAACCTCTTTCCAGTGTTGTTTGGCAAACTCATGTCTTTGTTTTCTACCATCTCTCATTTTATTCTTTTCTTTATTGAACTTTATGAGTCCTGTACGTCTTTAAGTGTGCCCATCTTATATTAGATTAGATTAGATTAGATGCGTGATTGACAGTGTAATGAACAAAGGTGGCGACTTTGGTGTTGGTGGTGGCGCCACTTCTTTATCTAAGGATCCAAAAGCTATGGGGTCGCAGAATAGCAAGCAGCCTTCATCACAGGCACATGGTAGGGTCCCAAATTATTCCTTCACTATATACATTAAACCAATAATAAACCCCTCACATTCTCAAGCTGTGTTTTTCTCCGTCTAGTTCCACACCAGCAGTCACAGATTCCATCATGTCCCGTTGAAAAGTCATTGCTGGGAATATAAATCAATGGAGATAGGAATTTTTATAAATTGATAGGATATCTAATATGAATATGATTGATCTGTCTCGGGTGGAGAATAATTGCTCAACTAATATTCACGGGTTCAACCACAACAACAATAACAATAATACTCTTCGGCTCTTTAACAAAAGACGTCATTGATCTTCCTTGGGAGATTAAGATGGCTAGATAAATTAGTTAATCAAAACATATATGTTATATATAACTTGATTATATATCACTTTATAAGTCAAAGAAATTAATTTAGTATAAATATCAATAATTTAAAGTAGTTTATTTAGTTTTCTTAATTTCTCCAAAAAAATCTATATCTTATATTAAGGGTAGGAGTAATAAAAAAAACCTCAAGTCATTTTCTTTTTATATAAGAAAGATGGCTGAAAGCCTAAATTAAAGTAAGAAATTACACATAAGAGGAATTTAATTCTAAGCACTCTTGTTCCACAATAGAGCTGTTATTGTGAAGCTTACCCATTAGAGTAAGGCCCAATATAATTCCATGGCCTACTTTCAACTTCTCTAAGAAAATGAAAAAGAGGTTATATAAAGCTTGGAATAGAGCTGTCATTGTGAAACTTCTTGGCTGGAATATTTGTTACAAGCTTCTTCTCTCTATTCTTCAGACCTTATGGGTGAAAAAGGGAGTTATCAGTCTAATCAATATCGGAAACGACTATTTTATGGTAAAGCTTTCAAATAAGGATGATTATTTCAATGCCCTTACTAGTAGACCTTGAATGTTATTTGATCATTATCTAGCAGTGCAGCCATGAGAACCTCTATTTAATCCAAAATGTGCGAAAACTATGAACTTAACCAGAAAATGAAATTAGGCCGGCCCAAGTCTCTGAGGGCTTGTTTGATTTGAGGGAAAGGGAGGGGGAGAGAGAAATTTTTTACCTTCCTCTTTACTAAATTGCCCATGGAAAATTTTCAACATTCCAAAAATATACTCTCAATAAAAAAGAATATTATTTTCATTAATGACAATTTGGTCAATGTCTTCCTTTTCACTCTCTTCCCTCAAACCAAACAGGATTTGCTCACCTCTAGCTAGGCATCAATACCAGCATGTGGAATTATATTAGGCCTTATTATGTTGGGCCTGAAAACTAGAAACTTGGGCCCCAATCATAACCCATTTTTTGTGGTCTCATATGGACCACAGGGCGTAGCATGGTAATCAGTGACTGGTATTTAGGCAGTCTCAGCCCAATTTTGTATTGCTGTTTTGTTTTATTGGAGCAAACCAATTGGGCAGCTTACCCGTTAGATGGAACGGGACAAATACATATTTTATGCATTATAGTATTAATTCACACCTCGTTGCATGGTGCCTGTGATATAGTTTTGGATTAGTGTTGTAAAACGTATACATATTTCATGCATTATAGTAAATTCACACCTCGTTGCATGATATAAAACTTTGGATTAGTGTTGTAAATATATACGTTATAAAACTCTCTTAAATCAAATTTTGAAAAAATAGATTTTACCATTAACCCAACATAGATGTGTGTGTATGTGGCGGTTATTTCAACCTAGTACGGCTGGATTCCTACATTTGTTTTTGCTCCTTTGCACGGCTCGTATGGAATTTGTCTGGACTGACTATGGCAGAAAAACCAACAATAACAGCGACAATAATGATATTTGATTATTAGTTCTAAGATTGTTATTTGAAGTATATTGTAAACAGTGCTTGTTTGGTAAATTTAAAAAAAATTGTCCAGTAAATGTCGGTTGGGAGAGGAAGGAAATTTTTACCTAGACATTTAGAATCCACAACCTTTTGAATTCCGAATGGAGGCCTTTAACTTCAATCCAATCAAGCATTCGGTTGCTTGGGAATACAGGACAACGCGAACAAGGGCACTTCCGCTCTCTATTTATCATTACATTCAATATTATAAAAGGTCGGCCTCTCTGGATTTATCCGCGACGTACAAAAGAATAAACGTCGTAGTCTAAAGGACGACCACTCATTTTTATTCTTATTCAAGTTCTTATTGTGGGCATATAATAAAATTTCCTTTTTTTTTAATGAAGGGTTTTTTCTTATAAAGCCTATAGCATATAAGGATTTTTAGCTGTTTTAACAAGTTCGTTTTATCAGAATTTGAATTCGTATTATCCTTCAATTTGAGATGAGTCTTTCCTCTCAACTAAATGCTTGTTGGCACTTGATAGTAGAAGTTTTCTAACTTGATAATGAAGTTTGACCTTGACAAAGGCTTCAAATGTTAAAATGATATGCCGGTCAAAAATTGATGAAATGATACACTATTAATAACTAAATCAAACAATAACAGATCAAGCATGACCTGGTGTAATTCATTCGGATACACAACAATGCAGACATAAAATTTGAAAGAGAAATGCATTTTTGGTTTTCAATATGCTAAAATTTTGTTCATCAAAATTCCATTTGTCAAAAAATCGGCTTCAAAAAGAAGTATGGACTTGCTTTTCAGCCATTCTTAACAGTCAGCTCTTGTTCATCATATTAATTCAGGGTGGATTTAAAACATTCAATTAAGTCACTAAGAATGTGTTTGGTTTGAGGGGAAATCTAGAAAAACTTAATTATTAATCTCTAACTTTAAACCTCATTCCCTCGCCCTTCCATCCCCTTTCGGCAAACTAAACACTCTAAATTAAAGCTGGTTTATGTCCATATGAATGGATAAGCTTTCATGACATACAGCTTTAGTAAAAGGGCATGACCAGAAGATGTGATCAGGAGTTTCATCCATATCTCAGAGCCAAAACAAACACGAACCTGATTCATCCAAGCGATGATGCCGAACGATATCATCACATGAGGGGATAGCCTGAGACAACATTTTCTATGTAAACAGTAAGTTCTTCACAGGAAGCAAGATTGACCAAAGAAACTTCCACAAATCATGCTTCACTCCATAATATATTGAAGTTATGATAAGGTGATTTTATACACTAATTTAACTGAATAAATCCCAGAAGAAGCACCGTCTCAAATAATTTTACCTGTATTTCATAGTAATTTTTCTTAATTTATTTATTCTCTCTCTTCTCTAATTAATGTTGATGGAATATCAATAAGAGTAAATTAAAAAAGATTAACAAGTATAAAAACTAGATCTTATATCTAATAGCAATATCAACTCTTAGAACATATCCTACGTTGAGGTTGAGGACTAGAGGGAGTAAGATATTTGTATTATCAATTAGATGCATGCATTAATAATTAATGTGTCGCCAAGATGTTTTGCAAAGCGTGATCGTTTAAGGGAATAATATAATTGTTAGATGCTTTCATTCTGGAATCTGTGAATTTGATTTTGCAGAATAATTATAGGGCATTAGGGCCAATTCCCTGGACGCTTACATTTTGACAGTCCAACTTGTGCAATTTATTGAGGAAGAATGTGAACCTGATAAATGACAGGTCGCTTTTTTGGTTGAAAAATTCATTTAGCTTTTCTTATTCTTTTTTTAAAAAAAATAATAATAATCAAATGGATCCTGTATTTAAAGATAGGAGATAGCAACATTTAGCAAATAGACTGTCAAAAATATGACAAATGAATTTTCTAAAAAAATTGATGAAAAGTCATTGTTTAAAAATCTTATTGGTCATAATGACCTAAAATGTTTTTGTATATAGAAAACAGTGAAACTGTAAAGAATTCATGCACATGTACTCCAACTTAAATATTTGAGTAAAATACTCTAACTACCTTTGTATTTTGTTTTAATTATACAAACTTTTTTTTTATTTTGAAAACTCATATAAACCTTCTTTTAAATAAAAAGCACATTACACAAACCTCCCCTGAATTTTGAAGATTCCATTTTCATCCATCCAACCGTTAGTTGACCATTAATTTGACTTAAAAACTTTTTTTGACCAAAATACCCTTATTTAACATAAGAATTATTTAAACATTTATATTGACTAAAAACATTATACAACCAAGAAATAATTTTAATATTTTTTTTTTTTTTCAAAATATCTACTATATTATAGAATTTATTTATTTTATTATAAAATTTTATAAATAAAATTTTATAATTTTAATTTTTCATCATATTTGTTTGAGATGATAAAGGGTAATTTACTTAATAAAAATTATTATAATAAAAATTATAATTAAAAATATATTTTGGAATCATTTTAGAATATTCTTGATTAACAACTTGATTTAAACCTAGGTTTTAAAAATAGAAGAAAGGTCATATAATTAAAGTAAAATATAGGAGTAGTCGGAGTATTTTACTCTAAATATTTTTGGCCAATAAATTTTTAAATGGATAGTTTTCAAATAATATTTTAAAAAAAATATTAGGAAATTTTAATTTTTGAAAATATTTTCAAAAGAATTTTAAATTTGTTAAAAGTGAAAAGTAAATATCGGAAAATAAAGTGAATGTGATGCAGAAAAAAGCGAACGTGGGGAAGGAACCAAAGAGAAGAGGCAGCATAAGTGCGTGATGTCGGCGAACTTGTCTTATGGCCCACCCACTTTACCACCAAGTCAACATATTCCGCATTCGGTTGCCTCCCCATTACTCACCCCAAAAGAAAAACAAAACCCCAACATCTTTTCTCACGTTATATATTGTGATAAGATCTGACAACTCAAAAAATCTTTTCCTACAATTTGTGTCAGCTACAATAAATATCACCCAACTGTCAGGATTTTAAAAGGTTTTGTCTTTTTATCATATTCTAATTAAAAAGGTAAGAATTGAAATATTTAAAATTCTACTCTTCTATAAAATAATTTAAGTTTACATTAAATAGAGATATCAAGTAAACAAAACAATTTAGTTCTGGTCAAAACAGTGCAGACACTATTAATGTAGAGTTGGTTTCGCAGTGTAACACTTTACTAGATTCTTTTGGGTCCCTAGATTGAGTATCAAAGAAAATATTTATAGTTTGAGGGTAATTACGAATAAAATAATAATAAAAACAGTGTAAGCACTCAAAATATGTGATATTGACATTTTAAGAGCTATAATAACTTTTTTTTTCAGTTAATAATATTGCATGGGTGTTACGACCAATGAACCATATTTTATTGGCTCTGTCAAGTGTCAACCGTAAGTAAATTAATAAGGAACAGCCTTTTTCACTTTCAACCCAGATTACTTCAACGCTACGGTTTCTTGGTCGCTTTTGAACCGTTGGCAGGAAAAAAATCATTGTGGGGGCTTAAAAATTAAAAAGGATACAAGAAGCAGCAGTGCGTACGTAGTTGACGGGGTAGTATAATTAAGGTAACAAAAAAGCAATTCCAGACTTGATATTTCACATACGTGGGTTGAATTGAACTGAGAAACGTGTGAGGCGTGGCACTAATGAAGAAGCTCTGAATGAACAGGCGACAGGTATATAAGGAAAGCAAGTAAAACAGGACACTGCAATATATATGTAGACATGTGGTTTGAGGTCTGTTTAATATTTAATTAGGTGAACACCACGAAGGCCTTGTCAGGTGCCATCTTTTACGTCTCACTTGTTCCACCCCACTTTCCTTAACCTTCTTTCGGTTCCTTATCTGATGTCTTTAACGAGAAAAGGCAGTATTTTACTCTCATCTGGAATTGCTATATATTGTAGCTTCCATAATTTCATGCAAGCGATTGATTATTTTGAATTTGGTCAATGTTTTTGTAGAATGTCCCTTAACTTCAAAGAAAGGCAAAGTGCTGACCTGTTTTTGATGGAATGATAACATTACATAATATTTGGTCTTATCCTCATATAATCTCCCAACACTTCACCTCCAATAACTATGGAATTGGAGCAGCTTGTGACCTGTCTGGGGTGTTCATGGGTAAGGTAAGACCCTTACCCGATGTCCTGCCTGAAAAATCATTGGGTAGTAAAATGCAGCCCAATGTTTAACCTTGCCCAATAAAAGCCCTAATATTTTTGGGCTGGGCAATAATGTGCTGGCAGGGCGGGCCTTCCCTGCCCAGGTGGCGATACCCTGTCATACTCTATGTGGAAAAAAAAAAAAACAGCTTCAATTATATCTAATAAACCATATTGCAAACTTCAAATGAAATATATAATTTTACACTTTAAAATATTCTAAAATAAGTCTATGACTTAAGTCTTGAGATTAAAAAGACAACACAAGTGAAAATTAAAAAACCTATAATACTATAGTATCAAAAAATTCAAAAAAAATATAATACTATATATACTACTTGGCACTTGGCAGGGCCAAATGGGCGGGCAACATATCTTGCCCGATGTTTAGCCTTGCCTACAAAAATGTCCAGCTCAACAGTACCCAATTTTTTTTTTGGGCTGGGTTGGACAATTTTTCTACAGGCTCGAGTGGATGCAAAACATCATGAACCCCTAGACTTGTCTTTCCCTCTGTTTATTTTCTCTTGTTTTTTTTTTTAAAAAAACTTTTAAACACAGTACGTACAAGGATTTCTGCTGTTGGGTGGCCCCTCCTGCTTTCAGAAATGGACTATGACGGGGCCATCCCAGAGAAACCCCAATGCTTAAGATATCAGTATATCACACAATAACATCTCTCCATTTTTTTTTTCAAAAAAAAAAAAAAAAAAAAAAGATGGCCACAGAGTAACTGAGTAAGCTCTCAATGGACGCACCAGGAATAATGGGAATGCTGGAGCACAAAAAAGGAATAATGGGAATGGATTCATATATTTTAATCTTATAATCACTACTATGATTTTTTATTTAAAATAATTATATAAAGAACATTTTTTTTTTTTTTACTCCATTTCTTTTCGACGGTGTTTCGCGTAAAGATAAATTACTCAAGACTTCGATTCACAAAGTTAAGTGACGGGTCGACCTCAAGCTGGATGGAGCACATGGTTATCAACACGGTTTCATGTACAGACATACAGTTGAATTTCAAAGCACTTGAAATAGTCAATATTGTTAACTTGAAATGACAGTCAAACTACGACCTTGTGAAAAGAGTATTATGACTCTGGGAGATTCTGATTGCCTTTCGTGTATAAAATCAATATATTTTCCCCTCTCTTACAGATTTTATTATGAAAATAAATTATTTCCTATAATGCTTATAAGTTATTCTTCATGCATTTTTGGGTTGACCAAGGAGTAGTTGAAACACGCGGGCTCCAGTTGGCGGTCAAGAGGAAAAATGAGATTCCAAGACATACTATAAAATGGACCAATATTTACAAATAAATATACAAGTCAAATTAATGAATGGGAGGAATTATGGAACAAATTAAGCGGCTAGCATTGATGAGAAGGAGGGTTTGGTCAAAATGGATTGGTATGGTTGAATTATGAGGCCGTGACTCAGCCACGCCTAAGAAAGAGTCCCATTAAACACAATGAGGGGGAAAAAGTAAGTTTCTGAGTCAAGCCGACCCCAAAAAGTATGTCGCCAAATTTACAAATTTAGACACGTGCTCCCATATGAGTATATTTATTCAACCCTATCTCATCACTACATTCGTCATTCACTCGCCCCCAATCCATGATGATGATGATAAGAGCATCTCACCAAATGAATAAAGGCATCTCCTTCCATTTAGATATATTCCACTCAGATGCCTTTTCCCAAATCTGTTTTGAATCCACTCATATCATGTATACCCTCCATGTTATCAAATTAGGCCACCATAAGCCGCCCTACAATGTTCTAGTCAATTCATGAATCTACATGAGGTGGTGGTGTTAAGAAAAGTGAATTGCCTAGTCAAACTCTGTATACGTGACAAATCAAAAGTCCCAGGTTAAAAGATCCAACAGAAGGATGAAAAAATGGGATTTCTATTATGGACAATGATTTGAAACCGTGTCAGTTGAGCACCAAAGTTACCTATTACATTGGATAAACAAATTGGTTCATATATACTACGTGTCATTAAGGAAATAAACAAAGTGTTTCAGAGTTTACTTCCCTCTCAATCAAAACAGCAACCAAGTAAGAATTATGAATGTGTTCCTTTGAATGGTCAGGCCGATCAAGCTTCAGGCCTAAGGATGGCCCCGGCCAGTTATTGCTCTTCCACCGTCAACTCTAAAAGGATGGGTTGAAAGGACTTGCACAAAATGCAGCTCTACCTTCGTCCCTGAGCCCAATTCCTGTTTTGGTTCTTCATAGGTTTGAAATGTGTATTTCTGTAGCCGATCCCTCCTTGCTTGGGGAGATCATGCAACTCCATAACCTGGATTGTTCGCTGCTTCTTGGCTGCAAGTAAACAATGAAATACAAGCCTCATCAATTAAGAATTAACTTGAAAGCTAAGTTAGACAAAATTATAGACTACATCTCAAGGGAGCCTAACAAACCATTTTCAGCCTGTTGATAACTCTCCTGAAGTTTCCTCTTAGTGGCTTCTAGCTTCATTTGGACTGAAGCATCATCTGAACACTTCAACTTCTGATAAAGAAGACACGAATGTCAGACAAAACTTAAAATCTAAAAAAATTCGACACAAACAGAGATTCTCCCTTACATCTTGAGGACCAGCAAGAGGCCTCTTGGGGACAACACTCCTGTCCATCTTTTGCAACATCCTTGGCTCCACATTCTCTCTTTGTTGCATGCTTGATTTTAATGGTCTGCCAGGACCAGAACCAACAGTAGTTGCCGATTTATTTAGCTTCGCAACAGCCTCATTTTTCTTTGCTTGCTGATTCCTTCTGTCTTTGACCAAGGCGTCCCCCCTATCAGAAGCCTGTTGTTTGCTCTTTACTATGTTTTGATTGTCCAGAGCGGGTCTTCTGCCATTTTCCCGGTTCTTGATGAATTCCCCACTCTGCCGAGGATCTGAAACAACAATCCCCATTCATGATCATGAATCAAAGAAGTGGGGAATTCAAATACAGAACCGAAGAGCAAAAGCTAGCTAAGAGTAACCAGAAGAGATAGCAAATTGAACTCACTTCCATCATCATCCATGCCATCAAAGAACTTTGAACCATCCAGCAACGGCATCCAACCATGAAAATCGAAGTCAGTTTTTAACCATCAAAAACTTAAAAAAAAACATAGGACAAATGGTAAAAGAAGAGGTCAGTACCTGTGATAACTCCATTGATGCAGGAGCTGCAAAGAAAGCCCCTTCATCCATAGGAGGTGATGGAAGCCCTTCTTCTTCCTCTTCATCAACAACAGATGGATTTACTGAATCTGGGGTGCCTTCAGAACCTACAAATAGTTACAAGAAAATCCACAATCAATTTAAGACATGAATAGATTATTTAGGAAGGAGAAAAAACGGCAGGATTAACCTTATGGCTACCAAATGAAGGCGGGTAACATAATCATACCTGCACTGGTTGTGGTAGCATTGACCCACTCATCTACCATTTCTTTCCAGTCACTGCAATTCAAAAAACTCTGGTTAAAATGACAATACTTTTGGTCCAGTATGCAAGTACACAGATAAAACAGAAACCACAAATGAAGAACCTCAGAAATCTTTACTGTTTCATTTGACCTTCATTAATGTTCAGAAACAATCACAAGACTGACGTCTAATACATTGATCACAAGTTATGTTTCTTTGCATCATGAGTTTAAGATCTATTCACACTAAATAAGCAGTCAACAATGAACAACAGCAACGAAAGATGTACCCGATAATACATAACATTTAATATACAACAAACAAGCTCATTTTTCTCCCTAAAACAATCTTAAGATATATATTCAAGGCAACAAACATCCGGGAGAAATTGAAACATACTCAATAAGAGTACGTGCAAGTTGACGAATCTCTTTTGATCCATGCTTTCGGAAAGGATTGACAGCCTTTCCAATCTCAGTCGCCTGAAAAAGTTAAATCCGTCAAAAAAAAAACTTTCCCAGAAAAACAAGAATGGAAACGAAAAGGCTATGACGGACACTTTGATTGACGAGAGATAATTTAACTCGGACCTTTAGAAGATCCACGGACAGTTCCATCAGCTGGAGCCTCCTCAACGACTCAAATAATTCGGAATCAGACTGTTGCAACATTGAACAAAACAATATGAATGAGTAACCAGAGGATTTAAAAGTCTCCCAAAGAACCAGTTAGCATTTAAAATCATAGCTGCCCAAAGTCAGAAACCTAATCTCCAATCAAATTGCAACATAAAGAAACAAGAATTGAAGCATACGATTAAAAGCTGTTGAAATAGAAAGACGAAGAAAAGGAAAAAAGCGGAAGACTAATCTGGAAACAGTCAGCCAAAGCATTTTGAAGGAAAGAAATGAGGAGACCATACCTCTTCTTCGCAGTTATGAAGAATTTCCTTGATCCTAAATATCTCATCAACTAATTGAGACGCTTCTTCAATCTCATCCGTCAATGCTTCAGCTTCTCCGTGGCTATAATTACTAAAGTGGTTCATATTCATCTCTCCCTGGTCATCTCTGCTACTATGAGCCTTGCTCTCTTTACTTGCACCAGCTTCCACTTCAGCTCCGTCTCTATCAAAACCACTCTTGCAACCTCCGTCGAACTCCTCGTCAACACCGGACACCGCCAACTCCACTCGCTCACAACCCAAACAACGAGTCATCCGACAAGAAAACAACCGCTCCGCGATTCCATCCCTTCGCAACCGAAACTCCTTGGGACAATCAGAAGCGGCCACCATGATGGCATGGTCGATAATATCAAATATATCCGAGTTCGCCGTTCGAAAGTAACTCCTCCAGTAATCTAAGGACCCGGTCTTCATTTTCACGAAAGAAAATCCACAATACTGATGGATTGTAAGAAAGCCAGATCAATAAAATCGAATTTTCAGCAGGCAAACAGCTACAGATAAAACAGGGGATCCTCACGCGAGAAGGATATGCATCTCAACAGCAAAGAATCAGAAGCTCAAGCTGATATTAATCATGTGATACTACCCAGAAATCAGACTCAGATTGTAGCCTGTAGCAAGATTTTTTTTTTACAGTGGCCGGACGCAAACAAGGGATTTGCGAATATTAACAATCGGAGTGTAAACGCTTCAAAATTTCTATCCTCGAAAAGAATGCGGACGAGATTATCGTCAATCGTCAATCTCGGGCAGACAAATACGGGTATACGTGGGATGGGAGGATCCAAAAAGGGTATGAAAATGAGCAGAAACCAACACGGGAACAAGAATCGTTGAGTTTTATCAGATTGTGAGTTAGCCAAGACCTTCAGGAAAGGTAATAAATTTTAATTTGTTGATGGTGGGCGAAAATTAAAAAAGAAAGAAAGGAGCGACAATTCAGGGGAAAGCCAAAATTGAAGACGAATATAATCTCAATCTACTCCACTTCTGTTTATCTTGGCTCTCTACAAGAATACCGGGGGCTCCACAAATCCAGAAAATATTGGCCCTTCAAAACCACTCTTTCACAAGAAATGCGCATACAGCTAAACGCATTGTTATGATAAAAAAATTGGAAATATACTGTTGTGAAGACGTAGAGAGAGAGAGATTGGATGGGATCGTATGGTGCTGAAAACGAAATAATAATAAAAAAATGGAGAGGATGAAAAGGGAGATAGTGATGTGAATAAAGTAGGTAATGAATGTGGTGAGATTTAGATAGAGAGAGATTTGTGGGCTTTGCTATGAACCGCGCACGCCTTGTTCCAACTTCGAACTTGTTCGGAACTTGGAATTTGGATCTTGCAAAGCGATGAACAAGAGGTAAATTACACATAAATGTGATTGGAATTTTCTTTTTCTTTTTTACCCCCTTTTATATCTCTACCTCACCCCCATGAAACGCTTTTTAAAAAACTGTAGCCCGGAAAAATATCGAGATTTGAATGTTACGTGTAACTAAATACGTAGTAGAGTTTAACCCGAGCATGTCTCATTTGTTGGCTCAACACAAAAAACCAACCTTCCTTGCCTTAATGTTATCACGGTTTTTCTTTTTTAATTTCACGAACTCAATTAAAAATAAATATATGTTGTTGCAGAGCAATTAATTAAACAAGCACGACCAGTGTTGCTTATAGTTATTCAACAGATTAACGTATCCTCTAACCAAGCATGTCAATAAGGTCATGCTGTTGTCACCGACTTCTGGAATAGTTACACCAAGGACGTTGTGCCCGTTGTTGGTTTTTTCAATATAAAAAACAGAGTACAACAGAAAAACCAAGAAGATCAGAGGGAAAAAAAAACTACCTAGGTTTCTAGATCAACAACCACCCCTTGAATAAGTGGAGGTGTTTAATCTGAAGAACAAAAATTTTCTCTGATAATATGATATACATCATAGCTAATTGGTCAGCAATGGTGTTATCTTCTCTAGTTACGTACAGAATTAATTAAAACCGTCCAATTTCTCAACATTATTAAAAGCCATATATTGTCGGTTATGTCCCTAAAAGGTGGTTGTTGTCACATACTCTTGTGGTCAGATAGATGGCTTCAGCACAATCAGAGGCGGATCCAGAAATTTATGAAAGGGGGCACTATTTGGTAGGGGTGGGGGTTCGGGGCAAACCCCGAAAATTTTTTTTTTTCACTTGTCATCAAAAGACAAAAAAAAATATATGATTCGAAAGGTTTTTCTTGTTATCAATTGTAATTTTTATCATCATCAATAAAAAAAAGAGCAAGTGTTAGCCATAAAATGTCCATGACAGAAAATTAGAAACCTACATCCTCCAAACAATTTTTTGTGCTTGGAATATCCATCTAAAATACAGAGAAAATGTAACAAAATGCTAAGAAAGTATCTCAAAAAAGGAATCGAGATCTTTCCCGTTGAGGTCACAATGCTAAAATATGTCCGCAAGATTTTTATAGGGAAAAAGAAGAGTAAGGAGCAAAGTGAGCGGTGTTGAGGAAGACATAAAAGAGGGGGAAAATTAAAAAATTAAATTAAATTAATATTTATTTAAATAAATAAATAAAGGAAAATCAAGGGGGGGCACGTGCCCCCCTTATAGTATACTTGGATCCGCCCTTGAGCACAATTATATGTGAACTTAATTTTCCTATAGTCTCTATTTCAACACAAGTTCAAACCTTGCAGATCAGAATTCCAATCAATTCAAAAATGGTAGCTTTAGCGGCGCTTGATGATATGGGAGCTTGGCTCCTCCTCACGTCCGCGTCCGAACCCCGCCCCCTCCCCTACCATGTGTATCAAAAAAAAAAAAAAAAAAAATTCCAATCAATTCATCCCGTTGTTTTACTTAATTACCCTCAATTTCAGGCCCAAAATGTAATTTTGGGTTATTTTTTTCCATTTATATTTGTATTGAGACTATTTGATCTTGAAATTTAATACATGCGATGAATAAAATTGGCATGGTAGTAATTACAAATTCCAATAATCAATGTCAATTTAAAACGAAAATCATGCATAGCATGGCGATACCAAATGGCGTGTGTAATATTTTGGTTTTGACCTTGAATTGCTTGTGTTGTTTTATTTTGAATTCAAAAAAAAAAGAAAGTCGGTCTCATGCACGAGCAATTCATGCAAACATGCCATGTAGTATTTAATTAGTTATTTTACTTTTACCTATACGCCTATACGGATCACGTAAATTAATCACGTTGACGTCACCTCATACGAAATGGATATCTCCCTTTGACCCTCTCCTAACCTTCCTCATAGCTCCCTCTCCCAATTGGATGCGGCTGAGGTCCTCTTCTCTTAAAGGATCTCTGTTGTCCTCTTCTCCCATACACAGTTTTGGCACAAAATAGGTAAGGTGATCTCTCTCTCTTTTTTTTTTTTTTTTTTTTTTTTTAACTACTAGCAGCTAAAAAATTATTTTATGATACTGATTGGTACTTAAAAATACTTCATGATCTTAAAAAATTATTTTAAGATGTTGAAAAATATTTCAGGGTACAGATTGGTACTCAAAAGATACCTCAGGATGCTTGGACTGGGGATACTGGTGTTGGGATCCGTACAACGCAGCGGATTAAAAACTTACGGATCCAGTCCCAAGGATCACTCAGATGTATTTAAACCAAGGCTAGGGAATCCGGATATTACCTTTGGAGAATTCGTCCGCGTCTCGTTCTTTCTTGAACAGGTGGGCTACCTCCTCCTCGATCGACGAGAAGACGACTCTTAGAATCGTCTTCCTCTACTTGGTATCCACACGAATAATCCTCGAACACGGCCACGGCAGCGTGCTAACGCCTCTTTTGCGTCTCTCTCAATTTTCACTCTAGGGTTTTCTTTCTTGCGGCTTTCTGAATACGCTCGAATAAAACTCCCGTAGGTTTTTCTAAACCCGTTCAATGTATTATATAAAATTAATCCTAATTAATTTTGAAATTCAAATTTCAAACATGTATTAAAATACATTAATTAAATCAATCAGATCTGATGTAACGTATTTAATCCGCATTAATAGGCGATTTAAAATTCGAATTTTGAATCTGGATTAAAATAAATATATTAATTAAATCCATCTAATAGATCAAATCAAATCCATTTATTTAATCCAAATTAAAAGCCTTCGATTTAATTTATCTCTATAAATTAAATCCGAGAAATAATATCTATCTATTTAATTTAAATTTGAGATACTATATCTCAATTTAATATTAAAATATACGATATCTTTATTCGAAATTAAATGAGATACAATATCTCTATTTATTTCAAAATTTATCAAATAAATTCAATACAAAACAAATATTATATATAATATTATAATCTCCATTATTAATATGTATATATATCAATTTCGAGTTTAATATATATATATACACACACATATATATATTTATCCTAGATTAAATTTAGTATTCATTTAATTTCAGATCAATCGAGATTCAATGAATCCTGACATTTTTCGTGTTGGATTATTCTTGTGTGCAGACCACGACCCCTACATATGAGATTGGCGGTAGACCAACACCGTGTCGGCCATTACAAGTCGTAGCGGCCACTAGCAAGACATTGTGACTACCCAATTTACATGGGGATCGATGACACGATACAACCTATCGTACAACCATATCACGTCCCTTTTGTTACGCGATAATTTAGTCAAGGATGAGGCATGGAAAATGTCAACTTCATTTTCTTGACCACTACTTTCTCGATTCTCAAGTAGTCTAATTAGTGAAATGGAAACTCCTTTCCATCACAAGGTATGGCCATAAATTTCTTAGACTCACTCATCGAGGGGCCCAGTATTATCTCTCTACAAATGTGAGAGACAAATTTCATCTTGACCATTCACATTCCTCCACATGAAAACCACTGATCCCGATCCCAGCCTTTATCATCACCCGATCAAAGGTGACTTTTGACTAGGTCAAAAACCAGTGACTCATCATGTAGGAATCCATGATGATCTCAGGTCATAGGGCGTCGTGACGCGGTTATACATGAGATAAGCTTATAACTAGATCCATGCGAGATTTCTCATAGTGGGTCGGTCCGGACCTTGTACTCTTACAAGTGCCCATGACTTTGATTCGTATCTTCATACCACAACAAAGTCATGCGTCTTATCTCATCTTCGCTCCCGCGTAGATGACCAACCAGGGACATTTAGGATAATCTATAAGATATATCCAGGGATACAGTTATCAATATAAACACGCAAATTGAATGATAACTTAAAAGAGAATACTTTAAAACATAAATGTCTAAAGTACAATGACTTGCCCTAAGGCATAATTTCCAACAATTTGACCCAAAAATACTTTATGATCTTGAAAAATTATTTTAGGATATATATTCTCTCGAATATATATCCTAAAATCCTAAAATAATTTTTCAAGATCATAAAGTATTTTTTAGTTCCCCAGTTTCAAGATCCCGAGGTATCTTTTGAGTCCCTTCATGAGATATTTTTCAACATCTTAAAATAATTTTTGAGATTATGAAACTTTTTTAGAATTTTTGAGTACAATCAAGATCTAAAATAATTTTTTAGTACCGCTTGATTGTATTTTTTTTTAAAAAAAAAAGAGAGAGAGAGATCACCTTACCTATTTTGCCCCCTAATTCCTTAAGAGAAGAGGACCTCTCCTTTACGTACCTCGGAGGGGAGGTAGATTGTCTTATCATCACTTTTTTTTTTCATTATCTCTTTGGTCTTTATTATAAAATATTAATTAAAAAATATATTTGATCTTTTTTTATAAAAACTTGTTTGATTTCAAAAAGCATTAATTTTTTTTTCATATATGCCTAGTGTGTAAAAGTAATAATATATAATATTAGAGTTTAGTGCAATTAGTAAGGATAATATTGAAAGTTACTTAAATTGTAGGACAATTTTATTGATTTTAACTATTTTTATTTGTTTGTGAGAATTGTTAGGTGGTGCCAGTGTTGTCAAAAACTAGTGTAAAAACTTATGTTTTTATGTTTTTATTATGGTCATACGTGCTGAAACGCAAGTAAAGACTATTCTAAGCAGAAACTAGTAGAAACTCCATTTAAACATGTAAAAACTTATGTTTTTACCGTTTTAACTTCTTTTTAAAAAAATGATGATTTTTTTTGCTCGAAAAAAGGATTGAAAAATTGAAAACCCTATTTCTATCGTACATCTTAGACTCTGGATTACTGGATAGTTTTATATAATTTTTAACGTATTTTCGTAGTTATAAACGTAAGTTTTTAACGTAAATTATAAGTTTTTTTTTTTAATCTTTTATATAGTCATATGACTTATATATTTTAAATATGAAGTTGTTCATTGAATTTTGAGTAGTGATTTGTTATTTTTTTCATGTATATATATATAAAAAATTTTGAACTTTGACTTTAAGTAATAGAACGTTTCGTGTTGTTTCTACGATTTACGTTTCTACCACCCCTTCCATATCTACATAGATACTCGATTTTGACAACATTGATTGGTGCCTTATATTAAGGACCAGAGAAAATAAGTCTTTTTGAACTATTAATTAGGAAAAGGAAAGAAAAATCGAAGAAGTAATAATTTGATGAGATAGTTTATTGTGATCTTTCAAATTAATTTGATGGACATAATTTAAAGATCATTTAAAATAATTAGAAAAGGATATGGTGAGAGAAATTGGACCTTCTCACAGCACTAACCAACAAAATTCACAGGGGCAGATTGATCATCTGGCACCATATGATTTATGGGCAATCGCAATCTTGTCTTTCTCCATCTGTTAATGAGGGTAGAATTGATATTTTATTAAGGATTAGTGGGAGAACTCATCGAGTCCCATATAAATAAATAGTACTCACTTCCATCTATTTTTATTTTTGAAGTGCTGGTTTGAAATAAAGTAGTTTATTGAGTTAGTTAATATGACATGTATTTTTAAAAAATCATAGTCATTTTTCTTAATTTGCTCATTCATTCTCCTCCTTGATTATTAGGAGTAAATTAGGAAAAGACTAACAAAATATGTAAACTATATTTTATATTTATGACTAATATCAATTTCTTAAATATATTTTATATTAAGGATCAAAAGAGTATATTATTATCATATTTAACTACCGGTAGAAAACAATAATATTTCTTTCCCCATGGATTAGAAGTACTAGACTCCTGGTTCTCATTTTCCACCACTAATTCATACTGACCAGGGGCGGACCTGGGGCTAAGGCTGGCCCTTGCCCCCACTAAATATACCAAAATTGTTAGAAAATTATATTTCAGCCTTATGAAATTACAATATTTTCAGTTTAGTCCCTATTAAAAGTTTCATGAAGGGACTAAAATGAAAATATTGAAATTTGTATGTGGCTGAAATGTATTTTCAAAAAAATCTGAGTTCTATTTTGTAATTTTTACCCCTTAATTACATTTCAGATTCCGCCTCTGATATCAGTCTTAAGTCATTCAAACACTTTTCTGCGAACTATTTTTTACAACAGAAACTATAGTTTTTCATAAGCCCTCTTTTTTCCTATTTTTTGATTTCCCATAAGTTGTTCTCTAAGATTTTCTATCTTAAATACTTTTATCATTTTTTTCATAAGTCACTATTTAAAAGGTAATCCAAACGCATGCTTGTTTGGAAAGTACAAAATATTTACCTCCAACATCTTAAAATCCCTTCTAAATAATTAAAACAAACATATAATAGTATACGCCTCTCTCAAAAATATGTTATTAACTTATTATCACGTTTATCTTGTTTATCATCTTTGTTATGATGGCCGGATTTACAGATAAATATTGGCGTAATTAATACTCTCTCCGGTCCTAATTATAAGAATACTTTTTGGTCCTAATTATAAGAACAAGTTTTAACTTTTATCAATTTTTCCTATAATACCCCTATATATACTTTATCAACAATAATTAAAGACAATAATAATTAAATAATACACCTATATATTTTATAAAGTAAATAATGTTTACAACTAATTAATGATATATACACCTCAATTATACTTTTTTATTATAAAATAATTTTGAGCAAATTTTGTCATATTTTTCCCATATATCCCTACTAATACTTCTTTTACAATAATTAATTTAACAACACGTTTATATTCTATCGGGTGAGAGATTCTACTTTATTTTTTATTTTTAAATAAAATAATTTTAATATTCCTTTAAAAATATTTTTTATAACTATCCGTCCAAAGCGATTAAACTTTTGCGTCCTATATATTTGATGTTTATAATTAAATAATACTCCACTTGACATAATAGGAGTAATATTTAAAAAGCAGGATATATGAGTATACCTAACAGGAGAATTTGACATAATGCACATAAAAAGCTTGATTAAGTATTATCCTCCTCCTACTGTCCTACATCTAGTACACTACTAGGACACAATCATAAAAATTCATTTTTCACAAACATCAAATATATATAACCATTGTGCGTGGGTTTAGAGAAATCGCTGCGATTTAACTTTTGTCTTATGTAATTTTTAATTTTTAGAGGGGTATTTTTGAAAAATAATTATAATTAACTAATTTAACTTCTCTCCTTAATCTCTCCAAATTATGATAAATAACTCCTATAATTAGGACCAGGAGGAAATATAAATCAGTGTCATGAAATATTCATATTTGATTGACATAATAAACATACTTGCTAAATTTATCAGCTGGCCTGGGTGAAGAGGTGAGATAATGTGGGCCAGAGATTATAATAGTCCGATCCTTTAATTTATATATAAATTAGCTATTGAGCTCTTGTATTTTTAGAATGAAGAAGTATTATTTTATTTTATTTTATTTTATTGAGAAATGAAGTGGGAGAAACAAACGTGAAACATGGGACCGAAATACGGAGAGAAATTGAGGTTGCCTGTTTCATTCACTGTCTTCGCTATTTATCGACAATTGACGCGTCCATTAATTAAACTACAAGACAAAACCCCAAAAAAGAATAAACAAAAAGGACGAAAAGTGTGGAATGTGATAGAAACGTGAATCACAGCTGAAAAAAAGTGGAATTACAACTGCGTTATTTCCTTCCTAAACAATTTAATATTTTTGTTAACAAGTCCTTTTCATAATTATCTGACTTAACATTCTATGATTAAATAAAATCTCTATTCACTAGACCCAGTTTCATGCCAGCTCAAGAAGACTAGAACTTGCAATAATTTTCATTTCTTATGCTATTTGACAAATAATTGGTATATCATGAGTTGATTAAAAATAATAAAAACGTGAGTATTAATTAATGATAAAGGTTGTAGCCAATTTTTTTTTCCAACATTTATTATAAATTTATCAATTTAAGTACCTATCCAACATCCTCAAACTATTTCTCAGTTGCATCAATCATTTTAATGTTATTTTTTGCATTGCTTCCACCTCCTTAATCTTATTAATAGGACATATATCTTAATGTTACTAAAAAACAATACTCGTACCAAGCAGTGCTTAATACACTAGGAACATAACATCAGTTATGCCAGTATGCTAAATGCCCTATAAATAAAATCTGATAAATGATATAGGGTAGTGTATGCTAAAATCTTCACACACAAAAACAAAGATATTCTTGTGTGTGTATTGATGGAAGTGGTAATTGAGTAATTAAATATTTGCATTGCGCGTAAAGAGATGGGGCGTTGTCAGATATGTTAAGGAAGGAATGCAGAAAACAGACTGAGCTCAACGGAATCAAAGAATGTGGAGGCCTGCTTTTTGAGCATTGTCTCCAGTCCGCCTGTGGGGCCCATCCCATTCCTCGTTGAAATGGTCTCTCTGTCTCAAGTTTGAATGAATCGGTTTGGGTCTTCACGGGTTTTTCCCAGCTATTAAATATTTAAATCTACTAAATTTTGAAAATATTTATTTCCATAATATCGTCACTTTTAAGATTTTTACACTTTTTCCCATTCTGTGATTACAAGAACTTACACTTTCCCGTCGAGAATTGGGAAAAAGATTATGATGACGCCGTAACCTGAGAAAAAGAAGAATAATGGGGATTAATGGGAATGGGCTGGGTGTCGGGAAAAAAGCACTTCGAGGGATAATTCTGGACACGTGGCATGAAGACTGAGAGACAGGTGTGGGACTGCACGTGGGTGCTGTGAGTTGTTGGCATGGGAGGGATGGAGGGAGTGCCTGAGTGATAAAGGCAATTCGCCCCTAATGGGCTGACGTGGCAATCACCAAGAAGCAGAGGCAGCCTTATCATTCGCCGCGTGTCCGGCCGTATCCTCCTAATTTTTAAAGATAAACGCAAATTCAAAAACCATCGTCGTTGGCTCGCCCGTGGGCCCTCCTCTTATGCTGAAAAAAAAAAGTGAAAGCCACGTGTTTAACCAAACACGCTCCATTTTTTTGCCAGCTCCTCAAAACATTAATGCTCGTATTTCAGTAAATTTCCCAATTCATTTTAATACACACACAACACAAGCGTGAAGGGCGAAGCCGAAGTTGGATCCAACGAAAAACCAGGTCAGAGATGGGATCGATGACCATATTGCTAGTGCGGGGATTGGCCTAGAAGATTATTTGTTTTTAACCAACGAAATTAAAATTTTTTGATTAATAAGTTTTGAAATGTTTGAATTAACGTTGAAAAAATATGTTCATGTAAGTAGGGATACAACTCATTTCATATATCACATATTTTTTCTCATATACCGTAAATCACGTTAAAAAAACAGTTTCTACTATTAATCCAAACAGATATTTTATTGTTGGGATCACGAGTTTTGTGAATGCTTGTGATCCGACCGCTGGGTAGGGAATTGGGTTATGGTCTAATTGCTTTGGTTTTGTTTTGTGCGTGGATTGGAACTTTGGTCTGAGTAAGTATTCTTGTTTCATATAAAAGCCTTTTAAGATTAATTTTTAGAGAATAACTTTTATAACTTATGAGATAATTATATGAGAGGAATATTATTTCTATATACATAAAAGAGTTTCTAAAATCATGATTTTGTTGTTTTTCCAAACATGCTATTAATTAGTCATTGCACATTGTAATAGGTGGCTTAGCTGAAGTTGGATCTGCTTCCAAGTTCAGTTGACTTCGAAAACAAATATTATTCCTTCCTATCATAAATACAAAGGTTATATGGTCACTATATCTTTTTTTTAAAAAATAATTTAGTTATTTCCAACAAATACACTTTAAATTACTCATTGAAGGGGAATTTCTTAAAAGGTGTAATTAAAAAAAAAAAGATAAAATGACAAAAAGCTGCCAAATTAAGAGACAAATTAGCTTTATATTTATGACCAAAATAATACTTGACAATAAAAATAAATAAAAATGTATCACGCCTGCCGTGCGTCCTCTATTTATTTTGGTTAACAGAAAATTTTATTATGACTAGAATTTAAAGTCTTTATTACCGGCCAAAAAAATTTAAAGCCATTATCGATTTTTAACAATGAAAATTAAAATTGTGGTCAACATTTGAGGGGGGAAAAAAAGCAAAGATGAGAAAAGCACAGACTGGCTGCCTTGTTCATTGAAGTGTTGGGACAAGAAAGAAAAGGACGTGGTTGCGTCAGGCTTAATAGTCCGGAGTATTATTGTTTTGGCTGTCCAATCACAGCCACATCCAATACTTTCCTCCAAAACCTTAATCGTCCTACTCTGTGACAAATCCAGATCCCAAAGAAAAACCTTGCCATGCATATTCTTGTCCTATTTTAGGCAAATCAGTGCACAGTTAATTCTGAGAAGCCTGAAACAAGAGATCGATGATGGAGATTATCAAAGGCATCTATAAATGGACCAAGTACGTTGCATATATATATAAAGTTGTGTGCGTAGCAGAAAATGACAAATGGTTAAGTGCAAATAATGAAGAGTGTTGAAAAGCAGAGAGTGTGAAGCCGACATGGCTGAACCTGCGTGAAGTTGATGATGTAGAATTAAAGCACGGGCCAATGTGTTGACATTGCGCCCTGCACCTCACAACCACTCGTTCAACTTACAAATCCTGCTCTTTGTAAGTACTCACTCATCCACCACACTCCACCTAACAACTCCACCAATCATCCAATCATTCATTAATACCCTATTCTTAATGCTGCATATGCCCTCTAAACTCTCCAGTATTGTAATTTTACTATTACCACTAAGCACATCCCCGGATACACACCATCCTCTTCCTCCTTAGTCACCTTTTCTTATAACCTGAGACATCATTCTGGTTTCATTTGTTTCCACTCATATCGGAGGTAATCCTGTTTGGGATAATATTTAATGTGGCAATCTTTCTTAGTAGAAATTTGACAAGTTGTGAGGTACTATTATCTTCACTCGTTGGCGATCAGCCATCTGGTTATGTCAAAACATTTACATTGAACCCTTTTTCGCAAGTTATCCTCTTAACATGTTAAGAGAGAAACTTCTCTAGAGCAAGAAGTCTCTTTCAAATAATTCCCTAAACGGCGTTGTTTCATCACCCTCAAATTCTTTGAGGAATGATCAGAGTAAATTTAAGTGGGTTACCATTGTTGTATGAGCTTGTTGCTCTACTGATAATTCTTCATCTTTCCCCTAAGATTTCTCCAATCTCTTTGCTTCACAAACCCATGTGGGCTTAATGAACCAAGGTGGCCCATGGCGGATAGATGTTTAAAGGAACAGGCCTGTTCTAAAGTAGTGTCGTCGCAAACTAGCTAGGTCCATACTTGTCGGTCATCATATATGACTCGTGTTTTAAATCTAGAGGGGCCTTAAGTCTGTTCCTTTAAAATGTTTCTCTTTCACCCCTCCTCAGTAATGTCAGACACTCTCATAAATATGATTCATCTGGCTTTTACGATGTTGGGGAGACATCCAGAGTTTGAGATTAAGAGGTAATCCAAGTTGAGATGAAGGTATGTGTACTTTTAATCTTGAAATCTCTTATAAAATATAGGTTCAAGCGTTCTGCCCCTTAGATTATGTGTGAGCCTAACCCATCTCCTAAAATTTATATCTATATAAAAAAATTTCTCTTTTAAAAATAAAACATAACATGGATATATAATTATCAATTATAGTTTTACAAGATTAATACCTTGTGTTTAAGCATTAATAATTCAAGTCATTCAAATCAGACATAAAATATCCAAATTACTCAATGAAACAGTCGAAAGATTCTATCAATTAATTCATTACATTTGTGTTATTAATTATAGAATTAGGGATAATTATGTTCCGTACGTTTGCATTTTTTCTCCCTTAAACTGTAGAGGGACCTTTTGATGGGGACATTGATAATATCTGCCGATCAACTTTCTTATGTGAGTTATGTTGATAGAGGGTCTATTTAGTATGGCGGCATAAAATCAAAAAAAGCCCTAATGATGGAAAATTAAATGATTTTTGGGGTTTGTAATACTACCTCCTCTGGTCCTAATTATAAAATATAATTGACTTTTTTTTTTAAGAGATTAAGTAAATTTAAATAAGTTATTTAATCATTTCATATGTTGTGTATTTTAGATTATATATTAGTTTAGTAGTCAAACTAATTAGTTTGAAGGAAAAAACAAAAATAAAAATACTCTAAAGTAATTTAATTAGTTTTCTTAATCTCTCTAAAAAAGTCAATTATGTCTTATAATTAAGACGAGAGTAGCTTTTATGGGTGATGGGCTTCTCTAAAAAAACGTTGCAGCGTCTTGCTTCATTGTCACCATTGGCCAGTGCTTCGTACAGTGCTCTTTTCTTCAATATGCACAGTCGTCTTCTTCATTACGCGAGCTACCTTGCAGCGTCTGGTTTCACTTGCACCATCTGTTTCTCTGTTACTCTGTTACACCACTCATACAAAATTTTAGATAACACTTCTTTTTGATCCTTTTTCTGAAGGTTATCTTTATTTTCTGCTTTGTCTCTCCAATGCAAAATTTCTTCACCATCTTTAATGACTTTCTAATTTTAATTGTTCTTGAAACTTTCATTCTCCTTCAAGAACCTGAATAATAGAAACTACAGAGTAGTGAGCTTCAAATTATCTAGTCTTTATTAAAAGGTAAAAAACTCAAATGAAAATGATAGATTTTTGGATGGTTGAATAGAAAAACAAAGGGCAGACACAAAGGACGGTGAGAAGTGGGTTTTTTTTAATTTTTTTATATGTATGTGGCCGAATAAGCACCAAGTTTTGTGCTCTTTGTTTTGGGAAAAAATTATGAAGGCAAAGTGTGGAACTATGATGATGCAAAAAAAAAAAAAAAAAAAAAAAAAAAAGATTACTGGGCAAAATAAAAATGAAAGGAAGATAAATTTGGGTGCATTGGGTCAGGTAAAAAGTATATGTAATATAAATATATAAAATTCTATTGGGAAAAAACGTTTAGAGATTCACTTGATGTAGCATCTTCAATAAACATCCATAGATTATCTATAATACAAATGAATTGTTTCATGATAGGATTAGAGACCAATTTGTTAGGGATAAACAATGTAATATTAAATATATATTTGTATACATTTTAATTTATATATGATTTTATCCATTAAATATATTTAATGAAGCACTTTAGTGTTTTTTTTTTTTTTTTTAAATAAAAATTTAAATTTTTTATGAAATTTAAATTTTTTATCTTCAATTATCACAATATATAAAATTAATAAATACACATACACACACATATATAGTATTCAATTAGATTCATGTCATTTTCAGTCACTGTTCATCTCAACCGCCTTTTTAAATAATCATCCAAACAAGAGTTTATTTGGAAAAAAGCTACTTCTCTCTACTATTATTCCAAATACAAATTACATTTACTATCTAACCTTTATCCCATCTTATGTTTGTAAAAATCATATTAAAAATAAGTCACATTTACCACCTCTGTCTAAAAAGACACATAATGAAATAATTAGCAGGTCCTCATGTTAACTGTCTGCTTCTTTTTTATTCGATGAATATAAGAGCAATAACGATGTTCCATGTATGTTAAGTTGAATAATGCTCTCTAATTTTCTTGTTAAGTTGAATAATGCTCTCTAATTGTCTTAGTTCATAAAAAGGTGTTTTAGTTTTTATTATAAAGAGATATTGCAAATTTTCAAGCACGGTAGGGTTCGTCACTTCAAGCCTAATGAAAAAGGGTTAAATACTATTTTTGCCATGGAAGTATTGGTAAGAGGGCCCTTAACACCCAAAAGTTTTTTTGGTATCATTTTTGCTTCGGAAGTTTACAAAAAAGGAGCAAATATGCCCCCCGGAAGTTTTTGTAGGAGCAATTTTACACCTAAGTTTACAAAGAGAGTAACGATCTAACGGTTAAGATCAACCGATCGGCAAGATTATAAGTTTTTAAACTTCCGGGGCAAAAATGATACCAAAAAAATTCCGGGTGCCAAGTACCCCCTTACCAATACTTCTATGACAAAATTGGTATTTAACCCAAAAAAATAATACTATCCGGTGACAAAATTTATAGGACGATTTGTACTAAATTTAGTGTTATATTTAGGATAAAAGGAGTAATATTTAGCATCATTTTGAGGGGAACGGACTCTTTATCTAAAATTCACTTTATAGTTAGAATCAAATTTTCTTGACTTCCTTTTGACTTTTTCTTCAGATTTGAATATTTAAAAATTGACTCTTCAAAATCATCCAAATAAACTCATGTTAAACTTTTTTTTTTTTTTTTTTTTTTTTTTAATATAAAAGTATATCCAAACACAAATCACATTACATCAACTAGCTCATACTCAAACTTTAATTTGTAAGAGTCAGTTAGGGGTGGAAACAAGCTATGGGCTTGTGGCCCGACTTGTTTCCGGCTGACAAAATCAGGCTGTCAAGTTCAAAGGCTAGATCTAGGCCTTTTTTAAGGTCCGTTTATCTAAGCAAGTGAGGCCTAGGCCTTCCCATGAGCCTGTTAGGCTTGTCAAGCCTACTGTTATCGGGGTATAATTGTAAATTCATATTTAAATATTAATTATTATTGGAAATAAACAATAATTACTATTTCTTAAAATTTTATTATATCATATATTTAGGAATAAAATAAACGAACACTAGTTTAAAAGAAAAATCATGAGCACTTAATATGAACAAATCTCTTCATGAAAATTTAAACTTTAATTCAGTGCCATTCTAGAAATTATTGGTAAGTCTCATATGATCAAATGTCACATATCAAAGAAATTGAAATTGAGATATTTAGTATATATTTTAAATTGATTGGCTATTCTGAATTTGCCTCTATTTAACAATATGTATTAGAAAAAGATGCTAACATTTTTTCTTGCATATATTTTTAAGAGGATAAAATTAGAAAGTAATCATCAATGACTCTCATTAAAGTGGATCTACACTTGGGATAATTTTTTTTTTCAAAAACTAAAATTAATAAGGATCAATGTGATACCTTATAAGCTCACAAGCCTTAACAGCCACAAGCCCAGTCAAGCCTTTATATAGGCCAGACTTAGGCTGAAAAAAAAAAAAAAAAAAAAAAAAAAACTGTAACAAACCACAATCCAGATTTAGGTAACCTTGTTGTAAAACAAGTCAGTCATTAATGGTGAAACCCGACCACGACCTTGTTTCCACTCCTAAAATAAAATTAGTCACTTTTCCTAACGCTAAATAAATAGGATTTATTGACCAGCCTGTGTGCGAACAACATCTATGCATGTTGAGACGCTTCCCAATCATGTCTCATAAAACCTATTCTGCCGGAATATTCAAGGTTTTGTTATTTTTATTTAAAATAAAACGTCATCTCCATTTTTTATTTTTGCATTTATTATAATTACCACTCCAGAAAAGAGAGAGAGAAACTTTTCGTCTTCTTTTCAAAGGAAAATGTTATTAACCGTTGAAAGTTCAAACTCCAAACCCCTGTCTTCAAGGATAAAATAAAAGAAAGAATGAAAAGCAAAACAACACATGATTTTGCTTACATGTGGCAACGTTTTATCGTAGGTCAACGATTCAAAACAGTTTTCTGCCATGGACATTCAAAGCAAAATATTTCCCGCCTCTTTTCTTCTGTTGCTCACTCACATGACGATCTATCGATTCAACATCCCGACGTTGAATCCCAAACCACAAGGACAAGAAGGTCAAAGATGATCTTACTCGGTTTTAGACTCTTTTGTTCTTTTCCTCTCCTTAACAGAGAATTCAAAAAGCTTCTTTTATCATTATTTTCCCTCCCTTACCACCCCTTAATCAACCACCTACAATCACATCACATTCTCCCCTCAAAGGCTCAAACTGCATTTTTGAACAAGAATATTAGTATAATATTTTACTCTAATTAATATTTCTTAATCCACGTGCAATACCTTAAACCACACAAGAATTAAAACGGTGCAACATAATAAACTCTGGCAGCTTTATTAATAATGCCAAACAGAAACTTAATTATATTGGAAATACATAGTCGTTGATTCTTCTTGGCAGCTTCAACGACATCGATTAAAGTAAAAATAAACCATGAGCTATGATTCTCATGGCTGAAAGCCTTATGCCACATAGTATATATGTATATATATTATATGCCACGATATGATAAAAATCTTCAATGTCGTCGTCAATGATAGCTCTCTCACTGGAGCTGCAGGTTTTTCAGCCTGCAAATAAAATGTTCAAATGAATGCAGTGTTAGATACAGCAATGTAAGAATGACTAGAATATAAAATATCGGAGAAGAAGATGTACGTACCGTTTTTGGTCATCAAAGGCTGCACTTTTCTTGTAATTGGGGAATGGCACTCTCCCAGATTCTATGTAGTTAATGTCTCGGACGAGAATCTCATAGTGCCTCTTCACCTCCTCTGGTGTTTTCCCACCAACAGCCCTGGCAACATTGTACCAACGATCAGGAGTGTCCTTGTCATAAACAGCAAGAGCCCTTTCAAAGGCTTTGTTCTCCTGAGCACTCCATGAACCAGAGGATGACATTGAGCTTTTAAGAACGTTGAAGAGAGTGTAATTGAGTATAAGACTTGATAAATAGCTGGTATGTTCTGAGACGTGGCAAAGGCTTCTCCTTTTATAAGCAAAGTGGGAGGGTGTAAGGTGGGGTAGTGCCAGTTGGCGCTTTGCATTCATATCTTTCTTAAATTTCAATGGAGCAGAATTTAGTGATATGTACCCTTGCGAGCCACAGAATGGAACAGGACCAACAAGAAGATGAGCAGCAACATGGCGGAATCAGTATCTTCAAACAGTAAAACAAGTGACTCAAAGTCTAAAAACGATATATGATTTATTTACCAATGCTTCACTCCTCTTCTTATTCTTGATTCCCTGATGAATATCAAATTAAAACTCCTCTTTGGGATATTTCAAGATCGTGGATTTAAGCCCGCTATTCACTCTATTAGCTTATACGCCTCTGTATTTTGTTCTCTTAATTGCACCAGTTTTTTTTTTTTTTTTTAAGTGGGTCCAAGCTCTAAACCCAGGTGTTATCAAACATCTGTGTTCCCAAGAGTTAGATAACAAAGAAATCTTGTTTGTGATAATCATTATGACAGGTGATCTTTGAAGGGTACTTGTCCTTAACAACCGTCCAACACTCTAGCTGGCCTGTTGCATCCGTACAATGATTGTAGTTTGTTCTTAACCCCGATGAAAGGTCAACATTGTTTACCTGCTACTCTTGTAGCTTCTGGGACCCCCTAAGGTTCGAGATAATGTACGATAGTGTTCGTGTCTTTTGTTGAACGCTTGGGGAGATGAATCTTCTCTTCCACCCATATGATCAGCTAAATATGCGGCTATTTAAGAACTATGACTACTCATAGGATTTTCTTTTCTTTGAACAATACAATAAACGTTCCTGGTTCACAGAAATCTTAACCTTGGAGCGTTCACATCTTAATTAGATAATTAATGGAAACATCTTGTATGGTGGGCAAGAGAACACGTGCTCAAAATGATTAGAGCATTTATAGGAATCTGCATTTGGTTGTTAAAAGAGCAATTTTAAGAATTATTGGGAGAATGATAACTCTTATTATTGTTCTGATATTACAAGCACTTTTTGGAGAGAATGCACCAGCAACCAACAAATACAGTGTCGCCACATATATATATATATATATGCATGAGGTGCATCATTGTCTATATAATGATCCTTTTCATTTGGTCAATAATCTTTGTCTTTTGCTGTTAACTCTAGCCAGTGGATTGACCTGGGTCACAAAATATAGGGTTTGGGTTTTCGCACTGATGTTTATTTAAGATGTAATTACAGTCTGGGGAAAACTATCTGTACCTGCCAGAGTACCTGGTGAAATTTGCTTTTTTGGGGTAAACAGGCATGGTTGGGGTCTGGCTGGTCCATTCAATTATTTGGATTTTGTATCTGTAAAATATGGAGCTTCCATAATGACATTATTGCTGATATGATATCTGATTCATCATGGGGAAGAAAATACTAAAAATTTGTCAGAAATTTTCAATGGCCTTGTTGCCAAAAGTAGTTTGCACTTTATTACGGGTATAATCATCTCCATAGTCTTGTTTTCTAAAAAGCTTCAATGTATACTTGTCCTATTTCTTAATGAATAAATGATTAGTTGATTTTTCTGTAACATTCAGTTTGTTAAAGAAAAAAAGAAGCCTTACAAGTTTTCCGTATCTTGTAAATATCATTAAAAAAAAAAAAAAAAAAAAAAAAAAAAAACCTTTACTTACTTTTTAGTTGTTGTAATTTGTAAGAATTTCAGGTATATATAAAATTGACTTACTAAAGTATCCATATGAAACTGGAGTGCCGATACGGACCCCAACCATGTTACACAATAAATACACCAAAGAGAGGAAGAAAATAACACATTCATATGAAGGAACCTTTTAGAGGGGGGAGAACATTATTCTGTGTGTGTTATATTCTGACTAGCCTTCTTCCTTAATCCCAAATCCTATATATATAGTGTACGTACAGTTACATAGGAATAGATGTAATCCTTGAATGTATGGTTACATGGAAATAGATATAACTTTAAACCACAAAGAATATCTCTCTTTATATCCGTGTCTCTTCATGATAACCTCTCTTGAATCAGGCTTGGGTCATAATTCACCAAAGGTGAACTAATATATTCCAACACAACTTGTAACTGCTTGTGGTGTTTATTTCTTCCCCTTTTGAAAAATTTCAAAGCTTAAATGGTATATTCTTCATCCGATTCCGGGGTTAGCTAAACCATAAATGAACTCTAGTGATTATGAACGGCGAAATAAGAAAATGACATGATACCAAGGACAGGGTAGATGAGTATATATGTAGAATATGGGATAAGGCTACATTTTAGAATGGCATCAGAACAGTCTAATTTTAGAGGCCGGTGTAATGAGATACTCTTTCTGATCTTTATCATAAGACACTAACTAATAATTCTCACGAAACAATAAAAACTGTTAAAGTCATTCATTTTGTCATAAAATGTAAGTAATTTCTAATATTACCCGTACTAATTGCACTAAACACTAATATCATATTAATTATTACTTCCACTCACTACCTTTATTAATTATAGGTATACATAGAAAAAAAAATATTTAATACTATTTGAACACAAGAAAGTGTTTTATAAAAATGACTAAATACACATATTAGTTGGTGTTTTATAATAATGAGGGAGGGAGTATTGTGGCGTGGCTTTAGATAGCAACTTGGTATAGATTGACCCTACTCTACATATACCTATATATGCTAATATCAAGCAAGTAGGGCTAAGACCAATCTTTTCGAAATTTCCAAAAACCAATGCATAATAACAACATTTGGAGGTGCCTATCTTGATTGTGCCAAGATTAGTATTCTGGTTCATTTAATGGTTAATTAGTAATGAGCATATCTTTGTAATATTTGAGTATAATTGCAACAGAGTTGATAGTTACAGATTACAAGTTGTGTATGAATGGTGTATCTAGAAGGGGACCAGAATGAAGGCGGTGATGATTGGGTGAAAATTACAGGGATGCCTTTTGAAGAATCTTGGCATGAAAAAGAGTGGTTGAAGATTTATTCTGCCACCAATTTATGGAATCCTTATCACCCAGTTTGCCACGATTCACAAAGTAATAATATAAGGAATATAGGTTCTTCTTCCACTCGCATTGGAGCCTCGGAGGAATTTTTCTCTATCTTTTTTAGTGGTCCTTCATTACCAACTGAGAAGTTGAATCCATGATTATTCTCTCTTTCGTAGATAAGTTTGTTGACATGATGAAGCTATAACTCTGTAGGAGAAGGAGCGAAGAGAATCAATAAAGCATGCAAGAGGATCAATCAAAGAAGAAGCCCAGTTTGAATGGGGGCTGGCTTTGAACGAATTCGGCCTCAGCCCATTTGAAACAACAGCCTAATGTTCTTGTTTTGTAAATACAAATACTCATTTTTCTAGGGAAAATTACAAAAACAAATCAGTTAAAATAGGGAAACAACAAATCATGGGGCCCAATATTACAAATCCCAAGTCAGACCTATGGGAGGAAGGGTCCGGTTTTCTTATTATCCATTTTTTCATCATCCTTCATAATTTTTAAATAATATCCGTCCAATTAAATCTGAAGGGTAAAAAATGAGTCACGTCATCAAGTTACTAATGAAAGGAGACCCTCTCATTATCATTCTTTCTCCTTATCCCTATCCATCCCATCTGGACCGTTGATTGAAAAGAGGAGAGAATGTCGACGATTAAGGGCCATGTTGGTTGGTTGGGAGAAATGGATTTCTCCCCACATGGTCACGGGTTCGACATTGACAGACGTGAAAAGAGGAGAGAAAAATTAAAGTAGTATTGTGGTATTTTAGATTGATTTGATGAATGTGATTTAGAGATAATGAGGGATAATGAGAAAAAAATTATAAGAGAAACTTGACCCGTTATTGATCACTCCTTTGACTTTTCTCTCATCTTCCAAATCAATGGTCTAGATTGGCTTATCTTCCCAATCAACAGTCTATAGAGGCTTATAAGGGATTATGCGAAATTGAGAGGATTTCCTCCCATGGGGGTAATATGAGATTTGCAAATATTTTCAAATGACTAATTTGCCCTTGACAGCATTTGGGGAGTTCACATTGTCAATATATACACTAAAGTTATTAATTGTGTTTCTTAAGTTGTTATTTTCTATACTTAAGCGGTTAGTGGTGCCTGACATATGTCTTCAAAATATTGCCTACATAGTTATTCGTATTCGGGGAACTCAAATTGTGAATATGTATATTGAAGTTATTAATTGTGAAGTGTATTATTGATTAGCATACATATTAACAATTTAAACTCCCCAAATGCTGTCGTGGGCATATTGGTCATTTGAAAACATTTGTATAGATTTCTCCCAAAAGTTTGACTTAACATTTGTGATATTGAACTTCCTGATTTATCTTTTCTCTATTTTAACCAATTTTTTCTGGAATTTCAATTATGGCTCATGTTCTTTTGGGTTTTGCTTTTGCCCATGCGGCATTCATGCATATTATTGATCAGGTCCTCAAAAGAACAGTGGCCCCAAGAGACGGTTGAGAAATTATAGAGTGTTCGGAAAAGGGAAAATTTTCATGGTTATATCAAAAAAAATTGGTGTCATACAGGGGGGATTAAAATGAGAACATTTAAATATTTAACTTCAACATGCTTCAAAACACTTACTAAAAGATAATGGGTTCTTTTCTGAATTTGTCAACTTAACATCATTGTCTCAGCCCTGGATGGCCATCAAAAAGAACAGTGCCAAGAGACGTGTTAACATGCTTCATGGCTGAGTGTTTGGAAAAGGAAAAACATGGTTATATCAAAAACAAACAAAAAAGGGGGAAAACATGGGGTGGAGTAGTAGTTGAGAACATGAAAACAACTTCAACATGCTTCAAAACACTTATATTGAGTACTACAGAAGATAATGGGTTGGAGTTTCTGAGTCTCTGTCAACTATGTTGTCTCAGCCATGGAACTGGATGGCCACCATGTGTGCCATTTTTGTGTTAACATGCTTCATGGCTGAGTCTTATCAATGAGAGGATAAGATCCAAGGTTTGCCTGGCCAACCACCCGTGACATTTTAACAATTTGCTGGCTACATAACCATCGATGACAGGGAACAGAGATCCCTGTTTTACTACTTTATGTTACACGTTTTACTACTTTGTTGGACCAGAAACGAACCCTGCTACCAAGCCTCATGTTCTCTGAGTCAACGGAGGTTGCCTTCCCTTCCCGCTTCAGAGTTCTCGAACAGCACTCATTTTCTGAAAAATTAACATAATTTGTTTCATCTTGATTTCAAGTCCGGCCAGTTATTCTCTTATCGGATCCTTCTTCGAACATGGACCGTTTATAGTTAGTGCTAAGGGAATGTGAAAAATAAATAGAGTTGGAACAAATTTATATCTTTCTGGAGCTAAGCAATTTTGTTTATTGATTTGCTAATGTAAAACTGAAGTGCATCGAGAATGTATTTCATGCTTCATCACAGATATACTGTCCAAATCCAATCACATTGTATTTACTACAGTTAATACTTGGAAATTGGAATCACCGGCACTGGCAGGTGTTGGATTCTCTTATTCCGTCAACAAGTCCATCTATGCTTCCCACAACGATGATAACATAGGTTTCTTTTCTCGCCATATCGAGTTTCAAAGCATCACCCATAGAATTATTAGTTATTAGAATCTTCTGATCAATCAGTCGCGTGAAATAGAAACTGACTTACTCTTATCCTTTTTCTTTTTTAGGGCGAGACAATTTGGCAATCCTGCAACATTGTTTTGTCAAGTTTCCAGAAAATCATTTCCTTCACATTATCTCAACGTGACAAAAATCCCACGAACAAACACTACTACTGACATCGTAATATATGACAGTTTTTAATTGTCATACATTCCAGTTTTGAATTGTCATATATACAAGCGCAATAAAACTCAGTGCAGACATATTACGGTATCTAACCACCATTGTCGTTCCTATTGTCCTGTTCATCCTCCTCTTTCCCATCCTCATCCTCATCATTGGAGGAGGGAGATGAAGGCTAGTGAGAGTATTATCATCAGCATGAGGAAAGGGAAAGGTTTCAAATCATCACGACATTTGTTGTTTCATGACAGTTTTTGCTTAACAATCGTCAATATTATGAGACAAAATATGACAATTACTAATTACTGCTGTTATTTATTTGCTTAAACTTCTATTAAGTGACGCGTTTTACTTCATAATCGTTACCTATCTCAAGTCCACCCCTTCGCTCCATCTATTGCGTCAAACAACGAGATGATATAAGAGAAAAGAGCACTGGGGAAGGTTCTTGTTGTCATGAAGGAGATCCAAAGCAAATTACGAGAGAGGGAAGGAAACTTAATGTGAGGTGGAACAAGAAAAAACAAATTGTGAACAAATTTCAAAATTTGACATTTCTTTTTCCATCTATAGTAAGTTTCCTCCCCTCTCTATTAATTTACTTTATGGACCTCCTTCATGACAACAAGAGCCTTCCCCAGTGCTCTTTTCTCTTGTGTAATCTCCTCATTCAACACAATAAATGGATTGGTGGAGGGCAATGAGGGAGGGGGTGATGTTGTTAAGATCCTTAGTACTTGAGTCATTTATTGCCACCAACAAGCCTTAAGGAGGAGAAGGTGGTGGAGTAGGGGCGTTGGCGGTGACAAAGTTCCTTGGGATTTTAACATGACGAAGGAATGAAGGAAGAGATTAATAAAGAAAAGTAGTAAGAATTACAAGAAATAGTTGAGTTTAAATAAAGATGTAACACATTGTGAAGGGTTATAGGTTATAACTTATGAAAGTCTAACGAGATTACGAAGGGTTATATTGAGCTATGATATTAAAGATCTGAATGTTAGTAGGAAGGGTTATGAAAGAGTTAGATGACGGTTGTTTTTGAAAACACTTGTGTTTTGTTTTCGATGATATTAGTATTTAGAAGACGAATTGTCTGTTGTATCTTAAGAACCGTCATTTTTGTCACTAAATAAATGACGTTTGTTAGCTAAAATAGTTACATTTGTGTTTTTACGAATTCAGTCTCGCAATACAAGATGGTGTAAAAATTAACCCTTACGTTTAAACATTATATAACCTTGTACAACCTCCGTCTCAACATACATAATATTTATTAACTATAATCATTATGTATTAAACGTTGTAAATGCCGTAGTAGTGAAACGTAGGCCAAGATTACATGATACGGATTCTAAGATGATTTGGTTTTTGTACATTCAGAAGCAAAACTAATCATCATGTTGACGTAGGATCCTGAAGCACAGGAACCCAAATACATAGACAAATGAAAAGGCTAATGATAAACACCATTAGGAGAGAGATGATGGTTGTGTGGGATGGGAGGGTGATGGTTGAGTTTGAGAAGCCTTGTCTCTTCTAAGTTCCTTGACAACAGCAGCAAGTGCCTCAGGATTGACACCCAGGTCACACAGAGCAATTAGAACTGAAAGAGTGTGACGATCCACACCCGTGTCAAGTATATTTGACATATGGAATGCCAGCTCTAATGATTCCCGAGCAGTTCTTGCTTCCTCTGGGTCCATACTTCTAACCTCGCATTTTTCATTTCACTACAATTAGCTTATTCACCAATTTCATAAAATTAAGATCTATAAACCCACAGCCTGTGACTTAATTTTGTTTTCTTACACCTCAAGAGGCCTCTAATCAGATTAATGAATTGTAAATAGAAGTACTAATAAAAGAAATTCGAATTCGAGCAGTTGGTCGGTTGTTCTCATGAGCATGTTCATACGCTGATTTTGTTGACCAAAAAACCCAGGAAGAAAGTTTTTTTTAAGGGGACAAAAGAAGAAAGAAACAATTGAGAAAAGAAAAATTTCAGATCCAGAAGTTGAGATGAAAGGCAAGAAATGATAAGCCAAAACCTAGATCATCTCTAAAACGGTCGTGCCAAATCCCAAAATGAAAGTTGGTGAGGAGTGAATACAGAAAGCGAGAAACAAAAATGTGGGGATAACATACCAGTAATGTGTGGATCTGGCCCGGCCAACCACCGGCGGGAGAACAACGGCCGAGGACGAGAATATGGGTGAGCGCAGTGATAATAAGTATTGATAAACTTGGTTGACCGACCGAGGAGGTTTAAAGGGCTCAACGGATCGCAGAGCATGAATGGGCTAAGCCCAGTAACTTTTGACGTATGTGGGCTAAGCCCAGTTATTTTTTACTACGTGGGCTTAGCCTATTTGAAACAACAGATCCAGCACAATATCAATAACAATGTGTTATCAAAAATATCAACAATGTGTTATCAAAAATATCAATAACATAGAACATGTCAAACCCTCCAAAACTTTTGTTTATCAAAAAAAAAAAAAAAAAAAAAATATCAATAACATAGCAACGGGGGTTAGCACAAGTAGTAAGCGGCTTGGTGTCGCTTAAGCAAGGTCTCGGGTTCGAGCCTTGTGGATGCAAAAAACCCCCGCTGGGAGACTCCCCCACCAAAGCCAGGTGCGCGACCCGGGTCGAATCCGGACTAGTCGGGGCGAAGCCCCGGTGAACCGGGTGGGCAACAAAAAAAAAATATCAATAACATATATCAAAAAAAGTAGCGAAAAAAAAACATATATATATATAAAAAAAAATCAATAACAATGCAACTCTAAAACCCTGCACACTACAGGCATGTTATCCCCGCATAAAATCAATATGGGCTCAGAAGGGGTTGAAAACACAGTTGGTTAGAGGGACAAAAGTTATTTGCGCTCTAAACTACTACCTTCGATCTTAATTATAGGACATATTTATCTAATTTTAAATAGATTAAGTATAGTAGTTAAATTAGTTAATTATACTTTACATCAAAAATAATAATTAGTTAATTATACTTATTTTTCCTAAATGGCCTTATTTAAAATGGCTTCCAATTACTCTATTCTCCGTTCTTTATCGGACCCTCATGCTTCACACAAGACTTCTTCGAGCACAATCCGGCATTGTCATTCTCCCTCAATAACTGTCGGTTTGCTCTTGGAGGTTGGAAGTGTAATTTAATAATGATGTCCATTATTAAATATGACAAAATTGCTTAAAATTATTTTATTAAAAAAATAAAAATAGTAGAATTGAATGTGTATATGGCATTAATGAATTTTTGTAAATATTACTCACTTTATAAAATATATAAGTGCATTGTTAAATTATTATCGTGTTTAATTATTATTTAGAACGTATCAATAGGATATTTATAAAGAAATTGATAAAAATTAAAAATTTATCCTATAATTAGGATTAAAATCAACTATTAAAATGTGTGGGAACGTTGTTTTCCACTCCCTCTCCTCTGTGATAGCTTTTCCTCGTTAAATGACAAGACTTGGGAACAACTTGATAATGGGAGACCAATGACCATAATCTAAACTTTAAGAGTATGTGATTATTTAATGAAATGTCTTGAATTATTTGACAATACTTGAGAACAACTTGCTAGTGGGAATTTTTTACTTGTTCAATGAAAGTTGTTAAAACCTAATACAATGTTGTGAATTTCTTAATAAAACTTGTAAATGACTTGATGATATGAATTTTTTAATTAATAAACGAAAGTTGTTAAAATCTAACAAAATGTTATAAATTCCTTAATAAAATTTGCTAAAAGGCTTGAGTCAGAGATAAATTGTTAACCTATATATATTTGTTTGCCTAATTATGTATTAAAATGTATTGGTGGCCATGTCCAATGGCCACCATTGTCTTTGACAAGCAAAGTAGTGAGGGTCCACATGCTTTGCACATCACATCTATAAGAAGGGCATGCTCATCCCGTGAGGGAACCCCCTTTTTTTTTTATATATATATATATATATATATATATATTTTTTTTTATTTAGATTAAATGATATGTTATACTTTGAAATATTTTTGGCATTTGATATATCAAATTAATTAATTTCTAGTATATCCAGCATCCAATAATATTTTTAGTGTATCACGAATATTCTAAAATATTTTTCCAGTAACTAAAAAATACTTTAGGCTATTAAATACATCTTAATTAAAAAAATAAAATTATTTAATTATTATTATTGAAAAAAACCTCTTAATTTGAGGATGAGCATGGAACATAGATGCACAATTTTACCCCATGCTTAGTATAAGTAAGCGGGCAATGTTTACAACTTTAATATTGTTACCGCCACATCATCATTAAATTTAATAGAGTGTGATTTTCAGGTACAAGTCTTTATAAAAATACTGACCAAGGTTTCACACAAAATAAACCTGGACAGGCCAAAATAATTAAAATGATAGTGAAGGGAAGGACCAAGTACTAACTTTAAATAAATAAAGTATCTAACAATTGCATAGTGTGTGATCCAGGTTTCACTCTTCAATTTCTAAAATATATCTTTCACTGCTTTTGTTTTTTGTTCCTTCCCTGGGGAAGGAAGGATCGAGGCCAATGAAATGTGGCTATCCAAGTGGTCAGAAAATGGCAAAATTGAGAGAGTGGATGCAAGAAGTACGTGTTTGGCACGACAATGTGACCAAAAAAATCACAATCAGAATATGATGTTCGCAGAAAATGAAGTTATTGGTACTGGTTTAATTTTCTGGGTGAAGTGTGTGTTGCTGAGATTGTCAATTAAGATATCTACTCATTTGCTAAATGATAAATATGTATATGTATCACACAAAACACTAGGTTGTTGTTCGCTGTTTGTTAATTTCATAAGTATAACGGTAGGAACTCGATGGGTGTGATTTGAAAAATGCAAAGGGGTATTCTTGAATAAATGCAATATACAGCACAGTGGCGGAACCAGAAAAAAAAGTTTAGTCCGGGCCAAAAAATAAACATATTAAACTACTCTCTTTAGTTTTTATTATAAGACACTAACTAACAAATATATTTGGTCCTTTTTATAAGACATTTGCTTGTTTCCAAATAGTATTAAATATTTTTTTTTATGTATACCCATAATTAAAAAGGTAGTGAGTGACAATAATAATTAATAAAAATTAATTAACACCCTTTTTTTGAGCAAAAAAAAAAAGTAATATAATTAATATAATATTAGAGTTTAGTGTAATTAATAGGGATAATATTGAAAATTTTAGGACAAATTTAATGATTTTAACTGTTTTTATTGGCTTGTTAGAATTGTTAGTTGGTTCCTTAAATAAGGACCAGAGAGAGTATTTACTAAATAGTATCAAATAACCTTTAAAATAAAAATAAATAATAACTGATGATTATAAATCAAAACAATATATAAGATCATACCAACCTTTCGGTATCTCAAACAAGAATTTTACTTTATTTTCAGTCCAATGAGTAATGAAACAAACATTATCTTTATAAAGAAGATTAAAAATTAGCTAGGGCCAAATTTGTGGCCAAATAAAATATCATATAATAATACATATATTCCTTAACAAATTTTATAAGATCAATCGAGGCCAGCTGGGGCCTTCCGCCACTTCTTTCGGTATGTCAAATAAGAATTTTACTTTCCTCTCAAATTCAACGAATGAGTAATGAAACAAACATTATCTTTACGAAAAAAAAAAAAAATTAGCAAAATAAATTTGTGGCCGAATAAAATATTATATAATAAATACAGATATTCCTTAACAAATTTTATAAGATCAATGGGGTAACAAGCTTCCGCCACTGTCACCACAATTCTCTCTCATCAGTGTCCACATAGTTGAACAAAGACCAATGTGTATGACAAGATTACCCCAAATTCACCCGTACTTGTATACGGGGCCAAAGAAAGTTAGCACAGATCAAAACAAATTAAATTAAAGTGTGGCTCCGGTGTAGCCGTGTAGGTACGAGACTAATCAAAACAAGAAATTTGTGGTATTCCTGGAGGAGAAGTGTGGAACACGCAATATATGCCAGAGAAAATGCCAATGATGAGAACTATTACTGAATGTGACGTGATTAAAATGATAGAAGAACACACAAATCCAGGTTGAGAATATATATTTGATAGAGGCATAGAACCAATCTACCAGCATCACAAGTCATAACACATCATGTCTGCTAATCAGAATCCAAATTTAGAAAGTAGAGAAGTACAAGAGCAGGAGGAAGAAGGGGAGATCGACATCAGATACAAGAAAGGGAGGGATAAGCCTTGTGATGTCCGGAACGTGATACTCACCGTGGCTGTGTTGTTGGCAGCTGCGACATATCAGGCTGCACTCAATCCTCCCGGTGGTATCTGGCAGGAAGAAGACACAGGGCGCCTTGCCAGCAGGGCACCTTCCCCCGCCGCCACGGAAACCACCACAGGCCGCCTTGCCAGTGGGGCACCTTCCCCCGCTACCACGGAAACCACCACTGAGATCAAACAGGTTCCTGGGAAATCTATCTTGGCCACCAAAAATAGGTTACAATTTATCCTCTTCATGACTGGGAATACAATAGGATTTATATTTTCTATGAACATCATAGATGATCTCATCAATGGATTCACTCGCCAATTGGAGTTGAGGATTGCCGGCTGGGCCATATGCTTCACTTATGGTTTGTGTCTTTCTATCATTACACCTTCTGAAAACCAAACTTGGTTGCCTCTGTCCATTTGTTTGATCGCTTTAGCCATAGTTGTAGTCGTCCGAATACGGAGAGAAAAATGGAGTGAAAAGTGCACTCGCTGAACTCCAACATACTTTGCTTTAGTATCAGCCTATCTCATTTGTTTCATGCTAGACTAAGGTTCGAATCTGGGAGAGGTGCTTACTTTTAATATCCGATAGTCCCTCAAATAGGTTTGAGGATGACTGTAATAACAAAAAAAAAAAAAAAAAAAAAAAGCATTATCATTAAATTGTATTTATTTTTTGTTTAATTCAGATGATATATGAAGATGGAATACATGTGCTAGGTCTCAAATTTTAATGGGCCAGTCCAATTGTTTTTTCATGCGTAATTATCAATTATATATGGAAAAAGTTATCATCTGTATATTATTATCTACGAAACGAATAATTTTATTTCGGTTTAAGATGTAAAAATATATATGTGGTTTTTCTCAAAGCAAACTAAATACTTTTTGGGTGTAAAAGTGACTATGTGGTTACAAAAGTGGAGCAAAAATACTCACTGGCCATTAGTTTGAATTTTTTTTTTTTAGGTTGACATGGATGATGATTCAGCTAAATTTTATCCCAAGTGACAGTAGAAAATTGAAGAAAATTAGTGAAAAGGGCCCAGATAGTTTTGAAAATTACAGAAAGTCGGCAATGACAGTGAGGAGGCAGAGATGGCTAGCCCGATGGGTAAAATTAAGATTGAGAGAGAGAAGGGGAATTGGAGAGATAAGGGTTGAATTGTAATTTTCAAAATATCTATGTTATTTTCTATAATTTTCTCTAGTTCTTTACTACTAGTTGAAATAAAATTTAGCTGAGTCATCGTCTATGTCAGCCTTAAAAACACAAAAAAATTCAAACTAACGATCAATGGTTATTTTTGCTCAACTTTTATAACCACATAGTAATTTTTGCACCCAAAAAAATACTTAGTGTTGGGTGCACTTTTAGAAGAAAAAAACACGTGTATTATTTTTGCACCTTAACCCATTTTATTTTAGATGATATGTGAAATAATTGCGTATTTTGGGTTCATATATATAGATAGTTGTTCAGATCAAATGATTATTGTACGTAAAATTTCAATAAACATTGCAATAATTATTTCAAATGATTATCATTTTTATTTGTACATATTAAATATTTTAACATGTAAAATTAAAATGTTATGATGATGATGTTGTTGTTATTGTACGTGAACCAACAGAATTTTTAACACTTTAATATTTTCTGAAATGCCAACCTTTATTCCCATATATAAGTAGTAAGATATTAAAATGAGATGAACTAATAATTAAAATTAGAACCAAAAGTATATGCAAACGCTGGGCAAGGGCTGGGGTCAAATTGAAAATGTCATGGTTTTTTAAAATCTGTGGCTTTGGTAAGTTTCATGGCGAGATTGAGAGAGTGGATGTAAGATCTGTGCGAGTGTGTGGAGGAGCCTCCTTCGTAGCCTCCAAAACTGCCCAAATGTACAACAGACTTGGAAGGTACTGGTGCCCTGTGATTGGTGGGGTTAATTCGTTCTTTGGACACAATAATAATTAGTGCTTATGCCAGCGTGACCAGGCGACATGGTTTGAGTTAGGACTCTAGGGCTTGTGTGAATGTTAGGGGTGAGTATGGGTAGGGTGAGACCCCTACCCGATGTCCCACCTAAAGAATCATTAAGTAATAAAATGTAATTCAATATCTGACCCTGTTCGATAGAAGTTCTAACAATTTTAAGTTGGGCGATAATGGGCTAAGCAGAATGGGCTTCCCTACCTAGATGGTCATATCTCGCCACACCTTATGTGAAAAAAAAAAAAAACAATTTCAATTATACCTGATAAATATTATTGTAAACTTCAAATGTAATCCATAATTAAATACTTTAGAATATTTCAAAATAAGTCTGCAACTTGAGTTTTATAATTAAAAAGACTACCGTATGTCTTAAAAAATAGTTAAATACACATACATGAAGAATTAAATAATATCCATAGTCCATTAAATACAAGGCATTTGAGGATGAGCATGGAACGTAGATGAAATGTAACTAAAAAATACTTCAGCCTATTAAATACATGAAGAATTAAATAATATTCATAGTCCATTAAATAATATTTCTTCAGTAACTAAAAAAATACTTCAGCCTATCAAATACATCTTAACTAAAACAAAGAAAAAAATTAATATTTTTTTTAATAATAAAAAACCTCTTAATTTGAGGATGAGCATGGAATATAGATGCACAATTTTACCCCATGCTTAGTATAAATACGCGGCCAACATGAACAACTTCAATATTTTTACCGCCACATCATCATTAAATTTAACACAATCATTTTCAGCCTATCAATGCATTCAAATCACAATCATCATCTAGCATTTCACCAAGTTCCTCTCCATCTTCAAAGGCTTCTTCGTCAAAATTTGGTAACTCTAACTCCAAATCCAAATCATTGCTAGGCTCAACCAAAGCTTCATTTTGAGTTGGCACCAAGTTGTCTATATCTAAGTCTTCAATGTTAGATGGATTTTCATCATTTTCCACAATCCAATCATCATCCGAAGAAATATCATCAACATTATACTCATTCGCTTTTCTAGCCACCTTCTTCTTGGCCAATCTTGAATTAGCCATCACAAAAACAACATCATTCATAGTTTTTTGTTTCAAGCGATTTCTTCTCTTTGTATGGACCTAAGCAAATATAAAAAACAATTAATACAAAATTTATTCTTGAAATGAAATATAATTCATATTTCATAGTCATGAAAATTTACCATCTCAAAGGCACTCCGCTTACGCTCACAACCTGAGGCACCGCATGTCAAGCTCAAAATACGAATAGCAAATTGTTGGAGCTCCTGATGTTCATACCCATACGACTCTCACCATTCTCTTGGAGCTTTTGTGTCAATTGCTTTCTTGGCTATCGCTTTACCAAAAACTCCCTTTGATGCTTGAAATCTTCAATTTGAGTATCAATCTTATTTTGGATGTCTATATCCCCCACCATCCTATCCAGGCAATCATAATATCCACGTTTCACTTCAATATCAGCCTTAAATAAAGATTTATAATGTAATTGCAGGTTAAGGTAATAGCCTGCAGCATGCAAAGGACGATGAAGTTGCTTGTCCCATCTATTATCAATGACGTCCCACAAAGGCAAATAACTAAAGAATAAAAAAATTGAATTAGTGTAGAGAACAAAACTACAAATTTAAAATTTAAATCAAACTTAATAGTTTACCCTCTCTCTATGTTCTTGAAAGCATGAGCAATTCTCTCTTTAGCCCGATCAATCTCTTCATATATGAAGCCCATGGCTGGCTTCGCATCTGAATCAACCATACAAAGCACCTTAATTAAAGGATAAGCACCTTTCAAACAAGTAATAATATTTTTCCAAAAAGCATTGTCCAAAACCACATCTTCTATAAGTTTTCCATCCTTTGTCTTTGCAAACCGGCTAGACTTCCACTCTTTGGAGGTGAACATCCGAATCAATGCTCCTTTGTTTTCATGGAGGCACCCCAAAGTTAGGTAAGATGTGGCAAAGCGAGTGAGGGCTGGTCTCACCAAATCTTTCCCTTTAGTGAAGTGGTGCAATAAAGTAATCAAAGCAGTTCTTGAATAAATGTAGGTTGTGATTTTTTCCCCCTTGGAATAGTATTATGGTGACTGGTATCTTCTTTTCCAAATCCTCCAACATTAAATCAATGCAATGTGCTGCACAAGGTGTCCAATATAATCTCTTTCTTTTCTCCATTAACATCTCTCCTGCAGCTTTGTAATTTGTTGCATTATCCGTCATCACTTGAATAACATGTTCTTCACCAACCTCTTCAACAACATCATCAATCATCTTAAAGATTTTATCCGCATAGCCTTAGATATGTCGATACATCAATAGACTTGAGGAAAACAGTTCCTTAGGCGCTTCACTAAGAAATTTATGATCGTCCTCCTCCTTTTGTCGGTCCACCCATCTGTCATTATTGAGCATCCAAATTTCCTCCAATAAGCTTTATGTTCTTCAATATCTTGCATTGTTGAGTCATATCTTTTCTTCAAATATTTAACTCTGATCTCATGGTAGGATGGTGGCTTGAATCCTAGACCATGTTTTGCAACTGATTCAAACATTTTATGGAATTCCTTCGTCTTTGCCACATGGAATGGAATAGCATTATTGTAGAAAAAAGAGGCAATGTCTTCACATGCTTCCTCTCTCAAATTCTTCTTGAAGATGCTATTTATTGTAGCTTGAGTGCTCACTCCCCTTTTTTTAAAAATATTTTTATCATGCCCACTATCCTCCTCTTCACTCTGTTTTCTTTTTCCACTAAGTTCATCACTTCCATCAACTTCTGTGGATGTGGTTGATTTCTTCATTAGTCTCTCTTGTAAAGATGATACAATTCCAAACATTTCTTTTTTCACTTTCTCTGGAACAGAGCTACAAGCCCCTACATCTTTTTGTGTTCCCGCCAAATGGTGCTTGAATCGGTAAACACCTCCTGTTATTGTCTTCTTGCAATAATTGCATTGAATTTTTCTCCCACTTCCATCAACTTCAACACCATGCTTCCATCCCACATCAGTCCTATTTCCAAAGATTTTTCAATTTACTTCCTCTACTAGAAGAGGTAGCATTAGCAATAGCATCATTATCAAGAAGACTAGAAGCCATTTTCCAAATGCTAAACCACCACAATCTAATAAGAATAGAAATAAAGAGCAAAATAAAGAACTGAACAATGAACAATCCGAGTGTTAAAAAAACAATGAACAATCAGAGATGAATAAATAGAGGCACAAAGAAGAGATGAATAAATGCACAGAGCAGAGCAGAGGCACAGAGCATTGAGGGGGCAGGAGATTTAATTGATGAATTAAAATATATATATATATATCCGTTGGAAAACAAAACAATAAACAGAGGCACAGAGAGAGTCGAGACTCGAGACCGAGAGAAGAGAGGAGAGGAGCGATGACCTGCAAGTCTGCAACTACTCAGAGGTGGACGCCGATCATGGAGACTGGAGAGAGCTACTGGAAGCTGACGCCGACCGTGGAGAGAGTTGGAACCGGAGATGCCTCGTGCCGACGCAACTTGCAAGACTGAGGAGTGGAGTGAACCGAAGATGCCGTCGTAACACCGTTGATGGTCACGGAGGATAGTCGCGCAGCTGAGAAAACAATCGATGGCTCCAGGTAAGTTGATTTAGGGATTTCAGATGGGCTGAAACGGTTTGAAGCTCGGGTAGTGGGGCGGGTACACGGTTTTTTTCGAATGGGTCACCCACCAAGCAGGATCGACTATGCACGATGAGTTCACGATTTTGCGATCTTCCCCGGCGATCCCACCGATCCCACCTCCAATCCGATCTTGACTGCGATCCAGATCATTTTTCTCCCAAAAAAAAATGCAAAATCGCCGATCTTACGAGCTGGATCGGCGATTTTGACAACCATGCCTACTGATCACGATCCAAATACAGAAAGTAGAGAAGCACAAGAGCAGGAGGAAGAAAGAGAGATCGACATCAGATATAAGAGAGGGAGGGATAATCCTAGTGATGTTCGGAATGTGATACTTACCGTGGCTCTATTGTTGGTAGCTGCAACATATCAGGCTGTACTCAATCCTCCCGGTGGTATCTGGCAAGAAGACGGCACAGGCCGCATTGCCACCGGGACACCTTCCCCTGCCGCCACGAAACAACCACGAGATCAAACAAAGTTCTTTCAGGTATCTATCTTGGCCACCAAAAATAAGGTACAATTTTCCTCTTCATGATTGGGAATACAATAGGATTTCTATTTTCTATGGGCATCATAGATGACCTCACCAAAGGATTCACTCGCCAATTGGAGCTAAGGATTGCTGTCTTGGCCATATGCTTCACCTATGGTATGTGTATTTCTATCATTACACCTTCCAAATACCAAGCTTTGTCGACGATTTCCATTTACTCGATCACCATAGCCATAGTTGTAGTAGTCCGAATACGGAGAGAGAAATTGTGTGCTCGCTGAACTCCAACAAGCTGTGCTTTAGACTTTAGTACCAGCCTATCTTATTTGTTTCATGCCAAACTCAGATTCGAATCTTGGAGAGGTGCTTACTTTTAATATCCGATAATCTTTGGAATAAGTTTGAGGATGACTGTAATAACAAAAAAAGTATCATCATTGAATTGTATTTATTTTTTTGTTTAATTCAGATGATTTATGAAGATGGAATACATGTGCTGGGTCTCAAATCTTAATGGGCCAGTCCAGTTGTTTTTTCACGTGTAATTATCAACTATATTTATATAAAAAAAAAAAAAATCATTGGCATATTACTATCTACAAAACGAATAATTGTATTTCGTTTTAAAGTGTAAAAGTATATATGTGGTTTTTTCTAAAAATACACCCAACACTAAATTTTTTTTTTGGGTGTAAAAGTGATTATGTAGTTACAAAAGTGGAGCAAAAATACTTTTTGACGTTAATTTGACTTTTTTTTTGTATTTTTAAGGCCGATACGTGACGATGAATCAACTAAATTTTATCCCAAATGACAATGCAAAACTAGAGAAATTACAGAAAAGGGCCAAATGGTTTCGACAATTATAGAGAGGTGGCAACAGTGAGGAGGCGGATCGGAGATGGGTGGTCCGTTAGATTGGGATTGAGAGAGAGAAGGTAATTGGAGAGAAAATGGTTGAACTGTAATTTTTAAAATATCTATGCTATTTTCTATAATTTTCTCCAATTCTTTACTTGCTAGTTGGGATAAAAATAAAATTTAGGAGTTATCGCTCCTTAAAAATACAAAAAAGTCAAACTAACGGTCAATGTGTATTTTTTACTCCACTTTTATAACCACATAGTCACTTTTACACAAAAAAACACTTAGTGTTGGGTGTACTTTTTAAAAAAATATGTGTATTTTTACACCTTAACCCATTTTATTTCAGATGATATGTGAAATAATTGTGCCTAATATTTTGGGTTCATATATATATAGTTGTTCATACCAAATGATTATTGTACGTGAAAGTTCAATAAACATTGCTATGATTATTTCAAATGATTATCATTTTTATTTGTACATATTAAATATTTGAACATGTAAAGTTAAAATGTTATGATAATGATGTTGTTGTTATTGTACGGGAACCAACAGAATTTTTAACACCTTAATCTTTTCTGAAATGCCAACCTTTATTCCCATATATAAGTAGTAAGATATTAAAATAAGATGAACTAATAATTAAAATTAGAACCAAATGTATATATGCAAACGCTGGGCAAGGGCTGGGGTCAACTTGAAAATGTCATGGGTTTTAAAATCTGTGGCTTTGATAATTTTCATGGTGGACTGCTCCTCAGCAATACGTGAAGGTTTGAACGTGGCTTACATCCCACGGGTATATCTATTGCTCCGGATTTTTTTGGAAGACAATGGATCTTCAATGCCTGAGACTCAGTTTGAGCAGTTATCTAACCGGGAGGTAGGAGATTCCAGGTAACTTGCAGGTTTGGCTTAACCGGGTCACCAATTCTGCTGAAGAGGAAGTGACGCTAGTCCCAACAGCCCCCGAAGGATGCCTACCTATGGTCTTGAAGGACCAGCTTGCATATCGTTATTAGTTTTTTTTGTCTAGTTTGTTGTATCCTGGGGTAGACTTTTAGTCTTTTCCCTCCTCCACTTTCAAGCTTCGGCTTGCCTTATCTTATCAAAAAAAAAAAAAAAAAAAAAAAAAAATAATAATGCAAGAACTGTGCGAGTGATGAGTGGAAGAGCCTCCTTCATATATAGCCTCCAAAACTGCCCAAATTTACAGCAGACTTGGAAGGTACTGGTGCCATGTGATTGGTGGGGTTCGTTCTTTGGACACATTAATAGTTGGTGCTTACGCCAGCGTGACCGGGTGACAAGAGTATGAGTTATGACTTTGGGGCTTGTGTGAATATGGCTTGGCTGGCATGATCCATGTTTGGCCATAAGGGTCTGGAATATGATGGTCGATTTGCTGGTGGTCTTGATGAATTTGATGGCGATGGTGAAGTGTAGGCGTGGTTCCATCTCATTCCTTGTTTCCTTGTTGGTCTTGTACGCCATGGCCACACTTCCAAGGGGCTAGAAAGCTCTGTCTGTTTGGCGAAACCGCCTTCTGAGATATTAAAAATCAGATAGTCATTGAAATAATAGTATGAAAAAGGAAATATATAATAGTATAAAAATTAGCTCCTCCATTCTCTTTCAAATCTTCACCTTTGGTAGGGGATGAAAAGGGGATTCCCCGTTTGTATTTTCATGAAATAACACTAGTTCGGTTTTAAATATAGATTCAGTTAATTTTTTAAAAGATATTAAAAAATAATTAGTTAAATTACTTTGAAATATTTATATTTATCGTTTTTTTATCGATTTTTTTTAATGATACAAAACATATGATATAGTAAAGTAATTTATTTAACTTCATTAATCTCTTTAAAAAATTAATTGAGTCTTGTATTTAGGATTTGAGGTATTAGTTTAAAATTCCTATCACTTCCTACATCATCTCCTGTACATTCTAAACTAAATTAAACATGCAAACACTGGGTCAGAGTCCACTTGAAAATGTCATATTTTTTTAAAGCCTCTGTATTTTTAAAAACCAGTCCTTGTTAAAGGAGCTAGGTAAAATATATAGCAATATGTGAAATTCTTTTCAAGCCAATGTTGAAAACAGAATTAATAAGATAACTTATTAGAATAAACGTTCTAAGGTATCGTGTGAAATTGTGACAAAAAGAATGTATAATTCATGAGTATATGATATGAATCTATAAATAAAATATATCTCTCCAATTTCTTGATACTGCCTCCTGTCCTACCGATAAAACATATTTTATAGTGTGATTTGCACTCAAACTATATTCTATATTAAAGATTATAAGCTAAGGCATAAATGCATATTGTGTTTTGAACCATGTGGAGGTAGCAAAGGAAATTATAAAGTGATCGATCAGTGATGATTATAAAAATGAATCGAGGGTTTTTGACCAATTTGCCCCTAATTAAATAACTAATTATCGAAATATCCCTGTTTGAAAACATATCCTCAATCCACCCCGTTTAGTCGATTACACCACAAGATGTAATCGACTAAAACGCGGGGCCTTATTTTTTTTAAATTTCCTGCGATGTAATCGACTAAGCCCACACCGCTTAGTCGATTACATCATGACAGAGGGGTTTTTTAAAACCCCATTTGCGTCATAATGGAACTCTTATCACAATGCAACCCTTCCCCCCCCCCCCCAATACTCTCTCTTTTCTCAGTTTTAGTGCGACCCATCAAAGTTTAACACCATCCCACCTTGTTCAAGGTATTACTATTGTGTAATCATTGTAGTTTCACTTTGTTAAGTTTTTTTTTTTTTTTTTGGTAATCCGAAACCCTCCTTTTTGCGCTCCCAAATTTTGGTGTGAAGGATGAGTTCATGTTCAAACACCCACATTACGTAATCTACCATAGTGGGAGGCACTTTGAAGGTCTTGATGGTGTTCAATTTAAAGGAAAAACGAAAATGATGAAAATCAAACGGGGCACTACGTACAACGAGCTCAAAGAAAGAATTTACCAAAAATTGGGGCTACATGACAGCCAATGCATTCACCGGTTAATTGCCAAAGTGGAGATTATAATGGGTAAGGATAGTATATATTACATTAGTAACGGTGTATATGATGATAAAGACATAGAGTGTGTCATAGATGCATTTGCTAATCGGAAATCACAAATTTTTTTTGAGATATATGTTGAGCTTGAATCTGGTGAATCATCATCTGTACCCATGCATACAAGATATCCACAGTGTTTTGGTCAAGAAGACAGACCTGTCGGCTTATCTGCACCTTCACAAGTCTTAAGTCAGATAACATTGACGGAAGAAGATGAGGATGAGGAAGATGAGAATACGCACAGCGATGAGGAGGATGAATTTGAGAGGTTTATTCCACTAGGTGACACCTCAGATACTGATGTGGAGGGTGATTTTGATGCTCGCACGAACCCAATAAACCCAAGTACCGCACCGCTTCGTGTTGACCTAGTTAGAAAGTGGTAAGTTAGTAAACTTGTATTTGTAATTGTAATTTTTATTTAGTGGTTCTGACAAAAAAATCATTTTGACAGATGTAAGGCCTGGGAGTGAGCCATTTTGGAACGAAAGCCCACACTATTCCTCCATTAATTAAGCGCACTGTGATGATGACATGGAGATGTTGTATGGTGATGATGACAAGCAAGGTGGTTGGCATTTAGGTGATCCATTATATCCCCTAACCAGATAGGCGTATGGTAGTGCAGTGTTATCCTTTTGTTTGGCCTTATACATCATCCAGCAAATGTAGTGCCTCCAATTCACCTGAATGCCATGATGAATAGCCCACATAATAGGAATGTCACCCTCCAACACCCTCGAATGATTGTAAGGCCGAGGGAACAATATGTGGGTGATGACATAGTAGAGGATACAGGCATCAACACTCACCGGCCCACGTAAATATCGCTCTATGACCATCTGGCCTCCTGGCCTCATGCACAGCCTCATCTCGATGAAGGGTGCTAGGGGTGGAAATAGGCTAGGGGCCTGTGGCCTGGCCTGTTAAAGCCTGGTCAGGCCTGGCCTGTCAGGCTAAAAGGCCAGGCCAAGGCCTGTTTTAAGGCCTGTTTGCCTTAAAAGGCCGGCCTAGGCCTCCAAATAGGCTGTTAGGCCCGATAGGCCAGCCTGTTAAGAATAATTAGTTTTTTTTTTAAATATATTAATTAATATTCCCCCACCCCCTCCAAAGCCTCCTGTTTGCCCTTTCAAACCAAGAACCCTAAGTCCCTAAATTAATTTCCCTCACTCAAGCCTGTTTTTGGCCTATTTACGTTAGGCCTGTTTTCGGCCTGCATACTGTAGGCCTGTTTCCGGCCTTTTTATGTTAGGCCTGTTTACGGCCTGTTTACATCCGGCCTGTTTTCGGCCTGTAAAAAATACAGGCCTCTTAACAGGCCACAGGCTAGGCTCAGGCCAAAATTTTAGCCTGTAACAGACCACAGGCCAGGCTCAGGCCACTTCCTTATATAACAGGCCTGGCCTGTTAAGGGTGAGGTCTGGCCTGGCCTGGCCTGTTTCTACCCCTAATGGGTGCAGTGTTATCCCCATCATACTGAACTGTATCCTCTGCATCAAAATCATATCCCAATAACTCATTCCAGATGGGAGCTGTCACCAATATGTCAACCCCACAGACGCGAGACTGCAGATCACCATTTATGTAGCTCAGGTTATGGTAGAAAGCTCTCACCATAACCCCTGAATAGGGACAAACCATCTTCACCAAGCCTTTCAAATGGGAAGCCTTCAACAACGGCACTATCTCAAATCCCTCCTTCTCAAAGAATGCGATATCTAATGACTTCGACTTGCAAATGGGTCTAGTAGAAAAATTCGCCATGAATCGTGCATGCTCTACTACATTATTATCAACCAGATAACCAAAAGGAAGATCAACAACAGGCTCCCGGCTGCTGTTGCCCAGAGGAGGATGCCCCGTGGCTCGCCCATTGCTTAATTAGCCTCCCACCCTCATTGCTGGTGTTAAAAGGAGCTTCTCTACGACGCATGATGACAACAACGACCTACAAAGGGACATTACAAATCATCAACAAATAAGAAACATTCATCATTTTCACTTTCCCATGTACATTCATCATTTTCACAAATAAACACAATCAACATAAACAACAAACATTCAAGGATATGAGTTATTCGAAAAACTTAACATCTAAGCAACATAAACAAACATTAATTAGTATAAACAACAAACATTCATCATTTAAAAAAAACACACACACAATCAACAACAACAAAAATTGATGAAAACCGAAGTGAAATTCGTCCAAAAATAAAAAAATTCTCAACTGATGTAAATCTTTTCACTTTCACATGTACATTCATCATTTTCATCCATAAATACGTATGAAATACTAAAATTAATCAAAGATACACAACAAAACCACCCAATGAAAGCACAAAACGCAAAAACGCAAATGGGGGTTCGCATAAACGCAAAAAACGACGGCGGAAATTTGAAATAGAGATGAGAACATACCGAAATCGACGCAAATGACACTAGATTGAAGTTTCTTTCGCAACCCACCAATGGATTCAAGGATTTGGTGAAAAAAAAAGAGGGGGAGAGGTTTGGGGAGATTTAGTAATCAATTAGGGTTCGGTTGCCGCGATTGGGGGTTTTTAAAAAACCCCTATCACGATGTAATCGACTAAGCACTGTAGCTTGGTTAATTACATCACGAGGAAATTAAAAAAAAAAATAAGGCCTTGCCTTTTAGTCGATTACATCTTGTGGTGAAATAGACTAAACAGGGGCAGATTGAGGATATGTTTCCAAATAGAGGCATTTCGATAATTAGTTATTTAATTAGGGGTAAATTGGTCAAAAAACCGGGGGATTGAAGCTTCCACTAAATATACTTGCAAAATTCTCGATCATTCCAATTTAACAAGTACAAGAATCACACCGCGCATAGTTTAATCATGCCATGAATATCAGGTAGGACACATGGGCACTTCCCATGCATAGATTTTAAGCTGATGAGATCGTTTTTGACATATATTCAATAATTAAGCTTATCTTGTATCTAACTGTTACTCAAGGTCAAGGAACTTGCATTTAATATTGGTTTTGTGAAACTCTAGTACTGGATTATACTGCGTATGAGGGTTATTATAAGCGTCGAATAAGTGGGAGAAGGCAGATAGCACTGTTCAACAACAGCTAGCATAAGCAATAATAATGTCTACATCAGATCAAAACCAGTCCTCAGAAATCGCTTTTACGGTGGTGACTCAGTGGGAATGCTACATCGCTTACTGTTCTTCCATGAGTTCCGTTGGACCCACAAAGCTCTGGGCTATGCTTTTAATGACATCTCTTTTGGTCTTCCATATGATTTTTGAGAGACTCAAGGCTTGTTCGCAAAATTAGAAGGACTGCCAATGGGTTTCGCACCACCCAGCAACTAGCACTGTAATTTACATATCACATCTCTATACTACGTACGTTTGTCATGGAGAATTCATGTGGCCTCAAGCTACCTTCTATCTCGAGAATATATGTACGTGCATATAGAATATTGTTAGAAAGGGTAAAAGATCAGTCATTAGCTAGTTGGGATGTGTTGAGAGTATGGAGGAGTATTGATCCTCGTTAATGTAAAATGGATTATCATTGTTAAAACTAAGTGGGTTGATTTATCTCTTATAAGTACAATTATTTGTTACGGTGAAGATTTTTCTTGACTTACTTAACAAGTATGAAACCACGAATGAGTAAAGTTTGCTCTGAGTTGAACCTGGAATAGTTGGACATATGTGACTTGAATAAAATTCCACAATACCCTCAGTTTTTACTTTTTAGCCATTGGTGCTGTTGCTTGCTTTTGTCCTCTCCCTCCTCCTAGCTCCTCCTCCGCGCTCTCTCTCACTAGCTAAGATATACTATTTACTTGTAAATTACACCACGGTAAAGGTAATTTGCAAATTGTGTAGAGATTTATAAATATAATAATATTTAATTAAACTATTAGATATTAAAGCATTGGCTTTTTATAAATAATATTAAAATAAATATTTATAACTTATCAGCGTTGTTGCTGGAAAGGGCGATTGGATAATTAATTACTTAGTATCTATAGTTAAAGGGGCTACTTAAAATAATGGTACTCCACTGTCATAAATGTAAGGCTCAATTAACTAATTAGAGTATATGTAGGATGTAGGTTAAGTTAGTTGATATGATATATTGATATATATATGTTATTTCTAAAATACCATGATTATCTTCCTTAATTCTTTCTCTCCTCATCTTCTCCTTAATTATTGTGTGAGAGAATATCAATAAGACTTAATTTGGTAAAAAATAAATAAATAAACATATAAAATAGATTTTACATTTAAAACCAACGTCAACTCTTTAATCAATTCTTACATGATGGATTAGAGCTGAGTATTTTAATAGTAAGCATTAACATTAATTTCTCAATATTTAATTTTAATTTTTCGGGGGGTTTTCCCGTAATTTTCTTGATGAACTAGCGGTCAAAACAATCGAGGGCATGATTGGGGTCAACGTTGAAGGATTATTTTCATGCTTGTAACATATGAAACCAATTTAATAAGAAGTACGAGAACCACTATATCCTGCTTTGAATGTCAGCATAAAGGGGTGCTTCCAGACGCATATATATAGATCTTAATCTGAAATCGTGTTTGACATATTCATCGGATGATCAATTCATTAAAAAAAAAAAAAAAAAAGAATTGATCCGCTTCAAACAAGTATTTGAAAAAACATCATATGGCGAATAATTAAGCTTATCTTGTATCCCAAAGTCAAAGTTTGCATGAATTGGTTTTATTAAACTCTAATACAGTATGAGGGTAGGTGTTTATATGGTAGAGTAGGCAGGGACATGAATGGACCACAGCATAAGAAAAATGTCTACTCCAGAGAACCAATCCTCAGAAACGGTTCTTACTCTGAATCATAATGAAAATTCTCCGTCACGCTCTGACGAGGCGGCCAATAATGAAGCGGACGTCGCTGCTCAACCCCGCCGCCAGGAAGGCCGTACGAAACAAATGGAAAAATATTTCAGATACGATGAAGAGAGAGATAAACCCAGCCAGGTACGGAATGCACTTCTCACGGTGGCGGTTCTCATGGCGACAGCCACCTATCAGGCCGGCCTGAGTCCTCCCGGCGGTGTTTGGCAGGACACCAATCTGAACGCCAATCCCAAACAGGTGGCCGGCGTTTCAATCATGGGCACCAATAATTTTGTTACATTTGCGTGCTTCATGTTTGGCAACACACTGGGCTTTCATTTCTCTCTCTACATGATCGAGTTCCTCACACGTGGCTTCCCTCTCCGATTAGAGCTCAACTTCGCCACCTTCGGAATGGTACTCACTTACTGCACCTCCATGGCCGCCGTCTCCCCCACTAGACCTCTGGGTTATGCTTTTAATGCCTTCTCCTTTGTTGCTCCCTTCTCCCTGCCTTTCATAGTTCCATTTTTAAGAGACTCTGAGCTTTCTTGTAAAATCAGAAGTACCGTGAAACGATTCTTCGCCAATCGTCAACCGTGATTCATCAATGTTTGGTGAAGGTCTTGGTCTTAGACCGTGCAATTTTTCAGCTGTTCTGTTGTTCTGTGTTCCCAGATTGTCTCTCCTGTGATTTTGAATTGTTTCTGGCAGTCCATTGGGAAAAACTTAAGAGTGCAGAGTATTGTACAGCCGATGAACAATTATTCAGCTGTTAATTCTTTAGTTATATGATTAATACTTTTCAAGCCCTGTTTTCTATTTGGTAATCACTAACCAAATCTCATCTTGAATTTTAGCACTGGCATTTGGGAAAATTTATGGCAAAAAATTCCAAAACTCGCATTTGGTTAGCATGAATTAGATATATACGTTTCAAAAATGAAGGCTTATATGTAAGGAATTGACTAAAAATTAAAACTGCAAATGGCTGTGGGCCGACGAAATCTGACTATTCATTAAGGTCACTGTTTTGTTGTCATTTGTTTACTTTCCACAATCAATTCGTAGGGAAATGTGTAGTTTGACTTGCTTAAATTAATCAAGCAACGCGGTTTGGGGATAACCTAAGTCAAAATAAAATTGATATTGATTCAAGTGTCCCTGCTATGTGAGGAATCACGAAAATATTTCTGCAGAAGCATGTCATACGCAGATGCATGATATAATGCAGAAACTTGGCACTTAGCTTGGAATTGGTATTTATGCTGAATTCTCTTAAATGAAGCTTTGTACAGATTTTTTAAGACCCGCAGGGTAAATGGCTAACTAAGAGCTCAAACTGTTTGGGATCACTGTAAATACTGAAATAAGCACATCAAACGCACAACGAAAGGAAAAGCAAGATAAATGAGTGTTTGGCATGGCTGTAAACTTGATGTGCTTCAAGATTTGATGTGGCTTTTTTTATGAAGCCACATTTTATTGCTTATTATCCCATCACTAAAAGCCATATCAATTTTATTATGCCTAATGACCATTTCACTCTTTTAACTAATCTTTATTTACAACTTTATCTATTACTTATTATACCAATTTCATCAAATAATTTCTAGAAATTAATCATTAATATCATATAAATTCTAGAAAATAGCTGTAAAATTTATTTAAGCCAATTTTAGTAATTAATTTTTTCATAATATTTCTAGCTCACCACAATAATATTCCATAAATTTTTTCTAAATTTTCAAGGTTCAAAAATAATTTTCAATAATTATCTCAAACTCTTTCTCATGATAAGGTCCAAATATATATATATATATATACATATGATTCATGCCCTTTTCAACACAAATGAATCATCTTCGTGATCAAATTAGAAACCAACTTATAGGGGATAGGTTTATTTAAGCACTTCATTATGTTGTGATCTTTTCAATAGTAATTTTACTATTTTATTTAGTAAAAAATTTAAATTTATATTTAAATTTTTATCCCAAATTATCACAATTTATTCAACACACACATATATATGATTCATGTCTTTTTTAGTCCTTTTCCATCTCATCTATCTTTTCAAAAGCTATGCCAAACAAGTGCCCATCAAGAAAAAAGCTACTTCTGCTATCGTTATCTCAAACACAAATCACATCAGAAAAAAATTCCAACAAGAAAAGCACATAAAAAAAAAGTCACTTCTATCGCCGCTATCCCAAACGGGCCCACTAATTGCAAGTAAAGCCATGGCTTTGCTTTTTAATTTCATGATACCAAAGTTTGGTCATGCCTGCTCCTTCTGATACTTACTAAGTCCTATTTTTTTAATTTGATTAGATTAAGTAAGTTAATTAATATGATATGCTTAATCTAAAACTCCCTAATCATATTCTTTAATTTTCCTTCGTCTATTTCTTTATTACTTGATTATTGTGAAAGAAGTATCAATAAAAGTAATTTACAAAAAGTTTGATAAATATGAAAAAAAAAAATGTCTTATATTTAAGATAAAAGATAACTCTTTAATTATGTCCTATATTATTTTTTTGGTCAAATTATATCCTATATTAAGGATAAAGTGGAGTATTGTTTTTGTGAAATTTTGATCCTTTAGTTTTAAAGAAATATTTGCATCTAGAAGGTATGTAATGGACCGGCCATGTACAGCGTGGGAGTCTTCTTTTGGAGTTGCCAATTTTGTGGTACCAGGCCGTATATACTGTCATGCATGTATGGAAGGCAAACGATATTTGAATTATTTGGATGTTTTCTACAATAATAATGGGGGAGGACGAAGATATGGGCTTCGAGCTCTTTAACCTCATCGAAAGAATGTGGGCTTTAGGCCCACTAAGATAGAAGATGGCTGAACTTTGTTTTTGAGCAAAAGAATAGGCTGGCCTTAGAATCACTTTTGTAACCCAAAAAAAAAAAAAAAAAAAAAAAAAAAAACTTCGAATCACTTCATTAGTTCACCGCCTTACCTTATTCCTCACTCACTCAGTCACGGACTCCTCAGTCCTCTGTCCTCATTTCAAAACCCTAACCTCTTTGCACTCTCTCTTCACCACTCGCCGGACTCGAGCTCCTCACTCTCACCTCTCGCCGGACTCTCACTTGCCGTCGATCTTGCTGTCTCTCACTTGGTCGATCTTGCCATTTCTGCTCCAGGTTGCAGTTTATTTCAGTATTTTTATTTCTACTAATTTGTTGCAGGTTATGCGTTTGTCTAATGGTTCGATTTATGACTATGAGAAAATTTTGTTTGATCATTTTCTTTTCTTTTTATATTCTTGAGTCTGGGCGCTTTTGGGTTTATTAGGTGCTTTGCTTTCTTTTAACGGTCAAAACTCATTATTTTGCATGCCGGTGTGCTAAGATGACGCTCACAGTTTGATTTTGTGTGAGGATTTTATTTTGCAATATTTACCTAGAATTTATGTTTTACAACCCGGGTCTCAGTCTGATCAAGTAAGTAACAGAATAGGAACTGATGGTCACTTCTCATATGTTGTGCTAGTCAATGTGAAGGCAAGAAAAACCTTTTCTTTACCGTTTACAGTTTTCAATATCTTTGTATTTTTGTAATATTGTATTTCTTTTCTTTTTATTTGATTTATTCTTGTTTTAATTGCAGGCTACACTCAATATCTTTCTTCTTTTGTATCATTTTATGCTAGCTTTGTGATGGATGGGTTGCTGCAGTTTTTTCTGAGTTTAGATGTTGTTAGAATTTGTGATATAGCTGTATCAAAAAAAAATTGTGATATTGCTGCACTCAACTGTTTATCTTCGCTGCTGTAGACTTCGGCCTTTGCTGCTGGAGACTTTTTCTTTTTTGCTCGAATTGCTGCTGGAGACTTGACGCATGATATTTGTGATATTGCTGCCATGTTTTGCATGCTAAAATAAGGCCCATACATTGAAGCAAAAAGGCCAAAATTAGGCCCAAAAACCGAATTCCCCTTTGGTTGAGTTTGAATTCTATCAAAATTGAGGCTGAGAATATGTATTTGATGCAGGCAGAGAACCAATAGACTATCATCACAACTCAGCATGGCTACTTATCAGAATCCAAATCAAGATGGGGTAAGTATAGAAGCAAGTAAAGAAGCACAAGTGCAGGGAGGTACCGACATCAGATATCAGATAGGGAGAGATAAGCCTAGTGATGTCCTGACTGGACTCATCGTGGCTGTGGTGTTGGCAGCTATGACATATAAGGCTGTACTCACTCCCCCGGGTGGTATCTGGCAGGAAGACGGTCCCACCACCAATGGGATCAAACAGGTTGCTGGGGTGTCTGTCTTGGCCACCCAAAGTAAGTTAAATTTTATCATCTCCATGATTTTCAATACAATGGGATTTTTTTCTTCTATGAACATCCTAGATGACCTCTCTGAAACATTCACCCACCAATTGAAGCTGAGGTTCGCCCTCTTGGCCATATGCTTCACCTATGGTATATGTGTTTCTATCATTACACCCTCAGAATTCCGAGCTGCGTCGACGACTTGCATTTTCTTGATCACCATAGGCATAGTTGCAGTAATCCGAACACGGAGGGAAAAAATGCGCGCTCGCTGAACTCCAACATGCTGTGTTTTAGTACCTGCCTATTTCATTCTGCATGCTTGTGTCTTGTGCTTTTCTTAGAATATGATTTTTGTCATTTAATTGTATTTATTTTCTGTTTAATTCAGATGATATTTGAAGATTGAATATATGTGTTGGGTCTCAAATCTTAATGGGCCAGTACAGTTGTTTTTTCATGCCTAATTATCAACTATATATGGTGTTTCAGATTCTATTATCATTAGTATATTATTATCTACGAAACGAGCAATTTTATTTCAGATGATATGGGAAATAATTGGGCCTAATATTTTGGGTTCATATATATATAGTTGTTCAGATCAAATGATCACTGTACTTGAAAATTCAATAAACATTCCAATGTAGAATAGACTTGGAAGGTATTGGTGGCATGTGATTGGTGGGGTTCGTTCTTTGGACACTTGAATTGGCAGGACGCCAATCTGAACGCCAATCCCAAACAGTTGGCCGGTGTTTCAATCATGGCCACCAATAATTTTGTTACATTTGCTTGCTTTCTCTCTCTCTCTCTCTCTCTCTCTCTCTACACATGATCGAATTCCTCACACGTGGCTTCCCTCTCCGATTAGAGCTCAACTTCGCCACCTTCGGAATGGTACTCACTTACTGCACCTCCATGGCTGCCGTCTCACCCACTAGACCTCTGGGTTATGTTTTTAATGCCTTCTCCTTTGTGGCTCCCTCCTCCCTACCTTTCATAGTTCCATTTTTAGAAGACTCTGAGCTTTCTTGCAAAATTAGAAGTATCGTGGAACGATTCTTCGCCAATTGTCAACCGTAATTCATCAATGTTTCGTGAAGGTCTTGGTCTCAGATCGTGCAATTGTTCAGTTCTTCTGTGTTCACAGATTGTCTCTTCTGCGATTTTGAATTGTTTCCAGCAGTCCATTGGGAAAAAGCTTAAAGAAAGAGTGCAGAGTATTGTATAGCTGATGAACAATTATTCAGCTGTTAATTCTTTAGTCATGTGATTAATACTTTTCAAAACTTGTTTTCTACTACTTTTGATCCTAAATATAAAATAAAGTTTATAGTGTAATTTGCAAAACAAATTTTTTTCTATATTAAGGACCGAGGGAGTATTTGGTAATCACTAATCAAATCTCATCTTGCATTTTAGTACCGGCATTTGGGAAAATTTTTGGCAAAAAATTCCAAAACTCGCATTTAGTTGGCATGAATGAGATATATACGTTACGTTTTCAAAAATGGAGGCTTATATGTAAGGAATTCACTAAAATTAAACTGCGAATGGCTGTGGGCCGTTGGAATCTGACTATTCATTTTTTCAAGGCCACTGGTTTTAGGGGCACACCTAGAAAATTACAGAAGGCGGGCTACACGGAGGATTCTGGGGTTGCTGTCCCTGAATTTTTTTTTTTAAAGGAAAGATTTAAATGCATTAAAAAATAAAAGAATATAAACAAGGAAAAAGATATATAAAAAAATATTTATGAAATCAGTGAATACTAATGATGTAATACGAGAGATAATTATTTTACAAACGCATCGTTTAAAAAGCGAAGGTTAAGTTCTATTAGAAATGTAGCTACATAAATTACATGAAGGATAGACACTCAATAAGTTCAAGTACATATATTTTAATAAAAAAAGTATATTACAATAAAAATAATTATAATATTATCCTTCTAGCCTTATTTTTTGGAATTCCATCATAATTGCCTTATTATTAATGCTATCAAATACATCTTTTTTCAATATAAGATACTAAACAATCATTCAACCATTCATCCCCATCTCATTACGAAGTACAGTCTTGATGTATTAAATGTGGGCACTTAATTTAAGGGTGAGCATCAATCATTCAAAATGTACTAATTTTATTTTTTTTAAAAAAAAAATCCCCAAATTCAAGGGGGCAAGTGCCCTCTTAATCTAGTATGTGGGTCTGCCCATGACTGTTTTGTTGTCATTTGTTTAGTTTCCACAATCAATTCGTAGGAAAATGTGTAGTTTGACTTGCTTAAATTAATCAAGAAACGCGGTTTGGTGATAACGTAAGTCAAAATAAAATGGATATTGATTCAAGTGTCCCTCCTATGTGAGGAATCACGAAAATCTTTCTGCAGAAGCCTGTTATACGCAGATGCATGATATGATGCAGAAACTTGTCACCTAGCTTGGAATTAGTATTTATGCTGAATTCTCTTAAATGAAGCTTTGAACAGATTTTTTAAGACCCGCTGCATGTTTAACCTAAAACATCCTAATCATATTCCTTAATTTCTTCCGTCTATTTCTCTATTACTTGAATTATTTGGATGTGTTCTGGTGTAGAACACAGATGTCCAGCCTTGGGCTGATACTTTGATGTTGGATCGTAGGGCTCGGCCTGAATATCTATGGAGCAGATACTCAAAGGAGCCTGGAGTCACTGTACACGATGTAGGGGGTGGTGTGTGTGCGCGGTGTGACCGAATGTAAAGAGTAGTAGTTAGAACACTTGTGCACCCTGGTTGATTGGTCTTTGTATTTATAGAGGTCGGCGTGGAGGAGATTGTGGTTGGGCATGATCTCCATTGTGGTTGGGCATAACCTCCATGGCGAAGCACTAGGGGAGTACGTGACGCGGATACAGCTTAGACGCTCCCATCATGCTGATGGTTAGGATCCACAATAATAGTGGGTCTTCCTACATTATAGGTATGCTTATTACTTTAGATGTTTACTTAGTTGGGTCGCTTCGATGCTGGGCCTTAATTCAGGTCCGTAACAGGATGTTTTCCAGAATAATAATGCCATCATCTTTTTGTTTTTTAAGTTGTTGCAGCATGAAAGTGGGGACAGTAACATTCAAGTTATTGGGACGGTGAATGAATAATGATGATGCTTTTTATTTGTATTTGGTGGGGGAGGGCGTGGGACGTGCAAAATGGCGGTCCACTTCTTCCGAAAATGGCGCAAATTAAGTGCGTCCGTGTTTGTTTGGGAAGGCACTTTAGAAACTCACATTTTCAAGACAAGGTCAATGGTGGTCAATGATACTTGCTTTGTGGGTGTAGTGGGTCTTGATGAGACGGTAAGATAGGTGAGGAATATAGAGTTTTCCATTGATTATTTGGTATACCTATTATTTTCCTCATTCAAAACCGCCGAGGTGAGGCATGTATCATGTATTTACCACATTTCAGATATCTATATTCATTTTTGCTAATTTAAACTTGTGTTGTCACGTGTCTAGGATTTGGTCTATGGACAAGTCCCAACAAATAAAATGGTTAAGATCCAAAAACACCCATAAACTTTAATTAAAAGTATGTCAAGTATCATATAGTTTTTAGAGGTATAAAAATACTTATAAACATTTAAAATAGGAAAAAAAAATGTCAGAACAGTTGCATTAAAACCTAACATCATTACTTTTTGTAGTGGGAGTCACATTTTTTTAAAAAACATGCTTATGTAATGATGTTATGTTTAGTTTAACTTTGCATTTTCTTCATTTTGAAAAAACATTTCTAAAAAATATATGATAGAAGTATTTTTGATAAAATCTCATTAATATTTTTTTCATTTTAACCCACAAATAAATTACATTATCACTTCTTGCGAGTGTATTGTACCGCCCGCATGCTAAGCCCCACTTCCCATTCAATTATTTTAATTTGTTTATCATTAACTTTACCATTAATTTTTACCAATTATATAAATAGCTTCCTTAGCCATTTATCTTAAGTTATCTCATGTCCGGCCCTACGCACATAAATGAATTTCACAATCTCTGATCTCAAATTTGTCTTATAGTCGCCTACCACCCGTGACTCTCGCCTCAAATGCACTTATACGCACTTCAACTACTTGCTCGTCTTCTCCATCTCCGACAAATGTGTATTCGGCTTTTATCTTTTTCCCCATACAAAAAATCACAATTTAATTATTATATTAATAATTATTCTCAATTCTTGTATTTTACACTCACCCTACCATCCAACAAGGATGCGAATAAACTTTAAGAGGGGATCCTATTCATTCAAGACAAATTTTTTGAAAAAATTGACAAACAAGACAACATCCCAAGGCCTATTTTTTCCCCAAAAGTTTCTCGGAAGACGAATGAAAAATATATTTAATGGAAATTACACGATAGCGACCATATCCCAATTCGAATTTAAAATTTAAAAACATATAAGAGGGCCAACTTGTATGCACAATGCACAATGCACAATGCACAATGCTTACATCTATTCTAAGGGCATATGATTGCTATTATAGTGTAATCAGTCTATGAACCCACTCATCAAGTTCAAAAACGAAAGCAACATCAGGGCAATTTGACGGGCTAAAGAACTCTGAATCTCCCAAGCAAACTCTAAACGGGTAAGATAAAAAGACAAAGGAAAAAAAAAACTGACGTCAGAATTTCCTCAAATTACCCGAACAAAGGGATAAATTATCCAGAAAAGCAAGGGACAAGACAAAGCACCGGTCGTCGGTCGATAAAACTATTCTTCTAGGCATTAATTTGAATTCTCCAAATTCAAACACATCGTAGGGGTACAGTTACCTTCCTCCTATTAAAGCTTCATCTCCGGCAACGGCTACAGACTCAGAGAAGGCCCAAATCAAAGCCCATCACTTCAGAGCTTACCATGTTATCACGACCATGTTCTTCGGTTGCAACGATATTATTTGTTGTTGCACAAATATTTGTGGCTGTAGTTTCAGTTCCAGATGGTGATAAGATCAGCAGCTTGCCGGGGCAGCCACCGGTGAAGTTCCAGCAATATGCCGGTTACGTTACCGTCGACGACCAGCAGCAGAGGGCTCTGTTTTACTACCTTGCAGAAGCAGAACTAGACCCTGCTTCCAAGCCCCTGGTTCTATGGTTGAATGGAGGTATGCTTTTACGGATGAACCAATTTGGAAACACCTTTGGGTCTCTTAAATGAAAGATGCAATTCAGATTATTTCTGGGTTTCTTGTTCTTTGGTTTTTGAAGGGCCTGGCTGTTCGTCTCTTGGAGCTGGAGCTTTCGTTGAGAATGGGCCTTTCAAGCCGACCAAAAATGGTCTAATAAAGAATGATTTCAGTTGGAACAAAGGTTAGTCCAAGACAACACACCAGCAATCAATACAAACACTGTAATTTGGATCCAAATTGCTGAATGATCTTCTCTTCGTTGCAGAGGCAAATATGCTATACCTGGAATCACCAGCTGGAGTTGGTTTCTCTTACTCTGACAACAAATCTTTCTATAGCTTTATCAATGACGAAATTACAGGTTCTTTCACTCAACTAATTTTGCGCATGCGAGAATCCTTTTTAATTTTTTAAATCAGGGTTAGTGATCAATGAGTAGAATACAAGAAGCCTCAAGTTAGTTTCCTTGATATCTAATAAACCATTAGGTCACTAAACTCGGACTTTGGAAAGGGAAAAAGACAAGGCATTACCTCAATTTTGGTGTTTAGTTTATAGAACCCCTTATAGAAAACTCAATCAATTCCCTCCCATGTCTTTATTTGCTGGATGGGCGACACCATCCGAAAATGGAAGGAATTATCGCCTCATTCACCGGAACGGAGAAAATTAATCACTAACGGTTCAAAGCCTGGTCGAGCTCGACGGCAGAGATGCGGCCATTCTTGTTCTGGCCGTGGAGGTTGAAGATGTCGTTGACTTCGTGGCTGTTGCGTTGATGCTCCGGCCATCCTCTGGGAAACGGATTCTAGCCATCGCCGTTGACGCCGAAGCGGCTGATTGCAGAAGACTCCTCACGTCCTCCGTGTCGTACGGAGGGACAGAGAATTGGGGAAAACGTAGATATGGGCTTCGAGCTCTTAAACCTCGTCGAAAGAATATGGGCTTTGAGGCCCACTATGATAGAAAATGGATGAACTTAGAATCACTTTTGTAACTTTGTCCAAAAAAAAAAAAGGAATCACTTTTGTAACCAAAAAAAAAAAAAAAAACTTAGAATCACTTCATTAGTTCATTGCTTTAAGAAAAAAATTATTTTTCGTTGATATATGAAACATTTACCCTGTTACCCACCCCGAAAAATATATAAAATATTTATTATAATCTCACAAATAAATTTAATTTTTTATTAATTAGTTTCTAAACAAGGAAAAACTATTTTCATCTAAAAATTACTTTTTATTTCATTAATCCTCTTCTATTATTTTAGTAAATAAGCCTCTTAAATTTTATGTTAGGTTACTGTTGAGGCTTGAGAGTATGAGTAACCCATCTCCATTCTTACTCACATATTCATGAAATGGTGGCCTGTTTTTCTTTTACAGCAAAGGATAATCTTGTTTTCCTTCAGCGTTGGTTCGATAAGTTTCCACAGTACAAGAGCAACGAATTCCTTATCACTGGCGAAAGCTATGGAGGTAATTATCAGAGTAATACCTTTGAGATAAATGAGCGCACACATACTAAATCTGTACAACCTACCAAATTTTTAACTTTCAGGCCATTATGTTCCTCAACTTGCACAGCTGATTCTTCAAACTAAGACTCCCTTCAATCTCAAAGGGATCGCAGTGAGTATATAAACAAAACTCCAAGCCAGTCTTTATTGTTATAAAGTCCTATTTACAACTTGAATATGGTAACAACTAGCTAATGTGTTGATAGATAGGGAATCCTCTGTTAGAGTTCAACACAGATTTCAACTCAAGAGGAGAATATTTTTGGTCGCACGGACTCGTATCAGATGCAACTTACGACAGCTTGACGACGGCATGTAACTATTCCCAAATCAGGAGGCAAGCTCAAAGTGGAACTCTCACTCCGGTTTGTGCAGGAGTCGGCAAACAAATATCAAGTGAAATTGGTAAACATGTTGATAAATACGACGTCACTTCCGATGTCTGCTTGTCCACAATAAATCAACAATCTCTATTCTTAAGCCAATTGGTAAGCTTCATCATCATCATCATCTTCTCTTAATTTTCTCGTCCTTGAAATACTTGTTCCCCTGTTTTGTTAGGTTATTAAGCTGTGTTATTTTGTCTTCATTTTCTTTGGCACAGCAAGAGACGCAAAAGATAGATGTTTGTGAAGAAGATGAAACAAATAATTATTTGAATAGGAAAGACGTACAGCAAGCTCTTCATGCTAAGCTTGTAGGACTCCCCACATGGACTATTTGTAGCGAGTAAGTTACATACATGTTTATGATATAGCAGCAAGCCACCCAATAATGTTGAGTTATCTAAAGAGACTTCTCATTTTTAACTTGTTCCATACGTACTGTTGCAGTATTATCAAATATGATATGCAGAATCTAGAGATACCAACAATTCCTATCCTTGGGACACTTGTTGAATCAGGTCTTCGAGTTCTGGTGTATAGGTAGTTGAGCTTTTATTTCTTGGAATGTACTATGATTCGTGAAAACAAAGATTTAATTTTTAAAAACAATATTCATGCACAGTGGAGATCAAGATTCTGTGATTCCACTAATTGGATCGCGAGCTCTGGTGAATGCGCTGGCCAAGGAAATTAAATACAATACGACTGTGCCCTACAGGGCTTGGTTTCAAGGCAAACAGGTTGATGTTTTCATTAATTACACCAATTAAAATGCCTAATATTTTATTTATTTTTTTCCTTAAATTAAATGTTTGGTTTTGTATGATTCTATAAGGTTGCGGGGTGGACACAAGTGTATGGGGACGTTTTGTCGTTCGCGACAATAAGAGGGGCAGCTCATGAAGCTCCGTTTTCACAGCCAGAGAGGTCACTCGTGCTGTTTAAAACATTCTTGGAAGGCAAACCACTTCCTGAATTCTCTTCTTCATGAATATGCGTCACCAATACCTTTATTTACAAGTACCTCTGTTCGCTATACTCTTCTTGATACATCATCCTGTTGGTTGTATCAAAAATAAATTGTCGTTACTAGTTAGTACTTTCCGTCTTAAATATAAGACATATTTTATAGTGTAATTTAATTACAAACTATATCTTATATTTAGGATGCCTAAGGAGTATCTTGTATCTATAGTTATTTATGGTTCAAATAATATATTACTATATCAAATTTGTTGCATTTAGAAAATTGTATGACTTGTATGGCTAACAGAGTGCCAAATAAAGGAAGAAAATGCTGTCATGAGTCAATTGTACTTTTTTTTTTTGGGAAAGACATAGGCATGCCAGATTTTTTATGAGCCTAAAAATATTTAAATTTCTCATTAATATGCAGGGTATGATTATAAATTAACAGTTGGACATTTTGAGTTGACCCCATCATTTTAAACTCTATAGAATTCAAATCAAGATATATATATTTTTTTCATCATTTTAGAATTGCAATTGAAACCTTTAAAAGTAGTTTTTCATGCATTTTAGAATTGCAATTGAAACCTTTAAAAGTAGTTTTCCATGCATGACTTACGATTTTATCTTGATTTGTGAATAAGTAAGTACTTTTGGGGTGCCCAATCTGAATCCCAAGCACGCGCACCTTGTATGTGTTGAGACATAATGAATGATAAAGATCGTTGGAAAAAGAAGAAGATAAATATGATTATGTGATCCCAGAGCATCCTAACTGAAACCCATAGAGAAATTAAGGCAGGGAAGAAGTTTGAGGCGACACACACACACATTATACGTTGACCTCATTTCACGTATTCAATTTGATATATATAGGGATATAGAAGGTGGCTGTGTTATCTTCACATGATCTGGTCAGATTTCCATGTCCACCACCTTAAATTTCCTTAATAAATTCTCAAATCAGCTGCTTATTCTCTCATGCATTTTCGGAAAAGCTATGATCAAGTTCTCCAATCAGACCTGATCACTAACACAATTACGCGAGAGGTTCAGGGAAAATGAAATGAAATTTATTCGAACAAGTCTTTCAAAATTATATTAACGATAACAAAAAGTTCCATATCCACTACTGTGCATTTCGTCTCTCTGTTTCTGTCATCAGCTGATATCCGCAATCCAATAATCAATCAAATTTCTCTTCCCTTTAACGTTCATCATCTCAGCGAGTCTATATCCAAACAGAAACTAAGACACATGCACAGCCACATTATATATAAAATTCGAAAAGCCAAACTATTGGTTAATAATGCTGTTATCTTCCAAAAATTAAAGCGAGCAACAACACAATCATTTCTGGTAAGAAAGTAAGTTACTTGTTTTCTGAATTCATCTCTATCATCACCCACCACCTTTTACTCATGGCCCACATCACCCCATTTTCTCTTCATTTATACTTTTGTGTATTTCTCATCATTTTCTTCTGTCATCATCTTGAACCTATGCTTCATATATTTGCTACTTAATTTTCTACCTCCGGTAAGAACTAATTTACAGTGAAGAAGGTAGTATAATTTATACATTTTCGTGTCACAGTGATTTTCATGCATAGAATTGAACTTAGCCTATTCATTACCTGACTGATTAATTAAAGTTATGAACATGCATGTTTATTCAACTTGGTGTGAAATAAGGCATGCACGCACAACGAGAGGAAGTGAGCCACCATAGTCATTTACCAAATCTGATGGAGAGTCTAATCATCATGATTAGCTTGTTTTAAGCAAAGCACGTTAATTGTCAAAGAAATCAACCTCCTTAATTAACTTTGTTGAAATCCCATTGCCTCGTATCTATGCTTAGATTTCTATATATATACATATGCACTCCCTCCCCGGTTCGTTTTCTTTCTTGGGGATGTTTAACGGTCAAAGACGTAACTGTAAATTTCTTCTTCTGTACGAAAAGAATGTATACATTTCATCAAATTAATGATGTAATATATGGACACAAAATGACAAACATATACGACTGATGGATCGATCTAATCCATTTGACCGGAAAAAAAAAAAAAAAAAAAAAAATCAAATTGGAGAGAATCAATTTGGAAAATATCAGTTTCAAATTATTTATTCCAACTGAAAAAACAAATATGATAAAATAAATATAAGTCAAAGTTATTTTTTTTTTTTTTTAATATTAAGGAAGCTATTTAAATTATATATATATTTTTTTCATTTTTATCTAAACTATTTTGTCTAACTTATTAATTGATATATAATTTAAATATATACAACATATGACATAATTAATTAATTAATTTAACTTTCTTAATATCTCCAAAAGAAAATAAACTTTACTTTATATTTAGGATTGAAGGGAGCATTTATTTGGAATGTTTTGTTTGCCATATGCATGTACGGGTCAGTATTGTTTTCTTCCTTTTGTTGTTCTTAATTATTTATTTCGATCTGAATTGTTTTGAGACTTGAAAGTTGCTAGGTTGGCAATGAGACGCGACATTATTTTACGATAGAAAACGATAGTGTAGGAAAGTTTACTTAAACAATAAATGCACCCAACATGTTGCTTATTTCACGCTGCTTTTATTGTAATAAAATTGTTTTGGTATCAAAAACAAAAAGCCTTAACTGCAATTTTGAATACATATATATAATATTTGTTTTCCTTGTTGAAATTATCTACAGGAGCCTGCGCTCTGGTCAACATCAATAATGCGTCTGGACTCATATAATGCAACAGTTCAACTGTCGGATTGTTTATCTGGACCGTCCAATTATTCCTAGTTGGATTAGGACTTTTAATTACAAGCCTGAGGGTGACTTTTAGGATCATGGTTAAGTGGATTGGCGTTTAAAGAATAATAATTATTTATAGCATACAATTTTAAACATGTGAAAGTGAAAGCTTGCGGAAACAATATTTTAGAAGGTGAATTTGGGAGGCTTTCATTTCACTCAATTAAAACACTTATTTTCTGTCACTCTCTGACTTTTTGCTTCTACTTTTTTGCTCCTTTCTTCCTTGCTGCGTGGGTTTGTCTTTGGGCTGAGTGAGACAAAACTAAACCCTGCTCTCAATTCTGTATCATATTTTCTCTTAATATTCCTCAACAATCCTTCTAAAGTACATTTATATTTATCATTTGACTTATAAAATAATATATAATTTAATTATACATATACAATATGATTAAGTAAATTGGTTAATTTTTTTTCAGTAGTAATGAACGAAGTACGTTCCATGCATTTTGACTCTCCCCATCTCATTTGATTTTCTGCCCTCTGTTGCAAGTTGCAACCCCTGCCCATAAAGGCCTCTTTAATTTCTCTCTCGTACAACCACCACCACCCTTCCCAGTCATATTCACCTTCACCTTCATTGCAACGTCTGTCGAGTTGGAAATAGAGGAGAGAAAAAGAAGATCCATCCCGGTTTCGTCAGTGAATATCTCAATCCCATGCGATGGTTTGTACAAGCAGCAAGAACCAGACGGGGCTTGTGCTTGTACTGTTTCTGATGCTCCTTATGTTTTCACAATTCACCGCTCCATGCCTCGCCGGAAAATCCAGATTTCACAGTTTCAAAGCTTCCTCCGCCTCCGCTCCTAAGCTCAAATCCTTTCAATTACCTCCTGCATTCAAAGCAGATACAAATAATAAGGGTGATGATCAAGTCGTTTTTGAAGCAGACAAGAGGAAAGTCTACACAGGTCCTAATCCTCTGCACAACAGATAAGTTCATTATTAGCAAAAATATATATATAAGCCTCTATTTCTCTCCCTTTAATTGCTCCAATTCTAGGCTTCATCCTCTCAAATCCTTTCTGCTTCTTTCCTTTTTACCATCTTATTCTTGATCTGCCATTAAGTTTGCAGATGTACATACTCTATATGTGTAATAATTAGGGTTGAGATTATATAGTATTAATATATTGTTAAGGAGAATTCATATTGGAAAAAAAAAAAGTAGTACTATGAAGAATTTCAAGCAGTCCTTTGCCGAAGTACCGTAATTTTTTTGAATATCAAAATCAACTTGTACCGTCCATCAAGCTATTAATGGAGGTTGTTTAGTTGGTGCGAGTAATTAATATTATGTCTGCTTTTGCTTTTAGATTCTGAACTGTGTTCGTATGCATGCGCCTCCTCTTGTCCTCTCCGCTTTTGATTTCTTCCCACAAACTCACACCCATAATCATCATTGCCTTTTGCATATGCTTACAGTAAATACTGGTAATAAAAACTTATTCCCTAATAATCAGTTATCACTCTAACTCAATGTCTGTACTACGTTGGACCTGTCTATATATTGCAACCAAAGATTTTGGCAAATAAACAAGTACACTAATTTATGGTATAGCTTGTTATTTTACGGTGCTCAAATATATCCAACTCTTGTTCGGTTCACTATATCCGAGTCAAACAAGACCGGTTCAATTTATGATCTATCATTACACATGCATGAACAGCCTTGTTCATTACAGTAAAAGTTGATCTGCATAAAAAGCTGCAGGATGATGTGCACATGTCTTTTAGAGATTTTAATTTTACTATATATAAAGTGGAATTGGGATTTGGGGGTGTCATGTATAGTGTTATAATTAAGAGTAAAATTTGATCCGTGGATGTGCATGAAATTTGTCAACCTAAAAAAAAACCTTTAATCATGAAGCTGAGTAAGAATCAAATTGAAATGTCGATATAGCCTGCGGTCCGATCATCTTAATTTCTTTGTCGTGATCATGAGGTGGACCCCATTGCAAGCTTCATTTTTTTATTATGCATTTGTGTAATGTAACGTGAAAAAGAAAGAATGAATACGTTCCGGCAACAAAAAAAGGGAAAAAGACAAATATGTGCATATGAATACTTAATGTTTGCATACACATTATAAATTTATAATACGGTTCAGTTCAACCACCACCCCTGTATTGTGCATAAAACATAAACTAATCAAATCCTAGTTCAATGAACTTTTATTAATCTATACAACCGAATGCGTTGTCTTTCGCTATAGTTCCACAATTTTCCTTCATCTCGTATATATTCAACAGTAAAGGGGCATGAATTTGTAGAGACAATATTTCATTGAACGAGCAGCTTTTGCCTTCTTCAGTACATGTTCATTGATGGCCGGTCAGTTCAGGTTGGTTCGGGTCTGCGGGAATTTGACCAAATAAAAAAAGACCTGGAAAATATACAGTATCTGAGGATAGATATTTCTCCATCACCATTTAAACTGTTGTTTTTTCTTGGGCAGTGTGAACAATTCCGTGTGGCTGCAAAATTTTCAGGAGGAACTACGTTATGCGGTGCCTCCAACAAACGGCCAAATTGGTCATTCAATGCACATTAATTACACTTCCATTTCTCGAGCGAATTGTTTACATTTTTTTCTTTAAAAAATAGTTTTCGCAGTTCTCTTTTTACTGTACCAGTTTACACCGACGCCCTCCTCCGATTATATTCTCTCTCTTATATATTCATGAACCACATCTTCAGATTTCAGCTTCATGTATGTGCCAACGTTTTGCATTGCGTTACTGAGCAAGTGAGTTGATGGCCAAATGTTGAAATAATTGCATGTGGAAGGGTATATAGAAACATTTGCTACTGTGTGTGGATGAAGTGTGGGGATATGGGGAGAAAAAATAGAAATCTTAGGATCCTAAAAGAGTCACTCCAACCTAAGAACACGTGAAGTCATTTTCTGACAACAGAATGTCATAGCAACGAGCAAGCGTAAATGTACACGACAAGATTGGCATTTAAAGTATGTTCCACAGATTTGAGAGAGCCCAATGGTACATTTCGTTGGTATATCTTTAACGAAGCAAAGCTTTAATGGTCCTGTTCTTCCTGCTAGATTTAACTACTCGAGAAGGGATGACATTTACAAAGCCATATGACGTTCTATACGAAAAATGAAGATAACCGAGACTAACGAGGTAGCAAAAATTGCTCTATTATTAGAACCATAATGGTGAAAGCTAGGCTTCAGTATTTCATCAAAAGCACAGAGAGTCCAGGTTCTCGATCTCATCTGGGACGTTACGACCGTTGAAAGATGTCTCTTCATAGGGCACATGTCTGTTGGGCTTTGAGTTCCAGTGTGGAAAATCATAATCTCTCTCCCTCCCTCCCTCTCTCTCTCCTTAAAGTAGATTTTCTTTAAACAAATGGTTCAACTTTATGATTCGGCGCATGATTATTGGTGGTGTAATCCATGATCATTCTCATTTAGCGTCACAAGACTTGTTATGCCGTAAACTTAAAAATGAAGTGAATGGCATCCGATCCATGGATAATAGAAAATACAATATCCGGAAACATTAAAACATATGTCCTCGGATTCCTGTTCTTCGAATATCAGCACTCTCAAACAACCAAACAGCAATGTTCATAATTCACCGCACCTGAAGATTTTATAGTATTTTATGGTCAAATCTAAATCAAATCAGTGACCTCAAACTAAATTGCCCGCGCAAATAGGTCAGTTGCAGCATTAGCGTTGCTACAAAAGCTTATACAATCTGAAATTATTTTTCGCTCACCAGAAAATTTATTATTACCTCTTATCCTAAATATAAAATAAAGTAATACAAATTATACTAGAAATTTTATCCTATATTTAGAATTAGAGAAAGTACTATTTTTTTTCCAGCATGGGAAAGATGACTAGGAATAAATTAAAGAAGGAAACAAAAGCAAGGAGACAAAGAGGCCAGTGCATTGAAAGCAGGTTGAATGCCCCGATTCAGACGGTATTCACCATCCAACAACGGTGCTCAGGACATTCAACAACCCTTTCAAAATACTACTACTACTACCGGTATTCATCCTTCCTTGACTTGGGAATATACTTATATTTCCTCTCTGGTCTTTATTATAAGACATAAATTAATAATTCTCACAAATCAATAAAAAAGAGTTAAAGACATTAAACTTGTCCCAAAATTTAAGTAATTTTCTATAACACCCTTACTAATTTCACTAAACTCCAATATTATATTAATTATCGGTTTAATGTTTACGCTTTTACTTTTGCGAAACATTTTGCGAGAATCTATATGAGGGCCCATATTATCAAAAAAATCCTTAAAAAGACCCAAACATTAGTGAAATCCTAGAAAAGGCCCTAAGGCCCTTTTTAACATCTGAATGTCATGTGAAATGACAACAAAACCTACACTAACAGTACATCTCTCTCTCGACTTGTCTCTGCCTTTGCTCTTTGACTCTCTCTCTCTCGCGTCCCGACTTAGGTCTTCGCTCGTCTTTGAAGGTGAAACCGTCACGCCACCGTCGACCCTCAACTCGGCCTCCTCCCATCGCCGTCGTAATCGTTGGTCAAGCATCTACTTCTCTCTTCCATCGATCCGGGCATCTCCTTCTTCTACCTTCGTGCCGCTCGCTAACAAGAAACAGTAGTCAATTTCTCTTCCATCCTCGCACCGCTATTATTGGTCCCATATGTATATATTTGTAGGCATTTCTATCCCTTTGAAAAGTCGTATGCCAAAATCTACGCATCAGGAGCTTTAGGTCTTACACCTGTAGATGTTTTAGGTTTCCTTTTAATACATGAAACTCGTTTGACACAACAAAACTCTGCCTCTCCTATTATTTTAGATATTTTTGCAAATTTCACTGCTCAACCACAGTCCTCGACCAATTTTCGGCCTCATATTTATCGTGATTCTTTTTGTCCTATTTCCCCCCAATATTAGTACTTTGTAATGTTTATTATATTTGGTTCAAGGAGGCAAATTATATGTTGTTTTTAATAAATTTGCAGATTTTTGGTTCACGTATAATAGTGGTCATAATTTTCTGATAGCAATTGACCAAAAATGTGTTTTTTACTTTTTCCTTTTCTTATGGCTTATTATTCTTGTGTTTTAGATCGTTGTCATTTGGTAGAAGTGTTTCTCTAGTCTTAGGGCACAATGACATTGGAGAAATGCTGGTTTTACTCTTCGACTACCCTGGACATGGAATCCAATTTGTTCGTAATGATGCAAAGGTATACTATTTACACTCCCTTAATTGTACTTTTGATGTCTCTCTTATATCTTTGTTGGTCCATTTGTGTAAAAGGTATTGAAAGTACTGATTTGAATTTATTGGTCTTATTGGATCAGTTGAATGTGGATGCTTGTTTGAATTTGAGTCTCTTAATAGATGGCTACCTTCTAAATTCTTTAATCCCCTCAGCTTTTTGGAGAGTTTTAGTTTTTAGTTTTTTTTTTCTATTCACTTCTGGTGATAGTGTGTCTCTGGCTCCTCACTGAATACTGGGGAAACTTGGCTGTTTAAGTGCTTCTTTTTGTAATGCAAAAGGCATGTTAAATTTATGTCTCATGGTTTAACTGATTTTGTTGATTGCATGTGTTATATAGGCACTACTTTATTAGATTTAATCAGTCAAATAGGAACAAAAACATTATATAATGCTTCTTTTTTGGGTCGCAACGATTACTTATGCTTATTCAGAGCACAGAATCTTCTTCCACCATATGAACTTCACACCTTTCTGTTGGTTTGGCATCTATCTAGGCTTGCTACTTGGAGTTCATTATGCTTTCCTATTGTATATATTCTCAAAAAGTGAGTAGGAAGTTTAATTGTTTTTCATTCAAAATCTGCTTGGCCCTATGAAGCAAAGCATTTCACTAGGTAATCTTGGTGAGATATATAGTGGTGATTGCGACACAAATTTCACCACAAATTTGCTGTTTATCTACTAAATCTCATTTATTATGGTTCTTGCAGGCAAATGATGCACGGAAGAAGTTGCAAGAGAAGGAAAATGAACACCAAGATTTGTAATAAAAGGTTTTAGGATCCAAAGCATGTTAGTGCTTCAAAGTATTAAACACAGTTTTTTTTATTTATCAATTTTAGCTTTTGAACGTTTAGTACTTACTTTTTTGCTTCTAAACTCCATTTGTTGATTGGCAGGTTGTCAATTAATTGATAAACCATGGGAGCACTTTCATGAGGTAAAATAGAAGGACTGTTGGGTCTATAATGGTAAAACTTATTTTCCAAGTTTTACAATAATAGCTAAAATTACTATTAAAGACATCCTCCTTGACAATTTTTTTTACAAGAACACTGCCTTGACTGAGATACCCTAAATCTTTTTGTGCTTGCCTGCATTTGTCTTCAGCCTACGAGAAATATTTTGAATAAGATTCTGTTTGTGTCTGCTTTTTGGGGAGAAAGGTTTGAGCAATTTGAACTGTGGACTAACTGATTTTTGCATCTCCTAACTTGAGGTTTGAGAAAGAATATTTCTATTGTACATGTTCAAACTATAATATAATGGGGAATTGAGACTTCATCATAATTAAAAGTGTCATCAGTAGCAAGTTTGCACGGAAAGGATATGACAGTTTTTGCAGATTATTAATTCAGTTACATGATAGAATTTGTACTTTCCCTACATCGTTGAGGCAAGATGCAGGTGGGGGGTGGTGCTTCTTCGACAACCCATTCGTGAAGCCAATGTCATTGAGGAAAGTGTTGGATGCAAGTAAAGAGAAAACGTTTGCAAGTCTTGTTTATGATAGCAGCTCAAAATCACTCTCCAGATACACAGAGATGGTTGATGACATTATAAGATCCCAGGCTGAAAAATTGCAACGAGCCAATGAGTAAACCCGAATAAGGCTAAAGGAAATGGAGTTGCCTGATTCTATTCTTACTTTGGAAGGAAACTTAACTCTACCTGCACTTCTTAGAGAAAAGGAACAAATAGGATGCAATTGGTTTTGGTCAATAGGATGACTTGTTATGTCCACTAATGTACTGATTGTATTTAGGACACATGTTTTGTCCATCAGATTTTTTGTTAACTGATTTGTTATTTTGTAAAGATGAGCCTTTAGGAAGCAATCATTTTATGTACGTAAGCTGACTTGTTTTTAAGTGTATCTAAATTTCAATGGTTTTATGACAGATTTTATTATAGCAATTGTGCAAAACACTTGAGTTCATATTTAGAACAAAGTTTTGTAAATTTTATGATGTAGGTGACATGACATTTTAATATGAATGAAAATGAGAACCAAATCAGACCCCTTTAACATCAATATCAGTAAAAAAAATGACTACATCAGCAAAAAAATAACAACGACATCAGCCCCCCTTTAACAACTAAAACAGCTCTCATTAACAACTATATTAGCCCCCATTAACAACAATATTAGCAACCACTAACAATTACATCAGCCCCTATTAACAACTACATCAGCCCCTTTAACAACAATATCAATAACCACTAACAACTACATCAGCCCCCTTAACAACCACATCAACCCCTTTACAACTATATCAGCCCTCATTAACAACCACATTAGCCCCTTTAACAACCACATCAGCCCCTTTAACAACTATATCAGCCCTTATTAACAACTACATCAGCCCTTCTAACAACTATATCAGCCCCCATTAACAACCACATCAGCCCTTCTAACAACTATATCAGCCCCCATTAACAACTAGATCAGCCCCTCTAATAACTAAAACAGCCCCCATTAACAACCACATCAGCACCTCTAACAACTAAAACAGCCCTCATTAACAACCACATCAGCCCCCTCTAACAACTAAAACAGCCCCCCATTAAAAGGGCTGATGTAGTTGTTAAAAGGGCTGATATAGTTGTTAATGAAGCTGATGTAGTTGTTAATATTTGCTCATATGGTTGTCAATGGGGGTTGATGTAGTTGTTAAAGGGGCTGATATAGTTGTTAATGAGGCTGATATAGTTGTTAAAGGTGGCTGATAATGTTGATAAACGAGTACCTTATTATATCCCATTTTCCTGCTTCTGCACACACAACTAACCATGACCAGAAATGTAGGAAATTAAACAATTGTCGTTCTCATTCATATTAAAATGTCATGTCACTTACATCATAAAATTTACAAAACTTTGTCCTAAATATGAACTTAAGTGGTCTGCACAATTGCTATAATATAATTTGTCATACAGCCACTAAAATTTAGATACACTTAAAAATAAGTCAGCCTATGTACAGAAAAGGATTCTTCCTAAAGGCTCATCTTTGCAAAATCACAAATCAGTTAACAACTGTGGCATCAATGAACATTGACGTTTACAAAAAATCTTATGGACAAAACGTGTGTCCTAAATACAATCAGTATCTTGGTGGACATAACAAGTCATCCTATTAACTCGTTGGCTCGTTGCAATTTTTCAGCCTGAGATCTTATAATGTCATCAACCATCTCTGTGTATCTGGAGAGTCATTTTGCGCTGCTGTTAGGAACAAGACTTGCAAACATTTTCTCTTTACTTGCATCCAACACTTTACTCAATGACATTGGCTTCACCACAAACCCCAAAAGCATCTTATAATGTCAATGCAGCTAAAGGTTCCTCATGTTATATATAGCCTTACCTACAATATCAAATGTCTTTGTTAGTTCTTAGACCCCAAATAAAGGAAAGGCCCAATAAAATAGTACTTACAAAAAGCATATTTTGCGGACAAAACTATCAAACAATTACATTTCAAAGTAACATTTGCATGAATCATGAGCATTATTTCCACTGTAAATCAAAATTAATCTACTAAGCCACACAAATCCACAGTTGAAGGGAAGAAATGGTAATATAGTATATATAAAAAATTAAGAAGTTTATTTTATATCCAAATCTAGCAACAATGGAATAGCATCAACGTTAACACAATGAGAACCATCTGTAAAATTATTTAAAGAAAAAAGGAACCCAAAGCAAGTATAGCAATCATTGAAATAAAAAGTTTCGCCATGTTCTTTAACATTCCTCTCAGATTCAAAGAAAACCATAATAACAATCATAATAAACAAGTTCTACCTATAAAAAAATCCAACAACAATTAAGGACAGAGTTCCATCAAAATCCAGGAACATTACAATTTTCTTTTTAGTCAACAACTTTTCATGAAGTTCAATAGAAACAAGAAGCACTGTATGATATATAGTGCAGCCACATTGGATTCATGATTGGCCGCAATTACTGTATAATGTTCGCAACAAATTATTACCTGACAAAAAATTCAACTTTCAGCTCCAATTTTCACTGCCAAAAAAGAACTTCAACAGCCAATAACTTAAATGTAATTTCAAGAATCAAACATAAAATTTTAACTTCCAGTAGCTAATGATTAATTTCAACACAGCAAAAGCATAATGATTTTTTTTTTTTAATCAATCTCCAGCATTGCAACAACCCATGTATCCTATAAATTAGCTCAAAAGCCTACACCATCAGATTCTTGAGTTCCAAAATTCACGAACAAGCTTAAGAATCAGTTTGTCACAATATACTCTCAATTTCTCTAGGAGCTCATGTTCTAGAGTATTGGGAACTTGCTGAAGCACACATGTGAATTTGACAAATAGCTTTAGAAGGTAATCCAACTAAGTAATTGTTGAAAATATAAGCCACAAAAGGAAAAGGAAAAGAAAACGAAGCACTTGCCATTTTCAACCATAGGATATAGCAAGTATCATAGATTAGTTGCCCTGATCATGTATTTTATTAGACCAAACCAGACCTTATCTCAAAATATAACAGGGCGCTTAGATTTCAGCAATGTAAGTATCCCAAGTATAGTATGTTACTGTATTTTATACCCTGGCTGACCAACGGATCATTTAAATAAACTAATTACTATAATGATTACCAATAAATAATATGTAAAGGCCCCATAACTCTCTTCCAACATAACGATTTATCAATGTTCTGTTCGAGTCAAGTTCATCCTATCAACCCAAAAGTGTAAAAAAGCAACATTCCAAATGTGCCCAAAAAAAAGAACTCGAGAAAACTAAAAATCCGCCTAGCTGCACAAAAAGTTAAAGAACTCCCAAAAACAACTCAACACCGCATGTGAATAAAGCTATCATCAAATACGTAATTTTGCCAATGAGAGTTGGCATAGATGGTAAGGGATCCAAGACTAGGCCCTTGGGTCGTGGGTTCGATCCCTTCGCGTCATGGGATTCCTTTGGTAGGCGATCTCGTAAGTCCCCGTAAGTGCTCATGAAAGCCCCGGCCTCGTGGGGACCGATGTCGAACCCTCCAAAACTTTCTTTAAGCAAAAAAAAAAAAAAAAAAATACGTAATTTTTTTCTTGCAATATCAAATCGATCTACCGCTTACCAAAATCTAAACATTTCGAACAAGATCCAAAATCCTGATCCTCGAGCGATGAAGGAAAAGAAACGAACAAATCATGGGAGACATAAAGAAGATCGCTCTTCTAGCTTCCGATAAATCACAAAATCAAATGTTCAAAATATTTCGTACCTTTCTTTTTCGGAGGACGAAGGCGTAGAGGCGGAGATCGACGACGAACAACTGGATGAGGCCGAAGATTAGAGAAGGTAGAGAGAAAGGAGCGACGGAGAAGGGCAGCGTCGATTTCGAATAAGGCAGAGGGAAGGGAGTGAGTGAATAGCGTCGATTTGGAATGAGGGAGAGATGATTTTCAAATTGATTCTTCTTCATTTTCAGACTTTCACCAAGGGCATCAATGTAATTTTACATTGTAACTTAATACCTATAAAGGCCCTAGGGCCTTTTCTAGGATTTGACTAATGTTTGGGCCTTTTTTAGGTTTGTTTTGGTAATATGGGCCCTCATATGAATTCTCTCAAACATTTTTTACTTTCACTCACATAAAAGTAAGTTAGCCCCATTTATATTTTCTCTCTCTCTTCTTTTCACAATGGGACCCATTCACTTTTATGTGAATGTGAATTTCTCTCAAACATTTTTCCGGAAAAAAAATTTTCTGTAAAAAATCGAAATATTAAACCCATTAATTATTACTTTCACCCATTAACCTTATTATTTATGGGCATATATAAAAGAAAAAATATATTTAATGCTCTTGGAAAATAAATAAATGCCTTATAAAAATTGCCAAATACATTTATTAATCGGTGCCTTATAATAAAAACTAGAGAGATAACATGACATTCAAACTTTCATAAAAGCTATTATTGCGTCAGTTAGAATTGTTTAAAAGCTCTTGTTGGCCCAAAAAAAAAAAAAAATTATAATTGTTTAAAAGCGAGAGGAGGATATGAGACTGCTCAGACAACCATCTACACCTCTATTGTGGGTATAGTAGCAATTAATTGTTCCGCCAAAGCCTACCATTCCCTCTCAGCCTCTCTCTTTAAGGGGTGGTTGGCCTTTAACCCTGTGTCCCCTATCAAAGAACCACCATGCACATTCTCCTCTTCTCTTTTGTGAAATAAAGTGTGTGTTGATGCGCTTACACAGTGAAACTGTATCAAGGGTTGAGGTACTGAATATAGCAGTATGCTGTCATTAAAAATTAAATTCTATATAATAGTGTGTTGTTGATACTCAAAGCAGAGCAGGCCATCCCCGTTTCATTATGGGTTAGCTAAGCCCAAGGCACATGCTCTGTATGAATGAATCATGACAACATATGGATACAAGTTGTGAACTGGGTAAACATGTCTATCACGTTAGCAATATTAACTCACAGTTTGGAGGCGTTAACTGTGAGTTTGGACAAGGCAGTTGCAGCTTTAGAGCCAGAAGCACGTCCTAAATGCTTGCAGATATAATCCCCAGCCACCATAAGCTTTTTAAGGTCAACGTTGGTTTTCACTCCCAGTCCATTCAACAAGTACACAACATCCTCTGTGGCAACATTCCCAGTTGCACCCTTCGCATATGGGCACCCCCCAAGACCAGACACTGATGAATCCACCGTGCTGATCCCCATCTATCAATAATCCACCACATTACCAATTAATTACACGCAATTTTTTGCTTCAGCATTTAATTATAAATTACAAGTTTTCAGATTAACTAAAAACATAATTTACCTGAAGTGAGACAAGAGTATTTGAAAGAGCAATTTACCTGAAGTGAGACAAGAGTATTTGAAAGAGCTTGACCGTAAGTATCATGAAAATGAACGGCAAGTTTGTCAACAGGGACAACATCAAGAACAGCTTCAAGCATTGGAATGACGGTACCTGGAAAGATGAGAAAAAATAAGTCAAATTATACCAATAAATCAAAACAGCCAGGATAGCCATAAAAATTAAATAAAATGCTTATATTAGATCAGAGTTCATTGAATACAACTTGACAGCATATCAGATGTCAAGTTTTAGACAACAGGCGGTTTTAGTATAAGTTTACGCCAGGAATGAGCTAACAGGAAACTTTTACAGAATATTATGGCTATATTACAAAGAAATATGCCCTATTTTTCACTTGAAATATTCCAAACCTTCAGCATCTCATCATATGCTCCAGATAACATGGCACCAAAAGAGCAAACTCCTTCTTAAGGCAAAAGAAAGGGACCCTCATTTGAATGATATACAAAATAATCATCGCGCACACGGTAAAGACAATTTACTTAATAGTCTATATAATTTCAGATCTGCAACAACCGCAAAATAAGACTAACTAAAGGAGTTAGGCCAACAAAGATAAAATCCACAGGCCATATCAAAATCCTCTAACATGGAAGATGGATACAGAAAAACTGCAACCAAAGCACCTCATATAACAAAGAAGGTAGTTTTAAACAATTACCAGGTGTGCCAACACCAATGGTGTCTCCTAGTGAAATCTCTGAGCAACCCATATCATATAGAGCTTTTGCCACGTATGCTACTTTAGCTGGAGCAACAAATCCTTCCAGAGGACACCCGACAACACAAGATATATATCTGAAGTAAAGGGAATTCTGTTGATCATATAAAGTACTACTAATAAACCCATCTAAAGTCAAGAGATGGTCGTAGAGACAAAAGGGAAGTCTAAAACAGAAGCATCAACCAGCAAACCAATTCTATAATTTTAACCTATCTTTCATACCACGCCCAAGTGCAACAGGCAGCAGTTCAGTCATTACAAAAGATAATGCAAATCAGATTTATTACTTAAATTATCTTCCAAGGTTATTACTTATTACTCAATAGATAAGCTTCAAGTCACTAAAAACAACAATTGATTTATACAAGTCAAGAATTTTTTAAAAAGTATAGTCAAATACCCACGAACAGGGATTGAGAGCTTGCTAGCAGCTGAAGCAATATCATGGCATCGAGTGAGATTATCCTCAATGCTACAGTTTAAATTTGCTTTAGAGAATGATTCTGAAGCTGCAGGAAAAACAGCCACTTCCTTTGCACCAGCAGCAACAGCTGCCTCAAAACCCTACAATAAAGGATCCCATAGTTAATCCCATACATAAATATTGACTCAATCATATATTATATTTTCACCCATGGTCCATAAATAATTCCCACTTTAAGATTTGGAGTCAAGACAGGAAATCTAGCTCCACCAACATTCTGAATTGCTGCCATTACATCCTTTGCATCTGCAAGCTGAAATTTGGCCACAAAGATTTTGAATTAGATTAAAACACAATTGAAGGAGTGTTTTATCTAACGGTTAATTGATAAATAACAATCTTTATATTACTAAATAAGAACTAAATGAAATACTGAAATAATAACAAACAATATAATACCTGGGGGAGAATTGCAAAATTGTTCATTGTCTTTCAGAAAATCAAATAAAATTTTACCTGTGGTACCCATTTTGGTGACACAAAACTTGTAGCCTCGACAACAGACAATCCAGAAGAAACTAGCAGTTTTATCAGTTCAACTTTCACGACAGTGGGGACTATATTATTCTCATTCTGCAATCCATCCCTTGGACCCACCTCCACTATCTTCACATAGTCCGGAACACTTTTAAGAAACTGAACCATTGTATGCACTACAAAGTATCAGTAAGAAATTCTCAGAAATAAATAAATGAGTCAAGGCAGAGAGGAAATAGTCAATTCAACATATTTATCAGAACTCTGTTCTACATTGGTATTAAAAGTTCAAAATACAAAATTCAATATAGATAAATACCAGCTGTTATTAATTTTATATAAAAAATGTTTAAAATTGATACCATAATTATCTACAGGGTCACTCGGAACATTTTCCTTGCTTAACAGCAAATTTCTAGTTAACATACATCACAATACCAAAAGGCAAACTATGTACATAAATCAGATGTACCTTACTAGAGAACTCCTTTGCAGTACATCGATCATTGCTATCAGAAGTAAAATGGCGAATTCCCCTGTAGCAAGACATGACCATTATAAGAACAATTCCAAAGATACACATCTAAAATCAAATTTAAATTTGCACGTCACCTCGCAGGGGAAGAAGAGGAACACAATCAAGCAACGACAGAATGAAATATTTAATAACTAGCTAGAAGTGATAAACGTCTAGTCTCATAGGTCAAGCTACCGTTACTAAAGTTACTTTCTGAAATGACCTGCAAAAGAAATGGCTTACTTGCCACTTTTCCAAAAACTGACAGTCTCTAATCCATCAGCTCCAATAACACTAGCACAAGCGGGATGATTCCAGATTTGGTCAACTCCAACTATTGAGACCCCGGTCATTAATCGACGAGAATCCTCCAGGCTTGGCATCGTCAGAAGCTGGCGATTAAAGAACAGTCCCCTTTGCAAAATCTTACGCATACGCATGTTTGCAAACATTGGATCACTATAAGAAATTCTGAGGTGCCCGCTGAACTTATATAGACTGAAAACCAACCAACTCCAGCTTGAAGAAATAAACGGAATTCAGTATTATAAGAACGCCACTATCCAATTCGGAAAAACAAGGAGGGAAAAACAAGTCCTTGATGACGATAAAGAAGACCCGGGCTGAAACACAACGAAAAGATACGACCAGCGACAATTCAATGTGGGTTTTAACCTTGAAACAAAACCAGAATTCAGATCACACGAGGCGAGGAAGGAAGGTGATGGAGTGCGGAGCGGAGGAGGATGGGGGTGAGTGGAGGGATAAATTAAATTAATAGGAATAATGCCGATTTTTTTTTTTTTCCACAAAAATAATGCCGAAATTGATAATGCAGTTCGTTATTTGGGTCAAAAAACAAAAAAAAAAGTGTCAGCTCGAGACACCGGAACGAGGGCGGGGAAGCTGCGAGTAAATTAGTGGGCTGGGCCCATTGAAAGGCTTGATGTTGGGCTTTGGTAGAACTTCATTGGATCTTGGGCTCGATGGGTCGCCTGATTTTCAGTCAAAAGAAGTAAGCCAATTGATACCCCCTTCTACTTGGGCTCAACTCGTAAATGGGTCAGATATTCTCACAAAAGGGAGGAGGTTCGATCTTAGAGTTGGTCAAGACGTTTGGAGAGGCATTTAGCTCGGTGCTAACACTTAAGGATAATAGACAGCTCGCCCTGCCCAACATCGATATCACTTAGGAGAAAAGGAGATTTCGCCCTTAAATCATTGGTGAACCCAACCCCTTTCCTAAAAATTTTTTATATATAAAAAAAAAAAAAAAAAAAAAAAAAAAAAGGTAAGCCGATTGATCAGAGAGGTGAAGTTGGAACACGTAGCAAGGGAGCCAGATTGCTGACGCGCTCGCAAAGAAGAGGTGAACCACTTCGTCTTTATATGAGATCATCCAGATCATTTGAGATCTATTGTGGATAAGGAGTGTATAGGATTTGTATCCCCTTCCGTTTAATCTTTATGTGCTAAGGCCTTGGGCCTCTCATGTACCCCCAAAAAAAAAAAAAATCTTACAACATGGCAAACTAAAGTTAAAATTATGGGAGGGATGTTTATATTTAGAGTGTGCATGGTAACTATTTTGTTGCCCAAAGATTTTTTCGATTTGAAACAATTTTTTCTTATTTTATGCTTTGGAAGAGTTCGAAATTAGAATTACGTTTGTTAACCCATTTTATTTTTACTCCAAGAATCGGAATTACGTTTAGTAACACAATTTTTTTTCATTCTTTTTTTTTTTTTTTTTTTTTTTTTTTTTTGGAAAAATGATTCTCATTTTGTGCCTTGGAACAGAGAAGCAGAAATTTTTAGCTTCTTTTTTATTCCCCAAAGACAAAAAATAAACCTAGGTTCATCCCGGAGCAAAAAAAAAAAAAAAACGGATTTACCAAACACATTTCCCATCCATTTTTGTTCCGGGGCACAGAAATTAAGGAAAAACTCATTTTGGGATCGTTACCATGCACACCCTTAGTATCCAATAATACTTTGAATAAGATTCACTCGAGTAGTAGGATACATATACCTAATATAAAAGAGATTTTCTTTTTACCACTTGGGTTAGATCTAACGAAATGGGCGAATTCCTTACACACTCGTGAACCAATATGCGTGAGATAGGTGCCCACATTTATTGAATAAGATTATCTCTAATAAAAGGATACTTACACTTAGCCAAAATTTTGTCATCTTTTACCAGCAAAAGAAACTTACACATTCTCCATACTTACCTTGGGTCGAAATCATAAAGTAATCTCTATGGTCCTAAATATAAGGTATAATTGAATTTTTTGGAAAGATTAATGAAGTTAATTAAATTAATTTAGAGTATTTGTATTTTGATTTTTTTCTTCAAATTAGTTAGTTTGACTAATAAACTGATATATAATATAAGAAAACATAATATATTATATGATTAAGTAATTTATTTAGCTTTCTTAATCTCCCAAAAAAAGGTCAACTATATTTTATATATACTACCTCGATCCTAATTATAAGACCTAGTTGACTTTATTTGGAGAGATTAAGGAAGCTAAATAAGTTACATAATCATTTTATATATTATATATCCTTAGATTATATATTAATTTATTAGTCAAACTAATTAGTTTAAAGAAAAAAAATAAAAGGGATAAATACCAATTTTGCCATGGAAGTATTGGCTAAGGAAAGCATCTAGAAGTTTTTTTGGTATCATTTTTGTCCCGAAATTTACAAAATAGAGCAAATATGTCTCGGAAGTTTTTTTTTTAGGAGCAAATTTGCTTGAAAGTTTTGTTTAGAAACAACTTTTTTGTGAACTTCCGGTTCCAGGGAAAAAATGATACCAATCCAACGGTCAAGAATCAACCGATGGGAAAAATTACTATGTTTGTAAACTTCCGGGGTAAAAATGATACAACAAAAAAATTTCCGATGCTTTCCTAGTCAATATTCCTGGTAAAATTGTTTTTATCCCAAAATAAAAATACATATACTTTAAAGTAATTTAATTAGTTACCTTAATTTTTTTAAAAAAATCAACTAAATCTTATAATTAGGATCGGAGAAAAGTATTTAAGAGCGGGTGGAGTATCAATTTAAGTGTGTGGGGTCAATTGAGGAAAATGGATTGTAACCGCTAGATAATAAGGAGATACATGAATGATATAGGTAAAGAATGAATGAATGGGAGAGTTAGGGGAAGTGATATATTAAAGTGAGGTGCTCTTAAATACGAATAATGATGATCATATCGAGGAGCAGAGACACAATAATGGAAGAAATATTATAAGTACAAGTGCAGGGGGGGGGGAGAGTGAAGGTTTGAGATATATATATGATATTAGTGAAGGGGGAAAAAGATGAAGAAGGAAAGGGTGTCATTAGGGTTGGTAGTGATGCTTTTGATGTCACTGCACATTCTTCTTGGCTGCCGCATAAACCCAGCTCTTCCCTGCATATCCTCCACACTGCCTCCTCCTCACCTCCTTCTGCCATAATAAGCAGAGACATCAATACTTAGCTTTCCCTCTCAACATGAACCACTGCATTTGCAAGTACCCTTGTTAATTCCTTCTTATATTAATTAATTCCCAATTAATAAAACTATCTCTTCATCTCTATTTTAATTTGCTGCTTACCCCTCTCCCATTTCCTTCTCACTTGTTCTGCACAACCACCCCAATTTTCCCCATAAATCCTAGGTGAGTATGAGTATATGAGTCAACGTTTAATTATGTCGATGAGCAATTAACTCATTAAATCTGTTGGCTCATGTTAAAAATAAAATAAAATGCAGCTTTGTCCATATCCAAATATGTATAAGAATAAAATTAAGTAGTGATAATTAATAACTCTTTAAGCCACATATGTATAAAAAGTTTGTTCTCGGAGACCTGGAAATATATATATAGAGACTCTTAATTTTCAACAAAAATTATTTTGTAAGAGATATTTTGAAATATCAACCATCAAGGTTCTAGAAGTATTTAATACGTACAAAAAAAAAAAAAAAAGTAAAACAAAGTCTTTCAATACTTTTTACCATCAAGCATATTTAATACAAGAAACTAAGTCTTTCAAAGCATATAGCAGTACGGCACATTCTATAGCTTGTTAGAATAGCGACTGGAATACCTTAAACAGTTTTAAATAGTTAATTGCGTGTTTACCTGAATAAGAATAACGACTTAATTAAAGAAGCCCCTGATGCGTTTGTCGTGTTTTTTTTTTTTTTTAATTCCTGGGATCTTCCTCCAGCAACATCAATTTCAACCTTCCTAACTCCACCTTTGCCTCTATCCTTGATCTCTAGAGACAACTTTTATCTTCGCTGTTGCTAGCGAGCTTCGACCACCACTCCACCATCACCTTCCCCCATTTTTTTGGGCAAAATTCAGACCAGGGAGCGCTATGGAGTTGTGGACACCTGAACTTGGGGGACCTTTATCTTTCACCATTTTCACTTTACTATACCTCCACCTTTGCTCCACTATCATAGTCGCTTTCGCTTCACAGAGAGAGAAAGAGAGGACGTTGGAAAGAGGAAGAGAGGGTGAGGAGAGAGAAAAAATAAGTAGGGCATTTTAGTAAAAATATTTAAATTTCATATTTCTCTCAATCATCTCTATGTTCTTTTAATTTCTTAACAGACATTTTAGGGTTTTGGAATTTCAATCAAGTTAAAGGCATTTTAGAGTATATATTCATGATCAGATATGCAATTAACGAACTGCATATATGATATTGAATGGTATTGATTGCTGTAAATAAATTAGAAACATAGAGCACAGAGTTTGGTTTTGTTGGCTTTTTACAAAAGTAGAACTAGATTGAGTATAAGTACACGCATATACCCAAGGAGCAAAGACATCAGAAGAAAGGAGGAGGATAACAAGTGGCAGTGACAAAGAGAGGGGTGTCGAAGGAGATGATGAGGAATCGGTCAATAAGTTGGTTAAGCATTCTCATGCTGGTCATTGTTCTGGGTACGTTGTTATGCTCTCTTATTGTACGTATTATAGGACACCGGCCGTAAGAGTGGTTCAACAAGTAGTAGTTAAATATGTATAATGAAACAGCGTGACATGTTGCATAATAGTCGTATACACTGATACTGATGTTGTGACAATGGCTTGAAACATGGGATGAATGAAGCAACGTTAACGAGGACAGAAGAAGAGAAGAGGTGGGGATAGAGATACCAGGAAGGAACTGCATCGTGAGTTTTGGGGTAACCAGCTCAGCACAGGCCTGCGCTGAAAGGTGCGAAAATGGATACCCAGGATCCCATTCTAGTTGTGCTGAAGTTATTGACAATTCCTGCAAATCCCGGTGCTCCTTACATGCTCATCCCTCCAATTAGATAGATGAGACATTTTTTTTCATTTAAATTTAAAATATATGTTGTTTTCTGGAATGTTTTATGTACTCAATATATTAAATTAATTAGTTTCTAAAATACTGGTATTACAAGATAAATATTTCTGAATGTAGGACTGAAAACTAATTAATTTGAGATACTAAGTGCAAAAAGCATTTCAAAAAGCAGTATATAATTTAAATCTAAATAAATAAAATTTATAAAAATTGTGATCATCCCTCTAAATTATAAAAATTAGAAGGATAAGCACATAAGGTGCACATAAAAGATGTGTACTTAATGTGAACCCTGCAAATCCCAGTGCATGCAAGTTCAATTGTTAATTTCATCTTCTTAATCATGCCTCAGTTCCATCCTCCTCTCTTCTAATAATACTATGTTTTATTTCTTTTTCTTTTTCATACTTTTCCTATGTCCTTGTCTCCTATAATGATAATAATACTGTATTATATTACCGTCCTTAATTATTAAATAAACAAGAATCAATATGTCAAGCTGGTCGAACACCTCATTAAATCCTTCTTAAATGGGAGGTCACACTTTGAGCCTCTATGGATATGATGGGTCCATAAGTTTCTTCTCTTTGATGAATTATAACATCAAAAAAGAAAAAAAAAAAAAAAACAGTTAATATTCTTATTGGTTTTTAAAGCTTGATCGAATTTTGATTCTAACCCATATGGTTTTGAATTGTGATTACGGCCATATGGTTTTGAATTGTGATTACGGGTTTAACGGCATTGTTGTAGTTAACGTTGTTAAATATATAAGTCAAGACCAAAATTTATTTAAAGTGTTGGAACCAAAATTAAAATTTGTATGGACTAGAATAAAAACTTATTAAAAGTATAGAAATTGTTATTAGGTTTTGGTTTCTACAGTTAACAGAGTTAACTAGAGCTAATGTTGTAAAACAAAAACTAAGTTCTTATAAAATTATATTGATTAAAAACCACGATTATAAATAATGTGAATTAATACCAAAATTACATAAAATTATAAGAATCAACAATGATATCAAATATATACTACTAAATCTCCTAGCCCATCATTCATTGGTCCATCTGTATGTCTGATGTGTACATTTCCTTTAACATTACTGGAGGTGACGTGGAAATGCCCACAAATACTCCACATCTACACTTATCAGATATAATTTATTGTTTAGCCTCATTTTTTCAACCTGCATTAGAAAACTATTGGCTATTTCATCTCTAAGCTGAACCATCGCATTTATAGTCCTTATATTTTCAACCAACTGAGCACATTCCCCATGTATTAACATGAATATTTATCAGATATCAATAAGCATTGGGCGAAGTAAGCGGCAACGTCTTTAATCTTCGCATTAAGTTTTTTCCATCATTTACGAAGGGTCTCCACGAAGCATCACGCTATGGCTATTTAATCCAGACGGTGATGAGCCAGAGAATGGGAAAGTGGAGGAAGTAAAGAAGGTGAAGCCGAAGGTTACTGTGGCTGAAGCTGCTGCGAAGATTGATGCGGTTGATCTGGCAGCTTTTCTTGCTGAGATATCAGTGGGGCATCTTACTTTCTTAATGGGTTGTGAATCACCCACGATGGTATGTGTTTGGATCTGATCTTTTGATTCGTGGGAGGAATTGCGTTTGGGTTAATTGTCTGTTTGTTTTTTCCAATAGACATCATACGAGTCGCAGCAGGACATACAAATGATGCGGTTTGCTGATTATTTTGGGCGTGCATTTTCTACTGTGAGCTCTTCACAATTTCCCTGGATGAAGTTGTTGAGGGAGTCAACAGTGGCTAAGATGGCTGATGTGAGTTAGCCATTCTTTCAATTTTTATTGCATACATGCATCTACATAATTATAATTGTAATGATGAGTTTGGGAAGTCCGAAGTTTGTTTTATTGAAAATAGTGCCTTGATGATTGATAAATTCGTCAATGTTGCTTAACTATGACAGATAAGCCAACATGTGTAAGCATTTTCATTTGCATGTATGTAGTTATAGTGAGAAGCGTTAACCATTGGGAACTAGATTGTGGATGCAAGCTCTGAAGTGTTATTTTGGTTACCTTATAATGAAAATGAGAACTAGGTCAAAGTGTCTTTGTTCCTTGAGTTCAGAAAAGAATGCTTTCCAATTTACACCCGTCATACGCATATTTGTTATATTGCTTCTTCCTTTCTTTGATATTTTTATTCTTTATGCTTTCCAATGTATATCCTTCTTACGCATATTTGTAATTATGAATGCTAAAGTCATCGTAAACCATGTAGCGCAATTTTTCCCTTAAATATTATATGAATTGAAATAATCAAGTAATAACTGCACATCATACCATAGGAAAATGTTCTATATCATTCTACTTGTGTGTTAAGACCATTATGCCTCATAACATTCCATGGTGTTGTGATGTGATCACACAATATTATTGAAGTTTCTGAATGTGTCAGTTTTTTTAGATTATACCTTGTACATTTCCATTGTTATGATAACATCACACAATTTTTCTTTTTCCTTTCTATTTGTACTACTATAGATTATTATGCCTTGTCACATTACTATGTTATGGTAAGATAATGTTTGAACAAAATTTGATGGACATTCAGACTAAATCTCATGTGACTAATAAGGTTTTTGGTTTTTATATTCTGACTTTCTCCTGTGAAGATAATTAACTAGTTACATTTTACCAGGTTCCGCTATCTTACATTTCTGAAAATGCATACAAGACATCAATTGAATGGATCAACCTACGTTCTCTTGAGGCACTTAGTTCCTTTCTGTTGTGGACTCTAGACAGTATTCTTGCTGATTTGACTGGCCAGCAAGCAATTCCAAACAAATCATAGAGGAGAGATGAAGGCGAATAATGATGATGGCAACGAAGAATGTACCGTGAAAGTGTTTTGGGTTTCCCATATGCTTGAGTGATTTTATTGATTTTTTTAATGTTTAGACTCAAATTTGTTGTACACCCAATGAGCAAAGGTCTAGATGAACATTACAAGGCAATAAGATTTTTCTTTAATGTTCACTATGATTTGTTTGGAATAAATTTTAGAAAAAACTTATTCTCTATTTTTAGGTTTAAATTTTAGGTATAAAAAAATTAATAAGACATTTCCCATGTTTTTTTTAATAAGTCAATGGCACTAATTCCATTAATCATGCGGTAAGATTATTATAAAATTAAATATTTACTTTTTTTATATGCAGTAATACAAATAAAGAGTTTGAAATAAAAGGCGATGGAGCCTAAAAGTAACATAGACCTTCTTGGCTCATGTATTTATGAATTATATTATAAATTAAATATTTACTTTTTTTCATATTAGGTTAACCTAAAATTTTTTTATTCCATCTTTTTTACTTTGTATCGTATATTTGTGATTCTTGAGATATTTGTAGAACTACAAAATTAGAAGGATTTAAAATAATGATCAAAATACAAAATATGGGAAGTGAGATTAATATAAAATTTGAATTTCAAATGAAATATGAAGAATGATAGGTAGTGGAAAGGCATGGGTAGTGAGAGATTCTTGGGAAGCATTGACCCATGCGTTAAATCCCTATTTATGATAGGCGATTTAAAGCCATAGGAAGTGAGAGATTCTTGGAAAGTAACAACCTATGGGAAGTTTTGATCTAAAAATTAAATAAACTAGTGATTAATATGGTCATATTTCGGATTTTGTAGCACATACTACCTTATTAAGCGCTAACCTCCCACCGTCCACGGATTTAGCAATAAGTCTGTTGCAATAAAAGCATACTTGATTTTAATTGGTCTTCAAAGATTGGTAATATCAAGTTATATTTGTTTTTTGATAATTTTATTATTTATTCAATGACGTATTGCAAAGATATATGATCAATACTAATTGTTTTAATTTCATATCTTAACGTATAAGAGAATATAGTGTTTTAATTTTTCGAGCATGATTTCCATGTAATTCTATATTGATAATTTAAATGTCTTTATTCATAAAGACTAATGATCATAGGGTTAGTTGGAATTAAACGAAAGTTTAATGGTAAATAATTGCATCCCTCCTCCACACCAATGGGAAAATACCACAGTTTGACATATTGTGATAGTAATTAATTAGATCGAACAAATGGTAGTTGGTATAAAATAAATATTGTAATTATGACATATTATCAAGATTATAAGGTATTGACGCGTGATATAAAAATACATATTGACATAGAGATCATTATTCAAACCACAAGCAAAATGATCGAATTCAAGATTATAAGGTATTGACGCATGTGATATAAAAATTATGTACAGAAAAGAATTAAAAATTATACAAATTAAGTAGAAAGTGAATTCACAAATCTCACTTTCCATCCCCATGATATAAAAATTATATATATAAAAGAATTCTCATGATACTTGATGACACTATAATATTAGAAGGAATTGAAATAATGATCGAAACAAAAGACAAGGAAAGTTAAATTAATATGAATTTTGAATTTGAAATCAAAATATGGAGAATAAGTAGACGAAAAGCATAGGAAGTGAGAGATTTTTGGGAAGGAAAAACTCATTATAATGTATCTGGGAAGTTGTGATATGAAAAATTAAATAAACTAGTAATTAATAGGGATAGGATATTGTTACTACCATTTTTTGTTACTACCAATGACTATCACTTTTCCACCGTTAGATCAGAATCTTAATAGGAGAGAGAAATTATAAAGATAAATGAGATTATGATCTAACGTAAAAAGTGGTAGTAATATTGGTAGTAACAAAAAATGGTCATCCCTAATTAATATGGTCATATTTTAGATTTGGTAGCACATACTACCTTATTAAGCGCTAACCTCCCACCGTCCATGGATTTAACAATAAGTCTGTTGCAATAAAAGCATACTGATTTTAATTGGTCTTTAAAGATTGGTAATATCAAGTTATATTTTTTTTTTGCAAATTTTATTATTTACTCAATGACGTATTGTAAAGATATATTATAAATACTAATTGTTTTAATTTCATATCTTAATTTACTCGTGCAAGAGAATATCGTGCTTTAATTTTTTCCCAAGATGATGTCCATGTAATTATATTTTGATAATTTAAATGTCTTTATTCTCTTAAATGCATCGATGAGTTTTTTTCATTTACTTGACTTCGTTTGCATGTTCATTTTGGAGATAGGTATTAGTTTCAAATTAATACTTAAATGTTTGAAAAGGGTTGTTGTCATTATTTTGAAAAGAAAAAAAACATTAATCAGAAACAGTATTTAGCCTTTAAATTATTAACAACTTCCATGTGATTCGATAAATTATTTATGTAACCGATTCTTACTTAGGCGCTAACCTCCAATAGGATCAGCATTTGTTTAATCTCTCGACTCTCTGTGCATGAACCGCATCATTTAACACTGTATAATTTTCCACGTTTCCATCCCTTTCCTCATGTACACATTTATTTTCAGGCGTGGGGTCAAGATTTTCCAAAACATCATTGGTCAATATAGTTGGGCGGTGCCCTGGCCAAAAAAATTGGGCAGTTGATTAGCCTATATTGGTTTATTATGTGGGGATTTCAATTGGTTTAGTTGGGTGGGGATTTCAAATTCCTTTAAAATCACCTATATATGTGATTCTCCCTCTTCCCTCAGCATGGTCTTAATTTTGTAAAAAGAAAAAAAAAAAAAAGAAATTACAAAGTGTTCATAATCGTTATCCATGAATTCAATATTATTATTTATGGAATTTAGATGATTATTATTTCTATGCCAATAAGAGGATTATAATTACGGATAGGATATTGTCACTACCACTTTTTTACCGTTAGATCGAATCTCAATAGAAGAAATAAATGATAAAGATAGATAAGATTACGATATAACAGGTGAAAAAGTGGTAGTGACATTGGTAGTTTCCGAAAGTGGTAATATCCTATCCCAATTAATTATACTTATCATTATTATTTATTTATTGATTTGTTGTTGTTATTATTATTATTATTATATCGATAATGATATCAAATTGTTATATTGATAATGATATTGAATTGATTAGGAGATTTAAAATTTGAAATTCAATATAAAAGAATTGATTAGGGCTCACCGCAAATTACGGGATTTAAAGAATTATAAAACCAAATTCAAAATTCAAATGATTGTATTTATTAGTTGTTTATTAATTTATTGATTCAAATTAGTATGAATATGAATTGAGATTTGAGATTGAACTTGATTAAAATGAATTAATATAGTAAATGTCAATAGTAGACTTTTTTTGAGAGATTTTGAAGGTCTTTTTTAAAAATAAGAAAAGATACAAATCATAATCTATATTCAATCTCCTAAGAAGATGGTTTTAGTTAATCTTAAATTTGTATGTTGATAACTCTTTATTTTATGGATATAAACATTTTTATTTATTATTATTATTTGATAAAATAAATATTCAAATATACAAATTAGATAACCAATGTATTGTTAGTCTATAGAGAGATATTTCAAAAACTCGATATAGAATGAATGAATTCAAAATGACATTGCATTGTTTAAGGCAAGCATATAAAACATAAATCCGTGCAACGCACGCGGTTGTTTGTCATGTTATATATCAAACCCCTCTCTAAAGTCAGTAGAGATATTTTGATTAATAAATCTAATTTGAGCGTGTTTCTTTTACGCCATATTTTGCATGACCATATATTTTTACTTTTCTACCATAACCAGCAAACCACATATGATAAAAAGGAGCTGATTACGTATATATTTGTATGTACCATAATTCCTCATACATAACACTTCTGACGACGTCGGCATTTCCAAAGCTTCTATTGTTGCTGGGTGTTCTACCCACCCTCTTGAACTCATCCAGTAGTCCACAGCGTTCGACTGACACGCACCTTGCACCTTGGTTCCATCCCTCCGATGCCACAAGCAGCAACCGCTGCTTGCCACAATGCCTGCTTCTATGTGTCCCATCTCTGTTGGTGTTTTTCTTTTCCAACAAGAGGGATTAACCGCTCTTTTTCTCCAGCGTTTCCGCCACCATCCTACGCCAAAGTGCATCATATTTTAACTTAATTGCGATAGTTGTTTTTTTTTTTTTTATAGTTATTTGGTGTTTTTTTTCCACTTTTAATAGTTATTTGGTGTTTTTTTTCACTTTTTAATTGTTGATTAGCAATTGTGGTCCACTCAATAGTTATTTGTGTCAGACGCTCCTCGGGTAATAGTTGGTTGGCAAATATGCACTTTCACCCTTTTAATAATCAGTTATAGAAAACTACATTTTTAATGGAGGTGTTTTTTTCTTTTCTTTTTTTAATCGGTGGATAAAAAATTTGAATCGTGATAATAATTCTAGAAATTAACTTTTAGGCTCTAATAACAGTGTTAGAATTGAAATAATAAAATTTATACAAGTCAATATCTATTTGCATTGTACGGTTTGCTTTTGACATATTTTTTTAAATAAAGTTTTAATAATCATTTACCTTTTTCAAAGTAAAAGTGAATGCATCATAGGTAGTAATATTTATGACATATAATTTAAACTGGGAATGGAAAATTTGATCCCTATTTTAAAAGGCATGCTTAACCAAATATTGTTAAGTGGTTGAGAAAATTTTAATAACCAATTACGAAAGAAAAAGTATATTCTCGAATGGAGGTTTTTTTTTTTTTTTTAAAAAAAAAAATCTGGATGAAAAAATTTGAGTGGTGATTCTAATTTTGGAAATTGACCCTTAGGCTCTGTGTTTTTTTTTTTTTTTTTTGATATTTTTGATATTACAACTGCGCTACAATTGAAATAATAAATTTAACATAAACTATTTTTATTTCATATGGTTAGTTTGTATCCTATATATATGTGATCCTTAGGATATTGATAAGACTACAATATTGGAAGGATTTAAAATAATAATCAAAATACAAAATATAGAAAGTGAGACTGATATGAAATATGGAAAGGCAATGGGAGTGAGAAATTCTTAAGAAACAAAAATTCATTAAGGTGTATATTGGAAGTCAGATCTAAAAATTGAATAAAGTAATTAATAATTAATAAATTAAAAATACCTTTCAATTCATATTATTTGCTTGTAATCAGCTTTTTTTATTTGAAAATTTGAAATAAATCACCAATCAAATAAAATGAGAGGGAGAGAGGGGACGATCGAGTTATAATTTATAAATATTTATCTAGATTGTATATTTAAATTAAAATTTTAAGAAAATATCATGAGTTATTCTGAAGATACTCTATTTAAAAGGACAAAAAGAAAGATGAAGGATCAATAAAAGATAGAAACAAAGAATACCTTGTAAAGGGAAGACTCATTAATGTGGTTGTATGCACCTCTCAAATTAATAGGGTATTAACACATGGAAAGCTACACACAAAAGAAAGTCAATTTAAGACGTGCACATTACCAAAGGGAAAAGAAAATTTCAAATTGTTGTTTCGTTATGGGAGAAGTGAAATAACATCGGAAAGAAGCATAAGGTGTTGGAAAATGTGAGCGTGCATGGTATGTAAATGAGAAAAAAGGTAGGATTCATGGATTGGTCACTAGGATAAAAAACATGTATTTGATTTATTTTGGCGACGAATAATAAGTGCATCCAAGGGTTTAGCTCTGATATGTAATGTACGACCAATTACGTTGACTAAATTTACATTCAATTTTGGGACGTAATTTATTGTATTTAGGGATATTTTATATTTAATTATTTTAGCTTATAGGCCTTTAAATCTCAACGATGGTTTCTATTTATTCTCTACAATAATTGGCACTAAACCTAATTTAGCCTATCTGTACCCACTATAATTTCATTTAGTTTCATTTGCAATGACGATAATCAAAAGCCAAGGTCAATCGATGACCAATGTAGGTCTATACCTACCGAAATGCGTTTTCTCACATGGACAACTATATGTTGCACTATCGAAGGTTAAGAGTTTCAATGGGTTGAAATCACTTATATTGGATGAGTTTAATAAATGTAGAGTACTAGAATAAATGTAGTTTATAGAGAAATTTTTCAAAACCTTTTGTTACAATAATAGCATGAAGATAATCTTCCTTATCACCATATAGGACTATGTGAAATGTATCATGATTATGATGTAATGAATTGGTTGAATAATAACCTTGTAACATATGTTGATCATTTTAGCCCATTTACGGTTTATCATATCAGGTAACGCACGGTCGAAAGTCTTGTTAAGCCATAAACAAGCAAGAGTCAATAATATGGACGACATCGAGGATCCACTTATCCCGCTGCTCGTCCTTTGACGAGAGGAGAGCTCGTCCGTCGGACGAAGCTCCCCAACCCGTCGATCAATAGATCGACGACCCAATTTTTTTTTTTTATTTTCTTATTTTTAATAAAAAAAATAATTTTAATGGGTAAAGAATCTAAAATAAAGTTAATCTCCCAACTAACATTTTTCCTAAAAATAATTTTTTCATATAGAAAAAAATAAAAACAAAAATTAAAAAAAAATAATTTAAGCCGTCAGATCTAAGATCGGCGACGGCCATGACGAGCTCCCCCCGCTCGTCCTTGGACGAGTATGGAAAGTGGATCCCGACATCGATGGGTTTGAGTGCGAGGGAGAATTTTTCTTCTCGTTTTCTTTCCTGACACCATCGGTTCGATCCAGTTATTTAGAATGTGGGACCCATTTAATAGATGGGCTGGGTTAACTATAAAATCTAATCTCTCTCAATTTAGTGCCTTAGGGTATCTTTGGTTGGGGGGAGAGGAGGAAAGGGGGAGGAAAATGGAGGGAAAATATTAAAAGGGGAGAAAATTTTTGTGGGCCCCACCACAAATAACTTTTCTCTCTCTCCATTTTCTCTCCCCTTCCCTCCCCTCCCCCCCAACCAAATATACCCTTATAGTTTGAACGACACTCCTGGCTCACCCTGGTCTTTAGGCTTAACTAATAAAAAGGTCGGACACTCTCATCAAAGGGAAAGAGTTCGATCCTGGAGTTGATCAAGACGTTGGTAGAGACATAGTAGCTCCTAGGTGCCTAGGTAAACGCCTGAGGGTAATAGACGGCTGGCCCTGCCCAACATCGGTATGACCTAGGAGGAAGGGAGATTTCGCCTTGCCCTTGGATTGTGAGTGAACCCAACCCCTTTCCTAAAATTTCTCTTCAGTATCAAAAAAAAAAAAAAAAAAAAAAGACACTCCTGGCTCAAGAAAGCTCATATAATAACAGAAAACGGCGAGCAGGGATTTAAAAAAATACTCTTTCAGTTCTAAATATAGGATATAGTATAAATTTCACTATAAAATATGTCATATATTTAGGACCGGAGGTAATCTTGTAAACAAAAGTAATTGAAGAAATAATGTGGAGAAAGAAGACGGAAAATCTTATTGTATTACCACAAAGAGCAACATGCTCATTCAATGAGTAACACACTTGGGTTATATCTAAAACTTAAAAGGAGATCAAGTTAACTCTCTTTCTAAATATGAGGAAGACTCCACATCTAACACACTAATCTCAATAGTTAAAACCCTCTACATATAGACTAGATTCTAACTTTCTAACTAACTAATCAATAATCCCTAATACCTCTAATAAGTATTGAACGATTATTTTGAGAAAAATTTATCGCACTTCTCTTTCAAAGTTGATATATTTTATTTTATTTCTGAGTGTTATAAGAATGATGAAAATTTATGTACATTAATACATCAAGTAATGCAGATGAAATCATGCTTAATTAGTTAAAAACGTAAGTACATTACAAATTGATCAAAAATACAAACACAGCCATATAACTCACACACACGTATGTATGTATGATTCTTTTCTTTTCTTTTTTTAATACATATGTATGGTACTAAATATGAGTAAATTTGGAAGTTTTTTCCATTTCAAAATATCGTTAATGATATAATAGCTTCTCATTAATTTTGACGGGAAATTAGAAATATTTTTGTCAAATCTATGAGTTTACTCTCAAAATTTTCCATGTTTAATTTGGTTGAACTTGTGAATTCACTTATTGAATTTATCATTTTTTTCACTTTTAACTTACAAAATTATAATAACTCGCTCTTAAATTTATTCTCTTTTTAAACTGATTATGTTTAGTGACTTCATATATCAACTTGATATAAATTTATTTGTGCGGCATGATAAATTATGAATATTAATGGATTTATTTTCAATTATTTAAATTTAAAATACATTTAAACATTACCAATGTCAATTGTTATGTTTTAATTATTTTTAGTTTAATCCTATATATATATATATATTAGTATTTCTTTTTTATAAAAATAGACGTTTTACAAATTTAAGATCCAAATCTTGTCAGTGCAACGAGTTTAATTGAACTCGTAAGTTTTGTTGTAAATTGAACTCCTAAGTTTAACAACTGATGTGCGTCATAATTAAGAATGGGAAGGATATTAACTGGTATTTATTAGCATAATTGACTTCAGCAAAATAGCAAAAACATAAATAGCCCATTTGATTCAATCCATGAGAGAGGATTACATGTAACCTACCGATTATATTCTGCATCAAAACCTAGGGTTCTTGATCCAAAACCTAGGTTTTGGGGGGGGGGAAAAACTAATTTTTTCAGATTTTTCTCTCTCCTCTGCCATATTTTCGATGCATCAGTATTTTTAAGTATTTTTTTAATACTTTTCAATACTCTAAAATATTTTTTCAAGATTAGTTATTACCCTGAAATATTTTTTCAATATCCTAAAATAAATTTTCAAGATGATGAAGTATTTTTTCAATATCCTTAAATATCTTTTTAGTATCTGTCGCATCCCGAAATATTTTTTCAAGATCAGTCATTACTCTGAAATATTTTTTAATATAATAAAATAAATTTTCAAGATCATGAAGTATTTTTTTCAATATTCTTAAGTATCTTTTTAATACCCGTCAATGTCTTAAAACATTTTTTCAAGATTAATCATTAACCTACAATATTTTTTAATATCTTAAAATAAATTTTTAAAATCATAAAGTATTTTGCAGTACACCAGATCAGTAGACTAAAGTATTTTAATTTTATACACAAATTTATGTAATTTTTAGTATTTATTATGAAATATAATGTTTATAATATTCATATACAACCTTATCCTTTATATGTAATTATACCAAAAGCTAATGTTTTTTTGGTAAATTTGACACTTAAAAAGCTATTCTGATAACAATATCCAAATACTATCATTTTTATCCAAAAGATATTCTCTAAAAGTCATTTTTCCTCATAAATCCTAAAAACTATTCTCTAAAAGTCATTTTTACCTCTTAAATTCCAAAAGTTATTCTCCAAAAGCTACATCCAAACGGACTTATAACTAAAGGTGATGTTGTAAAACTAAGTCCTTATAAAATTATACAGATTAAAAAACACAATTAGAAATAATATGAATTAATACCAAAATTATATAAAATTATAAGGTTTAACAATGATACTAAATCATAAACAAAGCAAGAGTCAATAATATGGAGGATGTCTGATGTGTTTGAGTAGGCATGTCCAAAGACTAGGCTAGACCAGGTTAGAGGTCAATCCGAGGTCCGGCCCGATATGAGCTCTGGTGAAAAAATCGGCCGAAGTCCGGTCCGGTGCAGTACCCGGCCCGACCTCGGGCCACACAGACTGGACCGTCCGAACGATCCAGTCTTTTTTTTTTCTAGTTTTTTTTCAATTTTTTTCCAGTTTTTTTTTTCTTGCCTTCTTGGGATGCAATATTTTAGCTTTGATTTCACTTGACTTCCCAAAGTAATAAAAAATAACATAGTGAAAAGTGATTCCTATAAATTAAAAAGTATATTAGGATGTCCAGACTCCAGTGAACGGTTCAATGTAGTGGTGATTTACCAAAAAAAAAAAAAAAGGACCTCGGGTCAGACCGGACCAGTCCAGGGGGTCTAAGCCCCTAGACCGAAGTCCAGTCCGACCCGACCAGTTTGGTCCGGTCGGTCCGGGTCAAATTGTTCTGACCAATTTTTTTTCATTCTAGACCGGGCCGGGTCGGGCCGGGTTGGAACCCGAACCAACCGGACCTCAGATTTTTTAGACAACCCTATATTTGAGTGTGAGGGAGAATTTTTCTCCTCGTTTTTCTTTTTCTGACACCATCCGTTCAACCCAGTTATTTAGAATTAGGGCCCATTTAAAATCTCCCTCTCAATTTAACGCCTTATACTTTTTTTAAGTAATATAGGTAAGTCAAAGTTTGAAAAATGGAATGGAGACTAGATTATGAAGATCCAGCACTTAATACATTAAACTAGGAATAAACTAGCAGCAACAGACTAGGAATAACGCCTTATACTCTGGACGACACTCCTGGCTACAAAAAGCCCGCATAAATTATAATAACAGAAAACAGCGTGCAGGGATTTTAAAAAATATATTAAATAATAATTTCGAGAAAAAATTATCGCACATTTCTTTCAAAGTTGATATATTTTATTTTTTCTGAGTGTTATAAGAACATTTTATACTTTTCATACAGGCTATACATCTCCGGTGCAGAACAACAATAAAATGGAATGTAATATATATGGTGACTTTAAATTATGTACGATAAATATAATTCAAAATAAACAACGTAACGAAAAAATAATAATAAATAAAGAAAGGAATAGGAATTGATCTGATTGAGTTATTTCCAATCAAATATAGTAAATGGGTGATTTTTTTATTATATAATGACAAATCCATGTATAGCTGCAGATGAATTCGATAATTATGTATTTATTTTTAGAAATCATATACCCTTATCATATTCTCGCTGAAAATTTATGTACATTAATACAACAAGAAATGCAGATGAAATCTTGCTTAATTAGTTAAAAATGTAATTACATATATGCATTGTTGTCAAACTCGCGAGTTGACTCTCTAAACCTATCGTTTTTACGCTTCTAGTTTACAAAAATGAGTCGAGTTATTAGTAAACTCGTGTTAGTTGTAAACTTAGTTAAACTTACGAGTTTATGCACCAAGTTTACCGTTTTTATGTTTCTAACTTACAAAACCGTGTTAACTTACTCTTAAACTCGTGTTAACTTTTTTAATTTGATCATATGCTTAGCGGCTTTATATAAAAAATTTATAGAAATTTCTTTATTAAATATGATAAATGATGAATGTTAATGGATTTAATTTCAATTATTTAGATTTAAAATATATTTAAATCAAATTGTTGTCATTTTTATATTTTAATTATTGAATTATACACTAGTAATACCTATTTAATACTCAAAGTAAACTCTTACTAGTTTACGATTCAAGTTCACGATACAACTTTATGTCACTGTTACGGGTTTACTTAAACTCGTGAGTTTGACAACCTTACATATATGATTCTTTTTTTTTTTTTTTTTTTTTTTTTATACGTATGTATCGTACTAAATATGAGTAAATTTGGAAGTTTTTTGCATTTCAAAACAACATTGATGATATGATAGTTTCTCATTAATTTCAACGAGGTAGCTAAAAATATTTTTGTCAAACTCACAAATTCATTCCTTGAGTTTTCCACTTTTAATAAGGTTAGTTGAACTCACAGATTCACTAATCGATTGTATTGTTTTTGAATTTTTAACTTATAAAATTATAATAAGTCGCTCTTAAATTTGTACTCACCTTTTAAATTGATTATGTTTAGTGACTTCATATAAATTTATTTGTGGGGCATGATAAATTATAAATATTAATGGATTTATTTTTAATTATTTGAATTTCAAATATATATATGTAAACATTATATATCAATGTCAATTTTTTGTTTTAATTATTTAATTTAATATCCTATATATATTTATATTTAGTATTTATTTATTGATAAAAATAAACTTTTTATAAATTTACGATCCAAGTTTTGTTAGTGCAACGAGTTTAATTGAACAAGTAAATTTAACAATATCGGATTTTGACTCATAATTAAGAATGGGAAGGGTATTATATTATTTATATACTTGCCTAATGGCTTGTTGGCATATATAGGAATCAGATACATGGATATTTATTAGCATAATTGATTGCAGCAAAATAGCAGAAACATAAAAAAAATAAATAGACTGTTTGGTTGATGATTACATATGATCCTAATGCTATTGATTGATGATGAACTAAATAAATGATATCATCATCATTAATTATATTCCATTTTATGACCTCCAATTCGATGAACCAAAGAGATTCAATCTCCCTAGAGTACTCAGGCAATTTAACTATAAATACATGCCCCGCCGTTGGTAAACATGTACAGAGAATCACTGCAGCATAACAACGGCTGAGAAAGGGGAGAGGGAGAGAGGTTGAAGATGATGAAGAAGCTATCACTAATTTTACTCGCCATTCTCATGCTCTTCTTTGCTGTAGGTGCGTTTCTGTGCTCCAACTTCAATTCTTATAAGATAAAGATAATCGAATTAACTTGGTAGTGTTTAAAATAATGTTTATCATTTGGATGTTTGGGGATAAATAATATAGAAGGAACAGAAAGAGTGGAGGGATGGAGAAGAGGATCAGTCTATGCATTTTGGTGCATCGATGAGTTGGGGATTTGCGACCCAAATTCATGTGCCAGAACCTGCACTTCACGTCACCCTGGCGGAGAGGGATATTGCAAGGACAAACAAAAACTCTTGGTTTGCTACTGCCAGTATCCTTGTTAATTAATCATAATATCATTGCTTTCCTGTAATGTAATAAACCTCTCTCTTATCTAAATAAATTTCATTTATTACTCATCACCTCCTACTCTTATTCTATATTATATTCTTGCACTCACTTACATTATTTTTACACCAAAAATCAACTATTCCGGAGGAATATTAATTCAATTATCATCTTACATTTTCTAAGTTTATAAGTTGCTTGTATCATATTCTTGTAAATAAAATAAATAATTTTTTTCCATATGTGCCCTTATTTATGAAAGGGTTACATATTTTCTTTCACATATTTTTATCTTTAATTATACATTTACACATATCTTTTTCTCATATGCTCAACCAATGGCGAATAGAGGTAAAATTGATAAAACCTTATTTATTATCCCAATATATCACTTATATTTTGAACACAACTTTTTAGGTACAAGTTATTTTGTAATAAGTTATAAAGTAATAAGTATAAGGATTAAAGCTGAAACTTGCTAAAGTGAAGGAATCAAAACCAAAATTCATAGGGATTAAAATCAAAACTTATTAAAAACACATATAGAGACCAAAATCAGGTGTTAGTCTCTATACTTAATAGAATTACCAAACTAATTAATATTGTTAAACTATTGCTAGACAAACGATAGGAACAAAAACTTAAATTCAATCAAACTGTAAGGACCAATAACAAAGCTATTAACCCATAAATAAACAATAGTTGATCAAAATATTCATATGTTTCTTATATTAAGGATAAAATTAGTAATAAATATGAGTACGTAGAACTGATTTTTTTCCCCATTTTTTAAAAACAATGTTAATGATTTTTGATGAGGTGATTACATTATGTAACTTACAACCAAAATCTATGTCATTGATTGTTGGGATATGCACTAAATGAGATATCCCCGTACCACCATACGAGGCAACCCCGCCACAACAACTTACCTCAGAACAGCCACAATAAACGACCTCACAGGAGGCGACCCCACCAAAGTTGTCTGTTCAATGAGAGGGGTCTGACATTAGTCTCAGCAATTACGATGGGAATGAGGAGTTTAACTTCAACATTCTCATTCTCAGTGACTTCAATATAGTATGACATCAGTCTATACAACATAGATTGTTTTTTTTTTTTTTTTTTTGTCAAAACAATTACTCCCTCTAGTCCACAATATAAAACACTTCTAGAAGGAATACATAGTCTAGAATATAAGTCACATCCAATTTAATTAATACTCTCTTTTTTTTTTCCTGTTTTGCCTACGTGATTAATACTCAGTTTCCAACTTTGATTACTCATTATATCCCTTCTCTCTAAAATAGCATTCTCAATGCAATTAAACGCATTTCTCAATAAGGGTAAAAATCAAAAAATTTAAATTTTACCATATTAAATAACTTAACTACCACTCTGATCCTATTTATAAGTCCATTCTCACCAAAAAATTTGATCTTATTTATAAGTCCAATTTCAAGTAATAAATGAGATTGTGATATTGTTGTCAAACTCACGAGTTGACTCTCAGTTTTCTTGTTTTTACGTTTCTATCTTATTAAATTGAATCGAATCACGATAAACTCGTGTCAGCTGTAAACTCGATTAAACTTATGAGTTTACATACTTAATTTACTGTTTTTATGTTTTTAGCTCACAAAACCGTATTAACTCACTTTTAAACTCGTGTTAACCTTTTTTGATTTTATCATCCTCAACGGCTTTATATATATGAATTTTATAAAAATTTCTTTCTTAAATGTAATAAATTATTATATATGTTGATATATTTAATTTCAATTATTTGAACATAAAATATATTTAAATCAAATTGTTGCCATTTTTTATATTTTAATTATACACAGTTAATACCTATTTAATGATAAAAATAAACTCTTATGAGTTTACAATTTGAGTTTGTGATACGAATTTACGTCATTATCACGAGTTTACTTAAACTCGCGAGTTTGACAACATTGACTGTGACAATTATACTCATATTAATTGTACTCATGAAGATAGAGAAAGAAAAAACAGTTGAAAAATACTCAATTATAAATGGAGACAAAGTTAAAAATTTACTCCATAATCATTGAATTAACTATCCCTCCTTTAGACTGGTATCATTTGTTATTTCCAGTAATATATAGTACTCCCTCCGGTCCTAATTATAGGACATAATTACCAGATTTGAAGAGATTAAGGAGAGAAGTTAAATTTATTGTCTTTCCTCAAAAACCCCTGCTTTGAATTTAAAATTACATCAAATAAAAATTTGCTGGAGCAGTAGCCTCACGCATGTCGAAACTCGTCCAGGCAATTTACCGCTATGGCATGGAAGGAGGGTGATCAAATCAGATATGGACAACAGGTTCGGTTCAACATTTGAAGTTCGAATACTATATTGAGTGGTCCAGTAAATGAATATTTTTAAAGAAATTTTAGAATTATTTTATTCAAAAATAAAAAAAGAAAGTAGAATTTTTCACTTGATACAATATAAGCGTGTTATTAAATTAATTATTGTGGAGGAGTATTAGTAGGGTGATAATGTGACATGAGAAAAATTGCTCTAAATTATTTTATTTAAAAAAACAATAAAATCGAGGTGTATGTGGTATTAATGAGTTACAAACATTACTTATTTTATAGAATATATAGGTGCATTATTAAATTATTATTGAGAAAGTATCAATAAAGGTATTTTAGAAAAAAGTTGACAAAAATTAGAATATTGTCTTATAATTAGGACCAAAATAAACTCTAAAATATTATCCTATAATTAAGACCGGAGGAAGTAATATATAGTAGTTGAAAGTGTCAGTGGGAGAAAGCAATTAGGATCGCTCGCTCACGCGTGTCAGCATCTTTTCAAGGTTACCAGACATTTTCTGTCCAAAACCCTTTCGGCTTAAAAGTAGAAATAGTAAATAAAGGGAGGAAACCCAGGAATTAATGAGCCGACAACGCATGAAACCAATTGACAGTCTTGAAATATTATGCACTTATGCTTATTCCCACAAATAAACCTTCATATCATTTGCTTTCTTTCTTTCTTTTTTCTTTAAAAAAATAAACCTTCATATCATTTGCTTTCTTTGTAAAAAAAAAAAAAGAATCTGATCATGTGTAGGCTAAAGGAAGTGTGGGTTGTGCATCATCAGTCCAACGAAGCCGACTAGAAATGTCCATTGGGTGATCCCAACACTTGGGCTATCTTTGGCCCACTATAAGTCTCCTCTCTCTCTAACCCGTATGCTCTGTGTGTGTTCTTTTATTTGGGAAAATCACAAGGTCCCAATTAAAAAAAATATAGAAAAACCTTATATATATATCAATAACAAATAAATGAGCAATCATTGATAAATGAAAGAACTACCATTAACAATTTATGTTTTTTTGATATTATTTTTTTTAATGACTTTTATCATTTTTTTTTTTGACTTAATTATAACCTTGATTTTTAAATTTTTGGTGTTGACTTTTTTTCCCCATTTAAAAAAGGATTCTCCTAAGACAATATTGGGATGAGATCAAATATTCAAAACAAATAATCTATCTATGCATTTATTTTGACAATACATGTATATATCTATACAGACTACATGAAGCTAAGTAACATTATTGCTCCTTACAGGGCAGCTCGATAACGTATGGCGTTGATTTTTCAACATACATGAGAAAACTCGTTATGTGCAGGTGGCATATCAATACATTTCATTTTTTCCGGCGCACATCTCAATGAAAGTAGAATTGACCTTTTAATTTGCAGTCAAATAATGAAACTGATGGAGTAGAAAAAGTGCTACAAAAGAATGTGATTATAAGCGAGATTCATATCTTAATGATATCATCACTACAATATCCTTCCATTAGTTTTCTCGATCTCTCTGATTTTGAGGCATCAAACAGAAGATTCAGAGGGGTTTTATTGGTGTATACAGTATAGGGTGTGATATGTGTAACAAATGGTTGTGATAAATGTATATGATTTAATATAATTAATGAAGGGGCTAAATGACTATTGATAAATGATCTTTTGGGAAGAAGTTTCTTGACTATTTGATGGGAGGAATCATATCCATAGGATGTATATATCTTTTGGATACATAAGTTATTTAAAGGATAGAAACTCGTCCATTCGCTTTCTGACCATTATAGATGCATCTAGTTTTCTATCAAGAAGAAAGAGCGTGTAATGAAGGGTAAAGAGAATAATAAAAGTTTTATTTATCGTGCTGCAAGTCACCTATTAATTATAAAGTATCGATTCCGCAATTATGGAAGGGGTTAGTACATCTTGACTTAAACATGTAGTGTCAGGTGGCTACCAAGGGGGAGTCTCTCACGCTAGTGGCGATGGATTCCACGCTTGACCAGAGTAAACATACAGTAGTAGAGCTACAACCAATTCGAAATGTCTTAGAAGAAGTCAAGCCTCCCTGTTTAGATATTAACACGGGGAAGCTTCCAGCTGGTGGCGTGCATGGCGGGATTGGCTCTGGAAAGGAGAACTTTGTTAAGCCTCACCGAGAGAAGGTGCAGGCTTCCCATGGCATCAAGCTGCATTCACCCACTCTACACAAGATGAAAACCCGCAAGAAGTTGTCTGGAGCACATATTTCTAGAGATGTCAAAGCTTTAATTCCGGTTGAACTGAAGACACCTCGTATGGAGATGGGCGTCTCTGGGTGTTTGGAGGGTCTTGAGCCGATGGTACCAAAGAGTAACGGAGACCCGTCAGGTGTTTCCTTGGTTATTTGATTCCCCACCTTTTGTTTAGTTATGATTATGCAGATTCTTAGTTGGAACTGCCAAGGGGCAGCAAAAAAAAGTTTTTTCCGGACTTTTATGCAGTTCATTACATAACATAGACCGATTATGGTGGCGCTTGTTGAACCTCGCATTTCGGGAAGAAAGGCTGATAGGTTTATTGCAAGATCTGGATTTGATTGCTCATATCGATTGGAGGCAAGGGGATTCTCCGGGGAATTTGGTTGCTTTGGAAGGATATACTCCAAGTTACGGTTGTTCGTTGTCACTCTCAATTTCTTCACACCAGAGTCTGGGCTCCATGTCTTCCTAGCCCGATTCTGTTCACAGCAATCTATGGAAGCCCAAATAATACTTTACGTAAGAGGTTGTGGGTAGTTTTACAGGATGTGGCGGCTTCTGTCTCTGAACCGTGGCTAATGGCGGGCGATTTTAACGCCATTCTTCATGCAAGTGATCGGGTTGGTGGGATTGAGACACGTGCAAGTGGGTGTAAGTTGTTTCATAGGTTTATTTTTCAGAATGGATTAACAGACCTTGGTTTTTGTGGTCCAAAGTACATGTGGCGACGTGGAACTCTTCTACAATGCTTCGACAGGGCATTGGGCAATGACCTATGGCTCTCGATTCATTGTACAACAGTGGTGAAGCATTTACTGAAGCTCCGCTCGGACCATAGGCCTCTCTGTATCAGGTTTAATGAGGATGGTGGGCGACCACATTGGCCTGTCCCTTTTCGTTACTTGGCGGCATGGGAGATTGTGACTCCTTTAATCAGGTTGTAATAGACTCATGGACTGATAGGGACTCCATCAACTTAAATATAGCGAAGCTCACGGCCTCGGTCAAGGTTTGGAATCAAGACGTCTTTGGTAGCATCAACCAACGGAAGCAGAGGATACTAGCATGGCTGGGGGGAATTCAACGAGCACAGGAGTCCAATGCTTCCCCACACCTGGATCGCCTTGATAATGAACTTCGTAGAGAATTTGAGCTTATTTGTGAGCAAGAGGATCTAACCTGGGCACAGCAAGCTAGATGTGACTGGCTTACAATGGGGGATCGAAACACGGCGTACTTCCATGCTAAGGCTATTCGGCGAAGTCAACGGAAGAAGATATGTGCGCTAAAAGGTGAGAACGGGGAGTAGTGTAATGATGACAATACCCTCCAATCCTGGGCTTTTGAGTTTTACAAGCATCTTTATACCAAGGAATGCGCTTTAGTACCACCATATCCTGGAAGAGGTCTTTTCCCCACGATTGACATAGCTATGACCCACTCCCTAACGGCGGCTATTTCACATGGTGAGGTCCACTCGGCCCTTTTTCAGATGAAGCACTTAAAAGCTCCTGGGATCGATGGGTTCCATGCCGCCTTTTTCCAACAACATTGGAAGACAGTGGGCCCATCCTTATATCGTATGGTTAACACCCTTTTCACTGATCACACCCTGGATCAGGATTTGAATGAGACACTAATTACCTTGATTCCTAAAATCCCCTCGCCTAAGAGATTAAAGGAATTCCGGCCTATTAGTTTGTGTACAGTCCCTTATAAGGTAGCTACTAAAGTCTTAGCTAATCGGCTAAAGAAGTGGCTACCTAACTTAATTCTGCCAAATCAGTCAAGTTTTGTGGTGGGTAGGCAAATCACTAATAATATCATCATCGCTCAAGAAGTGATTCACACTATGAAAACAACAAGAAGTGGAAATGGGTGGATGGCTATTAAAGTAGACCTTGAGAAGGCCTACAACCGCTTGCGATGGGATTTCATTGAAGAAACATTATACGACGCTGGTCTCCCTAGTAAATTTGTTCAAGCAGTCATGGTGTGTGTCTCTTCCTGTAGCATGAGAATTGTGTGGAAAGGGAATCGCTCAGGGAATTTTAATCCTTCACGGGGCATATAGCAAGGGGATCCCCTCTCTCCTTACCTCTTTGTCTTATGTATGGAGAGACTATCTCAACTGATAACTAAAAGTGTGGCTAGCAAACAATGGAAACCTATTTGCTTGGGTAGAAGGGGACCACCATTATCCCACCTGTTTTTTGCGGACGACCTTGTTCTTTTTGGCTCTACCACTACCGCCCATGTCCATCTTATTAAATCCATCCTAGGTGACTTCTGTGCGAGCTCTGGCCATAAGGTTAGTAGTTCCAAGACATTGGTTTATTTCTCTCGGAACGTTCCTCAGGGGACTCAATCTTGGGTAAGTGAGGAGTTGGGCTTTGGAAAGACAGATGATCTTGGTATGTATCTGGGCATTCCGTTGCTGCATCAACGTGTGCGATCAGGGACTTATGGATATATTGTGGAAAAATTTCAAAGTCGGTTATCAGGTTGGGCTGCCAAATCCCTTTCGTTAGCTGGACGTATTACATTAGCAAAATCGATGCTGGCGGTGGTGCCTACATATGCGATGCAAACAACGAAGATACCAACAAGTATGTGCTCTAGATTAGAAAAACACATCAGAAACTTTGTATGGGGATGCACGGGGACGGATAGACGACCTAGCTTAGAAGTGGGAAGATATGTGCAAGCCTAACAAGATGGGAGGCGCTGGTTTTAGGAAACTTGAGCGCCAAAACAGAGCTTTTTTGATGAAGCTTGGTTTTGCACTTCGCTCACAACCGGATGCATTATGGGTGCAGGTACTCAGACATAAGTATGGATGGGATGATTACAAAGGACCCTATCGGCGCAACCAAGTCTGCTCATACCTATGGAGACATCTAAAGCAAATTTGGCCGGACATGGAGATGGGATTACGCTGGGAGATAGGTGATGGTTCACGGACACGTTTTTGGATTGATAATTGGGTTCCCACGGTAGGACCCTTACACCTACTATATTTTAGGGACATCACACCTATGGAAGCTGCTCTTCCCATTCGAAGCTTTGTCCATATGAGGGGAGGTTGGGATTGGGTTCGTTTTGAGCGGGATCTTCCTCCACACGTCCTGTCTTTAATTTCGGGATGTGTTGCACCATTAGCAGAAGATGGCCTTGCTCGACCATCCTGGGACCACATAAGTGATGGCGGCTTCTCCGTGGCTTCTGCATATGCGATGCTTGGGGATGATGAGTTACTGGAATCTGACCGGCTCTGGGAAGTAGTATGGAGGTGGGAAGGGGCTCAGCGGGTGAGGGTCTTTCTATGGCTGGTCGCTCGACAAAGTCTTCTTACCAACGTAGAGAGGAAACGTCGTCATATGTCCAATGATGATCTTTGTGTAAGGTGTGGCGTAGGGGTGGAGGACGTAGACCATGTGCTAAGAGATTGCAGGTTTGCCAAGGAGGTCTGGGACCTCTTCACTTTGCGAGGACACAGTGTACCAACAGCACGGGTAGATCTTCGGAGTTGGCTGCTGCAAAATCTCCAAAGTCAGAATCGTTGTGACGCTGGCCGTTATCGATGGGCCACTGTGTTTGGGCTTGTCTACTGGAAGCTCTGGGAGGCTCGAAACTTGGAGCTATTTCAGAACAAGCACACCCATCCTGGCCACCTAGTTAGGGAAGTAATGTGTTATGCTGAGTTTAGCGAAGACGTGACGCTGCATGTGACCACTACGAGAGGCGGTTGCAGACCTATGCAGGAACGTGTTATCAGCTGGCAGCCACCGGAGTACAATTATGTCTCTTTAAACTGTGATAGGGCGCGGAAGATGGAGTCCTCGAAAGCTCGGGCAGGATGCCTGATCAGGGATCATGATGGGAATTTGTTAATGGGGTGCTGTCGCAACGTTGGTGCATGTACTTCCCTCCAGGCGGAACTCTGGGCCCTCTTGGACGGTTTGGCTTTGGCTTGGGATTCAGGCTTCAGGGATGTGACGGTACAGGTTGATTGTCTAGTTCCTCTAAGGGTATGTTTGGTTGGGGGAAGGGGAAGGGAGGGGAGGGAAGGGGAGGAAAATGGAGGGAAAATATTAAAAGGGGAGAAAACTTTTGTGGGCCCCACCACAAATAACTTTTCTCTCTCTCCATTTTCCCTCCCCTTCCTCCCAACCAAACATACCCTAAGTCTTGTACAGAGAGAGGAAGGGATTATTCATACAAATGGAAGTCTCATAAGAAGGATCCATCGATTGCTGCACAGAACCTGGAGGGTGTCGATCTCACATGTGTATAGGGAAGGAAACCAATGTGCGGACTGGCTTGCAACGTATGCATTGAGTAGGGGGAATGGACTGCATTTTCTGCAAGAACCACCTGATGGGATAAAGCATCTGACTCGGGAGGATGCGATGGGTATGGGACGACCTCGTCGTTGTTGTAGGCCCTCTGGTCTGGGATGACTATGTTCTTACTGTTCTTACACTGATCTGATTTGATCAGTCCCTTGTCAACAAAAAAAACATGTAATGTTGTGGAAATCATGAGTTCTTAAGATCCTTGTTCATGTTCTTATTACTTGATGTTTGAGCATAAAATTGTTAAAAAAACTTATAATATGTTGAAGGGTTTTCAACTGGTTTTGTCTCGTGCTGGTTGATGAGATATTGTTGCCGTTTTCTACGACTCAATTCATCGATGCTTCCACATTCTGGAAGCTCCATATTACCCACATGCCACCATATTTGTCTAAAACTTCTGTCTTTATACTCATTCCCACCATAGTCCGTCACGTCAAAACCGCCCAATCGTTTAATTTGCATCCATATATTCATTAATTAATCTGTCCCACTCTTTCGTACTCCAACTAAAATGTAACACTTCATCATTTGAGACGTTTTAAATCGTCCAACTTAAAACATCCAGGCCAGCTGATCAAGTCCACAACGTACGGTATCGACTGTGGGCACAACGATATGAACTACCAGAGTCCAAATACATAATAACTATTTATATTCTTTGTCAAATCATTCATTTGTTTATCAAAGTGATGACACGGCATATGCGAGTGTGCTTCTAACCATGATTGTTTATCTCTATTATCCTACTTTAATTATTTTAACTCAATCCCTTCAAATGATTCTGGAAATATATAAATTTAGAAAAGTGGTTTGATTTGTTTGCTTGCTTGAAGTGATGAGCCAATTGGACCTGTCCACCAATGAAAAAGCTAGAAGCCAGGAGAGACCAGAGAGTGGACTACGTATGATGACTATATAAAAATTATAATTATACATAAAATGGGAGCACCAATAATTTTATCCACAAGATAATATTTGATAAATTGGGTGTGGACGGAAAACCATTAAAAAGAAGAAATAAAAGAAAGGAGGAAAATAACCACCGAAAGGCAGGCATTCTAAGTCCAAGACTTTTTTTGAATTTTCAATATCCACAATCCAAAGTGGAACCCTCGGGTCAGTCAAAAAGCGCAATCATAAGTATCACCACCACAAGAAAGAACCTCTCTCTGTGTCTTCTCTCTTGAAGGGAATAATATAGATACAGATCAAGTTTAGGCTGATTAGCTGATACCTAGCTATCATCACCATCACCGGCGGCATGCAGCAGATGGAGAACTCAGAGCTCTACCAATTCCTCGCCAGCAACGGCGCTTCCTTCTTCACCCCCGCATCGTACGGCATGCCTCCTCCTGCTGCAGCCGCCTCCACAATGCACAGTTTCTGCAGTTCCTCTTATTACCCCTTGGATTCTTCCGAAATTACGGATACACCCCACCAAGATAGAGCCCTCGCCGCTCTCAAGAATCACAAGGAGGCTGAGAAACGCAGGCGAGAGAGGATCAATTCCCACCTTGACAAGCTTCGCACTCTTCTTCCCTGCAATTCTAAGGTATAATCTGATACGCACACCTATCACCTGTGTGTCTTTCATTTTGTCCTTTGATCTAGATTGTTGTTTTAATTCGTCGTCAAGCAATAAACTTGTAGGTAGAGAGAGGTCATGCTCATATAAATAACGTTTTGCGTCTCAAAGGCTGCTCACTTTTTTTACCAACAACAGCTTCATATTCTTCGAGTTGACTTCACTTAATTTGATTTGCTCCATTTGAATTGAAATGATCCGTTAATTTGATGACGTTCGATTGAGAGTTTATTATTATAGTGGATATATCCTAGATCGTTAATCAATTATCAGGTGATTAATTGAACTCATAATGGAAGCACTTGTTTTAATTAGTTTTCTGCATCTTCTTCACCAACAGCGAATGAGAGAGTAAGAGAACTATTGTCTGCTACATTAGGAAGGGACAAAAAAAGTTCTCTCTTTCTCTAAATTCGCTATCTCCTGATCGTATCTCGGACTTTTGAACACCTGCATTATTTCTACGCATCTTCTATTACAAAAGATCATAAAGAGTGGTTTTCTTTTTTCCCTTGGATTCTTTCGTGTTCTATTAAAAAAAGAGCTTTTTTTGAATGTTCAAAAGCTTTAACAGGACAATCCATTAAAAGCACGCCATGAAGGAAAGCCCTTCCACGGTTTCTTTCCACAAGCATAAATACGATGAACTAGGGAAAGTCACAAAGCTTTACACAAACTAGAATAATAATATTCCGTTTCTTTTTAATATTTGCCTCAATTATATTCTTATCTAATCAAATATTTGTATATGGGGTCTTCTCAGACTGACAAGGCCTCGCTTCTAGCAAAGGTTGTCCAACGAGTTAGAGAGCTGAAACAGCAAACTTCACAAATCACCGAACTCGAAACCATTCCTTCAGAGACAGACGAAATCACCGTCCTCTCCACCAGCAGCGGCGACTACGACGGCGGAGACGGCAGGCTCATATTCAAAGCCTCATTATGCTGCGAAGATCGCTCCGATCTCATACCTGATCTCATCGAAATCCTAAAGTCGCTTCATCTCAAAACCGTCAAAGCAGAAATGGCCACACTAGGAGGAAGAACCCGAAACGTCCTTATTGTCGCCGCCGACAAAGACCACAGCATCGAATCAATCCACTTCCTCCAGAATGCATTGAAATCTTTGCTCGAACGCTCCAATTCAAGCGAAAGATCCAAACGACGTCGTGCACTGGACCGCAAATTGATTGTCTGATACTAAATAGAGAGAGTCCATTAACTTGCAGAAGTCGTTCCCATTGTGGTAGTTATTAACTCGTTATGAGTTAATTTTTATGGGGTTTTAGTTGTTAGGTCGTTTGTTTTAAGAAAAGCAAAAATAGATAATTGAGATATTAATTATGTGATAGGCTGGAGAACGGTGACTAGGGTTTTATAATATAAAACCGGAGGGGGAATCTTTGCATGTGAACTGAATGTTGCATGTAAGTAGGAAAAACCGGAGGGGGAAGAATCTGACTCATATATGAAGAAGAAAGAGACATTAGTGTACTCTGCGTGATGTGCTACACTGATGACAACGAAGGGGAGGGGCCTGTAATATCTCTGTAAAAGCAATGCTTCTGTGAGTTTCCAAGCTATAGATATGGCATATTCGCTTCTCTCTCTTTTTCATATATTTTGACCTGTGTAATGAGCAAACTGGACGTGTACTTCCACACTCCGGTTCATAATATATGACTTTTTAATTAATTCTAAGAAGTGACACTACATTAAATTGAAAAAAAAAAATCACTTTTGACCTTATTTGAAATCGTGTTTGAAAATTTAATAAACAGATAAAATTAAAAAAGTATTAATTATCTTATAAGTAGATGAAATTATTTTTCTATATTAATTATCTTATAAGTTTTGGTGCCAAAATGATGAAAAAATAATATTTTTCTTTGAACTATATTTTTTAGAAGCACCCTTTATATTTTTAAAAATTATGTGGACCGAGGAGGAGGAGGTAGCTAGTATATATATACACTGATTCTAAAGAAAGCATGGGATCGGGAAGTGTGGAAAATGGCTGTTACGTTGGTTGGGTTGTATTGTAAGTCGGGCCAATGAGACGCTGAGGTTTTTGTTACAGGCTTTGTGTTACTGTGACAGCGAGAAATCACAAAAGGTAGGGTTGTAACTGGGACACTTGGATTCGGACCCATGACTGGAACAGTGTGTTACCAAATCTGGCTTGGTAGAACAAAAAGAAAAAGGAACGAGTTCCATCTGTGATGAGATGAGATCTGTAGAGATCTCTCTGCTATATTTCTTTTCTCTTTTTTTCCTTCTTTATCGCAAGTTTCTACCTTTTTATAGTTCCCACTCCAAGTTTCTGCTTGGATTATGCATGGAAAGTAAAGACGAACCAAACAAATACAAACCCAGATAAAAGCGCTGGCGAAGGACAACAAAACAAAATTACTCATAAAGTCAGTACATATGGATCCTCTACATATTTAATTATCTTCTTTAATTTCCATATTAATTTATGATAAATATGAAATGGAAAGAAAGACTGAAATGATTTTCAAAACAAACAGTTCACTTGAAATTAGATACTCCTAGTTCTGTTCGTTGGGTAGAAGAAAGACTAAAGTATGTTGAAGTATATTATTCATCATGACCATTTCTTTGGAGATGTGCTCCACATGTACTTATATCCATGCTCATATATATATAAGCAATAAATAATTTTATTTACAGAGGAATCTTTTCATGGCTGATTTTTAAACTTGTCAGAATATACATAGATTCACGGCCATTAACATGAGATTAATAAAAAATTATCTAAATGTTATTCTATTTATAACAATAATATTATCTTTTAATTTTAAAAAAACTCAAACGTATATAGTTAATTGCGAATGAAATGGTATTGAACAAATGCATATCCTACAAAGTACAAACTAAGATTCCATTTAAAACAAATCAGGCATAAAAGCTGAAATGCTCGCAGATTGACGTGTGACAAGAATCAAATGACATGTTAAAGTTCTCTCGACTGTAATGATGGTTTTTCTTTTATACTTTTTTTAAATAAGACCGTACCATTGGATTAGTTTTGAATAAATTACATTTAATATTCAATCAAAATATTATAATATTAAATACAAATACATTAATTTTGACTGTCAAAACACATTTGATTATAAAATTACACTGAAAGAAATTAAAAAGGGAAAAACACACAGTATATGATCCTTTAAAAGAAAAGAGAAGAACATGTCAAAAGATATGGATTCGAATTCTTGTGTGAGGTGCAGTGATGCATGGTAGAAGTGTGTGAAACTGGAATTAGCTTTGCTTGGGCTTTTGTTTTCTTGTAGTAGGAGATAAAGTGGGATAGAATATGGTACGGGACATGAGATTATTACTCTATTATAGAGCAGAGAGGAGCATCAGGGACCAACTCTTTTTCTCGGGTTTTGGTTTCTTTTGCACGTACTTGGAGTAGAATAGGAGCTAAGATACCATCCTATACCCTCGACATGAAAATCAATTATGTCATTCAAAGTGAGCTCTTTTTTACTGCGAGTATATGGACGCCTCCACTTGCGTTATCAAAACTTGATTACTGTAATTTTAAACGGAAAAAAAAAAAAAAAGTCAGTGATCAATAATAGGTTGTAGTCATGGAAGGGAAGGACCACGAGATGAACAGGGAGGGAGTTTGAAAATTTGAGGTTGCAAAGTTGAATTAATTAGTGGAATTAAATCATTTCTTTTCCTTTGGGGGGGCATAAGCAGTAGTCAAAGCGTGGAATGTCTGGTCCTTGCCCCAAAAACGTAATTATCATGTGGGTTGGATAGATTATGATCACTTGACGTTTGAGTGAGGAGAGAGGATGCAAATTTTAAATTTTAAGACTTTGATTTGTGTAAACCGCTAATTATGAATATATATATTAAATTGTACGTTGTTGTTCGATCACCATGCTGGTCATTGGTCAAAACTCAGAACTGGGCATTGCAGTTATGTTGTACGACAGTAACTACAATATGCTATGACGTGATGACATTCTAACACCCAATACCTGCTACCTTGGATTCCAATCACTCCTTTCATCATATTAACTCTCGGGGTTGTGTGTGTGTGTGTTTGGGTGTTAACTAACAACAAGCCCTCATAGTCAATGTTGACACACACACCTTAGGTCTTTCTGTAAACAACAAACTCTGTTCACTCATGATTCTATCCTTGTCCCACACACCCACAACTTTGACAAATTAGAAAGCTAGCGAGGTGATGAGATAGATCAGAGTGTATATATGTGAAATGTAAGTTGTAAATGGTTCGTGTATCGGCGGGGTTACAAAAATGAGACGTCATACGGACGCAAGAGAAGTGAAAGCACGCACAAACACACTTATGTGTGTGTGAATAAAATATGTAAGGGAAGGGAGTGGGGAGGAATATAGAGAGAAAAGAGCGTGCATAAAGGATGCTGACAAAAGAAAGCGCCCGTGGGAACACATCACATTCACATATAAATGGGGAGGCACACACCTACATATTATGAAGATGAATTATATTTGTTTTTTTAAAAAAAAACAGTAGAAACATGTAGAGATAGAATATGAATGAAATATGGCTACAGAATTAAGAATGAAGGGGAAAAGTGAGGACAGAGAGCAGTGTGCATGGGATGTTATGTCGGAGAGACGTGCTCGGTCTCCTTTTCAATCCTTCTCTCTCCCCGGCGTGCTTTCTTTCTTCTTTTATCGTCCCTGCAATCATTGCCCTCCACTACTATTTTAACTCTCTCTCTATCTCTACCCAACCACCACACCAAGTAATATAGTGCAGTGGTGTGCATTGAGTCAGAAGCCTGCGTTCTTTTTAGGGAGAATTTCAGTCACGTCCCAAGAAATAGGATTTATCACAATAAAATCACTTGAAATCATGAAATAGCATACAAGTCCCAAGGAATCTGACTGTAATTAAATATAAATATACAATTACCAATCTGATCTTATCTCTTATTCACTTTTAACTTTTCTCTTCCCCAGGGCATTTTTTCCGCTTCATCCCTCTATGTGCTAACAAATCCAACGGCGAGGTTGCGCTCACAGATCCGACAGCGACGGTTGTTCCTACTTTTTTGTCTTGCTTCCTAGTTGTCTGACCATGTTTTTGCAAAAATTAATTTTTGCGGTAGATTAGCTGAATATGCTCATGAAAAAGCCTTATTTATTGGTCAGTAAATGACAAACAAGAAATTATATCAATTACTCTGATTTGACTGTTAACGTTTGGTTCTGAATATAGGCAGCTTCTTTACATATTGGAATAAGCTTAATTAGTGGTATAAATTGATTGCTAGTGATTGGAAATCATATTTGTTAGTGCTGACTATACATATGGCAGACAAAGATCTGGTTGAATAATCTCTGGCTTCTGCGGAGTTACCTGGTTATGTGTTTTGACTTTGGAAAATTTGGAAATTTACTTCCTAAGAGTTAAATTGTGTCGCTGAAACCTGTATACGAAATGGCTATTGCAGTATGTAGTTTAAAATTACTGATTTTCTTTCATGTATTGAGTTTACATATTATGTTGCTCTGATAATTACTCTTTTATTCTGTCTAAATGCACTATGAAAATTACTTATTATGTGCTCAAATAGATAAGCTTGTCAAGTTTATCAAATTCTTTGTTTCTATATATTATGTGAATCAATTTAGTGTTTGCTTGCTCATTCTTATCTTCTTCTAATGCCAAGCTAAGAAGGTCGTAAAGAATTGAATCATCTTGAACACAACCATATATACGTTGGATTATCGAGAGGGGGACTAACTGCAAATGAAATGGAGCAAGATGATGAGGTTATATGTGATGCCTAAGTAGTACATGCATGAACTCCACAAATTGATTGTAACTAGGAAGAAAGAGAGATGAAGAAATAGACATGTGTATGTTGTAACTTAATTGTTAATCAACTTAATGATATTATCGTATTCACATTCACATAGTTAATGAAGTTTTTCAAACTCGATTCTTATGTATTAAATTAAGTTTTTGACAAGTTCATTTCCACGTTTTGGCAATTCCGTCTTCACAAGTGCATCTCCACGTTTTGACAAGTCCATCTTCATATTTTGACAAATCCATATCCATTTTTTTATAAAATAATTATATATGATATTTTTTTTTTTTTTTTTTTTTTTTTTTTTCATTTCCACGAAAAGAGAGAGAAGAGAATGAGAAAGAAAGAAAGAACTATGGAGGAAAAAAAAAAAAAAAAAAAAATGGCATTAGCAAGCCTTTATAAATAATAATAATAATAAATATGTGTGGAGCGTGAGATGGTTAAAACCACTCCCTCACCTCATTGATTTGAATTGTAGGTGAGTGGTTAAAACCACTCCGTCATCTACATTTTTATTTAACCCCCCCAAAAAAAAGCCCCCACACATAACACACACACACACACTCGGTCCAGCAGAGAGGAGAGGCGAGAGTGAGAGTGAGGAAGGAAGGAAAAAGAGAGGTTTGAAGGCTTTTCAGTCTATTTTAAGGTATGTTATTTATCTTATAAGATTATTTAGATAGCTAAACTAGCTTCTTTTTAAAAAAATTTCTTTATGAAAGTTATTCTATATATTTTTCTCTTTCTAATAAGTTTAATATTATGTTGGTTAGTGAAAATTTTGAAGTTAAGATTGTAGGAGACTTTTGAATTTTAACAATACAAGACTATATATATGTACTTGGATGATTAATAGTAAATTTTAATTGGTTTAGATTTATTGTTTGGTTGTTATAGAAATTTAAAATGGATTTTTCTATTTAAGAAGTTTAGCATTTTATGTCTATAAAATATTTTACCAATTAAATGTTATGAAAATAATTTATTTGGGTTAGGGAGATATTTAATCGGTTTAGATTTATTGTTTGGTTGTTATAGGAGTTTAAAATGAATTTTTCCATCTAAAGAGTTTAGGATTTTATATCTATAAAATATTTTTACCGATTAAATGTTATGAAAATAATTTATTTGGGTTAGGGAGATATTATTGGAATTTAATTAGCTTAGTTTTTATATATGAAGGACAAAACTGTAATTTCTAGAATTTTGGGGAAATTTGGGGGGGGAATGTAATTTTTGGAATTTTGGGACTAAAATGTCATTTCTAGAATTCGTGGGACCAAAATATCATTTTCAATTTTTGTTATAATAAAATATAGGGTTAAGGTGCAAAATACACATGTGCTTTTCTCCGGAGTGCCCGGTAGCAAGTGCTTTTTTAAATGCAAAAGTACACATGTGGTTACAAATTATGTGCAAAAAATACTTGTTTGACCATTAAGTTTGACTTTGATTTGTTAAGTTTGACTTTTTTTGCCGGCGGACGATGACGTGGCATTTTAAAGGTGCAAAAATACACATGTGATTTGTCAACAAGAGACGCCCAACACCAAATTTTTTTCTTTAATTTAATAATTTTACTTTAATTAAAATTATTTTAGGATCTTGAAAAAAATTTCGGGTATTGGCCGGTACTAAAAGGATACTTGGCGATACTAAAAAATATTTCGAGTCTTGTGGGTACTTAAAAGTACTTTCGGGATCTTAAAAAAAATACTTTAATCTTGAAAAAAAATAATTCATAATCTTGAAAAATTATTTTAGGGTCTTGAAAAAAATATTTGAAGCTATTGGTATCTTGAAAAATAATTCATGATCTTAAAAATTATATTAAGATTATGAAAAAATATTTTAGGGTAATCTTGACCGATACTAAAAATACTTCAACATATTTTTTTAAGATTTTAAAATAATTTTTCAAGATCATGAAATATTTTTTTTGTATCGACGATATTCTCAAAGTATTTTTTTAGTATCATTCGTTGACTGCTAAAATATTTTTTGACTAGTACTAAAAATACACTTCAACTTATTTTTTTTAAGATTTTAAAATAATTTTTCAAGATCATGAAATATTTTTTCTTTACCAGGCGGTATTCTCAAAGTATCTTTTTTGTACCGTTAGTACCTTGAAATATTTTTTCAGATCTTTAAAATAATTTTTCAAGATCATAAAGTAATTTTTTAGTACAAGTTAGTATCACGAATATTTTTTTAGTACCGGTAGTAATTAAAATAAAATTATTTTTTTAAAAAAGAATTTGGTGTTCAACGCTCTTGTTGACAAACTACATGTGTATTTTTGCACCTTTGAAATGCCAAGTCATCGTCGATCAAAAAAAAATCAAACTTAACGGTCAAACGGTATTTTTACACCTAGTTTGTAACCACATGAAATAATCATTTTTGCACCTAAAAAAAACATTTGCCACTTGGCGTTCCTCGGAGAAAAGCACATGTGTATTTTAATATTTTTGCACCTTAACCCTAAAATATATTATTATTAGAATTTTTATTTTAAGTTATAGGAAATTATAAGTTATAATTGTGATAATGTAAAGTCTTCTTGTGATTGGTAACTGTGCGAGTGGTACTCCTCAAGCTAAGGTTAAGCTTGGAATTGAAGTAATTGGGGTTAATTTATTTTATATGCTTGTTTTGGGCAGTAAGGTATTTTTCTAAATCTTACTTTCATATATTCTATTTGTATATGTTTTGAAAAATTATGTGTATGTTTGAATATGAAATTATTTCAGTGAAGCAGTGTATTTTTCAATCTGTGTATTTAAGTGAATATTATTATTAGGGTTGTTATTGTTGTGATGGTTATAATGTTTGTTGTGAGATGATGTATATGGAATAATAATTTAATAAAATGTTGTTGAAATTTTAATAGGATATTATTTCTTCTGTTGTGGGATATGTTGGGTTGTGTGGAAGAGATTGAGGTTGAAATTGTGTCCATCGACTCTCTCATTTTTGAGTTGAGTGTTTTGGGCGGACATCTTCCTGTTACGGTATATTGGTGGTGACATGGAAAGGGAAGTATTCTTGAAGTGACTAGCTAACCTTGACCGGATATACTAGCACTGATAGGTTGTACCACGTCTAGAAGAAATAAAGATGAACAAAATGGATGAGTGAGGATGATTTTAAATATTGTTAATTATCATGTATTATTTAATTATTATTGAATTTTAATTATGTTAATAAACCCGCTTCTCGACTTGGAATCCTTTCCCCGCATATTTGATAAATTAATTTTGGTTACGAGGATTTTATGTCTCACCCTATTATTAAAAAAAAAAAATTCGGTGAGACCTTTAACCTTACTAGAGGACAAGGGAAGCAGTCATAGGTATAGAAATCCTAAAATTGTAGGCCTCTTTTGGTATTAGTGTTGTATTGATTTTTATATTGTCATTTTAGGGCCCTCATATTTTTGAAATATTACATCAACTATTTTTGGATGACTGTTTATTTTCTGAAGGCCTTATTCTATACACTAACATATTATGGTGGATCCACAATCATATATTGTGCAAAAATTATTTTGTGTAGACCCTTTTATTGTGGAGTTAGTGTTGTAAGATTCGTGAGCTATAAAATCTTCTGTGCGATAATTGTGCCCAGAGTTATGAATTTCCTGTAGTGGGTTTGTGAGAAAAATTTGTACCATAAACCCCGAGGTGTGTGTATTGAAAAGAAAAAAAGGTTTTCCATAATTACCTGCTAATACGTTTTTAAGTAAACATTATGCTTAATTGTTGTTTAATGAGAAAGGGTCTTCAATAAGCGTCATCCCCCTCTTTTTACCACTTTTGGCAAATTCCTTTATCGTGCGTCCTGAAAGATTTTAATTTGCTTCAAATATGAGATTCTGCTCAAGCATTTAAAGAGTTAAGCACTTAAGGTTAGTAAAGTTAACTCTTTTGTTTCATTTTCCCTCTATTACTATAATTTTGTTATAAATATTGATAATATTTTTAATTATTTAATAATATATTTAGATAGTAAGTCGGCCATAATCAAGGCATTGCAAGTCACAATCTGTAGAACTTTGTTTGTTAATAAGTTCGTGCATGCTAGTACGTGCCCTCGTAATACTTGACCAAGTACGAGAATTTCAATCAGTTGGTGTGTACGCCGCATCTTCATGCCTTGTTTTGTGTTATGCCATGGGACACCCCTAAAGTTGAGCTATCAACGTTTAGAAGCATTTGTATTGAGCTTTATTTGCTAGAATGCTTATTTTGATATAATGTTTGGCCAAGCATACAGATTTTGGTCAATAGGTATGTACGTCAAATTTTCGTGGTACGGTTTGTGTTTTTCCACGAGACACCCTTAAAGTTGGGTTCTCAATGTTTAAAAGTGTCGCTATAGAACACTCGTAAATTGTATTATGCATCAGTTGTATGTCTTTTCACTTAGCAGGTCGGTCTTGTATGTCGAGTATAAGCTATGGAGTTGGTCCTTTGTCCTTTTTCAAGTAGAGGATGGTAACCATAAGGTGAAAGATAATATGTCAATAGAATGTCTTACAAAGAATGACAATGTTTTATTCAGTAAATGGCATGTCGTGTGGGTAAAATTCCATACAATTGAGTAGTAAAGACTTATACAATTGAATGCTAAGCAATGAATCTGATGCAAAGAAACCATGTAACAGTATGGAGTGCATTGATGGTAGGGCGATGTAATATCAGAATGCCAAATATAACCGAACCATGTAGCATAATGTGTCGGTCACTTTTTCTTAGTCATATTTATGGTTTTTTATCATTATGTCTTGCTCACAAGGTTAGTAAGTGTGTAGAATCCGAAAACGAACTTAGAAGATAAGAGTTTAAAAATCAAACCTCATTAGATGTATCGTGTTCCAACTTTATTTAATATGTTACCTGTTTCTGTCGCTTAGTTGGTATGCCCTTGATTGACTACCCCAATTTCTTGGTAAGAGCCTTTATACATCAAACCTAGCTTCCCACTACTTGCTTTCATGGTGGGAGCGTCTCCCAGGAGAGGCTAGTAGGTGGGTGGTTTAATTACCTAGCAAGTGGTTGGCCTAACTGCCTGACAGGTGCAACGCTGGATATGGTTTTGCCCTTCAGCTGCGGTTGAATCGTTTATTGTTTCTACTACTCTTATATGATGGTTCGTCATTGTGGTGGTGTGACTTACTGGAATTTTCCTTGTCTTCTTGTTACTTGATTTGGGCTAAGGCTCGAACCATTACTTTGTCTAAGGTAAGAAAAGTGTATTTGGTTGTTCTTTATATAAATTAGAGTTAGGAAGCAAACTTTTACTAAACACAAAAATGTTGGTTTGTGCATCACAGTTGGGTGTCTTGATTTCTTCTTTGTTGAACCTGCCAATAATGTCCCGCAGTGATTCTCACTTTCCTAGGATAACCTGGCAAAGGTTATTGGGCCGCTTTTCAAGCTTCCAGCTGCTAAAGAATTGTTGAACGAACGAGTCATTCAAGTTTGCAAACAATCCTATCAAGTTGGTTGGTAGGTTGGTAAACCATCTCAATGCTTGTCCAACCAGACTAGACCAAAAGCCTTTGCACATACAAGTTTCTTGTGCCTCTCGAGGTATCACTACAATATGCATCCTTTTTTGATATTGTGCTATATGATCGTCTGGTCTACCAAACCATCATAGAGCCATACGTTTGGGAATGTGATTTTTTGGGAAACTTCACCAATGCTATGTCTTCTCGTGAAAGGTGAATCGATAAAGCTATTAGGGGCTCTTTTTTCATTGGAGATGGTACACCTGGTAGGCAAAGTATCATCGTTTCTAGTTCTTGGAACTCCTATTTCACCTCCCATTGTCTATGTACTAGACCCTAGTGGGTCATTTGTTGCAAGTGGGTCTCTCTCTGCTTTGCCACTAGGTATGGTTTGTGTAGTCGACATACTTGTATCATGAGGTTGGTCAGTATTATTTCCAATCGAAGTTTCGTTACCTACGATTATTGGCTAGTTAGACGTGGTGCCAAGAGTCCCTAATGGTTGCATATGTGAGACGAGAGTAGTCAAAATCGTCCCAAATAAAGGGCGTGGAGGGGGGGAGTTACTTGAGGGGAACGTGAGACAAGTCGCTCCCGTAAGATGTTATTTTCTTCTTCCAAGCGTTGGAGTCATTCTCGTTGTTGTGCGGCCAGTTTAGCTTGTAAAAATTTTGTTAGGTTTGTTCATGCAATAAAACAATTAGTTCATCAAGACACTCTGGAGGTTGGTAGGTACGTTCATCCTGGAAAGTGCACCTGTCAATGTAGATGCAAGAAAAGGAATAACTATCCCTGAAAACCAACTTAAAAAATCGTTATATTCGTTGTTGGGTCCCCACAAACAACACCAAATTATAGTACCAAAATTATGTATTAAAGATTTTATAAGGGTCACTGATGACATAGAACCTTGGTTGATAAAAATGGAAAATACAAAGTGATTACAAATTTAATGATAAAGAATAAAATATGAAATTCTATTCAGAAAACGTGAAGGGGATCGATCCCCCCATCCTTGACCAAACTGCGCCCACATTTATAGCAGAGCTTTCTAGTAGGTTGTTCTGCTTTTTTCATATCTGCTTGTAAGTTGGTCCGCCTTTTTTGGATCTATCCGTTGGTTCCGCTTATTTCAAGTTGAACGTGCATTACTAACTTCCTGAACTTGACTAGGTATTGGAGTGGTTAAGCATGATCTTGGGCCGTATTTATTAGGCTTTCCTTCTTGGGCCTTTCTCACATTGTCTGTCTTGCCTATGGGCCCAAGTCATTAAATTGGGCCCTGCAGTTACTTTCTTTTTATGAACCTTGAAATTTATTCATCAAATTGAAACTTTATTCTAAAAAAAAAAAAAAGAAACCCTTTATTGTCGCTGCGGATCTCTTTACATATATCTCCCCGCAGACAGCGTGTGAAGCATGGAAAGTTAAGAACCAGATAAATACAAACCCAGATAAAAAGTTCCGGCGATGGCGAGAAAAATTACTTATACTCCCAATGCATCGGAACTCTATATTTATGTTCTTTAATTTCTATAAATATTTATTTACGATAAATGAAGAAGAAAGAAAAACTGAAAAGATTTCAAAAAAAAAAAAAAAAAAAAAAGGTTCCCTCCTTGAAATTAGATGTTTTTGTTCGTCTGGGCAGACGAAAAAGTAGGTCCTGTATATGTGAATGCACGCTTCATCTTAACAGGATTTAGACTTCGTATTAAAAAAAAAAAAACAGGATTTAGACTTCGGCATTGGTTTTCGACGTTTTGCAGGTTTATTTAAGTATATTATTCATTCTGAACATCCGTTTGAAGATGCTTCATGTATGATATATGTGTATATATCTATGCTCATATATATAAGCAAGCAATCAATATTTTTCATTACGAAGCAAGGAATCATTTCATAGCTGATTTTTAAACTTGTCAGAATATACAGACTCACGATCATTAAAACGATCTAAGTGATATTATATTGATGATTATAATATTATCTTTTAATTAAAAAAAATACTCAACTATCCTAATTAATTAACGAAGCTGCAAATGAAATGGTATTGAGCACATGCATATGCAAAATTCCATTTAAAATAGATAAGGCATAAAGCTGAAACGCTCGCCACATTGGCGTACGTTATTAATTATGTTAGAGTTCTCTCCACTGTAATGATGTTTTTCTTTTTCCTTTATAATCAAGCCCATACCGTTGGATTAATTTTGAATAAATTTAATTTAACCTTCAATTAAAATATTAATTAATTAATTTTGAGTGGAAAAACATAATTTGTAAAATTACATTGAAAGAATCAACAAATTGCTAGTTGAGGTGATAAATGATCTCATCAAGAGCAAAATACAATTTCAAATTCCATGAAAAACACTAATTGGGAAAGATAAAAATCATTTGCACTATAAGTCTGGAATGGGAAAACCATTGATCAAATAAAAATAATTACACCAGAACAAAAAGGAAAAACATATAGTATCGTATGACTTTTTAAATCACTGTGTGAGTTTGCCGTTTAAGAAGCACATAAATCGAGATAAATTTCCTATCACATGCTTACTTTATACATTATAAATCATATTGGAAAAATATCTTACACCGCTATCAAAACATGAACCACTTAGAGGAAATTTCCCTATTAATTTTCTCATTTATGTTGGCATGAGGGGAGGGAAAGTGAGTGGATGAATTCGATCACCTACAAATGATCCTCTAAGTGCATGCTCAACTCTTTCATTTTTTGTTTTTTGTTTTTGGTTTTTTGGCAGAAGAGGGGCAGAGCCCAATAACTAAATTAAACTAAACAGGAGGAGAATGCATCCTCATTCAATCTTCATTAACCACGTTCCCTATTTTGCTTCCTTGTTATGTGGCTCACCTGGAGGTTCCAATTTAACTGCATCATTATTTGGATTTCTATAATTATTGTATCTATTTTTCAGACTTCATGAGATCATCAACAAGGCATTATTAGATTCAAGCACCACTTTTCTAAATCCTCGACTCCATGCTAATCTTAAACTTCCAAGGATAGCTCATTCTTCGGATTTCGTTTCAATAAACCGCACCTAACAAGTTTGAAGGTTGAACCTTTTATTGGATTACACAAGGGGCGGATATTGGGCCTTGGTAGAGGCCATGTCTCTATTTGTTGAAAATAAATTGTTTAACTTCCCCTATACCTAACTTCTACAACCAATGTATTGGTTGGCGTGAATGTGGCGATGACTGGATTCCCTTAAGAGGTTTAGGATTAATCATGCGCTTAAAACCACTTATAATCCGCCAGATATGCCTACCATCGTCGGGAGGCTCGTCCTTCTACATTCGTAGCAGAACCCAAAGTGGACTTTTTTGCATAATTTTTTTTATAAAAGAAAAACTTCTATGTGTGTTTATTTTTTAGAACATGTCGTATGAACTTATCTCTAGTTTTCTTTAAACACCTTATCAAATCTTCAAGAATCTAAAAACTCCCTCTTGATGCTTTGACCAAATTTTCTCCGAGAAAAGGGTTGAAGTTGCAGTTATGTCCGCATGGGAGATGATAATTGGAGAAAGTGATGGGTGGAAAATGAAGTGTAAACGTACTCAAAAGAAAAGCCATCATTTTCGAGGAAGCGTGATCGTGTGGTATGTTTTGGGAGACAAGTGAGAATATGTAAAGAGTGAATGGGAGTAGCTCATAGAGTGGGCCCAGTTGTTTTGTTTTGGATTGGGCTTCCCAATTGTGTCGCCACCACATAACAAAAATCAACATCCACATTGGAGAGATGGACACAGAATCTCCAGTCCTCATGAAATTCAAACCAGGAATCAATAATCCTCTGCATCCCAGATTGTTAGACGTTTCTTGACATGCGTATCCGCGTTATTCCTTCCCCTCAATTATTATCTTAATCTCATGTTTAAATTACACACAATAACTTGGTACTATTTTATATTCTATATTATTATCAATCAATTTTATGATATCATTTTTTCACCGTTAGATCAGAATAAGAATGATAAAGGTAGATGAGATCTTGATCAAGATCTTGATCTAACGGTAAAAAAGTGGTAATGATTTGGTAGTGACATAAAATTGATAGTGATAATATTCTATCTCCTAATCATATCATACTTCTCTGAATCAAAATATTTTAAAGTTTTTTCTTTTTCAAGTTTGTATAGCAGAAAGAAGTTTTTATCTAGTGCTTAGTTTACCATGGTCCTTAGTTTAACTTCAAGTCTTGGATATAGCTCTGTTTAATACTTGATAGGTTAGGGTTGGAATTAGGAGACGTAAAAAGAGGACTAGATCAATGGGGTTGGACTACAGTGAAAAGGAATAGTCACTTATAATACATGGGAACCAATATTTAAATCCCTTAAAAGAGATGTCCATATATAACACTCCATTGTTCTTTAATATAAAAGTCAATTAATCTTTTTGAAGAGATCAATGAAGCTAAATAAACTACTTAATTATAGTATATGTTGTACACCATTTAAATATATATCAAATTTATAAGTGAAGCAAATTAGTTTGAGGGAGAACAATAAATATAAATACTTTAATGTAATCTAATTAGTTTATTTTATCTCTAAAAAAATCAACGACTCTTATATTAAAAACCGAAGATAATATTCTACCGTGTCTCTAATAAAAAGATATCATGTGAACAATCAAAAAATATATATACAAAAATAGAGGAGAGGGAAGGAAAAAGAGAGAAGTGGGAGGACATAGTGTTGCCTTCCCTAAGTTAAGTGGATTAATGTGACGACTGGTGAATGATGAACACCTTTCCAAGTGGCTGTCCCTTTCTTCCCTTTTTTTCTCACTCAGTTTCTGGTCAAAGCAATTCCAATTTCAATCTAACAACAACGAAATCTCTGTTATTCCTATGGTGGGTAACCAACTCCGATTATATTCCTATAGCACTTCTGTCCTATATATAAGTTATTTTTAACTAAATTTTATATGATAGTTAACTCAATGATTATGAGCGTAAATTTTTAACTTTACTTTTATTTATAAATGAGTATTTTTCAACTATTTCTTCTCTCTCTATCTTCAAAATTTATTTTCATGAGTACAATTCATATGAGTAAAATTGTCACCATCTAATTTACTATCCTAAAACTGGATTTATAAATAAGACTAAATATTTTAGTCAAAGAGAACTTATAAATATAATCAAAGTGATATGATCTACTTTTGGCGTGGCCTCCTCTTCACTCTCATGGTATTATCACCCCATTACTGTTCACTGCACCCCAAATTAGGGTTAAGGTGCATTTTTGCCCTTAAAGTATGCGCCCAGGAGCAATTTTGCGCGAAGTTTTTAGGCGTAGCGAATGTTACCCCGAAGTTTCAAAACGAGCAATGTTGCCACTCCGTTAAAAACCCTAACGGTCAACATTAGGGTTTTTAATGGAGGGCAACATTGCTCCCAAAAAAGTAGCAATTTTGCCCCTGAAGTTTCAAAACGGAGTAATGTTGCCCCTTCGTTAAAAATCTTAACGATTTGTTAGTTGACCGTTAGAGTTTTTAACGGAGGGGTAACATTACTCCGTTTTAAAACTTCGAAAACATTCTTCGCGCAAAAACTTCAGAGGCAAAATTGTTCCTAGGCGCATACTTTAAGGGCAAAAATACACCTTAACTCCCCAAATTAAGCCAATCCAATCACCTTCTCAAGTTTCCATATCTAAATCATTTGAACACAGCATTCACTCAATAAAAGTAGATTAACCAATAACCCATTAATTCAAACTCACTTCTCTAGGCATTATTACGTCCTTTCCAACCTCAGGCACAAGAAAACAAGCCTAACTGGTGTCCAACTTCCCAGGCTCCCCTTTCCCACAGTTTGCTAAGCCAACTTATAACATTATTATCATTAATTAATCCACCTATTTACATGTATCATGTATGTACCCTAATTAATAACATTCCCCGAGGCAACATTGTCCCACCTCCTCCTCCTTCTTTGTCCTTCTTTCAACAACTTCTCACGAAAAATCTTCACCCCCCACCAATTAATTACTCCTTATTCTTTATTGTCAGCTTTGAAAGACAGAAAAGAGAGTAGAGAGAGAGAGGGGGAGATCATGGGATCATAATTCAGAATCAGCTAGATATGTCGTGATTAGCGCTCAGGAAGGGTCCTTTGGATTCTGAACAATGATAGCAAGTTCTTAACAAACGTTTGACCAAAATGGTTTTGATGGAGATTGGGGTTTTCTTCTTCTGGGATTTTAATTTTTTTTCAATTTGTGACTATTCGACACATCTGTACCCCATGTTCCTCCATGTTCACCTGCATTATTGTTATTTTATTTTTAAAAAAATGTATTTGGTGGCCGTGAGAACAAAATGTACCAACTTTTATTCTATTCCTCCCATTTTCACTCACACCAGCTTTATGCGCATATATATATATATATATTTTTGAAATAAAAATAAAGGATGGAGAGCAGCCTAGCATGCAAATATCAGGGTATCAAGGAATAAGAATTTCTTTTTAAGTCCACTGGGACCTCAAAAAGTGCCACTATTGGTGTCCTTCTCTTACCTTTCTCCTCTATCTTGTGTCCCCTTCTCTCTCCCAAAATCTAAATTATATTCTCACGCTCACAGAATATATTGCTTTCAAGTGTTTTTGTCACTGCCCACTCAGAATTATCCCAGGCCACAACAAGTGCTCTTTTCTTGGGTTTTTATTTGTGACGCACAATTCTCTTCTTTTTCTTTAAGATTTAGTGTGAGCCTGAGGTCATATGTTTAGGACAGGGCACCCCACTCTCTCCCCTTTAATTGTCTTTGTGTCTTCATTAAATGGTCAAACAGGGATTTCAGAAACAGAGAGAGAGAGGGAGAGGGAGAGGGAGAGAAACGAGAGAAATCTGTGTTCTTGCTTCTCCACCTCTCTTTGCTTCACAAAGCCCCAACCACTCTGGTCTGCGGGCCAGTTATGACTCTATGGTTTCAATTGATAATGGGAACGAGATTTATAATTATAATCCATCATACACACAATGGTTGTCCCATTATATAAATCCACTCAACAGATTTTGAAAACAAGGAAAAAAAAAAGTATATCATATATCTGACAGAATGGAGATTAGTAATCATTTTTATTGATTCTTAATCATATAAAAAAGGTGTATATTAACAGTAAGGCAAATGATTCAATAAGCACATTTCTAGTTGGTAAAATAAAAAATACTTTTGTCTGTATATTGAAGTCACAGAAAGAATGCTCCAGCTCGTGCTCATATAAATAATAAATTAGCAGCAATCATACTGTATGGCTTACCAAGTGCCAACCTGACTTAATCATTTCATATAAGGTCAAATGTATGCAACCGCCAATGACCCACATTATACGGTCATACTATAATTTAGTACTTATATTCGTATTATAGGCTGTAGCCATCTGTGCCTATATTATACTACCTAGTCCTAGTGCGTTTATTCTGTAACTTCACTTGAGCCAAGGCTCTAATAAAGCTTAGCTTTCCTGGGTTTTGAGGCCATTCTCTTCTTTATTTTTTGACGCTTTTAGTCTCCTCATTTTCAAATCGATCAAATGTATGAATATTGCAAATAGTTTTAAAATCAGAATCAAAAGTTTGGTGCTTTGAATTTTAGTGAAAGGTGAGGAATAAAGAAGAGGAAGAGGTTAAAAGCCTTGGGCTTGTGGAATATATACCCTCATCTCTTAAACTTTATAAGCATAAACAAACTGCCTTTTTTGTGTGTCTGTGGTTCCAAGAAATGGCGAACACCCAATTTAAATGTCATAAAGCTTTGGTGATTCGTAGGCGTGATCTAGCTACCCCAAAAAGAAAGGCATATGATGCTTGAATTGTTGCCCTAAAAGTTGTCATCTTTATATTTTGGATACTTTCGTTAAGCTACCGTATAATTGACATCTTCATTATGCTGGTTTGTTGGATAGGGTTGGTTAAATATGAGTAGTTATGTCCAAATCTTTCTACATGGACGATTGCTTGTTCACGTTATAGTAGTATTATTATGATATGGGCATACTAACTCTACTAGTGCAACTATATTAGGGTGTGGGGGAAAGAAAAACCCCTACCACAAGTAGTGAATCAGAGTCTGTAGGAATAAAGTGTGATGCTCAGTAATGCCAGTCAAAGGCAATGGATCTTTAAAGCCTTTATGATTGTAAATTTTATTTTTCTTCTTTTTCTCCTTTATTCTCTTGTCAACTTAGATCTCCTTCTTATAGTGGAGCTTAAAAGTTGCTGCACCAACTTTGGTGCAAAACCAGATTTCAAATCAAATCCCAAACTAAGGGTACATGTGGCACATGTTGATGAGTGAGTTTACAGATAAACTAAAATCAAAATGAATCCCTTCTGAACAAGATGTAGGCTGAATCTGAGGACTTGGTTTGTTTGGTTCACAAACCATATGGATTAGTACATTTTTAGCTGTGTGCCGGCAAACATTCTTGCAGAATTGGTTTTCCTTAATAGTAATATAATCATCATGCATTTATTCTTACATTCTACTTCAACTTTTTCTTTTATATTTCAGCTGTCTGGTCAGCAGAATGGAACTGCTCAAATCTCAATAAAGGATATGGTTCATGGATTTTTTTAAAAAATTATTTGGAGAAGAAAATCTATGTGTGAACAGAACTCTCATGTTTTACTTGCATTTACCACATCAAGGTGAATTGTGTTCAAGTTACTTATCGGCAAGACACACAGAAAATAAAAGCAGAAAAAGACAGCCTTTGAGAGAGACCAACAAAAGGAGGTCAAAGCTTGAATATGAAAACAGTGCAAGCAGTTGTTTTTAAAACTCTTCAAATAACGTGGTTCTTGGTCTCAAATGAAATGGATATCTCTTTGTTTTTCTGATGAGATCAATAAGGACAGGCTGAAGGATCCAAATTCTGCCCCACTCAGTGAAGAAAGGATATCACCACTGATGAAGTGATACATGTCTCTCTGCAAACTATTTCATGGAAGCAAGAAAGTTTTAAAATAAATAAAAATTGAAAAACCATGTAAAAAAGAAGGTTTGGGTTTTCTCTTTCTCTTTCTTTTTCTTGCAGCCCCTGCTAAGCATCTTTGCCTCACTTTCCTCATCTTTCCCCCCCCCACACACCCTCCTTTATATTGGAAAAATATATTAACTAAGTTTTCTTCTTGCTTTGGTTCTACCATCGTTTTCTTTGTTGTGCTAACTACAGATTGCTTCTTTTTTAGGTTTAATTTTTCACCAAGTTCCCTTCTCGAGCATTCTTTGCTTAGTCATAAAAGTATAGTTCCTTTCCTCAATAATTTACACGATTACTTCTCCCCCGTCAGATTTCCCATTCCAATAAATTCCCCTGATTTTAGTTCAGGCCATTACTGTGCTGATCTTATATGGTCATCCCTGATCAAACCAAAAGAAATTCAATCCCCTTATTAAAGTTTCCACCCAAAGAAATCCTCCTCTCTCCAACCCAGTATGAATTCCCTTTTCTGAACTTGTTGCAGCTTCGAAGCTCCTAACTCAGTTTCTCTTTCTCTCCCTGTATATTTAGATCTTCTTCCAGTGTGCTCTGCTGTTGGGTTTCTGATTTCATGGGACTCTGTCATGCAAAACCTATTGAAATTTCACAAACTCATGGAGAAAACCCATTGTATGCCGATGAAAAGGACGGGCTTCCAAAGGTCCGAACCCCCAAATCCTCAAACTTCCCCTTTTACAGCCCAAGTCCGTTGTCAAGTCTGTTCAAGAACTCACCGGCAAATTCAAGTGTGAGCTCAACTCCTTTGCGCATTTTCAAACGCCCATTCCCTCCTCCTTCGCCGGCGAAGCACATTCGGGCATTGCTCGCTCGCCGGCATGGTTCTGTGAAGCCAAACGAGGCCTCTATCCCTGAAGGAGGCGAATGCGAGATTGGGTTGGATAAGAACTTTGGGTTTTCGAAGCAATTCACAGCTCACTATGAACTTGAAGAAGAGGTGGGTCGTGGCCACTTTGGGTATACTTGCTCCGCCAAGGGTAAAAAAGGCAGCTTGAAGGGGCTAGATGTGGCTGTCAAAGTCGTTCCAAAATCCAAGGTCTAAAGCCTTCGAATTTCTACCTTTTCTTCTGTGTATTCTTGTGAATTTATGCAACGGGAATAGTATAATATAAAACATTGAAATTAAAAATCTGGTTCCTCACCCTAACCATCACTGCATTCATAATTTGCTTGTATGCTTTCAATTCGATAAAGAGAATCATGTTTGAGTTTTACTTTGCTGAAGTGAACTCTGAATGAGGCTTTCACCTTCCAACTTTGAAGGACCTATTTATATTCTTAAATCGCATGCATCAAGTACAGGATGTCAGGAATCATGTGGATCTGTGGTACCTTTGAGCTATTGATTATTAAGACCATTGGAGTACTGTTTTGTTCTGACGTTGGACGATAAATTGCCAGATGACGACAGCAATTTCTATAGAGGATGTACGGAGAGAAGTAAGGATATTGCGGGTTCTTACAGGACATAAGAACCTAGTGCAATTTTATGAAGCCTATGAAGACGATGAAAATGTTTATATAGTTATGGAGTAAGTTGAAGTTTCTATTCATATATGTAATTTTCTTTTTAAATCCTTTCTGTTCATTTGTCATGGATCTCCCTTACAACTTTCAGAGTTGTTGATTAACAATGTAATTTATGCAATTCAGGTTGTGCAAAGGAGGTGAGCTGCTAGAAAGGATTCTTTCCAGGTAAGAAGTTCTCCTGTTTCCATATCTTTCAAGCCAAAGAAGAGAAGGAAAAAAAAAAGGCAGATGAGGACCTCCTAGTTTCATTTTGGTATCGTTGCCATAATTAATGACATTCTAATAAGCACAAAGTTAATTGTAATTTGTAGGGGCGGGAAGTACTCGGAAGAAGATGCCAAGGTTGTCATGATTCAGATATTAAGTGTGGTGGCCTTCTGTCATCTGCAGGGCGTGGTTCATCGTGATCTCAAGCCAGAGGTGAATCATAAAGCTTGAAACTTTGCTAGTATATATGACCCGTATTTCTTTTTTGGCCTTTGGGGGCTTCCTTAGATCATAGATGACATGTTTTATTATATCTGTGCTCTTTCTTTGATTATCTATTATTGGAAAAATAAAAACTATAATAAAAATTACCCTAAAAGATTCCACAGCCAAACTTTTGTGGCATGCTCCGCTGGTTTCCTAATACAGATGCTTGCTTTTCTGCTTCAGAATTTTCTTTTTACTTCTAAGGATGAAAACGCCACATTGAAGGCAATTGATTTTGGACTGTCTGACTATGTGAAGCCAGGTTCGGCCCATCGTATGCTTTGTGAATATCCTCTAAATTTTTAGCAGAAAGTCAACACTCAGGTCTAACGAGTAAACTCTTTTTTTTTTTTTGGCAGATGAGAGGTTGAATGATATTGTAGGAAGTGCATATTATGTAGCTCCTGAAGTTTTACATAGATCATATGGGACAGAAGCAGACATGTGGAGCATTGGTGTTATTGCTTATATTCTTTTATGTGGAAGCCGGCCGTTTTGGGCTCGGACAGAATCTGGCATATTTCGTGCTGTCCTGAAGACGGATCCAAGTTTTGATGATGCTCCTTGGCCTTCTTTATCAGATGATGCTATAGATTTTGTGAAAAGGCTGTTGAATAAGGATTATCGTAAAAGATTAACTGCGGCTCAGGCTCTCTGTATGTCTTTCATCTCCTTTCCCATGTGTGGCATCAATGTTATTAATTTTCTGCTTTTATGGACTTAAAGAATCGAACCTGATTTTGCTCAGGTCATCCTTGGCTGGCTAATCATCATGACGACTTGAAGATACCTTTTGATACGATAATCCTCAAACTTGTTAGAGCTTACATATCCTCATCTTCTTTACGCAAATCAGCATTAGGGGTATGGATTATCTTTTGGCGTCTGATTATATGTGGTCGTACTATTATTATCTTAAATATTTTCCCAATTACATCTCTTTGTAACCAGGCAACGGGTTTTCAAATGTTTTTACTATGTGATTAACCTTCTAATCTGTTTTCTTTTAGAGTATTATATAATGTAGGAGATAGAATGTTGGAAATCTCTGTCTTGAGATTATTTGAATTGAGTCTCAAGTTCCTTAGTATAACCTTTAATATCTGCAATCTGCTATTGGAGCCATGGACATGCACTGATTAAAGCTTTTCCATATTGGCAGGCTCTTGCAAAGACATTAACAGTACCTCAGCTAGTATATTTCAGAGAACAATTTAAACAGTTAGGGCCAAACAAAAGTGGATTTATTTCCATGCAGAACTTTAAGACGGTCAGCACTTGTCCAAAATCATTGTTTCTTTCCCAATACTTTTCGAGACCGTTAACATGTTTATTAGCAGGCTGTTTCAAAGAGCTCCACTGAGGCCACAAAGGATTCACGGGTCTTAGATTACGTGAGCATGGTAAGTATCTGAGAGATCATAGCTGCTAAGTGCATTTTCTACCGCCTTTGCTTCCCTGAATCTAAATCCATCACAATACATATTGCAGGTTAGTTCTATCCAATACAGGAAATTAGATTTTGAGGAATTTTGTGCTGCTGCTATAAGCATGCACCAGCTAGAGGGAACGGAGAGCTGGGAGGAACATGCAAGGTGTGCTTATGAGCTGTTTGAAAAGGACGGGAATCGACCAATTATGATCGAAGAACTCGCCTCGGTAACCATTTTGTGTTCGTACCTATTTGTATGTGGACCGAATCAGTAAATGTTAACTTTCTGAACTTGTTTTTGATGTGTTATTCCAGGAACTTGGACTTAGCCCTTCAGTACCTGTTCATGTGGTCCTCCAAGATTGGATAAGACACTCGGATGGAAAACTCAGTTTCTTAGGATTTGTCAGACTTCTGCACGGACCTTCATCCCGTACGATTCTCAAGGCGTAATAAGAGTACAACATGGATCACTTGTCGTTATTGATGGTGAAAATCTAAGGGGGATTTGAATTGTTGAGTAAACTACTCCATCGGCAGTACACAATCTCCATTGCGATGAAGGTTTGGGCAAAGCTAAAAGCTCCTACTGTTAAGCCCACTGTTCTAATTTTTGTACACACGAGAATCCTTCACCTCTCTTATCATGGTTGGTCGTGGTTCTCAATTAGTTAGAGGATTGTACAGAGGAATGTAGATCACATATTGTACTTGGTACTAGAGAAGCTGCTCAAAACTGAGTTGTGTTTTCAGGTTTATCACTTGTGTACCCATTCCACTTACCAATAAAATCTTTCCATTTCTAACAACTCCATTTCTTCTATCTTTTTATTGTCATTCAGGTGCGACATTTTTTACTTCCATTTTATTGCTTCAGAAGCAAGGTAAAACCATAATAGTGAAGTCACATAAAAAGGGGGAAACTAATTTCAGACGTGGATATATACAATTTTTAATTATTAGCAATTGATACATATGTATGTTTTTTTGGAATTAAGAAAAACTTTAAAACTCAGTATTCCAACTTTCTCTTTATTTAATATATGTTATATCTATATTTTAATAAATAAAATTATATATTCATATGAAAAATTTAATAGTGTAACGCGATACCTATAAATATGAAAAAAAAAAAAATCATGATTCAGAGTATATAGAACTTGAAGGAATTTTTATTGAAGGTAAAAAAAAAAAAAAAGAGGAAGGAATTTTTATTGTTAAAATTTAATTCCAATAATTGAGAATTACAGTGAGCGGACAATTTATACAGAATGCCGTTCATAAACAGCTGGAGCATTTTCCCTGAAAAAGTGAAAGCACCGTCTTTCACCTATAGCGTATAGGCCCACGTAGATGGAATAAGATCTGCTAATAATCTGAATTCCTGAAATTATAATTTGATCACACGTAAGCATGGGCCCATGTTCTTCGAATCTTCGTGCTGATCTTGAAGATGATGTACTTCATCCCTCACGGCAAGCCGAAACGCTTCCTCCTTTTGCCGTTTCTGTGACTTGGAATGGCAATTCACGTCACTCCAAAGGCTAAGCCTAAATTCAGATCTCCATTTTTCCTACTTGCCCTGGCAATTACAGCCATCGCGATATTGTTCCTCTTTCGCTCTCTGGTTTCCACAACCGGATCCTCATCCCTCATCTCAATATCCCTTCAAAACGAGGTGAAACAGGGGCGCCATGAAAGGTATTTGTACTGGGGCACTAGAATTGACTGCCCAGGAAAACACTGCGAAACCTGCGCAGGTTTGGGTCATCAGGAGTCCAGCCTCAGGTGTGCCCTTGAAGAGGCCATGTATCTTCAGAGGTACCTACATCGATGCCTTTTCGTTCTCTGCACTGAGTTCTCGTAGAGGTTTTCTTATGTCTTCTGTTACTTAACCTTTCCTTGCCTTTTCTTGGAGTGAAGGAACCTTGTGCATACTAACGACATTAATGAATTCAGATAAGAAAGGTTGTAACTGCCCTAAATTAATAATCTTTGTTTGTTGAACTGACAGTGACCCGCAATGCAAGTCTCGGCGTGCTTAAGATGATAGTCCCACGACTTAATCTTCTTATGAAATAAAACTCACTCTCTCTCTCTCTCTCTCTCTCTCTCTCTCTCTATATATATATATATATATCATGGACCTACCCAAATAATAACAGATCGATCTGAATGCGTGATTTATTTTTTTGGAATTTCTGGTCAAATGCTTGTTCTCTATCTTGAATCTTGATACAGTTGTTGTATGCAGTGTCATTAGTTTCCAAAATTAAACTTTCCAATCTGCTGCGGTCTTCACCAACTAGACTTGCTCTATGTACTTTGTTCTGGCTAAGTTTGTGTGTGTAGGTTTCTCACCTATTTTAACCACTTTTGCTGCAGAACTTTTGTCATGCCATCAAGGATGTGTATAAATCCAATGCATAATAAGAAAGGGATCTTTCAGCTGTCCAATACCTCCAGTTCAGAGGCAAGGTGAGTAGCTTTGAAGTTTTCTTGTCTGCTGGTTCAGTGGTTATAGAAGGAGAGCAGGCGGAGCAGTTCTTTTTTGCTTTAAATTATACTTTGGTTTAAGAAATGAACGTTAGCCTTGTCTAAGAATGTGTATGGTTATACTTTTGTTTGCATCTAGTATACACATTTTATACCTTATACCTTGTCTAAGAATGTGTATGGTTATACTTTTGTTTGCATCTAGTATACACATTTTATACCTTAAAAAAGCAAATTGTTTGATCAGTTGACTTGACTAGCTGTATTTTATATTGCAGTTGGGAAGCAAGTTCTTGTTCCATGGACACTTTATATGATATAAACCTCATATCTGAGACTGTTCCTGTGATTTTGGACGATTCAAAAGAGTGGTATCGGGTTCTATCAACAAGCATGAAGTTGGGAGCACAGGGAGCTGGTCATGTGGAAGGAGTTAGCCGCATTGATCTTAAAGAAAATAATAAATTCTCCAATCTCTTGCTGATAAACAGGACTGCCAGCCCTCTTTCTTGGTAAATCATCCAACCATATCTCTTCATTTCCCTCTCCTTTTACAATATCATGAGTCAAGGTTGATTAACTTATGGGATGGAAAGTAGGGAATATTTGGATGTAATATGAATCAGAATTTTCTTTCATCCAATATATTTAGGAACACAACATTTGAATGTTAACTTGGGAAAATTAAGGATTTGAAAATTCATTTCTATGTAGTGCAATTATATGGTATCCTTGATGAACACATACATGATCTTGACCCTTGTTATTAGATGGGAGTTTTTAAGGTATAAAATGTTCCTTAAACTCATAATAATGGCCTTAATGAAACTTTTTGAAGATTCTTTCCTACTTCAGCGTCTTGAGCTTTTGGTTGTATTGCCATATGTATTATTGACCTATATTTTCTTGTGAAAGGAGTTCATTTGATTTTTAGCTAAAGTGCACTTTTGGTTCTTTAAGTTTAGGCGAGGTCCAATTTTAGTTCTTCAACTTTAAAAAGTATGTTTTTAGGCCTTTTGAGTTAATGCCGTTAAGCTCACTAACAAAAAATGATAAGTTAGCAAATTTATACTGCTCACATGTCCAAATTTTAATTTGTTAACATAATTACTTTCATATTTTAATTCTAAAATCAATCTTCCGGAAAGACATGTCAGCCTTTAAATTTGTCAAGTCTGCAAATTTGTTGACTCAGCATTTTCTGTTACTGAAGCTAATGGTGTTAACTCAAAATGACTAAAAACACACTTTTTAAAGTTAAAGGATTAAAATAGAACCTCATCTAAACTTAAAAAACCTAAAAGTATACTTTAGCCCTGATTTTTACCCCTTTTATGGCTGAGTTACTAGTGATGATCTTCCAGGTTTATGGAATGCAAGGATCGTAACAAACGAAGTTCTGTAATGTTGCCACATTCATTTTTGCCCTCAATGGCGGCAAGGAAACTTAGAGACGTGGCTGAAAAGGTCCTTTTGATATGTACTCTATCTAAGTTTTCTCATTTAAGTTGGTTATTTTCTCATGCAGTATTTCACATTTGTAAGTAAAATAGATTTCAACTTATTGCTTGGAGATCACCATAACTGAGATTTGTTGTGTGGATATTTTTAGCTCTTTCATTATCTGAGTTGGAGATGTTGATTTGTTAAAAACATACAAATTATGTCATGGAAAGATGTAGGATCAAGCACTTAAGTTGCAGGCACGTGAAAATTTGTAATCTCTGCACTTGGTTGCTAGTTAGAATAATGAGTATACAACCAAACCTTGAACCTTGCCAGCCTATTTATCGCATGTTCACTACTTAATACTAGTAATTTAATTTTTTTGAGCACATCTAGTGTTTTGCTAATTCATTCAAGCTGTTCAATTGAATCAATTCCATTATATCATAGAAAATGAAAAGGAAGAATGCTAGGAGTGTGGGGTAGGTTCCTATTGATGAAAGCCAACTGATTTTTGAGCTTTAAGAGAGTACCTGAATTCAGGTAAATCTGTCACTATGCCTTCACTGAATCGTTGGTAGTTGTTCATTCAAAAGCTGATTGTGATGGTGACTACATTGAGTTTGGATTCAGTAGAGATGGTCAGAGTTCATACCATTTGGAACTCACAGGAATTAACAAACTGGTGTGTTTTGGTTCATGCAATTTGGAATATTTGTTTAATTGCTGGCAGATTGGTGGGATGTATTTTTACTCCCACTTAGGGAATTTCTCTCTTACTACATCCAAATCTTGACTACACTAGCAAAATGATCTCTTTCCGTTTTGATGTGATTTTTCTTCCCATGACCCTTTGTTGTCTTCCTTTCCGATGGTTAATAGGGTTAGGAAGGGGAGGGGGAAAAGGTTGATAATGAAATGCAAAAAGTCTACTTATCACATGGTCGGGTCAAAATGATGAGTTGGAGTTGGAGGATATTTACTTTAGTCTGAAATGATTTTGCTGAAGATATTAATTGTTTATTAAATTATGAGTTATAATTGAATGTTGCGTAAGAATACCTACTTTTGTTAAGAGTCTGTGAGCATGTGCTTCTGCTTCATTAATATGCTCCCTCAATGGTACCATAGTAAATTTACATCAGTTAGCTATTAAATGGGTAGTTGGTTGTTTTGACTTCCTGCTTCATGGGTATGTCAGTGATGTGGACCACAGTCAATTTCTTGACAGTGATAGTTTGGAACAAGCTCAATGAAAATTTTAGGTTACTAGTAGACGGGGTTCTGCATACTTTATTATTTCAAAAATTATAATAACCCTGATACTTATATGCCAGATATGCAATGCCTGGGCTTTACGCAGCAAAGATGCCTCTTTAACACTAATTGGTTTCTAACCATATTCTTGGTCACAGATCAAAGCAGACCTTGGAGATTATGATGCCATCCATGTTCGTCGTGGTGATAAATTGAAGATGAGGAAGGACAGATTTGGGGTTGAGAGGAGCCTGACTCCTCATCTTGACAGGGATACACGACCTGAGTTTATTCTCTGCAGAATTGCAAAATGGGTCCCCGCTGGAAGAACCTTGTTTATTGCTTCAAATGAGAGGACTCCTGGATTTTTTTCACTACTTTCTATCAGGTAGTCATAGTCATTTTCATAAGGGGTCCTGAAAGGATGATGAAATTATGGAAGCTATCTTGTATGTGAAATTATTCCATCATCTCCTGATAGAATTTAAAACCAATTTTATTTTGGAGGATATGGCTATAACTTGTTTGTATTGCTTAATGAAATTAAGGAAGCAAAATGAAGTATAACATGTTAGTTTTGCTTCTCATGATCTGAGGTTTGTTGTGCATATCATCCCAATAGTTTGGTAGAAGTTTGAACTGTGTTTATTGTTGGATGTAGTTCATTTTGCAGGTTTGGTATTTGTTATTTTAGATATATTCACTGCTTAATGTTGCCAAGGACGGTTGCCTAAGCAGTTTTATTTATTCTTGTGGCCTTTGTGTTCAGATTAAATGATTCTTTTGAGGTTGTTGTATGCAATATGCCATTTTTGAATTTCTTTTACCAAAGCCTGATAGTTTATCTTGATGGTGAATCACTTTCGCAGATATAAACTGGCATATTCATCAAACTATAGCCACATACTGGATCCCCTGATCGAGAACAATTACCAGCTATTCATGGTCGAGAGGCTTGTCCTGATGGGTGCTAAAACGTTCATTAAAACATACAAGGAAGATGAGACAGATCTTAGCCTTACCGATGACCCCAAAAAGAACACTAAAAACTGGCAGATACCTGTTTACACCAAGGATGAAAATACATGCTAACACTAACCCCTCTGTACACTGAAATTACTTCGTAATTGAATTTTTAGACAGAAATTCTGGGTTTTGAGAAATATAGGCTGATTACTTAGAGTAGTATATAGTAAATTGTCTCAGGTTACAGACAAAATTACATTTTTTTTTTTTTTTCTCCAGACATGAAAAATTACATTTATTCGTTATTCATATGTAAAAAAACGTATCACAGTGAAGGAGATGTGAACACGATCTATTTTATTGAAGTTGTTGGCTTGTCTTCTTGTGGACTCTTGATCAGTAAGGTAACAATAATTCGTTATTTGTAAGCACTGTGAAAGTGGAGTGGCCACTATTTGCTCAAGTTGTACACTTTGCCTGTTTGTAATTCTATTCTTGATCAGTATAACAATTATTTGTAAACTGTTGTACACTTTTTGCACTGTTTTGTAATTCCAATTCTATTCTTGATCAGTACGGGTAACAATAATTCGTTATTTGTAAGCACTGTGAAAGTGGAGTGGCCACTATTTGTTTTAATGGTGTACACTTTGCCTGCTTGTAATTTTATTCTTGATCAGTAAGGCAACAACATCCGTTTTCCTTTTGCGAATAACACGCCTGTCCCCATGAAAAAGCATAGCCAGTGCCCAGTGGCAAGCTTCAACTCACTTTTCCCTGTGACCCTGTCAAGACGTTACATGACATTGATGAGGCAGACGTAACAGTTTCTCTCACATTTATGAGGCATAACAATTAAGTGGTTATAAACTCAAGATATAAATACATATGCCTACATATATGGGATAAAGCTAACATTATTATCCTGATACTGATAGTATCACTAGATTGATAATGGAGATATGACAGCTTATGGGACTGCCGGCATCGCTCATTTCGAAGGCAAATGGAAAAATCTATCAAATGTTCTTTCGTTGTTTGACTCGGTTCAGCCAAAATGGACCCCACATTCCCATATCAAGCCCAGTACCTTCTTTTTTTAACCTCCAGCTACGTCCGCACCATTTTGTGCCACAATTGTTCGGATCGGATTCCTTCCATCCCTTTATGCAAATGTTAACTTCTATTGTTCCTCTCCAGCATGTTTCAGTTATCACTTACTTGTAATTATTGAATTCTCGTATCAAGATCGTATGGTATTCCCCGAATATGTTCCAAGTATCTCTATCATGAGTTTAGATGGTAATAAAGTTATTCATCAGGATTTACTTTTAGATAAAAGAATAATCTTCAGTATAATAATGGATGAATTGAATATCTTTAGTTCATCTCTTTATGTTCTTCATCTTCACGCCAACTATTGACAAAAAGCTTATCAATCTAGTGATAATATCAGGATAAGAATGTTAGCTAGCTTTATCCTATATATATATATAGGTATATACGTATGTGTGTATATGCAGAAAGTCACAAAGGACAGTGAAAAGAGTATATGCAGAAAGTCACAAAGGACAGTGAAAAGAAAGTGGCGTAGATGGATTTCCAAGCCTCTCAAGAGATGGAGGGCCAAATCTAATGAATGTTGGACACTTACCTCCGTCATCATTGGAGGAATGATAGCATTATTTAATAACGCTGATTGCTTGAAAACGAAAGGAGGCAACATGCAGGCGTGCAGGCCCCACATGGGTGATTCAAATTACATTATACTGTAATATGAAGAATATAAACACACTACTTTGTGACGTGTTTGACACACGTCTCAACTGGATTGGAGGAACTGCTTTGAACTGGGGTGCTCATTGACGTGGACAGCCACATGTCATAGTGTCCCTCTCCCTCGATGAACTGTCACTCACAGCTTGCTGTGACAAGTCCCTCTAAATCACCCTCACCTTCAAATTCATTACCAAATCTTGCACGTCTAATTGGTACGCTTGTTGCTTTTACCAATTCGCTTCTAATCACTCCGCCTCTTGTTGTCTTCTTCCTTACATCGTGTTTGTTCATTACAGCAGCTGAAAGATGACCATCTTCCCCTGAAAACTCACGTACCAATATCAATATCATTATTAATATCACCAAATACCCATCACCCAATTACTTTAAGCATTTTTATATCGTAAAATTTGATTTTTAAAACCCATCATAATTTTTAAGCATTGATAAGAACTCTCTGATGTACTAACAAGCCGCGACCATATTTTTGATAACTTTTAATTATTAATTAATAGAAAGGTCGATTGAATTGGTAAGCAGTCTCTCTCTCTTTTTTTTTTCACATAGGTTCAAAAAATAAGCTTTATATGATTAGTTGGGAGGAAAGGAAGATATTCATCAAATTACCATTAATAAGAAAAATATTTTTTTTTTTAAGGATGCTTATTTTTTAAATATTAAAATTTTTCTACGGATAATTTGACCAAACACATCGAATTGGACTGCACTTAATTGATCTCATTAACGGACTCGATCTTTCCATGTGGCTGAGGATTAGAATTGGAATTACAAAAAGTACAAAATTGGCCGACATCCCTAAGCAAAAGGAGCTAGCTGCTAGCATTATTAACCCCAGGGAATCCATTAATAACTGAATGGCCCATAGGTGATACGTCCAAGTGCCACGTGCCAACGCAGTCCACGGTAGTTTCTCATACGTGCGTAGCGCTATTTGAACGCCAGCCAGGTTCTGACGATTTAAGCCTAAGAAGTCAGCAGTGCAACTGGAGTGAATTAGTGAAAGATCAGTCGTATGATACCCCTGGAAATTTTCGATTCTTCAGGTTCCATTATTATTTCATCGATTTGTAATCTAACGAATATATAATATCTTGTTTTTTCCCGATTATAATTTTATGGTAAATCATTTTGAATTATGATATTGTTCTCCCATTTTCTGTGAAGGTGTGCTTGTGCTGTGTTTCTCTTGTATTCACCCAGTTTAGTTGGCGATATCTTTTGTTTCTTCTTATTATAAAAAAGGAGCTAGAGGGTGTTGTTTTTAGGTTGTGATTTTATGTTTTTTAAGTGTTCTCTTGAAAATTGCGTAGCTGAGTAAACTAGTTGAATTTCGATCAATTCTTTATACTGGCGGTAAACTCGATGCATTTTATATCGTGTCGTACTTATTGAGTTCAAATTTTCTTGTTTTCAATTTTTGAGCAATCAGTTTGGGCTAGCATTTTCAGTTATCTATATTTTTATTACATTAGACAGCGAAAGAAGACGACGGGAACTTGGAGGAGACGGTGCTGGAAACTCCTGTGGTCATGCCATACCTTGTCCGAGAGAAGTTATTTATTGGTAATATCAGTGACGCTGCGGAGATCCTTCAAAATGGTAGCGATGAAATCACGCATATTTTATCGGTTCTTAGCTCTGTTTCAATTTCATTCTTTTCCGAATGGCGAAGTAGCCTAACGATCCCGGCAAAGGAAATTAAGAAGGTATATGTGGGTGGTGGTCATGGTGGTGCTTCTGATGATGATGACTTGGGTGATATATCAAGGAGTCCGTTGTCACCGGACAACCTTTTGTACTCGTTGGAATATGCAGGTAAGGATTTGAAGTTGGTCAGGATGGCTGTCCCTCTGAGGGATACAGAAAATGAAAATATCTTGGATTACTTGGATGTTTGCCTCAATTTTATTGATCGAAGTAGGAAAGATGGCTCTGTTTTGGTGCACTGCTTTGCTGGAGTATCAAGAAGGTATCATTTGCATTATATAACCAATGTTCTTCAATTTACTTCATCAGTTAGTTGATTTGATTCTTCCATTTGCTCAGTGAAAGTAATTAATTGAGATTATGATACAAGTCTAGAGGCATATGTCAATTTTCCTTCTTAGCTTATGCCTGGCATCTCTGGCCCTAGCTTTACGGTTCTAATGGTTAAGATGATGCAATCGAACAGGATGATGGTAGGGTCAATATTAATAAACAAGCAAATAAATCGGAGTTGGTTTGATTATATCGCCCCTGCATGATTTGTGTATTGATATTAAAGGCTTGGAGTGGCACAGCTGGACAACAGCGACATGCTCTAAGAGGGTAACTATATAATATTGCATGAATTATATAATGTTTTGAAACCGTATGAAACTGTAGTAATACCATCAGTTTAATTTTTATAGGGATCCATCATAAAGCCATTTACATGAATTTCTCACATGCAGTGATTTGGAACAAAAGATGAGTTTTAAATTAAAGTCAGCGCAAGACTACTTAAGAAAATATGGAGTGCCATCACAAATCCACAATGGTCAGAAGAATGACAACAGTTTGGCTAAGGAAAGGATTAGTTTCCAAAGTAGAGAAATTTTATGGAATTTGTGTCAACTTACTGTTAATATATTGCTGAAGTAGCTGGTAATTCATTTAATGTATCACTACTTCTGAAGATTTTTAGGTTATGATTGTGAATAAGTGTTGGAGGTGTATAATAATTCTACCAAATTCTAGTGCTGAACATCTGATCATTTTTTAATTGACTCCTAATATTTTGTCTCCCATTAAAAAAAATAATAAGAGAAATAATTGTTAAGCTTTATTCTGATGTTATATTTTATTTGAATTTTATCACAAGGACTTAGATATATATTATTAGGCCTTTTTCGTATGCCCTTTTAATAATGTTTAGGTACATACATACAACTACAAGATTGGCTTTTGCAGTTTGTTTATTTATGTCTCTCTACTGATTAATTTCGGAAATGGTCCAGAAGAGGCTTATATTGTACGTAGTAACTGCTTTTCCACTTTTCTGAACTGTTTAAAGGGTTTACATCCTTCTTTGTGTGTGTTCATTACAGTGCAGCAATCATTACAGCATATCTGATGAGATCTGAACATCTATCTCAAGAAGGTGTGAACCACTACGTTGTATAAAGTCTTCAGGGAGTACATTTTGGTACATGCAAGTAGCTATCTACTTCAATATACCTTAATTATACTAGCAGATATTCTTGACAACAAAATTTACTTGTATCTTTATCCTGCTTAATAACATTTCAAGGAACTGGCAACTGAACCAGCAGATTCCCACAACAAACATCACCCCCTCCCATATGAAAAAGGATGAAAAAAATCTATTAGCTGTTCCCCCGTATCACCATCACTTCTAGTATTGACTAGAGTATCTCTTTACCAACACCTCTGTTTTTCCTTTCTTTTCTGAGTTGAATGTATTTGAGTATCTGTGTCTCTCATATCTAGTTGTCATGTTATCCATGTCTTCTACAATTATTTTTCTGTGCCTGCAGATGCCCTTCAATCATTAAGGAAGAGCTGTGAATTTGTTTGCCCAAATGATGGTTTTCTGGAGCAGGTGTACAATGAAACTTCATAATATATGGTGCAGATTCTTTTACACACACACACACACACACACCTCCTACCAATCAGAATTATGACATTTTTTAAAGTTTTTTACCTATTTCAGTTAAAAATGTTTGAGGAGATGGGCTTTAAGGTAGATCGTTCTAGCTCTATATACAGGCGCTTTCGTTTGAAAGTATTGGGTATGGCTTCGATTCTGTCTGCCTTGCTGTTTTGGTATCTTATATCTGTTTTGTAAGTTTTGATAATAGCATGACATGTAGTAGATAGGCTATTCCTCAAACTTAAAAATATCAGAATTTGACCTATCATAAAATAGGGGGCTGGGCCATACATTGATGTAGAAGGGAAGCTCAAAAGTCATGGTTTTTTTTTGGTGTCAAGTCATGGTTTTTAAAGTCTCCCGAGAGAGTCGTTCTCGAGAGACAATATTTACATTCCGTTGCCACTTACTGATACTGATCTTTTTATCATTGGTGAAGTGGTATTAATCTTTTCAAATGCTTAAAAGAACAGTTCTGTTTGGTTATCCCCTCTTACTATGCCTATGCAACTAAACTTAAGTGTAGGCCAAGGGTAGATGATGATGTTGCTCCTACTTGCAAATTCTTTAGACATGCAGCATTTGGCAGTGAAAATCTAGTAGTTTCTTTACTCAAGCTTATGAAACTTTTACAATTTTCTTCTGGGGAAATTCAATGGGAATCCATCCTAAAGAGCATTCTACTGCATTTTTGTGATTCTTTGGGTGGTTAGATTATATCTGGCTCTCTTAGTAATGATTCACATTAATATCTTAAATATCTCCTGTTTCCTGAGTAGCAATTGTTCTGATTGTTCCTGTTTTGTCCATACTTTGGTGTTCATATCATGAATCTTTTTGTCTGCCTTGATCTTTAAAATTTAAAAAGGTTGCTTCTAGTTTGTCATCCAAGGAAAAGTATTTTTGTCTTGTTCTTTCAGGTGAGAATTATAACTCGGGGGTGAGAATAGACGGTTCTAGACTTGGAGCTGATCCTGGCATGGCTGTTAGTGTTACTTCAGAAGTAGAAGGAGCTCCAAGAGCAGGAAATAATCGTAGTCCTACATACCGCTGTAAGAAGTGCCGGCGTGTGGTTGCATTGAAGGAGCATGTTGTAGACCATGTTCCCGTTGAAGGTGAGACATCCAGCGAGTGGCACAAGTGGAAAAGTGACAGCCTCTTTAACAAATACAATGAATCTGAGTGTTCTTCCATATTTATTGAGCCACTACAATGGATGAAAGCAGGTAAACACACATTCAACTAATTTTTGTGCGCCCCCCCCCCCCGCCCCCCCCAAAAAAAAAAAAAAAAAAAAAAAAAAAAAAAAAAAAAAAAAAAAAAAAAAAAAAAAAAAAAAACGAGAGGAAAGGTCATGGCCGTTAGGAGCGAACTGCTATGGTACATGCAAAATCGTACTTTCTGTGTTCAAATGTTAAATTTTTGGAGGGGTCCTTTCTATGCACTTTGAAATGTGAGCGGTTTGCACATTTACTAAAATGTTGAAGCTTACTCTGAATGTTATATGGATGGGCTTACATGAGTGTTGTGCTGAGTTCTCATCAATTATCATAGCTAAAAAAAGTTTAGTTAAAGATCCTAATGAATTTTAAAATTTAGGTACTTTGGTTATATCACACATGCAATAAGTAGACATATTCATGAATAAAATTTCCGAGTTTTGTTTTACTGATGCATGGTGTGTATCTCAATTCAGTTGAGGAAGGCGCATCGGAGGGGAAGTTGAGCTGTGTCCATTGCGACGCCCGCTTGGGAAACTTCAATTGGTTTGGCATACAATGCAGCTGCGGAAGCTGGATAACCCCTGCCTTTCAGATCCACAAGTCCCGAGTGGACGCAAGCCCTATCTGACTTTAAACTTTATGACCACCAACTTCATGCATATGTTTGTTGGGAAATGGTTGATATATTTTGACAGAAAGCGCCTATTCTGCTCAAGTTTCCTAAAGCCAGGAATTGAAGGCGATAGTGCCCTTCTTGAACTGTTTGCTTTACTTGGGAGGTTTCAGTGTTTTTAATAAACTGAAAATACAGCAACATGAGTTGGGTTATTTTCTATATATGGGCTTGATTTCTTGATGGTTTCTAATTATTGCAAGAAGGGATTTCTTCATGCCCCTCTTTATGGTGTGGGTGTGTGTGTGTGTGTGTGTGTGAGGAATAATTGGTCGAAGTAAAAGTTTTGAGCAATCAATAACTGGTAAATTTCCTGCCTGCCTTGTCTTTACCCCTTATTTATATTTGCAGCCGTGGAAATGCCAGGCTGATTGTTTCTCCAGAAAATGGGTTTCAAGGTGAGTCCGTTGTAAGCAATTTATGGAAAAACACATGTAGTTTTTTTTTGCCATGAAAAAAAAAAAAAAACACATCTAGTTTAAATCTAAGAAATAAATAGAAAATACATGTGTAGCCTACTAATGGAATGGAATGCTTTTTGAATTAATTTTTTAACAATATGTTTGTAACTAATAAAATTATTATTATTGCTTATAAAAAAGATATAATTATTTATCATTGTCATGCATTCAAATATAACCAAAAGCAAGTTGTTATAAAAGATGCAATTTATCACTGCCGAAACACTCGAGGAAAACCTATGGGAACAAACAATTGTTTATTATCACAAACCTTAGTCAATTTTTTTTCCTTTTATCTGATACAAAATCTCTATTCTCTGTTTTACTTTTAAATAAATATTTAAATTCAAAGTAGATTACATCTAAATCTAGCCTCCAAGAAGAGCATTCGTTTAACCTTCTGTAAGCCTTCATCTCCAAATGATCGCTTTCAGATAACCAGCGTGCAGGATAGTAGTCAGTAACTCGCGGTGTTTGATTAGTTCCATCATGTGACACAGCATACATACGTAATAAAGCCTAAAAATGATGAGGCCATTAGGTTAGGATATCATCACAGGAGGAAAAAGATGAGCATGTTTTTCATAAGGTATAAGTACAGGTTCCTAATTTCTCATTCATCCACCAAGTCTAATCCTGAAATGGATTTCTAAAGATTCAAGCAAAGGTGGAGGATAAAAATGAACTTTGAATAGGAGTCATGGAAAGAAAAGGAGCAACCCTAGTTGTGGATGGTATCAAAAAATGTCTGAAGTTACCATGACCATGACCATCCTCACATCGGAATTAGCAAGCTTCCAGGACTTCATTCCATGGCGTGGCTTCCATATGTCAATATAAAAACAATTAGGCTTTCGTTTATGCATGATTTTATTGGTGGGTTTGTGCCTCCAGCAGGATGTTTGTAGCCACATTAACATCGTTCCTGGCCTGCACTAGAGCCTGTCTAGCAGAATCCCTATCAAAGCCCATAGAGACAAGTGTAGAGATAGAGCCCTCCGTTGGTTCTGGGACAGATTGCACTGGAGCAGGGTAGTTCCTCTGCAACAAACAGATTGTTCCCAAGTAAGCCAACATAATTTTGATTGTCAGCTACTCAGAATCATAAAGTTTCCATATAATTCATCCTAACATGAACCAATAAATGTTCAACCAACTACAAATACAACGTCATAAATTGCTACGTCTATTTTATGGCTACTGTTCTCAACTATGTTGGACTAAATACAAGTTTTAACAAGATGGAAATTTTGATTAAATAATCTGTAGACAGCTCCAAAACGTTCAGTAGCAAACCAATGGCAGGAAACAGCCTTCCAAGCTTTCAGGAATTACTCCAAAATGCTTAATGGCACTTATGCCACATCACACGCTTCATCATACCAAAACAAAATAAAGCCAGATTTATTATTGTTTTTTTTACTGCCTGACATTGTTTTCAACAAAAACAAAAATGAATCAGATTTATAAGCTAACAACGTGTGAGTCAACACATGACCTGCTTCAATCAGTTATTTCTCAATAAAATGAAATACAGAAAATTTTACCGCACCCATTGTGATAATTGCAGTCTGAATTAAAGAATCAAGAGAAACGGGAAATTTATAATGACAAATTATGACAAAAAAATATAAAATAAAGCTAACCTCCATCTGGCGAGCTGGATAGGATGGCATAGTTCCCACTGCATTCCTTGTTGATGCTGAACGAGGACTCCCCATGGATGGCAAAGAAATCCTTGAAAAGGAGGAGGCAATAAACTCTGGAAACTGTAATGCAGAATGTCAAAACACAATCATGTATTAATTACAACAACAGTCAAGTGGTTAAATAATTGCTTTATAACAATCTATATTTGCAGTCTTTGAATATCATCATAAATGCAGCGCCACAAGATTTGGATCCCTTTTAAAATATACCTCAATCTTCTCACTGTTAATTACCTTTGCTTTGCGTATGTAGAAGACATTTAGACGGTACAAGGAACCAGCAAGGATGCCACACATCCCTGGCAAGAGAGACCTTTTCCATGATGATAAAAGAAGCTGCAATATAATCAACTATCTTTAGCAGCTGAATGTTCATGAAATAAATATATTGTTTATTAAAAACAGACAATAACACATAATTCACCTGTAACATACCTGTAGACCAACTAGATATATGAATGATTTATCAGAGAACTGGAAACCAGCTACACGAAACCGTGTTGAAACTGGAATGTCAAAGAAAAAGGGTACGAACGAAGCAAATATAAGACCATAAGGTCCAGGGGTGACTAAGATTACTCCAGGATCTGCAAAGAGTGAAAACACTTGGACAATAAGAATCTTAGAAGCATAAACTACTTTGTTACATTGTGCAAAAAGTCATATGAATTTATCACACCATAAAATCTTTAACTTCAGTCCTATAGTATGCCAATTTAAAAGAATAATCAAAGGCTTCACAATGTGAACTGTTCTATCAAATTCTCATATAATATAGCCCATGACCCTTGAAAGAACTAGGCATGACTTGCCTATATCATTCAGCATGCCACAAAGCAAGACTATAACTAGAAAACACTAAAGAGATTACCTTGGATTCTTAAGTTTTCTAAACTGTATAGAAGTTTCATTCCAACCATCAGAATCAACAATTTAGATTTTATTAAACAAACCTGCTCATTTTGCACTATGTCAAACATCCTAAAGTCCATTTAATACTAAATTCAATAGGTCATCTTGCACAATGCCAAACATCCTTAAGTTTATTTACTGATAGAGGCCACTGACACAAACCATGGACAACAACCACTTGTAATGTTGGTGCTGTAAACGCATATTATGAAAGAAAAGAAGAGGCAACAACTGTCAAGAAGGAAGCTAAGCACACAAACATAAGCACCATGCAGGAGCAAAATATGAAGCAGGAGCTATCACTAAAACATGCAATAGAAAACAGATCAATCAAACAAGGTTCTGGAGTTAAAAGGCAAGATAAAATATTAATATTGAGAATGAATACCTTTCAAAATGGCTATGGAAAGCACCTCAAACAGTAGTGATATTAATATGGAGAATGTGATAAAGACCTGCATAAGGAGTTGAGATATTTCAAAATAATATACAGGGTGTAGAGGACAAATGTTGATAAACATAGTGCAAGGTACCAGAAATGAAAAAGAAAATAGACCTAGGCAGGTTGATGATAGCATAATAGCTATTTTTGATATCTAACAAAAAATGATGGCGCTAGACTAATGACTTTTTCGGGGAGGTAACAAAGGCAGTGACAATAGCAACATAAAAATGGTTCAGCAAAGGCCATCAACCTTAACTAAACATACACTAATCTATTCATCAACCTTTGATCAGACCAAACTTGGTCCAGGAAATATATTAGGATATTGCCCGAAAACTCTTGAATATAAGCTTACAACTGACTTACAGAGTATTTATTGGAACCTATCTGTCTCTCAAAGACCCTGAAATAGTATAGCAGAAACACTCCAAACATCAACTCTGGAGTTGATGAAAAAGCAAATACGGACGTAATCAATTTCCAGAGGCGAGGCTTTTCAAATATGTCCTGCCAGGGAGTGAGCAATATAGGGTAAGAGTACGCAGAAATTGTATGAGGTGCACATGTCTTTAACTCCTTTCATTTTTTTGGAGATCAGCAACAGTCAGATCATTATCTGTAAATATTCATCCTCCAGACTTGTCTATCGCTAGCAAGATCTTAACAACAACTTATACAGAAAACAGGATCTACTAATGAAGCTCTAATTTATACCAAATGAAAGTTATGTCAGATCAAATTGTATGACCTTAGCATCCCAAATTGACAATTAGTATGCCAGGTAATCTGGCTCTGGATCCTGAATAATGGTAGCAAAACGTACCAGTGGCCCATTTTAAAAGAAATCGAAGTAGCAATTTAAGGATTAATTACAATATCCTCAGGAATCAAACTTAATTATCATATTGAAATACCCAACGGCCAGTTCAATTTAACAATCTAATGAAAATGAATCGATTTGAATGTACAGTTACATTGACACCAATTAGTGAATTTATTTGACATCAGATACTTTATCATAGAAAAAAAAAATAGATCAAACAAATTGGGAAGATCACCTGATAAGACAATCCCAGTCTGTTGTAACGACCTTGGATCCCGAAGAAGATAGTGAAAAGCGCTGAGGCGATAATAAAAGTCCTTATGACGGGAGCATTAGCTGTAACAAACACAGACGACTAAGCATTTGATTATAAATCTGAGATAAAATATTTCGAGTAAGCACACCTAAATAATTATTATTGGGTTAAAAAAACTGTGAGACAGTACGCACCAAAACCAGATGGGCCACCGTTCATCTTCTCAGTGGAGCAGAGAGCAATGGCCTTTGCCGCGCGAGTTGCCCAAGTCTATGTCTTGGTCTCTGTTTCCGACTCTCTGGGTTGTTTTTCTCGCACCTTTTTTTCTATGATTTGATCTCTTCCTTCTGTTTTTTTTTTCCCCGATTCGTATATTTCAGATTCCTTTATATATTCCATTAACGCGGGGGTTTATCCCTCAGCCTAACTGGGTTACTTTTCGGTTATTTTTAGTTATTATTCCCTCCTCTTCCTTCGTTCGATCTTAATTATAAGATCTAGTTAATTTTTTTAAAAAGGTTAAGAAAGCTAATTAAATTATTTTAGAATATTTTTTTATTTTTTTCTTCAAATTAATTAGTTTAACTACTAAACTAATGTATAATTTAAGGATAAACAACATATGAAATGATCAAATAACTTGTTTAGCGTCCTCAATCTCTCCAAAAAAATCAATTAGGTCTTATAATTGGAACCGTAGAGATATTACCATCCTTTGTAAAAATATGAAATTAATTAAAATAAATAGTTTCAAAGTATCATGATAATCAATATAACATATGTTGTAAAATATTAAAATTTATAAAAGCTTATGTGATTCATAAATTATAAATAACATTACAGATTTCAACTCATCTAAGTTAGTGTAAATTTAAGGGAACCGCTTTGGTCCTTGTCAAGAACCGTCCGCATTATGGCCTATATGTCGACGTATAAAGCGCGTGACGGCCCTTGACAAGGACCAAAGCCGCGTCCAAATTTAAATGGGTGGTGTATTACTTTCCATGACAACTGATTCAAAATAATTTTGATTTTTATTGATGATAAATTATAATTAGAGTTTTTTAAAAACAATAATATTTGAATGTTTCAGAATCCTATGAAATGCACCATAATAACCTTCTAAAAGTTGCTATAGCCTACCTCAAGTTCCGAAGAAATCAAGAAGAACTGTGAGAAATACTAAATGAGCCTAGAGAACAATATTTGATTCAGAATATAAAAATGAATATAAAACCTGTAATTTTATAAATAATTTATAAAATTTGAATGGGTTGAAACTAATTCTTAACCACATATCTTCTACGGTTCTACCTTATTAAATTTTGTCTCTGACTTTTATCTACCTTGAATGAGTGAGGAAATGGAAGAAGATTTGCATCTACCACTCACCTACTTGGTTTACCCACATTAAATCTACTCTACCATCCACTCTCAAAGCTAACAGCCTCTTACAAATACCAAATTGAATACAAACTGATTTTGCATGACGGAGCTTTCAGTATTTTCCAAATTATGGCTGGTTTAAAGTTTATCAATGAATTTGTCATGTTCTTTGACTTCTTCCAACTAAACAAAGCGTCCAAACTGATGACGTTCCATTAGTTTAAGATAGAAACAGATTTGCTTATGTTGGAAATCATAACAAGAGATAAAATATATACACTAATCTTCTACGTTACAGTGATGGTACATAAGTTGCAATGTCTGTCCCCTGTAAATCCTACTCGAAACAACTCTTTCTAACAAAATTACTAAGTCCATCCTCCACATTCAGAGCAATTTACAGTTGTAAAGCAGCATCAGTAAAGAGTCATGCCATGTTATCTATTCTACAGTTTTGGTTGGCCACAGGTTGTTCCATCTCGCAATCTCGTCCTCACTGTGTAGCTTCCTGATTCCGCCATAAAAGCCATCCACTTCGTTGCCTTCTTCTCTGTGGTGCCTCCTGTTTATCACCGTCTGTCTCCATCTGGATCCCGGCTTGTACTGCTTGAACTCCAATATCACCGTATCTGTCTCCCCACACCACTCTTTGCTCAGGTAATATAATTGCAGCTTTGAATTTAAAGACCGTAAATAAATGCATTTCAATCACTACCCTATAGAGTCACATGCTGTACCGGAAACAATCTGTAACTACATGCCATGCACTGCAGAATCAAGTTAATTAACCATAATTCTGTTTAACAGTGAAGTTCCATACATAAAGTACTACTATTATCCCTTTTCAGATTCAATTTATGATTTTATTGCCCCAGAAGATAGCAACGTAAATCCAATTATACCCATGGTCAGAACTCAGAACAACACAAGAAAGCTGATTTACTATTCTGTACAGACAGATTACAGGACATGGAAACGGAACATTTTTTTTCCTTTTTAATTAAATGGTAGAAGTTATTCTCTTACCACTAAGGTGACAGCAGCAGTGATTCCCATGCTCTGCACATGATTTTAAGTGCCCAACAACACCATACCACCAACCTGCAATGGCACATTTTTTTAAAAAGAAAAATATGCATTACAAACATATATATAATGGAACAGGAATACATATCTTGACCAAATTTATGCTAATATTACCAAGAGGAAATTCTTTGTTTCTTCTCCACTGAATCTCTATATGATCTCCAGGCCTCAAGTCATCTAAGCAGTCAGAAGTATAGAGAACATGAGGAGAAATGTCCATAGGTGGTATTCTCAGTCTTTCCCATGGTATATTTTCCTCAACCGCCCATCGGCCATGAGGTGCGTACCTACACAAAAGCATTCTTCCCATTTTAAGCTCAGGGGCGAAGATTCAAGTTTATGCATGTTTCTCAAAGCTTAATCTCTCACCTTGCCTGAAAGGTGTCAGTTTTAGAGTCATAGCAAAGTTGGGCATCATAACACGAGAGCATGAACCCAGCATGACCATTCTGAAAATACAATAATCCCAGTGAGCAAAAATTAAATAGAATCCACACAAGCAGGATTGTATCTGTGAAACTCAAAGCAACCTTGTGGGAGTATTATTTAGATTTTGTGCTGTAAATTACCTCACGGTTATAGACTTGAGCTGGGAACCAGAACTTGCCACTTGTAAGAGAAATATACAAGGCCATGATAGAATCATTACTCCTCCTTTCTTGGCCACCATTTTGGGATTTCGGCTTAATCCATAAAAAGGAACTAAATGGACCTCTCTGATTCTGTTGGTGGATTTGGCTGTTTCTGGAAGCTACGTGACATCGCCATTGTTGATAAGCAGAATCACCTATTACTTTACCCCATTTTTGCTTCATGAGTTTCTCCCATAAATAGTCGCTCTGACATCTATCTCTGAGAGATTTGCACACCGTGGCCATATTACACAACTCTGCTGGTGAAAGTCGTTCAAGGATACTCTCCAGTGACAGTTCAGGCAAATCCAAGAGTGATATCTTGTCTCCCTCACCTTCATGATCATCCAACTTTGATTCTGAAATCATGTTCTTCTTCAGTGGCATGGATAGGGGGGGCTTATAGAAACTGAAACTGATGCTGCTTTTTTTAATCCTAAAAATTGATGAACTCGATAGGTTCAACCAAAATCCAATCGAGAGAGGCGTACTGGTAAAGGACTTGGAAATGATGAGCAAGGAAAGAAAGGATATTAGGAAGTAAAACATTGTGATCAGATAAAACCAAAGCAGGGTTTCAGTAAATGGAAAACGAAACTGCTACTTGGCGCTTTAATAACTTGGCGCTTTAATAACATGATTTCTGAGTAGTAGTTTTGGAAGCTGGTAGTTAAAAGAAGTTCCAAATTGTGTAAAGAACAAACGTCAAGGATGGTTCTTAACTGCCATTGCCCATTGGCATCTCTATACCGTGAATTTCCCGACAAAAATGAGAGAGTAGGTGATGCAGCTGTCACTAGATGTTCGCTGAGCAGATATTTTCAGAGTCAGAAATGAAACCCAAGCATTGTTTTTGTTTGGTAAAGATCACACCCCCAAAAGAAAAAGAAACCACGAGAATCAAAACCGAAACACCCAAAATGAATCTGGGAATAGGAGCTGTGGTCTAACACAACACACTCGGATCAAAAACAGAGCAACAAAGGCTTAGGACGCACAGAGGGAGAGGCAGAGACTGATTTGGATTGAATATGACAGTGAGGAGATAGAGCAAGTAGGTCCCTTGAATTCATTTAAAATTCTATCCGCACATTCATAATTTCATATCAGTGGCAGCTCACCGGGTGTGAAATAGGGGGATGGGTGGTGGAGTGATCTGTGAAAAGCAGAGGAAAGAAAGAGACTGATATCCGAATGATGAGGGAGGTGAGGGGGGTTTTAAAGGAAGGAGGCCACTTTTCGGTGGGACATGACTTGTCATAATGCCATAAAAGATTCACCAGTTGTTTTGCCTAACTCCCACCAAACTCCAACACCCATGGACCCCCCAAGGCCATCAACGTTGTTGTGTTGTAAGAAGAATTGTGACCCCTTGAAAATGAAGTGAATAATATTCATACCGACTCATATAGCCCAACATTCATTGCTCTGTTCGCGTTAGTGCCACGCCATGCCTTGTTCTCACGTCTTTTACTGTATGATATGATGATTCCAATGCTCTTCCCTTTCGTTTCTCACCGCATTAAGTATTCCCCAAGTCCCACATCGCTTTCCTCTTTCACTGCACTTGATTTCCCCATGGAGAAATGAAAGTGACCTTTTTCTCTGGTATTTTAGTCATTATTAGTGAGTACAATTACAATGAGTAATATCTAAAATTAACTTGTGTGGTAAGAATGAGTCAAGAATGGAAGATGATTAAAATTTCAACCTCTTCTAATATAGAGTAATACCTCTACTTCCTAAGATCTCGTTCAAAAGTATAATCTATATCACGAACAAGATCTTATACTAATTAAGAACGAAATGTATTATAAATTTTGCCAATGATCTAGTGTTTGCTGCTCAAATAACATTGCCATGATGCATATATTCAAGCCCTCTAATTTTATCTATAATTCACCCCCAATATGTTTGACCGGGGAATTAAATAAAATCTTACATAGTAGCTTCATCTTGAAATTTCATAACTTACTAATTTTGCCCCTATTGAATTTACAATTTAGCTCAGGAATATAAAGTCAACGCAATAATTAATGAAGAGTAAAATATTAGATTTATGTAAAAAAATTAATGATGCACCTTATAAGTAGAATTAAAATATTTATTCTTTGCTTTATAAATAGAGTTAGAGAAAAGTATTTTCGATGTAATCGCATTATCCACGTCACGGGCTAACCATTTTTCCCAAGTATTAATATGCATAGTCGAGAAACGTGAGGCGTGTAAAATATGTCATGAGAGAAAAAGAAGGTTTGGAGGAGACATTGATTGATGAGTTTATCCATTGGGTAGTTCAATTTAATTTTATTATTATAGTTTGTTTTGTTTTTTTGGCCGTGTGGGCAGGGTGGCTGGCTTCTTGTTGAACGGTTATAGGCTTCTCAGCCGAATGCGTGTTCTCTCAAGCATTTACCATATCAAATCACATATTTGTTTGGCCATAGAATTGAACGTTACATTGGGACCCATAAGGCGATTACTTTTAAGAAATCAATGCAAAACAACACAACTCTTCTCACTTTCATTTCATGAACCAGTCTTTACTCGAAAAGGTTGTCATACCTTATATTATTTAATAAAAGTTCAAAAGAGTTGGGTCTATAGCTCATTAGAGATAAAACATATACCTCAAAATTTAAAGAGATATTTATAGATCGATTATCAATAAGGTTATTATATTGATAAATTTGAACTTACAACTTTATAATTATAAGCCAATTTATTTACCACCTAGACTAATATTTATAAGCAAAAGGGTGTCATACTTTGCAAACACCTTTCAATAATACTTTGTCTGTTGATTGCATTCGACGTTATTGTAATAAGCAAATAAAGAAATATCCACTTCATACTATCTCATCATATTGTGATTTGTTCATATTAGGGCGGAATACTATCTGTCTATCTCATCATATTAATTGTGATTTGTTCATATTATGGCGGAAGAACCAAATAATTAGGAGAAAGACAGCGAGTGGGTCAAGTGGGAAACCACCATCTTCATTATGCTGCTCCCCGTCTCTGTTAGGTTATTCATTATGTTGCCAATAAGTGCATGTAATAAATCAAAGTTTGGACTTTTTTCTAAAATTATTTATTATCGAGATTTTGCAACTATCAGAAAGAAAAACTAAAATAGAAAATGAGTCTGGTATATATTTGTATTCATCGTCACTTTCTTTTCGGATTTTACAATGAGAAACTTCAAATAATATGTATGCAGCAAAATTCTTTTTAAAGCTAAAGAATCTTCTATGACAAAATAAAATAAGATATACTCAATCTACACGAAAGGTCTTTAAGTCATTGCTAGCTACTTTTTTTCCGATCCTTTTTCTTAATGCAAGATATGTTATGAGCTACTTATTAATGTCAGAAAAGTGGGGCCATGCATTCAAACAAATTAATTATGCAAGTATGTGAAGTACGTAATACCTAATATATTTGTCAGAATACCCCCACAATTAATAATTAATGTATAGAAAAACTAAAGTCGGGTGCATGTCCGTAACGTGTTGATAACGAACTAAATAATTTGATAACAAAAGCTCCCAATGACACACAGTTAAAATGAACGACGAACACTAGAGTTGATGCTAATGGATTCCTAGAAAGACCTTTTTATGGACTTTAATTAGGAGTAAATCATTAATATAATGAGAGCTCCACGCATGAATGTGTATGGAGTGAGCACTCGACTACAGGTCCATTATTAATCACCTTAAAAAACTTTAAATAATATTCCATGCTTTCTCCTAAATTTTTCACCATTCTGTCCTTTTGTTCAAATTTTCCTTTCTTTTTTAGGTAACCACCAAAGCGCTTATATATATATATATATATATATATATATGAAGTGCATATATACTTAATTTGCAGTAGGGTTGTAAAGGAAGCCAGCGTTGGTGGAAATGGGACAGCGATCGACATAACATGGAGGTGTAAACAAAAGCGCAAGGGATCCTACGCGACAACAAACCAAACATCAATGAGGATTTGTGTTTAGCAAGAGCGAGATAGATATATTGAAATAAGAGATGACGAAAATACATGAAGACACTCGTATGCGAGTTGTAATCTAAATATAAGGCCTAGTTGATTTTTTTAGAGATATTAAGAAAGTTTATTAAATTACTATAAGACATTTATATTTACTGTTTTTTCTCCAAACTATTTTACCTAATTTATAAAATATAATAATATACCGTATATCTTTATGATTAAGTAATTTATTTAAGGTGTGCATGGTAATGCTCCCGAGAATTATTATTATTATTTTTTTAATTTATGTTCTCGGGAATAAAAATGGATAGAAATAGTGTTTGATAAATTCAGTTTTTTCTCTTTGTTCCCGGGATGAACCAATTTATTTTTAATACTAGGGAATAAAAAAAAGAAGCAAAAATTTTTTGTTTCTCTATTCCAAGGCACAAAATCAGAATCATTTGTCGAGCCCTGATTCACGCTGTGGAATTTCTTCCTCTTTTATCTCTCTCGCTCTCTTTCTGCGTCTTCGTTATCGTGCGCTTCTAAAACAATCTCGTCCTCACAGTTTTATCATCTCGATCTCTCAACTATAAGTCATGTAGTCTCAATCTGCGACCCTAATTTCTCTATCGAATTTTTAGGTTAGCTCATATTTGTTGATTTCATCGTCGCGAATATTTTTCTATTTGCAAACTTGCCTACTCTCGTTTGCAATTCTCGAATTGAAAGTTAATTGAATTTTATATTTAGAATTGAAGGGAGTAGTATATGACTTTGTTTCAGTTAATTGATCATGAAATTTTAAATTAACGAATTTAATAGGCATTCAAACTCAAAGTATATGGACTTTTAATCACTTTTAATTGCGTTGGCTTCTCAAAGTCGTTTAAATTACCTGTATAAGAGATCAAGTTAAAGGAAATAGAGATTCGCGTGTTAGGTGTGTGTGTTATGTTCATTGCATTAATTTGGGGAGGGAGTGGGGGACATGGATCATGGATGTGAGTGTGTAGTGTGGACTGGGGACTTTCTCAACATATTAGGAGAACGCAATTGATTACACGCACGATCAAGCCATTAATTGGAGGCACATATATAACGCTTTTAAGGTTTGAAGCAAACGTCTGCTCATAAACTACATAAAATATGTGGTGTGATATAAGATAAGAAAATATAGGGTTTAATTAGGAGATCTAAGGTCATCAATTATAATTATTAAATAAGAATATTTATCCAAATTTAAATGTGAATTTTGAATTGTTATTTTATTATTGTTTGTATGGCTCTATAAATTGAGTTTAGTGTTCTCTGTTGTAGGCAGCTTTAATTGACTGATTGAATAAGAATTCCTTTACTCTCTGGATATTCTTTTTATTCCCCCATTTGTCTGATTTCCCTCTCATTCTTGTTGTCTTCTCTGGCCTCTAGTATCTCTCAAGTCCCCTTTCCCCGGCCCGTTTCACATCAATATGTCACTTTTAACAAATCATTCTACTCCCTCGATCGATCTTATTCAAAATACAGGAGATCTCCTAAAAAATATCCTTGATTACCATTAATATAAATAAACTAGATGGTTATTAATTATTATGTTTCAATCTTATCCTTTATTAATTCGATAAGGTTGTTGACATAACTTATATTCTGGGAGTAAATTGTTAAAATATACAAGCCACCGCTCAAGTGTTTATACTAATGGTAGTATAAACATATAATGCATGTTTGAGTTGCACGTTCACGTAAATCAAGATAAAACTCATCTCACAAACTTATTTCTTATATCGTAAATCATATTGGAAAAACACTCTTACTACTAATCCAAACAGAAACTATGACACAGTTGTAAAGAAGGCTGAAACATACTAATGTAGTATATATTTGGAGAAGAATTCAAGCTGTTCTTAAAATCATTGTATCTTCTTGTTTGAGAAGGATATGAATATATTCAAAAGTTTTTCACTAGGTACATTTATGGATATTGTGGCTAATTAATAATTAAGGATTAGAAATAGGAAGAATCTCCTTGTTCCAACGGGCTATCTCGTCCGGCGGGTTTGAAGCTTTTGAAAGCGGAGAAAATCACTAAGAGGGGGTGAATTTGGGATTTTAAAAATTCTTTTTAAAGTGCTTTGAAACTGGAACACAAAACAGAGTAGAACAGAGTAAGGGAAGAAGAAGCAAGACACAACAATATTTATACTGGTTCGATCTAACCTCTTGACCTACATCCAGTTCCCAGACACTCTGTGATTTTCACTATCACTTAGAATTAGTCACACACTCTGAACTTGAAGTTATCCTCACATTAAGATACACTCCCCCTTACAAGTTGTAACCTGATATTCCCAATCTCCAAGTCCCACGACTTGAGATTCTTACAATGAATGATTTCAATAAATAAAACTCTCTCTAAGAATGGATAATAATGAATACTAAAGTACAAATGTATCAAAAGATACTTTTCGGAAGAAAACTGAAAGAGTAGTTGGAAACTTGAATGATTTTCGTTTTCTGTAGATTGGTTGTTGAGAAGACTTGAATGCAACTTCTTATATATGAAAAGAGCATTAAATGACCGTTGGATTCTTCAATGTAACCGTTGGAGACATTGCAGTAGCTGTTAGGAACACTTTGCTCTCTTCTCTCTCTACTCTTCAGTTAATCCAGGTGCACAGAGATTTATGGTTGACTTCCCTTAAATTAAATCCGTTGGAGGAGTAGCTTCTTGATAGGGAAAGAAAACATTAATCCCTTTGCAATGTGTGTAGAATGATTGTTCAAAAGGATGCAAACTTTATGGACTTTGCAATAAATGCGCAGACGTCACTTTTTGCTTTAAGCTAAATCTTTATTTAATATTCTTTAAAAAAAATCTGAAACTCACTAGAAAACTGATTAAACATATTTGGGGATAGTAATGATTGATGATAAGAAGTATTAAGATCAAACATAAAGCTTTCACAAATTCGTGCAATTTGATTTTTAAACTTCGCGACACAAACTTGAGTTTGTTCATCCAAACTGGAGTTTGCAACTTTCCTTCGAAGTCTAAACCGAGTTTACAAACCAAACTCGAGTTTACTTTATCCGAGAGAAACATCGCGATTTGATCTTTGAAACACATTTTGAGAAGGAGCAAAACTCGAGTCCATTAATGACAAACTCGAGTTTTGGACTTTTATAATGAAAAATACGTTTAAGTCCAAAGGCTTAAAATTGGAGTTTTCAAAACTAAACTGGAGTTTTCAAAATTACAAAATAGAGCAAAGCTCTCGACTTGATATAAACTCGAGTTTGTAAAACTAAACTCAAGTTTCCTTAAATACGTAGAAAACTTGAAAACTCTCTCAAATGAAGACTGGAGTTTTCTATGCTAAACTAGAGTTTCCTTATGGAAGAAACTTAGAGAACTCTTGGTCAAGTAAAAATTGGAGTTTACAAATCTAAACTCGAGTTTTCTAGAAATTTGAAAATGTTGAGAGATACTTAGTTAGGAGCAAACTGGAGTTTGCATATTAAAACTGGAGTTTTCTTATACTTAAAATATTGAAAGCTTCCTATATGACCAAAACTTGAGTTTGCCTATGCAAACTAGAGTTTTGCTTACTCTGAAAAATAGTGAAGGGTCTCTGGTACAAACTCGAGTTTGTAAAACTAAACTTGAGTTTTTCTTAATGTGAAAAACTTAGAGTGCTCTCTGTATGCTACAAACTGGAGTTTTGGTTTGGTTCATAAAAATTGAGTTACTCTCTGTCAAGTATCCAAAACTTGAGTTTGTCTTTGACGATAAGTTTTTCAACTTACCAAAGACAAACCTCAATTTGAGTTTACAATTGTCGCTTATCATCAAAACACATAGAGAACTAACAATTTTACGATTCCTCCATAAAACCCAGCCTTTTCATTGCCCTGCTCCTTATAACAAGCCACCTTTTTGCTCAAAGACAACCCTTCTCCAATGTGATAGAATTGGATACTCAATGATATCTTCATACAATAATTTATCTTCATACATACATACATACGGGGGACACAATCGGTGGGGTCGGGGCTATCACCGAATTTTTTTTAAAGGAAAGTTTTAAATACATTAAAAAACAAAAGAATATAAATAAGAAAAAAATCAAAAAAATATTTATGAAATTAAGTGAATATTGATGATGTAATAAGAGAGACAATTATTTTACAAACCCGTCACTTGGAAAAGTAAGACTAAAATCTTGTTAGAAATACAACTACATAAATTACAATGAAGGGTGGACACTCAATAAGTTCAAGTATATATATTTTAATAAGAAAATTATATTACAATAAAAATAATTATAATGTCATCCTTTAGGTCTTATTTTTTGGAATTCCATCATAATTGTCTTATTATCATTGTTATCAAATACATCTTTTTTCAATATAAGGCACTAAACAATCATTTAACCATTCATCCCCATCCATTATGAAGTGTAGTATTGATGTATTAAAGGTGGACATTTAATTTAAGGATGAGCAGCAATCATTTAAACATGTATTAAATTTTTATTATATAAAAAAAAATAATAATAATAATAATTAAAACACCCAAATTCAAGGGGGCACTTACCCCCTTGTCTAGTATGTGGGTCCGCCCATGCATACATATATTTATATAAATAAAATATCATCACCATTATATAATTAACATTCAATTTTAATTTTTCCAAGTGAGTGGGGGCACCAAGACACCAACACATAGTAGGTCGGCCATTGCAAGCAAGTTGGTTTCCCACTTTAATTAGCACCATTGAATTCATTAGAAGAAAGGAGAGATTTCTCACCATTAATTAGTTGTCGTGGCAATGGCAGCCACATGTGTCCACGTGACTTATTAAACGTACCACCAATCTGTCCATTATATTACCCACAACCGATCATTTTTTTTCTTTTATACTATCTAACATGCATCCATGAATAAAAATATCATATATGAAAACAATTGCGACTTCAGATACCAATTAAATCTGTCACAGGAAAAAACTGAGCCATATTCTATATGTAACCAATACTCGTATACTCTCATCCTTACTATAATATACGAATTAATAATTCTCATAAACCAATAAAAAAAATTAAATTTATTCTAAAATTTAAGTAATTTCTAATATTACTCATACTAATTATACTAAACTCTAATTAATATCATATTAATTATTACTCTCACCCACTACCCTTATTAATTATGCGCATATATGGAAAATAATATTTAATGCTCTTTGAAAACAATCAAATGTTCTATAAAAAGAACCAAATACACTTGTTAGTTAATGCTTTATAATAAGGATAAAAGGAAGTATATTGTTACGAAATAATTAAAAATACCACTATGATCCTATTTATAAAAAATTAGTCTTATTTTTATAACAAAAAATTAGTCTTATTTTTATATGAGTCCAATTTCATGTTAGTAAATGCGATTGTGACAATTTTACCTATATTAATTGCACCAATAAAAATAGAGAGAGAAGAAATAGTTGAACAATATTCATTCTGAGAGTAAAGTTGAAAATTTAGTCCATAATCATTGAGTTAACTACATTTCTTTAGTATGTGTGATTTAATTAAAAAAAACTTATAAATAAAACTAAAGTAATACAAATGAAAAAGTATTTGTAGCTACGTCTCCACTGGATCTCAATAGGATCACCGTGTTTCAAGTCATGAATACTGGAATTGGAGGAGATAAAAAAATAATAATAATAATTTCATCAAATGGAGAAATGTCAACTGCTGGGCCTCATCAAATGGAGAAATGTCAACTGCTGGGCCTCGCACTTTATCCCACCCTACATTTTCTCCCACTTTCCTCCACCCATGAAGTGGATACCTATTAATTATTACACGTGTACGTGATCGCCAATCAATCAACAAATTTATATTATTATTCAAGCAGGTATATCTCTTATTATTTTCTTTTTTCTCATTATTTTCTATTTTCTATAATTTTCTATTCTCATCTATTAATCACTATGATTATCGAATCACATTAATTATAGATTAGAGAGTTGTGTTTATAAATAGAAGATATATGTTATGTATTTTTTTTTTTTGATAAGATATATGTTATGTATTTTAGACACACTGAAATAAAAATTATTCTCCTTTTTCTCTCTTCTCTCTTCTGTTGCTCTTATTCTCTACCTCTTATCTCAGATATATCCTTATATTTATAGTGTTTGTGTCTCTATATATACATATATCGTCATCTTCCAAATATATATAAATTCATATTTTACAAGTTGCTTTTTATATACCACTTTGATCCTATTTATAAATTTTTTTATCAAAAAATTTAATCTTATTTATAAGTTCATTTTCGGTGTAGTAAATGAGATTGTAACAATTTTGCTCATATTAATTGTATCAATGAAAAAAAAAGAGTTGAAAAATACTCATTCATAAATGAGGGTAAAATTGAAAATTTATCTCATAATTATTGAGTTAACTATCTCTCCTTAGTATATATAATTTAAATAAAAATAATTTATAAATAAAATCAATGATATATGAATAAAATTGTCACAATTTCATTTATTATCTTAAAATTAAACTTATAAATATGATGAAAATTTTTGGTTAAAAACCTTGCTTTGAAGATGTCAGTTCACAAGTGATAAATCAGCATCACATCATGCCAATTCTGGATCGTCCCATCATTCTGCGGCGAGACACGCAATTAATTCCATTACTATTCATAGATCCATTAAATAAAGGGTAAAAGAGTAATTTTACAATGTAATTTGGCCCCGGGGAGCGCTCGGCTACGTAAAATTTTCTGGATCAAAAATACACATGTAATTTCATTTTGGAGCGCCCAAAGCCATGGCCGTTAGTTGGCCGTTAACTTGGATGGAACGCGACGTGGCGCCGATTTGGACCGACACGCCGACGTGGACGATGACGAGGAATAAAAATTTGAAAAAAAAATTTAAAAAATTCGAAAAATTAAGAAAAAATATTTTAAAAAATTAGAAAAAATTCAAATAATTAGGAAATTTTTTTAAAAAAATTAGAAATAATTCAAATTATTAGAAAAAAATTCAAAAATTTAGCAAAAAATTAAAATAATTAGAAAAAAATTATAAATTCAAAAAGTATAAAAAAAATTTAAAAATTAGAAATAAATACAAAAATTAGAAAAAAAATTAAAATAATTAGCAATAAATTCAAAAAATTAGGAAAAAAATTAAAATACCCCCGCTAGTGAGCCCCACAACCGGCCACCCTACCGTCGGCTGCCGCCGTTGGCGGCGGCGATGTTCGTTGCGGTGGTGGGGACCAACCGCCAAATTTTAAACTTTATTAATTCTATCACAAAATTTAACAATTTTTTTAACTTTAAAGCTATTTAAATATACATTTTTTTTTAAAAATAATTATCTACATAATAATTATTTTGAATGCTTCATATATAATGATTTATTAAGGTTGAAAAAAATGTATAATTAAATAACTTTAAAGTTAAAAAAATTGTTAAATTTTGTGATAGAATTAATAAAGTTTAAAATTTTGTGGTCGGTCTCCACCACCGCAACCGACCACCCTCACCAACCCGGCGGCCGATGGTAGGGTTGCCGGTTGTGGGGTTCACTAGTGGGGGTATTTTAATTTTTTCCTAATTTTTTGAATTTATTGCTAATTATTTTAATTTTTTTCATAATTTTTTGAATTTTATAATTTTTTCTAATTTTTTGAATTTTTTTTTTCTACTTTTTTGAATTTTTTCCTAATTATTTGAATTATTTCTAATTTTTTAAATTTTTTTCTTTATTATTTGAATTTTTTCTAATTTTTTAAATTTTTTTCGTAATTTTTTAAATTTTTTTCAAATTTTTATTCCACATCGCGTCACGCGTCGTGTCGGCCAAGTTAGCGCCGCGCGCATTCCATCCAAGTTAATTCGGTCAACTAACGGCTATGGTCTTGGGCGCTCCAAAATAAAATTACATGTGTATTTTTGGTCCGAAAATTTTACGTGGTGCCGAGCGCTCCTTAGGTCAAATTACATGTGTAAAATTGCTCCTTTACCCTTAAATAAATGAAGACACTTAGGGCGCGTTTGATTCAAAGAATTTGGGAGGAGGAAAGGAACTTTGAGGAGAGGGAAGGAATTTAAAGGAAGGGAAAAGAATATTTAAAAGATGAGGAAGATGACTTGAGTTGTTTGGTTGGAAGAAAATGAAGGGGTGGTAGTTGGTAAAGAATTAAAAAATGTCTATTTTACCCTTAAAAGAAATTAATTCAAAATAAAAAAGAAAAATATTTTTTTTTAAAAAAATGTACTGTTAAGTTCGAATTTGTGACCCAAATTTTTTTTTTTGCAAAGTTTGAACTTTCCCGCAAAATTCGAACTTCCCGTCAAGTTTGAATTTCGGGGGTAAATCTGTCAAAAATGTGAATAGTGACCGGGGAACTTGAGATCCCACCAATTTTGGTGGGATCTCAATTTCCCACATATGAGGAAAAGTGGTGGGCTCGGGAAGTTGGGTTCGGGTACTTGCGCACCAAACGGTTCTTTTACATGAGAACTCTATTAAGTTCCCTTTCCCTCCTCCAAGTTCGGTCAACCCAACGGGCCCTTAATTTCATATATATATATATATACGGAGGTGGAACCTCTTTATGGCTCTTTGGTGCCTTGGCCCCAAATGGTCCCGACTGATCTTATAAAATTTACTAGAAAATATATATATTTATTATATGATATTTTATTTGGCCACAAATTTGGCCCCACTAATTTTTTATCTTCTCTCAGTAAGGATAATGTTTGTTTCATTACTCATTAAGGGTTTGTGAGAAGAAAGTAAAATTTTTGTTTGAGATCTGAAAAGATTAGTATCATCTTATGTATTGTTTTAATTTATAATCATCTATTATTATTTGTTTTTATTTTCTAAGTTATTTGATACTATTTGGTAAATACTTCCTCCGATCCTTATTTAAGGAACCAACTAATAATTCTCACAATCAATAAAAACAGTTAAAGTAATTAAATTTATCCTAAACTTTAAGTAATTTTCAATATTATCTCTATTAATTACACTAAACTCTAATATCATAATAATTATTATTCTTTTTCCTCCAAAAAAATAATAATAATTAATTTTATTAATTATTACTCTCACTCACTACCTTTTTAATTATGAGTATACATATAAAAAAAATATTTAATGCTATTTGAAACAAACAAGTATTTTATAAAAAGAACCAAATATATCTTATTAGTTGGTGCATCTTATAATAAAAATTAAAGAGAGTAGTTCAATATGTCTAATTTTTGGCCGGGCTAAAGAAAATTTCTGGTTCCACCACTTGTATATATATATATATATATATATTTATATATAGAGGTAAAAACCCTATTCATATTCGTCTTAGAGTCGAGCAGGGAACCAAAACAAGCCAATGTCGAGTGAGATACCCCGATCCATGACACACTATTATTTGGAAATGAATCGTCAGTCCATTGTGAAATGTTTCTTGAACTGGATCCAGTAGTAATTATGATGGGCCAATCACTTTTAAACGACGACGTCCCTGATGTTTCCGATCTGTTGCCGCTTCTGGATTTAGCAGCTGATGATGATGCCTTCCTGAAAGCTACGAACCTGTGCCATTCTCGAAGAGAAGAATCACCCATCACTCTGCCCCATTTCCTTTTTTGGATTGCTTCCCATAAATGCTCACTAGTTCTGATTTTTTCTCTTAGAAAAGTGCAAAGTGTTGATACTTTGCACAGTTCAGAAGGAGAGAGACGTTCCAGGATGCATTCCAAGATTGAGTTTGGCAAATCCAACAGACAAATTTTGCATCTGCTTTCCATCCTCAGTTTATGCTACCAGCGATGACTTGCAATATATTGTACTATTCTATGATATTCATCATCTTGTTACTGTTTTTTTTGGAACAATATGATACTGATCGATGTAACTTTTTTAATTGTTATTGTTTGGGACAATCATGCTGAATATAATATGTTTGTACAAAAAAAAAGATGAATTTAATATGTCAAAACATGTCAAGGGATGATATTCTGTTCCTTCCTTTGTTATTTTCAGCCGAATTCATTTGACGGCGATGTTTTATCGTAAGGCCGGATCTGCGACCGTCTTAAAAATTTAGATCGAACTTTTGAAATATCCGGTCATAAAAGTGTTTTAAAATAATAAAAAAGAAAAAGAAAAAACCCAAATGAAACAACCGATCCCGAATCACTAGATCTGGCAATATTTTGAATGTCCCTCATCATCAGTGACGGAGAATCAAGAGAAGATTGGAAGCAACACCAACAAAAAAAATAAAAAAGATGAATACAAAGTCCAGAAATAAGAAAACATAACAAGAAATAGAAATCATTCACTATGGAAATTGAATTTGAATCAATATAAAATCAAAGGTGAAATTAAAGTCGGATCTACAAAAAAATCACAAGCTTAAAGCAACCAAATCGAAAGCGGGATCCTCTTGTCGTTCTTGGCAAAGCTTCAAACAACCAAAATCAAAGTCCGGATCGAGCGGGGAGCGGTCAAGGTAGGAGCAAACGAGACTTAATCAAGAAGAGATCTGGGTTTGATTTTAAGCCGGATCGTGTGAAGGCGGTGTGGGAGGAGCCATAGATCGAAGAGGAAGGAGCGCCGTCGTCCGAGAATCCTTGAAGCGTGCGCTTGCGCCGTTCTTGAGGATTGGAGTTGATGCCATCGCAAAACCCTCGAAGCATCTCACTGCCAACGTTGCCAAGGATTTGATTGTGTGGCTCTTAGGATGATTTACGAAGATTGAGAGTATGTTAGAGGAAGAGGATGTCATTCTTGCTGAGGATTTGACCTGTGAGACTCTTGGGACATTCGTTGAATCTATAACTAAGCAAATATTATATCACCAAGAAGACAAGCAAGCTCACGGACTTAACGAGTTTAGCGAATTTAGTTTTTTTTAACACTTTTAAGACCAGTTGTTTGTGAAAATAGGTCTTAAAAGTATATTTTTAAGACCGGATCCTTTATAATCCGTTCTTAAAAGTGTTCTATATATTTACGAAATTGCCACCGGTCATACTTTTAAGACTAGATTTTATATAATTTGGTCTTAAAAGTCTTTTATATATTTATGAAATTGCTACCGGTCATACTTTTAAAGCCAAATCTTTTATAATCAGGTCTTAAAAGTGTTCTATATATTTGTTGGAAATTCAGATTTAATTAGTTAGCATGTACGATTATATTTTGCAATTATCTTAATTAAGTTGTTAGAGAGATTTTAGGAATTAAGTTAGCGAGATCATGGTTTTTTGAATTTCGTAATTATATTCATGATTATAATCATCTTAATTAAGTTGTTAGAGAGATTTTAGGAATTAAGTTAGCGAGATCATGGTTTTTTTGAATTTCGTAATTATATTACGATTGTAATCCATAGATTATAGGAACGCCGGTCGGAAGATTATTTACTTATTAGCATCTGTATATAATTCCAATTAAGCGAAGGAATAAATCATCGCATTCTCGGACTCATCTCTGATTGGCGTCTTCTTACAATATTTACGAAATTGCCACCCGTCACTCATACTTTAAGATCGGATATTTTATAATCTAGTCTCAAAAATGTTCTATATATTTACGAAATTGCCACGGGTCATACTTTTAAGACCGGATCTTTTATAATCCGGTCTTAAAAGTGTTCTATATATTTACGAAAGTGCCACCGATCATATTTTTAAGACCGGATCCTTATAATGCTGGGCCAAAAAATTCTTTATATTCTGGCGCCACCAATCATACTTTTAAGACTGATTCTCTATAATCCTATCTAAATGAGACGGTCTTAAAGCTCTTTTTGAACTAGTGCAAGACAATATAAAAGAATTCGAAAACTAGCTCCTACAATCGGCGTACTTCCCAATCCTAAATTTTAGTTTAAGAATTTATACTTTTGGTGTTCACGATTTTTAATCTAATTTGGATAGCTTAAACTCAATAATTAAAAAGTATAATTTAACATTTAAATAATTATCGACTTAATTTATCATTTTTGTTTATATTTTGTTATATGATCAAGAATGATAATTTCTTTAGCTCTCTATTATCTTCATTCACATTTTAGTAATAAAGAAGTGTTTAATTTAGTTTATTGTTAAGCTTTTGGTAATAATTGCGGCAGTCAGCCACGCTGCAAAACAAAACCAAATATATCTCAGAGTGGAATTTCTGTTTTGCCCTAATCATCACGACGTGGATATATATCTAGGTAATCGTTGTTCTCTTTGTGGTTGTAGGACGATCTTGTAAACATCAAATTAATTTCTATATATTCAATTCCTTATTAAGGTTGAAAATGACTCCAGCTCTATTGACTTGCGGGGAAAGTTAAGAAAAATATAATATGTTTAATTAACATGATCAAATTCATCATCCGCCAACAAACAGATACCCATCACTTTAATTTGAAATATCCCACACATGTGAAGATGTACAGTTCAGTATTTTGTACTCCTCTAGCCCGAGTATGTTGGCCAGTATGACGAACATGCACTATTATGAAAAAGTCTTTTAACATCTTTTTTTAAAAAAAAAAAATCTGTTTACATCCTTTTTTCGGGACGTCTATCTAGGAGACATGTTAGGAGTTACAGCCCAAATATTTTAGGAAGTTCAGTTAAGACTTATGGTGTCGAAAAAATTTTAGGACGTCGTATTGTTTTTGTTTTTGTTTTTTAAAAAAAGCCCTCAAAGCTGAGGCCGTAACGCCGTTTGTGAGCATTTTCAGGTTTGTATCATCATGTCTTGCCCACATAGCAGTTTCAAAACTTTGTGGCCAAATATTCCCCAGAAAAACAAAAAAGCATTGGTCAGATCTTTTAGCATACATATGCAGATAAACGAGAGAGGGAGAGAGGGAGGAGCATAAATTAAGAATCGGACTAACAGATCCAAAATTCCAGATCTAACAATTAGAAGAAAAGGAAAAACAAACCATAGTAAAACTGAAAAAAAAAGGATCAAAACAACAATGGAGGGAGGAATTAGACTCAGCCACGGAGGTCACTTCCGTTGCCGACAAGGGAGGAACTTCGGAGGAGGCGGTGGAGAACAGATCTGGAACTTGAAGATCCACGGCGAGGGTGACTAGATTCGGTGAGAACAATAGCTCTTGCCACGGTGGGAAAACCAAGGGAGGCGACGGTGGAGAGTTTCGACGAAGAGGAAGGATGAGAACACAGAGAGTTTCAGCTAGAACCTGAAGATCGACTGCGACGGCGATGGAGGCTGGCGGCCAAATTTGCGACTCCACATGTTCGACAAGGAGGGGCAGCGGCAAAGACTAAACAACAGCAAAGATCTCTCTCAAAGACGAACGACGAGTGATGGTGAAGACCGAACGGCAAGTGACGACAACTGAAGGCAAAGAGGACCAAACAACCGAACGACGAGCGAAGTCGAGAGAGAGAGAGAGAGAGATGATGAAATGAGAGAATGAGATCGAGGTTAAGTCATGAGATATTTTGACCCAAAAAAAGGTCACAAGATGGGAGTTTGAAATGACTTTGGCCTCCTAAAATCTATTAAGGATGCCAAAAATACTGACTTTGGCGTTCTAAAATTTTTTTAGGAAGCCAAGAATATTATTTTTGGAGCCAAACGTAGCGTTAGGATTCACTTTTGACGTCCTAAATTTAAATTATGATGCCAAAAGTCCCTTGTTTAGGCATTCCAATTTTATATTAGGAAGCAAAAAGTAACTTTTGGGGTCATTTTTCAAAATTAGGACGCCAAAATCCTCCACACAATTACAAAAATGCCACCATTTTTATTTTTTACTTTCATTTTTCAAAAAAGTATGTCTCTTAAGAAAGTAAAAGCTATTATTTGTAGTAATAATGAAAAGTAATGTCAAGCTTTTTAATAGCCGAATGGTTCTTCAAAAATGCGGTGCAAAAGTATGTACAAAACTGACTTCCTAGTAAAATAGGCCACATGAACGGAGGACTACACTCGGATGTTGATTGATATACGGAAGATGACACGCCTTCCTCTTTGAATCACTGTCTGTGTTTGATATCTCTGATGAAAACCAGAATATGGAGAAAGAGATATAAAAATATAAATAAAGTTATAAAACAATGAAAATGATCGATGTACATGTTGATAAGAAAAATCGGATCGTTTAGTACAATTAGGGGAAAAGAATTTACCTCATTAGGGGAACGAAAACTGTAATGGAGATGGGTTACGAGGTTGAAGCGTCGAATCCTACGAGTTGCACAAATTAGCCAACAAATCACACTCGGTTTGTAACATCAACGAAACGGAGGAACCATCGGCCACCAAGAACGACGACATCCATCCTCACCTTGACGTTCTTTCCGCCGATACTCACGCCAACAGATCAGCCAATAATCACTCTGAAACCACTATCAGTGACGACACAGAAAGAATTACCCAACCTCATTACGATAATTATCTATCTTAGACGACCAAACACGACCATGTTCGGCCTCACCTGGAGATATTGCCGCCGACGATGAAATTGATCTCACGAAAGAACGAGTCGAGGATTTGAATTCTCCACCATCAACGACTTCAAGCGATAACATTCCTAATGAGTGTGATCTCGTTTCTGCCGATAGTGAAATTAACAATTTTCGTTAAGCTAGCCTTGACATTAGGGGGGGGGAGGCCTTAAGCAGGTTGACGACGTGTGCGTGCTAAGCCCTAACCAGAAGCACGGAGGTAGAAGGCAACTGCTTTCGCACATTCTCTGTCTCTGATCTCCAAAGGCCAAAGCTATAACATCGAACATAGAGGAAAAAGGAATTAGAGTTTTTGAATTAGGAGCATTTTGGTATTTCTATAAAAATACACTATAAAAAATAACGGTGTTAAATTTGATTTAAGGGTAATGTTATTTTTGCACTCCTTTTGAGAGTTTATGGGTACTTTTGCACCTCCAAAATCATTTAGTTAAAAGGCCATGTACATTTTTACACTTTAATCCTAAAAATATATATAATATGATTAATTAATATGATCAAATACATCAGCCGCCAACAAACAGATACCCATCACTTTAATTCGAAATATCCTACACATGTGATGATGAACATTTCACTTTAATTTGAAATATCCCACACGTGATGATGACATTTCAGTACTTTGTACTCCTCTAGCCCGAGCATGTTAGTTGGCCATTGTGACGAACATGAAAAGTAATGTCAAGCTTTTTAATAGCCAAAATGGTTCTTCACTGAAATCAGGTACAAAAGTATGTATAGAACTGACTTCCTAGTATAGCTTTTTGATTGATATACGTCAGATGACACGCCTTCCTCTTTGAATCGCTGTCTGTGTTTGATATCTCTGATGAAAACCAGAATATGGAGAAAGGGACGTAAACATATAAATAAAGTTATAAAACAATGAAAATGATGTACATGTTGATAAGAAAAATCATGTAAATTTAGTACATTTAGTGGAAAAGAATTTGCCTCATGGGGGGAACGGAAGCTGCGCTGGCACCGGAGGCATAGACAGAACAAAGTCGGGCACCTATAGATCAGCAAAAAGAATTATACTCACTCCCATCTTTAATATAAAAGGAAAATTAATTTGTCTATTTTAATTAGATTAAGGACGAAGTTGATTAAGTTAACTAATATCACTTATGTTTTCTCGGACATTATAACTATTTTTCTTAATTCTCTCATTCCCTCTCCTTTTTAATTATTGTTGAGGAAATATCAAGTAAAATATGAAAAGATTGACCAATATAAAAATCATTTTTTATATTTAGAATAAAAATCAACTTCTTTAATATGTCATAGATAAAGGACTTGAGGGAGTATGTGAAATCAAGCTGGGGTTGTCTACTGCGTCCCCTTTCCAAATGTTTTTTATGGTTGTTTTGATTATTAGATCCTACATGAAATGAGTAACATTTTGATATTTTATAGGGAAACAATGGAGTTATTTTCACTTTTTTACGATTTTTTAAAGATTTGAGACTAAATTTAAAAAAAAAAAAAAAAAAAACTACATAATTTTGAAGTCTTAAATCTTCAAAAAAAAAAAAAAAAAAAAAAAAAAAAGGAAAGCAGAACCATTTTTTACCATAACATACCAAAATGTCACTCGTTTAATTTCATAACACTCCCTTCCCAAATGAAATATAGTATGATATATTAACACAACAAACACGCAAAAACAATCATGCATAAGAATTTCAAAACCATTATTTTTTCCTCTCCCTTATGAAGCATGTAGATTACTTATCATATTTTTGCTTGTAGTCCATGTCGGGGAGATAAACAATGATGGGGTCAAACTCTAATAAATTATGATACGTACGTAACGTTGAGGAAAGAGGCTTTTCCAAGCATCAATTTGTTGTTGGCCATGAATCTTCCGGATTCCTCCATACAAGCGACCCATTCCATCATCATGCTCCTGGTACTTGTTTTTGGTGAGCACTAGGCGTCTCATTTGAGATCCTGGTGAATATTGCTTAAACTCCACCACCACCACCTCTGTCACACACTAAAATAATTAGTACCCACGAAAACAATTTTAAGTTAAAACCATATAATGATCTCACCACTTTGGTCACACCCACAATATTGATTCTCATTCTCATCACATGTTTCCAAGTGTCCTATAGTAGCATACCACCAATCTGCACATCATTAAGGAACAAGAATTGGGATCAACAAAATAATGACCACTTATGATCAATTACTCAATAGAGAAATTAAACATCCTAGTATGTAAGGTTTAGAGGTAAGTGTACCATAAAATGTTTGTCTAGATGTTCTAAATTGGATTTCAATGTGATCCCCAGGTTTCAGCTTACTGAGATCAGAGACGTGAAGAGCATTTGGAGGAGTCTCAACTGGTGTGGCTCTCACCTTATCCCACCCTATGTTTTTCCCTATTAATTCCCAACCTCCCCGTTGTTTTCTGATGCATGCAAAGTTAATAGAAACAAATCACGAAATCAGTAATTCTCAAAGATGTAAAAATCTATAAGAGCAATTTTTATGTAGTTTTGGCAGGGGAAGCTGTACCGTGCTTGAAAGGAATCTGTTTCAGAGTCGTAACTAAGTAAGCCATGGTGGCAACAAAGAAATCCATTCGTCTGCAACATTACTTTTGCATCAAGTATAGAAACTGTGGTTTTTAACTAAAGAAAAATCCAAGGCTTTCTACGAAATAAATCACAATCTTATAGCTTACCCTGTAAATTTGAGCTGGGAACCAGAACTTGCCACTCTCTAGAGAAAAATATAAAGATTTCATGAAATAATTTGATAATGAACCTCTAAGCTTTTCAGAATCGTCCAAATATGAACCAAGAGAGAGAAATGGCCAATCACCACTAAAAGTTCCCAATGATCCATTTTGGTGGATCCTCAGAGAGTTATCTTCTTTTGCTGATGCTATATGCCATTTCCACTCATTATAAACCACCTCTCCTATCACTGGGCCCCCACTTTCTTTTGACATGTTCTTCCCAAAGATCATCGCCTGAACATCTTTTCCTCAGAACACTACATGCTGCCGGCATTATACACAATTCCTGCGGTGAAAGGTGTTTTATAACGCAGTCTAATTTTGATTCGGGCAAATCTAGAAGGCAAATATTACTCGTCTTTTCATTCTCCATCTGATACAACTTCTCTATGCGTGTTTCAAAGAGGAGAAGAAATTAACATAACAGTGAATCACAGCCCTTGCATTATATTCTTCCAAATTAAGGCTTTTAACAAATAAGTGATACCGTATCTTATATTCATATTGTTTTAATCAATGCGTCAATTGTGACATTTAATCACAGGTAAAATGAAATATAATAAGGAGTCGCGCAATACTCTCAGGCTATAAATCAACGTTGCTGCTCATATTAGACTGTTCTTTTAACTTTATCTCACGTTTTAAGAATATTCGTTCCTCTATATCTTCAATTTCAATGTTTTAATATGGTTTAAAGTATGGCTTCTTATTGTTGTTGGCTTCATAAAATGCCGGCTATTGTTCTTTTGCGATTTTATTTGTCTGATTTACGTGTCGTGGTCTGACTTCAATGGTAGAAAATGGCCTCAAACAAAATGCCAATATTCCGCTTAGAGTACGTAGTGTTGCCTCACAAGATGGGTCCAGTTGGAACCTTCATTGTTCATATTAAATTAGCTAAAATATCCACCCCTTCCAACCATTATCATCGAAGTCACCAACTGCATATGAGAATCAGTATGTGTGCACACACAAAGTTATATTTTAGGAGAAATAAGTATGAGGTCCTAATTAAGGAACATATCTGATCACCAAAAAGTTTAATGACAAATGAGAATGTATAAACATATCATGATTTCTTATAATAAAATTTGTCATTGCGTGCTCTCCACTTGTTATGTTAATGGGGCATTTGGGTGATTAAATGTCTTTCTTAGCACATCATAGTAATTCTCCAAAATATTTTCCACTTGGTGACCTTTTTTTGTATTTTTGTTTCGAAGTACTTGGTGACTTTAATAATTGGGAAACTTGTCCCTAAATACCTGTCTGGAGAATTAATTGACCAATGGTACTTAATATGTTTTTATACAAAGAAAATACCACTACAAAAAAAACAGTTTTTTGCGGCGGAATTTTTTCCTCGCAAATTAATAAATTTCCGTCGCAAAGCGATTTGCGGCGGAATTTTTCCGTCACAAAAATCGTCCACGCAAACCAAATTTCCGTCGCAAAAATGCAAATTTCCGTCGCAAAATTTGGATTTAGCGACGGAACACTTTTCCCTCGCAAATCTTGAAATTTTGCGAGGGAATCGGTTCCCTCGCAAAATGTTCGATTTTGCGAGGGATGTGATCCGTCGCAAAATTTTCGATTTTGCGAGGAACGGGGTTCCCTCGCAAATCCCCAATTAATTTTTTTTTAAAAATCAAATGATTTTAAAAATTTAATTAATTTCATAAAAAATATTAAAAATTTGCAAATAAAAGATTTATATATGATAAAAATATATTGTAACAATCATAAGAGTTTGCATAGAAATAACAAAATATTACAAAATATAATGTTTCAACCAAAATAAACTAAAAAAAAGTCTACACTACGCAGCCTGGGTCGGGGGTCGCCCACCGTATCGCCATCACCATCGGGGCGGCCTCGTACCCTTGTCCTTCAAAAGGGAGTGGAGAAGTTCCCGCAACTCAATAATCATCTTTCCTTGCTCCTTCATCTGTACTTCTTGCTCCTTCACCTTTGATTCTAACGTCTTCACCCTCTTATCTTCTACAAAACCAACATTACGAAGTCGGTTTATTTTTTGTACTTCATTTAAATGGACGAGGAATAATGGTTTGCGATTGGTAGCAAAAGTATTACGTCTACACAGTAGAAACACCTCCAATACTTCCCGATGAGCGCTTCGTAGAAGACTTCGGTTCGGCGCGAGGCACCCATCCCGAAGACTCTCCCCTTCTTGTCAAATCCTCCTGCGGCTGAATGAAGATACTCTCGTTATCGAATAAGAGGACGGGTCGTTCTCAATCTGCGAGTCTCTCTCTTGCGTCGGCTTCGATAGGTCTCCTACAAACACACAATAATACATCACAAATAAGACATGTAAAATAAAATAAATGTTCTTTTTTTAAACAACTAATAAATCTAGTTAATATCTCACCGCGCATTCTTTGGGACTTGGTGTTAATCCAACGCCTCCCACCTTCAATCTCCTTGGAGTGGGTCCGCTCAAAGGCAACCCAAGAAATCGAATCCGCGGAACTTCCCGATTCTCACTGCAAACACAAATTGATAAGCGTTAATTAAAAAAGAAATAATAAAAATTGATAACCGTCAATTAATTACTTCAAAGTATAAAATATTGAAAGCTAAAATAGAAAATAACGTATACTTACAATTTTTTGCTTATGCTCACTTAATGGAATTCAGCCCAAACATATGACGGTCCATCCATTTGGGCCCTATTTAACTTATTTTGTTCACTTTGCTTTATAAATTTATCGTCGGTGGCCCATCTTTCAAATAACCGTTCTACGACCTCGGCTTGAATCCAATTTTTCTTTCCCCTTCCCTCTCTCAATTTATAAAATCTATCGAGACATCCACTTGCGGCCTTGAAGTTATAAGCTCTTTTTAAATCTACCGAATCAACCGGTAACTAGCTAAACTCTCCCTGAAAAACAATATGCAACAATTAGTTCTCCAAAGTATAAAAGTAGTTAATCAATTTGTATTTTGATGAGAAGAAATTAATAACCATAAATCACACAACTTACTAAGAATTCCACCGAACCAAGTGTCCGGTCAAGCCGAGGAATCTCTGTCCACTTGGCCCAAGGCCGAGTGAAATTACGGAACATTTGATCCTTTATGAATTTCTTCACCGGCTTATCAGTGAAACACGAAAACAAAGAAAATGTTACAAATATTAGCATACAAGCTAAAGGTAAAAAATCATAACATTACTAGTAACTTTACATTACTTACCCGCGCCACCGACAGACGAATCCACATCTTCCCCGTACTCGGATCAAATGTTCCCCAAGTTGGTGTCTTGGAGGAACTAGCATCCCGACAGCTCGAGGCGACTCGGTGTGCTAAAGGAAGAAGTATTGAAAATGTTATAACATAGATGCTTATAAAAAACAAAATAGATGTAAATTAGTCGAAATCATAAACTCAACCACTCCGCCCCCCTTCTTTGTGGATCAATCGGAGAGAGACAGGCACACCTCTACCTCTACCGCCCAAAACAGAGTCGGTAGTAGACGGTGAAGATGAAAAAGTAAATGACGGCATCTCTGGGGAAGAGCCAAGCCCTCTGCCTATGGAAGAGGTAGATGGTATCGCCCTACCCCCTAATAGGACAGGGCCGAGAGCTACCACTACTACGTCCGCATGCACGAACGCCTTCCTCGATGCTCCATCTCTAAACACTTATAAATATTATATCGGTATATATAAAAATAAAAGAAATTTACTCAATATGATGCGGCGAAGTAATAAAGTATCTACTATAAACAAAAAAACTAACTTAAATCGATCGGACGAATCCTGTTCTTCAACCTTTGCTTCGCACACCTTCCTCCGGTGTCTCATAGTCGTCGAATTCAGATTCACTAGTTGAGTATATCTCTTGTGCCTCATCATCATCTGATTCCTCATCATCAATATTGATAGGAATCAACTCTAACTCCGCATGTGGAATCAAAGAGATTGGTTGGTAGATCGTCCTCGGCAATACTTACGGCAAGTACACGTTCCACATCGGCTTGGAACGGTTCGGTCATATCGTCATTTGTTTGACTTTTTCGACTTAGTTATAATGTTTCGTGCTTTGGTTTTGATAACTCCCATCCACCCTTGGCGGGATGTAGGGTATGATGTATAATAAACCCGTTTGCGCTGTTGAGCAAGAATGAATGGGTCATAACTAACTGTATATCTCCTTGACCAGTGGATCTCAACATTTCCATATTTGTCCACTTTTGTCCCACACGGAGTGTTATCAAACCACTCACATTTAAATAGAGTCACCGAATTGTCCCGCTCGTAATCCAGCTGAATTATGTCAATTAATATCCCGTAGTAGTCGCCCTCGACTCCGTCAGCTTGGCCACCTCGACAACATACACCGTAATTGCAACATTCTGTGTCCTTGTTCGCTTCAACAGTTGCAAACCGATACCCATTGATTACATATTTTTTGATCCGGGTAACAGCTATTGCACCCATAAGATAAACTCCACACAACATCTTGGGGAGCCTCGGGGTGGTGCACGAAGAAGGATCGTAACCATTCAAAAAACGTAACGTTCATGAATTGATAAACATCTGAATCCGACATCTCGGATTTATCGATCGGACCGAATTAGAGAAGTGATCGTAACAAAAAAGAAATGAAATTAATACTTTAATTTTTACCGTCACGATAACAAAAGATGAAATCTTACTTTAAGTATTTGGCGGCCTCGTCACGGTTGTTTAAAATGTACCACTCCGCTATTTTTTTATCTATTCCTTCCGAGTTGACCTACAATGTTTTCGCACGACTCGGCCGGATAATTAAATATTGATATATGACCACTCGGTTCACCGCCATCATCGTTACGAGGTACCACTCTCCATCTTGATATAACCCGGGGGATAATAGTATGAGGCAAATTTAGTGGCCTCTTCGACTAGAAAAGCTTCGGCGATACATCCTTCAACGTACCTTGGATTTTTTATCTTCTTCTTAAGTGTGTGTAAAAACCTACAATGGACAATCGAGAGGGTATTTATTATCTTCTTCGTAATGTGTGTGTTTCAATTAATCACGAGACAAATTTTTCTATATATATATTACCTTTCAAACGGATACATCCACCTATATTGTTGCGGACCTCCTACCCTTGCTTCGTACGCCAAGTGAACAGGAAAAATGTTCCATTGAGTCAAAGAAGCTAGGAGGAAACACCATCTCTAACTTATATAGCATTATTGGCACGCTCTCCTCCAATTACCGTAACTTATCAACATTAAGCTCGAAGCACAAATTGTTCTAAAGAACAAGGAAAATTCTGTCGAGAATACTCAATATATGCTTCGGTAGTGCTTTGAAGGCCCACGGCAACAATCTCGAAAGAAAACATGACAATCATGACTCTTCATCCCTACTAACTTCACCTCGTTCATGTCGACACATCTCTTAAAGTTTGATGCATAACCGTCCGGTAGTCTCACACCTTTAACCCATTGCAACAATTGTAAATTCTGCTCTTTGTTCAATGTGTAAGACGCTTTAGGTTTGGAAATTCGGTTGGCGGCATTCTTGATCAAATACAAAGCAGGTCTTCTGCAAATCTATTCTATGTCACGTCTTGCGTTGACTGTATCCTTCGTCTTACCCTTGGTGTCCATTATGGTGCACAGAATATTGCAAAACACATTCTTCTCAATATGCATGACATCGAGGTTATGTCTTAACAATTGATCTTTTCAATATGGTAGTTCCCAAAAGATGCTGCGTTTGTTCCAATGATGCTTTGAACGCCATATCCCTCTCGGTGAGCCGGAAGCGGCTCCCTCTTCAACACTTTGAATGTATTTGACCTGTCCCATATTTCGGGCCACTTAAACGACGAGGTCGATCTGCGTGTTCGACCACATTCCGCTGGAATTCTTTTCTATTATTCCTAAACGGATGATCAATAGGCAAGAATCGCGGTGCATTTTGTCAAACCAACACACTTTGTGACTATATTTCAAGCTATAACCCACGTTACGTTCGAGACATACGGACATGCAAGCTTCCCGAAGTTTGCCATCCACTCAACATCCCATATGCGGGAAATCATTTATCGTCCACATTAAGGCAGCCCGCATGGTGAAATTCTGGCTCAATGATACATCATACGTAAGAACCCCTTCACTCCACAACATCTTCAACTCGTCTATCAAAGGCCTCGAGATATACATCTATTTTCTTTTTGGGTTGGATGGCCCGGGATTAACGCGTTGAGGAACAAAAATTCTCTTCTCATGCACATGGAAGGTGGGAGGTTGTACGGAGTCACAATCACTGGCCAACAGGAATAATTACTGCCCGTCTGGTTGAAAGGAGCGAACCCATCCGAACATAAACCAAGACGGACATTATGGGGATCGCCTGCAAACGAAGGATTTGCCTCGTCAAATTTCAGCTAAGCTTCGGCATCGGAGGGATGCGTCACAAATTTTTCATCCCCGCAATGCTCCTGGTGCCATCTCATGTGAGCAATTGTTTTTTGTGATGAATACAATCTCGAAGTCTTGGCACGAGAGGAAAGTACCACATCTTTCTTAACGCTTTAAAGGTCGTTTTTCTTCCATTCCTTATAACTTTGTACCTCTCATGTGCACAGAATTTACATGTAGTTCGCTCAGCATCATCCTTGTAATAGAGCATACATGCTCTAGGGCAGTAATGGATTTTTTCACATCCGACCCCAAGCTCTTTCACCTTTTTCTTTGCTTGGTAAAAATCTTTTGGCAAATTATTGTCATTGGGAACAATCTTATTCATGATCTGCATCATTTCATTGTAATTCTTCTCACTCATATGGTGATCGGTCTTCAAACTTAGTGTTGCTAGGGTAGCCGATAGTGATGAATATTCACTATTTTCAATGTGTTCACAACCTTCCCATAAAGGACGTTGCGCATCTTGAAGCATTTTATAGAACCTCTCGGCTTCCGGATTAGGATCCTCTCCCATGTTTGCTGGTTGAGTATGTGCACCAGCTCTCCTCTTCCATATATGACGGTCCAAAGCATGAGTAACGGGATCAAAGTATTGGCCGATAGACGGTCCCGCGGCATCCATAACCAACTGCTCATATTGATTAAGGTTGTATCGATGAGTACTATCTCCGTAATAACCACTCGTTTTTTGTCCGACTTCCCCATGAAATTGCCAATATTCATAATTTGGCATGAATCCTTTTTGACACAAATGGATTTTGACCATGCTCGGATCATGAAATTGCATACACCTACATTTCACACACGGACAACTGATCGAGGTACTTGAATTAGCTGCGTGCGCCAGAGCAAATTTGATGAACTCTTCTAAACCCTCCAAGAATACTTGAGTAAGTTGTTTTTTTGGAGTTAGACGATTATACATCCAACTCCTATCACAATCGCCTTCCATACTTCCTCAACCCAACCCTACACAAAGCCTTTTGGGGTAAACACAATAAGACTAACTAATTCAGCTATTAAACTAAGTGGGTAATACAACTAGCTGCTTCTACCAGCCAATTGTCACTTAATCAAGAAAGTGGGAAACAAACACATGCAGTGAACAAAAAACAAATTCCAGCAAGCAACCAAAGAATGAGGATAGTACACTAGAAGATGGGGCCATGCATGTGGACGGGGCATGAAGTCTCAAAGATGAAGAATACCAAATAATGATAGCTGGCAAGCTACTAACCGATATTTGATCAAGTCGCTGCAAATACTTTCGTTATTCAATGGACGCACAAGGGTGAAGCATTCCCTATCTGGGAATAAAACACATATGCCAATATTATTTAAGAGCTTATGAAAACAATCACCATAATCATACAACATTATGCAACTATATCGACAAATAATCGTTGAAATGTTACCGGATAGACAAAAACAAAACCATACGGTCACACGGTGAAGTACGAGTGAACCATTCTTTCGCCTTCTATTAAAGACAGACAAAAATGATAGTCATTGTAAATTGTTTACAACTTAAGTAATTAGAAAAGGGACAATTTTATATTATCATATATACATTTAAAACTAATAAGTAGGGTCAAACTAGGTTTAAGCAATTTATTGTGTTGCATATGAAGATCGTATAGTCACGGCAGGGAAGCATTATTTTTTTCAAAACACAAGGGCTACATACTAATGTTCACAGAGGAGTAAATCAAGGACGAGTCAAAATTTACAGATATATATACCCATATCAATTTGCCCAAATTTCCGTTCTTTTATATATGTCCACTCATGTGAGCTTAACTGGATGTAAGTACTATATATACATATACAGTGGCGGAGGCAGGATGTAAGTACTATATATACTATATATGTCCACTCATGTGAGCTTAACTGATTTTTTTTTTTTAAAAGGAAAGTTTTAAATGCATTAGCTAGGATTGTATCGTTGACATTTTCTAGAAGAAAAAAAGTTTGACAAGATTAGGGAACATGTTGCAACCTATAAGCTAGCTCATCTCAATACTTCCTTGATTGAAACCTAGAAGATTGTATCTGACGCTATGATTTCCAATTCCAAAGCAACTAAACAATTCACACTCTAAACAATTCACACTAAGCAATTGACGCTATTATTTCCAATTCCAAAAAAAAAATTCATACTCTAAAGCAACTAAACAATTCACACTCTCAAGCAACTAAACTGTAAAGTTAATGAACCAACCTACATTACCAAAGTAAGCTGATTCTATTTAGCAAGCAAATAAATCCATGAATACAATACAAATATGTTTAGTTAAAAGTGAAAACTGTCTTAACATTCAAACGTGTCAAGCCAAATTTAGATACAACTCTTTCCAACTGATGAAGAGAAAGCTAAAAGCAAGTAATAGAGGATATTTGCATGGAAGTAATGTAACAAGTCACTTAAGTCAATCAATTTTTCCCTCCCGATACAATACAAAGACCTTTGCTGATACATCCAAATTACCTCACTATTCAAAGTCCAGTGATTCAGAGAATATGCAGCAAGCAGATACTAGATTCCATAGTGATTGAAACAATTGTTTTAAATCTATTATCAACAATCAACAATCTCATTATTCAGTGACACCTCACTCTCCCTTTAATAGAAGAGTTTGTGTGTACTTTTCCCTAAAGTGGCGTAAGAGGTGATAATAGGGAAAAACATCCATAAATAGGATGAGTATTTCTTTTCTAACCATAATCCATTTTATTTCTTAAAGAGAGTTTTTATCAATAGAAGTATTAATTTAAATGAGGCATTTTAAAAAACAAAACAGCACAATTGTGACAAACAACTAGCTCATGGAGAGTCCCGAATTAGCTTATAAAGGTGGTTCGAGATGCATACCAAATCAAAGGCGAAGGGAATCAATTGTGACAGTTAACCCAGAAGGCAGGCCAAAGCATCTATGCCTATGTTAATAGGATAAGCTTCAGAATTAGAGACCCCCTTTTTTAATGAATATAACAACATAATTTTAATGTCTTTGAAAAACTGAAAAGAGGGGGATCGGTGAGTATTACCTCGGAGGAGCTGCAAGACGCCGACGATCGGTGAATAAATATTATAGTTCAAATGAAGACACAAGCTTAAGTAGAGAAATTCTTGATCCAGGATCCTTCTTTGAGGAAATGATAAGCATCAGCAATGTAGGCTTTTGCCTCCATTCATTTGTTGATATCTGACATTGGAAGGAAGATAAGAAAGGCAATTCGATTTTCATCATAAGAATGTATTAGAGTTGCTCATCGCAAGCCAACTTTTTTCTCGAGAGGTAACTCTCACTGATCAAAATTTTATGAGCATAATGAAAGTTCAGAAAGTGAATTGTTAAAATCAGCACACATTGCTTTGCTCTACACAGAATTTACAATAAATATCAGTTTTTTACACTATTTAGCCGATTATGTGGGTATTCTCATATGAAATTGTTAAAGTTCAACTCCACGAAAACTAGAGTTTTCTTCCGTTTTCCGAGCATAATCACCAAAAAATTCAAAACTCTTTCCCTTTGCATGCCTTTGTCCATATTTCTCCATCACTAATAACCCTCTCCACTCTTCAAAATTAAAATGGAGAATCAGAAAAAGCAGAGGAAAATGTGTGCTTTTGCTGAAGAAACTTGAAGAAAGAAATAAAAAAATGCAGAATCTTCTTTCATTATCGATACTTGGACACAAATTAAAATGATCGTTCAATGAAATTAAAAATTAATGCAAGGGAATCAAATATGGACACCGGTTTTTCATGTACCGAAATCACATTCGTCGAATTATGCGAGATGGCTTATACATGCTTGTGCTGACTTTATTCAGATCTCAAAAATCTCATCAAAGCAGACAAAGGTAAACCCATAACACAAAACAAAAGAAAACTGACAGACTTGTTGCAGTATTCGGATTACTGTGCAGACTGGTGCTACCTCCTAAATCTCCTATGATTTTCTGCAATACAGTATAGAATTCATGGAAAATATCAGATAGTGCAAAAATTGAGTTAAATCAACATCAATTTTAATCCAAGAGCGAATACAATCTCTAAATTAAAGGGCATTACAGAGAACAAACCCTTAATTTTTGTTACTAAAGAGAGTAACAAAACTGGCAAAACCGGATCTTAGAAAAGCGAGAGTGCGGAAGAGCATTATTAGAGCGAGTAAGATAAGACCTAAGAATATGATACGAACCAAAGCAAGGAAATCCAAATGCCTAGCAATGAAAATAGAAAAAGTGAAAAAGAAAGTAAAGCAAATGCAAATCCGATGAAAGCAAAGAAGATTTGATTCTTAGCTCTACAGACCCAGACGCTACAACGCAGAGACAGAGAATTTAAAGAAAGAGTTGTAAATTCGAACAGGAAAGAAAAAAAAAATTACTGTGTCGGGAAGAAGATTACTGCGGGGGAGACTAAGATCGGAAATTGAAAAGGAGGTTGATCGGCTGGGGGGGCTTGCGTGTCGGGAAAGAAATCGAAGTTCCAGGGAGATGGAGAGAGCATTACGGAAAGAGGAATTCTCAAAGTGGAGATTGGAGAACACTGGCTTAGGGTTTTTTTTTCAGTGGAGAGCACTGTTGTTAAAATCGCGCGTTAACTCGTGGGATCGTACGATGTTGCGATATGTTTATTCCAAACGATACAGCTAGCCACAGAAATCACGATTTACTTTGGAACGATGGGATCGACGTGTAAATCATGCAGATCGCTGGTAAATCATAAGAGTTGTGAGTATCTAGAACTTTGTTTAGAAAATTCCAAGTAGGGCTGGTGCCGCCATCTCTGTCGACGAGGGTCTTAGACTTCTGGTTTTGGTAGGCGTTGCCGGAAATCAAAACGACAGCTTAAACATCCATCTTGGAGAAAAGATTGACATCTTTAAGATCTTTACCAGAAATTAGTGTGAGCTCTAACGGTAAGTAATCCATATCTCGTGTGCAGATTCTTGAAGAAAGTGAAGAACGAGAAGAAGATGAAAATTGAAACTTGAGAGAGAAGAGCGAAGGATGGCGTGGGTATTGAGGCACACTTGAGAGAGAAGAGAGAAGGATGGCGTGGCCACGTGGGTATTGAGATAAATAATGGTATAGGAATAGGACACTTCTTCCGTGTTGACACGTCAGTTTTTAAACCTTCCTTTTTTTTTTTTATTCCTAACTAAAAAGCTTAGATTTCTTCATCGGTATTATGGAATTAGGACACTTTTTCTTTTTTCCCCCTTTCGCCCATTGATAAATAATTTGGGAGAGAATATCGGAAATAATAAAAAACCACCAGCTAATTAACAAGCTGGAAGAGGATCTATTCTAAAGGACCAGGTCATATTGGGTTCATATTATATACACATCCCTCATTTGCACCTTATATGCTCATTTTTCTAATTTGATGTTAGTTATTTTACATGCATACATGCATATATATATATAGTCGAATATAACTTTATATCTTAGGTAATAAAATCTTACGATCCGTGTCGATTTCACGATTTACGATCTTCACACCCCCTCCCGATCTTATATAGGATCTCGATTTTAACAACATTGGTGGAGAGGAATTCTCAAAGTGAGATTCACGGTTGGGTACTCGGGTTTGGTACTTGGGCTTGGCTACTTGAGTCCAGTGCGGACATTATGTGGGCCGAGGTTGCTCACCCCTAATTATAATATGATATATTATTATAATTATGAAATTAAATATTTATTTAATATTTTGTATCTACTTCCACATTATAATTAATTTGCTAAATATTGTGTAATTGTCTCCCCCATTATTTATCTTTCATAACTGCCACTCATTACTATTATTTTTTATTTTAGTGTTTTGAGTTTGCACCTAAATTAGATGCTTCTTATACTTTTATATAATAAAAAAAGTTATAATTAATTCATTTTTCCTATTTTTTCTATTGATTAGTTCCCCTAAATTTAAGCATTTGCATATATTTACGTTTATAGGTATAGTGTTATATTATTTCCTTTTAGATTTCTCAAGAGGAATAATCAAAAAAATTAAATTAAATATTTACTTAATATTTTGTATCTACCTCCCCATTATTAATTCAAAAGTCTAACTAATTTGTTAGAATCCCTATCTTTTCTATTGATTAGTTCCCCTTCATTTGAACATATTTATATTTATAATTGTAGTATTATATTCGTTCTTTTAAAGATCTCAAAAGGAATAACCAAAATATTAAATTAAGTATTTACCTCTCCCATTATTAATTTATAAAATATCATGTAACTATCTTCCCCATTATCTATCTTTTATAACTGCCTCTCATTATTTTTATTATTTTATTTTTAGTATTTTGATGCTACAATTATACTAACGTGTCGCTCAAGGAGATACTTACTTGCTCTACTTTTATGTAATTAAGATATTAATAATAAAAAAACACAAAATTTCTCATTTTTTCAAAATTATATTTTTATTTTTAAAATTGACAAAAAAAGATTAGTCGAAATTAAACATTATATAATTTTAGGAAAACTCAAAATTTTTTATAATTTATTATATACATTAAAGAAATGTTATATATATTTAAAAAAATTAAAATTGACAAAGTCATGTTGAACACAAGTGTCATCTTCCCGTGTTGATAACAAAGGATAAAAAATCAAACCTTCTATTTATAGAACTATAAATTACAAATGATGATGATATGATTATGAGGATGTTAGTTAAAGTTACAGAAATTACAAATAATGATGATATGATTATGTAGATGTTAGTTAAAGTTTTTTTAAAAAAATTATGATTTGACGGTTGGAATTTTACTGAAAAAATATAATTCTAATTACTTTTAAAATAGAATGTGGGAGATATTGAAGGAGAGAATGTAGGAAGTTTAATTAAGAACATTTTAATATTTGGAAATTTATATTTTAAAATAGAATATGGGAGATATTGAAGGAGAGAATGTCGTGTTTTTTAAATATAAAAAAACCTCTTAGAGATTTAGTCGACTAAGTCAAGTGAGTTAGTCGGCTAAATTTCGGGGCATTTAAAAAAATCAGCCACCCGTGTTTTAGTCGACTAAACCTTGGTTTAGTCGACTAAATGGTGGCACATTGAGAAATATTTTGAAAACAGTGGCAAAATGATAATTAATTATTAAAAAGGTGGCAAATAGGGAAAAAAGCACGTGGAAGTGGTAGGGAAATATTATGTGTTGGAAATAATATTTTATTATTATTTTTTTATTTTTTTATTCTATTATTTTATAATATTTTATATTATGAATATGGAAAGCAGACGCATGGAGATGGAGGTAGTATTATTACATTAAAACATATTATATTATTATATTATATTATAATATTATTATAATATATTATTATAATAGTGGAAGACAATTTGAGTGGGCATGCGTGTGTTTGGCCGGTGTGTTTTAAAAATTTGTGGGGAATTATTATATAATATTAATTATTATATTATTATGTTAGAATACTTTACTTTATTATAATATGATATTACGAAAGTGAAATAGTGGGACGGTACGGTGGAGGTATGGAAAAATAATATTATAATGTTAAATTACTATTATATTATATATTTTAATAGTATATTGTTTTGGTTTATTAATATATTGTTATCATATTAGAAGTGGGAGGCGTGATCTGTGTAGTATTGTGGAAAAGTTATGGGGAAAATTACATAATTATACCCCAAAGTTAATTAAATCACGAAAGACTCATTCTCCACATTTATATATACACCCAAGGTTATTAAAAACGAGTTTTTACTTAAAAACGGAAGGAGATGAAAAATCGTAAAACGTAAAATCGTAAAACAAAACGTAGATTTTACCTATATATATATATATATAATTTATATAATTCCTCTCTGCTCACTTCTATTTCACCAAAGAAACATCTTAAAATCAAAACTAAAGATGAAATATTAATCAACTTTTCAGCTATATATATTAGGTGTTTAATGTGTAAAAACTCATTTTTAACACATTTGATCCTACCCCAACTATATTTTTTTATCAATGTTTTTTTGTTAAGAAAACAAAAGAGAGCTTGAGCAAAAAAAAAAAAAAAAAAAAAGAAAACAAAAGAGAGAAATTAAAATATTTCATACAACATTCCAAAGCATGCAAGCATTAGCGCACCCCCACGTTTGGTGGAAATAAATCGTAAAACGGCGTTTTTACGTTGTAAAACGTGTTTTTGCAAACCATGTATACACCCACACAACGCACACACAGACGGGAGAGAGAAGAGAGGAAGAGAGAGAGAGAAGGGAGGTGAGAAGGCATAGAAGAATGATTATAATTTGAGGTTGAATTATCTCGTGTTAATAAATTGGGAGCATTGAAGTGTTTGGGAAAACAAATTATGTTGTTTTGGAACCCTTTTTGGGTGGGTGTTTTGGTAAGCGAGTCGAGAACTATTTTGTGAAATATTTGTATATAAATGTTTATATTTTAATTATTATGAATTTATAACTGTATGTTCTCGATCTTGGTTTGCATGTATACTTCTGAATAACCAATGGTTACGGGGATCTTTGAATCTTACGGTTATCATGTTTAATTTTTTTTTTTACAGGTGATTAACTTTGTAGGCAACAAGGGAAGGCACACATGTAAACTTTTTGTTATGTCATTTGTATTTGCCACAACCTTAAGACTTCCGCATTTTATCAACTCGATGTATTATTTTTGGACCTAATTTGGCCCGTATAAATGGATTTTTACCTTTTGGACCTATTGTAAATACATATTTTTGTGTTGAAAAAGAGGGTGTTTCAGACTCAACCATATTATTTGAAAATTAAAATTTGATTAATTCATTAAATTAGTTTGAAAATGAAACAATAAATTATATCTTGAAAGGTAAAAAATAAAAATTGCATGAAAATTTAAGTAAAAGAACTCTTGAAAAGTATCATTAATACCCAATGGATAACTTAAAATAAGAGCCACGATTTCCTTCTAAAAAGTGCCTCATAATTTTGTAGGAATATTTAAAAAAAAGTATTTGATGTCGATTATTTGATTTTTTTCAGGATTTTTTCTCATAATCAAACTATTAAAACTTATTGATAGTTTAATTGTGAACAAATACTAATTCCTAAACGGATATTCATGCTAATTTGATTAGTGGAATTAAAACTTATTGATAGTTGAATTGTGACCAAATACAAGTAAGTAGTGTCTTCAATCATAAATATAGGATCTAATTTAAGAATTGATATTGATCTTATATGTATTATTATCTCCGATTTTAAATATAAGATAAAGTTTACGATATGATTTATACTAAAAGCTTTGTCTTATCTTTGAAACCGGAGGGAGTACTTTTTTCATGTTGGTCAATTTTTTTTCTTTATCCCTATTATTGATACACAATCAACCATTACCGGTATGAGAGGGAATAAGAAATAAAGAAAGATGTATGAGTGTTTTAGAAAAAAAAATATATAGAAATAAAGAAAGATGTATGACATATGTTACTGTTATATTTATTTGATTAAATGGTAAAAAAGAATATATATAGAAATAATATATATATTAATTATAAGACAAATGTTTATCAATATATTTCAAAATACTATTCTTTAGAAGAAAATTGTCTTGATTTTAATCAATATGCTACTTAGTTGAATAGAGGCGAAAATGAGTGAGAGATTTGAATTTTTTTGTTTTAATTGCCTTGGGTTTACTTTGGAGAGATATTTAAAAAAAAAAATATGTATATATTAATATACTATTTTGCGAGGGAATTTAATTTCCCTCGCAAAATGTAGAATTTTTGCGAGGAATTTAGTTTCCCTCGCAAAATGTAAAATTTTGCGAGGAATGGAAATTCCCTCGCAAATGGCCGAAATTTTGCGATGGACACCCTATTCCGTCGCAAAATGCGGAATTTTGCGAGGGAAATTATCTTCCTCGCAAATTTGTGAACATTTTGCGAGGGAATCATCGTTCCCTCGCAAATTGCGAAAAAAAAAATTGGGGGAAATTTCCCCCAATTTTTCGCAATGTGGACATATTTTGCGAGGGAACGACGATTCCTCGCAAAAACGTCTACAATTTTGCGAGGAATCGTGTATCCCTCGCAAAATTTTGCGATGGAATTTAGTTTCCCTCGCAAAATGTACGAATTTTTGCGAGGGAATGGAAATTTCCTCGCAAATTGCCAAACTTTTGCGAGGGACAACCTATTCCGTCGCAAAATGTGGAATTTTGCGAGGAACTTACCTTTCCTCGCAAATTTGTGAACATTTTGCGAGGGAATCATCGTTCCTCGCAAAATTTGTCCCGAAAAAATTGGGGAAATTTTCCCCCAATTTTTTCGCAATTTGCGAGGAATAGAAGTTCCCTCGCAAAATGTGCACATTTTGCGAGGACCCTTCTTCCTCGCAAATTGCAAAAAAATTGGGGGGAAATTTCCCCCAATTTTTCGCAATGTGGACAAATTTTGCGAGGGAACGATGATTCCTCGCAAATCTGTCTACAATTTTGCGAGGGAATGATTTATCCCTCGCAAAATGTGGCATTTTGCGAGGGAATATTTTATCCCTCGCAAAAGTTTGGCCATTTGCGAGGGAATCTCCGTTCCCTCGCAAAAATTCGTACATTTTGCGAGGGAAAATTTATTCCCTCGCAAAAATCACATTTTTGCGAGGGAAAAAAATTTCCCTCGCAAATTGCCCTAAATTTGCAACGGAATTTTTTCCCTCGCAAATTCCGTCGCAAATATGATATTTTCTTGTAGTGTACCGAACCCCATTGGGAAATTAATTTTCTGAACAAGTATTTATGAGCAATTTTGGAAATTTGCTTGTTGCTCATTATTTTTCATTAATTCCATCCACAGATCTCCGTATAATTCCATCTAACAAATTTTTAAACAGTTATTTATCGGCAACTTAGCATGGATTTATTTGAAGTCGTGACGTTTGGTACACATTTTAAAAGTTATTTATTAATTTTGTTCTTAGGCTTTAGTTTTAAAAATAATGACTAGTTAACAGAATTTTTTAAATGTTTATGTTCCTACTCTCACCTGAACTTGAGGTCAAAAAAAAAAAAAAAAAAAAAAAAAAAACCTCTCACCTGAACTGGTGTACCATAAAAGGTGATCGCACATTATGCACTGAAATAGCCGAAAAGTCTCAATTATAATTTAATAAACTTTAAAATAAGACAATATTTCTAAAATTTTATTAGTATAGTTGATGTGATTGTCATAGATCATATTGTTATAGTTTTGATGTAACTAACTCCAATTTCATGTCCTTAATCAATGGTTATATTAATAATTTTTTATTTGATTAAAGGTTTACCTTTTAAAACTCAGGGTTTGTTTAGTTCGTTGAAAATCAAAGGAAGGAAACATAAAATCCAATTTTTCGGCTGGCGACACACATTTGGTTGGCAATTTTCGTTGAAATTTTCCCACCTGAACCTATTTTCATCTATAAAGATGAAAATCGGTTCCCACCAAAAAGCTAAGGAAAATGAGATTTTCCAATGAGAAAATCTTGTGAAAGTACCAATTTGCCTCAACTGCGTTCTGATTTCCCTCTCTCTGTTCTCGTTTCTGCTCCCAGTTGACCAAATCAACGGTGAAGGTAGAAGAATGGAGGGTGGAAGGTGATGATGGAGAGGAAGGGGGTGGTCTCTTCTCTCGTCTCCCTCCTCGATTTCCCTCTCTCTGTTCTCAGCTTTTTCTCGGCACCAAGTTGCTGCAGATATAAGTTCAAGGTCAACCCTCATTGAAAAAGTCATAGCCACAAATGGGCTAGCTGCCACTTCATGTTTCTCGGTGGGAAGGGAAGAGAAAGGTGTATGAAGGCAAAAAGATTATGGCCATGTTGATGCTTATGGGAGGCACGGTTGCTTTGTTTTTTTTTTTTTTTTTTTTTTTTTTAAAAATCTATCGCTCTAATTCTGTACATTAGGGGTAAAACGGTGTTTTTCCTAATTTTCCTACCTTATTTTTTTCCAATCAAACAAAAAATTTCCTGTCAACGTTTTTTTTTTTAATTTTTTTTTTTTTTCTAATACGAATCAAACAAATTGACAAAATATTTTTCATTCCATTCCATTTTTTTCATTTTTATTCTTACATTTTTCTTGATACAAACGGGCCCTTAAAGGGAAAGGGTTTTCACATTTCTCAACATAAGCACGCATCCTGAAATTAAAACTCGCAATTTATTGACATTTTAATGATTTTTTCCATGTGAAGTATTATTGAAATAATAGAATGCACAAAATATCGTTGCATATAAAATTAGTAATTATAACACATGATTACGACTGATGATAAATATTAGTTCCTTGTATTATTAGAGAATAAAGGTGACAAACAATTATAAATCTCGATACAGATAAAGAAGCATAAATATAAAAAGCATGCAAGTCCTCTCAACGAGTACAAAGGACTGTGATTAAGATTCACATCAAGCTTAAAAAATCACTTGCCATGTAGAATATATAAGATGGTTAAGTCGATCCTCTAATTTAATCTGCATCAATTCTAAAGGATATTATAGGGCAAGCCAATGAACTACATGTGATATTCTGGATCCCAGCTTCGACTGTCCTCCAATCTTTCCAGTTTTCTAATTCCTCCAAATCTCGAAAGTCCAAATTTCTGGTCCTTGTTCACCTGTCTATTTAGCAATACTGTTTTCCATTGTGAGCGATCTCCACGTTGGAAATTTAACAGCACCGCCAACATTTCTATCAAAGTTTAATTAATCATCAGTTTTAATATTCAAATATATACATGTGCGTGTGTATCTCTCCTCCTGTAGCTACCTTCATTTGTAAATAATGTTAATTAACTTACCACTATGTTTGCAACTGCAATGACCATTCCTATCTTCATCGCATGATTCCAAGTGACCAATAACACCATAATACCAATCTACATCTCATTCATATATAATGAAAATGATGAAACTGATCAATACTAATTAATTCAATCCTAAATAACTTGGCGGTGAATAATAATTGGTCATGCATTAAGAGGTAAATTATTACCATGAGCTAAGCCGCCTCTTTTACTCTGGATCTCAATATGGTCACCGGGTTTCAAATCATTATTATTTGACATATAAGGAGTAGTACAAGGAGAAATGTGAGCTGGGGGCACCCTTAACCTATCCCACGTTATATTGGTTTCCCTTAGTCGCCACTCACCTGCTGGATGCCTGTAATTAATTAAAACCTACCCATGAAAATATGCAAATTTTGGATGATAATAAAGATGAAACTAACACGGGATAAGTTATGGAAGTTCATTACTGAATATCCAGTGATATGATGTAAAGTAAAACTATGTTATGTTCTTAACCACCATACCTTGCTTGAAAGGTGTTTGAGGTATGATTATAGCAAAGCAGCGCATCATATACTCTTGAACGCTGCAATCAATCATTATAAAATCCAATATTTCAATTTTGCCCTAAAAATTACAACATAAGTTAAAGAAGAGTTAAAGAGTCAAAATAACTTACCGGTTCCATCTGATACACCTGAGCAGGGAACCAAAACCGACCACTTTGAAGAGAAACGTACAAAGCCATGTTGGAATAATTAGACACTAATAAATTAGTCAAGTCTTTAGGATTTTCCAAAAATGAAGAAAGGCATAAAGAAGGCCAAACACCAATAAATGATCCTAATAATCCATTTGTTGGATTCATTTGTAGTAGTGAGGGACTTTCTTCATTAATTATCCTCATCACATGAAATCACCACTCTCTATAAGCAACATCACCGAGTAGTCTTCCCCACCTGCGTTGTATGTGTTTGTCCCACAATCTATTGCTTCTGCATATGCGCATCAAACAAGTACACACCTCGGACATGCTACCTAGTTCATTTGGTGAAAGTCTCTCAACAATGTTGTCTAATATGGGTTCTGGTAACTTCAAGAGATAAGCCTCTTTATTCATAGGCGTGCTCATCGTTAACGTCAGTAAAGATTTTGTTCTTGACTCTGTTTGATAAGGAAAATAAGAAAAAGCATATATTGAAGCAGAGGAAGAAGAAGGATGTTTCAAGTTCCACAATCTTGTTCAAGACCAAACCCTCTAATTTATGTCTTTGTTTTTTACCCATTGTGCTGGCTATACTATCTTGTCCCCATATGCTTTTGTCTGGTGCAAAAGTTTTCGTTAAAAACAGTGAGTATATAATGAAATAAAGAAATAGGCTTTTTCTCTGGGCCAAAACATTGAGAAATAAATTAAAATTGAATTTTGTCATTATATATAGTCTTAAATTGCCCGCCATTAATTCTTTTAAGAGATGTGACCCGAAGTTGCTTAATATTTGTTGTCACCATCTATGTGAACCAATAAACGAGTGTGTTTGTGTGTTACTAAAGATATACGAAAGCTAATTGCTATTTGAAAATTAGTGAAGAGAACTTACCGAGGAAGAGTTGAAACTCGCGCAAATGGAATATTCGCTTCCATATATAACTTTATTTTCAATGTTTTACTATTTTTCTACATGTTAGAATATGGTTTAATATTAAGAGGATAAGTACAGACTCCAATAAATCTTTTAAATTACTATTTCTCTTGTATATGACATGGAATAACATCTAATTTATAATAAAAATTAACATCAAAATTGGAAATTCATATTTTAGCCTGGACTGAACCAACGATTTTCTGACCAAAAAATTGTTTGTGAAGCTTGCAGCTTGTTCAATGTGGCAACAACGTAAAGCAAGTAAAAGACGACTTCTGTGGCTTCTGTTGGATTAAATTTGTTAGCTTTATTAATAAATTTTGAGCAGTTAGTATTGTTGTAATATTAAGCCTATAACACATCGGAGAAATACATAAATCATTGAGAGATTGAGCATGCACATCATGTCAAAAAGTACCAAGGACTGTGAGATACAAATTCACATTATATTCAAGGTAAACAAGCCATTACACATATAGAATGAGATGGTTAAGTGGATCTTGCTAATTTAAAATATAATCTCAATGATAATATAAATATATAAGGGCAGGACAATAAACTACATATGATATTATGTATTATTCCAGCTTCGAATATCCTCCAAACTTTCCAGTTTTCTCATTCCTCCGAATTTCAATATTTTGTTCCTCGTTCATCTATCTGCTTAGTATTATCTCTAGTCCTAAATATAGAACATAATTTGTAATGACATAAGACCGGAGGAGTAATATCGATTTCCTTCGTGATTGATCTCCATGTTGTATTTTGAACACCACCATCAACTTTTCTATCACAAATTAAAGTTTAATCACAGTTTCATTTGATCAATAACTTCCCTTATGAATGATTTTTAACTTACCATTATGTTCACAACTGCAATGATCGTTTCTATCTTCATGTCATTCATAATAATTTAGGGTTAAAATACTAATTTCAAATGAAAATGTAATTGATCAATACTAATCCAATCGCAGATAATAACATGGTGAACAACTGATAATTAAGAAATAAACTGTTACCATAAGCAAAGCTAGCTGCCTTTTTTCTTCTGGATCTCAATATGGTCACCAACTCACTGGGTTTCAAAGCATTGTTATTGGACATATAAAGAATACATGAAAAATGTGACCAGTCTTAACCTATCCCACGTTATATTGTTTTCAACTTGTTGCCACTCACACTCACCTGTTGGACACCTGTAATTAATTAAATCTACTCATGAAAATGTGCAAATTTTGGATATTAAAATAAAGGCGCTTAATTTTGGATTACAGAAGTTCATCAATTACTGAATTTTGAGGGACCTAAAACTATCTCAACGTACGATACAATACCTTGTTTGAAAAGTGTTTGAAATGGGATCATATCTAAGCAACGCATCAGATACCTTTGGCCGCTGCAAGTAATCATTATAAAAATCCAATATTTCAATTTCGCCATAAAAATTACAACATGAAGAGTTGTAAAGAGTAAAATACTACTACCTCTCATGCTTAATATAAGATTCATTTTAATGAATAAAATAAATTATAAAGCGAATCTTATTTTAAAGAACTTAGTTCCATCTTATACACCTGAGCAGGGAACCAAAACCGACCACTCTGAAGAGAAATATTCAAAGCCATGCTAGAATAATTGAATAGTAACAAGTTAGTCAAGTCTCTGGGATCTTCCAAATACGAAGAAAGGTATAAAAGAGGCCAAGCACCAATAAATGATCCTAATAATCCATTTGGATTCATTTCCAGTGAAGGGCTTTCTTCATTAATTATCCTCATCATATGAAATCGCCACTCTCTATAAGCAACATAACCAAGTAGTCTTCCCCACTTGCGTTGTATGTGTTTGTCCCACAATCTATTACTTCTGCATCTGCGCATCAAACAAAGTACACACCTCTGACATACTACGTAGTTCATTTGGTGAAAGTCTCTCAAGAATGTTGTCCAATATGGTTCTGGTAAATTCATCAAGATAGAATCCTCTTTGTTCATATATAGGCGTGCTCATCATTAATATTGTGAATATAGATGTTGTTATTGACTGTGTGCTTGGTAAGAGATTTATAAGAAAAGGCCTATATTAAAGAAGGATGTGTCAAGTTCCACAATATGATACGTTCAGGCTACTATCTTGTCCACATGCTTTTGTCTGGTACAAAAATTTTCGTTAAAAACAATGTGAGTAGATCATGAAGTCAAGTAATAGAGATTTTTCTGGGGCAAAAGCATTGAGAAATAAAATTGAATATTGTCATTATATACTCTTTAAATTGTCCGTCATTCTACTAAGACATGTGACCCAAAGTTGCTTAATATTTGTATGTCTTCAATAAGTTAACGCCTAACTGATTAACTTTATTTTAGGAGCCTGAAGTTAAAAACTTTACTCCCAAAATGTTTCAGTATGATTATTCTTAACTTAAGGGAGGTTCGGAATGTCAGAAACCAAACAAAAACAACAAGCTGGACGTGAGGTGCATGCATACCATGCGCAAGGTAGCATAGGTGCATGAGTCCCACACGCAAAGACTTCCACCGGCGCGTGTGATTTTGGACTATGAAAATTGGTGGTACAGCCGGCCGGGTTCTTCAATGTGGGGGGATAGTGAAGGTGGTAGTGTGTTGAAAGGAGCTCTGGATAGTGAGATATGGAGGGAACAACGAAGGTGGGTAAGGTTTTGAGGAAGCTTTTGGGATTTTGGGTGATGTATTTGAAGGCTTAGGCAACAGAAGAGAAAGGGCAGCCTCTAATGCCGATTGATGCAGGAAGGGGAACAGAGAAATTCGAAGAGAGAGGCAAATGAGGAAGATAATGCAATTTTATTCTACTTTAAAAAGAATTTTTTCTCCAAAATATAACATGGTGATAGGGTAATTAACAAGTAATTTTCACTTCTATTCCTTATGAGAGAGAATGGGTGACCGAGAGTAAATGCATATTTCAAAATCGTATTCTTTATAAAAAGGGCGTAAAATAAGTCAATTTTATCAATTTATAACAACGTCTTATACTTTGAGGTATCACACAAGCCTGGGACAAATGAGATGTGTAGCCTCACTCTAACCCTAGGATTAATGATAGAAAATTCTAGAATTCAATTACAATAAAAGGTTCAAAATCAAAATGAATAGTCATAAATGAGAAATGTGTTCATCATTATTAAATAACATGGTCTTTATATCGTCTTGGAATCTGTCTTTCTATTAAGATACTTGTCTTCGATGTTGTTCCATCTTTGAATATCCTCCAAGTTGTCCAGTTTTCTAATTCCTCCTATTATCCAAGGCCCAGCTTTTTGTTCCCCATTCACCTGTCTCTTTATTACTATCGGTTGACATTGTGGGTAGTGCAACCTGAACAGCACCACTAACATTTCTATCCACACAACAATCAAAATATTATCATCAGTCCTAAAAATAAAATTATCATCACTGGTTTCACACACACACACACACACACACACACACTCTTCTAATTTGCATTATTCACTTATAAATTAAATGGTTTCAATTTACCGCTGTGCTCACAACTGCAATGATCGTTCCTGAATCTCCTGCCACATGATTCCAAGCGGTGACCAATAACACCATAGCACCACTCTATGTAACCCATTCATAATTCATAATTTATTATTAAAATACTAATTAGTTCACATAGTGAACAGATTATCGTTTAAAAAAACAAATAATTACCATAAATTCGGCTGTCTTTTCTCATCTGAACCTCAACACGATCACCGGGTTTCAAGTCATTATTATTGGACACATGAAGAGTATATGGATCACAAGTGTGAATTGAGGATAACCTCAACCTATCCCATATTATATTTTTCTCAATCAGTCTCCACTCACCCATTGGACACCTACTGCAAAAAGCTAGTCATGAACACTTGAAAACGTTTAAGAATAATTGAAGGTTTATAAGATTAATTGGATCATGGAAGTTCATTTCTAAATTATGACTGATAACCAATCTCAACAATACCTTGCCTGAAAGGTGTTTGAGACATGATCGTAGCTGAGTAACGCATTGTATCGCTTTGGAAGCAGAAACTAATCATCATAAAATACATAAAATTTCAATTTTGCCACAGAGATTATAAAGATTATTATGACATAAATAAAGAAGAGTTTTGATGAGTAAAATAACTTGCCGGTATCATCTGATAGACTTGAGCAGGGAACCAAAATCGACCACTGTGAAGAGAAATATACAAAGCCAAGCTAGAATAATTCGATAGTAATAAACTAGTCAAATCTCTAGGATTTTCCAAATACGAAGAAAGGCATAAAGAAGGCCAATCACCAATTAATGATCCTAATAATCCATTTGGATTCATTTGTAATGAAGGGCTTTCTTTATTCATTATCCTCATCACATGAAATCGCCACTCCGTGTAAGCAGCATCACCAAGTAGTGTTCCCCACCTACGTTGTATATGTCTGTCCCATAATAAATTACTTCTGCCTGTGCGCATCAAACAAGTGCACACCTCTGACATAATACGTAGTTCATTTGGTGAAAGTCTCTCAAGAATGTTGTCCAATATGGGTTCTGGTAACTTCAAGAGACAAACCTCTTTCTTCTTCATAGCTATGGTGCTCTGTTTTGTTACTAAGTGTGAATATAAATTTTGTGCTTGAGAATAGAGAAACAAGAAAAAAAATCCTCTAACGATGAAGCAGAATATGTCAATAATTTATTCAACATTTTCCATCATCAAGAGCGAGCTACGTACCTTCTAATCTCTTTGTTAATAATCATAATTTCGTTGTCCCATGTCTTTGTTTTTTCACCCATCCCTCAGGCTTCTATACGATATCTTGTTTGCATGCCCTTGCCCAGCTAAAATGTTTTCGTGTGTCAAACTATGTAAGCGAATAACGACATTAAGAACTAAGAAATGTTAGATTAATTATATTGAATAATACTGTCGTTGTATCATTGTATGGTCTCAAACTGTGTCCGCGCTTCTTTTAATCCTGCATAGTATATGTTGTCACTGTATGTACCATTATGCTAATACTGTATATACTACGCGGGGTAAAATACTGATGAGCGTGTCTAAGTCACTGAAAGATATACGAAAGCTCTAATTGCTAGTATTTAATAATTATGAAGAGAATTACCTGATGTGAATAGAACAGTTAAAATTTTCGCATCCGCATCCACCACGCCTTGAGTATAGTTATTAATTATTTTTTAAAAAAGTAGGATACAAGAATTAAGTCTTGTACGTAGATTACACAAGCCTGGAAAAGCCTTCTAATCAAGGAAAACTCATGTCGACTCTTACCTCTAGGCCTGAAAACCATTTTCAGTTGCATGGGAATGAAAATGGTAGCTAGGGTTGTAAATAGAAGCCAAAACGATTCCATATACGTGCACGAACCCACTAGCATTACATATCTATAAAGGAAAAATGCATTAATTAAAAGAAAAATTATTAGAGTAAAATGCTCCAATTTAGAAAAATCATATAAACCTTTCTTGAACTCAAAATATATATTATACAAATCTTCCTTATATTTTTAAAATTTATTTTCCATCAATCCAACCGTCGTGGATTGTTAAATTTGACTCTCAAACTTTTTTTTCCAAAAATACCCCTATTTAACCAAAGAATTATTTAGACATTTATATTTTTTTCCCCAAAAAACAACAACAAAATAGTTCTAATATATATTTTCAAAATTTGTAATATATAATAAAATTTATTAATTTTGATTTCTCATCATAGTTATTGAAACATGTTTATTTTGGATTTGTTAAATGGATAAAAAAACATATTTCAAACACACATATTTTTGTTATCATATGGTATAAATAATATAAGTTTAAAATATTATATAAATTATTCATCTCTATGGCGATTGTTGTTTTTTTTTTTTTCCCTTTCCTAAAGCTTGCCAGCGTTCAAAAAAGATTAGGAATTTGATAAGATCAAGGGCAAATTAGTAAATAAAATTTATTTTAATATAAATTTGTATTTTTAAAATATTTTTTAGAATCTTGTTGGAATATTTTTAAAGGAGTTAATTATTTGGACCTAAATATATGTTTGCAAGATAAAGAGGAGATTCGTGTAATTAGAACAAAACAAAAGGGTGATCGATGTATTTTACTCAAATTATTATTAATTATTAGTGTATTATGTACTTATTTATCTGTTTAAAAACAAACAATAGAGAAAGCGTAGCCTCTAATGCCGATTGATGCAGGAAAGGGAAGAGAGAGGCACATGAGGAAGATAATGCAATTTTATTCTTGTCACATCCCGAAACCTAAAGGGTGACCAGTACGGAATATGAGTGACTCACATTCTTTAAGTCTTAATCTTATAAAGGTATGTTCAGAAATACATGGGCCTACCTATAAATTACATGGAGCATCTAACTCTAAATAATAATATAAAAGTCTAGGGCTAGATTGCATCAACTACTAGCACCTCATGATGGACCAACGATCTCTACATCATTAAAGAGGCCCTTCACCACTCAATAGGAGATACATGGTCGGCAGTATCGTCTGAACCAAAACAAATTTTTCCGGTGAATAACGTCCATTATTATAATTTAATAAATTGCAAAAGTAAAATAATTTAAACATCTTTCTCTTTTAGACAATAGCATTATATTAATAAATCTCAATTTCTAAAGCATACGTTCAGGAATAAAAATAAAATTCTATATAAAATATTGTCAATAAGATAATTTCATGCATGAAATAAAATCTTTGATTTCATATAGTCAATTTAAAACATAATTCTCAAACCTCATCTTTCCATAGAACTTCTTACAAAATGGATGATAAGCGTGGCCACACAGTCTACAAGGGTAAACTAACCAAGCATGACTCAAGGCCATGAAACAAGCATGGACACACAGTCTATGAGGGTAACTAACCAAGCATGACTCAATGCCATGAAACAAGCATGGACACACGATCTATGAGACAAGCATGAGAACGAATCCCATGAATATCAAGCGAGCTCAAGGTTAACCATGGTGCACCAAGGACTAACAGTACTACTTCTTGTTAGTAACCTACGTTCTGTATTCCGTCCTCTAAAAAAAACATTTTTTTCAAGCATGCTTGGGGTCAATTCTTTAAAGCAATAAAAACTCTTTCTTCAAGATAATAATAGCTCTGTCTCATACTTCATAATTAAATCCCCATCCAAAGATGAAGTTGTACAAACAATATTTCAAAACTTTCCTTCAAATTCAATCTATTGATAAAATTAAAAACTCACGTAAAAACATTCCATTTTAAATAATAATTTCCAGCTCATAAACTTTCCAAAATGTAAGATCATTTCAATATAAAATTTACGAAAAATATCTCAAAAGTCTCCTTACCATTTAATTGCATAATCATGAATTATGTGTAACATCCCAAATTTTCGGAAGCGTTTTCAGAATTATTTGATCGAGTAGAGCATCGGAAGTAAATAGTATTTAGAAAAGTAATCGATAAACATCCACCGTAGTGTAAGAGTTGGTCATTAACAGCGGTACAAAATTTTTCAAATGTTATCATTGTTCAAGCACAAATCAAAAAGGGCTTCCTCCGGCCGTCTCCTACATCGGCGCTTACCTCTCCCTCGATCCTATTCACTCCGGAACCTGAAGCTAAGGTGAGAGCTGAGGTTCAATACCCATTGAACCTCAGGTAACGGTTAACCTCATGTTCATGTACAGTTATGTATGACAGTTATCTCATGACATCACAGCTATGTTCACATATAAAAAGTAATAACAACACAGCCACCGCATATGAATGTTATTACAGTCTGCACTATTCACCAGTGCCACGATGGCCTATCGTGTCCTCAGCGCTAGGAAAACTCAACGGCGTTATCATGACTATAACCCGTATAAAGCTGTACGTGTATGAACAATTCTTTTAAAAACAGAGTCACAGTTTATGAACATATCTATCACATATAGGTATACAGTAAACATCAGAGTTAGTGTTACGAAGACGCGTCCGTACCTTCGTCGGTGTTGTCGGTACGTTGACGGTTGGACGGTGATCACGTGTACCCTATAATGGTAATATCGTATTTATTAATTTACAAATAATATCCTAAGAGATATTTTGGCCACTAATGACTATTTTGCCCTTGCAACATTTATTTTTCACTTTATTCCTTCAAAATTCGTAGAACAACGCTGGTACAAATTTGGGCAGCATTTCGTCTAACTTTAAAAAATCATAATTAATTCTAGAAAAATCGAAACGAGGATCCGTAAAATTTCTTGGAATCCTTAGGATGTGTATTTTCAATTAAAAATAATCACCTTTGCCCAGATTACACGAATCACTCCCAGGTTTTAAGTTTTGAACCTCTGCCCAGTATTTTTTTAGAAATTTGTAGCCTAACTTTGAGGATTTTTATCTCTCTGTACAGAAATCATTTTGATATGTTCTTGACATATTTAAAAATCCATATATGTCTATTTTAACCATGAATTTCCTCAGAATTTTTTGACCATATTTTCAATATGAAATTCTGGCGTTTTCATCACTGCCTCCAGAAATTCCGAAACCGATGAAATTTTGCCGAACTTCGTTACTTTGATGATTTTCTTCCGAGAAAGTTTGCTATATGACCTCCCTCATCATTTTTTCCAAATAAGGATAATTTTTACTATAAAAACATGTAAATAAAATTATCCTAGCATATTTAAGATCTAATCTACTTCTATCTAAGAATTTAAGAACTAGAACTTAAAGAACTTAAAGCTAGAGCTAGAGAACTTACCAAGAACCTTGCTCCTCCTTCTTCAAGACTCCTCACTCTCACTTTCACTCTCTATATCAGATTTAATAAGCTTGCTTTGGTGTGAAATTTGTGAAGTGGTTGGTGCTCTATTTATAGGAAAAAGCTATGGCAAATCTTGTAATTCTCTAGCTTACACATCTTTCATTTTTGGCCATGGGTTTGAATCTGATTTCTCCCTCCAGATGAGCCAAAAAACGTGGCCTACCTCCCCCCGATTCTTCCTCCTTTGATTTTTCACCAAAGCCTCTTGCCTTGGTGTCAAAATTGTCCCCATGTGTAAAGCTTTTGGCCCCAAGAGTGCTTTGGTGGCTCTTTCTCCTTCATGCACTCTCCAAGCATGCATTGGTGGCATCTTCATCTTCATGCATTTCCCAACTTGGTGTTCTAATTTCCTAGTTACTCTAAGTATACTTGTAACTAGATGACTTTGGTGATTGGTTAGCAATTAAGCAAAGTACTCTTAGGGTTTAGTCTTTAATTAGCTTAATCTTTGGTCATTAATCCTAAAATGGTGTTTTAGGTGTTATTAAATTTATTTGATTGGTTGCTAATCATGATCATTAATAATCATCTTTATGCTAATCCTAACCCCTCATTGGTCCTTGACCTTTAATTATCCTAATGTATCTTTAATTGGTGACTATTAACTTTAATTGTAAAGAATTACCTAAATATTCCATTAGTGTAATTTTAATTGCTCATTAATTGTTGGTAATTGCCCCTTAATTGTTTCAGGTGTTTTGATAATTCTTTTTGGCTTTTATGACTTAAATATGAACTTGGTATTAATTTAATCTCTTGACAATTATAAAACTTGGTGTTTAAGCCCCTTTGATTAATTGTGAAGTCTTGCACAATTTATTTAATTTGGTGGAGATTTAGTTGGTCTTTAATTGCCATTGATTTCTCTAAATTTACTTAAGTATTTTCATAATACTTTCTTGCTCTTTTAAATTCCACATGAACCATGGTTTAATATGGTATTTATTATATTTTATGATATCTTATGATGCCTAACAAAATTTAGAAGATTAAATTATTGGTCACCTTAATCCTAAAGAAAAATTATCTAGAAAATAGGATAAACTTATCACAAAATTTGAGACCACATATTCACCTATTTTAAATAGGGTTTACCTATCAAAATATAGTGGTTATGCTAAACGCGATTTTTAGGGTATTACATTATGCTTTAAAACATTTGGAAGAACATACATAATAAAATCACCAGTCTTTACACATATACTATCACAAAAATTCCTTTAAAAAAAAAATCATGATTTTAAATATGGAAATAAACATAAAAGTTCAACAATAAAAATATCTATCTTTTATAAAAATTAAGGACCCTATTCACTTACCTTGCTCCTTCTAAAATTATACATTTACCAAAATTCTTTGGGTTCAACTTTCAATTTTGAAATAGGTCATCATTGAATATCTTTTACCCTTATATATATTACATAATCTCTAAAACATATTTAAACACCTATTATACTACCCAAAACTCTTAACTATTTCTGATACTCCTCTGAATTAAAGACACAGGTTCGGCAATCAACACCCAAAATTCATACATCAACCTCTAATGAAATTTACCTACTGATTTTAAAAATCCTTAAATACCACAACATCCTTCATGCTTAATCAGGGCTGGCCATAACAGGGGAATATGAATTAATTTGCAGAACTCAATTATATCCCTACAATTCAAAACTAGAGAGCCTTTAGACACCTTGAAAACTTTTAAGCTTCCCTACTCTCGTAATCATCACAGTAGGCATGGTTTAAACTTCTAACTCAATCTAATAGGAATACCCATTTAACATTTCTTCAACTCGTGAAGCAACACGGTTTCATTAACAATTTAATCATCTAAACTCATATTCGGCCTTGAAACATTCAAATAGAATCTCTACAACATTTTTGAAAATTCCAGATTCAATATATGCTTTAGAAATTTAGAACCCAACATCCAACACCAGAGACAGTAACCATTAGGTTCAGAAATCACAAACAAAGGCCCATTAAACGCATGCAACACCGTAATAAGCTTTGTTCTATCTTTAGATACCTTTTCATATCACAGATTTCTTATTTCCAAAACCCAAATTCAATTGCTCTCACTCCCAAACTAACCCTAATAACAGAAACTAAAGATGGAAAGAGATTTAAGAGTCTCACCTTACTTAATTTCTTGTATTGCATGCAGCGAACTCTTCCTCTTCTCCAATGATCGCCTTCTTTCTCTCGCTCTCATATTTCTCTCTCGCTCTTTCCTTTTGTCTCTCGTTCTCTCTGGCTGAAGTGGGATAAAGAATGGGAAATGAATAGTTAGGGGGACGGGAAGTGCATTGGCCGAAAGAAATAAATGGGATTGGTTTAATCCGGCTGAATTGATTAAATGGGTAAATGACGAGTGTGGTATTGCATGTGAATCCATGTGTCTTGAAAAGGGATGGAGGAGGTGTCCGACTTTTACAAAGAGAAAGGTGATGTGTCAATTTATGGAATGAGGAAGGAGATGTATTGTAGGGTCCGCTCCACAAAATAATCCCATTTGACCCTCTACAAGACTCCTATTTGCAATTTAGTCCTTTACTCATTTAGTTGCAAATATTAGATAGGTATTAGGAATTAATCCTTAATTCCATATAAGGATTTTTCTTTCTCAATTAGCTTTTCTAAGTCATAGAATATCGACTTTAAAATTTCTAGGCCACAATTTATCCTCTAACTATTTTTCCTTGAATTTTCGGAAAAGTAGGTCCTAAATTCCAAATAATGGCTTTAAGATTATTTAAGCCAATCTTTCGTAATTAAACCCCCTAATAATGGCTCTAAATCCTCAAAATTATATTTCATACTTTTTCTCTAAATTTTCAAGGTCCAAAAATATGTTTGTTTAACTTTTTCCTCAAAATAAGCTTAAGACTATTAACTTCTACTAACTTAGAAGCCTCTCATTTCAATCTTATTCCTAAACTCCTTGTCCCAAAATTCGGGATATTACAATTCTACTTTAAAAAGAAAATTTTCTCCAAAATCTAAAATGTTGATTGGGTAATTAACAAGTATATTTCACTTCTATGAGTGACCGATAGTAAATGCATATTTCAAAATGGCATTCTTTATAAAAAAAAAAAAAAAGTAAAATATGTCCGTTTTATCAATTTAAGATATATGAATCATGATGTAATAATTATTAACGTCTTATATTTTGAAGTGGGAGAGTATATCACATAAGCCTCTGGGACAAATCACAAATGGGATGTGTAGCCTCACTCTAACCCTAGGACTAATGATAAAAAATTCCAGAATTCAATTATAATAAAAGGTTCAAAATCAAAATGAATAGTCATAATAAATGAGAAATATGTTCAGCATTATTATATTAAATAAGATGGTCTTTATATCGTCTTGGAATCTGTCTTCCTATTAATTAAGATCCTCATCTTCGAATATCCTCCAAGTTTTCCAGTTTTCTGATTCCTCCAATTCTCCAAGGCCCAGCTTTTTGTTCCCCATTCACCTGTCTCTTTATTACTATCGTTTTCCATTGTGAGTACTGCAAACTGAACAACACCACTAACATTTCTATCCACACAACAATCAAAATATTATCATCAGTCCTAAAAATAAAGTTATCATCACTGGCTTCATTCACACCCCCACAGGCCCACACACACACTTCCAATTTGCATTATTCACTAATATAAAAATTAAATGATTTCAACTTACCGCTGTGCTCACAACTGCAATGATCGTTCCTGGATCTGCTGCCGCATGGTGATCGATAACACCATCGCACAAATCTATGTAACCCATTCATAATTCATAATTTATTATTAAAATACTAATTACTTCACATAGTGAAGAGATTATCATTTAAAAAAAAGAAATAATTACCATAAATTCGGCTGTCTTTTCTCATCTGGACCTCAACATGATCACCGGCTTTCAAGTCATTATTATTGGACACATGAAGAGTATATGGATCACAAGTGTGAATTGAGGATAATCTCAACCTATCCCATATTATATTTTTCTCAATCAGTCTCCACTCACCCATTGGACACCTACAGCAAAAAGCTAGTCATGAACACTTGAAAACTTTTAAGAATAATTGAAGGTTTTATAACATTAATTGGATCATGGAAGTTCAAATCTAGGGTTTTCCAAATACGAAGAAAGGCATAAAGAAGGCCAATCACCAATTAATGATCCTAATAATCCATTTGGATTCATTTGTAATGAAGGGCTTTCTTTATTCATTATCCTCATCACATGAAATCGCCACTCTGTGTAAGCAGCATCACCAAGCAGTGTTCCCCTCCTACGTTGTATATGTCTGTCCCATAATAAATTACTTCTGCCTGTGCGCATCAAACAAGTGCACACCTCTGACATAATACGTAGTTCATTTGGTGAAAGTCTCTCAAGAATGTTGTCCAATATGGGTTCTGGTAACTTCAAGAGACAGACCTCTTTCTTCTTCATAGCTATGGTGCTCTGTTTTGTTACTTGGAGTGAATATAAATTTTGTGCTTGATGAGAGAGAATCAAGAAAAAAAGCCTCTAATGATGAAACAGAATATGTCAATAATTTATTTAACATTTTCCATCATCAAGAGCTAGCTACGTACCTTCTAGTCTCTTTGTTAATAATCATAATTTCGTTGTCCCATGTCTCTGTTTTTTCACCCATCCCACAGGCGACTATACGATATGTTGTTTGCATGCCCTTGCCCGGAATGTTTTCGTGTCAAACTATGTGAGTGAATAACGACATTAAGAATTAAGAAATGTTAGATTAATTGAATAATACTGCGGTTGTATCATTGTATGGTCTCAGACTGTGTCTGCTCTTCCTTTAATCCTGCTTAATATATGTTGTCACTGTCGTACATACCATTATATTAATACTATATATACTATGCGGGGTAAAATACTGATGAGCGTGTCTAAGTCACTGAAAGATATACGAAAGCTCTAATTGCCAGTATTTAATAATTATGAAGAAAATTACCTGATGTGAATAGAATAGTTAAAATTTTCGCATCCCCATCCACCACGCCTTGAGTATCGTTATTAATTATTATTATTTTTTTAAAAGTAAGATACAAGCATTAAGTCGTGTAAGTAGATTAGCTTACACAAGCGTGGAAAAACCTTCTCATCAAGGAAAATTCCGTGTCTATTCTTATCACTAGGCCTGAAAACCATTTTCATTTGGATGGGAATGAAAATGGTAGGTAGGGTTGTAAATAGAAGCCAAAACGATCCCATATATGTGCACGAACCCACTAGCATTAAATATCTATAAAGGAAAAATGCATTAAAAGAAAAATTATTACCCTCCAACAATTCCTCTATTTATTTTACGTTAATTACATGAATTTCATATAATCTTTTTTAAAATCAAAATATATATCACACAAACCTCTCTTATATTTTTAAGATTCATTTTCCACCAATCCAACTATCGGTGAACTGTTAAGTTTGACTCTCAAACTTTTTTTTCCCTTAAAGAATACCCCTATTTAACAAAATAATTATTTAAAGATTTATATTTATATTTTCAAAAAAAGAACAACAAAATAGTTCTAATATATATTTTCAAAATTTGTAATCTATTATAAAGTTTGTTAATTTTGATTTCTCATCATATTTATTGAAACATGTTTATTTTGGATTTTTTAAATGAATAAAAACACATTTCAAACACACATATTTTTGTTATCATATAGTATAAATAATATAAGTTCAAAATATTATATAAATTATTCATCTCTATGGCCATTGCTTCTTCTTTTTTTCCTTTCCTAAAAGCTTGCCAGCGTTCAAAAAAGAATATGTATTTGATAAGATCAAGGGAAAATTAGTAAATAAAATTTATTTTAATATAAATTTTTATTTTTAAAATATTTTTTATAATCTTCTTGGAATATTTTTAAAGGAGTTAATTATTTGAACCTAAATATATGTTTTCAAAATAAAGAGAAAATTTGTGTAATTAGAACAAAAAAAGAAGGGTGATCGATGTAGTTTACTCAAATTATTATTAATTATTAGTGTATTATGTACTTATTTATCTGTTTAAAAAAAACAATAGAGAAATAAGGAAAATTCAATAATAAAAAATAATATATATAATCTCTCTTTTTATTAATTTTGGCTACCTTGTATGATAAATAATTTTTTTTACTCCCTCCATCATTATATGTAAGAGTCTTTTAATAGTTAAAAGTAGCAATATGTTATAATTATGTAGGAAATTAAAATTTTTTCTAAAAATGTCCCTATATATAAATGGGCGAAAGAGTGTAATCATGAGAAAAGGGTAAGATTAAAAAGAATAGATGTAGTATAATAATTAATTGAAGATAAACTATAAAAGAAATATTTATTATTAAGATAAATTTAAAAAGGATTTTATTTAGAGACAACCGCTACAAAAGTTGGCCTTGTATACAGGAACTCAGGAAGGGAGAAAGTATTTCGTAGAATATGGCTTGATCCTATTTATAAGTTCATTTTGACCAAAAAATTTGGTCCTTTACCCATATTATTGTACTCATAAAGATAGAGAGAGAAGAAACAGGTTAAAAACACACAATCATGGATGAGGACAAAGTTGAAAATTTATCCTCATAATCATTGAATTAACTACCTCTCATTGGTCTGTGAGATTTGGTCAAAATAGACTTATAAATAGAACCAGAATGATAAATTAAAGACACGGGATTTACATGCGGCATCCCAGGGAGAATGTTCATTGGCGACATGGTGCAATATGAAGGCTTTTTTTCCCAAAATGCCCCTAATTAAATAACTATTTACCAAAATGCCCCTGTTTTCAAACTATTTCCCGCTCTGCCCCTGTTTAGTCGACTAAAACGTGGGGCTCCAATTTTTTTTTTTACTTCCCAGAGATTTAGTCGACTAAGCATTGTAGCTTAGTCGACTAAATCTCTGACAGAGCATTTTTCACTCAAACACGAGATTTAGTCGACTAAGCTACGCCTTAGTCGACTAAATCTTTTCCTAGGCTTTTTTAAAAGCTCCATTCGCGCAAAATGGAACCCTAATCACAATGCAACCCTTTCCTAACCGAATACTCTCTCTTTCTCGCTTTTTAGTGTGACCCATCAAAGTTTAATCTCATTCCACCTTGTTCAAGGTATTATTGTTGAAGATTCATTGTAGTTTCACTTTGTTCGGATTTTTTTTTTTTTTTTTTTTTTTTTTGTAAGCCGAAACCCTCCCTTTTGCAGCTCATAAATTTTGGTGTGAAGGATGAGTTCAAGTTCAAACACGTACGTTACTGTAATCTACCATAGGTTTGATCCGCTAATGTCCCAAAATGAGTTTCATAGTTTCGATACAATTAGTGAATGGTTCGAATTTCCAAATTATTACCTAAACAAGTCATCATAAACTCAATACAAAACACGTTATATAGAATTCAAGCTCGTCTAATCCTTGTTGGAAATGTGCGCATATTATGTCCGGTTTGGTTGCAATTCCTACATCTTTTCTGACTGCTTGAGGGTTGAGACTCCACCCAATCCATCTCATTTTGTATCCTTGTAGACTTTGGTCCTCCTTGTATGCGTGACAAAGTTGTATTTGGGATAACGGTTTGGCCCTCTCCTTGTTGAATCAACAATTCATTGCCTATCGGATACCAGTGTGCTGCATACACCTGACTAATGTATGAGATAGTGAATACCGGGTCAACATAATCGTAATGGTTCAAATTTTCCATCTTGCATACTGCTAATACGTGACTGCAGGGATACCTTCTTGTTGTGAACCTCCCACATTGACATTTGCGATTGATTAAGTCAACCCTCATTATGTCACCGGAGACATATGTAGATTGATTGTAAGCATCCTCAACCTCAAATAACTGTAAATCTCTGTCATAAAGTCACACACAATATGTGACGGTCAACTGGTCCATCCTTTGTAACTTTTCTTCGACCTTTTTTGAGACTATCCTTCCTGCAACGATATGTCTGTTAATCTCAACACGCTTGGTGACAAAATATTCAACAAGTCTACTACAAGTCATCTTCACCAATGCCGTTATTGGCAGATTACGTGCACCCCTGAGAACCTTGTTCACACACTCGGCGAGGTTAGTCGTCATGTGACCAAACCTCCGTCCTTCTGCATCGTAGGACCTGCACCATTTCTCCTTTGGAAGCCGCTCAAACCAGGTGACACACTGTGGGTTTGTATCAATAAACTCTTGAAACTTCATGTCAAACATGATCTTTGAACTCATGTACCCTATATAACAAATAACATAAACTCATAACAATGGAAACAAATCAATCATTACAAATGTGTTCAAGAAGTAAATAACATGTGAACTTTCATACCTGGGTTTCATAACAGTTTTCTTCAATTGCATATCCCTAAATTTAGTATTAAAGTTGCTCCCAACATGACGTAGGCAATACACATGATAGGCATATGGAGGCTGCCACGTATGGTGATCTTTAACCGCCTTGATGATACTGGCATGATGATCAGATATCAAACAAATGCCTTGCCTCTGCGTCACATGGTCACGTAGGAGACACAAAAACCACCACCAATCATCATACTTTTCACCAGGAGGAACAACAGCAAAGGCAATGGGGAGGAGCTTCCCATCCCCATCCTATGAAGTCGCAATCAACAGAGTACCTTTGTATTTTCCGTACAGGTGGGTGCCATCAACTTGAAGTATGGGCTTACAATATTTGAAGGCTTCTATGGTTTGGTGAAATGTCCAAAAAACCCTACGAAAGACGCGTTTATCACTATAAAAATGACGTTCGTTGAAACATTCATCAGTATCAAGCCTGAAAACAGAACCCACCTTACACTGTGTCATGTATGTCAACCAATTGGGCAAGAATGCATATGATTCCTCCCAATCACCAAATAACTTCACAATGGCCTTCATTTTCGCCTTCCAAGCCTTCTTGTATATTATATTATATCCATACAAACGTTATATCCTCTCTTGTATCAAAGACCGGTTTTAAAGTCGGATCTTCTCTTAACATACCTGGTGAAAACAAAACAAGTTTTAAATGTCAAACAATAAACAAACCGAATGTAATCTCAACAAAATAGAAAACCTACTGATAATGGCTGCATAAATAACTTCTGAATCCAGTTGTCTATGATCCCGGGCAAGACTCTGGTTGAGGCAGGTTTGCTCTTGACCCCACTTACGCACCACCCAACTATTTCCATTCTTGGGGAAAATTGCCCTCATATACCAGGGACAACCGTCAGCATGGTTCCGACACCGCATCACAAACCTATGCTCATCGGTTTTTCAACTTTGGTCATGTACGATAAGACTTCATGCAATACAATTTCACAAATGTTGCATTTCAGACTTAGAAGGAAACTGCTAATACAAATATAATGGATCACCTAACTGCTAACCACCTTGCCTGTCACCATCACCATACAACATTTCCATGTCATCGTCACAGTGCGCCCAATTAATTGCGGAATAGTGTGGGCTTTTGGTCCAAAATGGCTCAATCTCAGGCCCTACGTCTGTCAACATGATTTTGTTGTTACAACCACTAACTTAAAATTACAAATACAACTACAAATGCAAGTTTACTAACTTACTGCTTCTAACCGGGTCAACACGAAGCGGTGACATTGTTGTGGTACTCGGGTTTACTGGATTCGTGTCTCTATCAAAATCACCCTCCACATCGCACGAGGTGTCACCTAGTGAAATAAACCTCTCATATTCGTCCTCCTCAATCTTTGTGCCAATTCTCATCTTCCTCATCCTCCCCTTCATCCGTTAATGTTACGACTTAAGACTTGTGAAGGTCTTGATACACCGAAGCAGTCTGTCTTCTTGACCAAGATAATTGCGGCAGATCTTGTATGCATGGGTATAGATGATGATTCACCGATTCAAGCTCAACATATATCTCAATAAAATTTTGTGCTCTCCGATTAGCAAATGCATCTATGACACACTCTACGTCTTCATCATCACATACATCGTTACTAATGTAGTACATACTATCCTTACCCACTATAGTCTCCACTTTGGCAATTAATCAATGAATGCATTGGCTGCCATGTAGCCCCAATTTCTGGTAAATTCTTTCTTTGAGCTCGTTGTACGTAGTGCCCCGTTTGATTTTCATCATTTTCGTTTTTCCTTCAAACTGAACACCATCGGGACCTTCAAAATGCCTCCCACTATGGTAGATTACAGTAACATACGTGTTTGAACTTGAACTCATCCTTCACACCAGAATTTGTGAGCTGTAAAAGGGAGGGTTTCAGCTTACAAACAAAAAAACAATCCGAACAAAGTGAAACTACAATGAATCTTCAACAATAATACCTTGAACAAGGTGGAATGAGATTAAACTTTGATGGGTCGCACTAAAACGAGAAAAGAGAGAGCATTCGGTTGGGAAAGGGTTGCATTGTGATTAGGGTTCCATTTTGCGAATGGGGCTTTTAAAAAAGCCTACGTCTTCGAGATTTAGTCGACTAAACCGTAGCTTAGTCGACTAAATCTCGTGTTTGAGTGAAAAATGCTCTCTGTCCGAATTTAGTCGACTAAGCTACGGTGCTTAGTCGACTAACTCTCGAGAAGTAAAAAAATTGGAGCCCTGCGTTTTAGTCGACTAAACAGGGGCAGAGTGGGAAATAGTTTGAAAACAGGGGCATTTTGGTAAATAGTTATTTAATTAGGGGCATTTTGGGAAAAAGCCCAATATGAAGCATTAGATTAAACCGGTGGTCACGATCTTTTAAAACAAAATCGACTTGAGATATTGAATTCGCTGCATCGCCGTCGCTGGCGAACATAATTGATTAATGGGTAAATGAGCAATTTTACACATGACCTTTGCCTCAAAGAGCGCCCAGCACCACGACCTTTTTTTCTAGAGTAAAAGTGCACATGTGGTTACATTTTGGGAGCAAAAATACCACGGCGTTAGTTGACCGTCAACTTGGATGGAAGTGAATAGTAACGCGGGTGAAATTACCATTTTACCCTCAGTTTTAAATTAAAACAAAAATACCACCCCCCGGTGGGCCCCAACACCAATAATTTAAAATTTAAATAATTATCGACTTAATTTATCATTTTTGTTTATATTTTGTTATATGATCAAGAATGATAATTTCTTCAGGTCACTATTATCTTCATTCACATTTTAGTAATAAAGAAGTGTTTAATTTAGTTATTGTTAAGCTTTTGGTAATAATTGCGGCAGTCAGCCACGCTGCAAAACAAAACCAAATATATCTCAGAGTGGAATTTCTGTTTTGCCCTAATCATCATGACGTGGATATATATCCATGTAATCGTTGTTCTCTTTGTGGTTGTGGGACGATCTTGTAAACATCAAATTAATTTCTATATTCAATTCCTTATTAAGGTTGAAAATGACTCCAGCTCTATTGACATGCGGGGAAATTTAAGAAAAATATAATATGTTTAATTAACATGATCAAATTCATCATCCACCAACAAACAGATAGCCATCACTTTAATTTGAAATATCCCACACATGTTATGATGAACAGTTCAGTATTTTGTACTCCTCTAGCCCGAGCATTTTGGCCAATATGACGAACATGCACGTACTATGAAAAAGTCTTTTAACGTCTTTTTTTTTTTTTTTTTTTTTTTTAAAGTCTTTTTATATCCTTTTTTGGGGGACTTCTATGTAGGAGATGTGTCAAGAGTTACAATCCAAATATTTTAGGAAGTTAAGTTAAGACTTACGGCGTCCAAAAAATTTTAGGACGCTATATTGCTTCTTCTTTTTTTTTAAGGAAAAAAAAAAGCCCTCAAACCTGAGGTCGTAATGTCGTTTGTGAGCATCTTCAGGTTTGTATCATTATGTCTTGCCCACATAGCAGTTTTAGAACTTTGTAGCCAAATATTCCCCAAAAAAAAAAAAAAAGCATTCGTTCAGACCTAAAAACTAGCATACATATGCAGATAAACGAAGAGGGAGGAGCATAAATTAAGAATCGAACTAACAAATCTAAAATTCCAGATCTAACAATTAGAAGAAAAGGAAAAAAAAAACACAGTAAAACTGGAAAAAAAAAAAAGAAAAGAAAAGAAAGAAGAAGACGATCAAAACAACAATGGAGGGAGGAATCTGACTCAGCCATGGAGGTCGCTTCCGTTGCCGGTGAGGGAGGAACTTCGGAGGAAGCGATCTGAGAGGTAGATCTGGAACCTAAAGATCCACGGTGAGGGTGACTAGATTCAGTGAGAACAATAGCTCTAGCCACGGTGGGAAAACCAAGGGAGGCAGCGGTGGAGAGTTTCGACGAAGAGGAAGGATGAGAACACAGAGAGTTTCAGCTGGAACCTGAAGATCGACGGCGACGGCGATGGAGGTGGTCATATTTGCGACTCCACATGTTCGACAAGGAGGAGCAACGGTGAAGACTAGACGACGGCAAAGATCTCTCTCAAAGACTGAACAACGAGTGATGGTGAAGACCGAAGGGCGAGTGACGACAACTGAAGGCAAAAAGGACCAAATGACTGAATGATGAGCGAAGTCAAGAGAGAGAGAGAGATGATGAAATGAGAGAATGAGAACGAGGTTAAGTCATGATATATTTTGACCCTAAAAAAAGGTCATGGGATGGGAGTTTGAAATGACTTTGGCCTCCTAAAATCTATTTAGGACGCCAAAAATATTGACTTTGGCGTTCTACAATAAATTTAAGAAGCCAAGAATATTATTTTTGGAGCCAAACGTAGCACTAGGATTTACTTTTGACGTCCTAAATTTAAATTACGACGCCAAAAATCTCTTGTTTAGGCGTTCCAATTTTATATTAGGATGCAAAAAGTAACTTTTTAGGATGCCAAAATCCTCCACATAATTACAAAAACGCCGCCGTTTTTATTTTTTACTTTCATTTTTCAAAAAGGTACGTCTCTTAAGGAAGTGAAAGCTATTTTCTGTAGTAATAATGAAAAGTATAATGTCAAGCTTTTTAATAGCCAGAATGGTTCTTCACTGAAATCTTGTGCAAAAGTATGTACAAAACTGACTTCCTAGTAAAATAGGCCACATGAATGGAGGACTACACTCGGATGTTGATTGATATACGTAAGATGACATGCCTTCCTCTTTGAATCATTGTCTGTGTTTGATATCTCTGATGAAAACCAGAATAAGGAGAAAGAGACGTAAAAATATAAATAAAGTTACAAAACAATGAAAATGATCGATGTACATGTTGATAAGAAAAATCATATCAATTTAGTACAATTAGTGGACAAGAATTTACCTTATTAGGGGAATGGAAACTGCACTGGCACCGGAGGCATAGACAGAACAAAGTCGGGCATATATAGGGGTAGAACTAGAGAGGGCTAGGGGTGAAAATTATAGAATAGGATCCAAAAGTTCAGGAAATTATATTTCTACCTCATAAAATTTTCAATATTTTCACTTTAGTTCCTATTAAAAGTTTCATGGAGGTACTAAAATAAAAAGATTGATATGTTTATGGGGCTGAAATGTAGTTTCATGAAAACTTGGGTTCTATTCTCTAATTTTCGCACCCTCAAATTACAAGCCCTAACTCTGCGGTCACTGCTTGGGGCACCTATAGATCAGCAAAAAGAATTATACTAGTTACTATCCTTAATATAAGATATATTATTTATTTAATTAGATTAAAAAAGTTGATTAAATTAGCTAATATCACTTATATTTTCTTAGACATCTTAATCATCTTTTTTTATTCTCTTATTCCCTCTTATATTTAATTATTGTTGAGAGAATATTGGATAAATTAGATAAAAAATTGACAAATATAAAAATTATTTCTTGTATTTAGGATAAAGATTAACTTTCTAAATATGTTCTAGATTAGAGACATGATGAGGGAGTATATGAAATCAAGCAGGGATGTCTGCTGCGGTCCCTTCCCAAATGTTTTTTATGGTTGTTTTGATCATTAAATTTTATATGAAATGAGTGATATTTTGATATAAAGATTTAAGACTCTAAATAAAAAAGAAATACATAATTTTAAAGTCTTGAATCTTTGAAAAATCATAAAAAATGGAAAACATCTTCATTTTTCCTATAACATATCAAAATGTCACTCATTTCATATAGAGTCTACTGATTAAAAGAATCATGAAAAAAAAAAATGGAAAGGGCCCCATAAATTGAAGGGCAGCAGGAGGCACATCATCAAAAGCGCAGCAGGCACCCCCCAAATGAAATCTAGTATGATATATTAACAAACCAAACTTACACAAAAAATCTTGCATAAAAAATTCGAAACCATTATATTTTCTTCTCCCTGTTGAAGCATGTAGATTATTTATCATATTTTTTCTTGGAGTCCATGTTGCGGAGATAAACAATGATGGGTCAAACTCCAATAATTTATGATACGTACGTAGGTACGTAACGTTTAGGAAAGAGGCTTTTCCAAGTATCAATTTGTTGTTGGCTATGAATCTTTCTGATTCCTCCATACAAGCGACCCATTCCATCATCATGCTCCTGGTAATTGTTTTTTATGAGCACTAGGCGTCTCATTTGAGATACTACTGGTGAATATTGCTTAAACTCCACCACCACCACCTCTGTCACACACACTAAAATAATTAGTACCCATAAAAACAATTTCAACTTAAAACCATATAATTTAATATATATGATCTCACCACTTTGGTCACACCCACAATGATTCCCATACTCATTACATGTTTCCAAGTGTCCTATAGTAGCATACCACCAATCTGCACATCATTAAGGAACAGGAATTGGGATCAACAAAATAATGACCAGTTATGATCAATTTCTTAATAAAGAAATTAAACATCCTAGTATGTATGTTTAGAGGTAGGCGTACCATAAAATGTTTGTCTAGATGTTCTAAATTGGATTTCAATGTGATCCCCAGGTTTCAGATTACTGAGATCAGAGACGTGAAGAGCATTTGGAGGAGTCTCAACTGGTGTGGCTCTCACCTTATCCCACCCTATGTTTTTCCCTATTAACTCCCAACCTCCACTTTGTTTTCTGATGCATGCAAAGTTAATAAAAAGAATTAATCACGAAATTAGTAATTCTCAAAGATGTAAAAATCTATAAGAGAAAATTTTATGTAGTTTTGGCAGGAAAAGATGTACCGTGCTTGAAAGGAATCTGTTTCAGAGTCGTAACTACGTAAGCCATGGTGGCAACAAAGAAATCTATTGGCCTGCAACAGTACTTTTGCATCAAGTATAGAAACTGTGGTTTTTAATTAAAAGAAACATCTAAGGCTTTCTACGAAATAAATCACAATCTTATAACTTACCCAGTAAATTTGAGCTGGGAACCAGAACTTGCCACTCTCTAGAGAAAAATATAAAGATTTCATGAAATAATTTGATAATGAACCTCTAAGCTTTTCAGAATCGTCCAAATATGAACCAAGAGAGAGATATGGCCAATCACCACTAAAAGTTCCCAATGATCCATTTTGGTGGATCCTCAAAGAGTTATCTTCTTTTGCTGATGCCATATGCCATTTCCACTCATTATAAACCACCTCTCCTATCACTGGACCCCACTTTCTTTTGATATGTTCTTCCCAAAGATCATCGACTGAACATCTCTTCCTCAGAACACTATATGCTTCCGATATTATACACAATTCGTGCGGTGAAAGGTGTTTTAGAACGCAGTCCTAGTTTGATTTGGGCAAATCTAGAAGGCAAATATGACTCCTCTTTTCATTCTCCATGTGATACAACTTCTCTATGCGTGTTTCCAAGAGGAGAAGAAATTAACATAACAGTGAATCACAGCCCTTGCATTATATTCTTCCACGTTAAGGCTTTTAACAAATAAGTCATACTGTACCTTATATTCATAATGTTTTAATCAATGCGTTCAATTGTGACATGAGGTAATCAGGTAAAATGAAATATAATAAGGAGTCGCGCAATACTCTCAGGCTATATATAAATCAACGTTGCAGCTCATATTAGACTGTTCTTTTAACTTTATCTCACGTTTTAAGAATATTCGTTCCCGTATATCTTCAATTTCAATGTTTTAATATGGTTTAAATGTATGGCTTCTTATTGTTATTGGCTTCATAAAATGCCGGCCATTGTTGTTTTGTGATTTTATTTGTCTGATTTACGTGTTGTGATCAGACTTCAATGGTAGAAAATGGTCTCAAACAAAATGCCAATATTCCGGTTAGAGTACGTAGTGTTGCCTCACAAGATGCGTCCAGTTGGAACCTTCAATGTTCATATGAAATTAGTTAAAAGGGTTAAGGTGCATTTTTGCTCTTAAAGTATGCGTCCGGAGCAATTTTGCCCCTAAAGTTTCAAACGTAGCAATGTTGCCCCTGAAGTTTCAAAACAGAGCAATGTTACCCCTCCGTTAAAAATCCTAACGGTCAACGTGAGGGTTTTTAAGCGGAGGGGCAACATTGCTCTGTTTTGAAAACTTCAACATTGCTCCAAAAAAAGTAGCAATTTTGCCCCTGAAGTTTCAAAACGGAGCAATGTTGCCCCTACATTAAAAACCCTAACATTCAACTAACGGTCAACGTTAGGGTTTTTAACGGCGGGCAACATTGCTCGCTTTTAAAACTTTAGGGGCAACATTGCATACGCCAAAACTTTAGGGGCAAAATTGCTCCAAAGTGCATACTTTAAGGGGCAAAAATGCACCTTAACCCAAAATATCCACCCCTTCCAACCATTATCATCTAAGTCACAAACAAAATATGAGAATCAGTATGTGTACACACACAAAGTTATATTTAGAAGAATAATTATGACGTCGCAAGGAAGATATCTGATTTCCAAAAATTTTAATGAGAAATGAGAATACATAAACATATCATTATTTCTTGCACCAAAACTTTGCACACTCTTCAGTTGTTAATGGGCATTTGGGTGATGAAATGTTTTTCTTAAGACATCATAGTAATTATATTCTCCAAAATATTTTCCACTTGGTGACTTTTTTTGTTTTTTCCCGAAGTACTTGTTGACTCTAATAATTGGGAAACTTGCCCATAAATACCTGCTTGGAGAATTAATTGACCATTGGTACTTAATATGTTTTTATACAAAGAAAATACGGAACCCCATTGGGAAATTAATTTTCTAAACAAGTATTTACGAGCAATTTTTCCTTGATGATTTAATAAAGTGGGCATCCTATTTGCTTGTTGCTCATTATTTTTCATTAATTCCATCCATATGATCTCCGTATAATTCCACTAATAAATTTTTTAACAGTTATTTATCGGCAACTTAGCATGGATTTATTTGAAATCGTGAAGTTTGATACACATTTTAGACTTTATTTATTAATTTTGTTAGTAGGCTTCAGTTTTTAAAAATAATGAATATTTAATTGATTTTTTTAAATGTTTATGTCACAACTCTGACCTAAACTTTTGTAACATAAAAGGTGATATCACTACCCAAAAAAAAAAAAAACAGTTTTTTGCGATGGAAAAATTCCCTGGCAAAAAAGCCATTTTCCGTCGCAAAAAATACCTTCACAAACCAATTTTTAATCGCAAAAATGCTTCTTTCCCTCGCAAATTCTGAATTTGCGAGGGAACATTCTTCCCTCGCAAAATCCTCAATTTTGCGATGGAAGATGTTTCCCTCGCAAAATTCATTTAGTTGTTAACAATATTAGTGTCTGTTAACAACAATATCGGTGTGCGTTAACAACAATATCAGTGTACCTTAACAACAATATCAGGGTGCGTTAACAACAATATCGGGTGCGTAACAACAATATCGTGGTCCACTAACAATAATATCGCACCACAACAACAAAATCAATACTCACTAACAACAAAATCAGTACCCAATATCAATGTATGCGTTAACAACACTTTCCAAAAACTAATTGGACACCAATAACACAATTTAAATATATGAATACTCACTAACAAACACTACTACAAAAATGTGATATTACTTCCCTCAGATACGTCCTAAATAAGAAATAGGTAGTAACAAATGAGGCCAATGGCAATCTTGTAATTATATACAAGGAAAATGAGCCTTCAACATCCTGAATAATTGTTCGGACTTCTAAAATTAATTTTTGACATCCTAAATTTTTTTAAGGACGCTTTAATTGCCTTTGGCGCCATGGTATGTACTTTTTTTTTTTTGAAAAAAAAATCAATTTTAGCGACGATAATTTTTCAAGACGCCCGAAATCTTGCTAAAAAATTTGGCGCCAAAGGGAAATATGGAAGAATATTTTGTTTGCGCGCCATATGTGTAAAAATAGGACAATAGGCGACTGAAATATATTTCAGTCGCCTATATATCTATTACAAAAAGAAAATTGCCTTAAACCGAGACGGAGACATTGAAGGGAAATGGGGTTTTTTTTATTAAAAAAAAATTGTTAAAAAATTGTCTAAAATAGGCGACTGATAATGTTTCAAGACGCTGAAATCGCAAAAAATTTGGCGCCGGAGGGATATTTTGTTTGCGCGGAAAATTACCAAGCATTGAAAAAAATAGGCAACCCGAACGAAGTCAATCGCCATTTTTCCAAAAACAAAGCGACGATACAATTTCGTGTCGCCTATATATGTGCCAATTAAAAAAAATTTGCCATAAACCAAAACCGAGCATTGAAAGGTCATATTGTTTTTTTAAAAAAAAAAAAAAAAAATTGTCAAAAATAAAGGCGACCCGAATGGGCTTCAGTCGCCTATATTTGAAAAACAGCGACTGATCCATTTTCAGTCGCTATTAATGAAAAATAGGCGACTGAAATTGGATCAAGTCGCCTGTTTTCAAATATAGGCGACCAAGCCCATCGGAGTCGCTTATATTGGATTTTGGGCGACTGAAGCCCATTCAGTCGCCTTAAAATCTCCCATAACCCTTATTTTGCCAACCCGCGAAGGTATTTTCTTTTATTTTTGAAGTTTCCTCCTCTCGCTTCCCTCGTTCGTGTCAAAAACCCAGTTGATATTTAAGCTATTTCCGTCATCTTCCTCATCGCCGTGAACCCTATCGACTCATGCGATTTTCGTCCGTCGTATCCTCTGGGTCTTCTCTCTTCTCGGCGTCCCGTCATTGCCGACCTGCTTTCCGCCGCGTCCGTCCCACCTTCTCACAACGATCTCTACGGTACGCTCGTAATTTCTTTTCTTTTCTTTTTTTATTTTGTCATCGTTGAACATCTAAAACATGGGATAAGGAGGATCACTATGACTATAGCTCTTGGTAAATTTACCAAAGATGAAAATGATTTATTTGATATTATGGATGATCAAGTTACGAAGGGACCGTTTCGTTTTTGTAGGTTGGTCCTGGTCTATTGCTCTTTCCTTGTGCCTATTTCGCCTGTGTTACGTACTAATCTATTCTTTGATGTCCTTGTTTACAATTATTTCCTTCATGACTCGCTTTTTGATTTGATGTGTTCAATAGGTATGTTTTCGAGAAATTTTGAAATCAGTGAACTAGGAAGGAGTCTAGGACTGAAATAGTCATATTCTTGTTCATGAGTTTATGTTTCTTAGTTTTAGATGAAATGTGAAAAATAAATAGAAAGTGCAGAAACACATCAAGTATGTTCTCGACGCTTATGCTTTTGTTCTTCGGCAATTTGTTATGTTTTCATAATCTTTTTTCCTTTCTTTGCTATTCTTTCTTCTTTTCCTCTCATTGTTAGAAGAAATATATTGAATTAGCTCGTGTGGCTCTGTATAATTTAAACTTTAAATTTACATTTTTCAAAGTGTTATCGAACGAGTTCTTCAATATTTTATTAGCTTCTGTGTTGATTATGAAGAGCAATTGATTGTACGGAAAATTTTGTCTCCTTGCTTGGGCCATTTTCTATGGCAAAGGATATATTGATAAGGCCTGAATATAACACACCGCATGCAAAAGAACTGCTTACGCCTAATTATAATTATAATTGTAATGAAACTTGAAGCAACCTTGTACAATGGTATTTTATGACGTGCATGTGGTGTGTATGATTATTGTAAATTTAAATGTCTATTTGTTATAAGGATTCCAAGTTATAGTGCTTCATGGATGTTTGAAGCCCGTCGTGATCCCATTTGATGAAGTGAATTTGGATTTTTTTTTTTAAATGATATGTGGTGTGTATGATTAATGCATGATAGTCAAACCAATGTCATTGTTCTTTGGAAGATTTGAATTGTGGCTCTATGTGGTGGATTTCCCTGGACCAAGAGGATTATGTTTTTTGACATGTGTCAAGTGTGTCATTCTCCACAAATTCTTAGAATAAAAATCTCATATTGTGATAGTACTTGAAGAGGAAAAAGGACTGAATTCATTCACGAAAAACATGCAATGGTCACAAGACAAAGATGTATAATTCCCCGCCTATGCCACGTCACTACTAATTTCTCTTTCTTCTAACTAACTCGAGCAATTCCCTACTATTATTTACTAGAAAGCCCCCTCGCAGAGATTACATATATCACATGCGTAGAGAAGCTATAGTGTTAGAAGAAAGAAAAAGAGGATTTTGATGGTGCATTCTTGTATTGTTGCAATTACATTAAATCTTCCCTCTTTTTCAAAACACGCCAATTTTTCTTAAAAATAAAAAGGGTCTATGAGTCTTGCAAATTTAGGGTAAGTCTACATAGTATTTAGTTTTATTTGTGTTCATGTTGCTTTTAGTTTCAAAACACACCACTTTAATTTGGTAGACTTGTTACTTCAATAATAGACTTGTTACTTCCTCACCATGCCATATCTATGCTTTCTTCTCATGCTTTTGTAATGGTTGTTTTATTGCTAGGAAATGGAACAAATCAAATGTTGGGGGATTTAGTTGATAAATATTGATCTTATACCGACTACTTGTTTGTGACTTGGCCACGACAACAACCCACAAGAGCTTGAGGGGTCCTAGGGTAGGTATTTTTAATCATGTTGCTTTTGTCATACAATTATTCCCTCTCATATGTTATATCCTAAGTTCAATGTTAGTTTGAATAATTCTAATGTTGTCTTTATTGTTGTTGTCTTTAGGTTGACTAGAGCAAATAAATTTCAAGGAGAGGAATTTAAAGTTGAGGTAATTATAGTTAAATATTGTTTTGTTGTTGATGTGCATTGAACTAGGTAATCTTTGTAGTATGGATAATGATGCTTAGATGTCCATAATTTATAGTTTATGACTTAGACAACTTAGATATATTTTAGTTTTTTGTATTGATGAAATTATTGGATTTAATAGCTGATATTTTCTAAATTGCCTTAGTTAGTAAGTTTTGTTGAATTAAGTTGAAATGGTTTGTTGTTGAAATTTTGGGATGTCTCACTGTTGAGGGGAAATACTTTTATAATTTTTTTTTACAAGATTGAGAAAAAACCATGTCGTTATTGAAATTGTTATGAATTTGACTTGTTGTTGGAAATGTCTTAGGTGATAAGAAAATGGGTCATAGTTGGATGAATGCTTTGAGAACTAGTGAAGAATATGAGAATGGGGTGGAAGAGTTTATTGAATTTGCTAGAAGGAATGTGGCTACAAAAAATGGGATGTACTATTGTCCATGTGTTAATTGTTTAAATGGGGTTCGAAGGGATATTGCTTGATATAAGGGACCACCTAATTTGTGATGGAATAAACCTTCGATACACAACGTGGATATGGCATGGTGAGGAGGTAACTCCCGGTGCATCCTACGAAAATGAAGTTGAGGTAGATGATGATGGAATGGAGAGAATGATTCATGATGTTGAGGTCGAATCCTTTGCACAACCGCATGAATATGATAGCGTGCGGAGTGATGCGAGACACCTTTGTTCCCTGGGTGTACTAATTATATACGGTTGATCGGACCTTACATTTGGTCAACTTAAAGGCAACATGTGGGTGGACCGATAGCGCTTTCACGTCGTTGCTTGAATTGTTGTGTGATATGTTGCCAGATAATAATGTACTTCCAAATCGTATGTATGAGGCCAAGAAAATCTTATCTACGATGGGTATGGAGTATAAAAAGATACACAGTTGCCCTAATGACTACATATTGTATAGAAATGAGTATGAAGGCCTTAGTAATTGTCCGAAGTGTAAAACTTCACGATACAAAGTGAAGAAAAGTGGTGGTTCTAGAGATCACACAAAAAAAAGGCAACCTTTGAAGGCCTTGTGGTATCTTCCCATAATTCCTCGGTTTAAGCGTCTGTTTACTAGTGAAGCAACAGCAAAGAAGTTGAGATGGCATTCTGATGAGAGAATATCCGATGGAAAATATCTATGGCACCCGGCTGACTCTCTCAAATGGAAGAAAATAGACGAAATGTTCCCGCAATTTGGCATTGAGCCAAGAAACCTTCTACCGGGGCTTTGTACAGATGGCTTCAATCCGTATCGAACTCTTAGCAGTACCCATAGTGCATGGCCGGTTCTCCTTGTAATATACAACTTACCTCCCGGCTATGTATGAAACGCAAGTATGTGATGCTTTCTATGATGATTTCGACCAAAACAACTGGGGTAACAATATCGATGTGTACTTGGCGCCTTTGGTTGAGGATTTGAAGAAGTTGTGGGAGGAAGGCATAGATGTGTTTGATGCATATAAGAAGGAGTCCTTCAAGTTGCGTGCAATGATTTTTACCACGATCAACGACTTTCCCGCATACGGAAATTTGTCCGGGTACAACGTGAAGGGCATAAAGCATGTCCAATATGTGAAGTCAAGTGCGGACCACTATAACAAAATTGTGTATTTTCTTTAATGCTATATGTAACAAAGTCATTGACATTGAAAAGTTGGATGAATTGGAAAATGAGGGTTATATTATTTTGTCCCAACTAGAGATGTATTTTCCTCCCGCATTTTTCGATATAATGGTGCACCCGATAGCGCACTTGGTAAGGGAGGTAAGGCTCTATGGTCCAGCTTTACCTAAGGTGGATGTACCCTTTCGAGCGATACATGAAGATCTTAAAAGGGTATTCTAAAAATCCTTATCGACCTAGGAAGCCTCAATCGTTGAGAGATATGTAGTGGAAGAGGCTATGGAGTTCTCAGAAAAGATTATCTATCGTGGGCGACGTTACAATCTCAAAGATGATAAGGGGATAAGTGAGGGAACTCGAGGAATCAAACTGAAGAATATGCTTCGTGCGAGGTGTTGCAAGCACACCCGTACATCTTGAATAATACGGAAGAAGTTCAACCATACATTGATGAACACGAAAGAGTTTGAAGAATATGAATCCAAGGAAGAATGACATGCAGATAGCTAATGAGCAAAAGAAGACATTTATAAAGTGGTTCCAGGAGAAGGTATTGCATGAGACCGTGTGTCGGCTACAATCGAGTGGTTAGCCTGGGGCCTTCTTATCAGTCATCACTTGGACAAAGTTATGATATCAACGGATATTCTTTCTACACAAAAGACCAAGATGACAGGAGTTCTGTGCAAAAAAAGTGATGGTTGAAGCTGAATCCATGCACTTTTCGAGTTCGAAAGAAAAAAACCCGGTGTTAGCATCTATGGCCTATTATGGAGTTATTGAAGAAATATGGGAGATGAGCTACACCAAGTTCAAAGTTGCTTTATTTAAATGTAAGTGGGTTAACAATAATGCTTGTTGTAATAGATCCTAAATTTGGATTTGTCTCGGTTGATCTTCAAAGACCTGGTCATGTAGACGAGCCATTCATTCTAGCAAGCCAGGCGAAACAAGTGTTTTATGTTACGACCCGCAAATAACAAAATGTCCATTGTACTTCAAAGTAAAAAAAGACGTATGGTGAAGAATCCTTGAACCTGGACGATACACTCCCTTTCACAACAAATCCACCTACAACACGTGAAGTAGAATTGGTAGATGATGAAGAATATGCTCCAAGGAAGGATCATTCTCAAGGAATATGGGAAACCATATAAAGTAAGATCTTAAGTTATGAAAAAGTCCTATGTTATTTTTGTACAGTTTAACATGTTAGTTCATTTTATTCATTCGTTTATTATTTAATAATAACCCTATATAACATTATTCATTTGTCTTTGATGAACAGGAATATGTCTAGCTCGACGAGTCATCGGGTGATGGTGGGAATGATGTACCGTGGTGAGAAAGGGTAGAGGTAGCACACATATGGGTGCGTTAATTGCACGTTGTGGCGGTCGAAAAGAGGCTGCATGTGGAGTTCGATGCCAATATGAATCCAATTGGTCCAGAGGAAGACAATTTCATTAGCTACGTAGGCTATCTCGGCTCGAAGCAAAGTTCGCATTGTATTCTCTCATTGGAAGTTGGTTCCTCCTAAAACGAAGGAGTTGATCTGGGCACAACTTTTGATATCTCACTTTTGATATCTTATGCATTTGTATCTTTAGTTTTATCACTTGATTTCTTTCATATCTTCTCTTTTTTACCTTGCAAAAACGATGATGTGCCTAACAATAAGGCCATGAACAAGCATTGGATGGGCGAGGTTCGTATACGTTGGAAAGACTTTAAGAACAAGCTCACTAGAAAGTATATTCGAGGGGCAAAGAGGGACAAGGACCCATGTCAGGACTATGATTACATTTCTCCAGAGGACTGGAGGGAGTTTGTGGCGTCACGCCAGAATCCTGAATTTCTTGTAAAATTTCTTTCATATCTTATCTTTTAGTTGAATCTATTTGACATCGAAGGCTCAGTTTTATTTGTTTTCGTGTCACAGGAAAAAAGTCAGGCCAATAGAGAGAGGCAAGCGAGAAATAAGTATTCGCATTGCATGTCTAGGGGTGGCTATAAGAAGCTTGAACGGAGGCTGATGGAAGAAGAGCTGCAGAAAATGAAGGAAGCTGCTCAATTCGATCCTTCCACCGTTATCCGGCCCCGAAGCGTCCCTCCTCGCCACAAAAAATGGATAGTTGCGAGGAAGAAGGGTGACAAATACGTTAATGAAGATGTGGCTGAGGTTGCCTTAAAGATTGTAAGTAGTTAAATTAGAAGTATTACATAGCCTCAGTTGTTTCATATTTTTAGAGTTTAATTAGTTACTATTTATGAAAAATCCTATGATACAGGATGCACTTGAGCAGCAAAGCAGCCAAGGTTCATTCACGCCGGGTACACGGATGGACATTTTGTCCACGGCGATTGGGAAGCCTGATTACCTTGATGTTGTTCGTGGGGAGCCGAGGGGAGTTAGTGTCGCGAAATACTTTGGACGGCGTTCGAGTTGTTCGCATGACGATGACAACCCTAGTCCTCGCCTTGTAGCCAAAATTTGAGCGTCCCTCGTAGATGAGGTTATGGCACAACTACGGGGTGAAATGAGGGAGATGATACAAGGGAAGGTAAATACGCAAACTTCAAACCAGGAATCCCCTACCTTCCCAAGCAAAGAAAGAAAGTTTTCACGCTCCGGATGTAAATATTGGCGAACCTTCTCATCACTCTCTAGAAGTACTTATTGACGAGTCCGCGAGCCTTCTCATACTCCACGGGGGGACAGCCCCGCACCCTATATTTGGATGACCCACCGGCGTATTGTTGCGAGATGGTCTTGTTTACCCGAACAAACCACACACCACAATATGCAAATTCCACAAGACCAACGTAGGGTGACTCGACAAGTGTGCGAGAGGGGAAGAAAAGACACCATCCCGATTGTTGATGAGGAGGTTCCCACGCTAGACGCCGCCACCTCATCGTTCATCCTTTGGCCGCGTCATCTTATTGAGGTCGGGACGACACCTCCAATGGTAGGAAATACATTACTGATTGACGATGAGTAGGGTTTAGGATTGATTTTCATTGCTAACCCACTCATAATCTGTTTATTATGTTTTCATAGCATGAACAAGCTGCGGCGATTTCCATACTTATCACAAATGCGAGAGCTCTACCAGGACATCGTCTCTATAGGCTTGCAGATGCCTCCGGCATTGTCGGTGCGACAAGACATATCCGATATGTATTGACAAGAAAGATTTGACAGAGTTTATGCATATGGACTTTTAGATATACAAAGCTTCAACTTGCAATCTTGTAAGTTTTTTTTTACCCTTTAATTATGTCAATACTCTTTTTTTGTTTAATATATTCAACAACACTTATCATTTTATTTCGATCGTAGTGTCTGCCACGACATATGCAAAAAGGGAGACCAATTGGATTCGTATGGATTCTTATGTCCTGGATCTACAGCTTCGGCTCGCAATATCTTAGCCGGAGGGCCATTTATGTTGGTTTAACAATGGGCGACATAAAATTGTCTTGTTATCTAGCGCCAATACATGAAAGGTGCGTATTTTTTTTGTCTATATAAGATTTTTAAGGAAAAAATACTTTTTTATCTTAGTTTAATATTAATATGTATATGTTGTAGTGCTCATTGGACCCTGTGCGTTGTTTGTCCCGACAAGAACGCATGTTATTGGTTCGATTCCATAAGTGGCAAGCCAACCGAGGATATCAAAACCATGTTTGCCGAGTAAGTAAATTTTTGTCTAAATCATCGATTCTTTTTTTAAATGAATTGTTTTTATGTCTAATTTCCATTTTAATGATAGGGGTCTTAAGACATATAGACAGATTGCTAGAGCACGAGAGCAGGGTGGACCGAAGTGGTTTTATCCAAAGGTAAGTAGTTTCAATTCAAGTTTTTTCGACACACGTAGCTTTGTTTAACAATTTGTTTTTGATTTATAGTGCCATCACCAACCAGGGAACACCGAGTGCGGATACTACGTTATCAATTGGATGCAATCTATCATTTCCACCGACGTACTACTAGCTTGCAAAACGTACGTAATGCTTCGTGATCCTCAAATGATGATATTTTTTGTTGTGGTACTTCAGTTGTTAATTATACCTTGTTTTCCAATTTACGTTTTTTCGTACGAGGATCCGTACTCACGGATGACATCGATTCGATTCGAGACATGATGGCTAGATATCTTCTTGAACATGGCTCAATGTGAATATATAGGCAAGTCATTACTTGTTAGGGTGATTGTCATTGTGAAACTTATTAAGCTATGCTGATTTCGGTTTCTGTAAATTATTGGTGCTGCTCTTGAATTTGCCACTTTAATTGCTGTGAATATGAGGTTAGATCACTTGTTTAATTCTGGAAATAGATCACTGTCATATGAGGTTTGATTTTGCCATTATACCTTACTGCATTTGATTTTCCAATAACCAAGACTTGAGATTTTTGTTGAATCATACCATCATAACTTTGAAAGTTTTATGTGTGCTTCTTGCTTGGGAGGTGTTTGATTTGCTTGTGTGGTACTGTGATTATTAATAGGTGGCTCTCATTCACTTTAGCATTAGAGTTGAGCTAAATTCTGTATCTTTGAAACCTTGAAATTCTGTTAAGCTTCGTGTTCAAAAGTCATTCTTCGCTATATATATTTGCCTCTTGTCGCATATCGTGTTATTTGCCAATTGAAGGGAATGTTGATGCTATCTAATTGCTGCATTAAATTGTGAAAGCTGTTGTGAAATTTTGGAGATTAATTGCCTCCAAATGTGAGAAAAATTTGTTGTCATAATGGTGCTTTGTTTGTTGTTTTGGTCTAGTTTTAGTAACCAAAATCTAGGTCATACATTCTTTCTTTTCTCGTTGTTGAAGTTCTTTGAAAGTTTCGATTGCCTTCTTAGGTGACTTTCCCGAACTTGCCTTCTTAGGCTCTCGCATGTTGAAGTTTTCTCTTTGGAGTTGTTGATATTCTTGCATCCTCATGGTTATGTTGGAAGCTAAGTTGTGAATTTGATTGATTTTGTTGACTCGATTAGAACATATATATTGTCATTCTCTTGTATGATCTTGTATGTGTAGCCAATTCTTTTGTTGAAGTCACTTTTACAATTTTCTTATTGAACCACCGTATTCATTGTTATTTCACCTTCTTTTGATGGAATGCACATACATATAATTCATACGGTCATAATATATTATAGTCGATATGCGCTTAATTATTTTGTGAAGCATTTCACGAAAAATTGGCCAAACAAAAAAGAAGCACATTTTTTTTTAAAAAAATACTTTAAGGCGACCGAAAATCAATTCGGCGTCTTTGGATCATAAGAGATGACCGGAATAGATAATAAGGTCGCCTAAAATTCAGAAATGAGGCGGAAATGAAAAATAGGCGACCTGAAACCATTTCATATGAGGCGACCTGAACGAGGCGACCTGAAATCGGTTCAGGTCGCCTCATATGGGGCAAAACAACTACGCTCTCCCCAACGTCCCTTAGAATAAGGACGTTAATTGGGTCTTTTTTAGGTCGTCTTTTAAGTATTTTGTAGTAGTGAAAATCAATACTCACTAACAACAAAATCAGTACCCAATATCAATGTGTGTTAACAACACTTTCCAAAAACTAATTGGACACTAATAACACAATTTAAATATATGAATATATTTGTTTTTCCAACATTGTCATCAATACAAATACCCCTTTACATAAATACAAATTGTTAACAACATTGTCAATAACATCACACTTACTACTAAAAAATAGCTTCATATTAGTAGACTTCCTAACACAAAGGTCCAAACCAATACATGAATAAAAGCAACAAAAACAAATCACCCATAATACAGCCTACTGAGACTCTTGAGGCCTTGTATTGGATTCTCTTTCTCTAACATCTTCTCCTTCACTGATAAGCTCCATGTGGCAAGCCTCTTAATTCATGTGGCAAGCTCCATAAGCCATTGCTATCAATAGGATGATTTCAAAATAATGCAGTGAACTGTATCATAAATCCTCCCAATTGAAATATAACTGCACAAATAAAGAAAGAATATTAGTGGCTGCTTTTAGACAGTATTCCTCCATTTTTTTCTTCATAACCTCCTCCTCCTGCAAATCATCAGACCCCGGTCGATCATAAATACAAATTGACATTTATACAAAAACTGATGGACTATACATGTGTCCTAAATACAATCAATATATTTTCGCCCATTACAAGTTATACTACCAACCAAACAAATTGGCTGCCTAATTGTTGTGAAGCTTATACTTGATAAACTTCGGATAAGATGTGACTGTTTAGGCACATTCTTTGGCTGTGCTGCACTCAATCTAACATTAACTATCTTTTCAAGTGCAGCTTTTGTTTCCTGTGTTGTTTCCTCAATCTCTTTTAGTGTCTCATCATCATCCATGCCATCTTCTTCATTCTTCAAAAATTTTGGAATCAAATCTTTCAGTTGTGAATATACAATTTTTTTAGCATTTTCATTCTGCTTCACAATTGCATCATACGCTACATTTCCACGGGCATCAACTATCATAGGAAACAGGAAGAATGTTTGAGCCTAGTTTTGATGATTTATCCCTCCCTATGTCAAGGGGGTATTGAGCATATGCATGTAGAAACATGACTCCAATAATTTCAGTTGAATAATATATGAAACCACCAAAAAAAAAAAAAAAAAAAAGAATATCAAGTATGATATTCTTTTTAATTAATCTAGGTTTGAAAATCTCATGGAACTTATAATAATTAAATCCACTTATACAAGGCAAATGGGGAGAGAATGAATCGCAGTAAATTTATCACACAATATCAATTTGGAATTCATGGATAAAAACCATCAAGAACTTTCTAAACCATCAGCTATATACGCTAAAAGCCACATTCCTGTGAAAGAAAGAATAATTCTTCTAACCAAAACACATTGCACCCATTTAAAAAAACAACTAAAATGAAGCCTCTACCATGCATTCTATCCCATTCCCTTGAGAATATCAATCTTTTATTCAATACAAGAAAAAATTGACAGTACGATTTGTTTTTGAATTCACATTATTATGACATCATACATCACTCTTCAAAATGATGTTATTCCATTAAGTGCAATGGATAATGTGGCACGAGTGCACGACATGTAATGGATCAAAATAAAAGACAGGTATCTTTCCAACGAATGCACAAGTGCCAAATTTTATCTGATATTAAAACAAATTAATGAAGTATGATTCGTAGTTTAGATAGTTTTTTATACACATTTTAAACTTTATTTATTAATTTTTTTATTGGGCTTTAGTTTTTTAAAATAATGAATAGTTAGTTGAATTTTTTAAATGTTTATGTCCCAACTCTCACCTGAACTTGTGTAACATAAAAGGTGATAGCACATTATGCATTGAAATATCCAAAAAGTCTCAATTATAATTTAATAAATTTTAAAATAAGACAATATTTTTAAAATTTTATTGGGTGAATGTGCGATTTTGACAAACAACTATTAGTCCAGGAGCGCCCTAGCCAAATAACTTTTAAAGAGACCAAAAAGACCAAAAAACAATTGAATTTCTAAAAAAATACAACACCGTCGGATCCCACTAACTTCCGTCTTGCGTGGGATTATGAAATGGGTGAAGGACCAATTTTGCCAACCAACTATTAAGCCGGGAGCGGTTTTGCCAAATAACTTTTAATGAGACCAAAAAGGCCAAAAAACAATTGAATTTCTAAAAAAACAACACCGTCAGATCCCACTAACTTCCATCTCGCCACGTGGGATTATGAAATCCAAATTGGTCCCTTATGTTTTTTGGTCAATGCCCGGGTGGCTTTTTGCAAATTTTTTTTAATGAATCCCAATTTTTTATCGAGGCATGGACAAAACCAGCTTATGACCTTCAGGCAGGGCGCCGCGAGAAAAAATGTGCGGAGACCTTCACGCCTTCATCGCTTTGGGACCTTCTCACCGAGACCTTCGACCCTTGAGAGCGAGACCTTCTTCTTCTTCCTCCACGGTCGGAATAACCCAGAATACAAACAGGAAATTCATGAATATTGGGGTTAAAAGGAAAATCTATTGATTTCTTCTCTCCTGGTTGTGGTGGTTGCAAAGCCCTTCATCCAGAGGTATTTTCATTCTTAATGCATTCGATCCATAGATCATCCCGTGAGATCTTTTGATTTTCCTTTTAACCCCAATATTTATGAATTTCCCGTTTGTATTCGGGCTATTCCACCGTGGAGGAAGAAGAAGAAGGTCTCGCTCTCAAGGGTCGAAGGTCTCGGTGAGAAGGTCCCAGCGATGAAGGCGTGAAGGTCCGCACATTTTTCTCATGGCCCCCAAACAAGGTCATAAGTTGGTTTTGTCCATGCCTCGATAAAAAATTGGGATTCATTAAAAAAATTGCAAAAAGCGGGCATTGACCAAAAAACATAAGGGACCAGCTGGATTTCATAATCCCACGTGGCGAGGGTTAGTGGGATCTGATGTTGTATTTTTTTAGAAATTCAATTGTTTTTTGGCCTTTTTTGGTCTCATTAAAAGTTATTTGGCAAAACCGCTTCTTGGCTTAATAGTTGGTTGGCAAAATTGGTCATTCACCCATTTCATAATCCCACGCGTGCGATTTTGTTAGTGGGATCTCGACGGTGTTGTATTTTTTTTTAGAAATTCAATTGTTTTTTGGCCTTTTTGGTCTCTTTTTTTAAAAGTTATTTGGCTAGGGCTTCCTAGACTAATAGTTGTTTGGCAAAATCGCTCCTTCACCCAAATTTTATTAGTATAATTAATGTGATTGTAATAAATCATATTGTTATAGTTTTGATGTAACTAACTCCCATTTCATGTCCTTAATCAATGGTTATATTGATGATTTTTTTTTTTTTTTGGATTAAGGGTTTTGCTTTTGAAACTTAGAGGAAAGGGTTTTCACATTTCTCAACATAAATACATTTCCCAAAATTTAAACTTGTATTCTTCTTCTTATAAGATTGAGGCTGTTTACCACTTCAACTAATAATTTATTGATGTTATGATTTTTTTCATGAAAAGTATTATTGAAATAATGGAATGAACAAAATATTTTTCCGTATAAAATTAGTAATGATAATCCCATGATTACGACTCATGATAAATATTAGTCGCTTGTATTATTAGAGAGTAAAGGTGACAAACAATTATAAATCTCGATACAGATAAACAAGCACAAATATAAAAAGCATGCATGTCTCAGAGTACAAAGGACTATGATCAAGATTCACATCAGGCTTGAAAAATCACCTCGCATATAGAATATATAAGATGGTAAAGTCGATCCTCTAATTTAATCTACATTAATTCTCAAGGATATTAGAGGGCAAGCCTATGAACTACATGTGATATTCTGGATCCCAGCTTCGAATATCCTCCAGTCTTTCCAGTTTTCTAATTCCTCCAAATCTCCAAACTCCAACTTTCTGGTCGTTGTTCACCTGTCTATTTAGCAATACTGTTTTCCATTGTGAGCGATCTCCAGGTTTTAATATGAACAGCACCGCCAACATTTCTATCAAAGTTTAATTAATCATCAGTTTTAATATTCAGATATATGTGTGTGTGTATCTCTCCTCCTAGCTACCTTCACTGGTAAATAATGTTAATTAACTTACCGCTATGTTTGCAACTGCAGTGACCATTCCTATCTTCATCGCATGATTCCAAGTGACCAATAACACCATAATACCAATCTACATCTCATTCATAATGAAAATGATGAAACTGATCAATACTAATTAATTCAATCCTAAATAACTTGGCGGTTTGGCAAAAAAAAAAAAAAAAAAAAAGTAAAAAATAACTTGGCGGTGAATAATAATTGGTCTGCATTAAAAAACAAAGGCTAAAGTATACTTTTAGTCTTTTAAGTTTATATAAGGTATACTTTTGGTTCCTTAACTTTATAAATTATACTTTTAGTCCTATAATATCTAACACCGTTAATTTTGCTAATGAAAAACACAAACTCAAGTGATAACGATATAAACTTAAGTAATAACTGTGTAATTAAATGTTATTAAGCTTAAATTTAAAAGACGGGTAAAATTTTTTTTGCTAAAAAAAAAGACGGATAAATTGAAGAATATATAAAATTTGTTTAATTAAATGTTATTAGTCGTCACCTGAGTTCGTCGTGTCAGTATTTTTTGTTAGCATAAAGAATGTTAGAATTATAGGACCAAATGTATACTTTATAAAGTTAAGTGACTAAAAGTATGCCTTATATAAAACTTAAAGAACTAAAAGTATACTTTAACCAAAGACAAATTATTACCATAAGCTAAGCCGCTTCTTTTACTTTGGATCTCAATATGGTCACCGGGTTTCAAATCATTATTATTGGACATATAAGGAGTAGTACAATGAGAAATGTGAGCTGGGGGTACCCTTAACCTATCCCACGTTATACTGGCTTCACTTAGTCGCCACTCACCTGCTGGACGCCTGTAATTAATTAAAACCTACCCATGAAAATATGCAAATTTTGGATGATAATAAAGATGAAACTAATTTGGGATAAATTATGGAAGTTCATTACCGAATATCATCCACTGATGTAAAGTAAAACTCCATACCTTGCTTGAAAGGTGTTTGAGGTATGATTATAGCTAAGCAGCGCATCATATACTCTCGGACGCTGCAATTAATCATTATAAAATCCAATATTTCAATTTTGCCCTAAAAATTGCAACATAAGTTAAAGAAGAGTTAAAGAGTCAAAATAACTTACCTCTTCTATCTGATACACCTGAGCAGGGAACCAAAACCGACCACTTTGAAGAGAAACGTACAGAGCCATGTTGGAATAATTAGACACTAAGAAATTAGTCAAGTCTTTAGGATTTTCCAAAAATGAAGAAAGGCATAAAGAAGGCCAAACATCGATAAATGATCCTAATAATCCATTTGTTGGATTCATTTGTAGTAGTGAGGGGCTTTCTTCATTAATTATACCCATCACATGAAATCGCCACTCTCTATAAGCAACATCACCAAGTAGTCTTCCCCACTTGCGTTGTATGTGTTTGTCCCACAATCTATTGCTTCTGCATATGCGCATCAAACAAGTACACACCTCGGACATGCTACCTAGTTCATTTGGTGAAAGTCTCTCAACAATGTTGTCTAATATGGGTTCTGGTAACTTCAAGAGACAAGCCTCTTGATTCATAGGCGTGCTCATCGTTAATGTGAATATAGATTTGGTTCTTGACTCTGTGTTTGATAAGGAAAATAAGAAAAAGCACAAAATGAAGCGGAGGAAGAAGAAGGTTGTTTCGAGTTCCACAATCTCGTTGAAGACCAGACCTTCTAATCTCTTTACTGGTGATAATTTCTAATTTCTGCCTTTGTTTTTTTACCCATTGTGCTGGCTATACTATCTTGTCTACACGCTTTTGTCTGGTGCAAAAGTTTTCGTTAAAAACAATGTGAGTATATAATGACATAAAGAAATAGGTTTTTCAAACATTGAGAAATAAATTAAAATTGAATATTGTAATTATATATAGTCTTAAATTGTCCGCCATTAATTCTACTAAGAGATGTGACCCGAAGTTGCTTAATATTTGTTGTCACCATCTATGTGAACCAATATGTTGAGTGTGTTTGTGTGTTACTAAAGATATACGAAAACTAATTGGTATTTGAAAATTAGTGAAGTGAACTTACTGAGAGAAGAGTTGAAAATCCCACAAATTGAATTTTTGGCTTCCATATATAACTTTATTTTCAATGTTTTATTATTTTTCTACATGTTATAATATGGTTTAAATATTCAGAGGATAAGTAGTGCAAAAAAGAGCTTTTAGACCGGATTATAGAGGATCCGGTCTAAAAACCTTATTTAGACCGGATTATAGAGGATCCGGTCTAAAAAGTATGACCGGTGGCAGTTTCGTAAATATAAAGAACTTTTTGGACCGGATTATAAAGGATCTGGTCTTAAAAGTATGACCGGTGGCAATTTCGTAAATATATAGAACACTTTTAAGACCGGATTATAAAGGATCCAGTCTTAAAAGTTTGACCGGTGGCAATTTCGTAATATAAAGGATTCGGTCTTTTAAGACCAGTTGTTTTTTCAAACAAGTCTTAAAAGTGTAAAAAAATAAAAAGGTATGACCGGTGGCAATTTTGTAAATATATAGAACACTTTTAAGACCGGTTGTTTCAAAAAACCGGTCTTAAAAGTGTAAAAAAAAAAAAAAAAAAAAAAGGTATGATCGGTGGCAATTTCGTAAATATATAGAACCCTTTTAGACCGGTTTTTAAAAACCCGATCTTAAAAGTGTTAAAAAAAAAAAAAGCTAAATTCACTAAACCCGTTAAGTCCGTGAATGCGCTTTATCTTCTTGGTGATATAACATTTGCTTAGTTATAGATTCAACGAGTGTCCCAAGAGCCTCACGGGTCAAATCCTCAGCAAGAATGTCATCCTCTTCTTTTAACCTACTCGCAATCTTCGTAAGTCATCCCAAGAGCCACACGATCAAATCCTTAGCAACGTTGGCGGTGAGATGCTTTGAGTTGCGATGGCATCGACTCCAATCCTCGCAAACGGCAAAAGCGTACTACTTTGAGGATTACGGACGATGACGGCTCCTTCCTCTTCGATCTATGGCTCCTCTTATGCCACCTTCGCATGATTCAGCTTAAAATCAAACCCAGATCTCTTCGGCTTAAGTTTGTTTATTCCTACCTTGACCGCTCCCTCGGATCCGGGCTTCGATTTTGGTTGCTTGAAGCTTTGCTAGCATCGACAAAAGGATCCCGCTCGATTTGGTTGCTTTAAGCTTGTGCTTTTTTTAGATCTGGACTTCAATTTCACCTTTGATTTTATATTGATTCAAATTCGATTTTCATGGTGAATGATTTCTATTTCTTGTTATTTTTTCTTATTTCGGACTTTGTAATCATCTTTTTTGTTTTTCTTGTTGTTGTTGCTTTCAATCTTCTCTTGGTTCTTCGTCGCTGATGATGGAGAGACATTAAAAATGTTGCCAGATCTGGTGATTTGGGACCAATTGTTTCATTTGAGTTTTTTTTAAAAAAAAAAAAAAAATTTCTGAAACACTTTTAAGACCGGATATTTCAAAAGTTCGGTCTAGAAACAATTTTTTTCAGATCGGTTGTTCAGCCGATCTTAAAAGTGACATATTTTTAAGACCGCCTGGAATGAGACCGGTTCCAAATCCAGTCTTACGAGGCGTTTTTTATCCCGTCTTAAAAGGTTTTTTTTTGTACTAGTAGTGCGGGACTCAATAAATCTTTTAATTAGGGTTAAGGTGCAGATTTGCCAACGAACTATTACTTGAGGAGCATCTGACACAAAAAACAATTGAGGGTACAAAAATCCAACAAACAATTAAAAATTGAAAAAAAAAAGTACCAAATAACTATTTAAAAAAATAACTATCACAATTACGTTAAAATATGAGGCACTGGCGTAGGACGGTGGTAGAGACGTTGGAGAAAAGAGTGGTTAAGCCTTCTTGTTGGATAAGGCAAACACCAACAGAGATGGGATCCATGCGAGCAGGCACTGTGGCAGCGGCGACTGCTACTTGTGGCATTGGAGGGATGAAACTAGGGTGTAAGGCGTGTGCCAGACTGCTAGTCGAAAGCTGCGGACTGCTGGATTTGGTTTCGGTGTGTGATTCTCGCTCTGAAGCTGCATACGGACCTTGATAAGTTCAAGAGGGTGAGTGGAACACCCAGCAACAATGGAAGCTTTAGGACACTGACGTCGCTGACACTGTGATAGTCAATGGAAGATGGAGACACCAAGACAATGACGGGGTAAAGTTTATTGGCCAATTTGCACATTAATTGTGTTTTCTTTTTCACTTTTTAATTGTTGATTGGTGATTTTGGTAACCTCAATTATTTTTTGTACCAAATACTCCTCGGGTAATAGTTCGTTGATAAATCTGCAAGTTAACCCTTTAAATTATTATTTCTCCTGTATATGATACCGATCGATATGATGTCACTTTTTTAATTGTTATTTTTTGGGACACCTGAATATAATATGTCAAAAAATGACAAGGGACATTATGTTCCTTCCTTTGTTACTTTCAGCTGCATTGATTTGACGGCGATATTTTATTAGTTTAAAATGGCAAGACAATGTAAAAAAAGTCGGAAACTCCTACAAACGGCGTACTCTAATTTGGATAGCTTAAGCTCAATAATTAAAAAGTATAATAATAAAATTTAAATAATTATGGACTTAATTTATCATTTTTGTTTATATTTTGTTATATGATCAAGAATGATAGTTTCTTCAGCTCTCTATTATCTTCATCCACATTTTAGTAGTAAAGAAGTGCTTAATTTAGTTTATTGATAAGCTTTTGGTAATAATTGCGGTAGTCATCCACGCTGCAAACGGAACCAAATATCGCAGAGTGGAATTTCTGTTTTGCCCTAATCATCACGATGTGGATATCCATGTAATCGTTGTTCTCTTTGTGGTTGTGGGACGATCTTGTAAACATCAAATTAATTTCTATATTCAATTCCTTATTAAGGTTGAAAATGACTCCAGCTCTATTGACTTGCGGGAGAGTTAAGAAAAATATAATATGATCAAATTCATCAACAAGATACCCATCAGTTTAATTTGAAATATACCACACATGTGATGATGAAAATTTCAGTAGCCGGTGTGACAAACATGAAAAGTAATGTCAAGCTTTTTAATAGCCAAAATGGTTCTTCACTGAAATCAGGAGCAAAAGTATGTATACAACTGACTTTCCTAGTAAAATAGGCCACATGAACGGAGGACTACAGTCGGATGCTGATTGATATACGTCAGATGACACGCCTTCCTCTTTGAATCACTCTGTGTGTTTGATATCTCTGATGAAAACCAGAATATGGAGAAAGAGACATAAACATATAAATAAAGTTATAAAACAATGAAAATGATGTACATGTTGATAAGAAAAATCATATCAATTTAGTACATTTAGTGTAAAAGAATTTGCCTCATCGGGGGATCGGAAACAGCGGTGGCACTGGGGGCCTAGACAGAACAAAGTTGGGCACCTATAGATCAGCAAAAATCATTATAATCGCTCCCATCTTTATTATAAAAGCCATATTTATCTATTTTAATTAGATCAAAGAAGTTGATTAAGTTAGTTAATACTCCCTTCGTCCTAATTATAAGAGCAAATTTTAGAGTTGGTTTTGGTCCAATTATAAGAAGCAAGTTTTAACTTTTGTCAATTTTTTTCTTATAATACCTCTATTTATACTTTCTCAATAATAATTTAATAATACACCTATATATTTTATAAAGTAAATAATGTTTGCAACTCATAAAATAATTTTAATATGAAAACAAACAAACAAACAAAAATTCATTACCATTCTATCCTTTGAGCAAAATCAGGTTCACTTTTTTTTATGAAAAATATTTTACCGCCTTGTACAAACACTCCAATTACCAATTGACAACCATGATTGTAAGTGTCATAAATCTAATTTTATGAAGGAAAAATATATATCTAATTATATATATATATATATGAAACGCAATTTCTTTGTAAAGGACACCATCTTTTTCATGATTGCGGACCAAAATAATTGCGAGAAATTGGCAGAAATCATCAATCTATATACCGTGAAGCGTTAAGACAGTTGGCCGATCGAGACAAATCTGGCATTATTTTCTCCCAAAATAGTTCAAATACTATAAAAGAACCATTTTCTCTATGAAAAAAAGTCTCTTATATGCACTCATTTTATATAAGGATATTTTAGCTTTAATTACCTAATTTAACTTCCTTCCTTAATTCCTCCAAATTCTGGTAATTTGCTCCTATAATTAAGACCGGAGGGAGTATCACTTATATTTTATAAGACATCATAGTCATCTTTCTTAATTCTATTATTCCCACTCATCTTTAATTATTGTTCACGGAATATCAAGTAAACTATGAAAACATTGACCAATATCAAAATCATTTCTTATATTTAGGATAAGGATCAACTTCTTTAATATGTCATAGATTAAGGACATGGCGGATTATGTGAAATCAAGCAGTGGGTGTTTGTTGTGCCCCCTTTCCAAAAGTTTTTTATGGTTGTTTTGGTCATTAGATTCTACGTGAAATAAATGACGTTGTGATATTTTATGGGCAAAAAATAGAGTTATTTTAATTTTTTTTACAATTTTTAATGGATTTAAGACTAAATAAAAAAGAACTACATAATTTTAAAGTCTTAAATCTTTAAAAAAATCGAAAGCAACTCCATTTATTGCCATAACATATCAAAATGTCACTTATTTCATAATCATGAAAAGAAAAAAGAAAAAAAAAACATTTGAGAACAGCCCCATAAATTGAAGGGAATCAGGAGGCACAACATCAAAAGCGCAGCAACTACTCCCTTCCCAAATGAAATCGAAATCTAGTATGATATATTAACACAACAAACACACAAAAACAATCTTGCATAAGAACTTCAAAACCATTATATTTTCTTCTCCCTTATGAAGCATGTATTTATCATATTTTTCCTTGGAGTCCATGTCAGGGAGATAAACAATGATGGGTCAAACTCTAATAAATTTATGATACGTACGTAACGTTGAGGAAACAGGCTTTTCCAAGCATCAATTTGTTGTTGGCTATGAATCTTCCTGATTCCTCCATATAAGCGACCCATTCCATCATCATGCTCCTGGTACTTGTTTTTTGTGAGCACTAGGCGTCTCATTTGAGATCCTGGTGAATATTGCGTAAACTCCACCACCACCACCTCTGTCACACACACTGAAATAATTAGTACCCACAAAAACAATTTTAAGTTAAAACCATATAATTAATATATATGATCTCACCACTTTGGTCACACCCACAATGATTCTCATTCTCATCACATGTTTCCAAGTGTCCGATAGTAGCATACCACCAATCTGCACATCATTAAGGAACAAGAATTGGGATCAACAAAATAATGACCAGCTATGATCAATTTCTTAATAGAGAAATTCAACATCCTAGTATGTATGGTTTAGAGGTAAGCGTACCATAAAATGTTTGTCTAGATGTTCTAAATTGGATTTCAATGTGATCCCCAGGTTTCAGATTACTGAGATCAGAGACGTGAAGAGCATTTGGAGTCTCAACTGGTGTGGCTCTCACCTCCTCCCACCCTATGTTTTTCCCTATTAACTCCCAGCCTCCCCGTTGTTTTCTGATGCATGCAAAGTTAATAGAAACAAATCACGAAATCAGTAATTCTCAAAAGATGTGAAAATCTATAAGAGAAATTTTTATGTAGTTTTGGCAGGGGAAGCTGTACCGTGCTTGAAAGGAATCTGTTTCAGAGTCGTAACTAAGTAAGCCATGGTGGCAACAAAGAAATCCATTGGCCTGCCACAGTACTTTTGCATCAAGTATAGAAACTGTGGTTTTTAATTAAAAGAAAAATCCAAGGCTTTCTACGAAATAAATCACAATCTTATAGCTTACCCTGTAAATTTGAGCTGGGAACCAGAACTTGCCACTCTCTAGAGAAAAATATAAAGATTTCATGAAATAATTTGATAATGAACCTCTAAGCTTTTCAGAATCGTCCAAATACGAACCAAGAGAGAGAAATGGCCAATCACCACTAAAAGTTCCCAATGATCCATTTTGGTGGATCCTCAGAGAGTTATCTTCTTTTGCTGATGCTATATGCCATTTCCACTCATTATAAACCACCTCTCCTATCACTGGACCCCACTTTCTTTTGATATGTTCTTCCCAAAGATCATCGCCTGAACATCTCTTCCTCAGAACACTACATGCTTCCGACATTATACACAATTCCTGCGGTGAAAGGTGTTTTAGAACGCAGTCCAAGTTTGATTCAGGCAAATCTAGAAGGCAAATATGACTCCTCTTTTCATTCTCCATGTGATACAACTTCTCTATGCGTGTTTCAAAGAGGAGAAGAAATTAACATAACTGTGAATCACAGCCCTTGCATTATATTCTTCCACATTAAGGCTTTTAACAAATAAGTCATACTGTACCTTATATTCATAATGTTTTAATCAATGCGTTCAATTGTGACATGTAGTAATCAGGTAAAATGAAATATAATAAGGAGTCGCGCAATACTCTCAGGCTATATATAAATCAACGTTGCAGCTCATCTTAGACTGTTCTTTTAACTTTATCCCACGTTATAAGAATATTCACTCCTGTATAACTTCATTTTCAATGTTTTAATTTGGTTTAAATGTACGGTTTCTTACTGTTATTGGCTTCATAAAATGCTGGCTATTGTTATTTTGCGATTTTATTTGTCTGATTTACGTGTCGTGATCTGACTTCAATGGTAGAAAATGGCCTCTAACAAAATGCCAATATTCCGGTTCGAGTGTTGCCTCACAAGATGCGTCCAGTTGGAAACTTCATTGTTCATATTAAATTAGCTAAAATATTCACCCCTTCCAACCGTTATCATCTAAGTCACCAACTAAATATGAGAATCAGTATGTGTCCACACATAAAGTTATATTTTGGGAGAATAATTATGTGGTCCTAAGGAAGATATCTGATTACCAAAAAGTTTAATGGCAAATGAGAATGTATAAACATATCATGATTCCTTACAATGAAATTTGTCATTTCATGCTCTTCACTTGTTAATAGGAATTTGGGTGATTAAATGTCTTTCTTACGACATCATAGTAATTCTCCAAAATATTTTCCACTCGATGACTTTTTTTTTTTTTTTTTTTTTTTTTTCAAAGTACTCAGTGACTTTAATAATTGGGAAACTTGCCCATAAAGAACTTTTTGGAGAATTAATTGACCAATGGTACTTAATATGTTTTTATACAAAGAAAATACCAAACCCCATTTGGAAATTAATTTTCTGAACAAGTATTTATGAGCAATTTTTCCTTGATGATTTAATAAAGTGGGCGTCCTATTTCTTATGCTTGTTGCTCATTATTTTTCATTAATTCCATCCACATGATCTCCGTATAATTCCTTCTAATAAATTTTTAAACAGTTATTTATTGGCAGTTAACTTAGCATGGATTTATTTGAAATCGTGAAGTTTGATAAACATTTTAAACTTTATTTATTAATTTTGTTATTAGGATTTATTTTAAAAAAATAATGAATAGTTAATTGATTTTTTTAAAATGTTTATGTCCCAACTCTCACCAGCTGAACTTCAGGTCAAAAAAAAAAAAAAAAAACCTCTCACCTGAACTGGTGTAACATAAAATGTTAATTGGGAATGGCTGCTCTTGCCAGTGCTGGAATTTTTGCCGGAAAGGTTCATCGAGTTTGAAGCTGAGAGGCAGAGAAATATCGTATAAGAGGAAGAATACGTTTCGGAGAGGCAGAGAAATATCGTATAAGAGGAAGAATACGTTTGGATTTCTACGATTTACCCGTCCTATCATTTCAGTTCAATTTGCGATTTATGTGGCCAGCTGGATCGTTTTCTTTTTTAAAATCGCAATGTCATGCGATCTTGCGAGATAAATCGTGATTTTAACAACAATGATGCACTGAAATACCCGAAAAGTCTCAATTATAATTTAATAAATTTTAAAATAAGACATTTTTTAAAATTTTATTAATATAATTAATGTCATTGTAATAAATCATATTGTTATAGTTTTGATGTAACTAACTCCAATTTCATGTCCTTAATCAATGGTATTAATTATTATTTTTATTTGATTAAGGGTTTTCCTTTTGAAACTTAGAGGGAAAGGGTTTTCACATTTTTGAACATAAGTACGCTTTCTGAAACTTAAACTCGTATTTTTCTTCGTATAGCATTGAGGCTGCTTACCACTTCAACCAATAATTTATTGATACGTTAATGGTTTTTTTCATGTGAAGTTTTATTGAAATAATAGAATGCAGAAAATATTGTTCCGTATAAAATTAGTAATGATAATCGCATGATTACGACTCATGATAAATATTAGTCGCTTGTATTATTAGAGAGTAAATGTGACAAACAATTATAAATCTCAATATAGATAAACAAGCATAAATATAAAAAGCATGCTTGTCTCAATGAGTACAAAGGACTGTGATGAAGATTCACATCAAGCTTAAAAAATCACTTCGCATATAGAATATATAAGATGGTTAAGTCGATCCTCTAATTTAATCTACATTAATTCTCAAGGATATTAGAGGGCAAGCTTATGAACTACATGTGATATTCTGGATCCCAGCTTCGAATATCCTCCAATCTTTCTAGTTTTCTAATTCCTCCAAATCTCCAAAGTCCAAATTTCTGGTCCTTGTTCACCTGTCTATTTAGCAATACTGTTTTCCATCGTGAGCGATTACGTTGTAATTTGATCAACAGCACCGCCAACATTTCTATCAAAGTTTAATTAATCATCAGTTTTAATATTCAAATATGTGTGTGTATCTCTCTCCTCCTCCTAGCTACCTTCACCGGTAAATAAAGTTAATTAACTTACCGCTATGTTTGCAACTGCAATGACCATTCCTATCTTCATCGCATGATTCCAAGTGACCAATAACACCATAATACCAATCTACATCTCATTCATAATGAAAATGATGAAACTGATCGATACTAATTAATTCAATCCTAAATAATTTGGCGGTGAATAATAATTGGTCGTGCATCAAAAGATAAATTATTACCATAAGCTAAGCCGCCTCTTTTACTCTGGATCTCAATATGGTCACCGGGTTTCAAATCATCATTATTGGACATATAAGGAGTAGTACAAGGAGAAATGTGAGCTGGGGGCACCCTTAACCTATCCCACGTTATATTGGTTTCACTTCGTCGCCACTCACCTGCTGGACGCCTGTAATTAATTAAAACCTACCCATGAAAATATGCAAATTTTTTATGATAACAAAGATGAAACCAACTTGGGATAAATTATGGAAGTTCATTACTGAATATCCAGTGATGTAAAGTAAGAACGTTATCTTAACCACCATACCTTGCTTGAAAGGTGTTTGAGGTATGATTATAGCTAAGCAGCGCATCATATACTCTTGGACGCTGCAATTAATCGTTATAACATCCAATATTTCAATTTTTCCCTAAAAATTACAACATAAGTTAAAGAAGAGTTAAAGAGTCAACATAACTTACCAGTTCCATCTGATGTACCTGAGCAGGGAACCAAAACCGACCACTTTGAAGAGAAACGTACAGAGCCATGTTGAAATAATTAGACACTAATAAATTAGTCAAGTCTTTAGGATTTTCCAAAAATGAAGAAAGGCATAAAGAAGGCCAAACACCAATAAACGATCCTAATAAACCATTTGTTGGATTCATTTGTAGTAGTGAGGGACTTTCTTCATTAATTATCCTCATCACATGAAATCGCCACTCTCTATAAGCAACATCACCAAGTAGTCTTCCCCACTTGCGTTGTATGTGTTTGTCCCACAATCTATTGCTTCTGCATATGCGCATCAAACAAGTACACACCTCCGACATGCTACTTAGTTCATTTGGTGAAAGTCGCTCAACAATGTTGTCTAATATGGGTTCTGGTAACTTCAAGAGACAAGCCTCTTTATTCATAGGCGTGCTCATCGTTAATATATTGTGAATATAGATTTTGTTCTTGACTCTGTGTTTGATAAGGAAAATAAGAAAAATCATATAATGAAGCGGAGGAAGAAGAAGGATGTTTCAAGCTCCACAGTCTCGTTCAAGACCAGACCTTCTAACCTCTTTACTAGTGATAATTTCTAATTTTTGTCTTTGTTTTTTACCCATTGTGCTGGCTATACTATCTTATCTATACGCTTTTGTCTGGTGCAAAAGTTTTCGTTAAAAACAGTGTGAGTATATAATGAAATAAAGAAATAGCAAGTTTTTTAAACATTGAGAAATAAATTAAAACTGAATATTGTCATTATATATAGTCTTAAATTGTCCGCCATTTATCCTACTAAGAGATGTGACCGGAAGTTGCTTAATGTCTCTTGTCACCATCCATGTGAACCAATATGTTGAGTGTGTTTGTGTGTTACTAAAGATATACGAAAGCTAATTGCTATTTGAAAATTAGTGAAGAGAACTTACCGAGAGAAGAGTTGAAACTCACACAAATGGAATATTTGCTTCCATATATAATTTTATTTTTAATGTTTTATTATTTTTCTACATTTTTTAATATGGTTTAGATATTAAGAGGATAAGTACAGACTCCAATAAATATTTTAAATTATTATTTCTCATGTATATGACATGGAATAAAATATCTAATTTATAATAAAAATTAACATCAAAATTGGAAATCCATATTTTAGCCTGGACTGAACCAACGATTTTCTTACCAAAAAATTGTTCATGAAGCTTTGCAGCTCGTTCAATGTGGCAACGACGTAAAGCAAGTAAAAGACGACTTCTGTGGCTTCTGTTGGATTAAATTTGTTAGCTTTATTAATGAATTTTGAGCAGTTAGTTTTGTTGTACTCTTTCGATCCTAATTATAAGACTTAGTTGACTTTTTTGGAAAGATTAAGGAAGCTAATTAAATTACTTTAGAGTATTTTTATTTTTATTTTTTTTCTTCAAACTAGTTAATTTAATTAATAAATTAATATATAATCTAATGATATACAATATATGAAATGATTAAGTAACTTATCTAGCTTCCTTAATCTCTCCAAAGAAAGTCAACTAGGTCTTATAATTAAGACCAGAGGTAGTAATATTAAGCCTACAACACATCGGAGAAATACATAAATCATTGAGAGATTGAGCATGCACATGTCAAAAAGTACCAAGGACTGTGTGATAAAAATTCACATTAATTAATTCAAGCTAAACAGGCCATTACGCATATAGAATAAGATGCTTAAGTGGACCCTCCCTAATTTAAAATGTATTCTCAATGATAATATAAATATATAAGGGCAAGACAATAAACTGCATATGATATTCCGTATTATTCCAGCTTCGAATATCCTCCAAACTTTCCAGTTTTCTAATTCCTCCAAATTTCCAGAGTCCAACTTTATGTTCCTCGTCCATCAGTCGTAGTTTGTAGTATAATTTGCACTACAAATTATATCATAGACTACAAACTATATCTTATATTTAGGACTGGAGGAGTAATATCAATTTCCTTTGTGATTGATCTCCACGTTGTACTTTGAGCACCACCATAAACTTTTCTATCAAATTTACATACAAATCAAAGTTAAATCACAGTTTCATTTGATCAATAACTTCACTTATGAATGATTTTTAACTTGCCATTATGTTCACAACTGCAATGATCGTTCCTATCTTCATGTCATTCATAATAATTTAGGGTTAAAATACTAATTTCAAATGAAAATGTAATTGATCAATACTAATCCAATCGCAGATAATAACATGGTGAACAACTGATCATTAATTAAGAAATAAACTATTACCATAATTAAGCGAAGCTAGCTGCCTCTTTTCTTCTGGATCTCAATATGGTCACCGGGTTTCAAATCATTGTTATTGGACATATAAAGTGTACATGGAGAAATGTGTTGGGGGGGTAATCTTAACCTATCCCACGTTATATTGTTTTCAACTAGTTGCCACTGATCAACCGTTGGACACCTGCAATGAATCAAATCTACTCATGAAAATGTGCAAATTTTGGATATTAAAATAAAGGCGCTTAATTTTGGATTACGGAAGTTCATCAATTACTGAATTTTGAGGGACCTAAAACTTCTCGGCGTACGATATAATACCTTGCTTGAAAGTTGTTTGAAATATGATCATATCTAATTAAGCAACGCATCAGATACCCTTGGCCGCTGCAAGTAATCATTATAAAAATCCAATATCTCAATTTCGCCATAAAAATTACAACATAACGAGTTGTAAAGAGTAAAATACTACAACCTCTCATGCGTAATATGACTCATTTTAACGAATAAAATAAACTATAAAGTGAATCTTATATTAAGGAACTCAGTTCCATCTTATACACTTGAGCAGGGAACCAAAACCGACCACTCTGAAGAGAAATATACAAAGCCATGCTAGAATAGTTGGATAGTAACGAGTTAGTCAAGTCTCTTGGATTTTCCAAATACGAAGAAAGGTATAAAAGAGTCCCAGCACAAAGAACTGATCCTAATAATCCATTTGGATTCATTTCCAGTGAAGGGCTTTCTTCATTAATTATCCTCATCATATGAAATCGCCACTCTCTATAAGCAACATAACCAAATAGTCTTCCCCACTTGCGTTGTATGTGTTTGTCCCACAATCTATTACTTCTGCATCTGCGCATCAGACAAGTACACACCTCTGACATATTACGTACGAGTAGTTCATTTGGTGAAAGTCTCTCAATTAATGTTGTCCAGCACGGATTCTGGTAAATTCATCAAGATAGAATCCTCTTTGTTCATAGGCCTTCTCATCATTAATATTGTGAATATAGATATGTTGTTATTGACTCTGTGCCTGGTAAGGGATTTATAAGAAAAGGCCTATATTGAAGAAGGATGTGTCAAGTTCCACAATTTGATATGTTCAGGCTACTATATCTTGCCCACATGCTTTTGTCTGGTACAAAAATTTTCGTTAAAAAAATGTTCAAGTAATAAAGATTTTTCTGGGGCAAAAACATTGAGAAATAAGATTGAATATTGTCACTATATACTCTTTAAATTGTCCGTCATGCTACTAAGACATGTGACCAAAGTTGCTTAATATTTGTATGTCTTCAATAAGGTAACGCCTAACTGATTAACTTTAATTTAGGAGCCTAAAGTTAAAAACTTTACTCCCAAAATGTTCCAGTATGATTTTTCTTAACTTAAGGGAGGTTTGGAATGTCAGAAACCACACAAAAACAACAAGCTGGATGTGAGGTGCTTGCATATCATGCTCAATGTGAGTTACCAAATGTGTTAGTTACCTTAACTACGTTCAAGTAATTTGTGGTGTAAGCGGGCTTTGGAGTTTCTATAAATTACATTAATATAAAAATAGGTCATTATCCAATTTAATCTTAATAATATAATTAAGATTATTTCTTCTTTTGACCCACCCCAAAATACATGTCCTTTAGTATCCTTATAACTAGATATGTATACCGACTGAGGATTATTTAATTAGATACTATTCACTATGGAATAAATATCATCTCAGCCACTTAACCTTTCAATATATATATCCAAAGAAACTTTTCTTTAAAGGTCAAGCACAAATAACAACTTATGTAACTATTCTAAGACTTATCAAAAATTCAGTCTTTAACTTCTAAGAATTTAGAAAATTTATAACTCGACCAATATAACTCCAAACGGAGTGATTCCAATTCCTACTTAAACCTTGATAAGTCTATTTTCATAAATTAAAGTCACCAAATTTATTTTTGGCTGAGAAAAATTTCCAAATTTCAAAAATATAAACAATGTCCAGAAATTTTCAGATTTCCTGACCAATCTTTGCAAAATCATAACTCCTTCAGTACTTATTAGAATTCGACAAATTACCCATCAAATTAAACCTCTATGAGTCTACTATTTGTCTAGAAATTTTCACATTTGTTTGATTTTGTTTACTAGGTCCGAAATGCCATGTCATTTTGTTGTTCCAAAATCATACCGAAAATTTCCAGATTTTTATCAACTTTTAAAAATCATAACTGGAGTTATAAATTTCTATTTTAGGTGATTCAAAGCTCATTTTAAACCTTAAGGAGTGTTCCTGTAAAAATTTCAGAGAAAAACTCAACTTCTAACCCCTGCAACAGATGCAAAATCAACCCCTGTTTTCAGACTCCTACACAGAGTTGTACAACAACATATGAAATTTCAATCCCTGACTTTACCTTGGGAAGAACTTGACACCTTAGACTCAGATTTCATGTTTTGAGTTTCAAAGAGTCACATGCAGAGCCAAAGGAGACTAAAAATCAATTTAAAAATGACATGCAAGCTCAAACATAAATATGAATTAACTCTCCCATTCTGAAATCATGATTTTTAATCTTCAAAAACTTCCCAAACTTTTTGAAATCTTCAAAAAACCAGATGGAAACATAGGTAGAAGACTCACCAAAACTCAAAAACTAGCTTGCATGTGTGTTTGGATGATTCTCTCTCTCTCTCTCTCTCTCTCTCTCGCGAAGGAAGGTGAAGAATGAGAATTGATGTGGAAGTTGGGAGAATGGGGAAATGAGATGGACAGGAGGTGTGGTATGTGTATGCATTTTTCGCTGATCCGAAAGTGAAGAATGGAAGAATCGGAGATGTGTTGTTTGGGAAATGTGGTCGGATGGAAGAGTGAAGGAAAGGGAATTAATGTGTGTCGTGTCTGGATGAGAAAAATGGAAAAGGAATGAGAGATTGTGTGTGTGTGTGTGTGTGGCTGGTGTATAAAGAAGGAAAGGAAGGACACCTGGTAGTCATGCAGAAAGGAAATGGAAAGTGTGAGTGTGTGTGTGTGTTTTTGTGACCGGATGGAGTGTAATAGAAGTTGAGAGAGGGAAATAAATCGAGAGTGTGTGTGTGTTGAGAGTGTGTGTGTGTGTTGTGATTGTGTGCACACGTGTGGCATATACAGAATAGATGTTGAGGCAAGTGTTTTGCCAATGGAGTGTGGGCTTGGGTGTTATGTATAATGGGCCGAAGGTGTGTTAAATTTTGAAGGAAGGTGTGCTTTGCTTATATGGTCCAATCCCAAAATTCTGCTAATTCCTACATTCTCCTTTTCTGACAACTATTGGACCATAATCTATCCCTTATAATTAATCCTTGGATTTATTCTTTTCTCTAATAATTTCTTTAGGCCCACAATATTGGGCCATATTGTTTTTAATTCACAAAAAATATGCCTTTAATTCCTAAAATAAATTCTAAACTTCATGCCGATGATAGTTGGCATAGATGGTAAGGAACGGACTCAATAAGTCCTAAAAGGACGAGAGTTCGATTCCCGCTGCCGTTGTGAGGGCTCCTTCGGTAGGCAATCATGTAAAAACCCCTCTAAGTGCTCAAAAAGCCCCAGGGCCATGCCCTGACCTTGGTGGGAATCGGTGTGGAACCCACCTAAACTTTTTGCTATCAAAAAAGAATTCTAAACTTCATTAAGGCTAAATTTTTTTCATAATTAATCCCAAATCATATTAATTCTCAAATTCCAAATTTTGGGATGTCACACATAAATGAGAAATATGTTCATCGTTGTTAAATAATATGGTCTTTATATCGTTTTGGAATCTGTCTTCCTATTAATTAAGATCCTCATCTTCGATGTTCCATCTTCGAATATCCTCCAAGTTTTCCAGTTTTCTGATTCCTCCAATTCTCCAAGGCCCAGCTTTTTGTTCCCCATTCATCTGTCTCTTTATTACTATCGTTTTCCATTGTGAGTACTGCAACCTGAACAACACCACCAACATTTCTATCCACACAACAATCGAAATATTATCATCAGTCCTAAAAATAAAATTATCATCACTGGTTTCATTGACACCCTATTCACTTATATATAAATTAAATGATTTCAACTTACCGCTCTGCTCGCAACTGCAATGATCGTTCCTGAATCTGCTGCCACATGATTCCAAGTGATCGATAACACCACAGCACCAATCTATGTACCCCATTCATAATTCATAATTTATTATTAAAATACTAATTACTTCACATAGCTGAAGAGATTATCATTTCAAAAAATAAATAATTACCATAAATTCGGCTGTCTTTTCTCATCTGGACCTCAACATGATCACCGGGTTTCAAGTCATTATTATTGGACACATGAAGAGTATATGGATCACAAGTGTGAATTGAGGATAATCTCAACCGATCCCTTATTATATTTTTCTCAATCAGTCTCCACTCACCCATTGGACACTGTTCGCCTCGCAAGTGTACGAGTTTCGCAAGTAATAAAGTGATAAATAAAGTATTGTTCCCACGAGGATTTGTTTAATAAATTGGTCAAGCAAGAGGCTTAGTGAATTTCATCAAGTTGAGCTAGAACAAAGTTTTGATTTGGAAAGAGAATTTTTAAAGGCTATTTCTAAAACTTAGAATTGATAAAGGCAAATGACTTTTGACTTCAAGGATAAAAGAGCCTAGGATTCTTCTTCCCCTTTTGCATTTCATAAAACTTGGTCAAATACCTCTCTAGTGGCATTTCAATACATACATGTGTTAGTCTAAGGTTCACAAATACTTGACCCGCTCTCTCAAGTCAAAATCAAGTTTCTCTTCTCATTAAAATGCACAATCTCTTGCTACAATTAATGAGAATCAATCTTTAAGCAACAACCCTAATGTGACAATGCAGGGCTAGTAAATATATCTCTATTCTACCAACAAACCATCCATTTATCAAGTAAACTTCAAGACAAGCATGATTTCAATCAAGTTCTACACCTAGATTAGCTCTCTCGAGTCAAAACCTATGTGAATAAATCATCTAAATGGAGGTCAATCACTTAGAAGCATTAAGCCAAGGTTGAAATCAACACATGTGTATATTTATCTACCAAAAGAGAGGAATATTCAAGTTTTAATCCATACAAAGGGTAAGAAGAACCCTAGAATGAAAAGTTTAGCTACTCATATTCAAATACAAAGAGAGTCTAAGCAAAGGAACTGAATACATGAAGAAACTAGGAAGAAAAGAGAAGAAAAGAGGAAAAACCAAGGTGAAATCCCCAAAATCTCTCTTAGGTTGAGCACCCAAGCCTCCAAGATTGTCCAAATCTCTCTCCCAAGCTCTTCCCTTGTGTGCCCACTTGTTTCCTTAGGTCAAGAGTGTGTTTTTCGGCCCTTCCCTTTAGGTTAAATAGGGTTTTTCTGTTTTCGAAATGTAAAAACGCGTTAGGCTGTACTTTCTGCATTTTTTTACGACAAGCTACGGCGCCAGTGACTTTCCACGGAAAGTACTCTACGACGCCAGTGACTTTCCACGACGGTTGCCTTGCACGTTTCTTCTAGCTTTGCAGACCGCTTCACCTCCTTTATTTCTTTCCTTGTTTCTTGATTCTTATAGAGCTTCAAAACTTGTCTCCCTCTTCCTACAAAAGAGGAAGCAATTATCAATTCTCAATTGCATCATAAACTCCATAGTAACAAGAATTTCTTTGATTTTTGCCTCATACTTTGATATGCACATTTTCCTCTATGACTTCATTTCTATGCACATTTTCCACCAAAAATAGGTAAAAGGAGAGAGAAAATGTCTTTGGAATATTGTCAATTTCTAAGAGTTAACAGACACCTACAGCAAAAAGCTAGTCATGAACACTTGAAAACTTTTAAGAATAATTGAAGGTTTATAACATTAATTGGATCATGGAAGTTCATTTCTAAATTAGGACTGATAACCAATCTCAACAATACCTTGCCTGAAAGGTGTTTGAGACATGATCATAGCTGAGTAACGCATTGTATCGCTTTGGAAGCAGAAACTAATTATCATAAATATATAAAATTTCAATTTTGCCACAGAGATTACAAAGATTATTATGACATAAATAAAGAAGAGTTGTGATGAATAAAATAACTTGCCGGTGTCATCTGATAGACTTGAGCAGGGAACCAAAATCGACCACTGTGAAGAGAAATATACAAAGCCAAGCTAGAATAATTCGATAGTAATAAACTAGTCAAATCTCTAGGGTTTTCCAAATACGAAGAAAGGCATAAAGAAGGCCAATCACCAATTAATGATCCTAATAATCCATTTGAATTCATTTGTAATGAAGGGATTTCTTTATTCATTATCCTCACCACATGAAATCGCCACTCCGTGTAAGCAGCATCACCAAGTAGTGTTCCCCACCTACGCTGTATATGTCTGTCCCATAATAGATTACTTCTGCATATGCGCGTCAAACAAGTGCACACCTCTGACATAATACGTAGTTCATTTGGTGAAAGTCTCTCAAGAATGTTGTCCAATATGGGTTCTGGTAACTTCAAGAGACAGACCTCTTTCTTCTTCATAGCTATGGTGCTCTGTTTGGTTACTTGGTGTGAATATAAATTTTGTGCTTGATGAGAGAGAAACAAGAAAAAAAGCCTCTAATGATGAAGCAGAATATGTCAATAATTTATTCTAACATTTTCCATCATCAAGAGCCAGCTACGTACCTTCTAGTCTCTTTGTTAATAATCATAATTTCGTTGTCCGATGTCTTTGTTTTTTCACCCATCCCACAGGCGACTATACGATATCTTGTTTGCATGCCCTTGCCCGGAATGTTCTCGTGTCAAACTATGTAAGTGAATAACGACATTAAGAACTAAGAAATGTTAGATTAATTATATTGAATAATACTGCGGTTGTATCATTGTATGGTCTCAAACTGTGTCCGCTCTTCTTTTAATCCTGCTTAATATATGTTGTCACTGTACATACCATTATACTAATACTATATATACTATGCGGGGTAAAATACTGATGAGCGTGTCCAAGTCACTGAAAGATATACGAAAGCTGTAATTGCCAGTATTTAATAATTATGAAGAGAATTACCTGATGTGAATAGAATATATAATTAAAATTTTCGCATTCCCATCCACCACGCCTTGAGTATCGTTATTAATTATTATTTTTTGAGTTGAGATGCAGATTGGCTAACAAACTATTATTCAAGGAGGAACATCTGGTAAATATTAATTGAGGGTACATTAATTATCAATCAACAATTAAAAAGTGAAAATAAGTACCAAATAAAAATTAAAAAAACAACTATCACAATTACGTTAAAATGTGAGGCACTAACGGAGGAAGGTGGCAAGACATTGGAAAAAAGAGCGGTTATGTCTTTTTGTTGGATAAGGCAAACATCAACAAAGATGAAACTCAAGTGAGCAAGCACTGTGACAACGGCGGCTGCTACTTGTGGCATCGGAGGACGGAACCTGGGTGCAAGGCACGTGCTTGGTTAGAAGCTGTAGACTGCTGGATTTGGTTTCGGTGTGTGATTCTTGCCTTGAAGCTGCATACGGACCTTGATGAGTTCAAGAGGGTGAATGGAACACCCAACAATAATAAAAGCTTTGGACACGCCGACGTCGCGGACACTGTGTGACAGTCAATAGAAGACAGAGACATCAAGACAGACGGGGTAGTTTAACGGCATTGTTTTTTTTTTACTTTTTACGTTTTTTTTCAATTTTTAATTGTTGATTGATAATTAAGGTACTCTCAATTAATGTTTGTGCTAGATATTTTTTGGCTAATAGTTTGTTGGCCAATTTGCACCTTAACTCTTTTTAAAAAAGAAAAAAGAAAAAAAAGTAAGATACAAGCACTAAGTCTTGTAAGTAAATCAGCTTACGCAAGCCTGGAAAAACCTTCTCATCAAGGAAAATTCCATGTCTACTCTTACCACTAGGACTGAAAAGCATTTTCATTTGGATGGAAATGAAAATGGTAGCTAGGGTTGTAAATAGAAGCCAACACGATCCCATATACCTGCACGAACCCACTAGCATTAAATATCTATAAGGGAAAAATGCATTAAAACAAAAATTATTAGAGTAAAATGCTCCAACAATCCCTCTATTTATTTTATGTTAATTAATTACATGAATCTTCTTTTTATTTTTGAAAACTCATATAAATCTTTCTTAAAATCAAAATATATATTACACAAACCTCCCTTATATTTTTAAGATTCATTTTCCATCAATCCAACTGTCAGTGGACTATTAAGTTTGACTCTAAAACTATTATTTTCCTTCAAAAATACTCCTATTTAACAAAAGAATTATTTAATCATTTATATTTTATTTCAAAAAACAACAACAAAATAGTTCTAATATATATTTTCAAAATTTGTAATATATTATAAAATTTATTAATTTTGATTTCTCATCATATTTATTGAAACATGTTTATTTTGGATTTTTTAAATGGATAAAAACATATTTCAAACACACATATTTTTGTTATCATATAGTATAAATAATATAAGTTCAAAATATTATATAAGTTATTCATGTCTATGACCATTGCTTTTTCCCCCTCCTAAAGCTTGCCAGCGTTCAAAAAAGATTAGGTACTTGATAAGATCAAGGGCAAATTAGTAAATAAAATTTATTTTAATATAAATTTTAATTTTTAAAATAGTTTTTAATTAGAATCTTGTTGGAATATTTTTACAGGAGTTAATTATTTGGACCTAAATATATATTTTTAAAATAAAGAGGAGATTTGTGTAATTAGAACAAAAAAGAAGAAGGGTAATCGATATATTTTACTCAAATTATTATTAATTACTGTATTAGTGTATTATGTACTTATTTATCTGTTTAAAAACAAAAAATAGAGAAATAAGGAAAATTCAATAATAAAAAATAATATATATATTATCTCTCTTTTTTATTAATTTGGCCACCTTGTGTGATAAATAATTTTTTTATACCCCCTCCATTATTATATATAAGAGCCTTTTAATAGTTAAAAGTAGTACTATGTAATGATTATGTAGGAAATTTAAATTTTTTCTAAATATGTTATTAGCATTAATGCAATGACAATATGATATGACAAAATCCCATGAGTTATGACTGCAAATTATATGATGGGAAAAGGAAGCGAAATCAAACTTGATGAACTTGAAGCAAAAACAATGGAAGTTTAAAAAATATACAAGCAATATGCTTTGGTATCCTATTTTGTAACTTGTGTTTGGTTGGGGATTTCACATATATCCCAAAGAAATCACCCAACAAAAATTCTAAACACTTCTACTGTATTTGAAAATGTAGCTATATGTAACAACTTAGTTTTGGCTTAGGTTGATGGAAAAATCTGGGACCTTCGTATTTTGATTTTGAAATCTTGGTTGATTACAAAATCATTGTATTTTTAGTGAAAGAGCTTGATATTTATGAACAAAATAAGAATTATGATGAAAAGCAGAAGCAACGGATTTGAATCCGCATGCTAAAACCGCACGGCAAGCTAAAATATTACGCGGTATACGGAAAACTCGATTATGCAATAATGTGTTTTGATAACAAAAGTAGACAAGTGAAATCAAACTTTGATGAACTTGTTGACAACAAAAGCAATGAAACATCAAATAAATATATTTCATTCCCACAACCACAAATTATTGTCAAGCAATGATATGGAATCAAATTTCGGAATAAATACAAAGCGATCAAATTCGAGAAAGGCAAAAGGTTGGTCATAAGACCAAACACAAAACAACTACAATGATTTGCTTGCTTTACGATTAGGGGATTTCAAATATCCCAAAGAAATCACTACAAATAAACACATGTTCTACTTGGAGGATGGCATATTGGTGATAAGTTGTATGCTTTGTAGCTGTATCTTAAATATAATCTACGGTGGCTTTGTATTCTAAATCATAAATTAAGCTAAAGTTTCAACTTCCAAAGTGTTTGCTTAGAAGATTGACCTTCGTTGGGAAAAATAGCAAGTGTAGATCTTACGATTTCAAAATTTGTTTGCAACATTGCAAATTGTTTTGGGTTGGCATCCAAACTCTATGTTGATTTTCATGATCAAGTAACCAAGAAATCAACCAACAAATCGGTATGTTATTTTATTATCATGCTAATTCATACAAGTCACAATGTTTGCACAAAATCTCACATTGTAAACGGTTCTTCCGAGTGTCTTCATCCTTTACGTATTCCAAATCCAACTCCGCGTCAGGGCGTCCATTAAAATCAGATGCTTCACTTGGAAGGTTGGAGATATGGTTTGTGCCAATTTGAACAAGAATTTACTTGGATTAGGTGTTTCCCAAAATTGTTGTCCCCTCACCGGGCCGGAATTTTGTCCTATAACTCGCAAGAAATGTTTATGAACAAATAACAGATGATTACCTTAGCATCAAATCGCACATATGTGGAATGTTGGCATGGGATTCCGAAAATGTACAAAGCCTACAAGTGCACATTTTCCTATCTAGCCGTGAAAAACTCATACCCATCATCACCTTTAAAGAAAACCCACATGACAAAAGTAACTCAACATCAAGACATGAGGGCCAACATCAAATAAATATACACATGCCATCGGGCCTAATGCCATCAAACATCTTATTAGATTCCGACACACATATCCACGCTTGGAAATAATTATTGTCTACAATATCAATGATTTTCTATTACGCTATAACATAAAATCTAGTAAATATAAGCTAAACCATTTGATATTGTTTATCATTAAATCGTCGAAATAAGAGGGAAAAATTTCTTCTTCTACCACGGATAAAACTAGCACGTTTAATCCTAAATCATAAATTAAGCTAAAGTTTCGGCTAACCCCTATGCATGTACCAAAATCACGGTATGTTTATGTGGTTTTGATAACATAATTGAAAATGTTAATTTTTTACCAAAAATAGCAAGTCGTATGTTTTTACCACCTTCGCTGACAAGTTCAAGAAACACTCTAAGCAACTTAAGAACTGAACTTTCTCACATCCAAAAGCTATTGGGTACATACTATCATTTGCATCTAACCCCACTGCGCCTGTGTATATGAATGGGTGAAAGAGTGTAATCATGAGAAAGGGGTAAAATTAAGAAGAATATATGTAGTATAATTATTAATTGAAGATAAACTATAAAAAAATATTTATTATTAAGATAAATTTAAAAAGGATTTTATTTAGAGACAAGCCCTAAAAAAAATGGCCTTGTATAGAGAAAGGGAGATAGTATTTCACATAATAAATTAAAGACGTGGGATTTACATGGACTTAGCTTTCCATCATCTTCTCTTTCTGTCGCTTCTTCTTATCCTCTTTTTCATTTCAATTTTTTATAAAAAGAGTATTATTTTTAAGATTGGATCGAAATCTTAACCGTTCTCGCATTTAATTTTTTATAAAAATATTATTTTAAATATTTTTTAATATTTTTTAATAATTTAATTTTTTTATTAATATTTTTATAAAAGATTAAATCTAAAACCGATTAATCTTTCAATCTAACGGTTGAGATGAAGAAAAAGATAGGAAAAGGATGAAAGAATGTTCATTGGCGACATGGTGCAATATGAAGCGTTAGATTAAACCGGTGGTCGCGATCTTTTTTTAAAAAAAAAAAAAAAAAAAAAAAAAAATCTACAAACAAAATCGAGTTTTGACTTTTGATATTGAATTCGCTGCATCGCCGTCGCCGACGAGCAGAATTGGTTAATGGGTGAGGTCCAAAGGATGGCGTTTTGCCTGTAAATCAAGATTTGGGAGGAAAGTCCACACTAGCCTCTATTGTTTTGACAACATGCTTGCAAAAAGCGAGGGCATGTGATATATGGAAACGAGGCGGCCGAAAAAATGGCTGGTAAGGGTTTTGGCATCAACAGCGCTCAGTAAATCTCACTCGTTCAAGAATCTATTCTCGAGTTCTCTGCTCTTCATGCCTAGCTTTTCCCAGTTTGTACTTCGCAGAACCAGGTACTATTCTATTTCTTGTGCTTTGAATCATTTGACCGGCTACTTGGCATTTTCAGGCGTGATTGAAATAGAGAGAAACCGAGTGATAGCATTTTCGATGTCTCTGTTTTTTTACCTCGCGTTGTTGAAAAAAAGTTGTCTATATTTGTCTGTTTGATGATTCATGATGCTTAGGAAGTTTGGCAATTCTATTTTTTCATGCTTATGCAGTTATATTTCATCTATATAAGTAGTAATGAGAGAGAGCCCTTTCAGGTAATTGTACAAAACTCTGAAGAAAGATGTAACAGGTCTTTTAGAATGCAAATAGTGAAAGTGAATGTTATTAAAGCTACATATTTTGTTGTTGATTTTAGTAGACACCCCGGATGGTATAAATCAGTCCAAAGATGTTTGATATTGTAATGTTGAATCTTCTGCTTATTAATAATCATGCTGAAGGTCGTTCATGTTTTAGTTGGGTTAATTTGCAAAAGTCAAGTCAAAATTTGTAGAATGAGTTTGCCTGAATATTTATTTGCACTGCAGTAGCTGGAACTCTGTAATAAGCAAGGCTTGTGGTCTGGAGTCTAGTTTTGGCTACCACTTTGACATAAAAACATCTCCTTTTTTGGGACACCTATGCATTCATTCAGGTCCATGCCTGAAATCTAATGATAAAGTTGTGGAGCAACTTAAGGATTCTGAGAAGTCCTCAACTGTCACTGATGCTTGTAATGGCAAAATAAAGAGGAAGAAACTAAAGGGGAAAAGAGCAGTTGTAAGGTGGCTAAAGTTCTTCAGATGGAAGAAGAAGAAAGAATACCAAAGAATGACAGCAGAAGAGAAAATACTATACAAATTAAAAAAGGTAAATTGTTGTTTTCTACTTTTCTTGCCCTAGCCTCAATTGTAGGCGCATATTTCTTTCTCAACTTCATATGCACCATCAAATCTAGCCTCCTGTCTTCAAATAGCTTTGTGTCTCTCTTTTTCCTTTTGTGCCACTGTGTCTACTATGTGGCTACACTTTCTTGTTTGCTATTACATTCACCATAAAGCTGCTATTGTAAGTTTTAAAAAACATTGCAGAACAATTTTGATTCGTTTACATTAGCATTTTAGTGCACTGATTAATGTGTCTGGTAATGGAGCCGGGACAACAAACGAATTGGATAACACTGTTTCTGCTAACAGTAGTGTTTTCTTTTTTTTGCCTCTCAACTGTGAAAACATGTCTTTAGTCATATTTTTGGCTTACTGATACGTATTTTATGTCTGTCAGTTGCATCAATTGATAAATTTTCATTGCTTTCTTCACTGTTCTAGGCTCAGAAAAAAGAAGAGAGACTTCTTGAAGCTCTGAAGAAGATCGAGCCTGCAGAGTCATCAGAAACAACCCATGATCCTGAGATATTGACGCCTGAAGAACACTTTTTCTTCCTAAAGATGGGCCTCAAATGTAAAAATTATGTACCTGTTGGAAGACGGGGAATATACCAAGGTGTGATTCTGAACATGCATCTGCACTGGAAGAAACACCAGACTTTGAAAGTGGTAGTGAAGACATTTTCACCAGAGGAGGTCAAGGAGATTGCTGCAGAGCTGGCAAGACTGACTGGAGGGATTGTGCTTGACATTCACGAAGATGACACAATAATAATGTACAGAGGGAAGAACTATTCTCAACCACCAACTGAGATAATGTCTCCTCGGGTTACTCTGTCAAGGAAGAAGGTATGATGGCTTTGTTCATGTCCTCCATTTTTGGTCCAAGCCTCTGCTCAGTTTTTGGCCCTTTTCTTCTAAGAGTAATAGATTGAAGTTTCTATAGATTTTATGCCTCAAATTCCCCTTTTTACCAATCCGAGGTGCTCACTGTTTTTTTTTTTTTTTTTTTTTTTTTAGTTGTATTTGTTTGGGTTTGACTTCACCATTGGTGGAAAACTTCAAGGCAATAGAGCTTAGAATTTATCCGTTATTTTTCATGACTAAATGACTAGTATCTTTACTAATGGAATTAATGTCGCAACCTATTCTTACCAGTGTTCAAATTGTCGTTCAAATTGAGGCTGAAAAAATACAATGAGTTCTTGAAATCTATTGCTTTTGCTATTGCATTTCATCTGAAAAATGACGATTTTGTTTGAGAGAGTCTTAACTCTTAATTATTGAGATATCCTCACAGGATCTTCAGTAGCTGCTTTATTGTCAGAAGTATTAATATTTAATTCATTCTTAATTTCTTATGCAGGCATTGGATAAATCCAAAGGTAGGGATGGCCTTCGAGCTGTGAGGAGATATATTCCGAGACTTGAGCAGGAGCTTGAGATGCTTCAAGCACAGCTCAACAGCAAAACCGATAGCAAAATAGATGCTGCTGAGGAAAACCAGAAAATTGATGACAATGAGAGTATTGAATCCAGCATCGTTACCAAATTCCAGTCGGAGAATGCAGATAAACTTCGTGAAATAATAAACAAGAACAGCGAGTGCCTGGAGAATGAAGCCGATATGGGCACAGAATCGGATTTCGATTTTGAAGATTTATCAGACATCTCTGAGTTTGAGATTGACTCAGAGACAGAGAACAAAGTAAAAGAGGAACAGCCTCTTTATTTGGACAAATTTGAGAAATTTCCAGATCAAAATGACGAAGAAATAGATGACTTTGAGGAGTATTTACGACAAATACCTCTGAGGTCCAAAAACTCAAACTCCATGGAAGATGTGGACTCACCCAAGTTTGGTGAAGTTGATAGGATTGTGCTGCGTGCAGCGTCCCTCTTAAAGAGAAAGAGAACATGAGATATTTTGTGGATAATCATGTAGTCATTGTAACAAAAAAAGGTATCAACCAGGGAAAACGGAAGTTTCCCAATTTTTATTAACCAACAAACGGAAGTCCACATTAGAAATTAGAAGGGGAAAAATGAAAGGATTTCATTTTTTAATAGGTTAAAGAGTAATTTGGTAAAACAAACTATAAATTCAGGAGTGTTCAGTTTACACATATTTTTAAAAGGTTTTTGATATTTTTGTTCTATTTAAAAATTATTTGTGTTGGAAGCTTTTAAGTTAAGAGTTTGTTAGTCAAATTGTTCCCAATTCATTTTTAATTTATATAGATCGTATGGAGTAAAATATAGAAAGCCGATGCGGCAGGCAAGAGGAATAGCGCTCTATGGCGGGAGAATGAAATATAACAAGCAGCAGGTTGGGAGAAGGGTAATTTTGTAATTGAATTAGTATTTTTTTTTTTTGGTAAAGTTCTCGGGGCTATTTCGTTGACCCCCAAATCCCAATTTTGGAAAGAGATGTTGGGACAAAAATACCCCTCAAATTCGCTTTCTGTCACTGGCTGCTTGTCTCTTCGTCGTCGTCAAACCCGATCTCACCACTCTCATCTTCGCTCGTCAAACTTTGCTTTTTGGTCATTGCTTGATGGTCGTGGTGGGTCATCTCCTTTGGCAGTAACTTCTCCGACGCACCTCCTCCGCTGAAGGTCACGGCCTAGGCAACTGCTTCTTCATGCTTACTCCCTCCGAACTCTTTCTTTCCAGTTCTTTCGGCGGACAAACCTCTCTTACAGGTTTCTTCGGTGGACAAACCATTTTTTCTTCATTGTATTTGCGTATGGTTTTAAGTCTGAATGAAATTAAAATGGATTTATTTGAATGTGGTTGGTATTTTGGACCTGATAGAATTTCTGGATTATGCAAAATTTGGGTTTGAATACGCGGAGGTCAAACAATGGTTGAGAAGCAGCAGCATGTGAACAAGTGGGGGAATTATGCATTTTGCAAGGGTATCATGGGTATTCTATACATTTTTTATCGGGATGAAAGATTTTTTTAAAAAAAAAAAAAATTAAATTAAATTAGAGAATTGTTCTTACATCTTACCTTTTTATATTTTATAATTGATAGGCTTATTTAAATTGTAATTTTCTGTTAATTATTTGAGACAAAAACAATGGATGCATATAAAAAATTCCTTTTTCTGTCGCCGTAGCATAAAAGTTAAACTCTTGAATCCTCAAACAAATGTGAAGGATTATTTTATTATTGCCTGTCACAAGTTCCGGAGATGATCTGAATTGCACCCTGCCCTTCAAGCCTCGTCGAAAAATACAGAGTATTGGATTTTTTTTTTTTTTTTTTTTTTTTTTACTCAAAACAAAGTATTGGATATTGAGATTAATTGCTTTCTATTTTTGCCGCAAATTGGCAGTATAACAGGCAAGAATGGTACGCAAATTTACGTGCGATGGATATTGAGAATAGTCTCAGTCACAGTATAGAAATAAACAGGATGCCGTTGAGGAAGCTTACGCGTCTTGTCATTTTTCTTTCCGTTTGAAGCTGGAGATCTCTCAACTCAACTACCACACCCATTGAGGAGGCACTGTCGTATGATATTTTCATTTTCATACGTCATAATTACAAGCAAAGCAACCCAGTTGTGTGCGACAAAGGGAGGAACAAACGATGGGTGGTTTTTCGGTGAGTTCGGCGTTTGATTCCAAATCTGGGCAGATGATAATGATGGCTTTGCTGCTCATGACGGTCTCCTTTTATGCGGGCACCCTTTTTCGGAACAATGTTCCCATTTATGCACCCCAGCTGCTCTTCAATTCTTCTATTCGTTCTTCATCTCCTGGTAACTTTTAAGAGACTCAACTTCTATATCAGACTGAAGTTCGTTTCTTTTCCTTTTCTTTTCTTTTCTTTTTAAGTTGGCGTTCATGTTGCTTTGCTGGGCTTTGGGTCCGTGCCATCTGTTTCCAGTTTCTTGAAATGTCACATTCATCGAGTCCTTTTAGCTTATGTTACAGGAATTTGATTCTTGAGCAATTATGCTTTCCTGGACACGCATGATTAAATAGCCAATTGTTTCTGGACAGACCTTATAATATTTTTTAGAGATATTTGGTCCGCGGTCATGGTGAAACTGGCAGTTTTAACGTTTATTGCTTGTGGTTGCTGAGTGCATTTGTTACTGAATTCTCAGCTCTCCAGTGCTCGTACACTTAAATGTCGAAGCCAACTGTAACTGGAATGGGGGTTTGTAGCAACCACTTATGTCATTGAGTATGTTTACTTTTTGTAAATTAATTAAATATATACTAGTTTCTATCAATGCAGTCCAAAACCCACCCTGCTACAGACAATACAGATGATATTTTTTATTCAATAGCATTGCTTTCTGCCTTGATAGTTTGATAGCTCAGCAATGAGAAGAATGATGACTACGTCAGAATACATGATTAACCAAATATTTATGTAGGTTTTTTCCTTCTTTCTTTTCTCTATGAAAAGTTAAAAGACCACATTAGTGTCTGCCATTTGATGACTTCTGTAAAACGTTGTTTTTTTTACAGTTAGCGCTGCTACTTTGTGATTAGTGCTAAAATGTTTCTTAATCTTGTAGGCACATCCTTCTTTCTTTTCTCTATGAAAAGTTTAAAAACCACATTAGTGTCTGCCATTTGACTACTTCTGTAAAACGTTGTTTTTATTACAGTTAGCGCTGCTACTTTGTGATTAGTGCTAAAATGTTTCTTAATCTTGTAGGCACATCCAGATTCACTAACAGAATTGCTCTGACTTATCGCAAAGCGCCGCTACTGCTTCCTGAAAATGGGATGAATGTATGCCCTTTGAAGTACAACGAGTTTATTCCTTGCCATGATTTTTCCTATGTGGCGGGGCTCCAAAACGTGGATTATTCTAGAAAAGAACAACTAGAGAGGCACTGTCCTCCCCTTGAAAATCGTTTGTTCTGCTTAGTTCCGCCACCAAAGGACTATAAAACTCCTATTAGATGGCCTATCAGCAGGGATTATGTTTGGCGAAGCAACGTGAATCATTCCGTTCTGGCAGATGTCAAGGCAGGCCAAAATTGGGTGCATGAGAAGAGTCAGCTCTGGTGGTTTCCTGGGGGTGGTACCCATTTCAAGCATGGAGCACCTGAGTACATTCAAAGGTATCTGTATTTTCTCTCATAAGGGTGATTTGACTCAAGTAAACTACCCGTCTATAAATGGTCCTTTTGCAACTATGTTAGTTATTTGGTGCCTTCACTCATGCAGGTTAGGAGCTATGATAACAAATGGTAGAGGTGATCTGCGTTCTGCAGGGGTGAACCAAGTTCTGGATGTTGGCTGTGGCGTAGCCAGTTTTTCTGCTTATCTTCTTCCCTTGGGCATAAAAACAATGTCTTTTGCACCCAAGGATGTTCATGAGAATCAAATCCAATTCGCATTAGAGCGAGGAATTGCTGCAATGATTGCTGCATTAGCCACAAGACAACTTCCATATCCTTCTAGTTCATTTGAACTAATTCTCTGCTCGCGATGCCGCATAGATTGGCATGAAAATGGTAATTGACTTTTGTCACTGTTGTTTATATTTGGGCATTTGATTGCACATTGGGAGTCGAAATTGATGTTGAAACACTGTCTGTAGTGCGGATTGGCTAATGTGGATGATTGTGCATTATAAAACCAACCTATGACTAGTGCATTGTCACTCTGTTATATCAGTATATGGTACTTATTCCTGTCGAGGTCTAGCACAAATATTGATGTCTAACTGAATCCTTAACGTTCAGTGATGTTAGACTATTGTGTTTTCTGCAGATGGGATTCTGTTAAAAGAGCTGAATCGCCTTCTTCGTTCTAAGGGGTATTTTGTCTACTCAGCTCCCCCTGCTTATAAGAGAGATAAAGACTTTCCTTCTATTTGGGCTAAGATGATGACTCTGACAACAGCAATGTGCTGGAGGCTCATTGCTCGAAAAATTCAGACAGCCATATGGATTAAAGACGATAACCCCTCATGCCTCCAGCAAAATGCAGAACAAAAGCTTATAAGTCTCTGTGATGCCGTAGATGATTCTAAGCCTTCATGGAATATCCCTCTGAGGAACTGTGTGCAGGTTAGAAATTCTCAAGGAGAGTCTCACAAGCTTCCTCCACAACCTGAGCGCCTTTCCATGCTTTCTGAGAGCCTGAGCAAGATAGGTTTAGCTCATTCTCATGTTAAACTCCAATCTTTTGATATTTCTGACCTTCCATTAGATTACAAATTAGACGTGTCACAGTTAAATGGCCTTTCAATGCAAAGCAATGATTTTCCCCCTATTTTACAACAGGCATAAACCAAGATGAATTTACATCGGACAGTATATTCTGGGTAGATCAAATTCGTCAGTACTGGCAACTGATGAATATCAAAGAGGCAGAAGTACGCAATGTGATGGACATGAATGCCTATTTTGGTGGTTTTGCGGCAGCACTGAATAACTTTCCTGTTTGGGTGATGAATGTGGTTCCTGCTAGCATGAACAATACCTTACCTGGAATTTATGACCGAGGACTGATTGGAACTTACCATGATTGGTAAAATATCCTAAACATTCTTTTGTGGCATCTGCTATTGTTGTACTATAATTATGAGTTAGAGGCACCAGCAGCTAATTTCAGATATATTTACATAATTAGGTGTGACCCATTCTCAAGCTATCCTCGATCATATGATTTGGTGCATGCCTACCACCTCTTCTCCCACTACGATAACCAGCAAGAAAGATGCTTACTGGAGGATATCTTGCTTGAGATCGATCGCCTAGTTCGCCCTCTCGTAATTAATTGCTTGACATCAGTGCTATTTTTTTTATAATTATTGTTACCCCTGCTTTTTTTCTCCCCTGCTAGTATTATAGTATTGCCAATTTGCTACATTAAATCCATTTACCTTTCATCTTATTTTCATTCGTTTGCACATCTACCATATACTCTTATCAGTTATCATCTATGTTTCTGATGCTAAACTGTTCTTTCTGCTATTTATAATTCCTCGTGATGTAGCTACTACTAACCAAATGAACGACATCTATGCAGGGATTCATCATCATTAGGGATGAGGATCATATTTTGTCAAGAATCCAAGAGATTGCCCCAAAATTTTTATGGCATGTGGAGTCACATTCTATGCAGAACAAAGAGAACAAGATGGAAACCGCTTTAATTTGTAGAAAAAGGTTTTGGGCAATCGTCTAAGGTATATTAATTTGATATTTTAGGATAGGTGGGAATCACATTCATAAAATGTTTGATTATAATGAATATTTTTTTTATATATCTTTCACTAAATGGTTGGTCTATGTAGTCATTTTAGGTTGAGTTAATATTGTAATTAACTTTATATAATATTATGTACTCAAAAACACTATATAATATTTATAAACCCTTATGCTATAACACATTTAATTTTTCTATAATTTTTTTAATTTTTCTATATTAGAAAGTATTTTTATTTTTTTCAAACTCTAGCTAATAAACTTATATAAGTCTTTTTATATCATTCTTTAAAATCACTAATCACTTGAGCAAAAAAAGTTTATAGCCCATAATCTAACATCAAAATCACTAATCTAACATCAAACATCATTCCTGTTGTTCCAAATTCCAATATAATTATAATTGTTATTAAAAAAAAAAAATAAAGCATCACTTGCACAGTTACACTATATTTTTTATAATAATAATAATACTTACACTATTTTTGTTTGTTCTTCTAAGAATAAGAAGCTTATATCTGATTTTTTTTTTTTTTTTTTTACCTAAAGCTTATATCTAAGTTTAATGGCCTGTTTAACAGCCTGTTTGGTTTGAAGGGAGGAAGGGGGATTTTTTTTCTTTTCTTTACCAAATAACTTATGAAAATTTTTTAATATTTTAAAAATATAATCTCAACAAAAAATAATATTATTTTTAGTAATAACAAGTTAGTCAATATCTTTTCTTTAGGTTTTTCCCCTCCCCTCAAACTAAACAGGCCCTAAAAATTTTGAAAGATTAGTAATAGATGTTAAGTCATTCATTGCATAAAATTTATAAAAATTTAATGACTAATTCCTGGCACACATAATTGGTAGTAATTATGTTGAAAAATATGTTGCATAATGCCCGTACTTGTTAAGTATCTTAAAATTATTTGAAAATAATTATGGATTATTTTGTTTTATTTTTTGAGAATTTAGATGAGTGCCACAAAAACAAAAGCTGAAATAATAAGCCAAGCCCACGCTTATCTCCTTTTCTTCTGCTTTCTGGGTTTTGACTCTTCATGGGCCTTGCTTCTCACATGTCCTCAGCGGCCCAATAAACTCACCTCGTAATAAAATTATTTAAGTTTGGTATTCTTCAAATTCTGCACTTTTCGATACGTACTCTCTCCGCTGATGAATGCAGAAATTACTTCTATTTAAACAAAGCTCAATAATTAAAATTTATTTGCTGAAGGGATATTTTTTTTAAGAAAATTACTATTTAAAATCGTTGATAAATTAATTACAAATAACTAATTAAATTTAATAATAAAAAATTAGAATATGAACATTAATATCTTCAATAATAATATTGAGAATATGAACATTGATATCTTCATATAATAGTCGCCGAGGGTTTTTTCATGGACAATTCGTGACAGTTAGGAAAAACGTATTCAAAAACAAAAAGGAAAGCTTTCTTTAGGGGAAGAAAAAGGAGCTATAAAACTGTTGTTTGGGTCAGACACAGTACTTCAAATATAATCTTATTCGTCTCCTGCAAATGTAGATCTTCCTCTTCTTTCAATCTCATGTCCAACCAAGAAGGCAACTCAAATCGTTCACAATCTTTTGAGACGCTACTTGCTAAAATCAGATCAACAAAAGGATAATGTTAAGAATATAGTTTAAAACCCTTAATCTGAAAGTATATATATACACACACTAAAACTGAAAGTATTTTGAAAGATTTAATTTTGCACTTACGACATGTTTTTTACAGGAATAAACTTACTTGATAGGGTCAAGGCAAGTCTCAAGGTAAAGAGCGCTTATAAAATCTTTATAGATTTGTGTAAGCACTCTTTTCAAGCTTTGAAGCATGCCATGCCCAATCTCTAAATCCCAAATTACCTAAATTTTTTCCAATTAAAAAAAAAAAAAAAAAAAAAAAAAAAGAGAAGGAATCTATAGTATGACGTCAAATAGATTTAGCAAGAAATGAAGACCTGTCGGCAAAGTCTTTATATATAGACTATAGAATATGCTGATAACTAATCAGATTGTGTGGTTCATGTACTGTGGCTTCAAAATTCCGAGTGAAAAATAGACATAATTAGTGGCACTTTTTAACATCGATTTAATTAGCCACATGAAAATAATAATGCTGTACCAACGATTTCGGTTGGTATTAATCAAATATGAATGACATTTTCCCTCCTTTATATATCACTAATTAATATGCTTTTTTGTTCTTCGGCTTTAATGGATTGATGATCAAGGGACAAAAGAGGGGGATTGTATCAAATCGAAAAAGGAAATATATTTTGTGTCAGCTAAAAGTGGAGTAAAATACAAACAGCTCATTGGATACCTATTTCTTCTTCAAAGCTATGTCGCAGCAACTTGCCCGCTTGCTATTTCATGTCGGGAATCCCTTTTTATTTAGTTTCTACAAAATAATCTCACTTGCAATCTTCTTCTTTCTGAGAATTTTTCTTGCAATTATTGCATTATCTTAATTCATATTCTCCACTTTCAAAGTTTCATTCTTTGTATATTATGCTCTTTTTCTAAAGCTGCTGCAAGATATGGATGGTTCAACTTTGCCCACTATTATTTTGTATGTGGAAGAAATATTCATGGAGATTATATTCTTTAGTAGTACCTCTTAAAGGTAATATATGCACACACAACACACGTCAAAATATATTAAGTGCATATAGCAAGTGTTAATTTGCAGTAACAAATTCGAAGGTGCAGGAAAAAAAGTATGTGTGTGTGTGTTGTTAAGAATATTATGATGTTACCAAAACAGTGGCGATCTTCAGCAAGTGTGAGTAAGGCTTCCACTTTGCAGACTTCTTTTGGGCTTTCGGGAGAACAAAGTTGCTCTCGAACTGATCCAATACTTCTTGCTTTTAATTGGCATTAATATTTATATACTGCATATTATGCTTTTGTTAACCCCGTCGTTTAATTTTACATCAGATCAGTCTGTTTTAAAGTTAAATATTGGATGAGGGTGACCATGTTGTCCATGATTTGTTGCTTTTCTGGGGATTCTCCCTCGTGGCTCATCCTCAACCTTCTATTTCCATTAATGTTTTTATAATAAACCGTGATTTGACAGTGAAATCTGAAGATAATTAGTTATATAAAGCCAAAATATTGTTCATTCATCAGTATTTGGTATTGCATGTATGCGTAACTTTACGATCCATTAAAAAAAAAAAAAAAAAAAAAAAAAAACACTTTATGATCCATAATCAGCTTTGTAGTTGTAATTTTGATAGTAATATTTTAAGGTGATTATTTTCTGGACATCATGCAGGAAACAAACCGGACATGAATAATTGTCACAAGTTTATGTTTGCTCTTTTCATATCACATCTCACACACAAAAACAAATAGAAAAAGAACTTTCTCATTGCAAAATTCCAAATCAAGTAATTTCTAAAAATAAATGAGTTGTAAATTGCTTATCAAGTTTCATCAACAAACCTGATTTTCAATTATTATTTTTTTTTGTCATTTTCCCAACAAAAAAAAAAACTTCACAAAATTTAGGGGGAAAAATATAATAGAAGGACCCCGACCCTAACTATGACCCCAAATTGTTAGAGGATGTAAAGCATAAAGTATTCAAGTTGCAGCAGATATTTAAAAATCGAAATAAACTAACGTGAATGGTTTCATATTATTAGCATGCATTGGAATTTTATCCACTTGTCATTTTGGCGATGTGTTGTTTATAATTAATGGCATTAGTTTAGTATTGTTAATTAGTTGAAATTAGTTTTAAAAAATCTCAAATGAGTCTGCTTGATTAGTTTAAAAGTTTTTATAATTAGCTAGAAATATTAGTTGAAAAACAAATTAGTATTTTAATTACCAGGGAGTACCTTTTTTTTTTTTTTTATCTTGACAGGAAAATCATTTTGTTTATACTTCCTCCTGTTCTTATTATAAAGCACCAACTAATAAATCTCACAAACCAATAAAAACAGTTAAAGTCAATAAAGTTGCCCTATAATTTAAGTAATTTTCAATATTACCCCTACTAATTGCACTAAACTCTAATATTATATTAATTATTACTTTTACCCACTACCCTCATTAATTATGGGCAAACAGGAAACAAATAATTAATGTTCATTAGAAACAAACAAGTGCCTTATAAAAAGGACCAAATGAACTTGTTAGTTGGTGCCTTATATATAATAAGGATCAAGAGGAAGTATGGCGGTATGACTACATCATATTCGAGCATCATCTAGTCTAGAGACTAGTATTATCTAAATTCACAGGAACTCAAGTCAGATACCTTATATTTAAATGGTTAAATCTCCTTCTACTATAACTAGTGTCTGCAGGTTTTTGACGAGCAGATCCTTTAATTCCGCTGCCCACTAAACCTAGTTTTTTTCCCCACATTTATGTGGCTTATCATTATCGTCATTATTTTTAACCAAAAAAAAAAAAAAAAAAAAAAAAAAAAGCAAGCTTGTGTTATGGCGTGCGAGTGGATGGGAGACATGAGTTTAAAGAACTGGAGCCTCGTTTGTTGAGACGAGAAAAGCAAAAAGTGGGCATATACGAAACGAAGCCAAGGTACAATACAGTGGAGAGCTAAGAAGAGGCAGGGAAGAAAGAGAAAGAGGCGCATGAAGAACTGATCGATAATCAAATCATCATCAGGAAAACTGGAAAAAGCCAAAAGTGATGAGAAGAGGGTGTTGTGTGCCAGTGGAGTGTGGAGTCTTAATCCTACAAGACGGCACATAAATCCATGCCCATGGGACTCAGTGCCATGCACTTCCCTCCAAAATACAAGCTGTTTCAAGTTTCAACCATAAATTCTTGATTCGTAGTGCAAGATATTTTGTGAGTTATTTTATTATTGTACTATTTTTCAATTTTTTGTCTATTTGTAGGTGGTATATGCTGAACATTGAGAGAAACAAGAGAGGCAAGACAGACTGAAACATTGAGATAAATTTAAGACTCATTTAAATTTGTGTGTGACTCCAGACAAGAGACTAGCGGCCTGTTTAAGATAGTGTTTAAAAAGTATATTTATATAAGTTAAAATAAAACTCTCTTCAATATTTATATCGTAAACCGTAAATCATAATGAACAAATAGTTTCTATTGTAAATTCAATCAGATATTAAGTGTAGTTTAGATTAACAGTATAAACTATTTTTTTAATATAAAATATAATATATAAATAAATATATAAAAAGAGCTTTATATTATATTTTGGGCACGCTGGGTAACTCGCACTAAAAGTTGTGCGGGTAATGGATTAATTAAGTGAATGCATGAAATAGTTACTGAGAGGGTTAGAAGTCAGTTGGGAAATGACGTGGAAGGGAAGGGAAGGGGTGATAAGCTGTGGGGCTATAAGGTTTCATGGGGGTCCCGTCAGAATCACACGCCTCTCTCTCTGTATCTGAGAATTTCCCTTCTCCCCTCGTTCTGTCTGCGTCATATATCTGTAGTCTGTATCTCTTGGGTAATTTTGTCTTTTAATCTCGAAGATATTAAAATGTCAGTGAATTTGGTTTTCTCATCCAGTACGTACCTTGACGACTTGACGTCCATCAATCAATCCATCGAACCGAATTCCAGTAACTTGGGTGGTGTGTTGATGCCATATTCCGAAAGAGGATTCTCTCCTAATTATTTTTCTCCTTTTCTCTTATTAACACTATCTAAATCATTGATTGAGAAGGTGAGAGAAAAGTTAAAGTGGTATTATGATTGATTGGATGGATATAATTTAAAGATGATGAAGGATAATGAGAAAAAGATTATAAAAGAAACTCAACCCACCATATTCCCGTAAGTCCAAGGAAGCACCGTAAAATCGGCCAATGAAATTAAGAATAAATACTATATTCACAAACACACACCCCCCTTATCATGTGAAAAAAGAAATATAAGAAACAAGAACAATGTTCTCGCAAAGTTACAAGAATATTATATAAATCATACCATTCCGCTATTATTTATAAATCCAGTTTGACCAAAAAATTTGGTCCTATTTATAAATCTAGTTTTAAGTAATAAATGAGATTGTGATAATTTTATCCATATTAATTGCACTTATGAGGATAAAGAGAGAAGAAACAATTGAAAAAGAACCAATCATAAATGAGGGTAAAGTTGAAAATTTAGCCCATAATCATTGTGTCAACTAACTTTTCTTGGTATGTGAAATTTGGTCAAACTAAACTTATAAATGGGATCAAAGTAGTATATTATATTGTTGTGGAGTGGGACAAACGACGTTGGGGTGACAGTGGGCTTCAATAATGATGTAGGAAGTGGCTTCAGAAGTGAAAGATCCATTAATTACATGTCACACATAGTAACTGAAATTTACTGTGCTTATTATATATACGAGTGATCCAAAGGAGTCCATCACTGATGCATAATACAAACACCAAATTAAAGAGCCAGCCATTAACTGCAGCAAAAGGTAGTTCTTGGATAACCGTTTTAAACCCCCACAAATTAATTTAACGACATATTGGCTCAATCAAAGCTAATATGGTCCACAAAATAGAGGACACTTTTAGAGAAAAAACATTATCTAAAATATAAGTCACCTTCAATTTAACTAATACTCTTTTATTCATACTTACCTTATAACTTTGTTCACTTATTATATCTCATCTCTCTCTTTAATAGCATTTCCAAAGCAAATTAAACACATTTCTCGAGAAGAGTAAAAGTGATTTTTTTTTTTTTAAAAAAAAGAAGAACATATTAAATAACTTAATTGTCATTTCTTCTTTTCCGGGATATAGTTAAAGTGCCCTATATTTTGGACCGAAATGAGTATAGCATTAGTTAGTTTACCCCCATTTACAACTGGCTTATAAATAGAACAAGAAGAGTACCATCTTAGTGCTATTTATAAGTTAAAATTACCTAATTCTTATATATCAATAAAAGTTAGTTAACTCAATAATAAATATAGATTAAATTGATAATTTTTCCTTACTTATGAATGAGTATTTTTCACCACCTTCTTCTCTTTCTACTTTTAGAGAAGCAAAATTGCAACATTTTCTTTTATTACTTTGAAAATGAGCTTATAATAAGGACCAATTTTAATTTTTTTTGGAATTGGACTTATAAATAGGACCTGCAAAGTGAAAACTAACAAACACTGTCAATCCTAAGGGAAACTACTCATCCAATTCTAAATATATGACCTTTAGTCATAGTTATCATTTTTATCTTAACTAATATACCTAACTTAGAAATTGCTATATAATCTAATATAATGTTATACCAAAGCATTTTAGAAAAATCATATCACATGTCTTAAAATTAAATAACTTATGTAGTTTTTTTTAACTCTCCTATATTAATGACCAAATGACTAAGTAATATAATGAAGGTGTCTTTGTATATTTTGTTATTCTTTACAACAGCACATGTACAGTGTTGTAGGTGTTGTAAAGAGGGACGTAAACACGAGATTTCTATTTTGCTCTTATATTAAAGACTGAATGCAATATAAAATTTTAAACCAATCCTTGTTAGATCCTGTGCTATAACCACAGTTTATACGATGCTTTATTAAAGTGCTGATTCAGTTCATACTGGGATCAAAGTCCCAAACATGCAGGCGGAGAGAGATTAATAGTCTGTGACCGGAAAAGAATGTTTACATTGATGTGTTTCTCTATTTACTCTTTGCTGAATATCTTCACCATTAGACCAAGTTTTAATAGTTGAGATTCAATGTTATAACTGAGAGGAAATGAAGAAGGGATCAATGGAGACATTTCCCTCTCACAACTACATATATTAATAAGGTGAATCTAGGAGGACACGTCAACATTAGGAATTATAGAGTGGGACCCAGAAAAGTTGGTGGTCATCATGTGCATGGAGTAAATAGAGAGAAAACAATGAAGCAGTGGCACACCTGGTTGAGATCGCGGCATAATGAATCCCACGTCGCAAGAGAACAAGTGTTGGGCCCTTCTCATGATGGCGTACGTGGATGCCCTAATTGGTGGCCTTCAACCCTCCTGCCAAAGTGGATTATATACGTGTATATACTCTTTTCGCATGATTATCTAGAAGAAATCTTTAGTGTAAAGCATAAGTCATATAGGGAGTTACTTTTTTAACTTTAAATATATGAGCTAGTGTGTTAATCCTAAATCTAAAGCCTCAATCAAATTTGTTTCTCATGCCTACCCAAACTATCCCTATTTATATGATAGAGGCAAAAAATTTAACCTATGACTTCACAAGTGCACAAGTCAAATCAAATAATAGAGTGATGAGTAAACTATCATTCCAATCAAATTCAAATAGTTATAAAACTTTTGTTACAAAAGAGTGTTTTAGAAGCTAGATTTGGTCACATTTGTTATAATTAACTTCACGAATTTACCCAAAACTCTTACACCAAGGATCAGAGAAGTATTAGCTAGTTATCATTTTCTAATTTTACCTTTATTTATTATTGGTAATACACAACGGATATCAACAATTAGGATGAAGGTGAAACGTATATTTGACTAGGGGCAATTTTCTTTTTTTAAAGGTCATTTAAGATAAATTTAATGAGTTTTTATATATAAAAGTTAGTTGAAGAGTTCTTTTTATAAGCATATATACGTATCCTCTTCCAATTGGATCATATTTGGGAGTATTGTCATGTACTAAACATGGACACCTCTTATAATGGGGATTTAAATTCTAATATGTCACATTGTGAGAGACTAATTCTGCTCACATGACTCAACTCGATTGGTTGAATTGTTTTTTTTTTTTTTTAATTTCTTATATATAATGTTATATTACTTCACTATCCTTTGTCTCTGCCAGTTTTTTTTTCCCCCCAGATTACCCTTGTTATTGATTACATGCATTAGAATAAGCAATCAATAATCGATAGGATCAATAATGTAAATGATCAACATAAGGTATTTTTGGAAGAATTTTCACCTTTTCCTAAAAAAAATAGAAAGAAATTATCTTATTTTTAAATTATATAAATTAATTAATCAGCTTTTATATTTAGCATCCGAAGAAGTATATCTCCTCTCCTCTAACTAGATCTGTTTTTATTTTATGCAAATGCTCTAATAGAAAAAAGTTTGTCTCAACCCATTATTCTATTCTTTTTTATTACTTTCGATTTGGTCCACTCTTCACCACCAACCACCAACCACTCACCACCTCCTCCTATTATTCATATTTCATTATTTGGTTCCCCTTGCTTATTAAATTTATAGATACCTCCCACCTATATATATATAATTTACCTGCATATGCTCACGTACCTTCTCTCTTTTTTACTTTTCCTCCTCTAAAAAATTTTAAAGTATTCCAGCTTCCAAAGTGATTAGAGGATCCTTAAAAAAAAAAAAACGAAAATGGTGGGTTATATATGCTCAGTCCCTCTTTTAAGAAAAGTATAATTAATTCGTATCAGCAGTGTGAATCTAGAGATAATTAATTTAAACAATGTTGGGTGCTTTCTTATAAATTATAGTATTATTCAGACGCCGCATTAAGTATCGTGTTGACAGACACCTGACCGCATTAAGTATCATGTTCAGTTGTTCACTGACACCTGATTAAAAAAGGGAAGAGGATACTCTCATAATCTTTTTTCTCATTTTCTTCTCAAAATCTGATCATTTCCACCTTCAGATAAAAAAATGAGTGGTTTATATTTAATATTTTCTAAAACTATTATTATAATATTTTATAATTTAATTTTTTTAAAATTCTGTTTGTGTTGCAATTATGAATTGTATAGACATATTTTAATAGTTTAAATTCATTTATTTATGTTTAAAATAATAATTTTATATAATATGAAATCTGAACATTTGTTTCTTTAATCTAAATGTAGATATGAGATTCTAAGAAGAAAATGAGATGAAGGATTATAAGAGTACCCAACCCATTAAAAACATGGTCAACTACGCATATAAGATATGGACCCACGAATCAGCTGAGATTTCATTGCCAATAAAAGTTCCTATGACTCTATATATCATCACTAAGCTTTTCGCTTAGATATAATGATATATATACGGCCTCAACCCCTAGCTCACAACTCATACTCCACCACCCAATTAATGATTTCACAATGAGCATATATGTCTTTATTTTAAAAAATAAATAAAGTATTTTTTTTTTATAATTATATAATGACTAATTTTATCTCTAGTTAACTGCAAACATCATCGAATTTAGTTAGGAGTAACATCTCTTACTAGTATCATTTTTTGATCCATAATATTCAAACCCTCAGTTTTTAATTAAGCTATTGATCTGAGCTAAGTTTGAGCTTGTGGTCTGACCTTTTTTCTCTCGTGTGGTCTCTTTAAACGGATCTTAATCTAAAATCAAAGTTTTTTCCCTAAATTACATATGGTAATTGTTAAATAAATTAAAGATATTTTACATTAGAAAAATTATAAATAAGTTATCTTGTTTATGCGGTTACACATCTAATTGAATTATAAGAATTCATGACTATTTCCTACACTTTTAACTAATTTTGTTTTGATCCTTATACTTAAAATCATACCAAGAACATTTCTGTGAATGCTCAGGGCTTAAAATCAATGATTCGAAGACTCGGGTGTTCTTTTCCAAGAACATAAATCATATCAGAAGTGCGGAAATCAGCGATGCACTTGGTTTCACTCTAACGGTGGATCTTGGGAAGTATCTTGGGGTGCAACTGCATCATAAGAGAGTGGGATTGGACTCATTTCAAGCGGTCATTGATAAGGTCAAGGACCGACTGGCGCGGTGGACCCCTAAGACTTTCTCCTTAGTTGGAAGAGCTACACTTGTTTCCTCGGTGTCTTCCGCTATCCCGACATACACAATGCAAACATCCCACCTATCTAGTACGGTTTGTGAGGCCCCGGACAAGCGGAATAGATCCTTTTTGTGGGGTAGCACAGAGAGTTGTAAAGTGCCACCGGTTGCTTGGGATGAGGTGTGCATGGAGAAGCGAAAGGGCGGGTTGGGGTTGAGGCATGCAAAGTACCAAAACCAAGCCTTCCTTATGAAGTTGGGATGGAGACTAGTCACGCATAGGGAGGACCTATGGGTTAAATTTGTACGGGACAAGTATAAATGTGGGGATGACTTAATTCCTCGCATTGAGGCTACACGACCTGGTTCAAATGTGTGGACTGGAATTAAGCAAACTTGGGATAAAGTTCAAGGGGGGATCGAGAGTACAACTAATCCACCCGGTGTGCGATGGAAGTGGGAGAGGCATGGTGAATTCACAGTGAAATCGGCATATAGCGTGGTTTCTAACAAGGGAAGGGAACATGGATACAACCGGGAGCGCATTTGGAAGGTTCGAGCGCCACACGGTGTAAGATGCTCCTTTGGTCGCTAGCTCGTAAGTGCCGACTCACGAATGCAAATCGAATGAGACGGAGAATGACGAATGACCGTAGTTGTGCCCTATGTGGTGCATGGTGCGAAGATATTATTCATGTATTTAGGGATTGTACGCACTCACGTTCCTTATGGAGAAAAGTGGTGCCCCCGGACAAGTGGCGCACATTCCGTAACAAGCCTTTATTAGAGTGGATATGGTGGAACATCGTGATAGAAGCAATGCGAATAAGGAATGGGCGTCCCGATTCACTATACTATCTTTGGTGGATCTCGGAAGCGGAGAAACTTATTTGTGTTTGAGAAGCAATTCACCCCTAATAGTGACATCATTGCTAGCACGAATGCGATGTTGGAGAGTAGGAATAGTATGAATAATCATTTAGCAGGTATGCCACTTAACAGCATTACTCTTACTACTAGTGGTGGGTTTTGGCATCCGCCAGAAGCCGGTTGGGTAAAGGTGAATGTGGATTATGCCTATTCTAGAACTACAAATAAGGGAGCCTGTGGAGGGATCATTCGAAGTTCTTCTGGCTTCTTTCTTAGGGGATTCTTTCACTCTATTGAAAGGGGCGATGAGCCGACTCATCGAAGCTTGGGCTTGCCTATTGGGCCTCAAAACCGCTTGGGCGAATGGGCTTTCGGAAGGTTTGGTTGGAATCCGATTCTATGGAGTGTATTACATTACTTTCGCATGCACGGGAGGTTCTCACCGTGACTCCGACATTCGGATGAGGTGAAGCAACTACTGCAGATGGAGTGGGAAACTAAGGTGCTTTGCATGTGCCTCGGTCCCGGAACAAAGCGGTGACTTTCTAGCATTAAAGGGACTAGAATCGGGATGGGGGTTCCATGAAGTGTATCGGCCTTCGAGAGGCTCTTGAGGTTATCCTCCATCGAGATTGTAACGGGTGTAATACTCTAGTAGGAGGTAGTTGAGGTATCCCAATCTTATCCAAAAAAAAAAAAAAAACTATATATAAGACTAGAACAAACAATTTGAAACAATAAGGATCAAAATCAAAATTCGACTAAAATGTAAATATAAAAAATGATATTAACCTAAAAAGAACATATACTTACACAAATGAATAATATAATTAAATACCTTAACAATTGATATGTAAGATTTACGGAGGAGAAAAATTTGACCTCTAAAAACTGAGATTGAAATATGATATATCTATTTCATTTTTAAAATTAAAAGAGAGAAATAATTTAAATTTGACAAGGGTATAATCGTCCACTTATTAAAATATTTCCTCACTCTTCCTCAGAAAACAACGTCACATTACCACCCACCCATTTTCTTCAATGAAACCAAACAAACCCAGACTCATGATTAAATTAAATTCAAATATCGGAAAAGATAACTGAGGGTTATGTAGAGTCAACCAACAAATTACATTTTTTAACTAACGAACTATTGTAGAGCTCGTTGTAAATCATGCTACTACCTCTAATTCTTAATGTAAAATTTTCCACAATTACAAAGTTGAACTACAAAATATAAATCTTATATATTAAATATAGGAGATGAAGAGAGTAATTTTTTCCTTTTAAGAATGTTCTGCCCTTAGTTTTTTGAGTCAGTTGTTTTAGGCAGTCGTTTCTTCAATTCACATCCATCAATTCAGTGCGTATTGGTTGGGGCCATTTCAGATTCAGCCACTCCATCGAATCAAGTCAAGAATTGCCCTCCTTTTGCAGAAATTTTAGAAGTTTCGTATCGTACACATACTTTACCATTAGAATAAAAAACAACGACAAGACTTTTGCTTCGTTCCTAAGTACAATAATATATTCAGGATCAAAACGTTGACAAAGCAAATTATCTTAATAAATCCCCTTATCCTCCATACATACAAAGTCTGACACTTGGCCACTTATTATTGTCAGAAATTGACATATGGTCTCACTCAGAGCATTTCAACATTTCAACAAATCAATTAGAAGATTACTATGGAGCGAGCCGGCCGGAAATTGAAGATCCGAGAGCTACAAAATGAGATTAATCTGGTCCCCGGATAGAGGTAGCAAATAATTAGAAGAGATTTGATGGGTCAAAAGGGATCATGATTTTAAGGAAGACCAAGCGAGAATGCACGAGCACGACACGACCCATATATATAATAGATCCACGTTTGAAATCCCCTAGTGTAAGTCGATGGCCTTTATTTTTTTGGTCTGTGTCTATATGACGACCATCGATCACTTCAACAAAAGTCAAATTGGAGGCTGAATTTCGATCGCCACTAGGGAAAATACAAGGGACCGTCCTTTCCAACATAAAATCTGGCTGTTATATCTCTCAGGATGTAAGTAAAAATAAGAATGAATGGAGGTATGTCACGAGGATATAGTGGTGGTGGAATGTTCTCTGGTTGAGAAAGAATTTTGTACTCCTCTTGTTTATTTTATAAGGCACTTTCATCTCATTTATAGAATCAATGAATAATAGTTAACTCTCATTTTAATGAATTAATGGCTCTTCAAATGATCTATCACTCTCATTTTAAGTTTTTAACTGATCTAGCACATCTTAATGAATAATAGTTAAGTCATTAAATTGTTTGCCTTTGTTAAATTTCCTTTATACATTTGCAAATCATTAACTGACACCTCTCCCCCCTTCTCTTTTTTCAGTAACAGTTAAATAAAGGTAAAATTGAAAAAATAGTCATCAATAACCCTCTAAGTAAACTTATATTTAATTAGGACCAAAAACTTTTTTACACTGAACTTATAATGAAGACCAAGGAGATGTATTAAGGACAAAAAAATACTTGTGTAACACCCTATATATAATAGGGTCCAAAGGGAGTGATTATGGAAGCAGAAGAAGAAGAAGAAAGTCGTTGAGCTGACTCCAATAATATTCCACCAGCACAAGGAATAATAGAAGAGGGAATCTTCATCGAGGGATAATTGACTTTATAGCTTCCACAAAACTTGAATCTGATTTTCATCCACTTGCTCCTATATATGGAACTCTCATCGTTTCCCAATAACATGATGATATACAAATATCTAATATCACCATCTCACCAAATTAATACCCAACACACACATATCAATCTAGATAGAGCTGTAGTGGAGACCACCTGTGAGAGTCAAAGGTCAACCACGGCTGGTGTCGTAGTAGCCAGCAATCCAAATGCACATACACAAGTGTATATGGTTGAGACAACCCACCTGTGTATTACCAACTTCCTTTGTCTGTTAACTTAGAGCAGAATGTGCTAGAAACCTCACATGCCTTATATATTTATATTGCTCCATTAATTGTTTTCTCACATCACTTCCTCATCATTCTATTGCATGCACGTCAATCACTTTGTGTCCTCAAACACGATTATTAGCTATAGCAGCAGATTTGGATATGTTGGATGCATATAATTAAGTATTGAGGAGACTCATAGGATGTTGCAAATTTAACAAAATTTCTCTATTTGATTATGTGGGTTGAAATGAATTTAATTTGTTGAATAGCTTGATCATCGACGACAACGTTGCTGGTATGTTACATCAAATAGGAGAATAGTGGTTCAGGTGACGACAATTGGTAAAGTAAACTGAAAGGACTCTTCAGTGGACAAAAAGGTTGAGGGGGAGCCATCTCCTTTACATGATGCCTCTCCTCAACATTTTTTCAAACCTATCTGAAAGGAACCTAATGCCTTGGACATTTTTAAGAGAGATCACTGAAAGTATATTCCACACACTGACTTGCAGATATATAAAACACAATTTGACTTAATATAAACTCTGTGAAATATCACAAATAAGTACATAATACTAAATATAAGTCATTTCTAACCAATCGCGTGTACATCTTAAAAACATTAAATTTGTAATATTTTCAAGTAATTTATAATATTATCCTTATTAGCCACACTAAAATTCAACATATATCGTATTAATTTTTTATACTCTTTTAATACCTTATCAAATGTAAACATATATGAAAAATATTTAATACGGTAAAAAAGTAAAAACTGGTCAATACAATTGAACATACTTATAAAAAAGACAAAAAAATATAACCCTCGACCAATTGACTACACGATTGCATTCTCCATCGTAACTTATAAAAATTAATTAGTCATATTTTTTTACCCGAGAAGTAGACATGTTTAAAAAATTGTAACTTATAAAAAGGATTGGAGGAAGTATATATAAAGTTTAGACGTACAAAGCGACAAACTAGAGGGGGAAAAAATTGTATATGTATTAATAATTAAAAGTAGTTAAATAAAATCAAATTTGTTGACCTTTAATATTATATTGGCCTTGTTAATTATAATAACAAAACTTAAACATCTTATTAACTTTTGTACAACTTCACTACCCTTATTAAATACTGTCATATTAAAAAATATTTAATACTCCTTACAAGTTACAACTAATAAATGATTTATAAAAACAACCAATAGCACTTTCCAGAATGCTCCCTATAATGGAAATTAGAGCAGTAGTGAACTTAACTCAAGGACCAATATAAATTGAGAAAAAAAAAATAATGCTTTATAGGAATATTTTGGATTAGTAGAGTTAGAGATGCCCCTCCAGTCTTATATATAAGTAACAACTATCTAAATAAAAAGGTGGGATATTAACAGCAAATAAAAAAAATAGTGGATTAGCGACAAAATTTAATACTAATAAAATTATATGATTCCATCATTAAATAAGCTGTCATTAATTAATTTAAGACGGAATCGTTATTTATTTATTTATTTTTAATGTCCCCGTGGGCTCCTAATCAAACCTAATATGGAAGAGAATCTCTCTCACCCCTACCCTCCAAGTAAAGACATGAGGATGGTGTATTAAATTAGCAGTGAGGCCGGGAAAGATGAGGCCAAAAGAAGGGAACATGGTGGGGAAAACGAAGAAGAAGACCAAATAATGAAAAAGCTGCAACAATGAAGAATGCAATCGTGTAGTATTCAATAGAGTTTGCAGGCAGAAGGAAAGTGATGGACTGACATGACAAGTCAAACTTCTCTTCTGCTCTCTCTCACTGTGACATTCATGTGCTGTCAATCACCCCCTTCATCTCTCTCTCTCCCCCCTCTCTTCTTGTTTCTTTCCCCCACTATATATTTATATTCTCAATCACACCATTCAACCACCACTCGATGCTGACACTACATTTTCTACCTTAACTATATCGCATAAATTCAGTTATGGTAAGATTTCATCATAAACAAATAAATATCATCTTTTTTGATGTCACTTCTAGTTTTAGATGCCACAAGGTGAATCCCAATATACTCAAGATGTTTTTCCCTCCATTCATTCATTGGATGGTTTTTAGTTTATACTTCACTTGATTCCATTTATAGAATAAAGTTTATAGTATAAGTTGTGTTATAATTTTTTTTTTTTAAATTAAGACCGGAGGTATTAGTTTTCTTACAGTTTTGTGATGTTTATCGATAGTCATGTTTTCATTTCATGGATTGTAACTCCTTTATGTATTTGTTTATGTCATTTTAATACAAGTAGCTTTGAACAAAATAAAATAAAGATGGGATAGAATTAGTAGGGAGTTTAACTCATACTCCTCTTATTCTATTTATAAGGTAGAGATATAAGGAATTTTTTTATATTTATAAGATAGATAGAGAAATATTTTTTATATAAATTTACAATTTTAACCATAAATTATTATTGTATTGAATTTTCTCTCATTGGATATAATATTTACTAAATCGGATGTAAAAAATATCTATCAAATAAGAATAAATTTAAAAAGTTATTAAATTTTAATGCGGGATATCACCTTATTAGTGAGTAATATTTTTTATATATATTAAGGATGGCTAAAAGCCAATTACATTAAGAAACAAGATTAGACAAAAGAGGGGAAATAAATCTCGACACTATTGACTCACCCATGCCCTTAGATAAGAGGGCATTCTCCTAAAAGAACTGATTTTGTGAAACCAAGTTTTGCCATCATCAGCAACACGATTACAATTCCTTGGAATATGGCCGATGGATATCTGCCATTCTCTGGTCAACATTTACTTGATTTTCAGCATCAGTAAACTACTAGATCGGAAGTTAGTGAGTAATATGTAAGTATCTCTACAACAACTCTTTAAAATTATAGATATGTTTAAACTCTGGTGGACTAGGCTCAACTCACCTAGATTTTTGTATATACAAAAAAATTATATTTTACCCACTTTTAAATATAAGATGAAGTTGTCTTTAAAATATAAAATAAACTTTAAATTACTTTATTAGAAATATTAAATTAAATCTAATTAAATTACTATAAAATATTTATATTTATTTTTTTTATTCAAACTATCTTAATCTAATATATAAAATAAATTATAATTTAATGATACATAATACTAGTCTATGATATAATTAAATAACTTATTTAGCTTTTTTAATCTTTTCAAAACAAAATCAAATATATTTTATATTTAAGATCGTATAGAGTATCATATAATTAAACTAACAATATTAAGTTAATTTTTTAAAAAGGGAAATTATCATGGAGTGCATGTAAAATTAGTAGTAGAAACTGAGAAGAGGAGGCAAGCAGGCAGGATGGAGTCAGTCAGTGTGCAGTGGCAGAAGAAGCAGAGAGGGAGAGAACACTTGTGTTGGGGAAGATGGAATTGGGAGAGAATTAATTAAAGAGTAGTTAATTAACAGTTTGATTGATTGATGTATGTAGGGCACATGTCCCAACTTAAGAATCAATTTCGAACCTGTTCCTTACGCTCTTCCCCAGTTTATGTTCATTTCTTCTTTTATTAAAAAAAATTAATTCCCACGTCCCTGACAAATCACGCTTAAAGCAACTGCCCCCACGATCCTGTTCCTGACAAACTATACTTCCACTCAACTTGAGCGGTGTTAATTACTCCCTAATAAAACAATAACCAAATCCCAAATTCATTAATTGCATCGGTGAGTGAATATATTTGTCTTTTTATGATTTTATATCTCATAATTAAACTGATCAAGACTATGTACCTGTTTAAATTAACAGTAAAAGCCGTTTTCCATCATAATTTACGGTGTATAATATAAATATGTGAGATTGGTTTAATCTCAATTTATGTAATCGTATTTTTATAACACCAATTCATATATACATTGTATTGCTATCCCAACTAAAACCAATGTAATTATATATGCCTTTAGGAGCAACACGTTATGATATGTTACTAATATTATCCTTTATTTTAGCTGATAATTGACAATTGAGATGCACCCCCCTCTCTCTATATGTGTTGCTTTAATTTTAAAATGTTTTTAGAAATCAGACTTGGCAGGATCGTAAAGAAAAACACAACGAGGAGAATTGTTCACCATATATATATATATATATATATATAAGTTGAACCACCTTCATACATTATAAACATAATAAATAATTGTAGACAGGATATAAAAGCAGCTGCAAATCCAGCCTTTATGTTTAAATTTTATTCTGATTTCCTTTTTTGGTAATCAGAAAAAGCTAATCATTGGTGACATTATTTATTTTGGGATAATTAATGATAAGGTTTAACAGACATGTGCTACTATATTTATGTATCCGTGACCAAAAGATAACATATATAAACTCAAATTGAACAAATTTCATGGCCTGAAATTGTACCACATGCAGACTTCCAAACTTAATCCATTTTTTAAACTCTCCAATATATATAACCGTATTGACAACAATTGTAGAAGGCACGACGTCGTCATCAATGGTATCCCAGTTGCCATAAAAAAAGAAAAAAAAATACACTAATAACTAATTTCAAATATAATACTGGAAGCTAATTATAATATGCAGAATTCGAAATTAGGGTATTATATAATTATACAGAGACTGGATGGGGCCGAATAGTTATATATTTGATTTATTACAAGGTCAATTTGTAAAGGCAAGAATTGATCTCAATTGGATCATTATACCCCAAAAAATTCATTATACAAAGAAAAGGACAAGCTTCTCTATCTCTTTCTTTTCTCCAAATATCAATTTCAATATATTACCATCATTATCAATTCAATATAAAATAAATATATCTCACCAATATAACATACTAAGTACTAACATTGATTAAAAAACAATTATGTTGTTCAGACTAAAATGAGTTGAATTTATATACTAGTTTCATAAAAAAAAGTCATATATGTGAAAAAATAACTTAAAACGAGAGCATTCTTTCATGCGGTAATAATATAAGATATATTTAAGGAATTGATTTTGGTTATAAATATAAACCGACGTTTTTTATATTTGTCAATCTTTTCAAATTTACTCCTTATTTATGTTTTCTCAACAATAATCAAGGAAGAGATGGAATGAGAGAATTAAGGAAGGTGACTAGGGTGTTTTAGAAAATACATATCATATTAACTAACTTTCTTATTTTAATCAAATTAGGTAAATATGTGATACTATTTTACTGATTAAATAATTTAATTACATAAATGATTAATACTGAATTAAATATATTATTTTATTTAACCACTAACCAGCTGGCAGCACGTTAATGACAAATGCTCTTGATGCAATACTGAGGGCTATTTATCCAATAATTCTTTTACTGGATTGATTATTTATTTGCTCAGCATTGATAATTTTTATGAGGTCCTATTGATTACTTCCATACAGATGAAATTGGTTAAATAGGAGTATAAAAACTTGTTACAACTTTTTTTGAAGTTATCACTTGATTGATTGGTAGAGTAGTTATTCAGGGGAGAAGAAGAGATGATGTAAAAATCCCATCAATTAAGTTATGAAAAAAAAGACATAATAATTAATATTTTTAAACACGAATCATAAATAATTTAGACAGTTTAATAAAAGATCTTAAATTAAGAACTAATGAGTAAAATGTGATAAATAGGATCGAAGAGAGACTAACAATTGAAGATAAACAAAAAGAAGAAGAAAATATTCATGATGGAGGTGGTGGAAGAATGTAGGGGTCAACACTTGAGTTTTCAATAAGAACATGAACATGAAATCTAGTGCTGGTTACTGTAACTGTGCGTGGATTTATTAGGAGACGAGTAGCATAAAAACATGGGCCAATGAGAAGCCATCTTTTCAACTCACAATCCAATCAGACATGACTTTTTTAAAAATAAAATAAAATTAATTATATGAATTTAATTTAATTGAATTTTGAGAAATAATAAGATGTCCTTTTAAAACCCCTAGCCGCCCAGAATAGGCACCTCAAATTGCTCTCCTTGTCTGCCTCCCCCTTGCAAATATCTCTATCAAAAAACACACACTCACACAAAACGCCATCGCCCACACCTACAACAACAACACAACCTCTCCCTGAAACAAAGAAAGAAAAACAATCCCATAACAACAATTACAGTTCCCAGTTCCCACCTATCTTCCATCTTGTTCTTCATCCATCAACGACAACATTAATGAACACGATCCAATTCCTCCTTCTCTCACTATTTCATTTCACCCTTTTCACTTGATCCTCCTCGTTTCTCTCGCAACGTACCCTAAAAGCTTCTCATCAGAGTTGAGACGTTGAACCATGTCTTCGGATGAGTCTCTAAGATCTCTATCTATGGACTATCTCAACCTCCTCATCAACGGTCAGGCCTTCAGTGACGTCACTTTCAGCGTGGAGGGTCGCCTGGTTCCCGCCCACCGCTGCATCCTGGCGGCTCGAAGCCTCTTCTTCAGGAAATTCTTCTGCGGTCCGGACACGCCCTCCGGCCTGGACCTCATGGGCTCGGGCTCGCGGGTCAACTCGGCCACATCTCCGTCGTCCAGACCCGGGGTTATTTCGGTGAACTCGGTGGGCTATGAAGTGTTCCTTCTTCTGCTTCAGTTCTTGTACAGTGGCCAAGTCTCAGTTGTGCCTCAGAAACACGAGCCCAGGCCTAATTGCGGCGAAAGGGGCTGCTGGCACACGCATTGCACCTCCGCCGTTGATCTCGCCCTTGATACTCTCGCTGCCGCTAGATCCTTTGGCGTTGAGCAGCTCGCATTGCTCACTCAGGTTTTTTGGTTTTTCCCCTCCTTTTCTCTGCTTGCTTCTGTCATCTCCATCTCTGAATAGTATTGACCAGCCCAGTCTTACTGCTACATGTCTTCTTGTGTTGGTCTTCAAAATTCGGACAATTACTGAGGTGGCCTCTGGCTTTTTGACTAGTGCAAGGGGTTATTTTTTCCTTTGAGTTCCCTTATTCTAAGTATTTCTCAGTAATCGCTATTATCTTATGGTGAAGCGAGTGAGGTTTGGTTTTTCCAATCATCCCATGTGTAGTATAGCAGTAACTTGTTTATTTATGTTTCATGATTTGGCTCTTATTCCACCTAATTTTGTTTCCGATTGTTACTCAGGAATTGAATATAATGGCCCTTCCAGTCAACAACTCTGTCCTTTTGTCTCTTTTCACCACGCGCGCACACACTGTTTTTCGCTCTTCAGAGCATCGTTCTTTTTTTTTTGGGTTACTTCTGGGTAGATGTGACAGTGGCTTGATTTTATGTAACATGTATTGTTTTCCCAGCAACGGGAGAGATGCATCTCCCACAAACAGTTTCTAAATTTAGAAGAATTATGGAGTCTTGGCTTCCACTGTTTGTACGCCAAATATTTCCCAAACATGTTCACTTTCCTCATTTGGGGTTTGGAGGGGAAAAGTGAACAAGCCCGCTATAACAAAAGCGTTGGCTCAAAAAACGTAAATTTAGCAGACAAACCTATCCACTTTGTTTCTCTTCAATCAATTCGTGGACTTGTCTTACACGAAATCTGAAATTCCCTTAATCATTCCGTTTTTTTCTTGTTGTTTGTTGGTTGGCAGAAACAATTGGCCAGCATGGTAGAGAAGGCCTCCATTGAAGATGTGATGAAAGTGCTTCTAGCTTCAAGAAAGCAAGACATGCACCAACTTTGGACTACTTGTTCGCACCTCGTTGCCAAGTCTGGTCTCCCTCCTGAAGTCCTCACCAAACACCTTCCCATCGATGTTGTTGCTAAAATAGAAGAGCTTCGCCTCAAAACGTCCCTCGTCCGTCGCTCCCTGATCCCTCCCCACCACCACCACGACCATATCACCGCCACAGCAGATCTCGAGGACCAGAAAATCCGCCGAATGAGAAGAGCACTTGACTCCTCGGATGTTGAACTCGTGAAGCTCATGGTTATGGGAGAAGGTTTAAATCTAGACGAAGCATTGGCCTTACACTACGCTGTAGAGAATTGCAGCCGTGAAGTCGTTAAGGCCTTGCTTGAGCTCGGTGCAGCCGATGTCAACTACCCCGCCGGACCCGCTGGCAAGACCCCTCTCCACCTTGCCGCAGAGATGGTGTCACCGGACATGGTGGCTGTCCTCCTTGACCACCACGCGGACCCGAACGTCCGGACTGTCGACGGGGTAACCCCTCTTGACATCTTGAGAACCCTAACTTCTGATTTTCTGTTCAAAGGAGCTGTCCCTGGGCTTGCTCATATTGAACCTAACAAATTAAGGTTGTGTTTGGAGCTGGTTCAATCCGCGGCTCTTGTGCTGTCACGTGAGGAAGGCAATGCGAATCCTCCTTCTTCAACTGCCATTTATCCTCCAATGAACGAAGACCATAATAGCAGCAGTAGCAATAGCAATATTGCGAACCTTAATCTGGATGCGAGACTGGTTTACCTGAATCTGGGTGCAGCACAAATGGGTTCGAGATTGGACGGCGACGAAGATAGAAGCCACAGTAGCCATCAGAACCGTCATGGCTCTCAAGGTGGATCACGTGACCAAACAATGTACCACCATTCTCATCATGACTATAATTAAGCTTAATTATACCAATCTACTGATGATGATACATATATAAAAACAAATATATGAAATTGCACATGGATGATTAATTGAAAGGAGACGAGCTAGTAGGAGCAAGTTGGCTTGTGGAAACGAGCACTACCATTCTATGGATGGATAATATTGACAATATAAATTTCTTTTTCTTTTTTTTTAAATCTGTCACTTGAAAATATGTCTTTAGTAGATGTACGTACTGGTCTTTTGCTTTAGTTTTATTTTTTTGGATCTATGGGAAGTTTGGGCGTATGTTTTGGTGTATTTTGTAGGAGGCATTTAAGGGGTCAGCAATTGAAGTTGAGTTTCATGGGAGATTTATGGGATCAGAGTCAGAGAGACAGGCAAGGAGAATCTGACGCGTTTGTGGTGTAAGAGAAAAGGGTGTGCATGAAGGAGACGCAGGTCAATCTTTTCACCTCTCTCCCTTTCACCTGTCAACTCTCCTTCATTTGTAGTACTATTATTTACTTCCCATCCCTTAGCTAATATTACGGCCCTTTATTTATTATTTAGTTTCCCTTTTTTAATTATTTCTTGTCCTCCCACCTTCTCATTAATTACCCCTTTTATTATTATTATTTATATCAACAGCTAACCTACATTTTTGGGATCATTTTGTCACTCCTTTTTGGGTTTAATTTACATGGGGCTTGCTCGAATATGGTTTTTCCTTCACACGTACTCTAATCAAGCAAGAGCTAGCTGTCCATTATTCTGTTCCCACCTATAATATCATGTTTTTCCCCTTCAGGCATTGTGTAGGCCTTTGGAGAAATTCAATGGCTTTGAAGGTGATTATTTTAATAAAATAATGTGGCATGTGGACAAGTTGATTCGTTGACGTACGGTTGTCTTACATTATATGTGCAACAATGAGTGTGATTACACAATAGCTAGCAACTTGAAATATTGCAACTTTCTCCTTCGAAGCAACCTCTTTTTGTCCACTTGGCCTTGCCTTTTTGAGCTAAAGGCTTCTTCCAGAAAAAGCTCCAGCTAAGAGCATATATAATTACATCATGTTGCTTGATCATTTCTTTATTACTTTTGTTTTATGTCTAAGTTATATTAGACGTTGGTTATTCAAGATTTTTGCAGACTTTATTTTCCTGCGTCTACGTACATGTTATTCCATGATTTGAACTGCATATAACAAACGTGGAACTAGCATCCGAGGCCTTCGAATATATTTTTTATGGTGATCCTTAAACTACCAATATATATATATATATATTTACATAATTAGCTACTTAGGAAATATATGCGCGCGCGCGCTTTTGGAAAAAATCCAGCCTTTAACTCTGATCAAACTTCTTCTAATTCACCACTATATACCCAATTCAGTCCTTAAAATTTGAAGAATCTACAAAATTTTCAGCACCAAATGTATATGTGTGTGTGTTTCCTCATTTTTTTCAGTGACTCTCCATTCATTTTCACGAGAAATATTGCATATCAGATCAGTGTCTTTTATTCTTCATCCCCTTGGTACTTACTATATAACTACTGCATTTAACATTCAGCGACATGTTCTGCTTGGCGTCTTACCTAGTAAACCCGACTAGATATGGACTTGACCCTGAGATTCATAATCTATGGTAGTTGCATAATCTAGCAGACATTAACAATGTTGATGATAAGTGTGTAGTCATTGGGATCTGAAATATATATATCAATTGATCATCTGAGTTTTAGGAGTAACCCTAGCTAGGAGGAGATGGGCTGGTGAAACTCATCAATAATGAAAACACATGAATACATCATTCTAATGTAGCTCTTTCTTTCAATTTCAAAAGCCTGTCTTTTTCAGCCTCTATTTTTAATCTGTCTGTTGCTCATACAGTTGTGGAATATATATGTTCTCTCTGGTCTTGCATATACTTGATTAGAAACTGGACCCGATTATTCAATGAGAAGGACTTCCTATTGTCCATGAAATCTACAAGGTCATGATTCTTTCTAGCGACCTGTTATGCATATTATATATTTTATTCCATGATTAAGGATAGGTACAGATGAAAGATGATCAATAATGGATACGTTTGGTCAATATCGCCATTAATGGAAGTTTCTATAGCACACCCCCTTACCGTGCATAGCTAGATTTTTTGTGCATAATTGTACTTTCTTTTATAATTTTAGTATCTCTTGTTCATTATTGAATGCTTGCAATTATTGTTTTGAATATATATATATATATATATATATATATACACTGTGATCTGTGCAGTTTAAATTTCCAACTTTAGTAGATAATGATTCAATCAAATGAGCATTAAATTGAATAGTGGTATTACTTTCATATAAACCTAAAATGTAAAAGACTCTTATTGGTGATCGATGGTAACTTTGTCCTTGCTGGTCACCCAAAGTGATAACATAAATTGAAAGCTTATATGTAAATGAAAATAATTTTAGATCCTACTTTTTTACGTTTGCCCTTTTTCTTGTCAAAGTTAAAGATGTGGTTCTCCCTCCTCCGATCCGCATCCTCTCTATTATCCTCTCTTTCAATAATTCTCCATTAATTTAATCTTGCTTTGCTTGGCCCATGCTGACGTGTAATTGCTAGCAAGCATTTAGATTATTACCCTCTTTATATATGCTTTCATTTTCGAGTTAGGTTCAGAGCGGTCTTAAATTAATGATGTCATTTACTTTCTTTACCTTTTACCCCCCCCCCCCCCCCCCCCCCCCAAGTTTTTTAGCCAATCACGCTTATGAAAACTTTAGATTAAAACTCAGTTCACTCAAGTTGGTCTCTACCTCCATATCAGATCTCATCTCTGCCAACAAATTAAACAAAATATATAATAGAATAAAGCTATTGTGGGAAATGCAATTTATTATTGGATTTTCCCCCAATTTAGGGGGTGTAAGTATAGAGCATATATTAATATTATTTCTTGAATGTGGTATGGTTATGGCACCATTAGTAGCAGTGTAGTAGTAGTATGTATATTTTTGCATAACTTAGAATGACCTCATAAATTGTTTCATATGATACTCCACTCGGTCTTTAATTAGTGTAAAATATATTTACTTACTTTGATTATATTAAATAAATAAATTGAGTTAGTTAATATGACATATTTTTTCTAAAACACTCTAATCATATTTCTTGATTCCTTCCATCTCTCTTTTACTTAATTATTGTTGCAAGAGAAGGTGAATTAAGAAAGTATTGACCAATATAAGTTTAGAACCACGATGGCAAGATCAACTCCTTATTAGGTCGTCTTACCTGATTTATAAAGGAATGAAGGAGTGGCATTTATTATTACTGCGCTGGCTAGAACTTGAGCTCTTCACGGATATTTAAGTCTACAAAGTTTAAATTTTCTATTCTTGTAATTTTCCATTTTCAATCTGATATTCATTTCAAGAGTTCTTGGATTCTAAGGAAAACTTATTCATTATCACGACGAACATATACATATATATACAAAATGAATTTATTTAAATATTCGAAAATCAAATTCCTAATTATAACATATAATGCAAGAATTAAAGAATTCAAAAGTTAATACATATTAGACACCATTCCTTATAATTTTGACTTTGCAATTATATATATATACGCGTATTCTGTATTCATACACATGATTAACCGTAAAACGTAACAACGAAACTTTTAAACTGCAAACGATTCCTTTTATTTACGTGAATTTTCCTAGTACTCCGTTTGAGTAACGTTATACATTCCATTTCTATTGTCTTTTCATGTTGTTTTTAAGATGCGCTTGAGACTTTCAAGGGGACTAACCCCCCCCCCCCCCCCCCCCCCCCCCCCATAACAACTAAATTTCCTTTTCCTTTAATATAGCTTTATTTGCTTGATAGTGCATAAAGCTATAACAAAGTATACAGAAAATTAAAGGAGGAAGGACAAAGGAATTGCATGGCTTGTATACCATTATCTCGGTGTTTTTATGCAGTCAAGGACAACCTTTTTTAAAAACTGATAACAAAAACTACCACAAATTAAATAAGATTTGGAGGGTCATTGAGGATATGATCATGTAAGCCTCAATATAATACTATATTAGGTTATTGATCTGTGTAGTATGTGATGGCCACTGAATAATGAATGGGTTGCTTTTGGCACGTCTATATATCATATTCATCTGTCCAATTTTAGTCGTTGAACTGAGTTTAACTGCACAATTAGCACATTAAACACATGATCGTTAATATAGAAAGCTATATTCACTGGGAATTCAACACCAAACCAATCTGAATTCCTAGCGTTGTGGACACTTCACGCATCAATCATCTTATATGTATCTCTCTTTGCCTCCACATATTGTTTTTCCTTTTCTTTCCCAACCATATTTAATTTAGCTCTCCTGTTTCTTGTTCCAGTTCTAACCACTATATCCTCTCTTGCCCCTCTCCCTGTATATACTCCTCTGGTTTTATTTATAACGCAGAGATAAATTTTTTTGGGTCATATTTATAACTCATATAATTAAATTTTTCATATAACTGTAGTCTAGTTTTATCTTACATTTATTATTGTGTAGGGTTTGAACTATCAGGACAGAGTCTATGTTAAATAGGGGCCAATAGTTGTATGTAAAGTTATTAAATTTTAAGAGAGGGTCAATCAGATTCAAGATTTTTCAACAGAACCACCATAGGAGTATATACAATAATAGTGCAGGCGTGGTAGTGCTATAGCCTTGTATGATCAATATGTTGGGTGAGGCAGGAGAGAGAAGGAAACAACAAAACAATTGCAGCTTCAATTCAGATAATTGCAAATGAGTAGGAGGAGTCACATCTACGCATAAGACATTGGTCAATATAGTGATCATCAATGTCTCATTTATGGATAGATATGTATCATTCTATCAGACACACATACACACATTATAGCTAGCTACTGCTCCATCCGGTCTTTAATATAAAACGTATATGAAAGAATTGATCTTAATTCTAAATATAAGATATATATTTCATATTTATCATTTTTTTAAAAAAAAATTAACCTTTATTGATGCTTCTTCCACAATAATGAAGAGGAGAGGCAATGGAGGAATTAAGGAAGATACTAAAATTTTTCAAAAAATTACCATACTTATGTCAAGTTCTCAAATCACACATGACCAATCCATGTGTCCTATTTTTTCATATGAGTTTATAGTTAAATGATAATAATTTAAAAATAGGATACATGATGACATATGATTGGATAACTTGACGAAATGAACATAAGGAACTTGACCTAAGTATTTTCTTTTAAAAAATACATGTTATATTAACTAATTTAACTAACTTTCTTAACTTAACCAAATTAGGTAAATAGTATGTTTTATAATATTAAGGATAGTAGGCAGTATTACATTTGAAGTAAGCAATTTCTATATTTTCAATTAGGCTTGCGCGCGCACGTCTTACTCTTTTTCCCTATTTAATTCTGTGGTAAAAGAGTTTCCATATACATTTCCTTAATCAAAACTCCGCATATTTTGAGAACCAGATAGCTTGCTTATATAGGAGAAGTGTTGGTGAATATTATGAGACTTAAGTATGCATGCATGGGTGTTGTTGCAATAATATCGCAGCTATATATGCACAAACAACATGTTAATATTAATTAATATTGTGATAAAATGGAGGTGGGGTTTTGGAGCAAGAATAATCAATTAAAGATGTCCACATAAGTTGGGAACATGATGGGCTCACCCACTTTATATAGCAATTCGCCAATTCCAATTGGAGAGTAGCCACATCAACATCCATCATCACTATATAATCACACATCATCATCTCTTATATTAATGGCTCTATTATTCTAACCCATTTGTCTAAAAACACATCATTTGCATTCCAATATATTCAAACCACTTGCTTATATATGCCTTATTGCCATGCTTCTTGACTCCCAATCTCAACCTTTTATTTAAAAATAATACTGCACACATTTTTTTTAAAATTACGCCGATATCGAAGTTATAATTAATTGAAAAATATATTGTTATGCCTCAAAGAATTGAAAAAAAGAAAGAAGCGGTAAAGTATTGGAATCGCGGCACATTGCTTTGTACTGCTCAATCTTTATTCACAAATACCTAAATGTAAGACCTACTTTATAAATTACAAAATAGATACTACATCCAATACCCAAAGTAAGACTGAGTTGATTAATTTGAAGATATTAAAAAAATTAAAAAAAATTACTTTATTATAGGATATTGTAAAACAGTTATTACTGAGGGTTATTTTAGTAATTTGCATGTTATAGTTAGTAGATATGATGAGGTCTATTCATCTAATATATATGTATGGTATACTCATTATATGTGTATCAGAATATATTGTTCATAATAAAGGTAGATTTTTTTCCTCAAAATCAATGTGCACAGGGTCCTTATCCTTTCACTTCTCATGGTATCAAAGCCACTAATCAAGATCTTCTTGCTTGCTGAACTACACGACTTAGAGGAGAAACACATTGAAGAACATCTAACCATTCCTTCTCTCATTCTTTGCAACGCATGGATGGCGATCTGACATATCTCACCTACGCCCTTGCGCTCTGAAACCAAGAACGAATGAATCATGGACACAAGGCGCATGCAAGGCGATTGGAGCCTTCTCATCTTCTCCCCTGCGATCTCCGATGCAATAGCTTAAAACAACAAGTACTCTTAATGCAACTTGAAGTAAATGGAAGCTTAGTTTATTTCAATTAAACACATATCTCACATTTATTATTGATAATGTTTTTGTCACTACATTTGAAACCAAGATGGGGTCCATATAATACTCCAACATATCAAGGATATTCTTATTTTTTAACAATTGTTGATGATTTTTCTAGGGCAACCTGCAGGACTTTGATCTATTGGTTAAAAATAAAACTGAGGTTACAACTTGTATTCAATACTTTATTGCCTATATCTTCACTCAATTTTCAGTTTCAGTTAAGATACTTAGAAATGACAATGGTACATAATTCACAAACAATGAGCTAAAGCGATATCTCCAAAGTAAAGGTATTGTCCCTATATTCTAAAACAAAATGTGGTAGTTGAGAGAAAGTATGAAACGTCATCCAAGTAGCGAGGGGTCTCATATTGCAATCTAGTATACCAATTAAGTATTAGGGGGAATGTATCAAAATGGCTACTTATACGATTGTCATCTAGAATTCTAGCTAGATTATAAAACCCCTTTTGAGATTGTATATAAGAAGCCTCCAGTTTTTTATAACATGAAAATTTTGGGTTTTTGGCTTTTGCAACAAGCTTAAGAAGTAATGATAAACTGAAAGACATATATGTTCCTTGTGTTTTTCTTAGTTTTCTTGATAATAAAAAGGATATATATTGCTTGACTTGAAAAACAAAAATATATTTGTTAGTAGGCATGTAAGTTTCCTTGAATTTAAGTTTCTTTTCAAAGAAACTAAACAATATGACTTAAGTGAAGACTGCAGGGCATTTCAACATATGTTTTGGTTTGATTATAGCATATGATGCTTGCAAGCTAGTCGATGCCAATGTCTATAATGGAACCACAACAGATTCAAGGCTAGCTGATGGAAATATCAAACTAGAACCATAACAGATTCAAGGCTGGAATCGTTCATCATTCTGTTTGAAAAATCCACTGAGGTATTATGCAGACCCACTAGAAAAAGACAGGCACCAATTTGGTCAAAAGTCTATGTATGTTCTTTAGTGCGGGCTAAACAAGATAAATGTCTTCATAGCATTCATAAATATATTTCCTATGATCACATATCTCCATATCATATGTGCCTTTTGCATTCCATTGATTTTATGCATCAACTTGAATATTATGACAATGCCATAAAGGATCAACGTTGGAAGGATGCTATGAAAAATGAGATTAAGGCCTTAGAAGATAACGGAACTTGGACTATTGTACCTTTACCTAAAGGAAAAAGGGCTATAGGATGTAAATGGGTATATAAGATTAAATATCATTTGAATGGAATCATAGATAAATTTAAAGCTAGATTAGTTGCCAAAGGATATAGTCAGAGAGAAAATATAAATTATCATAAAACTTTTTCTCCTTTTGTTAACTGTTAGACTTGTCCTCAAATTGGCAGCAATGCATGCATGAGAATTACATTAAATGGATGTATGTAATGCTTTTTAGAAGGGGATTTAGATGAATAATTGTACATGAGGATTCCCCAAGCTTTTGAAAGTAAGGGGGATCAATTGGTATGTAAGTTGACAAAATCTTTGTATGGTTTAAAACAAGCTTCAAAGCAATGGAATCACAAGCTTTCAAAGGCTTTGGTTCATATTGGATTTAAACAGAGTGAGCATGATTACTCTCTTTTCATTATAAATTTTGATGATGGTGTTGTTCTAATACTTGTTTATATTGACGATTTGTTGGTAACTGGAAGTAGTGTAAAAGAGATAGATGAAACCAAATCCTTTTTGCATAATAATTTTAAAATCAAGGATCTTGGTTTTATGAAATATTTTCTAGGAATAGAAGTATCTAGATCACAAAAAAGGATTGTTTTATGTTAAAGAAAGTATGTTTTGGATATTCTAGCTGAGACAGGGATGAATGGCTACAAAACACTTGGAGTTCCCTTGGCACAAAATCATAAACTAATGCCATATGATGAAGGAAGGAATATTGTGGATGATTTTTTGCCGAATCTAGAACGTTATAGAAAATTGATTTATGAGTTGATCTATTTAATTATGACACGTTTTGATATATCTTTTTCTATGCAGCTTCCAAGCCAATTCATGCAAATGCCAACAAAGGAGCACATGGTTGCTGCTTTGAGTGTGTTGAGATATTTGAAAGCAACACCTGGACTTGGAGTATTGTTGAGTTCAGCAGGAGACCTTTGATCTTGAATACTTCTATGACTCTAATCGGGTAGCATGCGCTACCACGAGAAGAACTGTTAGTGCTTATTTGATAAAGTTTGGGGGTTCTATAATACTATGGAAAACTAAGAAGCAACCTATAGTTTCAAAATCCTCAACAGAAGCAGAATATAGGGCTTTGATTATGGTTGTATTGGAAATTGTATGGACATTAGGAATGATCAAAGATTTAAACATTAGCCATCACAATCCTGTAAGAGTTTAATTACTATGATAATATGGTGGCAATTCACATTGCCAATAATCTTGTATTTCATGAAAGAATCAAACACATTGAAGTGGATTGCCACTTTGGAGGGAAAGGTTGAAGAAAGGTTTAATTAATCTAAAGCATGTTAAGTCTGAAGATCAAGAAGCAGATCTACTGACTAAGGCTATGGAGAAAGAGATTCAACAAAAACTGTTATTCAAGTTGTCTGTTTTGAATATGTTTCAACCTCTAACATGAGGAGGAGCGTAAAACAGTTATTACGAGAGTTAGTTTAGTAATTTGTATGTTATAGTTAGTATATATGATGACGTTTGTTCATCTTATATATATGTATGGTATACTCATTATGTGTGTATCAGAATATATTCTTCATAATAAAGGTATATTTTTCTCTTGAAGTTAATGTGCACAGGGTCCCTATCTTTTTACTTCATCGATATATTACATGATATCTTTGAAATTACTTATGCGTATCACTAGAATATATATTAGTTTATTAGTAAGGAAAATGAGATTGGAGACAAATAATAAATATTTTAAAATGATTTATTTAACTTTATTAATTTCCTTAGATTAGTCAACTAAGCTTTAGATTAAGGATTAGATGATGTAGTACTACATCAAGGATTGAAGGAGTAATTTTTTTGGGTATAAAAATCGTGACACAAATAATTAATAATAACATATGCAAGCCCACTGTTAACTCAAGTGTAGAAATGTGCTGCTCTAAATTTTGCTCAGAAGCATCTCCTCACGTGATGAATCTGATTAATTTATAATCACTTTTTTCTCTTCTGCATTTTTACAAAGGCCATTTTCACGTAATGCAAGACAATGGGAATCACTAACACACGCCACTAGAGGAACACCTAACATACATTACAAATTGGCGTCAACGTCAAATTCACTTTAGAATATAGATTTTACCCAGATTGTTATACGGCACTCGACCGACCTAGACTCAGATTTTGTGCTGTGTCTTTTCGACTACCCAGAAATACGTTCTTGGACATTGAAACCGGGGGCCTACTTTATAGTGTAACAAATTGGCACCCTCATGACTCAACCAAGATTCTCTCTAGTGCCATGGGAACAAAATGATACCACCTAAATTACCTAATATAAAACCGACCCATTGACTAATTTTAGAATATTAAGAAAGTTAAATAAAGGGAAAATTCCTAAAAAAATAATTTTAAAAATGCTAAAAGATAAAAATATATTCTGAATATTCATTCATAATATGTGCAAGGGTTTAATTTGTCTCTTCTGAAATTAAATAGAAATTACTGAAATGTTCCTTTGAGTTTAAAAAATGTGCTCCAATATTTTTTTGTAAGAGTTTAATTAGTTTAGATAAGGTTTTAATACAAGGTTATTAAACCTGGACCAGCCACTAAATCGACCGAGGTATTAGGTCAAAGGTCAATAGGCATATCAAAGCTAACCTAGGGCCAAACCAGTGAAGATTTCAAAGTTATAAATATGAAATTCTAAATAAATTTTTTTAAAAAAAAATCTATTAAAAAATAGTGAACTGGGTTGATGTTGGACCTAGCATCGATTCGCGGTTTTTCCAGCCGAAATGGCCGGTTCGGTCCAGGTTTCAAAACCCTGATTTTAACAAGTTATAATAAAATTTTCATAAATTCAAATTCAAAATTCACCACTTGCTATGACGACAAGGTATTGATTCTTTTTTCTGATTTTACAAGTTTAAACAAGGTTCTCACAAATTTCAATTTAAAATTCACTATTTACTACAATGACAAGATATTGATTCGCACATATGATAAAGAGATTTAACAAATTCAGATAAGGTTTTGACAAGTTTTGATAAGATTTTCAAAATTCCAATTAAAAAAATCACCACTTGCAACAAAATGGTAAGATATTAATTCCCACTACTGATAAGAGCTTCACAAATTTAGATAAGGTTCTAATAATCTTATCTAATAGGAAGTGGTGATTTTTAAATTTGAATTTGTGAAAATCTTATTAAACCTTATAAAAGTTGGGAGCACATTTTTTAAATTCAAAAGGACATTTTTTTGCCGTTTCTATTTAATTTTGAAAAAACATTCGACAAAGCAGACCTTCATACCTCTATAGTATTAGAAATATTCGAAACACTTTTTTTGTCATTTAGCACTTTTAAAGTTCTTTTTCAAATATTTTCCCTTAAATAAATTACTAAATTATGACGTATATTACATGATCTATTTGGAATACTTATGTGTATGATTATCTTATATATCAATTTACAAGTCGGACGAATTAATTTTTTAAAAATAATAAATATAAATACCTTTAATACTTCCTTAATTTTCCCAAATTAATAAACTGAATCTTGTATTAACGACTGAATGAAATGTAATATTTTTCTTTTACGAACAGTGAGTTTCATCTATTAACAGTGCAGATTAGTTAGGGACAAGAACCCCGATTACACACAGTAATTTTTAAATTTGTAGAAGATAATAAAAAAAATTTTAATTAAAAAGAGAGTAAAAATACTATTAAATAATTAAATAAATAAAATTATATTTTAAGCCATTAAAAATTCTTTTATTATAGCAAACCGAGTCCTAAGAATCATACGAGGGGTCCCTGCCCATCAAGTATATCTGCCGACAAAATAATGCATTCTGAAGAGTAAGTAACTGCCCCAGAAACCCGCGATCAGACCCAACTCTGAAATCCGTGTGCAGCTCACCACCTTGCGTGCAGAGACCATGCTCTTTAATCACTACGGACAGAGATATTAAATATGTCATGTAAAGAAATTTGTTTAATAAGAGCCATTAAAATGACATTCTCTCTCATTAAAATAATATATAAAATATGATAAGTCCTGCAAATTACTCAAATAATGACACATAATGAAATGGAAATGCGTCATGAAAAGGACACGTAATTGATGCAAACAGATAGGAGTTGGACGTGAAGACACCTGCATAATTGAATTAGACTTAGCAACTGTTAATGACGTTACGTCAAACAAATCCAAAATATATTCCATCTCTTTCATAAACTCTCTCAAGCTTCACCAATAAGATTCCAACACCTTTCTTAATTTTTCAACCAATCCATCAGAGCACAAAACTAATAATGAAGTGAGAGACTTGTTTGATATTTACAAAAGATGAGGAATATGTTCTTCACAAAAAGTGAATTCCCTTCTCAGTGGGTTTCATACGCAAATGTGTGTGAAACGGTTGACAAAACCAGAGAATAACGCGTCTAATACAATTGAATATTGCCATTAAGTTTACTTTATTCCTCTATGCCAACAGAAAGCATCAGGTTACCAGAAAAGGCTAAAGTCATATTTGAAGCTGAACTCTTTAAAGAATTTAGAAAGAAGAATGATAAGAATAACCACTCCAGATGCTAAGGTATGTTAACATGAACCCGAGAGGAGTGATTAACCAGCCGACCTCCAAAAGATAAGGCTACTTTTAAAATTTCTTACTCTAGAAGTTACCGAAGGTGAGTAGCCAACTAAAACAGGCAAACAAGGGCTCATATCCTCTTATTTTTAACATGTATCCCTTAATTTCAACGGGAATATGTGTATATATATACACCCATAGCTAGAGCAAGAAGATCATTACCATATCACACAACTTGATACAAACCATATCAGAGGCAATACTGCAACTATCTACTCCAATATGCAGAAGCCAGAGACTCAGGCAAACCAGCCTCCACCAGGTAATTAGCATCTTTCTCTCTCAAACTAAGGCACACAAGCATAATATATCTTATTCAAGGTTCTAACAGAACTCGCCTTTTATTTCTCATTTGGTTTCAGGATACCCAACTGAGAATCCTCCCCCCAGAAGAAAGTTCTTCTCTGGAACAAAGAAGAAAGGAGAGAGGGGATTCATTGAGGGATGGTAAGCTTCTAGTAGTTTAAAATGAATACAAATTTCTCCTGTAAGAGAAAGGGTGGGAGTGGATGTAACCAAGTAATTTATTGTCTTTTTCTATTAAAAAGAACAAATGCGGAAGTGAATTAAGCGAGTTATCAAACAACCACAAGATGTAAACAGACTTCTTTTCGTACCTTCAAAGCGTAGATTTATTAATCATGCTAGGATTACCATCTATAGACTGGTCACCAAACCATGTTATTAGCAAACTACTAAATTTTGTTCTCTGTTGCGACTCTTATGCAGCCTCTTTGCTCTATGCTGCTGTTGGATCTGTGAAGAATGCTGTTGAACCATAATTCTGGCAGGAGCACGATATAGGATGCTTATGGATTGATTTTTCTTTTTCTTTTTTCTTTTTTTTGCTTATCGTATTGGCTGTAGCAATTAACCGGGTTGTGAGCACTTATGGATGATATTTCTACCTTCTCTGTAGTCACGACGTTGTAATATCATTATTATGGTTGAATTTCTCAGCTACTAGCAGCTCATCATATCCTCTATAAGCTGAATTTTCTCAGTTATTCTCTTTCTTCCTTTTGCTTTTTGCTAGTGCTCTGGATAGAACATTTATAGCCAGAACAAATCAGAGTTAACTTATAAAAAAACTGGTATTCATTTAAGTTTTCAAAACGTATCTTCCATATCCCTGTGAAAAACCTCATGGTTTCCCTTTGGTTTTTTTGTTTTTGGGGGTTAGGTAGCAAAATCCGCTCTGTAAGTACACGTCCAGGAGCAATTTACCCTTGTTAGTTTTTTGTCTCAATGTTGACCCAGAAGTCTAAAAATGTAGAAATATCGCCCCTCAGCCCTAACGATCAACAGCTAGTTAACCCCGTTATGCAAATGTGGCATATCTACGTGGTAGTCAAAATGCCACCTCATCAGCATTCTTCATGTCCCTTGTCCATCTCACCATCGCTTGACCCTTTCTCTCTCCCTTTCAATGTTCACGGCCGACCCTTCCTCTCTCCTTACAAACACTTGAAGCTAAATCACTGAAAATTATAGTCTGCTACAATCATCAAAGGCAAACCATATACAGTAGGGAAAAGCAAAACTTAACATGCATTTCCTACTAAACGAGTACAACCCTAAATTTCTAAGATTGTTAGCACAATGAAAATCAAAGGAAATGTAAGAGAAATACTCTGATTACAAGAACAGTTTTAAAAAAAAAATCAGGCACCACCACCAGAATCAAGAAAAAAGCTTTTGAATGTAAGTTCCTGATATAATAAGTTAGCCTCCTCTCAATGTTAAATCTTCTATTTCTGATTTAGGTGTTCATATTACTGGGTTTTGGGGTCTGTTTACATTAGGAAAGAGGAGATGCTTCAAGAGGCCCGATTCCGGCAAGAATCAAAGGAAGATGGAGGAGGTGTTGGACAATCAGGAACCACTTTCGTTTGGCCTTGCTCTCTTGTCCTCGTCAAACGCTGGCCCTCACCCCTTCCTACCGATCAACACTCCCAACCCTTAATCAGACCTCCTCAATTTCCAATCCAAGCGTGCCATCGAAATCGGCATGGGATGTGGCGTTTCCGGCATGGGACTCTACCTCATGGGCCTCACTAACATATCCCTTGTCATCCCCGTGCTTGTTGGCACCATCGTTAGCGATGGGCTCTGGATCTAATAGGATGTCAAACCTGTTCGAAATCTTGCAGGGACTAGATTTCTATATATGATTTAATAGGATGTCAGATCTGTTCGGCGTTTATCTATATGATTTCTTTAATTTCTGGAATTGATTCCATTAATTTCTAGATATGATTTATGTTTTTGGATTCATAGATGCGTTCATGTTTCTTGTTTACCTCCATCTTTACTTGCGGTGCCCGTTGCAGTAAGAAGGATGGAGGCGTCGTGGTCGCAGTGATTCAGTCATGAAGGTGGGCAGAGTGGCAGATTCCTAGGTGAGCAGCGGTGTTGTTCCAGAAACATCAGACGAAGGAGAGAAGGGGGATCAAATGAAGGAGACAGAAGAGGGAGAGAGAGGATGAGGTGTAATTGAGTTGGCAAAATCAGAGTATATGTGGCTGCCTTGTAAGCAATTTCAGTTAAAATTAAAAAGTCAACATAAACGGTGGTTAACTAAGGGGAGACATTGCTACTTTTTTAGACTTCCGGGTCATCATTGAGACCAAAAAAACTTTTAAGGTAACATTGCTCCTGGACGTGTACTTCCGGGGCAAATTGGCTACCTAACTCCTCTTTTCTTTTCTTTTTCTTTTTTTTTTTTTTTTTGTGGGGGGTGGGACAGACAAGGTTCTAATCCAATATAAACTTTAGAAGGTCTAGCACGCATTACAAATAATTCTCCCTTTAAATGAAAGACAAGGTTGTCAAGGTACCATGAAACTGCTTTACAGGACATCTAAGAGCATTAAGAATTTGTTCTTCCCTTCACGGCTACTGTTCTATTTGTTAGACAAGTGTACTGTTCCAAAGGTCCAAATGATCGAATACTACTTTCCTTTAGATTGCACTTTGAGCATATTTGGTTTTAGCAACATATTCTAAAACCAAAGACTAGGATCGTATCAAGGGTAAAATCTGAATTGTATCATTTTACCCTAAAAATGTTATGAGTGCCCAACTAAGCTGGATGTATAAATGCCAGACATTATATTCACAATCGCACAGTCCTAACAATCAAGCAATTTATACAAGTGAAGATAATCAGAGGAGAGAATAATTTTGTTGTATTATTCAGATGAGAGGGTGATTACATTTATACACAAAAGAGAAACAGACCTGTTAATGAGATCTAGATTTGAAATTTAAAAATAATATTTTAACCATTATCTCCTATAATCTATAGATTTAATTAATCCCTATAATCATGGGATTCCTAATAATATATTCTAATAATACATGAGATTCTACAACAAGCATGTTAAGTGCATAATTCGATTCATTTCATCCCACCCCTTGCTTTGCTTCCTCCTTTCAGTGTGAAGAGTAACTACTAAATTAAAAACCATGGCATCATCTCCTATTAATCTACATTTCATTAATGACTTTTCTTAAAGTTTCTTTGTTCGAAAGCATGTCTTTTCATATAATAGTCCTTGATAATAGACCATACAGTGTGCATAAAGTTCACAAAAACTGAGGAAAAAGCAAACAAAAGGAATATTTAGAGAAAAGAACTTATGGCTGAGGACAAACTCAATCACACATTTGAAAATGAAAAAGGAATAATAGGACAAGAACAGGTGATAAATTAACCTACCTGCAGTTGGCCTATATGGTATCTGATACTGGGAAGAGCCTTTCCAACATGTTATTTGAAACGATTCTATTGGGATCCAACTCTCTTCTCGCCTTATTATATGCATCCACAGGAAAACGCTTTCTTAGCCTGGCTTGGAGAGCTGCAAGCTCCTCCTTGTTCTTTGGAACCTAAATAACAAATTATATATGGAAGAAAAGAGTAAATACACTTCAAAAATTTCCTTTTAATTTTCCATCTCAAATTATTGGTGATATTAGCAAAGATGCACCGCTAACCTGAGCTGGTACTTAGCATTCAAAAAATAAGATTGTTAAATTCACACATCAGGTCAATTAAAATCCTACGAGAGTACTTTCCAGAAGCATTGACACTCGTGTGTGTGTGTGTGTGTGTGTGTGTGTGTGTGTGTGTGTGTGTGTGTGTGTGTGTGTGTGTGTGCAATGAACCGGGAGGGGGGCAGGCCCCATATGAGAAAACACATCCAAGACATTTTAAAGGACAAGTCTAGTGAGGGAACCGAACATGATTAGAGGTTGAGTAGGGAAAGACAACGCTAAGAATAGCCATCCTAGATAACATGCGGAAACATTTCCCATAAATTGAGAGCAAGAATAGTTACCTCAATCTTAGCCCAGTGTTCATAAGCTGAATAGTTATCCCACAACTTTGCCCAAGTTATATGCCTGTAATGAAAGAATTCTTCTGTTATATTCTTCCTCTGGCGAGCATCACTGGTGGGGAGGTACATGATAATACCAACCTAAACACCATATGAAAAATTGACAACATTATCTATAGTCAGTCAACTAGCATTGGCATGATAAACTAAGGAAAATAAATAAAACAAAAATGGTCATTAACAAGATTCGCAGAAAAAAATGAAGGATAATATGTAGCTTTAATTCGTTGCAAAGCTTGGAATTTGAAGCACTGAAAGAAAACAAGACAACTGAAAATTAACCACAAATTAAAGGCGATAGACAGAATAAGCCAATTCCCACATCTGAAAAATAAAATAAAATTTTTGATAAGAGCCATCATGGATTAAAGTTTGTCAAATAGGCAGTCCAAACATAAAGGTCAATTGTCAAAACATGGTAAAGTATCTATCAAAATTAAAGATCAATCAGACTTGTCAAATTAAAATATAGAGACAAAATTTATTATATTCTCAATTCATATGACTATATGACGCTAACATCCCACATTACCCAATCTTACGTAGATTATGTGATCTGGAAGATACAACAAAACCAAAGAGTTAGAAACCTTCAGTTATGGAGTTACCCAAGAAAATATGTCTTCCTCAGATGAACTTGAAGCAGGACTCATGATGCTCCTACTGCTAGCAGTCCATCGCTGCTCAATTGGAGCAGGTGCAGGTATCTCTTCTTTCTCTATGAGTTGCTTCAGCTCTTCAATGTATTCAAGGTCTTTCATGCTTGGCTTAGATAGTGTTCCAGCAGGAAGCATGTTTCTGACACCCACTGTTGACCTCCACAATCAAAGCCCAATATCTCATCACTCCATCCTACTCTATATCCCTCTGACTTCTGCCAGAACTCAGCTTCAGCTTGATTGACCTTTATGATATGGTTTTTGTTGAGAGGATCTAGGGCAATTAATTTATCTCTTAATTCTGTGAAAGAAAGCTCATTGATATCTTGTTCACCATCATCTGACGATTGAACCCTAGTTTCTTCTGCTCTGCAAACAATTATATAAAATCCTGACTATAAATTGAAAAATCCACAAAGACAGAAAAGCTAATGTACCCAATTAACTAACATATAAAATAAATTGACAGTCACTTCATAGAGCTGTTGACTGACAAACCAATGAAAAAAAAATACATTATGCAAGATTATCACTTCACAGATTGAAGCTCTTTCAAACTACCAACTACTGTGACTACTCACATTGCTCTATAGCCAGATAAATAAGAAAAACAGAAATAACGTTTCATGTTTAGTGCTCACTAACTGACATGAAACATGAAGGATTTTCGCAGTCCAGCCAACATATAAATAATGGTTGCTATGAATATTTGACCATTTGCTCGATCCATCTGATTCTTCCTCTAGATATAAGTCCAAATCATTTGAAAGTACCAGCAAATATAAGTTGACAACCAGGAAAAAAGACCATGACAAGAAAATAATCAATAATAACAGGGATTATAAGTCAAAAGAGGAGAACAAACAGCAGCTTCTCAGCTTCTACTGGGCTATATCTTGGAAGAAAGAAAAACATCCATACCAATTACTTCCTTTCATATCAAGCATACATCAATTTTAAAAGAAATTGTCAAGTTATACTATTAGCAGTAAAATAGATGCACCTGTATTTCTTTAGGGACTCCATATAGAGGTCACGGACATGCTGTATGGCTTCTTCATTAGTGTATTTGGGTTTGAACTTGGGAGGACCTCTCCACTTTGAAATAGGATTGCATCTCACGACCACAACAGAATCAGTGTATGGGATATAAAGGTACTTGACATGCTTGTTGTCAGAAAGCCATTTTCTGCAGAGATTATAAAGAGAAAGGGGCAACATTACTCTCAGGAGCAAGATAAATAGTCGATCAGGCAAAGGCAACCAAAAGAGAATACAGGAAGATTCATGAAGCAGAAGTGAATAACGTTGAGAGCATTCACCAACAGGGTTAGTGAAAGGTTATCCAAAATCCATGATGATGTAACATACTTGTACATAAGTACTGTTCTGGTTTCAAAGTTTCAATACAACCATATCTATCCTTTTTCTTGAACACCTTTCTTTCTTCCACTTCAAAAATGTATACAGTAGGATCCCAAATACAAGCTTCACATTTAGTGCCAATTTACCAAACCTCCTTTATACATCCCTTTTTGTTGACACTTCAGATCTTTTTTTTATATTTTAAATACACATCAGCACTTAACCAGTTAACCATTTCAAGATGACGTAGTCAAAGAACTTCCATGCAAGTTCATCTGAATATTTAACATAGGATAAACCATGGTATTTGATGACTATTCTAACCATCAAGCATCAGGGTAACCATGCTTGGCAACAGATTCATAATACTATAGACAGAGGGAACACATATTGCCTTTTTGTTAGAATATTAGGGATTATCTTAGATTAATCATTATCTTATTATTATTAAGTTTGATATTTATTAGGATTAGATATGGATATATTATATTTTATGATAATATATTTTAATCATGTTGATTTGATTTAATTTATTTTGATAAGATTAGATTCTAGGATTAGCTCTAGATTTGCTTATATAAAGGCCCTATGTACTCTCTTTGATTTACTGAGTTTAATAGAGTGAGTTTTATCCCTCTAAATTTAACATGGCATCATAGCTAGGTCAGATTATAGATCTATAGTAAACTCCACAAGACCCATAGTACCTCCAACGACAATTTCGACCAGTCCTCATCTCACCCAGACCTTCGACCACCCAGATCTTCGACGCCGCACCTTAGGACACAGAGGAACTCCAAGAGTGCACACAAGCGTCGAGTGGAGGCGAGAACAGAGAAACACGAGAAAAGCGCGAGAGAGAGCGCCAGATCACGCGACCTTCGATCTTGATAGAGGAAGTCGCGTTTCATGTCACCGCCACCACAGACAACATCGGAGCCCGCCGATCGGCTGATCCCGAAAGTGCGAACAGTCATCTGAGCAATGCGTGATGTTCACATGCCACCCAATCCCCCAACGCGTGAAGCCCACGTGCCGCCACTGTTCCAGCACGTGAAGTCCATGTGCCGCTGTATCTAGAGACCTCCGGCGACATTTTTTTGACCAAAAACATGAATCCTCCCATTTTCCCTCCTTTATTTGGTTCAGCACCCCAAAACTCCACACCCAGAGTCTTTCCCATGGCTTTTATGTCCAGTACAAATTCTGAAACTCATGATTCTTCATCTTCAGAACCACCAAACCAAACATTACCTTTCAGAACCACAGAGATGACACCAGATTTCTCAAAAAAACACAATATGGTTATTAACCATTGGTTTAATGGTAGAAACCATCTACAGTGGTCATGAGGTATATTCGTGGCAAGACAAAAGAAAAAACATATTAACGGGGCAACACCTCAGCCAACTCCTAATGAGCCAAATTTTGACACATGGTTCGCTAAAAATAACCAAGTTATGACTTGGTTGTTTAACTCAATGACCATGGAGATTAGTGAGGGCTATCTGCTCGCCCACACAGCAAAGGGAATGTGGGATATTGCTCGGAGAGCCTACTCCTCACATGATAACACCGCTGCCTTGATCCACCTAAAACAACAACTCCGTTATTTAAGACAAGGTAACATGACAGTAACTAAATATTATAATTCTGTGCTAAAATTGTGACAATAACGGGATTTGTTTGAGGTTCATCCCTGAAAAAATATCGATGATGCTCGGTTGTACAAGAGGATCATGGAAGAAGGAAGGATACATGATTTCCTCCTAGGCCTGAATGACTCTTTTGAAGAGACAAGGGACAGAATTATGGGGTTAAAGCCACTACCACAACTCTTTGAGATTGGTAACTTCATATAATTTGAGGAAAGTAGAAAACTTCTAAGCCAAAGTGGCCCAAGCCAAAATGAAAGCTCAACTCTTGCAATTAAGGGACCACACGGGGAACAAAAGTGCAACTATTGCAAGAAGAAGGGCCATAATAGAGAAGAATGCTGTAAACTCCATGGAAAACCTTCTAATGGAGTCTCGAACTTCCAAAGTCACATTACCCCAGTTGAACCAATGGTTGAGAATGATGATCGCCTGAGCAAGGAAGAATTTCAGGTGCTTCAAAGGATACTTGAGAAACAAAATAAGTCAAACTCTATTATCTCCAGTGTGAATCTAGTACAATCCGGATTTACAAGGGAAGATGACAATTAGGGACTTCTAGAGAATGGGACTAGAGATTCTTCTGGGCAAGTTCTACTACTCAATATGAGACCTCTGAGACTCCAAAAATGAGTACAAGTCCAAACAAAATATAGAACCTCTGAGACTTAAAAAGGAGTACTAGCTCAAACAAAATAAATGGGCCGTTGAGACTCAAGAAGAGTACAAGCCTAAAGATTTTGAAGACTCAAGAAGTACAAGCCTATAGATTTTGAAGATTGAAGCAGGCAAAACAAAATTTGAAGGATTTCGAGGCAAGATGGGAATGATCGAGATATATTCTCCAACCTGAGGGGGAGTGACTATCTTAGATTAATCATTATCTTATTATTATTAAGTTTGATATTTATTAGAATTAGATATGGATATATTATATCTTATGATAATATATTTTAATCATTTTGATTTGATTTGATTTATTTTGATAAGATTAGATTCTAAGATTAGTTCTAGGTTTGCCTATATAAAGGCCTTATGCACTCTCTTTGATTTACTGAGTTTAATAGAGTGAGTTTTATCCCTCTAAATTTAACATGTTTTTATTAAAAAAATTAAGCAATATCTTATCATCATTACTATTAATAATTTCTTCCATAGACAATTTTCAGAAATCAATGGAAACAAGTTATAAGGTAAATGCAAAAATATATCCCTATCACGCAATAAAACAGTGGAGGCGAACATTTATATGACCAATATGTTCAAAATGTAAGCTATGCGATTGAAGCACCAACAAAGGGTAAAACTAAATTACTTGTGGTTTTTCCTGATCTCGCTCATTGTTGAGATAAATGTGTGCTCCACAAGCTCCTGTCTCTCAACACACTGAAGGGTTACTTCAGCCACAACTCCAAGTCCCCCAAGACCACAGCGAGCAAGGGAAAACAGCTCTGGATCTTTCTCTTTTGAGATCTCTATCGTTCCCTTAGCAGGAGTGACTAGTTTCATACTGATGACCTGCTCATCTATGGGAGGCAATCTTGCCCCGGTACCATGTGCGCCAACCTAATTATAGTTAAGCCGAAAGTTAGAGTTTATGATTTGTGACGATGACAAAAAGTTCCGCTCATATAGATAAATCAAATGCAGGCAAAATTGTATAGTGGGAAAAAAATTTGTTCTCTTATAAACATACAAAATGCATTACTTTACCGAATTTATTATCATGTGAAAACCAAGGCAAACAAATCCCTTGTGAAATTGCTCGTAATTGAAGCAATGCTTTCGTACGCTTACTTCAAGTTCAATTAAAAGACAATTCAACCGCACCATCAAATGATTTGTAAATACCCAACAAGAATATCAATCGTAACGGACAAACCATAAGCAGATTTTGAAAAATAAAACAAAAACCTGAATAATGCCGCCAATCTGCTGTTCCCTAATGGAAGCGAAATTCTGTAGTGTAAGACCATGCTCCTTTAATCCATCAACAAGCTGCTGCACTCTAATGCCTGCCTGCACCTTCACGGTTTTCTTCTGCTTATCCACTTCCAAAATTTTATCCATCAGTGCCAAATTTACCATCCCAGTCCTGGACAAGCCAATCCCGTTGGGGGACAGACCCGACCCTACAGGCCGGATTCGAGTATTATTCTCATGCGCCTCCTTCACAACTTTCTCCAACTGCTCTAGATTCTCCGGCTGGTGAAAATTCCGGGTCTGAACCTCGTGGGTTCCACTCCAATTGGAGACAGTGTGAAGATCTTCAGGCAAAGGAGCGTAGCGAAATATCTCGGCTTTTTTGTGCTTGGCATTCTCCGGGAAGGGAAAGGAGTAGTAAGTGGCAGCACCACAGAAGAGAACGAGGGCGCCATAACCCAGGTACTTGCGGAGTTCGGAATCGGAAGAGGATGAAGTGGAAGTGGAAAATTGGCGAACAAAGTTCTGAGAGGAGGTAGTGGTTGTGGACGCTAGACTTCGAACAAGATGGGAATTTGAAGTGGAAGAGTGGAAATGATGATGAAGCTGACGCTGAAAGGAACGCCTCAGAGCAGATCCTCTCAGCATTCTTGGACCCCGTCCAGTGACTTTGTTCCGCGGGTTGATCAGTGGTTCCGAGCACAAACTCCGTTGCAGGAAGAAGCTGGGAAACAGTGTTAAATCACTACTAGCTCAATCGCTAGTCGCTACCCTCAGTTCTCCCCCCTTTATATTCTGACTATCAATTCCATGAATGCTACTTTTATAAATTCGCGTTAAATTTTAAAAAATAAATTGGGACCAAGTGGTCCACCAGTTGGGCCACTTGTTTCCTTTAATATATATATATATATATATACATTAACAAATATATATAATCTTCTTAACATTTTTTCAACGGTAATTACAAAATTTTCATCAATATTTACAAATCAACCATCGCTATTTACAAAATTTTCATCGCTATTTACAACTTTTTTTTTAACCGTAATTATATACCATCGCTATTTAAAATATATCATCGCCATTTACAAATATATCATCGCATTTACAATTTTTGTTGGGGTTTTTTATTATTGCCTCTAAAATAAAAACATAAACTTAATGCATTATTACAAATATACCATCGCTATTTACAAATATACCATCGCCATTTACATTTTTTTTTTTAGGTTTTTCATTCTTGCCTCTGAAATAAAAACATAAACTTAATGCATTATTACAAATATATCATCGCTATTTACAAATATATCATCGCCATTTACAATTTTTTTTTGGGGTTTTCATTCTTGCCTCTGAAATAAAAACATAAACTTAATTAATGCATTATTACAAATATACCATCGCTATTTAAAAATCTACCATCGCCATTTACAAAATTATCATCGCCATTTACAAATTTTTTTGGGGGTTTTCATTCTTGCCTCTGAAATAAAAACATAAACTTAATTAATGCATTATTAAAATATACCATCGCTATTTACAAATCTAATTTTTTTACAAATTTTTTGGGGTTTTCATTCTTGCCTTAAAAACATAAACTTAATCATTATTACAAATATAGCGTTGAAAGTTTTGTAAATAGCGATGGTTGATAAAAAAATGACAATTTTGTAATTATGCTTATTTTTTTTGTTTTTTTCCTCGTAGGGAAAGGGAAACTTAAAAAAAAAAAAAAGTTTAAATAGCAATGGTTGATATGTAAATAGTGATGAAAATTTTGTAATTATCCATTATTCTTTTTGTTTTTTCCTCAAAGGCAAGAAAGGAAACCTAAAAAACATTTGTAAATAGCAATGAAAATTTTGTAATTACCGTTGAAAAAAATGTTAAGAAGAATATATATATTTGTTAATTATATATATAAATGTGGGAACCACTTTGTCTCATGCATGTGTGAGGGGGTGGGCCGTGGGGTTAGAACCCTACCCCTACACTTCCATGAATAATTTTTTTCCAAAAAAGAAAAAAACTCACTCCCAAAAAAAAACCCCCACCCCCTCACCGGTGGCCAGCAGTCCTCCGGCGAGGGTATTTATTTATTTATTTATTTAAAACTAAGGGCAAAAGGGTTATTTCACCCGAATTTGTATATCCCTCATAGGTTCTTGGTACCTCTCAGTCTTTTTACAAATTTGGGAGACTTCTGCGGATTTTGCAAATTCAAATGGTATTTTAATGGAATTTTCCCAATAATTAATTATGGCTAATAAAATAATAATGCGCATTATAAAAAATAAGATTAAATAGCAAATCCACCTCAGAAGTATACGTCTTAGAACAACATTGTCTTGAAAGTTTTTTCAGGTTGAATGTCACCCTAAAATTCCTTTTCGGATAATATTACTTTTCAAAAAAACTTCTAGGCAATTTACCACTTAGCCATATAAAATATCTTGATCCTTCTGTTTATAGAACGATTTACATTCTCTAGATATTAATCACCTTTTCAATTCCCCCAAAAACGCCATAGAAAAAACAGTGATTAACAATGGCTACTTCCACATGCTCATCATTTTAGTAGCTTCTACATTAAAAATATTAAGTATTTTTCCTATTTTATGTAAAATAAGGCAAACTTACAAATTGGAAATTTGATATGTTAAAAATAGGTTCCCTCTGATCCTAATAAATGACAAAGTTTGTTGTAAAATTGCACTACAAACTTTATCCTTTATATAGGACCGGATATAGTACTATTTTATTATATAGTTAATTAATATTAATAATACAATTCTCAATTAATATCATTTTAAGGCAAAGATTTGGCATTTTACTTTCATAATCTAAAGCAATAGTTTAAGGGAAAAATCCAAGATAAATACCATATGAAATTTCAAAATCCCAAAAAGGTCTATTAATATTTGTAAATGACATAAAGGTGACATCAAATTAAAATTTTAAAATTTTAATGAATTTACCATTATACCCTCAATTTTTAAATAAAAAAGAAAAAGAAAAATGATGGTGGTGGTAAGAGGAAGCCGACAATAAAGTTGGTGACATAGGGGAGAGAGGAAGCCGAAGTTGATGGTGATGGTGCTTGACGGAGGAATTGGCGAAGGTAAGAAAAGAGTGTCAAAAATGAAGAAGAAGGTGTTGCCCTCGATTTCACCCCTCTAGTTCAGACCCAAGTCGCGACCTCCTCTCCTTTAAAACTTGACGGGGTGGTGGTGTAGAAGAAAGACAGTGGTTTTGATCAAGCTCGCAGGGTCTAAGCTCTATGGTTTTGATATTAGTGTTGTTGGAGTAAGCCAAGAGGTTAAGAAAGCTGAAGGTGAACAGTAAAAAGGGCTTCATAAAATTCGTAATGAGATTGATAAGTTTAGTAATGGTTTTAACAAGAATAGTAAAGTTTTTACAAAAGAGTTTGCTGACTTGCATGTTTTCATCAGCAAATACTTTTGTCAAAACCATTACTAAACTTATCAATCTCATTACGAATTTTGTTAAAATTTCACGAATGTTGGTAAATCTTGACTTACATGTTTTCATCAATAAACACCTCTATCAAAACCATTACTAAACTTGTTAGTCTTATTACGAATCTTGGTGAAATTCACAAATATTAGTGAATCATGACTTACATATTTTCATCAACAAATTCTTTTGTCCAAACTATTATTAAACTTGTCAATCTCATTACGAATTTTGTGAAACTGTTTTACTGTTCACCTTATTCTTCCTCAACCTTCTAACTTCCTCTAACAATACCAGTTTCAACCTTCCTCCTTCACCTTTCTTCCTTGTCATGGACAACTTTCATCTTCATCACTAGTGAGCTCCGACCACCACTCCGCCATAACCACCACCAATACCATGATTTCAACCAAGGGGAGAGCTCCATTTATCACCACCACCCTCCCTCCGAACTTCCTCCAACGACACCAATTTCAAGACTAGAGAGCTTGGACCCAAAGAGTTCGATTGGAACCACCATTATTCCTCTACACCACCACCTCCGTCAAGTTTCAAAGGAGAGGAGGTCACAACTTGGTCTAAACTAGAGGAAGGGAAATCAAAGACATCACCTCCTTCTTCATTTCCAACGCTCTTTTCTCACCTCCCCCAATTCCTCTATCAAGCACCACCACCATCAATTTCCGCTTCCTTGTCACCAACTTCACTGTCGGCTTCCTCTCACCACCACCATCATTTTTCTTTTTCTTTCTTATTTAAAACTAAGGGTATAATGATAAATTCCTCAATATTATAAAATCTCAATTTCCATGTTATCTTTATGTCTTTTATAAATATTAACAGACCTTTAAGTTTTAAAATTTCATATGGTATTTATCTAAATTCTTCATAGTTTAAGCCTCTCGCCTCTCTCACAAAGACTAGTCATCAACAGTTATCCTTAAATTTCAAGGAAAACAAAGGGAAAAGAACGTGCCAGCAACCTGAAGCCCATTCATTTTGTCGCATCGTGGAAGGTCATCACAGCATCACAGCATTGGTGGAAAGCTTCTGAAAGGACACGAGGAAGTTTCGGTTTGCTGATTCTAGTATCAGTACTGTTCTATTCATTCAGATTTGTCCCCATTTCTGATATATCAACAATACTCTTCCAATCTTAAATACAAGACTCACTTTGTAATACAAATTGGGTATTATATTACAGATCGGAGGGAGTATTACCTGCAGTATTACAGCTGGCCCAACCTGCATTACTAACTCTACCTGTGTGATAGGTGGGAATTTGAATACTGAAACTAATAAAAGGAATGGGGCTTTCAATTGCTAGCCCATTCATACAATAATCTTGAACTTTTATGATCCAAACATGGCGGATAGCATTGCTAACGAATAATATTTTTTGGACATGAAGTACCAACCTTTAGTTAAGTGACAGGTGAACTTAAGAGCAGGATCTGAAATATAATATGTACAAAACTGGGCATAAGGTAACTGAGCCAAATATATGGTAGCACATAAACATGCTAAGACTCATAGTTATAATCCCTCGATGACCATCTACCCTCGTATTTCCCAAATGAGTATGCCGATGAGGGCATCTCATTAATGTGAAAGGGGTCTGGTTCAATGCCATAATCTGTGAGTGGCCTATGCTCCAAGACATCATCATGGCTTTTCACAAATTCAGGTATCTCAACCTGTCCTTTCTTTATGTCATCCCAAAGGTATTGAAGACGGCTCACATATTTGATCTTCCAGTATAGTCTTGCAAAAACAATGAAACAATGGGAAGGACTTAATATAGAGGTAAGAAAAAACTGCCCTTGATAGCTAGTAGTGCACCACAAAACTTTCAATTCAATTCCAAGTGAATTTCAAACAGCCACATCATTCCATCAGAATACACATGGCAGGCTGCAAAAAATTGTCTATTTTTAAACTAACTTTCATTTAACAGGAAATAATCAAATTACTTACCCTCCACTTAAAAAGAACCGCCCAAGGGTAGCGATTACTAGCCTTGAACGGAGGCCAGGGTGAACGAAGTACACAGTTTGAAGCCTGTCCTTGATATCATTAGGCATTTCTTCATAAATCCACCTCAAGATAGTTAGGCCTGGAGAATTATCCTCCTTTTGAACAGTGCTGTGCATATAAACAATGCAAAATGGACCATCTGGCAATTCACTGCATATCTTGTGGTAAACATACCTCTTCAGCCGTTCAGCACTTCACAATTGTTGCTGTAAATAATTTGAGAGTAGGTACCACAAGTAATTATCAAAATCATTAAAATATAAGTACTACCTCCAGTCCTAAATATTGGACATAATATTGCACTACAAACTATATCCTATATTAGGAATGAAGGAGTAATTCGAAATGGCTTATTATTTGCATTACAAACTATGTCCAATATTTGGGACTGAAGGAGTAACTCAAAATGGCTTATTATTTATAGGCAAGACTATTAGCATTTATTTTCTTCCTCCCTCTTCTTAGTCGTATAGCAGTACACCTCAAGAGTAAGAACTAAGAACAGACCAGGGATATGCGAGGTGTAACCACAGAACTAGAAAAAACAAAGAGAAAGTAAATAAGAGACTTGAGAAGCATTGATACTATAAAAACAAATCACCCATAAGAGAAGTGACGGTTGAACTTAATCAATGCATGGCAAGCCTATACCAGACTCTAGAAACGTCTAATTTAAAAATGAAAACTTACATGGATGGTAAGGCTGTGCATATCAGTGTTAAGATATTTCATGATTCACACACAAAATTTAAACAACAAGAGCACCCTTTAAGATGCAAAGAGTACAGGCCACCACACTGATCATTAGAATAGTGGAAACCCTGAATTAGGATACATTCCTATAATGCAAAACTACTTGGGATGTGAACATGAGTAAACAAGTCCACTCGACTTAATACCGCTCAAGTTTGTATAAAAATCACAGTAAGATTTCATACTTTTTACACGGAGGGAATCGCTGACAATAAAAAGAAAACTTTTTCACTTAGCGATTGGAAATTGGTTTAAATACGTTTTCTAGATTATAACAAAATTTTACATTTTTTCTTCCATTCCTGAAATTGGACGAAGATAATGAAAATCCACAGGCATTGTTTCCATTTGAAAGAAACAAACTTGTCCACATCTACTTAGGAGAAAATACGAATTCCATCCTTGACATAGCCACATGAATTATTTTTGTCAAAGAAAGGAAACTATAACTAACTCTGTCATTTTTACAGGAGTTTTATTGAAGGGGAATGGAGAGGAATGAAACGAAGCTCTTTGTCGAATCAAAGGAGAGTTTCGGGTGGAAAGTAGCTCATGAGGGTTTTCAATATTTTCATTGCCACCAAGAGAATCTGGGGTCCCGTCGTTGAATTAAACAAATTATGCAGCCTATGCTCACAGTTACAAACTTACAATAAACCTTCTAATCGCATCTAGACTCCTCACGTTTCACTACAATCAAGAAAGAAGGCATCTTTTTACATATATGATAGAACATCTGATTAATCCCTCGTCCTCCCGTAAGAGACAAGGATATGAAAACCAGCGTATAGTTAAAAAGAAAAAAAATCTTAACATTCAATGGTTTTCAACCAACGACACAATTTTAGATGACGCCAATCTTGAAAAGGAGGCGGAAAGAGAAAACAAGGAAGAAGTGAAATTGGGGACGAATTTGGTACCAGGATAAAATTTGCCAACGATACGGAAAATTCGATTGCCGCAATTGTCAGAACCTTCAAGACGAAAGAAGTGTAAGACATCAAGATCGGAGAAGTCTTCGTCGGATGAAAGATGCTGAGCGCAAACATGCCAACTCTCTTGTTCTTCACCATGGGTCTGAGTGGACAAAAAAGGACGGGCATCAATACCTAAATCTGATGCCAACACTAACACTGAGAATTCATCTGTTGGGCTGCCCCCACTCATCGCCGCCTTCGGCCTTCCCCAATCGCTATGTTCTCAGTTCTCTCGGTGTCTTGCACGGACTAACGGTTAAGTCTTGATTTTCTATTGAAGTTTTTTGCTTTTAAATTATTTTTAATTTTTTTCATACTTTCTTTAATTATTGAGTATGAAGTTTGAGTATGAAGTTTAAATAAGACATTTAATTATCAAAAAGTTTGAAGCGGACATTTCAGACAAATTTGTTTAAAACATGGAGAAGATAAATAAAAGAGTTCAATATCATAAGTCTCAAGTCAAAATTATGAAAGGAATCTAGGATTTGCAAATATTTTTAAATGGCCAATTTATCCTTGACAATATTTAGGAAGCTCAAGTTAATGTATGCTGAAATTGTTAATTGTGATTGTTAAGTTGTCATTTTATCTATACATAAGTAATGGGTGACGTCTTACATGTGTAGTTTCAAAATATTATCTACATGGTTGTTAGTATTTGAAGAGCTGAATTTGTTTATTGCGATTCGTAATCAATTTAGAAATGAAAAATGACAACTTAAAAATCACAACTAATAACTTCAATATACATATTGATAACTTAAGCTCCTAAAATGCTGTCAGGAGCATATTGGTCATTTGGAAAATATTTGCAAATACTTTACCCCTTCCATAAGTCTAACTTAGAATTTGTGATATTGGACCCCTAATTTATCTTTTGGAAAAATTAAAATAAATAACCTAGAGAAAATAATATTTATTACAAAGACCATAAAAAGTGTAATTACTTATAAAGACCAAACATCATAATATAAAATTTTAAATTACTAAATTGCCCTTAACTAAACTTCCTCCATTATCTCTTGCATTTATAATTTAAAAATAACTAAAATCAAAACTAAAGCCTCCCATCATCGTAGTATCTTTTTTCACCAAGTTTCATATTCATGCAATTGATGCGTTATTTAATTAATAATGATTAAACTCTTTTTTTTTTTAATGTTTTTAACCAAGTTCCATATTCATTTAATCAATATATCATTTAAATTTTTAAATTTTTTAAATTTATTGAATTATCCTAACACACATAAAATTTTATTCTAAAATGAAAATAAGTCGGATAAAATTTCATGCTATAACATATATAATAAATTATAAAAGATCTGAGCTTTGTTAAAATTTATATTTTTAATTAAATTTTTTATTGATTTTTAAAATTATAATTTTTACAAAATTAAAGAATGTGTAATTTTTGTATAGATATCTATGCATGTTTTCAAAAATTAAAATGGAGAAAACTTTTGTTTAATTTAGTAAAATTTAGAATTTTGTCTTACTTTTAAAAATAGAATGCGGGAGAGAATGTATGAAAAAATGCTGAAGAATTCTTTACGGGCATTTTAGTATTTTTAAATTTTATATTTGGTCCTTTTAAATTATTATAATTTTTATGGTCCTTATTAAGAAATATGTTTTCCTCTAGGTCCTTCATTCTAATTTTCCCTTATCTTTTCCTTATTTTAACCGTTTTTTTTTTTTTTGGATTTTCCCAAGTTTTTTAATAACAAATAAGAAAATGAAAAATATAAATCTTTTGTCATATTTTTTGCATTGTCTCCTAAGTTATTATTAGACTTTTCAATAAGTAAATCTTTTCCTTGGCATCTTGCAATTATTTTGAAAAATAGAAGCCAATTAGCATTTTCCTTTTTTAAAAGAAAATTACTTATTACTCCCTCTCATTCGATATTAAATATAAGATAGAGTTAAATTTTTTAAAAAAAGAAATTAAGGAAGTTAAATAAATTACTTAATCATATCATATATTGTGCATCCTTAAATTATATATTAATTTATAGATTAAGAGAAGTAGTTTGGAGAACAATGACAAATATAAATATTTTAAAGTAATTTAATTAGTTTTCTTAATATTTTATTAAAAATGAACTATGTTTTATATTATATGTTCTATATGATATAAAGACTACTATGCATCATATCTAATTGGGCCACATGTTTTTTATTTTTTAGTTCTCTTGATCTAACTTGAAGAGCGTGTACATACATAAGAAAAGTCTAACTAGAGGTGGAACCATGTGATGGCTAGTTGGGATTTTGGCCCCAACTTGGCCTTGTAAAATTTATTAATATATATTATATAATATTTTATTTTAACTAATAATTTGGCACCAATATCTCTTATCATTTTTATAATTACATTTATTTTTTGACATTTTCCCCTCTCCCGAACGTTCTCCAAACTCTTCCTCTTCCTCCACTTTGCTCTCCATCATCAAAGTCTCTCTCTCCTCCGAGTCGACCAAATGACCAACGTCTTTCACTCTTTCATTTCGTCGGCATAAATCAAGGTTTTTTCGAAAGGTCATCCTCATTCTTTCAAATACCCCTCAATTTACTCATTCTTTGCAATGTCGACATTAAGTATGGGATTCCTTCTCATGTTTGAGATTCCGTCGGCTAGTCGGCCTATTTCGTTTTGCTTATTTATTTTTTATTTAACTATTTAGTTGGGCAATTAATTGAAGTACTGTGTTAATGGTCTGGATTTTTTGGATCTCACATCACTAGTTACGTGCTAAATGAACCGTTCAAGTTATGCTCATGTCCTGGTTAGAGAAGAATGATGCAAAGGAGTTGTTATTTGTCTGTTTCGGAATTACCATGGTGATTTGATTTACCATTATATATAGATAACGGCAAGCTTAGTTGCGCTGTTGAACTTAGTCACCATGGAAGAATATCAATTTCATTCTATTCATTGAGTTAAACCTCTTTGGTTCTTTAGATTCTGTTTTCTATGAGTCATACCAAGCTAGAGAAATTGAACTTCTTACCCCCAAATTTGTTGAAGATTGAAAAAGATAAGTAAGAATTCGGAAAGTGATATTTTTGAGAAAATAATTTCTGAAAATGATGCATCTTATAATAAGTCTCCATTCAAATGTCATGGAATTAAACATGCCGATGACATTATTATAGTCAAAAATAAGATTTTTGAACACGGGAAGCGTAAGCCAATGTGAGAATATTCCGCTAATGAAGTTGATGAGATACGGAGAGCTTATTTAATGGTTAGGTCATATCAACCTCATCACTCCAAATATAGTTATCCTTTTTCAGACTATAAGCATCCTTGACGTTTGGTTTGACAAAAAAATAAGGACAATATCTGATTCATTACTCATTGGGTTGTGAGAGGAAAGTAAAATTTTTATTTGAAATACTTATTAAAAAGGTTAGTGCCATTTTATATATCGTTTTGATTTATAATTATGGTCATTATTTATTTATATTTTCATGTTATGTGATATTATTTAATAAATACTTCAATATTTTATTTTTTGACTGAGCTAAAAATATTTTCTCGTTCCACCACCGAGTCTAACCAATTAAAATACAACTCATTAGCCGATTTTAACACATTCTAGATGTTAACTGCCATATTAATAAAATTAAAAGATTTCACAAGATTCACTTTTAAATATTTTTCATTACTTGTGAAATCTTAATTAAGAGATTATTTTTTTAGGAAAAAAAATAAAAATATGAAATATATTAGGGCATTTTAATTTGCCAACTAAGATTAATGTTAGAGAAACTTTTTTTTTTTTTATATCTGAATTGTTACATTTTAAGTTGTCAGACTACAAATGACGTAACAAACCAAGTTGTCTCTAAATATAAACTTTTGAGAAACTAACAACATAAAATTTGGTAATCCAATTAATATAAAGTTAGACTTTTAAATTTAGACCGCTTTTGCGAAGCCTATGTAACGCAATAGTCAGGAGATCTAGGCCTCTTATCTACAGTTAGTTGGCATCGGATATATAAAAGGGAGAATGGAGCCTCGTTAGTCTATGACTGAGAGTACAGTTAATTTTGTTATTCATAAGACAAACTGTGTTATTAATCCCAAAAAAAATGTCTAAAGTTTTATCTACTGTGAATATTCGATATTACTTAAACTAGCACCTCCAATAGTTAAAAACTAATACTGACATCTGCAAATTTAGGAAAGCTCTCGGCTACGTTTGGCAGCAGCAACAACAGCATTCATCAGTGTTCCACGAAACCCACCTTTCTCCAACTCGTGAATCCCAGTAATTGTTGTCCCACCAGGAGATGTAACATCATCTTTGAGCTGACCTGGATGCTTCCCAGTACTAGTGGCCATAGATGCTGCTCCTAATACCTGAGATACACCGCAAATTGCAATGACACAACATCAAGAATAGTTTCAAAAACAAGTTATAGACCTTGTTAAAAATGAGGGATGGTGAAAGGACCCATTCCTAGGAAGATCTACCCAAGACAAACTAGGAAAAATGAATAAGCCTTCTTTCTGGAGAAAAATGTTTCTTGCATCAATATAAGTAGATTACTGATGTTATAGACGAGATAGTGAAAACAACTCTATGGAAACTCTCAAGAAAATTTCCATTATGTTTGAATTGAATCATAAAAGAAAAAAAGCCACCCACGAAGTTGCGATGCCAGATCATTGAAGCATAGCTGGTGTTTTCTAAACTATTAAAATGAACATTCTGGTTCCTTGAAACCATGCATTTAGAATAAATGGAAGCCCAGTGCACAAAGCTATGCCTTAAAAAATTCAATAATAACTCTCAGCAAATACTAGATAAAAAGACTACTGTAACCATATATAAATTCCAATCTTTCTTTCATTTTGTGTTTCTCTGGCAAGACTTGTGAAAGAATAAGCGATAAATACAGCATCTTTTGGACCACAGATGCCCAAATTTAATATGATATTTTGTGGGAATATTATGTAATATTATTATATTATATTATTCTCCCTAGGTTGTTGTAACCTCTCCTCCATTCTCTCCTAGATTTTCTCCATCAGTTACTCCTTTATTTTCTCCTTGATTTGTTTAGTTTTATCTCCCTACTTATTATATAAGTAGATATTGTATCACAACATTAATTAATGCAATGAGATTACAATTCTTTTCTCATAAATTCCACATGGTATCGAGCTTTGGTGAAAAATAATCAGTTCTGTGTTGTTTCTCCGGCGCTAGTGACTCAGTTGTCTCCCAGAGTTCTCTTCTATGTGCTCCACCGTCGAGTATCAAGGCGAGTTTCTTTGAGAACAAAATCGAGAGACGGGATAGGAGAGGCACGAGACACACACGCGCCGGCGCCGGAGAGGCAGATTCATCAACCATTTCCATTGTCTAATACACAGTCGCTAAAAGTCACGGCTTTGTTCTTCTTCTCAACCACTTTGCATTAATTTCTTCACGACCTGGTTCCCTCATGAGCGTCTCTGTAGATCATTCCTGTTTTCAGCCTCTGCAGACCCTCGACTAATTCGTCTCCAGTCGAGCGTCTCTACAGATCTTCCTGTTCACAGCCTCTGCAGACCCTCGATTCCGTCTTTCAGTCAGCATCAACGTCCTCTAGAATCAGCATCAGTGCCCTCTGGCTCTCTCTCAACGTTCATCATCTTCGATCATGCCAAACTTGTCCATGGTCATCGGCATCGGCACTCCCTGGGATTTTCCGTGAGACCCAGCGTCAGTAGCCTCCTCATCATCAGGTCTCGTCCGACTATCAAAGACTGGACCGTCTCAAGCTTCGACTAGTCCGTCAAAAGCTCACCGACGGTACTCTCCGTCACCTAGTGACGTCCAACTGAGACGATTCACCCAGTCTCGTCTTCGAACTGATCTCATCTCACCTGACTATCAACTCGTCCGTTGTCGAGTTCATCTATCGTCGTTCTCCGCTGCAATTCCAGAGCTCGTCGACACAGTTGGAGTTTGTCCGTCTAGTCATCCTTTCTCTGGTCCATCGTTATCAGATCAGTTAAATTCAGGAATATACCTCTCGGGCCATCTTTTTATCACGTGATATCGGTAATTTTTGTTACCCAATCTCCGGCACTTTTGGCACTTTTTATCTCGTCTCGCATCAATGGAGGACCAAACTGTCATTTTGGCAATTCAGGGACCAAATTGTCATTTCAAAAATTCGAAGGCCTCTGAGACTCAAAAAGGAGTACAAGTCCAGACAAAATAAATGGACCTCTGAGACTCAAGAAGTACAAGCCAAATGATTTTGAAGACTCAAGCAGTTATGGGACCTTCACCGTCAATCTTGTCGCAGCCGTTGCCGTCGATCTTGTTGCGCTTGGTTACTCCCTTGTCGTGTATCTCTGCCGTTCATCTTGTCACGGTAGTAACTCCCAACATTGTCGAGACTCCAATAAGTTGCATAAGCAAGTTGGACATGATTCACATCCACATCCAACTTGAGGGGGAGTGTGGGAATATTATGTAATATTATTATATTATATTATTCTCCCTAGGTTGTCGTAACCTCTCCTCTATTCTCTCCTAGATTTTCTCCATCGATTACTCCTTTATTTTCTCCTTGATTTGTTTAGTTTTATCTCCCTACTTATTATATAAGTAGGTATTGTATCACAACATTAATTAATGCAATGAGATTACAATTCTTTTCTCATAAATTCCACATATTTCCTTTCTTAATTGATCAAAGAAGAGCGCAAGAGTTCACTTACAGTTTGAGAAGCTAGACTCAAGGCAAGGTCTCTTGGAAGACCTGCAGCTACTCCACCATCTGCTAAAGCCTCTATAGCTAAATAAATATAAGCTGGACCACTGCCACTGAACAATTTCAGCAAAATAAAAACTTCAAAAATTTTGAAGAAGTAACCAAAAGGACATTCTTTCAGGGTAAATACAGGTATAACCATTTCCCCCTTTTGCCACTGAAGTATTTAAAAAAAAAAAAAAAAAAAAGACTTTCTTTCTCCCCACTTAGTAATTTATAAATGCTCTGCAATTGTCAAGATAAATATCCAAATACAACCCACGTCTTGGATAATGTAATGAACATACCTCAGGCCAGTTATTGCATCAAAATACTTCTCATCAGCTTTCCATATTTTTCCAACTGATCCAAATAATTTGGAAATAAGGTTTCCATCTTCTTCTCTTGCAGCTCCTCCCAAGCTCATAACTGTCATAATTTTAGGTTAAACAAGTAAACTTATTTATGCAGCTGAACAAACCAAGAAGGAAAGAAAGCCAATGAGAAATAAGGGTTTTTCCTTTCCACAGAAACATGCTAAGTAAAACACTACAATGTAAGAAAAACAACCTTATTCCTTTAAGTTGAGTGACGATGGTCCTGTTCATTGTTTAAAGAATCTGAAGTATAACTAGGACGGCAAGATTAACTCTGGTAAGTTAACATGCAAAAAATGTTAATTAAGTAACTTTTAATATAAGCAATACTTAACTATTTGTCTACTACTGTTAACCAGAAAACTATAAGTCCATAGCCATTAACCAGACCTACTTGGAGTTTTCCATCCCTAGCCTTTTTAAAAGCAAACAAGATAAGAAAATCTCTGACTACAAAAACACCACCGTGCTTAACCATGTTTAACTTTAACAAGGAATTAGAAAGCAGCTTCTTGTTTCTATTTTGGATCTAATTCTCCACAGCATATTAGCAAATAATTATCTCCCCCAAACGTTTCAAGTTTCTAACTAGCCAATACAGAAGCATAGAAGGATAACAACCAGATGAACTCAATTAAGTTTTCATGGTGGTGATGAACAGTATACTCCACTCCACCGGACATCAGCACCCAGACCATGTTGAAATCCTTGAGTTTTCTTATCCACCCCACCACCATCCAAAAAACCCCTTTTCCTCTTTCAACCAAAATGGGAAAATAAATATTCCATAAGAACTCATAGGGATAGCAGAAATATCCAATGAACCAGTAATAACTAGACTCCCCCAGCCAGGCTATGCAAATTTCTCAGTCAAAGTTTTGAAGCAGGAATATATAAAGCATCAAAGATCAAATTGAAAGTCACCAGGAATTGATGAGTTTTATGGTGTAAATTACACATTATTAGGTGTCAAATCAATGTATAAAGTATGCAACTAAAGGACAGAACATGATTAGCTATTGAGGAATACAATATTTAAGATACCTGATGCTGCCTCGCCTACAGCAGCAGGAGTGTTAGGCATTACCCTTATAAATCGACTGTGACCGGCCCATTCCTACATATGAAACATTTACTTCAGTAAAGTATTTCTGCATATTAATAATAATTTTAGTAACATCCACAAAAAGTTGAAAGTCAGAATAAGTTTATCTACCAACAAATGTGCCAAGACAGAGCATTAATGATCATGGGGAAAAAGGCATAAGAGTGCTATTCTTTCATCATTGGTTACTCCAATAAAATGCTGATGCTACCAATATAACTAATTACTGATTATACAGGGGGAAAAAGGCAATGAAAATTCTGAAAGCCAGAACCTCGAGATCTTTCAATTTCACCCCAGCAGCAACCGAAACCAGAAGCTTCTTCGTTGTAAGAAGTGGTCTTAACTGCAGGATCACTTCTTTCACTGCAGCAAAATGACAGGATCCGTGTTAACTATGCCAATAAACACAGTGCACCAGCAATCCAACCAACACAAAATGTTAAAAACAGGAAAAGAGGGATGGAACATAAGTTTGTTTATCTGCTTGTCTGCACCATCTTTGATTAAAAACTGGAAAAGAAGGTCAATATATAACTCCAAAATACAATTTGATTTACGCCAGATATAATTACACAGGAATTTTACCAGTTACATTCGAGAAAAAAGTGCTAAATCGGTAGCCGGAGCAATACCTACTTGAGGTTTCACAGAAAAGATAACCACATCACTGTCTTCAATCACCTGCGATGAAAAATGGAGAGAACTTGTAATCCGATTAGCAAAATAAGGAGAAACAAATATTAGCGGAGTTCGTTAGTTAGGCAGGAAAAGGCGTAAATAAGAAAATAGTCTTGTTTGCTCAAAAAAGAAAGGAAAAAAAAGTACGTCTTGATTGCAAGAGCGAACATTGACGCCGATAGACTCGAAGGCGGCAAGGCGAGCAGGATTGGAGTGAGCAGTGCGAATCCGAGAGGGGGATATGACGCCAGATCGGACGGCGCCTCTAGCTATACTCTCCGCCATCTTCCCTGCTCCAATAAAGCCGACATTGTACTTGTCCACCGGAATAGGAACAATCTCCATTTTAATCGAACAAGATTGAGAGCTCAGGGCTGTCTCAGCAGTACTTCAGCTTCACCTTTCTTTTTTTTTGAACACTATGCTATCAGCTTCACCTTTCCAATTACTCCACGCCTCACCACTCACCACTCACCGCTCACCACTCACCAGTGAAGTGATCCCATTTGGCTCCAAGTGTCGCGTACTGGGGTGAATATTTTTTATATGGAGCCGCCTTGAGGCCCGCAATATGTGTTTTTTTTAGGGGTCCCGTCTCATTCTTTATGATTATCTCTCACCAGTATTTCTGAACCGAGTCACGGGTTAGATTCCCTTGAGATACTATGAGATATAAGATGATTAGTTAAACAAAATATATTAATGTAAACCTCTGTTTTTGATGTATCGTAATTGAGGGAATACCTAACAGATTAATCATAATTGAATGGCGTATATTAATTGGGATAGGATATTGTCACTGCCAATTTTACATCACTACTACTTTTTCACTGTTAGATCAGAATCTCAATAGGAGGGAGAAATAATAAAGATAGATGAGATTCTAATCTAACGGTGAAAAAGTGATAGTGACTTAGTAGTGACAATATCCTATTCGTAATTAATTTAGCATCCATGTCTCTAATTCTGATTGTTTTTCAGTAAAAAGAATATACCTGTATTTATAAGAGTTGTAATTTGTAAATGTCATTATAATCAATATATCGAAAGCGCTTATTTCTCATAAATAGAATTCAGTCAAATAATATGTAGTATAATATTAAAAAAATTTAAAAATCTTTTGTTTGGTCGCTTTATGTTTCTTCGTATCCATTTAGTCCTTAAGTTTGTAAAGTCTTTCGTTTGGTCCTTTAAAGTTAACACCATTAAGCGTAGATTTAACGCGAAAAATACTAACTTCAACAATTTTAAACGATGATTGTCTTGACTTAAATCTAATAAAGCAAGCTTACATGTTACTTTTTTAATAAATTAATATTTTAAATCCTATAAATTGAAATTTATTTAAGCAAACTTTGGGTATATGTTCTTCGATCCTGGCGTTTAAGTCTTGATGATCATTTAAAATTTCAATTTACAAGATTTAAAATATTAATTTATTAAAAAAGTACATGTAACTTGTAAGCTTGTTTTGTCAACATTTAAGTCTTGCAAATCATCGTTTAAAATTGTTGAGTTAGTATTTTCCTTTAAATGCTAACTTAACTTGGTTAACTTTAAAGGATCAAACGAGCACTTTACAAACTTAAGAGACTAAATGAATACCTGAAGCAAATATAAAGGACCAAACGGGTACTTTAGCCTATTAAAAACATCGATGCTAGATGCTAATATTGCTTTGAAATTACGTGGAATTGCCAGCGTTTTAAAAATAGGAGCAAAATGTAGTACACATTTCTTCCTAAACACTGGCTGAATTTGGAACCAATTAAAAGCAAAGGCAAACATAAATGAATATGTATTTGGATCATTTTATGCAAAATTTATAGCCAATGGAATTAGTGAAGCATGAGACTTCGACTTTCATTTTAAAAATATGCTCAACATTTCTCTCTTCTTTTTCTTTTTCTTTTTTTCGCATTCCAGAGACACATCACTGTTCAGCTTCCAAGTAAACAAAAGCAAAATGCCAAACTCACTCGTGGACCAAAGGCAAGCAAATAATTTCAGAGTTCCGATAATCACAAAAACACATTAGATACATTTTCAGCTTTTCTCTCCAGTACCAAAGGAGGGGGTTAAGAAACATATCATGGCATATCAGTACTGGAAAGGGCTGAGTGCAGTACATCTTCAAGATACTTCTCGGCAGCAGCATACTGCCGCTTCTTATCCTCAATTGCCAAGGCAGCCAAAGCTTTATCCTGCACCATCGCCACGAACACAATCATGAAAAAGAACAAACAACTAAAATGAAAACTGCTTCTGAACTATAAGAAACTGAAATATGACATACCGGAGGTAAGTCTTGGTAGCTCCTGAGTGTGTCAAGGATTGGTTGAGTTTTCTTCTCTAATTCCTTTCTATGCTCGGCCATTTCAACCAAAACACCATGGCTAATCTCAGGGGAATAACCCACACGATTAAGCATTGCCTGTGTCAACAGTTCTTGGGTGTAATTTCATGAAATGAATTGAGAATGAATAAATATAAACCTATAAAGGTGGTATTTGAACGAATGCAGAGAAAAAATAAGCATATGTAATCATTCTAAATCATATGCACCGTTGCAGCTTTGGTAATAGTGTGATGCTGTTGAACATCATTTGAAAACTGTTAAAGGTCAAAAGCAATTTACAATCGTGACTTGCTTAATTTACAATCCCCGAAGAATATTGCAAACTTTGTAGTCTAGACTCTAGACTACGTGCTACTTGCTACCTCCATTGGCAGCATAAACACTGTTTAGGAAGCTAAGTACTGTCAAATACCAAGAGCTTGACATATGTACAAGGGAACTCCTACCAATAAGACATCCTAGAATGGCTCATGTACTTGGGACAGGAATGGTTGAAGTTTTTTTTTTTTTTTTTTTTTTTTTTGGACCAAAGATTAAAGAATAACTTCAATCAGTCAACATTACTTGCAATAATATGTGCTCTAGACTGTAGATACACAATAATCACAAAGGTCAACAATTTGACCGATTCTAAACAAATGACGTTCCTATCTTTTGCCCTTGTCCTTTTTCCAAACTATTTTGTACCATTCCCTCCGGTCCTTAATATAAGACATATTTGGGAAATTGATCTTGGTCATGTTTGTCAATCTTTTCCAAATTTATTCCTATTAATGCTTCCTCAACAATAATCAAGGAGGAGAGGGAATGAAGGAATCAAGAAAGACAACTAAGGTGTTGTAGAAAATACTACATGTCATATTAACTAACTTAGTTAACTTCCTTAATCTAATCAAATTAGATAAATATATCTTATATTAAGAACCAGAATGAGTATAACAATTCAAGCTTCTCCATGAAATATTGGTACTTTACCGTTCTTTGTCAACACTGATAACTAGTAACTCGAATTTGATTTCTATTCTAGATTTCTAGTAAAAAGATTTACATACAAGAAAATGCCTGCCACCAAAACATATATATGCAGTGCAGTCTTCTCTTGGTGTTGGCAATTTGTCTTGATTCCATGGCTAAAATTACAAAGCAAGGACAATTTTACCTTGTAGTTGGTACACTGTTGCAAGTACTGCCTTTCTTTTGCGGCCATTACTTGCAAGTTTGTTCTCCAGTTTTCCATTTGAATTTCACATGGAGCTACTTCATCTTCTAATTGGGCAAGTGTTCTGCATAAATCGTTTCACAAAAGTAAACAAAGGAGAAAAAAAGCTCATCCTACAAAGGTTCAGCGTACGGTCTTCACAAGAAGAGTACTAGAAAAAAACCATCAAAAGCACTTATTCATCTGAAAGCATACCTCTTTAAATATGTTAGCCTGGCTATAGCCTTTCTAGTAAAATCAAGAAGAATCTTAGACTCCTTTAGTACTTTAGACCTCTTCTCCTCCACGCCAGTCTTCCTCAAGGAAATATCAGCCAAAGCTACGAGAAAGCTGAAAACAGCTTCCACAGCTTAAAATTTGAAACAGACGAACAAGAATAACTAATAAATTCAAGGATATAGAGTAAGGTGAAACCTACCTACTTAGTTCAGTGTCTCTAATATTCAACAAATTAGCCACATTTGCAAGAACTTGCGTTGCTGCAACCACATTTGAAGGCAAACTCTCTTGGGCCAATCCCACATTCTCCAGTATTTCTCTAATCCTAGCAGCTGGACCAAAAAAAATAAAGACTTCAATTTAAGAGCACCCCATAATTTTAGCTATATCAACTGATCCTCGAATTTTGTTATATAAAAATTGAGACCGAAACCATCAACTGCCGTAAAATACATTGTCATCTTGGAGAATTGCATAACTACCAAGTGTACAGCATAGATCCGATTTGCACAAGAATCAGAATCGCAGAAACCCTACCTTGGGATCGGTACTCTGCGGCCTTTTGACGGAAATCACGAGCAACGAGTCGGGCGGCTTCATCTTTAGCCTTGGAGAGGCTGAGCAAACTGTGCAAATGTGCGACACTTCGTGGGGTGTATTCAAATTCCGGGACAGGTTTGCCGGCGGCTTCGAATGTCTTGGCAAGCCATTCCTTAACTTCTGCAATCCGAGACGCATCGGAGCCGCTCTTTGGTTCTGTCAGCAGAGGATCTTGTTCGTTCATCTTTGATCTTACTTCGCTTCAATCACTTGTCAAAGCTTAACTACAAATTGAAAGCATTAGACTAAAACATCACAATTGTCGAAAATGAATCTCCCACGCAGACATGTTATCGAATTCTAGGTTGGGACTTGGGAGAGCTTGCTTCCCGCACAGACCTTCGATTTCGATTTTCGAACCGCTTCATTGAGACCCTTTCAGTTCAGGTCCCTCTTTTTTTTCAACAAAATTATTAAAAATAAAAATAAATAAAAAACTGCCCTCAATATAAATTTCATGGAAAATACAAATAAATACCATTTGAATTCTTATAACCCCAAAAGGTCTGATAACACATTGAGGTTCAAGGGGATTTTAGGGTTTTAAGGTATTGGTGATTTTACCATAATGTCCCTCAACTTTTTAAATATATGGGTGAAGGTGCGGATTCCAATCAACTATTACGATGAGCGTCCCAAGACAAATAACTATTGAAGGGACCAAAATTGTCAATCAACAATTAAAAAGTGAAAAAAAAAAACACCAAATAACTATTAAAAAAACAACTATCACAATTAAGTTAAAATATGGGGCACTTTGGTATAGGGCAGATGGCGGAAACGCTTATTGGAGAAAGAAGCGGTTAAGCCTTCTTGTTGGAAAAGGAAAACACCAATGAGATGGGACCCATGGGAGCAGGCATTGTGGCAGAAGCGATTGCTGCTTGTGGCATTGGAGAGATGGAACCTGGGTGCAAAGTGCGTGCCAGTCGAACGTTGTAGACTACTGGATGAGTTCAAGAGGGTGAGTGGAAAACAAAGCAACAATAGAAGCTTTGGAGATGTCGACGTCGCTAACACTGTGACAGTCAATGGAAGACAGAGACACCAAGACGATGCGGGGTAATAGTTCGTTGGCGAATCTGCTCCAAATTGTGTTTTTTCACATTTTAATTGTTGATGGGCAATTTTGGTCCCCTCAATAGTTATTTGTCCAGGGCGCTCCTCGGATAATAGTTGGTTGGCAAATCGCACCTTGACCCTAAATACATAAAAAAAGATAGAGAAAGAAAAGGACAACCTCGTCGAGCATCGCCCAGTTGCCTCTGCCTCTGCTTGCTAGCCAACTGGCACCCTCCAGCCACGAGAGCTTTTATTTTTGGACCTGGCTTTGGTCCTTTGCAAAGCCAGGTCCGCTGCATCAAGACAGCCTGGTCCTTAAAAAAATCAGGTCTTTTTTTTTTTAAAGAAAAATTCAGGCACTATAAGGTAGTAAAAAAATAATTCGGGTATTGAAAAAAAAATCATGATCTTAAAAATTATTTTAGGATAGTGAATGATACTAAAAAAGATACTTTAGGATAATAATCGAGACCGAAAAAATAATTCATAATCGAAAAGAATTATTTTAGACTCTTGAAAAAATAATTTAGGTAGTGACTACTACTAAAAATATACTTTAAAATATTTTTTTTAAAATCATAAAATAATTTTTTAAGATCATGAATTATTTTTTTGGTACAAGTCGATATCTTTTTAATATCGTGAGCACCTTAAAATATTTTTTTTTGAGAATCATAAAATATTTTCTAAGATCATGATTTTTTTTTACTACCCAATGCCCGAATTTTTCTTTGTTTTTTTTTAATAAAAAAAAGAATTGAATTTTTTTTTTTTTAAGGACCAGTCGTGTGGTGCTACATCAAAACGTCACCGTCTTAATGCGTGGACGTAGTAGACGACTTTGCAAAGGACCAAAGCTAGGTCCTTTTCTTTTTGGGGGTGGAGTAATTTTTTTTCTTCAAAAATTTTGGGACCAAGGTGTGGAGGTGGGATTTAAATACCTCAAAAATTTTGTTCTCAATTAATACAACTTGAAATTCTTTCAAACTAAATAATCTCAAATTTGAATTAAAAAGATAAAAAGAAAGACACTCCCTTGGTCTTCAAGTGTAAATCCCTAGATTCTAGCTTTCTCTATGCTCTTCCCAAATTGCCTCCTAAAGATCCTTAAGCCTCCATGGAAATCATGCCTCCATCAATCTCCAAACATGTCACGGCCATGATGAATAATGAATGGAAAATCAATAAAGGCAAGAGAAATAACGTGGGTCCCGCGTTGAAGTAATTGAGATGAATTGATGAATATATGCTTTGCCTGCGTGATTCTCCAAGAAACAATCAAGGTGATTATCAGTGAATTTCGGTGAGAGTATGAATCATCCGTAGGGCTGCGTCTCCTTTTTCTTCTTAGCGTGAATGTCTGCGGCTGCGTCCTTGCCTCTCGGTGTGAATCTTCTGCGGCTCTCTAAGAGAGCGTGAATCTACTAGGCGGCAGCCAGGTTTCTTTAATGGAATAAATATAGGGCTTTTAGGGTACTAACTTGGGTCTAATAAAATTTAAGTAGCCCAATAAAATTTCACCATTGGATCTCTTTTTAGCTATCCCGAAAAATTACGCACTATAGGATCTTCTAATATGATAAAATCATGATATATTATATATTAAGATATATTATTTAATAACAAGACATCAATCAGAATAAATAATTTAAGCACAATATCTCTCGTCAATTGTTCTCCTAGGAGGTTAGCAACAGGGAGACCAGGTAACTCTAATCCTCATGAGTCTTAAGTTAGTTTTATGTAAATGTTGATAGGTAATCTTAATTCTCATGAGTCTTAGGTTAATTTTATATCTTAATAGGTAACCCTGATCTATAGATTATAGAGACCAATTGTTGCTTGATTGTCGTACAAAGAGAGATATATCTGTACATAATGAATATAATTGTGTTGCCTCGACTTGTATGTGTAAACTATACCCATATGCCTGTGCGTCCCTGAATTGATTACAATTGCTTTAGTCTCGGCATGCGCGCTCCAATTATACTATACATATACCTGTACGTTTTTTTATATTGAATAATGTTCTTTGTGAATGATTGAATCAGGAATTTTCCTCTTGGGTTGAAACACATACAATTACATATTGAACAAAAATATATATATATATATACAATTACATTGTTTCGGCCAGCGTGCTTTGATTAACATATATATGCACCTGCGCATCATCTTTTTGAAGATTAAACACAATTGCTTCGTGGGGTCCATGTCCCTTTATTTATTTATTTATTATTTGATTTTCTTTTCTTTATATAATAATTTCAGCATAATGAAATAAGACATGAATAGATTTTAGGTCAAATTATCCTTGTATTTATATTTAATTAAAATAATATAAAAATATATATAAGATAAGTGAATAATAGAGATAATTTTAGGAGTTATTATGTGTGTGTTTTAAAACAATTTAAGAGTAGGAGGATAGTTTTGGGATGGTACCTCCCAAAGTGATGAACACAACTTTTGGGCTTTATGCCACCGATGTGAAAAGTATGTATCCGTTCTTCCCAAAGTGGTGTCCGCGGTTCCTCCTTGACACTAGTAGCAACTTTGGGAAGAGGTGTGCACACTAAGAAGATATGTTTATGGCCAATTGATGATTGTGACGGCGGGTTTAGGGTCGCGAGGGTAGACCTAGCGGTTTCCGGTCTATACGAATTTAATAAAGATAATAAATGATGTTTGATTCAAGTGAATATATGTATGTATATGTATATATGTGATGAATAGTGGATTTGTTATTTGATTAAATTACTATGTGATTTTATATTTGGTTTTATTAATATATTTGAGCCATATAAATTGTGTTTTAATTAGGATTACCGGCTTTGATGTGTGTGTTCATGGGCGATGATCCTTCGGGAGCGCAGAATTTCGAAACAGTCTAAGGGTTGGGGCTAGCGTGAGAAGTGAGGAAGACAATCACCACTTTGTTTATTTTTATTTTATTTTATTCTAATGAAAACACATTTTTTGCTTAAGTTTGGTTTTACATTTTTGTAATAAGTAGTCTTGCATTTGTCCCAAAGATACAAGTGCGGCGGTAACACTCTCCATGATAGTTTATTTCAAATTTCAGTATTTATTTATGAAAATCATTTAAATTTTGTTATTATATCTTAGAAATTGGGGTGTTACGAATGGTAATAACCAAAACTTTAATGGCAGAAAAAGACGTAAAAGTATTAACTAAATGTATAAACATATTAACTAATTTTAATAATGAAAATGACTAAATGAGTAATGATATCAACTAACAAAGATATAGGTATTAATTAAATGAGTAATGCTATTAGTTAAAGGCGCAAACGTATTAAATAAAGGTGTAGTGGAAATTAAATGAGTAATGATATTGATCAAAGACATAATGGTAATGATTAAATGAGTAATGACATCGACTAAAAGTATAAATTTATTGACCAAAGGTATAGTAATATGGACTAAATAAGCAATATCATTACTCATTTAGTCAAATATAGTTATGCTTTTGGATAATATCATTACTCGTTTAGTTATTTCCATTACGCCTTTATTCAATACCTTTACGCCACTAGCTAATAGGATTACTCATTTAGTTAATATCATTATTTATTTAATTATTTACATTATTCAATTAGTCAATACTTTACGCATTTAGTTGATATCATTTTTATTACTCATTTAGTAATAAATTTACATTTTTGGTCAATATCATTATGTCTTTAATCATATTTATTACTTATTTGGTCAAATGTCATAACACCTTTGTTTGTATATCACACACACACATTTTTACGTATATATATAACAAATGAGCTTGGGGCCATTAGTCATTTGGTCAACCAAGGTGGGTATTCAAATCATACCTCCACATCTTTGGTAACTCAATTTTTAGGGGGGAAAATTACACACACACACACACACACACACCCCCCCCCCCCCCCCAAAAAAAAAAAAAAAACATGCCACCAATGTAGTGTCGATCTCTAGTGGTAGCGAGAGGTCATGGGGCTATGGCCGTCGAGTGCTCCGAAGGTGGCTTTTTTTCTTTTTTCTTTTTTTTTTTTTTTGGTTTCAATGTTGCCTCGGAAGTTTCAAAAACATAATAATGTTACCTTATTTCATTAAAAAAAATAATGTTGACCGTAAAAAAATAATTTTTTAACGGAAATTGGCAACATTATTACGTTTTAAAACTTTTGAGCGGATTGAGACAAAAAAAAACTTCCGGTAATATTGCTTTTCGAAAAAACTACCGGGGCAAATTTGCTACTTAACCCATAAAAAATTGAGGGGCATTATGGTAAAATTACCAACAGTTTAAAAACCCAAATTCCCTCCAAATCACCTCTTTATTATTTCAACGCGTTAGCATACCTTTTGGCATTTTGGGAATTAAAATTGTATTTATTTGCCTTTTTTCCTGAATTTTATAATGAAATAAGGGAAAAGCATGAAATAAACTACCTTTTTTAATTAAATTTTAAACGTGATATAATTATGAAAACCAATTAAAATCAAGTTGTTATGCCACCAACCTAAAATCGGTTCAACATCTATAAAATTCATTATTCAATCAAGCCTAGTGCCCACAATATATTTGAGTTTATACTTGTATGTTTATTTTATTTTTGGATATTGAGCGGTAAACATTTTTAAAGCTAAGAAGTAACATATTTTTTCTGGCAAAAAAAGTACCATCTTTATAATTTGCATGTTTAATTCTTGCGGGAAAGAAACATTTTGTTTTATTTTTTAAAAAAATTACAATTATACATGCATTTACCTTATGCGCGCGCATGTAATGGAGGGAGGAAGATAGATAAACTCTTACCTTGGCATGCAAAGAAAAAAACTTAGATAAACTCTTTGTATAGATATATTTACTGTAGTTAGTTAAAAGTTTCACTATTTTTTGAATCTCTTTGTAGGTTATGTTCCCGCAATGCCCAACAAAATATGTCTCGTTTATCTTGAATAAAAGTTGAGATAACCTTAAGGCAATGTTAAATACTACTTTTTTTTTTTTTTTTTTTTTGGAATTGGGGACCTAATAGTCGCAGGCGGGATCAAATCCGATACAAAGCCGGATAAGCCCATATTATACCACTGCACTACCTGAGTGCTTGGTGTTAAATACTACCTCTAATCCTTATATAAGGTCTGGTTAATTTTTTTTAGAGAGATTAAATAAGTTAAATAAATTATTTTAAAATATTTAAATTTGTTTTTTTACACCAAACTAACTTATATAATTTATAAATTGATATATAATTAAATGATACACAACATATATAATGATTAACTAACTTTTTAACCTTCCTTAATCTCTTTAAAAACAAAGTCAACTGACCATTATACTAGGTACGAAGGTCTTATATTATGATTCATTCATTTGTTGCTTTTCTTTATGGCTTGTATGTCGTGCAATGCTCAACAAAAAATGTCCAGTTTATCTTGAATAAAAGTTGAGCTAAGCTGAAGGCAGTGCTAAATGCTAACTACTACCTTTAGTTCTTAATATAAGACCTAATTGACTTTTTTAGAGAGATTAAAGAAATTAAATAAACTTTTTAAAAATATTTATATTCATCTTCCTTATACCAAACTAATTTATATAACTTATAAATTGATATATAATCAAATGATATATGACATGTATTATGATTAGCTAACTTATTTAGTTTCCTTAATCTCTAAAAAAAAAGTCAATTAGATCTTATTATTAAGAATCGGGTAGTATTTGTAATTTATAATAATAGTAATAATAGCAAGCATTCGCAGCAAGCATTCAGGAAAGCATCTGTATCTCTAAGTCTAGACTGGGGTAAAAATCCAAGAGTGAAAATTAGAACCGCCATGTTCATGAATACAGCTACACATACAAGCATGAAGCAAACCACTAGGAAAGAAGTTTGGGAAATTATAAACATGGCACTAGTTGGAAATTAAAAGTTGACGCTTCTGCGTGACTGAACAGCTAGCATGGACTACAACTAACAACTACAAGAGATAACTGCACATCAAGGCATCACCAAACACATCGGTATGAGACGTGCATCTGGGAGATATCACCAGTATAGGTGATTTTAACCACCTGTCCCCTCTCCAGTCCATAGTATTGCGCAATGGCATCTTTCTGCAGCATACGGGGAAGCTGAAGAAGAACCAAGATTCAATTCAGAATACTAGTGCCGAAATCAGATGACACTTGCCTTGCAAACTCCGTTACAAATCCATCAGAAACCACATAAGAGGATAAATAAGCATATATGATCTTAAAATTTTAAGAGTATGTCCCAACTGACCTGCTTTTCTTCTACATTATATTTCTTCAAAAGCTCTTGCTTCTGTTGATTAGTTAGCACTTCATGCTTTGGCTTCAAGACATGCTTTGTAATGTTAACAAGTAAATCGGTGATCTGAAAAGAGGATATAAAAACATTTAATGTACTGTGGAACTGAATCTCTGGCGAGCAATGAACATGGATAAAATATCAGTCGAAAGGTTCAATTTTGGAGAAAACATCCTTCCATACACACATCAGTTGATTATATACCAAGCCCATAGAACCTAAGACATCCATCTTCTTTAATTTAAAAGTGAACGAATTGATGGAGGGCTTTCATGTCATAAACTAAAAGGCTGAGTTGAGCAAAGCATATAAACTAAATGGATCATCAATGGATCAAAACTACAAAGTTAAGCCATTGAAGATCATAAGATGTCAGTGGGGCAAAGCATCTCAAGTGTGTGATGTTTTTACAAGCAATCATGCAACAAATTACTTCCGTCTGAGTCAGGTTTCCTCGTGTCAGGATGTATAGAATACTTTAGGCTTTACCAATATAGATTCTATAAAATTACATATCTGTGGTAACAGTGTTTATTTCCATTGACCTTTTCTCTCAAAAGTATAGAATTTAGCTTAATTGGTAGAGATTGCATTGCTTCAACATTTCCATGAATTTGGAATATCTTTGACAATGGTTGCACTCCTCCTTGTGAATCCTACCTTCTTTAATGATGGGAATTTCAGGAGAAGACATTTAATGACCCAAACAATGTCTTTTATTTAGCTGTTGCACCAGAGATAACGTGATGTTACAATCCCTCTGTTCATTTTTATGTGATAACTTTTAGAAATTTTTGGTGTTTCTATTTATAAGACAATTTGTAAAATCTTGGCAGTAATTAATTATGTTTTTCCCAAAATATGACCCAGAAAAAGATTGCTTTTAATGGATAATTAAAGAGTTTGGCCAAAAAAATAATTAAGAGAATGTGTGTTAGAGAAAAGAGTATTTGTCGAAGGGTATTTGTGGAAAGATAATTTTAAAGACATGAATTAGTTTTATGTGCAAACTGCAAAGTATGTAATTTTGTCTTATAAATAGGAACAGAGGGAGTATATCTTTTAATATGCTAGCTTGATAGGTTAATGGTAGTGATTTGTCCTTAAAAAAAAGAGTGGTATTGATTTTACCATATTATAATAACCTATATCAAGAGCATTTACATGACCACTTTAAGCATCCCACTTCAGCAAATGGAAAGCAATTCCACTCAGGCACTAAGATTCACTTCAGAAATTGAAAAACCGAATTGTTCAAGAACATACTAGGGTTACTTGACCAAAAAAGGCCGAACCTGCCCAAAGAGATAAAGATGCAAACTCAGAGACGCAAATCAATCTTAGACTAGAGTTTCTGAGGAGAGAGAACCAGAAATTCCAAACCCCTTGAATCCCAAAGGCCTTAATGGTCTGTTTTGCTTCCAATATTTTTTTGGTTTCCTAAAATGTAAGTTTCAAAGATTAAATCTTAGCATTCAGCTGAGGTCAGTGCTGTGTGCATTTGATAAGCCTGTGATAATTATCCAGGCATTCAGCCATATACATTTGATATGCCTATGATACTTATCTAGGGTATTGCAAGTGATGAAACTTAAGATATTCGCACGAATCAATGCTTTGTGGCTGTGTTTTAGCAATGAAGTCCTCCTAAATTATTCTACCAAGATTTTAACCAAATTCTAACAATCCACAATTAAAAGAGTATCAATTCATATAATTGAAGTTATTGTGAGTAACATGACTAACTATCTTCACATTTCACCATAATTAGCAAATTTGAAAGACTCCGCCGCCAAACAGCGCTTAATTAATTTCCAATTATCAAGCTTTAATTAACTTTCAAGTTATGTTTTCAAGCAACAGTAGGGTTATGCTTTGATTGCTTTATTAAAGTTCTCATAATGCGATGCTACTACTATCTGATTTTCATCTAAGAAACATATTTGATTAAACACGAGAATAACAAGGTTGTCGTGTCCCTGGAAAACTAACATCTGAAGGTCATTATTTGCAAATCCTTTGGTACCACTTATATTGCTTCTTTGATAAGTTACAAAGAACAATGATCAGAAAAACGAAGGGCTCCTGAATCTTACGTCAGATCTCAGTAATGTCACAGTGAAATATATGCACATAGTTGGCATAACCTATAACTTCTAGGAAACTGTTAAGGTCAACATGAAATTAAGGAAACAACAGATAGAACCCCCACAAAAAATCCGAGAACATAAAAGAGAAACATGCTCTAGAATTAGATTGAAGACAGCTCTGAGAAAACAAACCTGGAAAACTTCAACCTTGAACTTAAAATTCTCTAAGGCTTTCAAGGCCTGGCTAGTAATTTGGTCCTGTACTATCAATATCATCCCAGATAAAGTGTCTGTGTTAAAAAGCTGACTTGCAAGGCTTCGGACCACATTAACTTTTACAACACCAGGCCAGCAGAAAGTGACCAAAATCTGCAATTCAAGGCATGGAAACATGCATTATACCGTGAACCCAGCCAAGGAAAAATTCATAGAAGAATGAAAAAGATTAGACCGATCCGGTTTCCTAAATTCAATTGCATTAATGTTCTACTGGATTTACAAAAACATATCTGATTATCTGGGGTAATACATAGCCTAATATGAAAGAAGAATGTCTACTTATGACCGTAGCATCCCTTTCTAACGAAGCATATAAAACATTCTACAAGAGGCTATACGTTGAGAACAATATTTTGCGAGATTATTCCACGCGAAAAAGGGTTTCATGTGGTGAATGCCAACAGTGGACTGATAGAATTGCTATGAGAACCAGCAACATTGCAATCCCTAACTGTTGAGAGCGAAAAAGAAAGGGTAAAAGGCTTAAGAGAGTTACCCGCTTGGAAGGGTCAGAAGCATGAGTGGCGGAGAAGCGGAGGCGTTCAATGTCGGGGGATTGGCCGTGAATGGCACGAAATTCGGAGAGAGAGAGGTCGATTTCGGAGGAGGGAATAGAAAAGCCTCTGTCTCTGAGCATCTCGAGCACAGTCTTTCGAGAGAGGTAGTATCTGTGACTCTCAATGCTGCCTTCGTCCACATAGTTGCTCAGGCACTGGGCTTGTACCGGTCGATCTTCCTCACGGTGCCCATTCGCTTCCATCTCTCTCGATTCTGTGTTCAGTGTCCAAGTAGTACGAAGCGAAGCTTGATTGATTTGTTGACTAGGTTGGTTTTTCTTTTTCCTATTTAAAGTCGGGCTGTGGGGCCTGCCAGGGGAATATCATATTAATTTTTTAAATTTATATAAAGGAAAACTTTAAGTATTGTCATCTAATTAAAATATAATAATGTTGATGTAATTTTATTTTTTTCTTTTAATTTATATGTATATATATTTGAATATGTTTTCCCAATCATTCCGGTGTAGTTTAAATATGAGATTTTAAAAAAAAAATTAGTATACTGGCACATTGTTTTCTCAACAATAGGTGGGTAATGTGATTCATTATTTACACTCTATATAATATACAGATATATAAAACATTAAGGAGAGGAATTATTTTTTGTGATATACATGCATTTTTCACCAATACATCATATTTCGACATGTCCTTCTAGATTAGGGGATTACCTTTCCGGAACATAGTCTTGGGGGTGTTTTGTTTTTCCGATTTCTGCATCTTCCCTACCTTAATCTTTGTCTCTGTACCAAGGGAAAAAAAATAAATAAATAAAACATCACACTTTGAAAAGTGTACTTCGAGGCAAACGCATGTCATACTTCGACATGGGTATCCTAACTCTTGAGGCAAATACATGCTTTGGTTGGTTAAATTAAAATACTCACGCTAGGTATTCACTGTAGGGAACAAATTTTTAATAAACAAGGTTAATCCTCAGTTTCAATATTATATAAAGAGAATTAGATCATTTTTATTTGATTAAGTGGGGAAAAAAAACCATGTGTAATTAATAAGGATAGGTTGGGGAAAAATATAAACATGGAAGACAAAATAAAATTGAGATTTTAATTTAGGATTAAAAAAAATCTCCTAGCCAATATTTAAGATGCACGACATTATTTATTTATTTTTACATGTTTTTTTTAGAGACACCCTTCCCTAAACAGAGAAGTTCCAAAAAGTGCAAGTGATGAGTCAGGCGTGAAATTGAAGGCCACGTGGGGAGTGTGCACGTGCATTACACGGTCCCAGAGTCATCAGATTCACGGGGTAGTTCAGTTAGATCGATGGTGTTACGGGGAACCGGTTTCCCTACCGCACTATTGAGACATTGTAGAGTAAGCTTAGGTGTTCATGTTCAGGCTTCATATTTCCCATATTACCCTCGTAAAACGCTCTTTTCCAGGATCCTCCCCTTTACCAGCTCACGCCTGCACGCTACCTATTCTTTACCATCTCAAAATCCAAATTATTCCCATTTTACAAAATCTATTAAAATGCTGTAAAACTAAATCAAAATTATCATCAACTTCCAGAGAAAAATCACTCTTAATTTTTTAGAATATTTCTCGTCAATATATTTATGATGGTTATATTTTCCACTTTTTTCTAATCCTTAGCAGGAATCATTACTACAATCTTAATTGTTTATAATTATACTTTTCAAGGCCAACTGGGCTGGACTCATGGCAAAGTTGGCCCAAATCCACTAACAACAGATAACTTTTGTTTCTGCGCTAATAACCCACTCAACCAATTTCAATAGAATATATGAAGCAGTAGAAACGTTGGGTGGAGGTGGAGGCATGTGTGTTTTCCGACCCAATATGTTTTGTGAACTAGGCTCCAAACACTCTGTCCTTTGATTGTAGATGAGCCCAACCCCTTTCCTAAAATTTTCGTATCAAAAAATAAAAAATCAATAGAATACTTTATGCCTAGAAAAAAACATGTAATAGTCTTTCAATACAGTCCAATTGATTGGCCTGAATGGTAGCCGCAGGCGTGAAGCATGAGACATGTGGCTTTACTATTGTTTAATATACATCCTCCGATAGGAAGGACCACGAGCTAAGATTTTTATCCAGATATGATATTATCATTATAAAGAGTACAACTACCAACGTGGTGTACAGGGAGATATTCATAAATATTTAGCTACATATGTGACATTGAAGGCATTTCCTGTTACATGTATGCATCTTTAAATACTGTTGTGGTTTTTATTCATGTTTTGTTTTTGCGTAATTATACAACTTATATTTTGTGTTTAAAGCTTTGAAATATAATTATTTACTTTGTTAACTTATATTAATGTTGCAGCATCTTTGATTTTTTTCATTTCCAAAAACATTTGGATGAGTGGCAGGTTTGAATGTGTTTTAATGTTATCAATATACATCCTCCGATAGGAAGGACCACGAGCTAAGATTTTTATACAGATATGATATTATCATTATAAAATTTATTCAAAATTAAAAATCCCACTTATATATATATATATGTGTGTGTGTGTGTGTGGAAGATCCATCTCATCCTCACGGTCCCACGGAGAGAGAAAAACAGAGAGAGACTACTAGGTCAAGATTTTCTCCCAGCCAAGTTTGGACAGCTTTTTATTTCTAGCTTGCCATAGCAAACAAAATCAGACACGCGCAAAGTGGGCCCGTTTGGTACAGAAAAGGAAACATACGATGAAGAAAAAGAGAGGAAATGAAGGGAAAATTGAAAAACAACCTAAAAAAATAAGTTGTTTGATAGACATAAGAATAAAATATATGTTAACAAAAAATAAAATGTATGGTAAAAAAAAAAAAGTGGGTTAAGAGGGAAGCATTTGTTAAATACCCGTTATACCCCTAATATAAAGTAACGCTGAAAAATGCGGAAATCAAATTTTGCCCTCAAAATGAGTTATAATGATCTATTAATTAAATTTATATTTCAATTAATACATTAAATAATTAGTAGTACAATGATTTAAAAATTAAACCAAGACATTATTCCTTTAAATTTCTTTCATATAAAAAAAACTTTGGTCGGTTTAGCATGAGAGAAGAAAGAAAAAAGTAGTGGGATAAGTAAAAAAAGAGGGAAATCTAGTTGATATTTTTTATTATTGTGACTGCTGATATTTGCTTATATTTTACCTCCCAAACTTGTTGGATGACGTTTTGAAAAGTGCTGAGAGGTGTTGAGGAAAATAAATAAATAAATAAATTAGATGCACAAGAAACACAATGTGTGAAATTTTTAAGATTTCCGCCTTTAAATTTAAATTTTTTAGGGGTATATTTGTCTTTCAAATCTTCCTTCATACGAAGGAAGATCAATTACCACCAATTTTGATAGGATCTCTTCTTCACACCTTCAAAAAAGATTGGTGACGCGAAAACTTGAATTCGTAAGAAAATTGGATGAAGATTGGGCACCAAATAAAAGAACTTACTCATCTTCCTTTCTCATCCCGCCTCTTCCACACCCAAATTCTACGGTGACCTACCCCTGCAGCTTCTGTTTGTGGCCTGTGTCTTCTAATCTTTAGGGTATGTTTGGTTGGGGGAAGGGAGGGAGAGAGAAAAGTTATTTGTGGTGGGGCCCACAAAAATTTTCTTCCCTTTTAATATTTTCCCTCCATTTTCCTCCCCCTTCCCTTCCCTCCCCTCCCCTCCCCCCAACCAAACATACCCTAGAGTTTAAACTACCCCTGCAGCTTCTGTTTGTGGCCTGTGTCTTCTAATCTTTAGAGTTTAAACTACTCTTTGGGCTTTGACTGTTCGACAATCCTCAATGACACATAAGGTATACTCTTACTTATCTTTATTATAAGGCACCAATTAATAATTCTCACACATTAATAAAAACAGTTAAACTCAATAAAGTTTTTCTAAAATTTAAATAATTTTCGATACTACCCCTACTAATTGCACTAAACCCTAATATCATGCTCCCTTCGGTCCTAATTATAAGAGCTAGTTTACTTTTTTGGAGACTTTGTATTTTCATTTTTTTTCTTCAAACTAATTAGTTTGACTAATAACTAACATATAATCTAAAGATCCACAACATATGAAATGATTAAGTAACTTATTTAACTTCTTTAATTTCTCAAAAAAAAGTCAACTAGCTCTTACAATTAGGATCGAAAGTAGTATTAATTATTACTCTTACCCACTATCTTTATTAATTATGGACATACATAAGAAAAGATAATTAATGTTTTTTAACAACAAATGCTTTATAAAAAGAACCAAATAATTGGTCCCTTATATAGAGGGAGTAACACATTAAGACGCCAGAAATTAAATCAAAAGCACATAATATTCACAAAAAGGATGTCACTTGCTGTTCCCAGAGGCAGCGAACAGTAGTAATCATGATGAATGACGATCATAATCATCACAGATCAACCAAAAAAGACTCTGCCATAAAGGAATTATTGGCATTCATATCTTGTATAACGATTTATGCAGTTCTGAGAACTTATCATTACAGATTCAGCAAAAAAAAGAAATGGATCACTGACTCTTGTTTGTTACCCGTAAGCCTGAATTATGAGCAGCAGCAGCAACCGGGACACCTAATCAAGCCATTCTCATTGCAACGAGGGCACCTTCTCAACTCTGCTTCTTCTTCTTTAAACACTTTCCTACTCCCATTGCAATTAGGGCAAGGCACAAATCTTGCATCTCCACAAGTCTGGCACACAAATCCTGGATCCTGAACAGGAAACCCTTTCAAGAGCTTCGCTAATTCCCCAGATTCATTCAGTTGCTTAATCTCCTCTGCTCCTCCAACATGTTTTCCCCTAACAAAAATCTGTGGTAATGTCATTGCTTTGCCTTTTAGAGCATTTTGCAGTTCTTTTCTGTAAGATGAGTCCATAGATATGTCCCTTTCATCTACGGCTACTCTGAATCCTCGCAGTATCGTCCTCACTGAACAGCAATCTTCATAAGTCCTGCGGACTCCTCTTAAACTCGTGGAATAAACCACTATTCTCTCTTCAGTCCCCTGTAGTAAACGACATGAATTGTAAGAAAACGACGAACTCAAAGGACTTGACCCTAATGAACGCACATTTCTGGGTACATTAGTGCCTAATTGCCTTGATGAGAGAGCTCGCCGGTAGCTCCAACCCACGTTTGGATCTAATTTAGAGAGTAATGCTTCCTCCGATAAGTGTTGCCAGAGCGGCTTCTTGGCCGACGACGGCGAAGAGTTTTCAGTAACAACTTGTGACGAAGAATATTTCAGTGGTACTTCAAACGATTCAAGCAGTACTTTCTTCGCAGGCCCATCAAATGTAGTGTACCTGCACGAACTGAGTTTGTTCGAAACACACACAGGACGGTGAAAAATCGAAGCTTGAGGCTTGGTAGCGTTATCGTAATCATCGTCGTTGAGGCCTTCCATGAGTTCCCAAGTGTTGATAACAGAGTCAGGGGACAATGACTGCTCTGCCTCTGCCTCTGCCTGATTTGCTCTGCTTTGAGAAGTGTTGGTGAGAGGGGTCGGAGATTCAGACCGGACATGACAGTCATCAGAGTTAAAGTTAGGGTTTTTAAGGTCAGATCGGTCCTTTAAAACAAGAGAACCGTATGTGGTGGAGGTGAGGGATACGAGGTGGTGGGTGTCGCCTTTTCTTGTCGGAGGATGATGAACAAGAGGCACTGGGAGAGAGAGGGCTCTGGGAACAGGTGGAGAAGAAGAAGTGGATGAATGTGAAGCAGAAGAAGACGAAGCCATAGAAGAAGAGTGATCCTCTGGGTTTTTGGCGACAATGGTGACGGGTCTTGAGGCTGAGCAGCCCATGAATGCAAAAATTGAGACTAATCAACAACCAGGTTTCGATTACTTCTAATCTCTCACTCTCTCTCGAGAGAGAGAGAATGTATTCAGACTTTCTGGGTTGGTTGTCTTTTTCTGTAGAACAGCTTTGTGAAGCTAAGGTTGTCCTTGAGGAATCATGATGAGTGAGCTTTTGAAGGCTTAGATGAAAAGGGAAGACAGAAAAAGAAGGAAATGAGTGGGTTGAATTTGAAAGGGAGCTTTCAAGAAGGGTGGGAGGAGGAAGATGATAAGAATCAATGCTTTTTATATTGGTAAACCAGTAAAAAGGCTTCACTTAGCTCCCACTGATCAATGGAATTTCTATTCGATTTTCGATGTTCTATCTTAATTAGTTTTATCTCTCAGGATTAATCATTATTTAAGCCTTGTCCTTGGTGGGTCTCAAGAGATTCCAACTTGAGCGTAAAAACAAAATATTCAAAAAGAACCTGTCTTCCTAAAAATTGAGACACAACGTGCTAAAAATTCGGCCCTCCAGATTGAACTTTTCAGTCAGTGTTATCGTAGAATATTTCCTGTTAATTACCATCTTTGACTTTCTGGAATGCTGCAAGAGTAAATGATAATTATTATTATATACTCCATCTTAATTCTCGTTGATTTTTGCTAATCAATTTTTCCACACAGATTGAAAATGAAGATGAATCTAAAATGTTTATAAACTGTGCGCTAACTAAATGTCAACGAGGCTGTTTTAATTTGATTGAGCCTGTCTGCATTTACCCTAAAATGCTCCACTATCTACTCCCTAATTTACAGCCTATTCAAGGACGAGTTGAGTAGTATAACCAATAAGATTTATTTGATGTGAAAATCAAAACGTCCGCAATAACTTTCTTTTCAATTGTGATATACCAATTGGGTTAAATTTAATGTCCTGCTAATTGTGATTTCAAATTCTTACTAATGTAGTTCTCCTGCCTTCACGCCCAATTAGCTCCTTAAAAGTAGTTTTCAAATAATAGTGTCACCAACTAACCAAAACCAATAGCATACTAGATAATCTTTACAAGTTAAGCTTTGCATATAAAAATAAAGTCAATTCAAGGGAACGGTAATTAAAATGGAGAAAAAGGTATAAAGTGGGAATGAAAAGAAGTGGAAGAAGATGAGAAATCATGGAAAAATAAAGTGAAGATATTGATAAAAGATGAATCATTGGGACCCTCAGAAACGAACAGCGAAGGGGACATTTGATATTAAATTAAGAGGACCACGAGGCAATCAATTTAAGGGCTAGCCAGACACATTGTTCCTGTGTGGTTGTGAGCTGCTACATTAGCTGTCTCCTCTAACACGTTGCTTTACTCCACTATTTTCATGCTTCAACTAAGAAATGTTGAGGTTTTTTTCCCCCTCCCAAAAAAGCACTTAAATTGTACTTTATAGTGTTTATTTAGAATAGCGAGACTTTAAAATTAACTTTTCAATTATGATTTATAATATACAATATAAGTATGTAAAAGGAGTTTTAACTCAATTTATATAAATAAGTACTTTTAGGATGCTTAAAAGTGACCCAACTTATCTATCTCCGTAGATTTTATAATTAAAATCAAAATCTTCAATCTTTTAGTGGTAAATTTATTTATTGAAAAACCCAGGAATGATGAGGGACTAAAAAAATTGGATCATATGCTAATTACTATAAATAACTGTAGGTAAGAATTTAGATTTTTCTAATAACCATAATCTAGTTACCCTTTTTTTGTTTCTTATAAATCTAGTTAGCTTATATTATTATATTTTGATTTTGACATGGATGATATCAATATCTTTTTTTTGGACAAAATTGATGATATGAATATCAGTAGATATTTCGAGCAAAAAAAAAAAATATCAGTAGATATAAAGGGGCAGACATTTGTCAACCTAAGCAAATCGAGTTGATACAACGTTGGGAATGAGGACTTGACAGATTGAGTCGAAAAAAACCAATTCAAAATGAGCCAACAGTTGCCAGCATATCAGTGGTCTAGAGGCATGCAAGTCACCCTTTGGTGGCTATGTTGGCCAAATTAAAAAAGAAAGGACTGACATTTTGTCAACCTCAGCCCGCAGGTTGACCTAACAAATACAGGCAGCACTGAGCAAACGTCATGAATAACAACAGTGCCAGATAACAGAAAAGGAGGAAGGCAATTAAACCAGCGTCAAATGATGAAGATGCCTCACCTCAAGCTTGTATACAAAACGTCTATGAACTTGTAAAATTGGAGTGTTGCTAATGCAAATAGATATCCGATTATAAGACTAAGTTGACTTTTTTGAAAATGATAAGAAAGATAATTAAATTACTTTAAAGTATTTTTATTTTTATTTTCAAATTAATTAGTTTGATAATAAACTAATATATAATCTAAGGATACATAATATATGAAATCTTAAATAACTTATTTAACTTAGGTCTTATAATGAGTACGGGGTAATATAAAAAGGAAACGTAAAGAGGATTACAGAACTAACTAAACATATCCATTCCTAAATCAAAACCAAAATGATGCTATGCTATCAAATGATTCAGAAGCAAACAATCCGTCAATGCTGGGGATGTTTGAAACGAAACTAGGGAGGTCCGGATGAGAGTGCCTGGTCTAAATCAGCAATAAGATCATTAATATTCTCAATCCCCACGGAAATACGCACAAGATCTTCAGTTAAACCTCTGGCTTCACGGACTGGGGCAGGTATGGCAGCATGGGTCATAAAGCAGGGCATGGTTATGAGGGACTTTACACTCCCTAACAAAACAAAATTCACAACGTCAGCATTTTGAACAAGAAAATATTCACAACTCTAACGAGTCAACTACTGATATATTATCAACATGGTTTTACATGAAACCTCTAACAACTTGTTATTTCAGTTGCCTTAGACTGCCAACGTACAACCTCGGTTAAGGCAATGATTGACTACTAAAAAAATAACATGGTCAGCGGGGAAACCATGCAGAATTCTGACATGCCGACTGCTAGATTTGCAGTTAGCAAGAAGATTCCCAATCACGCCCTAACTTTCCATTTTGGTTAACTATGAGTCAACTGATAGATGGTCTAAAATTAATCATATTTGTCTGTATTCATTGGGCAAAAATAATTCCACAGAAGAAATTAGAGGGGCCAACGACATATTTAAGCATACTTTCTTAATTAGCCATTCAAAACTCCTTTATCAAAGTAACGTGGGGAAATATTTACCGAAACTGACAGCTATAGTAAAGTATTTCGTAGTTTCAACGACATGCTTTGAGAGTGCCAATGAGCCTGTCAAAAAGCTAAGTACAGATCCTGCCCCATTTGCCTGCGAAACAGGGACCCAATGAATCTATAAAATCGCTTCAGGTATATCAGGAAAAATATTGAATCTCATAGCTAAACCATACCTGAGAGTAGTGCAGGTCATGTCCAGGATGACCAGGAAGACCAGCGTAGTTTACTTTCTTAACTCGAGGATGGGAGGCGAGAAACTCAGCAATCTTTTGTGCATTCTCCTGCAAAAGTTGTTATACTAGCACTGAAACTTTAAAATAGAAGCTTAGTTTTAGAGATATTATCTAATTATGAACAGAACAAGATTCAATACATCATTCAAAATTCATTAGTTTATGCAAACCGTGCTGTCCAAGTGTATAATCATCCAGCAGGAGTATCCAAGAAAAACCATATTATATCTATCAGACAAGAGCAGCGATGGACCAAGAAATTTTGAATTGTGAGGACAGCATATATATATAGTCTTAGAAATACAACATACTACTAATAAAAATATGAATATTATACGTATCATAATTGTTCATAAGAGCTTTCATATTTCAAAAACATCAAATAGTTTTTTCATACCATCAAAAAGTTTCTCTCTATATATGAGTAACAAATTTCTTTCATAATTACTAGTTATGTTGATTTTTTTCATTATATATATTCAATATTTTGGACTTTGTGCTGTTTCCAAAAAAAATTCTTAATCTCTACGTAATTTCTGTTAAATCTCCATGCAATTTCTACATAAAACCATGGAATCTCCGTACAATCTTTGTGTGATCTCTATGTAATCTCCATGCAAACATATGGGGTTGATCTAGTAATGAATACAAAGTTGAGTGGCATTAAAAGTAATGTTTTAAATATTAGAGACAATTAATACATACCATACATTTAATATTAAAAAAACAAAAAAGAAATTGTGGGGGCAATTGTTCCCACTAGCTTCTAGGTAGATCCATCCCTAGAAAGGAGGTCCAAGGAAGTGTTTGAAAAAAATAACACATCTAAGCATGAAAGGATTATAAACAAACAAAAAGAATTAGTTCAGAACATTAACAGGTCTTAAAAGTTTTTTTTTTTTTTTTTTTTTTTTAATTTCGTTTATAAATGTGTGTGTACAGCCATGTTGTACATTCGGATAATCAGAAATTACCATCAGCAACTTAGAATGTTTCACAAAGCACCTGTTGCTTATCAACTCGCAGTTCCATTGTTTTGATTCCTTGCAAACAGAGCCAACAGTCAAATGGAGCTAAGCCAGAACCCACAGCATTTTGTAATAAATACAGATCTTTTGCCAACCTTTACAGGATGATGATCAAAGGCAAAAAAATGAATCAGAACAGATAATACTGATCCACATTATCAATTATTAATTGAATTAGAAAAGAATAAAACAAATGAAAAATGAAATTCAATATAGATTAGGATGTACTAAATAGTTTGTGACAAAATGACAAACTTAACACATGAACATTGGCTTAGACAAGGCTATTTGAAAACAGGGAATAATGCAAAAGAGCAATAAGAGTATTATTAGTTCATTGTCAATAATAATAAGGATCACAAGCACATAAAATGCTATGCATCGCATACTCGTGCAAAATTTTCCATTGTATATAAAGATTGACAAAATTGGCCCACAGACAAATCAATATCTTCAACATCCTAAGTATATGAGGCACAGAGAACAGGAGTTGCAACCTTTCACATTTCACGGCAAGGACACCAGCAACGATAGCACTATGTCCCCCAATGAATTTGGTAGCTGAATGCATAACAATATCTGTAAGGAAAAAAATATTAGTTGTCATTTGATGAAAATTTCTTTTGCCATTTTTTTGGCCTTCCGAACAAATTCCTAGGTGACAAAGGGAGTTATTAATTTGCCCTGAAGAATTGCTTCAATTCATTCCCACTCAAAAAGTGAAAAGAATTGAGTATGAAGAGAACAAATGTTCATCCCCAGACCTTCTAAGCATGTTATTATATTTAATGGTGAATGAATTGAAGAGAACAAATGCCTGACTTTTGTTCATCAAATTAATAACTCCCAATTTGAATTGAGTATGAAGAGAACAAATGAATTGAGTAGCTTGAACATTAAGTTGTTAAATCAAGCTATACTTCATCTTGTAATGGTGATATGAATACCTGCTCCAATTTCCAATGGCTGACACAAGACAGGAGACATCATGGTATTGTCTACCAATAGAAGAGCACCATGTGCATGAGCCATCTCCGCTATTTTCTGGACATGAATCAAGAAAATGAAAGAAGTTATAAAACATTGAGTTAAAACATTCAAAAGAATTCATTACTACATGTTCATATCATACATATAGGTTGGGTGCATGCAATAACTAGATACGAATTTATTGGGTATGGGCCTTGATTCTTACTTATGAAAGAAGAGGCAAGAAAACTAATGATGGGCCTTTAATAACTTGCACTAGGAAGAATAAAAAAACAGGGATAAGAGCATTGAGAGCCTATCAGAAAGGGGAAAAGAGGTAAATACTGAGGCAAAATCTATCTTGGGGCAAAAACTGCAAATTTCATCATTTTCAAGACCTCATCAAAGTGAGAACAAGCACAATAGCATTTCAATTGCTAATGAGAGTCATCTTGAGATATATAATTAGATGTTACTTCAAGGAAGGGCTTGAATGTAAGATGGCCTGATACAGTCTACATTGAAATAACAATGTGCTTTTCTTTATCATATTTACAAGTTTCTTTTGATACTTTATTTGGAATAATTACATTAGAGACAATTGACAAACAGGAAAAACCAAGAAACCTCTCTAACCAGGAAATTGAAACCAATCACATCACAAAAAAACTATAATAATGACAGCAGAAACAGTAATAATAATAAATCAGCAATAAAAAGTTTACTCAAAACAATAAGTCTTCTGGACCTCAACTGTATATTGTGATAAAAGCAACCACTTGGACTTGCACTTTCTGTATTAGGAATTAAAAACCAAAAATATGCCTTAGCAGATAATTGAAGTTTCTTCTAAGTAGCTTGTGCCTTATAACAGCTCAAGAGAAGACCAAAAACGCCAAAAACAAAAACAGAAATAGGACACTTCCAACCTACAAAAGAAACCAACTTACTCGAATATCAGGTATTTGTATCTGAGGATTTGTAGGATTCTCCACCCACACCAACTTAGTCTGAGGTCCAATAGCAGAGGCCACCTCCTCTAGATCACTTGTATTTACTTGTCTGTGCATTAGAGCATAAAATCACATCATCAGTGAAACCTATGCTTCTTGCAATGAATCCAGCAATAATTTATTTTCATGATCCATTGCTACACGGGGGAAATCCAAAAGCTGAAAAATCACACTTACCTCACGATGACTCCAGACTTTGGAATTACTTGGGACAATAGCCTATCTGAACCACCATAGAGATCATCTCCAGCAACAATTTCTTCACCTACACAGAGATTATACAAGTAAATGTGATAGAGCCCTCAACTCTAATAATCTTGATAACTAACAAAAACTAGAAACAAAGAACAACTTGGGACTGATTGAATAATAAAGTCTGATTACGAGGGAAATAATGATTCAAGCAGTACAACACTAATCTGTTGCACATAATATTTGAAGTAAATATATTTACAGACAAACTCGAAAATTTACTTTTCAGACTAAACAATGCTAAGCTTACTATTGATTTTGATGAGGATTTTGGTTGATTGACTGTTGATTATGATTGGTTATATTTGATTAGGATTGGTTGTGCATAATTAAAAAGGTTTAATTTTGTAGCTATTCTGTGTTTATTAGCCATTATTATGCTGTATCACACTTTAAATAGCCTGAAAGTCAGAGAACACACTGACTACTTTTCCCTCGTATTCTCTCTTTTATCATACTCTCTGACTCAAGTCATCAACTCACAATCTCACATGCTAGGTAGTGTGCTGAATTCCTCAATCTGCAATACATTAAATATTTGTACATATACACAGCGCCAAAAGGACAATTCATTCAAACAATATTACCATAAACTACTTTAAAGTTCAAACAGATACACTTCCATGCTTGCACTATTTTACAAGCTTTGAGTTACAAAAACAAAACAAGCTAAGATGAGGAATGCACCAGTTCCAACAAGCTGACTGGCAGCATTCAGAGCAGCCATGCCACTGCTAAAGCAAAAGGCTCTATCTGCTTTGTCAAGCTTCGCGAGTAACCTGAGAATAAAATATGTGCCTAGTAAAAGAGGATGGAAAGAAGAAACAGATATTGACCAACACCAGAGAACAAATCAGGCCAAACCTTTCCAAAGCATCTCGGGTAGGATTTCCGCTTCTAGTATAGTCATAAGGACCATTTTCAGTTGCAGAAGGCTGCATGAAAAAGTATAGAAGGTAAGTGCAGCATGATAAGAATATCATGTAATAAAGAGATAATAAATACTCAATTACTAAAGAGCTCAGCACGTACAGATCAAATTTTCACCTGCTTAAAAGTAGCCGTTTGGTAAATTGGTGTACTGATTGCTCCATAAGGATCAAACTCATTATCGAAATTCAGTAACACGGTAGAAAGACTAGGCTCGCTGGTCTGTTCTTCTGCAAATGGAAGCTAAAACAATTAACATATAAAACACAAATCATTTATACATATTTAAGACAAGAAACACATCACAAACCACTTGAGCACTTCGCATTACTGTCCGCCAAAACCGATGCGCTCACTGTCGTATCCCTATCGATTGAAAAATTCATTCTGAACACCTTCAGTCGGCTTAACTTTGAATTTACCGATTTGTTAGATCCCAAGCTCTCACACGCATTTCCAGCAGTTATGCTCTGAAACAAAATAATGAGAAACGTAATCATTACGAACACATACTACAGTTGGAATTTTAGTTTTATTAACGTCCTGTATATCCTCCTCATAAACGTTCAGGACAAAAATAAAACCTTCCCAGCATCTGGAATAATATCGCCGCAGTTATACTTACAGTAACTACGAGAAGAATGCAGTTTTTTGGTAAAGATGCCCGCAGCGCAACTCAGCGAATAGCAGAGCTTTGCATTTCACGTTTCTCGCACAAAAATTATACGAGGAGCTTAAAGTGTTTGAATCAATGATCATTGTTACCTTAGCGTGGAGATCAATAGCGACCGGAGTAACGGAGGGCCTGAGAAAAATTGAGGCCAAACCCATCACTGAAGATTACGCTCTTCCAGGTGGATTACGTGCCGCCCGTTGACCCTTTTTTCGGCTGATAGTTACGTTTGACCTAAGAATCAACTTCTTGAGCTTCTCTTCTCTGCTCAATGCTCATCACCCTCGTCTGAGCTGATCAAGCCATCCGAGACACCACAAAGTGCCACGTCATACACAACCTAACACTATCATCAGAAATCAGTTCAGAGGCGACACAAGGCACCACCGTCCAATAGTTCAATCACGCCAAGTAACAATCCAGCACTAATACAGCAATCAGAAATAATAGAGCATATGCAAAGCTCGTTCCATTAACGGAAAATGCAAAGCTTCTCGGGGTCTGATGAGCTTGCTGATAGGTAGAAAAGGAAGCATCTCTTCCAAGATGGAGAAATTCAAGAAAAAAGGAGAAATAGGAATGAAGAAGAAGATGAAGGAAGATCGTGGAGGAAGAAGATAGATGGAGAATTTGTTTGAAGAAGACTATGCACCTGATTCCGGCAAAGTCTCTAATTCTTTCTTGTGGCGAATGACGGTGGACGACGCTTAGGAGGAGATGAGCAATGGTAATGCCGACGGAGAGAACATAGACATTCCAGTTCGGGGCCCAGAAGGAGAGAAGCTTGAAAGTTGGAAGTGTAGTGTATTGTCCTTCTTTGGCCTCTATATATCGTGTTTTCTGATGGAGGGTTCTAACACATTGCATTGACAAACACATCATTGTATCTAGACGCTATTCGTGGTCAGAAGCATGTCGCCGGGTCTGCATCCAATGAGCGGGGAAAGCTCATCTCCAAATTTTCCGTAGATAGCCCGCTAAAAAGTGGGGTTAAACGGACAATTTTCCCGTGGCAGTTGTCACCGGCCAATTTTGTTCCGAGCACACAAACCTGAGCAATTTTGTCCTAACCTATTTGATTTTGAGTTTTGACGGTTAGGTTAGTTGATAGAATATGTTGTATTGACACTCTATATGTTATTTTTGTTAAGTTATAAATTTATCTAGGAAATTTTAAATCTAACTTCAAAAAAATGGAGTAGATGACATATAAACCTTCAGGGTCAGTTCACCTTAAAAAAAATTATATATGAAATGTCAACTCACATTATTTACCAACTAAAAGTTAAAATTAACTAAATAGGCAAATTTGCTACTACTTTTCTACATTTTTAGGGCAAAGTTGCCCCTCGATCATAACTTCCGGGCAAAATTATCCTCTTAATCCTAAAATATACTCATTTGTTCCTTAATATAAGGTATATTTAAGAAGTTAATCTTGATCATATATATAAGACATATTTTTCATATTTATCAATGTTTTCTTAATTTACCTATATTGATACTCTTTCAATAATATTCAATGATGTGGAGAAATGAGTGAATTGTAGAAGATGAATAGAGTTTTTTTAAAAATACATAATAATATTAACTAATTTTCTTAATCAGATCAAATTACATATGTCTTGTATTAAGAATCGGAATGACTAAGACATATTTAGCAAATTTAATTATATAAAAAAAAAAGTTTGTTAAATCTGTCAATATGACATTTATTTTCTAAAACAATCACTCATCTTTTTTTATTTGCTGTTTCCCTCTTCCCCATAATTATTTTTGAATTTTTTTTTATAAATATAAAACTATCTCTTATGTTTACGTTAATATTAACTCTTTAAATATATCAATATGGATAGTGGTAGCATCTTTAGCACTACCAAAATCTTAATCCTAAATTAAATTATTTTTTAATGCCGAAGTATTTTTCAGTGGTATTTCAATTTACCAACTAATGAAATATTTTAAGTCACTAAATACATTTAAAAAAGTAAAAATAACCTGATTTAATAATATATTGGCTGCTATTAAAAAAAGGGTGGAAATTTGAATTAAATCTAGTCAAAATACTAAAATTCAAATTCAGACCTTCACTTTCAACAAATTTCTAACTAGACCAAGATACCTAATTAGGGGTTCTTAAATGTTGTTAAGAAGATACCCTGGTGCAGTGAAAAAAAAAAAATTAGAAATTGAATATGGGGTATGCCTCCATTTTGCCTAAGGATTTGGCTTCTCTCCATTGGAATTTGGGTCCGTCGCCCTTCTTTTCTCAAAACTCCACCCTTTTTGGTGTAGTTTTAGGTGAAAGATGATGGGGTGACTTTTTCTAAAAAAAGAAAATGATATCTAGTATTTTGAAATATTTTTTTAGAAGCATCTGGTGTCTTAAAATATTTTTCTAGTAGCATATAGTATTCTAAAATAATTTTTGGTACTTTTAACTCTTTAAAATATTTTTCAGTTGCAACCCATGCCTTAGTAGACTGACTGCAATTTTACCTTTAATATATTTTTCTCAGTAGCAACGAGCACCCAAAACTTAGGATACCGATTTATTGATTTCCACCCACTCTAAAATATTCTCCAGTAGCACCCAATATTTTAAAGTAATTTTTGGAACTGAAAAAACATTAAGGGTAAAATTGCAATCGTCTGTTAAGATACTAGGTACAACTGAAAAAATATTTTAAGATATAGATGCTTTTGAAAAAATACTTCAAAATACTATATATCATTTTCTTTTAAAAAAATAGTCAGCCCCATCATTTTACACCTAAAATAGTGTAGTTTTGAGAAAAGTAGGCAGCAGACCCAAATGTGGCAAGGGAGAGAAGCCAAGTCCTTTGCTCACATGCCTTTTTTCCATCGAAGTATGGGATTTACAGAAACCATAATCACAAGAGACAGGTTCAAATTCAGTTTCAGCTCAAGGTATATCCAATCTCAGGAATATAGAAATTGGATTCTATCGCCGTGTTTCCAGATTACTAAAATTTGTCTTAGTGATCTAGTAAAAAACTGAAAATTGACATGTAGCGGAATGAGGGAATTGCAATGGAGTTTGGTAAACAAGCACTGAGTTATCTGTCAATTGATTCTTGTGCCTTGATATAAATTACTCAAAATTAAATATGAAAATTTGTGTTTGCATTTAATTAAATAATCTTGGGCTGATTTCAATGCTTTTTGTTGTAAATATAATGCAGAGATGAGGTTGTCCTCCCAACTGAAAACATCTCCAAGTCATTACCACTAATATTCAAGAATGCCTGAATTTGATACTCGTAAGCAATTAGCAATCATGCAAGGATATTAAAAAACAAAAACATAAAATAAACAAATGAATAAATTTAAAGAAAAGATAAAATCTCAAATCCAATTCAAATAATTAAACCTGAAATCATCCCCCCCCCCCCCCCCAATTTACTTATTTAGTTACATTAGGTTATTATGGTCATTTAACAACATTAAAAAAATCTCTAATTAAGCCTCTTAGTCTAATTAGAGATTTGTTGAAAGTGTTTTTGTATTTTGACTGAATTTAATTGGGATTTTTTTTTCATAAAATAGAAATTAATGGAAAATATAAAACTGGGGAAAAAAAAATTGGTCCCCGTGGCTCATTACACATCCCCTAAAACTGGGAAAATATACTTTTACTGAAAACGCTTTTGCTGTTGAATGTTTTGATGAAGAAGAGGTTTTTGGTTGAGAGGTGATTATGATTGATTCCATTTGAAGACGAAACTTGCGATCTAGAGAGTAGAGAGCAAAGGGGCGGGACTCTAAGGGCAGAGAGCGGGTGATGGCGTCGAGCTTGCAGAAGATCGAAGGGGATGATTCCGTTTTGTTGCGCGTTACCCATTCAAATATCAAAACTTTCTCCACTGACATTCGATTCTCGCAACAGGTTTGTGTACACTTCCCTATCAAATTCTTCTCTATTTTCCGTGATTTGAAAGCCTCACTTACTTGTTTCGTAGATGTCAGTCGAATCTGTAAAAGAGAAGCTCTGGAAAAAATGCGGTACTTCAGTGAACTCGATGCACCTCGAGCTCTATGACGACTCAAACTACAAAATTTCCGATCTCACCGACAATTCTAGACCCCTGGGGTTCTACACGCCTCTGGATGGGTTAGTATGTTTTATTATCATCTCTCTTCTCCCCTCTCATTTTTTACTGTCACTCGATGAGATGATATAAAGTTACATAAAGCGCAAGCCAACTTTGTTGCAGTCACACCTTGTATACGCATTAAGTTAACATTTTTTTTAGAGTTACTCTATGTTAACTGCGTCAGGCTCATGGTTGACGTCACCCTGCTGCCATCTCCAGTAGAGTCTTCTTTGTTTGACCTGTTGCAGGATTATGTATGCTCTTCATCTAGTGATCCTTCCGTTGTAGTTTGTTCCGGTTCTCAAGTTTCTTGTTGTGTTCGTATAACTTTCTGTTTTGGTAATGACTTGTTCTTTACATTGTCAAAAGGTCAACATAGATATCTGGTTTATGGGTCTAATAGGCTTCTATGCTTTTTCTTCGGGGGCAGGTTTCGTTTGCATGTTATAGATCTTGATCCTTCATCTGTCACTTCTGGTGGTTGGCTGGAAGATACTTCATTGGTGGAGAAATACACAATTTCTGAAGAAGCTTATAATAAGCGTGAAGGCATGTTATCTTATTTATTTCCTCCTGTCATAAATTTGAGGTTGATGCTTATAAACAGACGTGTTCTATAGTATTTTAACATCGAATTGTTCATAAGAAATAGATATAATTGTGCTTTTACCCACAAACAGGCTAGATTATGACAATGCTAGTCTGTTGATGATGCATTCTCCACTGAGGCTTTTATTGGTTTGACTAGTGTATTTATTCCAATAAATGTTTAGTTTTGTTTCCTTCTAATCATCTAAAACATATATGATGAAAGTATTCCAGTTATGTTCTTGTCATGTCTACTATTGGATATGTTGGTTTCTTAAAAGCTCAGTTTAGAGTTGGTAAAAAATTCTGCCAGTTTTTTTTTTTTTTTTTTTTTTTTTTTTATCAAAAAAAGGATCCTAGATTAATTTGTATGTTCTTTAGATATGCATTCTTCAAAACCCCTTTCTTTTAACTAAAAAATTCAGCTTTCATCAAAAAAGTATACTCCGTATGTGTATTTATATTAGACTTGGTTACGATGCAGATAGTTGAATAAGAGGTGAAAACTATACTGCCTATCAATGATGTTATGATAAAGAAATTATTCCATAGAAACTTACTATCAGTTTGTGATATGTGTTTTATATGATGTTTCTTCAGGAACTTTTAGAAAATTTAAAGAGAGATTGTCTTCCCAAAATCCATCAACTGCTGCAGCAAAGGTAGTTGTCTATATAATTATCCCTCTTATATGCTGTCAAAATGCTCCCCAGGAAGAATTTGTATGTTCAACATAAAGATAGAAGACTACATTAGAGTTCCACTTGTTCATTAATCGAAATAGATCATATCTGCCATCTAGATAACTATCTGACATTTTCAATGATTGGCCATTTCTTGCACAGGTCCCAGACACCTATATGGAAAGCGTCTGTTCAGACATCAAGGTCAGTCAATTATGTCTGTTTTTTAAAGTTTTCTATTCATTACAACTGCCTTGTAGAATTTGTAGTCTGAGATGAACTTTAGCATATGGACGTGGCAAGGGAAAATAGGTGGATTTCAAGAGTGGGCAATTGATTGGTATAGTGTATTATTTTGATTATCCTTTTGCTTATTATTCTCTTTAATAACTGTAAAAACAAAATTGAGTATATTATTTTCGTAAAGACACCAGTTTATATAATTATTGAATGACTTGTTGTAGCAGCAGAGTTATATCAGCTTAGAAATTTTATGAGCGACATACTTGCTGTGATATTTACTACCAATCATTAAAAACGAGTACCAAGTATTATCTGGTTGTGGTATAAACAAAGAGTTGACTGATGAGGTCAACAGCAAGTTGTATGCTTGTCTTTTGAATTGTGTAAATATTTTTTGAATCACACTCTGTTGGATATCTTGAGCCATGGATGTTTTCCTTTGTACCATCAATTCTTGTGTCTTCCTTTTTTTCCTTTGGGATATTTTCATTTTTTATTCTTATTATAAATTATGCACTTTTTCATTATTTAAATGTCATTCAGATCATTTATTTAGTATAATATTGACTGTAACGATGATCTTACTCCTCTCTTGAATTTCTAAATATTAAGGTAGGTTCCAGATGTGAAGTTGAACCTGGGGAGAAAAGGGGGGTTGTAAAATTTGTAGGCCAAGCTGAAGCATTGGGTCCTGGTTTATGGGTTGGAGTACAGTATGACGAACCCTTGGGCAAACATGATGGCATGTAAGGCTTCTATCTTTCTGCATCATAATGTAAACACCTCCATGTCTAAGCTTAACTAATGAGTTTTCTACTGTTAGGTTATTATTCCCTCAAGTATATCAGGCTACTCAATAGCTTCCAATCAACTTCATATTTTCCCGACCAAAATTAATATTTGTTTGTTTCTGAGTAATGAACTCTTCGGAATATGTTAGACAGACTTACAAATACATGCCAAATGCAGAGGGCTTTTTCCAATCATTAGAAACTTCTTACCATTACATATCACCTACTTGTACTAACTAGCCTAACCAACTGCCTGCCTTGACCCCCTTTACCACGTTTAACCCCACATAAAAATACTCCCTCCTATATTGATGTTGGATTCTTCTTGTTTGTCAATTCACATCTGTTATCATTTTATAATCATATTTTCATAGTGGAATTTTGTGGGAATTGTATATTATTGAGCAATATATTTATGTGCTATTTATATTCATTTTGTCAACATATTAATGTTGTTTAGACCGTTTCTTTCATTCTATTTATGCCCAGATAACACTTGCTCTTGTTATAGTAACATGAAGTTATTTAGCTTTCATGCGAATATAATTTGTATGGTCACGCCTACATGTCTGATGAATTTTGATGTGCCCCGGTTATGTTGCAGGGTGAAGGGAGTACGCTACTTTGAATGCCCTCCATCTCATGGGGCAATGGTTAGAGCAGAGAAAGTAAAGGTTTGTTAGGAGCCACGTTGTAGCGGATTTCATTCATTGTGAATTAAGTCTTATTCTTGCACGCGAGTCATATTGACTGGTGTTTGAGTTTTTCCTTTTTTTTTCTTTTTTTTTAATGCCCAAGATGCTTTAGCCCTCGAGATTTAACATATCAATCTTCTCCTTTTTCAGGTTGGTGACTATCCTGAAAGGGACCCGTTTGAGGACGAAATATGATATCATGATTTCTCTTTTTTATTTGTTCCTGAAGTTGAGCACCTTTTTCTTTTCTTTTTCTTGAGCAACTAAAAATTGGTGCTAAAGTTCACCTTTATTGACGTTTCTGGGTAGCTCGTGTGTTAGGATTTATGAACACAAGAGAAAAAGAAAAGCTCCATTCTAACTGCAATGCATGTTTCAAGTTTTCTGCCGCATTTTACTTTCTTCAGCTATTATTTGTCCTGCACAGCTGTTGAGCAAGCTCATCTACTTCACTATTTTCCGCATTTGGATATAGGTTTATGTTAAGCGCGTGCACTTCCTAAGTTGTGTTTAGAAATGAAGCCGGAAGATTTTGCCATGGGAATAGAATCAAATTCAAAGCCTCAATGTTATATCAAAAGATAAAATTCAGCTGATGCTCAACTACAGAACACAAATGATTACAAAGGCTTTAGTAATACAACTGTATCCTAGCCTGTGAGAAGGGGAATGACCAAGAAAAGATGAGACCGTGCAACACTTTATGTACAACCTCATGACAAAAGGTCTCTAAAATTGCGTCCCATTTACATGCAAACTTAAGACCCCGATGAAAACATATAGCGTCTCAGTTTGAAAGCTTCTTAGCATACTTTCCTCCTTTTGGCGCTATAATATTGACACTCGTTACAATATAGGCATAAATAAACGCCAATGAGCCATGTACATCCCCTTACTAGCCTTCTGGCTCATCCAATATAACCTTCCTGCATGACCACAAAATTCTGTCACATCGCACACGATAAATGATATGGGGAAACAAAATCTTCAATATTTTTTCAATTACATAGGCAATGATAGATATTATTTTCTCATCGTAAAGGGAGTCTTGGGGGAAAATTGTGTAAGCATCAGAAATAACATGTTAATAAGTAGATGGAATTCTCTAACCACATCGAACACCATTTGAATTTATTGAGGAACCAGAATAAGTAAGGAGCGAACACATTATTGCACTGTAACTTTTTTCAAAGATCACTATGGTCATGAACTTATCGTTAGTCATGACCGTTTTTATCCATTTACAACTTAAAAACACAGACGGATGACCAAGATCAGAAATTAGCACTTAACACTATAGGAAACCAAAGGCCCGTCACCTTGCAATCAGAATGCCATACCTTCTTGCCCGAGTAGTTCGTTTTCCAGTGTTATCACCCTTTCCCTCCATGGTGCTTTTCTTAGTTCTGGACCGGGTTCCTCCTATGATAAATAGTGTTGTTAGTCATGGAATTCACTGTAGTTATGAAAAAAGGCAGAAAAATTTAGGCGTTTAAACAGTAATATACCTCTCTTATTGGCCAAGGGAGATTGAACTTCAATATCTCCTCCATCCGACTCTGTCAGCTCACTTGAAATAGCAGATTGTTCTTCTGAATCAACGTGTTGGTTTTTCAACTTATCATTCTTTGACAAAGATATCCTTTCAGTGCATGGATCGATAACTTCATCACCTGCTTCCTCTGCTAAATACTCAAGGTTTTTCAATACTAGTTGGCGAGCAAAAACAACAGAAGCTAACTTAAAGTAACAAACTATATGAAACTTGGACAATTTTCAAATACTTTAAATACAGTAAATTCATACTGATTATGGGGAAGAATTCCCTAACAATTATAACACTGTAGCATATTCGAACTTATATTCTTATATGCCCATCATCGTTACCATCATGTCTCCTTAGATAAGTGCCCATATATGATTGCATTTGTAGTACTAACAAGTTTTAAACCGTAGAAGGCTTTATTCTATCGTTTTATAAAGATTGATCTCCCGAGATTCAAGAGCACATGCTCACGCGTGAACGTTATTACACATATATGCAAATAGCATTCTCTTTTTCAATTAGTACTGTATCAGGAATTCACAGCATATAGATAAAATTCTTGTCGTGAATCCTACCTCTTTCTTGATTTCACCTAAATTTAGTCTTAGGTGACAAACAAGCTGTCTTATTCCAAATAATCCTTCAAGCTAAAGGTACATAACGGAAGACAACTAAAACGAAAGAACGAAAACTTATTTTGGAAAGTGGGAGCATAACGGAAATCATTCGACAAAATTATGTCCATGTTTATTCCAAATCGAAAGAACGAAAACTTATTTTTTGGAAAGTGGGAGCTGCAAATAACTTAGTGTGTGTTTGGCATGGCTGCAGATGCAAATAACAAAAAAAATTATGAGATAATTTTTTGGGGCGGTCAATCATTCTCGACTGAAACAGAAATTGTGTCCATGTTTATTCCAAATAATCCAATCATAAAGCTAAAAATAATCCTTAAAGTAAAAGTACATAACGGAAGACAACTAAAACGAAAAGAACGAAAACTTATTTTGGAAAGTGGGAGCTGCAAATAACTTAATGGGCGGTCAATCATTCGACTGAAACAGAAATTATGTCCATGTTTATTGTTACTTTGTAAAGTCTGAAGATAATTTATAGAGGCAGAGAGATGCGGAAACAGATTTATGCACAAGGAAACGCCAGCAAGGGAAGAAAATTATAGCTCTTGGACAACTATAGAATATAGATATCTCTGAAAATCTAGGGAAATTAGGAAGATGATAAAGAATTTTCTGAGTTAGTGGAATTAACCTGTACTAATATTAGATTCTGCGTGGTCTTCAGCATCTATGGCTGAAGTAAAGGCTTCCCGGCTGCCAATCTTCTGTTGATGAATGTGGGCGTTTCTAGCAGCCACTTCTTGTTCCTTTATTTCCATATGGAACTTCTGTAGTTTATCCTCGAACTCTTCAATACATGATTTAAGCTCTGGTTTTGCAAATTTCTTGCCCTGATTTACAGACAACAACCTCAGACATTATGACATAATAAATGCAAGGGAAGAGGAAAATCATTATCCTTTTCGCAGGAGACCAAATTAGTACCTTGTTTACTATGTTTCTAAAATGATCCATAACAGAATCCTCTAACAAGGCATGTTCATACGTCTTAAATAACTCAATGAGTTTTTTCATCCCTCTTTCAGTAAATGTTAGCTGAGAGAGGCAATAAGAAAGATGTTCGCATTGTCTGACATCTGCAAATATAAAAAGCTACATTTAATCAATGATAATCAGTAAACAGGAAATTAACATCTACTTCTTTTTAATTTAAAGTAAAGACCAATGCATAACGAGCAAAACTTGGGGAGACGGCATAAATTTTAGCTTTGAACCAGGTTAAACAGCAGTTGACAACCAAAGGCAATATTGATAACATCACAGGAAAGTAGAAGGAAAGTAGAAACGTGTGTAATCTATATCATCATTCAACAAATAAACAGGATTGAAACTTGAAGATAGTCGATGAAATCATTTCAGACAGAAATTCGTATAAAACTAGTGACCTCGGTCCTTCATTATCTTAATTGTAATACTGAAGAAAAAAATCCCCCCTAAAACAATCTCAGAAATCACCATAGACATTATCAAGCCTTAACTTGTGTAATAAACAGTCCATCCCTTGCTGACTAATCAACACCCGTGACTTTGCTTACTCAATATTAACAGGAGTGTCAAGGTATTCTCAGATAAATAAAAATACCTGTAACGCCACTGAACCTATTGCATAGCTTTTCCACAAGAGATTCCATTTGTTTGTCCTGAAAGAATTCAAGAGAACTCGTGAATATTACAACCAGAAACGTCAATCAGAATTACTGACATTTAAAGTATCATATACCTTTTTGATCGAAGCAATTAAAAATTGCATTATGTTGCAGAAAGATTCGTCAGTAAGATTCTGATTGGATAATTTGCTGAGTATATCTGGAAGTAAATTATAGATTGGATTGCTTCCTGATGCCATAAATAGAAGAAATAAATTAGATGCCATTTCCTTATAGAAGGGAACATTAGGAGAAAATAATAAGATAGCACTAGTATAACTTTTTTCTCACAAGGGCAACTCTTCTATATGTAAAAATGCATATATACCCTGCCTATTTGACATTCTAGACAACTGTTTTATTAAATTTGGATATTTTCATCCAATGGTCAATATGACACCGAACAGGGAAGGGTACAAATACATTATTTATAAAATATACTTTGCATATATATAAAGAATTATTAAAGCATAAGAGAAAAACCTTTCTTGGAAAGCTCATGGAAAAATAGCTTAGCGAGACTTGAAATTCTCTTGTCGTCATCCTCTAATCTTACAGCCATTTCGTTGATGTAACCTTTTACCTGATCAAGCAATGATACATCAGCATCACTTTAACAGCAAAAATTGAAAAAGGAAACAAAGTTACTGCAACATCTACCTTCATCATGTCATTCAGTATAAGATGTGAAAGCACCAGCACAGCATTCTTCCTTACAGAAACGCAAGGATCTCTAAGGCGGGCATACATGTTTTCTGTCCATGGTTCTAAAAGATTGGGAAACCGAACTGCTAAGTCACCCAGTGCAATGGTACAGTTAGAACGAACAGTTTCTGAATTTGCACTTTCGACAACTGTGAATAGGAGCTGGAGATTTGCATCACTGAAAACAATCACTAAGAAACTATTTCATTCTCCACAAGACATCAATAAACAGGAAGGTGGACGTGGGGGGAATGTAGCAAAGAACTCACCAAAACTCTGCATCAATAATCATGAATCGACATAAAGCTAGCATTGCTGACGCCTGCAATTCTGGGTACTGAATATATAGAAGTTATACAAGTGAGTAGGAGTGTAGGAGTATTAATTATTATTTCGGGAGTAACATGATGATTTAAAAAAAGAACAACTGCATTATAATATTCTGATTTTCAAAAATTCAAGAAACTTCTCATCACTTCTAAAATAATATATTACATTTAATATTTGTTAAGTTTTGCTTAGCTCCATGTCCAGGCGTTCGTTTATTATAATTCAAAACACTAGAAAATTTTTGGTAGCAAATCCATTGGTTGTATTTTACATGATATCTTACGTTAAGTGCTGGCAACGAAGAACCTGGGAAAGCGATAAGGGCTTAAAAATATTAAGGCAATCACCTTCTGCATCAATCCAAAATTTCTACAAAGCTTGGACAAAAAAGTCGCGCAGATTCCAATCAAATTCTTTTCGTTTGAACAGCCAGAAATGATTTCCTTCTCTGCTTTTTCAAACAAAGCATCAAGTGCTGCGTCCTCGGAAGCGGCCAAACCTAACTCTTGATTTATATCGGTATCCTGCAACGCATTACGCAAACAAATCTTTTTTTTAAATGAAAAATGAAAACTAACATAAAAAATTGTAACAGCAAACAAATCTTCAAAGAGCTGAAACGTAATAGATAGAATTATCAAGGAAGAGAATATAACTGGAAAAAAATCGTACACACCTTTCGTATACCAGATGGAGCTGTCCCATTACTATCTTTACTCTGATTCTCAGCATCCATTTTTTCTTTCGCTATTTTCTGTTTCTGAATTTTTTAGAACACGATTCAATATATACGAGTTGATTCATGGCAACATGACTTGTGACAAACAAACATCTACTTAGTTTTGCTACTTGAACAGTTGTAAGTATGCCGACTTTACTGGGATCACTGTCATTCTGCAGATCATCCCCGGCATCATTAAACACAGAATTCAGAGTCCTTCTAACCATGTCAGCGGCCATGGCTTCTGGGGTAGGATGAATTGCATATATGGCAGCTATTGCTTTGTCAGCAGCAGCATACCAGATATTTCCTGGAAGCCAAGAGCCAGTAATCAAACTTTCCAGAATACCAAATATCCGATCACCACTAGTAACCAACAATTTTTTCTTGTCATCATCAGACAGTCTCTGAATAGCGAGACATGCGGTCCTGGCAAGCAAAGGGTCAACTTTAGCCCAACGACCAAACCCAATATCAATTATGTCCTGTAAATGTGAGCCAAGAACACCGGCTGATGAATTTGCCACCATGCAAAGAACAGATAAAGCACCACGGCTTTGCTCCGCAGTGGTTCCACTGATGTTGAAGCAAAAAATATCCCATAATGCTGATATCTGAAACAGCAAAGACATGAAATTAATTGATGGAAGCTAAGCCTAATAATGGGCATGAAAAACTAATTTGACGAAGGAGAATAAGGAATCTGTAAGGTAATTCAAATCAGCAATTGAAGCTCATAACCAGCATCAACAGTAAGTCCTGCTTCTCACCAAACAAGTGTGACAGGTGTTACATAGTGAAATTGTAATTAGTAATTACAATTTCACTATGTAACACCTGTCAAAGTGTATGGCTAACAACGTTGTCTATCATATACAAAGACAATAATAAAGCGAGAGCTGAATGCTGTCAATTGATTTATGCAACATATTACTTAATAAAAGACAACAGAAGAAAACATACAGTGCTGGAAGATAAATCACCCTTGGAGACCAGTGCAGCAACTATAAACTCAAGAGCTGCGAGATCTCCTATATTGGAATCAATAACAAGACTCGAGAGATTCTTGGCAGTTTCAACTGGGTTCTTCCTAATATATATAGCATTGAAAGCGTTCTCCACTGCTTCATAGATGGATTTATCTTGGGAAAATACCTAACGCCAGAAAGAGTTAATTGAGGAATACACCATCATCTAATCCATAAGAAAGAAAGAATAGAGAGCTTACCAATGGCAACATTTTCCGTAGACATTCCTCTGAGCCATCGATTTGGAACTGTCTACACCTCATCAACAAGAGAATTGAGTTTTCAACATCAGTAGCGGAGGATGAAGCCATCAATTGGACAATGGTAGGCATCGTCGCACATATACATTTAGAGAACCTTAGTCCAGACTCAAGCGATGCAACCAATGCCCTAGTCTGCTCCAAATTCCCAACATCCGGCAGATTACTATCTTGCAAAGCAGTCACCTCTCCTGGCTGGGACATACAACTATCAGTTAAACTGTCTTGATGCTCCTTCGCAACAGGTCCAGGATCTAAATTGTCCACTTCACCGTCACCAAGGCACTTATCGCCATCAGACGGTAAATCATCAGTAACATCTTCTGAAGGCATATCTGGCTCAAGCTCATTTAATCTCTTTTTATACTGATCTAAGGTTGCTTCAAATGAAGCTATTCGAAGCTGTGGCCCAAATGGGTTGTGCTGCAGCATCATGATCAATAGGTTTAAAGCAGATTTCCGGACTATTGCACTCTTGTCCTCCAATCTACCAGCAGCTACCGCCGCAACTTCATTCCACAAACCAATTGGAATACAATGCTCTTCGCATAATTCAGCCCATACCTGGAGAACTCGACTTCTTGTATAAGCTGACATATCTCTACAACGCTCAAGTAATATTTCCAACATAGCTTGCTTAGTACGCAGGCGAATAGATTTAGAGCTCACTTCACCCTCAACGTCCTTAAATGCCTTTGCTATTAGCTTTCCCAGCACACCAACAAGAGCGTTCCTAATCTTATATGATTCACCACCAAAGTGTGGAATAAGAATGCCAATATTAGTGGAAACTAACTTAGGAAGACGATCAGCTAGCTCTACAAGAAAACGCCCCACATTTTCAGCCCCAGCCGTGTCCCTTACATAATCTTTTGGATTAGTCCTTCCAATATCTCTAATAAGAGAGATGGCCATGCTTCCATCTGCATACTTCTTCTCAGCATCCGCAACTGCATCAGCCATGTGGGCAACAACAAAATCATACTTGTGGATTAGGTGCATCATGGATGCACACGATTGTGCCATGTAATGGTACTTTGTAGAGCAAGCCCCAATAATACGACATAGAGCATCTTTTGCTTCAGAATCTTTAAGGAGCATCGGTTTCTCAAACAAAGAGAACACGTTTCTACAAGAAGGAAATGTCAAGTAAGGAGGTTTCCACGAAAAAAATCACTGGGAAGGAAATACATATATCTACCTACGGAACTAAAAGACAGACTGCTTACTTTGTAACAAAAGACAAATAATTCTCATCTGGGTCTGACGAACCAAAAAGCAGTTCAAGGTTGATCTCCAGTGAGTTAGCAATAAGACCAAGTATTCGGCCTCTCTGCGCCTCCCAATTCCACGAGTTCACAGGTTGTTTCTTCCTGTGGGTGCTAGCCGTTACCTGAACTAAAACAAATGCTTCAGTTGACTATGACATAGGGATATATGAATCCCTAGCTTAAAAAGCAAAAACTTATGATGATGTTTGGTAAAATTAAAAATTAGAGAAATGCAAAACCTTCAAACTGTTGTTCGAACCAATGTTGGACTCTTCGGCGAGAACTATGTTTAGGAGGAAGCATGTATATATTTTAAAAGCATTGCGATGAGAAGCAACACGATCTAGTACAGGAATCTCTTCACCCTGACCTTGAGATGCCCTTAGGAGGGAGTCCACATTAGGTAAAAGCACACTAACGTTCGAACGAAGACTTTCGACAATATTCAACTTGCAAGATGGAGGCAGACAACCATAACCCCGAATCAATGAGTACACCCGATCAAAAACATCTTGATCTTCAACACAAAACAATTCTTTATCGGAAAGATCAAAGGACACGCCTGTTTAGACGAATAAGCTGATAGTTAAGTTCTGCTAATCGAGCATTTTTGTTTAGCAATTTAATGAGACAAGGCCAGATTGAGTTTTGTAAAATTGAATCCACTATATGCATGATAGACTTACCAATCCAATAGGTAAGAAAAACGACAGTTGCTGAATCAAATTGGATAAGATTATAGTTTATCGTGGAATAGCGAATTTCATAGAGAATAGAATTTGGATATGTGAAACGCGGAAAAGGAAGGAACCTGACCTTTGACAAATTCTTCGAGTTCAGAGGCGCGAAGTGAAGAAGCGTCCACAAGGTTTTTGACGCAGAGGCGGTCATCATCGTGATCTTCTTCGAGTTCTAGAAGAGTACGGGGGAAGACGAAGGGAGGAGCCATGGAGATTGAACGAAAGAGCGAGATTGTCTCTTTTCTTTTCGTTGCTCGCACTTCAGGTTCAAAATTCAAATGCAGCTGAACAGTCGAAGCGGGGAATTTTTGTTGCCACACGGTTAGTTGGTTTCCCTATTTCCACTGAAAAAAAAAAGGACAAAGAAGAGGTATCAAAAAAATTTCAAGAAGTAATCAGTGATAATTTGTAATGTTTAACCAAGTGGGAGTGGGAAAGAGGAGCCGATAGGGAAGAGAGTGAAAGAAGGCGAGGAAAGTGGAAAGAGAAGCATACCAGTTCTTGGGGAGCACGAAGGAGGGAGGAGGATGACGACGAACAGAGGCGGGCAACGAGTATGTCAGTCTGCGAGAGGCAGATCGGAGGCGGGGAGAAAGTGAAAAGGAGAGAGTGAAGGGAGCGCTCTTCCGATCCCGCCCATTTGACGAGTTTCAAAAAATAGGTACGAGTATAGAGATATTAAAAAATTATAAATTTAAATTACAAACTCCGTGTCCGTGGACCATATAGGAATTAGGAAGAATTGGCGCAGGCATAATACTTGTTTAGGATATTGATTAAAATTTTTAATAGTAGTTTTTTAATAATAAGTTATCAAGTAAATATGTAGAGAAATTTTATCTCGAATTATATGAATAAACATTCTTAGAATCACAAATATGATTTTAAGCAAGCACATAAATCACTTTATACGTTATCATTAAAAGTGTAAAACTACAAAACTGGCTATGAGTATAAATGAATACTAGATAGTCGACAGGGACAGTGGAAATTATTTTAACTAGTTTATTTGTATGTGGCTAGTGCTTATTTGAAATTATTTTAATCCATTGTAAGACATGTGAACATGATGTAAAAACAAACAAATATAATAGTTAAAATGATTACAAAAAAATTGTGTGTGTGCTTAAATGATGAGCCGGTCCTCAACAGTTTCGAGCCTAAGAACCCATTTACCCTAAAATGTTATTATTTCTGTTTCTAATTATCGGAGCATTTTTGTAATACAAATTTACAGTACAAAAATACATCTATAATTTTTTTGGTATCTCACCCGGTTCATCAAAACTTTTAGTTCTGACTAATCCGGATTCAGATTTAGCAGTGGTAAAGACGGCCCTCCCATGCTAGTAATACGATTTTTTAGGTCTAACCCTCTATTTATACAGCCCTCCCATAGGTTCAGCCTGTTTAAATAGCCCAGGTCTTTAATCATTTCGTGTTGAGAGTTTAATCATATGAGGAAGAATGATTTGTTTTCTTTTTACCTTAAGCTGCATTAATCATTAACCACGCGGCGCTCGCAAGACTGTTTGTCTAGTGTGTGGTGGGGGGAAAGACTGTCCAGTACTCTACTGGAATTTTTCCCCCATTTGTGACGGAAATGTTCATGTTCAGATTACGGATTGGGAAAAAGCTCATGAACAATTCATAAACACAAACACACCAAATTCAAACCAAACAAGACGGCAAGGCATAAAAACAAACACAGTGAAATTACATGAAAGCCCGGAACTTGTTCTGGATAAGAAGAAAGCTTGAGGATTTTATTCTTTTTTAGAGTTTCTTCTTCTAATATTCCTTTCTTAATCATCGCCTGGTTCAATATTCAAATTGCTCGTTCCACGTGTATCAGCAGAGTACGTATAAGAAAAGTAGAAAACGCCACCATTGACGCTATTGCAGCATTTTCCAATTGCAGCTTTGAAATTGTCCATTGAATTATGAAGTCATTGACAAGTCTCCAAAATATCCCAACGCAACATGGAATGGAACCAGATACTGAGATAGAAAACAAGAAAGAGTGAGTATAAAAAAGGATGAAGAAACAATAATACACATGAAACTTTATCTCTGTGAGCGCCAAAGACTACGAACTTTTTAAAGAAAAATACACATGAATTTTTAAAGGTGGGGCAAAAATACACATGCCGTTAAAATACCTTAACTGATGTCATTTTAGGTGGGCCCCACGCCATTTCAAAAAAATAAAAATGCTTAGCTTTTGTTAATTTTTTGACTTGCCCTTCTCGACCTTTGGAATATCTTAGCATATCTTATGGTTGAAGAATAAAACTTTGTTCTCGGAATCGACTTCCTTCGGCCGCCATCAAAATTTCTTGAAGAGCTTCCGGCGTGACGGTCTCGGTTCCGGTCAAGCAACGATCTCGGTCGGAGATGGCGTTTTTTGTTAACGTGTTTTCATGCTACTAGACCTTCACAGGGACTGGGTACAGCGTCAGTGGAACTGCAAATATGGTGATGGCGACGGATGGGAGATGAAGGTAATGGAGGACAACAAAGAAGGAGGACGGCATAGGAGTCCTTAGATCTCTGCGACATCAAACCTTGCCAGAAACATCGCCGCCGACTTCGATCCAAGCACTCAACTTTTTCAACTTCGGATCTCGACGTCGTCTACTTCTCGCCGATTTTGATTTCTCCAATTTCTCTAGTTCAAGTTCTGGTGTTTTTCTTTGATTTCTACAACAAAATGCACGAGAGTTGAAGGTTAATTTCATCCTTAGAGAAGGAAATATGGTCGCCGACTCCTTTGCTTTGAGAGAGGTATCGCCGCCTCCTCGCTCTTCCTCGACTCATGTCCCGATTTTCTACGAGATTTGATTTCGCATGATATTCTAGGGATTGAATTCCCCTTTGTAACCCGGTATTTTAGTTTGTAGCTCTTATTCTATACCAAAAATTTCTTTGATTTCTCTCGGGTTCGCGCCTTCCAATTTCTTCCATGAAATTGCGTAGCTTTTGGCTTCTTCTTCTTGACTCCCCCTCTTCAAAATATCAAATTTTTATTGAATGAATTTATGGCTAGTATGAGGTAATGGAAGACCATTGGGAAGAATAGATATGTGTAGTTCAATTACTGAATGAATTTCTCTAGTTCAAGATTATGATATATTTCTTCGATTTTGGCTTCAATTACTGAATTAATTTTTACTGAATGATATGGAGAAATTTGTGTAGATATGATATTATTTTTGCTTTCATTGTATAAGTTTGGGTAAACATCTATTGATTCTTGTCTTCTTCCACTGATGGTCTTAGGTTTGATTTGTCTCTTTGCATTTTGATTTGAGTTTATCGATGATGTGTTCTTGAAGGTTGAGTCTTGATTGTTCTTCCATAGAAAAGAGTTGCGAGAGGATGAAGGTTGACGGAGAGGGTCAGAGGGGTATTTTGGTATTTTTACAAAGTACTTAACGTCTGTTAAAAAAATTTAACTGTGATGGTATATTTGGCCCACTTGTGAAAGTTCATGTGTATTTTTGCTTCCAAAAAAAGCTCATGGTGTTGGATGCTTCACAGAAGGTAAAGCTCATGTGTTATCATTGCTCCTTCACCCTATAAAAAACTATTATTTAATTTGTATGGAGTCTTGTTTACACTGAACTTCATTGAGCTTTAACTTATTTTGAATCTTTAATCCATAAAAAAAACGATTCTTTCTTCCTCCCCTGAAACCACTAAATTATCTTTACAGGCTTGTTAGAACTAGGTCATTCGATAGTCAATACTAATATATTTTAAAGTTATCATTTTGATTTTGCCGACAAAAAAAATATTTTACCCCCTTTTTTTTTGTTTCTCCGCGGTGTTTAAAAATAATCACCCATCCATGAATCATGACTCAACGAAAAATTGTTGCGGCGCCCAAAATGGAATCTATGATTCTAGGGCCCCGTTTGGTTGACGGAATTGGGCCGTGTTCCCCGGGAACTTAAACCAGCTCCCTCGGCCGAAGGTTTTTGGCGCGCCTTGTTCGTGGGAGCCGAGATTCCGCCCACGTGAAGCTCCCACAAACGAAGGAAAAGGGGATCCTTCCCAAAATGGCGGGATCTTGAAATTTCCCGGGAAGTGATTTTGAGGACTAAAAAGCCCCCGTGATATCATAAAAAAAGCAGAATCGGGACTGGAGTTGGAAGAAGGAGCAGACGAAGGTTGAGCTCGTGCGAAGGAGTTGGCAAGCAAGATCGAATCGAGGTAAGCTAATACCTTCCTGTTCTTGAAAACTTTTGTGAGTCAAAAGGGAACAATGGCGCTGTGGTTGGGTGCTTTGCTTTGTCACATGGGGAAAATTATTCTTCTTCTGTCGTAGGATGCGTAGGCTGTGGGAAATGCACATAAGTTTGTTGCGTTTTTTAGTGTGGTTTGATGGGTATTGTGAAACATGTATATAGGGTCAAATATTTGGTTTTTCCAAGATGTCCCGTATGTTTGTGGTTTAAGCAACGGTGAAAATGACGATGTGAAGCTATTTGTTGCCTTTCCATATTGACTGTGTAAATATTTTTTGATCCGATACAGGGATAGTCGTTTTGGTTTTTAGTGTACTTGGTTCAGGATTATGTCACTGAGTTCGAACTTCACCTTTCGTTCGAACTTTGCTATTAGGTTGGCACTTGAATGTGTTATGTGACATTGACAATCTTGGTTGGGATATAACTTTCTCTGTTTCTATTTGAATTTTGCCTCTGTTTCTGTTCAAATCGCACGACGAACAAAAAAAAAAACTTTCTCTGCGTTTTTTTCCTGAGGGCATTAAGGGAATTTTACCAAACTTTCCCACTTAACCAATACCCAAATTTTCAAACCAAACAAATTATCTTCCTCAACTTATTTAAATTCCCACGTCAACCAAACAATAAATTTTTTAAAGCTCCTCTCAATCTCCCCTTCAATTTCTTTCCTTCCTTTAAGTTCTTTTTCCCTCCTTAAAAGTTTCCAAACCAAACGGGGCCTAGAAGTTTAGTGAGGCAATTGGAATCCATCATTCATCAAATACAGAAGCCCTCCGAAATCACGTTAAAAAGTTGTTTTTTTTCCTCCTAATCACGCTTAAATATTTTTTTAATAATCGCTTATTTACATATAAGTTTTCAATCATTCCACTCCTTTATCCTTTTCCACATGGTATCTTTTGATCAATTTCTGGCACTTCCTTGAGAAGCCACAGCGAGAGAAGCTGAATATGGCGGTGCCATGGAGCATGAGTCTCTGGATGGCGAAGATGGTGTGGATTGCTTTGGCTGGGTGGGTATCTTCGTGCTTGACTGTTGCCGACGAGGTTGCTAGTTCTCTTCGATCCGGTGATATTGGCCCCTTCAATGTTGGATGATTCAAAAACCTAATTCCCCTTTGCTTCGGCTCTGGTTCGTCTCACGAAGCCATTTTTATGCCTTTTCTTGCTCGATTTTATCGGTCTCTGAAACTATAGTTGTTTAATTAGCTGAAAGATTTGTTGAACAAATTGACTGTGCTTCCTTTTCTCTCCTATATTTTAAATCTTATTTTTAGTTTGTTTTTTTGAATGTATTGGCGTAAGAGATCAACTCAGCGTCCGTTTGCAGTATAATTTGAGCTGAGATCAGTACAATGGGCTGTTCAATTTTCAATCTGGGAATCCTGAATTGCTGTGTTCCTTTGTTTCTTTGTGTCTGCGCCTGGCAGTTGGTATTGCCTCCTACTATTTCTGAATTGGCCATCAGATGGAAGCTGATATATTTTAGTGCATTCTTAGTGAAAGATTAGAAGAGGTTGATATGGCTACAGAATATTAGAACAGTGATTTAGTAAGTTAAGATGGATTGTTTGGTGGCTATTAAACAACGATCAGGTACAACAAGACATTGTGCGAAACTGGTTTGAGGAAAGAGTATTTAGTTAAAGAAACGCCGGATATGAGTATATGACAGCTCTAAATAATTGCGGGTTTCTTCTCTTAGCCATTTATGTAGTGTCCAGTTGATTAGATCGTAGATGTGTTGGCGATCAGCACATCATTGTGAAGTACTACTATAACTTGAAATCAGTAGAGGTTCTTACCTGGAGTTCTGATATAACTTTAATCAGGTTGGTTCTGTGAACATTTCAGCCACCAATTGCCCTGCCGTAGGTCTTAATCTCACATGGGTAAGTTGCACAAGCATCACTACCACTGTTTTTAACCCTATGGATTTATTGGACTATAGTTTAGTTTTCAATCCTTAGTGCCAGGTTCAAGAACTTGTAACTTGGAGTTAGGGGTCCTGATATATAGGAACGAAAAAGTGTTTCATGAAAATAGACATTGGCTTTAAAAGCACTTACATTTAATCATCCTGAAACAAAGATAACCTGTTGAAGTTTGAATTCTTGCAATAGCCATAAGAGGATTAATTTCGTAGTTTAAGCAGAAGATTTGGAAGGGACTGTGATGGGGTTCATAACACCTAGGTAATGAATTGGGAATAAGTGTATTTTGATCAATTAAAGATGAGATCTGCCGAACAGCCTTTCAGAAAATGACAGGGCAAAACGTGACGAAGAGTTGTGTTTCAGTGTTTATTATGCTACTGATTTTGTCTTGGCTGTGGCCATTTTACTTCTGTGTGAGTTATTAAAAAACATGCTGATTGTATTATATTTGTCTCACAACAACCCCCACACAAGGAATATCTTGTATTGAAATTCTAGTGTCCTGCTGAAATTGATTCAAGTGGATCAAGATGAATTTAAATTACAGTCACCATAGAGTCAAGACAGACAGGTTCTGATTATGTAACTTGTTAGTTGATTTTATGCTTGTATTGTATTTATTGTTTTAGTTGTTTGGTTTAGTGGGTATTTTTCATTACATAAGCGCATATATATATATATATATATATATATAAATACAATGTGTTGATCCCGGTGATATTTGTTGGAAATTCAGTAGGCGGTACAGGAATGATCTAGAAAACTAATGAAACGTCACTTTTTCTGTCGTGCAGTTATGCGGATGCTACAGGAAGAAGGGGATAAGATTCTTGTTCAAGAACTTTGCCTTTCGTTCCAGTGTGTCAGTCTGGTGTTGAGATCTTTGTGAGTTTTTTCCCAATAGATGAGATTTAGTCAAAATAAAATATGATTCTTAGGCATACGGTTTGGTATAAACTATTCCCTAACTTGAAACCATACTTGTAGGATTAGTCTCTTGTAAATTAAGAATGGTACAATTTGTATATACATACCCGGCAAGGAGAGAAAAAAACACATTCAGGTGGTGGTTGTCAAAATAGTTGAGCTTTGGGAATCCCTTGTTCTCGCAATGTTTGCATGGATGAAGAAAATAGCCGTGATTAAATAGAGGGATAATTGAAATAAGTCTGTTAATGAAAATTTTATTGCTGAAGAGAGTCAAGCCAAAGCAACGTTGTTCTGTGTGTACAAATTTTACAGAGCACCATTGTTTTCACCATCCAATAAAATTCTTAATGAGGAACTTTTTCCTCTAAGATCTGTGTTTTGATATTTGAATGTTTATGTTTTCCATTTTCACTGCTTGAAGCTCTGAAGTTCTAATTGTTATGTTGCCTCTGCAGCATCTGGCCATTGCTGCTAATGCTATCGAGAAAACAGAGACATTGTATAAACAAGTTACCAAGTTGAAAATCTAATTTAAATATTCGTTAATATTGAAGAAATAGGAAAAAGCAAATATGGATTTCAAAACATAACATCTGGTTTTAATTTCTGGATTGTTCATGAAAGCGAATCACATATTGTTTGATTGATGAAGTATTAGACTGACTAGGAGGATGAAACTTGATTTTGCATTTTCACTCCTCATCTGTAATTCCTATTCATCATCTTAAAATCCTTGAAATTAAAAGGGAAAAATAAATTAAACAAAATAATGAAATTGGAGTCTGTGGTCCACAGTTACTTGGAATAACGTTTCCCATCAACTTCTCAACTATTTACAGTCGCATCATTCCCATGAGCACTGCTCAATCTCCATGCCAGAATAGGACGCGGCTGACATCCTTGGCAGACTTGCGTCCACTACCGTCCTTCGGTTCATTGGTTCATACGGCGCTGTTTTAACACAAAACACTCACCTAGGGTCTTTTCTTTTAAAAAAATAAAAATATTTTTAGGAGACTGTTGGATACTAAAAAAAAAATAATTCATGATACTTAAAAAAATTCTTCATGATTTTGAAAAAATATTTTAAGATCTTGAAAAAATATTTCGGTATTGAATTGAATGATACTAAATGAATACACTTAAAGATACTGACTGAAAACTGAAAAAAAAAAAAAATATTAATTATCTTAAAAAATTATTTTAGGATCTTGAAAAAAATATTTCGCAGAATAATGGCCATACTTAAAGGATATTGATAAGTATAAAAAAATAATTCATGATCTTAAAAAACTATTTTAGGATCTTAGTATATTTTTAGTATTAGTACACGAAATATTTTTTTAAAAGAACTATGAAGTATTTTTTCCAAAGACTGATCAATATGTGAAGTATCTTTTTAATACTAAAAGACTTTTAGAAATATTTTGTCAAGATCCTAAAATAATTTTTCAAAATCATAATGAATTTTTTTCATATCATTCATTGAATTTTACGCGATAATGCCCTGAAATATTTTCTTCTTTTTGTAAAAAAAAAAAAAAAAAAACACTAGATGAATGTTTTACGCCAAAACCGCGTGGTTTGAAGTCAAGGACGGCAAAGGATGTTAGTTAGCTGCTTCCGCCAGAATAACCAAGGAACCGGTTTCCACTGCTCGTCCTTAGGACGGCGAGGGGAGCTCGTCCGTCGGACGAGCTCGAGTGTCGGTCCCGATGGACAATGACGAGATCTGATTTTTTTTCTTTTTTATTTTTTATAAAAAAATAATTTTAATAAGTAGAGAATCTAAAATAAAGATAATCTCCCAACTAACATTTTTCAAAAAATGATTTTTTTTTCATATAGAAAAAAAATAATTAAGAAATTAAAAAAAAATAAGATGTCGGTCGATTTAGATCTGACGGCCGAGCTCGGGTAAGTACGGACGAGCTCCCAGCTCGTCCCAGCGACGAGCTGGGAAACCGGTTCCGAATAACCAATGACCTGACAAGTGAGTAAATTCGGTATAGGTGATAAAGATGACCTCAAATCTAGAAGATTTTATGAAGGGTATGCTTAGAATAGAAACAAGAGACTGGTCTAAATTCAAATTAAGCGCCCATCATCGATCATTATCATCATTCGTCGCATTTGATCCATGATTGACCTCAAACACATGCCATTGGCTAAAACTTCCAAATTTCGTGGATTTAGGCGTGCTTTTGTATATAGTGACATCTACAGTCATTAAGAACAGAAACAAAATGGTTAGAGAGAAAGGGAGAGAGGAGACATGTTTTCTTTTAATAAGCGCTGTAATTTGAAACCTGGAAACATGTTAGAGACTATGCTTAAAGGATCTACGTGCCGTCTCTTTCACCACAGCCCAACATCTTTTCTTTTGATAGACGTCTCATTAATGATTTGATAGTTTTGCGACTTAAAATTCTACCTAATCTCTTGCTATTTTTGTGAGTTATGAATTTTGAATTAGTCACAATAAAATATAAGCTTTTGCTCCCCAGAAGAGAAAACAACAGAGGCATCATCATCCATTCGCAGCCAAGAAAACATAAAACGAATTGCAAGAAGTTTAGGAGGCTGACCATGGATACCAAATTATAATTATAATTCATTCAAAATGACGAAACAGTCACAGATTCAATCAAGCTTTTTTAAACTCGACGAAGAAAAGTATGAGTATAAAGTAAAAGCCTTAAATAAACATGTTTAATATAACAAATATGACAAAAGGAGATATCATCAACCTTCTCTAACCATTTTTAAAATCCTTTGCTGAGTTGTTCAGAATCACAACAGTCAGAACAAAAGATTCGATCAAAGTCAGGGGTAAAAAAAGGCAGGCACAGAGTAAAGACTTAAATAAAACAAACACTACCCCACGTAGCTGTATCACGAACCTACTCCAACATTTTTTATTTTTTTTTAAATCCTTTCCGAGCTACACAACAATTTATTTACGTGGTAACATCAAACATAACCAATATTGATATTGATCAGGAAAATGAAGTTTAAATCCAAATCCGTCAGGAGAAAAATAATGCCTCCTGAGTACAGCTTTGACGATTTCAACAGCCAGTTTCCACCCTCAATATCAAAGTGGAATCAACTGCCAGTAAACGACATTAATAAGAAAGGCCAATTACCATGTTCATGACAACCTATACGATAATTTCGTGAGAATCAGTTAACATGAACTAGAAGGATATGGCAGTCGTCTTGTAGCTAATGCAGTTATAATTGCAGCAATTCCTCACATTAATGTGATTTGAATTTGTTTCTCATGAACATCCTTGGGTGCAAAAGATATTGTTTATACACCCAAAAGCATACAATAATCTGATTTTTCATTCGTTTTTGAACTTTAGTTTCATCTGGATTGATATGTTTGGGAAGCAAAATTGGAAGGAAATATTTCCAGGAAATGTGTACAGCAGGACGAGATTAAGAAAAAGATACATGAGAATTCCATTTTTAAATCCGAAAGAAGATAATCTGGCATGATTCTTCATCAGACCATAGTGGCTATGCCATTGTATCTTGTTCTTGTTCTATCAGTTTCAAGCGAAAGCCCCTCTTCCACAGTTTTCCTCTTGTTAGTATTGACTATCTGCACAGACTGTTGATGCTGTTGTTCTACTAGTGATTGTGGCGCTAGTTGAATCTCTGGGGTTTCAATCTTTTCATCTCTTTTTTGTGCTTGGTCCTTCAATTTCTGGGTCTTCATCATATGGGGTCTAAGCTTATTTAGATCAGCTGGCTTCACTGGTTTCAAGAAAAATTCCTCTGCTCCTTCTTCTAAGCACTTGCTAATCCTGGAAGGCACATTTTCGGATGACATAATCACCACTGGTATGTTTCTCAAAGACGAAGATTCCTGAAATCCCAAAAGTAATGCCCTGTCATTTTCAAGTCTCTTGACTCTCAGATAGAATTTGCCAGCACAAAATTTTGAGAGATTCTCGTAGAATTCTTCAGCTAATTTCTAACTACTAAAGCAGGTCATTTTTTAATAAAAGCAAATCTTGTGATTGTATTAAACCAGACTTGTTTCCAATGGTAAATTGTAAATCAGATAGGAATTTAAATCCATTATATGGCTAATTGCCTAATCAATAAAATTAAGGAAATTGACAGTTTTAAGCCATGGCAATATGGGATTCATATTCAGAGTTCTGAAATGTTAAGTCAAGTGTTCCCAGCAAAAACAGAAGGAGACACAGGTTCTGTATTTAACTAATAGGAACCAACAGATTGTTTGACAAATTAAATCATATAACAGATGAAGAATCGTCAGAACAAGAAAGCAAAGCATACCTTGATTTTCTTGAGTAAGTCATAGCCAGTCATGCCAGGCATACAGTAGTCTGTAATAACAAGGTTCACATCCACTTCCTGTGCAAAAATGCAAGAACCGCAAAAACTTCAGCCCAGACATCCAGAAAAAGAAACTTCATGGAGGGCAAAAGGCAAGAAGAAAATGGAGGAATCTCATACATTTTGAGCAGAAACTATAACAAACAATACCTGATTACTGTGAGGAGACACGGAAGGTGTATTAGGGTCGGTCTGATCATTGTCACGCAAACCCAGAAACTCTAAAGCCTTGCTACCGGAATCAACAGTGGTAACTGTCATTGACATAACGGAGTTCATTAAAACCAGATAAGGAATCATCGATCAAGAAAACAAGAGGATTGTTTTATCTTACCTTGATAGGAGGAGGTTTTGAGGAGCCTCTCAATAAGCTTCCGATCGATTAGGCTGTCGTCGACGGCCAGCACATGAAATTGGGGCTCACAGGCCATTCCCATTTTCAGATGGAAAATAAAAAAAAAGCTGGAATCACAGGAACGTAAAGGTGCTAGAGAAGATAAGAGAATGGAAGGACGAGAGAGTGGCGATGCTTGTCTGGTTTTTGTGGATGAATGGTTCGTAGCTAATGGAGGGGACGGAGGAGAAGGAGGACAGGGGAAAAAGAAGAAGAAGGGGAAGAGTTTTGTATTGAAAAAGGACACATCGCATCGCACAAAGCAAGATCCGACCAGATTTCACACCAAATCCAAATCTTTCAAAATTTTCCAACTTGATCTCTTCGTTACAAGGCAAGCGTCGCTACTATATTAATTAAAACACACAATATATATTAATAAATCGTACTTAATTAGTAAGAGTATATATTTTTAGGTTGATGCAAAGGGCGGGCTTTATTTATTTATTTGTTGTACGCAGAGGTCACCGGCCCTTGATATGCACAAATCACAATATTAATTTATATAAAAGAATATAGGATTAATTAATAAATTTGTTCCTAAGTTCTCACTTAAGGAAAGAATGTTCTATGAAAGTTTTTCTTATCTCAATCTTACGCCGAGAAGTTTTCAAAACGTATCAATATTACCTATTTCCATTAAAAAAAGTTAATCAACGTTAATTTTTTGACGGCCGCATTATTAGTTTTTTAATAAAATAAAAACATTACTATATTTTAATACTTGTAGAGATAACATTAAGACAAAAATAATTTCAAGGCAACATTACTCATGAACTAATACTTTTAAGACAGATTTACTATGAATAAGCATAAAAGCAAACATTTGGCCAAAAAGCACAAAGGTAAACACAAGAGGCAAAAAAATGCAATACTCATTGTGATTACGATAAAAACAAAAAATAAGTATGAATAAATAATCACGTTAATATGTTTTCTAAATTTTTGATGAAATGATAATTTGATTTATATATAAAACATAATGATAATTATAATTTGCTTGTTGCTGGGAATAAAAGGGTAATAACATATGAAGTTAAGAAGAATATTAAAATAAAGAATGATAGAATTTTATTTTTTATTAATTCAACCAAATAAACTATGATAGTTTGTTGAAATAGCAAACACTATTATACTAACACATAAAATATAAACCTACACTTTAAAAATAATAGTTATCCTAGTCTCTCTCTTTTTTGTTATCATTTTATCTAATTAAAACTATTATTATTCTCAATAATTATCTAATCAGGCGAGGTCAATGGGGATGCCTGGATGGAGTTCTCTTTTCTTTTGTTTTTTCACTTGAAATTCTCTTTTCTTTACTTAGGCAATATCATCATTTCATAACAAGCGTGGCTACTACCAAAGAAGTCCCAAAAAGCCTTTTAAACACTTAATATGACGTTTGCACATTTCAAAACTATTGTACTCACTCTGATCTTAATTATAAGAACTATTTACCAGAATTTGGAAAGATTAAGGAGAGAAGTTAAATTAGTTCATTATAATTATTTCCTAAAAATACCCCTACTTAAAATTTAGAATGACATCAGAGGAGTTGCTAAGTAGGTGTTATAAAAAGTGAATATGTGCATTTTCCTTGACCATTTGTTGGAATGTAACGCTTTCAATACTTGTGTTTATTATTGCAACCATGATTTAATATGGTTAAGAATTTTTTTTATTGCAAAATCCTTACGGAAAAAAATATTTATACCTTGTTCAAAACACTTTTAGGAAAACTTGGATTATTATTTTATTCAAATAAATTCAGCGCAAATGATTTTTTTTTATTTATGATTTATTATATAACTTACATTATTTAGGTACTTATGACTAATTATTGTTAAATTATTATTGTCTTTACTTACAATTGATGAAGTATCAATAGGGGTATTTTAGAAATAAATTAAAAAAGTTAAAACTTGGCTTATAATTAGAATCAAAATCAACTTTAAAATGTATTCCTATAATTAAGATCGGAGGGAGTATGTCATTGTGTGTTTGCGTGTGTGTTTGTGTTTTTTTTTTTTTTTTTTTACATTGAGATAGATTTTTAATTGGTGTTGTTAGTTGCGGAGGAACACATTCACGTGAGCAATACCTCGCTAGGGGGACAAAAATTCCATGTTGGACTATTGAGGCATAACGTGCCAAATGCTCTGTAGTAATACCATCACATTTGCCTGCCCCTTATTGTTGGTATTTATTTAAGGCTTACCTTAAAGTGTTATCCAACCCGCCACAATATTTTTTAGGCAGTGTGCTAAGGTATTTATAGTACCTTTAACATCTTAAAATATTACCTCCAGGTTTTAATTATAGAACATCTTTATATTATAAATTGTCTATAAAAGTGTTCCTATAATTAAGATCGGAGAAATATATTTTTTGATGCACTAAGCGTTCTGAAGTATTTTTTCATGTGAACCTAATATCTTAAACTATCTTTTTTATATATCCAATACTCTAAAATATTTTTTAAAGTTTATTCAACACCTTTGATTATCCAAATTAAGTGTAAAATTGCACTACAAAATATTTGAAGTTGGTGGACGTAACTGAAAAAATATGTCAAGGAACCTTTTTAATTAATTATTTATTTATACTTCATCATATTCTAAATGTAAGATATAATTAATTTTTTAGAGATATCTAGAATGTTAATTAAATTACTTTAATATATCTATCATTTTTTTCCAAATTATTTTGCCTTACACAACATATAATATTATTAGATAACTTATTTATCTTTCTTAATCTTAAAAAAAAAAAAAAAGCCAATATTATTTTATATTTATAACGGGAAATAGTAGGAGTATTTATTTGCCGGCATCGTATCAAACTCGAAGTTGGAACCAACAGCGTCTTCCTCCTTTGAAAACCAGAAATCCTCCACCGTTGGTTTGCTGAAACAGTGGGTAGAGTCAACCCATTTAAAGACCGTGATCTCCCTCACACCACGCGCTTTTCATCTTACTCTACAGCCTGTCACACCTAATCTCGCGCTTTGCTTTCTCTACAGTTAATTCCATGTGGCCATCTGGACACGTGGATCCTGTCCACGGCTAGATATGTCCTCTTTTTTTTTTTTTTCTTTTTTGATTTTATGATACGCATGTTCTTATTTATTCCTTTATTTTTTTCTAAAAAAAATATTGAGATTGTAAACCACAGCATGATTGGCTGTTTTGTTTTTTTCTGAGGTCTGTTTCTCCCAAAAACCAAGGAACACACTTGGACAAGTTTTTTTTTTTTTTTTTAATAAAAAAAGAGAGAAATAAAAAGGAAAATCCCTTCCCCCTCGGAATGGGCCATTATATTGGGATTCGATTTCCCCAATCATGTTAATTGATGCTTCGTTTGTTTGTTAGTGTAAAAGCTAATTATAGGGTTTATTTTGAATTTACTGTTCTTTTAAATTTATAATTTTTCTTCAATTATTCATATTAACTGAACATATTAAAAGGTAGTTCCCCAATCATGTTAATTGATTTGACCCCCAAAAAAAAAAAGTTAATTGATGCTTCATTTGGGGCACATTTATGATATATCATACCGCATTCCTATCCAAATGTGTAATACTTTGAACATAAAAGTTCGAGCATGCATGTACATGGATTCATAAGAAGGAGGCGAGGCTAGGAATAGGATAGTGTATCCCAAAAAAAACAGAGGCAAGCATGATAGATAATTGGTCTTATTTGGTAAAGGCGTGAACAAATGTAGATAAAGAGCGGAAGAGGATCTCCATAATCATCTTTCTCCGTTTTTCATTTAGCGTCATCCCGGACCATTGATTGGGAAAGTAAGAGAAAGGTTAAAGTGGTATTGTGATTGATTGGATGGATGTGATTTAGAGATGATGAAGGATAATGAGAAAGTGATAATGAGAAAAAAACCCAACCCGATAAAGAACAAGGACGCAGCTTTCTCATGTCCTTTTGACACTGTGCATGACTAAAAGCTGGCCTCTTTGAACAATTGTACTACTTTACGAACAACCAAATGCTCCTTCAATTCTTAATGTAGAAACAATTTAACTAGTTCAATTACTTTAATATAGGTAATTAAGTTAGTTTATTGTAAAAATATGACATGTTTTTGTCCTAAAAAGCCCTTGTTTAAACCATGTTAAAATACCCTCAAAGAGTGTGCATGTGTGTAAATTCCTCACTCTATTTATGTGCTTATTAGAGAATTTGTCTCGACTTAGAAAAAACAGAAGAAAAAAAAAGAGTTCATGAAACTATGATTAATAGTAAGGGGTTTTGCATTGAATGTGAGATGAGTCAAACCGTGTTTATAATCAATGAGCAACACATGTAATCTATAAATTTTATATGATGCCTGTAAAGATAATAAATACAAAGGTTAAATGGAAGTTTTGTTTAAGGAATTTCGGTCATTTGGAATTGTTTTGTTTCATTTTTTCTCCAAAAGTTTAAAAACACAACAATCTTGTCCATCCATTAATCTTCATCGTTGAATTGTTGTTTTGTAAACCTCCGAGGCAAAATTACTCATAAAAAACATTTAGGGTAAATTTACTCTTAAAAAACTCTCGGAACATATTTACTCCATTTTGTTAAAGTCATTAAAGGCAAAAATGAGACCTTAAAAATTTCGATAACTAGTTCTCTTTAAACTAAACTTTAATGATAAAAATAATATTTCACCTTGAATACAAATCTTAATTGTATCCAAAAATTAAAGGGTAAAGGTGCAAAAATATACATAAACTTTGCCCTCGGGAGCGCCTAGCACCATGTGCTTTTTTTGGGAGCAAAATACCCACGTGGTTAAGAAAGTGGAGCAAAAGTCACAATTGCCGTTAAGAAAGCCGAACGTCCATTAGTTAGCTTATGTAAGCTGAAGTGTTCGCATCCATCTTCTTCCTCTCTCGACTCCTCGGTTTTCCACATCCAAACCAACCGACCATAATCTCTTATTTTAAGCGAATCCTTCTCTCTCTCTCTCTCTCTCTCTCTCTCTCTATCTATCTATCTATCTATCTATCTATATATATATATTTAAAGCAAATGGTTCATTGTGGATTCGTTCTGCAAGAAAAGACAACTTTATCAGACATACAATGCCATTAATCTTTACGAGTTATTGTCAAAATCCTTTAGCTAGTGAGCTAGATCCATCTTTTGAAAGTCTTCTTCAAGTCATCTCTTTTGGCCTATATATTCTCCACTCCATCTGATTCTTCTTTATTAAGAAGTCACTTTTATGTTATCCACGTTGCATCAAACTCAATCCAGCCTCCCACTATCGTTGAAGCTCCCTATTACAGTTCATAGGAAGCTCACCCGAAACCTCCTCTCTCTCAACTATGTGGCCATATATATACATATATATAATAATGTGGGCACAGCTGCTTGACCTATGTTTCCATCCCACAACGCAAGACCCAACAAATATAATTTTGGTATCAATTTCAAATACCTGATACTGGGAAAGCAGCTTTTGCAAATAAGCCTGTTTGAGCTTATCAGACTTCTTTTCCTGGAAAGATCCTTTCAATGTTGAGATATAGCTTGTTGATTTTATTAGGATGCCCAAGGTGTTTGATACCATAGGAAGAGTCCATTTTGCAAGAGCCTTGCTACGAATTTCACGATCGGGATTGTAGGTATTCCCACAAGCATTCTTCCCTACGAATCCCGGTATTGTGATTGCGAGTTCTCATGAGAACACACGTGGTACGAGTCGTGGTGAAATTGATGGTATGTACGCTATACTCTTTGCGACCTGCACAACATATCTAGATTTCTAAATGTCACAAGAAAAAGAATACATTTAAACGACAACAAGTAGCTTTATCTCGAGGCCCACTACATAGATTATATAGTCATTAAGCTCATTTAATTTTAAATGAGCCAATATCGCTTGAAGAATAGAAGAAACTTATTTTACCAATATCCTCTCTCTGGTTTCTTGAAACAGAGGTGAATCCCGGAGTTAATCCAAGGCCAAGACTATTGTCGGAGAGATAAGGGGAATATTCAAAGGGGATTGCAACGGTTTTAACTGCCACACAAGAATCGAGGCGAGAGCAAGGAAGGTTCAACTGTGTGAACATGAAAGTCGATGCACTCATACAAGGAATCTCTAAGAAAGGACGCAAGAGGCTAGGTAAGTATAGTTCTTCAGAATATAGAAGTATTGAAACGGTGTAAAAGATTGATTGAGATTCAAAAACACACGCTGGAGATGGGTGGACGAGGAAGAACGAGGAGCTGAGAGAGAGAAGAAGATGGATGTGAACACTGTTACCTGCAGTTACATAAGCCAACTAACGGACGTTTGGATTTATTAACGGCGGTGGGACTTTTCTCCACTTTCTTAACCATGAGTATTTTTGCTCCCAAAAAGATACTTTGCGCGTAGTCTTAAAAAGCGCTCGCTTAGACAAAACGTTTGTGTATTTTTACACCTTTTACCCAAAATTAAATACACAAAAATATTAATTTTCCACGTTGCACTGTGGAGTGTGTGATGGATGAAGAGTTTGAAAAGACAAAGGGAACATATAAACATGGCCCCCTATGCTGTGGCTTTTTTATAAGACCGTGGGCCCCTCCATTAATATTCCCTTCTCTCTCTTCACTTTCAATTTTCTCATCAACACCCTTCTTTTTTATTTTTTCCACAAAGTGTCCACTCATTGTTTATCATCACAAGTATGTGCTTCTTCCATTTTCACAATATATATATATATATATATATATATTATGTTATTGTTAATAAATATATTATCCTCCATTAGGAATCGTATCAGCAGGATATACATATTAATTGGGCTATAGCTCTTTCGTGCACTAGGTAATTCTACTTCGATTAAAAATCCCAATTATTATTATTATTATTTTTAAAACATTACTTTTATACAGTAGAATTTTAAGAGGATGATTTAATATACGTGGGTTATGGTATTATTTGACTTTATGATGAGATAGTATAGAGTTTTAGGTCAGTTTCGTATAAAAACGAAAGCATATCTAAAAGATTCGATTTTTTTGTTTGGACGTGACTAGATATGGTGGGGACCAACATTGTGATTTGAATCCGATATTCCAATTAGAATAATAGAGCGAGTAGTTAAAATTTAGGAGGGTGACCAGGTGTCGGCTTTCTATTGGCCAAGATAACTTACCAAACAAACCTACGCATGCATAAGTATGAAATAATACACACACCTCGTTCCTGCGATATCGTTGTCACTACACAAACAAACGTGCCGAACAAACATATACAACTCATATTTTTTGGACTTCACATCAACAAAAAAGGGGGACCCGGCAGTTTTTTTTTTTTTTTTTTTTTTTAAGTTAGGATTTATATATACTCGACTCCACATGGGAACGTGTGAGGGGTTTTTTTTTTCATAACAATATACTCTTTTAAATGCTTAATTATAAGGCGCAATTAACTTTTTGGAGAGATTAAGGAAGATAATTAAATTACTTTAGAGTATTTGTATTAGTATGTTTTTCTTCAAATTAATTAGTTTGATTAATTAATTAATATATAACACAACATATGAAATGATTAAGTAATTTATTTTGCTTCTTTAATTTTTCCAAAAAAATTCAACTAAGTCTTACAATTAGGACCGAAAATAATATGAGACGATGTGAAGGTTTGATTTTTCAGTTTTCACAAAAAATAAGGTTTCGTTCACAACTTTACATACATATACAATATTTACATTTATAATTGGAGTAGTACAACATACTGATAATTTTTAAATATATTAGGGCAAATTAAAGACGCGAGATTATCTGAATTTAATGAGTTAATCATCGTGAAGTCTTGGTTACTACTAGTATGATATTAAATGTTGTGAAAAAATTACTTAAATGACAATTAACAACGGTCTAATAAGTACTAGCTTTGCTTTATTTTAACAACATGGGTCCAAAAACAAAACAACATCAACTATGATAATGACGAATAATTTTATAAAAATTTATGCTTTTACACTGTCAAGCTTTGTATTGGGGGTTGCTGAATATAACACGATAATAACAGTTTATTAACTAGTAATTTAGGTTTTGAAATTGGACGCGTTGGCCGATCCGGTCGATAAGAACCTGACATCCAAGGCATCAACCGCGGTTTGTTTCATTTTTATATTTTTACCTCAAAATTTTCAATTTTTTTAATTTCATATTAATTTCCATTAAATCTTTAGTTTCTTACTGATTTGGCCCCAATTTGATTAAGGTTTGACCCTCGATAAAGTACCCTAGCTGGTTTAGTGGATAGTCTGAATTTCAACCTTACTAAAACCTCTAATTTATCAAATAACAACAATAATTAAGGGCCTATTAGGTATTAGGGATTTAGAGAGAAAAATGTTTATCAGTTGAATTTTAAAAAATTGGAGGAATAAGGTTATAAAATTTTAAAAAATAGAAAGTGTATGATAAAAGAGTCATAAAAATTAATTAAGAATTTCTTACTCCACTTCTCTATTTTTCTTTTAAAAAAATAAACTTATAGAAAATTGTTCTCCCCCTCCAGATCCATTATAGGGATTGTTTATTAGTATACCAAACAACCCATAAGAGTAACAATCAAGTGCATTTAGGTAATTTCACTAAAAATTTCATCTCAAATCAGAGTAGTAGTTCCTAAAGACTTCGCATTAAGTCATTCCAAGTTGCTGAATTGGTATTTTAGTCTGGGTCTGTGTCTTTTTTCTCAATACTTTATGTTGATAAAAAATTTGAATGGAAATTACATAATCTTGGACCTAATTAACCACACATTAATATATATATATAGGGTTTATCGTTTGTCATTAATGTCACCTAACATAAGGTTATATCAAATTACCCCAAAATTACGTCATTTTGGAGTTACGGGGAATTAATGAATGGTGTTTTGATATTTTTTATTTTTGTATTTATTATATGAATTTTAACAAAATATTCTTCATTAATTTTCTAACCCCAAAACGACAGTGTTGGGGTTAAAAAAATAATAAATGGTGTTTTGGTATTTTTATTTTTGTATTTATTATATGGATTTGACTAAACACCCTTTATTAATTACTCTAACCCCAAAACAACATAGTTTTTAGGGGATGGACATAACCTTTACGTCCAGTGGCATAACAAACGATAAAACCTATATATATATAAGGAAAAACACTTCTCATGTTGCGGGAGAAGTGTATTATAATAATATCACACACACATGAAATGGTGGGACCCACATATATATAATTCTAATTATATATATGTGGATCCTATCATTTCATGTGATATGATCTTATTCTTCTTACCAGATAACGTGAGAAGTTTAAACCCCATATATATATATATATATATATATATTAATACATATTTAGACACATACACATTAAATACGCGGCCAGTTGGAGGGAACGGTTTAAAATATGATGATAGAATATATACAAGATCCATGCATGATAGATTAATAAAAGCGATCGAGCTATGTGGGAGATTTCAATGAATAATAATATAGTCAAGCAATAGTTTAAGAGATATTGTTGTACGATGGGATCTCTTTTACAAATATTAATTATGAGGAGATTATCGAAGAGATTATTAGTCTTAATTAATTAATTAATTATATGGCTCCTAGAAATTAGTTGTGAGGCGTATATGAAGCGCACACATTCTCTTAATAAAGCGTAAACTCGAGACAAAATCAAATTACGTAAAAGCCAAATTAACGACTACCTCATTTGTCAAAGTTGAAATTCTCAGTTGCAATTGTTTATTAATAATGGTGGTTTAGGCATCGTTTTTAAGAGGATTAGCAGAGAGGAGACCTTTTTTAAAAAAAGTTTAATTTGGATCCCTTTTTAGTAATCCTAGCTTATCAAATTTTGGAACGCTACTTGCTAGGCCGGTTTATTCCGGTGATTAAGTTAATATCAAAAAGTATGTGAAAGTGAGAGATTATCAGACTTCAAAGTTCCCTTTTGTTTTCTCTTATAATTCAAAGACCTCTTTTGTTTTAATATAACTCTTTTTAATTTCTCGCACGTCGAAAATATTCTTTTGATTTCCTAGCATGTGGTGACATCGTATATAGTCCGTTTGGACGAGCTTTTTTTTTTAAAAAAAAAAAACCATTTTTAACATTTAAAAAAAGTATTTTAATTAGAAGTTAAAGTTTTTTTACGTTTGGATACACTATTTAAAAGACTTTTAAATAATAAAAGAAAAAAAAAATTGTTTGAATTTTAAGTTAGAAAAGCTTTATTTTATTAGTAAGATTGTTAAAATGGGGAAAGGGTTGTCATTTTATTGAAAATGAAGGATAATTGGTGTGCAAATAAATTATTAAAGAAGAGCCAATCATTTTTTTCATTCTCTCTCTTTTATTGCACTTTTTTTTTAACCTATAAATTGAAGCTTTAAAAAAAAAAAAAAAATTTTGTTGTTGTTGTTGTTGTTGCTACTTTTGCTTTTTTTCAAAACTCTTATCTAAAAGCATCTATTAAAAAAAAAGCACTTTATTTTTTAAAAGAAAGACTTTTGTCATTAAAAAAAAAAAAAAAAAAAAATCCAAACGACCTCTATATACTTTGTGCATTTGTGAGAAAGTTTTTTTTTTAAAAAAAAAAAAAAAAAAAGCAATGTGAGACATATAGCTTTGGTGTGTGTGGGTTTTTTTTATTGACTGTTATTCACGACAGATTTATTAAAGTCATGTAAGTTAGTTATAAATTCAAAGCATGGAAAATTAATTTGTTACGTGAATTGACTAATGGAAGCTTAATAGTTGGTGTGTGAGTATATGACTAATTAAGTTATCACGCTGACTATGGAAAGGTCGTAAAGGGAATTCTCGACACTTGTCTGAAAAATAACGAATTTATAAAATAGAGTTTTTTCTAAGATATCTGTTGACTAGTAAAGATATGGCAACTATATTCATATATTTTCATTAGATCATGCAAAAACATAACAATAAAAAATCAGCTAAAACGATAGGAGATGATGCCGACTTTCATTTTTTTCTTAAAAAAAGAAAAAACAAAGAAAGAGGAGGAGAATAAGGAAAACCTAATAACATTAAATTATATACAAAGGTTGATTATTGTAATAGAAGATCGACTATCAATCCCGGATTGGACCGGTAGGTTTGACCTGAAAATCGGCAAACCACTGCTAATTGGCCTTGGTGAACAAATAAACCGGTTTACTGTTTTTCAAAATTTAATGCGATTTTTTCTTTTTCATAATTTTATATTAATAATTTTGGAATCTTCATTTCTCAACGATTTGGCTCCGTGTTAGCTCCAAACGACTTTGATATGCCTTTGATTTCGACTCCCAACCCAAGGTTCGATGCCCAATTCGAGTTTAATAATCTTGAAGAAAAGTAGACATATATATACTTATATTATGCGCTGAAAATTATAGGCTAATGAGATGAAACTCAGAAAAAAATTGAAGCATGATATGAGTGAGTGAAGATATAAATTGTGTAATGAGTTTAAGAAAGTTCTGAATATTTTTGTCGGAGTTCACAATTAAAGGGATAAAAATGAAATCACACATACTCCTTTCATCCTCAATATAAGACTCACCTTATAATTTAATTGAAACTAAAAAGTACACAATGTCTTATACCAAGGACAATATGAATTATTATTTGTAGTATTTTTCGTGAAGCTAATGGTTTATATTTATAAGTGTGTTTTTTTAAAATAAAGAGAATAACTGTGTAACTTAAGAAAATGGTATTAGAACTTTTTCATGAAACTTCTTTGACCCATCAAACCCTCCATTCTCTGTTTCAAAAAAGGTATAACTATAAGTCGATTCATTCAATTCATTAGTAAATCAGTGAATTCAGGTATGGGCCTGTTTGGGTATCCCATCTAATTGACTTATTATCCCATTAGATGGAATAATAAGTCCATTAAGAGAAAAAATATAATTATTGGGTGTTTGGCTTGCCTTCATTTTTAATGGACTTTAAAGCTTGATGAGGTTTTTCTTTTGAAGCCACTCCCCCTAACTTCTAATCTCATTACTCCTGATCCCATCAATTGCACATGTGGGGCCCCTTTGTAAAATGACACTGTTGCCCCCCAGTCCATTTCATCTTGTTCGCACAGGTCTATCCGTCGGATTTCAAGTTCAATTCCTCTCGTCTCTTTCAATTCTCTGGTTTATCCGTTCGCCCCCTCCCAGTCTCTTCAATCTAAGAATTAAAGTCTCGACCTACACTATTATTTAATGGAATTTTACTATTTCATTTAGCAAATTTAAATTTATTTTTAATTTTTTATCCCAAATTATCACATTTTATACAACACATACGTGTGTGTGTGAATTTGATTAATGCCCTTTCGATTATTTTCCATCTCATCTATCTTTTTAAAAGCTATGCGCTAAACAAGTTCTCATCACAAACAAAAGTCACTTCTACTACTGCTATCCCAAACATAAATTACATAAAAAAAAGTCTATCGGAAAATAAGTCCATTAAGAAAAACTCATCGAAATAAAAGTCACTTCTATCAAAGTTATCCCAAACGGGCCATAATTCTTGCAGTCCCCAAACAAATGGCAGATCCTGTAAAATTTTAACTTTACAAAAAGGGGGAAAAAAAAGGCGTTTTGACCCAGCCCTTTCGAAAAGCTTAAACAAAGCCACTAGCTTAGCTTTATTATTTGCAACATTACAGGGAAAACATTCTTTCCTTTTTAATATTTTAAAAAATGCATTATCATTCAAACGCACAGGACACTTTTTTTTAAAATAATAATAATAATACTGGAGATAACATTTAATTAAAGAGAGTTATTGGGGAATTGAATCACTACAGTTGTGATAGACAAATTTTCAAATATTCGCTCTTTTGACACTGTTTTTTGCTCCCAATTTTTTTTTTTAACAAAATTTTAGGAAAAGGGTTGACTCCACCCACAATACAAAAAGCCAGGACAAAGTCTTTCTTCTTCCTAGATAATACCAATATTTGGTGGGACGGGCCGTCTATTACCATCAGGCGTTTACCTAGGCAACTAGGAGTTCAGATGCCTCTCCTAGTACCTTGATCAATTTTAGGATCAAACCCCTTTTTTTGTTAGAGTGTCGACCCTTTTATCGGTTGGAAAAAAAAAAAAAAAAAAAAAAAACAAGAGGTTTTTGCTTCCAATTTTTGACAATATTGTGATCAACTGATAGCCTCATTTTTTTCTTATAAAAAAAAAAAAAAAAAAAAAAAAAACTGATAGCCTCATTTCAAATGCTCTTCCCATTAGGCCCGGTTCAATTATTCTCGCATCCACATTCTAATTGGGCCTGGCGCAGCTGCCATATGTTGTTCCTTGACCTATTTATAACAAGCGCTTTACCAAAAGGAAAATGGCTCTTTGTATCAAAAAAAAAAAAAAAAAAAAAAAAAAGAAAAAAAAAAGAAGGAAAATGGCTCTAATTTAGTGTCCGATAAACTAAAATGGATATTTGTTTCATTTGTATTGTTCATGTTGCTATTTCATTTCTTCATTAAGAGTTTGACATTTAGAAATGAGAAATGTCATGATCAAGTGAAAAGAGACATATAAACAAGATAAATTAATTGGTTAACATAGGGTGTGCGTGACAACTATTCGTTTGCCCAACACTCGTTTCGAGATAAAACAGTTTTTTTTTTTTTTTTGATTAGTATTTTGGAAGAGTTAAGAATCATAATTATGTTTGTTGACCCATTTTATTTTTACTCGAGAATTAGAATTACGTTTGGTAAGACAATTTTTTTATATTACGAGAATCAAAATTACGTTTAACATATTTTATTTTTATTTCGAGAATTAGAATTACCTAATACAATACAAATCTATTTCTTTATTTTTTGTTTACAAATTTCGTCAACTGTTAAAAAAAAAAAAAAAAACCAAAATGCCAACATTTCATATTTAAAAATTATCTAAAAAATATAATATTTTATTGTATAATTTTTTTTACAACAAATACTAAAATATAGTCACATGACTCAACTAAATAAAATAATCTATTTCTTGAGATTATAATTTTGATATACTTTCTTGAGATTTAAATCAAAAAATTTCTTTCATTCTTTTCATCTCACCTAAAATGCCATATCCAAATTCATATCCGTGTAAACAAGAATTTCGACTCAAGACAAGCCTTAAGCTTTGTTTAGGAGTTTGGAAAGAAGGAAAGGAAAGAGATGCAAGGAAAATGGAGGGGAGGGGATGGAAGATATTTCCTCCCCTTGTTTGGGAGTTAAAAAATAGTGAGGGAGGAAGATGGAGGATTAATGAGTTATTTTTACCATTTTGTCATTTTCTTTAATAATTAATATAATTATCATACTTTACAAATAAATTTAAATTTAAATTTCCTAAAAAAATTATTTATGTAATTTTTATATTTAAAAAATTATTTATGTAGCGCGACGGATGATGGTGGTGGCGGCGATGGCGGTGGGGGCGGCGGTGGTGATGGTGGAGGTAGTCGAGGCGGATCGGAAATTTATGGAAGGGGGCACTATTGGCGGGGTTCTGGGGTAGCGCCCCCAAATTTTTTTTTTCACTTCTCATCAAAAGCACAAAAAAATAATACATGATTCAGAAGGTTTTCACTTGTCATCGGTTGTAAGTTTTATCATCATCAATAAGAAAAAGAGCAAGTGTTAGCCATAAAATGCCCATGGCAAGAAATTAGCAACCTATATCCTCCAAGTAATTTTTTGTCTTTAGGGAATATCCATCTAAAAAAACAAAAAAAAATGCAACAAAATGCTAAGAAAGTATCTCAAAAAGGAAGCAGATCTTCCCAGAGTTGAGGTCACAATGCTAAAATATGTCCGCAAGTATTTTTATAGGGGAAAAAAGAGAAAGGAGCAAAGTGAAAGTGGTGTTGAGGAAGACATAAAAAGAGGGAAAAAGATTAAATTTAAAATTTAAAAAAATTTAGTTTTTTTTTATTTTTAAAAAAGGAAATCAAGGGGGGCACGTGCCCCCTTTGTAGTATACGTGGATCCACCAATGGCGGCGGTGGTGGTGGACGTAGGTAAATTTACGCCGAAGAAGAATGAGTCTTTTTTTTTTTTTATAGAAAAATGATTCTTATTTTGTTGCCTGGAGCGAGGAAAAATTTATACTTCTTTTTTATTCCTCGGCACAAAAATAAACCGGTTTATCCCAGGAATAGGAAAAAAAAAAGGATTTACTAAACACAATTCTCATCCAATTTTGTTCACGGGAATAGAAATTAAGAAAAAATTCATTAACGTTATTCTTATGCACACCCAGTATCATGAAGATATGAACAAGTTTTAAATGCCCAATTTTCACGAACTAGTGAATATACACATGAATAAACAAATGCAACAAGTTTCATTTGTAAGTGTTCAACTTCTTGTAAACAAATGAAATAAATAAATGAAAAATGCAAATGAATTTTCAGTAGCCGAAGCTTTGGTCGGCTGGCACCAGAGGCTATTCCAATTGAGGGGTTGCTTGTGACCGGTCATTGAAGCTTTGCCAATTATTGAACCCTTTCAAAAAAAAATAAAATCAAGGTATCATTGTCTTTTTATTTACAAAACTTAAAAAAGAGAAATTCTCAATTCTCAATATTTATTAATCATTATACACATGCGTCCTTGGTAATTATTACTCCATTTGATTTTAAATATCAGATAGAGTTGCCTTTTTGTAAAAATTAAGTTTAAATATCAGATAGAGTTGCCTTTTTGTAAAAATTAAGAAAACTTAATCATATCATATGTACATCAATTTATAAATTAGGCAAAGTAACTTAGAGAAAAATGACAAATATAAATAACTCTACCTTATATTTAAGATAGAGGGGATACTCTTTTTCCGTCCTTCTTAGATCTGACTTTCCTCTTTTTCCCCTTACTCTCTTTTTCCATTTCCCACCTTTGGATTAAGATCTTACCAATCTAGATATAACAATATTTTTATAATATAACCGTTGAGATCTAAATCCAACGATAAAAAAAAAAAAAAAAAAAGGAAAAATGAGAGAAATGGAAAAGATGGAAAGTCAAATCCGTCCCTCTCAATTTCAGGAGGAGCAGATCCTCACATTGTCTTAATTTCTCATACACCCTTTTAAACCTATATAGACGATGAACATAGAGAAAAGAAAAATAAAATGAGCAATAAAATCAGATTTAATTAGATAGACATTATTTATGATTTAAGGATTATAAGGACCTAAGAAAAAACCGACTCAACTACTTCCACAATCTCACCTGTCCGTCAACCAAACACCATTGAGTGGGACCAAATATAATATGCGATTCCGCCTCAGTCTCAGAGGAAACCCGAAAGCCAAAGGCAAAAGGAGGTCGAGTGGGACCAAATCTGGTGAATTCTATCTATCCTTGAGCTGTGTGAGGCGAGACCATGAACTCAAAGGTCATAGCCACTGTGCTTGCGATCTGCTCCGTAGTATTTGCTTTCAACTCCAAACTATTTTTTGCGCCTCCTTCAATTCAGGGTTCTGAGGACCTGCTCCACACCGCTCAGATAATCCATGTCACCGGAGCCGTCGGGCCGGAGAGCCTCGTCTTCGATAGCAACGGGGAGGGTCCGTACACCGGTGTCGCCGACGGACGAATTCTCAAGTAGCAAGGAGAGGGTCGAGGCTGGACTGATTTTGCCTTCACCACCTCAAATAGGTAATTGGGCTCTTTTTTTGAACAAGTAGAAGAAACCTCAAAAGCCCACTGATATAAAAACAACTTCAAAAGCCCAACGTGTTTTAGGTTTTAACCCGTCCTTTGATTTATGTGTTGGGAGTTTTATACATTGGGGTCACCGGAAGCTAATCTATAAAATAAAATAGGGGATTGATTTTGTTTAAAAACACACATTTAAAATTTGTTTATTCTATTTATTATAGATTTTTTGGAAAATAACCTTTAATTTATAAACGTCCAGTTCATCCATATTTGGTCATAAAATGTCTGTATATGTTGTAAGGTAAAAGATTATGTTATGCATGTTGGATAAGATTATGTTATGAATGTTGAATTGTTTCGGCTCTGGTCAGTAATCTAAATATCACTTCAATTTAAGAATTATATTGTTCTGTTGAAGTTGTATTATCCAATTCGAAGATATGTTTAATAATTTAAGACGATAGATTATTATTTTTGTGATATGTTTTGTGACAATACATGAAGAAATGAATATTTAACTGTGTGCTTTTCTCCACCAATAGTTGTTTTCGGGAGTTAGATGTGTTAATTCACCTGATTTATTTGGTGGATGAGTTTTGATCTCCAACTCGCCCAGCTAAAGTGGTGGAACGAGCCAATCATTGTGAGTTCACTACATGACTTGATTAGCCTGCCCAATCCATTTTGATGGCTCTATAGAAAAGCCTCCAAAGGATAGTTTGGTAATTTAAGTCAGAAGCAATCTAGAAAGTACTCATCAATAACCCAATAACCCTTGTTTACGTTCACCTGCGACAAGCTCCTCACATAAATTAAAAGTAATATAATTCAACCTATCCATATGAAGGGGATTCTTAAATGAGGAATAGACTATTTATCCTATAAGATATTTCTTATGCAATGATCCATGTTTAAATCTAACGCAGAGTTTTATTGTACTGCTTTTGAAGGACGGAATGTACACGTCCATTTGCACCAGAATTGGAGCATGTTTGTGGGAGGCCACTTGGTCTGAGTTTTGATAAGAAAAGTGGAGATCTCTACATTGCTGATGCCTACCTTGGCCTTCAAGTCGTTGGACCTACAGGTGGTTTAGCCACCGCTCTGGTAACCCAAGTTGAGGGTCAACCCTTACGCTTTACCAATAGCATGGACATCAGTGAGGACGAAGATGTCATTTACTTCACTGATTCCAGCACTGCCTTCTACAGAAGGTAATATATTTCCATAAACAAACCCATCATATTCCTTTCTTCCCACACCCCTCTAGTTTCTCTGCATTTCCTTACAATGATCATGTAAAAATCTGAGGAATATACTTCGGTCCTTAATATAAAACTTATTAAACTAATTTGATTAGATTGAAGAAGTTAATTAAACTAGTTAAGATGTTATGTTTTTATTAGTAATCATCTTTCTTAATTCCCTTCTTTTAATTATTGTTAAAGGAGTATCAGAGAGGGTAATTTGGAAAAACACTAGTAAGTATGGGAAATATATTCTTACCTAGAAAATCTCACGCCTCTAAACTGTGTGGAACCCTTGTTTGCAGGGAATTCATGGGTTCAATTCTTAGTGGGGACAAGACTGGTCGGTTAATGAAATATGATAGATCGACCAAAGAAGTGACAGTGTTGATAAGGGGGCTTGCTTTTGCAAACGGAGTTGCACTGAGCAAAGATGGCTCATTTCTGGTAGTGGCAGAACCTTCTGCATGCAGGATCCGTAGGCTCTGGCTTCGTGGACCTAAGGCAGGTCAAGTAGACACATTTGCTGAGCTACTGGGTTTACCAGATAATATAAGAAGGAACTCAAAAGGCGAATTTTGGGTTGCTTTGCATGCAAAAGCAAGTCCTTTCATCAGATTGGTTTCTTCAAAGTCATGGGCTGGGAATGCAATGCTAAATCTTCCCCTCAGTTTCAAGCAATTGCATGCATTGTTCACTGGGTGGAAGCCTCACTCCTCTGTTATGAAGCTGAGTGAAGAAGGAGAAATATTGCAAGTGTTGGAAGATTGTGAAGGAAAGGCCTTGAGATTTGCAAGCGAAGTGGAAGAAAAGGATGGGAAGCTTTGGATTGGTTCAGTGTTAATGCCCTTTATTGGCATTTATGAGCTATGAGTACTACCATGACACTATGACTGTCCATCATAGAAGTGTGTGTTCCATTAAACTCAGTGTATATGTCACTGTCCCCAACTTGCCTCTAAATTTAGCTTTTCGAGATCTTGATTCTTGAACACGTCCCTTTATAGGCCCTACACAACATTTTCCGAGAGAACCATCTGAGAATAATGGATTCGTGGTGATTATTGGGGAATTGCGTTAATTTTTGGAATGTAGTTGCTGAATACGATTCACTTGGACCACTTTCTTTTCTCTTTTCCAAGTAAGAAAATTGTCCGAATTATGTTTGTGAGGTTGTAGTTGGTTTGGCATTTGTTGATCTATGTAGTTGGTTTAACGAAGATGTCATAGGGATTGGGATTAGATTTGGTGAATTAGGATGAGTCATGTGGAGCGCATTTTCGGTCAAGATTGGCCTAGATAATTACATGATGACTGTTGAGCAAATCGTCAGCCAAGATTCATGGCAAGTAGAGCGTTAATGCTATCAATGGTCCTGTATATAGGATATAGTCTGTAGTGCAATTTGCACTATAAATTATATCTTATATTTTGAACTTATACTATAAACTATATAGGAGTATTTATGATTTGAGGGTATTGAAGTTATTAAAATTGAAGTAGTATTAAAAATATCGTCCCCTGTTTGTACTTGAGAGAGAGAGTTGATCCCACGTATTTAATTATCCATCAATCGCAATTTACAACCCTCGCTTAGTATTATTTCCTCTCCTCTCCTCTACGCTCTCTCTCTGCCGGCAGCCATGATGAAGCCACGGGGGTACTTGGCGGCGGCAACCGCCGTTGTTGTTGTGGTATCTGCCTGGTTCACCCATCAAAATACCCAAAGGCCATTCCACGTTGGAGAGACCTGGCCATACGAGGTAGTTCCATTAATGGAGGATATCGGAGGTGTGGGACCGGAGAGCTTTGCCTTCAACCCCGACGGCCAAGGCCCTTTCACCGGCGTCTCCGACGGCCGTATCATCAAATGGGATCAGAATGAAAGACGTTGGGTGAATTTTACGGTCACCTCTCCACACAGGTGACCTCTCTCCATATCTCTCTCTGCATATGTGTGTGTGTGTCTGATCAATGGTATAAAACATGCCCGTTTGTACTTGATGGTCTGGATTGATAGGATATATATTTGTTCCTTCATATATATTGAGAATCCGAGCAATTTCAAATTTTTGTTATGAGAAAAAGAAGAGAATTGAGAAATGAAATGAGAGTGAACAGGGTGAACATAATGGTGGAGGTAAAGGGTCTCTTCACTCCACTTCTTTATTTATGCTATTAGGTCTGATCTAATGGTTCAGATTTAATATCCTAAAAAAAAATAAAAAGAACATACAGAACACTTTAATAAAAATATAATGATATTAGTTTACATTTTTTATTATTTAACATCATAATAATATTTTTATAAGATATTAAAACAGTTAATCTAACTCTGCAAGTTGGCGCCGAAGGGGAGCCCAGATTCCACACGTAGACGAAGGCGTGTTTGCTTGAAATGGTGGCATGTGGCCATGTGGGTGGCCCACTGTTGCCTTCCAGATCCACGAGGATCCAGTCCCCCTATTTTATTTTGCCACGTGCCCCATGGGGCCCCTACTCACGCACTCGCTCGCTCATTTATTATTATTCGCATAGTTTAGGTGAGATTGGTTTGACATTGTGCAGGACAAGCCTACAAAGAGGGCCCACCTGTACATTGTACACTAACAAACAAGAACGTCCCCACTTGGCAATGACAGTTTACTTAAGATTATACTGATGACTAGCTTTTTATGTCTTAAAGTTTAATGTAACTAATAGGAGTAATATTAGAAATTACTTAAATTTTAATACAGTTTTATTGATTTTAACTATTTTTATTGGTTTGTGTGAAAAGCGAGGACCCTATTACCTCAAAATTTAGGCAAAGTTACATTTTCTCAAATTACAAATTTACAATAGAACACAATATTGTAATCCAAAAAAAAAAAAAAGGACTAAAATTGAAGGAACCTAGTTATAACGGTTATTACAGCTGGTGCATGTGACATGTGATGTGACTACCTGCGATAAGGGGCAGTCCCATGAAAGCGAGCAATATATAGTATTACTGACAAAACAACCTGAAAAAGAGTGATCCTTGAATTCTCCAATTGAATGCTGCTAAAATAGCATGAGGGCAGGACGTGGGTAATGTTACAATACTGAAACTGACAATGTCATAGGTTGTGTTTAGCAGAGAAGGGTGTGGAGGAACATCATACGAGGAACATCGCAAAACAGAGCACATATGTGGTCGACCACTAGGACTGTGCTTCAACCCAACCGGTGATCTCTACATCGCCGATGCTTACTTTGGCCTCCTTGCTGTTCCCTCCAATGGAGGCATCCCCACTTGCATCACGTCTCAAGTAGAAGACACTCCCTTGGCCTTCACAAACAATTTGGATATTGATCAATCCACTGGAGCCGTTTACTTCACCTCCAGTAGCTCGATATTTACCAGAAGGTGTGTGTGTGTGTTCTGATTATGACCCGTTATTCTAATATGCATATGCTCATCCCAATTCATGTTTATTACCCATCTCACAAGGATATTGCGCTTGAAAAATGCAGGGATTACATTTCTCTGATACTTAGCATAGATGAAACAGGGTCGGTGATGAAATATGACCCAGAAACCAAACATGTGAGTGTTGTTCTGAGGAATGTGTCATTTGCAAATGGGGTTGCTCTGAGCAAACAGGGTGGTGAGTATATTCTAGTGGCAGAGACGAGCAAGTGCAGAATACTGAGGTATTGGTTGGCAACACCAAAAGCTGGAACCTTGGAGGTATTCGCTGAGCTCCCAGGTTTCCCAGACAACATTAAACCCAGTCCCAGAGGGGGCTACTGGGTAGGAATCTTTGCGAGACGAGAGAAAATTATTCAGTGGATTCTGTCTTATCCCTGGATTGGGAAGGCCATGCTTAAGCTTCCTCTGGATATTACAGAAGCATATTCGTATTTGGCTAGGGTAAAAGGCAAAAGTGGATTCGCGATTCGGTTGAGTGAAGATGGTGAAGTTGTGGAAATGGTTCAAGGGAAGGGAAGAGGAAGATCAGTGAGTGAAGTGGAAGAAAGAGATGGGACATTATGGGTGGGATCTGTGGATTCTCATTTTGCTATCAGGTATCAGGTTCCTGTTGCATGAGGACTGTATTAGATACAAGATATATATGAACAATTCAAATGTTATATTAGGTAACACCAAAAAAAAAAAAAAAAAGTAAGTCTTTTGGAGAAGTTATAATGGACTGGACATTGGACATGACTTGTAGAGAAGTCCTTCGTGATAAGAAAAAGGTGGCTCTTCATTTAACAAAAAACAGTTTTCCCCATTTTTCTTTTGGGCGTTAAAGTGAGAAAATCTCATTCCTTTACCAAGTAAGAATAACCATGAACCTAATGCATCCTTCCTTTTTAGTGTAGATGTAACAGATGTTTTTTGGTCAGAATACATGGTTGGAGCTTCTTTTTACTTATTAATTTATTGTAGATTCAAGATATAAAGTTCATAAACTGTGAAGTGGCGTGGGAGAATAAAAGGATCGATCTTTAGGGAAAGTTATAGTGATAACGGATCAGATATGCACGTTCTAGTGTCTTTTTATTGTGACGACAAATCCTTACATCAATCGGGTGTACCTATCCAATAAAATCACATTACATTAATCTCTTTAAATCTTACCTGAGAGACAGAAGGGAGATTGAAGAGACATTTTTAAATGACCAAAATGAGGAAAGAAAAGAGAAGTTCAACACCTAGGATGATTAATGTGGTATGATTTTATTGGATAGTTGGTGCAATCGGTTCATACAATAATTTCTCTTATTTTTACTAAGGTTTTGAAGAGGTTCTTAGTGGATAAGAACATGGGGCTCATAATTATCAAAGGGCGGTGGGGGACGAAACTTCTTTTTACGGGTTCGCCCGTTTAGGTAGGAATCTTACTTTTTTAAAAGTAAAAATGAGTATAATGTACTCTACATTTCTTATATTGACCCTAAATTGACCTGGAGCAATTGGGTTCAACCTCGTCCTTAAATCTTGCTTTAAGGCCTGGTTGGTAAAGAGAATATTTAAAGAGGGAAATGAATTTAAAGGAGGAAAGGAAAAGAAGGAAAGATTGAGATGAAACTTTAAAAAGTTGAGTTGTTTAGTAGGCAATGAGAATATAAATAAGTTGAAGGAAAATAAATTGTCTGGTAAGAAGAATTGAGTATTACTAGTGGGAAAGTTAGATAAAATTCCCACAATGCAAAAAAAAAAAAAAAAAGGCAGAAAACATATTTTTGTTTTGTTTTGCGAATTGGACAAAAACGAAGCCAAACCAAATCGCATCTTGGTGGAGAAAGAAAATTGTTGGAGACCTCGAAGGGATTTAAACCATAAAACAAACATAAGATATGCCAAAATAGCTCATAAATAACTTACAAAACCAGTTGCATGCTAAAATTGCAAAATAACACATTCAAGTTGAACTAAACGATCAGTTCGAACTCACATTACAAAATGTCAACCAAGATCGGTAAACATGTGAATAGGAGTAATGACTTTCATTTCATACATACGACAATAACAACAATTACCCAGCAAACCAAGTCCCATCTCTGTGTCCTTTCCATTTCCTTCGTCACCATTACCCAACCCACACACATACGGCCTAACAACACATGAAAAATCACCCAACTTTCTTCCTAAATCGTAACTCTGTCTGAATCTCCAACTGAAATAAATATGGCATCGACCATTTTCAAAGCTGAACAAACCATTTAACTCTTACCTTGATTCCACCTTCATTGAGTCTTGTTTCGGTTCCAGCTCCAACTATCGACGTTTTTTCGCAACCTGCTTCTTTCAGCTCATCGATATGATGACATGTGGTTTATAACTTTTAAGGGGTTTTTTTGTCCCAACGATTCACTCACCCGGGAACATTTTCAGGATCCCGCTAGTTTTGGAGAGAGATCAATTTCCCACGTTTGTGGGAAGATTGGGCAAGACGGGAAGTCCATCTAATGGGAACCTTTTGCACCAAATGGGTTTTGAGAGATGAAATTCTGTTATGTTTCTAGCAACTAACATGAGTTCCCTAAACCAAACGGACTTTAAATGTTTATTTGATAAGCATAGAAAAGTGTGTTTTAACCTCAAACCCTATATAAGTATTTTTAAAAAACAAAAGCAAACAAGCATTAATGAAAGGTTGTGAGTTGGCCTGAATTTGCTGAAACAAAAAAACAAAAAACAAAAAACAAAAAACAAAATTAATCTGGATTTATCAAATAGCTAACCGGATTTGATTCCATTATCAGTGATATCGTTATAAAATATATGGCCAAGAATGATCTAGAAACTAATCCATGCGTTCATGAAAGCTGGGGGTCCAAAATTAATTTAAGCAATCAGTTTTTCAAAGCAGTTTTATAACACTGGATTGGCTTGGCCCCTGCTTGCTTCTTGGTCCCAATTTTCTCTCTCTCATATATGCTTTTACTTAAATTTATTGGAGGCAATCTTATTTAAAATACCACTATTAGGTATTAACATAGACATTTCTTTTAGTAAATATTCGCTCCCACTGTTATTATTATTGGTTAAAAAAATTACGTGGAACAAGCCTATTTTTTTTTTTTTTTGGCCTTTTTCATAAAGAAAGGGGAAGAAGTATGATTAAATAATGTGTGCCATAAAAAATAGATGGAAAAATCTTTTTAAGATATCAAAAATGTCTCACAAAAAATTATAGTGTTAAAAAAGTTCAAAAGAATTATTAAAACCTACAAATGAAATTGTTAATAATGCGTTTTACTTTTATAGTTTCTTGTTTTTTTGGCACCTTAAAGGTATTTTTCTGGAAAAATCTGCTTACTTTTCGAGGGGTGGGCTCCGCCAACCATATGCTAGTCAAATCAAATACTATGGCCCCCGCGCTCTTTATGGATTTAAAGCAAATATATCTCGTTTTTTGCCCACTTTTGTTTGGTGTTGTTTTAGAGCCATGTATTGGTATTCCCGATCGATCACTCTCGTGGTTCCCAATAAACTCTCACTTACTGACAAAATCTACGAAAGCTTGGTCCTCCTTCTTCCTCCACCAAGTACCACCCAAAATAAAATCAAACCATATACTTATTTATGGCAGAAATTTGTAAACCCCCCCTCTAATCATGTTTTTCCACGAAAGTGAAACAGCTTTCAATTTGGAGATCGTGCCAGTGTTTTGGATCACCACGCAATTATCCCTTTCGTATTTGGTCCTGCATGCATGCTTATCCTCAACTGTTATCCATCACATATATATCTGTTATTGGATAATACCCATGGTTTGTGAAACCGGATCGGACCGGCCGGTTCAGACTGGAAACTGGACTGACCCGGTAAACCTGGATGGGTTACAAGGGTCAACCTGATTCTAGTATTTTTTATTTTATTTAAAAAAGCGATCTGATTTGATCATTTGAAACGACATATCTTTCATATCGCGGATTTCCACGCAAAACTCAACGCCTCACTGCTCGATGCCTCTACTCTAATCTGAATATTTTGTCTCAAATGTAGGTTGTAAAGAAAATTGTTAAGAATATCTGAATATGTCACAAGTATTGAAGTATATGGTTATTTTGCTACTGATCTAAAGTATTGATATGATATATAGTATGTGAAATTTATATTGGTGTAATGAGAAATTAATTATTTTCCAATTTTTTATACTTCACCTGCTTAGGGTTTCTTTCGATCTGATCCACTAACCCTTAACTTCGATCTGCGACCAGGTTTAGTCACCGATCCAGGTTTTAGAACCTTGATAATAACAAAGATCCTAGTGAAGTACCTAAGATTTCAAAAAGTGTTCCAACGATGAATTATTACAATAGGTCAAACTTTATAATATAAATTATGCTATAAACTTTATTTTATAAGTAGAACTGGAGATAATAACAATATTTATAATAATATATTAAGAGGTGTATACATAATCTAACTATTGTATTTCTTATTTGATTTGAACAATTTAAACCCCTATTTGGCAACATAGGATATATATACAACCTATGATCTTTTCAGTGAGAGAATGGTATGAGTGCTAAGTGATCTATATTTCAAATACAACTAATTAAGATAAAATTTGATCTCCTCTTCTTTTCTTAGACCCTTCTTATTTCACATTCCTCTTATCCCTAATCATATGAATTAATTAGAGTTACGAAGTTGACATTGGTCATTAATATAAATATAATACATGCATGCATCAATTTTGTCACGAACATTTATCATTTTTTTTTCATAATAATGTATTTAGTTTATAATCATGTGCATAATCTGATGTTTAATTCAGGGTTTTCTAGGAAAATCACACTGTATTTGATATACCTTAGTAACTTACCTAACTTGAACTTTGTTTTTTTTGTTTTTTGCCAAAATAGTCAAATTTAATCACAAAGAAACAATCAGTACAAACACTAATAAGTGGAAACTACTACGTACCTAGCCAATACCATGTTTCTCCTCGTCAGCATCATTATTAAGATCATACTAGGAACTTCTTAAGTAATCTCATATCTATTTTTTGATACAAATCTCATATCTATTCATAACGTTGAAAGTTTCCTTCAAACACAAACATTCTGCCATAAAAAACTTTCTTACCCAAGCCACCTATCATTTCTCCATTACCGTTCCAGCAGATAATTCCAATACCAGCCGATCGAATCCAAATCATAGATAAAGGAACCGGGTTCACATTAGGTCTTCTTTCTTTAGGTCTTGCTTAGGTCTATTCTCAATTAGAGGGATTAGGAATTTTATTTTATTTTTTTAAATTTTTTTATATATTCTATTTATTTAGATTAGATTATATCTGCATCTTGAAATTTTTTTACACCCAATATCTCAAATTAATTAATTTCTAGGATATTGGGGTTACTGAAAAAATATTTACGAATGCGGGACCCGAAAATTAATTAATTTGAGATATTGGATCAAAAAAATTTCAAATGAATCGATATAATCTAATCTAAATAAATAGAATACATAAAAAAATTTTAAAAAATAAAATAAAATTCCTAATCCCTCTAATTAAAGAGAATAAGACCTAAAAGAATAAGACCTAATGTGAACTCTAAAGGAACCATATATCCACAGGAGCTGTCCATTTCACTATCTTTAAGTTATTTAAGAAACCATCATCACCAATAAATCATTTCTTACTTGTACGACTTGGATAGACATCACCTATGCCACCATTAAAATCACATCTCATTGCTTATTTAGAACACAGTACTCAAATTTTTAAGGGAAAATCCTTATAAGGGCCCTTTTTGACAAAAAGAATCCAACAAGGGCCCTAACTTTTTGCCAATTCGAGAAAGGGCCAGGGGCCTTTCGGAAAAAATGCATTAAAATTTAACAACTAAATCAGTCTCATTTACAACAAATTTTTTACTCGTTTATAACTAAATCGGTCATATTTACAACAATTTTTTTACAACTAAATCAGTCGATTTACAACAATATCGATCCCGATTAACAACTATATCGATCTCATTTACAACTCACCAAGATTGACAATCCCGAGAAAGGGCCCAAGGGCCCTTTCTGGAACTGTCAAAAGTTAGAACCCTTTTTGGATTGTTTTTGCCAAAAAGGGCCCTCAGAAGGATTTTCCCAATTTTTAAAACAACATATGTATGCAATAATGCTTCCAAACACATGGGAACTGTCGGCCTTACGTACGCTCCTAGGCCCTGCCACGTAGATACTGTGAAACTCACAATGTAGTAAACGAATGGTAATTGGAGCGATTACAGCAACTGATTGAAAGTGGCCTGCAAACCTAATAACGAGTGAGTAAAATGAAAATGACTGATAATGATGTGTAATAAAGCAAACATATAAAAAAGTATGGGAAGCAATTAAAAATGTAAAATCAGACGTGGCGGGGGACAGAGACATGCGACATGGACATGGAGGTTTGAAATTGAAGGAAGGTTGGTGGTGGCAGGTGGCAAACGGCAATGGGCAACGGTTGCGGAGGATAAAGCCAAAGCAAGTGTTAGTGGTGCTGAGTAAATGGGCTTTTTGACCAAACTAGGGATTTTTACTAAAAAATTTACCCAACTAAAGCACTTTTGAAAAGAATTACCAAACTAATGTTGTTTTGGGGCAGTCCCGTTTGTAAGTACGACGCCACTAGTACTTGGCGTCAGACAATCTGACGCCACACATGTTGTGTGGCGTCAACATATCTGTGGTCTGTTGGTCCGTCGGCCCGACTGTCCCGCAAAAAATATTTGGTTCAAGACAATTTCAACTGGGCCAAGGCGACCCATTTCTCGGGTTGGACCGGACTTTCATCAGTGGGTGAGACCCCTTGAATTGAGCGTCGATCGACTTGATTTTATTTTTTTATTTTTGTAACTCAACCACTCGTTGAAGTTTAGACATCCTAATGTGCTTTTTAATTTATAGGAATCACTTTTTACTCAGCCACTTTTTATTACTTTTGGAAGTCAGGTGAAACGAAAGCTAAAATATTGTCTCCCAAGAAGGAAAAAAAGGAAAAAAGAATTGAAAAAATAAGATTGCCTGGATTGGTCCAGGCTGTCCGTCGGTCCTATCCGGTCCAGCCCGACCTCGAGCTGGTACCAAACCGGACCGAATCTCGGGCTGACTTTTCCATCCCGAGGTCCTATCTAGCCAGACCTCGGGTTGACCTCCAACTCGATCTGACCCGATCCTTTGACATCCCTAGAGCTATTGCGGTGCGAGAGTTAGCAAGTGTTTGGGTAAATTTTAATTTGAGAAGTAATTTTTCGTATGTTGGGATAAAACCCTTCCGTATATTTACTTCGTAAATCCTAAATGTTATTCTCTAAAAACTAATTCAAATACACACTTACTCATGTTTGAATTAGTTTTTGAAAAATAGTTTTTAGAATTTACGAAATAAATATGTAAAAAGTGTTTTGTCTCGACTTTTAAAAAGTCCTATTAAACCCTAATTACCATAATTTTGTGATTTCCAAAACACTTATTTATTCTACTTGTAATTTCATATTGTCAGTGCCTGCTGTTTTATTAACACACCTAAAAAGTTTTAGCTTTTGAATTCTCTTGAAACTGAGATGTTTTAAAGCTTTTTTTAATATATCATCCAAGTAAAATTTTGTTCAACTGATTTCTTAAGATCTATACAAATATATATCATACTGCAAAAACTTTGTCTTTTTATTTATTTATTTATTTTTTATGGAGTACCTCTACTCTGATTTCAATTTTTTAAAAAAAAAACAAATCGAAATAAAATTCACAACTTTCCCTCTTTTTTCTTGAGTTGGAAATGATATTAAAATCAACTAATTGTTGGTTGGCGTGATAAGGGATCTCACTCCTATAAAGAGGATGACATAAATTTAAATCCGGAAAGCGCATTTATCAGGAGAAGTAAGAGTCTTTGTCCTTTAAGCTTAAAAACGTTTAATCAAATAAAAAAATATCAAACTGCCCCCACATCTAATTGAACCCATCACCATCTCCCATATACAAGAGGATAACTTTACTTTCAGACTTTGTTTGGTTTAAGGGGATTGGAGGAGAAAAGTTTAATGAAGAGAAAATGTCTAGTGTGCAATCACAATTTTTTCACACTGCCACGTCCACCCCTCTTCCCATTACTATTGATGATGTCACACCGATTCACCATATATTTCTTGATTTTTTCCCCAATATATTTCTTAAAATTCATTCATATGGTTTTATTAATTTCTCTTTTTAAAAAGCCATTCATGCGGATAGTTACAAAATGTCCATTCCTGAACAAACTATATGCTTGCAATCATGCACAATCAGGAAATTTTCGATGCAGTAATTACCATTAAATTTAATATAATTCATTTTTATAATAACATATTACGTGTAAATTTCAAACCACTTGTTGTCCCAAATTCCCAATACTTTAGACTTATTTAATCAGTAATTTAATCCTCCAATTTTTTAAAAAGATAATTTAATAAATTCACCAATAAGGAGAGGAAAACCATTCAGGCCGATTGTCACATTATTCGTCTCCACTCGCCACATATAATAATGTTTATGTTTTTTAATAAAGTGAGAAAAACAAACGTCTTCGATCACATCACAGTCACACATCCAGCATCAAAATCTATGCTGATTGCTGAATCGGTGATCCACATAATTCGTATGCTGAGGGCCAGCCCTGTCAATCTCTTAAATACCACCCAAGTCCCGGATCATTTCCAGTGCGAGGCGACTTCTCTTCTCAGATTCTCAAGCCTTTCGTGTCGTCCCCAACGAAGCATGAGATATTCACAGCAAAATTAAAACAATAGCAGTTAGCGTCTCAAATGTGATGAAATCATGGCTCTAATGGCTACTAGAACGAAACTCGCAAGAATTCTCACTGCTCTCTCTACTCGAACACCAAATTCGAGATCAGGCTCTGGCTGCTTTAATCCATTTGGCGCGCTCCAAAAGTTCTCTGCTTCTTACACATCCGCCGCTCTGGCTGCCGAGGAATCAGTGACGATGGGTTCGCGATACATGGCGTTGGAGACGTTCGGAGTGAAGGATTATGAGGATTATAGGAAGTCCCGGTACGGTGATATCACTCACAAGGCTGTGCTTGTTGATGCTGTTGGCACTCTTGTTGTGCCCTCTCAACCTATGGCTGAGGTTGGTTTACTCTCCTGCATATCATACAACGCATGCATTTCTGGGCTGTGCCTATTCTTTCCTGAGTTTATGCTGTGATTCGTCAAATTTAGTGCGGCTACTACTTTCTTCTTCATTCCCCATCGCTTTGCTTGAGTTCTGATTGCAAAGGAACGTTTCGGTTGTTGCATTGTAGATATATAGAAAGATTGGGGAGAAGTATGGGGTAGAATACTCGGAGGATGAGATTTTACACCGATACAGAAGAGCTTATGGGCAGCCTTGGGGCAGATCTCGGCTCAGGTGCGTATCATATTTGTGGGTTTATGATCTTATTTCGGGTTTTAGCCCCTCCGGTTTTATGACTTGTATTAATTGACATGTTCATATTAACTAACACTGCATAAAATTTGGTCATTTATTGCGAATTGGTTTTGTAGAATGAATTTCTTATGATTTGTTTGGTCCACAACATTTCTCTGCCTAATATTTGTTTATTTTTGTTAAGAGGTACAGGGATGACTTGCATGGTCCTCCTGTATTTTTCAAATTTAGATCTTTTTTATTTAACAATTAAACAAAAAACAATTTCGCCTAATATTTTGAATTTTGCTTCATAATTTAGCATTAAAATTTGTTTATAAGCAAGGGCAATGTGATAGAGGGGTCGTGGCTGTGTTTAACAGATATTAGAAGTTTGCATTGAATAAAGAACACTTCAGAATGGACTAATTGTGCGTTATTTTACTTTTTGTTGTGCGTTCTTACCCACTCTAACGGTTTTGGCAATTTTTATCAGCGTGATTACTTAATTAACTTTGTATATCTCCACTGCAAGATCCTTCTTGGTTGCTTATAAAAATTTTAAGATCACGCAACCTTGAAGAAGAAGATTGTTACGACTTATGAGTCATGACAAACCTGTCTTGGCCCAAGTTCTTGTATCCGCAAACTCAAATTTTCAGGGAACAGAAATATCCAACACTAGAGATTCACCTGATGGAAAGCAACAAGCAACATGTAGGATGCAAAACAAACAGGCAGCTTTTATGTCATTTAGTTACCTTTTCCATCCTGCTGCATCTCTGCTTTAAGAATACTGGCACAATATGCAACAGGCCTTTTAGTGAACAAAAAATGTCTTTCCCCAGAACCCTGACTCCTGAGGGATCTACCTCTCAGTCATATATATTGCACAATCATGTGGTACCATTCCATATCATCCCCCTGAAGAACATAGTTTTGATAACTCAAAACGAACACTATATCCTATGGCCTATTATGCAGATCTCACTATATTCTTGGCTTTAGAAAGTAGTAGCCAATGTGCCACTGGTTAGTTTTCGACTTGTAAATGGGTATTTTGTTAAATGTGAGGTGAATTTAGGTTTGACTGAGGATAAACTTTTTGTCTTTTCTCGTAACTTATATTGAGTGCAACTGGAAATGTGACCAAGTATTCAACCTCAGAGACAATCAATCTACTATCATCTTTGGTTTTGCTGAGACTCTAATTCTTTCTCAATTGCAGATATGTTAACGACGGCAGGCCCTTCTGGCAATACATAGTCAGTTATTCCACTGGCTGTTCAGATTCTCAGTACTTTGAAGAACTTTATTACTACTACATGACAGATAAGGTCAGATCTTTTAAAAGCCATTCATTTTGTTGTGATTTTATGCAACCTTTAGGTAGCAGCTTTTTGATTTTTTTTTTTTTCTATCATTCATAGGCATGGCACCTCTGTGATCCTGAGGCAGAAAAAGTGTTCCAAGCAATTAGAAAAGCTGGTGTAAAGCTGGCTGTTGTGTCAAATTTCGACACTAGATTAAGACCTCTGCTGAAGGCATTGAACTGTGATAACTGGTTTGATGCAGTAGCAGTATCAGCTGAGGTAGCCTGAGTTTCTTTCCTTTATTGTTGAATTAGTTTGTGTTGGAAGCAGGTTCTCCCGCCCCCTTCTTTATCCCACGACTGCTTGCAACTTTATTAATCGTCATAAACAATCCAAAGTATCTTAGGCTCTCAAAAAATGTTGGCAATGAATTCAGTCTGGTGCTAACTCCGGCCTCCCTGTCACATTTAGCTGTGTTTGGGCATGTTGTCATGTGCTTGTGCTAACCTGATCTGACTGCCCTCATTCTTTCATTCCTTGTTCAATCTTCTCTCACTTGATTTGTGGGAAAGTTTGGGGAAATAAGTTCTGGGTTTATTTTGGTATGACACACATCCACCTCCATTTCCTTCCTTCATCTTCTTTCCGTTTTGACCTTTTTTTCCAATTGTAACATATCAACTCTTCTTATGCTCATTGAACCAAAAGAGACAGTTCCTACTCTGTCCTATGAGCCTGCAAACATGCAAAGCAAGGCATGCTATGTGCATAAGATGGCATACCTAATAGACTGGTTTTGTCCTAAAAGCATGCTAGATCGGGTAATGCCATCAGGTGAATTACAAGTCACATTGTCCTCCACATCATCTTGTCAAAATGAAGGGAGACTCTTGCATTTTTCTCTTAATTGGAATGAAGAAAACCCCAAGAGAGCTATGAAAGAATGAGGCCCTCCTAAGTCCCTATGTAGTGCACAAGTTGGGCATAAAATTTATGTTATGCGCTCTCCCGCTTTTTTACTTTAAATATTTATAATTTCTGAATTTCTATGTGACTATGGGTGGATGTGCCTTTGTCAAACAGGTTGAGGCAGAGAAGCCAAATCCAACCATATTTCTTAAAGCATGTGAGTTATTGGGTGTGAAGCCTGAGGATGCTGTTCATATCGGGGATGATCGTAGAAATGACATATGGGGTGCTAGAGATGCAGGCTGTGATGCTTGGCTTTGGGGAAGTGATGTTCATTCCTTTAGGGAGGTATGTTAGCATCTCCATCTCAGTATCTCACATAGTTTTGTATGCTATGTAAGGGGACAACGACTTGGTTTGCATAGAGATAATTTTTCCACGGTTTGTTTTCATCATCACTGACGGATCTTCCGCGAGTCCAAAGTGCTGATGAGAGACAATTTCTAAGTTCTGTTTACTTGCGTTGTCAGTTATAATTAGGCCTGCAAATCCTAAAGTGACTTCAATATTTTTGCTGATGCAGGTGGCTCAGAGAATTGGGGTCCAAGTTTGATAGAATCAATCAAGCATGAGTAGAAGAATGCTTTGTAGTATATACTCTATCTATATTTAGTGAGGGTGTACATGTTCAGCTGAAATTTTCGTAATTTTCGAAGTATAATTTGGTGATATGGGCCGGTATGTAAGTCGCATGGGACATAAATGGAAAATGCAGGTGAAGTTTTCATCTTCCCAAAATGTTCATTGGGCCCAAAACTAGACGGCCAAGACTTGCGATTGCAACGTTTTTGGGCCCGTTTGGGATTCTTGTGAGAGGAGTGGGCTTTTTATTTCGATGAACTTTTCTTAATGACTTTTTTTCGATGACTTTTTTCTCGATGTGATTTGTGTTTGGGATAAGAAATGAAGTGTTTTTGTTGTTTAACGACTTGTTTGGGATAACTTTTAAAAAGTAGATGAGATGGAAAATAACGAAAAAGGCGTGATCAAATTCATATATATATATATATATATAATATATATGGTGTACAAAATGTGATAATTTGAGATAAAAATTAAAAACAAATATAAATTTACCAAATAAAATAGTAACATCACCATTAAAAAATTTACAACACAATTATTAATGAGGATAAATAAATCTATCCCCTACAAAGGTTGGTTTCTAATTTGATCACTAAGGCGATTCATTTCTATTGAAGATATTGATAAGGATGCAACACTTTGGCAAAAGAACACTCACTGTTGAAAAAATCATGGACAACTCTTCGGCAAAGCAACACTCACAAGCGAAACAATTCAAATAACAAACATGCAAAGGATGTAAACAAAATACCCAGTTGCAACGTTTGAATGCCTGATTGTCATAAAAATTGCCCATAGATTAAAACCTATTCCAAACAAAGTTGACCCAAAATGTCGAAAAGACGGAACCTTACAAGGAGAATAAAACCCGCGTCGTTTTTTGAGACACCAAAAAATGTCAAAACTCTTTTGGGGCAAAATGGTCTTTCAAAAAAATGGGAGCTTCAATGGGATAATAAGCAATGGGAAAGTGGCTTAAAAAAAAACACTCTATTAACCTCTTAAGTCTATTAAAAATTTAGGCTTCCCAAACACTTATTTTTCTTGATGGACTTATTATCCCATTTAATGGGATAATAAGTCCATTTGAGGTGTTCCCAAACAGGCTCTTTATCTAGGCATTTTCTCGCAGCTAGTTAATTTCATTGGTGATAAATGTTGACCCGGTGAACGCTAGGCAAATAATTGAAAATATGAGTAGTGTGAGTTTCTGGAGAGAAAATGGGGTAAAAACCCGAGGAACAAAACAAACGACAAGAAAACCATACTAGCGACTTGTGTCTAGTGAGACTCGATTATAGGAGCCATGAACCCCAAAGAGGTATAATTTTTGGGGAATATAATTCTCATAAGAAGTGTATCATCATGATGTGGGTTCCACCATTTTCATACTTGAGTTTTTTTTTTTTTTAATAAAAAAGATGTGGGTCTCACCATTTCACAATTGTGTGATAAATCTTCTTCTTCTCATACAACATGAAAAGTGTAAACCTCATAATTTTTTTAAGGGTTAAGTGCATTTTTGCCCTTAAAGATGCTGCGATAGGAGCAATTTTGCCGCTGTTTTTTAAAGAATGTTGCTCCCGAAGTTAAAAAATAGAGCAATGTTGCATCTTCGTTAAAAACCCTAACGATCAACTAACGGTCAACGTTAGTTTTTTTTTTTTTTTTGATATAAAAATTTTAGAAAAGGGGTTGAATTCACCCATTGCCTGATCAAAGCGAGCGCTTGGCCAAATCCATAGGGATATTGGCAGAGTACATATGCCTCCACTTCTACCAAATTACACACTCTCCTGACCCCTAAGATGCCTCCTCCGCCTTGACCAACACAGGATTGAACCCCTCCTTTAAGGTGAGGAAGACCGACCCCACGCTGGGAACCCAGGACGAGGGTAACAAGAGTTGACCGTTAGGGTTTTTAACAGGAAAGAACATTGCTTCGTTTTTTAAACTTCGGGGCAACATTGCTTTGGCCGAAAACTTCGCAAAATTACTCCTGGGCATATACTTTAGGACAAAAATGTATCTTCACCCTTTTTTAATACGAAAAAGTACTACTAATCAATTTGAAGTGAGCAACAGTTCTCTCAAATGATTGGGCCTGTAAGCCCGATTGAAGTGTAAATGTGAAAAGCCAATCCATGCATCCATTAATTAGTTTATCATGGGGACAATCCACGCTTTTAGAAGTAGTGGATGCATTAATTCATTTTTAATATATTAAATGATGATTGATATATTTAATGGAGTACCCACTGATCCTCGTTGGAAAGAAAAAGCTCATGCCACCAAGCCATACCTTCAAACGCTTTAATCAAGTGGCTATGTGTTATTTCTGCTTAAGCAGTGACCTCGTGTTTGTCTCATTATGCGCCTTACTTTTCTGCCAACCGGACTAGTTTTTTTGATTGCTACTTTATTTCCAAGTTTAGGAATGGATTCCAAACCATTTTTTTAAAAATGGAATGGACTTCATTGGTGGGAAGAACAACGTCATGAATTATTAATCTGGCCTGGTAATTGCGTTGTATGAAAATTATAAGTTTGTATTACTAAAAAAAGGAAATTATGAGTTTGAATAAAAAAACTAGTTTTATGTAAAAAAAAAAAAAAAAAAAATATGCACTATAAATTTTATTTTATTTTATAAGAAAATTATCTAATTTTTAAATTACATAAAATTAAAAATAAATGAATATTTGCAAAACATATTTTATAGAGCATAATTGATATATTGGCGATGATTTTTAGCCCACCGAAGCATTAAAAAAACAACTTTAACCATGTTCCGAGCACCTGGCACTATAATCTTTTTTCATGCGTGAAAACGCCTGTCAAGATCCAAAAATAGATTAAAAATTCCCCGGACCAGCCAAATGTCGTTAGTGGGTCCCACTTTCATTGACTCCAACGCCTCCCTCACCCAGTCACTATTTCTTTCCCCATTGCTCCTCCTTCTACTTTCCATTCTCGAAGTGGTCTACAATGGCCATCAAAGGCTTGCCGACGCAACCACTCTACTTGCCAACCATGGCATTTTTCGTTGCTTTTTCAGCAGATTGGTGGACATGTTGGTCTCAAAATACATCTTCTTTTTCCCTTTTTTTCTCCACTTTCTACTGCTGCAACTCCTTCAGTTTAGCTTCAACTTATGAGGCCCATTATAGAGAACTTAGCATCGACACCGTTGAAGAAAAGCTTAGAGCTTTTTGTGGCTCTAATTGGGCATCTGATCAATTGAGAGCTGTGGTTATTGAACCAGAGTTGTTCGTTTGATCATCACTGTCTCGCTTTGAAATAAACTTAAAAGGTGGGTAATTTTTTATAATGAACTTTGTATGAGAAGGACGCACAGAGACGATGCAGAAACAGAGGCGATACACACAGAGTTGCCGTTTGTGCACAGGTTGAAGGTCCATGAACTGGGTCTCAAATGAGGCGAGTAGAGGTTGCTGCAAACCGGGGTCAGTGTTCAGTGCAGAGGCGATGTGTTGGGCCTCAAACTCTGAAGACGAAAAAACTGAATCTTCAAAAAGGAAGAAAAAGAAGATAGTGGCTATAATTCTTAAAAACACCTTTTTAATAGTGGCTTATATTTTATACTAATATAGTAATTATGTGAAATCAAACAAGCAGGCAGATTATGATTTAGCTCTGGAGATGAGGAAAGAGAAGGAAAGGTAATGAAAACTCTGAATAAAATATACGTAAAAATCAAACGCAACTATGACTGGATGGGAGAGATGGCGTTGGAATAAATGAAGTGAGAGTTGAGACCATTAAAAATAAAGTAACAGACGTTTGCTTAGTAAACGGATAATGTCATTTTTCTCCATTTTTAAATTTTTATAGCTAAATTTGGCCCTTAACCCTTCAAAAATTTAAAAAATACGGGTATAAATAAAATTTAATCCAAACGGGAAGCCAATCAAATCGGGGAGCGCAAGTTCAAACAAATACAGCGGGAAAATATTTGAACCGTGAATTGTGAAGACAATCGGCTCCCTCTTTCTCGTCCGGCGGCGCATCAAAGGCCAGGTCACGCGGCGACAGCTCGACGATATCTGACTACTGCGGGTACTGTCCTTTCCAACTCATTTTTTCATGGATAGAATACACGTCGCCGTCCGGTCGCGGCCTCTATCCTCTGAGGACGCTACGACCAGCCCTTGGAGAATCTCCGGCAATTCCATCTTCATCTCTAACCACTCCTCCAAGTTTGAATTCGGTATACCCCTCTTTCTCCTTCACCATTTTATTCTGAATCTGTTACTTGTGTTTTTCTTTATTTTTTTTTACATTTACGCTTCGCAGATCAAATTTTCGGCGAAGATTGTAACACATTTCAAGTATACCAATCTTGCACCAAGGACATTGTCGCCGCTGCTGTTCGTGGATTCAATGGTATTCTCAACTCATATACAACAAATAATTTGAATATTACTATTACTATATATTGCATACTTGGTTCTCGAATTATAAGATAATTTTCTATTTTTAGCTCAAGTTTTAGTGCAAGTCCCTTCTTGAAAGTGAAATATTATACTCTAACTACATGAATGGGTTGAATTACAAACCTAACCAACACAACAATGGTGTGCGCGTTTCTTCGCATGGGTGAAAGGACAGAACTTATTTGTAATTTATCTGCCATCTAAATTGTTTGAACTACTTTTTGGTGAATGCTAAAGGTAATTTTGTCATGGGATTACTAGATTATTGAGATAAACCTCATCTATTTGTCTCTCTATTTTTTTTTTCAATAAGATATTTGCTCTATACTGATTTGCGATTTTTCTGTATATATTGCCATTTTGATTTTTAAGCGACAATCTTGATTCACTTTCAACAGCCAGTTAGCTGCAACAGAGCATGAGCCATTTTGTAAACAGTAACATTCTTTTTAATCGCAAGGACATATGAACTTGAGTTTATTTTGAATTTTGAAGTCATTATTCTAGCTGTTGATTATCCCGTCTTGAAATTACATTTATTCCTCTGATGCCTGTCTTCTACCATCAACCTCTCTGTTTAGCTATATGACTTGTGCTTCTGAAGATAGTACATGATAAAATCCATAGCATGCGCTCATTTAACTTCGGCAAGATTAAGGAGAAATGGCAGGAAATAAAGTTTGTGTAAAAATATGATGCCAAATTTAAAGCCATATTTTATCATCTAGTCCATGAGTGCTTATTTCCAATTTTGGTGTTTTTCATTAGTGCATGTATATTCTCTGTGACTGAATTTCTTATTGTTTTTGTGAATCTAAGGCACGGTTTTTGCCTATGGACAAACTAATAGTGGGAAAACCCATACAATGAGGGGCTCGCGAAAAGAACCAGGAGTCATCCCTCTTGCGGTGCATGATCTATTTAAGATTATTCAACAGGTAATAACCATCCATTCTCAGTCTAATATTCTCTAAATCTTGTGTTGCTATTTCAATGCAAAAATGATGTTGAATTGGTGATGGTTAGTTTAGGTAAGTGCCATTCAATTTGAGATTTGTTTATCTCTCAAACTTTAAAATGTAGCATTTATTTTATATCATAAATTCAAGAGCTAGACATGATAAGTGAGATAAAATGCTACCATGTCAACACTGTTGAAATTTAGCACGCTGTTGACTGAGTTCTTGTTGATTGGGAGTGGCTATTCAAGTGTTTTCTCTGAACTTTAATTTAATTAAGCCTACTTGCACTGTTTTATTAATGGTATCTTGTTATGTATTTCATGATACATTTATCTTTTTTAATTTATTTTAGGATGTTGATCGAGAATTCCTTCTTCGAATGTCATACATGGAAATCTATAATGAGGAGATCAATGATTTATTGGTTCCTGAACATAGAAAATTGCAGATTCATGAGAATCTAGAGGTGTTTCCCCTTATGATTATTGATCCTGTTATATATAATACTAAGTCTATTTTGTGACATTTATATAATTTTTTTTGGCCTCAACTAACAGCGTGGAATATACGTTGCTGGGTTGCGTGAAGAAATTGTTGCCTCACCTGAGCAAGTCCTTGAGCTCATGGAATTTGGAGAATGTAATGTAAATTTTGCAATGTTCGTAAAATTATATTTTTATCCCAGCATTCAATCCTAATGTTTCTGTCCTTGGTATTTAGCTCATAGACATATTGGAGAGACAAATATGAATTTATATAGTAGCAGGTCACATACCATTTTTCGCATGGTAAGCAATGTATTCTTTCTGATTTGTTCTTTTCTCTGAATATGAGGGCTCATATTCGTTCCTCTGTTATATCTTTGGTTGAATAGATAATTGAGAGTCGGGATAGAAATGAAAGTGGAGAAAGTGACAATTGTTGTGATGCTGTTCGTGTGTCAGTGTTGGTATGTCTTTCTCCTTTTATCTTTTTACGCATTTTGTCTGCATGTGTATCTTCCTTCCCTTTAAGAAATGAATTCATATTCTTCATGATTATTTTTTTCATTTCTAGAATTTAGTGGATCTTGCTGGTTCAGAACGTGCTGCTAAAACTGGAGCTGAAGGTGTGCGTCTCAAAGAGGGTTCCCACATAAACAAAAGCTTAATGACTTTGGGAACTGTGATTAAAAATTGAGTGAAGGTGCTGAGAGCCAAGGGTAAGTTTGAATTATTATCAAGCTGTTCACATTTCCAGTAGAAAATGAAAAAAAATCCTAATATTTATTGCAGCGGTCATGTCCCTTATCGAGATAGCAAGCTTACACGAATCCTGCAACCTGCTCTTGGGGGAAATGCTAATACAGCTATGATATGTAATATAACTCTTGCTCCGGTAAGAAGCCTCTCGGTCGCACAATTTTATCTAAGATCCCCTCTTTTTTTAAATTGTCTTGTGAATGTGAAACATAATCTTTTATAAAATAGTTTGTACTAGGTTCTGTCTAGTTGTTTTCTGATGCATTGTTTAATTCTTTTGCATCTGTTGCCTCATGTCTAAGTATACTTTATTTTGTGGCAGATACATGCAGATGAGACTAAAAGCAGTCTCCAATTTGCTAGCAGGGCATTACGCGTCACAAACTGCGCTCAAGTCAATGAGGTTTCTACTACATTTTCCATGTTTTTTCTTCCACTCACATTTTCACTTACAGGAAGTGGTTTCAATTATTGATGCCAAAGGGTCCGAAATGTCGCTTTTTGTCTTTTGTATGATTTAAAACTGCTTTACATTGAGGTGAATTTTTAATGTTAGTGAAACTTATTCATCTCCTTTTTCAATCAGATTTTGACAGATGCTGCGCTGTTGAAGCGCCAAAAGAAAGAGATTGAAGAGCTGCGTGCCAAATTGCAGGTTGGCATTATTTTTTGTGATTTTTTCCCCTTACACATATGGATGAATGGAAGAGTTTGTTTTATGAAATTGTAGCTGTTAAACAATATTTTGGGTCTTCATCAGGGTTCTCATTCTGAGCATTTGGGAGCTGAGATTCTAAACCTTCGAAACACATTATTACAGGTAAAAAAAAATTATTTGATTAATCTTTACAAAAGTCTTTTTGTGTGTTCTATAATGCAAAATACTTTTTTGGCTAGACTGAACTCGAAAGGGAAAGGATAGCTTTGGAATTGGAAGAGGAGAAAAAACTCAAGCTGAATGGGAAAAGAGATTAAAGGAGCAGGCCAGAAAAATTGAAAATTTGAGTTCAATGGTTTTGTTTTCAAACAGGGATGATACTCGTGACCACATCAAAAAGGTATTCCCTGATCAATGAATGTGTCAAGCATATTTTCTTGGTGGCATAAAAGATTTCCCCTCATCTGCCGAATTGCTATTTGTAGTCTTGCCATTTTTATGTACATCTGTCAAACAAAACATAGACAATTTACTTTTCTCAGAAAAATGTTTATTTTCAGTGATTTTGCTTGGAAAATCATTTCATTGTCACTGAGTTTCGAGTTGATGTTATGGTTTTGGAAAATATATAATTTGCATTCGCTTGACATACCCGGAATCATTTTTCTTGCATATTTTATGTACAGTGACGTTCTTGCGTATCAATTTCCTTAAACCTTGCGCTGTCCTCAGTATTTCTCATCCATTTGACATGCATGGATGTTATCCATGTATCTTGAATTTTTTGCATTTGATTGGAGTTTGGAACAAAGTCATGCAAATCTCTGCAAAAATGTGCCGCTTTTTGCCATTTGTTTATGATACATGACATTGTAGAAAATTTTGAGGGCAGTTAACTTTGCTTGACTTGGTATGGCAAAAGATAAGTTAGGATGTTTGGCATTGGGGGTTAAATTTTCCTTGAAATTGAAGGGTTGCAAATGAGATGGATGAGATACCTAGGGCTTATTCTCCATTTGTTGCTGCTTGCGACAGTCTATTTTTTTACTTTGTCTTTTTTTCCCAGCATTAGTTCCTCCTTTTCCCCTTCCATTAGTGATTATTTTCTCAAATGCTTTGCAGGAGAAGAGGCGGGATACCTGGTGTCCTGGCAAGCTTTCAAGGGAAAATCTAAATGATGTAACATTTTCTTGCTGCTAAGATTACATCCGTTCAATTTCTCTTGTCTACTTATGTTGAATTGTGAATTGGTGCTTGTATTTGTTTTCATTTGAATGGTTTGTATTGCTGCAATTTATATAATTTTTCCTGTATTCAAATGCAAAAACTAATTCTTGCATGGTGCAGTATGACTTATCTTTGAGTATACGAGTCTTATCTTTTAGGTTCAGTATTTACACATAACTCGTCTCTTTTCTGCGTTTTAGGCATACCCTAGCATCCAGTCAAAGGCCTCTGCTGGAAAATCCATTAAACCTATAAGAGACATAGGACCACTTATTCCATTTGAGGAACTGGTAAATGAAAGCATTCCTGAGGTGCAATCCAATAAGCAGGGAGATGATTTTAATGCCGCTTCTGGCAATAATTGTAATCTACCTGATGCTTGTGCTTTATTGCACGTAACTAGCAGAAAAAAGGTTCCACCGAGGAAAAAAAGCTTATCCATGGTTTGTGATATGCCCTGATTTAATTTCCTGTGTAAAACTCTTGCTTGTTTGTAAACTAATTACTTGTAAATATGGCAGGATGACAATGAGCTATTTAACTTGTGGGAAGAATATGAGGATTTGTTTCTAGAGTTTTTAGCTCAGGTTACCATTCTCATTCACAATTCTCTTCCTGCAAATTTGAAGGTACTGGAAAATAAGCATGACTACGTTTTTCTTAATGCAGACAATAATGAGTGATATACAAATTCAATGCTTGGGAGAACAACTAATTAAAGCAAATTCTCTTCAATCTGTTGAGTCTATTGACTGTTCAAATTATGTCGACAAGATTCGTTTCAAAGGGGATAAAAATGTGAGCCTCGAGAGAATCGGAGGCTATTATGATTATTAAGAGGCTTCAGGGAGGTTTTAGTCCGTTCTCACTTTTGCATTTTGATTTTGTTTTTCAGTAATATCTTCTATTAAAAAATGGATTTGATTACCTTTTTGGTATTTTGATCAGCATTCCTACTTTGAGCTAAATTAGGATTTTCACGCGGACTAAGCTTTATTTGACTCACATTTGACGCTGTGCTTTATACCTGTAAGATTGAGGTTTTGAAAATGGAGAAGTCATCTAGCCAACATAACCTGGATAATGTTGTTGATCTGGCTACCAAGCAGAACATACGTGCCCAAGAAAAAATTGAAGAGGTGATGATACTTTGAATTAATACTATCTCTAGTCCTAAATATAAGACACGGTTCATGGTAATTAAGAACTCGATTTATCACGCGATTTTACGTTTTTACGATTTTTTTCATTAAAACGTTTTACTAATTTTCCAAACGCTTTTATGTTTTTAATTTTACTATAATTTTACGCTTTTACGATTTTTCATTCTCTTTCCGCTTTTCGTGTAAAATCTATGTTTTCACTTTTTTTTTAATGAAATTAAGGAAGTTAATTATATTATTTTTAAAATATTTAAATTTATTGTTTTTTCCCAAATTACTTTGTTTAATTTATAAACTGAAATATAATTTGATAACAAAAACATATAATATGATTAAGTAATTTATTTAGCTTCTTTAATCTTTCCAAAAAAAGTCAATTCAGTCTTATATTTAGGTCCGAAGTAATATATTGTATTATTTGTTAATCACTGAGTATCCTATTGCTTTGTTTGGTTGAATTGTTTGAACATCTAAGTTAAATTTTGTAGTTTGTATACTAATCTGTTTTATTTTTTTCCTTTCCAATTTTAAAATTTGCTTAGCTCTATGAAGAACTTCTGAGTGCACAGGAAGCAGCCGGAGTGGCTAAAGAAAAGGACACTTCCTGTAAAAGTGTGAAAAAAGTTCATGTATGCTTTTGCAGCTTCCCTTAAATGTCTGGATTCTTTCTTGCTTATAATTCATTATGTCAACATGACTTCATATTAGTTTACTTTTATGCCACCATTTTATATTTTTTTATTAAACTCTGTTTGGCTGATTCTTTGCGGTACACTTAGGATGAGGATTTGGATTTCATGACCAATATTTCAATGGAAGTTCAACAAATAGCATCAGGAGTAAAAGACTCGAAAGAAACAGTTCAGAGTGTTGTTTTGCTTATGGATGAGGTTTCTAAAAGTTTCTCTGCCCTCTGTGATATGTTCCTGGTGAGTACTGTTGTGGCACAGCAGAATAAATGTTTGCAATATAAGTAAAACTGCAGAGGAATGCTCAATATGCTGCCGAGACCCTGAAAATATTCTAGTAGCTGAGCAAATAACCTGCAGTCTTTTCTTTCCTAACTACTTATTAATTATTTCATCTATATGTTTAAATTTTCTTAGAATTATCTGTATGATTTTTAATGTTTGATGCAGGATTCAAAAACTTCAATATCCCAGTGTTCAGCAGAACAAAAGTTAATTTTGAGTAACTATCAGAAGTTGAATTCTTGCTTGAAACATAAAGTATCTGAACTTGAGAACGAAAAGGTGAAGTTTTTTAACTATAACTAATTTTGGTTCTAGCTGAAAAAAGTCTAAGACTCAGTTAGAACAATTGGTGCTGCAGATTCTTCTAGTCAATGAATTAGCTGATCTTCAAAGGCAGCTTCAGGTATTAAAGCTTGATGTGTCAAATTCCCAAAATTCTATGGCGGTGGGGCTTTCATAGTAAATTATTTGCACTATCTTATGTGCATCATAACATTGATGATTTATGAACAACTTGACTCTATTCTACAGGACCTTTCAGAACAGCGCCAATTGGAAAATGGTGAACTCCTTTCTTATATTCAAATTCTTGAAAATGATGTATCATGTTTAGCATCATCTACGTTGGTTAAGGAAAAGGAAACCTTAAGAAAGGATCTTGAGAAGACAAGAACCAAATTGAAAGAAACCGAGTCTAAGCTCAAGATTGCCATACAAGAAAGAACAAAACTCGAGGTTTTATATAATATCCCATGCTTTCATCCTTTACTTGTAAGTGATCAATTTTTGAAGCACATGCCTAACATGTTATGCATACTGTTAGGGTGAGAAAGCACATGCTGAACGAGAGATAAAACGACTGCTCAGTCAGAATTCTCTTCTTGAACGTGATATTAATAAACGTGATTCACTTGCTGGTAGAAGGCGTGATTCAGTTATTGAAAGGAGTTCAAAGTTGTTAGATTCAAAAAGACCAAAGGGTCTCGCTACTTCTGTTGAACAGACATTTCAGGTTTTGAAATTTCGACTTGTTTAATGCTTATGTAAGATTCCTTGCGTTGTTTAAGCTCCCGGAATCATGTCATAGTAACAAATAAGTATGCTTTATAGGTGCTTCTGTTTGTGATGAGAGGTGATTGAATCTTAATGGAATTTGTCGGGCATTATTATTGTCTTTAAAAGTCAATGTGCATGGTTAAAAGGAACCTTTCCTGGTTTTCGCTTGGGCTTAAAAATAGGTCATTTTCAATACTCCAAAAGACGATATCAATGGACATTGCTGTTTTCATTTGATACGTGTCGTAATGTTAGAAATACCCATGCATTTGTAGCGAACATATAAAATAAGTCTTGTTTGAAAAATATGACTTGTTTTGTTTTGTCATGTTGCGCAAGCAATTGGAGCGTTGCGTGCCCCAACGTGCTCATATAATGGGGCATACTATTACGGTATTACCTATGCACCACATATTGTAGAGGATATTTTTTTCCGAAAAAATATTTATTATAAAATGCAATTTCATCACCCCGGTCGGAACTTTCTCCCTATGCAACTGCCTATATTTGATAATGGCGTCATCAAAAACTTCTAGACAGCTGCTGCACATGTTTGATAATAATCTCATCATGGAAGGATATGCTTTCTTTTTGTTTTCATTGGATAAAGTTTCCTCATGACTGGAATTGATTTGATGCATATTGCCATTTTTTAAAGGAAAAAACATAGGACAAATGAATTTTTCTTTGTTAATTTAATGTTGACATGGTGTAGGAAGAGTACAAAAAGCTGGAAGTTCTTGCGTTTGAATCAGAAACAAAAATCACTTCTTTGGAACAACAACTGTCAGCTGCATTGATGGAGAAAGAAGATCTAATATCTAACAATGAAGGTTTGGCTTCAGAACTGGAAAACTTGTCTGATAGGCTGAACATATCAAACTCTGAACTAGATAATTTGAACGAAGAGATTTCTGCTCTTGTAAGTTTTTCCGCATATTTCTGCTCAGGTTTCACCTTTTGATCTTATGATTTCATGTAAAATTGCTGACACTTTTTTTCTTGTCCATTCAGAGACGACAACTTGAAGAATGTAATACTCACCATGAAGAATTGCAAAAATCTATTAAGGTGTTGGTTGAAGAAAAGGAAGAGTTGGGAATGGTATGCAAATGTTATTTTCTCTATTTATGGTGATGTATCGTTTTTTTCCCTTGTTAGCTTTGTTCATATCAAGGTAAAGTTGTTTTATTCTTGATCTTGCAGAAACTTACAGATTCCCTTTTGGAAATGGAGGAGGAAAAGGCAATATGGTCTGCAAAGGAGAAAGCTGCAGTTCTGGCCATAGAAGAAAAGGCAAGGTTAAACAATGCGCAGACTATGTCATTATCAAAAGAATTATTGGACGTAAGATTCATTTTCCTTCCATTTAAATGCATTGGTTTGTTTATTTTGATTTTGATTTTTTTAAATACTTCATCCGTGCTTGATGTCATTGAAGTCCTTGAAGCCCGTGTATGGTTTTTAGATATTGCCTGTCTCTGGTATATCCGCGGCTCTTTTTATGGTTATATTATACTGTTTAGAAATTGTTCTTGATACTTTTTTCTCCTGTTAAAACTCGAAATTGCCATCAAAGTTCAGGTTTTGACAATGATGTTTCTGGAGTTATCTGTTTACTTTTGATGCAAGACTACAACCTTCGATAATGTCTGAATGAGAAAGTTCAGCTAATTTTTCATTGGTTTTGTTTTCAGTTTTTATACATAAATTGTGTAATTCACATGGTATTGCCTGCCTGAACTTGTTTATAAATTTCAGGTAAAGAATGAGTTGGAATCTTACAGGGAACAATGCAAGAACCTCATGGGAAGATTGACTCCAAAAGATAATTCATATTTCAAGGAGAAATCTAGGTTTTCTCTTCTTATTCTCTTATTTCATTTCCTTCCTTTTTTATGGGTTACCCCCCCCCCCCCCCCAAAAAAAAAAAAAAAAAAAAAAAAAAAAAAAAAAAAAAGAAGAAGAAGAAGCGATTATACTACTCTTTATTAGCCAAAATCGTTGTATTCATATCAGATAACAGAGTTGCTATACACCCTATTGATTCCGTGCTACTTATCTAAAATCGCCGTATTCGTATTTTTTGGTTGGGTTCCAATGCAGTTGCATTCACTTGCTTTTGGCATTTTTCTTCTCATTTAAGTTCACTTATGGCTCCTTAGCTTTGACTGCTGATGTCGAAATAAGAGACGCTTGAGAACTAACAGCCTCCTCAATCCTGATTCTTTAACCTTTTTAATGATGCCCTGCCTATTGTAATTGTGTAGAGTGGATTAACTTCTATCTTGTTTGATATTAAATACAGGGAGAATTGTTTGGAGATTGATCGACCAGAGAGCAACGAACTCCAAGAAGTAACAGAACACTCGAACAAGTTTCAGGTTTCTTCTTCGTTGCCTATATACGTAGAAATGATCAAAATATAAATTGGAAATAAGGTTACTGATACCATGAATGCCTCACTGACAGAATCAAAACTCGGGACAATATAATGATCGAATTGGAAGAGCACCGAAACAATGTAATGGAAGCGGAACACCAACGAAAACATTGCCATGATGAGGTAGGGTAACAGGTATACCTTTCGTTGATATTTGGTCTTTTGTCTTTACTGAGCATGAAGAGCTTTTGGTTTTCAGCTGTTAAAGGCTCAAGTCCAAGTAGAGGAACTAAGTAGGAAAATTTGCAGTATGGAAGCCAAAATGCATGGGGTGGGTATTATGTCCATTAAAAGTTGATGAGTAGAGTCTTGGAGATCATTGACCTGGGTAATTGGTGTTCTCATGAACAGAATGGAGTGAGAAATAACAAGGAGATGGCAAAGCTTAGAATGAGGCTTCGGGGAACACAAGCGAAGCTAGATGCTTTCCGTGGAAGATACAAGGAAGCGATCGATGAATCAGATTTAATGAATAGAAAGTATGAGGAGGGTGCAGGGAAAATGAAGAATCAGTTGGCTTCCAAAGCCATGGAAGTTATGGCCCTAAAGAAAGAGCTGTCCGCTGCCAGAGTGCCACATCAAGTATGTTCATAACTCTTGATTTTGTAGAGTCTAGCTAGTTGCACAGTATCTCCCATCCTAAATATAAAACAAAGTTGATTTTTTTGAAGAGATTAAGAAAATTAATTAAATTACTGTAGAGTATTTTTATTTTTATTTTTTCTCCAAACTAATTAGTTTGACTAATAAATTAATATATAATCTAATGATACACAACATATGATTAAGTAATTTATTTAGCTTTCTTAATCTCTCCAAAAAAAAAAATTAACTTTGTCTTATATTTAGGACCGGGAGTAGTAAATAGGAACTGTTGGTCCCGAGTAGGTTACTCCATTTTTTGGGCATTAGATTGCTGTAGCCTCTTCATTCTCTGCAATCTTGTGCCAAAAATCTGTATATAAATTATTCTGCCTATACCTGAAATGTAACCAAGATTAAATAGCTGACATTAGCTCAAGCCTTTTGCAAAAATGGAGATAATTTCTTGACCATCCTTTTTTTTTAACAAAAAAATAAAATTTAAATTTGGATGATCTAAATTAAATTTGAAGTACTGAATTTTCGTCTCAGTGATAAGTAAGGATGTGCTGATTTTGAACCCCCGATTATTGCTGCAGTTGGATTTCTCATTTTAGCTGATGAAAAAACTAAACTTGAAACCAGCCAATAATGGATGGCCTCAAACTGCCTCCGTGGATAGACAGTTGAATTTGAGGGTAATGTGTTAATAAAGATGGACTTCTTCCTTCTGGCGGAACCTCGAGGTAGGGTAGTGAAAATTTGTATGAACGTAAGTTAATAAAATTAGGAAAATAGGGTTAAAATTTTTTTAATTAATTTTTCATCCTTTTTTTTTTTTAATCTTATATCATTTCTTTATTAAAATTTCATAACCTCACTTCTTCAATTTTTTAAAATTCAACTCAAAAAAAAGCCTTCTCTCTTTTCCATACCGAACAGCCAAAAGGTTGATTAGTTTCTAGTTATTTTCCACATAAATCACCAGAAGACTATACTTAAAACTTAAATCCTGTTATCAAATCTTCAAAAGTTGGATGATTAAATAATTAGGTAGCTTCACATAAACAAAGCATTTCTCTGCGCGAGTTTGTGCATAGATTCAGCAGTTTTCGTAATTAAGGATAATCAGCTGGAAATAGTTTTGGATCAATGTTTAATCATGAGTGGGACCAGTACAGTGATTTTTTCTTTTTGATTTATAAATTTTAAGAGAGGTGTTGAGTTCATCTACAATGCAAGAGCAAGACACATGAACCTACTTTACAGAAAAATTCAGAACTTGATAGTACATAAGTTTCCACCTCAACCTAGGTTATACCTGCATCACAAGCTCTATAATGTCTCCCCCATTGCTGTGACAGCCAAGGAATCAAACCCTCTCCTTTTATAAGAATGTCACCATTCAACCTATAGACGGGGAGCAGTACAGGGATGAACAGTCAGCACCGTGACATTTTATGAGTACTGCAGGCTTTAGCCTTCCTTGAATAGATTGGGCTGAGGCCCAAAATCAGCCCAAATTGGATGTACAAGTGCAGAATTTTTCTGCCCATGGACTTAATTTCAGTTTTTCAAGTCCACAATGAAAACAAAAGTTATCTAAGTGAGGTCATCATTACATGAATCGGACAATGCTACTGTTCTCTATTAAAAACTAACTTTTTTTTATAAATTGTGAATTCAATCACTTAACATTTAAAAAAAAAAAAAAGGATTTTACATGAAGTAAACAGACATCATGATGAATGTGCGTAATGAACCTACTTGGACTAACTAAACTATAAAAAACATGGGGAAAGCATGCAAATTAAATCTCTCAATTGTTGGATCAACTGAGGAAAATCATGCCATCAAGTAAGTGGATACAAATTACGGATGTAAATCTACAAATCAAAGACAAGATATATCAGTGACCCTATCTGATTAATTAAAGTCAAGATTAACCAAATAATCAGGAAGAATCAATGCCTATATGCATGCACACTGACTAAAAAGCGTATATGTAAACAGTCCCTTTTTCCTTTATTTCATGCACGCATTTTCTGGGTAACCGAGAAAAGTTTGATTGAATTATGTGGTCACCGATTCAGCTTATAAAGAGAAAGCTTCTCCGTTTGCAATGATTGTTTGTTTGAAATTGTGCTCTTCCCTTTATTTTTCATTCTAGTTTTATTTTATTTTTTCTTTCTATTTTTTAAGGTTGGAAAACGCATATTCTACAATGCACACACAACTTCAAGGATTCGGTGGGAATACAATTAATTAACCAACAGAATTCTGACAACACCACTTCATGAATATGCGATTTTACCAAACCTTAAGAGAAACTAACGCCTTCTCTTGTTAACCAAGTTTTACGTAGTTTCTAATATAAGCCACTTCACTAAATGTATGAAGCATATATATTATACAATACATATATATTTCAGATACGCTCCCCATTGGAACTTGGAGGTAGAATTTTTCACTTCATGTGAGAAACAGAAGAAGAAGAAGAAGCTTTCCACTGTCCCCCTCCATTCGTCCTACCTCACACACCATTTAATTAATTAGAAGTAACTTCGGAATGCAATTATTATTATTATTATTATTCTTGTAATAACTACTTTTCTTGATCTGTGATTGAGTGAAAAGTTCTTCATGAATATGACCAAACGAAGTACTCTTTCATATTATAAGACAGTTTTTTTTTTTTTTAAAAAAAAAAAGATGTTTAGATATGTTTCAAAAATGCAAGATGTTTAGAGAAAAATAAGATCTCCCTAATGAATCATGAATTAGTTAATCTGAAACATGCGTGTGGATGCATATACATTTTTCTTCTGCGGTTTAAATAGTTTATGAATCACAATGATCTACGAAGACTTACACTAACTAAGCAGAAGAAATAAACTTTCTAGTTATAGCTGTCGAATGAATTAGCATGGCCTGTGGATAATCAGTAATTATATTCAAGAAGCTGGGAGAAATGAAGGCCAGCATTGACACACACATGCATATATATAAAAAATAACATGTCAGAGAGACAGAAAGAAATGGGGCAGAAGAATAATAAGGGTGGGGTTGGTTTGTAGGGCAATCCAATCCCATGCAGTGTCCTGAAGCGAAGAACAAATCAATTAGATTCAGAAACAGACCCCACCACACACAGACACAAATTTTTCTTGTTGGAAAAATTAAATCAGGACCATGCATTACCTTTTGATTATCTTAATAAACTATGCATGTATTCTGTTATTTTGATTTTGAATGAAAACAAAAGCTTGGATAATGACAATGTTCCAACACTATATTTGTTTGGTTGTGACTTGGGATAATAATCAGAAACGTCACTTTAATTAAAGTTCAAAACGACTGGGACGGAAGCGAACATCATCGTTCCATATACTTAATCTTTTCCTCTTTCAAAGCATCACATCGTGTTCACTGCTATTATGGAAGTAGTACATTACCAAAGGACATGCGTGTCACTCGTTAATTGGTAGCTTTGGACAATGATTCGTTGCTTTCCTCAAAGTTTTTTCTTTAAATTGGTTTTTCAATCTACATTGTTAATGTACTCTATGAATCTCAGATCGAGAATGGCTAGAAACAACTATAAAAACATGCACGGTCCAAATCATATTTGATAGTACTATTCTTAAGAGTTATTCAGCCATGCACCAAAAACAATTTACAATACTGTTTTAGCATTAAAAAATCTAACACTAGTTAATGGATGAAGGGTAAATATACGTTGACTTCAATTGATGAAGGAATTAATGATTGAGATTTAGGTTTCAGAAGAAAACAGACGATGCTTTTCCCAGGATATATAATAATACTAGTAATATAGATGAGCATCCAACTTACACTGAATTGCAAATATGCTATGTCATATACTACTTCCGGTCCTAATTATAAGAATACCATTGTAGTATAATTTATACTATAAAAGTGTTCCTAAATTAGGATTGGAGGGAGTATAATTTTGTAGGCCAAGGCTTTAATTTGGTAGGTCCGTTTTTATTTCAAATTTTGAAATTAGTGACCTCAATCAACTAATGCGTACGTCCATCTCATTGATTATGAAACATAATTCGTCAATTAATTAATTGGTTCTTTTTTTGGGTAGGCATAATTGCTTTTTATGTTATAATATTAATAACCAAAACCATCTTATGGTATTTTATCCACGATATTCGTCAGGTTCATGCATCTGATCCATTTTCCCTATCTAGCTAGTCGTGTTAACTTAATCAGCAACCTTGGCTTGGTTAATTATTCACTAAAGTAGAGATTAGTTAAGAAAGTAAACCCACCTTTGATTAGCAGCCCTGTGGTTAATGCCTACTTTTGATGAGAATGGAAGATTTATACCAATGTAGACTTCAGGTTATTCCCTTGTTCTCATTATTCGCTTCCAAATTCACTGGATAGATATGATACCTCTCAAAAAGCAGACAAAAAAAAAAAAAAAAAAAAAAAAAAAAAAAGCCTCTTTATTATTATTATATTCAAGGATTCATTGAACTAAAAGCTTCTTCAATCCTTTAGATTAATCCATCCCCACTCATTAATTTCCTCCTGTAGACTAAACTCTCTACTCATTAATTTATATATATGTCTCCTTTCTCTTAAAGAAAATATCATATGATTTTAAGAAATAATACCACCTCTTGTTCTTAATATTTGATCAACTTTACAGTGTAATTTGAACGACAAAATGAACCTTATACTGAAGACTAGAGGTAGTATTGGATTAAATCTCACCCAAGCCATCTAGTTCAAATGGCAAGAAAGGTTGGATTTAAGACAAAAGATAAGCATCACTCCTATCCTTTAGAATGGAAAGATTCCCTCCATCAGGTTCTGGTTCCTTTCTTTCATTTCACAAGCTTGTAACTTCAAACCCCTCTCCCTCTCCCTCTCAGTCGAGCTACTTAAGAATTGGTAATGGAATAAATGTTAAAGGTTCAAGTGTCGCACCCAAAAAAATAAAAAAGTTAACCTAAGTGGATCCAATTTGAATCATATGAGTTTAAAGCTCTCACGGCAAGAATTTTTTGCCGTTGTGAAAGTCCAATATTATGATATACCTAAAAATAATTAGATGTAAAACCATCTTAATCACTTGATACCCACACACACACACATATGGTATCTTAAATTGGTAATTATTCATGAACAGATGAACAAGTGGAATGGATGAACAAAGAAAAAAGGTACGCCGCCACACAAAGTACGGACGTGGCACTTGTCCAAACTTTGATTATGTCATGTATGTTTTTCTGGGTTTTTTAGTTAGGACGATCGGAGAGGTTTATATGAATCAACGTGTTTATATATGTAAATGCATGAATCTATAGCTCTCTCCGCCAATATTCTTAGCTGAAATCATAAGATCAATTGCGTGAACCATAAAATTTAAACAACGTATGTATATAGCTACCTCCACCTACATTTCAAATTTCAATACATGTCCTTGTCGCCTCTACAAAAAATTGTTTCGTTAGTTTGCCATATACATTGCAGCTTCACCTTTCAATTCCATATTTTTATACATGACTGGATTATTACATTTCACCTTATGTCAGTCAAAATTAACCGTTGTGTGGATTCGAATCCTATCATGCATGGTCATCAAATGGATATTATTGAAGCGATCATTATAAATAATATAGAACCTAAAGATTATTAAAGACTGCGAGGTCATCCTTTTACAAAAATTTTAGTTGTAAGCTTTCTGTAGCTAACTAGTCTCTCTGCGTTTTACGCAATTTTTTATTAAAAAAATCAGAACTTTGGCTTATTCCACATTTTCCTCACCAAATAGGCAAATACCAGTTGTTGACGTAAAGTTTTATATCCAATTTTCAGATTCATTGAACAAGGCATGCACAACAAAGCCTTCATCTTTATAAATATCTTAAATCAATTTGGGTGTAACATCGTATAATGCCTTTTTTTAATAATCGTTGTGAGTTGTGACTACCTAGATGGCTATCATATTCTCCAAATGTCCTGTCCTATCTGATGTTGGAACTCAGGAGAAAAATCCACTAAAGTTATTGCTAGTTGGTGCTCAAACTGCGTCAAACATATATATAATTTTATCCAAGTTGCGGGAACTAGAATCTTTCCTTTGTTCCTAATTTTTTAAAAAGCTGATAATGTTACGTTATTTTTTTTAATAAATAGGAATTTTGTAGAATTTAATTTTAATGTTTTGGATGCGATATTTTTAAATTTTTAATAATATCTTTTTTATAATGATTAAGTATTTCAAAAAAAAAAAAAAAAAAACCATGAACAAAAGGAAAAAAGTGTTTACACTATGGAGGAGCTCTTATATTAAATATTAGAGATAGTAGATTAAAAAATAAGCCACATATACATGATAACCAAATACGATAACAAATATTAATAAATATTTGTAAATAATAAAATGGTCTGCATGTTTATATGTGAATGTGTGTGTATTATATAATTCCTCCGGTCCAAATATAAGATAAATTTGATTTTTTTAAAAGATTAAGGAAACTAATTAAAATACTTTAAAATATTTATATTTATCATTTTTTCTTTAAACTATTTTGTCTAACTTATAAACTTATATATAATCTAAGATGCATAACATATAGTATGATTAAGTAACTTATTTAGCTTCCTTAATCTTTTTTAAAAAAGCCAACTTTGTTTTATATTTATAAACGGAGGGAGTAGTACTTTTGGTCTCCTAATGTAATTCATAATTTAGTTAATTTGATTAAATCAAAAAAGTTAGGTAAGTTATTAATTATAATAAATATGACACATTTTTTATGAAACACCTTAATTATCTTTCTTAATTTCATCTTTTTTCTTTTAATTTTTGAGAAAATATCAATAGGATAATTTGAAACAAATTTATAAATATGATAAATACTCCTTACATTCATAACCAAAAAGAATTTGGGCAAGAAAAAAGACCAAGAATTAACTATCCAATTAGGTCTTATATAAAATAGAACTTTGGGATTTTACATCAGTAATAATAAATAACATTGACTTGATATCGGTTAGGAATATGGGAATCCCAATCACATAAATCATGAAAATAAAGAATATGTTTCTTATTATTTGTCATTATTTATCTTACTATATGGGTACAGAGATGTTATTTTCATAGGTCAAATCTCCCCTTGGCTAATTGCTTGACAAGTAATGTACTGAGACAATCTTACTCAAATCTCAGTTTGAATTTAGACGACAAAATGGGTGTTTTTTTGTACTTTTTAACGCGAACCCATATTGATCAATATTCAATTAATGAACTATTACTTTACCTGACTTATATAATTAACCACAAAACCAATCCATCTCGACAAAAGTGGGGTAAACAGAAAGAGGATTTTTTTTTTTATTGTTGTTGTTTTTTTTTTTTTTTTTTTTTTTTTTTTTTTGGGGGGGGGGGGGGGGGGGGGGTAATGAATTAGAACAACAAGAAAGAATAAATGAGTTTTGTTTGTAAAATATGAAAAATATAATAAAAGAAATGGGTAATGTATATAAATATATGGAAATATTCTAATATAAATATTCATCTAAATTTGCAAGGAAAATCAACTCTCAATGATAAAACAAAGTTATTTTTTTAATTTCATACAATAAAAGCAGCATTCTATTTTCCGAATTAAAAAAATATTAATAAAAATTAAATAGTTGTAAACCATTATATACTTTTCAGGAAAAAAATACATGAAATAATATAATAAAAATAAGCTTATAAAAGTAAGTTGACACCTCATACCCAAGAATCTTAAACCGTAAAATTTGATTGAATTTCCTCACATATACACAAATGATTGAGGGAACACATTAGTGGAAGAGGAATGAAATTCAGATAATTGCAATTCCTTCCGACCAAACAGGAAAGTTATGGAATATGCTTTTCGAATTACACCCCACGCATTATTATTGCTGTGAATCAAGGGTGTGTGTATAATTGCGGCAATATAATGGAAACAGTAAAATACAAGTGAGTAATTAATAAGGTGGCGTTGCTTATAAGGAAAAACAAAGCAACAAAAAAGCAACATGAAAACTCAAGTGGCAGAAAATGTGAGGGTACGTGAAAGGGCCAATTAACATATAAGGAGGAACATGGTGGAAATTACAAAAGGGTAGTAATAGTGATAAAATCCAAAAAAGAGAGAAAGAAAATGCAGGTCACTTATGTGCAAGACCCTACTACCCTTTGCATAAATCAATGAATGATTTAAGGGATAAAAGTCTTAAATGTCATGGAAGTTTTCGCTCATGAGCATTGGTAAGACGGAAATTTTGTTTGGACCAAAAATGCCACGAAAGTTCACAAAACGTGGCAATTTTGCCCCTCTATTAATTTTGACCGTTAAGTTTAACTAAGTGCACACGTGGCATGCCACCTCATCAATCAAAAGAGTTAAGTATCATTTTTTCCCTGGAAGTTTACAAAACGTAGCAATTTTGCCTTTTTATCCCCCCAATATTAAATTTGACTATTAAATCAGTCAAAGACCATACATGTCATGCCTTGAAAAGGTCGAACTTAGAGTCGAGAAAAGAGATAATTGAGATGTTGAGCTCAAAGGCGACCAAAATTTGTGAAGCGAAGCCAGTCGGACCGAAGGTCTGCCTTAAAAACCCGGAGGAAGCATCACTTATGATCTAAACAAATGATCAATCTATACAAACGTAAATATTATCACTATTAATTTGTTTTATCAACCAATTTTTGGAACAATTCATTTCTCGTTTTGCGTTTCATTTGCTTAGATTATAAGTGATGCTTCCTCTGGGTTTTGCGATAGACCTTTCAGTCCCTTTGACCAGTTCGGCTTCACAAATTTTGGTCGCATTGAGTTCAAAATCTCAAGAATCTCATTCTCTAACTCCAAGTTCAACCTTTTCAAGGTATGACATGTGTGGTCTTTGACTGATTTAATACTCAAATTTAATATTGGGGGACAGAAGGGCAAAATTGCTACGTTTTGTAAACTTCCGGAGCAAAATTGCTCTTTAGTGAAAACTTTCAGGGCAAAATTATTCCTCGATGAAAACTTCCAGGGCAAAAATAATACTTTTGATTGATAAGGTGGCATGCCACGTGTACACTTAGTTAAACTTAACGGTCAAAATTAACGGAGGGGCAAAATTACTATGTTTTATGAACTTCCGTAGTATTTTTAGTCTAAAAAAAACTTCCGTCTTACTAGTACTCTGAACGAAAACTTCTATGATATTTAAGATTTTTATCCAATGATTTAAATACATTAACGATAAATACAGTAACATCAGTACATTTCTTTATCAGAGATACATCTTAGTTGCGTGAACCAAGACATTATGTCTCGGTCTATGACTTACGCCATGACCCCACCCCACACCCCTTCCTTCTTATACTCTTACAATCTCTCTCCCCCCCTTTCTCTCTCTCTCTCTGTGTAAACTCAACCCTTCTCTGCAACATTTTCACACTCACAGCGATCTGAGGAGGTTGATATATGTATATATATGTTGATATTGAAGGTTGTTGGAGGTGATCAGATAAGAGGGAAGAAGTGGATGTTGAGGTATTCAGTTATGGTTTTGGGTATTTTGACTCTCTCTATTTTGTTGCTGCCTTTGGTGTTGCCTCCTCTTCCTCCTCCTCCTTTGCTTCTTTTATTTCTTCCTCTTATAATATTGTTACTTCTCCTCCTTCTTGTTTTTTCTTCTTCCAATCTTCCTAATATGGCCCTTGTTTCTCCTGCTTGACATATGTTTTGTATATCATCCACATTGTCATCAGGACTCCACACAAATAAATAAATACTCGGCTGGTATTATTAGTCTTCGTACGTCTGAGTCTGAGTCTTCTTTTTTGTTTTGTTTCAAGTCTGTCTCTTGTAGATCTGCCCCTGTAAAATATATTTGAGATTATGGAGATTTTTGTTTTGTTTTTGTTGATCGCGTTTGTTTGATTTCCATTATGTATATCTGGGCATGCTTATCTATTTTTATTGATTTCTAACTGATGTATGATACCAACAATACGTACGGCTGGTAATATTCAAAAAGAGAGAGCTGATTTGATTTCTGTGATGAAATGGGTTGAATTCATCAACGTTTAAGTAGACGATCTGTGAGGTACAATTTGCCCAGACGTGAAGAAGAAATTGATTAAACCCAGATTTTAAATTCGTTATTGTTTGTCTTCTTCATTATCCATATATATATGCCAGCCGCGCCTTCGGTGATGTGCGTTGGGTCACTTCCCAATTTTTTTTTTTTTTTTTTTATGATTTTGATTATTAGGTTTTATATGAAATGAGTAACATTTTTGATATATTATGTATGAAAAAACAGAACTGTTTTCAATTTTATACAATTTTTATAAAGATTTAAGACTGAAAAATCGATTGAAAACAACTCCATCTTTCCTCTCATATATCAAAATGTCACTTATATATAGAATTTAATGATAAAAAAGTCATTAGAAAAATGTTTAGGAAGTGCCCCGAATTCGAATTGAGGGCAGCAGGAGCCACATCACCGAAGGCCCAACAAGCAACCCTACCCCATATATATATATATGTGTGTGTGTGTGTGTACATGAGGCACGGTGGATAGTAAAATCGCCATGCTTTGGGGTGCTTCCTTATCATATATACAGAGACATTCTTAATTATAGTGGTTCGAGTTTTGAGTATAATTGTGTACGTGGATTATGTTTTGTTGATTTCTTGTCTGAGATGAAGAGCCAAATATTAATAATGACGATATCGTGGAGGAAATTAAAAGAGATCAACGTGGTGGAGATGTTACCGTGAGGTAACGAAAAACGTCGAAGTGATATGGTTGAATGGGAGGATTAAAGTAAACCAAAACGGTGCTCGATCTCTGGGTTAGTCGTAAAAGGAGGCATTTAGTTCAAACGTTGTTGTGTAAAATGGAAACAATATGTTGGAGACTTGGTCAGATCCCTCAGCTATATCCAGACATGGATCTTTTATATTTCGTACGTGTTGACTCAGTCCTCATCACACACACAAAAAAGGTCAGCTTTATTGCGCAGTGTGTTTATATTTCAAAACTTAGACTTCGGATAACTAAGAGATAAGTGTGAAGACACGTCAGTGAGTGGTACTGGGAAGCGAAAGTTTGAGTGTGAAAGAAATGAAAGCAAGTGATTCATAGAGTAGATGGTAAAATTATAGGGAAAATCTAAATAAATAAAAAAAGCATCTAATATAGGGGGGAAAAATCGGAGAATCTAATGTTATAAATCTTAAGTCAAACCTGAATGTAGGATTTGCAAATGTTTTCAAATGAGAAATCTAATTTAGTATATTTGAGGAGCTCAAGTTATTAATATATATATTGTAGTTGTTGATAATGGATCTTAAGTTGTTATTTTCTATATTTAAATCGATTATGCATCACAATTAATAACTTCAGTATACATATCAATAACTTAAACTCCCAAAATATCAGCAACATTGTAAGTAGTATTTTGAAGCCACATATGTTAGGCATAATCAACTTAGATATATAAAATAACAATGTAAGAATTATAATCAAAACAACTTCAGCATATATATATTGACAATTTTTTAGCATATTTATATAGGTTAATGAGCAAATTGGCAAACAAACTTTTACTTCAGAAGCGTCTAACACAAATAACTTTTAAATGGACCAGAACTATCAAAAAACTTTTCAAAATGTGCAATCAGCACAACGCCATTAGAAAAAGTTAACGTCCGTTATTTAATATCCAGATTGGCCAACGAACTTTTACTCCAGGAGTATCCAGCACAAAAAAATTTTACCCCAGGAGTGCCTAGCACAAAAAAGTCCATGTGCAATCCACCCAAAATCCGATTGTTGCAAACCCTTACCCGGAACCCCAACCATGTGCATTGACGGTTAGAAATAGTGAATGTAACAAGAAAAATATCAATTATTAAATTGTCCTTAATAAAGCCTTTTATGTTATCTTTTTTTCCCAATAAGTTCCATATTCATATAATTAATAGATCATTTAATTAACAAATATATCATCAAGTTGCGGATTTATATTATCAAGTATCAATGTTAATATCCATTAAGCTCTTTTTATAAATATAAAAATTAAACTCATTTCATTTCTTTCAAGATATAATAGATTTTAAATTTTATTAACATTAAATGAATTTTTTAACTCACATAAATTTCTTATAAAATAAAAATAAATCATATAATTTTTTTGTTTAACATATATAAAATTTGTAAAACACCTTGAGTTTTATTTAAATCATATAATTTTAATTAAAAATTTTGTTTATTTTAGCAAATTATAATTTTGACAAATTTGAAGAATGAGTAAATTTTGTTCATAGATATCTATAAAAGTAGTTTTGAATAATGACAATTGAAAAAAATATTATTTAATTTAGTGAAATTTAAAATTTTGTGTTGGACGCTTCTGGAGTAAAACTTTTTTGTGGTGGGCGCTCATAGAATAAAAGTTCGTTAGTCAATCTACACCTTAGATAATGGACGTTATCTTTTTCTAACGGCGTTATGCTAACTGCATATTTTTTTAAAAAAAAATTGTATTTTTGGTCCACTTAAAAGTTATTTGTACTGGGTGTTCCTAAGATAAAAATTCATTGGTCATTTTACTCCTTAACCCTATATATATTGATAACTTTAGTTACTTAAATGCTGTCAGCAGATTTGTCATTTAGAAAAATTTTCATATCCCATATTCCTCTTCCCCAATTTGTTTTTCCTTGTTTTAAACGTTTTTTTCTTGATATTTTGATTATTTTCCCATTAAAATACAAAACGGCCAAAGAAATGTTTATATATATATATATATATGGCATGGTATCGTGGGGGAATGGAATCTTTACCCGGTTCAATGTACTTGCCCTTTACCCATAATAGTAACACAGTGAAAGCTAAGGGTAACACTGTGAGGTTGATTTCCAAAAGTGACTATGCCTCCCTGCGCCACCCATAGGGGCCTGTTTGGTTCAGAGAAGATGAGCGTAGAGGGCGGAAAAATTGAATTTTCCCGCAATATTTGCAGCTTTTGGTTTCTCATTTTATATGGAAAAAACTTAGCTTGAGCGCACCAATTTTTAGTCATATGATTGAAAATAGGTTCCCACTAAAATTGGCATTTTCAAATGCGGAGGGAAGATACTTAAAGATATAAAAGTCCTTTGATGTGGTTTTGAATGTGATATAAAAAGATTAGTGGGTCTCATGGACACTTAAATAATATTTTTACTCTAGGGCGAAATAGTCTTTTAGTTTATTTTCCTACCTCATTTTCTTTAAATAAAGATTTTTCTATTAACCCATTTTTTGTCTAATGCAAACCAAAAACCTACGTGACAAAATATTTTTCATTTTTCCAATCTTTTTCTTGACATTTCATTCCTTTCTAACATTTTCTTTGATCTTAACGGCCCTTTAGACTACAAGAAGATGGTCGTACGCACGTAGGTCGCATCAGATAAGTAACAATGGATACTTGGATAGTTTGCATTCCCCTGAGCTTTTTTCATCATTCATAGTTAAATTTAAGGGTTAAAGAACTCAAATGTTGTAGAACTTTTGGCATATGGGTATTAGGCACCTAGAAACTTTGGATGGGGGTAGAGGTGCGCTTGAGTTTAAAAACAAGGTATTGTTGCCCTTCCGTGAATCAACCTGACAATCAACCTTTGTTGATCAAATATGTAAAGGCAGCATGCCTATATGACATTTACCTCACTCTTCTTTTGCCCATTTCAGTCGTCAATTTTTTTTTTTTTTTTAAAAAAAGATATTAGAGTCTCTTTTTTCTCTCTCGACATTGCAAGAGAGGATCTAAGTTTTTTTATATAAAAAAAAAAAAAAAATCCTACCAAAAAATATAAAGATTGACATAAACAAAAGAAGGTGAAGTGGATGCCACGTAAACATGTCACCTCTACATATTTGATCAATAAACATTGACCATTGGAACTTTCGAGGCACATTTACCCTTTTAAAAACTTCTAGGTACCTAATGTCTATGTACAAAAACTTCAAAAGCATTTAAGCTCTTTAACCCTAAATTTAAACTCACACGTCTGACATGTATCCAATATAGAAATGAAGATCACAAACACAACATCTTAATACTTACTCGAAATAAATTAAGGAGGTGCTTGATATCAATTCAATCAAAAGTTTCAATGTTAGTTGATGAATCTTGCTTATAACAATCATGTGTGTAGATAATTAAATACATACTCCCTCAAATATTTAATATAAGACATATTTATCTAATTTAATTATATCAATGGAGTTAATTAATATGAGATGTATTTTTTAAAACACCCTAGTCATCTTTATTAATTATCTCATTTCCTCTTATATTTGATTATTATTAAGAAAATATCAATAAAAGTAAATGAGAAAAATATTGACAAATTTAAGATTATGTTTTAAATTTAGAATTAAAGAATAACTCACCACACACACATATATGATAACGGTAGGCAAATCTCTTAATATTGCTTATTACAATTCACGATGGTAACGATAGTATATATATATATATATTTTTTTTGGGTCAAATGGTAGTATATTATATTTAAAAATGGGAAAAGAAGAAGAGGAACAAAATGCACCAGATATGTATGACACGTTTAAATGAGCTGTTATGTACTAATGTATGTACAATTTGCTGTTAATAGGGATGTTGCCAATGCCAGCTATAATCTGTGCTGATGCTATTGCGATATTATGAAATCGCCTCGTAAATTAAATTTTATTTGTATACAGAGATGTATGTCAGTCATATGAATTAACTAGATAAATAAGGAATGGTAATATTTGTATTTTTAACATGTGTAAGAGAATATATATATATAAGTGAAAAAAACAGAAGCACGCAGGGAGACGGAGAGAGGAGGGACTAAAATAGGAGGAGCCATGCTTGTGCCACGTAGGCCACTTGCCTTGTGTCTTTGATGATTGATCTCTAAATCAGAGCAACCAAATTATAGACATCAAAGGACGCCTACCCTACGCCCTGCCCCTACTTCACTTTAATTAAATGTTAGAATTTAGCATACTGGTTTCTTCTGACTTTTTTGCCATGTTACTGGTCCATGTTACAGCTGCTCTTCTCTTACTAACACGTCAATCCACTATATATAGACCCCAGACAATTACTTTCAAATTCAGAGCTTCAGAAGGACCACACAATTACTGAATTTGAACATTTCATTTTTCTTGATCATGTATTATAATTTATAAGATCATCCACCAATATACCCCAAAATGGTGGTTCGATTTCTTTGTTGCCCGTATGTATCAGTTGGCTATCTCACACACCCACAGGCAAAAATATTGACCCTACGGCTATTTTAGGCTTCAGATTCTGTGTGATTAGGTCACTATATTTTTCAATGCCTTTCCAGATGCAGATCACGAGGGCACGCTTGCTGATACTACAATTATGTACATCTTATCTTTGGGTCAGCTTTCATTATTATGACCCTTATTCACTTGAATAATAATGTATTCAATCACACGCTAGCACCAGCTAACCCCAAATTATAACTTTCACTATTTCTTACAATAGTTAAAAAATCATGATTATATGAGTACGTACATGGTATATTTGTGTTGATCAAATTGATATCAAGTCATTATCCCACTATTTAAAGCCATAAACAGTACGATTTCTGGCATTGGCCTTCATGCAATGCAATAGCCTTCTTTCAAATTTGCTTGTTTTCGTTTTATGCACTTTTGATTACTGGGAAGTTGTAATTAAATATCTATCCATAAAAAGTCTAAGAAAATTGTATTATATTCTTTACTCATTCCAACTTTTTCTTTGTTGAAATATTCATTAAAACACAGGTCTAGAACATCACTATGAGTTTTATAATATATATGTACATATATTCAAATAAATGGGCATTCTCGTGGTTCTAGGTGCATGAATCCATCCCTTTCTTCTTAAAACAATTATCAAAATGTGTATAAATGAATGAATATATTCCAACAACTTGACCAGCTTGCGGCCGTTCTTCGTCCAGAACAAGACATAAACCTAGTACTCTACTGTACCTATATATATATATCCCTCCTCAGGGTATACACACACATGTATGGGCCCACACAGATCCAGCATATAAACGAGTTGAATTAAAATATATAGAAAAGGTGTGTGTGGTTGCCTCCGAGTGGTGTAATTCCCCATCTTCTCCTGCTATGCGTCTTTCTCTACCTGCTGGCAATTAAATAATTAAATAAAAGTAAGGTTCCTTGAATTTGGACAAAACTCATTCCACTCTCTCTCTTTTAATTAACCGCAATTTGTACTTTATAAATGATTGTCAATTCATCATCGATCTCTTTTGTTAGTTAAACAAAGTTCAAAGGATGAATATTCGCATAATTCATTGATTACATATGGAGCAAAAGCTCTACGTACATTTGTCCGCTAACATATTGTCCGGCCCCTTAAAGGATATAGAATTACTCCTCCCAGTTCTAAGTATAATTAAAACATATTTATCTGATTTTATAGAGATTAAAAAAAGGAGTTAAATAAATTAATTTTACTCATTTTCCTAAAATACTCTTATATAAATTTAAAATGATAAAAGTAAAAATTAATTAATAACTCATACCACATACCCCTCTCACCTAAAATTTTCCTTTCCACACGCTTTTTAATTGAAATAATGGCCTGGTTATAAATAAATATATGTGTGTGTGTATGCGCGTGCGCGCACACATATATCTAGATACACACACATATATGTTTGTATGTATATATATCTACACACATATATACATACACACACTCACAAATATGTGTGTGTGTGTCTATACACACACACACATATATTGACAATCACACACACACACATATCTAGATACACAAACACTCATATATAGATATGTGTGTGTATTCAACTATTTAAAAATTTCATTGATTGAAAGAACCCATATACATATATTCACCAAAAATAAATGCACTTGAAAGAATAAAATGAGGGTATTTTAGGAAGAAATTGACAAAAAATAATTAAAATGTTGTCCTATAATTAGGACCAAAACCAACTCCTAAAATGTTATCTTATAATTAAAACTGAAGGGAGTATTACTATTGCGTATCATAATTTTTAACAACCACGTACAACCTTAACATTGTGTCTTGTTTTCATTTTTCTCCAAGGATATCAGACTAATGACTTAAACAGTAGTCAAATTAATTATATATTAAAAAAAGTTGAAGAAGAGGATCAAATAGGAATACATGTATTTTAAAAAGATTAAATGGAATTTTATATATACGAGGTCATCATTAGTTTTAGGGTTAAGGTTTAATTTTGCCAAAAGTATTTTAAACAATCTTACTTCTCGGGCACATACTTTGCTCCTGGACGCATACTTTAAGGGTAAAATCGGACCTTAGTTTTATCTATATTTTATAGCTAGTGTTAATTCTTTATCGATAATAATTTAAATCTTAATAATAAAAGACTTGTGCTAGCTTGTTCTATTGGAAGTCGTGCGCCTCACATTCAAAAGACAAAAATGTGTTGGTATGCTTCCAGCTAGAGCCACCATCTGATAACTAATTAATAAAACAAGAATGCTTAAAGAACGTAGTTAACATACGTGCGGCTTCTTGTATCATGCTGATAGATTTGGTAAACAAAATGTTTTATTGAAAAAAACCAGGTGACAATAATTAATTAATATAATTAAGCTTAAGACAGGCTTTGAGTTAGATCACATGCATGAATGTGTCTCCAATACCCAATCCAGGATAGGCTGCTTTTGTCCCACCACCACCACACACACAAAAATATTATTATTATTCCTATGCTTTGGATCGAATCTTCATAGCATAGTTGATTATATATATTATTAGATTCAATTAATTATAATATAATATATATTGATTTTAAAAGATTTCTTTCAGTCATGATTTATGTGAATGTTGACTGTGGAACAACTAGCAGGCTCTACTAAAATTATGTCCAGTTTGGATTAACCTTGCTTCACTTTTATGGGGGCAAACAAATTATTAAAAAATTAATAAATAGTCTTAATTTAGTTATCAGTGGATTTGGAGACAGGTAGTAACAAATGGAAGCTAGATATATCTAGCTAGCAACTTGCATTCCCATCGGGTTTTCAATGACACTTGCTATTTAACAATATTATATATATATGTTCAACTTGGTGCTTTTGTCTTTTAATTCAATCTTTAAAATATAATAAAAATTTATATGGTTGCTGTTTTTATAATTACACTTATTCCTCACTGATTTTATTACATGAAGTAACTCTTTATAATTACAATCACGCGCATATTATTATGTATAACCTTCAACCGCTTCTACTAACTCAAAAAACATAGAAGATGCTACTAATTGCTCTCTTTTGGTGTATAATTACAAGAGTTTTCCTTGTGTTCTTTAGCATAAGATATTTTTCAAAAATTGATGAAAACTTTAAGTACCAAATATGGCATTTTTTTCAACACTCTCATCATATGTATCTAATAACCTCTCAACCCAATTAATAACAATTTTAAAAATAATAAAATTTTCCAGTACTTAGCCATTGTTAATTAATTTTTTTAAGATTTATATAAAATATTTAATAAATTATTATTCTATTTAATAAAAATCGGAGGTAGTAGTGACACATACGGAACTATGTATTGATACATTAATATAAATTTCTTAACCTGTGTAGTAGGATCTGATGAATTCTGTATACATCACATCATATCCTTCAGAACACATTTACATGCTAAACTTTAAAAAAAAAAAAAAAAAAAAAAAAAAAAAGTGTTATTTTTTTGTTATAGACAATAATACAGCACGAAAAGGCATTTCCAATACTTATTTTAAAGTTTTTCTTAATGCTTTGTAGGTGCCAGTAAAGCCGCTAAGTGTTCAATATTTTTCCTTGTATACACGTTATTATATATTTCTAATCTCCCATGAAAATTTTATATTGTATATGCTTTTTAATTTCAACTATCCTCTTAATAAAATTCCAACTCCTCTTTGTTGGGAAATTAAGTAGAAGAAGCAACATTCTTGAAAAAATATACATCAATCTGCTGACAATTTGCCCTGCAAGGAAATCAGCCAAATGAATTAAAGTCACCAAAAAGCCCAATATATATATAGATATATTAATAAAAAAACTACATATAATTACTCAATTGAGGGGATGTGTCAATGTAGTAGGAGTATCCATTTTCCATACAAAAACACTGTTTTACAATAAATATCTACAACATATTAATTTTTTAAATGTGTATGTATATTTCTATAGGAAATGACCTCGAACCAAATGACAAGGTTATTAAACCCGAACTAGTCATCAACCGGTTGGGGTACTAAATCTAGAGTTAGACCACCAAAATCAAATCAATAAGAAAGTGAAGATTTTAAAGTTATTATTATGAAATTTTAAAGAAAAAAAAATCAATTTTTTAAAGGGGGAAAAAACTAAATCAGGTTGATACCCTATACTAGACCGATTTACCAACGGTCCACCCCTTTCAGGCCAAACAAGCCAATCTGGATTGAGTTTAATAACCCTACCAAATGAGCGAGAGGTGATGATAATTTGAAATGCCAAGGTGGGCTAGTAAAAATGGTTGAGTTGGTTGTGAGACCATTCTAGTATAAAATATTGTAGTAGTTGATGAGTGACGAAGCTGTAATAATTCCACAATTACTATAGAAAATGACCTCAAACCAAAATGCACCTCTCTTACTTCATCATGATATGCTTTTTTTTTTTTTTTTTTTTAAAGAGCAAGTGCTTTCAGGCTTTTAATTTTTTGGGTGCTCATAATTAATAACTGCAATTTATGGTGAGACAATACATGCAAACCAAAAAAAGACTGTTTGGGATCCCTCTGGAAACCTAATCGATTATATATATGGATCACTAATCAATGTATAAAATAGTTAGTAAAGGTGAGCATTCTTTTAATAAGAGCCATAGATTCTAGAAGCACCTTCCTTCTTTATCAATTATTTACTAAATTAAAATAGTACAATGCACGTAGCTGGGTTAGGTCCTTCTATATTTGGTATTTAGAAATCAACCTCAAACCAAATGTTGTGCTTCGTCATTATGACTCCTGTATATACATTCAAAGATCAATTAAAATGGTTTCAGAGGCTTTTTTCCGGTGATGACGTTGTAGAGTAGATCATGTACTATTCTCAAAAACAGCATCCATTACAAAAATTACAACTTTTTCCCCAGCAAAAATCGGTCCATTATTCGAACCAGAAGACCACATGTCCAAGAAATTGTTCAGTCTACCAAACTTGAACAAAAGTACTCTCCCTAGGCAACTACCCAAGAGCAATATTCCACCATTGAGATCTCTCCAGATCTCATTGCAAAATGGAGATCTGAAGGCTATACTCATCTCCATTTTGGTGCTGTTCGCCTGGCTCTCACCCTCCATGGTAGAAAAGGACTCCCTGTTACCGCTAAAATGGCTCTTTTAGATTCCACCTATAAGAACTATTCTCATGCTCTTATTGGTGCACTCCTAACCACTCTTAGCAATGGCAGTGTTATCCCGACTATCCAAATTGATTATAATGTCGGTCTCTCCGATTTAACTCTTCCAAGAAGATTAAAAGTTCAGATCCAGATCACGGAGCGAGAACAAGACTCTTAAGCCATTATGGTTACACTTCATCATCAGATTGTTTATCGTCTACAGAATCATGCTTATGATCTTGAACTTCCTAATTCAACCACGGATGCCCTTGTTGCAGTCTCTAATAGAGCAGATGAAACATCCATTATCCAGATTCCGAGCGAGATCCCAAAGAATGAACTTGCTCGATTATGCCTATGGAATGGATTAGCAATTATGAAAAGCTTTTCCATGAGAAACAAATGACGAGATGTCCACACCACCACTCCACCAAAGGTTGAAGACCTTGGAAATAGTGTATCAAAAACCACTTTCACTAGACCAAGTACTTCGACCATCAAATCCACATCCTAGTGGAAGAATGTTGTCACTTACACCGCTTACACACCCTCCAGAAAAGACCCGCCAATTGCTTGGATAAATCAGGATGCCAAGCCTTGCTATGTTTCACATATCAATGGTCACTTTTTATGGGATGTCCCAGGATCAGGAATGTGTGATCCACAATGTGAGTGTGATACTCCTGAATGGTGGGAAGATTCTGATGATGAACAAGGTTTATATCCTTGTAATATGCCCACAAGCGAGCATTAAAAAACAAGTCCTCTCCTGGATCTCCTTGTAGATCTCACAAGAATAAGAAGTTTGATGACAATGATGATTATGGCTCAAGCGGCCGGTCTCTTCTAGGCGTTCTACACGTCGTTGGCAACCGCCTCCTCCTCCAAAGATCTTCAAGAGACATGTCCCTTGTTGAACTAATGTTAGAAACAGTCACCATGGCCTTGTTAAAAGATACTTTCCGAGATGTTGCCCTCAATGCTCCATCAGAACCTTTTGTTGCAGCCCCAATTCAAGCTGCTCCTCAAGCCGTTTCTTGTATTGCTATGCTCAATCCTTATGAAAAGGAATTTCCTCCCCTTGAAAGAAGAGTTGATCAAGCTAACAAAATCTTATCCAAACCATATGCTACTCCCAAAGACAAAGTTGATGCCCAAGGAAATTTCCGGTCTCACAAGCGAGGAAGTTTTAAACGGGCGGACTCAAAATGCCGTTTGTCGTAACCATACTTTGGCCGAGGATTGATTCCAAGCTTGACTCTTCGACCACCAAGACGAAGGGATAGCCTATCGATAGATCGATATCTCGAAGAGGTTAAAAATCTTTATCTTCATCAAAAACAAGACAAGCTACCAAACTGGATGCGAACTTCGGCATTTATCGAAAGAGGATACATGGGTTCCCAGTTCAAACAGAAAGAGATTGAGCTTCGTGGCTATTCAGCAATATTTAAAAAGAATTGAATTGGATATAGCCAAAAAGGTCTCGGGCTATATATAAACCCTATCCTTCATTTTCAACCATTCCAAAGACCCTTGTTTCCCTCATCACCAACAACTACCGGAAGAAGCGATTACAAAAGAAAGTTTAAATTCAATTATCCACCGTTTGCTCAATTATCACCACCAAAATTAACCTCACACACCAAACCTCAAATTACACCTCGTTTTACTTATCCCGAGACCAAGACCACCATACTTCACCCCTTTTCGCACTCATGAACCAGGATCGCTCTCAAGGCATTCGGATTAATGAACCCTCCCAAGACAAAAACAAAAATGCAGCAAGTCTTCCTCAGCCTACCCAACCATCTACCTATTCATCTGTTACTTCCGCGACATCCTCCTCACAAACTTCCTCGCATACTACACCATCCATTAATCCTTCTCATATAGGAATCCTACAAAGTCCAAACCAGTTCGCTCCTTTACAAGACTCATCCAGTTCGGAGGAATCACAGTCAAAAGGTTTTTCCCAAATTCATTTTGATGCTAGCTCTGAAGCTGAAATGACTGATATTTCAAGAATTGCTATGGTCCGACCAAGTGCAGAAGAAGAAGAATTTGATGAATCATTTGTTGAACACCCTGAAGATCGACCTCGAGGACAGAACCATGACTACAAGCCTACCAATGGTCCATGGTTCACTTTTGATAATACTCCTTATGATAAATGGCGATTTCGCCTTGAAGAATTCAGTGCCTGGATAGATTTACAAATCACAGCAAATCAAATTCCTCTTAGGCACGCGTTGCGGAGTTTGTTTCACGATTCACCGGTACCCTCGAGCATGGTTTCAAAATCTCTCTCCATATCAAAAGCTTCAAGCGGTCCAAGTGGAAGACCCCGCTCTTCTCCTTGGTGTTATTCATAAAGAATTTATTGGAGATCATAATATCATTCGGAAAAGAGAGAAGCAAGAATTCTTTGAGATGAAATGCTTTGCTCTCTAAAAAGACAGATCTCCGGACTCATTACCATCGAATGATGGAGAAATACCACATGTTATGGAGGAAATGATGTAAACCTGAGGCATACTTTTATTGCCTCCCTTCCGGATGAGCTTCAGGACGAACTTAACAGAGGTATTAACGCTCTCTAACGAGATATGTCTGACATCTCTATAGGAGAATTGTACCAACTTGCTCTCAATGCCCTTGATAAACTCTCGAGCAACATAAATTTTTCAAGGATTTGCAAAAGAAAGCTCATAAGTTCAAGCCTCGCATGCAAGAAGCCTTATCTCAAGATCGATGCAAAGACCGAAGGATTGTTATTGTCCTTCCAAGAAGAAATCTCATTATCGTCATTATTCTCAACCGTTCCAGAAACCTTATAAAAAATCAAGGCGATCGAGATTCAAAAAGAAACCTAGATTTTTCAAATCTAGAAAACCTTTCTCCAAAGGCTCCAAGTGTTTTGTTTGTCGAAAGCCAGGACATTTTGCAAAAAATTGTCCAAAGAAGACAAAAGGTGATGTCAAGCTAATACGAAACTTGAAGATCTTGATGATTTCGAGACGATATTGAAGATTATCTTGAAGAACAGGATGAACAGATGCTTTGAAACGCAATATGTTCTTCCTTCTTATGTCAATCAACGACTCATCCTTTTCTCGAATCAAGAAGATTATCACTCGAAGAAGAAGATTTCTCCCCTGGAACTATCAATCTTGTCCAAAAGTTTCTCCCCAAACTCCATCCATTGGATGTCTTGGCTCTTTAAATTCCAACCACGAGATTAACCCGACGGCTCCATTGCCAAACATTCAAGTCCAAGTCTTACCGAAAAATATTCAAAGCCCATTACTTTGCAATAGCCTTCATTGATACGGGTTCATCTCATACAAAAGGTGATGAAACCACATATCCTTCCTCTCGAAGAATGGGTACCTCATAATCGTACTTCTATCTCTGATGGAAAGATATTCAAAATTGATTTGATCACCATAAGAAAGATCAGCATTAAGTTCTTCCCAGGATGCACCTTAAAAATCAAAGTGCTAGGAAGTGAACTTCCAGGAAAAGATATTCTTCTTGGCTTTGATGCCTTCTATCACACCAAGAATTTGACTATACTTCCCAAAGGGATCAAAGTGGAAATCCAACTTCGGTCTACGGGATAAATTCCTTCTCTCTATGAATTACGTAATGCTCCACCACAAGATTCGATGTAAAAGATCAGTTGTTACAATATTGTCTTTGTGACCATGACCAATTCCCACATCCTTCCCCATTATGGAAAAATCAAGATTTCTTCATTAGTCTTCCTTTTAAGAGGAATGAGGATATTAATCCTACCAAAGCCTCCCATCCAGGTATGAATCCGGAGGACTTAAAGCTAGCTCGGGAAGAATGTCTTTGCACTACTCAAATAAGGTCTCATTGAACCAACAAAGTCCTGAATGGGCTTGTCAAGCTTTCTATGTTGAAAAAAGATCTGAGATCAAAAGAGGAAAGAAAAGGCTTGTTATTGATTATAAGCCTCTTAATCATTTTCTTCAAGATGACAAATTTCCTCTTCCTAAGCCCACTAGCTTTATTTGCACATTAAATTGAAAGGCTCGGCCCATATTTTCTCAAAGTTTGATCTTAAAGCGAGATTTTGGCAACTTGGGATCCACCCACAAGATCGGCCCAAGACAAGATTTTGTATACCTAACGCTCAATATCGGTGGACCATCATGCCCTTTGGCCTCAAGGTGGCCCCTTCATTGTTCCGAGAAAGCTATGATTAAAATATTTGAGCCCATCATCAATAATGCTCTCATTTATATTGATGATATCCTACTATTCTCAAGAATCGAAGAAGAACATCAATTGCTTCGCCCATTTCTACCAAATCATAGCCCAACACGGCATAATGCTCTCATCTAAGAAAAGTGATATTGGAATCACGAAGTTGACTTTCTTGGAATGCACTTCAACAACGGTAAATACAAATTCAGGGCCCACATATTGCTCAGATTTGCTCAAATTTCCGATGAAAATCTCTTTATAAACAAGTCCAACAATTTCTCGGGATTGTTAATTTTTTGAGAGACTTTATCCCTCAATTGTCCCATCATACCACCACTGTACAAAATGTTAAAAAAGAATCCACCACCATGGTCACAAGTGCGGACAAATGTCAGAATTACCCTCAAAATGATTGCTCAAAATCCTCCACCACTAAAGATTCCGGATCAAGGACACAAGATCCTACAACCGATGCTAGTGAAGATTATTGGGGTGCAATACTTCTTGAAGAAGTTAATGGAGTACGGATTACTTGTGGGCATGCAAGTGGCCAATTCAAGGACTCGAGAAACATTATCATGCTACCTATAAAGAGATCCTTGCTGTCAAACGTGGAATTGAAAAGTTTAGCTTTCATCTGAGCCCCTACCACTTCACAGTAGAAATGGACAACACATCTTTTCCAAAGATGCTAGATCCAAAAAAGAAGTTACTGCCAGATGCCCAGTTACTCCGGTGGAAAGACTGGTTTTCACGATATAAATTCACAGTTAAACACCTCAAGGGTCCCCAAAACATCCTTGCAGACTTCCTTTCCAGACCTCAAAAGACTCCTCCTCCTCACCCACAGATTCTCTACATCCTTACCCTCTCGAAAGCCATCCTCCTACCACCATGCCCTATTGCACTAAAGCAACTGTCCTCCCTCCTAATTCGATCTCCACTCCTTCACGTGATTTCCAAAATATGCCAATGAGCACCTCTACTCTTGGCTCCATCTTCTATTCAATAGAACTGATCTCATTCCTAAAATCCAAAGATTTTAGCCCTATCTCCATACACTATCGTCCCGTTCATTCAAGGTGCCATACCCGATGAACTTTTATGGTATGTCCGGACAATGACTATTCTCCATACCACTCCATTGCCTTAGCCCCTTTACCTGTCTACCATTACATCTGTAACAGTCACAATGAAGATTCTGCCTTAGTCAGACTCCTCACACTTTTTGCCCCCTTCATTTCTGGAGAGGTTCTTTGTTTAATGTCATAGAAAAAAATAATCTTTGGTTCCTTAAAAAATCAAAACAAAAAAGATTTTCTTGTGTGTTTTTTCTTAGCAGGTCTTATCATGCACGAAGCCGGATGGTGTAGAACTAAAGACCAATGCCCTACTTTGGACCGAATCTCTTGATTGGGTTCGACCGGACCCAAAGACAATGGAAAGAACTCGGTCTCATCCTTGCCAACTACAACAAATCTGTTTCCAAAGACCGTACTATTCTTGGCCCCGTACCCGGTGAAGATAAGGCATATGCATATGATGAATTGTACCAACCAGAGCCTCATTATGTGTCATCATACTATGCTTCTTCCTCACAAGCAGCGGAACTTCCCCTTGACTCTCAGGGAAATATACTTCAAGACTCTCAAGACCCTTATGAAGATGAGGACCAATTCACACAATTATCCTTGTCTCCCCCGGGCTCGTCTCAGTATCCAGCCCATTGTTCTCAACCACAGGCCCAAGACCAAAGTTCGAAGGGTAACCCGGTTGGCCCATCCATACCACGATGATTTTAATCCACTCGGCTATCTCCAAATCCAACTACTATGACAAAATGGCAGTGACAACAACAATCTCTCTCCCGGTCATGAATCAATCGCAAAGGGTGGTCCCCATAGCTAGTGTCGGCGACTGTCGGCAACCCGTTCCCAAAGGTTTCCGAGTTTTAAGTCATGTGTTTTCGATGTATATTACGTGTCCTTTACTTTCCAGCGTGAAGTTAATAATGTCGAGTATTATCATGTATCTGTGCCTGCGTCTTTATTTGAAGCCACTACTTTTACCGGGTCTTGTCTTCTTTCCCCGTTTGTCTTGTAATGACTCTGCTTCTCTATATAAGCAGACTTTGTGTTCAGTTGTAACCAGATCGCAGTTGATCAATAATATCCGAGTGTGTTTCCTATGACTTCTTTCTAAACTCCCCTTCCCATTTCTGAAAGCTTTAGTTCTCAGTATATCAGTATTATCTGCTCCTTAGATTCCAAGAATGCTCTGCACTTGCCTCTTCATGAGGAACCTGTGTATCAGAACAGAATCAAGATTACGATCCAGTATGTGAGAGTACTGAAAATTAGGATACTAAATATGCCAGTATTATATGCCTTGATTGGGAAGATGTTTGAATCCTAAAGTGTCTTTGAGCATGGGCAAGAGATAAGTCCCGAAAAAGCTTGGACTCCGTCCCATTTGGATTAAGCATCTCCCCATCAATGTATGTATTTCCCGGTAACCGCCCAAGATATAATAATTTTCGGTTTATCAAACTTTCTCGGTCATCCGGGCAGTTAGATAGGATAGATCAAGGTCCCGATGGCATTATTGGTGGTCAGGTATCGAGATCTTCTAGCCCCAATGTCATTTGGATCCTGATACATCCACCCTCACTAGTGTGGTAAACAAACTCCTGCAACGCGTGCCTAAGAGGAATTTGATTTGCTGATCATAATAAGAACTTATTTAAAGTTCTTAATGTGAAAAATTACTCCCTCCGGTCTTAATTATAAGACATAGTTGACTTTTTTGAAGAAATTAAGGAAGCGATTAAATTACTTTAGAGTATTTTTTTTTTATTTTTTTAATTCAAAGTAATTAGCTTGACTAATAAACTAATATATAATCTACAGATACGTAACATATAAAATGATTAAGTAACTTATTTAATTTCTTTAATCTCTCAAAACAAAGTCAACTATATCTTATAATTAGATCGAAATAATACCAACTTTTTCTTATCCTAGTGGTCATGGATTAATCGCCGTCCTAACTTGATCACTCCTCTCCCTTATTGCTGACCAGCATACTCCGTCCCTATATGGGCCCGTTTGGGATACAGTGATAGAAATGATTTTTGTTTCTGATGGACTTTTTTTTCCCTTTCCAGATAGACCTTTTTTTCTTATATGATTTGTGTTTAGAATAGCGGTGATAGAAATGACTTTAAGCATAGGCGGGCCCATGTGTTAGATAAGAGGGCAAGTGCCCCCTTGAATTTGAGAATTTTTTTTAAAATAAAAAAATAGTACATGTTTGAATGATTGTCCACCCTTAATACATCAAGACTGCACTTCGTAATCGGATGAGAATGAATAGTTGACTGATTGTTTAGTGCCTTATATTGAAAAAAATGTATTTGATAGTATTGATAATAAAACAATTATGATGGAATTCCAAAAAATAAGGTCTAAAAGGATGACATTATAATTATTTTTATTGTAATATACTTTTTTATTAAAATATATGTATTTGAACTTATTGAGTGTACACCCTTCATTGTAATTTATGTAACATTTCTAACCGCACTTGGCCTTGCTTTTCTAAATGGTAGGTTTGTAAAATAATTGCGCCTCTTATTACATCATTAGTATTCACTTGACTTTATGAATAGTTTTTTGATATTCTTTTTTTTTTCTTGTTTAGATTCTTTTGTTTCTTAATGCATTTAAAACTTTCATCGTTTTTTTTTTTTAAAATTGGGGGCAAGTGAACCCCTAAATCTCCCCATCAATGGTGCCCCTTCAATAATTTTCCGGACCGCCTTGACTTTAAGATCTGAAGCAAGGAGATGTGGCTTCACAAAAAAAAAAAAAAAAAAAAAAAAAAAAAGGGGCTTCAACGCCTAAAGCTATGTCAAACGTTGATAATCTAGTTTCTACTTTCATTGGACTTTTGATGGATTTATTTGAGCTTTTGAAGTTATCCAAACAGTATTTATTAAAGACATTTCAGTATTTTTAATTTTAAAATAAAAACAAATTATTTTATGTAGTCTACAAAACAAAATTAAGCAGCAGTTTCATTACTTTGCATTGCATTTTTTTTTTAAATTATTTGAGACATACCAGTAATCAAACTTGGATCCTATAGCTCATTTTTTAAGCTTGAAACTCAAGTTATGAGGGCCACAACATTTTAATTTTTTCATATTGATCTCATTGCAAGTAACTGAACTTATATATTGCCCTTAAAAAAGTCATTATCAAATTAGAAAATTTTGTTGATAATATTTATAAAAATACAAACAGAATATTCTAAAGAGAATCCCCTACTGACGGTATGACTAGCTGAGTCAGTGAGTCCTATGCCTGCCGCCACCGGTGCTTGAACAGTATGAATAATTCAAAGTTACGTTGAGGCAAAACGACACGCCGCAAGACTAATTTATACACAAAATGAAGAAAATTACGCGCCAACACAAAACGACGCTTGTGAGCTGCAACAAGTTCCCCCACGAACGAATCTATCTGGGCCAAAACGACAACTGATCATAAAATTTCATGAGATTTAAGAGCGAGCAAGCGCTGAGATTCAATGCATGTGCCATAGGGGCTGCAGTAGAAGTGAGAACATATTAATTAATAATTTAATTTTCTCTCCTCCCCACCAATGTTGATATATCATTGTGTGCAGTATATTAAGTGATTCTTAATTAATTCATACATATTTTTGAAATATTATTTTTTGCACTGTGTTTTTTTCACTTAAAAACAATAGATTACTGGCAAGCAATTAGTTACTACCTCTAATCCTAATTGTAAGACATAGTTGACTTTGTTTGGAGAGATTAAGGAAGCTAAATAAGTTACTTAATCATTTTATATGTTGTGTATCTTTAGATTATATATTAGTTTATTAGTCAAGCTAAATACTTTGAAGAAAAAAATAAAAATAAAAATATTTTAAAGTAATTTAATTAGCTTCCTTAATTTCTCTAAAAACGTTAACTATGTCTTTAATTAGGATCGGAAGGAGTACTTTTGTTGTTGATGCTTGAGTTGGAAAAAAATATTAGTTACAAAAAAATTAGCGAGGAAATTTCATTTATCTCACAAGAATTCCGTCTATAATAAGTTATTTTTTGGTAAAATTATAATAAATGACCTAAAATAATAATATTTATTAAAAAGGATCATAAAAAATCCTAAAAGATAAAAAAGTGTTTTGAATATTAATAATCTCATAGAGATGTTAGGTTCAATTTGTCTTTCTTTAAATTAAAAGGAAATGATCAAACTCCCCATACATAAATTTTAAAAATTCTCCCAATCGGCCGTGGTCGTTAAAGCTTTGGCAAATGACGATCGAGCTCTTGGCGGAATATTCCCACCAGAGCTCTATATGCTGCCAATGGGGGTACTTCTTTTTAAAATATATATATATATATATATATATATATATATATATATTATATGTAAGAGTAATTTGATCATTTTATTTTAATTTCAAAAAAATAAATTGAGCTTAACATCTTTTTAAGATTATAAATATTCAAATATCTTTTTGTTTTTTAGACCTTTTGAAGTTTTTTATTAGGGATTTTCTAGATACTTTATGCATAATTTTCCAAATGCTTTGTATTATTATGATGAAATAAGGATATTTACAAATGCTTTCTCATATAAAACGTGTACTCTGTATATCTTGACCTCAACAGTAAGGACGGACCTTAGGATAAATATTTTGGAGCCAAATGTACACTTATTAACTAATTAAAAATTTTATGATTATGTAACATTTTAAAAATATTCAGATTTATAATTAACAATTATAATGTATAAGATAACATACCTATCTCTAAGATTATGATATTATATCAATTACAAAATAAGAAGATATCACGAAATTCTGTAAGATTTTATGCACTGAGAAACTTTGAATTATTATTATATAATTTTTCTTTTTCTTATTTACAATGACCAGAGAGCACGAGACTGATTGATACGACAAATTAAAGGAGATTTTGAATGGATTGGGCCCCCACAATTAAATGAGAATCCAAACCTAAAAGCTACAAGAGTGCCGCTAGAAAAGGAATGAAGGGAGTTTGGAAAACGGAGAACAAGTTCACTGTTATCCTTCTCCTTCACTCACGGTTTGAACTTGTTATCCTTCTCCTTCTCCTTCGTCAAACCGTGAATGAAGGGAGCGGCAAACAGTATTGCAGAAGTTGAAACTAATTTGAAATTTTTTTTTTTGGGGGCTTGTATCAACTAAGGTCCGTCCTTGCTCAACAAGAAGTCAGCAAAGAGCCTAGAGTAACATTTTAATGTTCTGCTACGGATCTTTCTTTTCTTTTCTTTTCTTTTTTTTTTTTTTTTTAAAAAAATAATAATATATGCCCTTAATTTTATTTTAGTTATTAATGTTTTCTAGACTTTTGAAAAAAGACAAGGGTATGAATTTGGTTTACAATTTTTGACGGCGACTTTGATTTTGAAACCACAGACAAATTATAATTACATGCAACATATATAGTCAATGCTAAATCTTGGAATGTAGATTTGTTGGAAAGGCAAATGGTTATATTCTGGTAAACTTATTTATAAATAATCAAATGTGTAGGATTTAATTAATATATAAAATTAGAAAGGTTTAAATGTAAGAAAAATGTGGATTGAGAGATGAGCGAGTTAATTAATTTAAGATATTTATTAGCAATAGGGGCAAATACACTTAATAAACTTTTTGGGCCGAAAAGGTTGAGAATAGAAGAAAGAAGGTTCAATTTGGATTAAGACTAGAGAGTTTTTCCATCTCATGACGTTCTCATGATAAAATGTGTGGGTTGACTCGTAAGCATGTTTGATTAATGACGTCTTAACTTAATCATCAATTCATCCTAATTAAACAATCAAAACGTCAGCGTTATTTTGTAATTTGGTTTCATATCAGTTTGTTTGATCATTTAAATTTGAATACTAAAAAATTTTGTCCTGACTTGTTTTGAATTATTTTAGGTTGCAGCTTTTTTTTTTTTTTGCCTGATTTTAAAATTCTCTTTATAAGATTGGCAATATCAAATCAAGAATGATGGATTTAGAATTCTCTTTATGCTGTTTAAAAATATCTTTCATATGACAGAGTGGACCATGGCATAAATATAATAATATAACTCATCTTTTGTACTCTCCACCGTCTTACTTCTCCCCAGTACTGCTTTTAATATATCGTGCGTTGGTTTTATCTTTAATATAACAAACTTAATTACAGGGAGTAATTGTGGAAGATGATTATGTTATTTTAGAAAATGTATTTTATATTAACAAACTTAATTAACTTTCTTAATCTTATCAAAATAGGTTAAAAGAGTATTTTAGTATTACAGGGAGTTCAATGAGCAACTCATTTAACTCGCAGAGTATCAGAATTGTTTTTTTAATGAAAAGCAGTGTAGTATCGAGTTAAATGAACAAGATTCATTTGATGGACAATTCAAAAGTAATATTCAACTCAAGTTACCACGAGTTAAATGAGGAACTCAACGTATTTTGACGTCTCTATCATTATTTTGTTATTTTCAAATTCACAAGTTATTCTCTGAATTTAGCATTTCCACACTTTTAATTTATAAAATTTAGTTGAGTCAATGGTAAATTTGTGATTATTGTAAACTCAGCTTAAACTCACGAGTTTTTAAACCGAATTTATCGCTTTTACGCTTTCATGATTACAAAACCGTATTAACTCATCCTTAAACTTGTATTGACTTATTTAATTTGATTATACTCAGCGTTTTAAATAGATTTTTTTTTTTTGTGTTAAATATGATAAGTTATGAATGTTGATGGATTTTATTTTAATTATTTGAGTTTAAAAAATATTTAAATCAAATTGTTGTTATTTTTTATATTTTAATTATTTAATTATACATTACTAATATCGATTTAATGGTAAAATAAACTCTTATGAGTTTACGATTCAAATTCATGATACAAGTTTACTTCACCACATGAATTTGATTAAACTCACAAATTTAACAACCTTCAACTCTAGCAGAGGAATAACGACTTTATCAAATTAAGCTGTGAGTAAAGGATCTAAAAGTTGTCACGGATTGTTACTTAAAAATTTTAAAAAAAATTTAAAAAAGTCGTCACAAAAAGCTTCTTATGTTTGAAATGAAAGACCATTTGCCTTTTCTTATCTTTTTTTTCAGCTTTTTAGTGCAAAAATTCAGTAGCTTTAAAGCAAATGACCCAACAGTAAAAAAAAGTCCAATGAGTCTTATTTGAAGTATCCAACGTTGGCTATCGGATTTATCTCATTTAGCCCAACGCCAGCTGACTTCTTCAACGCCCCAATTTAGAGCTTATTTGCCAGCGGTGGGTTGGATTCTCGTCTTGTCCAATCAAAAAGAAGAAGCTTGCAGTGATGTAGTGATGGGGCCCATATGCTTTTCTTCTTTCTCCGCATGGCCCGCCCTAAATCTCACTCCCTGTTTCCCTCTTTTTTTGTATCTTGTTCTAAATAAAATTTTCTTTTCTTTCCTTTTCCGTACTATACACGATTCTTTCTTTTTATTTATTTATAAAAAGACAAAATAATATTAAAGCACTCCAAAGTTGAAATTATTGTTTATTAATTTTTTAAATAATCATTTAACTTTTTTTCCAAATTAAAATTAAAATTTTTATTATCCTAATATATACAATTAATATCTATAGTAGTACTCAATATAATTCATGCCTTTTTCGGGCCATTTTCCATCTTAACCGACTTTTCAAATAACAATCCAAACACTCATCAGTTAAGAAAAAAGCTACTTCTACAAAAAACCAAACTGACAATCCAAACACAAACCACCATTTACAACCTAACTTTTTTCCTACCGAGCTTTTATAAAAGTCATATAGCTTTTAAGCGAACGCTCCTACCGCCAACCCAAACAGGCCCCATATTGAATGACTTCGGGCAAAGATTAACATAAAGCTACATAGTGAATTATTTAAAAATGCTAGGATAATGGGAATTATGAATAGAATCAGTGCATAACCAAAAAATATTTTTAGTCCAGGTAAAAAATAAACATATTGAACTATTTACTAAATAATATTGTATAATATTGAAAATATAAATAAACAATAATCAACAATTGTAAATCAAAACAAAATGTAATATGATGCTAACATTTTCAATAGGTATCTCAAACAAGAATTTTACTTTACTCTTACAACTTAATGAGTAATAAATTAAACATTATCCTAAAGATATCACAAACACAATCGTAATAATCATATGTATAATGAAATTTAATAAAATTAACACCTAAATGCATATTCCACCTACCTCACAACAAAATAATTGGAGAAAATAAAACAAATATAATATGAACCCCAAAAGATATTTTTAAAAATATAAAGATCTGATTTAATTTAAAATTAAGCAAATAACCTATTATAATCTATTTTTTAAAAGAGAAACTCATTATAAAATCATAAGGGTGATAAGACAACCAAATAATAAATCTAAACCGATTAAAATTAGCCATTAATTATCCTCTAAATATATATAGCCATCTGTTGTTAAAACTCAAAACTCTCCTAAAATCATAACCTCAAAATTTTTACTAATCAAGACAATATTACTTTCATTAAAAAGAGTAAAACACGTAGAATAAAATAATTAGATGGGGCCAAATTATTGGCCAAAATAAAATATTACATGATACATACATATAAATACATAAGATAAGAAAAGGTCAGTTGAGGTCTTAACATAGTTCGCCCGTTGAAAATAATAAAATTAAAAGCAGAAAAATCGACCAACTGATCTTATATAGTACTACACCTCATTATAATACCACTTTGGTTCTATTTATTAATTTATTTTGAATTTTTTATTTATTCTGATCATAAATCTACTTTGAAAATAATAAATGAGAATGTTACGATTTTATTTTTATTTTTTCTTGATATATAAGAATTTGGTAATTTAAACTTATTTATAAATAAGAGCATAATTATATACCCCTCCGGTCCTAATTATAAGAACACTTTTGTAGTGTAAATTGTACTACAAAAATATTTCTATAATTAAGACCGGGATAGTATAAAAGTTCAGTCTTAATGCTAGGGGACTTAATTCTGGCCGTTATACATAGAACAAAGCATACACAAAGAATGTGTATATTTTACAGGCAATTAAGTATATACTTTACGTGCACATTTCGGCTCATATGTATTTACCTCGGGTCCTAAAACATATTTTGAGATTGAGTTGATGTTTAATCTAGATATAAGATCTATTTTTATATATATATATATATATTTTTAATTTATATTTATTGATGTTTCTTCAACAATGATCAAGAAAGAAAAGGAATGGAGAAATTAAGAAAGATAGGTAAGGCGTTTTAAAAAATATATGTTATATTAACTAACTTTTTAGGTAAATTTATTTTATACAAAAGATCAAAGGGAATTATTTTTTAATTTGTATTATTATCAGCTCATATGTATATTTTTATGTTTAGGATAATAACATTATTAAGCAATTTTAGGATAGTAACCGTCATGATTTCATAGTTTGAAGAAAAAAACATTGACCAGACAAAAAAGTGGAAAAATGGAAAAGAAATTCATTCTACATATTAAACCAGAAGTTGGCAAGAAAATAACATAACAAACAAGGGAAAAAAAAAAAAGGGACAAAACACAAAGGAGCACGCAAAGTATCGACCTGAACGAGGAAAATGCAAGAACGTAAATGAGGTAGGGTCTACATTCAATGTGCGAAGAAGATTAAATGAATCTTTTTTTTTTCCCTATAAAGTACTGAGTGGGTAAGTTACAAATAAAACGCCCACATATATTAATTTTCCAGGATGGGGAACTGAATTTTGGAAGAGAAGTGCGTCTAAATTACAGAAATAACCCTGATGAATTTGATAAAGGACTTGACAAAATTGAACATACTGTGTAGCGTGTCCGTGGTGGTTTAATCGAATTCAATGGTTGGTACTTGGTCCAATGAAGACAACACCTCCATTCGCAAATGAATCCTCTCTGACTCTTCTTCTCTCTTCCTTAAACTCACTTTGCTCCTCCTCCTCCTCCTCCTCCTTCTGCTATGCTATCTCTGTTTCTTTGTTATCTCTCTCTTAAATCCAGGCCACCGTGATCTGACGCCAGAAAATGCAGAAGAATAAGGTTTTTGGGTTGAAAGGGACGTTAACTTTGGTGGTTCTGGGCGTCGCACTGGTGGTTCTGCCGCTGCTGCTGCCACCGTTACCTCCGCCGCCGATGATACTGATGGTGGTGCCTCTTTTCATGATATCGTTGCTGGTGAGGCTCGCCTTTTTCCGATCACCTTGCCCTGATGTGATTAATCCTCCCATTTGATAAAGCTATTACCTTGCATGCACAAGATCACAAGTTACGAGTTTAATTTTGCTCTCGTCCATCTTTTTTCGTGTCCCTTTGATATTTCTCAGGAGTTTCTGTTTTTTTTTTAATTGTTCTTTGGGTAAGATTGTAAATAATGGTTTCAGAAATGCAGATCAGTCTCTTCTCTTCGATTATGTGCCAGAACAGATATTTAATTTCTCATGTGTGTGAAACCATTGAGATTGTGCGGTGGGATGTGGTAGAGTTGGTAACCAGAGCAATGTGGGTGAATTTATGAGAAGAAAACCTGTTAGTTTAGCGAATTCCACGATCAGAATAATCGTTTGTGGTGATAAAGTTCATATTTTTAATTGCGGGGCTAAGGAACTACTGCATTTAAAAAAAAAAAAAAAGCGTAAGATCGCAGCAAAACGAAGAGAACACATGTACGAAGGAGGAGTTTGGAGAGTACGGTTATGTATGAATAAACAACAAAGCGTGAGAATACGAGGAGGTACTGTACGAAGGAAACGAAGAGAGTAAGGAAACTGACTGACTTTGGGTTTTCCGATATTAAATTTTGTGGGGGTGTGTGTTTGGGAGGAGTACTGTACTTGTTCCAACCTACTGTATGACTTACTTCATAATATAAGTTATTTAGAAAATAATTAATAGTTAATGGTTAAATGTAACTTTTTTATATTAAAAAATTTAAATTTAAGATGTATTTAATAAGTTAAGCAGTAGTTGATGAATTAATTAAAGGGTGTTATGCGATGGAGATGGAGCGGGGAAGAAGAGTGTTGGGAGAGGAGATTTTGAACGCCGACAAAAGGACAGGTCGAGGGAACAAGTATCAGTGTTTTGTTTTCCAAGGAAAGGAAGAAGCGAGAGGAGAGAAAAGCAAAGAAAATGATAGAAATAGCGAACCGTGGGCGACATATAAGCCAAAAGTAGTAAGTAGGTTCATCTGTATCTCTCTTTCTACGATTTCTGTGTCATAATAAAAATCCCATTCACGCACCAATTCCGGCGATTTTTGGCCTACTCCTCCTTAAAACCATTATTAACTGCCCACATATCCAACACAAGTACGAACCACCTTAGAATACTAATTTTGTCGTGGAAGTATTGATAAGGAGGTATTCAGAAAGTTTTTTTGGTATTATTTTTGCCCAAAAGTTTAGAAACTTGTAATCTGTTGATCGGTTGATCTTAACCGTTAGATTGTTCTTTCTCTTTTGTAAACTTCTAGGGCAAATTTGCTTCAAAAAAAAAAAAAAACTTCCAGGGAAGAAAATTTGCTCCTAAAAAAAACTTCAGGGTTCTAAATAGCCCCTTAACAATATTTCCGTGGTAAAAATGGTATTTAACCCTTCCGATTTGAATTCTATTAACAGAGATATCTGAGGATTCTAATTTTAGGGTTTGTGATACTTTTCCCAATATATATATCCCCCCTGAGTCTCAAATTTAAAGTTCAGATGGGTTTTACATCATTAGACCAATCCTATATTAATAGACTGCATCTCCCTCTCTATGTCAACAATTGAGAGCAAGTGACTGCCGTCACACCTTTCCATTTTTCACGTTTTAAAAAAGGCAGAAGTAGGTGGGACTGTGAGCCTTCAAATCTTGCAAGTGAAGTGACAAAGCGCATTGGACCTCCAAGCGGAATCAGTTTCCCAGCTCGTCGCTAGGACGAGCTGGGGGAGCTCTGTCCGTACGGACGAGCTCCCAGTCGTCCGATCCTGACGGCTCAGATCTTATTTTTTTTATTTTCGTTTTTATTTTTTTCTACATTTAAAAAAATCATTTTTTTTAAAAACGTTAGTTGAGATTATCTTTATTTTAGGTCTTTCTACCCATTAAAATTATTTTTAATAAAAAATATGAAAGTAAAAAAATCAGATCTGGACCGTCCAGATCAAATCTGGACGGTCCAGAGCTCGTCCGTACGGACGAGCTCTCTCTACTCGTCCTACGGACGAGCACCGAAGCGTGGTCCCCTCCAAGCGGCTACTTTGTCTTCCTCTCTCCGTAGCATTTGGATTTTCCTTCTCATAAAACATCCTACCAACACCAATTCAATTCTGTATGTTGTACACTAATTCCCAATTCCCAAGTCTTTTGTTTTGTCCTCCTCTCTTGCCACGAAGCTTCCTCCCTCCTTCGCATCCTAGGCTCCTCAAACATTACATATTTACGTTACACGCCAGTTGTTAATTTGACGAGGCAAAGGAAATTAAGAAGCCCACCTCCTTTATGTACCCATGACCAAGGGGGCTGAAACAAACAGCTACACCCTATTTGACGCCACCTTCAATTTTAACAATTTTACGAATAAGGATTGGGTCTAGCGGAAATGGTTAATTCCTTCCAACGTGGTGAGCCAAGGTTTGAATCCTCGCTGGGAGAGATGTTTATATTTAGTACTTGTAATCACCTATGTGTAGAAAAAAAAGACTGTTAACACCAAACAGCAATCACTAACCATGATTTTCCTGCCTTTCTGCCCCCTTCTTCGTACATGATCATTAACGATTTTTTACAGATATAATTAACTCTTGAATTTCTAGATAACGAAAATGTGAAAATACTGCTCACATATTACTTTTTTTTGAAAAAAATAACTCCTTCAAAAGCTATAAATCAGTTTTAAAATAGCAATGTTCCTTCAAGACACGTACGGAGACCCATTTTAATGTTGGGTTATAACGTCTCTATTGTTGTTTCCTGAGGCAACTTATTGTTTGCCGAAACTTATGCGTGAGAAGCAGCAACACTTTTCGAAACTCGGAAGGCAGGAAACAGACGAAAAATTCTGTTTCTCGTTATACGCCCGGAACCAATTCGCAGGCTTAACTATATCAAAATAAAAATAGCGCCAAACAGTACAAGTACAGAATAAACCGCAGCTCAAAGGAAATATCTGAACTTGATCAGTCAAATGAGAGAAGAGATGGTTGGGAAAGAAACAATCCATTAATTTATTATTATGGAAGTCCAAGAAAGAGGAAAAATAATTTCAATCGGGTGCCTTTTATTTACATTTACTTGTACAAGCGCCTTCTGTACAAATGCAGAGTGAGAATGGGGGCAACTTCAACTGCAACCAAATGTGACGCTAGCTCTTAGGCTTTGTGGGATAAATTAATGAATCCCATGAATGGGGCTTGGAATTTGTTCTCTCCATCTGTGCTTGTGGGGACACGTAGGCAATTCCTGCACTGTGGCTCCGAGTGATGGAGGTGAGGTGGGGGACTGGACTCAAAGGATTCCTAAGCAGACTGCAAAGTGACCTGCTCAGCAGCTGTTGAGTCATACTTGGCATTAGCTTCTGGTGTGTCTTCTTCACTTGGTGGAACCAGCTGCCAAAATAATGGCAAGTACTTGTCCCACTCTTTCAGAATAGCCGCTCCCTTGCTACTCCCAGTTTTTTCCTTCACACACCCACACGCACTTCAATTAGTCTCCACAACATTGGTTTCTCTTTTTTCAAGAGAACAAATAAATAAATTCAGTTGCCTCATTGTTTTTAAACATGCAAAGGTTTCATGCAGCAGTAGATATGGGCCTTACAACATGGGCTTCAATAAGAGTCTTCAGCTGCATCTGCCCTACAGGCGCTGATACCCGTTGGATTTTCACAATTTCTCTGTTTATCTGTCAGCATTTGTACAGAAAAATTATCATAAAGATTAAACAACAGAAGCATATTTATTTGTTTCCATGCAACAAAAATAAGGGCTTCACTATTTTTTTTTTCACATCTTCCCGTTTGACTTGTAATTGTACTTTCTTTGAGATGGGAAGGGATAGTAGAGGGTATGGAAATATTTCGTTGGCTGGGAGGAATATGAAATGGCCAGTGACATGTACACTTGGGATCATCCTGATGACCGAAGTCCAGTAGGCAGAGCAGAGATGAACAGGTCACCTACTGGCTACTGCAATAAGCCGTATTCAGAAGTTGCTTTGAAATGTGCAGTACCCCGCAGAAAAAAGGGTGAATACTTTATTTTTCGCTCCCAATGTTTGGAACTGTTGCAACAATATGGTCTCCGGTGGAATAATCCCAAGTGTTTTACATATCCAAGGGCTGACATTAATCCCAAGTTAGCTTGGTGGGTGGAGGCCCCACACTTGAACTAACGTAAATCCTTGGATGTAGTTCAAGCATTAACACTCAAGGAGTATAAATTATACAAAGATTTCCAAAACAGCAAGGGGTTCCAGATCCACCAAATCAGGACAAAGATTTCCAGGGACAAAGTCCATCAGATGAACATGGCTACTGAAAAATGGGGAAGAGACAGTGAAAATGGGTTTTAGGCACAAACCTTGGGTATGAGAGTATTGTCCTCATCAAGAATGTAAGCCAACCCTCCAGTCATTCCAGCAGCCACATTTCTACCCACTCTGCCAAGGAGTTGATATATGCAGCAAATTCAGGTCAATTCATCCAATTCACTAATCACTAAAAGGAAAGAGGAAGGGGTTGGGTAAACAAGAGTAAGTTTAGATGATGAAACATTACTCACTTTCCAAGTACAACCACACAACCACCAGTCATGTACTCGCAACAATGGTCCCCTGTGCCTTCAACTACAGCTTCAACAAGTGAGTTTCTCACAGCAAATCGCTCCCCAGCTTTCCCTCTAAGAAAGACCTGTCCACCTGTTGCTCCATACAAGCACGTATTCCCCACAATAGTTGCATCCTCAGGTTCAAACCCTGTTTTCTCAACTGGCGTGACAACCAACTCACCTCCAGCCATTCCCTGGCAACATTAGCACATAAATACACCTCACGTACTCAGTACTTCAGCACTAAAACTGGCAAATAAAAACCACATATTTAAGTTATTAGCCTATGTTCAAAAGAATAAGTTAATAGAGTTACCTTCCCCACATAATCGTTAGCCTCTCCTACCAGGCGAATGTTCATCCCAGGGGTCAAAAAGCATGCAAATGACTGGCCAGCACTTCCTGTAAATCTGGAATCATATAAAAAAAAATGATCTTATTTAATTTCCATATAATAAAGCATGATATCTACTTTAGAATAGCAGAGGGCATCTTACGTTATGTTCAACTGTCCAGCAAAACCAGTGTCACCATACTTCTTAGCAATAACACCAGCTATACGCCCGCACACAGCACGATCAATGTTGAATATTTTCACAGTTTTATTGACAACTTTTTCATTCTCAATAGCACCTGCAATCTGCATGACCGAAAAAAAAAAATATATATATATATATATTATTACCTTATTTAAGACACATAAATATAATCCTCATATTGTTTCACGCTTCGATGAAAAACAACAATCAACTTGAACATAAGGGTGAATTGCTGCTTTTATCCCTGTTAAATAAGAGGCTTCTTAGCCTGAGAGTAGGCAATGGGGATAAGGGAGCGAACACGGATTGATCCTTGACATTAAGTTCATTTGATCTCAGTGACTGAGGTTGAGGCCGTGTGAGCTATTAATGAATGGGCACAGAATAGCCTCTTTATTCTCCATTTAGGAGGATAGGGATGAGATTCACTTAAGAAGATATCAGTCAGTCAATATTATTCAAGCATTAAATAAAATAAACACGTAAGATGGTCTATTAAAAAAAAAAAAGAGCAACTGCGGGGGCTGTTTGTCAATAATAAAACTGAGTTAGACCTTTAGTTGATTAAAAGGCTACCTCTGGGTCTGCTAACAAAGCATCATCCAAAACCAGACCATTGGTATGAGATTCCTGACTCCTAATTGCCGTACTGCTCCATTTTGGCAACCCAACGCTCTGAAAATGAAGGGTTCGTTACAAATAAGCAAGAAAAGTAGGCATATATTGGGACCCAGAAAGGCAATGACCTAAAAGCAAAGCATTTTCTAATACCAAAAGCCAATTTAAGAAATATACAACACATACTGAGAGAATATAACCGAGATCTATATGCTGAGTTTTGACTAGAGATATGTCTCGTGGTTGCAGTAAGTCTGTCCGACCAATTACATCATCTAACTTCTCATAACCCAGCTGTGCCAATATGCCTCTTACCTAACCAGAATAGCAACCGCATTTATTTAATGCAGGATAAGAAGCAACTACTTAAGCCAAACTACATTAACAAGATATCAGTAAGGACAAATTCTAACATAATACATCAAGATAAATCTGAAAGAAGTAAACAGAAGGCACACAATACCTCCTCAGCAACATACAAAAAGTAGTTGACAAGATCACCTGGCACACCAGGAAAGCGTGCACGCAATTCTTCCCTCTACAGTGCAATCAATTTGAAATTTAGAACAATGAAATGAATACATGGTGTTATTAAGAAAATGACAATTATACGACAAAATACAGCATTAATAGAAGACTTCTATAGACCTGACTCGCAACACCAACTGGACAATTATTGGTGTGGCAAATGCGGGCCATTACACATCCAGTAGCAATCATGGCCACTGAACCAAAGCCATATTCATCAGCACCCATTGCTGCAGCCATCATCACATCAACTCCACTTCTAAAGCCACCATCAACTCTGAGGATGACCCTTTCTCTAAGTCCATTTTCAATGAGTGTCTGAAAGGAAAATTGTCAATAACTAACGCCCTATTTTCACTTAAATGTCAAGAATAAATTGCAACGACAGAATTTCATAGTTCAAATTGTAACCTGGTGAGTTTCCGTAAGCCCAAGTTCCCAAGGACCTCCAGCATGCTTGATAGAACTTATTGGGCTTGCTCCAGTTCCACCATCATGCCCTGAAATCTGAGAAGCAATAACAAGATTTAAGTATTCTACTCAAAAGAGAACTAAAATTTTTTAATAAAAAAAAAAAAAAAAAAAAATTCTGTTCTATGGAACAATCTTTAATTTCTTTTTCATAAATAAAGAGCTATTTCATTAAAGAGGAACAGCAAATACATAATGGATGAGAGGCTACTTTAGCCCAGACCATCCAAGTCATTTGAACATCAAATACCATATTAACCCAGATGTATAATGTACGACAGATCAGAGTTAATACCTGTATAACGTCAGCATTGCCCTTTGCAACTCCAGATGCAACAGTGCCAATTCCAGCTTCAGCCACCAGTTTTACTGAGACCTTAGCCTTAGGGTTCACCTGTTCAACCAAAAAACCATGAAGATTTTTCTCCAGAACACTGGATTTGATTAAAAGTAGAAGGAGCAGATACAAAATGCTGAGTCACCTGATGGAGATCATAGATCAATTGAGCAAGATCCTCAATGGAATAGATGTCATGATGAGGAGGTGGAGATATAAGAGGAACCCCGGGTTTAGAATTTCTCAACCTTGCAATATACATACTAACTTTTTTCCCAGGCAACTGTCCTCCTTCACCAGGCTTTGCACCTTGTGCAATTTTAATTTCTATTTGATCAGCATTTGCCAAGAATGTTGGGGTGACACCAAACCTCCCTGAAGCAACCTGAAGACAATGCAATATATTCTTTTTTAAAAGTAATTCTGACAATATATGCATAACTGATTGAACAGGTGGTGTCATAAAGATTAGGAAAATCAGTTATTCTGAGTTTATCACAGAATGAATATTAATGTAGTCTATAACTTTTGATCCTCAATCCATTCTCAGCTGATAGAGGCACATGTTTATAAACAGAAAAATACAAACATACAGGTAGGCACAATGTATGATATGATCTATTACTAAGTAAAAAACACTTCTTTCTAGAGATTCCATGGGGCTATGGACTCCTAGGTGGTGCCCAATGCCCAGGTAGAGCCTTGGAATATCTTTGAGCTTATAGTGAAACAAAGAGAGCACAAACTTTGCTCTCTATATTTCCATGGGGGTATGAACTCCTAGGCGGTGCCCAGGTAGAGCCTAGGTATTTCTTCAAGATCTATTGAAAAGAAAATTCTTGTGAAGATTTTGGATAGCAAACTAAAAAATGATATTTGGTGTTCATAACCATAGTAATTATTAATTAATATTATTTTGCATGCTTCTTTTTTATCAAATATAAATAATTATGTTCATGACAGCTGCAAAAAACATAACTCTGTCAGCCAATAAATACGATCAATTTATTTAGACCCATTTTTATTCACTTACAGTCATGATTATCTTATAGTGCATATTTTCCGCCATGCAGGATACCGTTGCTAAGTTGGCATAAGTCCCATACCAATTCCAGGGATTCAAAATTGGACTGCTAAATAAATTAGATTATATTATCCTTATATTATCCATATGGATCTATTCAATGCCTCCATCCTTTGAAAATTTTCTGGAAAATTTTGCGCTACAAGGAATATTAACATATTTACTAGTAAGAATAAAGAAAGTTATGCAATTGAAAAATCCCATCTCCTTTTAAGTTTTTCCAACATACTGCAGTAACTAGCACCACTCAGTACATGCAGTACATGAACATAGCAAAAGCAAGTATCGAGTATGTAATTATAAATTTTGACCGTAAATTCAATATAAAATGTCAGGGCAATAACCTGTTTGATAGCACTAGTAGCTGTATCACCATTTTGAAGACCTTTGAGGTGTGGTAGAGTTGGAGAATAACCATCAACAACATCTGTAAGAGGCTTCCAGCGAATGGGGTCCTGAATGCATTACACAATATATATCATCACTTTTTGGGCATATAACAACATTGGTTCCATAACAGAAGGGCACGTGAATTTAAGGCAAATAAAGGATTTGTTTAGAAATGATTGTGAGCACAATTAATATAACCTGTCTTATAGTGGAAATAGAATTGTTTTACCTCGCCACCTTCCCCTGAATTTGATTTTCCACCTAATCTGTTCATTGCAATTGCAATTGCTTCATGGGTTTCTCTTGAAATAGCTCCAAGTGACATCCCACCAGTACAAAAACGTTCAACAATTGATGAAGCAGGTTCAACCCTTCCAACAGGTATTGGAGCACAATCGCCTTTGAATTCAAGAAGATCACGAAGAACCTGCAACAGACTCAGCAAATATCAATTAATTCGAAATGATCACGGTTAAAAAAAAAAATTCAAATCTAAGGAATTTCAATTTGAATCTTCTAATTTTATTCCAAAATAGGTTGCAAAATATAGAGGAAGTATGCCACAGAAAATGAGCTACTTAATCCTCAACATCAAAGGAAGTAAAAGCTACAGAAGAATGAGCCAATCAACTTTAAATAAAAGTAAATAAACATGCAACAAAAAGCCTCATTAAACAAGAAACAAAATAATCAAAGAACGCTTTACTTTAGTGCATAACAAAGTTCCTAGTTTGCCCAGTAATCTCATCCCATCATTTCAAGGAATTTTGCAGGGCACCTAATTGAGGTGGAGAGCTTCCTCCTGAAAACTAGCTATTAACGTGGGAGAATCAATTCCCCTAAAGTAGCTCCAAGCATATCATTTTATTCAATGCAGGACAAAGGCTCTCATACTACCTTAGCCTCATAGTGATCCTCACTATTGTTTAATTTACTCGAGGAAAGATTAAATTCCCAAACAGGTACCTTATCATAGCCTTAGATTCCAACAAAAATGAAGTCAAAAAAGTAAAATTTTCAACTCACATTAACAGGCCGATTGGCTAAATGCTGCTGGTAGACCGAAAAGGCACTTTGACTTTTTTGACGAACAGCTTTGTGGAGCAACTTTGACATCTCTGGATTATTTGCATGATACTCCCCTTTGAAAAAGAGAAATAAAGACTGTTAGAAACTTTCATCTATGAAGAAATATTGACAGGACGGACCTTCATAGAATCTTGAAAAATGCACATGCTATAACGCACAGGAAAACATTAATTACTTTAAAAATACCAACCATTTTCTAAGATCCTCATAAATATTGTAGAACATAAAATAAGGTTCATTTTATACAGAATCTCAAAATAGTAATAATGGCGTACTGATTATCTGAATTCTAACAAATCAGAGCAAATGATACCTCCAGGTCTAAACTGTATAAACCCAAAGTTTTCTAGCCTTTTAGCTGTATCTTCAGAAAATGCCTTCACCCAGAAAGACAATGTCTCCCTTGCCAGCTGCACAAATAGGAAGTGAGAGGGAAGTTTCATTCATAAGTGTTATAAAGCAAATTCAGTGCATGCATGCAGCATAGTGAACAAGAGTTTCAGTAGGTTTGTTTTGCTTCCAATAAAGCAGCAATTAAAGCTCTTGGTGCCCCCTGGACAGATGTAGAGAGCAGAGACCCAGATGTTAGTTAAAGAATATGGCACTTGAGAGGGGGGTCAGATTTTTGGTGCCTAGGTGTTCAGCCCAAGAAGTGGAGATTAAGAGGGCAAAATATTGAGGATGCTACCTTTAGGAAGTAGGTCAAAGTCAACGACTTCTAGAAGTTGCCATTGCGTTAGGCGTGGCTGTGGAGGGAAGCTACAATAAAGTTGAGATAGCTGCTCATAGGGACCGGGTTAAAGAATTTTTGGATTTGTGCTTCTCCTGAGGATGCATCCAAAAGAAGCACTAGTTGCTTAGGTAGGTTTTGTCGGTAATAAGCCAAGTTTTATTAGTTTTAAACTTAAGGTAGAGTTTTAAAAAGTATTACTAATGATTCAGAAAAATCCTATAGGTCAAAAGAGATTTAAGGATTTAGGAAACTCTAGTAGAATATGAAAGAAGTTACTAGTAAAAGGATGACAGGTCAATTCTATGTACAAACCAATAGACCTTAAATACCATGTTTTGTCTGGTTTCTTCATTCTCTTTTGGATTTCTGCCATTTCAATCTTCATAGAAATATGAAAAGGAAAATGGATACCTTAGGAAAATCGGTCAAAAATAATCCAAGACTTTTCAAAATGCAAACAATGTTATGGGATGCATGGAAAGGGTGCCAGGTAATAAATTTTTAAATTTAAGGTGTGCAATTTTTTGGTAGAATTCAGTGTGCATTATATATCCACAAGAGTGAAGGTGAGCCTTGACGCAGTGATAAGGTTGTTGTCATGTAATCTAGAGGTCATGGGTTCAAATCCAAGAAACGGCCTCTCCACTTGCTGGGGTAAGGTTGTGTACATCTATTCTTCCCTAGACCCCACCTAGTGGGAGCCTTGTGCATTGGGCCGCCCTTTATATATATACACACACACATATGTATATCCACAAGATATCTCACTAGCAACACATTGTGATAATTCAAATTTTTCTATGGGATTTAGTACTGTATTCTAACTCACCTCATCAAAAGTTAATCCACCAATTTTTGATACACTTCCTCTAAATGCAAGATCAACAACTTCCTTTCCTAATCCGTAGATTTCAAATATCTGTGCACCACAGTAACTACATAAAAGGAAGTTAATAATTAATCAAAGCATAACACCTTTAAGAAAAGAAAATAGAAAGAAAAATACAAATATACAAGAAACTATGGAATAATTAAAAGATAATAATATAATACTCCCGGGAATTAGTGGTTCTTTATAACTGAATCTTTTATAATAAATCATAAAATAACATATACCTGGAAAGTAATGAGATGCCCATTTTGGAAAGAATTTTAAGAAGACCAGATTTAACAGCCTGAAAACCAGATAAAAGGATCATAAATAAAAAAGAACTATGAATATCAAGCAGTGTTCTTCCAATTTCCTGAAGCATACTGCTTAGTAGAACAGAGTGTACAGAAACATCATGCAAGACATGTATGTAACCACCAGTAAACATGTATGCGCATGCAAAAATATATAAAAGGCTAAAATAAAAAAAGGCCAATAATATCTTGACCACTAACCTTACAATAGTTCTTCTGCGCCTGTTCAATTGATACAGTAGATATCTTTCCGTTCTTCATCAGATTAACAGTCTTATTACTCAGACGCCATTGCCGACATGTTTCCAATGCCAAGTATGGACACACGGCACTAAAAATCCAAACAGACATTTTGTCATGCTCAATACATTAGAGTCAAGAAAAATGAGAATGACCTATGCTTCCTAGATTCCACAGAAATACTAGAAAAAAGCTCTTTAATGGGGAAATCAAGACCTGGTCAATTTACATAAGGAAATGGTTTCTGATAAGGTTAAGGTGTCCTAAGAACATAAGCAAGATTGCCATTATATAAAGTAGTCAACTAAGGAAAAAGAAAAAAAGAGAACGAGTCATTTGTCTCCTCATTGAATCTCTTCTTTCCGCAAATCCTTTAAAAAAGATACAACGTCTAGGTCTCTCAGATACTACTAAAAGTATATATTAAAGGAATATAGCGTAATGAATAATATATACTGAAATTTCAAAAAATAAACAAAGGATCCAACGTAGAAGTTTATCCTGTTTATGTGAAGCTTAGAAGAAACAAAAGATTACAAAATGAATTATATTTTTGATAAACACAATAAAAAATACCATGACTATAAGATGAAATTCCCATTGTAAGCTTGAAATAAGATGAAAAAAATATATGCTAAGAACCATATATAGAGGCTTCAAAAGGCATGAAAACAACCTTGCACCATATCCAATCAAACAAGCAAACTGATGAGTACTAAAGCACTGAGCAGTATCTGCTACAAGTGATGCTGACATCCTCAGGCCATTCTGAATTAGATGCTGATGAACAGCACCAATAGCAAGAAGGATTGGGATTGCTGGATGAGTTGGTTCCTAAGAAAAAAGGGAATAATTAGCACATTTCTTAAAATAGTAATAAAAAAGTCACATAAAGGTCCAAACTATTCTTTTTATAAAAGAAATGTGTTTTGAATGAATAAAAAAATTGTAAGAAAAATGTAAAAATGGGAAGGTCAGGAGCTATTGCAGATAGGGATAGAAAATATCAAAGAGAATCTTTTTGCCCCAGTCAAACTGTACAAACAAAGCCTCATAGCTGTGGCCAAAAAAAAAAAAAAAAAAAAAAAACAACTAATGGTTAGAGCTTTATTTTATAAAAATAATGGTAGGTTTTGCAACCCGTAACTCTCAAGTCTCCACGTTTAAAATGTAAGAGTGCCTTTTTATTTTTTCTTAATTTGAGTATGAGGCTACAATGTGTCAATCTTAGATTGTAAAGGAGGAAAAGCTAGAGACTAGGAGTAAAAAAACCTCATCACACAAATCAGACCACAAGAGATTCCTAGTGCCTTTCATGTTCATCAAATGAGGATGAACTGGACACTTCATAAGCTACCACATCATCCACAAAATTTTCATTAATCAAGTTTTTCAACCCAAAAACATATGGCCAAAACCAAATCAAACTATGAACTGGTTCTCAGTTTGCCAGTAGAACAGCTTGTCCAGTTTTGACAACATTGGGAAAAAGAACTTCAACCCAATGCAAACTGTTAGAATATTAGGAAATAAATCAACTTTATTATTAAGATCTCTTGATTATTGTCCTCCTTGATTTTAGGATCCTAATTATATCAGCTTTATTAGCATTTATTGTAATTTATCTTAGTCCCTAAGTTTCTCTTCTATTTGCCTATGTAAAGGCCTATATGTATTCTTTCTGATTAAGAGATTAATTAAGAATTATATCTCTCTTTCAAAGTCTACACAGACGTATCTGATGGAACCCTGATATACATAGAAAATTTAACCAGAGTAACAAGAGGCAGGTTAATTATGAGGGGAGTGTGTAACTTCAATGACAAGAACGGATCACATGCCATTACTTGGAGAGCCTAGTCTCAGCAGTACTTTTATGAGGAAGGTTTAATAAACACTGAAGGAAGAGAAAGCAGAGTGGATGGAAAAAATGATGGACCGGTTTAGGAGATAGCATCTTGAAGGTATTCTCCCTAAAAAAGCTCTTCTGCCATCCTCTGGTATATTGCCTGTGTCTATCTGAATTCTATAGATTTTGGTATTTCTCTGATATTTTCTTTAGTCCTGGTCATGGTTCTATCAATATGCTCAACACTCTTGAATAGATGCTAACACTGCCAAGCTACCTCCCAGAGCAAAAAAGAAAAAAATCTGAAATTTTTTGGGATATGACACAAATTAGAGGAAGCAAGAGAATATTGCTCTTTGTAATAACCTACTGAAATATGGCTTTTTTCATCTGTTCCATCATTTAGATATATATAATGACAAAGTGTCATCAGTAATCTCTCTTGAAAAAAAAAAAGTGCTTCAGCAAAAGTATGTGGACACTTCAAGATTGTACTTACTAGTGCATCTGAACGATCAGAGAAAATAAGCAGCTGTGAGCCATTTCTGACAGCTTCATCAGCAGCTTCACAAAGTCTATCCAAAGCCTTCTCCAAGGAACCTTCAATTCCTTTGGTTATATCAAAAAATGTTGGTAACACTTGAGGTTTTAAGTGGGGATCATTCAATAATGACTCAAGATCCCCTTCATTCAACACAGGACTAGATAATATAACCTGATTCAAAACAATAATAAGCTTGTGGGCAGAAAAAATCAACAAAATAATAGGAATCATAGACTGATACGGATTGACGGAATCTGGTTACAATTTACAGATAAGCATGCCAAAATACCTGTGAAGCATTCTCTGGCCCAACTTCCAATATATTCCCTCGCTTCCCTAAATTGACTTCAAGAGACATAACCAAGCCTTCTCGAAGAGGGTCAATAGCAGGATTTGTGACCTGCACTTAGGAAAATAAATATCACTGAACTGGTTTTGTAGAAATAAACTTCTAGAGCATTCTAAAAAGATTTTAACTATCAAATTTAATAAAATATGTGCTGAGACGATTATGTGATTCCCAGCATACTTCTATTTTACAGTTCTGTATTTTAAAATGCATCAATTGCACCATATTTGATGACTCTCCCACCAACATCAGATGATAGTAAGTAGCAACAGATTGAATATTTTTATAATAATAGCTACTAATTGGGTAGGAGTTGTTGGGCCCTAGTCCAAACCCATGTATTGGTGTTTAGATCTCATCACAAGTCTATAGACATTGTTGATAAAGAATAATAGAAAAGAAATCTATATTAGAGTCACAGAGATCCCTAATCCCTCTGCCTATCAGACAAGCATGAATCTGTAAAGATTGTGACGGGTCCCAACCCATTCCTGCTTATCACTCCTTTATGTTTCTTGCCACCAAAACGTGCAACAAAAGACATAAAACCTGTTGATGCATATCACTCCTTTATGTCTCTGCTTACCAGATTGATAGAAAAGATACACAATAGAGGAAGAGAAGGTTAAGCAGAGAGAATGAGCAGCGGCATACAACTTCCTTTGATAGACAGCCGTATATATATCAAATGACATAGCAAATCATGTTGAATTTTATAAAAATGCAGTGAAAAATGTAATCAAGTTTTCATAAAGTTTAGTGATTGATGCAATTGGAGTACTTAACAGAGGAAATTACATGCTACAACTGCATGAAGTGTTGTGGAAAATAAGTTATTCTAGAATACCTGTGCAAATCGTTGCTTGAAGTAATCAAACAGCATATGTGGCTTCTGAGATAATGCTGCCAGTGGAATATCGTCTCCCATGCAAAATGTGGGCTCCTTTCCTTGAGAAGCCATAGACTCGATCACCATTTGCACATCTTCACTTGAGTAACCAAATGCCCTGGTCTCATTAAAGATTGGTATAGTAAGCACCATAAAAGAGGTGTATGCAGAAATCCAAAACTATCGTACTCGAACAGCACCAAGGCTGGTTCGTAAGACCAAAGCTAACATAGTTGACCATCACCATGTTACCAACCAAATTTGAGTTCACCTGAGGTCATTTTATTATATTTCAGATATGGTCATAGGAATCAGCCTTAATTCACTTACATTGATAAAGCAGAGACCCTTTACAATATGCTTTTACTAATCCCTATGGGAAAAAAAATTTTGCTCTACAAAGAGCAGTTTTACTATTTTATTCTTGCAACACTTCTGTGAAATACCATTCAGAAAGCATAGAAAATAAGAGAGCCAATACCAAAGAAAATTAGGAACAATATCAACTACATAGGTTTTAACAAGCCAAAAATCAAAGGCATAGCAACGTGTTTATATAGGATTTATGAAGCCAATACCAAAGAACACATTTTCTTTTATCAGGATAAAACTGAAAACCAATTGCATAGAATTCTCACTGTTGGTGTCTTAATATTCCATCATTGTCCATGACTGCGGCTGAAAGGAAGTTCGCTGGCTTAGGGGACCGCAAATTCCCCTTGACCCACTCCCCATATGGCTTTGATAAGGCTACTCGCTTTTTAACCTCTGTATTTTCAAAAACCTGCCAGGAAAAATGATTGATATTTAAAATAATTCCTTAAAGAAGCAAACACTACAGCTTTTAAAAAGAACTGATTACAAGATTAGAGGTCAATTATAAGAAAAAGAAAATAAACAGAGAAAAGCCCAAGATTTGCAGATCAGAAATTTGGGGATACAAGTGCTTTCATTAGTCAATCAAATAGAATTGTCATGATCCAAGTGACAGTTGTGAGTTTTCAATTTGAAGAAGTCCGTTTTCAAAAGGAGCCAATTTTTGTACTCCTTTATCAAATCAAGAACAACAAAGAAGCACTTAATTGTTGGAAGCATTGATACATCGTTAACTGATGGTAGAAGTAATAGGTAACTGATAGCCTCAATTGGCCCACTGAAGGATATAAGAAATTCTCTGGAAAAAATTATGGGGAAAAAATCTGACGCTTGATAGTCAGGCTTCTTTTCCTTCTTTATTCTTGCCTATTTATCTGTAGTCATAGGATTTGTTTATCTTTAAAATCTGATGTTACCATTTCAACAGGGTGTTTTGCTGTAAATGCAAATGCAGTAGATGCTGCAAATACGCTATTGATAGAGACTGTGGCAGTGACCAAAATATCAAGCAAGATAAAACAGAAGCTTTCATGCAAACCTGACCACCAAGTAAATCAACCGTTATCATCATCCCTGGACCCAATCGGCCTTTCATTATAACCTTTGATTCATCAACTGGTAGAACACCAACCTGAAGAAAGAATAAAAAAAGCCAACCTATCATTAACTACCTGATGTAAGTCATGAACTAGGCTTAATAGATGAATTAGTTAATTATAATAATTACTGCAAACAAGTACAAGAGCAGCTAATGAAGGAAATTTTTTTTGAGAACCAAATTATAATGCATTTAGTTTTTCAGATGAATAACTAAAGGACACTTAAAAAAACTAGTCAAAACAACAGACTTAATAAGAATGCGATTATCAGCAGAACATAAACTAGATGGACTTTAAGTGCCAGCCATTCCCCTTGCATGCAGAGGACAGTTGAGCTTTTTCACCAGTCTATTAAAAAAGTCAAAAAGGTGGCACAGTAAGACCCACATACAAAGGATGAACCCAAGGGACTACACAAGGTGCTGAAAGAACAATAAAAAATAACATGTGACTAGCAGAGTAGCAAACCCACATTCTATCTGCTGAGTATGTTTCTGTATCAACCAAGTACAAGTTTCTGTCATTCAAAAAGTTAAAGAAAATACAAGGATACTAATTAAAGTCCAGAAAAGAAAGCCTAAATCTTTCATGAACCAGCAATGACAATGCAGAGTTGATACATGATCGGGTTAAATAAGTTAGCCAAATCCTAAGCTCTTCAAAGCCCAATATGAACCAAAACAAAATCATCTACTACACATTCTAAAATCATAAAATAAATCAGTTACCAAACTCTACAATCATAAAATAAAAAAACCAACATCTGACCACCAAATTGATCTTATATTTTATCCAAAAGATTAAAAAGGGATTTACCTCAGAGGCAACATAAACAACATTGTCTGATGTTCTCCAATACCTAGCAGGCCTTAGGCCATTACGATCCAGACATGCGCCAACAGTGTTTCCATCACTGACTCATAAATTGAATTAGGAACAATCAGGAAACAAGGGGAAATTTTGAAAGAAAATATTAGATATAAATATATGCATTATTACTATGCAATATAGAACTAATTGAAAAGCAATATATGCGTTCAAAGATAAAGATTAAATAAATGATGAAATTTCCTTCAACAGCCCCAGCAACAAAGGAAAATATTTCCACGATGTACAAAAAAATTTATGTCAAAAAAAAAATTCAACCCAAATTTACGTCCTTGATTTCATATATTGTGTTTCCATAGTGTGTGCCTCTTGAAATTCACTTTGCGAATGAATTTAAATTAAACTTCCTCCAGAAAATTACCAAGAAAAGGGTGTAATTCATCTCAAAGCAAAAATATTACCAAGAAAAGCCTACAAAACTAAAACTTGCATCTGCTTGTGGAGCCCTTGGACTGATAGACAACCCCTCCCCCACCCTTTTTTTCTCTCATCATAAATAAAACTGTAGCCACACATAGATTGGGATCATCCAAATTCTACTTTTGCTTTTAGTTTCCACGCTACCATAATTAATTTTAACTCAATATTGAAGAAGCACAGTGAATTAGGATAGCGAGAGACAAAGCAAATATATTGCTTTACATTATTTAGACTCATAACCTGAATAAAAGCAAGGCCGGTCCATCCCATGCCTCCATTTGACCCTTGTAGTAGTCATAGAAGTCAACCACCTAAAAAGCAACATGGGGCCCAGTTACTTCAATTTGTAGATATAAAGTATGGTTCAGAGCACTGATAGAAGTTCACGGTAGAAGGAAATAGGTTTCCACCTAGCATAGCAAGCTTCAACGAATACTAATAGTGAGGTTTCATTTAAAAGTGGGACCTGAAAACCATCTAGATAGGCACTTCCAGTAACAACTGAGATTCTTTTCACTCTCTTACTTAAGCTTGTAGCAGTAGGGCTAAGGTTTCTTTAACACTGACCTTCATCACTTTCCTACTTCAACACCCATTATTATTTGACCCTATCATAATTAGTTGACATTTGCTATCAATTAAAAATCAATAAACTCTGTTAAGCTGTCAAGGGAACAAAATCAAAACTCACGAGATTTTGTTAAAATTTAAGGAAGGAAACTATTAAGAATTCCAAAGGATTAAATAATACACCCTCCATTTCAAATATAAGGCGTGTTTTGGAAAGCCCCATATTTCCATTAATATGGCCCAATACCCATGCATTTAAAGAAGGGAAAGGTTACCAACAAGTTGTTGGTTGAGTTGGTAAGGGGCCTCACCCCGTAAGGAAGAGAACATAAGCAAATATTATGAAATAAATTTGTTGGGAGAGGCAAAAACCTTTTGCCCTCTAAGCCTCGAAAGGGGAAACCTTGATTTTACCAAAAAACAGAAAGAAAGGACAATTTGGAAAAGGTTTAAAATTTTAACTACCTAACTGTTTTTCTTGGTAGGTGTGCATCAGGTAAACATGCCTTATAGTTGAAATGAAGGAAGTAAAAATATCTGACAATGGAGGTTCTAATAATCAAATTATTAAATGGTAATATCAAAAGCCTTACAGAGACTTTAAGTGAATTTTAAATCACAAGCATTTAAATTTAAGCCACACAGTAAAGCTCCGTGGCTCTCTTAATCATTTTGCCTTCTCATGCCAGTGAGAAAGAAATATAATAAAAGAAAAACAAGGTGCAAATCCATTCACTAAGATAAGCCCAAGAAGCCAGATACCAGAGCCCCATCCCTTTTAATTTCCCAAGCAACACCCTAAAGTAAAAGAAGCAAGATAAACCAAGACACTGCCACTGTTCTAACCTGTGATATGTTAAACCCCAAGGATTACACCATCCCCCCTCATTTACAACTACTTCAATCACGCCATTTTGACAGCTCAGAGAAAAACCACACACACTGCAGCAGATGCAACAGGACAATGAAGCGACAAGGTACAACAAAGTCCATAAATTAGACACAACACATTATATTTAAGAGTAACACCTGTCCAATGCCAACTGACATAACAGTATATCATGACTCATGAGAAAGCCAAATAAACGGGAGCCCAGGATCCTAAGCGGTATGACATATATCAGTAACAACTAGCAACACAAAGATAGTACAGGAGTAAGGAAGATTAAAAATGCTCAAACAAAATTATGAGTCAGTTATTAGTCAATACATTACCTCAGGGTATTTGATCATGAGAGTTGGATGATTTTTGTAAGCCTCTGGAACAAGAAGCATCATTGCTTCCTCAGGATTACGGCCACTTCTTATCAACAACTGAATCATAAGATATTTTATGGATTAAAAGAGATGAATGTGACTATGAAGTATGAACACAGTAACAAGTAAAGAGGGTCTCACAAGAAAAACTCTTAAAAATAAAGAACCAGTAAAAACAATGCTGGTAAGGGAAAGAAAGAGGGAAAAGAAGAATTTAAAGAAGAAGAAAAAAATAGTTAGAGGGAATGAGCGGATTGAGAAAAGATGAGAAACTCAATTATCCTCTCAGAGCAACTAGAATTGAATAGACTATCTTTTCTCCAGACTTCAACTTTCTACTTCCACAATTTATTTCATAGGAATTATCATCATTAAGATCCATGTGAAATAGGAACTAGTAATTGTTTCAAAAATTAATATTGAGTTACTGACATACTTCTGCAACGCTGTCCAGATTTGCAGAGTCTGATCCCTTCAGATTTCCAAATGGACGAATTTCATCTTCCCGACCACGCCATACAGGTGATTTCAATGATGGTTCACGAGATTGCATCCAATTAAAGTTACCCTGCAAAACCATGTTGCAATTTCCTGATTCCATCCTAGGTAAATTTTAGCCAGAAAGTTTTCCAAAGAACAAAGAAAATTCAACCTGTATGGTATTGATCTCTCCATTATGACCAAGAAGCCTCATAGGCTGTGCAAGAGGCCATCTAGGACTAGTATTTGTGCTATACCTTCGATGATAAATGGCAAAGGGGGACTTATAAAGATCATTCTGAAGGTCATAATAAAATAATCCAAGAACTTCAGACCGAAGCATTCCTTTGTAGACTATGGTTTGATTAGACAAAGAACAGAAATAAAGATCATTTCCCCAACTTTCTGAGCCTACTGCATTTTCAATCAATTTCCGGCAGATGTACAATTCACGTTCAATGTCATCAACACTCTCTTCTTTTATGATCCTAACAAATATCTGCTGTATGTTTGGCATTGTCTCCTTTGCATTAGGGCCTACCACAGAAGCATTTACAGGGACAGGCCTCCACCCAAGCACCTCAAGACCTTCTCGTCTAAATATATTTACAATAACTACAGAAGAAATTAAAACACGTCAGAATCCGAACTTATTATGGCATATGGGAAATTGGCTTTGGCCCATTTAGGAGAATGCATGCCATCAATCAAACTCAAATAATTTGCCAACTACTCTGAATATTTATGAAAACATAAAATATTGAGTTTGAGCCCTTTTAAATGGAAGAAGAACCTAATAAGAGAAAAGTTCAAATAAGGAGGATAAGACGTCCTTCAACAACAACCAAGCACCAACAAAATCACAAGTTGAAACTACCAGCTCAAAGAAGCAGTCTAATCCCTCCATAAACCCATTCACAAGGAAGCCTAAAAGATGCCGTTACTTATGACTGAGATGCAAAGTATGGGACCTGAGTCCATCATCAGACAAATAGGACTTTTGATGTAGGACTTATATGAACCATGGGTTCTCAGACCTCATGAGTTCATGATCTCCGAGTTGCAATTGTCAAAGCAAGTGATATCACCAGAATTGCAGAGCTCACCTAGGGCTAGAAAGCTAGCACAAAAACAGCATCCATGAGCGACATGGCTGCAAGGCTCAGTGGGATGTTATGACCTAATTGCACCAACTGAAGTTTGGAAAATTTTATACAGGTTTCATGTGGATCCTGGGCAGCCCATCCTTGTGAGCTAGTTGGATGGCCTTTTTTGGTGGTTTATATCACTTTTTACAGAGGATAAAAAAAGTTTAAACACACTAAAGTAAAGAGGCATAAACTAAAATACAAAAAAAGAAGCCAGAAGCTTTGTAAACTAACATATCATAGATTCCACAAGCTTCAATATCAGTAAGTTGCATTATCACCTATTACAGCATAGACATCTCAGGAGCCTCTGTTTAGTTTCCTTCCTTTATGTTCTATCTATTAAAATTACTTTTACACTGTCTGCAATTTTAACATGTCAAAAATTAAATGAATGAAGATTTATAGACACATAGGCATGATTGTCTCAATGAAACTTTGAAAGGATGAGGACAATATGGCAGAACTCTTGAATCAAGCTCTTCAAAATGAAAACACTATCACCTTTCTTCGCCTCTTGTTGAAGTCCTTCGTCTTGGGGTAGAAATACCATTCCAACACCAGTATGCAACTTATCAAAAGATGCAATCCCTTGCTTGTTGGCCCAATTGTCAAATAGATCCCATGGAATAGATGTCATCAGCCCTGAACCATCACCTGAGTCATTATCTCCCCCACAGCCACCACGATGCTCCATACAGCCCAGAGCAGAGAGAGCATCTTTAACAATCTGATGTGACGAGTTATTTTCCAAATTGGCGATGAATCCAACACCACAAGCTCCTCTTTCTGATATTATGTCCTCCAAGTTTGCAACCTGACCAACAAACAATCAGAATCATTCAACATATTGTTTATACCGATTACATGCCACAGACCAGTTGTTGTTTAGCACACCATAAAGCAATGAAATTGTCAGGCTAAAATGACAGCAATGAAAAGCACAGCACCAAATATCAAGTACTGACAGATAAAATTAAAATTTATTCTCCACGTAATATATACACTCTATCATGGGACATATGAAATTCACATTTCCACTAAATGACTCTTCTCCAGATATATCTCCACTAAAAGCATCATTTAAACAAAATGAAAAAAGCACACCAAAGAAGAAAATGGTCAAAAGTACAATTTGCCAGTTTTCCTTTCCTACATGTAGTATCAATCCACATAGGCATTATGGTGGTCAATGACCTGGCAAAATAAACTAAAAATGAAAATTCAATCCAATCTTCTTCAAACAAACAAAAAATTGAATTAAATGAGAAGACAGTGTAGTATGCATTCCCAAACAATGTACACATGCATACCAAATTTCACAATTGTCAACAGCCAATCATGCAGCCAAAAAAAGGAGGAGGAGGAAGTAGAACCCATGTGTCAGGCGGGGAAAGCGATAAATTTATCATTGATTATTAAAGCAAGAGGAAAATGCTTAATTTAACAAAGATTTCACTAAAACTAGTCACAACTCTCTATACTTCAAAATTAGAGAATCTTCTACTAACATTGTAAAGAAAACCTCCTTTGGCCTTTCAAAGGCATTTCGAGGTAAGTAAGTAACCCAATCATCATAAATAAAGCATCAAGTCCTCGTCAATGCAAAATATCATAATTATCGATGAAGTTGTGTTTAAATTGGTTTGGATATTGTCAAAGTCATAAACTTGTGTGATTATGAGGGTTTCTTCCCATAGCATTAAGTGATGGGTTTATGAACCACTAGGATGTTTTCACAGCTTATTTACTCACTAACATATGAGCAGTTGCAACATGTCATAAACTTTTCCATTTCTGACATCCGACACCTCTAACAATTTCAGTAAGAAAAAAGTGTCAAATGGATGAGTCACATTACGGTGCCTTACTGCCTTGTTAAATATTAAAATGGATTGTATGGATTTTAAAAGTAGATAAGCTGCGTTAAATTTCAATTAAATCCAAGGGGGGATGGAGTAATTATTTTTAGAATAAAACACACAAGAACAGCATTAGCAACTTAGCTAAGGATGTGCCTCCCATCAGTCATTGACACTACCACGAATTCATTAATATTAACCTATATCAACATAATCTCAATGGAATCCTTACGTCCACAGGGACTTCAGGCTTCAATTTCCCTACAACTTTAGGATAAACTTGAGAAAGTTATGAAAGATTTATAGTTGTAACAATGTCGTTTAATTATGCTGGTAAGTTCATCATCACTTTTCAAAGCACTACTTGACATAACAAAGTCAAAAATCAAAGGATCAGAAAAACCAAGGGATTGGTGAACCCCCAAGCTCGAATATTGTATAGTTATAGTGCCAAAGGTTTTTTCTTTAGCCTGAGCTAGTGTTGGCGAATATGGAAATTAGAAAACGCGAATATATTTGTGGCTGCCGTTTCCAGAGTAATTCAGTAAAATCAATGTGTAGTTATTTAGAGACAGGAAAATTGAAAAACACTCACAAAGTATCTTCCATCTTTCAGACTGTATAGTCAGAAACATGAAATGATCGATATCCACAATGATACACCGCTGGGCACTTTCTTCTCTCTACCAAACCAGGAAATATCTCACATGAGACAATTCGATATGAGAATTCAAGGCCGACGCTTTAGAAAAGACTTTTCTCCAATATACAAGACGGATTTATTTGCCGCAATGAAGTATAGCTATTAGCCGAAGATAATGTTTGATGAAAAAATAGAAGAAATATCGGCTCCATAACAGCGAGAAATCAACACAGACGTTCTATAACATCGATAAAACAAACTTGAGTTGAAGGATAAAAGGGGAAAAAAGGCCGGTAGCCGCAAAACGATCAGCGGAATACGTACCTGTGGTTTGGGATCAGAAGTAGCAGAATCATCAAGAGGCTTACAGCAACGCTCAAGGTCAAGAACGGCTCTGACCGGGGACGAGTTCTTCGTCAAGTAATGCTGAAAAGCTTTGCGAGAGGTTAAGGCTCCGAGTTTGCGTCTTGCTCGCTTGGATTTGGAGCAGAGCCCCGTGAAGTCGACAAGCAAATTGCCACTGCCGGAGGCGAAAATAGAGGGAACAAGGTCTGAACGCACATTAGTGTGGTGTAGTCGTGCTATGGAAGACGCTGAGTGTAGCGCCATAGCGCGCGGAGAGAGAAGGAAGGGGGGGAGAGATGGCGGGAGAGGATCGTGTGGAGCTGAAAATGGATGAAAGAAAAGAGGAGGGAGGGAGATAAAAAGAAGAGAGGTCAGGAAGCAGCGGCCTCATACACAACACCAGCAACGCAACTCTGGTGTCTGCTTCTGAGTACGCCTTCGTCCACCACACTCCTCACTCCGCTGGGTTCTACTCTTCTGTGCTGAGGTCTACAGGCTAACTCTGTGACTCCCGGCTTATTTATCCCGTCCGAGTCAATTACACGCTTTAATTTTGGCCGGAGTAAATGATAATCAGTACAGCCTCCGGTGCTTTGTTTCCTTAAACCACCATATTTAATACTTCCTCCTGTTCTAATTATAGGAACATAGTTTAAGGTTGGTTTTGGTCTTAATTATAAGACCAAATTTTAACTTTAATCAATTTTTCCTAAGATACTCCTATTACTACTTTCTCAATAATAATTAAAGACAATAATAATTTGATATACACCTATATATTTATAAAGTAAATAATATTTGCAACTCATTAATATCATTATACTTTAGTTATACTTTTTTTATCAAATAATTTTGAGTAATTTTTGTTATATTTTTCCAATATCACCCCCTACTAATACTTCCTTCATAATAATTAATTTAACAACACATTTATATTCTATCAAGTGAGATTCTACTTTATTTTTAAATAAAATAATTTTAATATTCCTTTAAAAATATTTTTTTGTAACTATCCGTCCAAAGTGATTATTTTTTCCCTAAAATAACCTAATAAAACATTAATTTCATTATCTTTTTTCCAACAATAAAAAAAATAAACTTACATTTATGTTATACCCAATTAAATAGATATTCTCCTAATAGAAAAATTTAATAATATAACCGAAAAAATGCACCATCTACTGTTTATACAGGGCCAGAGGGGTACTTAGATGGCGGAATATATTGAAATAGGCCTCCTAAATCTGACGTCGTTTTTTTAAAAAAAAAAAAATTACTCAACAGGGTATTTTGGGGAAGTAATTATAATTAACTAATTTAAATTGTATCCTTAATCTTTCCAAATTCTGGTAAATAGTTCTTATAATTAGGATGGGATGGAGTACTTCCTTCAATCCTAATTATATGAATATTTTATTATACAAAATAGAAATATTTTAAACAAAATATTATAAATTGGGATGTAAACTGACTGAAATTTTATATTTATCATCAAGATAATTTTTTTATATACTCTTTTTTTTGTCCTTTTTCAGTTCATGGTCAACAAAATATATTCCCTCCATTTTTAAATATAAGATGAAGTTGACTTTTTTGGAGAGATTAAAGAAGCTAATTAAATTAACTTAGAGTACTTATATTTATATTTTTCTCTAAACTAATTAGTTTAACTATTAAATTGATATACTATCTCCTAGGTCCTAATTATAAGATCTAGTTGACTTTCTTTTGAGAGATTAAGGAAACTAAATAAGTTACTTAATCATTTCATACGTTGTATATCCTTAATATTAGTTTATTAGTTAAACTAATTAGTTTAAGGGTTTAAACTTCTCATGTCAGCATTTAGAATAAAAGTTTACTACACACACGAAATCATTAATGACCCACATATATATATAATCTTCATTATATATATATATATGGGTCTCATCATTTCATGTGTGTGTGTGACATGAGAATACACTTCTCCTACAACATGAGAAATATTTTTCCCTTAGTTTAAAATAAAAATTACAATACTCTAAATAGTTTAATTATCTTCCTTAATCTCTCTAAAAAAGTCAATTAGGTCTTATAATTAGGATTGGAAGGAGTATAATCTAAGGATACATGAGTATAAAATTAAGTAACTTATTTAGCTTCCTTAATTTTTCCAAAAAAAAGATTAATTTTGTCTTATAAGTAAGGTGGGAGTATTTTATTTGTTGGAGGGTTGAGATTCGTCATGGGAAACGAACTGGGATGATGAGGGGTACACCAGATCCTTTCTCAGGAAAAAAATGAAAAAATTCCTTCAAAGAATCTCTATCACCCATTTAGAAAAGGGCAGCAATAAACAATATTTAATTTAAAAAAAAAAAAAAAAAAAATAAGCCATACATAACAGAGAGTTACGGCCACGCGGCGTGGAATCGGAACCCCGCTTACGTCAGCAATATCACCATAAGAATTTTTAAAAAAATCTCCTTTTGTCCGTTACGAATCGCCCCTTTGATCCCGCCCAAGGACAGCAAACACTCGCTCCACTCACATATTATCCGCATTTCAGTTCTATATTTTTTCATTTTACGTTTACGGATTAATATCATTATTTATTACTGATAAATTGGAAAATAGTTTCATTTTCTTTTTTGTGTTGCAAAATTTCTGGGATTCACTGACACTGTAACGCTCACAGTCGCTTGGATATGGATCACAATAAAGATCAGATAGATATTGGATTGGATATTGGAGGTGTTGCACTTGGCTACTGATTTTAGAGTTTTTGGATATATTAGTGGACTTTTTGGAGGTAACTTGCAAAAGCTGTTTGTTCATTACCTATATACATATGTGAACTTCTTTCATTGTTGACTCACCGATTACTCATGTTGTTTATAAAATTAAATTAATTATATAATCCCCACAAGCATTATTTAATGTTTATTCCCAGAATCAGGAAAATGACAAGCTAGGCAATATAACTAAGAGGTATCTCCTTGGACGTATCTCTCACCTTATTATGTGGATATGAGTTAGCTATCAAATAGATAACCTGTTAATTAATATCCATAACTTGTGATATTTTACTCACAAAACACGTAAGCCCCCACTCGCACAAAAATAAAATAGATACTATTTACTTAAAAATGTTAATGTGTGAAGGAGTTTGCGTCATCATTAATTGAAAGAAAACAAACTGGTGTAGTGCTTTTTCAGATGCCTAGTTGACTTTCAGCTCAACTTGCAAATTAGTTACAAGTTAAAATAGCAGAACGATTTCAGTTTTAGACAAACCACACCAACCCACTATGCTTCTGTTTTTGGACATTTTAGTACTTTTGTTCTTCACAAGAAAGGAAGAATTATCTTGGAACTTGGAAGTGTTGATGACACAAGAAACTGATATTATTAATGGCTTTTCTGGAGTCCCTAGAGCCAAGTGACCCTCTCTTCTTTGTTCTTTCGGAATGTGTCTTTTTCATTTTCTGCCTCCCAAGAGCATATAATAGGTGATTGTGGTGCTCAACTTGCATCTTTTTTTTTTTTTTTTTTTTTCCTCTTATTGCCATCAACTGATCAACCTCATTGCTCTGCCTCCAGAGTTTCATCACCACAAAGTCTGGTCCACTAGCCAAAAATGTGTCCCCACCCTTTTTACCATATATTGAAAGATACCCTGCCAGCCGCAAGTGTTCTTTTTAAGGTCTTATTTGTTCACAAACCAAGCCTCATACAACTTTTATCATTGCACAGAGAGAATCGGCTGACATGAAACAGTCTCTACCTAACTCTAATGGTGCAACGCAGATAGATACAGAGAGGTAAAAAAAAAATGAACATATATATTAATGTATCCATTTGAATAATTCTCCTATGTACAATTCAATCTGATACAAATGTTTGAAACTCCTCATCACCCTCTTACCCATCTACGAGTGAAGATGAATTAGTCAAGAAGTGTGTATAAGTATTCTGTCAAATGTGTGTGTGTGAGTAGTTGCCCTTGCTTTCAGCTATTTCCATGGCTTGTTCAGAAATATGATATAGCTACTGCATATAATACATAAAATGAATATAAATCAAAGAATATGTACTGAAGGAAAGTTAGTCTGGAGGAGTGATATTACCCCAAGTCACGTCTGGTTAATTTTTTTTTTTTTTTTTTTTTTTTAAACAATTAGGCTTTGAAGTGAGTCTGAGGGGTGGCATTAGAGAGATGGTTGATGCGTTTCTTCTTCTTTAAGCGTCTTCACTGAATATTCTAAATATGAAGTCACGGAAACGCCTTGAGTATTGCCTGGGGTCAACCGCTGATATTGAGGTTGGATCATATTGAAAGGACTTGTACGCATGCTCAAGCTTCTTGCTTATATCATAGTCTTGAAGTATGTCAATCACACCAAAAAACAACACAACCTCGTAAAACTCTCCAACTGGTTCTCCTACAAGCTGTAATTCACAATCCCCTCTTCTCACTGTTCTTTCCACCCTAGCTGGCATATTCACACCCAATTTGATACTAGCCCACCTGAAAATAATACCGCCATTACAATGTAATAAACTCATTTATGAGTATGGTTTCTGTGGCCTAAGACAACATATTTGAACATAAATTTTACCTGGAAGGATCTAAAAGAAGCTGGTCCATATCTGCTCTTGACATACGGGGAGTTCCACCACCCTCGCCTGAGATTCAAGAGAGTAACAGGTTTGTTATTATTAGTTCAGTAGGAGTATAAACGTTACAGACATTAAGGTTGAAGTGTACAACAAGACTACCTGAGGGATTACAAGATTCTGAAGGAATAAGATCTCCATCTTCTGATATATCTCGAAAATGAATACCAACCAGCAGGCTGTAGTCCATAATCCCCTCCAGTTCTAGAAGCTCACAGTCTCTATCAATTTGCCTGTGAGGACAAACAATATGACTGGCATGCTTAGTTTAATCAATTGGAAGATGGGAAAAGGCAAATAGCATTACTTGGCTATGCAATTCAAGTGAGGATGGAGGCAGTGAATGAAATCTTGCTTTACCTGCGAAACTCCTGAAACCAAGATTTTTGAAGTTGGAATATAAAATTAAGATCAAGATCTTTAAGGATGGTGGTTTCATCAATCTCTGTTTCAGGCTTGTCTGTGATACGGCCAAGTGAAGAACCCTTCAAATCAAAGCGTCGATGGATGGTGTACTCAGAACAGAATAGGTTTCCCATTATGATAAACCGAACCTGAAAAAATCACATGGAGTGTCTCAGATAAGTTTATAGAATGATAGTCTGCATCTTCACAGTACTGATAAGAATTGCACCTTCTTCTGAGTAGCTCCAATTAACTTAACACAGTGTAGACCATAAAATTTAGTCACTAGTGTATTTTCAAAGGATCGGACATGGTTGTAATAGGCCGGAAGCATTCTCAAGAGCACCTACAATGGAAATCCAAATACAACCAAATAAGTTATTAAAAAGAAAAATAAAAAATGCATCAATCTCTTGGCAATTTCAAGTAGGGGTAAGGCTTCAGCTATACTCACTTTCACTTCAGCTTTTTTCATAGTCTTAATCATGTAACGGTCATCATTGGTCAAGTAAAAGAAGCTGCCACTTTTACCAGGAGAGGAAAATTCACGAAGAGCGTCATTTCCACATATGGATATCATGTAATCGGCTGGATCCACCTTGAATAGCTTCCTTAAAGTCCTGAAAATAGATTGTGATGGATGCCAAATTACATATGTTAATGACCAAAAGAATATTCACAAATAAGTTTTAAGTAGGCAACTAAATTGCATGAACTGGCATATGAACCGTTGATAAGTAACTTAAGAAGTTGGTATCATTATTTTGAGAAAGACCTATACCTAAAAACTACAGGGCAATAGTCCTTCCACCTAAACTCAGTGGATGAATGAGGTGGAGTATATTTGGATCCTTCAGGGGGAAATCTTGTCCAAACTTTCTCCTTGGGATCAAAAGCCGAAGGTTTCAAATCAAGCGAGGCAGAAGGAGCAGGTCTTCCAACAGAATGTCTGTTCAAAGTTCAAACACCAAAGGAGTTTATATATATGATAGAAACTTTGACACCGAACGCCAATATAAGAATGAGAATATATAATACCTGATTCCAAGTTGCAAATTGAGCATGAGTTCGAAATTTTTGTGGCCTTTGCATATAATCTCTCCCTGCCTCTTGGACTTCAGAGGAGCTTTGAGCTTGGGAAGTGGACCCCTCTCAAAATAGAATCATCAACAATATGCATGTCCAACAAATCCTCATGTAATGCTTTGACAGCAGTAGGAGTTGAATCACAAGCAGCATCAGAATCAATGGGATGAACATCCACACCTGCATCCCATATATGCATTCTATCATACGGCTTCTCAACACCTACACTCACCCTCCCATCCACAGACCTCCTCCTTGGCTTACTATCCCCAGTCTTGGTCGATCTCCAAACCGCGAGCTTCTTCTGAGATGGCAAAATTGAAACCTTCTCGCCCGGACAAACCAGACATTCACTCAACTCATTGTAAACTTCTTGAGGATCCCACTCTAAATGTGCCTCTTGTGATGATCCTGGATAATATGTTCCATTTTGTTCTTTTGGATCTTTACTCCAATTCCCCACATACACACTACCATCTGACCATTGAAAAGTCCCACTTCCTTTTGGCAAACCAGCTTCCCAATTACCATCATACCTATTCCCATTTGTCCACACAAACGACCCTTTTCCCCATGTACATCCATTTTTCCATTCTCCTGAATATCGATTCCCATTCTTCCACAAGTAAATCCCTTGACCATCCTCTAGCCCTAATTTCCATTCTCCTTCATACCTATCCCCATTCTGAAAACACTTCACTCCCTGGCCGTGCTTTAGATTCATACTCCATTTTCCCTTGTAGTTTTCACCATTAGGGGCTGTGTAGCTTCCTGTTCCATCCATATACCCATTTTTGAATTCGCCGTCGTATACGGCTCCTGAGGGCCAAGTAAACCTTCCTCTTCCCATGGTCTTGCCTTTGTACCATTCTCCAATGTACGCACACCCATCATACCACAAGTATCTGCCATGGCCGTGAGGGAAACTATCTGCCCATTGGCCTTTGTAGTAATCCCCATTGGGAAGAACCTTCTCGGCGATGTACGTTTCTAACGCCTCTGGGTTTTCTTCGTGGTGGTGGCTTCGTTCTTCCGAGTGACCCATGTACATTGTTCCTAACCCGAATATGCTGTTCGGTCGCTTCTTCGCAGCTGCTTGCGTCTTCCGCACTGTGAATTCCCATGCCTTCATAACTCCGCTTTCTCTACTGATCATTTCTCTGTATATCTGGAATTTGTGCTTTTTGCTAAAATCTAAGCTCGTCTAGATGAAGAAATTGAATTAAAAGCAATATTTCATACATCCCACACGATGAAGATGAATCAGCAGCCGGAAACATCGCAAGCCTGGGATGTTCCATCAATGCTGGAACATTTAAGCGTAGTGTGAGGATTTGATGGGTCTCTTCTGCGTTTAGGGGTGATGTTTATCAAGTTTCTTATGATCCTGGGGGAAGAATTACCAATTTCTGGTGTTGGTCAAGATAATGAATTGGATTCTTTGAAATCAAAATGTTGAGAATTGTGCCGCACAGCCTTTGCTCTGATGTTTGTGATTGCCTTTTGCCATCGAGAGGGAGAGATTCGCTCATGTCCTACAACCTCTAAGAACCATGACATGTTTGGGGGGTGTCGAGCGCTAAATCAAGGTGATTCTCCAACAGATTCTCCAATTCTTTTTTTCAAGCTTTTATCCATCAACAGATTTTCCAATTCGGGTAAGTCTGAAATAAAAAAATGTAGGTCCTTTGATAATAATAACCAACCGATGATTCTAACCCAAATGAAAATTTGATGGGAAACGACGTGGAAAAAGGAAGAGAGAGCAACAAATCACACCCTGTCGTTGCAAAATAGACTGATTGATGAATCATGGCTGTTACCTCTTAAATAGATTTTAAATATTCAACTAAATTAATTTAATCAATTAAACGATCAAAATGTAGCTTTATTCTTGGAAGTAATGCGGGTCTAAAGGGTAAGGTTGATCACCAATTTAAGGATCAAGTTCACTCATTTGAATGCCATTATGCAGCATGAGATAAGGTCAGATGAGTTCACGTTATATGCCCAAATGATACATGCTTCTTATGTGCTCATACCTCTATTAGAGGTATGAGCACATTTTTTTAATTTTTTTATATATTATATTTATTTAGATTTAAATTATATATTCTTTTTCGAGATTTTTTTTTACACGATCTCAATTTAATTAATTTTCATGATACTTTGTGTTGTAGACAAGTCAGAATTGAAAACTAATTAATTTGAGATCTTGGGTCAAAAAACATCTCGAAAAGAAAGATATAATTTAAATCTAAATAAATATAATATTTAAAAAAATTTAAAAAATTTTAAAAAAATGTGCTCATACCTCTAATAGAAGTATGAGCACATAAGAAGTATGTATCTTTTGGGCACATAATGTGAACCCAGGCCAGATATGGTGTTTTAGCTTTCAATGCTGGATTGTTTTCTTACTGGAACTGTGTTAAGCTCTCTCTCAAATCCATATGCGATATCAATGCCTATCTATCTATTATATATGCAATATGAAATTCGAATAAAAGTATAAAATTATTAAATTTAAGAAAAATCAAATTTCTTACATTCATTTTCTCCCTCTGTTGTGAATTTTATCAAAATATTTGCCTGCTAATAATATATTTGTGAGTATATGTATGTACAGTAAATCTAATTTTATTGCTGGATTAAAATTGTGGTATGGTCTTTGATAAACAATACTTTTCGCTACTCGTTTTGAGCTATAAATTAGGGTTTAAGAAGTTGTCACGGTTAAGCAATTTTACCATCGGATTTTTTGAGTGCGGTGTTGCCCCAAAAGTTTCCAAATCATAGCAATTTTGTCATAGTTGTATCTCGGTTAAGTCTAATCATTATTTAACTAGATATGTTGAAGTATCGACGTGTCATCAATGTCATTTTTGTTCCGGGTTTAGGTGCAGATAGAGTTGTCCAAAAAATCCAAGGTCTGGTTGGTCCGACCCGACCCGACCCGACCCAGTCTACCATAAAAAAAAAGGCTGGTCCAAGACAATATGACCACCGGCCAGAATCAAATTGCTCGAGTTGGATTGAACTTCAACCTAGGTGCCTTTTTTTTTTTTGTGAATCACCACTACATTGAGCCGCTCACTGGAGTCTGGACATCCTAATGTACTTTTTAATTTATAGGAATCATTTTTCACTGTGTTATTTTTTATTACTTTGGGAAGTCAGGTGAAATCAGAGCTAAAATATTGCATTTCAAGAAGACAAAAAAAGCTGGGAAAAAAAGTGGAAAAAAAAAAAAGCTGGACTGGGTCCCGTAGCGGTTCAGGCCCGGCCCGACCGAGCTCGGGGCCGGTACCAAAGCGGACATCAACCTGAGGTCATATCGGGCCAAACATCGAGTTGACTTTCAACCTAGCCTGGCCCGGTCCTTGGACATCTCTAGGTGCAAATTTTCTTCGAGAGTTTTCACTTAAAAGCAATATTGCCCTAAAAATTCTCAAATCATAACGATTTCACCCTGGCTATCATCTTTGTTAAGTCTACACTATAGTTGACCAAATATGCTTATTTGGTATGTTCATATATCATCCACCTCATTTTATTCAAACTATATTTAAAAAACAAGTAAATAAATAAATAATGCATCTAGTCTAAGGGATTAAAGACAAACAAATAGGTGAAAACATCTTATGCGGAGAAGAGAAAATCAAATAAGTGAAAACATCTTCAATGACAATTGACAAAGAAAAATACTTGCTTATCTTGGCATCATTAGGGTACAACAGCAAAGAGTTTTCTGAATTATTCTTTGGTGAATATGAGCCAACTTATTATTCTTCAATGTTGTTCATTTTTTTTTTTTATACACATAGTAGGGGAGGGGGCAGGGTTCGAATCCTGGACATGGGGGAGAGGAGCCAAGCTCCCATGTCACTGGCTACTAAGGCGCTGGCAATGTTGTTCATATTATTAACTCAACATATTTGGTTAACTAACAGTCAAACTTAATATAGATAACTATCAGGGTGACATTGCTACAATTTATAAACTTCTAGGACAACACTTCTTTTAAGTGAAAACTTCTAAGACAAATTTACACCTTAGAAAAAATGATATGGATGACATATGGATTATCAGCTTAGCATATTTGGTCAACTAACACAAATATAACTCGATAACTAGTCGACAAAATTACTGTGATTTGAAAACTTCCGGGATAACATCACACCCCGAAAAACTTTCATAGCAAAATTGTTTCACCGTGATAACTTCCGGGGCAAAATAAACTCTCAACCCTATAGATTAGCCGTACAATTGAAATGATATTTGTTCAATAATACTTTTCATTGGTCATTTCGAGCTATATATTATCCATCCAATTCAGAATTGAGAGGTTATCTTTCCTTTCCTTTTCTTTTTTTGATGTGTGTTTATTGCATCATCTTCTAACACCATAAGTGCATAATTCCATAGACTAACGTCGCATTTAATTTTTTATCCTGTAGAATATTATCATAAATAGAATCTCAACATAATTCACCTAGACGTATGTTAGCAAATACTATACAATATCGCAAAATAAAACACAGGCAAGTTGATACATGTTATATGATCTCCCATTTGCACCTGGGCATTGTATGGGGCTTGTGCTGTTTAAAATCAATAGAGGCTCGTTTTTTTGGCTGAGTATGAACATCTTTCTATTGGAGACAATTATATTTGAAATATCGTTGGGCAATGAATGTGGGCACCAGCGGCGGACCTACATTGGTGCCAGTGTGGGCAAGTGCAGACACTAAAATTTTGATGATCTATATATATTTTGAAGGAATTCCATATCAACTTACCTTAGTGGCCTAGTTGGTTAGGAGTCTTCTGACTTGATTGGCATAAGGACCCGTGTTCGATTCCTCCAAGGTACCTTTCTGTCACAATGTTTTTTTTAAAAAAACAGTGAAACACATCCTTAAAAACACATTGCACAAAAACCACACCCACCGCTTTCGAACCCGCGACGTAAGGGTGCAATGCACCCTAAGAGTGTGCACTCTACCAGTTAAGCAACGCAACTTTCATTGAGTGAAGGAGACGCACAAAAATATAAAAAGATATGTTTCATTTAGTTTATTTATCCATAGTTTATTGATTATAAATACTATCTTTTCATCCTTTGGATTTAATTTATTTTATTTTGGATTACTTGCTAATTATTTACTAAATTGACATAGAGTGCGAATTATTTAGTTGTTTTGGAATTGAAAATCATAGCTTTTGTTTTCTAATGTATTTAAAACTTTCCTTGAAAAGGCGCCCCCGAACGCCTGAATCCCACCACTAATTGTGCACCCACAAACCTAAAATTTTGGGTCCGCCACTGGTGGGCACCTCTTATGATAGAAACTTAAACCTTAGTTCCCCACGCTGTAAGAGACTAGATCCTTCAACTAAACCCAACTCCATTGATCATAAAGGCTCAAATTAATCCCAATACTACTCTGGGAGGATATTGAAATGAGGGAATAGGAGGTAATGAATCCCTAGGGAGGATATTGACCAAATTGCTACTAATAAGAAGAAGATTCCTTTTTTTAGAGTGTATTTTTGAAATGTTGAGAATTTTACATGAGCTATTTGGTAAAGATGGGATAACAAATTTCTCTCTCCTCCCTCCCTCTTCTCAAACCAAACAAGCTGTTATAATATCTGATAAGGGCTTCAAGATTTCCCGGAATTTGGAACGAAGCCCTCACAGAGATGACGTACACTGGAGAGGCCCATTTCTTTTTTGGTGATAGGGCCCATTTCTACTTGTACAAACCTTGTTTTGCCTAGACGTGCGGTCCAGTAAGAATGTAGGAATTGGAAAAAAAAAAAAAAAAAAAAAAAAGGCCCAGTAATCAAGACAAACTCAACAGTCAACACATGTGTTTGACCTGACCATCGATTACATTGTGTGTTCTGTGACAGCACATGAGCCCAGAAAGTATTAAATGTAAATATAATTTATATGGGGAAAGTGATGTGGATACGGGCATAGATATTTCGATTACTTAATTATTATTCGGATGTCATAAAATCTGGAGGATGTTAAATGAACGGGTTTGGTTATCCATCCATTTCTTTGTTTTAAACTATAATGGGTTCATATTCAATTTGTCAGATTGAATGCCAGATATGGATATGTGTGGCATGGATCGCTATCACGGTCAATTTTTGTTGATGACTTTTTTGACTCATCTTCATGACCCAGAACGTTGGATGCGGCTTTGATATCCAGGTTTCCTAGTTAATAATGAAAGCCAAGATTTGATGGGGGTGACACGTGGCGTTCACGTCTTTAGAAATGGATTTCACTTTCTAATTACCTTTCGATTTTTGCACTATAACTCTTTTTATTTTTTCATATTTAAACTCGTGTATTAAGATAAGTTAAAGCCTTTTTAAGTTAACGTTTCAATAAATATTTATCTAGATTGAAATAAAAATTTTCTCATATTTTATATACCAAAAATCATATTAAAAAAGAAACTTCTACCGTTAATCAAAACATGTATCTTTCTGTTGGATTTTTGAGTTTGGGTTTAACTTTATGGGTTGGACCATTTCATTGAGAAATATAAGTAACTGCTAATTAATTCTATATAAAATGTTGAGTATGATAAGTTTTTTTTTATTATTATTAAAAGGAGAGGCTTAGTACGATAAGTTGAGGGTGAAGGGTTGTAAAGCCTCCACAACATAAGGAGAGCCAATCTTAAATTCTCAAGTGGAATGGGTTCATCACCTTCAAGTGATTCCATTTGAGCCAATAATAGGAGAAGTGACTTATTTTCTATATAATTTTTATAGAAGTAAGATAAGATAAAAGTTAGATTGTAAATATGATGTGTATTTGGATTGATGGTGGTAGAAGTGGTTTTTTTCAAACTGAAAAGTGTTTGGATTATTATTTGAAAAGTCATTGAAATGAAAAATAATTGAAAACGGCATGAATTTTATTGAATACTATATATATATATATATTAAGTTGTTTATATTGTGATAATTGAAGATAAAAAGTTAAATTTGAAAAAAGTTAAATTATTATTAAAAAATTTAATAAAAAATAAAATCTTTAATTAAATATATTAATAATGGCTAAAGTAATCCCGTTTGGTCCTTTATGTTTGCTTCAGATCCATTTAGTCCTTAAGTTTGTAAAGTCTTGTTTGGTCCTTTAAAGTTAACAATCGTTAAAAGCGTACTTAACGGAAAATACCAACTCAAGTAATTTTAAACGATGAATGTGCACTTAAATGTGACAAACCAAGCTTACATGTTACTTTTTTAATAAATTAATATTTTAAATCAGAAATTGAAATTTTAAACAATGATCAATTAAATGCCTCAGGCGAAGAACATATACCCAAAGTTTGCTTAAATAAATTTTAATTTATAGGATTTAAAATATTAATGTATTAAAAAATTAATATGTAAGCTTGCTTTGTCAAAGATTGAAAATTGGCGAGTTAGTATTTTTCGTTAAGTCCGCTTGACGGTGTTAACTTTAAGGATCAAACGAAGCACTTTACAAACTTAAGGGACTAAATGGATCACCAAGAAAAATAAAGGACCAAACAATGTACTTTAGCCTATTAATAAACAATAAAATCCTGATTTATTAGAAGGGGTTCTTCTACATATGTTTCCATCTTAACAATGTAAGGCTAAAAAAATAAATTACTGTGGCATTGATTTTAATTTTTTTTTTTTTTTAAAAAAAAAAACCAGAAAACAAGCATATTAATAAGGCGAAAAAACAGGATCAAGGAAGTTGAGAATCACGCCGTCTTCTCCTTCTCTCTGTAACATCCCAATTTTTCTAATTATAATTAAGTACTATTAAGATATGATTTATTAAGTAATATGAGTTTTGAGAAGATCTAGAAGTATGAAATTAAGAGTTGAAAGTAATAATAGATAAATAAATATATCATCAATTTTTATTAAAGTTCATTAATAAACAATGATAAGTGATATTGATAAGAATAATAAGAAAAAGAAAATATGTAGGAAAAATAGTTTGATGAAATAATGTAATCTATCAAAAAAAAAAAAAAAGATAAGAGAGAAAATAATTATATATTATTATATCTTTTAAAATAATGTTATTTTAATATGAGAGCCAAACCCTAATTCCCTCTTTTATAAATACCCTATTTCTTCACATTCTTAGCCGCCGCACAGCTTCCAATCGCTGAGGTATTCTTTTTCCTTCATTCCTGTAGCTGAGCGTTCTCTTCTGGTTGTTTATGTTCTCCTACCAACTTTTGTTTTGTTTATCATTCACCATTTGTTTAATACTATACGTTTTGTCTTATCTAATCTACTTTCCCCTTCCATCATTTTACTGTGCATACCAGTTTGTTTTCAATTTCACATCACACCCACTCCTTTTCTTCGTTACTGTGGACGGGGTACTTGGATCCATGTATACATCTATTTTTGTTTCCACTGCTCTTCCTTCTTCACCGTAGTACGTGCCTATTAGATAAAGCCCCAAGTCTTTTCACTTCTCTTTTGTTTATTTTTGTGGGTGAGGACATTTATCTCTTCCATTTTGTGAAAGGTATTTCATCAATATAGCCAAAACACCTTCTCTTTCCCGTTATGTGAGTGGTGCATATATATAATTATTAGCTCTTCCACACATACACAAAAACCCATTTTTACTCTTCTTCGTATACTGATATTGTTTATATATATATGTGTGTGTGTGTGAAACCCTTTTTGGTCCTTGATCTCCTTTACTTCATATTATTTTTGGGGTCTGTTGTTTAACTCATGCCTTCTTGGATAAGGGTCAAAATAGTGAAAAATGCTCTCAATCTCCCAGGCACAACTTTTTTCTCTGTTACAAAACATCCCCTTGTTCCTTTTGTCCAAGAGACCATTTCCTTTTTCCCGACAACGCATGCATTTGTACAAACATACTATGCTATCATGGTTAAATCCTTTACCATATATATAATATAATTTTATTTGCAACTAATATTAGAATAATCTTAAAATAAAAATCTGACCTATGGTAGATAATAAGTGTGAGTATATATAATATAAATTTTAAGGAGATAACTTGCGGCCTTAGGGTATTGTTAGAGTAACTTAGAGAAATATATTAATAGATATCTATATTGTGACTTTTCAGACTCTCATTGAGAGCTTTGGTGTGACACTTGTGTGATTACCTGTACACTAAGGAGTAACAGGTAACTCTGAATATTCTTCCATATACTTGTAAATTGTATGTGATTGTGAGTAACCATCTTTTATTTAAAAATTAAAGGACTGAATTTATGTATATGTGTATGTATTGTAAATTGATATTTTATATGAATTGAAGCATGATTTAATGTACCTTGACATTTAATTATATTATTGGTGATTTAATATATGCTTGACATGGCGGATGCATATGTGATGGGTTGGAGTAATGAGGGATTTGTATGTTGAGATCTTTTACCACGTGGTATGTCATCACTCAGTGCACGGTGGATGACACTTGTCGGGCCCCTTCTTCCATGTTTTCCTTTGGTCCGATTGCATTGGAGCCGTGGGACATGTGACACCTCCTTAGTTGTGTTGTTTTAAGGAGGGGAGCCATAGTCCATACTTAAGCTCTATACCTTTGGCCTAGGTATATCTTAAGTTTTGGTGAGCTTGGGACCATCCAAATCAAATGGATGAGTTGCTATCGACTATGTGTTAGCCTATGGCTCCAAATCAGCTTGAGGATGGACGGTGATATAAGGGAGGCCGCATATTGCATATTTTGTAATTGTATGGTTTACATTGACATAGTGATAATTAATGTTGTATGAAAAAGGGGTATATATACAAATATATATGTAATCAGTTCCTGTTTTTTGTCATATGTGACTTGCTTGTGTACGGTAGAAACTTTCGTGAGTTCTTTGGATTGTCAAATCTCACTCTATATTAACAATTTTCGGTGATTGTTCTAGTAGGGAGCGAGGAAAGGCTCATGGAGTGAGCCATGAAGGCTCGGTTTGCTCCTAGAATTTATGTTATGTCGTTTTATTTGCCATGACTCTAAGACTTCCGCTTTGTATTTTATTATGAAATATTTTGAGAGTTTATGTTGACTCAAAACTTATTTTGTTTTGAATCGCTTATGTATTTTTATGATTTGGATGTTGATCATCCTTAATGAAGATATTTCAAGTGTTTTGGCTAAGATTTTAGGTGTTGGATTTTGGGGTGTTACACCCTCCCTCTCCATCGGTGTCATCTTCACCACTATCACTGGAATCATACCTTCATGGTGGAACTAAGGGGAATAGGGGTGGCCCCCACCCCCCAAAAAAAGAAAAATCTTTTTAATTTTTTTTAAATATATGTTTATGACAACGAAGAGAGGAGTTGATGAGGATGGGTGTTGAGCTATCTTCAAGCAATGTACTGGGCTGCGGAAACGTCAACAACACAACCTGATGTTATACATTTGTATATTTTCTTAGATGTCCCTTTTCAGTCAGGTCAAACCAAAGCTTGAAACAATATGTACACCTTCAATGTTTCAAATACAAATATAGCAGTATGTGTGTGTGTAGTATTTCTTCGTCATGTATGTTTAACTAAAAGATTTTAACAAATAAATCATCTATACCGTTAAATAGGTGACGTTTAAACTCTTGCGTTCAACATAAAAATAATAGGGTACGTGTATTTGAAACGCTGTATAATTCAAATCAGAAGTTGAATTATTAATGGTGGATCAGATATTTGTATGTGTGAAATACTTACAAAGAAAATAAAACTGTCATTTGCAAGCAAGCAAGAGGAGGAAACTTGTAAATGCAACATCAACACTTGTACCTAATCTTGTTAAAATCCAGTTTCTATATAGAAATAGAAGACAGTGATGGGGATATAAATCATAGAAACAATATGAAACGTAAAATTTCTATTACTGAAAGCCAATATACAATATATATATATCTCTCTATGTACACACAGGTGTATATATAAAAATTGTATATGTGTGTGTGCGATGGTGGATCTTGGGACAAATGTTTAGGGGGGCTAAATGTATACTTATTAACTAATTAAGGGAAAAAAATGTTTGGGGAGGCCAAATGTATAATTTTTTGGGTCAAATGTATAAAATTTATGTAAAAAAAAAAATCTATTTTATATTAAATATTTAGGACAACTTTTTCTTTGAGGGTGCCATGGCCCCTCCCGGCTCTTAAAAAGCTCCGCCACCGTGTGTGTGTGTCTATATATGCGTATATATATATATATATATATGAATATGCAAGTAAAAGAACATAAATCATTATTCATAATTTAATGAACAAATTTATATTTAAAATATATAAGTCACATAACTATATAAAATATGGGTAAATGATTTCTCCAGATCACCGAAGATAGAGTTATATCTAGTGACCCCAAAACTACGTCGTTTTGGATTAATGAAAGATGTTTCTATAATTTTGTTTATTTTTTAATCATATAAATTTTACCGAAACACTCTTCATTAATTCACCTAAAATTACCAACAAACCCTTCATTAATTTAAAACGATGTAGTTTTCGTGTCACTGGAGACAACTCTATCTCCAATGACAAAAAATACTTTTCCCATAAAATATAAATCCAAAAACACAAAGAGTTTAACAACTCCAACAACCAAATTCTAAAACATCAAAAGGATAAAATCTAACAATTTCTAAATTATATCGAGTTGATTCAAATCAAATACACACCAACTTATATATTTTCGATGTGCTTTTCTCTTACTTCTATAATAAATTCTTTTGCAAAACTTGTAATGTTTAAATTATGATCATTCATAGGTTCCCTCACTTCAACTTCAATCAAGTTTTTCTCATCGTGAGCATCAACATCTAAATTGTCTATATCTTCCTAATCATCTTCATTTTCTACTATCCAATCATCATGAGATGCAGATCAAAACCAGGAATTTTATCGAGAGGAGGCGAAAATAAAAAATGCTATATGATAAATAAAAGTAATTGAAATACTATACAAACCTAATATATAAAAAATTAAAATAAATCTATTACGTAAATTTAAGTTACTTCACTTTACGTGTTTTTATATTGTAAAAATCATCTATAATTGAATCAATGCTAAAATTCAAAACAATTTCTTTTTCAATGTATGTAATCAAAAAATCATCAAAAAATTGATCTTTCATTCTATTTTGAAGCGCCTTTCTTGATTATCTTTATAGCGAGAAAAAGTTCTTTTAACAAAACTCAAAATTTGTTCAAATTCCTAACCTTAAAATATTATCTAATCAGTATAAAAGTAATATCATTAAAAAGATAAAATTAAGTATAATAAATTTTAGGAAGAAAATTTAATGAAAATAGGTGATTTTGAGGAACCGGTTTGAGAGCTCGTCCTCCGGACCATTCAGATTTGATTTTTTTAACTTTTATATTTTTTATCGAAAATAATTTTAATGGGTAGAGGATTTAAAATAAAGATAATTTCTCAACTAACATTTTTTTGAAAAAAGAGATTTTTTTCATATAGAAAAAAAAGAGATTTGGGCCGTCCGGATCTAGATCTCGACAAATGATCGAGCTTTCGTCCGTCCTCCCGCTTGTCCTTTGAACGAACAGAAAATCCAGATTCCGTGATTTTGAGTATGAACAAGTAGGAAATCCAGTTAAGTGATTTTGAGTAACTCATTGATCCTCAAAATTTAGCAAAAGCTGATGAAGGAATTTCAGAATAGTAGAAAAGTAGGCTTGGGATATATTAAAGGTGTGGCCCCATCTGTTTATTATTATTATTTTTTCAAAATAGATAAGAAAGGAAACGAAGGGACCTGACACCTCGGAAGAAATTAGTAACTGTGATTTATATTCTTTATATTTCCATATATATATATATATTATATTCTTTATATTAAAAAAAAAAAAAAAAATTGGGGGGGGGGGGGGGGCCGGTCCCTAATGAGATAGATGATCATTAAAATTATATACATGAGAGTCTTGAGCTTTCTTTTTCTTTCCAATCTTGAATTGGTCATAACAAAAACAACATTATTCATAGTCTTTTGATTTTAGGGAATGAAAAAAGGGTTTTTTTTTTTTTTAAATAAAAATAAAAACAGTAAAAACGTAAGTTTTTACCCTTTTTAAGAGTAGTTTTTACCGGCTTTTACTCATGACAGTTTTTATTTGCGTCATAACACGTATTATTCTAATAAAAACATAAAATTTACGTTTTTACGCTAGTTTTTGACAACAATGCTTGTACCTACTAAATGCGCAAGTAGGCTAATAAGGGTAATAAAAAGTCTCTTTTTTCTTTGTCACCACCAACCTTAGGACAAGAAGTTGCGCGTAGAGAGAGAGAGAGAGAGAGATTGGAAAGATGGTGTCACAAGTATATTAGATCTGTATTATATTTTAAGCATTTTTATTTATGATATACTTCATCCTGTTCTAATTATAAGACCAAGTTGATTATTTTTTTAGAGACCAAAAAAACTAATTAAATTACTTTAGAGTATTTTTATTCTTCTCTAAAATAATTAGTTTGACTAATAAATTAATATATAATCTAAGGCTACACAACATATGATATTAAGTAACTTATTTAAACTTCCTTAATCTCTCTAAAAAAGTCAATATAGTATTATAATTAGGACCAGAGAGAGTAGTATTTTTTATTTTAGCTCCCATCATTAAAATTCCTAAGTCCGCTACTATCTCCACCATCATTAGCATCATATTCACTACCATCGCAGTACCACAACTATTACCACTTCTCTTTCTCTCCACCATCATTGGTGTCATCTTCACCAAGGAGGGGGTTTACCTTAGGTGCTTCTTATATGCTTGGACAAGCATATATTTTTTTTATATATATTTATTTTCTTAGATTAAATTATATGTTGCTTTCAAAAAAAAAAAAAACATCCGATCTCAAATTAATTAGTTTATATGATACTTGGTGTTACAAGACATATTTCTAAATGCAAGAATGAAAACTAATTAATTTGAGAAACTGAGTGCAAAATAATTTCCAAAAAACAGCATATAATTTAATGAAAATATATAAAAAAAAATGTGCTTGTCCCTCTTAAAAGGACAAATATATAAGAAGCAACTTATATGCTTCCCAAAGGAGGCCTGTAGAGGTTTTGAGAAGCAAAGAGAAAATGACTTTCATCTTCCTCCTCTTTCCATTGGCTGCGGAGAGAGAACGCAATTATGGATATCATCATGGATATTCCCTAGCTGCAGGGTTATGCTTTTTAAAGAATTTGGGGGCAGCTATGGTCCTCTGCGGAGGACCATTCACTGCCCCAAGGCAGTGAATCTGCCTCTTTTTTTTTTAACTAAAAATAAAATAAAATAACAAAAAAAATTAAAGGTCTTTGGTAGATTCACTGCCTTGGGGGCAGTGAATGGTCCTCCGCAGAGGACCATAGCTGCTCCCAAAGAATTTAGTCTATAATTAACCATCTAATTAATATATAGAATCGATGTCTAATTAAAGTAGTTTTGAGCACCCTGCCGGCCCTCAATTTTGAGGCATTTTCTATTTATTTATTTATTTTGGATTCTTCTAATCATTAGAAAAAATAGAATTGTTTTACATTTTTTAAGTTTAAGACTCTTTGAAAACAATTCCATCTTTTACTTATAAAATATTAAAATGTCACTCACTTCGTTTCGTGTAGATCAAAAGAAACTAGAAACAGCACTAGAATTGAGAGGTAGCCCGGGCGAACTAAAGGTGCAACATACACCCCTGCCAGTTCTTTTTACTGTCAAGCAATTCATTATCCCATAAAGAACAAGCATTTTTATGGTTATAGAATCTTTTAAATGCCATGGATTCTATACGGAGATAGTTAATTACTCTCTAAATCCCATAAAGTTTGCTCAAACTCTTCATTAATGACGGGGCTGAGAATGTTTTCCCCGTGACAATTTGGAACAGAGCGGAAAAGAAGAGTTAGGCGGCTGCACAACTAATACTCCCTTCCTTGTGTCTTTTTATAAGAAATTCCTTTTTTCTGATATTTAATATAAGTTTTTATGTTTAAAAACATAAATAAAATATTTTTTTATCCCTATTAAATATATAAATTCATATTAATTATTCCTTTTCACTCCTAAATCTATTTTATTTGATTATTTATCATCTATTCTCTCTCATATATAAATAATAATATATTTAAAAAAGACACAATATTTTAAACATATTTATTATTTTTAACTACTATTAAAATTACTTATAAAAAAGACGAGATCCTTTTTGAAAAGCCTTAACACAAGCTTACGTGATCAATCCTCTATACTCCATTGCGTTGACAAAGAATAGCACTCCTATCGCGTACCAAGCCATAAAAGTTGGGAAGGTGGAGACTGGGGAAGGGACCAAGTGGGCGACATGAAACTTGATAGATGTGATGTTCTTGTCTCTTTGCAGAAGGCTGGCTTTTGTCCCCGAACCATAAATGCTTCAAAGTTTACTAAATAAATATTCTTCCTGCTCTTTATTATCACAAATCAATTAATAAGTGTATTAAATTATTTTTATAAGCTACTTATTTATTTCCAATAAGTATTAATGATTTTCTCCTATGTATTCTCATAATTAATAAGGATAGTGAGTGAGAGTTATAATTAATATGATATTAAAGTTTAGTGTAATTAGTAGGAGAATAATCGAAAATTACTTAAATTGTATAAACTTTATTGACTTTAATTGTTTTTATTGATTTTTTGAAATTATTAGTAAATCTTTATAATAAGGATCAGAGAGTACGTCTTAATTATAGGATAAAATTTGTAGTGTCATTTTCACTACAAACTTTATCCTATAATTAAGATTGAAAGTAGTATCTCCTACTCGCCACATGCTCCTCATTCCGGATGGGAATAACTGTTAGTGGTTGAAAAGCAATTTTACATAAGTCCAAACAAATCCTCTTATATACTCTCCTGATTTTTATTATAAGGCGCCCAACTAATAATTGTATTTGATCATTTTTATAAGGCAGATTCTTTGTTCCCAACGAAAGCATTAATGATCCTTTCCTATATATGCCTATAATTAATAAAGTCTTGAGTGAAAGTAATAATTAATATGATATTAGAGTTTTATACAATTAGTAGGGGTAATATTGAAAGTTACTTAAATTGTTTGATAACTTTATTGACTTTTAATTGTTTTTATTGGTTTGTGAGAGGTATTAGTTGGTGTTTTATAATAAGGACCACGATATCTTGTAGTATAGTTTAAATCATGTTGGAAAAATAACTTTTACCACTAACCCAAACAAACATTAATAAAACCATAAAACGAGGAATTTAAAGAGGAGGAATAGATAAGTGAAGTTAAAACTTTTTAATTAATTTTCTTACTCATTTATTTTACACATTATCCTTAATAAAGTTTTATAACTATACTTTTCCATTTTTTTAAAAAAAAAAACTCAACTCATAATTCCCTCCCTTCTCATCCAAAACCCTCAAACCAAATATCCATTAAATTTATCAACGACATTAAAATCTAATATCATATTAATTTTTACTTTTCATCCCTACCTTTAATAGATACTAGCACACATAAAGAAACATATAAACTTCGTAAAACTAGCAAACCCCATATAAAATAGGACAATAACACCTTTTGGAAGGCAGAGATGGGGGAGTAGTTTCTTACTGAGTATTTAATACTTTGGGTTAAGTAGTAAATTTGTTTTGGAAGTATATCTTAGAAGTACTTTTGCCCTGAATTTTTTTTTTTACAATTTAGCTTAAGTTTAAAAATGTAATGCTCTTTGCCTTTTTCAATTAAAAAAACTAACGCGTTATTAAAAAAAAGTGGCATTAACCGTTAACTTTTTAACTAAAAATGGTAAGATTGCTTTATTTTTATACTTTTGGGATTACATTGAAAAAAAAAAAAAAAAAAAAAAAAAAATTCAAGGCAAATTTCCTATTTAGCCCTTTAATATTCATGGCCGGTTAGTAAACTTTATTATTAGTTAATTAATTTCTTATAATTTTGATATTTAATTTAAAAATAATTAATATTATGGTGTACCCCACATACGGTCATCCTGGATGCCTTTTCAATCTAATCCGTTCTTTTTTCCATCCTTTTCTCTTCAACCCTCCCATGACCCGTCTCACGACGTTGACGTTATTTCATTACTGTAAATTTATTACAGCATCATCCGTCAACAGCCACAAAAAAAATCTGGTGGATTAAAAACAGTGACAATTTAGAATAACCATCAAATAAAACATTTTTATATTTGATGATACGAAATTCTCATTACATATTCATCTCACACTATATAAAATCATTTAAAATAAATTAATTCAAACGAATCACATGTTGAATGGAGAGGCCGTTTTTATTTTTGGTGCTTTTTTTAAACAAAGCCAAACTAAAAAAAGGTTCAGGTTGAGCTACTAAATTTAAGGATACTTTGTCTAGCGTGAATCAACTAGGTTAAACAAGGTTGAGGAACTAAGTTTAAAACTCACCTTGTTTAAAAAGACTTCCGAGAATTAGTTGGTTATTTAGATACTTAGTAATATATTAAAAAATGGTTAATATAATATTTGGTCTTATAGATTTACCGTCATTTTGGTCTTGTTTTCTCAAGTTTCAAAATATATATTTTGATCCCTTAAATTTTATTTCATTTAAAACATTTGTCGTTATAACTCAATAAAAACTTGGACAATTTTATCCCTACAATAACCCAAACCAATGATTTATCATTCGAGGGACTAAAATCAAAATGAGAATAAATTTAAAGAATCGAATATATTATTAACCCATTAGAAAAATCAATGGACACCCAATCACCCAAAAGGGTTATTGTTTAAAAAATGCAAAGCAGTCGTACCCTTCACAGCCATGCCCTTTATTAGAAAAATGAGCTGCTTAACATGAAGGGGAGTTTTCTTACAAGTCTATTTAAATTGAGGGGTTTAAACTTCTTAGGTTACGTGAGAAGAAGAAGATTCTTATATACATATAAAATGGTGGGACCCACATATATATATAATATTTATATATATATATGTGGGTCCCATCATTTCATGTATGTATGGCATGAAAATATATTTATCCTACAACCTCGAGTAAGTATTTTTTGCTTAAATTGAAGTTAGAAAAACAAGTAAGTCAAGATAAAATTTATTTCATATTATAAATCAAATTGAAAAATCAACGTCTACCGTTAATCTAAATATACACTAATCTTACCATTATTATAAGAGGGATACAAATGGCAAGTATCTAAATCTTATGTTGGAAAAAATAAAAATAAAAATACTCGCATTATGGGCGGATCAGATCAGATCATACTCATTTGTTTCAGCGCGGTGAATCACGCAGGGTCTTGTCTTCTTCTGTTCCACGTTGAATTGATTTTCCTTGTGCTGACCAACCGCCACCTCAGCTCCATCTTCCCTATTATTCGCGCCTTACACCTTACATTACAATACAGCCCTTCTAGTCTCCAGCTCTCAAAAGCCATCTGCCACCTCCACCTTCTCCGACGTTCTAGAATTCTATCTGCAGCCCCACATGTATGCCTTTTTAGCCGCTCGATATTGATTACTAATCCATTATCAAATCCCTATTTGTGTTTGTAGTTCTTCAAAACTCCATCTCTCTTTTTTTCTTCTCTTGAGCAGTTTTTTTCACGATGGCTGGCGACGACAAGCATAAGGATTCCGAGTTTTTCTTCGATCAGAACGATCAGAACGAAGATGATGACAACGAATCTACCAAGCTTGTCATTGAGGGTAGTAGTGACGCCGGAAGCGACGACGAAGGAGGAAATCCTGACGCTTTCTCATCGCATCAATGGCCCCAAAGTTACAAGTAAAGCCTTCTTTAATTTCTTTATCTATCTACCCATGATAACTTCGACCCTGTTTCTTTACTTGCGCGGCAATGCGTTTGAGAAACCTTAGAATTTCTCGAATCCTGTTCATTATGGGGAGCCAATGTTGTTTAAGATTACTCAATGACCGGCTTTAGAATTACCTTTTGGATTTGATGTCCTCATCAGTTTCTTATTTCAACAAACCTGATGAAGCTAGTCATCCACTTTTGCTGTGCCTTTTTTTATATTTTAATTTTGGATTTCTTATGACAGAGAGACCGTCGATTCGTACACAATTGCTGCATCGCCGAACATTGGAGCAGCTGTTCTACGAACACCGAGTTTGATATATCAAAGTTTTGTCAACCTTTCAAAGAGTAGTTTAAGCCTAGATGGAAAGACTCCTTTATTATCTGAGCAGGACTTAATTCAAAAGAAATCATCATGGTTGGAGAGACTTTCCTTTCAAAAGCAATTTACTGGAGAATTACCCCTTGCTCAAGGATGTAGTCTCACTCAAACAGTTTTCAATGGTAAGTTATTTCATCGCACCGAGTCAGTGATTTGTTTCGACATTAGTGGTTGACAGTGCAAGCGAATCAGAGGTTAAACCTTTGGTTTAAAAACCTTGTTGAGAGATTTATGATAAGATCCTTCCTATCTGGTTCATTTTTTGTATATAAGAACTCCCACTTTCGAGCTAATTAATTCCCTAAGTTGCTTCTGTACCTGGCAGGGATTAATGTGATGGCTGGAGTTGGCCTACTGTCTACATCCTATACGGTGAAACAAGCTGGATGGGCAAGTTTGTTGGTGCTGGTTCTTTTTGCAGTTGCATGTTGTTACACAGCCACACTTATGAGATACTGCTTTGAAAGCAGAGAAGGAATCCTGACATATCCAGATATTGGAGAAGCAGCCTTTGGAAGAGCAGGCCGTCTTGTCATATCCGTGAGTTTGTTTGTTTAGTTATTTAAATACGTTAAATTGCTGTTAGAAAAAAAAAAGAAAGATAAATTGCTGGGCAATGCTTATGTTGCTATCTGAAGTGTTAACTGGGATTTTGTGGTTTTTGGCTCTGGCACTTATTTGCACACCTTTATTTTCTCTTTTCTAGCTTTATATAATAATTTAGCGCTCCTCAAAATCTATTAGGTCCGTGAGAGATGTTCTAGTCCTTTCATTTGGTCTACTCTTGAATGATTCAGTTCTTCCTTATCATTTATACCTTGTTTTATTTACATTTTAAGGTTTTAACATGTTCCATGTCATGTCATTTCGCCAATCATCGGTGTTCAATGTAAATTCTATATGTATCATCCATGAGTGAGGAAAATCCCAAGTGCTGGCAAAAACTGCTTTTAAAATAGGCAGAGTGGTGATTTTGCTACTCTGTTGATGTTGTCATGTTTGGATCTTTTTACAGATTATTTGAAGATTCTGATATGTTCCGTGATATGTCATTCCTCCCGTCATTGATGTTTTTTATCTAAATTCTGATATGCTGACATAAATTGCTTTTAAAATGCGCAGAATGGTGGTTTTATAACTCAGTATTTACTAATGTTGTCCCTTTTGGATCTTTTTGCAGATTATTTTGTACACCGAATTATATGTAAGTGCTGAATCTTTTCCTATTGTTATCATTTTTCTTCAAATGAAAGAATACCATGTTCTGTTACTCTGTGTGAGACCTCTTTTCTTGAGTGCAGTCATACTGTGTCGAATTCATCATCTTGGAAGGAGATAACCTAACTAGGCTGTTTCCCGGAACATCCCTGGATTGGGGTGGTCTCCAGTTGGATTCCATGCACTTGTTTGGAATTTTGACTGCACTTATTGTCCTCCCTACGGTTTGGTTAAGGGACCTCCGTGTGATATCCTATCTTTCAGGTTTTGCAAATTCTGAGGACAATTATTCATTTTTATCAAATGCTCTTAATTCGGTATGCACTTACCAGAGCTTTCTGAATAATTTTGCAGCTGGAGGGGTTGTTGCAACAATTCTTATTGTCATTTGTGTGTTTTTTGTTGGGGCAACAACCGATGTTGGGTTCCACCACACTGGTCAAGCTGTGAATTGGAGTGGCATACCATTTGCTATTGGTATCTATGGTTTTTGCTACTCAGGACATTCAGTTTTTCCAAATATTTACCAGTCTATGGCTGACAAAACCAAATTTACCACAGCATTAATTATATGGTACAGAACATTCTGTGGTCTTTGTTACAAATGTTGTTTATAGACCACTTATTAACTCACCGATGTTTTTATTTGTTCAGCTTTGTTCTGTGTGTTTTAATATATGGAAGTGTTGCGGTCATGGGTTATCTCATGTTTGGTGAAGCCACCTTGTCTCAGATAACGCTAAATATGCCACCACATGCCCTTGTCTCAAAAGTTGCATTGTGGACCACAGTGAGTCTGAAATCTTTGATCTTCAATAGTTATTTGCCTTTGAAAGTTTTTGGGGATTATAGTTCATTATTGTTTGTTGCTCTCAGGTAATTAACCCATTCACGAAATATGCTTTGCTGATGAATCCACTGGCAAGAAGTATAGAGGAGTTGCTACCTCCCAGAATTGCAGATAATTATTGGTGTTTCATTGCACTTAGATCAGGGCTTGTTATATCTAATGTTTGCTGTGCCTTTCTGATTCCTTTTTTCGGTAAGTTACAAACTTTATCTTTGTATTAGAAAAAAAAAATCTATCATATAAAATCCCTATTGGTAACGGTTTCTGAACAAAATGTTATTTTTGTAGATATTTTTCTTTTGATCCATTATGCTCAATGGAAGTTTTCTTATTAACTATTGTGGTAGATATATTTTTTTTGGAGGCTTTTAATATTCAGATAACTTATGCTTATGATTACCTGGGCTAATCCAAAGCAAGAAGAAACTTTTACTTTCTGAGGGAAAATTTCCAATAGAGAAACAACAAGAGAGGCAACACTGTCTTCTAAGTCTATTAGCAGTTGCAAATACTTTGTATGGCCATGCTGCAAATATTAAAAACGAAAGGGGTAAATGTTTTAGATCACGAATGATATGGCTTAGGGAGAATTACTTTCTGAATGGAGGAGGGTGCTAGGATCATATTGACGGGGAATTATAGAGTTGCTTTCATTAATCTGCAGCTCTTCTGTATTTTTTTCAGATAAGTTTGAGAAACGCTAAAATTGTGTGTTTGTGTTGGATGTGCTTCGATAGGGTACAGGATTAGCGGAGATAATGGAAGTTGCGGAAAGTTTAGAGATTTTAGGAATTAATATTTAATTAATTGAGTCTGTTTTTATTATTATCTTTAGGAATTAGGAAATAAGAGGAATATCTTATTAGATAAGATTTAGTTGTTAGGATTTATGATTATTAGTTATCTAAATCTAAGATTTAGATATATTTTTAGAGTTCATATTTCTATTTTGGATAGAGTCTACCCTCTGTAAATCATCATAAATAGGCATAGTGCCTCATCAATAAAGTGTCGAATATTTCAGAAAGCAATTCAGTAGTGGAGATTCTCCTTGGACTTTATTAGTCCAATGAGTTACCGATTCTGGCTCATCTACTATTAAGGATGTGGGCTGTTCTTATAGAATTAGTGAGATACTTGCTTATTCTATAAAACAGACTCTGTTCTTAGAATGCTGGTGAGATCCTTGCTTCTCTCTAAAAACATAGTAAATCTATTTCCCTTTTTATTCCCAATTTAATCACATAATCAGTATCCCATCAACTTCCTTTGGTGTTAAATTAACTTGGGCACTGGTTACTATAGTAGTGTCCTCATCATTTTGCATTAGTACTGTGCTAGTCTTGTATTATATCCTCTTTTTTCTCAAAAGAAAGCCAATTTAAGCGTAAAGATCATATGCTCCGTCAAATTTTAATGCTTATTAAGTGTGATGAAATCTTACATGTTTTTATAATAATTTCAGGACTTGTGATGGCTCTAATCGGCTCTGTACTCAGTATTCTTGTGGTAAGCATATATTTCCATTGAGTATATGTGTGCGGGGAAGCCAATGTCTGGTGACGTTTAGAATATTTTAGATTCTAAAAGTTTCATTGTCAACAAAGAGATCGCGTGTTCATGTTTTTCCTAAGAATTAGAGGAAAACCAAGGTTTAAATTTCTCACTATAACATGTTCCTGACAGAGACTGCCATTCAAATTCACTAGGAAAATACAAGTCTCCTCTAATTTTATGAAGTTATATTTTTTTCCTGAAAGAACTTTAAGCTGTGCTGCAAAATCTAGGCAAACCTTTTATTTTCTTTGAATAAATCTAGGCCAACTTCTGTTTTGAAAGTAATGATGATTGTATGACTAATGATACAGTCTTTCAGATGATTCACTTTTTAGTTGCAAGAAGCCAATATAGCTTTTCATCCAGCATTTATTTGCAAGCAATCTGTTCCTCTAGGATTCACAGATTATGCCACTTTTACAGATGCTTGTGAGAAGCTAGGTCTTAGCACACTCAAGGCCATTGCCTGGGAATACTCATAGTTAGTCTCTCATATTTAGTATTCACGCAATAAACATTACCAGCGTCACAGCAAAGTTCAAGTTTATTGGCTTGTATTCATTTGCTCCTGACATTGTCATAGAATTATTGCTGGTTTATGTACTTACCACTAGAAGGGACCATTGAATTTCCTGAACCGTAGTTAGTTCTTGATTTTGTGAAATAGTAGCAAGTAATGTCATTAGATTCTTTGCAGCTTATAGTCTGGCAACTATGTATCTCCATATTGTTCTGACATGAACTACTCTCTAATTGTTTTGAGTACAGTTGTTCTTTTGATTTTGCTGCTGTTAACAATTGTCAGTGTTTAGTGTGAGAATTTCACATGAAACTGCTAAGTGAGATGTTGCTGAAACTTTTCTTTTCTTGCTTCCCAGGCGATCATAATGCCGGCTCTGTGTTTTATGAAAATTATGAGGGGAAAAGCGACAAAAATGCAGGTTACAATGCAGCGATTTATTTAACTTTTCTTCTATCCTAAAAACTTTGCGATTTATTTCTTCATTGTTGTTGTCGCACTCCCTCCCTCCTTTCTTCTCAGAAACAGTTCAAAAAGTTTTAACTTGAAAAGATTAAATTCCATTCCATGCAATCCCTCTTCTCTTCTAATGCGATCCTTTTATTTCTTGACATCATCAGGTTGCTCTGAGTATGGGAATCATAGTGTTGGGAGTCATATGTGGAATTCTGGGAACATATTCTTCAGTGAAAAGAATTGCGGAGAATTACTGAATGCAAATTTAGTTCAGCTTCAGCGCCTTCATATACCAACTTGTGCCAGTGAGTTCTCATCTGTGAACCCGGGGGGGCCCCTCTGATGATTGTGATAATATATTAGACCTTTTATGTAGAGGATCGCAGCAGTACAGCAAAACAAGTGGCATACGTGTTTCCATTGGTCACCCTTTTAGTTTAGTATTTTTAGCTTTATTATATCAGAGTCTGCGATGAAAGGGTACTCTTCTTGTGAGAGTAGTGGTGGCTGATGTCACCCCTGATCCATCATGGAATTGGAGCAAAGTGAAGAAAAACGGTGTGTGACGGTGGAATCTGTGACAGTTTGAGTAATATGAAATTTCTGAGTTAACAGAAGTGGGGGTTGAGTAATATAAAATTTATTATTTAAATGAGACTTATAATGTTGTATAATTCTTATATATGAATTACTTTGTTGGCTGACTATTCTTATACATGAATTTAAATTCCCTTGAATGAGTAGATTATAAATACTGTTTGAATCAAGTAGTAGTGTTTGATTCTGGACTTATATGTTATCAAATCCTCCTTACCCCATGTTTGATGGGAGCGTTTAGAAAAGAAAAAGGGAGGATAAGAGGGAAGATTATTCAAAATATACCATTTAGTGTTAGTTTATTTTAAATTTTTAGAAGTGTTTTTACAGCATTCAAGATAAATATGAGAGAGGAGTTAGTTTGTGAAAAAGTGCTTAAAAAAACATATTTTTGTGCTACCCAAACAAACATTAAGTTAAGTTGTACTCCTCTCGGCGCAAATTATAGGATCTAATTGATTTTTTTGGAGAAATTAAGGAACTTAATTAAATTACTTTAGAGTATCTATGTTTTTTTTTTTTCCAAATTAATTAGTTTGACTAATAAACTGAGTAATATATAATTTAAGAATACATAACGTATAAAATGATTATGTAACTTATTTAAATTTTCTTTAATTTTTCCATAAAAAATCAACTGCGCCTTATAATTAAACCGTAAGTAGTAGTATCCAACACCATAAAAGGATTTTTCCTGTAACTGTCAGACAATATTTAAATTTGATTTGTAGTTTGCCACTAACCTCACCATTCGTTCACACTTAAATGGATGCCATATCAGAATAGCCTACTGTAAATGTAAAATATCTTATCTGACAAAAATACAAAAGAAACTGTTACATCTCTGTCTCATATGGAGGCCCTCTAGACTCTGACTAAACACAGGTGCTTAAGCCCACTAATCTTAATACTCTGACACGTCATTATCACAGCTGTATGAGATGGACTTTATGCCGTTAACTCCTAGTTTAATTTAAACCCAACAAGTGCTGATCAAAGTAAAGTCACCCTACTCTTTTAGCTAGTTCCTCCTGTCGTTGTTTCTTAATTGATTCCCGATTCTTTATGAAACGTTCATATGATTTGAATGCACATTTGTATACTTGTGTGATTGTAAACTAAAGAGAAATACTTTGTGATCAATTGACGTGGAACATAGAAGGAAAAAACAAATTCGAAGGTTGACTACAAGGTTCCTTACGCAGGCTGCAACCGCGGTCTGTTCTTTAGTTAGTCAGGAAATATTTTTTTTTCGTCTTTATTGTAAGAAGACTATATGATTATCAAACTAAAATAATCGTTTGCCCCTAAATGTCAAATTGATTTGACATATTATCTAACTAAATTAAACAATATCATGATTAATTACGCAATCTTTTCCAATTAATATACATCACTTAATTAGGATAATTCTAAAATTTTAGATGCACTACATTTCTAAACGCCTTCCTCCATGTAAAATTATCCCTACTTCTCGTTTTTAGTATAAGATATGTTTACTTAATTTATTTAGATTATAGAAGTTAGTTAATATTATATAGATTTTTTAAAACATCCTAGTTATCTTCCTTAATTCTATCTATTTCTTGATTATTGTTGAAGAAATATTGATATGGGTAAATTAGAAAAGATTCACAGATATTAAAACGATTATTACATTTAAGATAGAGATTAATTCCTAAAATATGTCATATATTAAGAACCGGTTAGAGTGCTTATTACTAGTAGGCTAAAGTATACTTTTAATCCTTTAAGTTTTACATAAAACATATTTTTGTTCCTTTAACTTTATAAAATATATATTTTGATCCTAAAATTCTAACACCGCTAATGTTACTAACTAAAAACGCTAACGTAAATAACTCAAATAATGACTAATAACATTTAACTATACAAATTTTATATATACTTCAATTTACCTATATTTTAAATTTAAGCTTAATAGCATTTAATTACACAGTCTTCACTTAAATTTATATAATTATCACTTGAGTTTGCATTTTCCGTTAGTAAAATTAACGGTGTTAAATTATAACCAAAAGATACTTTATAAAAAGTTAAGAGACAAAAAGATGCCTTATATAAACTGAAAGAACTAAAAATATATTTTAGTCTTACTAGTAATACAAAGGAAATGTAACTGTCTAACTTTATATAAAGTTTTAGCTTGATCCTTTAATTTTAAAAAGTATGTTTTAAATCATTTAACCCCAACATTGTTAATATCAAATGATGATTTGTATAACAATCATTGTTACTTTGAAGATAAAAATTAATATTGCGCCTTTTGAAAAGATGCAGTGGGGTTAAAAAACATTTTATAGAATTGAAAAAACAACATGAAGCCTTACATAAATTTAAAAGACTAAATGTATATTTTGCATGTATTATAAAAAGAAAGGCAACAGCAATTTTTCATTCATTTGTTCGATAAAAAATTGTTTAAAAAAAAAATAGTTCTTTTATATATTATTGTTTTGCACATCCAAACGCATGACTTTTGCCTTTGCCTCTGATTATTTAATCTGGTACCTGTGACTATGTGTCATTTTTACCTAGTTAAATTTTTTAATTTTACTCTGTCAATACCATCAAACTCCTATACAAGGCTAACTTTGTTAATAGAGAAAGATACAAGAGTTAATAATATCAACAGAGCAAAATCAATGATTTAATTAAGAGAGAGAAAAGGCATATAAATACCAAATTTAAAATTGAATAAAAACATAGGTATCTGTAAATAAATTTTAATTTTCTTTAAAAATGCAATATGTACGTGTACCTACACCTACTCGGGTATCACTCACATGAAATGATCATAATTGCGTAACCCAAGCGTCTCTCTTTGCTTCGATATACACGAGATTGTTTAAACATTATGTGAAAAGTATGTTAGGTCCATGAGTTATGAGTAGAACCAAAAAAATAAAAAAATCCTATCATATTCCTTCAAACTAATACTAATACTAGAGTTTAAAGTGCAGATTCTGCCTCGATTTTAATTATAAGATATCGTTGACATTTTTTTTAAATTAAAGAAGTTAAATAAGTTTACTTAACCATTTTATATATTGTGTATCTTTAGATTATATATTAGTTTATTAGTCAAACTAATTAATTTTAAAAAAAAAGTGAAAATAAAAATAAGCTAAAGTAATTTAATTAACTTCCTTAATCTCTTAAAAAAATCAGCTAAGTCTTATAATTAGGATTAAAAGAAGTACCATTATATTTCTATTTATAAGTCTATTTTGACTAAATCACACATACCAACGGTAGTTAGTTAGCGACGACATGGGTAAATTTTTAACTCCGCCTTATTTATAAATGAGCATCTTTAAACTTTTTCTTCTCTCTATTTTCATTAAGACAATTAATATGAGTAAAATTGTTATAATCTCATTTATTACCTAAAAAAGGATTTATAAATAGGATCAAATTTTTTTACTAAAAAAAGAGTTATAAATAAAATAAGAATAGTACATACAGATCGAACATGCAACAATAATGAAGTTAATGTGGTGCGTGGGTAAATAGCAGCGCATGTTAAGTGAGAAAGGAGAAAGAGACGTGAAGAAACCAGACATCATGTGTATGTGAATATATGCCGACATAGAATAATGATAGCCCACCCATCCACTTGAGTTCAGAAACAGACAATAACGTCAACTTCTCACTGCTCATTTAGTAGTACGTCCAACTTGCACCCATAAGCTATCCCAGTCAGCCCCAGAAAAAGACAACTAAGTGTGTGTGTGTGTGTCTACATGCATTATTCATAATTTATATAAGTATATAATTATTCATAACGTGTGTGTGAACGCATATATATAATTATTATTAATTATCGATCAAGTGGCTGCTCCTTTAAACTTACAAATTAAACTGCATATCGAGAATATAATATTAAAAACACATCACTAGTACCTCTTCTCTCTATTATAAGATTTAAATATTTCCTCTATATACATATGTTTTTTAAAAAAATTGATTTGCTCAACTTATCAAGTGATATATAATTTAATGTTATATGATATATATACTCTTCCTTATCCCTAATTATAAACATTTTTTGTAGTCTAAATTGTACTACAAAAGTAATCTTATAATTAAAACCAGAGGTAATAATATTTTAAGGATGTGGTGTCACGTTTATTCAAATTAATTAACCTTTTTTCTCAACCTGTCCAAATTAATTGGGTGGTTATTACATTACGTTAAGAATCTAAAGGATTATTTCATAAGGGTCTGTCCTCCAAATGCTTTCAGAATCGATAATAGTTTATAGTATGTGTTGACACACCCATCCGTGATGCTAGATTCCTCATAAATAGTGAGTCATAAATATTGTGTTCAATTAATCTGATAAAACTTAAAAGGTACTTCCTCCAGTCCTAATTATAGGAATACTTTACCAAAATTTGGAGAAATTAAGGAGAGAAGTTAAATTAGTTAATTATAATAATTTTCCAAAAATGCCCCAAGGAGACGAGCATCGTCCGGGATCAGAGTCGTTGTTGTTGAAGACCACGCATGTGATTCTTTTGTGTGAATAGGAAAGAAACCACGCATACGATCCTTTTTCTTTCTTTATTATTATTATTCATTTCAACTAATTTATATGGGAATTCTTTTGTACAGCACAGCATAAAAATTATAACTTTTTTTTGGCCCATCTTAAATACAAAAAGGAAACAAAATTCCATTTTCTCCATGAATGAATGAAAGATTCTGCAGATTTTTGGAATGTACGGGCTTTTCAATAAGAGGAAACTCTCACGTACAGGCTTTTCAATTCTTCAGTACTAAAGAAGATAAGCTGCAACAAGCAACACGACTACCAGTTTTTGACATTTTTTTATAGTCGTCTGTATATATAAAAAAAGTATAATTTAGGTGTATATGATATTAATGAGTTGTAAACATTATTTGCTTTATAAAATATATAGGTGTACTATTAAATTATTATTGTTTTTAATTATTATTGAGAAAGTATAAATAGGAGTATTATAGGAAAAAATTGACAAAAGTTAAAACTTGCTCTTATAATTAGGATCAAAACCAACTTCAAAATTTGCTCCTATAATTAGGACCGGAGAGAGAGTATTATATTAAAAACTCATAAGTAAACTCTTACGGACAGAATTCAAATACGTAATACTCCCTCCAGTCCTTATTATAGGAATATTTTTGTAGTACAAATTGCACTACAAAAATATTCCTAAAATTAATTAGGACCAGAGGTACTATATAATAATTAATTATATACTCGCCCAGTCCTTAATATAAGAGCCGATTGACTTTTTTCTTAGAGAGATTACAAAAGTTAAATAATTAAGTTTCTTAGTCTAATGTAATTGGGACCCTATAAAGGGTCACTTGCCTAGAAATTATGAATACAGCCATCCTACTACTAACAATTGATATTTTTTTCAACGACTGAAAAACAAAATCCGCAATTGGGACCCCCAAAAATGCTTATACAACTAAATTAAGATAAAACTTATTTTACTAATTACCTCGTATATCATAAATCATGAATGAAAAACCATTTGTAAAGGCTCCAATCGACACGTGAAAATGACTAGTTTGTCTTCCATGCCAACTTGTCCCAGGCCAGTTGCTCCTGCACCACATAGCCATGAAAATGAGCCAATGGTTTTGAAGTTCAAATGTACTCTGGTTTCTGGATAAACACACGTGTGTATATATATATATATATAGAGAGAGAGAGAGAGAGAGTAAGATAGTTAGCTAGCTAGTACTCGCAACTCGCGAGTGAAAAAACCATGTCAAGTTATTTTGTGTGTGGGGGTGATTATGTATTTTCCCAGGCACTTAAGTCTAATATAGAGGGTGTATTGTTTCAAGCATATATAAGAAAACTGTGAACAATAGCAACTAGAAAAACACAATGAAGGGGATGAATAATCTTGTATTAATCACATAAAAGTAACATGCTCATATAAATTATAATCTATTTGGATTATTTCTAATTTATCATCATTTGAAGGAGATAACCAAACTTCACTTGGGGCTTAAGAGGGGACTTCTCTCTAAAGAGAAACTCAAATTAACATCTCTCAGAACATAGTGAGACTAAATCATATTAGCTAAGATTCTATATATAGACTAGCATAATAACTAACTAACCCATCAACTAATATCACCCTAATATCTCTAACAAAAACGAAGGAAGCTAATTCAAAGAACTGGTCCGGTACGATGTGCCCTTTGAGCCTTTCAAGTTTTAAGCCTTCACCTCCAGTCTCTTTTCTTGTGCAACACTCTCATCCTCTAATAAAATTGACGATCGATCATGTATTCTTATTACAAACGGGTGCAATATTAATATGGCATATATATAGTTACTATTGTTTTCAAACTTATGAGTTAATTCTCCAATTTTATCGTGTTTAAGTTTGCAAAATCGTATCTAGTTGCTATCAAATTTGTGCAAATTGTAAACTCAAGAGTTTATATACCGAGTTTATTGTTTTTTATATTTATAACTTATAAAATTATGTTAACTCACCCCTAAACTTGTGCTAACTTGTTTTATTTGATTATATTTAGTAGCTTTATACATGAATTTTATAGAAATTTTTTTGTTAAGTATGATAGATTAGGAATATTAATAGATTTAATTTCAGTTATTTGGATTTGAGATATATTTAAATCCAATTGTTGTAATTTTTTATATTTAATTATACACTATTAATGAATATTTATTTATAAAAGGAGACGATCTTACATTACTTAAGAAACTCACGAGCTTGACAACCTTAGTTGTTGTACATGTCAATGTATAGGTTTGGCTGGGAATAAGTAACACTCATAGTCATATGTGGAAATTTACTATATACTGCATTCAGTCTTTATTTAAGATATAACTATCTGACTAATTTAAATGGATTAAGAAAGTTAATCATGTTAGTTATTTGTAAAAAACATAGGTTGAATTTTTTAAAGTACCATGATAAAGCCATTAATATATGCATTAAATAAACAGTACCACCTCTAATTTTTAATATAAAATCTAATTAGATATTTGATTTTGATCGAAATATAAGACTTGAATCCATTTTCCTCCAAAATTTATAATTTTGTCTGAGAGTATCTCTATTAATTGCATACATCGAGGGATTTCTATCCAATGGGTAATTATGATGAAAAATGGTATTCTATGAAAACAGACCAATATTTTTATAAATGACTAATATGACTTATTTCATTAGTCTGCTTACTTAAATTAGGCAAGTAAACCAGAGGGAGCATGTTTTAATACTTGAACTCGTACAGTGAAAAGACTTACAGATAGTTCAGAAAAAGTAAGATGTGGCAAGCTACTTAGAGCTTTGAATTTCTTCAATTTTCTTTTTGTTAAGGATTAAATAGTAAATCTTTACCCCAAAAAAAAAAAAAAAAAGTAAATCCGTCCGGAAGTATATGCCTAGGAGTAATATTATCTAAAAGTTTTTTTAGATTCAATGTCACCTCGAAAGTTTTAAAATGTAGCAATGTTACCATTTTTCATTAAAAAAAGTTAACAATTGATGTTAATTTTTTAACGGTCAACATAAGTTTTTTAATGGTGTCAGACAACATTGCTACATTTTAAAACTTCTGGATAATATTAAATCTAATAAAACTTTCAGAGTAACGTTATTGCTCTTAAGAATACACTTCTAGAGAATAATATGACTACATCTCCAATAGGCCAAGCATCTTATCAATTGAAAACAACATATAATTAAGGGAAAAACATTTCCATATTGTAGGAGAAGTGTATTCTCATGTCACACACATGAAATGGTGGGACCCACATATATATATAATTAATATTATATATATGTGTGGGTGCCTTACTATTTCATGTGTAAGAATCTTCTTCTTCTCATACAATATAAGAAATTTAAACCCCTATAATTAATGAGAGAGGTCCGTTTGGTATACGGACTAGGGTTTCCTGCTCCATTACTATGCTCCATTACTAGCCACTGATAGCTCCATGCTCTCAGACACACACACACACATCCACATGCATAATTTTATTTTTGTACTTGAAATTCACGAGTAATTAGCCAGGGTCCCCAATGCTTCATTTATCTATCCACTTTTTCCCCACAGCAAATTATTCAAGTCGCTCTTATCTTCAAAATGAACAACCTAACCCTACCACGCGAGCACCCCCTCCTATGCGAATCGTTTTGACGGAAATTGATATAAAAATGAAAAGTAAACTGGGTTAGAAATTAAATGTAAAAATTTGTCTGACGTGTTAATTAAACATATTTTAAATCATGAAAAGACAATCTTACCCCTTCCTCTAGCTTGCACACATTCTTCCCTCTTGTTTATGGACAACCTTAGCACATCCAGACCACCGCTGGAGTTAGTCACAATCTCATCAGGAAGAGAAACGAGTGAAGGTCCCGAAACCTAGAGATACGAACAAATAACTTTCATCGCTGGAACCTGCAACTTTCGTGAACTTTGATGAACCAGCTAGATCCGAGTTGAACCACTTTGGATCGGAGGGTGTTGACGGCGGACGGTGGTCAGCAGTCAACCGCGATGATGGGAGGACGATGGAGTGAAAGGCGAGCTTCAAGGGCTACCCGGAGATGAATATAATCCAGGGCCTCGGCCATGAAAACAATTTTTCCTGCCTTCGTTAAGAAAATCCATTTCAGGAACCCCCTAACATTGGGAAATGAGTTTCCGGTTTCGCTTTCCAGAGAGCAAATTCCAGCGAATCATACACACAGTTAAATCAATTAAACAGATGCTTATAGTTTTATAAGAATTTATTCATTATATAGATCTAACAATAAAGGAGTACAGTCTGAGATTATTGATCATCAGCGCATAATATACGTATGGACGTACGTAGGTTCCTGTACGCCATATCCATGTACTATATTAATATCTACTAGATGAAAGGGTACTTAGACGTGAAAGCCTGCCTCTTGCCAGTAATTATTACTGATGAATAAATACATAGAATTTTAATAATTACACTGCATGAAGCTCCTGGTGATGATCAGCTTGGGGAGATTCATAGAAGTCTGAAATCTGAGAGGCGAACACATCAACATCATCAAACGCCTCAAACCACTCAACTGTGCTCCCAATTTGCCCCTCCCATTTATAATCCTTACCCTCCACTTGCCGCGGCGTCAACGTCCCATCATCAGACGTAGTACCACGATCATTCTTTCTCTCACTATTATCCGTCTGATCACCGCCGCCGCCACCGCCAACACTGTCACTATTGTCGCTACCGGAGTTCCGAAATCTGGAGGGATCCGGCAGGGATTCGGCGTCCTGGCCTGTGAGCTCTTGCACTAAATCCCTGAATTCTGCAGCGGTGACGCTGAAATTCATGGGGTTGGATATGTAAACAACCTTAATGGGGTTTCTCTTGTCGGGCTTGCATCGTTTGGTCGGAGTTTTCCGTCTCAGGCTGGTCACTGAGTAGTTGGTGGTATCCATGAAGGGATAGGATTCGATTATTGAGGGTATAGCATGAACCAGTAAAGAGCTTCACATATACTCTCTCCTGGCGGCATTATATGGCATTGTTACAAAATAAGTCATCCAGTTTAATTGAAACTCTTTTTCCTATTTTATCACTGTGATTAATACTCATTTTCTAATTTTGTCCACCTATTTAAAATAGTATTGTCAATACAAGTAAACACATTTCTTTAAAAAAAATGGTAAAAATGAAAAAGATTATATTTTAAGACATACTAAATAACTTAACTATTATTTCTGATTTCCTAAAGCAGTTTCAGTATTCTATACTGTGAAGCAGAAGGAGTAGCTAGGGTAAAGGTAAAGGGTCTTGAATATTATGGATAATGTAAGTGTATATATTCTGGCCGAGCGAGAGGTTCCGAGAAAATAGTGGGGCCAAGAAAGACGAGAGAAAAAAACGAAGGAAAATTATTAGAGATAGATATGGATCGACCGGAGGTAAACGGCAACGAAGTAGACGATGATAACGAAATTACCAGTCGATGTGCCAAGCGCGTGGACAGCCGAGACGGACATGTTTGGGATATGGTTGGACCTAACCGCTGAATGTTTTTAATGCTAGCCTAACGTCCAGCGTAAAATTGGAACTTATCCGGAAATGAAACCAAGAGAGAGAAATATCGTACGAGGAAAAGTGGTTCACACGCGCCGCGCCAGGAACGTGATATTGGGGGATTAGAACGTCAATAATTCTGCCATGTCGTGATTGGAGAAGGCTCGGATGATTTGGTGACGTCATTCCCGTGATTCCTGATGACCTCAGAATAATAATACGTACTCCCACCGTACCAGATCATTTGTACTCCGTTCAATTAAAATGCGACAGCTCACTCAATTTTTGTCCTAGCTGTCACCTTATGGTTTATTTACTTTATTTTATATTAGGGTTAAGGTGCATTTTTACCCTTAAAGATATCTGTTAATTTTACCCCAAGTTTGAGTGTAGCGAATGTTGACTCTCCCAAATTTAATGAGTTGCACAAATCATTTATTTATTTTTCTTTGGGAAAAGGAAGTAATGACGTTGTTTGATGACCTTTCATTTTTTCAGTTCGTTGTGGGTTAAACTGTGGAAGACGAAGCGTTGGGTTTTCAAACTTGGTCTTTGTAGCTTTTTCCTTCAATTTTGTGGTTTGCTTTCTGGATTCCGTCATCTCTATTTATATTTTATGCTTTAATTTCATTTGTTTGATTGTTTTCTTCTTGCTTCAAAATGGCTATGGCTTTCTATTGCTATGTTTTGTAACATGCATTTTGGGAGTGAGCAGGGGCGGAGCCGGGAATGAAAACCAAGGGGGGCGAAAATTACAGAGTGAAACTTAGTGGAATCAGAATTTAAAATTAAGGGGCGAAAATTACAGAATTGGACCCAAAATTTTCATAAATTATGATTCAGCCTCATAAAAATTTCAAAATTTTCGATTTAGTCCCTTCATGAGGCTTTTGGATAGGGACTAAACTGAAAAAATTAAAAATTTTATGAGGCTAAAGCATAATTTTTAAACAATCTGGGTCTGTTTGTGTAATTTTAGGGGGGGCGGGGGCCACCCCTAGCCCCCCCCTGATTCCGCCCCTGGAGTGAGGGGTTATAAATTATAATAACCTTGGGCTTGACCCCTACTCCTTTTAGTCTTTTACAGTCACCAAATTTCTGATGTCGCCCGGTGCTTTGTGATTACTGATTTTTTTCCCTTCTATTGCTGTTTTTTTCGTCAAGAATATAATTATTTTAATAGTGATTGAGGATATTGAAATGGTATATAGTATTTGGAATTATGGATGATGGTATGATGAAAAATTAAATTATATCTCAATTTTTTATTCCTTACTTGTCTGGTCCTGATTGACTCCGATATAACCTACTGACCCAGTACCCCAACTAGTTCATTGGTTGGTTCAAGTTTAATAATCTTGCATCACACCATCTCTCTCACCCAAGTTAAAGCTCCCATGTTGGTTCTACACGAAAAATAGAGCGTTTTAAAGCAACAAACTGGATGGCAGTGGACAATGCTGGCAAAGCAGAGAAACTTAAGCTGATCCCCCCGGCCCCCCAAAAAATCTTTTTTTGGTAATACTGTATTTACTGGATCACGAGGGAACAAAGTTAATCATAGATTCATAATCATGGGGGCATTGGGGTGTGATTATCAGAGTGTGCTATGTAACGTACATACGTGTATATGCAAAGAGTAAAAGGTAGAAGAAACCTTATGAGGGAAAAACACCAAAGTAGGAATTTTTATCAAAAAATGTACCCAATTAGAATATTTTCAAAAAGATTTACCGATCTAAGGCTGTTTTCGGACAATGGCGTCGGGAGGTGCGACGCCATTGACCCAAAAGTGTCAATGGCGTCCAAAGGTGGAGACGCCACTCAATTGAGTGGCGTCGCAATAAGAGACTCGACGCCATTGAGTGGCGTCCTCCATTAAATAAAATAAAATAATAATAATAAAACTATATAATAATAAATGATAAAAAAGTTTTAAAACTCTACTTCATTTGATTTGAAGTCAAAAGAAAGAAAACATGGAGGTGAAATGACTCATTAAGAACGTCCTATAAGAGATTACGTGGTATAATTTGGTTATAACATCAGATTCCAAAACAGGGGATCTACATATTTGTTATACACCAAATATTCGTGTAACAACAATATTGATTTTGGGATCTGTATAAAAAAGTGTACCGCGTACGTAAAAGTGTTTGTATAACAATTATACAAATATTTGGTGTATACAAACACTTTTACGCGGTACTCTTTTTTATATAGATCCAAAAATCAATATCATTGTTATATACAAATATTTGGTGTATAACAAATATATAGATCCCCGCTTTGGGATGTGTTGTTATAACCAAATTATACCGCGTAATCTTTTAAAAGCGTTTTTAATGAGTTATTTCACCCATACTTTCTTTCTTTTGATTTCAAATTAAATGAAGTAAAGCTTTAATTTTTTTATCATTTATTATTATTATGGCTAAATTATTGCGTTTGGTCCTTCATGTTTGCCTCGGTATCATTTTAGTCTTTAAATATGTAAAGTGCACGTTTGGTCCTTTAATGTTAATACTGTTAGTCGAAAAAACTGGAAAATCGATTCAACAATTTTAAGCGAATGACGCACAATTAAATTCTTACCAAGCATGCTTATATATTAGTATTTTCATAAATTAATATTTTAAATCCTATTAATCAAAAAATATTTCATCTTCACATATTTTTTCGGTTTTTCACAGTTTGTGAAAATTAAATATATTTTTTTGTCGGAGAAGATTAAATATTTTTCAATTAATAGGATTTAAAATATTAATGTATTAAAATACTAACATATGAGCATATTTGATCAAAGATTTAATTGCACAAATCCTCACTTAAAATTGTTGAGTCAAGATTTTCCGTTGTCAAACTAACTAACGTGTTAACATTAAAGGACCAAATGTGTACTTTACAAACTTAAGGACTAAAATGATATCGTAGACAAACATAAAGCGACCAAACGTATACTTTAGTATATTATTATTATATACTATTATTATTAATAATTTATTTATTATTATTATTATTATTATATTTATTTTTTTAATGGAGGACGCCACTGACACAAAATGTGTCAGTGGCGTCTCCATTTGAGTGGCGTCTCTTATTGAGACCTTTGACGCCACGACACAAAATTAGCGTCAAGCATTCGATGCCGGGTAGTGGTGTTATACCATCCACGCCACGCTCGAAAACAACCTTAGATCGGTAAATCTTTTTGAAAGTGCTCTAATTAGGTACTATTTTTAGTAAAAGTTCATACTTTAGTGTTTTTCCCAACCTTATGATAAAAAAGATAGAGTGAAAAATTCGTTCGGTTCTAAATAGAAGATTCGAGTTTAATTTTCTTTATTAAAATTGATCGGGAATTGATATACGAGTTTAAGAACTAAAATTAGTACCCATCGTAGATTAAAAATCACAGCATAAAAAATCCAAAAAGTAGGATAAAGAAGATATATACTCTATCCGGTCCTAAATATAAAACAAAGTTGATATTTTTTTAAAGAGGTTAAATAAATTACTTAATCATATAATATGTTATGTATCATTAGATTATATATTAGTTTATATGTTAATTAAAATAGCTAGTTCAAAGAAAAACGATAGAGATAAATATTTTAAAGTAATTTAATTAGTTTAATCAACATCTTCAAAAAAGTCAGCTCTCATTTATATTTAGGATTAAAAGGAGTAATGACTTTCAAGCCAGTCGAGACAAAACTCTCACATATACATTATTGCAAATAAATTATAAGATTGCTTCCAAAAAGTTAATCTATATTCTAAACCCCAACAGTGGTAGGGCACAAACACTGAGTCGTCACTGATGCAACGTCCTCGTGTTAACTACTTAACTCCATGATCGCCATTCGTAAATAGACAAATTTTCATTTCCTCTCTCTCTATATATATGATCCTGAATTTTTAAGGTGTGTTTGGTTCGAGAGGAAAAAAAGAAAAATTTGACCAAAATTTAATGTGATGGGGCCACGATGCTTTCTCTCTCTCTTTTTTTTTTTTTTTTTTTTTTTTCACCTTTTTCACCGAGCTTTTTCTCGACTAATCCGGATCCGACCGGTCGAAAGACCTAGTGGTGGGTGAGTCTCCCAAATGGGATTTTTTAGCAGATTCACAAGCGCCGAACCCGGATCTTACTTAAACATGGCCATTGCTCGCTACCACTTGTACCAACCCCATTGGTGATGCTTTTCCTCTTTATTAAGTCCCTCGACCCAAACCAAACAAAAACCTTAAAGATGATATGAGTGTGTGAGTGGATGAGTGCAAGTTGAGTTAGAAAGAGAGGATAGATATGAGTGAGTGGATACTGTAACATCTGTGTGAGGGTAGGGGGACCAGAGGACATCGGCACAGTTGAAGGGAAGACAGACAACGACTTCACTTTGTATTTTACAAACGGCAATATGTACAGTACGCGCCATTCATTTGTTAACACAAGGACCAGCTAATTTTTTTAAAAAAAATTAAAAGAGATAAATAAATACTCACTCCAATCCTAAATATAATATAAAATTAATTTTTTGAACACTAAAGAAGCTAAATAAATTATTTAATCATATCATATGTTGTGTATCCTTAGATTATATATCAATTTATTAGTCAAACTAATTAGTTTAAAAGAAAAAAATTAAAATACTAAAGTAATTTAATTAACTTTCTTAATCTTTTAAAAAAACTCAACTTTATTTTATATTTAGGATCGAGGAGTAACTTAATTATAACATATGTTTTTTTTAACAATAATATAAGGGTAAAGGATTTCTCCAGGTCCACCGGAGATAGAGTTATCTCCAAATGACCCAAAACTACGTTTTGGATTAATTTTGTTTATTTTTTAATCATATACATTTTACCGAAAACACCCTTCATTAATTCACCTAAAATTACTAACAAACCCTTCATTAATTCAAAACAACGTAGTTTTGGGGCCACTGGAGATAACTCTATCTCCAATGACTGGAGAAATACTTTTCCCATAATTATAAAAGGTTTCTATTTTTAAGGCAAAGAGCGCCAAGGGTTTTCAGCTCCCTCAATTACTGTGCTTCTTATGATTCGAATTTGTGTTCTCCCCCTTATGGGAACAAGATCGACCAATAACTGTTTAATCATACCATATATTATGTATCACTAGATTATATGTCAATTTGTAAGTCAGACAAATTTAGTTTGGAAAAAGACGATAAATATATATCACTCTGATCCTATTTATAATTCCTTTTTGACCAAAAAAATTGGTTCTCCCTATAAGTCATCTTTCAAGTAATAAATGAAATTGTGACAATTTTTCTGTATTAATTGTTGCAATAAAAATAGAGAGAGAAGAAAAAAGTTAAAAGATACTCATTTATAAATAAAAATATAATCATTATTGTATAAAAAATATATATAATCATTAAATTCACTATTCCTTGAGTTAAAAGATACCCAATATCTGTGATTTGGTCCATTGCACTAATAATTGATGTAGTAGGAAATAGGCACGGCAATTTGCAACTATAGCACCCCCACTGCGTTGCTGTCAACACGCATGAAACACTCTTTTGGCCTTTTCGTTTTTCACGCCCTTCTAATCATCTCATCCCTTCTTCTTTTTATTATTAAAAGCGCTAAAGTATATGTTTGGTTTTTTATGTTTATTTCTCTCAGTATTATTTTAGTCCTTAAGTTTGTAAATAAATATTTGACCCCTTAAAGTTAACATCATTAGTCGGACTTAATAGAAAATATTGACCAAACATGCTTATATGTTAAGCGTTTTAATAAAATTAAGAATTTAAATCCTATTAATTGAAAAATATTTAATTTTCGTCGACAAAAAAAAAAATCAATCTTCACAAACGGTGAAAAATCATAAAAAAATATGTGAATATTAAATATTTTTCAATTAATAGGATATAAAATATTAATTTATTAAAATACTAACATATAAGCGTGTTTGATCAGTATTTAATTGCTGTGATCATCGCTTAAAATTATTGAGTCAATACTTTCATTAGCGAGACTAACGGTGTTAACATTAAGGGACCAAATGTGCACTTTACAAACTTAAGGGACTAAAATGATATCAAAGGCAAATATGAATGACCAAACGTATACTTTAGCCTTATTAATATGTGTTCCTTAATTATATCCCACGCTAATTATTATTTTTAATTTTTATTATTTTCAACGGCATCTGTTCTTATCTGTGTTCTGGGTTAAATAAACGGCCCCATCTAATGTTACATCGTTTCAGTAATAAAGCCCACTTAATTAGAAAAGAAGCCCAACTCTTTATCGGGCTTACCTATGTGTGGCCTCATAGTCCTCCCTCACATTGGTTCTCGTTTTCACGTTTGTTGATTTTGTCTTGTGGCTCATGGGCCTAAGCCCACATGCCCACGAAATATCCCCCAAAGTCATGAAATAGTATTATTTAAGTATAACGAATCTCAATTAAGAGACCTGCCAGCATTATATAAATACTAATATTATTATTTGGATGATACCTGGCACACTATTAATATTTACCGGACATACTAACTAACATGTTTGGTGATGGGGCTGTTTATTATATCTAGCCTGGAAATATTAACCGAGTTTTTTAAATATTTATTCAAAGTTCATGACGTGATGAAATAATGACAGCGAAGTAATTGTTTAATAATAATAATAATAATAATGAACGTGAAATAATCAGATGGTATTAGGATTAGGAACGCATGAATGGATTGAAATGGACGAAATACAGACGTCATGATGACGGGCAAGCTGACAAGGAAATGAATGAGAAAAAAAAAAAGGTTAAAAGAAAAGGCCAGGCTTTTGACTATTGGACAACAGTAAACAATAATAATTGAAGTTATGATGGAGAATAATAACAACAGCAATATAATAATAGTACTATAAACAATAATTAAAAAAAAGAGGTGAGGAACGGGTGGGTACGATGATTCCAGTGTCTTGGGGTTCAAGTTACAAATTCTGACTTTTCATCTGAACTAGAGGGGCCTTTTTGGCATTTCATCTTATTTGCGAAACTTCCTCCTTCCTTCATGACTTCACCGAGGCGGCCGCCGCTCTTCCTTCCACACCACTCGCGCCATTCCCCACCTACAACTTTTCAATCAAACGCCATCATTTCTCATTAAAATTACCAATATGCCACTCCCTCGGGCTCTCCACTACTATTCCACAACTTAAATACTCCTCTCCCCCCTTTTTCATTAAAATCAGCTAGTGTGTGATCAACGGGGTTGGTATAAATGGTAAGTGGCCAGATCGCAAGCAAGAAGCGCCTCTTTATTTTCGAGCCTTGAATGTAAAAAATCCCCATTTTAGAGACTCACCCACCACAACAGGTACAGGTGCGCGACCCGGCGGATCCGGATTAGTCGGGTGAAACCCCAAATGAACCGGTGGCAACCAAAAAAAAAAAAAAAATCAGCTGGTGTGTAATGTTGGATTTTTATAGCTTATTCTTATTTTGAATTTGGCCTCCATAATTTTAATTAGTAGTTTTTGGTTCTTCAAGAGTTAAGATGATATACTAGTTATTAAACTAAGACTAATGTTTTAGATGAAAATAAATTTAATTAATTAAAACATATGATTTGAAATTATAGGGATAACAACTAAAATAGTGCCCTTAGCTTTATGGACTAAAGACTATATTAAACCCTAAACTAACACTTTGAGCCTATTTTTAATTCAATTTTTTTAAACAAGTTTTAAAGTGAATACCCTTTTTTGTCCCTGATAAAAAACACGATCCCTATTTTAGTCCCTTAAAAAAATGGTCCTTTTTAATTCATAAAAAGGACGAATAAGGGTCAATTGGTTGACATTTTGATCCCCACAAATTTCCAAAATGTTCTTTTTAGTCCCGTAAAAAGGACAAATAAGGGTCGATTTTTTTGTAAATGACCAAAATGAGGTCTGTGTTTTTTGTCATGGACCAAAAAGGTATTTACTCAAAGTTTTACCTTTCTCCGCCTACTGGCTAAGATCAATTGCAGTATCTATCCTTATTATATATGATGTGACTAATTAGAGTTGAGTTTAGCTTGAGTGGATGGTATTTTACAATGTAAAGAACCAATGTTCGAATCCTGGCTGAATGATGTTCATATTTAGTCTCGAACAATATTGCCTCCGATAGGAGCACACGAATTCGTAGCAAAAAAAAGTTTGATCTTTATTACAAATCTACCTAGAAAGTAGATAATAAAGTGTTACAATCTTAACTTCATTAAATGCAGTGAAAAAAATGTTGGAAACAAAAAAAGATGAGAGGGATGGTTGATAATATTATTCATGAATAAGAGTAAAATTAGGAAAATGCATTAATTTAAGATATATTTTATGAATTAACTAATTTTTATTTGTATGTGACAATTAAATAAACCAGACTTCAAAAAAAGGTTAGAGGACTATTTCATGTAGTATTATACTCTTTTATTATTATTATTTTTTTGGCCAACGAAAAATGACTAATAACTTCACAACTCTCCAGTGAAAAATAATTTGAAAAATAATTTTATGGCACGGGAAAAAAGGGATATTTTCATTAAAATGATGACAAAAACCCACAAGAATCAATCATTCAGATTAAAAGAATCAATTGGGAATTGATGCGACTCGATTCTTTGTTGGGAACTCTGCTGCTATATAAACCATTGAAAAGACCTCTCATCATTAACAAAGATTGCCATCACATGAGCAATTATTATTAACACTACACGAACTTTATATTTGTATTCCTTACTGCTCTATTTTAATTTTAAATTTAAATTTAAAGTCTTACATGTACGTACCTGGATCATCATCCGCACACTTCCAGTTGCTAACAAAACATCAAACGGGAAAGTTTAGAACGATACTGATACGATGAGAGAGAAGAAGGCAGAAACTAAAGGTGGTAAAGTTAACTGAAATGCGAAGAATCTAAAAGGCGCCATTTTAAAAAATGGGTGTGTTCCAGACGAAAGGGACATATGACAAAAATTGGAATGGTCTCAATGTCACGCTACTTCGTATTCCCCTCTCTCTCCCCTTCTGTTTGATATATCACAGAGACTACATCAACTTGGCGACTTGATTCTCTTACTTTAATATTCGATCCGGTAACCATACACAATCAGCAGTGAAAAAACAGGGAAAAAATTTTCAGGTTTAAGAGAAAAAATGTACTGTTCGGAATTATTATTTTTAATATTATATTACAGATATTGATTCATTGAATCAAAAGTCAAAAGGGCTCGGTATTTATCATCAGCTTCTCACTGGTTAGGGTTTGAAGAGCTCCATCTCTGTATCTTCTTCTGTGCTCGATCAATCCGGAGAATTTTCAAAGTTATCTTGTTTTGTCTGCTAAATTTATTTCCTCTTGCTTCAAGTTTGAAAAGCTTTCTTAAGCTTATGCGTTGCGAACTTTGTTATTAGAAGGTGGATTCTTTTGTTTCTTTTCCTTGTTTTTTTGGTCTTAAGATCTCTATTTGGCGATTTTGTGCTGCAAATACTTGAGTTTGAAGCGTGGTCCTTGTTTCTAGGTGGTGTACGGAGAGTCATGCGGTCTTAGCTCCCCCCTTTTTTTCCTAGTAGTTATTTTGCTGGTCATGGTATAACACGAATTCGCAGCTGCTGCTTATTTTGATTCTGTTCTTGGAGCTTGCGATTTCTTTGAAACTTTGCCGTTTAGAAGCTGTGTAGTCTTGATATTCTTGAAGAATAGCTTTATGTTTTTAAGTTGTGTTTTAAAATTGTTTTATGAAATGGACGCAGGCCTCCTCCGATTGTTGTTTGTGGGAGATAGCATGGTATTGCTGAGGATGATTATTGATGGGTAGTAGAACAGTAAATACTAGGACAGACAACAATAACAAATTTGCCAACGGCATGCCGAGTTACGCCCCTCCGCTGCCTACTTCTGCTTCCATGTAAATCTTCACATGACTTGTTTGTTTCATACTGTTTTCTGTGGTTTTCACTTCTAGAGTTCTAGTTGTCAGATTTATAATTTTGTTACCTTCCCTTCTCTACTTCGAGCTAATGTTTCAGCACAGTTTACTCTTGTTTTCTTCACTTTCATACTCATATTAATGAGTGATATCCTGTTGTAGTGCAATTCCTAATAAATGACTAATAGCAACTGGTCATGTTTGAGAGTTGCGCTTTTGTGAAAATTGTCACTGCGCCTCATTTTGTGTCAATAGGCTGTTATGAAATTTGTTTTCTCATGGATATGTGTCTTATAAAATGATAATGCAATTTAGAGCGTTCTTCTTAAGCATCGTGATATGAATTTCATGTCTCCTTGGCTTTTCGAATCTTGCATGAATATGTTTACACCATTATGACCTGTTGATGTGATGAATTTGGTTTTCCAGGGGTACGGAAGGAAATTCTGTTCTTCCTTCCCGAATTTCTGAATTTGGAGGCATTGATCAATCTTTCGGATTTCGTGTGGAGGATGCTATCAATCTTAGCCGAAGTAGGATGCTGACATTTTAATTACTTTTAATCATACCCTTCTTTATGTTTATTGTTGCTCCTACACCATTCTTTTGTCTTTTAATTCTCTTATAATCATTTCGTCGCATTTGTTTCAATTTACTGGTTTATTAGTTATGCTATATCTAACGCCTCTTGTTCATTTTATAAATTTCCAGATCCAGTATTCAATCAAATGAAGTCAAATAACCAACCTCTGGGTGTGAATGTTCAGTTTGGCGCTTTAAATAAGGTAACTCTGAGTCTTCTATATAGAGCAAACCCAAAAATATGATTTGAGTTCCTACGTTTTGCATTCCACTTTTATGTGGAAGATACAGTCAATAGTAACATCTAACATAAATCTCCCTGCTGCAACCTCGGTTTCTCAGACATTACCACTACAGAATGACTCAAATTCCAATCTCGCTTCTACGTCTGGTGGCCAGCGTGAGAACTGGGGGGAGTCTAACATGGCAGATGGAAGCCCAAGGACTGATGACACTTCAACAGATGATACAGATGATAAAAATCAAAGGGTAACTTGTTTGCTTCCATTATGCATTTATTTTATGCATCTGGAATTTTGGTCACGCATCAATTTACCTTTTGGTGATGCCATAGTATAGCTAAGCTAATATTGTACATTCTTGAGCAGATTGAAAAATGCTTTTAAGAAAATGATCAAACGTGGTGTTGTTTTGCAGTCTGAGAGGCAATTAGCTGTTGGGGTCTCTGATTCCAGTGAGAGATCAAAAGATAAATCAGATCAGAAGGTTATATCAATTGATTCTGTCTGTATAATTTAAGCATGATGTTATTATATAATAATAACTTTGTAACCATGCAGACATTACGACGCCTAGCTCAAAATCGTGAAGCTGCTAGGAAAAGTCGGTTACGGAAAAGGTATGATATTCTGTGCTGATTGCAAGTGTCCTACGCTCCTGGTAATATAGTTCCAAGTTATAATGATATAATTGGGCAGATGCTGCATGCGGCATTGTCATATTACTGGTTTGGTGAAAATCTGAAGGTTCTTCATTCCCCCCCCCCCCCAAAAAAAAAAAAAAAAAAAAAAATCACTCTGTTTTGATCATTGTTTATATTCATTCAGGCATATGTGCAGCAATTAGAAAGTAGCAGGCTGAAACTGACTCAACTTGAGCAGGAGCTCCAACGAGCCCGCCAGCAGGTTTGGTTATTCTGTTTTCTTAGTTGTTCTCGTTTAAAATTTATGCCTTAAAAATGTTGCATTTCTCCACACTTCCTCGCTATTTTATTGCATTATCGATTTTAATTAGGCTACTGATATTTTGTAGGGCATATTTATTTCAAGTATGGGAGATCAGTCTCATTCGATGAGTGGAAATGGTATTTAAGCTTCTTCCTCCTCCAATCATGTGTCTCAAGCTTGGGACATAATCATTACATTAATAGCTTTCTACTTGGAGTGATTTCTGAGATGTTCTGGGTTCATTTCAAATTTAAAGCTGTTACCATCATCAATGTCGTTATGTGTCAGCATGACATTCAGTCAGTTTATTTGTAAACTGTAACATTGACAAGTTGATGATGCGTCATGGAATCCGAAATCAAGCTAAGCTTTTTGTGCATTGTTTTACCTATAACCTCGGTTCTAAACCCAACTTCAAAATGACCCTGTGATCATAGGTTGGGTTAAATTTTCCTGTATGCTTTTGTCCCTTTTTAATAGTATCTCTGATCATGTTAGAGGACAATATTTATATGCTATATATGTTGGTCAAATAGACTCATGAATCACCTTAGGTTATGAATTCTTGACGACAAGTTATGGTGTTTCGATCACCCATGTATAGATGCAAAGGCTTGTGAGTTGTGGCTTTCCCCTCTGCTGGCCTTAAGCCATACCCTGATCATAAAAGGATAGCTTACTGTGAGGAACTTTAGCTTTGTGAGAAATTTGATCCTCCCTTAAATTTTTCCAATTTTATGCCTCACCCTCTCTATCCTTACCCTTTTTTAATTCCCATTTTCCTGACAAACTCCCGCTTCTATCTCCTAATGAAACTTCCTTGTGTCTTTGCTGCCCGAAATCTTTAGCCACTTACATTCTTCTACCTTGTTGGGATTAGGATTCTCAATCAGTCAATCACTAACAGTCCTGTTAACTGGTTTGTCATGCAGGTGCAATGACCTTTGATGTGGAGTATGCACGTTGGTTAGAAGAGCATAACCGGCAGATAAATGAGCTAAGGGCTGCAGTCAATTCTCATGCCGGAGATATTGAACTTCGGACAATTGTTGACAATGTCATGTCCCACTATGAAGAGATTTTCAGGCTCAAGGGTGCTGCAGCAAAAGCTGATGTCTTCCACATACTATCTGGAATGTGGAAAACACCAGCTGAGAGATGTTTCATGTGGATTGGAGGCTTTCGCTCATCTGAGCTTCTCAAGGTAAGAAGTCTCTCTCTCTCTCTCTCTCTCTCTCTCACACACACACACACACACACAAATTTCAAGTAGACGCTGCATTCTGTTTTTCATGGTATGCCACGGAGCAAGTGAGTAGCAATATGCCCATACTAATTTCTTGAAGGACTTTTCTTTGTGATATTTTCCTGCCTAACTATGAACTTTGTTGGCGCTGGTTCAGCTTCTTGGAAACCATTTGGAGCCATTGACAGAGCAACAGCTGATGAACATTTACAGCTTGCAACAGTCATCACAACAGGCTGAAGATGCGCTGTCCCAAGGAATGGATGCATTACAACAGTCATTAGCTGAGACGTTGGCTAATGAGTCATCCACCCCATCGGGGCCTTCAGGAAATGTGGCAAACTATATGGGCCAGATGGCTATGGCCATGGGGAAGCTGGGTACTCTTGAGGGGTTTCTTCGGCAGGTAACTATCTATCTATCTTCATCTGATGGATTTAAATAGCAAACAATCATCAGAGTATTTGGTAGAAACTGAATAAGGAGGATTGCGTTAATTAGACAGAGGGGAAGACATGAAATGACTCTTAGTTAACATCCAATTAGTGAAAAAAATATTAATCTAATCGTCTGATGATATGACTAGGCTGACAATCTGCGACAGCAAACATTACAACAAATGTTGCGGATATTAACCACAAGGCAGTCGGCTCGAGCTCTTCTTGCAATAAGTGATTATTTCTCCAGACTAAGAGCCTTGAGTTCGCTGTGGCTTGCCAGGCCAAGGGAGTGAGGTATTTCAATGCCCCATCTGAGTTATGTTCATGAACACGATCATTGTACACCAAAATCCTCTTGAAGCCTAGTAGTGTGTTGTAAAATTTGATTTGTACACATCTTCATATGTAATATATCTCTCCACGTACTGCTGGGGCCTGGTGTTAGTGCCCACCTTTCTTATCTCTGGCTGATTTTTCTTGTTTAGTTTGAAAATAGTCTCAATAATCTGGGTTTGTTGTAGATGCTTTGATTGATAGAATTGAGGGGGAAAATATAGAATAGTATTTGTACTTCTGTTTTCAAGTGTTCATTGCTCGAGACATCAGCTTTGTTTTATGGGGGATGTACCTTATGCTCCCATTATTTATGGTACAATCAAGCTTAGAGCATGAATTTTTTTTTTTCAAAAAATCTTTCATAAGCTTTTTTAACAGTGTGGACTTGATGGTGTGTTTTTTGAAGTGTTGGAGATTTTATATTCTTACAAGGGGATTTTGTGTGTTATATGGAATTTGAGTCTCCTGGTAAATATTGGGGCTTTATAATATATTCTAATATTTAGGGGCAAAATATGAGTGGAAATTTCGTTATGGTGCAACTTCATTTGAACGTTGCGGTTCATTATTCATACATTCAGACCCAGTGAAACGTGGTAAATGGGTTGGTGATTGGTGGGGCTCGTTCGAGTCAATTCGGTTGACTTAGAAGTTACCATATTCCTTTTTTGATGCTGTTATCCATACTGTAAACGCTCGTCTAAACAAGATGATCATAGTCAACATTTAGGTGTTTGACATTCTGGAAGAGTTTGGACTCTGGAATGTTGTTTCAAACATGAAAACTTGAGGGAAATTAACAAGTGTGTAATTTTTACAGAATGATTACGGATTAGAAAAAGAAGCAACTAAGGGTCGGACATGCACACATCTTATGTGCTCATACATTTATTAGAGATGTGAGCATATTTTTATTATTTAGATTTAAATTATATATTGTTTTCTGACATATTTTTTGTATTTAATATCTCAAATTAATTAGTTTCTAGTTTTTAGCAAAAAAAAAAAAAAAAAAGTTTCCAGCTCGCATTCGAAATATTTATGCAGGATACTAGATAATGAAAACTAATTAATTCGAGATAGTTGGTGCAAAATAATATGTAGCATATAATTTAAATATAAATAAATTCAATATGTAAAAAAATATGCTCATACCTTTATTAGAGGTATGAGTACATAAGAAGCAATAAGATATCTGCATATAATATGGACTCGTAATAGATGGCTTGCTCTGCCTAACATTGGTATCACCTAGAAGGAAAGGAGATTTCGCTCTACCCTTTAATCGTGAGTCAGTTTAGCTCCTTCTATAAAATTTATGTATGAAAAAAGAAAAAGAGGAAAAAGAAGCAAGGGAGATAACCCTGTGCATAAAGTGGATGAAGAGAGAGAGAGAGAGAGAGAGAGAATACCTTAGCAGACAGTATTCTCAATAACAGAAAATAGTGAGACAAAAAAATCCTAGAAAGTATTGTTCATGCGGCTGGAAGCGAGTCAACATGAAACATCCTAAAATTGGATAGATTATAGTAATATCCAAATTATCTAATATGAGGGCTTTCTTTTATTCATATTGCAGGTAGAAGTTGCTTGTTCATTGATATGTTTTTCATGATCGTATCTTATAGAATTGGATTGAAATTCGAATGACATGAGATCAATTTTCATTATTGATCAGTTTACAAGTCTATAAAATACTCCCTCCAGTCCTAATTATGAGAACACTTTTGTAGTATAATTTACACTACAAAAATGTCCTATAATTAGGACCAGAGTTAGTAATTTTTAATAAATTCTAGATATGGTGTTTTTTTTTGAACACTTAGATATGGTGTTCCATTAATTAAAAAAAAAACCAATGTTGAGTTAACATTAGATCGTGTTGAGGATGCCACTTGATCATCATGCACGCCGTCAAGTCGTCAACACATAGCTAAAGCTAATGACCAATTGTTAAATTTATTTATTTATTATTTTTTAACATTGTACTGTCACTTAACATGTACGAAGGTGCAGTGTCGTACCCTAGACAGAAAAATTGACAATAATGCGGGTGATTTAAAACATTAATCGGAAATCATGTTGAATTACAAAATTATTTAATTAACAGATTAAAAATTTAATACGAGGATATTTCGCGATGTACTTAATTAATTTAAGGGATTAACATTTCTGCAGTTACAGCAGAATAGCTTTTCTGCAGCAAACAGAAACGACGCCGTCTCATTAAATTTTTTTTTTTTTTTTTTTTATGGAGAGTGAGACATGAATCATCCATCTTCGTCCTAACACCAAGAAGATCACTCCAGCCACTTCCAAGGAATCGGTGCAGCAAAGACAGTAAATTGAAACGTAGAGAGTGAGGGTAAGAAAGAAAGCTAAAAGTTTTGGAGAAGTTGAGTCTGAGAACAATGACGGAGGAAGAGAACGAAGAGTAGATACATGCAGACTTGAGTTTCAAACAAGGTATTTGCACTTCCTCTTATCTTTCCATTAGGGAAAATAGACGCTATACTGATAGAGGCTATGGTTCAATTATTACTATAGACAGAACCATAACCTATGCATGCAACGTTAGGCTTCAAAAGTTCTCTGTTTTGGGACCCAAAAACAGAGCACATTATGCAGAAATGAACCATGTCATCTTAAGCATAGGCATATGTCATTCCAATTAGGTACTTGATGTTGGTTAACACACACAGTACGAGCACAAGCATCAAGCTCAGAGACTCCACAGACAGTGACACAAGTATCAGGAATGGGCCTAACGCACCGTTCCATAGACTCCATCTTGATAAGAGTTTCTCCTTTGCTGAACACTGTTCCTGTTCAATCAATATATTAAAGTGGTGAGAAAATGATATGATAGTAATTGATGAGGCTGGCGTGTGAGGTGGTTTGGTGGTGTTGGGTAGGTTTATTTCGTTGGCGACGATGGAAGAAACTTTTTTTTATAATTAAATACATTCATGTTTTGTCCCTTTTTTCTCTTTCGGTGCATATAAGTTAAACCCCATAGTTAATGAAACAGCATCGTTTACGGTTTGCTGCAGAAAATTTTTTCTGCAGTTGAAGCAGAAATGATTTTCCCTTAATGTAATGCAAAAAAAAAAAAAAAAAATACAGGATTATTTGCAAATTGTTGGTAAATTTGATTAATACAAGCAATTACTCTTCCACTACAAACAAATATCGAAAAAGAGCAATTGATAATTAAAAGCAATAATTAGAAAGAATTTATAATAAATTATTCAACATAACAAACGTGGAAATTGGTTCATATTCGATCCTATTGACAGTCACCTAATATCTAACTGTTTATTAAGATGTCCTTTTATCTGTATCGTGGAATTGTATATTTTTCGTATTAGGGTTTATCAAAACATAAATTAATTTTTAGGGTTAAGGTCCAAAAATATATATGTGCTTTTGTTAGAGGAGCGTATAGTAGTAAGTCTTATTTGATGTCGTTAAAAAAAATGATTCATGCGTTATTGCAAAAATATCATTTGACCATTAAGTTTGTTTTTTTGTTACCTTGGATGATGACGTGACATTTTAAAAGTACAAAAATACAAATATGGTTTGTCAAAAAGAAAGCACCTAACACCATTATTTTTTTAATTTAGTAATTTTATTTTGATTAAAAGAAAATTAAAAGATTTTTTTTTAATTTAATAATTTTATTTTAATTAAAAAAAAAAAAATCTCAAACTTTTCACCCCTTATTCAAAAATAAGGATTTTTTTTTTTAAAAAAAGAAAATAAATTACGGAAATAAAATTTTTATCGTTTTTACCCATTGAATAAATCCCCCTTCCTAAAATAACAAATCAGAAGAAGAAATTTGGCCTCCATGAAAAATGCTTAGAGAAAAAGAAAAAGCTGCTGATGCAGCGTAGCAAATGGGATGGGCAAGTGCCCATACCCATTTGCTTGATTGTGTGAAGGAGTGGTTCCAAACCACTTCCCTCTTCCTTCTATTTATTCATTTCACACCCAAGCATTTACACACACACACACATCCGGCAGCAAGGGAGAGGCGAGAGTGAGAGTGAGGAAGGAGGGGAAAATAAGAGTTTTGGGAGTTTTTTCGCCTATTTTAAGGTATGTCTTTTATCTTATAAAATAATTTAGGTAGTTAAACTAAACCTTCTTTTCAAGAAACTTTCTTCATGAAAATTATTCTATATATATTTATCTTTCTAATGGGGGTATTATTATGTTGGTTAGTGAAAATTTTGGGATTAAGATTTTGGGACAGCTTTGAGTTTTGACAAGAAAGTATATATATGTAGTAGATGATTAACGAAGAAATTTTAATCGGTTTAGATTTATTGTTTGGTTGATATAGAAGTTTAAAATGAATTTTTCTCTTTAAGAAGTTTATGATTTTGTGTCTATGAAATATTTCTACTAATTTATTTGGGTTAGGAAGATATTATTAGGGTTTTTAATCGGTTAGATTTATTGTTTGGTTGTTATAGGAGTTTGAAATGAAAAATTTCTCTATTTAAGAAGTTAGGATTTTACGTCTATAAAATATTTTACCGATTAAATGTTATGAAAATAATTTATTTGGGTTAGGGAGATTTTTTTTTTTTGGTATTTAATCAATTTAGTTTTTTTATGAAGGACAAAAAATGTAATTTCTGGAATTTTGGGACCAAACTGTATTTCTGCAATTTTTGGGGAAAAACTGTAATTTCTGGATTTTTGGGGGCAAAACTGTAATTTCTGAAATTTTTGGGCCAAAAACTGTAATTTCTGAAATTTTGGGACTACAACGTCATTTTTAATTTTTGTTATAATAATATATATTATTCTTAGAATTTTTATTTTAAGTTATAGGAAATTATAAATTATATTTGTGATAATGTAGAGCATTTTTGTGACCGGTGATTGTGTGAATAGTGCTCCTCAAGCTAAGGTTAAGCTTAAAATTGAGGAACCGGGTTAATTTATTTTATATGCTTGTTTTGGACTGTGAGGTAATTTTCTAAGCTTAATTTTCATATATATTACTTGTATGTGTTTTGAAAAATTATGTGTAGGTTTGAATATGAAATTAATTCAAATGAAAACAAACAGTATTTACCAATTTATGTATTTAAGTAATTATTATTATTGAGATTGTTATTGTTGTGATGGTTATAATGTTTCTTGTGAGATGATGTGTATGGAATAATAATTTAATAAAATGTTGTTGAAAATTTTAGTATTATATTATTTCTTCACGTTGGGATATGTTGGGTTGTGTGGAAGAGATTGAGGGTGAAATTGTGCCCTCCGGCTCTCTCATATTCCTGGCCGGATTTGAGTTGAGTGTTTTGGGCGGACATCTCCCGTTACGGTATATTGGTGGTGGTTTTGTGGGAAAAATTTTGTACCCTGGACCCCAAGTTGGTAACATGGGAGGACGATATTCTTGAAGTGATTAGCTAACCTTGGCCTATATACTAGACTAATAGGATGTACCACGTCCGTAAGATATAAGGAGGAGCGGGATGGATGAGTGGGGAAGGTTTTAAATATTTTGTATTATTTATATATATTTTAATAATTATTGATATTTTAATTATGATAATAAACCTAACTTCTCCGACTTAATCCTTTCCCCGCATATTCAATAAATTAATTTCTGGTTACGGGGACTTTATGTCTCACCCCGTCATTATTAATTTTTTTTTCCAGGCAAGACCTCTAACCTTAGTAGAGGACAAGGAAGCAACCAGAGGCATAGACATCATGTAACTCGCAGGCATCTTTTTAGTATTAGTGTTCTATTGATTTATATATTGTCATCCTAGGGCCCTCATATTTTTGAAATACTACATTAACTACTTTTGGATGACTGTTGATTTTCCGAAGGCCTATTTTATGCACTATCATATCATCGTGGATCCACCGTTCCATCTTTGTGACCATTGTCTTGTGTAGACCCTTTCTTGTGGGTTCGTGTTGTATGACTTGTGGGCTATAAATCTCCTGTTTGATAATTGTGCCCTGAGTTATGGATTTTCTGTTGTGGGTTTGTGGGCGAAATTTGTGTCCTGGACCCCGAGGTATCTGTATTGAAAAGGAAGGTTTTCCATGATTACCTACTAATCCGGTTTTGAGAAAACTTTATGGATAATTGTTATCTTGTGTGAAAGGGTCTTTTCATTAGGCGCTCTTTTTAACAAATCGCATGTGTATTTTTACACATTTGAAATGCCACACCATCATCTAGTCAGCAAAAAAAATCAAACTTAACGGTCAAAGTCAAACTTAACGATCAAACAGTATTTTTGCACCTAATTTGTAACCACGTATGCACTTTTGCACTTACAAAAACACTTGCTACCGAGCGCTTTTAACCAAAACACATGTGTATTATCACGCGGTAACTAAAAGATTCATGTCCACCTTACAATTAAGATATATTTAAAATAGTAATTTATTTAGAAATGAACTGGACTTCAGTAATGTATTTCACTCTAACACAGCCAACATATTAACTGTATCATGCAACCCCTCTATGCACATTGTATCGTCTAATAATCAGATGCATATGCTAGAATCATGCATATTGGATTTTGCTTGCTTCTTATAATTATTTCATAAATGAAACGAATCAACGATAAACTATTACTACTTCTCATTTTAATTATAAGATATATTTAATTAATTTTGGAGAGATTAAAGATATGAGTTAAATTAGTAAATTTTACTTACTTTCTTAAAATGCCCATATATAAATTTTACATTTCAATTACCTTGTTGATTTCACATAATCTTTCATTCATATCTTAGAAAGAAATTGAAGGGGTATTTTAAGAAGAAATTGACAAAAATTAGAATGTTATCTTATAATTATGACAAAAACTAACTCTCAAATATTGTCTTATAATCGGGAGCGGAGGGAGTATAAGTTATAACTAAGTTCTTTTTTGTTTTTGGGTACAGAGTATAATTAAGTCAATTTTGTCTTATATTTAAGATCAACTACTTACCTATGTGGCTTTTACATCTCGTCAACTTTATTTATAAACTCTTTAAGTCAATGTTTTGTTAAAAAAGCCAGCGCCCTAGTAGTGCGATGGCGTAGGAGCTTGCTCCCCTCCCCCTATGTCCGGGGTTTGAACTCGCTCCCCTCCCTTACTACGTATCAAAAAAAAAAAAAATGTTTTGTTAAAAAAGGAATAAAACGAAAAACCTAAAATACCACTCAAGTCATCATCTTCGGTAGCAACGGCATCCAAGGTACCAAAACAAGCAAGCATTGCAGTTGCAGCCATAAACCCAATGTCATTTTTCTAATTTTTGAATATTAAGATATTTTACTTCATTTAGTTTTTTAAATTAAAGTGAGAACTTTATAAAGTATATTTTTTGTTTTATAATTCTAATACCGTTAATGTTCTTAACGGAAAATCTTTTTACATCAAATTAAAGTCATAACTGTATAAACTTAAGTGATGACTATTTAATTAAATGATATTAATCTTAAATTAAAATTTTGTGTAAACTGAAAAATATCTAAAATCTTAATGAAGCTGTTAATATCAAAACCTCGATTGTATTTAAAAAAATTATTTTAATAATCTAAATATATTAGTTTGTTAGTCTATATATCAAAACATCGAATTATTTACAGCTATTTGTTGGTTTCTTTTAGTTTAATAATCTAAATATATTATATTAAAAAATTAAAATATGACTATGCCTTGTCATCAATGTAATCATCGCTTGAATTTGTTGCGTTAGCATTTTCCGTTAGTAGCATTAATAGAGTTATAAATATAGAACTAAAATTATATTTTATAAAGTTAAAGGAACAACAATATACCTCATATAAAACTAAATGAACTAAATGTATGTTTTTAGTACTAAAACTTAAAAAAATGCTTAATTTTAACAAGTTATCATTAAAAAACTTACCTCAATACTTAAAAACAAATTTTTATTTTTATTTTTATATTATAAAAAAATAACTTTAGTTTAGACTTTAGAACACAGAATTTGTCCGGGTAAGCATGTGTTTATAATATTCAAAACAAAAATTTAGTTATATTGAGAGCCTGTCTGAGAAGGCGGTGTGTGGGGCATAAAAGCCTACAGAGTAAAAAAGCACAGTGAGAGTTTTCCTTATATTTGGGTTGGCAATAATCTAAAAGTCTAGTTTACTCTAATTGGACAGTAAGGCATAAGCAATTTTTTGTAGGTTATGGGCGTCACCGTGAAACTCAGATGAGCCACGTCGTTAATGAGGATTGACATAGTTAGTTCTGGCGTCGCGCGCCCACCTCAAAAAGGAGGAGGTTCGATATCCGTTGGTCGATGTGAGGGCGCTTTATTGGTGGGCGATCTCGAAATCATCTCTTTTTGACCTCAGGGAAGATACTGACCCTAGTGGGGTACCGGTGTCTACCCCTACTTAAACTTATATATATATATATATATATATAAAAGACGAGACACGCTCCCTCTTTTCCAACTTTGGCCCTTAGGCATCTCCTAGAACTGGAGGTGAAAATGACGAGGGACTGAGACTGTATAAGAAGTTAAGCTCATCCCTATACGACAAATGGTGTACCCCATTTTCTAGTTAAGAAAGCTTTGATTAGCGCACTTGGATATCATCTCATTATGACGCCTATGGAGAAACTGTGCCCTTTTGAGGAATGACTTTATCCTACCAATAATAAGTAGTTTGTGGAGAAATATCCATTTTGTTTTAAGAGAGGGTCAGTATTAAAAACACACAATTAAAATGACAAGAGAGAGAGAGAGAACTTACGTTTTATCATAATATAGAATTATAGTATAAAAATTTAGGTTTTTTTTTTAATTATTATTTTCCATATAAACTTACTTTTCAAATAGTAATTCAAACAAGTTTCAGTTTGAAAAAATAATTTCTCTTCTGTCAATTTAAATATAAATCACATTTGTAATCTTATTTTTATCTTATCTTAAGTTTGTGAAAATAGATTAAAAAAATCATTTATACTACCACTAATCCAAATACTGGTTACTAAATAGAACAATACATAATGCCGAGGACATAAACTCTCTTTGTTTATTGGTAGTATGGGTAGCTTGGGACAGTAAGGGCAAGATTGCCACAATATTCGCCTCCCTTTCAAAAAACGCGAGGATGACAATGGACGTTGGGCGTTCTTGAATTGATAACAGGCAATCTAGTTAGGAGCATTAGGATCAACAATTTTGAAAAAAGTGTCCAGTAACGCTGCCAATTGATAAATGGTCCGTTTGGGTTGAGCGTTAAGGAAAAAAGCCTTAAAAAGCTCAAAAGTCCGTTAAGGAAAAAGCCCACCACAAAGCTTTTTTCTAAAAAAACTCTCAACTTTTTGACCTAAGCCCTGCGTGCAGGTTCGGCTGATCCTCTGCAGAGGATTGTCCTCTGCCTTTTTTGCCTTAAATTCATACCTCAAATGCGGTAAATTATTAAAAAAAATCTGGACCGTCCAGATCTTCATTCGATTCGACCCCAAATAAAGAAGAGGATGGAAGATGATGAGAAAAGAAGAGGATGGGAGCCGGATCCGCTACGCCTACCACTATCAATCTAAATACAAATCGATAGCTTTTAAATTTCTATCGCTTCTACCGTCAACTCAAATAGGCGATATGACATGCACAAATTGATAAATGGTATTTGTATCACTTCAAGCGGTTAACCGTGAAGGAAATGATTTACTTCCTACCTGACTTTTATAGTAAGATAGGATAAAAATTAGATTGTAGATGTAATTTGTGTTTTTAAAAAATTATTATATTAATTTTTTTCAAAATTGAAGAGTATTTGAATTATTATTTAAAAAGTCAATTAAGATAGAAAATAAATAAAAAGGGACATAAATTTTATCCAATACTACATAAACATATTAGTTTTATATATTTTAATAATTAAAGATAAAAGTTTAATTTTAAATTTTTGAAAAATTTATATCATCATTAAAAAAATAATAAACGATAAATTTTTTAACTAAATATATTAATAAACAATACAATTCTGATTTATTAGAAGAGGTTCTTCTTCACACATTTTCATCTTAATAATGTAAGGCTAAAAAATAAATCACCGTGGGATTGATTTTAATTTTTTTTTTAAAAAAATCATATTAATGGAGCGAACAACAGTGGCTAGGAAAATCGCGCCGTCTTCTCCTTCTCTCCACCATCATCGGCGTCATCTTCACCGAGGAGGGCTGTCGAGGTTTTGAGAAGCAGAGAGAGAACGGCTTTCATCTTCCTCCTCTTTCCATCGGCTGCAGAGAGAGAACGCCCAACGCCCGACATCTCAGCTTCTGTGAAAAAGGAGCTTTTTTGGGAGAAGCTCAGTGGAGATAAGCTTACCCAAACACCTCCTTGCTGGGCTTTTCTTCCACCGCTCGCCCGCCGCTTACCCAAACAAGCTGTTCGATTTTCACTTCGGCCTGGTTCAATGTGTGTTCAACTCGGTAAGTGTGAGGAAGCTGCAAATTAATGCGATAATCATCAAGGAAGGTGTCTCTAAGACGTATTGAGCTTGTTCCTCGCAGAGAAGCGCCGCTGCTGCCCTCTGCATTTCACGCCGTCCTGATAGGGCTTGTTCCTATTGGTGGCCGCCAACAGAAGCCAGCCATAATTTCTTATTCGTCTTTTCTCGTCCAAGGTATGAATATTTTTTTATCTTTTAGGTCCTACCCAGTAGCCCCTAATTTTTCGTCTCGGGCGAATTAGAAGTGAATGCCCAGAACCATTGGTTTTTTTTTGCTGGATTGTAGAAATCAACAACTATTACGGTGATTTCTGAAATGTTTCTAGAAATCAAGAAGTTAAAATTTTGTTCGCTTCACAACTTATATTGATTCCTGTATCAGCGTGTTTGTAATGTTTTCATGATTTTGGTTGCAGCTTGAGCTACCTTATTGTGCGTGTTTGGTTGTTAATGGTTAGCGAGACATGAGCATAGTCCTGAGTGTAGGCGAATGCTTGACACGTACCAATTGTCGTCCAGTTGAACATTATTGTTATCTCTGTGTAGTTGGATTGTATTTGTTTGTTTGCCGCGTGTGTTGGAATGTGAATCGAACATCAGTTTAAGATCTGTGGCTAAGCACCGTTTGTAATTGGTAGTAGATGTGAGTCTGTTCATGAATTAATTCTCTCGGTGCAATGCACGGGAGGTCCATCTCGTTAATCTAAACAATAATATGTTAATTAGTTTCCAATTTATATATAACTACTAGTTTGATTGATTTGACTGCTTGATGCTCCATAACTAGATTGCCTGTTATCAATTCAAGAAGCTTGATTGTAGGTTCTCCTCAATGAAGATGTTTGTGGAGCTTGCCTTTCTGGTGAATTAGAATTCTGATAATGCGGTTGAATCGTCCCCTTTTAACTTTCTTGGCTTTTTAATTTATTCATGCGCTGAACATAACAGAGCTTGACTTTGTTCTCTGCATTGCTGATCTTAAATTGCAATTTGCTTGATAAATTATGTTCCTAGCAATTTATGAATATGGTAGTCTCAAAAGCATGTAGAGGAAATATTGTAGATGTCGTGGAGAGGAAGCAGAATGCAGCTTAAGGTTTTCTACTTACTGGAAGCCAAATTCTGATGTCTGCTCTCTCACAATGACAGCAATTGTGTTCTGTTGTAGGCCGTTCTTTGGCTGGATGGGTCCACCTTATGCTCTTTCATTCTATCTTACAAACTCCAGGGGCTTAATTGTCCCAGATTTCTCACTTCCTCTGAACGTTCAGCCTTTTCACTACTGCTACATGAGAGGAACCTACTTTCCTTCACATGATGGAAGCTGGCTTTCCTGTGTAAATATGTGTAACACCTATCAAACACCATAAAAGTCCCTTCTTCCATTCCGTTTCCTCAGCTTCTTTTTCCTCCTTCCGAACATAGTATAATAGTTTTCTCCGGTAATGGTTTGATGGAGCTTAGATTTTTCAAATAGCATATTTTGTCGGGTGTGTAACCACTGCATTAGAAGTGGTATTTTTCTTTGTTTTTATACTCAGCTTGGCTTTGGATAGTGGATGTTTCTCTTGGATTTGGAACCTGATTGTGTGTACTGAATTTGTGACTGGTCTAGGTTTTAGTGGTGCTGTCATAAATGACTGAATCTCAGTTACAGTATCATATAAGATTAGGAAATATGGACTTTTTTATGGATTCAGTGACGATTGTAATGGCTACTCTAAAGTGGAGTCTGAAATGTGTAGTACACAGACATTTTTAGCCATTGTTTTTGGTTATGATATCTTTTTGTGTATTTCTCTGTATGACAAGAACTGAGCAGTGAGTATTCTGTTATCTACCCTTTTATACTTGTCAATGCTCACTTCAAATGGCATATGATTGCAGGGTCTGATCTCTATAAGAAAGAATCATGCCTCATAGAACCCGACCCATGACAGCGCTACTGGTGTTTACTGGGTTAAATGTTGTTTTGGTTTCAACAATTACTCCAGTGTATGACTTTGTTTGCTTTCATCCTTATTGGGAAAGAAGGGTAAGAATGTTGCTCACTTTAGTTTTTCCTATTATCTGGATCTGTTATTTGTCCATCTGCTAAGGAAAGTTTGCTACACTTAATTTTTTTTTTTTTTTTTTTTTTTTGTGGTCCCTTATGCTAGTATGTGAGATCATGCCAGCTCTATCAGGGCACTTTTGCTATCAGCCCAAAATACTTTACCCATGGCCAAGACCTCAAAATTACATAACTGGAATCCGAGAATAATTACTTCATCCATTTAGTCTGTTAATAGGCGTTCTTTCATTTATGTTTTAAGATCGGCCAACCAATCAATCTCTGGAATTGGGTTTTTCCTTGTGCATTATTTGTTTGTTAAAATAATGATGAGCAGTGAGGCCAAAAAAAGTGAAGAGATGTATCTGCCAATTGATTTATTAATTAGTTTATTTGAATGACTCTTAACCTTATCTTTGTTACAGAGGGAACGACATCGTCAGGAACGCGAAGCTGCAATAGCCAATAATTCAAAATCAATTTAAAAAGTTCTATATGATAGCCTTTTTGAAGGAATCTTGCCTTCAATTCCTGTTGTGGCGGTAAACTATATCTTAGAATCCAAGTATGACATCTCACATAATGTTATACCTTATTTTTTGGGTATTGTTAAAGGCACCTCTGTTTTAAGTTTCAGGAGCTTTGTTCAAGATCTGGTTTAAGCAACCAACCCTTACAGATTTATGTCGTGTTTCTTTCTATTTTCTTTCCTTATTCGGCCTGGGCATTACACCATTAAGTGGGGTATATATCCGTTATTTGAGGGAAAATTCAGTCAACTAGTGAATTTGGTGTTGTAATAGACCTTCTTGAGTGTGAAATGTAACTAACTCTTGAGCCTGTGATCGATAAGTGTGAGCCTTCAAGTGTTGTGTTTTGCTTACTAGCAATCTTCTTTTAGGCTTTTCATTTTTCAGGAGCTTTGTTCAAGATCTGATCTAAGCAACCAACCCTTACAGATTTATGTCGTGTTTCTTTCTATTTTCTTTCCTTATTCGGCCTGGGCATTACACCATTAAGTGGGGTATATATTCGTTATTTGAGGGAAAATTCAGTCAACTAGTGAATTTGGTGTTGTAATAGACCTTCTTGAGTGTGAAATGAAACTGACCCGGGCCTGTGATCGATAAGTGTGGTCCTTCAAGTGTAATCCACCTTCTTTTAGGCTTTTCATTTTTTGGATGTTGCTGGGCTCTAATATTGGCTTTTCAGAGCCATTCAAATAATCAGATTACTTTTGGTGAAGCCTTTTGAATGATGCATCTTAATCTGATTATTGATTTTAACTTTTAAGTGCAATCAATCATAAAATTGAGGCGATATTTGCTTCCTTTCTTCCTCTTTCCTTTTCTTTTGGCAATAAATTATTATATTTCCCGATTAATTAGTGTTGGCATGGGAGCCAGTATTAACTGGCCCTCTCCCCCATGTCCAGGGTTCGAATCCTGCCCCCTCCCTTACCATAATGTATTAAAAAAAAAAAAAAGTGTTGACAATGATGGATATTAAAACCAAGGTAAAGGGGAATCAGAATCTAGCATTATCAGATTCAGATCCAGGCATGATGGGATTTAATTAGAAATGAGCTCCATGATCGAAATTATATAAATTTTATCCTATATTTAGGATCGGAGGTAGTATCTTGTATATTAATTAGCGAACAACATTTTTATTTTTTAACCAAAATCCCCAAATAGACTAATTTTTTTTTGTGATTTTTAGCAGGGTCTTTGATGTTCTTTTTTTTTTTTTTTTTTTTTTTTTTTTTTTTTTTTTTTTTGGGGGGGATTTGAATGATTAGCTAGTGATTTTTACCCGTGATTGTTGTGAAGGGGGAAATTTTAAAAGGTGGAACTTTTCCTTTTTGGTTTAAATTTGTCTCTTATTTATAAGTTCGTTGCGAGAGATTAGTGAAATCATCAACGCATTACGTAAAGTTCGTTTTTTCAGATTACTCAAGTCTCAAGCAATTGAGTCCGGATCAAGATGATTCGAGACCCGATCCGTTTTAAGGCCAGATGTTGACAGCTGATTCGCGATGGTACGGATAACCCCGGGTATTAAATTCAAACGTGTGGAAGAGTGTGAGACAAAGTTTGAATATGGGATCGGATACATACGCCTGGATTATTAACATCCCAAAAATGAAGAGCGCACGCTCGTGTGGAGGCGCGTGCGGGTCAATTGGGATGCGAAATATGAAGAAGAATTGATCATCAATGGATTTATCATTCATCAGAAACTTACAAGGGAATACAGTTATCATCATTTTATTTTTTTTTTTTGTTTAATGAAAAAGAACAGGGGGAAGTGGGTCCCCCGTAGGCAGAAACGTCGAAGGTTCATTGGTTGGATTTAAGATTTGTCATGTGTGCTCTCCACCTTTCCCACTCGCATGTGCGCCTTGTCCCGCCTTGCTTTCACTCCGGGCTTCCTCCGCTCGCCTGGTTCGCTCCCCACCATTCTTTACCATGCGGCCCACTTATATTCTCCTTTTGTTCCGCGTAGAAACATGTGCTTCTGTCTCCAGTGACACGTGTCGGTATCTTCTGCGCGCTGTTTCTGACCATATCTCCCTAATCCTCAGAATCTTCTAATCCCACACTCTTCCAAATCCTTCATTTTTCATTCTTTATAACGACAAAACTTATTCTTACTACTATCATATTACCATGTCATTAGGATTTCGTTATTGGCCGAATCCGATTCTCTCACAACTGTCTGTAATAATGATATATTCTATTTCATCTCATTAAATAATTAAGAAGAAGAATAAGCATTCGTGTTGATGATGAATGCCACTCCTACAAAAGCTGGATTCTCAGGCAATAAAAAAGTAAAACTGACTTGTACTCCTAAAATCAATCATCATACAATAAAGAAACAATAATAATGGACTCGCCGGCTCTTTTGTGTCGCCACTTGTCACAGTGTGTCAGCCTTTCTCAACAGAAGAAGAACAGTGAAGGAGCACAGTAAGTTGGGTACAGAGTCAGAGCATCCTATAATTTCCCGGGGATGTTTCTATTTTCCAGTCCCTGTCATTCGCACGCTAATCAGCAATCGGCACCCTCTTTCACAGCAACAAGAGCTTTAAATAATCAGGATCTAATTTTAAAACCCCCGCCTAAACCTCCTCCCTAATCCCTCCGTATATATTCACCTCACCCTTCTGTTTCGCACATTCTTCTCTTCCTCTCTCTATCTTTCTCTCTCAATAGTTGTTAATCTTAGTTTAATACTGGTATAATATAGTTCAGTATTTTCGCAGACTCTCGCTGATTTTGAAGTTAGGGTTCAGGGCAAGATTGTGTATGAGCTCAACGTTTCCAGATCTCTGATGGCCAACCCCCACATTGGCAATGGTACTGAGTTTGACGCCGCCAAGCCCCCTCCACTCACCTCCTCTGCTTCCTTCAAGGGTCGCAAGAAGTCCAACGCCCTCTCCCGACAACCTTCCGAAATAGACGATGTCATCACCCTCTTACACGGCTCCGATCCAGTCCGCGTTGAGCTCAGCCGCCTTGAGAATGAACTCCGAGGTTCTTTCTTTTATTTCTTCTTCTTCTCATTCCTTGAGATTTTTCTTTTCTGTGGGAGAATGTGAACGCATATTTCGGATGACTCTGAGCCTAAATGATTCGTTGGGGTAATCTGGAGTTCCCAGGATTTCTGATTTTTCCCGACCCTGAATTGGAGAGGTTTGAGCAGCGCGTTACATAAGTTGCTTGTTAATTTCCTTTCTCCAGAAAGAAATTAATTTAGCTTGTTCGGTTTCTCTGATGATGAAATTCTGCGGGAAAAGAGAAAATCAAACCTAAAGAGGAATTTTGACAAAATACTGTCGGAACATTATACCGACTTCGGTCTTCTTCTTCTTCTTCTTCTTTTTTTTTTTTTAAGAAAACAACGTCGATTCAATGGCAAACTTTATGATGGCCAAAAATGGAAAGAAAAAAATAGCAAACTTTATCAGTGATAAAATTATTTTTATTGAACTTATGAAAAAAGTATTCTTATTGAACTACATTAGTTTCACTGTGAATTGGGATATATCTTTATCAATTAAATAAAACTTACACATTCTTCCCACAAGATGCAAATTTAGTCATTTTGGCCATAATTATTTGTCTTTTCTTGAAGAAGTTTGGATATTTGAGGAATGAGTCTAAGACATGATTTTTACCTAGTGCAAACTGTCAAATTATGATGGATATTGTCCCGGATATCCATTCATATAAATGTACTGAATATGAGTGAATTATGCAGTGTCCATGCTATCTTGCATTTTTCCTTATATCCCCTTTTTCTTGTCACCTCTGAAATAGAAACAGAACAACACATACACACACTATATATATAATCAATGTTATGTCGTCATCGCCATTTTGCTTGACATGCAGTTGGAAAACTGTTGTTGTCAAGTTGATCTTTGGACCAAAGTAAGAACTTTTGTATGTTGCATGCGTTTAGACTGAGCATCATTTTATCATAGTTTATGATCTATTTCGTATCATTTGATATATAGATGGATAAGTTGTGGGTATTCTCTAATTTAGATACCTAGATTGGGGAGTTGAGGTATGCAGATGGTTTGTTCTTCTAATGGATCTTATTTATTATATGCGTTATGATCAAAGTATCATTCCACTTATTTTGGGTAGACGTTTTCCTATCCAGCAAAAAATGTTAAAATCTGGAGCCGATGGTACATTATATAGCGCACTTGTATTTTCTCAAGCATCAGTACCAAACTTGTATCCATGACTGCCATCTTTCATTTTGTTCTTTCTAACTGATAAGTTCCCATTATTCAAAAAGTTAGAATCTTATTTAAAAGTGGATCCCTTCATTTGAGTCGGGCGTGCCCTGGTTTTAGTTATGAGCCTCATTGAGTATTGTTTCACTTGCAGAGAAGGATAGGGAACTGGGGGAGGCTCTTGCAGAGATTAAGTCCTTAAAGAACTCGGAACGTCTTAAAGAAAAAGCAATGCAAGAGGTATATTTCTGTAGACCTGCTGCAGAAACTCTTTCATAAAGCAAAATTAACAGTTCTTTGATTTAATATATATAGATATATATATCAGCTGTAAAGTTTCTATTTGAAGTCTTGTACTTAATGAAGCTGCCAGTATATTTTAGAATTCTGAAGCCAATGCAGGGATACTTATTGCTTCCATGGGTTTGAATAATTTCAGCTAACAGATGAGCTGAATAAGGTGGATGAAAAACTTAAAGCAACTGAAGCTCTTCTGGAAAGTAAGGTAGTATTTTTCTTATGGCCATTCCCTTGTTGAAAATTTCCCTATTTTTCATGGCCATTATTTCCAGATCACTTAATGCTATATTATGTTTCACAGAACCTTGAGCTAAAGAAAGTCAATGATGAGAAAAAAGCAGCATTGGCTGCTCAATTTGCTGCCGAAGCCACACTAAGAAGAGTCCATGCTGCACAGAAAGATGATGAAATGCCTCCTATTGAAGCTATCATCACACCTCTGGAAGCAGAGCTCAAGCTGGCTAGGATGGAGGTATATTTTGATACGCTGTCTTGTATTATGCTTAAATAGACATCCTTTTTCCACACTTAAGGCATCCTGGACTGGCAGTATGCTATACAGTTAAAACTTATAAATTGGAATGGACTAGGCTTTTGGTGCTTCTACATTCGAGTTTATGGAGTCATTTTCCTATTTCATGTTTGTCTTGTTTTGCTATGATAATCAAGACCAAAAGAGTATTTGTCTCACTTGTGCTGGCCGTTGCCATGCTTCAGGTTGCAAAGTTGCAGGATGACAATAGAGCACTAGATCGGCTAACCAAATCAAAGGAGGCTGCCCTTCTTGAGGCTGAGAGAACTGTTCAAATTGCTATGGCAAAGGCATCATTGGTTGATGATCTGCAAAACAAGAACCAAGAGCTAATGAAACAGGTTGAGATATGCCAGGTGCGTCTTCCAAAGTTTATTGTGTTTTGTGACCTCATACATCTTGTAATCAATGAGCGGGATGGAACAATTAGTTAAATGCTCTCCTGGTTTAATGCCAGGAGGAGAACAAAATACTGGACAAAATGCAACGGCAAAAGGTGGCTGAAGTTGAAAAGCTAACCCAAACAGTTCATGAGCTTGAAGAGGCTGTCCTGGCTGGTGGGGCTGCTGCTAATGCTGTTCGTGATTACCAGCGGAAAGTGCAGGAGATAAATGTAATTATTTCCATTCTTGAAATATAGACCTTTATCATATGTCTAGTGATCAGTCTTGTTCATTAGCCTCTTGCATGAGCTTTTAATTGCTTCTAACCTTCAAAGTTTATGGACCAATTCTAACCTCTTTGGTTTGTATGTAGGACGAGAAGAAAATGTTGAAACGGGAAGTAGCACGTGCTAAAGTTTCTGCAAACAGAGTTGCCACTGTAGTTGCAAATGAGTGGAAAGATGCTAATGACAAAGTGATGCCTGTTAAACAATGGCTTGAAGAAAGAAAATTTTTCCAGGTACAGAGTGGGCTATGAATATTCTTTTACTTTATCTTTTACCTTTTCACTTAAAAAAGGTTTTTTACAATAGTTGATTCTTTAAAATATCGCAATGGGCTGATGTTTACAACAGGAGAGCTCAGATAATAGAAATATATCAATTTCGCTTGTGTTTGTAATTATTCTATTGGTTCACAATAGCTTTGTTGGTTATTTTAGTGATTTGACGTATATCTGATGTCAAGATCAGAGAACCAATTACCAGTAGATGGAGTATAGGGAAGAAACACGATAATTGGTTAACATATTCTTGAGAATAGATTAACCTTTGCATGATTTTGTAGGGTGAAATGCAGCAGCTTAGAGATAAACTGGCTATAGCAGAGCGCACTGCAAAAGCAGAAGCACAAATGAAGGTATCTATCTAATTTATGTTACTCCAATCTCTTGATGTCTTTTCAAGCGTCTTCTCAATATCCTATACTTAATCGAATTGACTATGCAGGAGAAGTATCAATTGCGATTCAAGGTTTTGGAAGAAAAGATGAAAGCACCCAATGGTAATTCTAAAATCATTGCATCAGACGTAAGAAACATCGCCAGTGGACCTTCAAGGCGTCAGTCTTTTGGAGGAGCTGAGAGCCTCTCTGGATCCAATGGATATCTATCAAGGAAAAGCTCGACTTCAAAATCAGGGTCAATACGACCAAATAGTGCTAGTGGGTTATTAAAACATGCCAAACTCTCATCTAGATCATTCGATGGTGGTAGTAGATCCCTTGAGAGAGAGAGGCCAACTTCAAATGGGAATGGGCAAGATAACGTGCCAGCCAATGCCAGTGATCAAACCACTAGTACTCAGAATGTCACTGCGAGTGAGGGAAGTGCAAATGATACGCCAGTTGAAAAATCTAAAGCGGAACATGAAGACTATGTCTCCGGAATGTTGTATGACATGTTACAGAAAGAGGTTATATCTCTGAGGAAGGCTTGCCATGAAAAAGATCAGACCCTTAAAGACAAGGACGATGCGATTGAGGTCTGGTATTTAATTTATGGTTAAGGGTTAATATTTTACATTGAATACTCCCTAGCTCTTCTCTAATTTAATTAGTGGTTTTTTTTAATATATATATATATATATATATAATAAAGACGGATTTCATTAAACACACAGTAAAACGATTACAATAAACTTGTGCTACATTACATCAGAACTGAAAGCAAAACCAAGCAACCCAAGACAATACAGTAACAAAGCAAAGAAACAAACAACCAGAAAATAAAAACAACTAATTAAAGAAGGTTGATACATTGAAAAACTAATTAGTGTTTTCTTTTGGAAATATATAGATGTTGGCAAAGAAGGTTGATACATTGAACAAGGCTATGGAAGTTGAGGCTAAAAAAATGCGTAGGGAAGTAGCTGCCATGGAAAAGGAAGTTGCTGCCATGCGGGGTAGCAAGGATAATGATCATAGAACAAGGCGAGCTAGTGCTCCAAGGGGTGCTGTAAATAGTTCTCATTTAGTTTCTTCCAGGTCAATTTCCTCTTCCTTACTTTTTTCATCATGATAATATTTTGACTTGAAATTTGAATAAACTTGAACTTCAGAATCTCGTTTGACCCTCTTCAGATCCAGTCTTTACCTGGTTTCTGCATTAGGGGCTACTGTAGAACTTCCCTATTTTTGTCATCAAATATGGTCAGCTGTCAAAATCTATAAATTATGTGTTTCAAATATTAGAACATGAGTTTGTCTGGAATGCTGTTTTGTCATTGTCAAAGCTGTTCCCTGTATCCTTTTTCTTTGCAAGGGCACCCTTTGAAGTTTTGCCTTCTTGATGTTAACTTCTATATAATTTATGTTGCTAACTTTTTTTCTTTTGTTAAAAAGAAGACTCATCGAAGTTACTTTTTATTGACATATTTCAGGAGTGGACGCAATTTTTAGGTGAATTTTATTGGATGTGATCCTCTGGCAAGGATGGCCAGACTAAAGGTTATCTTTTGAATTATTTTCCCCTCTGCGCTGAATAGAATTGTATGATTTTTCATAATCCCCCCCTCCTTTTTCTTTCTGTGTCTCCGTCTATTTAAGTTGTCTCGGCCAGAGGGGGTTGTGTGTAAAGGGGCTGGCTTTGTGTTTTCTCGGCAACCTTGTCTTGTACATCTCCTTTGTATACTATGTCCAAAAAGAAAATTTAAAATTAATGATTCCTTGATATTTGTGGCGGAGGTATATGAGTATAGCATCCATCAAACTATGTTTCATTAGCATTTATTTGTGTATATCAGCCGTTGAGCTGCAACTATCTTGCGGTGGGATCCCAGTGGTTCAATATTTTTTCCCCTGTTCTGAATATTCCCCATCAATTGAGACGACTGAGAGCTCGGAAAATCTCGTGACATACTTATAACACCCTTGGTTAGACTGGGATAGAGATTTATCCGGTTTTTTCAGAGTTTAAGGGGAAAATTTTGTTTTTGATAGAGCATGAAATATGACTTTATTGTCAATTCTAAGGCAAATACCTGTAATGATCATAATGATATCGATAGTAGCGGTAGTATAGTTAAATTCAGAAAAATTGAGTGTAATGTTTATATGTACACGCTAAAATTTGTAAATTTAAAGTCATTTCGATTTTTTCGTTAAAAAAAAAAAAAGTCAATTTGAATTTTATGAAGAAAATATTTGATAATTTATATATCTTGAACATTTTAAAAACTTAAAAAAAAAAGAAGAGAAAATTGGCTGAAAATCCCCGATTGGAAAATTAATTGGGCATGGTACCTAGAATTTGTAGTCCTGTAGGAGAAATAGAATGTAGAGAAAATAATGAAATTACACATCATGAAAGCTCAGCTGCAATTCATGGAAGGTTGCATTTCGTGGAAGATTTGCATTTGCACCTTAACCTATATTTCACATCATAGAAAGTTTGTATTTGAGGGAATGACACTTGTTTTTAACAATTTACACACCATGGAAGATTTGTGGAAGATTTGTATTTGTACTTTAACCTATTTCACACCACGGAAAGTCATTTACAATTTGTGGAAGTTCACTTGCATCTTAACTTAATTTTGCTACGGAAGCTCAGTTGCAATTCACGGAAAATCAATTGCAATTCGTGGTTTACTTTTTATTCTACCGATCTACCATGGTTTGTCTTCATCTCCTTCCATCACTAATATATATATATAATTTTCGCACCGGAAGGTCATCGCTAAAAATATAATGTTGTTTATAAGGCTAATATATATAAACCTCCATAAACTTTTGAGTTGGTTGTAGGTCGCCTCCCGGACCTGTTAGAATTACGGTCATAGTTAATAGTTATTCCACTATCATAATTTTTACATTTTTTTTAAAAAAAAATTATATGTCATGTTGTTTTGAAAATAAAACTTAGCATTGTCATATAATTTTAATTCTTTCTATATAATTAAAATAAAATATTTTAAACGAATTTAATATTTATTTGACCTTGTACTTTTTGAATAAAAAATACATACTTAAAATTATATTTCAAAATGCCAAGTGTTTTTTAAGTGACTTTATATGATAAAAAATAGGCTAACAGATATTCTTAGTCATTCAAGTTTTTAGGTAAGGTATACCTTTTTTAGTCCTTAACTTTATAAAGTATACCATTGGTTCTATATTATTAACATTGTTGATATAATGAAAAATGTTGACATAATAGACTCAAGTGATGACTTGTAGTTAACAAAGCATATTTAAGTTTTAATTTTTTAATATAACATATTTATATTATTAAATTAAAATAAGCTAACAAATTACTACAAATGAAATTGAGGTTTTTCTATTTAGACTATTAAACTAACATATTTATATTATTAAACTAATTTTTTAATATAATCAAAGTTTTGATATTACTCCATTAAGTATTTAAATATTTTTCAAATTACACATATTTTAAATTTAAGGTTAATAACATTTGATTATACAATTATCAACTGAGTTTGTTGAGTTAACGTTTTTAGATTAGCAACATTAATAGTGTTAAAATTATAAAATCAAACGTATACTTTTTAAAATTAAGGGACCAAAAGTATACTTCACATAAATTTAAATGATTAAAAGTATACTTTAGCCTTAAAAATATTAAAATTATCATATCGCAAAAATCATTAGTTTTAACCGTAATTTTAAGTGCAACTGAGTTAATAGTTAACACATGAATGATCTCGGAGATGATATTTTAGCCTATTTCTAATATTAAAGTTTTGTTTATTGATATGATGCTCCATCTAAATATAATACTATTTTAAAAATAAATTATAAACAAAAAAAAAAAAATACCATTTGAAATTCAAAACTTCAAATAAGTTATTTCCTACTAAAAATGAGTTGTTAATTGCTATATTGATATACTCTTCTAGTTATACCTATACTGTTTTAGGTAACAAGATTGATATGAGATTTTAAAATTTAAATGATATTTTGTGTGTTTTTTTCATTTCTTTTTTATAAGTATTTTGAATATTATCATCAAATGGTTCCTGTGTTATCTTTGGTTTATATTGATTTTTGGCAACAAATATTTGATCCTATTAAAGTTAAAAATTAAATAATAACCATAAAAAGAGAATAACTTGTTTTTAGCCCACCAAAATATACAAACGGACATCATGGATTGTTAATTAAAAAAAAAAAATGCTGTATTGTATATAACGCATCCCGCTTATTTAAAAGTTAAAACCGTAGGGTTTAGAGGGAAGAGAGAGCTAGTGTCTGGCTGGTGAAAGGTGATAGTGCTTCACTGCTTCTCGTTTCTCAGTTTCTCACGCTCACACCGGTGTACAGATTTTCTCGCCTGAGTAGCAAAATACTTCATGTCATGGTGATGGCGCCTCTTCTCAAACTCTCTTCTGCCTATCCTCCTATTCGCTTCATGGCTTCTCGCTTCTTTCACACCTCTCCCTTCCTTTCTCATTCTTCTTCCTCTTTACTCTCTTCGTCTTTTTCCTTTTCTCGGACCTCTCTGTTCTTCATACCCAGGTACTCTCTCTAGCTGCGCTTTATCTCTCCCCTTTTATTGTTTGCTCCGGTCTTGAGAGACAACTAAAAGAGCTCAGCTAAGTTGCTATACTAGGACAAGTCCTGCGCAACATATCCGTTGAAACTAGATAAATGCGAGCATACTTTTGTTTGGTGCTTTTTCTTCTCTCATTTCGAAAGTATCGGATGAAAGCCAATAGCCGTTTTTGGTTGAATTGGGTAATAAAATTTTGTCTGGGATCGCCCCTTTTTTCCTGGACGAAAACGTAAATTATTGTTTGCCAGTAATTTTTAAAACAAGGATAGTACACTTCTTTGAATGAGTAATTGCTCTTACTGAGTTGCTGGGAGATACACACACGGGTGCTTTCCAGCATGTGCCTTATAACGATTTGTGTGGTTTACTCAGGGCGACTTTTCCGCTGAGTAAAATTTCCAGCCGTCATCTGGTCCCAAAGACAGTCACTCCAAGGGCATATATGTCATCTAGCTCATCAACTGAGGATCTTCGAAGAAATGAAAGCTCCAAAGCTTATGGTTCTGATCAAATTCAGGTTTTTAGCGGGTTGCTTATGAATTTTGAACTAATCGTAGAATGTGGATAGATCGTAGTAATTTTTTTTTGGTACCAAACAATATCATCACTTCCATGTGCTGCATAGGTTTATCAGTTTATATCATTATTCTTGTAATTCTTTTCCCAACATAATGAGCTAATGGCTGGTTGTACATCTAGGTACTTGAAGGATTGGACCCTGTTAGAAAAAGGCCAGGAATGTATATTGGAAGCACAGGTCCACGCGGATTGCACCATTTGGCATGTTCTTCTCACTCTCATCACAGTCATCTAATATCTATATTGACGCATATCTGACCAAAGGTGATATTTGTTCTTACCATAGGTCTATGAAATTTTGGACAACGCTGTTGACGAAGCTCAAGCTGGGTTTGCCTCAAAGATAGATGTTGTTTTACTACCTGATGATTCTGTGAGCATCACTGACAATGGCCGTGGGGTATGACTTGTTATCTATCATCGAATCTCCAACTGTCTTTATTTTCCCATGCACTAGATGTGTTCTATTTTACTTGTGCTTCGGATGTGCTTCCTGGTTCATTTTCCATATAATTATGATGTTATGTGACATTAACTTGAAGTTTAATGCACTGTTCACACTAATATTAGGACAAAATGTCATGGTTATGCAGTTATGCTTATCACCTGTAGAATAGCGGCACTATTGTAGTAGTAATTATATTTACTTAGCATCTTTTTGCTTAAATAATTTTAAAAACGGAATGCAATACTTGACCACTCTTTAATATTAGTATCAATTCTGGAAAACTCATCTCATCTTAGTTTGAAATGCATATTGTAAATTTAAATATATTCTGTTTGGTATTTTTCATCTGAAAATGCCAAATCAAATAAACTTTCTTTTACATACAATTTTCTTATATGGTTGTCAGAGCCATATCAACCTCTTGCTTGCTTCCAACTAAGCATCATTTTTACTCATCAATTGCAGATTCCTACTGACATGCATCCAGTTACAAAAAAGTCTGCCCTGGAGACTGTGTTGACGGTACTGTTGTTTTTTAAAAAATTAAATATAGCTTGGAATTTGCTTTTGTCATTTTATTTTTGAAAGGTTAATGATTGTTCCTCTAGACACCTTAAACTCCAAATTTGTAGTTTTGTTTATTCTGTTATTCCTTCAAGGGCTATTTTTGCTCAATAAGGAGAAGTGCCTTGGTATTCTTAGAAAGTATTTAAGCTTTGGAGTTGTTTCCTCACTTTGATCAATTTTTTTTAGTTATTCATTTGCACCCTACATTCTCATGTCATAAATTTATCCTTTTGACTGATTATAAACCGTAGCTCTGGTCTTCCCAAAACCAAGTTTGGTCAGTTGACCACAATTGACCTTATAAAAACTGAATCAACGGAGCTGTCAGTTCTTGAACTTGAACTTGATATCTTTAGGCTTTTATATACTCAACAACATCATCTTATCTGCAAGTCTGTAGTAGACCTGGATGCTCTTCCCTTTGTAAAATCATGCTTATCCATTGATGATATTTGAGGAATTGAATAGACTCATTAACATCAAATCTTGTATTGTGTAAGGTGGATATTGTCATTGTTCCACCTGAAAGACAAAATATGCACTTGATATTGAATCGAAGAAGTCTGACTTTGGGCTTTGATCTTGTATGCTGTTTTTACCATTTTGCATGCCTTTGATGGGCTCATTGCTGCATTTTGATCACTTTTCAGTTCTAATTTGT